>JARJIL010000003.1:30930000-33880000 GCA_038502395.1 Dittrichia graveolens | reverse complement strand
TAAGACATTATCGCCTTCGCGGCACTGGACTAGATTTCCGGCCCCTGCTTCTTCAGGCGGAACTCCCGGTTGAGGAGTTACTCGAAATGCTGCCAAGATATCAGTATCCTTGGTTTCATAAGTAAACGTGCCTCTGCTTGAGCTTCCAAAGATAAAGGCACATGAACAGCCATTTGATCTCCGTCAAAATCTGCATTGAAGCCCTTACAAACTAATGGATGTAAACAAATAGCACGCCCTTCCACTAAAACGGGGAGGAATGCATGTATGCCTAATCTATGCAGAGTAGGTGCTCTATTCAGCAATACAGGATGGTCATCTAGAATTTCCTGAAGTATTTCCCATACATGGGATGAGTGATACATCCGGCGAGCGCCGGTGAAGAACACAAGGAAAGCAGGAGCTCGGGTATTGAGATATTCCATCAAGAGAAAGGAGGCAGACCGGTAATAAGGCCGACCGCATAGGGGGAGGGAACCGAAAAGCTAAGCTTTACGGAGCGGACCAATCTTCCGTACCGCCCCTGACTCTCTCCCTATAAAAAAATCCTGCGGGAATCGCGAAGAGCTAAGCCACTAATGTAATAAGTTAGAAGGAATTTGCTATGAAAAAATAAAAAGTATTGGAATCTACACATTGATTCTTTTTTTTTCAACCGTATGCGTCAAAAGGCGCCTGTACGGCTCCGAAGGGATACAATTTGACCCTATTCAACCAACTTTATCGAGAAAGATTAGTTTTTTTAGGTCAAGAGGTTGATAGCGAGATCTCAAATCAACTTATTGGTCTTATGATATATCTCACTATCGAGGATGATACCCAAGATCTGTATTTGTTTATAAACTCTCCTGACGGATGGGTAATACCGGGGGTGGCTCTTTATGATACTATGCAATTTGTGCAACCAGATGTACATACAATATGCATGGGATCAGCCGCTTCAATGGGATCTTTTATCCTGCTTGGAGGAGAAATTACCAAGCATCTAGCATTCCCTCACGCTTGGCGCCAACAAGGCTTTTATTTGAGAGAAAAAAGAAGACTATGACTCCGTTTTTTCCTCTTTTCAGATGGTAAATATTTCTCAGAACATGGAATGTGAATCAAACCCATGTTTGAATTGAAATTGAGATACTGATACAAGTTCTTCCCTTCTGAATTAGATAGATTCATATCTGAAAGAGGTTGACAATAATTTCTTTCAAAAACATCCGCCCGAGCCGGATTAGTGAAAACTCTCCCAAACAAAGCCCCCACTCTTGCTTATTCGACCAGGTTTTCTGCCGCAGTCAATGATGCCACAATCATGAATCATTGCATTGAATTCCTACAAAGATACAAGATTTGGAGGTCTGCCACCAAGTTTTTCAGACACATCTGAAATGGCGTTAAAACCACCCGCAACCCTGTAAGACTCTATCACCTTAATTCTTTTGTTGAGGTTCTGGCACTTTTCCTCTGGCCCTCTATTTACATAGCGAAGAAAGGCAAAGGCTCTTGCTCGAATGCGTGACTTATGTCTCTTTTTCCATTTATAAAAAGTAAGATGAATCTACGCTCCTCGGCCTATAGTAAGTGAATGAGAGGGTATGGGGTTCCGGATCTTTTTCCAAGGAAGACCGCTTTTTCCATCATCCAAGTCCATCTCCGGCCCCCTTCTTCCTAAAGCCCCGCTCCAGCCTGCTCCTTTATCTGTCTTCTAGTCGGCTCCCCATTCATCTTCTGGCTCCCACGGATAGGTGCCTTTCGGGAACGTATCTCTCCGCTACTCCCTTTTTTAATGAATAAGGGGTAGGGCCTTCTTCACTTAGTCATCTCTGCCTACGACTTTTTTTCTTTCTTGACCCCGCTCGCCTAGCTAGACCTATCTTGCACGTTCCACTAACCTGTAGATGGTTCCCAGTTATGCTTGTTTCCTCTCTTCCATTGCTTCACTTCATAATCATAAGGAGACTAGGTTATTCTCATTCCTACTTCAGTCCATCAATGCAGGCGGTTAGACTCTTGGGCCTCTATCGTGCTATTCTAGACATAGGTAGGCGACAAAGACAAGGGATTACATACAACTACGTTGATCTTAGTAAAAGGTGCGTTAGATGCACGTGGTTCCAAGTTAATGCCAGATAAAAAGGATTTCGGTTATAGTTTTCCGTGCGATGGCCTAGGGCGAGGCAGTACTTGTGATATTTCGGCTTGGGACGCATTTTCTTTGGCAGTTTTTTTGATGTTAAATACCATTGGATGGGTTACTTTCTATTGGCATTGGAAGCACATTACATTATTGCAGGGTATTTGAATATCAATCTCATCGATCTCATAAGTATCATACCAAATCCCATCAATCGAATCACTTTTTCGAGAAATACGAGACATCTAAGTCATACAAGTAAAGAGATCTATTCATTGATAAGAAAAAGAAAACACGTGAACGGGACTGGATTGATGATAAAATAGAATCCTGGGTTGCAAACAGTGATTCGATTGATGATGAAAAACAACAATAAAGAATGAACTATCACGGCTTGGATAGAACGTTAACTCAGGGAAAGACGGTACCATTGTTAATACAAACTCATCAAGATCCTCCCTCCTTATTCTCCTGAGTCTTAGTGGAGATATAGTGTAAACCCGTGAAAGTAACATATGTTGAAGAGCACTTAAGGCCGATAGAAGGCCTTAAACCCAAGTTCTAACACCAGAGCTACTTATGTCTGAGGATAGTTAAAATGGATAAAAGAACCGATTAAGTCTGTGTTCAGTGATTCCCGGGTAAGGGTATGAGTTCACTCAGCTTCACCTACTAAAAATAAAAAGAAGAAAGGATAGAAATGACTCTTTTAAGCAATAGCTAAGTGGAAATATATCCTTTTTCTAATCCAGTTACATTGCTCCAACACGAGTTCCCTAACAGGGGGTAAGTTCATTCTCGTTGCTACCACCAAGTCTCTTGCTCCTATTAAGCCCAGCCTTAGTAGAAGTGGGTAGTGGCACTGGGTGGACGGTCTATCCGCCCTTAAGTGGCATTACCAGCCATTCTGGAGGAGCAGTTGATTCAGCAATTTCTAGTCCTCATCTATCTGGTATTTCATCCATTTTAGGTTCTATCAATTTTATAACAACTATCTTCAACATGCGTGGACCTGGAATGACTATGCATAGATCACCCCTATTTGTGTGGTCCATTCTATTGACAGGCATTCCTCCCCGTTTTAGTGGAAGGGCGTGCTATTTGTTTACATCCATTAGTTTGTAAGGGCTTCAATGCAGATTTTGATGGAGATCAAATGGCTGTTCATGTGCCTTTATCTTTGGAAGCTCAAGCAGAGGCACGTTTACTTATGTTTTCTCATATGAATCTTTTGTCTCCAACTATTGGAGATCCCATTTCTGCACCAACTCAAGATATGCTCCCTGCCCCCCCCCCCCTTTTCATAGAAAATGGAGAGATGAATTGATGTATTTTTTGAATCCGGTGTCGGGACTGACGGAGCTCGAACCCGCAGCTTCCGCCTTGACAGGGGGGTGCTCTGACCGATTGAACTACAATCCCAGGAAAATGAGGTGTACAGCCTCCACTTTTTTTCTCTTCATTCGAACTATTGACTTTCGCCGTGTTACCAAAGGGGTTATTCATATTCAAGCAAGTTTCAATAATACTATTGTGACTTTTACAGATGTACAAGGGTGAGTGATTTCTTGGTCCTCTGCTGGTACTTGTGGCTTCCGAGGTACAAGAAGAGGGACGCCATTTGCTGCTCAAACTGCATCGGCAAATGCTATTCGTGCAGTAGTAGATCAAGGTATGCCCTTAGTACCGAAATGGGTACTTTACAAGAAAGAATTACTTCTACCAAAGAAGGGTCCATAACTTCTATTCAAGCTGTTTATGTACCTGCAGATGATTTGACCGACCCTGCTCCTGCTACGACAATTGCACATTTAGATGCTACTACCGTACTATCAAGAGGATTAGCCGCCAAAGGTATCTATCCAGCAGTAGATCTTTTAGACTCAACGTCAACTATGCTACAACCGCGGATCGTTGGTGAAGAACATTATGAAACTGCGAAAGGTCTTCGAAACTATGAATCTCTCATCTCTTCTCCTCCCACGATAAGGACGTGTCTAAGGATGCTACTTCGGGCGGGCGTGCTTCTTTCTATGGGGGCGCGCATCACTTTGGACGTGCTTTACTTTACCGGCAGATGCATGAGTCGGAACGTAATAGCTAGGCACGTCGTGGGAGGAGAATAAGCAAAATCTATTGCATAATCCAAGTAAAAGTGAACATCTCGCTAATAAAAATCATCATCACGAGCAGTAGCTGAAACTGCTAGTCGATCTACCGGATCAACTTCTGCCTACCCCGCCCGGTCAAAGATCGCCGGCAGTCTTTCTTTTTTTTATCGGCGGGAAAAATGAATGAAAATAAAAGCAGAGGCCCGCCATCTGCTAGCATTGTGGTTTGGAATCGATTCTTTATGAATAGCACACCCTTTATTTGAACCTTGTCAATGATCGAACTTAAATTAAAGATATGAACTGAGTGCCATTTGATGAGGAACCTCTCAAATAGAAATAGAGAACGAAGTAACTAGAAAGATTGTTAGAATCGCCTTCTTCTAGAGGGATCATCTAGAAAGCGAGTCGTTTTGAATTGAATATATTCAAACAAAAAGCTGACATAGATGTTATGGGTATCCTTTTTTTGTAAGTTGGTTCACATCTTAAATCTAGCAATTTATCCATTTTCCATAAAGGAGCCGAATGAAACTTGATAAAAAACTACATTATAGACTCACTTAGATATATACTTATATCTATACTTAATAGCTATTAAGTAATAATAATTCCAATTTAGAATTATCAAATTATAATAAGATATTGCTTACTTGAACGTAATTTCTTTCTAAAAAAGGAACTGCTTAATTCCACAAAAGAAAAAGTCTTTTTTACGAGGTATAACTATACTTATGAAATCGACCATAGATCAATTCATTTTTTTGGGGATCGTTTTGAATACATCCCTAATTCTGAGCTTCATGTTACTCCTACCAAGAAACATGTCAGATACAGGGCATCCCGATTGGATTAAATGGGATGACAGTTTCTCATTTCGAATCTGTAAAATCAGAATTTTGATTAAATCACACACCGCAGTATACTAGGTCTTCTAATTCATTAAGAGGTTTATCTAAAAGATTCACAATATAACTAGGAAGATGTTTCAAATACCACACATGCATTACCGGGTATGCGAGTTTGATATAGCCCATTTGATATCTTCGTATCCGAGAATCAACAAACTCGACTCCATAAGAAATCGCGAAGCCACCCATTAATAGTAATAGAACTCTGCGCAAAATTTCCTCCCGTGATATGAGTTACTACTCCTTGATCGCTTATACTGCCCCAAACATCTGACTGCATTTTCCAACTGAAATGAAATATGACTACTGAAATTGAATTGTACATCCAGAATAGTCCTAATAAGACATGGTCCCAAGCCGATACTTGACATGTCCCCCCCCCCTTCCAGCCCATCACAAGGAAAACGAAACCCAAGATTTGCTTTATCCGGTATCAAACAGGAGCTACGAGCAAATAGAACACCTTTCAGAAGTATCAATACCGTCACATGAATCGTAAATGCAAGCCGAAATATCACAAGTACCGCCTCGCCCTGGCCATCGCACGGAAAACTATAACCGAAATCCTTTTTATCTGGCATTAACTTGGAACCACGTGCATCTAACGCACCTTTTACTAAGATCAACGTTGTTGTATGTAAACCCAGAGCAATAGCATGATGAACCAAAAAGTCTCTGGGACCTATTGAAAAAGTACTAAAAAGAAAGTATGAAATAATATAAGCTCTGTTAGGTCTATGGGTTGATGGTTGCTCGTGCTAAAAATCCGGCGCATTCCGTTTTGTTTCCCATCCCAGTCTTTCGCAACACTTCAGGTTTACTTCTTTTGTTAGGTCTCCACTTTTTCGCTATGATCTTCAAAGTCTAAAAAGTCTTTATTAGTGATGTTAAGAGGGAAGTATTCAGGTTTCTTGTTTCGTTTATAGGTAGCCAGTCTTTGCTTCACTTGACCCAAGCAATGCCCAAAGATTCCCCTTTTTGGCTGTATGTTCGTCGACTCGCACTATTTTACCTTATTACCAATTCGAGTAAGAATCCTCTGCTAAAGTACTCAATTGGAAGTTCAGGGAGGCTCATCCATGATTGGGAATCGGAATGTAGGTACTTGACTGTATGCCCCTCCATTGATTTCATTGCATTCATTCATTATTTGTTTGATTCTTCGGGCTTCTTCCGGTCCGCTTTAAATCATTTCCGTATACTCTCATCCAAAAAACTGCCAAATAAAATGCGTCCCAAGCCAAAATATCACAAGTACCGCCTCGCCCTGGGCCATCGCACGGAAAACTATAACCGAAATCCTTTTTATCTGGCATTAACTTGGAACCACGTGCATCTAACGCACCTTTTACTAAGATCAACGTAGTTGTATGTAAACCCAGAGCAATAGCATGATGAACCAAAAAGTTTCCAGGACCTATTGTTAAGAATAGTGAATTACTATTCTCATTAACAGCATTTAACCAACCCGGCAACCATATGCTTCGACCCGCATTGAATGCCGGGCCATTCGTTGAAGATAAAAGTATATCGAACCCATATGAAGTTTTACCATGAGCAGATTGTATCCATTGAGCAAATATAGGTTCGATTAAGATTTGCTTCTCCGGAGTACCAAAGGCAAGCATGACATCATTATGAACATAAAGCCCTAAGGTATGGAAACCCAAAAAGAAGCTGGCCCAACTTAAATGAGATATAATAGCTTCTTTATGTTCTAACATTCTTGCCAATACATTATCCTCATTCTGTTCCGGATTGTAATCCCTAATAAAGAAAATAATTCCATGAGCAAAAGCTCATGTCATGATGAATCCTGTGATGTATTGGTGATGAGTATATAACGCAGCTTGAGTAGTAAAGTCTTGTGCTATAAATGCATAAGTGGGTAAATAGTAAATGTGTTGATCTACCAAAGAAGTAATAACCCCTAAAGAGCCCATCACTCGAAGCTCTGCCCTTTGCTTTGCCCCGTGCTGTCTTCCTCCGTTTCCCCCACCCAATAGGCCTGCAGTCAATTTCCCTTCTCGTTCTCATCAAACAAAAGACAATCGCCTTTTGCCGGCAAGCTAGCCTCGCCTACCTCATCTATAGGCATTTCTATCCGCCCGCGCGCGAGATCAGATCGACTACTCTACTACCATCATGCCGAATTTATTCAATAGGATGGAAAATGAATAGTTTATTCATAATCTTAGAGGCCCTGCACCGCTACATTCAATTGCTCTGTCATAAAGAAAGGGAAGGAAATCTTTTTTGGATCAATCGCCTGAACCTGCCTTTCTTTCTTTACCAGGAGGGGTGGGCCAATCACTAATGGATCTCTCAACGAGAGCCTCATTCTGTCTAGAGGAAATGTATTAGGTTTAGGTGGATCCAGTTGATTATGCGATTCGGTAGATGATTCGGAAGTTGCATTTATTAAGATTCTTTCTCCATGAGTGTCATAATTGGGATAGTCTTATTACTTCAAATTCAAAGAAATCCAGTTCTTCTTTTTCAAAAAGAAATCACCGACTATTCTTCTTCCTATATACTTCTCATGTATGTGAATATGAATCTGGCTTCCTCTTTCTCCGTAACCAATCTTCTCACTTACGATCAACATCTTTTGGAGCCCTTATTGAACGAATATATTTCTATGTAAAAGTAGAGCATCTTGCAGAAGTCTTTGATAGGGCTTTTCAAGCAAATTTATTGTTGTTCAGAGATCCTTTCATGCATTATGTTAGGTATCAAGGAAAATCAATTCTTGCTTCAAAAGGAAATGCACTGGAATACTGATGTGTACCATGCGCCTGAATTTACATATGGTAATATTCACCTCTTACCAAAAACAAGCCATTTATGGATATTATTAGGGGAGCCCTGGAGATCCAGCCTAGGCCCCTGTTCGATCCACAAGGATCAAGATCAAATGAACGCTTATTTTCTTTCTGTTAAGCGAAGATATATTTCTAACCCTTCAGTAACTAATAATCAAGGGAGACACAAATTTTTTAGTTCGTATTTTTCGAACCAAGGGAGTGGTTACGTCCAGTATGTCCCCCCTTATTCCCGACACGCTATGGTGCCCCGGGGTGGGTAGGAGCGGGTCGAGTCCGTATCGCCGCGGAGCAACAGTTGCGTCCGGATCTGATCTATCTACTCGGCAATTCATCCGGTGACTTCACGGTCGCCAAAGAAGCCCAAGAAGCATCAAACATTTCCGATGAGATCCATGGAGCTATTCTTAGATAGCAAGCACTAGCTCCCGGTGCGACTTCATAAAAAGCAATCAAAGATAAGATCG
Organism: Dittrichia graveolens; assembly: GCA_038502395.1. Lineage (NCBI taxonomy): Eukaryota > Viridiplantae > Streptophyta > Magnoliopsida > Asterales > Asteraceae > Dittrichia > Dittrichia graveolens. Next base: position 33,871,558 of record JARJIL010000003.1, on the reverse strand, counting down.
AAGAGAATGAAACGCACGTAGTGGTCATTATAGCGGTTCCTTCTGATCCTAGAAAACGTCCAAAAAAACCTACTACGGAACTACCGAGCAAATATGATAAGTAGATACATAATTTCGAGTGTGATCAGACAACCAAAAATCAGGCAATGACAGAGAGGCGAATTCATGTACTTATTGTATCCGTCGGGACTGACGGGGCTCAAACCCGCAACATCCGCCTTGATAGGGCGGTGCTCTTGCCTATTGAACTACAATCCCAGGGAAATAAGAAGAGATCTAGCAGAAAATTTGGATTCTTTTTTATTCTCTCGTATCAGGTATTTCGTAAGAACAAGAAGGTTCTACCCTCTGATAGTAGATTGGCGAATTCAAATATTTCTTCTTAGAGCGTATTGATTTGACCCCATAAGTGGGACCACCACCCAATAGCATGTTGCCACCTAGAGAATCTCCTAATTATTCTAGAGCAACTAGAAAGAGATTCTTTAACCAGAAAGAATTCGGTTCAGATGTAGGATACCTATCCAGAAGTTTTCGCAACTCAATCATAGATGATGGAATCATCAAAGATTTGACGTTTTCAAACTCTGTCTGTAACTCTCTAGAGGCCCCGAAAACAAAAAGAAGATGTGTACAAACGAGATATGCAACAACAAGAAGAAGGAAAAGGATTGCATAAAGGAACTCCTAAACATTTGTCAGATGTGTCGATATCAATGCTGACTCATTATTTCGATGAATCATTTTTGTCGTTGGTTTTTAGGCCCACCTATTTGATTTGGTAATAGTAATCAAAAAAATAACAAATAGAAAAGAATAATAGCTTGGTCTGTGTATCTACGCCAATCTACGGTAGAAGGGAAGGTTCTGTTGGAACAATTACTTATTTCAGGGTACCTCTTCGCTTTTTTTTCAAAAGGGGGGAGGCAGTGTGGGGAGAAATGACAAGAAGATATTGGAACATTAATTTAGAAGAGATGATGGAAGCAGGAGTTCATTTTGGCCATGGTACTAGGAAATGGAATCCTAAAATGGCACCTTATATCTCTGCAAAATGTAAAGGTATTCATATGTGGTTAAGCGGTGCGCGATCTTGGGTTGTTTTGCATTTAATTGATTATGTGGTTACTAGAGTTATTGGATTAAATTGGAAGTATATATATTTGAAAATATATAATTGTGTTACTGGAATAAAATTGAAAGAAGGAAAAAGTCATGTATGTGTAGTATGTGGTGTATGTATGTGTAAGTAAGTATGTATGTATGCATGCATGTAAATTTGAGAAAGAATAGGATTTCAAGAGATGAATTTGGTGCCATCACCTGCTTAAATAAATAAAAGGAGTATGTATACGTGGGAGTGTATTCACCAGCACATAGTTAAAGTGTGAAGTGTGTGTTTGCTAAAACCATCTCTGAAGAAACCTATCAAGAAAGAAGAAACTTGGAAATTCAAGTTAAGGATTTGGTGAATCATAATTCAAACCGAAGATTGGTATGTGTTTATACGATGTTATGGATTGTTTTGATGTGTGTATATGTTGAAATACATGTTTGAATGGAGAACTATCATGATAGGAACTTCGAGCTCAAAACTTGATTATGGGTTTTGTTGAATATTGAGTTTTAATTGGATTTGATAAGTTATACATGTTTATTATGATGTTACATGAAGTTTCCTATGTATTAGAAGTGTTTTTGAGTGAGAAAGTGGAAGTTTAAAATGAAAAGTTATGTGGAATATGGCTGGAAATCCGACAGTTCAAGGAGGAAGGAGGCAAATCTGCGATGCGTCGCGGCGCGACGCATGAGGGTCGCGGCGTGACACCCCAAAATCCGAATCCCTCGAGAATCCGATTGAACCAAATCCGCAACCTTAGAATCCGGAACCCGAAATCCGAGACCAAATCCAAGTAGCGTCGCGGCGCGACGCATGGCTTGGTCGGGGCGCGACAGGTCACTTTTAAGGGTTTTGTGTATTTTTGCTATGTATTCGTGTAGGATGTGATGGGTTATTGTTTATATGATTATTGTATGATTGTTTACAAGTTATATAGAGATATAAATATATATTGTGGATATATATTTATCAGACATTGACTTTGGTTTGTTGTGTTCTCAGGATTTGCAAAGACTCAGTGATATTAGACAACTGAGTAGACGGGAACGAGGACTGAGGTGAGTGGAAGTGTACTCACGAGTGGTGATGGCGGTAACATTTCTGGTTACATGTATTGAGATATCCTTATGATTTGGATTTGCCATGTTAGACTGTTTAGTCTAAGTTGACATGATAGACTGTTTAGTCTAAGTTGACACGATAGACTGTTGAGTCTAAGTTGTTATGATAGATTGTTTAGTCTGAGTTGTCTTGCTAGACTGTTTAGTCTGAGATGCTTTGATAAGATGCCATGCTAGACTGGATAAATCCAAGATGCCATGATGAACCGTATAAGTTGAATTACCAGTATGGAACGTGCTATTTGATATGTGTTGACAGACTGTGTAAATGTGATTCGTTGATTGTTGCTTGTTGATTGGGATTGTTTGGATTGTTGCATGGCCAGTGTACATGGTTAATTATATGTGCACGTGGCGAGACCTTTACGTATGGTTAATTATTTGTGTACATGGTTGGGGGTCAGCTATCGCATGTTTTGGGTTGGGCTATCTTCTATTGGTTGCACGGTTCTAGACTTTCTATGCATTTGTTGCAGTAGAAGGGGCTTTAACTGTACCAAGTAGCAAATAGCTAACGGTAAACCTTTGCTTTGGCCCGCATCGGTTGTAGGTTCTGCAGAACCGCTGTTCCTCTAGTGATTGGATGGGAGATTGGATCTGCTTGTGATTGATTGTTTGATCTGTTGAGATCGGTTTGCTTGTGCAATTGGTGATTGCTTGTGCTTGTTGTTTGAGGATGCTTGTTTGTAGCTTCCATTCACTTAGCTTTGTGCTAATTCCCCTCAGTTGATTGCTTTTTGCAGGTCTGGCTGTTTAGCTTTGTTTGTGGGGAAGGGAAATTTGACCAACGCTCTAATATTATGTTTTGAGAAGAGACAAGCCACGTTTGTAAATATTTTGTAACACAACTTGATGTGACGTTTGTAAAAGTACTTTGTACTTTGTATATGTTTTAATTAAATCAGTTAACGCTTCCGCAGCGGTTTTTAAAAAAATGGCTTGAGAATTTGCGGTGTTACAAGTTGGTATCAGAGCCTAGGTTTGGCGATGTAGGCACGGCTAGAGTGTTGCATTCCCAAATCTTGGCTCATGTTAGGTCAAACTTTCCTTGGGGGAATTAGAGTGAATTGGTGAAGCTGTTTGTTAGTTAGTATCTTATGTACTAACGGTTTATCTAATGAGATTGTGAGATGATGTGATTGTACAGATATGGCTGACAGAGATACCCTGCTGATCCTCCTGTGACCCAAACGGTGGTTAAGACTTCAGTAATTGATACTGTGGATATGACGAATCGTGTGGGTACTTCAGGTTATGAACAGGAAAATGATCGAGAGGCATATATTCGCAAGTTAGAGGATGAACTTCAGGAACTCAGAGGTATAGTTCGTGGTATCGGAAGAGAGAGGATTAATCCGAATATGTCGTCACAGATACCGAAAGTTGATGTTACTCAATCTACTACTTTGCTAGTTACTGCTCCGTTTCCTCCGGTAACTCAAGTGACACAACCATTATTTTTCAATCCTTCCACCTTACAGGGAGATTATCCTTTTGGATATCCGAGATTTAAGCAACCTTGTTCGTACAAGCAATTTTTGGATTGTAAACCATCTAGATATCATGGGAGTACTGATCCGAACGAGACTTTGAATTGGTTGTGAGAGATGGTGAGAACTCTTGATGCGTGCAATTGTGAGGATGAATCCAGAGTTAAATTTGCGACTCGTATGCTCAAAGGTGATGTGATAGTGTGGTGGGATTCATTAACTGGGCATTTTACTGAAGCACAACAGGAAAGTATTACTTGGAATCAATTTCAAGAGAAGCTATGCGAGCGATATTGTAGTTCATTTGAGATCGAGAAAATTAGAAAAGAGTTTATGGATTTGAAGATGACAAGAGACATGACAGTAGATGATTTGATTAAACAATTCAATGAGAGGTTGCGATTTGTGAAACAGTGGGTGCCAAATGAGGCAACAAAGATACAACATTTTGAGGGATCTTTGCTTCCAGAATATCGAAGTACTACCAGATGGGCAAGTACTTTATCACAAGCGTTTACTCTAGCCAAGACGGCTGAGAATGATGGAAAGGCAAGAGATAGAATGAATAGAGAGTGTATCTTGCAGCATAAATCAATGATTGGCCGTGTTAGTGAACCACAAAGACAGAGTGGGCAGACTGGGCAGAGTGGCAAGAAACAAAAGAATCGAAACAAGAAATCTAAGACAAGTGGATCTAAACAGAGTTTGTTGTGGTGTCGCCGGTGTAGATTTATTCATACGGGGTCTTGCACACCCCAGACTTTGCGTTGCATCCGATGTGGATTGTTTGGACATGAGATCAAGGAATGTGGTTTCTCTTGAGGTGTATGTTGGAATTGTCAGAAAGAAGGTCATCATACGAATGAATGTACAGAGGAAAGAAAAATGGGGTCGGGGTCAGGAGTGGATGCAGGTGGGGGATCCTCGTCAGCAGTTGGACGAAAGAGAAAGAACCCTTCTATGCCAGAGGGTATAACTTTTGATATGATGAATAACGACGATGTTGATATCAACGATGATATGACGGGTACGTTTTGATAACTTTTATATTTATGCGTATGTTTATTAACTTCAGAGTTAATTGTTGATGCTTGATGCCTGTGAGTGCTAAGTGTGTGTTTACTTCTGAAAGAGCATGATTCTTTAGAAGTAAAGATAATTGATAATATGTTATCGTGAAAGTATATGGTATTAACGTCAGGAAATGATATGATGGTACATATGTGATATGTGAAATGTGAATTGAATATGATATGCTAAGGAAAGAATATCCCAGAGTAGTTAAACTTGCATGTTATGCAGTGTGTTGTACGACTGTTCTGTAATTGGTATATGTTTAAGCATGTTGTGTTTGTATATGTATATATATGTGTTTGTGTTATGCGAAGATGAAGGGAAGAGAATAAATTGTTGAGATTTGAAAGAAATTGGTGTTAACCAATAGATGTTTTAATGAAGATATGATTGAGATTACGGACTTTTGATATTAAATATACTGGGTAAAGATAATTGATAATGATGAATGATGAATCTGAAGAGATTAGGGTATGTTGAGATATGGAAACTATTGGATCAATAAATGAAGTTATACTATGGGATTAAAGAGCAATTTATGTTTTATAGTAAAGATTTCAAGAAGAATGATTTAACCCATGACTTGAAGACTGTACATGATGTATTTGTATTGACTATGTGGGAAGTGTTGATTGTAAAGAAGGGTATGTGTAATTGACATGAGTATTAAAAGAAGAAGTGAATGCTTATATACAGATGAAGTGAATATATATGAAAGAGACAGAGTTCAGAATGAATAGAAGAATGTGAAAGAGGGATTTGAATATTATCTGGGAGGGATAATTGCTAGTAGATATGTGAAAATATGAGGGAGTTTATGATGTTAACACTGCAGTTATGTGAATTGAAGTATACGCAACTTAATGAATGAAACTGAAATTGCCTTTACTGGAAATCAATGACTTAATGATTGAAATATGAGAAAGAGATGAATTGTTACAGAGTGAGTAAGCCTGATATGTACAAGATCGTTTGAGTAAAAGATGTAATTGACATTTAATTATAAGAAGTTATGTATGTGAAAGAATTAATGATAGTGGATATCTGTGAACTGAAGACATATGTGATTTAAAGAATGTAATAACCTGAGCATATGGAATGAAGATTTATGGATCTTATATATGAATTGCCTTTGCTAGGAAAATGCCTTTGCTTGAAATTGGAAACTTAATTTGATAAGACTTATGGAACTAGATTGCCAATACACTTGGAAGGGCTAAATGATATAATGTCATATAGAGTATTTAATTGATGAATTACTGAAGGAGTAAACATCATATATTTCGTAGAAATGACATGATTGTGTATGAGTCCAGGCAGAGTGTTGGAGATTTATGAACTGTTGAGATGAGTTAATATACCAAAATGACGGAAGTAAGCTGCGATGAAATTTATATGTGATTTACCTTACATGATGGAATCTGAATATATATATTATGGGTAATTGCCAGTAAGACGGCATTGTTGAGCAGAATTGCATACTGATAAGATAATTTGAAATATCAGAATGTTTGTGAAAGCTAGTTACAATGGAGTTGACGCCCGATTTATTATATGAGAAGCAATTTGGTATTTGATTGATCAGTAAGAAGTACTAGTATGATATCACCAGTGGGATAGCCTTGGTTAGGCAAATTATATTAACAAGATGATTTGAAGATATGATGATTTATATGTTGAGACTGTTAATGAAAGATTGAGATGCGGTTACAGGAATTGAGACGTGAAATGAACACTATGACTGAATCCTTGTTGGATAGTGTAGTAGCAAGAGTTGTGCAGATATATTTGAATGAACTTGTGTTTGTACTGGATTTTGATATTTCGTGGAATTTATAAACAATTGATTAGACTAACGGGATATGAATTGTATCAAATGGATGTTAACATGCCAATTGTAAGTTGCTATGTGAATATTGGAGTAATGTACCGACATGTTTGTTGGAAGTAAGAAGAAAGTGATATTTGAGTATTCTACATGACAGATAGTAAATTTAAAGTACGTGAAACTTGTTAATTGAGAGAAACATAGTACTGTGAGTATTCAAGAGATGTGTTGACATTGTTTATATGCTTGAATGTGAAGGAGAATGAGTTGAAAGACAGACTAACTAAATCTATGAGTTACGTGTTGAGTTGAATGTGAAACTGAAGAAGAGGTTTGAGAGATAAGTTGATAAAGAGCTGATGATTGTAAACGGAGAAAGACAGGTGGAAAGAGATTTAGGTGGCTGGTAGTAAGATGAAGCTATGTGTGACTTATAATTGAACTAGCAATCAGTAATGAATGAATACGAAGCGTGGAGAATCCGATTGATGTGTGCTATAGGATTCCGAGGACGGAATCCCCTAAAGGAGGGAAGATTTGTAACATCCGCAAACCCGGGCTAGTTGATTAGCGGGTAAGCGGTGCGCAGATTTGGGTTGTTTTGCATTTAATTGATTATGTGGTACTAGAGTTATTGGATTAAATTGGAAGTATATATATTTTAAAATATATAATTGTGTTACTGGAATAAAATTGAAAGAAGGAAAAAGTCATGTATGTGTAGTATGTGGTGTATGTATGTGTAAGTAAGTATGTATGTATGCATGCATGTAAATTTGAGAAAGAATAGGATTTCAAGAGATGAATTTGGTGCCATCACCTGCTTAAATAAATAAAAGGAGTATGTATACGTGGGAGTGTATTCACCAGCACATAGTTAAAATGTGAAGTGTGTTTGCTAAAACCATCTCTGAAGAAACCTATCAAGAAAGAAGAAACTTGGAAATTCAAGTTAAGGATTTGGTGAATTATAATTCAAACTGAAGATTGGTATGTGTTTATATGATGTTATGGATTGTTTTGATGTGTGTATATGTTGAAATACATGTTTGAATGGAGAACTACCATGATAGGAACTTCGAGCTCAAAACTTGATTATGGGTTTTGTTGAATATTGAGTTTTAATTGGATTTGATAAGTTATACATGTTTATTATGATGTTACATGAAGTTTCGTATGTATTAGAAGTGTTTTTGAGTGAGAAAGTGGAAGTTGAAAATGAAAAGTTATGTGGAATATGGCTGGAAATCCGACAGTTCAAGGAGGAAGGAGGCAAATCTGCGATGCGTCGCGGCGCGACGCATGAGGGTCGCGGCGTGACACCCCAAAATCCGAATCCCTCGAGAATCCGATTGAACCAAATCCGCAACCTTAGAATCCGGAACCCGAAATCCGAGACCAAATCCAAGTAGCGTCGCGGCGCGACGCATGGCTTGGTCGGGGCGCGACAGGTCACTTTTAAGGGTTTTGTGTATTTTTGCTATGTATTCGTGTAGGATGTGATGGGTTATTGTTTATATGATTATTGTATGATTGTTTACAAGTTATATAGAGATATAAATATATATTGTGGATATATATTTATCAGACATTGACTTTGGTTTGTTGTGTTCTCAGGATTTGCAAAGACTCAGTGATATTAGACAACTGAGTAGACGGGAACGAGGACTGAGGTGAGTGGAAGTGTACTCACGAGTGGTGATGGCGGTAACATTTCTGGTTACATGTATTGAGATATCGTTATGATTTGGATTTGCCATGTTAGACTGTTTAGTCTAAGTTGACATGATAGACTGTTTAGTCTAAGTTGACACGATAGACTGTTGAGTCTAAGTTGTTATGATAGATTGTTTAGTCTGAGTTGTCTTGCTAGACTGTTTAGTCTGAGATGCTTTGATAAGATGCCATGCTAGACTGGATAAATCCAAGATGCCATGATGAACCGTATAAGTTGAATTACCAGTATGGAACGTGCTATTTGATATGTGTTGACAGACTGTGTAAATGTGATTCGTTGATTGTTGCTTGTTGATCGGGATTGTTGGGATTGTTGCATGGCCAGTGTACATGGTTAATTATATGTGCACGTGGCGAGACCTTTACGTATGGTTAATTATTTGTGTACATGGTTGGGGGTCAGCTATCGCATGTTTTGGGCTGGGCTATCTGCTATTGCTTGCACGGTTCTAGACTTTCTATGCATTTGTTGCAGTATAAAGGGCTTTAACTGTACCAAGTAGCAAATAGCTAACGGTAAACCTTTGCTTTGGCCCGCATCGGTTGTAGTTTCTGCAGAACCGCTGTTCCTCTAGTGATTGGACGGGAGATTGGATCTGCTTGTGATTGATTGTTTGATCTGTTGAGATCGGTTTGCTTGTGTAATTGGTGATTGCTTGTGCTTGTTGTTTGAGGATGCTTGTTTGTAGCTTTCATTCACTTAGCTTTGTGGTAATTCCCCTCAGTTGATTGCTTTTTGCAGGTCTGGCTGTTTAGCTTTGTTTGTGGGGAAGGGAAATTTGACCAACGCTCTGATATTATGTTTTGAGAAGAGACGAGCCACGTTTGTAAATATTTTGTAACACAACTTGATGTGACGTTTGTAAAAGTACTTTGTACTTTGTATATATTTTAATGAAATCAGTTAACGCTTCCGCAGCGGTTTAAAAAAATGGCTTGAGAATTTGCGGTGTTACATCATATTACAAATCTTACTAAAACTGCTCGTTTTTTATTAGAAGCTTGTGATTTGGTTTTTGATGCAGCAAGTAGAGGAAAACAATTCTTAATTGTTGGCACTAAAAATAAAGAACTATATAAGTTAGCAATAACATTGATTGAATGAAGTAAAGGCTCCGGTGTATAGAGAAGATCTCACCGTTTAAGAAGTAACCATAGAAACGATGGAATCCACTATTTCTTTGCGTATCTAAATAGATACTATGTTTACATATGGATCCCTACGTCGTTACATTCCATTGAGGATTAGGAATAGGCGTAATCGGACCTGCTTTTTACATATCTCTCGTTATTTGGGACCCTATTCACCTCTTTGGGCTTCTATTGAATCGAGAAATAGGTTTGATTGTCCATCTTTTTTATATATTGGATATCTATATAAGGCACTCTCCAGATAATTCAAATCGAAGCAGTCCAATTCGGGCCTATATGACATGACCGATCAATAGAAATACTCCAATGATCTACCTAATCCAAACATTTCTTACTTTGCAGTTGTACACAAGTAAAGCATGGAACACTTTCTATTTCTACCCATCGGGTCCGGGTAGAGACCAAAGATCTTGAGTGACCAATCCGGCAGAACAACTCAAAAGATAAAGAAGTATCGTTAATTTCTTCATGCTCGTTCCAAGTTCGAAGTACCAATTGTACAAATAATAATCCACTTCGTTACATGATTTCTTTTTCATATAGATAGAAATAGGATCTATGGGGCAATTACTTAAAAGTACATTTTGTGCTACAGCCCTTCCTATCTGATAGAAAAGGTAAACCTATTAGTCCGAAAGCACCGTGCAGAGCAACAAAAGTCCACAGACCGCCTAATTGACACCAACGAGTAAAATCTCCTTGTGCTTCAGGACCCCATAGTAATAACAAAGAATGTGCTAAACTATTAGCAGAAGTAGAAACTGCGGCAGTTAAGAAATTGCACCAATTGGCGTGCATCCACTAGGAATTGAACCTACGAATTCGCCAATTATGAGTTGGGTGCTTTAACCATTCAGCCATGGATGCTTAGCGGGTCATAGTGAATGACCAGATTCCAATTCAAATGGAATCTTTCAACTAAAGCAATGAGATGCTTAAATGGAATTCTTTTAGTTCTAATAAATCAGGAGGAATTTAATGACAGGACATGAATTCAAGTCCTGGATTTTAGAATTGAGAGAGATATTGAGAAAGATCAAGAATTCTCACTATTTCTTAGATTCCTGGACCCAATTCAATTTAGAATTGAGAGAGATATTCACATTTTTTTTCCACCAAGAACGTTTTATAAAACTTTTTGACTCCCGAATTTGGAGTATCCTACTTTCACACAATTCACAGGGTTCAACGCCTCCCCCTTCTTCCCGATCAAGGTAGATGGGAAGGAGCCCTATCAAGGCCATAACCAGTCTCTTTATTTATGTACGTACACCTTTGTTTCAGGGTAGGACCCGTAGATCTGGATGATTGATGGAAGAAACACCAAGCATATCCCAAACTTCTCGCTCCCACTGGCCGGCTGATGGAAATGGACTGACTACCGGGGATATTCGTGTTACTTCGTCTGCACTGGTTTGTACACGAATGCGTGAGTTATACCGTGTACTCAGTAAATTATAGACCACTTCAAATCTTCGTTTTCAAGAGGGATGATCAACTCCGCTGTCTACTCCACGAGTCGCCACATCTTCGCCTACGCCACTTGTATATAAACAACAATAGCGCCCAAGATTTGCCCTTCGCATAGTTCATTGAACCTTCCAACTTCACTCCGTGGCCCGTGCTAAAGAAGCGTGTCTTAACTAATTCCTTTGAACTCATTTCACCTATTCTACCTCTCGATATCTCCTCACCTTGCACCTTTTCTTTCTTTTCCTCATCCCATGATCCTTTCCCATGTCGTGGAGAATAAAAGGAAGCGAGCGGCTCTTCGCTTAGTAGACGGCCGCCGGACGACGACCCCTTCTTGTTCTCGCCCAGCCGCTTCTTCTTTTTTTATTTAGAATCCTAGACTAAAGAAGAAGGCTCCTGAATCAGCGTAGGGAAAAATCCGCAAGCAGGAGAACTGTACTAACCTGTCACCGGTTACTTTATCAGGGCTCCGCAGGAGAAGAAAGAAGGTCCTTGTTATTTTTAAAGAAACTATGTAAGGCAAATAGTGCTAAATAAAAAAAGGAATAATAATGGCCTCTTGTTTTATCAAGAGGGCGTTATTGCCCCTTTTTAGTTCAAAAACTCCTATACAATCAGACCAAAGTCTTATCCGTTTGTAGACGGAGCTTCAATAGCAGCTAAGTCTAGAGGGAAATTATGAGCATTACGTTCATGCATAACTTCCATACCAAGGTCATATTTTTATTGGCTATATATTCCTAGTTTTTAAGGACGGTATCTTTCTTTTTCATTTAACATATGAAGCATAAAGTTTTCTTTTTCTACTCGAATGCTTGGTTTTGTAATAATTTAGATTTTATTTTATTTTATTTTCTATTCTTCTAGCTTCTTCTAGTTGTTTTTAGATTATATTTAATATTTAAAAAAAAACATAGGGAATTATTTTTTTATACGACTAAACACACGTATTATCTAAACCTAGATCTATCTATTTCTATATTATTTTGTATATGGCGAGATTTAAAATAAAGGGTAGACATATTTGAACCCTCTTAATCATCTAATTTGGTCTCTGATGTAATGTATGTGAGTGTATGATCTGCATTATAAACTATAATTGATTGATATGACATATCTAATACGTGAGAGAATAGGATCCAAATAATAGCATTCTAAAATAAATTATCGAAAACACTACATACCGTTAAATATAATCACTTTGATACGTAGGCGTTTATATAATCCCTAATTAAATTCATATTTGATTACTAACGTAGGAAAATGATCTTGTCGGTGGTGATGGGAGAGGCCATGTGAAGATTGGGATCCGAGGCAAAGCCACTTGTATTGCACACCATTTCTTTCCTACTTTACAACTCTTCCAAGATACAATTATTAAACGCTCTTCATCATTTCATACTTTGAATTTCAAACTTCAACATTCCATATTTTAATTTAAATATTAGAAAACATATTCTTAATTCTTATGCTATTTCTAAGCTTATAGCTTACGAGAATTTAAATATATATAGGGGAGGGTTTATTTGAAAACCAATTTTATTGCGAGAACCACGAGAACCAATCGTAGCCGTTTATTTTAGATAATGGAATTCATGGATAAAGAGCGTGGGGGATTGGGTGTGGCAGGGTGATTGAAGGAGGGGGAATTGAACGGCTAAGATTGGTTCTCGCGGTTCTTGCAATAAAAACGGTTCTCAAATGAACCTTTCACTATATATATATATATATATGAGTTGTGTTCAATATAGTTCATATAAAAAACATACTCCTAAAATTCAGTATACAATCACATGTGATTTGTAAAAATATCACATGTGAACTACGAAAAATTATGAAAATATCACTTTGCCCAAAATTTTAAAATGTAATCTGAACCATTAATGTCGTTGATCTAAGGACTAAAATTAGTCTCTCAGGACTATGAATTAAATATGGAATATATTCAATATTTCACACACACACACACACACACATATATATATAGGCAAAAGTTCAAACGAGAACTGTTTTTCGTACGAGAACCAATCTTAGCCGTCCAAATCCCCCTTCTTCAATTGGATTGTCTACCCATGAATTCCATACATGCACCCTGCCACACTCAATCCCCCACACTCTTCATGCATGAATTCCATTATCCAAAATAAACGGCCAAGATTGGTTCTCGTGGTTCTCATACAAAAAACAGTTATCGTTTGAACCCTCCCCTAAATATATATGGGAGGGTTCAAACGAGAACTATTTTTCGTATGAGAACCGCGAGAACCAATCTTAGCCGTCCAATTCCCCTTCCTTCAATTGTATTGCTCACCCATGAATTCCTTACATGCACCTTGCCACGCTCAATCCCCCACACTCTTCATCCATGAATTCCATTATCCAAAATGAACGGCTAAGATTGGTTCTCACAGTTCTCGTTTGAACCCTCCCGGTATATATATATATATATATATATATATATGTATATATATATACACGGGAAGGGTTCAAACGAGAACTGTTTTTCGTACGAGAACTGCGAGAACCAATCTTAGCCCTTTATTAAACTTAATCAATGGCTAAGATTTTTTGGCGGCTCATTACTACTTCATTAATGAGTCATTAATGGATAATTAATGACACATTAATAAGGATTATTTCAGGAAAATCAAGTCTCGCAAATTAATGACAGCTCATTCGGACACAATTCACGGTTGGGTAAATATATATTAACAAAATACCCTTATTAATGAGTCATTAATAGCGTTAAAAACAGTTCTCGCAGTTCTGTACGAAAAACAGTTCTTGTTTATTCTTTTGCCTATGTATATGTGTGTGTGTGTATATATATATATATATAGAGAGAGAGAGAGGTTATTCATGTTTTAAGAGAGAATAGGAAATAATCATTCATTATATATTAATCTATTAAATCTTACGGTCATAATTCATTCGTTGCAGATTATGACCGTCGCAATTTATGGTTATGTTATGAATAAATAAATGACCAAATGTAGAATATCCGATAAAATTAAATAAAATGTCAGGATTAAGTTTTTTTAATTAAATAAAACTAAATAAACCGGATGCTTGTGAGAAGCATTTTAGTAGCCTCCTAATATTATCTATATTCCTCTTATCACAGTGACCAAAGATGATTGTATCATCCGATAATGAAGATAAAATATATTAATTTCATCTCTCCCCACCTGAACACCATTAACTAAACTTTTTTCTAAAGCTAGATTACAAGCTTGATTCAATCCTTCAACCAATAAAAAAAAGTAAAAGGAGCTAAAGGATCTTCTTGCCTCACTTCTCTAGATATTTTAAACTCTTTAGTAAGAGAAGCATTGAGAAGAATTGAAACTAAGGTTGATTCAAGGGATGCTTTAATACATTTTAACAATCAAGCTCCAAATCCCATTTGTTGCATTCAATTTAAAAGGGGAGCTGATCCGTACACAACAGTTTTTAGTCATACACAACAAGGTACACGCATTTATTACATATGATACAAGTTGGTGATACATAAAATTGTTGTATATGATCAAGTTTGTTGTGTACGAATGACCTCCCATTTAAAAGGATACCCCAATCAAGTTTATTATATGCCTTATATATGTCAATTTTAAAAATCACACTTTTTTTCCTAGACTTCTTTAAAGAACTCAAAGTTTCATTTGCTATTGGCACCCCATCTAAAATAAATCTCCATGGAGGAAAGCGTTTCGAGTCTCCCCGATAAGCTGCCCAATTACTCTCTGTAACCTTCTTACAAGAATATTTGCTATAATTTTATAGTACGCCTCCACTAAACTGCTTGGTCTAAAATCTTTAAGAGTAAGAGGATCCGCTTCTTTTGGAACGAGTATCATGAACATTGCATTACAACCTCCGCTAATAGAAGCATTCTCCAAAAACCATAGAAGAGCATTAAACAAATCATTTTTTATCAACATCCAATATTTTTGAAAATTTTGAAACTAAACCCATCGGGGCCCGGATCCTTCGATCCATCACACGACTTTATCGCCCCATTTCCTCCTCCAAAAATCGTTCCTCGAGTGAGCTTGCATCTTCCACCAAAAGCTTCTTATAATGGTCACTGTGAAAGATGGGTCATAGATCTTCTAAGATTCCATGAGTAGCAAAAATTCCACCAAAGTAATTAAAGGCTTCTTCCTTAATCTTTTTAGGAGAATTTGTCCACCGGCCATCTATCATCAAACCATCTATCACATTTCTTTTTTGTCTCTTTTTTAACGAATTAGAGAAAAAAATTGTTATCATCACCTTCCAAATTCCACTTGATTCTTCATTCAGTTTAATAGTCTTTTCTCAATTTTTCTTTTTCCATCCATTTCCTCCTGCATTCCATCCAATGTTTCCTATATGACTCTAAAAGGCTCATTCTTTCTACCGGTGCTTCCTACTTGACATCTTCATTCTTTAGTGCCTCAATATCTTTATTTAAATTTCCAAACTTTTAAGAAGCTCAATCTTCAAGATCCACTTTCACATTCTTTAATTATACATGAAAATACAATCTGGAGCGTTTGATTTAACCTGCTTTCCAAGGCTATACTTATCACTCGATCCACTTCTTCGTGTTTTAACCAAAAATCAAAAAGATGAAAATGTTTAGGCCCAATATCCTCACATTTGGCTTGTAACTTAATTGGACTATGATATGATAGATTTCTAGGAAACACCATTGGCTAAAGAGAACCCCACACATGTGAGAATTTTTCTAAGACAAGATACCGATCTAATTTACTAAGTTTAGATCCATCTAAACTTAATCTTGTAAAATGCTTGCTCCAATGTCACATCAATTAGATTTTCCTTCTTTATATAATCATTGAAAACTGCAACATTAGATTTATTGAATTTACAATTAATTCTCTCTTCTTGTTTCCTTACATCGTTGAAATCCCCAAACAAACAAAAATGAGGCCTCAAATTTATTCATTATATCACTAAGTTTCTACCATACTAACCCTTTTTTTGTTGGATTACGTGAGCCATATACATTAATAAAACAAATTGTAACACCAAAAATCTCAAACCATTTTTTTAATCGCCATGGAAGCATAGTAATAAATGATAAACATAAACACCCATAAATATATTACACTGTTTACAAAATCACAGTATCAGTTGTGTTACAAAAGTTGTACAAAACATGGCTCGTCATTTTACAAAATACAATATCAGAGCGTTGGTTAAATTCCCCTTTACACACAACCCCAGCTAACAGCTGCACTTACCGAAACCTGCAAAAACGGGTTAAAGGTGGGGAATAAGCAACACAATCAACAATACCAATCAGACAATCACATACTTCCAATGGACCGATGGTTCGGCACAGAACCTACAACCAATACGGGCCAAGGCAAAGGTTTACCGATAGCTCTTTGCTACTTGGTACAGTTAAATCTCCTTCCGTTGCAACAAATGCATCAGAAAGTCTAGAACTGTGCAACCAATAGCAAACGAGCCTAGCCCCATCCAGCAGCCTACCTCTATCTGTACCACATGCATACATCTTTACCATGTGCACATATCTTTTGACTTGATTAAAATAACACACAAACAGTTATTCAATCATCATTCATCAATCAACAATTATCAGACTAAACAGTCTATCACAACATCAATCATCTCAATTCCAAGTAACCATATCAGTTACAACCAATACCATCCATGAGTAAACATCCACTCACCTCTGTTCTCAATTTCTGTACTCAGTTGTCTAATTTTACTAAGTCTTCATGTTTCCTGATAACTTAACAACATTGAAATCAGTCTCCGATTCATAAATATATATACATATATATTTATATCAATCATAATCATAAATACATATTAGTTTCACATATGAAACAAGCATACAACATGCAACACAAACAAAACAACAAACAAAGCTCCAAAACTGAAAATCCTCCGGACACGTTGCGTCCAGCACCACAAACAGCATTAACCATGAAGGACCAACATTACGTCGGATCAGCAACAATGTCGGACCACACCACCTATGTCGAACATCCAAGGTCAGTCCAATGCTCCATGTTAGACCAATGTTCCAAGTCGAACCAAGGCACAAGTCGGATAGGCCCAAGGTCGGACCAATCCTTCAAACAACATCAACTCAAGTCGGATCCTTACAAGTCGCACGACCCTTGCGCCCGCAAGGAAATACTTTACGGCCGAAAGGTCCTATAACCAACAGCATTAACTCAACAATATTAACTTTAGCGCAGATGGAGGTAACCAAGTAACACCACCCTTGCGCCCGCAAGGAAAGTCCTTTACGGCCGCATGGCCAACAATAGTAACAAGATTATTAACCCTTGTGCCCGCAAAGGTGACCCTTTGCGGCCGCAAGGCCCTAAGACGCACAAGCCAAAGTCGGACCTCCCACAACCGACTTCAAACTTCATCTTCTTCCCTGTTCTTATATCAGTCGAACAAACACGAAAACCCATAACTAGAAATATGCAAATCTCTAGAAAACACATCCAAACTATATACAAACCTTATATAACATGTAAACAGTCATCATGAATACACCAAAACCAATTAAAACACTCAAATCATCGCTTCTCAAGTTTTTCAAGAACTTCATTATGGTGTTCAAGCTTTTAAACATCAAATCTCAGCATATGAACAATAAAAACTAGCAAGAATCATGGTAGAAACATTTACTAACCATTAGTTTGCAATAACAAACACCAAATCATAATTTCAAGAATTCAAGTTTCACTTCAAAGCTTCTCTGGTTCTTTTCTTCAAAACACAAACACAATTATGGAGAAAGTAACTTCATAGTGAGGTTATCAAATATGAGGGGGTCATGAATGGATATGTACAAACCTCAGTATACTACACTACCTTCTTATATATAGTTAATCAATTAGGCAATCAATATCAATTAATTAACATGTAATGAGGCAAAAATGAATTACTCTATTATTAGAAACGCATGTGATATAAATATTTATTTAATCACATAAAATCAAACAAACACATAAATGAACATAAATAATTTATCAACAACCCGTTTATAACTAAGTTGGGTTTACGGATGTTACACAAAACGGTATTTTTATCCCTTTCAACTCCCCAAAACCATAAGAAACTCATCTTCCCTAACTTTTGCAAAACCAAAATCACAAAATCCCGAATCCCCTCGACCCACTCTTTTCTAAATCTGCCAATTTTTTGTTTCTTGTATACCAAAAAAGAAAAAAAGGTTTTCCTTCTCGAATTAAATCTTTAATTAACCTAGGATACCTTTCCATCACCATCAACCTCTCGAATATTTAAAGATATTGTCTTCGTTTAAATCTACTGAAAATGTTCGAAACATACCTTGATTAGCTTGAGGCTATGGGGGAATTACCTCCTTACCGGAGCTATCATCCTTCACACCCTTGTCCTTCTAGTGAAATCCCACTTTTGCTCCAAAGTCATTCAAATTATCCACTTCCTCCTCACCATTGCTTATTGATCTTTCCTTAAAATAATGAGAAGATGATCCCGACCTTTTCGCTCTAGATTATTTAGTGCCAGATATCATTCTCCCTATGATCCCATCCCTCCTCCCGTAGACTTCTCAATAATTCTCGATTGTTTGTTCCTATCTCTTACAATTTTGTTGAATAGTCGCATACTTACACTCCCATTCCATTTGCCTTTGTATAGAAGCACAACTCGATCTCTTTTTGAAATAGATTATCGAACTCATCTTCGAACCATTTTACTCCAGGTTAAAGTTGTTTTCTAAGCCTTCTTTAGGGTTTTGACTATCTTGGGTCAAATCCTTAGCTAATTTTTTAGTGGGTCCAGTATCTTTATTTACAGGGTTAGCTGGACTTTCTTTTAGTGATACTTAGGCTTTGTTTCCATTAGGCCCAGACGGCCCAAATGAGTCATTGAAATACCTTGTTAAGAAAACCTACCATTCAACACTTCATGATTCTTTAATCCCTTCGTCGATTGGTTTTACCGATCCTCCTCGAAATCTTCAAGTTATGCGTCTGTACCAACAAAATCTGATATTCTATCTTTTGCCTTTTGGTTTTCAAAAAATCATCATGTGCCTCTTGATCTTCTCTTTCCGAACCGGATTACTTACCGTCCCAATCACTCTCCGACCACCAATTAGAATATGTATCATTAAGAACCTGCAGACTTCATCTTTTTCTTAATCGAGCTCATCAACCCATCCTTCATCTCTCTTCCTATTATTATCCTTGATTACTATTTCCTTTCCAATATAAATTCGTAAGTTGATAATAATACTCTACCCACCACCATTGTAGTTGTTTCCTCAAATTGAAAATTTTCTGTTTACCATTATTCCCATATACTGCTGATTTTATTGAAGTTCTAGTCCGTCCATAGGTCCAAGTCAATCTTCCTTTAATTATGTAGTCTTCCGACCACGGTCGGAGATCTTCCACTTACTCTCTAATATTATGATCCTCCTTATTTGATAGCGCCTAGGCAACAACTTTTGAATTACACTCAAACATTACATCAGCTCCACCCATGAATCTCCACTTGATGTCCCCCGATCCTATACCTTCCATAATTTGTCATAAGCATTCCAACGACTCATTGTTCATAACCTTCCCAATCACACAGTTTGATAGTTTTTCTTTCACATGCATGTCTTGTTCCACCTCCACAATCAACCTATCGTCTTTATATTGTTCTTCCTTATCATTTGTTTGTTGTCTCTAATTTTGTTTACCATTTTTACGACTTCACCAAAGGATCTACCGTCTCGTCTTCTAGCTATCCCACTTTTAGGATTAAACACCTTTTTTCTATTCGCCTAGCTTAAAAGAACCTATCCATAGTCCGTTTAGCAACCTTTCCAAACTTTGAATGTTCATGATGTTGCAAAACCTAACAAAGCCGAAACGTCCTCATTCGTTAATCGCTTCCTTGCTATGTAGATATCCATTAGGTTTCCCACATTCTAAACAATCTCTAAAGCTGTTCAGCAACTAGTTTATTGAAAATGAATAAATAGAAACGATGTTAATCCTCCTTGGTTAAATCTTGGCCTTGTAGCTTCGTTAGCCTGTCATCTATACCCCCTCTCACTTCTACCATTTACCCCTTGCCGGAATCTATCTCTCTCTAACTCTCTCTCACCTCCCTCTCTCTCTTGATGACATTAAAACTTTTATGTATTCAAAATTATGTTTGTTTTAATCAAATTTTACGATTTGAGTTTTTTGAAGTTGTTATTATTATTATTATTATTATTATTATTATTATTATTATTATGTTTTATAAAATCAGTTTTATAATGGCAGCTAGAAACGACAAGTAATTTCAGAAGTTGTTTTAAATAAACCATAAACCGTATTTAAATTTACAACAAATTGTGCATTAAATATAGGGAAAATAAAATGTGTATTTAGAAGCACTTATGATTTCACACTCACAAACACTTAAAAGAATATATGATAAAATAACTAAAATACCCCTCATTTAAAGCTTTTTATAAGCGTAAAAACAATTAAGATAAATGCTACAGAAGCATATATCATATCTCTATAAATATAATTAGTGTTTTATACTATGTCCACTTTTTGTTTTAACCTCGTTTTGATAAACTTATAATAATAATAATAATAATAATAATAATAATAACAATAATAATAATAATAATAATAATAATATTATGATGACATCACCACTTCACTACACCCAATCACCCATTCCTCCTTTTAATCCGAGTTTCATTCATACATACCACATTTTCTCTCTTTCTCTCCCTCATAGATCAACTTTCCTTTTGCAGTCATGGCCCCTGAGAAGGTACACTTTCATTTTTATTTTCATTTTCTTTGAGTTCATCATGAATTTGAAGCCATTGTTGTAATTTTAATAATAAAATTAAATTGCTCAACAGATTTATTAATGTGAATGAATTAAATCTGGTTAATTATAGGTGACTGAAATGGTGTTGAATGTGGATCTCAAGTGCTCCGGCTGCTACAAGAAGGTGAAGAAGGTCATCTGCAAAATTCCCCGTAAGTTATATATCATTCTTTAATTAAGTTATGTATGTGTTTAATTAAAACTGCAAATTTATTTATCTTTTAATTATTTTTGACAAAACATATAGAAATAAGGGACCAAGTATTTGATGTGGACAAGAACAAGGTTAAGATCATCGTGGTATGTTGTAACCCTGAGAAGATTCGTGACAAGCTTTGTTACAAGGGTTGTGGTGCCATTCAAAGCATAGAGATAGTTGAAAAGCCAAAGGAAGCCGAGAAGCCTAAGCCAGCTGCTGAGAAGCCAAAAGAAGCCGAAAAACCAAAGCCTGCTGCCGACAAGCCTAAGGCGGCTGCTGACAAGCCTAAAGAAGCCGATAAGCCTAAGGCAAAGGAAGCTGACAAGCCTAAGCCAGCTGCTGACAAGCCAAAAGAACCCGATCAGAAACCAAAGGCGCCGGCTGCTGACAAACCGAAAGAAGGCGAGAAACCCAAACCTGCTGACAAGCCCAAGGACTCCGAGAAACCCAAACAAGCAGATAAACCCAAGGACTCAGGGAAGCCACCAGAAGCTGAAAAGGCTAAACCTAAAGATGCGGAAAAGCCGAAAGAAGCAGGCCCACAAAAGAAAGCCGACCCGGGTGATGTTGCAAAGATGGTGTATGAGCCCGTACACGGCTATCCACACATGTATCCACCATCAGGTTACCCAATGGTGGGATACGGGCAATATTATGAACACAACTATGGTTATGGGATGCCAGTGGCACCACCACCACCACCTCCAAGTTATGGAGGATTCGGATACGACCACGGTTATAATGGCTACAATGGGTACAACGGAAACCGGAGTCATTATTCGAGTAACGAATACGTTGGCGAAGATGACGGAGAAGGTTGTTCAATCATGTAAATTCGATACGGTGGTTGAATTGAAGGTGGGTGGTGGTGGCTTTTCAAGAAGATAAATAATGATCATGTGGGAAAACTTAAAAAAGTAGGCAAGTAATCAGCCTTGTTGTATATTCACTCCATCGAATTCATAAAGACGTTTTGTTATTTTCTATTGATAAAGACTTCGAGAATCAAAATAAATTTTATTATTATTCATAGCATTAAAAGCCAAAGTGTCATTAACATGCATATATTATGTGATGATGTACCAACCGGGGAATCTAGACAATGACAAAGAGGAGTGGGAGCCTCCAGTTTGGAACTACGTACTAGCATTAATTGCAAAACTGATTTTCAAGTTAAAAGAATTTTGTAGTTAAAATAATAAGGATATAATACGTTTATAAGATTTTCCTTATATTCTAAGGGAGTGAAGAAGAATTTTGTGGTGTAGAGGGAGGTTTCCATAGGCGAGTTGTTATGTGGTGTGGAGTATTCATATGATGTTTGGATGTTTGTTGAGTATTGGGAGTGAAAAGTTAATATGTTGGTGATCGGGAGTAGATATGGTAATTCGGGTCGTGTTTATGTTAAATAAGTGGTGTTATTTTTGTGTCACTCATTTTCGTGTCATATTCATGTTGAACTAGTTTCATTTCATGTACGTTTTAATTCGTGTCACTAAATTTGTGTTCGATTTAGATTGTGTTTCGTTTTCACACATTTTTTAGGAAAATAAAATTCAGATTGTGATTTTGGACCAAAAAACTAATTTGAGGGTAGAGTTTTGAGCCGACTGATTTTCAACAAATTATATATATATATATATATATATATATATATATATATATATATATATAACTTGTATAAATTTTAATGATACCCATTCCTCAAAGATATAGTGTCCGATGACAAACGATAGAACCCGTTTCTTGACAACGGAAATGGTGAGTGACGGGCCAAAGGTTGCCGAAATGGTGGACGACGGAGACGAGAGAGTTGAATTGGTAGAATCCTAGAGCCTGAGATAGGATTGGTGCACAATAATTTTAATGATACCCATTTCTATACCCTCACGCTCTTCATCAGTCAATTCCACTTACCATTTGAAAGACTAAGATTGTTTCTCGTTGTTCTCGCAATAATCATGGTTCTCAAATGAACCCTACCCTATATATATATATATACATATATATAGGAAGGTTCAAATAAAAACTCTTTTTCGTACGAGAACTAATCTTAGCCTCTATTAACGAGCATTTATGAGAGCTCATCAATGAGACATTAGCATTATAGTCATTCATTTAAATGATCAAGGACCAAATTGGTTCTCTTGGTTCTTTCAATAAGAACGGTTCTAAAATGAACATTCATTTATAGTTTAGGTTTTTTCTATCGAATGAACTCACACACACACATGCGCACGCACACACACACACACATATATATATATATAGAAGGGTTATTGTGAAAATAAATATTTAGGTGAGAATGGGCGACCGAACCCTAGCCATCAATTAGAGGTTAACGGTCGCAATTCACCCGTTGCAATTGATAGTGGTTGCAATTCGTTATTGGGTAATGAATAAAATGAAGGAACAAATATAGACCATCCGATCAAATCAAATAAAGGGTCAGGATTAAGTCTTTTATTCTCACCTAAATATTTATTCTCATTTTAATCTCCCATGATATATACATATATGTATGTATGTATATATATATATATATGTATGTATGTATGTATAGGGAGCAGTTCAAATGAGAACTGCGAAAACCAATATGGACCAACAAATTATTATCTTGTCTTGTTTATTTATTTTTAATTAAAAAGGGTATGATATGTAAAACCACACTTTCAACCCTTAATTTTTTTTAAATTGTTGCGGAAGCGATAGATTAATATATATACGTATATGTTTACAAAACCAACACATAAAACCAGGGCTAATTGTTTTCAAAACAACATCATCAGTGTAGTGTTACATAAACCAATGACTCATCAAAACAAAATCAGAGTAGCGGTCAAATATTCCACAAGCAAGCCATTCCTTAGTTGAACCACCGACTTACCGAAACCTGTAAAATGGAGTGAGAGGTTGGGGATTAGCACAAAGCTAATTAGTGAATGAAGGTTAAACCAACAAATAGCATCAATGCAACCGAAAGATATAACAATAAACAAGTAATATATTGAGAAGACCGACGATTTTGCAGCAACCAACAACCAATGCCGGCCAAAGTAAATGTTTACCGATAGTTCATTTGCTATTCTCACACATTATTACCCTTAAGTTGCAACGAATGCATCAAAAGATCCAAATATTGATTAGCCGACAACAAATAAACCCAGCCCATATGCCTAGCCGAAACTGACTTCTCACCGAATTATGTGCACATACCAAAGACGCAACAATTAATTAACACATAACTAGTTAATCAATCATCAAATAATAAGTCTATCCAAGCATCAATCCAAAACAGTCGCAACCAAACCGAAACAACTGAACCATAAGTAAGTTAAACATCCACTCACCTTAGATCTCCGAATCACCAACCCGTTACACTATATATATGATAGTAAACATGTGGAAAACAAGCAGGTCAAAACATCCCGTTACATTTCACATGTGAAAACCAACATTTAAAACATGTCTAAATTGCATACAATCTATATTCAAGATACTAAACATGTTACAAGCATCAAAACATGTACAAAGTGCATATACATACCAATTTACTCGCAAATGGGTCAAAACTAACCTGTTATGCCTAACATGTAAAACTAACTTGAAATACATGTTCAAAAGTCTAAAATCACTATATATATATGAAATTAAACATGTGGAAAACAATAAAACTTGCATAAACCTTACCAAACATCATTTCATGATTTCAATGATGGAACGAGACGCGTTCCCTGCTGACAGAAACAGTTTTGCCGAAATTGATATGGATACACATGGTTACAGTCGGAGTTTTAAAAATTAACATGATTCAAAATGATAACATTTTGGTATCATTTTCATATGGTTTGCATTTCGAAATAAAATTTTCAGAAATATAGGAAAAGTGGTTTTGTTTGAAAGAGGATTAAAAAACAAGTATATTGGTATAATTTTTTTGATCAAATTCTTAAAATTAAAATAGTTATGATCATTTCAAAATTTAAGAGGTAAATAAAAATTTTTAAAAAAAACTTTTGGAAAGCCTTAAGAGGAGGCGTGAGTTTGAAATGTCCCATAATACCTTTTTTCTATAATTAAATCATATAATTGGTTACTTAATTACAATAATGTCATTATTAAATCTTGACCATTGATTTAAAAAATTTAATGGTCTAGATTTAACCTTTGGGTTCTATATTTAAGCATATGACCTTTATTGATCCATTTTCTATATATATATATATATATATATATATATATAACTTGTATAAATTTTAATGATACCCATTCCTCAAAGATATAGTGTCCGATGACAGACGATAGAACCCATTTCTTGACAACGGAAATGGTGAGTGACGGGCCAAAGGTTGCGGAAATGGTGGACGACGGAGACGAGAGAGTTGAATTGGTAGAATCCAAGAGCCTGAGATAGGATTGGTGCACAATAATTTTAATGATACCCATTTCTATCCCCCCACGCTCTTCATCAGTGAATTCCACTTACCATTTGAATGACTAAGATTATTTCTCGTTGTTCTCGCAATAATCATGGTTCTCAAATGAACCATCCCCTATATATATATATATAGGAAGGTTCAAATAAAAACAATTTTTCGTACGAGAACTAATCTTAGCCTCTATTAACGAGCATTTATGAGAGCTCATCAATGAGACATTAGCATTATAGTCATTTATCTAAATGATCAAGGACCAAATTGGTTCTCTTGGTTCTTTCAATAAGAACGGTTCTCAAATGAACATTCATTTATAGTTTAGGTTTTTTCTATCGAATGAACTCAAACACACACACACATGCACACACATACACACACACAGATATATATATATATATATATATATATATATATGTAAGGGTTATTGTGAAAATAAATATTTAGGTGAGAATGTGCGACCGAACCCTAGCCATCAATTAGAGTTTAACGGTTGCAATTCACCCGTTGCAATTGATAGTGGTTGCAATTTGTTATTGGGTAATGAATAAAATGAAGGGACAGATATAGACCATCCGATCAAATCAAATAAACGGTCAGGATTAAGTCTTTTATTCTCACCTAAATATTTATTCTCATTTTAATCTCCCATGATATATATATATATATATGTATGTATATATAGGGAGCAGTTCAAATGAGAACTGCGAAAACCAATATGGACCAACAAATTATTATCTTGTCTTGTTTATTTATTTTTAATTAAAAAGGGTATGATATGTAAAACCACAATTTCAACCCTTAATTTTTTTTAAATTGTTGCGGAAGCGATAGATTAATATATATACACATATGTTTACAAAACCAACACATAAAACCAGAGTTAATTGTTTTCAAAACAACATCATCAGTGTAGTGTTACATAAACCAATGACTCATCAAAACAAAATCAGAGTAGCGGTCAAATATTCCACAAGCAAGCCATTCCTTAGCTGAACCACCGACTTACCAAAACCTGTAAAATGGAGTGAGAGGTTGGGGATTAGCACAAAGCTAATTAGTGAATGAAGGTTAAACCAACAAATAGCATCAATTCAACCGAAAGATATAACAATAAAAAAGTAATATATTGAGAAGACCGACGATTTTGCAGGAACCTACATCCAATGCCGGCCAAAATAACGGTTTACCGATAGTTCATTTGCTATTCTCACATAGTATTACCCTTAAGTTGCAACGAATGCATCAAAAGATCCAAATACTGATTAGCCGGCAGCAAACAAACCCAACCCATATGCCTAGCCGAAACTGATTTCTCACCGAATTATGTGCACATACCAAAGACGCAACAATTAATTAACACATAACTAGTTAATCAATCATCAAATAATAAGTCTATCCAAGCATCAATCCAAAACAGTCGTAACCATACCGAAACAACTGAACCATAAGTAAGTTAAACATCCACTCACCTTAGATCTCCGAATCACCAACCCGTTACACTATATATATGATAGTAAACATGTGGAAAACAAACAGGTCAAAACCATCCCGTTACATTTCACATGTGAAAACCAACATTTAAAACATGTCTAAATTGCATACAATCTATATTCAAGATACTAAACATGTTACAAGCATCAAAACATGTACAAAGTGCATATACATACCAATTTACTCGCAAACGGGTCAAAACCAACCCATTATGCCTAACATGTAAAACCAACTTGAAATACATGTTCAACAGTCTAAAATCACTATATATATATGATAGTAAACATGTGGAAAACAATAAAACTTGCATAAACCTTACCAAACATCATTTCATGATTTCAAGTAGGCAATAATATCAATTAATGACCATATATGCTAAGTACCATCATACTAACCCAAGTATAACATATGAATCATATTAAAACTAAGTTTAAACAACAAGAACTGAACAAAATTGAAATAATGTAAAAAAGAAGCGAAACTGTTTCTGTCAGCAGGGAATGCGTCTCGTTCCATCCTTGGACGTGGCGCGTCCGTAGATGAACATACCTGCAATTCTGTTTGTTCTGCATAGCTTCAACCTAAATATTTATACACCAAATCAAGCCTGGAAAATGACATCTAGCAGTTTTATAGTGATACCAAGTTCCTATAACATACAAACCATAACCATAAACACATTCAAATCATCAAATCCTCAAAACCCATTTCCAAGTTCATCTTCTACCTCCATCAATGGAGTTCTATGCTTTAATCCATAAAACCATAAAATTTAAACATGAAATCGGTAGTATAACCACAGAACTTAATACCAAACTCAAAAAACAATATCAATTTCATCATTTAATCACATACCCAAAATCAAGAACCCTAAATTAAAGCAAGAAAATCAAAGTCATGGCAAGAACAATTTAAAGGAATCAATACATACCTTAATAGTAGTTAATCCAACACAAATTGCAAGAATAATCAAGTTAATAGGCTGCCTAGAAGTTCTTCACAAGAGAATATACACATACACATACAAATGAAGATAAACACAAGAATGAAGCAAGAGGTGGAAGGCTGTTGTAACATCTTCGATTTGGGCCTAGTAGTAATTAAGTGTATACGTGTATGATAGTCGAGTAAAATAGTAATAAAGTATGCACTTTATTATTATGTGTTTAACTGTTATGTGTTTTAGTAATTGTATGCTATGCAGTTATCTCGGTCAGACATCAAATATCAGTCAAGGACCGATATTTAAAATTGCGGATATCGCGGTGAGATATCGGTTTTTTATATTTTGCAGAATATATATATAAGATTAAAATCATAAAAAATAAATAAAAAGTATAGCAAAAAAGTAAAACTTGTAACCCATTAAACCCAATTATACTAAGCCCATTAACCTAATTTTTTTAAAAAGAAGCCCGTTAACCTAATATTAATAAGCCCTAATACCCACTCAAATACACTAGGACTCAAGGGCCTTCCATTGGTATCGGTAACAAACCCCACCAGAAATTGAGAGCGAGAGAGAGAAAGAGAGCAATTAGGGTAGCGATTTGGGGCTGCCGCCGAAAACAAATTC
The DNA here is from genome assembly GCA_038502395.1 of Dittrichia graveolens. Lineage (NCBI taxonomy): Eukaryota > Viridiplantae > Streptophyta > Magnoliopsida > Asterales > Asteraceae > Dittrichia > Dittrichia graveolens. The sequence continues at coordinate 33,842,973 of JARJIL010000003.1, read as the reverse complement.
AACAATGAAATCGGAGTGCTGGTGCAAGGGTTTAGCTGCGACTAAACTGGTCTGGGAGACGAAACCACTTCGAGTTCCGCAATGATTGAGGTTAGTCTCGTTTCGTTTTCTTCTGTCCACGAACTTGCAATGGACATTCTCTTGACACTCAGTCATATTTAGGAACGCTTAGCAGGAAAAAAACTCACAATACAAAAATCGGTAGAAAACCGATATCTCGATTTGTAAATATCGGAAAAATATCGGCCAATATCGCCGAGATTCTCGGCTGCGATATAACCCACCGATATTTGAAACCGATATTCTGCCTACCTCCGATATCCGAGATCTCGGCAAGATATCACCGAGATATCGCCGAGATTGACTGGATAGATTGTATGTTAAACTATAGAAGTAGTAATAAAATAAATAAGAAGAGTTAAATATGTATATTATATTATGCGTATGTGTATATATATATATGTATGTGTACCTTGTGTGTGTATATGTATATATATATTAAATAGTGAATAAATAAAGAAAAAGAGAGAAGAATAAATGCAGAGGCGGTGCCTTTGGATATAATGTACATATGTATGAGTACTTTGGCTTATGGTCAAAGTTGCAAAAAAAAACAAGAACAAACACAAAACACTCCTTTCTCTCGTGTCTCTCTCTGCCTCTCGGATTCTTGAAGGTTTGGCGATTTGGTGAATTTGGATTTCAACAAAGGTAAACAATTGCTTGTTAACAGATTTGAACATGATTGAACTCAATTTTATGTTTAGAATATGCTTAAAACTCAAATTCATGCAAAACACCACACAAGAACATTCAAAGCTTACTTTGCATGTGGGTTTTGATTGTTTGGGTTTGATGCGTTTATGAAGTCATAAAAATGAAAATAGATGTTTTCAGAATGTATAAATGTAAAACCCATGAATGAAATTCTGGAAATAAGCTAAGGATGAAGTTGGCGGATTTCCAGTCCTTGCATGTGTCAGATTCCGAGACTTGAATGTGTCGGAATCCGCATGATTGTCCAAATCCGCTAGCCAAATCAAATGAAGTGTCGGATTTCCTCGTAAGTGTCGGAATCCGATAAAGTGTCGGATTTCTTCCAAAGTATCGGATTCCGATTGAATGTTGGATTCCATTAGTTTGTCAAAGTCTGCAAGTCAAAAATGTACAAGCATCGAAATCCGATAGTGTCAGATTTCCATAGTATCGGATTCCGATAAAGTGTCGGATTCCATTGTGTTGTTGATCCATAAAATGTTGAAGTATCTAAATCCGATGATGTATCGGATTTCCACATATGTCGGATTTCCACAATCCGACAGTTTTGTCGGATTTGTGTGAGGTCCGGATTTGGGAATTCCTATGTTGATTTTATAGCTATTCTTTGTATGTTAAGGTAATTAATGTAAGCCCTAATGTTCTAGGTGTACTTGACATACTAAGTAAAGCACAAGTGAATTAACTATCTTTTTAAGCCACTCAGGTGAGTACCGACTTCCGTAAGCCTCGGTAAAGGAAGACTTGCTTTCTAAATGTATTGCATGTGATGTAATGATGTTTTAAAGTGCATGTATGTTAGAAGTGAATCCATAAGCATTGCCATGCTATATTAATGCACAAATGCCATGTTGCTTATTGAATGTAAGTTAAGTGTATGCCAGCAGAATCCAGTATTGGAACCGCCTAGTTAAGAATGATGATATGTATGCTAGGGATCTAGATTGGATCCACAATGATGAAATGAAATGAATGAATATGCATGCTAAATGATTGATCCAGATTAGATCAGCTATATGTATCTGAAGTGTTCGCGAACTATCTAAGCATGGTTAAGGTCAACTCTGTAGTTGGATCCCACGAGGACTTCGGTCATAATTTGGGATTTAACGATGATTCGGGGTGCATCCCTGATCGTAGGTTCTGCAGAACCGCCGTGCCTTAACGTGAGATTGTAATCACCCAGAATACGGTCGGGATTACTAGGGAACCGACCGTAAATGATGTTTGGTGGACTGCTTTATGCTCCTCCACCAGCGCGGATGGTTGTGCCTGATTCCCCGGTGTATTGTTATTGAGCGGGACTAGCTATCCTGCAAGAAATGACTTATACCGATTTTGTCAGCACACCGCAATGTGATAGGATAGCATTGTATGCTTATTCCTGTGATACATGACTTGCTTTATTGATGCTTATGTCAAGTTTGTACTCACTAGATATGTGTATAGCTAATGGTGCCACGTTGAACTTTTTTTACAGATAAAGATTAGAAGGCCTGGTGAGTTGGGTTGCTTATCCATGTATTTGCACCTCTGGGATGGAACACTTTTGTGCTATGCATATATATGATATTATGGTCGGTCTGTAAGTTAGAGTAACACCAAACATATGAAACAAAGTTTTGAATGTGAATATCTGATGTAAACCTTTTTGGTTTAACGTTCCGCTGCTTAACTCAATGATATTTAATCGTGAATGAGTTCACGTGTATAAAAAACGCAAATTTTTGCTAATTTTGTCGTTTTGCAAAGCCGATGTTACAAATAGGTATCAGAGCCTAAGTTTGAGGGAATTGGGTACTTGCGAGAGTATTCAATCTCAAACTCGGACCCGACCATAATAAAGTGTTCCTTATGGGGGGATTGAATATGAGAGTTGCATGTATATTACTTGTTGTAATATAGCTTGTCAAGAGTTATCAGTAGTGTAACACCCGCAAACCTGGGCTAGTAGATTAGGGGTTTTACAGTATGTGTTTGTTTGTGTTTTAATTATTTTAATTTAATTATGAGATTGATTAAGTGAATTAGATTATTAAATTATTTGAATTAGATTTAATAAGTAGTATGTATGTATATATGTTTATGTGGCCGTATGTATTTATACATGAGTATAGTGGATTACACGTGTGGGCTTAATAGAAGAAGTTAGTCACCTACTTTGCATGCAAACAAGTAGTGTGTGTGTGTTACCTATTCTATTACCTCAAAGAAATAGTGTGTGTGTGTATTTCTCTGCCAAGAAGAAAAACCGAAGGAAGAAGAAAAGAATCGGGATTCATATTGTGTTCTTAAATCTAGATTTAAAAGGTTGGTGTTTATACATTACCATGTTATTATCATTCTTGATTAGTAATATGATATTTAAAGAAATGATTCATGTTTAATTTGAAGATTGCATGTTGATAACATTATGATCGGTTTTTGAAAGAATAGGATTTTGATAGTGTCGTATGTTCATATGATTTATATGGTTAATTGCATCAGAATGTACTTAGAAATGTTTAATGTATGTTTCAGGAATGATAGTTATGAAATTATGAAAATATGGGTTTGGATTACTATATGTTGAAGTTGTCGGATTTGATATTTATGAAGCTCTCGGATTGTTGGGAAGAAGAAATCCGATTCTTGCTTAAATCCGCAAGTGGAAAATCCGATAACCTTAGAATCCGAAACTGGTTTATGACAACCCCAAATCCGAATACTATATTTATATGTGAAATCCTAAACTTGTAAAATGACTAAGTCAAAATCCGATACATGAAATCCGGAACTTGAAATCCGGGAATAGTGAAATCCGATACTCCGATTAAGACAAATCCGACAGTTTTGAGATCTAGAGGATTCCCAAATCCGACACTTGGAGTTGCGGATTTTCAAGAATCCGAGTGTTTCAAGAATCCGACATTTTTTAGTTTTATTTATTTTTGTTTATTGATTGTTGGATGCTATGAATGAATTATAAATATATGATGAGATATATTTATGAAATTTGGACTGATTGGTTGTTATTATGTTTTCAGGAAATCTAAAGGCTCAGTAACATTAGAATTTTGAGTGCGTCCTCTGAACTTGAAAGGTGAGTGGATGTTGGATGCGAATGGTAAAGATTGTGTTTAATATTACTGATGTGAGGCATGATTGTATTTGATGATTTGATACTCAAACTGTTGGTTGTGAAATATATTATTGATGATTGTTGCATGACTATTTGTTCGATACGCACTCTTAGTATGATTTTGAGTTGCGTTTGAGAAATCAACTATACGTGGAATTGGGCTGGGCTCGTTTACTGGTTGGTTGAACACTGATAGCCTTACTGTTGCATATGTTGCTTTAGAGTGGGATTTCACTGTGCCAATTCAGTAGAGGGCTATCGGTAAACCTTTGCTTTGGCCGGAATTGATTGTAGGTTCTGCGCCGAACCGCCGGTCTTCTTAGAGTTGTGATTACATGATTAGTAATGGCTTGATGTTTGCTTTTGGGTTTAGCCTCTACTCACTTAGCTTTGTGCTAATTCCCCACAGTTGTTGCTTTTTGCAGGTTTGTGTTTTTGAGTGCTCGTGGAAGAAAAAGTTGACTTGACTCTGATGTCTTGATTTATAATGAAACGAGCCAGTTTATTTTGTAACACAGAATTATGTTTGTTGGATTTTGAGAACAGATACTTTGTTTGTAAATATTTGTGAATGGAATGATTGTTTAAAGTTAATCAAAGCTTCGGCAGCGCAATATATAAAAAAAATGGCTTAGATTTTATGGTGTTACAAGTAGAGTATTAAATACTCTTCTGTATTGTATAGAAAGTCAAAGATAAAGATGTCTGCTGAGCGCGGTAATGCCGAGCAAGCATTGAAAGATATGGAAGATGAGGCTTCTTCGCATGTGCCTCGTCAACCGGTGAACGAACACCCTCAGCATAATGCTGGAGGCGGTAGGCCTAATCCAGATCAGGCAGCGTACATAAAGCGTCTGGAAGAAGAGCTACGTGTAACTAAAGAGCTCTTGTTGCAGACTACCTTAGGTAAACCACGCAAGACTTGTTATACAAAAAGTTCTTGTCGTGTAAGCCTCCGACGTTCGAGGGGAGTGATAACCCCACAGTAACGATATTGTGGCTCCGTGAGATGGAGCAAACGTTTGAATCATGAGAATGTGAGTCAGAGTATTGCGTGAAATAAGCAGTACGCATGTTGAAGGGTCGCGCCATTTTCTAGTGGGACACCGTGAAGGCCTCTGTCAGTAAAGAGGTGTTGTGTGCTCTTTCTTGGGAGCAGTTTTCCGAGAAGCTGATAAAGAAATATTGCACAGAGTACGATATGGAGAAGATGGAGAGAGAGTTCAACAATCTTCTGAAAGGAGATAAACCAATAGAAGATCTTATCACTGCTTTTACTGATAAGATGAGATTTGTTCCACACCTGATACCAGAAAAATCGGGTTCTTCAAAAGGGCAATCATCTGGAGGTGGAAAAACTGAGACTTCTAAGAAACCGAGATCTGACAATCTTTGGTGTTCTTCGTGTCGTGCCTATCATTCTGGTGAATGCTCTGTAGCAACCAGAAGATGTGGGAGGTGTGGGCAGAAGGGGCATTCGGTGAGTGAGTGCCGATACGAAGAAGACGTATGCTACCGGTGTCGCAAGCCCGGTCACAAGATAGTCGATTGTCCTAACAAACAAAGCTCGGGAGCAGGTGGGTCTTCTGGGGGGCAGAAGAAAGACGGTGCACCTCGCGCGAAAGGGAGGGCATTTCAGATGACGGTAGAGGAGGTGGAAGCAGCGGGGGATGTCGTTACTGGTACATTCCTTATTAACTATACTGTTAGTCCCAGATTGAGTACGCAACAACAAATGTTTGTAGAAAGGGGGGTTGAATACAAACTTTAGCTTTTAAAAATTAAAGACACACTTATATACTTTTATATAATTCTTATTGATATGAATCAATAATTACATGTACTAGAAGCGGAAATTCTAAGTACAATAAAAGGTGGCAATCAATTTGTCTAACACATAGACAAGCTAACTCTAAAACAACTAATGTATGTAGAGTGTTCAACACATGAATCAGTTTGATTCTACACAATGCTTATACTCTACGAAATTTCTCAACTGATGAGATTTTCTTTTTGTGTAGTAGACACTTCACTTTGTTGTGTTGTGTAGTATTCACTATTTGCATGTCCACCATGCATGAGTATATATAGAAGTCTTGGTGGATCCCGTTGCATGAAGGTAAGAGACCAAGAGGATGTGGAAATATAATATTTTAATTGTAAAGGTAGTGGGTGAAAAGTAAAGTTACTTTAATCAATTGTATGATAAAAGTAATTGTACTTTTCTGCAAAAGTGCAACCCATTCACAATATAAAATATTAAAGTCCACATCTACTGTCGTGTAGAAGTATCTTTCCCTTTCCATGATTGTACTTTAATCAACACCATGCTTCTAATTGATTTGACTTTACCAAGTATGGGATTGCCAGCCATGCTTAGTTGCTTGAACAAACCTTCAAGATCTTCGTCTGTTTGATGTATCATTATCTTTTTCCAGAGGATAAGATCAAACCTTTTTGTCTCATACTTGATCCAAAAAGTGCATTTTAATTTTACAAACAAAGAACTAAGGCATAATAGAACAACACATGTTCTGCCTTTTACATATGACTTATAATCTGAAAGGATAGAGTAGATTTGACATTTTTCACGACTCAGCTAACAGATTGTACAAGGAACTTTGATATTCACTACTCAGTTGACAAAATATATCAGTTGATCACTTTTTGCTAGGACTCAGTTGACACATATTGCTCAGCTGATCATATAGATGCTCAGCTGATCAATAGTAAGCATAGGAGGACATAATGCTCATGTATTTGTATGATCAGTTGATCAAGAATGCTCGGCTGATCAATCAAATACATCAGTTTATAAGGGGAGATGACTTGTGTAAAGAAAGACTTACTTAGCTGATGCTCTGGGCCTCAGCTGATCCAATTGTTCACTCAGCTGATAGAGTAGGCACTCAGCTAATCAAATTCTTCACTCAGCTGATCACTTTCTTCACTCAGCTGATCAAACTGTTTACTCAGCTGATGGAATATTTTCATCAGCTGATCAACAATTTTGCTCAGCTGATAGACTGTTTTCCTCAGCTAATGGTCTTTTTTACTTGTTCTCTTCATCTGATGCTCCTTGGCTGATATCCTTTGGCTGATACTTTGAGTAGGATCTGATGCTCAGCTGATGGCTTATTTTCCTCAGCTGATGGTTCCATACGTAGCATATTTTTACATAAACTGATTCAAACAACACATGTTTGAATTCTTTCTAAGTCATACTGAATGTAGGGTTTGGTTATCATCAAATCCTATGTTTTAGGATAGGCAGAGTTGATTATTAGGGTGAAGTGATTATCTCCCCAATAATCTCCCCCTATTTGATGATGACAAAACCTGTTTCTTTTTGAAGAATCAGTTTGACTTTGAATTACAAAAGATTTAAACTTTTATGTACATTTGTCTACCTAGCTATCTGTTTTTGGTAGCTCTTTTTATTTGAACCTTGTTCTGTTTTTGGTTTCTTTTCTAATGTTCCATTTTGTTCTGTTTTTGTGGAATCTTTTTCTGTGTTGTACCATTTTGTCTGTTTTTGTGGTATCTTTTCATTTTTCCATTTTTATATACTTTTGATTTTCTGATATACATAAACATCACTTGAAATAACAGAATAAAGAAATTTACATAAGTGATTACATAGATAGACTACTAACTAACAATTCTATAATGTACAATCAACTAAATAACAACAAAATCTTCAGAGTTAGAATCAGTCTTCAATCATCCCACCATGGTTCTTCTTTAACTTCAAAATCTTTGGCATGGGGATCAGCTTCAGCTAAGACTTCACATTGGGCTTGAACAAGGGCTTCAAAGTTTTCATTTCCAGTTTTGCCTCTTGTAGATATCCTTAGCCAAATAGAAACTTCTTGCTAGCTTTAAGGATTTCAGACTATCTAAATAACCTCCATGTGCCAGCTCTGTCCAAAAAGAATATACCTTCAATAGGCATAATTATAAACTTATATAACTCAGGAGTGATGTTCAGTGGAAGAGATGTGTTGAGACCCTCAAAATCTGATAGGAATTCATGCTGGGGTAGTACATCTCTTAGCTCAAATGGTTTGAAGGGCTTGGAGCCTTTCTTATGAAGATTATCAACTGTGTGCACATGCCTGTAATAGTCATCTGGAGTGAAGGCCCTTTGTGACACAGCTAGAGCTATCCAATTCTGAATTTTCTGAATGAATTGAACTTTGAGCTTTGACTTGGATTTGAAGAGAAGGTACATGATCTCAACTAACTCTGTGAACCCATATATGTGACACCTCTCATAGGATACAACTTCACAGCTGTTGAAGTTGTTCTGTCTTATTGCTTTGAGGTAGGGTTCACCATCACCTTTATGGACAGTGGCTCTTGTTATTGGAGTTGGTTCTGTTCTGTTTCTCAGAATATTGATTCTTTCTCTAAAGCTTTGAAGTCTTTGTTGACTTAGGTTGATGGGAGCAGATAAATCAAGGTTGAAGAGGGTTTTGATGGCATCAACATGGGATCTAGCTTTGAGTAGTTTAGCCTGAGATTTTTCCCTTGCCAATGTGTGTTGAGCAGCAGCTTGATTTTGACTTTGTTCTTGCTCTTACTGATATGCTAGCTCTTTGGCTTGCTAGATTTCCTCAACTGAAACACCTAATGCTTGAGCCATTTGAGCATTTTCCCTTTCTTCCTTTTCTTTAAGAGCAAGCTCCCTTTTCATTTGATCATCTGCTTCAACTTGCTCATCTGTCATCTTTTGTTTGCCTTTATCCTTAGGAGCAGAGGTTGAAGCCTTTTGGACTGATGGGGTAGATTGGACTGGTGGAGCAGATGGCTTAGGGCTTTGTCTTCTTCTTCTGAGGATGTCAGAAAGTGGAGTATCATCCTCATCATCAGAATCAGACTCTATGTTGATTTGTGGAGAGCAACCCTCAGCAACTTTTCTTTTAGGCTTTGGCCTGTTTGCCATCCTTTTCAGCTTTTTGGGAATCCTTTGCTCCACCCTCATAAGATGCTTTTCTTTTAATGGGTGAGAGAGCTGTTGCTTTGGGTGCTTCCTGCTGCAAGATTTTTGTGGCTTTTTCAGCATAGGCAGCATCAATATCCTCTGAGTCAGGATCATCTTCCCTGGAAGAACTTGAGAATTTCTCCCCCTTTTTGGCATCATCAAAAGGAGGAGGGGAGTCACCTGTTGTAGGCTTATGGGATGGGGTAGGGGCAGGGGCAGGGGTAGGGGTATGGGTGGAGGAAGGAGTAGAGGTAATTTTAGAGAGCTAAAGGGAGAGGTCATCCTTGAGATCTTTGATAGCTTTCCACAATGAGAGATGACTCATTCTGGATTGTTCTGTTAAGGTTTCTATGTCATCAAGGATGCCTTTGAGAAAAGAAGGCATAGGGAGTAGTTGTTCAGGAATGGGTACAGAAATGTTAGGGTTTATTGGGCGTAGGGTTTGGAGTTGGGATAAGAGGTTGGATATGGTTTGGTTTAGGGTAGAGATGGTAGATAAAGGTAGGATGGGAATTTGTGGTTGAGAGGGAAGAAGGGTAGAAAGATGGTCTATTTTGGTTAGGAGGGGTGTAAGATCAATGGGTGCAGGGGAGGGTTGGGGTGGGGTCTTGAGGAGCTCAATGTCGTTTGCAAGTCTAGACAGTTGAGTGGAGGTTTGGGTTTGGAAGGCTTGGAAGGTTTGGGTTAGGTGATCAATGTTCTAGTTTATGGTTTGGATAAGGGTAAGGTTTGTGGTTTGGGTAGATATGGATGGGGTAGAGGTGGAAGGAGTAGATAGAGGTTCAAAGAACTTGGGTAAGGTTTGTGTCCCCTCATTTGAGCCTTGGTGTATAAGCTCAAATTCATTGGGAAAGAGAGTTGAGCCCTGTGCAAGTGGTTGGTTTGTACCACTAGCATTGGCAGGCTGTGCAAGTGTAAGAATTGAATTAATAATAGGTGCAAGGTAAGTGGACTAAGTGTGGGATGCACTCAATAACAGGGAATCCCTTATTAGATCCACATTCTGTTGGGAGAATGTAGATGGTATAGGCTGACTCAATTGTGGGATAGACACAGTGTGACCTTGGGTTGAGGTCTGTCTTTCAATGAGATCAACCTTTTGGGAGGTTGTCTCAGCTAACGGTTTAAGTCCCATTCTTACAGATGTATCCTGTTGTGAGGATACATCCACTGGCTAAAAGGTTGCAACATCCAATTGCTCCCCCTCAACATGAGGAAGGGTAATTAGAGTTGAGGTCAGAGGTGTGGATTGCACTCCCTCAAAGTGCTCATAATGAGTCACTTCTGGTGACCTTGTATATATGGGGCTACGGATAGGAGTAGAACTAGTGACCACAGGAGGTTCACTAGAGCTTGGCTGTTGGAGTGGTGTTTGGACTGGAGATGAGGATGAGCTATCAAAGGTTGGGACGACCATTTGAATATCCTTAGAGGTGGAATCAGTACTATCCATACCTTGGGACATGATGTGCCTACTTCTGTCAATGAGCTCCAGAAGTTGCTCGGAGATCTCTTGTTCTTGGGCATCACCATCATCACCAAGAGGACTTAGTTCCATTGGACTGGGAGGAGCAAAATCACCAGCATCATCATCATCATCCTTAGAGCCAGTGTGGCTTTCATCAGCATCAGCATCATCATCATCATCATTATCATCATCATTTTCATCACCATCATTATCATCTGCATTGTCATTTGTAGCATCTATCAGCTCTTGCATTTGGGCAGTGATTGGAGGACCTCTGTTTGCCTTTAACAAATGGAATATCTTTTCACCCATGGCAGGGACAGGTATATGCTCAAGATGTTCTGTTAAGCCCACATAATCATCGTCTCCAATCTCCCTCATATCTATCAGGCTCAATAGTCTAATGTAGGGTACCTGCGACCTCGATGATTTCTTGTTGGTTCTCTGGGTGATTTTATCAATAAGGTCCGAAAATATCACTTGAGCAAAGTCGATATTTACCCTGAAGACTAGGGCATAGAGCACTAGAAGCTCGGTTTGGTTGATGAGATGATGGCTTCCAAATTTAGGACCGAAGCAACGTATGACCACGTTGGCCAAATACTTCCATGGATGAGCGAGACCAGAGACCTTGACTTGACCATGCACTACAGGTTCATTGTAGCCGATGGTGTCTAAAACGGTTTGAACTTCTGCTCTGGAGGGAAAAGCGGTGTACGGTGGAAAGTTAGGAATAGCAGAGGCTTCACGAAGGGTTTCGGTGGTGATCTGGAGATGATAGTTTCCTTGGGCTAGGGTGCAGTGGATGGTGTTTGTGTTTAGGTTATAGGTTGCGGAGTACCATAGTTCACCGATAATGGTAGGGTAAATGTAGTGTGGATCAGCGGTGAGACTTTCAAACAGGGGATGGGCTTGAAGGAAATGAACCATTGGTTCATAACCTTGGTTTTCTCACGAGGCAGGGATGGTGGTGCAAAGCAGAATGTTGTTGGGAGTTATATTCATCGGTTGATTGGGTGCAACATTCTCACCAGGGTTAACAGCCGGGTCTGGAATATAGGTGGCCATTTGGTAGGGATGATGAACAGTGAGTATCGAGAGACAAGGTAGGGTAGTTCTTTGTAGAGAGAGAGAGGGAATTTGGAAAGTTCGAACAGGTAAAGGTGAATGAGAGAGAAATTTGGATATTTATGAAGATTAGTTAACAGAGATCGTTAGATACTGCCAAAAGTTCTAACGGAAAACAAATTAAATAGCAATTAATGAAAACTGACAAATGGAGTAAATAACTAGGGTTAGAAAGCATTAAATGAGAGTAAAAAGTGAAAATTTACTATGTGTAGAATCATCAGCTGATCAAGGAGAGTATCAGCTGATGAAAAACTATTAGTTGAAGGGTATCAGCTGATGGAAAACTATCAGCTGATAGGGAGAATTTGGGTATCAGCTGAGTAAAGTACTTAGCTAAGCATGTCTTCCTTATCTTAAAGTGATCAGCTGAGTAAATTTGATTAGCTGATAGGCATAAGCTGAGCATAGTTACTCAGTTTACACAAATCAAGTAAGACTCAGATTTGCTTAAATAAGTATCTTATAATTTTTAACACTTATAAATTGACACAAACTAAATTACCATTATTTTAAACTAAAAATTTAGCATACCTAGTTTGGATATTAGGAAGTTGAACCTTGCTTCATCTAATGGCTTTGTGAATAAATCTGCAAGTTGTAAATCAGTGTTAATGTAGTGCAAAGTTACCTTCTTCTTTTGCACATTATCTCTGAGAAAATGATGTCTGATTTCAATATGCTTTGTTTTTGAATGCATGACTGGATTATTTGAGATGTAGATTGCGCTTGTAATGTCACAAAGAATTGGGGTGTCTTCAAACTTCATATCATAATCAAGTAGTTGATTTTGTAACCACAAAATTTGAGCACAACAATTTTCTGCAGCAATGTATTCTGCTTCTGCAGTAGATGTGGACACTGAATTTTGTTTCTTACTAGACCAACTAATCAATCTTCCTCCTAGAAGTTGACAACCACCTGAAGTACTTTTTCTGTCTAATGTGCATCCTGCAAAATCAGAATCAGAATATCCAACTAACTCAAAATCTGAGTCTTTGGGGTACCAAAGACCAAGATTAGGAGTTCCTTTGAGATATCTGAATATTCTCTTAACAGCAGCAAGATGTGATTCTTTAGGATCTGCTTGATATCTTGCATAGAGACATGTTGAAAACATTATATCTGGTCTACTTGCAGTGAGGTATAAAAGTGACCCAATCATTCCTCTATAAGTAGTAATGTTCACCGATTTTCCATCAGTGTCCTTTCCTAACTTAATAGAAGTAGACATAGGTGTTTTCATTGAAGAGCAGTTTTCAAAATCAAACTTCTTGAGTAAATCTTTGACATACTTTGTTTGATGAATGAAAATACCATCAACCTCTTGTTTAATTTGCAAGCCAAGAAAATAGTTTAACTCACCCAACATGCTCATTTGATAATTATCAGACATGAGTTTAGAAAACTTTTTGCATAGTTCCAAATTAGTAGACCCAAATATTATATCATCTACATATATCTGTACAAGTATCACATCACCTTTGTACTTCCTAATAAATAAAGTGCTATCTATGCATCCTCTTGTAAAACCTTTATTAATGAGAAAAGAAGAGAGGGTATCATACTAGGCTCTTGGAGCTTGCTTAAAACCATATAAAGCTTTGTTTCGAAAGTAAACATGATTAGGTAAGCTTGACTCCTCAAAACCAGGAGGTTGTTTGACATACACCTCTTCTTTCAAATCTCCGTTCAGAAATGCACTCTTCACATTCATTTGGAACACTTTGAAGCTTTTGAAGGCAGCATAAGCTAGGAATAGTCTGATGGCTTCCAATCTTGCAACAGGGGCAAAGGTTTCATCAAAATCAATACCTTCTTCTTGACAGTACCCCTGTGCCACTAGCCTTGCTTTGTTTCTGATGATTTGCCCATTTTCATCTAGCTTATTTCTAAACACCCACTTTGTTCTAATGATGGATTTATCCTTTGGTTTGGGTACTAAAGTCCATACATTATTTCTTTTGAATTCTGCCAGTTCCTCTTGCATGGCAGACACCCAGTGAGGATCATTGAGAGCTTCATCAACCTTCTTTGGTTCAATCATTGAGACAAATCCAGAATACAAACAGATGTTGCAAGCTTTTGATCTTGTTCTAACTGGATCATCTATGTTGCCTATCACCAAATTATGAGGATGGTGCTTGAGGTCTTTGAAGGCTTTTTTGGATTTCTTGGGAATTGGGATTCATTTGGATTTGGGGAGAAGAAGTTATATGTTGGCTATCAGTAGTAGAAATGAGTTCATTTTGAGTGGCTGATATAACTTCATTATTACAATCTGTGGGTATCTCTACTGAAGAGGGAATGAGTGATATAGAATTGGAATCCAATGATGTTGTGTCATTTTCCACATGATTCAGTAGAGGTATAGGATTGGATGAGGATGGTTGTACATGGTTAATAATTTGGATAGTGACAGGTTATCTATATCATGAGCAGCTGGTGGAGAGGGATCTAGTTGCTCTGAAGGAACTTCTCCAGTTTGCATAAGATAATTAAATTCTTCACCTGAAACATGATTAGAAGAACAGGAAGCAACAAAGTCATTTTCATTAAAACTTACATTGATATATTCTTCTATGACTTTGGTTCTGAGGTTGTATACTCTGTATGCTTTAGAAATCACAGAGTAACCTACAAAAACTCCTTCATCAGCTTTAGGAGCAAACTTCTGCAATTGATCTTTTTGATTAAGTATGAAACATTGACAACCAAAGATATGCAGAAAGCTGATGCTTGGCTTTCTTCCCTTGAGCACTTCATATGGAGTTTTGTTGTGCCTCTTGATAATAAGGGATCTGTTCTGTGTGAAACATGCACAACTTACAGCCTCAGCCCAGAAATTAAATGTTAACCTACTTTCACACAACATGGTTCTAGCAGCTTCAATCAACGTTCTATTTCTTCTTTCAGCTACACCATTTTGTTGTGGGGTTCTTGGAGCAGAAAAGTTTTGAGATATCCCTTTCTCATTACAGAAAGATTCCAGAGTTTGATTTCTGAATTCAGTTCCATGATCACTTCTAAGACTCCTCACCAGATTGCCATTCAACAGTTCCATCTTCTTGATAAAACAGATAATCTCTTCAGTGGCCTCACTCTTTGCTTTAAGAAAGAAAACCCAAGTATATCTTGAGAATTCATCAACCAATACAAGAGCATACTTAATTCCACCAATACTAGTAGTTGCAACAGGACCAAAGAGATCCATGTGCAACATATAGAAAGGTTTTGTAATTGAGAAGGCCTGCTTGGATGGAAATGATGCCTTATGCTGCTTTCCCTTCTCTCAAGCAGTGCAAGGTTTAGGCTTAAGATAAGTCAGTGAAGGTAGTCCTGACACTAGTTCACCCTTGCTCAACTTGTTGATGTTTTTGAAATTAAGGTGGGAAAGCCTCTTGTGCCACAGCCAGTTTTTATCCTCATTATTCTTGGAGTACAAACATGTTTCCTTTGAAGGGTCACCAGAGGACATGTCAAATGTGTACACATCCTTGGTTCTCTTGGCACTAAACATTGTATTACCTTCTTTATTTATGATGGAGCCTCCTGTCTTTGTGAAGTGGACTTCATTATCTCCATCACACAATTGACTTATGCTTATGAGATTATATTACAGCCCTTTGACATATGAAACTTTTGACAGCTTGAGGTTCCCATTATGAAGTTCACCATAGCCTTTAGTTTGCCCATGGTTGTTGTCACCAAAAGTCACCCTTAGACCTTTCTCTTTCTTGTAGTTGCTGAGCAAGGCCTTGTTACCTATCATGGTTCTTGAACATCCACTGTCAAGAAACCAAGAACCAACACCCTGCACAGATTTGAATGAAAGAAGAGTTAGTGACACAAGTAGGAATCCACTACTCAGTGGATCCCTGTGGAATGTACCTAGCTTTCCACTTCATCTCAGGTTTCTTATGTATGAGAGGAATGACTATGATGGAGTAGTATTAGCTAATGATTCTTTAGTTTGTGAAATGCTAAGAATTAAGTCATCTGTTTTCAAGGTTTGACAACATAATGTCTCTGAGGTCTCAACTAATGATTCCTTTCCTTTAATCACATCCTTTGACTTTGTGTTATTAGTATTTTTACATTCTGAAATCTTACTAGAGGATGATTCAACAGAAGGAATAATTGATTCTTTTGAGTGGAAACTCTTGCTTCTAACAAACTTATTTGTGAACACACTTTTGCCTTTAACAGTCTTGTGAAAGGTCTGTGGCAAGATGTCAGCTTTGTCTAAGATATTAAGGTTCTTACTAGAATCAACATAGTTAGCAGCCTTAGAGTAATTTCCACCAATAATAGCTTGAACTTGTTTGGGTATCTGCTCCTTGACACACTGAGTGGTCTTTTCTGCAGATACACACCAAGACTTTACTACTTTTTGGAGGTCATTAAACTTTTTGGTTGCTTCACTAGTTTCTTTTACTAAGATCTCATTAAGTATCTTTTGATTAGCTAGTTCATCATTTAAGATTGTTATCTGCTTAAGTTCCCCATCCTTAAGAATTAACTTTTCCTTTAGTGATTCTACTTCTAGTTTTAGCTTCTTCTCTCTTTGAATAGCAGACTGGAAATCAATACACAAGTAATCAAACATAGCATTCTTCTCATTATCATCATAGTTAATAAATTTTCCAACCTGATACATAGAAGAAGGATCCCAGTTGGTAGTTGAACAAGCTTTAGCAGCCTTTTTCATGTCTTCATCAAAGGAATTACCATCATTGTTGTTTGCCATCATGCAGAACTGAGCAGAGATCACCTCATCTTCATCTGAGGAGAGATCTTCTTCTGCCCAATCTTCTTCTTCAGCAACAAGAACTTGGCCCTGAGCTTTCTTCTTCTTCTTCTTCTTCTTGTCAAGGACAGTAGCAAGGAGTTTCTTATACTTTGCTTCATAATCAATCTTGCCCTCCTGCTTTTGCACAGATGAAGAACCAGTGTTATATTTGGACTTACAGTCACTGGCTATGTGGCCAATCTTGCAACACTTATAACACTCTGCTGTGGAGGCATCAAAAGTGGATTTGGGCTTGACAAACTTTGATGACCTCTTGCTGAACCTCTTGACACCCTTTCCCTTCTTGAAAGGTCTGAACTATTTAACCAGCATAGCTACACCTTCAACCAATTCCTCCAGATTACTTTCCTCACAATCCTTCTCCTCATCACTTTCTCCACATGGAGAAATTTTCAGCATCAAACATGGGACATCTTGTTAAGGACCCAGTGTTTGAGATATTCATATTTTTTGCGGATGAGGCCATATTGAGAGGTGTAGAAGCAGTTGTAGAGTAAGCAAAACAGATCTAGATATTGATTATCTAACCTGCTCTAATACCAGTTGTTAGTCCCAGATTAAGTACGCAACAACAAATGTTTGTTGAAGGGGGGGTTGAATACAAACTTTAGCTTTTAAAAATTAAAGACACACTTATATACTTTTATATAATTCTTATTGATATGAATCAAGAATTACATGTACTAGAAGCGGAAATTCTAAGTACAATAAAAGGTGGCAATCAATTTGTCTAACACATAGACAAGCTAACTCTAAAACAACTAATGTATTTAGAGTGTTCAACACATGAACAAGTTTGATTCTATACAATGCTTATACTCTGCGAAATTTCTCAACTGATGAGATTTTCTTTTTGTGTAGTAGAGACTTCACTTTGTTGTGTTGTGTAGTATTCACTATTTGCATGTCCACCATGCATGAGTATATATAGAAGTCTTGGTGGATCCGGTTGCATGAAGGTAAGAGACCAAGAGGATGTGGAAATATAATATTTTAATTGTAAAGGTAGTGGGTGAAAAGTAAAGTTACTTTAATCAATTGTATGATAAAAGTAATTGTACTTTTCTGACAATGTCGGATTTCCCTAAGTGTCAGATTTCCACAATCCGACAGTTTTGTCGGATTTGTGTGAGGTCCGGATTTGGGAATTCCTATGTTGATTTTATAGCTATTCTTTGTATGTTAAGGTAATTAATGTAAGCCCTAATGTTCTAGGTGTACTTGACATACTAAGTAAAGCACAAGTGAATTAACTATCTGTTTAAGCCACTCAGGTGAGTATTGACTTCCGTAAGCCTCGGTAAAGGAAGACTTGCTTTCTAAATGTATTGCATGTGATGTAATGATGTTTTAAAGTGCATGTATGTTAGAAGTGAATACATAAGCATTGCCATGCTATATTACTGCACAAATGCCATGTTGCTTATTGAATGTAAGTTAAGTGTATGACAGCGGAATCCATTATTGGAACCGCCTAGTTAAGAATGATGATATGTATGCTAGGGATCCAGATTGGATCCATAATGATGAAATGAAATGAATGAATATGCATGCTAAATGATTGATCCAGATTGGATCAGCTATATGATCCTGAAGTGTTCGCGAACTATCTGAGCATGGTTAAGGTCAACTCTGTAGTTGGATCCCACGAGGACTTCAGTCATAATTCGGGGTGCATCCCGGATCATTGGTTCTGCAGAACCGTCGTGCCTTAACGTGAGATTGTAATAAGCCAGAATACGGCCGGGATTATTAGGGAACCGATGGTTCCGTAAACGATGTTTGGTGGACTGCTTTATGCTCCTCCACCAGCGCGGATGGTTTTGCCTGATCCCCCGGTGTATTGTTATTGGGCGGGACTAACTATCCTGTAAGAAATGACTTATACCGATTTTGTCAGCACACCGCAATGTGATAGGATAGCATTGTATGCTTATTCCTGTGATACATGACTTGCTTTATTGATGCTTATGTCAAGTTTGTACTCACTAGGTATGTGTATAGCTAATGGTGCCACATTGAATTTTTTTTTACAGATAAATATTAGAAGGCCTGGGGAGCTGGGTTGCTTATGCATGTATTTGCACCTCTAGGACGAAACACTTTTGTGCTATGCATATATATGATATTATGATCGGTCTGTAAGTTAGAGTAACACCAAACATATTAAACAAAGTTTTGAATGTGAATATCTGATGTAAACCTTTTTGGTTTAACGTTCCGCTGCTTAACTCAATGATATTTAATCGTGAATGAGTTCACGTGTATAAAAAACGCAAATTTTTGCTAATTTTGTCGTTTTGCAAAGCCGGTGTTACAAATAGGTATCAGAGCCTAAGTTTGAGGGAATTGGGTACTTGCGAGAGTATTCAATCTCAAACTCGGGTCCGACGATAATAAAGTGTTCCTTATGGGGGGATTGAATATGAGAGTTGCATGTATATTACTTGTTGTAATATAGCTTGTCAAGAGCTATAAGTAGTGTAACACCCGCAAACCTGGGCTAGTAGATTAGCGGATTTACGGTATGTGTTTGTTTGTGTTTTAATTATTTTAATCTAATTATGAGATTAATTAAGTGATTAGTAAATTATTTGAATTAGATTTAAGTAGTATGTATGTATATATGTTTATGTGGCCGTATGTATGTATACATGAGTATAGTGGATTACACATGTGGGCTTAATAGAAGAAGTTAGTCACCTACTTTGCATGCAAACAAGGAGTGTGTGTGTGTGTATTACCTGTTCTATTACCTCAAACAAGTAGTGTGTGTGTATTTCTCTGCCAAGAAGAAAAACCGAAGGAAGAAGAAAAGAATCAGGATTCACATTGTGTTCTTAAATCTAGATTTAAAAGGTTGGTGTTTATACATTACCATGTTATTATCATTCTTGATTAGTAATTTGATATTTAAAGAAATGATTCATGTTTAATTTGAAGATTGCATGTTGATAACATTATGATCGGTTTTTGAAAGAATAGGATTTTGATAGTGTCATATGTTCATATGATTTATATGGTTAATTGCATGAGAATGTATTTAGAAATGTTTAATGTATGTTTCAGGAATGATAGTTATGAAATTATGAAAATCTGGGTTTGGATTACTATATGTTGAAGTTGTCGGATTTGATATTTATGAAGCTCTCGGATTGTTGGGAAGAAGAAATCCGATTCTTGCTTAAATCCGAAAGTGGAAAATCCGATTACCTTAGAATCCGAAACTGGTTTATGACAACCCCAAATCCGAATACTATATTTATATATGAAATCCTAAACTTGGAAAATGACTAAGTCAAAATCTGATACATGAAATCCGGAACTTGAAATCCGGGAATAGTGAAATCCGATACTCTTGAATCCGGGACTTTGAAACCAAGTGCTTGAAATCCAATTAAGACAAATCCGACAGTTTTGAGATCTAGCGGATTCCCAAATCCGACACTTGGAGTTGCGGATTTTCAAGAATCCGAGTTTAAATCTGATAGTTTCAAGAATCCGACATTTTTGAGTTTTATTTATATTTGTTTATTGATTGTTGGATGCTATGAATGAATTATAAATATATGATGAGATATATTTATGAAATTTGGACTGATTGGTTGTTATTATGTTTTCAGGAAATCTAAAGGCTCAGTAACATTAGAATTCTGAGTGCTTCCTCGGAACTTGAAAGGTGACTGGATTGTAACATCCTCAAAACGGGCTTAAACGTGTCCGAATATGGTACGTCAATTATTTAATTTAATTAAATAATATATATATATATATATTCTAGGAAATGATATAAAATATGAAAAATAATAAATAAAAGGGTTATTAAAAAATATTAATAAATATAAATAGAGATTATAAAATATCGAACGGTTTCAAACGAGGATTCCAAAAATATCCTCGTTAGTTGAAACGGTTAAACGAGAGATGACTTGTAAGTTGAAAAGGGGGACAAAATACCCACTTGTGGATAATATTTACCCACAAGTCGGTTTTGGAAACACAGACTTCTCTACACACACGTATCACACACACACACACTCATTCTTTTCTCTGTTCTTGCCAAGTGAAGAAGAAAGGCTACAAACCAACAAGAAGATCATCTAAGGTTCTGATTTCAGTGGCAAATTGAAGATTAAATCAGCTTTAACTCATCATCTCCATCACCTAGTAAGCTTCATCCATAGCTTTCTCTTCATTCTTGAATTTTGGGTTTTTAAAGAAAACTCATAAAACTCTTGTTCTAGCAGATAAATAAGGATCAAAATCATCCCACAAGTTGTTTCTAATCATCCCTTGATCATTGTAAGTGTCAATTCATCCTTGTTCTTGATTTTGCCTTTCAAGACTTGAAATTCTAGGTTTACAAGTGGGTTCTTTGATTTAGCAATCAAGAACTGAAATTTATGATTGAAATAGGTTCTAATATCATTTATAAGTGTATAGGAATCAATTCCATGAATTATAGTAGTGTTCTTGATGAGTTTTGAATTTTGGCTCAAATGGGTCAAAATTAGTCAAATACGGGTCAAACTGATTTTGACCTTCAAGAACTGAAATTTAGTGTTCTAATTGATCTTATAACTTGTTAGTATTGATTAGAACTCAATTGGTGCATTAGAAGTGGTGTTTATGCACAAATCCAATATCTAGCCTAAATGGGTCAAAATGGCCAAAATGGCCTAAATCTGTTTTTACACATCAAGAACTGATTTTTAAGGTTCTAATAGGTTCATATGACTTGTATGAATTGATTAGAACATTGGTTTTGAATTGGAATGGTTGTTTTGCTTGAATTGGCTAAAATAGTGAAAAATAGGCCATAAATAGGCAAGAAATTGGAAAATGATACCAAACAAAGAGTTTAAAGATTTTGGTCAGTTGCAACACCTTCAATACATCGTATTAGGTGTATATGGTGTGTTGCAAGTGTTGGAATTGGTCTACACCAAGTTTTGGCCATTATGCGCATATCTTTGTCCATTTTATTGTGATTTTCGTATGAATTAATTGGATAGGAGTTTTTGATGTTAGAAAGCTTCAACAAGTGTCAAATGGTCCTATGAAAGACTAGAATTTTACCAAAATTGATTTGGAATTGAAATGAGCAAAAATGAGCTTGCTGTGCACAAAACAAGAACCAGCTGCAGTTTTGCAGACTGGTCGCGGCGCCACACCCCTGCACACAGCTTTCTTTGCTGTTTTGTGCCACTTATTCGCGTGTTGTTGCTTGGGCTGCTAAAGTTAGTTAATAAATGGTAAAATAGCATCATTAGGGTATTGTTTCAAGTATCCTAGACGTTCCTCGCGTATTCAAATGATTGATGCGTAAGTCTTGGTATTATAGGTTGAATTGCCAATCCGTGTGTGCCAAAGCAAGGTCTTTGCTTATTCTAGCCTACCAGGTGAGTGACGAATGACATAACAATTAATATACCTATAACATATATTAACAATGATCACAGAATTGTATACCATGATTTGTACACGCACTTGTTTAAGTGTAGGATTGCATGATAATGCTAGAACTTACCATGTTGACACAATGTAGTATGCACTTGTTTAGGTGTATGCTATGATGAGAAATGAATATATGCGCGCATTGATGATTGATTGATTGATGATTCGGTTGAATCATACTATCTGTTTGTGATCGGTACGGATCTATTGGGCAAGGTTTGCCCCGGACCAAGTTGTCCTACTTATTAGGCAAGGTTTGCCCCGGACAAGGTTTGCTCCGGACAAGGTTTGTCCTCTTCGGGTATAGCTACGGTACAGAGGAATCTGTTGATTCCAAAACGCAACGGTGGACGCTTAACAGCTCCCCCACCGGTGCGGTTGATGTGTCTGGTACCCCAGTTTGGTGCATTGAGCCGGGTTAGCTCCCCTACATGATATGCTACCTCCTGACTACGCCAGCTCATCGCGAGATGCTAGGATAGAACTATCTGAGCATGATTGATGATATGTGATGTACTTATATTGATTGCATGCTATTTGGTACTCACTAGCTATTATAGCTAACAGATGTTACACTCCACATGTGCAGGTAATCCTCAGTGAGCTCGAGAGCCTGCGGGTAGTTAATTGCTTTAGGAGGAACACTGCTTTTATGTTTAACCTCTGTTGAACTATGTTTATGTCTGTTTAAGATAATGGTCAGCCGGTTGTGTATTCCATAACACCAACTGTCGTTTGTGGCATAATTTTGAATGTTTATATAGTTTGCCACGTGTTTTTACTTCCGCTGCATTTTTAAATTATAAGACAGGTTTGATTGTTCTATTTACAGTCAAACCCACGCAGTTTGAAATCTTAAATTGTATTTTAAAAAGAAAATTTTGGTTCTCAAAATCACGGTGTTACAAGCTGGTATCAGAGCCTAAGTTTGAGTGAATTGGATACTTGAAAGAGTATTCCATCTCAAATTCGGGCTCGACCATTATTTAAAGTGTTCCTCGGGAGGTATTGGGGTGTGAGAGAGATTGATATGATTCACATGACTAACACAGTTGTTGATTATTTGTTTATTTGATTAACATGATTAATCAAGTATGGAAAAGTATACTAAGTATGTTTGACTTTAATGATCTAACAGAACTTAGAGATTGACTATGTCTGGAAGTGATGATCGGGAGGCGTATATTCGCGACTTGGAGGCTCGTCTTAAAGCCTCTGAGGAGCGTGTTCCCGAAAAGAAGATGGCCATGGGATTAAAGGCCTTCATGATGTGTTCACCACCGACCTTTGAAGGTAATATGGACATGGTGATCGCAGAGCGGTGGATCCACAATACTGAATTGGCCTTCGAGACATGTGAGGCTGATGAATCCAAAAAGGTGGCATATGCATGAAAGATGCTGCGAGGTAGAGCGGTTTCTTGGTATGATACGGTGATAGCTTCTACACCGGCTGCTGTCCTCAACTCTATGACATGGTCTGATTTTCTGAGGATTATGAGGTCTAAATACTGTTCAGCCCAGGCGGTAGAAGCTATGGATAATGAGTTCCGAGCCTTGTCTAAAGGCAATCGATTTGTTGAGGAACTCATCACCAGGTATACCGAATTGGTCCGTTTCGTGCAGGGTTCTTTACCTGACGAAGAAGCAAAGATTAACCGCTTTGCACTTGCTCTGCCACCGGAGTATCGATCATCCGTCCGTTTTGCCACTACTCTGGATAGGGCATTTGATATTGCATGCCGATATGAGACTGATCATGCTTTACAAGCTGGGGGAACTTCCAAAAGGAAGTTTGAACAGTCTTCTGGGTCGAAGGCTACAGGTGGAGGATCATGGCAGAGACAGCCTCAGCAACACCAGCAGCAACAAGGGGGTTCCAGGTATAGTCCTTCAGATGATCTATGGTGTGCTTCGTGTCGATCTAGGCATACCGGGCATTGTACCAAGGATACTGCAAGGTGTCCTAAATGTGGGCAAAAGGGGCATACAGCTGAAAGCTGTAAATATAAAGATAATGTGTGCTACAAATGTCTCAAGCCGGGACACCGATCGGTTGACTGTAGGTCGGGTTCCAACACCGGATTAGGAGGAGCTGGTGGATCTTCCTCGGGTCGGGGGAAGAATGTTGCACCTCGTGCACCAGGCAGGGCTTTTCAAATGACAGCCGATGAGGCTAAGGCTGCAGGTGATGTTATCATTGGCACCTTTCTTATTAATAATTCTCCTGCCTGTGTTTTATTTGATTCAGGAGCAACATATTCTTTCATCTCTGCATTCTTATGTGCTAAATGCAATTGCCTATCTACACACTGACTGATCTGTTAAGCGTTGAAGTTGCTAGTGATAGGATAGTCTGTTGTTCATAGAGTTCCTATTGCACTGATTGATATTGACGGGACTAGTTTCCCTGTTTCTTTTCTGGTTATGCCGATTGCTAGGTTTGATGTAGTAATCGGGATGGATTGGCTCAGCAATCAAAATGCTGAGATTATTTGCTCTAAAAAGATTATTAAAATTCCTTTCTCTGACGGGTCATATGCTGTGGCTCGAGGTGAAGGAAGAACTTCTTAAACTCCATTGATTTCTATGATGAAAGCTCTCAAGTTTGTAGCCAAGGGATGTGAACCCTATTTGGCTTATGTTATTGATACACACATGGAGAAGAAAGCTGTAAATGACATTCGGGTAGTTTCTAAATACCCGGGTGTTTTCCCTGATGAATTACCGGGTTTGCCACCGGTAAGAGATGTAGAATATCAGATAGATCTTGTACCAGGTGCTACGCCTGTAGCAAGATCTCCTTATCGTCTTGCACCATCCGAGGTCCGCGAGATGATGACTCAGATACAGGAACTTCTTGATAGAGGTTTTATTCGTCCCAGCTCTTCGCCTTGGGGAGCTCCAGTCTTGTTTGTTAAAAAGAAAGACGGGACGATGCGGATGTGCATTGACTACAGGGAGCTGAATAAGCGAACTGTAAAGAACAAGTACCCTCTTCCTCGTATTGATGATCTGTTTGATCAACTTCAGGGTGCTACTTGCTTTTCAAAGATAGATCTTCGTTCTGGTTATCATCAAGTCCGTGTACGCGATGAAGATATTCCAAAGACGGCTTTCAGAACGAGATATGGGCATTATGAGTTTCTTGTGATGCCTTTCGGATTGACGAATGCTCCAGCAATATTTATGGATCTTATGAACCGTGTCTGTCGTGCCTTTCTTGACAAATCTGTCATTGTATTAATCGATGACATTCTTATTTATTCCATATCTGAAGCAGAACACGAGACACATCTTCGCATAGTTCTTGACACTCTGATGCGAGAACAATTATATGCTAAATTCTCTAAATGCGAGTTCTGGATCGAAAAGATACACTTCCTTGGGCATGTGATAAGCAAGGATGGTGTAATGGTTGATCCAACCAAAGTTGAGGCGGTGATGAATTGGGGAATTCCCAAAACCCCATCTGAGATTCGTAGTTTCTTATGACTTGCCGGGTACTATCGGCGGTTCATCCAGAATTTCTCTAAGATTGCAGGTCCTTTGACAAAGCTTACACGAAAGGATGTTCCCTATTCGTGGTCTGATGAACAAGATAAAGCATTCCAAACATTGAAACAACTCTTATGTCAAGCTCCAATTCTGACTCTACCAGATGGGTCAGAAGATTTTATTGTTTACTGTGATGCTTCTTATGCAGGTTTGGGAAGTGTCCTTATGCAGAAGGACAAGGTTATATCTTATGCTTCCCGCCAACTGAAGACACATGAGAAAAGCTATCCGACTCATGATCTGGAGTTGGCAGCTGTTGTCTTTACTCTGAAACTATGGCGCCACTACTTGTATGGCACCAAATGTGTGGTATTCACTGATCATAAGAGCCTCCAGTATGTTTCTACCCAGAAGGAGCTCAATATGAGGCAACGCAGGTGGATGGAATTGATTAAGGACTATGATTGTGAAATCAAATACCACCCGGGCAAGGCTAATGTGGTGGCTGATGCATTAAGCCAAAAGGGCTCCACAGAAACCGTTAAATTCATGAAAATTACTATTGTTTCTGATCTTATCACTCGACTGAAGGAGGCTCAGCAAGAAGCCTTATTAAAAGCTAATCTAAAGGCAGAAGTTATGGCTAAATTGAAGGAGCAGCTACAAGATGACAGCAGGGGATTGAAGACATACAGGTCCCGAATCTGGGTACCTAGCATCGGAGGGAACCGGGATCTAATCTTGAAGGAGGCACAAAGTTCTCGTTTATCTGTTCATCCTGGGTGCACTAAAATGTACCATGATCTTAAGGCACTTTACTGGTGGCCTACATTGAAACGTGACATTTCCTCCTATGTGGAGAAATGTCAGATCTGTGCACAGGTGAAGACCGAGCACCAAAGACCCTATGGTAACTTACAACAATTACCAATTCTAGAATGGAAATGGGACAACATCACTATGGATTTTTTTACTAAATTGCCCAGGACTTCAAAAGGGCATGACATGATCTGGGTGATTGTTGATAGACTCACCAAGAGTGCACACTTCCTAGCAGTTAATGAATCTTTTTCTATGCTTCGTCTTGCTCAGTTATATATCAATGAAATTGTCGCTCGACATGGTGTTCCTCTATCTATTGTCTCTGATAGGGATACACGGTTTGTTTCACACTTCTGGATCAGTCTTCAAAGGGAGCTCGGTACTCGTGTTCATTTGAGTACCGCATATCATCCACAGACAGATGGACAGTCCGAAAGGACTATCCAAACTCTTGAAGACATGCTACGCGCATGTGTACTTGAATACGGTGGCTCGTGGGATTCTCATTTACCTTTGATTGAGTTTGCTTATAACAACTCATATCATTCTAGTATTGGTATGCCACCGTATGAGATGCTTTATGGTAGGCGTTGTCACACACCTACCTGTTGGCTTGAACCAGGGGAGAAACAGTATGCTGGACCCGATCTGGTCCAGATTACTGCTGATAAAGTCAAGTTTGCACGCGAGAAGCTAAAGCAGCCAGAGACAGGCAAAAGATGTATGCAGATCCGAAACGCAGGCCGGTTACCTTTGAAATAGGTGATCGGGTATTCTTGAAGGTTTCTCCATGGAAAGGTGTTATCAGCTTCGATAAAAAGGGGAAATTGAGCCCGCGATACATTGGTCCTTTCAGAATCATTCAGAAAGTCAACGAGCAGACAGTATCTTTGGAGTTACCTCCAAAGTTATCAGGTATTCATAATACCTTTAATGTTTGCTATCTTCGCAAGTGCAAGGTAGATGAAGATCAGATTCTACCTCTGCAAGACCTGAAAGTGGATTCTTCTACACGGCTCGTGGAAGAACCAATTGAAATTTTGAACACAAAGACCAAGCGGCTGAGGAAGAAGACAATTCAACTACTATTGGTCAAATGGAAGCATAATCTCGGGTCAAACCTTACATGGGAGACCGAGGAGGATATGAAGGCACGCTATCCCCACTTATTTTCTGAAAAGCAGATTCCGAGGACGGAATCTTCTTAAGGGGGGTAGATTTGTAACATCCTCAAAACGGGCTTAAACGTGTCCGAATATGGTACGTCAATTATTTAATTTAATTAAATAATATATATATATATATTCTAGGAAATGATATAAAATATGAAAAATAATAAATAAAAGGGTTATTAAAAAATATTAATAAATATAGATAAAGATTATAAAATATCGAACGGTTTCAAACGAGGATTCCAAAAATATCCTCGTTAGTTGAAACGGTTAAACGAGAGATGACTTGTAAGTTGAAAAGGGGGAAAAAATACCCACTAGTGATTAATATTTACCCACAAGTCGGTTTTGGAAACACAGACTTCTCTACACACACGTATCACACACACACACACTCATTCTTTTCTCTGTTCTTGCCAAGTGAAGAAGAAAGGCTACAAACCAACAAGAAGATCATCTAAGGTTCTGATTTCAGTGGCAAATTGAAGATTAAATCAGCTTTAACTCATCATCTCCATCACCTAGTAAGCTTCATCCATAGCTTTCTCTTCATTCTTGAATTTTGCGTTTTTAAAGAAAACTCATAAAACTCTTGTTCTAGCAGATAAATAAGAATCAAAATCATCCCACAAGTTGTTTCTAATCATCCCTTGATCATTGTAAGTGTCAATTCATCCTTGTTCTTGATTTTGCCTTTCAAGACTTGAAATTCTAGGTTTACAAGTGGGTTCTTTGATTTAGCAATCAAGAACTGAAATTTATGATTGAAATAGGTTCTAATATCATTTATAAGTGTATAGGAATCAATTCCATGAATTATAGTAGTTTTCTTGATGAGTTTTGAATTTTGGCTCAAATGGGTCAAAATTAGTCAAATACGGGTCAAACTGATTTTGACCTTCAAGAACTGAAATTTAGTGTTCTAATTGATCTTATAACTTGTTAGTATTGATTAGAACTCAATTGGTGCATTAGAAGTGGTGTTTATGCACAAATCCAATATCTAGCCTAAATGGGTCAAAATGGCCAAAATGGCCTAAATCTGTTTTTACACATCAAGAACTGATTTTTAAGGTTCTAATAGGTTCTTATGACTTGTATGAATTGATTAGAACATTGGTTTTGAATTGGAATGGTTGTTTTGCTTGAATTGGCTAAAATAGTGAAAAATAGGCCATAAATAGGCAAGAAATTGGAAAATGATACCAAACAAAGAGTTTAAAGATTTTGGTCAGTTGCAACACCTTCAATACATCGTATTAGGTGTATATGGTGTGTTGCAAGTGTTGGAATTGGTCTACACCAAGTTTTGGCCATTATGTGCATATCTTTGTCCATTTTATTGTGATTTTCGTATGAATTAATTGGATAGGAGTTTTTGATGTTAGAAAGCTTCAACAAGTGTCAAATGGTCCTATGAAAGACTAGAATTTTACCAAAATTGATTTGGAATTGAAATGAGCAAAAATGAGCTTGCTGTGCACAAAAGAAGAACCAGCTGCAGTTTTGCAGACTGGTCGCGGCGCGACACAAGGCTGTGTCGCGGCGCCACACCCCTGCACACAGCTTTCTTTGCTGTTTTGTGCCACTTATTCACGTGTTGTTGCTTGGGCTGCTAAAGTTAGTTAATAAATGGTAAAATAGCATCATTAGGGTATTGTTTCAAGTATCCTAGACGTTCCTCGCGTATTCAAATGATTGATGCGTAAGTCTTGGTATTATAGGTTGAATTGCCAATCCGTGTGTGCCAAAGCAAGGTCTTTGCTTATTCTAGCCTACCAGGTGAGTGACGAATGACATAACAATTAATATACCTATAACATATATTAACAATGATCACAGAATTGTATACCATGATTTGTACACGCACTTGTTTAAGTGTAGGATTGCATGATAATGCTAGAACTTACCATGTTGACACAATGTAGTATGCACTTGTTTAGGTGTATGCTATGATGATAAATGAATATATGCGCGCATTGATGATTGATTGATTGATGATTCGGTTGAATCATACTATCTGTTTGTGATCGGTACGGATCTATTGGGCAAGGTTTGCCCCGGACCAAGTTGTCCTACTTATTGGGCAAGGTTTGCCCCGGACAAGGTTTGTCCTCTTCGGGTATAGCTGCGGTACAGAGGAATCTGTTGATTCCAAAACGCAACGGTGGACGCTTAACAGCTCCCCCACCGGTGCGGTTGATGTGTCTGGTACCCCAATTTGGTGCATTGAGCCGGGTTAGCTCCCCTGCAAGATATGCTACTTCCTGACTACTCCAGCTCATCGTGAGATTCTAGGATAGAACTATCTGAGCATGATTGATGATATGTGATGTACTTATATTGATTGCATGCTATTTGGTACTCACTAGCTATTATAGCTATTTGGTTCTCTAAATCACGGTGTTACAAGCTGGTATCAGAGCCTAAGTTTGAGTGAATTGGATACTTGAAAGAGTATTCCGTCTCAAATTCGGGCTCGACCATTATTTAAAGTGTTCCTTGGGAGGTATTGGGGTGTGAGAGAGATTGATATGACTCACATGACTAACACAGTTCTTGATTATTTGTTTATTTGATTAACATGATTAATCAAGTATGGAAAAGTATACTAAGTATGTTTGACTTTAATGATCTAACAGAACTTAGAGATTGACTATGTCTGGAAGTGATGATCGGGAGGCGTATATTCGCGACTTGGAGGCTCGTCTTAAAGCCTCTGAGGAGCGTGTTCCCGAAAAGAAGATGGCCATGGGATTAAAGGCCTTCATGATGTGTTCACCACCGACCTTTGAAGGTAATATGGACATAGTGATCGCAGAGCGGTGGATCCGCGATACTGAATTGGCCTTCGAGACATGTGAGGCTGATGAATCCAAAAAGGTGGCATATGCATGAAAGATGCTGCGAGGTAGAGCGGTGTCTTGGTATGATACGGTGATAGCTTCTACACCGGCTGCTGTCCTCAACTCTATGACATGGTCTGATTTTCTGAGGATTATGAGGGCTAAATACTGTTCAGCCCATGCGGTAGAAGCTATGGATAATGAGTTCTGAGCCTTGTCTAAAGGCAATCGATCTGTTGAGGAACTCATCACCAGGTATACCGAATTGGTCCGTTTCGTGCAGGGTTCTTTATCTGACGAAGAAGCAAAGATTAACCGTTTTGCACTTGCTCTGCCACCGGAGTATCGATCATCCATCCGTTTTGCCACTACTCTGGATAGGGCATTTGATATTGCACGCCGATATGAGACTGATCATGCTTCACAAGCTGGGGGAACTTCCAAAAGGAAGTTTGAACAGTCTTCTGGGTCGAAGGCTACAGGTGGAGGATCATGGCAGAGACAGCCTCAGCAACACCAGCAGCAACAAGGGGGTTCCAGGTATAGTCCTTCAGATGATCTATGGTGTGCTTCGTGTCGATCTAGGCATACCGGGCATTGTACCAAGGATACTGCAAGGTGTCCTAAATGTGGGCAAAAGGGGCATACAGCTGAAAGTTGTAAATATAAAGATAATGTGTGCTACAAATGTCTCAAGCCGGGACACCGATCGGTTGACTGTAGGTCGGGTTCCAACACCGGATCAGGAGGAGCTGGTGGATATTGGAACTGCTGATTGTGAATATTATGTATTGATGACTATTGCATGATTATTTGATCGATACGCGCTCCTAGTATGATTTTGAGTTGCGTTTGAGAAGTCAGCTATACGTGGAATTGGGCTGGGCTCGTTTACTGGTTGGTTGAACAGTGGTAGCCTTACTATTGCATATGTTGCTTCAGAGTGGGATTTCACTGTGCCAAGTCAGTAGAGGGCTATCGGTAAACCTTTGCTTTGGCCGGCATTGGTTGTAGGTTCTGCGCCGAACCGCCGGTCTTCTTAGAGTTGTGATTACATGATTAGTATTGGCTTGATGTTTGCTTTTGGGTTTAGCCTCTACTCACTTAGCTTTGTGCTAATTCCCCACAGTTGTTGCTTTTTGCAGGTTTGTGTTTTTGAGTGCTTGTGGAAGGAAAAGTTGACTTGACTCTGATGTCTTGATTTATAATGAAACGAGCCAGTTTATTTTGTAACACAGAATTATGTTTGTTGGATTTTGAGAACAGATACTTTGTTTGTAAATATTTGTGAATGGAATGAATGTTTAAAGTTAATCAAAGCTTCAGCAGCGCAATATATAAAAAAATGGCTTAGATTTTATGGTGTTACAAGTAGAGTATTAAATACTCTTCTGTATTGTATAGAAAGTCAAGGATAAAGATGTCTGCTGAGCGCGGTAATGCCGAGCAAGCATTGAAAGATATGGAAGATGAGGCTTCTTCGCATGTGCCTCGTCAACCGGTGAACGAACACCCTCAGCATAATGCTGGAGGCGGTAGGCCTAATCTAGATCAGGCAGCGTACATAAAGCGTCTGGAAGAAGAGCTACGTGTAACTAAAGAGCTCTTGTTGCAGACTACCTTAGGTAAACCACGCAAGACTTGTTATACAAAAAGTTCTTGTCGTGTAAGCCTCCGACGTTCGAGGGGAGTGATAACCCCACAGTAACGATATTGTGGCTCCGTGAGATGGAGCAAACGTTTGAATCATGAGAATGTGAGTCAGAGTATTGTGTGAAATAAGCAGTACGCATGTTGAAGGGCCGCGCCATTTTCTAGTGGGACACCGTGAAGGCCTCTGTCAGTAAAGAGGTGTTGTGTGCTCTTTCTTGGGAGCAGTTTTCCGAGAAGCTGATAAAGAAATATTGCACAGAGTACGATATGGAGAAGATGGAGAGAGAGTTCAACAATCTCCTGAAAGGAGATAAACCAATAGAAGATCTTATCACTGCTTTTACTAATAAGATGAGATTTGTTCCACACCTGATACCAGATGAGACCACCAAGATAAGAAGATTTGTCAGGACCCTGCCATTGGAGTTTCGTGCCAATGTGCATGCTGCTATGAGTCTTGATCGGGCATTTGAAGTGGCCCAACAGATGGAGGGTGACCGTATTTAATGTTTGGGCGAAGCTGCCAGTGGGGGTTACAAAAGAAAGTTTCAGCCATCTCAAAAACCGGGTCTTTCAAAAGGGCAATCCTCTGGAGGTGGAAAAACTGAGACTTCTAAGAAACCGAGATCTGACAATCTTTGGTGTTCTTCGTGTCGTGCCTATCATTCTGGTGAATGCTCTGTAGCAACCAGAAGATGTGGGAGGTGTGGGCAGAAGGGGCATTCGGTGAGTGAGTGCCGATACGAAGAAGACGTATGCTACCGGTGTCGCAAACCCGGTCACAAGATGGTCGATTGTCCCAACAAACAAAGCTCAGGAGTAGGTGGGTCTTCTGGGGGCAGAAGAAAGACGGTGCACCTCGCGTGAAAGGGAGGGCATTTCAGATGATGGCAGAGGAGGTGGAAGCAGTGGCGGATGTCGTTACTGGTACATTCCTTATTAACTATACCCCTGCATACGTGTTATATAACTCTAGAGCTGATTACTCCTTTGTTTCTGTCTCTTGTGTAAAAAGTTGAAATTGTCTGTTTCCAAGATGATCAATCCACTTAATGTGGAAGTTGCTAGTAGTAAGGTAGTCTCTGTTACAGAAAAAGTTTCAGTAGCTATTCTTGAGGTCAAGGGAAGCAGTTTCCCTATCTTCTTCCTTGTCATGCCTATTGCGGGTTTCGATACTGTAATTGGGATGGATTGAGTCAACAGTCACGGTGTTGAGATTCTCTGTTCCAAAAAGTTGATTAAGATTCCTCTTTCTAATGAATCTTATGCTGTAGCTCGTGGAGAGTGTAACATTCTCGATTTGGGCCTAGTTGCAATTAGTACGTGAGTGTACGAGGTTAGCGTAATAGATGAATAATTGAACGAGTAAGTGTTTATATATATGTATAAATATATTAGTGGTGTACGTATATATATATATGTTAAGTATATATATATATACTAGATGTAAATATTAAAAGAAAGAAAGAAAAGGAAAAAGAATAAATAAAAGAAAGATAGAAAGGAATAAAAGAAAAAGAATAGATATTTGTCCAGAGGCGGTTGCCTCTGGATAAGATTTGTGTATAGATATGTAGGAGTGTTATTTGACTAAGAATAGTCAAAGGTTGGCAAAAGTGAAAAACACTCTCAAACACACACAACTCTCTGCTCTCGTAAGAAACTTGAAGAAGGATTCATAAAGTTTGGTTGTTTGAGGTTCTAAGTCTAAAGCAAGGTAAGCATGATCCTTGTTTTGAAGTTTAAGTAAGATTACACTTGTTATAAACTAGATACATGGGTGTTTTCATGGCTGGAAGTTGTGCCAAGATGAAGAACACCATGAATAAGAACATGAAGCTTACTTTATATGTGGATTTATCATGTTCTAATGTTTTAAAAGGTATTAAGTTGTTTATAAGGTTCATATAGATGATATATGAAGCTTATAAGTGTTTAAAGAGTGAAAAAGACAAGTTTAGAAATTTGGGATTAGAATTGTGTTTATAAGTTTATAAGTGTTTATAAGTTTAGAATTGTGTTGAGTAGATCTAGCTAAGGTAGAAGATATGATGAATTAGGGAGTTCCTAGAACTCCTCTTAAAGTTAAAATTTTTCCTTGCCTTGGTTGGCTGCCATTGGCGGTTCATCCGCAATGTCTTGAAATTGCGAGTCCGTTGGTTAAACTGAATTGTAAAGATGTATCTGTTGTATGATCGAAAGCTCAGGAGAGATCCTTTTAGCTTTTGATGTAGTTATTGTGTGAAGACTCCGATCCTCACTTCGCTTGATGGTTCGGAAGACTTTACTATCTGTTGTTAAACCCGTTACTACCCTGGTGAAGCCAGTGTTGTAACAAATGCTGTAAGCTGTAGAAGACCCTCAACGGGAGTTAAATTTATGAAGAGGACAATGATATCAGATGTGCACACAAGCTGAGATGAGTACTAGAGACCTTGTAATTGGTCGTAACGATTCGAAGTTCCGAAATTGATGTACGTTTTATGTGATGCAAATGAGTCTGCAATTGTAGATTTATTTGATTATGTTGTTAGTAAGATTGTGACACAACACGGTCTTTCTTGATTGGTTTGATTTTCCACTCTTTGTTGTCTCTAGTTTTGAGAAAATTTGAAGTGAGAGTTAGACACTTGTGTTCATCTGAGCACTGTCTATCATATGAAGATTGATGACCAATCTGAACGTACTATCTAAACGTTGGAGAATATACTCCGTGTGAGTATTCTAGAAAGTTTCTACTTGAAGAGACGTTATTCGTCTTAGATGTAAGGAGAAGTTAAGTCCATGTTTTGTAGACCCGTTCAAAGTCGTGCGTGAAATCAGTGATTAGACAGTAACTCTTGAGCTGCTGCCTGAACTGATCAATGTATGTGTTATCTTTAACGTGTGTTACTTACGTAAGTGCCACATTGAAGGATAAACTGTAGTGATTCTTGACACGAAGGTCAAGAAGCTACGTAAGAAAATAGTCGAGCTAGTTCTCGTAAAGTAAGAACGTAGCTTTGGTCCGAACCCGACGTGGGAAATCGAGGGCATGATGAAGACAAGGTACCCTCGCCTATTTATCACTAAGTAGATTCCGAGGACGGAATCTTCTTAAGGGGGGTAGATTTGTAACATCCTCGATTTGGGCCTAGTTGCAATTAGTACGTGAGTGTATGAGGTTAGCGTAATAGACGAATAATTGAACGAATAAGTGTTTATATATATGTATAAATATATTAGTGGTGTACGTATATATATATATATGTTAAGTATATATATATATATATACTAGATGTAAATATTAAAAGAAAGAAAGAAAAGGAAAAAGACTAAATAAAAGAAAGATAGAAAGGAATAAAAAAAAAAGAATAGATATTTGTCGAGTGGCGGTTGCCTCTGGATAAGATTTTTGTATAGATATGTAGGAGTGTTGTTTGACTAAGAATAGTCAAAGGTTGGCAAAAGTGAAAAACACACTCAAACACACACAACTCTGTGCTCTCGTAAGAAACTTGAAGAAGGATTCATAAAGTTTGGTGATTTGAGGTTCTAAGTCTAAAGCAAGATAAGCATGATCCTTGTTTTGAAGTTTAAGTAAGATTACACTTGTTATAAACTAGATACATGGGTGTTTTCATGGCTGGAAGTAGTGCCAAGATGAAGAACACCATGAATAAGAACATGAAGCTTACTTTATATGTGGGTTTATCATGTTCTAATGTTTTAAAAGGTATTAAGTTGTTTATAAGATTCATATAGATGATATATGAAGCTTATAAGTGTTTAAAGAGTGAAAAAGACAAGTTTAGAAATTTGGGATTAGAATTGTGTTTATAAGTTTATAAGTGTTTATAAGTTTAGAATTGTGTTGAGTAGATCTAGCTAAGGTAGAAGCTATGATGAATTAGGGAGTTCCTAGAACTCCTCTTAAAGTTAAAATTTTTCCTTGCCTTGGTTGGCTGCCATTGGCGGTTCATCCGCAATGTCTTGAAATTGCGAGTCCGTTGGTTAAACTGAATTGTAAAGATGTATCTGTTGTATGATCGAAAGCTCAGGAGAGATCCTTTTAGCTTTTGATGTAGTTATTGTGTGAAGACTCCGATCCTCACTTCGCTAGATGGTTCGGAAGACTTTACTATCTGTTGTTAAACCCGTTACTACCCTGGTGAAGCCAGTGTTGTAACAAATGTTGTAAGCTGTAGAGGACCCTCAACGGGAGTTAAATTTATGAAGATCACAATGATATCAGATGTGCACACAAGCTGAGATGAGTACTAGAGACCTTGTAATTGGTCGTAACGATTC
The DNA here is from genome assembly GCA_038502395.1 of Dittrichia graveolens. Lineage (NCBI taxonomy): Eukaryota > Viridiplantae > Streptophyta > Magnoliopsida > Asterales > Asteraceae > Dittrichia > Dittrichia graveolens. Next base: position 33,806,942 of record JARJIL010000003.1, on the reverse strand, counting down.
GAAGTTCCGAAATTGATGTACGTTTTATGTGATGCAAATGAGTCTGCAATTGTAGACTTATTTGATTATGTTGTTAGTAAGATTGTGACACAACACGGTCTTTCTTGATGGCTTTGATTTTCCACTCTTTGTTGTCTCTAGTTTTGAGAAAATTTGAAGTGAGAGTTAGACACTTGTGTTCATCTGAGCACTGTCTATCATATGAAGATTGATGACCAATCTGAACGTACGATCCAAACGTTGGAGAATATACTCCGTGTGAGTATTCTAGAAAGTTTCTACTTGAAGAGACGTTATTCATCTTAGATGTAAGGAGAAGTTAAGTCCATGTTTTGTAGACCCGTTCAAAGTCGTGCGTGAAATCAGTGATTAGACAGTAACTCTTGAGCTGCTGCCTGAACTGATCAATGTATGTGTTATCTTTAACGTCTGTTACTTACGTAAGTGCCACATTGAAGGAGAAACTGTAGTGATTCTTGACACGAAGGTCAAGAAGCTACGTAAGAAAATAGTCGAGCTAGTTCTCGTAAAGTAAGAACGTAGCTTTGGTCCGAACCCGACGTGGGAAATCGAGGGCATGATGAACACAAGGTACCCTCGCCTGTTTATCACTAAGTAGATTCCGAGGACGGAATCTTCTTAAGAGGGGTAGATTTGTAACATCCTCGATTTGGGCCTAGTTGCAATTAGTACGTGAGTGTACGAGGTTAGCGTAATAGACGAATAATTGAACGAATAAGTGTTTATATATATGTATAAATATATTAGTGGTGTACGTATATATATATATATACATATGTTAAGTATATATATATATACTAGATGTAAATATTAAAAGAAAGAAAGAAAAGGAAAAAGACTAAATAAAAGAAAGATAGAAAGGAATAAAAGAAAAACAATAGATATTTGTCGAGAGGCGGTTGCCTCTGGATAAGATTTTTGTATAGATATGTAGGAGTGTTGTTTGACTAAGAATAGTCAAAGGTTGGCAAAAGTGAAAAACACACTCAAACACACACAACTCTGTGCTCTCGTAAGAAACTTGAAGAAGGATTCATAAAGTTTGGTGATTTGAGGTTCTAAGTCTAAAGCAAGGTAAGCATGATCCTTGTTTTGAAGTTTAAGTAAGATTACACTTGTTATAAACTAGATACATGGGTGTTTTCATGGCTGGAAGTTGTGCCAAGATGAAGAACACCATGAATAAGAACATGAAGCTTACTTTATATGTGGGTTTATCATGTTCTAATGTTTTAAAAGGTATTAAGTTGTTTATAAGGTTCATATAGATGATATATGAAGCTTATAAGTGTTTAAAGAGTGAAAAAGACAAGTTTAGAAATTTGGGTTTTTGAAAATATTAACTGAAAGTAGGATGAAAGTTGATGAAGAAGAAGGTGAAAAACTGGAAAAGACATGATCATGGCGCGACGCCTGATGAAAATGAACCATGCGACCTTTTCTTTGATCCGACCTTTGCATGAAAGGTCCGACAGTCGGATGACCCGTCCGACAGTCGGATGGTTCCAATGGCCTTGGTCCGACTTTCGCATGAACCTTTCTACTTGGTCCGACTTTTTGGTCGTCGCGGCGCGACACAGCCTTTTTAGCAAGGGTTGTTTTGTTAACAATTTCTTGTTGATTAGGTTATGTAGCATTCAAAGTAAGTTTAATACGTGATTTAAGATTATTAAGAAGATTGTGAGTGTTCTAGAAGTAGAACCTAACGCGTGCAAACGCTTAACGCCATTGTTGAATGTTTTGGGTGAACGTGTCAGCTGAACCAGAATTCAGTAAACGAATGCTGTAAGCGAAACAGGTGAGTGCCTACTTTCATGAGAATCAATATGAGTAAGTCTTGCTTGTAAGATGACTATGTGAATGTGTGAATGTGCATGTATGTATGACTAACCTGTTTGTGCAGGTACGCTTAAGAAGATGACTGTAAGTTTCCGATTGACGTTACGATTGCTTGTAAGATGTATAATAGGTGCATGCCAGCGGGTCCAGAATGGAACCGCTTAGTTAATATTGATGATGTGCATGAATGATGAATTGTATGATGATGCATGTGAAAGAATGAATGAATGACGGATCCCGATGGGATCCTATGAATGATGTATGACTATGTGATGAAAAGATGGATCCCTATGGGATCGAATGCGTTATATGTGTATGTGAACTATCTGCAGACAATATGATGGAGGGTTAAGGTCAGCCGACCGGCTGGATCCGAACAGGACTTCGGTCATTTCTGGATTCACGTGATTCGGGTTGCATCCCGGATCGAGGTTCTGCAGAGCCGCCGTGCCTTAACATAAGACCGTAATCAGCCAGGACCTGGCCGTGATTACTCGGGAACCTTGTGTTCTGTATATGATGCTTGATGGACTGCTTTATGCTCCCCCACCAGCGGATTGGTTGTGACTGATCCCCCAGTCTGAGATGTTGCGCAGGATTAGCTCTCCTGCAAGACATGACTCTTACTGATCTTGTCAGCACACCGCTATGTGTTAAGCTAGCAATGTGTGCTTATGTACGATACGATATGCATGATATTATATGTACGATGTGTATGATGCATGAGTTACCTTATTGATGCTAATGCTAAGTATGTACTCACTAGCTAGTGTAGCTAATGGTACTATGATTACCCTTTTCAGGTAAAGATTAGATAGCCTGTGAGGCGGGTAACTTATGGGAATGTATTGCCCCTTGTGGGTGGAACACTTGTACTTGAATGTTGTAATGTATGTACGAAGTTATGGTCGGTTCCTGTATGTTAGGTAACACCAACGAATGTTTTGGAAACAAAGACGATGTAATTAACTCTTTGTTAATATAAAAAGAAAAATTTCCACTGCTAAACCTGAGTTATCGCTAAAGCAACTGTTGTCAAAAGCGGTGTTACAAGTAGGTATCAGAGCCTAAGTTTGAGTGAATTGGATACTTGAAAAAGTATTCGATCTCAATCTCGGGCCCGACCATAAAGAAGTGTTCCTAAAGGGGGGATTGAGTGAGAGTTATATGCATGCTAGCATTATGTGATGACCTGTTTTGTGTGATGACTTGTGAGTAAGATGAGTAAGTGAGATACTAAACAAGCATTGAAAGAATTAGAGGTTGAGGCTTCGCATATGCCTCATCAGACTAAGGATCAGAGATCTCAGCAAAATGTCGGTGGTGGCAGACCTGAGCCAGATCAGGCTGCAATTATAAGGAGATTATAGGAGGAGCTTCGTGTGACGAAGGAGCTCTTGTTGCAAGCAACACTGAACAAGCCACGTAAGACTTGTTCATACAAGAAGTTTCTAACTTGCAATCCTCCGACATTCCAGGGGAGTGATAACCCCACCGTTACTATACAATGGCTCCGGGAGATGGAGCAAGTGTTTGAGTCATGCGAATGCGAACCGGAGTATTGCGTGAAGTACGCAATACGAATGTTGAAAGGCCGTGCCATCTTTTGGTGGGATACGGTAAAAGCTTCGGTTCGGAAAGAAGTAGTGAGTGCTCTCACTTGGGAGCAATTCTCTAAAAAGGTGCTGAAGAAGTATTGCACCGAATATGATTTAGAAAGGATGGAAAGAGATTTTAATGATCTCAAGAAAGGGGATACGCCTATTGAGGAACACATAACCGCGTTCATTGATAAGATGCGGTTTGTTCCCCATGTGATCCTAGACGAGACCACCAAGATAAGGCGGTTTGTGGCAACTCTGCCACTGGAATTTCGCCCTCACGTAAGGGCTGCTGTTGAACTGGATCGGGCGTTTGATATTTCCCGACAATTAGAAGGTGATCGTTTATATTGCAAGGGTGAATCTGCCAGTACCGAGTCAAAGAGGAAGTTTCAACCGTCTGATAAATCGGGTCCTTCCAAAGGACAATCCACTGCAGGCGGGAAGACTGATTCCTCTAAGAAGCCGAGGCCTGATTCTCCTTGGTGTTCTCAGTGTCGTGCTTACCATTTTGGTGAGTGTTCTAGTGCTACCCAACGGTGCTGGAGGTGCGGACAGAAGGGCCTTGCTAGTTCTGAGTGTGGTTTCAAAGAAAATGTCTGTTACCGATGCCATAAGCCTGGACACAAGTTGACAGATTGCCCGGAAAGACAGAGTACCGGATCTAAAGGGTCTTTTAGAGACCGAAAGAAAGAAGATGCGCTTCGCGCGAAGGGGAGGGCATTTCAGATGATAGCGGACGAGACCAGAGATGCAGGGGATGTCAATACCGGTATATTCTTTACCAATTGTTTCCCTACTTATGTATTTTGACTCTGGAGTTAATTACTCCTTTGTTGCTTGTCTTGTTGTTAGAAGATAAGAGTATCTGTTTCAAGATGATCGATCCACTTGATGTGGAAAGTATTAGTAGTAAAGTAGTCTCTGTTATAGAGAAAATTTCAATAGCTGTTTTGATGTAAAGGGAAGTAGTTTCCCTATTTCGCTTTTAGTTATGCCTATTACGGGCTTGTGATGATAGTATTGGGATGGATTGGCTCAGCAGTCGTAATGCTAAGATTCTCCGTACCCAAAGAAAAGATGGTTAAGATTCGTCTTTATGATGAATCTTGTGTTGTAGCTTGTGGAGAACAACAGGGGTGTGATATTCCTGTTATCTCCATCATTGAGAATTTAGTAGTTTGCTTCAAGTGTGGTGACTCTTCTTCGCATATTTATTTATGCCAAGATAGAGAAATGACCAGTCCAACATATCAGTGTAATAATTGATTACCCTGATGTGTTTTCTGAGAAACTGCCGGCCTTACCTCCGGTCAGTGATGTCGATTATAAGATTAAGTTGAATTCGGGAGCTACTGCGGTGGCTAGAGCTCCATCTGTGATATCTTTTCAAAGTTCTCAAATGAGAACAATTGTATGTCAAGTTGTTTAAGTGTGAGTCCTGGCTAAGGGAAATGTATTTCCTTAGTCATGGCATCTGTAAGAATTGTGTTGAGTAGATCTAGCTAAGGTAGAAGCTATGATGAATTAGGGAGTTCCTAGAACTCCTCTTAAAGTTAAAAATTTTTCCTTGCCTTGGTTGGCTGCCATTGGCGATTCATCCGCAATGTCTTGAAATTGCGAGTCCGTTGGTTAAACTGAATCGTAAAGATGTATCTGTTGTATGATCGAAAGCTCAGGAGAGATCCTTTCAGCTTTTGATGTAGTTATTGTGTGAAGACTCCGATCCTCACTTCGCTTGATGGTTCGGAAGACTTTACTATCTGTTGTTAAATCCGTTACTACCCTGGTGAAGCCAGTGTTGTAACAAATGCTGTAAGCTGTAGAGGACCCTCAACGGGAGTTAAATTTATGAAGATCACAATGATATCAGATGTGCACACAAGCTGAGATGAGTACTAGAGACCTTGTAATTGGTCGTAACGATTCGAAGTTCCGAAATTGATGTACGTTTTATTTGTTGCAAATGAGTCTACAATTGTAGACTTATTTGATTATGTTGTTAGTAAGATTGTGACACAACACGGTCTTTCTTGATTGCTTTGATTTTCCACTCTTTGTTGTCTCTAGTTTTGAGAAAATTTGAAGTGAGAGTTAGACACTTGTGTTCATCTGAGCACTGTCTATCATATGAAGATTGATGACCAATCTGAACGTACGATCCAAACGTTGGAGAATATACTCCGTGTGAGTATTCTAGAAAGTTTCTACTTGAAGAGACGTTATTCGTCTTAGATGTAAGGAGAAGTTAAGTCCATGTTTTGTAGACCCGTTCAAAGTCGTGCGTGAAATCAGTGATTAGACGGTAACTCTTGAGCTGCCGCCTGAACTGATCAATGTATGTGTTATCTTTAACGTGTGTTACTTACGTAAGTGCCACATTGAAGGAGAAACTGTAGTGATTCTTGACACGAAAGTCAAGAAGCCACGTAAGAAAATAGTCGAGCTAGTTCTCGTAAAGTAAGAACGTAGCTTTGGTCCGAACCCGACGTGGGAAATCGAGGGCATGATGAAGACAAGGTACCCTCGCCTGTTTATCACTAAGTAGATTCCGAGGACGGAATCTTCTTAAGGGGGGTAGATTTGTAACATCCTCGATGGAGGGTGACCGTATTCAATGTTTGGGTGAAGCTGCCAGTGGGGGTTACAAGAGAAAGTTTCAGCCATCTCAAAAACCGGGTCCTTGAAAAGGGCAATCCTCTGGAGGTGGAAAAAGTGAGACTTCTAAGAAACCGAGATCTGACAATCTTTGGTGTTCTTCGTGTCGTGCCTATCATTCTGGTGAATGCTCTGTAGCAACCAGAAGATGTGGGAGGTGTGGGCAGAAGGGGCATTCGGTGAGTGAGTGCTGATACGAAGAAGACGTATGCTACCGGTGTCGCAAACCCGGTCACAAGATGGTCGATTGTCCCAACAAACAAAGCTCGGGAGTAGGTGGGTCTTCTGGAGGCAGAAGAAAGACGGTGCACCTCGCGTGAAAGGGAGGGCATTTCAGATAACGGCAGAGGAGGTGGAAGCAGCGGCGGATGTCGTTACTGGTACATTCCTTATTAACTATACCCCTACATACGTGTTATATAACTCTGGAGCTGATTACTCCTTTGTTTCTGTCTCTTGTGTAAAAAGTTGAAATTGTCTGTTTCCAAGATGATCAATCCACTTAATGTGGAAGTTGCTAGTAGTAAGGTAGTCTCTGTTACAGATAAAGTTTCAGTAGCTATTCTTGAGGTCAAGGGAAGCAGTTTCCCTATCTTCTTCCTTGTCATGCCTATTGCGGGTTTCGATACTGTAATTGGGATGGATTGACTCAACAGTCACGGTGTTGAGATTCTCTGTTCCAAAAAGTTGATTAAGATTCCTCTTTCTGATGAATCTTATGCTGTAGCTCGTGGAGAGTGTAACATTCTCGATTTGGGCCTAGTTGCAATTAGTACGTGAGTGTACGAGGTTAGCGTAATAGACGAATAATTGAACGAATAAGTGTTTATATATATGTATAAATATATTAGTGGTGTACGTATATATATATATATGTACTAGATGTAAATATTAAAAGAAAGAAAGAAAAGGAAAAAGAATAAATAAAAGAAAGATAGAAAGGAATAAAAGAAAAAGAAAGAAAAAGAATAGATATTTGTCCAGAGGCGGTTGCCTCTGGATAAGATTTTTGTATAGATATGTAGGAGTGTTGTTTGACTAAGAATATTCAAAGGTTGGCAAAAGTGAAAAACACACTCAAACACACACAACTCTGTGCTCTCGTAAGAAACTTGAAGAAGGATTCATAAAGTTTGGTGATTTGAGGTTCTAAGTCTAAAGCAAGGTAAGCATGATCCTTGTTTTGAAGTTTAAGTAAGATTACACTTGTTATAAACTAGATACATGGGTGTTTTCATGGCTGGAAGTTGTGCCAAGATGAAGAACACCATGAATAAGAACATGAAGCTTACTTTATATGTGGGTTTATCATGTTCTAATGTTTTAAAAGGTATTAAGTTGTTTATAAGGTTCATATAGATGATATATGAAGCTTAGAAGTGTTTAAAGAGTGAAAAATACAAGTTTATAAATTTGGGTTTTTGAAGATATTAACTGAAAGTCGGATAAAAGTTGATGAAGAAGAAGGTGAAAAACTGGAAAAGACACGATCGCGGCGCGACGCCTGATGAAAATGAACCATGCGACCTTTTCTTTGATCCGACCTTTGCATGAAAGGTCCGACCGTCGGATGACTCGTCCGACAGTCAGATGGTTCAAATGGCCTTGGTCCGACTTTCGCATGAACCTTTCTACTTTGTCCGACTTTTTGGTCGTCGCGGCGCGACACAGCCTTTTTAGCAAGGGTTTGTTTTGTTAACAATTTCTTGTTGAGTAGGTTATGTAGCATTCAAAGTAATTTTAATACGTGATTTAAGATTATTAAGAAGATTGTGAGTGTTCTAGAAGTAGAACCTAACGCGTGCAAACGCTTAACAAGATTCCCGAATGTTTTAGGTGAACGTGTCAGCTGAACCAAAATTCAGTAAACGAACGCCGTAAGTGAAACAGGTGAGTGCCTACTTTCATGAGACTCAGTATGAGTAAGTCTTGCTTGTAGGATTACTATGTGAATGTGTGAATGTGCATGTATGTATGACTAACCTGTTTGTGCAGGTACGCTTAAGAAGATGAGTGTAAGTTTCCGATTGACGTTAAGATTGCTTGTAAGATGTATAATAGGTGCATGCCAGCGGGTCCAGAATGGAACCGCTTAGTTAATATTGATGATGTGCATGAATGATGAATTGTATGATGATGCATGTGAAAGAATGAATGAATGAATGACGGATCCCGATGGGATCCTATGAATGATGTATGACTATGTGATGAAAAGATGGATCACTGTGGGATCGAATGTGTTATATGTGTATGTGAACTGTCTGCAGACAATATGATGGAGGGTTAAGGTCAGCCGACCGGCTGGATCCAAAGAGGACTTCGGTCATTTCTGGATTCACGGTGATTCGGGGTGCATCTCGGATCGAGGTTCTGCAGAACCGTCGTGCCTTAACATAAGACCGTAATCAGCCAGGACCTGGCCGTGATTACTCGGGAACCTTGTGTTCTGTATATGATGCTTGGTGGACTGCTTTATGCTCCCCCACCAGTGGATTGGTTGTGACTGATCCCCCAGTCTAAGATGTTGCGCAGGATTAGCTCTCCTGCAAGACATGACTCTTACTGATCTTGTCAGCACACCGCTATGTGTTAAGCTAGCAATGTGTGCTTATGTACGATACGATATGCATGATATGATATGTACGATGTGTATGATGCATGAGTTACCTTATTGATGCTTATGCTAAGTATGTACTCACTAGCTAGTGTAGCTAATGCTACTATGATTTCCCTTTTCAGGTAAAGATTAGATGGCCTGCGAGGCGGGTGACTTATGGGAATGTATTGCCCCTAGTGGGTGGAACACTTGTACTTAAATGTTGTAATGTATGTACGAAGCTATGGTCGGTTCCTGTATGTTAGGTAACACCAACGAATGTTTTGGAAACAAAGACGATGTAATTAACTGTTTGTTAATATATAAAGAAAAATTTCCACTGCTAAACCCGAGTTATCACTAAAGCAACTGTTTTCAGAAGTGGTGTTACATAGAGCAACAGGAGTCTGATATTCCTGTTATCTCCGTTGTTAAGAACTTAGAAGTCTGTTTCAAAAGTTGTGACTCTTTCTTAAGCATATTTATGGATGCCAAGATAGACAAACGACCAGTCCTAGATATCAGGGTTGTGTTTGATTACCCTAATGTGTTTCCTGAAGAACTGCCGGGTTTACCTCCGGTCTTTGATATGTTCTCGAAATTCTTAAACGAGAACAGTTGTACGTTAAGCTTTCTGAGTGTGAGTTCTAGCTAAGGGAAATGTATTTCCTTGGTCATATCATGTGTAAGGATGGTGTCAAAGTAGATCCATCTAAGGTAGAATCTGTGATAAATTAGAGAGTTCCTCGAACTCCTTTTGAAATTAAAAGTTTCCTTGGCTTAGTTGGCTGCTATCGGCAGTTCATTCGCAATTTCTTGAAGTTTGCGGGTCCGTTGACTAAACAGACTCGTAAAGATGTATCTGTTGTGTGGTCGAAAGATCATGAGGGAGCCTTTCAGACCTTGAAGCGATTGTTATGTGAAGCTCTGATCCTCACCTTGCTTGATGGTTTGGAAGACTTTACTATTTATTGTAAAATCCGTTACCACCCTGGTGAAGCCAATGTTGTAACGGATGATTTAAGCTGTAAAGAACCGTCATCGGGAGCTAGATTTATGAAGATCACGATGATGTCAGATATGCACGCAAGACGAGATGAATACGAGAGACCTTGTGATCGTCTGCGACGATTAGATATTCTGGAATTGATGTTCGTTTCTTAGCCACAAATTAGTCTATTTTGTTGTCTCATTTGATTCAGTTTTATGTTGATGAGACTGTGTCGCGTCACGTTCTTTCTTGTTTGATTGTTTTGATTTTGACTCTCTGTTGTTTCTAGTTCTCGCAAAGTTTGCAACGTGAGTTAGGCACTTGTGTTCACCTGAGCACTGCCCATCGCCTGCAAACCGATGGCTAATCTGAATGGATGATCCAGATGCTAGAATATATGCTTTAAGTGTGTGTACTCAAGTTTGGTGGTTCATGGGATTCTTATCTCCCATTGGAATGCCACCATACGAGATTCTATGTAAGAAACGTTGTCGTAGTCCAATCTATTGGTTGGATCTTGGTCAGAAGCAGTTCGTTAGACCTGCGATTGATCAAATCATGTATGATAAAGTGGATGTGACCATAGAAACTGAAAGCAGTTTGTGACTAGCAGAAGATGTATGCGGATCCCAGATGTCGTTCCACTACATTCGATGTTGGCGATCGTGTGTTCTTGAAGGTTTCTCCTTGAAAGGAGGTAATTCGTTTTGGACGTAAGGGGGAAGCTAAGTCCACGTTCTATAGATCCATTCAAGGTCGTGCGTAAGGTCAATAATCAGACGGTAACTCTTGAGCTGCCGCCTGAATTAGTCTGTATTCATGACATCTTTAACGTGTGTTACTTATGTAAGTGCAACATTGAAGAAGAATCTGTGGAGATTCTTGGCATGAAGGTCAAGAAGCTACGCATGAAGTTGATCAAGCTGATGCTTGTGAAGTGAAATTACAGCTTAGGTCCCAACCCGACGTGGGAAATCGAGAACGTGATGAAGGCAAGATACCCTTACCAGTTTATCACTGAGTGGATTCCGAGGACGGAATCCTCTTAAGGGGGGTAGATTTGTAACATCCTTGATTTAGGCCTAGTAGTAATTAAGTGTATACGTGTATGATAATCGAGTAAAATAGTAATAAAGTATGCACGTTTATTATTATGTGTTTAATTGTTATGTGTTTTAGTAATTGTATGCTAAACTATAAAAGTAGTAATAAAATAAATAAGAAGAGTTAAATATGTATATATGTTATGCATATGTGTATATATATGTATGTGTACCTTGTGTGTGTATATATGTATATATATATATATATTAAATAGTGAATAAATAAAGAAAAAGAGAGAAGAATAAATCCAGAGGCGATGCTTCTGGATATAATGTATATATGTATGAGTACTTTGACTTATGGTCAAAGTTGCAAAAAAAACAAGAACAAAAACACTCCTTTCTCTCATGTCTCTCTCTGCCTCTCGGATTCTTGAAGGTTTGGCGATTTGGTGAATTTGGATTTCAACAAAGGTAAACAATTGCTTGTTAACAGATTTGAACATGATTGAACTCAATTTTATGTTTAGAATATGCTTAAAACTCAAATTCATGCAAAACACCACACAAGAACATTCAAAGCTTACTTTGCAAGTGGGTTTTGATTGTTTGGTGTTATTGTTTGGGTTTGATGTGTTTATGAAGTCATACTAATGAAAATAGATGTTTTCAGAATGTATAAATGTAAAACCCATGAATGAAATTCTGGAAATAAGCTAAGGATGAAGTTGGCGGGATTTCCAGTCCTTGCATGTGTCGGTTTCCGAGACTTGAATGTGTCGGAATCCGCATGATTGTCCAAATCCGCTAGCCAAATCCGATGAAGTGTCGGATTTCCTCGTCCGATTGAATGTCGTATTCCATTAGTTTATCAAACTCCGCAAGTCAAAAATGTACAAGCATAGAAATCCGATAGTGTCGGATTTCCATAGTATCGGATTCCGATAGAGTGTCGGATTCCATTGTGTTGTTGATCCATAAAATGTTTAAGTATCGAAATGCGATGATGTATCGGATTTCCACATATGTCGGATTTCCCTAAGTGTCGGATTTCCACAATCCGACAGTTTTGTCGGATTTGTGTGAGGTCCGGATTTGGGAATTCCTATGTTGATTTTATAGCTATTCTTTGTATGTTAAGGTACGTAATGTAAGCCCTAATGTTCTAGGTGTACTTGACATACTAAGTAAAGCACAAGTGAATTAACTATGTTGATTTTATAGCTATTCTTTGTATGTTAAGGTAATTAATGTAAGCCCTAATGTTCTAGGTGTACTTAACATACTAAGTAAAGCACAAGTGAATTAACTATCTGTTTAAGCCACTCAGGTGAGTACCGACTTCCGTAAGCCTCGGTAAAGGAAGACTTGCTTTCTAAATGTATTGCATGTGATGTAATGATGTTTTAAAGTGCATGTATGTTAGAAGTGAATACATAAGCATTGCCATGCTATATTACTGCACAAATGCCATGTTGCTTATTGAATGTAGGTTAAGTGTATGCCAGCGGAATCCAGTATTGGAATCGCCTAGTTAAGAATGATGAAATGTATGCTAGGGATCCAGATTGGATCCACAATGATGAAATGAAATGAATGAATATGCATGCTAAATGATTGATCCAGATTGGATCAGCTATATGTATCTGAAGTGTTAGCAAACTATCTGAGCATGGTTAAGGTCAACTCTGTAGTTGGATCCCACGAGGACTTCGGTCATAATTTGGGATTTAACGGTGATTCGGGGTGCATCCGGGATCGTAGGTTCTGCAGAACCGTCATGCCTTAACGTGAGATTGTAATCAGCCAGAATACGGCAGGGATTACTAGGGAACCGATGGTTCCGTAAACGATGTTTGGTGGACTGCTTTATGCTCCCCCACCAGCGCGGATGGTTGTGCCTGATTCCCCGGTGTATTGTTATTGAGCAGGACTAGCTATCCTACAAAAAATGACTTATACCGATTTTGTCAGCACACCGCAATGTGATAGGATACCATTGTATGCTTATTCCTGTAATACATGACTTGCTTTATTGATGCTTATGTCAAGTTTGTACTCACTAGCTATGTGTATAGCTAATGGTGCCACGTTGAATTTTTTTTTTAGATAAAGATTAGAAGGCCTGGTGAGTTGGGTTGCTTATGCATGTATTTGCACCTCTGGGACGGAACACTTTTGTGCTATACATATATATGATATTATGGTCGGTCTGTAAGTTAGAGTAACACCAAACATATGAAACAGAGTTTTGAATGTGAATATCTGATGTAAACCTTTTTGGTTTAACGTTCTGCTGCTTAACTCAATGATATTTAATTGTGAATGAGTTCACGTGTATAAAAAACGCAAATTTTTTGCTAATTCTATCGTTTTGCAAAGCCGATGTTACAGCTGTGTGTCATGAGTCATGTTTATAACACACACATTGCATTTATCTGTCTTCTAACTCACAGTTAATTAATTAAGCAGTCCTACTCAATTAATTATTAACCAACGAGGTATTATTCGTGACCCTTTTTTAAAAACGAATCCAAATAGTCAATAAAACATATAAAATATAAAATATATATTTTTCTTTTTTAACCTCGTGGCTTCAAATTAAATTAATAATTTTCTAAGTAAAGCAAATAAACAATTAAACACACATACCATGACACGTCCTACTAGGCCGGTGACTAGGGTGTTACATGATAGTAAAATTAATTTATCTTGTATGTTTGTTCATGATTCATTTTCTCCAACCATATCCTACACTCTTTTCTCTCTCTATCACACACTCAACCGTTACATTTCCGGCGACCACCACCGCCATCGAGATCGGAGACCACCACTGCATTAGGATCTACATCGAGTCGTAGACCACGGCAACCATCACCGTCTTTCTCTCTATGTCTCGGTTTGTCTCTCTAGCTTCACATACAGATCGGTTGTCCTTTTTTTTCTTTGACCATTGAGCACTTCACTGATCACCCCCGACCACTTCTAGCTGTCTACTCAGTCCTCTTTCTCTCCTCGACCACATCAGCTCAATGGTGACTACGAGTCCAGATGTATCTGTCGCGATTTCACCTCTCTCATGGCAATCAGTGCTTCAACCCGTCATTGACGACAAGAGAAAAGGCACCGCACCCCACCACCAACATCTATGAGAGATTACAATTTCAGATCTAGTTAAGTCTCGCACTTGTGAGTTCTGAGACGCCGACCACCATTCATCTTGCTGCAACAGGAAATGAAACACACACATATTTCATTTTAGTTTCTTGGTGAGAGATATTAGTGAAAAAAAGCTAGAATTAATTGATGATGATAGCCTTAAAGTTTCTCTATTTTCCTGCCCCCTTCTTATCTACATTCCACCGGTAACACTTTCGATTTTTAATATATATTGCTTTTGCTTGTTTGTTTTATTTAATTCATTGGGTTATGTGCTTTTGAAACTTTCTTTCTTGGTTCTTGGATATATTCTGATGTATATTTTGAGGTTTAAGTTAGATCTTCGGTGTTATAAAAAAACCTATGTACATATGCAAATAAAGTACATTTGTTTGAATCCTAAGTGCATATTTTTGCACGTATGCTATAGTGCACTTGTGCTGGAATAAAAACCAGTAATTTTTTCACATGTGCATATGCACGTGTGCATCTATTTGCACCAAATGTGCACCTGTCGAGACCTGTGTTGAAAAAAATCTAGTAATATGCACATGTGAACCTGTCGAGACCAATGCTGAAAAATATAACAAGATTAGTCTCAAATTAAGGAGCATAATTTTCTCGTTATTTTAGTATAATTTCGTATTCTATAAAACCTTGGCGTTTAGTAGATATAATAGGTTTAAAAAAGGTGGGGTAAATGTTATAATGTTCAAATTAATCCTCATTAACTACCTTAAACATAGAGTAAGTTTGATTTAATTAGGGTTATTCATTAACAAACATTTAATCCGGACTCTCTATCTTTTTTATCAAAGACTAAGATTAATGCTCAATACGAAAAACAGTTCTCATTTTAACCCTACCATATATATATATATATATATATATATGGATGAGATCAAATAAAAAGAAAATTAAAGTAAAAAGTGTAAAAAGGATGATTATTTGATCATTTTTCCGTATATATATCAACTGATAATCGTTAGTTCATCATCTTTATTGATTAAAACTAGTTCTTCATCAATTTCTTTTTGATTTCAAATACAGATTTTTAAAACAAAATTTTGGAATAATTTGTTGATGAACAAAATGCTTTCATCTAAAAAGTGATGAATATGTTGGATTCATCAAAAAGAAATTGATAGAATAACTAGTTTTAATCAATAAAAATGATGAACTAATGATTATCAGTTGATATATATACCAAAAAATGATCAAATAATCATTCCTTTTATCCTTTTTACTTTAATTTTCTTTTTACTTGATCTCTACCCTATATATATATATATATATATATATATATATATATATATGCTTGAAGAGAAAAAAAATAATATACTGAAATAAAAAAAAGTTACGTAGGAAAAGCATGTTCATGAAATTGAAGTCAAATAACATGATCTAAATAAAAAAAGTTACGTAGGAAAAGCATGTTCATGAATTTGAAGTCAAATAACATGATCTAAGGAGTATGTATGTATGTGTGTGTCTATATATATATATATATATATATATATATATATATATATATATATATATATAGGGGAGGGTTCAAACGAGAAATGTTTTTCGTACGAGAACTTCGAAAACTAATTTTGGCCGTTCATTTTGGATAATGGAATTTGTGGATGAAGAGCGTGGGGGATTGAGTGTGTCAAGGTGCATGTAAGGAATTCATGGGTGGTCAATCTAATTGAAGGAGGGGGAATTTGACGGCTAAGATTGTTTCTTGTGATTCTCGTACGAAAAACAGTTCTCGTTTGAACTTTTGCCTATATATATATATATATATATATATATATATATATATATATATATATATATATATATATGAGGGTTCATTTGAGAACCATTATTAATGTGTGTAACATCCTCAAATATGGCCTAGCCGCGTGCTCCATTTGGTACGTGAGATTTAATTAAATGAATTAAATAAGAATATACTTATTAGAATTAATAGAAAATAGTTATTGGTCAGTTAAATATGGAATTAAAAATTGTAATAAAAATAGAAAAGAATTATAAAATAATTGCTGGTTTCAAACGAAGTTTCCAAAAATATCCTCGTTAGTTGAAACGGTTACTCGGGTGTCGTGTTGTATGTTGAAAAGGGGAACAAAATACCCCTTGTGGATAACTTAAAAACCAAAGTCGGTTTTTAAGTCACCAACACACACACACAACACACACACATACGGGAAACACACACACACCTCACCTCTTGATGCTTTCTTGTGTTCTTGAAGAAAAATCCAAGCAAGGAGTAAATTGGAGCTGGATTAAAGCTTAAATCTTGTCTCTAATCTGTCCATAATCTTCTGTTCATCATCATCTTCATCCCTTGTAAGCTTCGTCTTCCTTGTTCTTCATTTTAAGTTTTAGGTCAAAAATGGGTAAAACGAATTTAGTAAATCAAGCTTAGATTTTTGGATTGCAATATGTTCTAGGATCATTATGGAGTTGATTGGAACTTATTTTAGTAATTAAAGTTGTTATCTTTGTTGTAATTCTTGAAATTGACCAAATGGGTCTTAAATGGAGAATTGATGATTTAATCTTGAATTTGTTGTTATAGTAGCTTATGTTAATGTTTATAGACTCCCTTTGATGTCCCAAACATAGTACATAACTTGGAACTAATTAAGAATGAGTTAAAGTTGGGATTGGAATGGAAAACAGCTGCTGCAGGGACTCATTCTCGCAGCTCTGAAGCTGCGTAGCGGCGCGACACACCAATGTCGCGGCGCGACATGTGCTGCAGCAACTCAGTTGTTGTTCTTTCAATGGTTTAAGCATAAGAAATGTTCTAGTATGACTTTTGACCAATTTTGGGCTATTTGGGTTAGTTTAACCATTTTTACTAGTTTAGATACATTTAGGAATAATAACACTAGTATTAGTATATATATATATATATATATATATATGTGGTGATCTAATTGAAATCATATGTAAACGATAGGTAATTAAGCACCAAGGAAGGACAAACACATACTTGTGTTATATTTGAGCACCAAGGTGAGTACCGACTTGTATGAATCCAATAAAGGAGGTTTTTGAATGCTAATTGTTTAAATGAACACGGTATGCTATTTTTATGCAAATAGACTTGTATATTTATATATATAAGCTTAGAAACAAGTTATGGACATGAAGTATGATATATTTGGCATATATTTAAATATATGCATATTTATTGAAATATCTGGATATATATGATTTCATATGTGAAAGCATGCATGCTATGATCTCTTTTCTGAGATAATGATGAGCTATGTGAATGTCCGGACATATTTGTGATTAAGGTCAGCTTCGGCTGGATCCTATGAGGCCTTCGGGCGACACTTTGGGATCAATGGTACTCGAGTGCCATTCCTTAGATATGTGGGGTGATTGCCTTAACTGGCTGAGCCTAATGAGCCTTTGGCTCCGTAACGAGCAGGTGGAATCACTTACGTGATGATACCAGCACGGTTGGCAGTGTTTGATTCCCCCGGTGGTTGTTATTGAGTCGGACTAGCTATCTGGCAAGATATAGCACCGCTGGACATGTCAGCATTACCGCTAATTGTTAGGATAGCATTGTATGCTTATATTTGATTCATGACTTGCTATTATTTCACTTATACTTGTCTGTATTCACTAGCTATTTTATATAGCTAATCCTATTGTTGTTTTCCCTTTTTCAGACAAAGTATAGGCAGGCCTGGTGAGACGGGAACCCTTATGCTTTTGTACGGGCTTTTGAGGAACACTGCTTTTGGTATATAATATATATACAATGGTCGGTTTAGTTAAAAGTAACACCGGTAGTCGTGTTTGGCAAGTTTTGTTTTGTATATTTGTATATACGCCAAACACGTGTTTAAATTGTAATAGTTTAATAGGCTTGGGTTTGTTTATTATTTTTTGAAAATTCCGCTGTTTTGTTTTTGAAATTCGGTTAGGATAACTAACAGGTAAACATTCAATTTGCAAACGGACCCATGCAGTTTGAAAACTCGAATTTTATCTGATTTTTAAGGTTTCAAAGGCGGTGTTACAATGTGAGAACCGCGAGAAACAATTTTAGCTGTTCAATTAGTAAGTAGAATTCATGGATGAAGAGCGTGAAGGGATTGAGTGTGACAAGGTGCATGGAAGGAATTCATAGGTGGGCAATCCAATTGAAGGAGGGGGAATTGGACGGCTAGAATTGGTTCTTACGGTTTTCGCAATAAAAACGGTTCTCAAACACACACACAAACACACACACACACACACATATATATATATATGAGAGGGTTTAAACGAGAACTGTTTTTTGTACGAAAACCGCGAGAACCAATCTTGGTCATTCAAGTGGTAAGTGAAATTTATGGATGAAGAGAGTGGGGGGATTGAGTGTGCCAAGGTGCATGTAAGGAATTCATGGGTAGACAGTTCAATTGAAGGAGGGAGAATTGGACGGCTAAGATTGGTTCTCGTAGTTCTCGGACGAAAAATAATTTTCGTTTAAACTTTTTCATATATATATATATATATATAGAGAGAGAGAGAAGAGATAATAAAAATAATATACTAAAAAAAGGAAATAGAAAAAGTTACGTAGGAAAAGCATGTTCATGAAATTAAAGTCAAATAACATGATCTAAGAAAGGAGTAGCCTTTTTCATATGTTTGTTTTCATTAGGCAATTACACGCTGGCCTTTTAAATGCGTGTCCTAAGTTCATAATAAATCTATCAAAACATAACTATAATTCACTTACGAAATAGAAATTTATGAGACGAAGGGCAAAACATTTCATTCCTTCTAATTTCTATGTCTAATATAGTAATATAAATATTATTATCTTGATATGTGTCTTCTTGTTTTCGTCTAAAAATTGTTGTCCTGGCATTACAATTTAAAAAATACTTGATATTTTGTTATTTTTCAATTTATACACACAATTCTATTTCTATAACTTTTTATTTTGTCAATAACGGCTAAATAAACTTTTAGAATACTTATCTAATCTTGATACTAAGATATTCGATATATTGTTAATTATTTTCAACACTAATCACTTTATATTAATAAAAGTTAATTGGTCAAATGGTACTTTAACTTAGTTACTTCTGTCGATTTAGTCTCTTGACTTCAAAAGTGGTGAATACAGTACTTTAAGAAGCACTTTGTGACGAGGATAGTCCTTTCTAATGTTAACCGTTTATTATCTCCGTTAAAATAAGGTAAAATGATAATTTTACCCTTATGTTTATTATTTATTCATTAAGTTTTATTAATATTTATTATATGTTTACCACAAATTTTAAAATTAACAACAATTTCTTACAAAAAGTTTGCACATTCTCTCTCTACACGTTGAAACAACCACCACCACAAGACACCGCCACCAGCTCTCTCTTTCTCTCTCTCTCTGCTCTATTTTCGGCAACCACCACAGTCACAATCTCCGGTTGCCACTACATCCCACCACCACCAACCACCATCAATCAGACACATAACAAAAATGTCCATAAAACCACCACTATCAATCAAATAGACACACATAACAATCTATTTCCGGTCACCACCACTGTCAATCAAACAGACGCATACAAAAAATCTCTAAAAAAACGACTATAGAAGAAACACACTTTCAGATCTAAAGAACAAGAAGAAAAAGAACAAGAAATATGTGGGTATTCTATCTATATGTGTTGTTATTAGGGTTTTCTTGATTGGGACTTTTTATAGATTGGAACACTCACATACACACACACTCAAACTGACACACACATACATACACACACCACAACTCCGATCTTAAATCGACACACATTCTTGATCAGGGCTTTACTTGATCTTAAAATGACTCAACTCTCGGATCTGCGATCTAAGTTGTTATTAGGGCTTTTCTTAATTGGAACAAACACACTCAAACAGACACACACATTTAGACACACACACACACATACCCACCACAACTCAGATTTAAACCGACACACATTCTTGATTAGGGCTTTTCTTTATCTTAAACCGACACAACTCAGATCGCATATCTGAAAAAAAACCCCTTAAATCGAAAAAAGAAATCGAAGATGAAAGTGAATAGTATGAACACATCAGCAACTTTAGTTTTTCCAAGGGCGGCAGTGCTTAGATCCGGTGGTGGGGGCGATGCTCAAAGGGTGGCGGAGGTGCTCAAAGGACGATGGTGGTTCTAAGGTCATGAGGAGAGTGCAGGGTTGGTGGTAAGTGGTGGCGGTGGCGGTGGATGGTGGTGGTAGGTGGTGGCGGTGGATGGTGGTGGAGGTGACGGTTCTAGAATGAGAGGGAAAAGGATAGTGAGAAGAGAGAGAGAGAGAGTGTGTATGTGGCTAGAAAGGGAGAGTTGATATATATATATATATATTGTAACATCGTGAGTTTGGGCCTAGTTGTTACGTAGGCTTCGGTACGTTTATACGTGATTAGTATTTGATTAAATGTTTAATTATTTAATAATTGGACTTACTTAAATTAATTGTTATATTAATTAAGTAAAGTGATTTATATATATATATATTAATGTAGATATATATATATATATATGTGTGTGTGTGTGTGTATGTGTGTATCCGTATGCATGAAAGGAGGGTGACACCTCCTGCTTCAAGTTACTATGTGTATATATGTGTTCAAGTGATAAACCTTGAATTCTTAGTAAACACCTCATCACTTTGAATCTGCCGTAAGTGAGTGTTGTATGTGTTTGAGAGAGAAAGAACAAGAAGAAGCTTAAACTTGAAAAGTGATAGTGAGGAGTTAGTGTTTGATAATTCAAAGTAAAGGTATGACTATGTTCCTAGCTTTATTATGATCATATTGATATGATTTGCAGTTAGGTTTATGCTTGTAGCATGAAAATACCATTGATGAAGCTTATGTGTAAACTTATCAACTTGGTTTTGCATGATATGGTGTTTTAAAAGGATTTGATGTGTTCTTGATGTTGTTACATGATATATGATGCTTATATATGTTTTAGAAGTATTTGGAATTGAATCCAGAGCTGGAAATGAGGATTTGTAAAGTTTAAGTCGGCTGAATTTTTGGAGAAGATGATGCAGGTATCATCACGACGCGACGTGTCATAGGCTTGGATGCGACGCGTCCCCGATAAATAGCGGATTCTTGAGAATCCGAAGATGAAATCCGATGGGTGAAATCCGGGGTCTTGAAATCCTATATTTCAAATCCGACATCAAGAATCCGACCCTGAAATCCGAGAAACACCTAAATCCGAAAAATTGGGATTCGGGTTTTTGGAAATCCGACACTTTGCCTCGACGCAACGCGTCAGTTTTTTGGACGCGACGCGTCCGCGGTTTTTGTGGATTTTATGTTTGTTTGCATTCATTAATGCTATATGCTACATGTATGTACATATGTGAATCTAACATGTTATGTTTGATTAAAAGAGATATAAATATATGTGTTGATATATATTTATGAGTTGGATACTGATTTCAGTTTGTTGTGTTCTCAGGAACAGACAAGGTTCAGTAATATAAGATAACTGAGTGGGAGTTCGAGAACTCAAGGTGAGTGGATGTTTGCTCATGGATGATTTTCGTTGTAACTGGTTTGGTTGTAACTGTTTATGGATAGACTTATTTGTCTGATAATTGATTAACTATTGTTTGTTAATTGATTGTTGCGGCAGTGATATGTATACATGATGGTTAGGAAATCAGTTTTGGCTGGGCATATGGGCTAGGTTTGTTTGCTATCGGCTAATCAGTATTGGGATCTTTTGATGCATTCGTTGCAACTTAAGGATAATACTGTGTGAGAATAGCAAATAAACTATCGGTAAACCTTTGCTTCAACCGGCATTGGTTGTATGTTCCTGCAGAACCGCCGGTCTTCCTGGGACACGATTAATTGTTATTTGTTGTTGATATCATGCGGTTGTGACTGATGTATCTGTTGTACAGTAACTCCATTCACTTTGCTTTGTGCTAATCCCCTACCTCTCACTCTTTTTACAGGTTTTGGTAAGTCAGCGGCTCGGCTTAGAGTGGTTAGCTTGGGAAGTAATTGCCTAGGCCTCTGATGTTTATATTTGTGACGAGGCGTAGTTTTTGTAATACTGATATTTTAACTCTGGTTGACTTTGAAAAGTGTTGTATGTCTACAGTTGTAAATACTTTTGGTATTTGTGTTCGCTTCCGCAGTATTTTGAAAATGAAATTTTTTGAGTTAAAAATACGGTGTTACATATATTAAAAAAGTTAAATATTATTTTAATTAATTAAAATTAAAAAAAGGCTAAAATGAACAAAATACCCTTGATTTAACATAAATAACAAATGGCTAATGTTAGAAAGGACTATCCTCGTCACAAAATGTTTCTTAAAGGACTTTTTTCACTATTTTTGAAAGTTAAAGGACTAAATCGGCACAAATAACTAAGTTAAAAGACCATTTGACCAATTAACTCCATTAATAATAACGACATTGAACTTAATACACACACATATAAATAAATATATATATATATATATGTATATATATATTATCGTGTTTTAGATCGTAAACTTGACTTATAAGAAAAACTTGTTTCAGAAACTTTGAAACTCTCTTGTGGATATTCTCTTGTGGATATAACTCAAAATTTTCATGTCTTTAGGGAAAAGTGTCCTATCTCTAGACACTATTTTGAAACATGCCGTCACATTATATATTCACATACGTGATTATTTATTTCTATTTATTCTTAAGATGTGAAATCTAAAATTCCAATAATTAATAAATAATTTATTTGTTTCAAACATTAACGTAGGTCTAGTGCTCAACATTAATGAAAACCCGACTTTACTTAAAATATTATTTTTGACTTAGTCAAGACGTGACTACTTAGTCAAAATATTAATTTTAAGTAACAATGCATAAGTCTAAATCTAGACTTATAATATAAGAATTTTAGAGTTTACAAAAGCGATTGGACTTTCGCATGTCCCTAATTCCAATTATGGAATTTGATTTTGCTAATTAAACTTAATATTGTTACAAATACAAGACACTCGTAAAAATATTTCAAATTCTTATTAAAATATAAGAGCACTAAAAACAGAGGCGAATTTATATTGAACCAAATGGGGTGTGTGGATCCCACTTAAAAGAAATTTTTTATTATATATGTATATATAAATAATTTTTTTACCACCCTAAAATTTTAAAATAGACTCCCAATCCAGATTGGTAGAAGAAAAACATGAAAAAAATATTGAAAAAAACATAATTTTATCATTTCAAGACATCAATCCTAAAAGCTAAAGGTCAAACCCTATATTATCATGTCAATACATCAAGTAAAGAGTACAACTAGCAAGTAAGTGTCATATTTTATTATATGTTTTGTATTTAAAATTTTATTCTCTTTAGTTTTTCTCGTTTGAGTTTTATTTATTTATTTGATCTACTTAAGTGTAGTAATTTGCTCAAAGAAATTGTTAAGTGTATTAGTTAATTCTTTTTTTATTTTGAATTTTGGTTAGGTTATAAAGTTATAAAGTTATAATTTTCTATTATATTATGATGAATGGTAATTTTTGTTATATTTGTATCGATACCGGTGTATTGGTATGTATATGAAAGAATATCGTCAGGGTAAATTGCAAATACTTAATATTTGTTTAAATATATGTTTACTTTTGTGTCGGTATTTATAATTCTCTTGATTTATATCACACTATCAATGCTCCGAATATTAACTAAAAACCATTTGACCGTTATTTAATCCTCTTACTAACTTATCCCGTTACATAAACTATGTTGGACCCCTCTATATTTTAATTCTGGATTCGTCACTGTCTAAAAACTTGATTATAAACAACTTTATACTAAAAGATGTTTTATTTTGAAAACACGTACTTACGAGATAATACTTATTATTCTTTGTATTTTTATCAAGTCTCAGACTTGAAGGAATAATCTGTTTTCAAAAATACTATTCGTGTTACTTCGATATACTTTAGAAAAACTTTTCTAATAAAAAATTCTTTTGTCATTGAAGTATCTAAAAGACATTATTAGTGAAGCGACTATTATAATATACTTTACACAATAATGGTAACCATTTTATCCTAAGCATTAGATCTAAATATTGAATCTTTAATAAGTCAAACTTTACTTTATAAACTAGATTCAATCAACAACGCATATGGATATTTAAAACTAAATAATTTTATAAATAAATCAAAAAATATTAAAAAAAGAATATTTAAAATTGTCTTAAAGCAATAAAATTGAAATATTTAAAGTTTCAATAATATTCGTAAAAAGCTATGCCATCAACGCCTAGATCTTTGTATGCTAGGCTGCTAAATTTTTTTGACCATGTGCAATGAAATTGTGAAATGTCCATATACTCGTATTAAATATAAGTAGAAAGTAAAAAAGAAGTTAGTCACTCGGTACGATGTTAGCTTTATAACCTTGCTTGATGATGCTTCGGGCATTCTTGCTTCTAATGATCGACCTCATTGCACTTGAGGCATCGATTCTTGACTATTGTCGTGTTCGGTTTGCCCTTCTTACCCTTTCCATTGTCCATGGCCTTGGGTGCATGCTCGCCTGGCTCGGAGTGACCCTTGCCTCTTCCGCTACGCATATTCTCTTCTTCACACCCCATCTTTCGCCATCGGGACACTATTGGACTTGGTCCTTATACTCAACTCAGGTGTCTTGGCGATTGAATACAGCTCGGCTATGGATTTCTCCATCTTTTTGATGTTGTAGTTTATTACAAACTGCTTGTAATCATCCGTCAACGAGTTGAGAATCATGTTCGTTGTTAGTTGTAGCTGGACCGGATGTCCGAGCCTCTCCAGGTGGTCAATATGCCCCTTTATTTTCATCATGTGGTTGTTGACGATGTCTCGCAAACAATGTCCGAGTGACATCGTATCTCTCGGTGCGGGCTTGAGCTTGAGAGATGTACCTTAGATGGTAGATCATATCACAAGCACCCGTGCCCATGAGACTGGTTTGCATTTTTGGATGCCTGATGGCAAGCATCGGGCAGCTAGCATCTAGTTGGAATGCTTATGTTAATCATTCCTAACTTCTACTTAGCAACAGCAGGGGGTGCCTCGCTTAGCGGCTCTTCCATAACATAACATTTCCTTCGCGCCTTAGCACAATCCTAAGATTGCACTCCTAGTCTAGGAAATTAGTTCTAGTGAGCTTGTCCTTTTCAAGGATCACGCGAAGAGAAAGATTGTTTGTCTTGCTGATGTTGTTTGCCATCTACAACACCGAGTCATGCTATTTTCTGTAAGTAAGGACTTTTATCAATTGTATCAAAAACCGACACAACTCCTAGATCTTATAGGATTTTAGACACTAAATATCTAAGCATGTTTAAACCTAAACATATGCATCGTGCCCGTGAGTCACGAATCTACCCGCCAGATTGTACCAAATAGGACGTGTGAAACCCCATCAACAATTAGGGAATTGCGAGTTCCGCCATACCCATAGAAAGTATGATAAAGGATAGTCATGGTTTGGGCACGTCAAATCACAAGTGCAATTTAAGCATAATAGGTGTCCCCTAAAAGGTTTGCATATTTAATCTAAGATTGCTTAGGGTTTTATTTAATTAAGTTTAAGAAAAACTTATGATTTCAAGTGTTTTAAAATAACCTTTAAAATACCTGTTTTAAAATTTTGATTTACATGTATACCCTATAAAAAGGTAAATAAAATGCTTATAAGTCAAACTTATAGTTTATGATGAAATTTTTTTTAATAAATATTTCTTTTAAAAACATGACGAATAATTAAATTCAATTTTATAAAACTATCGTCGTATTAATTTCATCATATTATGTTTAAAAAATAGAGGTTTACTATTTAATAATTACTATTACTAAACCCCTTTTACTTTAATATCGCACCAACAAAACTATAAAATAAAACAATCACGCAAATTATAAATATAAAAGAATTATTAACTTGTCAGCTAATCTTAAAGATCCCACCTTGGTTGTATAACTATCATCCTTAAAACTCATTTTTATTTCTAGTTTCTTGCACTAATATCCTAGTTAACACATTACTAATGCACTCTAATAATCAATTACGTATTTTAATATCATTTGATCATTCAATTGTATCATTTTCTAGTCGGTTTTGATGAACACACACAAGCGACAGTTTTCATCCTAAAAACCTCCCAATTCGACATTCAAACCGAAAATTAACACACATGAAATATTAAGTACTTACTTGGGATCGATTAGTAACAAGAATCCTTGAATATTCTATTGGTTCTATGTGTAAAATACACAAATTAATACGATATTACTGATAATAATAAACCCATAGGGTCACACATTTACAGTCAATAGACACCAATTAGATATTTGAATACGATTTAAATATGTTTCTAACTCAAGATAGATAGATATATATATATATATATAAAATTCTATATGCATTGTTGTATATTATTTATGTGAAATAATAATATTGCTCTTATATATTGATATAAGATAATGCATATCAAATAAATAAATATAAACATATGATTTTATATATATGCATGTATATATATATATGTATAAATATGTATTTGTTATAAGTAAATTGTTACTAGTAACAATTAAGTATGTATATAAAATATATGTAGATGTATTTTATACTATGTATGACACATCTAGTGTATTATTCTATGTATTTATAAGAATAAACTAGAAATTGTCACAATATTCACAAAAAGGGCCCCTTTTGAGGTATCTTGAAACATAGCTCAACAAGGACAAGCATGAGAGAACAAGTTAAGAAGCAAGGCAAAGAGAGGGGTCCCCTCTCCCTTGGTTTCGGCTGAAACTAGCCCTAGTGGGGCCTCCCTCTTGTTTTGTTGCTTCATGGTTCTTATATGCATGTATGTCCCCTTTTGTGCCTTTTGTGCTTGAGACTTGCATGCTACCACCTTTGCCTTACTAGTTTAAGTGTTCTTCAACTTTTGAAAGAATCTTTACTCCCTAGTATTGGTGTTCTTCAAGTTAGCAAAAGTGATACATAAACACATACTCAAAATACATACATCTAATTCAAGAAGAAGAACAAAGGTTGTTGCTTGCATTCTTGATATTCAAGGGTTGAAGAAACTAGCATTTCAAGGTGTTGGATTCATTGGCTAGTGGATACCTTGGAGGAAGTTTTCTCTTGGCTTCTCATTAATCAACCTCTACACCAATGGTTTTCTCACGCTACAAAGGTTGTAGTTCTAAACACCCTATGGTTGTTTTGTTTCTTAAGGCTTGCATATGGATCATTGGT
Source organism: Dittrichia graveolens (assembly GCA_038502395.1). NCBI lineage: Eukaryota > Viridiplantae > Streptophyta > Magnoliopsida > Asterales > Asteraceae > Dittrichia > Dittrichia graveolens. The sequence continues at coordinate 33,779,726 of JARJIL010000003.1, read as the reverse complement.
GGGGAGTTTTAAAATAGTTTAAAATTGTTATTCATGCTTCCGTTGCTAAAATATATTTTGAAAAACCAAGCAAACCCCAACTTATCCACCACTATTTCTCCATCTCCTCCTTGAATCACCTCGATAGTCACTCAAAAACAACCACTAACACACACCAACGTTTTGTCTCCTTTAATCTCAATTGTAACTCCCAATCAACCTTAATTAGCTTCTAATAACCTTAATTAAATTTATAATGAAGTCCTCAAGTTAAATCTTTTCTCCAATTCGCCACAAACTTCCCAAATTTTAATAAAACATCACCAAAGATACAAGGTAATACTCGACAAAGTAATAATATTTACTCTCAACCATCCTTAATTAAATATTCGTAATTACAACTCATAAATACAATGCTTACAAATTAAATACTCGAATTTCGAGTCATTACAAATCTCCCCCTCTTAAAGAGATTCTGACATGGAATCTGCTAAGCTAGGTGATAAGCCGGGGATAAATAGCCTTCATGTCCTCTTCAATTTCCCACATCATGTCACCCCATGCTTGTTCTTCCATTGCACCTTCACTAGGTTGACCCGCTTCTTTCTCAGTTGTTTAACATTACGATCCAATTTTGCTACAGGTTCCTTGATCATCTTTTACTTTCGTCGACCCATAACTATTCTAACGAGAGTTTACTTGGTTCCTCAGCAAAAAACTTCCACAGATGGCACACGTGAAATACATCATGAATCCCTTTCGGTTACGGTGGAAATTCCAACTTGTAAACCTAATCTCCAACCCTTTCCAAAACTACAAACGGACTAATAAACCGCCGATCCAACTTTCCCCATTTACCAAACCGTATAATTTTCTTCTAGGGCAAGACTTTCAACATAACTTTCTCAGCAACCTCGAACATCTTCGGCCGGTGCTTCTTATGTAACGCCCCAAATTACAAAATTTAAAATATTAAGATCAAACACCTATAAGTGTTCACATCTGAAAGTTTAAAATAAAAGCGGAAGCAATACTTGATTGAAAAACTGATGTATCAATAGATACGCATAGAAATACTGACATAAGTTTGGTACCAAAAACTTGATATTTACAAACCCGGCGTTAATTTCAAGGAGTTTATCAAATGCTAGTCAACCGAAGCTTTGCTCTTGCCTTTGGTAAAACCTGCAAAACATTTTAAAAATAGTATCTGATAAGTTACGAGAGCTTAGTGAGTAAACCGGACTAAACATCATATAAACCCACGTATAAAATCATATGAAGATAATACACGTAGGTCTGGCAAACAATGCTAGCCTCTGGTTCTAGACCCAGGGCAGCAACATAGGTCTCAGTACTGTACCACAATTGAGCCTTACTAGACTTAGCAGTAAGCACCCCACCTCTGAGACTTACTGCACATAGCAGCAAGCTTATACACACATATGAATAACATGACATGTTAATAATCTGATATAATAGCATACATACTGTAGATATGAAGTGAAGTCTAGAAGACTCACCTTATAGTCTGTAATGTTATATATCAGTCCACAATCAATAGTAATCTAGTGAACACGCCAATGTAATGTCTCTACATGAAATAATACCAGATAAATATATCAATCATAAATTCTGCTGAACTTAATAACTGAACAAAAAACTAGGCACGCCCGTGCCTCCTACCCAGGTACCCCCGTGCCTATACTCAAGTACTCCCGTGATCTCAAGGCACAATCTGGGCCTTTCTAGAACAGGGCACGCCCGTACCCTTTTGGGTCACGCCCGTGCCTTGCAGGTACGTCCTAAGGCACGGTTAGATCATGAGGGGCACGCCCGTGCCCTTCAACCGGCAGTAGCAATTCACCGACTGTACATGCTGTCTTCGGCCAAAATACCTCCAAAACTAAATTTTAATACATTCTAATGCTACTGGGGAGTTTTCCTTCAGCCCAAACAACTTTTAAACAAGTAATAATCACAATAACATGCTTAAATACTTGATTCACCATAGAATCAACTAAACCCCACTTAGTTCAATTAATAGTAGTTAGGAACTTTTACCTTATGCTTGTATGATTGTTAGAATCCTGTTCTAAACTCTTGCTCTGCTATTAGCTCAAAGAAAGATGAAATAGCTGATGCTCTGATCTTGAAATCGTGAGTTGTAGAGAAAACATGTGTAAACTTTGACTTCTATGGTCAAATTTGGCATTATATATATTTAAGTTTCAACTATTTGCATAACTGGCCCCTACACTTAATCAACTTATAAATTGACGGTTTTAGCCCCTCTAGTTTAAAACCACATCTTATCACGTATATCCATTTATAACGCGTGTAACACTTTGTACATTTCTTGCATAAACTTAATAATAAAATTCTGGGTGTTACAACTCTTCCCCACTTGAAATGATTTCGTCCCCGAAATCAACTGCTGAAGGGTTCTGAACATTTACTCTTCATCTCATCTTTTCAAAATTGCTGTAAACTCTTCCTCATAATAAAGTTTATCATTATTCTAAAAGTTTCCAACAACACGATTGCAGACCCATCTGATAAAAACTTTCTGAAATATGAAACACAACAGGTGTTAGGAATATATGATAATTCTTCTGATAACTCTGATCTATAAACAGTCTTTACCCACATATACAATAATTCTGAATTACTGATTAAATTCTGGGCTTAGTTTTCTCTCTTTTCTAAATCTGATCACATTCTTCCACAGTGTTACTGCCATTGATACATACTCCCCCACTAAAACTGATGTGGTAACTTCTGTTCATCTGTATAACCCTTCTGTCTATTCTGAGCGTCAAACAATCTACTACATACCTTGTAAATCTATTCTATCTTTCGCTGTATCATTTCTGTGCTACCCCACACTTTCTGACCCACGTCACCCAATACACTGAAGTTTGACAATAATATCATACAAATTTTATTCATTGGCATTTCGGTGCTGAACTGGTATCTTTTGCAATACGAAATTCTATTAAGCAAATATATACCCCAGTTCTCTTCTGAATTAATAACACAACCATAAAATATGCCATCGATCATTTGTATATTCCTTTCATCCTGACTGTACTGAGATGAAGCTTAATCCTTAACTTTATATGAAATCTGTTCCGAATTCTCGAATTGGATCTGGTATCATTGTCTGAATCAATAAACACTGATATGCTATAACATAACACAATCTGTTTCACATACACATCTATTTCTCCACTTGTCTGACCATATCCAGTTTCACCTCCAGCTATCAGTAATCTATCCTTTAGGTATTCATACCCTTATTAACTTCTGGCTACACCACCATTATAAACTTATGAACTTCATATAGATGTGTCTTATACACATCCCCGTAACCTGATACTCATATACAATCATATTCAATTAATATAACACGACTGTTTTTAAATGGATTAACTACTTGTCCCCTTTTATCCATTCTTTAAAATACTTTTCACCTTTGATCACTTTTCACTGAACTGTTCTTATCACCTCTGAGTAAGAGTGTCGTAACTGTCATTTAGATACTTAATTCATACAAGTATTATTTCTGATTTCCTGTTCAAACCGTCGGCTATATCATTAGCCTTATCCTGAATAATATAATATTCTACTCACAATTCTTCACATTCAACAATTATTTCTAACTTTTATAATTTCATGTTAACAACACTTCACGTATAAACATATAATCCCATCATATCATACTGAATGCTATCGTAGCGTACTAGCGGTAGCCTTACACTACCTATGAATGCTATTGCGGCGCACCAACAATAGTCTTACATCCACATGTTTACCCACTATCGAGGTATAGTCCTCACGTATCATATAATTAACATGCCACATATACTACTACCAGGTGCGAGTCCGTGTATTCATTCTCATACGACTTTAACTGTCTAGAAGTACAAACAATAATTTTGCCCCTCTGCATCCATCCAAATCACTGTACCAGTCATCACACATTGCTATCATCTCTTCAATCAATTCAGGTAGTGCAAACTGTTGCTTTACATAATTTATGCAATTAATCCCATACAACTGTTGATTACTGTCGGGTTCTTTGGCGGCTCCCAATTCATCACCTTCTCTATTTCTCAGAATTCATTTCGATCCTATTTCTGCTAATAAATTGTCTACAGAATTTCATTCCTTACATCTTAAATTCACATTAAAAACTTAACATATAACTATTCTCTACTCTGTGTCACTAAGACTTTTCAAACGTGATTCTCATAATCTTCTAAACCCCTGGAATAAATATGAATATCATTGAAGAACACAATTACTGACTTACTTAACATTGGCCTATACACTCTATTCATTTAATACATAATCACTGCTGCTGCGCAAGCAAGGCCAAAAGGTATCATAACCACTTCAAAATATCTATACGTTTCTGAACACCGTTTAAGAAACACCATCCCTTCTGATCTTAGTCTGAAGAAAATCCGATCTTGAGTCAGCTTTGACAACCACTTTACCCCATTAAAACTGATCAAATAATTCACATATTCTGAACCACAGACATATATTCTTGATTACTTTACGGAGCTCACAATAATTAATACACATAACATAAGTACATATCATGAAAAGCTACTGGGTCTTATAAACCCCCACATGTAATAATTCTTGAAATCATTTCAAAAAAATTCCTGTATCTCTGAAAGAGCAAGTCTGTACGTAGTTCTCGTAATCAGTGAAGCTTTCAACACCACACAAATTCTAAACATACTCTGTCTGTCTAGCAGTAACCTTGGCAATTTCTTGCACTACATAATAAGATACTCACATATTACTTTCATATCTTTCTAGCTCATCTGTTCTTCTATAAGTTAATATTTATAACATAGGTTGGGAAAAATAATGTATCCATACTGAAGACACTCCCCAGCCTTTGAAACTAAACACCCATATAACCTACCTGTTTTGATTTAGCACATATAATTAATTCTTTCCCACTTGAAATATGAACTCGTATCACTTCTGTTCACATAATATCATAATCTGGTTACAATACAACCAGTCCATTTCAATTACTATTTGGAACTTACTCATATACATAAGTACAGAATATTCATTACCCATACTTCAACAAATAACATAAAATCTTCTGTGATTCTGCCTCCTTTAATATTTAATATCTAATATCTAAGAGAAGTACATACCGGTTCTACATAATTTATATACATAATAAAAGAAACCTTACATCTTTTCCACTTATTTATTTAATATCTCTACTGACGAATTCCAGCTAGTTAGGATATTCTGAGGACTCATGCCCGTACTGAGCACAGTCATAACAAAACTTTCCCAAGGATAAATAATCCTTATAATTATGTCCTACTTCTCCACACGTATAACAACCTTTAGTTTTATACTTACACTAGCCCGTATGGTTCTTACCACAAGTCGCGCATCCTGTTCTTCTATGAGATCCCTCGGCTTTTATCTCCATTTTATCTCATTAATCATTTCATCCTTCAATATATGAAATTCTTCTCGGACTACACTTCGTATCTCATTCTTCATTTAAGTCATAATGGACGGCATAACTGTCTTAATACATTTTTCAAACTCATCCGAGACGACACCCCTAAGGTGTTTGGTAGGTATGGCTCCACGCCTTTCCCCATAAAGGGAAATATAGTCTTCAACCTCTCCTATGGTAACCATGTCAGGGTTTCCTTCATTTCTTACTTCATTTTATGTTCTAGAATTCGCATTAGGATCCATTACACTGTAATAAAACAATTCTTGGTTAGTCATAATATCAATCACATCTCGCACCATTATACTTTCCTTTATTTCGCAAACACTCTACTCATTTACCGTCTTTGAATAATATCGTAGATCATACCAATACATAACTCTTTCCACTTTGTGTTAGCTTACTTTCCTTAGTTCTCATAATAACTTTATGTACATGACATCTGTAAATTTGCTTTATTACCACTCCTTTTACAATTAATCTTGATACTGACTCTTATCTGATCATTTCTTTGCTCTTTTATCTGTTCTACAACTCATACAAAAATATATAGCATTGTTAGTCCCATGTTTAGAATAGTTAGATTTGATGAGACAAATTATAGATGTGTATAGATGATAGGTTAAGAGTTAGGAATTATGTAAGTCTGTTATAGACTGACTAGTCAGCTTCAGCTGAGTAGTCAACGTATAAACAAATATAGAGTTTTCTATGTAAGTACTAGATAACTCAGTGACTTCTAAGCTGAGATAGGACTTAAGAATGAAGACTCGAAGATTTGAAGACTTGAAGATTCAAACATTCAAGATTCAAGAAGTCAGCTTGACAAGGTCAAGACTGAGTATGTCAGCTCAGCGTCAGAAGTCAGTTCAGAATTTAAGTAAGTTCTAAATTCTGTTATAAACTCTCTATATCTACGACATTTAAATTAGGATATCTAAACCTAATTTAAACTATCTATTAGTTGGATAGAAATCTCAAACGAAATTAATTAGATATCTAAACCTAATTTAAACTATCTATTAGTTTTAACAAGAAATTCGATCATCAATTAGTTTGTGATTCAAGAGTGTTTAGAGAGAGTTGAGGTTATAATCATTGTAATATCAAATCATCCTGTTGATTTGATTAGAGAGTGATAAAAGTTATTGTACTTGTTGATAATTGAATATACATTTGATTAATTTGTTTGATTGTTTAAAGTGTATTCAACCCCCCCTTCTACACTATATCGGTTGCTTGTTCACCCTCTTTGGGACTAACAACTGGTATCAGAGCAGTTTCTTCATAAGTTGAAGATCAAGATCCGCTGTCAAGAGGTTAAGATGTCTACTAACAAGCAATCAAGTCACATACCAACAATGGCGGCAAAAGGGTGTCCTATCTTTGATGGCACTGACTATCCTATGTGGAAGTTTAGAGCCATGCTATATCTGAAGTCTGTAGATCACAGGATGAGTACCGTGATTCAAGATGGCCCAATCATACCAATGATCCATATTACTGCCACTGACAAAACTATTCCCTCTGGAGAAACTCCCAAGCCTGAAGCATCTTGGACTGAGGAAGATCGTAAATTGTTCAATCTTGATGATAAGGCACAAAGCATTATAGCAAATGCTTTAACAAGCCCTCTTCTACATACTGTGGCCGGGTGCCAAACTGCAAAAGAGATGTGGGATACTCTCAATGTCATGTATGAAGGCACTGACCTGGTCAAGCAACATAAGAAGACAAATCTGAGTCGTTCTTATGAAACTTTCTTTGCTAAAAAGAATGAAACTCTGGCAGATTTGTTCACCAGATTTCAATGCTTGATAAATGATCTGATCTTGGTAGGTGTCAAGAAAGATGAGAATGAGTTGGTACTCAAGTTCTTGGATGTGTTACTAGAACAATTCAATGAGATCACCATTGCACTTCACGCTGGAGGAACCTTAGGAAAATATGATCTCAGATCTATCTATGGTTTCCTTCTAAATCATCAACAGATCATGGAACAGAAGAAAGTGGCCCAACAACAACTAAAAGAATCTATAAACGATGCTAGATCTGCATTAATTACAGAAAAGAAAAGGAAGGGATCTAAAAAGTCTCAAGCTGAGACTGACTCTGAATCTGAATCTGAGGAAGTACGTCTTAACTCTGGTTCAGATGATGAAGAGATGGATGCTCTTACTGAACAAATGGCAATGTTAACAAGAAATTTTAGAAAGTTCAGAAGAGGAAGGGGTCAATTTGACAGAAGCAAAAGTGGTAAGTCTACTTTTGATCCTAAGAAAGCTAAGTGCTATAAATGTCAGAGGTTAGGACACATAGCTGCTGAGTGCAGAGTAAAGAAGGGAGAATCAGCTTTAGTAGCTGACAAGAATGCCTACAGAGCTGATAAATATAAAAAGAAATATCAAAGACACAAAGGCAAGCCAGATGAAAACACCAAAGGCCTCCTTGCTGAAACTCGGGATACTGAATCATCTACTTCAGATGATGATGAGCCAGATAGGTGTTTGATGGCCATTGAGGATGAAGAGGAACAAGTTGACTATGAGTTAGAAGACAGTTTCTTTGATGAGGATCTAGCAGAAGCGGCTAAGCTGAGTAAACAAACCAGTAACTGGGATCCTGCCTCAATGTATAAGGTAAATAACTTTAGCTCTTACACTGATGAACAAAAATGTCTAATGTTCAACTATTTGTTGAATGACTTCAAAACCTCTCTCACGGTTCAATCTAGTTTGAAAACTGAAATTTCAAAACTAAAAGATGAACTTAAACACTCTGAAACTCTCTTAAATGCTGGTAAAAAGATCCAAAGTGATTATGAATGTCAGCTTCATATAAACAAACTTCTAAGTGAAGAACTGCAAGAATCAAAAGAACAAGCTGACAATCTAAGAAAAATCTGTGAATCTTGGTGTAAGTCTTCAAGAGAAGCAGAAAAGTGTATTAACTAGCAAATACCAAATCAAGTAAAGGCTGTACTAGGGGGAGATTATAGTGCTGCTGCTGATGAAATCATCGAAGATCAAGTCAGTCTTGAAGACAAAACAATGAAATCAGATGACATACTCCCAAGAACATTCTTAAGGAACAGGGAAGGGAAACAGGTCAAAACCAATAAGTTTGTAAGACGAACCCAAAGTCCTCAAGTTATTCACTCGAATCATCAAGCTGAATGTTCCAGATCCAACATAAACTGTAAGTCAGTTTTCAAAAGATTGGATTACAATCCGGTGAGAACAACTGTTTTTGATAGAATATCTCATGTTAACTCAAAAAGACATAATTCTCAAGTCATACATGAAAGGATGTCTAAAAACAGGAAGTTGTCTGTAAGTCAGACCTCACTAAATAGAGGTAACCATAAGTCTGACAAAGGTAAGTCCAAAGTCAGTGAAAATCAAGTAGACAAACTGTCGAAGAGGATTGAAAGGTTATCCACATCTTATGACCCTAAATCTGTATCCAAATTTAATGTTGGAAAACTGAAAGAAATCACCCAAACACCCATCTTTAGAAGAAAATGCTATAAGTGTGGTGATAGAGGTCATGAGGCCAAAGATTGTGTAAGTACCAATCTTAGACCTGAAAACGAAAAGGATGATCGGTCCAAAACAGACCCAGAATCTGTTCGAACTGATAAATCAAACTCCAAAGGATTAGCTAAGTGCTCATCCTCAGGACCCACCAAACAGTGGGTTCCAAAAAGAAACTAATACATTTAGTTGATCATGTGCAGGGCTTCTACAAGTGGTATCTCGATAGTGGATGCTCAAGGCACATGATTGGAAGCAAGGGGATTCTAAGTGAATTCCAAAACAATGAAGGACCCAAGGTGACATTTGGGGATAATTCTCAAGGAAGGACTAAAGGTTATGGAAAGATAACTGCTGAAAAAGTCACTTTCAAAAAGGTAGCATATGTTGAAGGCCTTAAACATAATCTGATAAGTATCAGTCAACTGTGTGATGAGGATTATGAAGTCACCTTCAGAAAGCATGCAGGGACAATTTATGATAAGAAGGGAAAACCAATATTAATGGCAAAAAGAGAAAGAGATATCTATTTGTTAGATCTCAGCTCCGCAGATCCTTCAACTGAAACCTGCTTGTATTCTGACTTAACTCCCAAGCTGAGCTGGTTATGGCACAAAAGATTGTCTCATTTAAATTTCAAATATATTAACAAGTTGTCCAGCAAGGAGTTAGTCTCTGGTCTGCCTAAGATCACATTTGCTAAAGAAAAATTTTGCTCAGCCTGTGAAATGGGAAAACATCATAAGGGGTCCTTCAAGTCCAAACAGAATTTCTCAATTGCATATGTTGCATTTAGAACTATTTGGACCTATCAGCACCCCAAGCCTAAGTGGCAAAAAGTATACTCTAGTGATTGTTAATGAGTTCACAAGATTCACTTGGGTAATCTTCTTAAAAGCCAAAAGTGAAGCTGCACATGAGTAAATCAGCTTCATAAGACAAGAATAGTTGCAAAAGGGTAAGTCTCTTAAACAACTCAGAAGTGATCATGGGACTGAGTTCAGAAACTCAACCCTTGAAGGCTTTTGTGAAGATAAAGGAATTATCCAGAATTTCTTATCTGTAAGAACTCCACAACAAAATGGAGTTGCTGAAAGGAGAAACATAACCTTAATTGAAGCTGCCAGAACCATGCTATGTGAGGCAAAGCTCAAGCTGAGCTTCTGGGTAGAAGCTGTAAGTACAGCCTGCTATACTCAGAATAGATCAATTATAGTGAAAAGACATGGTAAAACATCGTACGAGATGTATCATGGCAGAAAACCCAACATTGGATATTTCCATATTTTTGGTTCAACATGCTATGTGCTAAACCAAAGAGATCAGCTCCATAAGTTGGAACCCAAAGCTGATCAAGGGATATTTGTTGGATATTCTTCAATCTCCAAAGCGTACATAGTCTTTACCTCGAGCTGATCAATGCCTTCTCTTCTTCCACCGTCATCTGAAAGGCCCTACCTCGAGCCCTCGACACTTGCCCCTTCTCCCCATTCGTGATCATCAGAGGTGGTTGTTGAGCAGGCCTCCCACCTCCCTCAACAGCTCCTGGGCATTCTGCCATACGATGACCTGGTTGATTGCATCTGAAACATACACTCATACTGGACCGGCAGTCTTTGCTCACGTGGCCCGGTCTCCCACACTTGTAACAATTCATCTGTCCCAGACGGCACTCACCCACGTGCCATCTACCACACTTGGGGCACTTTGCCTGATCACCTTTTCCCGCAGGTCGGGAACCTCCTGTCTTGAACCTCTTCTCCGGCGCTCTCCCTTGCACATTACCCACTGCAGCTTACCCCACAGTTCGCTTCTTAGCCCGTAGTTCCAAATCCATCTCTCTCTTCCTAGCCACCTCAATCATCTCTTCCAAACTCGCGCACCTACCCGTTGTCACAAACTCACGGATATCTTCCTTCAGCATTTGAGAATAACCGTGCATCTGTAAACTCTCATCTGCCACGTAGGCAGGGCAGAACAAGACCTTCTCCTTGAAGATGGCGGTGATCTCATTCACCGTTTTAGTAGTCTGCTCCAGCTTCAAAAACTCGTTCATCAATCTTTCTCTCTCCACCTTTGGAGCAAACTAATCGTTAAACAATCCCTTGAACTCATCCCATGTCATGGTAGAAATCAGCTCTCCTTTCCTCTGCCTCAAAAGATTCCACCAAGTCTTAGCCGCTCCTCGAAGGAGGTTCGAAGCAAACCACACCCTGCTCCCATCCGCGCACCGACTGGTGTGAAAGGCTCCTTCCACCTCGGAAATCCATTGAGCACTCCTAATGGGGTCCATAACCCCCTCGAAGATCGGTGGCTGACATGCCAAGAAGTCTCTGTAGCTTCCACCCTGTTGTGCCTGGTTCGCGGCTGGGGTAACAATTGGAGTGGCAGTCTCCCTAGCTGCCCATAAGACACTAAGCTTTTGGTCCATCATCTTACCCATGTCTTCCTTGATCTCCGTAACAATCTGGGCCAACATCTCCCTCAACTCTTTCATCACATCGGCCGTCACCTTGGCGGCTAGAAGAGCCTCTCTGTCTGTCTCTTCCTCATCAGTAACCAGAATTGCATTTTCCGGTGTCACAATTCTCGGGTTAGCACCCTCATATTCCTCATTCAAGATAGGCTATTGGCGGGGGTCTGTCTCCCCCGTGACGCTGGTCTCTAGGCCCTCGGGCCCATAGCTGGTTCCAGTTCCAGCAGTAGCAATGAGATTGTGGTTCCTCCTCGTGTTCACCATTCTGGAAGTATAGATAACGCACTTTTAAGCAGGTGGCTTTATCATACTATCCTGCTCACACCGCAGTCTATATCCACATCACATACAATTTCTAGCATGCTATTCACCTTATGTGAAGTAGCCCTACTCACTAAGGCACTCCTATTTTACAGGCATACTACAGTCTTACAAGTACCCCTCACCTGATTCACAAGAGTGCCTATGATGCCGGCAAGTCCTGACATGTATCATGTGCTTGCAATAATATGGGCCCTTATATTATTCTAAACACATCATACATACCAAGTCTGATCGTCACCATCTGAAATCCCGATTCACATGCTTAGGTCATGCATCACATAACATTCCACATACACTTTGCACATTGCATTTCATATCGTCATAAAATCATGTAAACATATAAAGCTCAACACACCAGCCATCATATCCTAGTCTATCCATATCACGAATACATCCACGTATAATGCTAAGTCATACAAGTCTTTGAGCGTCTGATCCTACCCTACGCCAATATCAAACGAGAACATGAAATAAGGCCAAATCATCCGTTCCAAGCCTATATGGTTACCATTATACATGGTGTACAGTATTCACGATAAGTATAAACATGGATACAGTTAGGAACTACTCTAGCATATATCATGGATTCAACTGCACAATATATTTCACCAACTATATATACATATATATATATATATATATATATACTATGCTTCACTTCACTTCGTGCTCACCAGGACCAAGCTCCAGTTGACAGTTCATCGTTCGGTTTTAAAAATGAATTTTGTAAATTTAAAAATGTTTTAGAACCAAGGTTTAAGTCCAAACACACCTCTTGCATGCTTGAATCCCTTAAACCTAGGCTCTGATACCAAGTTGTAACGTCCCAAATTTTTTTTTTAACAATGGAATATAGAAATATAACTGCATTCAACAAAATCATACGGGGTCCCGCGCCCGGAACTACCCGCAGCTAAATGTATTTAAATAAGAGTACAAACTTTGTTCTAGCAAAATGTTTAAGTATTAAAACAGCGGAAACGATTAAACAAATGATGAGCCATCTTCACATAGCTAGAGCCTCCCCACGATCAGGTCCTGAAAAGAATAAGTTCAACAACAGTTTGCATAAAGCTTAGCGAGCACTCTAACTTACACACCACACTAAGCATGTACATGTCACATCATAACACAAATCCATGATCACATATCATAACACATACTACCGACGCAGTGCACTGACGACGATTTCACACTTTGGGTCACAGTTGACTATCCAAGTCGTACCAAGAATTTCACACTATGTCTGACTGTGCCCGAGTTACGTTTTCACCACAATATAACGTAACCCTTCACTACACATATATCACATCAGTTAAAACATCACATAAGATATAACGTATACATTTCACACTAATATCATGTATAAGTTAGGGTAACTCACCTGATTGCAACACAGATAAAAAGCAACAGGTTTTACAAGCTGTAAGTTAACAATTCCAGTCGCAAGGACCTACAACACAGATATCTCCATTGATTAGTTTTGGGTACACTACATACCCTAAGTCGGACCACCCTAGGCCGGACCTATCACTGAAAGTTGCATGGCACACTCACTCATGAAATCCGGCAGTTGCATGACCCTCAGGAATCCGACAGTCGCATTACCCTCAGGAATCCGACAGTCGCATGACCCTTAGGAAATCCGACAGTCGCATGACCCTCAGGAATCCGACAGTCGCATGACCCTTAGAAATCCGACAGTCGCATGACCCTTTGGAAATCCGACAGTCGCATGACCCTTAGGAAATCCGACAGTCGCATGACCCTTAGGAAATCCGACAGTCGCATGACCCTCAGGAATCCGACAGTCGCATGACCCTCAGGAATCCGACAGTCGCATGACCCTCAGGAATCCGACAGTCGCATTACCCTCAGGAATCCGACAGTCGCATGACCCTCAGGAATCCGACAGTCTTATGGCACACATCCAAAAGTCGCATGGACCAACAAAGTCGCATGAACAAACAACTACATCATCCGAAAGTCGCATGGACCTTCACTACACCATCCGAAAGTCGAATGGACCTTCATGCGCACGACTTAATTCCTTCCCTGTAGTTCATCTTTTCTTTTGAAAACATAGAACTTGAAACTCCATTTTCAAAATCCCAACCTTCCCAAAACATAACCAAATCACTTTATTTTTGTTTCAAAACATTTCTCCATTCATATAAGCATTTCCTTCAAGATTTAAACACAACACAACAAGTATTCAAGTTTCTAGCTCAGATTCTTTACCATTGTTCTTCATAAACCCAAAACCCAAAAACTCATATCTTATCTAGCCTTATAATCATCCAAACAAGGTAAATTGGTATCTACAACATCATAGAGATATAGGAAACATTACTTGATGATTCCTTTGCTAAAACCTTGAGTTTGCAGATGATCCTTGACACCTTACTCCTTGCTTTCTCATGGGTTTTTGCACACACTCTAGAACTCTCAATGCAACAGTGAAATCTTGGAGGCTGCACCCTAATCCTCCCTTTATACTTACTCCTAACAAGGCTTTGGGCCCAATGATTGTACAACTCCTAGGCCCACCAGGCTTATTCTTTCATACTTTTACTCCATAACTCTTAATTATTTAGTCCAACAATATGGTAGCCCAACTTGTTTATTTAATACCTAATTAGCCCACCAAGTCAAAAACAACTTAAATTCCATAAATAATTAGCAACTCCAAAAATATATAAAACTCGCATCATCCAATAAAATATTCATTTATTCATAATATAAAAATAGGGTATTACAACTCTCCCCCACTTAAACACGATTTCGTCCTCGAAATCTTCACTCGAACAATCCGGGCTAGTTCTGCTTCATCTCGTCCTCCGGTTCCCAAGTCCACTCAGATCCCTTACGGTGCTTCCACTGAACTTTGACCGTTGATATCTGTTTGTTGCATAGCTGCTTAACCTTTTGAAGGTATTCGTTTGGCAAAAATGAGTAGCAACGGAAGCAAAGCATGTAACAAAAATCGATACCGAACAACGAATACTTCCCGTGGGCTAAAATCTAACAATGGAATTGCAACTAAATATAAACAAGATAAGTAGAAAGGTTTATACCTCAATGCAAGTCTCAAAGAAAACCTTTCTTGCCAAGTAGCTTAGAATCCAATATAGAACTCCTCTAATGAAGTCCACCCCAAGATTGTTTGATTCCCAAGTGCTAGCAAGTTGATGTGCAATCACCAAAACAACAATCAAGTGCAAGAGTTTCTTGCTTCTTGTGCTCAAGAACACCAAGAACAAGATGAACAAGAGAGAGAGTTCTAGTATCAACCAAGAGACAATGTACATGCAAAAAGCCTCACTTAGAGCAGATAACTCGTGGTCTCTTTGTCTACCACAATTATAAGAAGTTAACCCCATTAAACCAAGTGTTTAAGGCTGTTAATTCTGCTATTACAGCGAATGTACACGGCCCGTGTAGCTCTACACGGCCGTGTAGGCTCAATGTCCACAGCCCCAATTGGGCTAAGACGGCCCGTGTCTAACAGGCACTACACGGCCCGTGTTCATCTACATGGCCCGTGTAGGCCCAAACTACACGACCTTGAATTGGGCTAATATGCCTAGTGTATGTTGGACTGGACACGGCCCGTGTTCAAGAACACGGCTCGTGTACCATCCTGCCAAAACCCGTTTTGGCCTTTTCCTCTCTTTTGCTTGATCGTGTTGCCAGAATCAATACTTGGTGTGTGATCCAATAGGCCTATACCTCATCGGTAGTGCCATTAACTTGTTCGTGTCAGCGGGCATATTCCAACAGACTCACACTTGCACGTGACACGACTACGAAAAATAACACAAACATAGAGCGGCCTCTAGCAAGACATCTATGCTCCCAAGTTAGTATAGGGTATGCCACTCTTGACAAGATCCCCAATCATAAAATGATTGTCCTAAAGATAAATTAACATGTACATCCCTTTGTTTGCGATATCCAATGTGAACACAAGGCATGGAATACAGTCAACCTTCTAGTCGTTCACGATTATGTTTCTCGATTCTAGATTAGTGGTGACCAACAAATCAAGTCAATATTGATCCATCATCAATAGAACTTGAGCACGGCCATGCATATGAACGTCAGCACTCACTCATCGAGGGGCCCATGGACATTCTCTCTATATATAGAGGAACAAATACCTTTCGACTACATAGTCCCGCCACATAGATAATACTCTACCCAATCATCTCCCTTATAACGACCAGTTACGGACTGCGTTAGAAAACGATCAAAGCAAAGCAGACCTATGCTTTGAGATCACATGTATCTCTAATTTAAGCACGAAATGTCATTACCATCCCGAGTTACTCGTGACTAAAACCATGAAGTAAACTCGGGTGCGGGTCCTCCAATCACTTGAAACCCCTTTCAAGTATAGGCAAGAATCACGTTTTATCAAAACCAATTCTTTGCCTCAATCTTAGTTCATATTTCCTTCTTACAAAGTATGACCGATTGTGGAGACTTAAAGATTGTAAAACAATCAAGGGAAGAAATTAAACATGCAAAGATAGAACACAATAAAGACTAAATGTGAGTAACCGCAACATGCGTATATATAGATCTCTACTATATAAATCGAAACAAACATTAGTAACATTATTGCTTAATGTTCCCAAATACATAATGATCCAAACATAAATTAAAACTAAACCTAAACCAAGTCATGAGAAAATCTAACACCTATCGCCGTAGTGTGAGAATCATGAGAAGCTTGTGACAATGGTTTAGTAAACGGATCGGCCAAATTGCCTTCCGAGGTTACTCTACTAATAGCGACTTCACCACTTTCAATCATCTCTCTAATCAAGTGGTACTTACAAGGTATATGCCTCGTTCTCTTGTGAGCTCTCGGTTCCTTCGCTAAGGCTACCGCACCCTCATTGTCACAAAAGATCTCAATAGGGTCGGATATGCTAGGAACCACTCCAAGGTCTCGGATGAACTTCCTTATCCACACAACTTCTTTAGCAGCTTTACTTGCCGCAATATATTCTGACTCTGTAGTAGAGTCAGCCACTGTGTCTTGCTTTGAACTTCTCCAAGTAATAGCCCCACCATTCAATAGGAACACAAACCCCGATTGTGATCGGCAGTCATCCCTATCAGTTTGGAAGCTAGCATCAGAGTAACCCTTTACTTTGAGCTCTTCCTCACCACCAAAGATCAAGAACATCTCTTTAGTCCTCCTAAGGTACTTAAGAAGGTTCTTTACCGTAACCCAATGGGCTTGCCCCGGGTTTCCCTAATATCTACTAGTCAAGCTCAAAGCACATGACACATCAGGACGAGTACATAACATGGCGTACATGATCGATCCCATGGCCGAAGCATATGGTACTCGCTTCATTACTTCTAGTTCCTCTTGAGAACTAGGACATTGAGTCTTACTCAATATCACTCCATGCGACATAGGAAGATTTCCTTTCTTGGAGTCCTCCATCTTGAACCGCTTCAAGACTTTGTCAATGTATGTACTTTGACTCAACCCGAGAAGTTTTCTAGATCTATCTCTATAGATCTTGATACCTAGAATATATGCCGCTTCTCCTAAGTCTTTCATTGAAAAGCATTTTCCAAGCCAAGTTTTGACACTTCGCAAGGTTGGAATATCTTTACCAATGAGTAGAATATCATCCACATACAAGACTAAGAAAACAACGGCGCTCCCACTAGCCCTAACGTATACACATGGCTCGTCAAAACACTCTTCGAAAAACCAAACTCTTTGATTTTCTCATCAAAGCATAGATTCCAACTACGAGATGCTTGTTTAAGTCCATAAATGGACTTCTTTAGCCTACACACTCTATTAGGATGCTTCGGATGTACAAAACCCTCAGGCTGCGTCATATACACCTCTTCGGAGAGCTTCCCATTAAGGAAGGTGGTTTTGACATCCATTTGCCATATTTCGTAATCATGAAATGCGGCGATTGCCAAAAGTATCCTAATAGATTTCAACATGGCCACTAGAGAGAAAGTTTCATCATAGTCGACACCATGTGTCTGGGTGAAACCTTTAGCCACCAGTCGGGCTTTGAAAGTGTTTAATTTTCCATCCATGTCGGTCTTCTTCTTGAAGACCCACTTACACCCTATTGGTTTACAACCGGGTGTGGGATCAACTAGTTCCCAAACCTGGTTATCCTCCATGGATTGCATCTCGTTATCCATTGCCTCCTTCCATTTAGCAGACTCGTGGCCCGCTGCCGCTTCCCGATAGTTGGTAGGCTCATTAAGATCCACCAATAACTCGTCGCCCTCAGATATGAGAAAACCATATCTCTCTGGCTCATGGCGAGTTCTACCGGATCTACGGGGAGGTAATGGATGTACGTTAGTCTCTGCATTGTCATGCTCAGACTCAACCTCACTAGGTTGTTGGCTAGTGCCAACGTCAGGTCTTTCATCCGTTGACTCTTGAACTTCATCAAGATCAATCTTAGTCCCGCCTTGTTGATTGGATACTAATTCTCTTTCTAAAAAGACCGCCCTCCGAGCGACAAATACTTTGTTCTCGGAAGGTTTATAGAATATATATCCAATACCCACAGCTGGATATCCAATGAAATAACACTTTTCGGATTGGGGCTCCAACTTGTCATCTACCTCACGCCGTACATAGGCTTGACAACCCCAAACCTTTAGATAGACAAGAACGGGAGGTTTCCTATGCCACATCACGAAAGGTGTTTTCTCGACCTTCTTCGTTGGTACGAGATTTAGGACTCTTGTTGTCGTTTCAAGAGCATAACCCTAAAAGCTTATAGGCACTTGGGTGTGACTCATCATAGACCGAACCATATCTAACAAAGTTCGGTTCTTCCTCTCGGCGACACCATTTAATTGCGGCGTCCTAGGAGGTGTAAGTTGTGAGATAATTCCACAACCCTTAAGATGATCACGAAACTCTTGACTAAGATACTCACCACCCCTATCGGATCTAAGTATCTTAATCTTTTTGCCCAATTGATTCTCTACTTCCTTTTGGAAAGTCTTAAAGACCTCAAAGGTCTCGGACTTTTGTCTAACCAAGTAGACATACCCATACCTATTATAATCATCTATAAAGGTAACGAAGTATCTAGAATTGTCTCTTGTGATGTGCTTAAACGGACCACACACATCGGAATGTATAATGTCCAATAAGTCTTTACCCCTCTCATTTAGGCCGGCAACCATTTTACCAATTGTAATATCTATTACAACTCATAGACACTTGCGGGATCCGTTGACATCCATTATGTCGGTTGGCATGTTCGATACCTATCTTACACCAATCTTAATATATAATTTTTGTTTAGCTTGTGCTTAGCTCGACAACTAACCAAGAATTATATACTAAAATTGTAAATCGTCCGACAAGACACACGGGTGGCACTCTCGACCATTAATCGGCTCGTGCTTAGCTCGACAACCAATCATGCGAGTTACCCCACTCACCTTCCACACAACTACACAAGGAATGACTCGTGCTTAGCTCAAAAATCATCCTTGCTTCGTTAGATTCGGGTGGTGTCATTTTACGGATGGTGCGTGATTTACATTTTGAAAAACGGGATTTTGTTTCCGGTTTATAAAAACCCTTTTTGTGAATTAACAAAGTAAGTGTCAAAACAATTTTAAGCACTTTTAATATTATACCACTTTTATATTTTCTTTGTCAATTCTATTCGCGCGCAATTGTTAACCAATTTAACAAACATTGTATTTTATTTAATTTTATAGAAAAATTGTCTAGCATGCGAATCCTAATCCATGCATAGAAAATAAAATACAACTACGCAAATATATATAACTATATGATTCGGTAACGTGCCCAGAATTCCTATACGTTTTCCCCGTGAGCCACAACGGGGAAAACGAGGCCCAAAAATCTAAGGATAGGATACGGTCTCGTTGGGTGAGCTCCCGCTGAATCCAACATCTCCAATAGCATGTTGATTCCTTCTCGCCAAGACGTCATCACCATGACTCCAGTTGACTATTCCGGTTTCTACTCTATACAATATACAAATACATAGAATATATATAAACGACACGCAGGTCACAATTCTATACTATTTATACAAATACATAGAATAAAAGAAACGGCGTGCAAGCCGCACCAAAAAATAAATAAACAAATATTGTTACAACAATACAGCACGCAGGCCACCAAAAACCAAAAACAATCAACCACCACAACACATAGGTCTAAGGGCATATTTTGTTACCGAATCAAACCAAACATATCAAATAGAAACATGGTGTGACACACATAACCATGATATATAAATATATATATCTATATGTAACACCGTGATTTTGAGAACCAAATTTTTCTTTTTAAAATACAATTTGAGATTTCAAACTGCGTGGGTTTGACTGTAAATAGAACAATCAAACCTGTCTTGTAATTTAAAAATGCAGCGGAAGTAAAAACACGTGGCAAACTATATAAACATTCAAAATGATGCCACAAACGACAGTTGGTGTTACGGAATACATAACCGGCTGACCATTATCTTAAACATACATAAACATAGTTTAAACATATAAGCAGTGTTCCTCCCAAAGCAATAACTACCCGCAGGCTCCCGAGTTCACTAAGGATTACCTGCACATGTGGAGTGTAGCAACTGTTAGCTATAATAGCTAGTGAGTACCAAATAGCATGCAATCAATATAAGTACATCACATATCATCAATCATGCTCAGATAGTTCTATCCTAGCATCTCGCGATGAGTTGGCGTAGTCAGGAGGTAACATATCTTGCAGGGGAGCTAACCCGGCTCAATGCACCAAACTGGGGTACCAAACACATGAACCGCCCCGGTGGGGGATCTATACAGCGTCCACCGTTGCGTTTTGGAATCGGCAGATTCCTCTGTTGTACAGCCGTAGCTATAGCCGAAGAGGACAGCTTTGTCCTTAAATAGAACAGCTTTGTTCTCGTAGGACAGCTTTGTCCATAGGATCCGGATCAACCACAAACAAACAATTGATTCAATCGAATCATCAGTTAATGCGCGCATATATATTCAATACTAATCATAGCATACACCTAATCAAGTGCATACTATACTGTGTCAACATGGTATATTCTAGCATCATCATGCAATCCTACACTTGAACAAGTGCGTGTACAAATCATGGTTTACAATTCTGTAATCATTGTTAATATGTGTTATAGGTATATTAATTGTTATGTCATTTGACACTCACCTGGTAGGCTAGAATTAGCAAAGACCTTGCTTTGGCACACACGGATTGTCAATTCAACCTATAATACCAAGACTTACGCATCAATCATTTGAACACGCGAGGAACGTCTAGGATACTTGAAACAATACCCTAATGGTGTTTTTAAACCATTTATTAACTAACTATAGCAGATCAAGCAACAACACGCAAATACGTGGCACAAAACAGCACATTAGGCTGTGTGCAGTGGTGTCGCGCCGCGACACAGCCTTGTCGCGCCGCGACCAGTGTGCAGCAGCTGCAGCCATTGCTATTTTGTGCACAACAAGCCCATTTTAGCTCATTTCAATTCCAAATCAATTTTGGTAAAAATCTAGTGTTTCATAGGACCATTTGACACTTGTGGAAGCTTTCGAACATCAAAAACTCCTATCCAATTAATTCATACGAAAATCACAATTAAATGGACAAGGATGTGCGCATAATGGCCAAAACTTGGTGTAGACCAATTCCAACACTTGAAACACACCATATACACCTAATATGATGTATTGAAGGTGTTGCAACTGACCAAAACCTTTAAACTCTTTGTTTGGTATCATTTTCCAATTTCTTGCCTATTTATGGCCTATTTTTCACTATTTTAGCCAATTCAAGCAAAACAATCATTCCAATTCAAAACCAATGTTCTAATCAATTCATACAAGTCATATGAACCTATTAGAATCTTAAAAATCAGTTCTTGATGTGTAAAAACAGATTTAGGCCATTTTGGCCATTTTGACCCATTTAGGCTAAATATTGGATTTATGCATAAACACCACTTCTAATGCACCAATTGAGTTCTAATCAATCCTAACAAGTTATAAGATAAATTAGAACACTAAATTTCAGTTCTTGAAGGTCAAAATCAGTTTGACCCGTACTTGACCAATTTTGACCCATTTGAGCCAAAATTCAAAACTCATCAAGAACACTACTTTAATTCATGGAATTGGTTCCTATACACTTATAAATGATATTAGAACCTATTTCAATCATAAATTTCAGTTCTTGATTGTTAAATCAAAGAACCCACTTGAAACCTAGAATTTCAAGTCTTGAAAGGCATAATCAAGAACAAGGATGAATTGGAACTTACAATGATCAAAGGATGTTTAGGAACTGATCTTGGAGTGATTCTAAGCCTTAATTCACTGCTGGAACAAAGCTTAGTGAGTTTTCTTTCAAAAACCCAAAATCAAGAACATGAAGAAAAGCATGGATATGGAACTTACTAGGTTAGAGATGAAGAAGATGATGTTCTAGGATAGATTTAACCTTCTATTGGCTGCTGGAAATTGTTGTTTGCTATGTTCTCTTTGATCTTCTTCTTCAACCTTTGCAAGAACAGAAGAAGCTTGAGTGTGTGTGTGTGTGTTACGTGTGTGTGTAGAGAAGTCTGTGTTTTCAAAAGGGTTAGACCGACTTGTGGGTATTATTATCCACAAGTGGGTATTTTGTTCCCCTTTTCAACTTATGAATCATCTCTCGTTTAACCGTTTCAACTAACGAGGATATTTCTGAAATCCTCGTTTGAAACCGTTCGATATTTTATAACCTTTATCTATTTTTATTAATATTTTTAATAACCCATTTATCTATTATTTTCATATTTTATATCATTTTCTAAAAAATATATATTTTATTTAATTCAATTGAATAATTGACGTACCATATTCGGACACGTCTAGGCCCGTTTTGAGGATGTTACACTATATTTTAGTTAAGATTGTCAAAACATCAAAGGCACCAAAAGGACAATCCTTGTACATATGCATTAGTGTATCAAACCATTTTTGAGACACATATTCTGTTGGAATATCCCCGCTGACACGAACGAGTTAATGGCACTACCGATGAGGTATAGGCCTATTGGGTCACACACCAAGTATTGATTTTGGCAACACGATCAAGCAAAAGAGAGGAAAAGGCCAAAATGGGTTTTGGCAGGATGGTACACGGGCTGTGTTCCTAAACACGGGCCGTGTCCAGTCCAACATACACGAGGCTTATTAGCCCAACTCAAGGTCGTGTAGTTTGGGCCTACACGGGCCGTGTAGTACCTGTTAGACACGGGCCGTCTTAGCCCAATTGGGGCCATGGACTTTGGGCCTACACGGCCGTGTAGACCTACACAGGCCGTGTACGTTCGCTGTAACAATAGAATTAACAGCCTTAAACACTTGGTTTAATGTGGTTAACTTCTCATAATTGTGGTAGGCAAAGAGATCACGGGTTATCTGCTCTTGTTGAGGCTTTTGGCTATGATTGGGTCTCTTGGTTGACACTTGAACTTTCTCTCACTTGTTTATCTTGTTCTTGGTGTTCTTGAACACAAGAAGCAAGAAACACATAGACTTGGGTGTTGTTTTGGTGGCTACACCAACTTACTAGCATTTGGGAATCAAGGTTGCTTGGGGTGGACTTCATTAGAGAAATCCTTGTTTGGATTCTTGAAGCCTTGACTTGCTTGAGTTCTTGAAGATTAACAAGAGGAAGATCATTGTGATTGAGTTGTGGTATAACTTTTCTTCTATCTTGTTTATTATATTTTAGTTGCAATTCCATGTCTAGATATTGGTCCATGGGAAGTGTTTGTTTGGTTAGCTTATTATTTTGTATTATATCTTGCTTCCGTTGCTACTCGATTATGCCAAAGAAATACCTTCGGTGGTATCAGAGCCATATCTAACATGGCTTTGCACTAAGGAGTCTAGAAAAACCATATGAATATTTTATACAAGAAAATTGTTTTCTTGAAAGTTTTTCGTGTAGATCTTTGTTAGGCTAAAATTGATATATTTGTAGCCTACATAATATTCATATAAGTATTTTTATGTTAGAAAATTGTTTTTTAGAAATGGTTTTTCATGTAGATCTTTGTTGGGCTAAAATTGGTATATTTGTAGCCTACTTAATATGTTAGTTTTTACATCAAGTCTCAAAAACCATATAAATACATTTATATAAGAAAATTGTTTTCTTAAAATTGGTTTTTCATTGAGACTCTTGTTGTATTCTTGTTATGCTAGAATTGTTATAATTGTAGCATTGTTAATATATTTTAGTTTTTATATTTATATATTTGTTGTAACTTGGCATGAAGTGTACACAAATATATATTTATAAATGTATATATGAATATGTGTCACAAAAATAGTTTGGTACACTAATGCATATGTACAAGGATTGTCATTTTGGTGCCTTTGATGTAAATATTTATTTATATATTTGTTGGTGCGGCTTGCACGCCGTTTATTTTATTCCGTGTATTTGTATAAATAGTGTAGGAATGCGACCTGCGTGTCGTTTATATATATATATATATATATTCTATGTATTTGTAAATAGTATAGAATTAGAACTGGAGAAGTCAACGGGAGTCATGGTGATGACGTCTTGGCGAGAAGGAATCAACACGCTATTGGAGGTGTTGGATTCGGTGGGAGCTCACCTCACGGGGAAAACGCATAGGAATTATGGGCATGTTACCGAATTATACATATATATATATATATTTGCGTGGTTGTGTTTTATTTTTCTATGCATTGATTAGGATTCGCATGCTAGACAATTTTTCTATAAAATTAAATAAAATACAATGTTTGTTAAAATGGTTAACAATCTCGCGCGAATAGAATTGACAAAGAAAATATAAACTTGGTATTATATTTAGGTAGTGCTTAAAATCGTTTTGACACTTACTTTGTTAATTCACAAAAGGTTTTTATAAACCGAAACAAAATCCCGTTTTCAAAAATGTAAATCACGCACCATCCGTAAGATGACACCACCCGAATCTAACGAAACAAGGATGATTGTCGAGCTAAGCACGAGTCATTCCTTGCGTAGTTGTGTGGAAGGTGAGTGG
Source organism: Dittrichia graveolens (assembly GCA_038502395.1). NCBI lineage: Eukaryota > Viridiplantae > Streptophyta > Magnoliopsida > Asterales > Asteraceae > Dittrichia > Dittrichia graveolens. Next base: position 33,754,769 of record JARJIL010000003.1, on the reverse strand, counting down.
GGTAACTCGCATGATTGGTTGTCGAGCTAAGCACGAGCCAATTGATGGTCGGGAGTGCCACCCGTGTGTCTTGTCGGACGGTTTACAATTTTAGTATATAATTCTTGATTAGTTGTCGAGCTAAGCACGAGCTAAACAAAAATTATATATTAAGATTGGTGTAAGGAAGGGATCAAACATGCCAACCGACATAATGGATGTCAACGGATCCCACAAGTGTCTAAGAGTTGTAATAGAGATTACAACTGTAAAATGGTTGCCGGCCTAAATAGCTTCGCCACGTGATCCGCCGGCAAACTCATCACGGTGCGAGGTGAAATAAGGTTCTTAGCCCTTGTTACGAATAATTGTTTTATCTAAAACTATGGGGTAATTATTTTAACAAGGTTTATCTAAACTAACCAAAACTCGTATTATTGTTATTTATAGATGTCAAACCATAACAATACCACGTCAAACATCTCACTTCGAGTGTTCCTAGAAACGGAGAAACTCACGGGGGTGAACTTTATTGCATGGCTTAGGCAATTGAGGATTGTCCTTCGCCATGAGTCAAAGTTGCACATCCTTGAGGAACCCCTTCCAGAGCCACCTGCTACCAACACGACTTGGGTCGTCCGATACGGGTATGAAAAACGTGTTGAGGACACGCATGATGTTGCCTGCCTCATGTTGTCAACTATGAGCTTAGAGTTGCAAAAGCAGCTCGAGCACATGAGTGTGTACAATATGTTAAACAAGCTCAAGGACATGTTCCAACAGCAAGTTAGGCAGGAACACTATGAGTATGTTAAAAACCTAGTCGGTTGTAGGCTGCAGGAAGGCGGGAATGTTGGTCTTCACGTCCTTGAGATGAAGGCAAACGTGGACCAAATGGAGAGGTTAGGATTTCCTATTGAGAGAGAGCTCGCTGTAGATATTGTACTCCATTCTCTGCCCGCATCATATGAACAGTTTGTCACAAACTATCATATGCAAGGAATGGAGATGTCCTTAAGCGAATTGCATGGCATGTTGAAGTCTGTGGAGTCTGACATGGCTAAGCATAATTCCACCTCAACCACTCCCGTCTTGGGCTTAAAGAAACAAAAGAAAAGGAAGAAGAAACCGACCCTAAAAGGAAAGGTTGGAGTTCCCAAGCCTATCCTTAATATTGAGTCGAAGGACATAGAGAATGTGCCTCAAGATGAGACTCAAGAAAAGGTGGTTTGCTACTTCTGTGGAAGATTTGGAAATTGGGGCCGTCACGCCTGCCCTACGTGCCGAGAGGATATAAAACTTCTCAGGAAAGAGAGAGTTAACTTTCCATCTTCAGGTACGTTCATGATTCATTGCTATTCTTCTATAAGCTGGGTTGTTGACCCGAGCTGATTGACTCACGTTTGTCACAAATTTGTTTGTTACAAAGTGTAGGTTCTTTGTTGAGAGAAAAGCATGAAGAACCGGGTCTCGAACGAGGAAACGATGGTGATTGTCCTCCAAGAGAAGATAAGAAGACTTGATCTCGCTTTGTCGCCGGTTTATTTATCACTTTGTTTTATTGCCCTGTGTGGCAAGTAACATCTCTTTGTATGCTCGTTTTCAATTACGGTGGACATAATTTTGAAGTTTTAAGAATTGATGTAAAACCTTTTTAAGCGTTGTTTATTCAAGGTTTTTTTATGTCATAGCTCATGTGTTGTTTTGCCCTGCGTGGCACACAACTACACATATGGTGACAATGAGTTTATTCTTAAAGTATGTGATTTATTATGAAAATTTGTTGTGAGATATTTTGTTCAAAATTTTCCATGTAATGGCATACACAAGGATTAGTTACAAGTGATAGAATATTCATGAATAATTGATTCTGAATCCAAAATAGTTTGGATGAGTTATCTTTGTGTGATAATCAACTTAACCACATAAACAAGAAATATATCGCCTAGATCCATGTGGTTAGGATCTCGGAATGGTTTAGTCTCGGGCTAAACGCTTTGATGTTGATCTTGTTTATTAGGCTAAGATGATTATGAGATCCTTCACCGGAGTTTGTGAGAGGATTATAAGCTTGTTGGATATTGATCACACTTTGTGGATAATCCGTTCAAGCATACCACAAAGAATAACGAAAGAGAAACCTCTTCATCACTACCTTGATGGTAGTAATTGCGAGACGTTTATTAGTTTAGGCATATGTCTGAAACCTTGTTGGTGTTCAGAATTAGCCAAAACGACTTTAAGAATCAATAGGGCATATAGATCAAGGTACTTAGATCTAGTTAAGATGCTAAGGTATCTATTATCTATATTGGATGACCATATAGTGAATTGTGGAATTGTTTCACAATTCATATCCTACTAAGACGCATTGGTACATGGTGTCATGGAGGAGGGAACCGGGTGTTGTTGATCCGGTTTATGACGGGTCAAGAATGTGTGTCCGATTTGTCGAGATATTCATTCACCATTGTGACTAAGTCCTCAAATCCAAATTCAGTTGATAGTCTATTTAGCATTTATTGAGATACGACTAGAAAGGTTATTTGCTTGTCTATCTTATAGTTCAAAGTTATCCATGCTACATTCAGTGGGAGATGGATAAACTAATACATTTGAGGAGTTCTTCTAAGTTTTAGTTATTTAACCTTTTGAGAACAATGTTTGTTGCTTAAAAGGGGAATAAGAGAGAAACTAAAACTAAGGCATTCCAGTGGAAGAACGTTGAACTTAAATGAAAGACTTGATGATGATACTAGCATATAATCTGATATCTTTGATAGATGATCAGCATGGTTATGCTGGTATGCCTGACTAAGAATCATTACTTCATTTAATTCTGATAAGGGCCATATAGAGCCAAAGAGATATGGGTTTCTCATACTTCTTTTAATTCTGATAAGGGTCATATAGAGCCAAAGAGATATGGGTTTAGGATTTAATCATGTTTTAAACATAAAAACCATTCCATATATGTTAAATCTTAACAACAACCAAGTGTTTACCTTTACTTGAAATCAAAATCACCAAATCCTTGACTTTAAAAAGAATCCGAGAGCAAGAGAGTAGAGAGAAAAAGAGAATCCGAGAGCTAGTGTTTGTATGTTTGGTTTTGACAACTTTGACCATTATTTGATTTTCTTCATGTATACATTTCACAATCCAGAGGCACCGCCTCTGGATTTCTTTTAATTTCTTTTCTTCTATTTAACTTAACTTTTATACATACATATATACACAAAACACATAACAACATATATATTCAATTAACTTTCTTTATTAATATAATTAATTTACAAGTCTATTAATCTTAAATACACGTTTAACAGCTAGGCCCAAATCGAGGATGTTACAAATCTACCCCCCTTAAGAAGATTCCGTCCTCGGAATCTACTTAGTGATAAACAGGTGAGGGTATCTTGTCTTCATTTCGTCCTCGACTTCCCATGTCAAGTTTTGTGACATTCGGCAACAAATTTCCCAGGTTAGCCATTAGAAATTTGTATTTTAAGCCTAGTATGACTAAAAATAGTATTTATGATTTAAATACATCCATAATAATATTAGATTTAATAGAAATCCCACCAATATGGTTAGAACCTTCCGGAGCTCGAAAAATCGAATTATTACGAGTCAAGAATTACAAATCATGTACAATAATAAAAATAATATCAATAAAAATAATTAAATACATCATAATAAATATAAATAAGTTACAATATAAAACATATGTATATAAACTCATAAAAGTAATTAAAACTTTGTAATTAAAAGATTTAAACAAAATCAACAATTATACAAAATTTATTTAAACAAATTACACTTAATTATAAAAAAAAAATAAAAGAAAATCTCCCCCCTCCATGGCCGGCCACCCTACCCCCCCTCCCCTCAAAATCCTCTTGCCTCCTTCTCTTCCCAAGAATCACCACTTGATCTCCCACATGCTCTATATAAGCCTCATACTACTCTTCATCATTTCCTTTACCACCACACTCCATCTCTTCTCTTTTCTCTCTTCTTCTTTCACCAACAAAAATCTCCCAAGAACATCCAAGTCTTGTTCATCTTTTGAAGATCAAACACATAATCAAAGAAAAGAGTTGGTAAGATGATCATAACACACTCATCTCTACTCTTCTACATTTCTTCTTTTCTTCTTTCTTCTTTTTTTTTATTTATTTTCTTTGATGTTCATCTTACTTCTTTTATATATATATATATATCTATAATCATCTAAATATAAACATCCTACCAATGTCGTAAGGAGCACATGAAATGTGCATCATCCTACCATTGTTGTATGGAACTTAATCAACTAAAAATCAAGAAAATAAGACTTTGATCATGCATGTGTTTCATCTTAACAAATGTTGTAAGAAACACATAAAATGTGTATCATCCTACCATTGTTGTAAGAACACATGGATTATCAAATCTTATACTCATACAAGATGATTAATCATGAATATAAACATGTCATATTAAAGTTTGACCCATAAGCAAAAAGAATAATAAATCTGGCAGATTCTGATGCTAGAACTCCCCACTTGTTTTTGTTATATCTGAAGTTCTAGGTATCAAAATCAGTTGATTCTTTTTGCTAATCTTATTTTAAAGTGTTACCTTTCATTTAAACCTGGATTCACTAATTTTCATGAACGTTTGATCCTTCAAACATATTTAAAAAGACACATATGTTGAATCTGGAAATCTGACAGATTTAAAAAGGTACACTTTAAACGCGTGTAACTTACTCATTCTTGGGTCAAAATACATCTATTTTTTTTTAAACGTTTCATCTTTAAGTCGTGGTTAATTACCAGTTTGAATCATGTAAAAAGGAGGTCGTATGAGCCCTAAACAGACGTGTTAGTAACAACATGTCATCCAGACACTGATCAGTGGACATCCTATACACTTTTAATTATTAAAAATACTAAACATGGATTATAAATTCCTATATTTTTACTGGACATTCTAGAAACATGTATTAAGATTATATTAAAATATCAAGCCTTAATATGACTCCTAAATTACAGTTTTTATTTTTTAAAATTCAACTTAAAGAACTGAAAATTCCAGTGAACACTTATGATTTATGGAAAAATAGACACAACCTTTAACTATTTAATAAATAAGTTAACAACAAATAAATAATAAAAAATAATAAATAAAATACGTCTAATAGAGCTACATACCTCTTATATTAGGAAAGGAGCTTCGGTAGGAACAAGAAATCCTTACGAGTGAACACATTTGCATACCGAGTGAGTATCCTAGCCCCTTTTTACCGTATTTCATACTATTTTGGGGTGAAAGCATGTGTATATATTTCATGAAAAGTTTATTGCCTATCTTCTTATTTATTTCAAATATTATTTTGAGCACTTATGGTATTATTCTTTGATGTGCTTGGGTGATCGTTGTAAGGCCATTTCGTTGGACATTATTCCTTAACTCCGCTAGTGAGCCGATGGTATTTGTAAGTAGCGCTATTTGGAGATTCCGACGTCTCCCATTTATTATTGACGAACTATAGATGTACTTTACCACTACTAACGTCATTTAATAAAGGCGTTAGGTTTATCATGCGCAATTGGTTGTCGGCTAGGTTGGATAATGGCTCAAGCAACAAACCATCATAGTCTATTACTACCATGTGCAACGTATTGGACAATATAATACATCTTCTATCATTATTTCATACTTGGATTTTATTCAAAAACTTCCATCAATTATTTAAACTTTTCTCATTTAAAAGATATTTTGTGCATATATTAAAAACCTATGAACTTACCAACTCTAGTAGTTGACCCTTTTCTTTTACCCGTGCTTTCAGGTGATCGTCGTTAGGTACCTTATGCATACAAACATGATGTGTGGCATCTTCATCTTCATCGTCACGTTTTATAAAAACAATATCTATTTTATTTTCGCATCGTACAAGACAATGTTATTTAATTTTTATTCGATTATGTAACTTTTATTTATTTTTTACCCAAACTACTTATTTTTGTTAAGTCAATATAATGGTTATTGTCTGTTTACCTTGTGCGATGATATCTTGTGCTGTGACACCTCGTGTTTCCGCTTTAGCGGGGTGTGACAGATTTGGTATCAGAGCCTAAGGTTATAAAGAATGTTGTTTTCCTTATGGGGGGAAAACAACAACTATGACCGAATGTATATAAAAATAATTTTCAAAATAATTTTGTTTAAAATGCATCAAGTGTATTTATAATATAATTAAGCTGAGTACCACATTGTTATACCTCAATTAGACAAAGCTTGATCACCTATGTCTAATTTAGCTATGTACGATATGGCACTTAGGTTAGTTATAATAAAAATATACTTAGAAACAAAATTTTATTTACTTTCTTTGTAGATCATGATCATTGTGTGTGCGCATGAGCATAACATTCATGTATAGACAATTTAAGTTATGAATTTAGTAAATAAGTCTATTCAAACCTTGCAGATCATGTCAAGCGAAAGTGAACCTACTGGGAACGGCCAAAGATCTTCCACCGATAGTAACCAATCCCCACAATACCAGCTGCCTGAAGGGTTCTTAGAACCCCTACGTAGACCCGTAAGGATCTTTGACATTCCCTCCTCCCAACCAAACCAAAACCAAAACCCCGGAACAACCGGGCCTCGGGTTAGACAAACTGCCCGAAAGAGGGTGGCCATTCCAGTATGAGCAACCGTAGTACCACCCCAGCCTACCGTGGGAGAACCTTCCCGGCAGGTGAACGAGCCGGTAAGAGCCCCCGTCCTCACGGGAATCCTGATGATACCTTCATCCGGAATAACCGACGAGGAAAAGAGGAGATTCCACCACATGTCTCTGGAGCTATATAACATGAGAGGCATGTTAGATTACCAAACCTACAGGGTTAGTTTGTGCTTAGACATGGCGGACCTTAACCACCATCACGCAATGCAAGCCTTAGAGGCGACTCAAGAAGCCCGAAGACTAATTAGGCCAGTGCATACATGCCTAGTTTCAGGGGTCGTGTTGATGATGTTAATGGGGCTAGCTTACATTGGATTTGGGCGCTAGAGGGGTTGGAGTGCATTTACTTTGGATTTTAATGTCTTTTTTTTTGTTGATTATGAACGAAACATCCTATGTTGGTTTAAAGGATGTATTATTGTATGGTTATTATTAACACCCTATTAATATATATGGCATCTTTTAAAGAGCCGATTTTGGTAATTATTTTGTGCCAAGTGAATGATTGATTATTTAATTAAATCTCGTACTATTAGTCATATTTAATGCCATGAATGAATTAAACACGTTACGCGTAGAGTAGTGTGATAAAACTGATTAGATTGAGTGACTAAAAATCGTTGTGTGATTATGCTCTAGAACGATGCCTCCACGAAGAGCAAACCCCGAGTTAGATCAACTTGTCATGGAACAAGTGATTGCAACATTACCCAACATAGTTAGCCAAGTTGCTGCTGGGCTTCAAACAAACCAAGGAGCACCAACCCCAACCCAAGATTGCAACTACAAAACCTTTAGGGCTTGCAACCCTAAAGAATTCTTTGGAACGGAAGGAGGCGTGGGTCTACTAAACTGGATTGAAAGCATGGAATCAGTCCTTAGCATCAGTAAATGTACGGAAGCAAACAAGGTGGAGTTTGCAGCATGTCTTTTGCAAGGGCGAGCCCTATCGTGGTGGAATATCTAAGTGCAAACGCTTGGAAGAAATGTCGCGCACCAACTCACCTGGGATGCATTCCTCAGACTATTAAGGGACGAATTTTGCTCGAAGAGTGAAATTCAAAAGCTAGAAGCCGAGCTGTGGAATCATAAAATGATCGGGGACGACATCAACTCCTACACCACCCGATTTCATGATTTGGCGAAGCTGGTGCCGCACTTGGTGACCCCGGAAGAAAACCGTATCGATAGATACATTTGGGGTCTAGCCCCTGAGATCCGGGCAAATGTCACGGCTGCAAACCCCAACACCATCCAAAGTGCGGTAAATCTAGCTACAAGACTTACCCACAATGCCATCTGTTCGGGATCGCTTGGGAGCGACAAGGACAAGGGTAAGAGGAAGCTTGAAGAGGTGCCAAGGAAGCCATCCGGTGGAGAAGCTGCAAGGACTCACAAAAGGGCTAGAAACTTCGGAGCTCAGACGCAAGCAACCGATAAAGGATGGAGATCCTACCCCAAATGTGACAAGTGCCACAAACACCACGAAGGGAAGTGCATGGTGTGCTTTAGGTGTAAGCGGCTAGGACACCTCAGCAAAACTTGCCGAGTAAAGTCATGCTTTAAGTGTGGAAGTCTGGAGCACCATGGCACCGTCTGCTCACGGCCAACTCAAGGGTCTAATTATAATCAAGCACGTCCTGCAATCCAAAGTAACAAAGGAAATCAAGCACGAGGCAGGGTGTTTGAGATTGGAGCAAATGAAGCTAGACAAAACCCCGATGTCATTACAGGTACGTTTCCTTTAAACGGTTATTACGCATCAGTACTATTTGATTCAGGGGCCAATAAAAGCTTCATATCATTAAGATTTAAGTTAAGGCTAAATCTAAAAACCATAGAAATGAAAGAGCCTTACACCATTGAATTTGCTAACGGTCAGAAAACTAGCGTTAAGGACATAATCCCTGGTTGTACCTTGGGCTTAGCCAATAAAACATATACCACAGATTTAATCCCACTTGAAATGGGAAGTTTCGACATAGTATCGAGCGGAAATCTGTTGCTTCGAAAAGATCGTCCGAATTCCGACGCCTGATGGTGAGACACTTAATGTGTATGGAGAAAAATCCGGAAGGGATTTCAAGATAATCTCATCCATCAAGATGAGAAAATGCTTAAGGAAAGGAAACGAGGCATTCCTAGCACATATAATCAATAAGAAAACCTGTGAGAAAAACATTCAAGAAATTCCCGTCGTGCGAGACCTTCTTGAAGTATTTCCGGAAGATTTGCCAGGATTACCCCCGAATCGGCAAGTCGAATTCCATATCGATCTAGTCCCTGGAGCGGCTCCCGTGGCGAAAGCACCATATCGACTCGCCCCATCAGAAATGCAAGAGCTATCGGCACAACTACAAGAATTACTCGACAAAGGTTTCATTCAACCAAGTTCATCCCCTTGGGGAGCCCTAGTTCTTTTCGTCAAAAAGAAGGACGGGTCGCTACGAATGTGTATCGACTATCGGGAACTCAACAAGCTAACTATCAAGAACCGATACCCTCTCCCTCGAATCGATGATCTGTTCGACCAACTTGAAGGCGCCAAATATTTTTCAAAAATCGATCTTCGCTCGGGATATCACCAATTGAGAGTTCGCGAAGAAGACGTCCCCAAGACCGCCTTTAGAACCCGCTATGGACATTATGAGTTCTTAGTTATGCCTTTTGGGTTGACTAACGCTCCAGCAGTATTTATGGACTTAATGAATAGGGTCTGTAGACCATATTTAGATAAGTTTTCTATAGTGTTCATAGACGACATTCTCATCTATTCGCGAAGCAAGGAAGATCATGAGCAGCATTTGAAATTAATCTTAACACTACTCAAGGACCAGAAGTTGTATGCCAAATTCTCCAAGTGTGAATTTTGGATCCGAGAAGTACACTTCCTTGGTCACGTAGTTAATTCAAACGGAATTCATGTCGATCCAGCAAAGATCGAAGAAATCAAAAAGTGGGAAGCACCAAAGACGCCAACTAAGATTCGACAATTTCTGGGTTTGGCAGGATATTATAGGCGATTCATCGAAAAATTTTCACGCGTGGCTCAACCATTAATGACTCTGACTCAGAAGGATAAGAAATTCATTTGGGGAGATAAGCAAGAAGAAGCCTTTCAAACCTTAAAGCAGAAACTATGCAACGCACCTATCTTGTCATTGCCAACTGGAACAGAAAACTTTGTGGTCTATTGTGACGCATCACACCAAGGGTTGGGATGTGTTTTAATGCAAAAAGACAAAGTTATCGCCTACGTTTCGAGACAATTGAAGGTTCATGAGAAAAACTACACTACTCATGATTTGGAGCTAGGAGCGGTAGTGTTTGCACTCAAAATATGGAGACACTACTTATATGGCACCAAGTGTACCGTCTACACTGACCATATGAGTCTCCAGCATATTTTTGATCAAAAGATGCTCAATATGAGACAAAGGCGATGGGTAGAACTACTCAATGATTATGATTGCAAAATCAAATATCACCCAGGCAAGGCCAATATGGTAGCCGACGCGTTGAGTAGGAAGGAAAGAGTAAAACCAACGAGAGTACGAGCATTAGGAGCTGTTGTGCAAACAAGTCTAAAAGGAAGGATCCTTGAAGCTCAGGAGCAAGCATTAAAAGCAGAAAATCTAAAAGAGGAAACCCTCCGTCATTTGGAGCACAGGTTCGAGATTGGAACTGATGGAGTACGTTACTTCGAAAAGAAGGTTTGGATACCCAAAGTGAATAACATAAGGTTAACGATATTGGATGAGGCACATAAGTCTAAGTATTCTATTCATCCCGGAGCCGATAGAATGTACAAGGATTTGAAGGAATACTATTGGTGGCCCGGAATGAAGAAGGATGTCGCCCTATATGTGGAGAAATGTTTGACTTGTGCAAGGATTAAGGCAGAACACCAGAAACCCTCTAGATTACTGCAGCAACCCGAAATCCCGGAATGGAAATGGGAACAGATAACTATGGATTTTGTGACTAAGTTACCCCGATCCGCAAAAGGGTACGATTCCATCTGGGCAGTAGTAAACCGACTTACAAAGTCAGCACATTTCCTACCCATTCGTGAAGATTACAAGATGGAAAAGCTGGCACGAATCTACATCAATGAGATCGTCATGCGTCATGGAGTGCCCATCTCTATCATCTCGGATAGGGATAGTCGCTTCACTTCCTGATTTTGGCAATCACTTCAGAAAGCATTGGAAACGCGAGTCAATTTAAGCACCTCTTACCACCCCCAAACAGACAGACAATTGGAAAGGACTATTCAAACGCTGGAAGATATGTTACGTGCTTGTGTGTTAGATTTTGGTGGGAGCTGGGACTCGCATTTGCCACTGGTTGAATTTTCATACAATAATAGTTACCACACCGATATCCAGTGTGCACCCTATGAAGCATTGTACGGACGCAAATGTAGATCCCCGCTCAGCTGGTTGGAAATCGGAGACCGACAATTGTCTAGACCAGACGTCGTACAGAAAACCACTGATAAGATAAAGATTATCAGGGAAAGGCTCAAAACCGCTAGGGACCGACAAAAGAGCTACGCCGACAATCGCAGGAAACCCCTAGAGTTTCAAGTTGGCGATAAAGTTCTACTAAAGATATCACCTTGGAAAGGGATAGTGCGTTTTGGTAAACAGAAGAAGTTAAGTCCCGGGTACGTTGGGCCATTCGAGATAATCGAAAGGATTGGACGGGTAGTCTACAAGCTAAAACTGCCACAAGAACTGAGCGCCATCCATGACACGTTCCATGTGTCGAATTTAAAGAAATGCCAAACGGAGGAAACCTTAGTCTTACCCTTAAAAGATGTGCAAGTTGATGACCGGTTGCACTTTGTAGAAGAACCAATCGAAATCCTTGATCGGGAGGTCAAAAGACTAAGGAGAAGCAGGATCCCCATCTTAAAAATTCGTTGGAACTGAAGGCACGGGCCTGAATACACTTGGGAGCGAGAGGATTATATGAAACTCAAATATCCGCACCTCTTCGCCAAAAAGCAAGTCCAGGACGTCAACGATTAATTTCGGGACGAAATTCTTTTAATCAGGGGAGACTGTGACATTCGGCAACAAATTTCCCAGGTTAGCCATTAGAAATTTGTATTTTAAGACTAGTATGACTAAAAATAGTATTTATGATTTAAATACATCCATAATAATATTAGATTTCATAGAAATCCCGCCTATATGGTTAGAACCTTCCGGAGCTCGAAAAATCGAATTATTACGAGTCAAGAATTACAAATCATGTACAATAATAAAAAATATCAATAAAGATAATTAAATACATCATAATAAATATAAATAAGGTAAAATATAAAACATATGTATATAAACTCATAAAAGTAATTAAAACTTTGTAATTAAAAGATTTAAACAAAATCAACAATTATACAAAATTTATTTAAACAAATTACACTTAATTATTCAAAAAAAAAAAAAGAAAATCCCCCCCCCCTCCATGGCCGGCCACCCTACCCACCCCCTCCCCTCAAAATTCTCTTGCCTCCTTCTCTTCCCAAGAATCACCACTTGATCTCCCCCATGTTCTATATAAGCCTCCTACTACTCTTCATCATTTCCTTTACCACCACACTCCATCTGTTCTCTTTTCTCTCTTCTTCTTTCACCAACAAAAATCTCCCAAGAACATCCAAGTCTTGTTCATCTTTTGAAGATCAAACACATAATCAAAGAAAAGAGTTGGTAAGATGATCATAACACACTCATCTCTACTCTTCTACATTTCTTCCTTTCTTCTTTCTTCTTTTTTTTATTTATTTTCTTTGATGTTCATCTTACTTCTTTTATATATATATATATATATATATATATAATCATCTAAATATAAACATCCTACCAATGTCGTAAGGAGCACATGAAATGTGCATCATCCTACCATTGTTGTATGGAACTTAATCAACTAAAAATCAAGAAAATAAGACTTTGATCTTGCATGTGTTTCATCTTAACAAATGTTGTAAGGAACACATAAAATGTGTATCATCCTACCATTGTTGTAAGAACACATGGATTATCAAATCTTATACTCATACAAGATGATTAATCATGAATATAAACATGTCATATTAAAGTTTGACCCATAAGCAAAAAGAATAATAAATCTGGCAGATTCTGATGCTAGAACTCCCCACTTGTTTTTGTTATATCTGAAGTTCTAGGTATCAAAATCAGTTGATTCTTTTTGCTAATCTTATTTTAAAGTGTTACCTTTCATTTAAACCTGGATTCACTAATTTTCATGAACGTTTGATCCTTCAAACATATTTAAAAAGACACATATGTTGAATCTGGAAATCTGACAGATTTAAAAAGGTACACTGTAAACGCGTGTAACTTACTCATTCTTGGGTCAAAATACGTCTAGTTTTTTTAAACGTTTCATCTTTGAGTCGTGGTTAATTACCAGTTTGAATCATGTAAAAAGGAGGTCGTATGAGCCCTAAACAGACGTGTTAGTAACAACATGTCATCCGGACACTGATCAGTGGACATCCTATACACTTTTAATTATTAAAAATACTAAACATGGATTATAAATTCCTATATTTTTACTGGACATTCTAGAAACATTTATTAAGATTATATTAAAATATCAAGCCTTAATATGACTCCTAAATTACAGTTGTTATTTTTTAAAGTTCAACTTAAAGAACTGAAAATTCCAGTGAACACTTATGATTTATGGAAAAATAGACACAACCTTTAACTATTTAATAAATAAGTTAACAACAAATAAATAATAAAAAATAATAAATAAAATAAGTCTAATAGAGCTACATACCTCTTATATTAGGAAAGGAGCTTCGGTAGGAACAAGAAATCCTTACGAGTGAACACATTTGCATACCGAGTGAGTATCCTAGCCCCTTTTTACCGTATTTTATTCTTTGATGTGCTTGGGTGATCGTTGTAAGGCCATTTCGTTGGACATTATTCCTTAACTCCGCTAGTGAGCCGATGGTATTTGTAAGTAGCGCTATTTGGAGATTCCGACGTCTCCCATTTATGGTTGACGAACTATAGATGTACTTTACCACTACTAACGTCATTTAATAAAGGCGTTAGGTTTATCATGGGCAATTAGTTGTCGGCTAGGTTGGATAATGGCTCAAGCAACAAACCATCATAGTCTATTACTACCATGTGCAACGTATTGGGCAATATAATACATCTTCTATCATTATTTCATACTTGGATTTTATTCAAAAACTTCCATCAATTATTTAAACTTTTCTCATTTAAAAGATATTTTGTGCATATATTAAAAACCTATGAACTCACCAACTCTAGTAGTTGACCCTTTTCTTTTACCCGTGCTTTCAGGTGATCGTCGTTAGGTACCTTATGCATACAAACATGATGTGTGGCATCTTCATCTTCATCGTCACGTTTTATAAAAACAATATCTATTTTATTTTCGCATCGTACAAGACAATGCCATTTAATTTTTATTCGATTATGTAACTTTTATTTATCTTTTACCCGAACTACTTATTTTTGTTAAGTCAATATAATGGTTATTGTCTGTTTACCTTGTGCGATGATATCTTGTGCTGTGACACCTCGTGTTTCCGCTTTAGCGGGGTGTGACAGGTTCGGACCTAAACTGTGTTTCCACTTGACAAGAACCAGCTTGATCATCTTCTTTCATAGCTTCTTGACCTTCGTGTCAAGAATTTCAACAGGTTCTTCTACGAGTCGCTTAGAAGAGTCAACCTTCAGTTCTTGTAACGGAACAATCTGTTCCTCTTTAACGTTGCACTTACGTAAGTAACATACGTTGAAGATATCATGGATTCCAAATAGCTCAGGCGGCAGCTCGAGAGTTACCGTCTGATCATTAACTTTACGCACAATCTTAAATGGGCCTATGAAACGTGGATTTAGTTTCACTTTGCGCCCAAAGCGAATAACGCCCTTCGAAGGGGAAACCTTCAAGAATACATGATCACCGACATCGAATGTAGCGGGATGACGCTTAGGATCCGCATACATCTTCTGTCGGTCTCGGGCTGCTTTAAGCTTTTCTAAAGCCACATTCACTTTTTCTGAAGTTATCTGGACAATCTCAGGTCCAGCAAATTGTTTCTCTCCGGGCTCCAACCAGCAGGTCGGAGTGCGACATCGTCTCCCGTAGAGCATTTCGTACGGTGGCATTCCAATACTGGAATGATACGAATTATTATAAGAAAATTCAATCAATGGGAGATGAGAATCCCATGATCCACCGTATTCAAGTACACACGCTTGAAGCATGTCTTCAAGAGTCTGAATCGTTCGTTCTGATTGGCCATCGGTCTGCGGGTGATAGGCAGTGCTTAGATGCACACGAGTGCCTAACTCACGTTGCAAACTTTGCCAGAAATTAAATACAAATCTGGAGTCACGATCAAAAACAATTGAACAAGGAAGACCGTGACGTGTTACTATCTCATCAAGATAAAGCTGTGCCAAACGAGTCAACGAAGCCGACTCGTTGGTTGCCAAGAAATGAGCACTTTTAGTCAATCGGTCAACAATGACCTATATCATATCATGCCCTCTGAAAGTCTTTGGCAGCTTTGTCACGAAATCCATCGTGATGTGATCCCATTTCCACTCCGGAATGTCAAGTTGTTGCAAATTGCCATAAGGCCTTTGATGCTCTGTCTTGACTTGGGCACATATCTGACATCTCTCCACGAATGAAGCAATGTATTTCTTCAGAGTGGGCCACCAATACAACCTTTTCAGGTCATAGTACATTTTGGTGATACCCGGACGGACAGACAGTCTAGACTTGTGAGCTTCTTGCAGAATCAGCTCACGATTACCTCCACGAAGAGGCACCCAAATCCTGGATTGAAAAGTCTTCAATCCACGATTATCTTCACCCTGCTGGACTTTTAACTTCTTCATAGTTTCAGATTTCAGATTGTTATCCTGCAAAGTTAACTGTTGGGCGTCTTTTAACTTTGCAATCAAATCTGATACAACAGTAAGCTTCATGAACTTTGCCTCAGCTGCTGGCCCTTTACGGCTCAAAGCATCCACTACAATATTAGCTTTACCGGGATGGTAGCGAATCTCACAGTCGTAGTCTTTTATTAACTCTAACCAACGGCGCTGCCGCATGTTGAGTTCTTTCAGTGTAAAAACATACTGCAAGCTTTTGTGATCAGTGCATATCACACACTTAGTGCCATAAAGGTAGTGCCTCCACAATTTCAGTGCGAAGACAACAGCAGCAAGTTCGAGATCGTGAGTTGGGTAGTTCCTTTCCTTAGATTTCAGTTGCCGAGAGGCATAAGCGATTACTTTATCTCTTTGCATAAGAACACAACCCAACCCCGCATAAGAGGCATCACAATAAACAATGAAGTCCTCCGAACCCTCCGGCAAGGTAAGAATCGGAGCTTCGCATAACAATCGCTTTAAGGTCTGTAACGCTTCTTCTTGAGCTTCCGACCAGACAAATGTAACATCCTTATGGGCCAGCTTGGTCAACGGACCCACAAGTTTAGAAAAGTTGCGAATAAATCGCCGATAGTAGCCGGCCAAGCCAAGGAAACTCTTTACTTCAGAGGGAGTTCGAGGGACCTCCCAATTCATTACTGCTTCCACCTTATCCGGATCTACTTTAACGCCTTCTTGACAGATAACATGGCCAAGGAAATGAACTTCCCTAAGCCAGAATTCACACTTAGAAAACTTGGTGTACAATTGTTCTCATTTAAGAGTCTTGAGAACCTGACGAAGATAAGCTCGTGATCAGCCTCAGTCCTCGAGTAGACCAGAATGTCGTCAATAAAAACAATCACGGATTTATCAAGAAAAGGACGACAAACGCAATTCATCAAATCTATAAATATTGCAGGAGCATTGGTTAAGCCGAATGGCATAACCAAGAATTCATAATGACCGTAACGAGTCCGGAAAGCCATCTTCGGAATGTCTTCTTTCAATTATCGATACGCGGAAGAGGATACTTATTCTTTACACTTCGCTTATTCAGCTCCCTGTAATCAATACACATCCTCTTGGTTCCATCCTTCTTTTTGACAAATAAGACAGGAGCTCCCCAAGGTGAGGAACTAGGACGAATGAAACCTTTTTCAAGTACCTCCTGGATTTGCGTCATCATCTCGCGGATCTAAGAAGGAGCGAGATGATATGGAGATCTAGCTACAGGTGTAGCTCCAGGAATCAATTCTATCTTATATTCAACATCTCTTACCGGAGGTAAACCCGGTAATTCATCAGGAAAGACCTCAGGGAATTCAGAAACTATCTTGATATCTTGAACTGGTCGCTTTCCCATCGTAGCATCAATAACATATGCCAAGAAGGAATCACAACCTTTGGCAACAGAATTTTGAGCTTTAATGACGGAGATGACAGGAATATCAGAATCCCGTCGTTCCCCTCGAGCAACTGCATAAGATCCATCAGCAAGAGGGGTCTTAATCATCTTCTTGGAACATAGAATCTCAGCATCACGCTTGCTAAGCCAATCCATTCCAATCACGATATCGAAGCCCACAATAGGCATAACAAAGAATGAGATAGGGATACTACTCCCATCAATATAAATAACGGCAATAGGGACTTTCTCAGTAACCGGACTACTTTGTCGTCAGCAACTTCTACATTAAGAGACTCGTCTAAAGGCACAACAGGTAACTGGAGTCTTTTACGGCAAGCAACAGAAACAAAAGAATATGTTGCTACTGAATCAAATAGTACACTGGCAGGAAAATAATTGATAAGAAATGTACCAGTGATGACATCACCTGCAGCCTTTGCCTCCTTTGCAGTCATCTGAAATGCCCGACCTTTGACACGAGGGGCATTATCTTTCTTCTGCCCTCCAGAAGACCCAGCTGCTCCAGAGCTTTGTCGGTCAGGGCACTCAACCATTTTGTGACCGGGTTTACGACACCTGTAACAAACATCATCTTTGTATCGGCATTCATTCACCGAATGTCCTCTTTGCCCACACCTGCCGCACCTCCTGGTTGCTGCAGAGCATTCTCCAAAATGATAGGTACGGCATGAAGAACACCAAGGATCGTTAGGTCTTGGTTTCTTAGGAGATTCAGTTTTCCCACCTCCTGAGGATTAACCTTTTGAAGAGCCCGATTGGAGAGATGGCTGAAACTTCCTTTTATTGCTACCACTGGCAAATTCACCCCGACACTATATACGATCACCTTCCATTTGTCGGGCCACTTGAAATGCCCGATCCTATGTTGGAGCTGCCCGCACATGGGCACGAAATTCCAGTGGCAGAGTCGCCACAAACCTTCTTATCTTTGTGACTTCGTCTGGGATCAGGTGTGGAACAAACCTCATCTTATCAGTGAATGAGGTGATATGCTCTTCTATCGGTCTATCTCCCTTCCGGAGATCAGTGAATTCTCTTTCCATCCGCTCCATATCGTACTCGGTACAGTACTTCTAGAGCACTTTCTCAGAAAACTGCTCCCAAGAGAGAGCACTCAATACCTCTTTGCAAACCCAGGCCTTCACGGTATCCCACCAGAATATAGCACGACCCTTCAACATGCGTATCGCGTAATTCACACGATACTCGGGCTCACATTCACAAGATTCAAAAGCTTGCTCCATTTCACGGAGCCATTGAATAGTAATAGTGGGGTTATCACTCCCCTCATATGTTGGCGGTGACAAGTCAAGAACTTTTGATATGAGCAGGGCTTGCATGCTTTGGTGAGAGTAGATTTTAACAAGAGCTCTTTAGCTAGACGGAGCTCTTCCTCCAGACGCTTTATATAAGCAAGTTGGTCGATCAGGTACTGCGCCACCAGCATTATGCTGAGAGCGTTGATCTTCGTCTTGGTGAGGCATGTGAGAAGCCTCATCTTCTAACTCTTTGAGCGCTTGCTCAGTGTTTGCTTTATCAGCAGACATCTTTACTTATCTCTTCTATATAACACAGAAGAGTAATCAGTACTCAATCAAACTTGCTCATCATATCTGATAAGCTATACTATAACAAGTAATAATCATGTAACTCTCATACTCAATCCCCCCATAGGAACACTTATTATGGTCGGGCCCTTGTTTAAGATTGAACACTCTTGCAAGTACCCAATTCCCTCAAAATTAGTCTCTGATACCTACTAATAACACCAGCTTTGCATATACCAGATTTTAGCAAAAATTTGCGTTTTTAAACAGACGCAAACTTAATCACGATCAAATAACGTTAAGAAGCGGAAATATTTACAACAAACTTGTTTTGGTATCTGGTGTTACTCTACAATAACCGACCATAAAGTATTTACTACAACATTAAGTGTTCCAGCAAAAATATCCAGACGTTGGGGACCCGGCTCACCAGGCAATCTAACTTTAATCTGCAAAAGTAGTTAACATGGCACCGTTAGCTACACTTAGCTAGTGAGCACAAACTTAGCATAAACATCATTAGAGTAAGTCATTCATATCAGGAATAAGCATACGATGCTATCCTATCACATTGTGGTGCGCTGACATGATCGGTATCAGTTGTTTCTTGCAGGATAGCTAGTCTCACTCAACACCAATGCACCGGGGGATCAAAACCCTCCGCGCTGGTGGGGGAGCATAAAGCAGTCCACCAAGCATCGTTAACGGAACCAGAGGCTCCTTAGGTAACTCAGCCATTTCTGACTGATTAACCCTCATGATATAAGGCACGGCGGTTCTGCAAAACCTAAGATCCGGAATGTTACCTCGAATCACCGTTAAATCCCGAATCTCCTGATCAAGGGTCCCTGGGATCCAGCTAACCGGCTGACCTTAACCATGCTTGAAGATGTTTGCGAACACATACACATATCTTGATCATTTACTTAGCATGCATATTCATTTACTTCTTTTAGCATGCATTTACATTTAGTTGCATCATTATGGATCCAATCTGAATCCCTAACATGTATATCATCATATCTTTACTTAACTGATTCATTCAAAACTAGCATCATGCATAGCATTTACTTAACTAAGCGGTTCCAGTTCTGGATCCCGCTGGCATGCACTTAACTTTATATACGACAAGTATTTAGCATGGCATTGTACTTTAAATAACATGGGAATTCTTATTCATTAACTTATGAGCACATACGCACTCAAATCACTTAACACCTAATTCTTCCTCTACTGAGGCTTATGGAAGTCGGTACTCACCCGAGTGGCTTAAAATAGATAGCTAATTTACTTCTGCCTTGTCTAGGGTGTCAAGTTCACCTAGAACATTAGGATTTACATTAATTATCTTAACATAGTTAGAATAGCTACAAAGACAACAAAGGAAATCCCTAAAATCCGGATTCCACATAAATCCGACAAACTGTCGGATTACATGAAATCCGACATTCTTAAGGAAAATCCGATATATTGTAAAATCCGACACTCATCGGATTTCAACACTTATGAACTCGGAAACTTGGTCACAAAGTTGGAAATCCGACCTTCAATCGGAATCCGATACATTTATCGGAATCCGATACATTTATCGGAATCCGACACTTTTGTCGGAATCCGACACTTTCAAAGGAATCCGATTCTTTTGGATTTGCCTTGCAATTATACATAAGAACTTTAGGAAATCCAATACTTATCGGATTTAGAACAATAACTTGGATTTAAACTTTGATGCGGATTCCGACACCACTATGTCCCGGAATCCGACACTTATCGGATTTGGGCAACTAGCGGATTCCGACACTATCAAGTCCCGGAATCCGACAGTTTCAACCCAGAAACCGCCATCTTCATCTATGGCTCATTTTCCAGAATTCCATTCATAGTTCATACATTTTTACATTCTAAAAACCTCCATTTTCGTTAGTATAATTTTGAAAACACATCATATCCACACAATAACACCAAACAAACAAAACCCACTTGCAAAGTAAGCTTTGCATGTTCTAAGCAGTGTCTTGCAAGGATTTAAGGATTTAATCATGTTTTAACATAAAAACCATTCCATATATGTTAAATCTTAACAACAACCAAGTGTTTACCTTTACTTGGAATCAAAATCACCAAATCCTTGACTTTGAAGAGAATCCGAGAGCAAGAGAGTAGAGAGAAAAAGAGAATCCAAGAGCTAGTGTTTATGTGTTTGGTTTTGACAACTTTGACCATATTTGACTTTCTTCATATATACATTTCACAATCCAGAGGCACCGCCTCTGGATTTCTTTTAATTTCTTTTCTTCTATTTAACTTAACTGGTATACATACATATATACACAAAACACATAACAACGTATATATACAATTAACTTTCTTTATTAATATAATTAATTTACAAGTCTATTAATCTTAAATACACGTTTAACAGCTAGGCCCAAATAGAGGATGTTACAGTAGGCCTAAAGAATCCGGCTTCAAATACCTTCTTTGCGGTGTAGGCCGCACCGTGGTGTCCCTCGGTTGGCCCACTGTGGCAATCCCTCAGTATTTTCCTCACCTCTTCTCCCGACACACATCTTCGGATAATGTTGGCCGCACAATGACGAAAAAGATAAGGATCTTCCCAATAGTAATACTTCACATCAGCGATGAATTTCTTCTTTTGCTGATGTGACATTCCTTTCTGGAAGATACCCGCGGCTAGATAGTTCACAAAGTCAGCATACCAGGGCGTAGTCTAACTTATCTGCAATAGATATTCGTCTGGAAAATTATCCCCAATGTTAGCTTCGTGTAGCTCTTCTAATTCGGGGTTTTCCGGACGTGACAAGTGATCAGCAGCGACATTCTTTGCTACTTTCTTATCTTTAATTTCTATATCGAACTCCTGGAGTAGCAGGATCCACCGAAGAAGTCTCGGCTTGGAATCCTATTTGCCAAATAGAAATTTCAGAGCAGAGTGCTCAGTGAACACGACGGTTTTAGATAAGATAAGGTACGAATGGAATTTATCGAAAGCGAAAACTATGGCCAGGAGCTCCTTTTCCGTCGTGGTGTAGTTTTCCTGCGCCGGATTTAGAGTTTTGCTCGCATAGTAAATTGGCTGAAAACGGATATTGACTCTCTGACCTAATACTGCACCGACCGCGTAGTCACTTGCATCGCACATAAGTTCGAATGGAAAGTTCCAATCAGGCACGACCATGATTGGTGTGGTGGTGAGTTTCTCCTTTAGGGTATTAAATGATACTAAACACTCTTTGGAGAAATCGTATTTAGCATCTTTCAATAAAAGCTGAGTTAAAGGTCGCGTAATTTTAGAGAAATCCTTAATGAATCTCCGATGAAATCCCGTGTGGCCAAGAAAACTCCTAACCCCTTTGGCATTTGTTGGTGGTGGAAGTTTAGATATGACATCTATTTTTGCTCTATCTACCTCAATGCCGACTTTGGACACTTTATGTCCGAGAACTATTCCCTCGTTTACCATGAAATGGCATTTTTCCCAGTTGAGCACCAGATTTGTCTCCTCACAACGCGCAAGCATTCGATCTAGATTAGATAGACAAGAGTCGAAAGAATCGCCAAATACAAAGAAGTCATCCATAAAGACCTCCATGAAATCTTCCACCATATCGTGAAAGATCGCAGTCATGCACTGCTGGAACGTGGCTGGTGCGTTGCAGAGGCCGATAGGCATGCGTCGGTATGCGAAGGTTCCATACGGACATGTGAAGGTTGTCTTCTCTTGATCCTCGGGGTTTATCGGAATCAGGAAATAACCAGAAAAACCGTGGAGAAAACAATAGAAGGCATTTATGGATAAACGCTCGAGCATTTGACCTACGAACGGAAGTGGGAAGTGGTCTTTGCGCGTGGCATCATTCAACCGGCGATAGTCGATGCACACTCGCCAACCGGTGATCGTACGAGTAGGAATCAGCTCGTTCTAGGTGAATTGCGAATCGGTTCCTAAATAGGCGTACTCTAGGTGCTTCAGAAGCTCCTTAAGTTCAAGAGGTTTGCTGGGAATCGGGAACGCGTTGGGTTGTACACCCGGACGCGTCGCATTCCCTTTCTTTAGCAACTCAGATCGCGACTCAAAAGAAGAACGCGACGCATTTTCTGAACCAACGCGTCGCGTTTTCTCCAGTTCTGCCCTATCATTATTTCCTTCAATCCCTTCCTCCAGAAGCTTTTCAAGCTCTTCCAGGTCTCTATCAGCATCAAAACAACTCCTCTTCCATGGGCATTTGACCCTCCATGTCCTTATCGTCCACCTTCAATGCTTCCTCTTCAAGTAATTCGTCGAAAACGTCAACGAAAAACACCAAATCATCACACAATTTTGAATGTTTCATGGATTTGTCAATTCCAAAGGTAACGGCATCAGTACCGACCCTGAGTGTGAGTTGAGATTCGTGTATATCGAATAACGCATGAGCGGTGCTCAAGAATGGTCTTCCGAGGATTATCGGAACCTGATCATCCTCCTCCATATCGATCACGATGAAGTCGGCGGGAAAGATAAATTTATCAATTTTAACCAACAAATCCTCTACAATCCCTCGCGGATAAGTAACTGATTTGTTGGCCAAATGGATAGCCATACAAATCGGCTTAGGCTCAGGAAGTTCCAGTTTTGCATGGAATGAATGTGGCATTAAATTCACGCTAGCACCGGAGTCGGCTACTGCATGACTGATCGGGAGATTACCAAATTGGCAAGGTAAAGTCAGGCTACCCGGATCAGTCATTTTCTTCGGAAGTTTGTTCAGCATTGCAGCTGAACATTTTTCATTCATCGTCACACTCAAGACTGCTTCCATTTTCTTGCGATTAGTCAGCAGCTCTTTTAGAAACTTTGCATACTTTGGCATTTGAGCCATTGCTTCAACGAATGGAATATTTATGTGCAAAGATTTGAGATGATCTAAGAATTGATGATATTGCTCGTCTTGTTTTTCTTTCTTAAGCCTCTCAAGGAATGGAATAGGTGGCCGATATGGTTTCACGGGTGGCACGGATAATAGTTTTTCAACTGGCTTAGGCTCGGTTGCCTTTGCCTTACCTTTGTCTTGTTCCGTATCGATAGGAACAGTAGGTGGAGTAGTGGGTGGAGCATCGTCGGTTTTGGGAAAGAAATCCTCATGCGTCTTGCCTGACCTGGTGGTCACGGCTTTGACATCTCTTCGAGGATTATTTTCCATGTTACTCGGAAGAGTACCCGGAAAACGTTCCTGAAGAACGTTTCCAGTTGGGCTTCTTGTTGCGGAAGAACGCCTCGTCCTCGGGATAATCGTATTTATCGCCGGAAGAATTACACGCAGATTCTTTTAGATTCCCACTTTCATCGTAGGAGCAATATTTATCGAGATGAGGACCGCTGCAGTTGTCACAACCGACCTGCATAGCTTGAATATTTTGATTTACTTTTTTCATGTCGCGCCCCAGTGCATCCAGTTTGGCACTGAGGGCTGCTATGCTATCAGATGAGTCGGCTGCGGATGCCGGTTTTCTGCGGAAAGATGAATCTCTCGTAGAGTGACACTGATGGGAGTGTTGAGCCATCTCCTCAATCAGGGCATATTCCTCCGCGGGAGTTTTCTTCGGTACCGGTCCTTGTGAATCGACCATTTGTCTCGTGCAGACATTAATACCATTATAGAAAGTTTGGACGACCTGGTGGGGATTTAAATCATGTTGCGGGCAGTTCTGCAACATTTCTTTATAGCGATCCTAGGCGTCATAAAGAGTCTCGTCCTCCAATTGCATGAAATTCTGAATTTGCATTTTCAATTTTGCAATCTTAGACCGAGGACTGAATTGTTTGATGAATCGGATTTTAAGCTCATCCCATGTACGGATGGGTGGCTCGGATCTCAACCAACGTTTGGCTGCGCCCTGGAGTGTTATCGGAAACACTCGCAGCATAACGGCATCTCTACTTACCCCAGGGATGTGTAAGTAGTCAGCAATCTCGAGAACGGCCTCGACATGCTGATTTGCGTCCTCGTTATCCTTTCCGGTGAATGGACTCCCACGCAAAAGATCTAAGAATTGACCCTTGATTTCGAAAGATCGTTCTTCAGGGATCTCGGGTCGATGGATCCCTGCTCCGATTCCCTCGCGAACGCGGCTCGCGTACTCCTCCAATGACATGTTGGCGAAGTTCTCTGCCATCTTCAGAACGGGTTTCTTCTTGCGTTTGATTCGTAGGCGTTGATGGAAAATTCGTTTGGGTTCGACGAAAGGCAAGACGATATCAGCAGAAGGCTTCGTGGGCATGCACTATCCTAACACGAAAATTAGCAGCACATAACTCCACGCGAAGAAGGGCGAAAGAAAGAAAGGAAGAATTTTGGAAACGCGGGAACGCGTCGCGTTTAACTCTGGAACGCGTCGCGTTTGACGAGAAGCAGAAAAACCCTAATCCCGATAAAGAAGCGAACGCGTCGCGTTTAGCTATATGACGTGTCGCGTTTTCATGCCAACAGAATTATCCTAAATATTTTTTAGCTTTTAATATTTTATGATTTTTTTTGGATTTTTTAATAAATAAGCAATAATAAAAACTAATAAGACAACTAATTTAATTATACTAAAATAAAACCGTTCCCCGGCAGCGGCGCCAAAAACTTGATGTGCGATTTACGTACCAGTTTTAAATTTGTAAAAACCGTAAATGTTTTAAATACGACACAATAGGCAAGTGTACCTAATCGTGTAGCAGTATAGAAAATAAGTACAGGTGTCAAACTCTCGGGGAACGGGTATGATTCTAGATATAATTAAACTAATTATCTAAATAATATCAAACTAAAAAGCAGTAAACAAGGGGGAATTGCCAATTTAGCAGGAGAAAGCAACAAATCCAATCAAGCCTAAAATTAACAATACTTCAGATTTCAAAGCTAAGAAAGTGAGAATGCAATTTAAACTTGGATTTAATCAATAAGAAGTGAAATATCTCTACTCGGACAACAGATTCCCTAATCAAATTAGCAGATTTCAATGAAGTGCAATGGATTACTTAAAACGACATACCGATTTCTAAAGTGGTTAGATCTCCTGGTCAGACTCACTAACCCTATAGTCTCAGACAATTAACTCAATGGTCATGCAATTAATTAATCTTTAACTAGCCAAACTGTTCGAGTTATGATAGACTTAATCTTTTGATTCGTTAATTCACAAAATCAATCTATTATCAAAGAATGGTCATCCAAGACAATAGCAAGCACAATAAAGTTTCAATCTTTAAGCCTAACCCTAGGATATGGTCGATCACTAGTTATGAATCCTAATGGTCATAGAAATTCATAATTTAAGCAAACATAGGAAGAATGGTCATACAAACTATGAAAACTCAGATTCTAGGCATAAAAATCGGAACTTGAGCACACTTGGATCTTTGAAAAAGCTAATCATAACAAATATATCATTAAAAGCACTCCAAACATTGAAATCCAACTAATTATCAAAGGTAATCATGTCCAAGTAGAGAATACAGGGTGTTTAGCCCATAATCAGAGGATTACAACCATAGAAATTCATAAGGACAGAGCTAAACATGATGATATAGCAACTAAACTTAGAATCTAGGAAGATAAACCTTCAATCTTCACTTCAAATGCTTCAATCTTCAATCAAATTGCAAGAATCCTGCTTCATAGCTCCAAAGTCTTCATCTTTGTTCGTCTAGGGCCGGCTGGAAGGGTTAGCATCCCTTTTTTCGAATAAAAGATGTCTATTTATAGAGTTCTAATCTAGCCGGGAACGCGTCGCGTTAGACCCTTGGACGCGTCGCGTCTTAACAATCTTGCCCAACAAGTTCGCTTGTTTTCACCGGAACGCGTCGTGCTAAACCCTCCGACGCGTCGCGTTCACGCCTTTTATGATATTCTTTTGTTTCTCGAGTCTTTTTCCGTCTTTTCCGCTTAAACTCTTGCCATTGAGTATTTTATAACCTGTGAATGAATATTAGACACTTTAAGTACCATTTGTCATCATTTAAAGCATTATTTAACATTTAAGCGCCATTTATCGCAATGAATATATATATATATATATAAATAACGCGATATCAGTGATCTCGAGGCACAGGGTGCCAGTGTCAGTGGTGTTTGACAGGGATACGAGATTCACGGCTAGATTCTGGGGGAAGTTTCACAGTGATCTGGGCACGAGGTTGCGCTTTAGTACAGCTTACCATCCACAGACGGATGGACGGAGTGAGCGGACGATACAGACCTTAGAGGACATGTTGCGGGCATGTGTGTTAGACTTCGGGGGCAGCTGGGATATTTACCTTCCATTAGCAGAATTCTCGTATAATAATAGCTTCCACGCAAGTATAGCGATGCCGCCGTATGAGATGTTGTACGGCAGGCGTTGTAGAACCCCTATTTGTTGGAGTGAAATGGGGCAGAGGGAGCTCAGGAGTACCGAAGTGGTGAAGAAAATGACTGAGAACATTCAGAAAATTCGCGAAAGACTACGAGCGGCGCAAATAGGCAGAAGAGTTATGCGGATAAGCGTCGCTCGGAACTAGAATTTCAAGTCGGGGACTTTGTACTACTCAAGGTTTCGCATTGGAAGGGAGTCATCCATTTTAGGAAGTGAGGGAAATTGAGCCCAAGGTTTATCGGGCCCTTCAAAGTAGTGGCACGAGTGGGGAAGGTAGCGTACAGATTGGAACTACCTGAGGAACTATCAAGGATTCATAACACCTTCCACATGTCACACTTAAGGAAGTGCCTAGCGGAAGAATCGACATTCGTACCTATGGAGGATATCATGGTAGATGACATGCTGAATTACGCAGAGAAACCGGTGGCGATACTAGAACGGAAGATCAAGACTCTCAGGAACAAGCAGATTGGGTTGGTCAAGGTACAGTGGGAGCACCGTAGAGGGTCAGAATGCACTTGGGAACCCGAAAGCGAAATGAGGCAGAACTACCCCTAACTGTTCGAGGAATGACTTCGAGGACGAAGTCGTGTTTTAATGGGGGAGAGTTGTAATATCCATTTTCGGAATCCCGTATTATATGATGTAAATTCACAATTTACAACCTTTGGCGTAAAGTGTATGTATAAGTATATGTATATATCGCGAGATTATTATTATTATTATTATTGTTATATTGCTTCAATTTCAAGGATAAAGATGTGAATTCCATATAAGTATGAGTATACTAGTGTTGGGCTTAGGGGGGATTAGTCCCACTTTCTTGATTTACCAAGGTTGGCCCAAGAGAGAGTTAAAGAGAGGACCTGACCCAACCTAGAGCATGTATATATATATGATTAGGGCACAGCCTCCAAGAACCTATTGTTCCATTCATCTTCTTCTTCATTCAACCTTGAAAGAGAAAGTAAGTGTGTGTGTGTGTGTACGTGGGTTAAACCAAGAAGAAGGAGGAAGAAAGCAAGGCAGAGATTTTGAGCCAAACCAACAAGAAATCATCAGGTAATAGCTCTAAAACTTGTATCGAATCTTTTGTGAGTAGTTTAGCAAATCCAAAGTTGTTTAAAGAAGGATTTTAGTTGGAATTTATCCCTGTTCTTGGGTTTTGGTGAAACACCATTTGAGAAACAAAATGAGATTCTGGGCCTGGAAATCGAGATAGAAACAGTTTATCTTCAAAAGGAATTGTTTATTTGCTATTAGGAAGCCTTTGCAACAAAAATGGCATGAATTGGTTAAGTTTTGAAAGATTCCATAAATTTTAAATAAGACTGTAACTGGGTTTTTGGCCAGGCATAGTTCCATGCGACACTCACATAGCTCCATGCGACACTTACATAGTTCCATGTGACACTCACAATAGCTCCATGCGACACTCCATGCGACACTCACAATAGCTCCATGCGACACTTACATAGTTCCATGCGACACTTGCATAGCTCCATGCGACACTCCACGCGACACTCACAATAGCTCCATGTGACACTTACATAGTTCCATGCGACACTCACAATAGCTCCATGTGACACTCACAATAGCTCCATGCGACACTTACATAGTTCCATGCGACACTTACATATTTGCATGCGACACTTGCATAGCTCCATGCGACACTCACAATAGCTCCATGCGACACTCCATGCGACACTCACAATAGCTCCATGCGACACTCCATGCGACACTCACAATAGCTCCATGCGACACTTACATAGTTCCATGCGACACTCACAATAGCTCCATGCGATACTCACAATAGCTCCATGCGACACTTACATAGTTCCATGCGACACTTACATAGCCCCATGCGACACTCACAATAGCACCATGCGACACTCACTTTAGTTCCATGCGACACTTACATAGCTCCATGCGACTTTAGGGTCCATGCAACTTTTAACTCATGTGACATTGAGGCTTATATGTGGCCTGACTCAGCAATGTTTCTGACTTTACTGTGGCCTGACTTACGCATAGCCATGCGACTTTAGTCAAAGCATTGTCGAGAAATATTTCTGACTTTACTGTGTCGTCACTCAGGTGAGTTACCCTAACTTACTTAGTTCTTGTAATATGTAAGTGATATGCAAGATGTTTATCGTTGCCAAGTACGTGCTTAAATGTGATAAGTTTATATGTGTTATCATTATGAAATGCTAGTAACCAACCGTGCCTTCGTGGTCTGTCGGGGCAGATGACTTTATCTAACGGTGGGACCTATGATGAGTCATAGCGGGCGAGGCCCGGTTTAGGCATCGAACGGGTGGGACCCGAGATGCGGCAGAGGGCGAGTCCCTAGTTACGTGTCTTACAAGATGGCGGGATGTAATTCTTGCGAAGGGCAAGGGTGGTGGTGATTCACTAAGCTTTGTGCTTACTCGTTATTATCATGTCTCAGGTTGCTCGAAATTGGACAAGGGCAAGGCTCCAGCATGATGATGGTGACCGTAACGTTTTATGTTTTAACTCAATGCCAGTCAAACAATTTTATATTTCTATTCGCTTCCGTTGTAACAAACAATTAACATTGGAGATGCTTCGATTGTAATAGTTAATTTTGGTAATGACTGGAATATATCAAAAGATTATATTAAAAAAATTGTGACGTTACACCTTTGCTGGAAATTAATGAGTTAATTATTGAAATTATCAAATACGAGGAAGAACAAAGAAGAATCAGTTGCCGAAACAGGTGGACTGAAGACTTATATAACCTTGTGTATATGTGCCTATGCTTGAAATTTGGAGATTTATTTTGACGGAGACTTATGAATCTAAATTTCCAGTGCATTCGGAAGGGCTAAAAATTGTAAAATGCCATACAAAATATTGTATTGATAACCTACTAAGTGGAGTAGATAAGATGTATTCGTAAAAAATATGACGTGATTGTGTATGAAGCAAGGCAGGATATTTGAGATTTAAGAGTTGTCGAAACGATTAGAGATACCAGATTGATGATGATGACAAGATACAATGGAGTTTATATCTAGTTTACTACATGAGATGAAATCCAGGTATATTACGAGTAATTATAATTGTTCATGTAACGCCCAAATTATAAAACTGACCTCTTTGATAAAAGTTCACATAGTAATTTACATTCCGAAAGTTTTACATAAAGCGGAAGCGTAACTGTTTCAAAAGTATTTATCCAAAATTACACATATGTGAAAGTGCTACGAGTTTATTACAAAAACTTGTTCTGTACAACCAGGCGTTCATTTTCTTTATCAAATCAGTCAAACCGGAGCTTTGCCCTTGCCTTGATTGTGACCTGCAAAATACATAAAATAATATCTGATAAGCTACGAGAACTTAGTGAGTAAACTAGACTGCAAGTCATATAAACACATGAATATAATCACATTCTGAATATAGCCAACCACTGGTTCTAGACCCAGGGTAGCAATCTGAGCCACAGTACTGCGCTAATTCTGATCCACTACTGCACAAAGAAGCATGCTTTATAACACATAAACGAATACATATAAGTATTCCTTGTAATAACATCATTATGAACATACGAAAGATAGTCTAGAAGACTCACCTTGTAATAATAAAAGTAATTAACGTAAGATAAGGCTTCAGGAGTCCTCACACGATTCTACACATATAACATAACAATATGATGTCAAAATCACACCTTTCTTATCTGTACTGATGGATACACGGGCCGTGTAACCCTACACGGGCCGTGTACTCTGTAATCTACTCATCCAACCTTCGGATCACACAAAATTCGGATCAAACAACTCTACACCGGCGTGTACACTATACACGGGCCATGTACCCCATATACTACATGACCATGTATTTCAAACATGGTCCATGACCGCCATACTTTTAATCCGACTCTTATACACGGGCCGTGTTCAGTTCATCCGACTTTTAGTTCAGCTTCTGCACATACGCTGTTTTTCGGCCAAATCCTCCAAAAACTCATTCAAACAGTTTAAAAACATCTTTTGAATGGTTTCTAACATCCTTAAACATTTTAAACACTTAAAACTCATATAAAACATACTTTGATTCATTCTTCAACCCTTTGATTCATAAAAATCCATAAAAACCTTGAAATTAACCAACCATACATACCTTGAGTAACAAAAGGTTGAAGATGATGATTATGATGACTTAAACTCTGCTTCTTTTGATCAAAAATTCTAGAAAACTAACTTCTTACTCTTGAGTTTGGGAGAAACGTATCTTTCTGTGAACTTGAAATGTAGTAATTGACTTCAAAAGTCAATTTCATGTATATATATACATATGTTTCATATATTGACAACAATAGTCCTTCTAGTTACATCATACTTCAAAAAGTACACTCACTTTTAATACATTTATTTTCTAGATGTTACAACTCTTCCCCACTTGAAAAGATTTCGTCCTCAAAATCATTTGTCGAAGAGTTCTAGATAATTCTTCATCATATCTTGTTCAGGCTCCCACGTGAAATCTGATCCTTTTTTGTGCTTCCATTGAACTTTAACCAGTCCAATCTGTTTATTGCGTAGAGTCTTAACTTTCCTTTCTAATATTGCCATAGGCTGTTCCACATAGTTAAGTTTTTCATCAATACTAACATCTTCCGGTGGTAAAAATGCATATTCGTCTGCGAGACATTTTCTGAGATGAGACACATGAAAGGTGTTATGAATCTGAGATACCTCTTCTGGTAATTCTAATCGGTAAGCAACCTTCCCCACACGTGCAATAATTTTGAATGGTCCAATAAATCTCGGACCAAGCTTTCCTCTCTTTCTGAATCTAATTACACCCTTCCATGGTGACACTTTTAACAATACATAATCCCCCACCTGGAACTCGAGTGGTGATCTGCGTTTATCTGCATAACTTTTCTGTCTACTCTGGGCAGTTAGTAATCTATCTCTTATCTGCTGAATCTTTTCCGTTGTTTGTTGTACTACCTCTGTACTACCCAATTCTTTTTCACCTACCTCACCCCAACAGATTGGAGTTCGGCATTTTCTTCCATACAACATTTCATACGGCGGCATCCCGATGCTGGAATGATAACTATTGTTGTATGAGAACTCTGTCAAGGGAAGATACAAATCCCAGCTTCCACCAAAATCAATAACACATGCAAGAAGCATATCTTCTAGTGTCTGAATAGTTCTTTCACTCTGGCCATCGGTCTGAGGGTGTAAGCTGTACTAAGATGAAGCTTAGTTCCCAATTCTTCAAGAAATTTGTTCCAAAACCTGGAAGTGAATCTGGTATCTCTGTCTGACACAATAGAGACTGGCACGCCATGACGAGACACAATCTATTTCATGTAAATATCTGCTAATCGTTCTGATGAATAATTTTCTTTAATAGGAATAAAATGTGCACTTTTTGTCAACCTGTCTATAATTACCCAGATAGCATCATAACTTCGTGGGCTCTTGGGTAACTTGGTAATCAGGTCCATCGTTATATTTTCCCATTTCCAAATTGGTATCTCCAAAGGTTGTAGCTTACCATGGGGTTTCTGATGTTCAGCTTTTACTTGCAAACATGTAAGGCATTTCTCCACGTATCAAGCTACTTCACGTTTCATACCCGGCCACCAATAATCCATTTTCAAATCTTTATACATCTTGGTAGCACCAGGATGAATAGAAAATTTTGATTTATGAGCTTCACTCAATAATGTTTGTCGTGTCTCCCCATAACTTTGCACCTATATTCGACCATATCTAGTCAGAATATCACAACTATCTTTAAAAAGATTAATTACTTGACCCTTGATACGTTCTTTGTTATGATTTTCACTTTTAATTGCTTCTATCTGAGCTGTTCATATCACATCAATCAAAGGCGTTGTAACTGTCATATTTAAGGATGAATTCTTTATAAGTACTGTTCTTGACTTTCTACTCAAGGCATCGGCTACCACATTAGCCTTGCGAGGATGATATAATAGTTCACAATCTTTTAACAGTTCCAGCCATCGTCTCTGCCTCATATTGAGATTCTTCTGATCCATAAAATATTTCAAACTCTGGTGATCAATATAAATTGTAAACCTTACACCGTACAAATAATGCCTCCATATTTTAAGTGCAAATACCACTGCTGCCAGTTCTAAATCATGAGTCGGGTAATTACTTTCATGTGATTTCAATTGTCTCAAAGCATAAGAAATAACCCTACCCTTCTGCATTAAAACACATCCCAAACCACTGTATGAGGCATCACAAAATACAGTCATATTTTCAATCCCTTCAGGAAGTGCAAGAACTGGAGCTCTACATAACTTTTGTTTAAGGGTTGAGAAAGCGACTTGCTGATCACTTCCCCACTTGAATTCAACATTCTTCTTTGTCAACTGGGTTAGAGGAGTAGCAATCTCTAAAAAATCTTTAATTAACCTTCAGTAATAACCTGCTAACCCTAGAAAACTTATGATCTCTGTTGGGTTCTTTGGAGAATCCCACTTCATTACTGCCTCCACTTTCACTGGATCCACTTTGATTCCATCTTTGTTAATCAAATGACCTAGGAATTGCACTTCTTGGATCCAAAATTCACATTTTGAAAACTTCTCGAAGATGTTTTTCATGTTCAGCTGTACTCTTGGAATAAATAAGGATATTATCTATAAACACAATCACTGATTTATCCAACACTGGTCTACAAACCCTATTCATCAGGTCCATAAATGCGGCTGGTGCATTAGTGAGACCAAAAGGCATTACAACAAACTCAAAATGCCCATATCGAGTTCTGAAAGCGGTTTTTGAAATATCTTCTAATCTGATTTTAAGTTGGTGATAACCCAACCTTAAATCGATTTTTGAAAACCATGTTGCCCCTTGTAACTGATCAAACAAATCGTCTATCCTTGGCAAAGGATACTTATTCTTGATGGTTACTTTGTTATGTTCACGGTAATCAATGCATATACGAAAAGTACCATCCTTCTTCTTCACAAATAATATAGGAGCACCCCACGGAGAACTATTGGGCCTAATGAATCCCTTATCTGGTAGTTCCTAAAGTTGCTTCATCAACTCTTGCATCTCTGGAGGAGCAAGTCTGTACGGGGCTCTTGCAACAGGCAAAGTTTCCGGCATTAAGTCTATTCTGAACTCAACCTGTCTATCTGGTGGTATTCCCGGTAAATCCTCGGGAAACACATCGGGGTAATCACACACCACTTTCACATCTTCTAAACTCATCTGTCTTTTCTCCAATTTAGTATCTATAACATAAGCTAAGAAAGTTGTGTACCCATGCTGAAGATACTTCCTACCTTTGGAAACCGAACACATACATGATTTCCCTTTCGTACTATCACCACATATAACCAATTCTTCCCCACTTAGGGTACGAACCAGTATCTCTTTTTGTTCACACAAAATTGTAGCCTGGTTACAGCCTAACCAATCCATTCTCACTACTACTTGAAATTCCCTCATAGTCATAGGTATCAGTTCTATAGGGAATCTAATAGTATCAATTTCTAACACATTATGCTTAAACACATCTGATACAATAACACTTTTATCATCTGCTATCTCCACTTGAAGAGGAGAATCAAGCTTTTCACACATATGATTGAAATTTTTGCAAAAAGTAACAGATACAAATGATCTACTTGCACCCGAATCAAACAGAACGAGAGCAGGCATATTATTGATAAGGTATGTACCTGTGACTACATCGGGCTTTGCTTTGGCTTCTTCAGCTGTGAGTTGAAAAGCTCTTCCCTTTGTCTTTGACACATTCTCCTTCTTCACCTCAGGAACTCGTGTAGATGGTAAAGTTGGAGAAGGCTTGGAACCGGTAGACACTGCTGTAATTGGGTTGGGACATTCAGACCACTGATGACCCGGCTGATAACAATTATAGCACACCTTGATTGGATTCTTGCAATCCCTGCTTAAATGACCAGGTTTCCCACACTTGTAACATGTTGGGGAACCAAACCTGCATTCTCCCATATGATGCTTCTTGCACGTTGGGCAAATCGGGTACGTCTTCTGTACCACGGTCTTTTCTGGAGTCTCCACCCTCGGTTTCATATACACTGGTGTAGCTTTCTCCACTGACTTCCTTTCTGTCTCCTGTCTTTCCAATTCCAACTCTCTAGCCCTTGCCACATCCATCATGGACTTCACTGTTTGATGCTTACTAGCATCAATAAACTCTCGGATGCTAGGCTTGAGCACCATCATGTATCTATACATCTTCATCTTCTCATTTTCCACATAATCTGGGCAAAAACGAGCTTTCTCCATAAACTTTGCATTAATTTCTGGTACATTCTCTTTTGTCTGTTTCATTTTGTGGAATTCATCCACAATTCTATCAATCTCTGCTTGCGGTACAAATTTCTCCAAGGCAATTTCTTTGAATTCATCCCATGTCATAACTTCAATCTAAGCATACCTCTTTGTTTAACTTCCATATCCCACCAATCCTTGGCTGCACTTCTCAGCTGATTGGTTGCATATCTAACTTTGTTTTCAGGTGCACACGAACAGGTGTGAAACGCACCTTCAATTTCCGAAATCCATCTATGACTGGCAACATAAAACAACGGCGGTTGACAAGCCGCAAAGTCTCTGAACGAATAGCTTTTTGGTGCCTCTCATATAATAACTTGAGGTTGAGGATTAACCCCAACACCCCCAGTAGTTAACATAGCTGTGATTTCTTGCCCAATCATTTCTTTATTCTGATCACTTACTTGCTCTGCAACTTGTTTAATGATGTAAGGAATACTTCGTTCCAAAGCTTTACTAATTTGCCTCACTACAATTTCTCCAATTGCAGTTTCTGGGATTCCTTGATTTATCTCTGGGGCTCCTTCACCCCCATCATGTCGTGTTCCTATAGGGACACGCTCATCTGTTACACTGGTTTCTACCCCTTCGGGTCTATGGCTGGGACCACCCTTGGTAATATTAGTTGCTCGTGAACCTCTTGTATTAACCATCCTGGTGCTATAGATAAAGCATTAAGGCGAAAGGCGGCTTTATCACACTATCCTCCATAATAAGCAGTTACGAGCACGTCTATATACAAGTACCCCTTACCTGATTCACAAAATTCCTCATGATTAAATTAAGTTTTAACATGTATCATGTGTTTGTAATAATATGGGCCCACATATTATTTTAAACACACTATACACATTCAATCTTAACTTTATCACAAAAAGTCTCGATTCACATGCTTAGGCCATGTACTACCAATCATATAACATATCTATTCTAAACACATTATGTACTCGCATAACGTTCTAACATATAATCAATATAATTACTAGTTATACTCACCAAGGTGCAAGCCTCCAGTTTGAAAATTTTCAAAACCATGGTTCAAGTCCAGACTGTGCATAACAACATCCAGATCTCTCAAACCGTGGCTCTGATACCAACTTGTAACGCCCCAAATTATAAAACTAACCTCTTTGACAAAAGTTCACATAGTAATTTACATTCTGAAAGTTTTACATAAAGCAGAAGCGTAACTGTTTCAAAAGTATTTATCCAAAATTACACATATGTGAAAGTGCTACGATTTTATTACAGAAACTTGTTCTGTACAACCAGGCATTCATTTTCTTTATCAAATCAGTCAAACCGGAGCTTTGACCTTGCCTTGATTGTGACCTGCAAAATACAGAAAATAATATCTGATAAGCTACGAGAGCTTAGTGAGTAAACTAGATTGCAAGTCATGTAAACGCATGAATATAATCACATTCTGAATATAGCCAACCACTGGTTCTAGACCCAGGGTAGCAATCTGAGCCACAGCACTGCGCTAATTCTGAGCCACTACTACACAAAGCAACATGCTTTATAACACATAAACGAATACATATAAGTATTCCTTGTAATAACATCATTATGATCATATGAAAGATAGTCTAGAAGACTCACCTTGTAATAATAAAAGTAATTAACGTAAGATAAGGCTTTAGGAGTCCTCACACCATCCTACACATATAACATAACAATATGATGTCAAAATCACACATGTCTGATATGTATTGATGTATACACAGGCCGTGTACTCTGTAATCTACTCATCCGACCTTCGAATGACACAAAAGTCGGATAAAACAACTCTGCACGGGCGTGTATACTATACACGGGCCCTGTACCCCATATACTACACGACCATGTATTTCAAACATGGTCCATGACCACCATACTTTTCATCCGACTCTTGTACATCGGCCGTGTAAGCCTACACGGATCGTGTTCAGTTCATCCGACTTCAGTTCAGCTTCTGCACATACACTGTTTTCCGGCCAAATCCACAAAAAACTCATTCAAACAGTTTAAAACCATCTTTTGAATGGTTTCTAACATCCTTAAACATTTTAAACACTTAAAACTC
Source organism: Dittrichia graveolens (assembly GCA_038502395.1). Taxonomy (NCBI): domain Eukaryota; kingdom Viridiplantae; phylum Streptophyta; class Magnoliopsida; order Asterales; family Asteraceae; genus Dittrichia; species Dittrichia graveolens. Next base: position 33,717,254 of record JARJIL010000003.1, on the reverse strand, counting down.
ATATAAAAAATACTTTGATTCATTATTCAACCCTTTGATTCATAAAAACCCATAAAAAGCTTGAAATTAATCAACCATACATACCTTGAGTAACAAAAGGTTGAAGATGATGATTATGATGACTTAAACTCTGCTTCTTTTGATCAAAAATTCCAGATAACTAACTTCTTACTCTTGAGTTTGAGAGAAACGTATCTTTCTGTGAACTTGAAATGTAGTAATTGACTTCAAAAGTCAATTTCATGTATATATATACATATGTTTCATATATTGACAACAATAGTCCTTCTAGTTACATCATACTTCAAAAAGTACACTCACTTTTAATACATTTATTTTCTGGATGTTATAGTTCAGTAAGGAGCACCAGTTTTATTACCATCAGTGGGACGTGATCTTTTGAGTAGAATTATATATTGATGAGATGATTCGAAGGAATAATGTTATATACTTAGAAACTTCTGACGGAAATTGAAAGATCTGATCAAACTTCTAAATGAGTTTACTACAAGAATTGAAACGTGCGACGAGCAGTACGACTGAATTCTTATTGGATAGTTGAGTAGAAAGAATTGTGCAGATATTTGAGAATGAATTATGTTTATATATGTTGGATTTTGATAAATCGTGGAATTCATAATCAAGCTGATTAGATAAATGTGATGTGATTTCTATCGGATGGATGTTAAAGTATCATATGTGAGTTGTTATGTGAGTATCATGGTAATGTTTTGACATATTAGTGTAAAGCAAGGGTGAAGAAAAATGTGGATATTTCTATATGATAGACAATGAAGAAGAGATATGTAAAATCCTTTAATTGATATAAACAAGTTAATGTGAACAAGTATTCAAGATATGCTATGATATTGTATAAATGTGTAAGAGTAAAAGAGAATGATTGAAGGACAACTTTATCAAATCTATGAGTTATATGTTGAGTTCAAGCAGAGATTAAAAAGAAGGGTTGTTGACCTCTGGAGATTGTAAAATGACAAAGATATGTAGAAAAGGATTATGATATGATAGTAAGATGGAAATGTATATGAGTTACAATTGACTTGACGACCAGAAATGAATATGGAAAGTTGATACTTCTGTTTGATGTGTACTATAAGATTCGGAGGACGAAATCCTCTAAAGGAGGGAATATTTGTAGCACCCGCAAACCCGGGCTAGTCGATTAGCGGGTTAGCGGTACGTGTTTACGTGTTTTATTTGAATAATATATATGTGATTATATTATATAAATTAATAATTTTGATAACTTAGTTAATTAATTGAGAAACTTAAGTATGTGAGTTAGTATGTATGCTAGAAGTTGTGTAGTTTGTATGTATGTATGTTAAGTATATATGTATGCTAATATAAGCATGTATGCATGCATGCAAAGTGGATAAGAATGTGAATTCCACCTCCTGCTTAGTTTCTAACAATTTGAGAGTACGTGTATAAGGTTAGAGCTAATGTTTAATCACCTCCTTATTCTGGAAAGTGTTAAGTGTGTGTAAAAAGTGTGTGCTTAACTTGTGAAGAAGAAAGCAAACTTGAAGTTTCTAAAGTGAAGAATTTGTGGTTGTAAATTCAAAAGAAGGTTAGATGTTCTATATATGTTTAAATGAAGATTCATGCTAGATTGATTATGTTTTTACTGCATATGATGATAGAAATATGAGGAACACCATTGTTGATGAACTTGAAGCTTTAGAAAGCTTACTTGATTAATGGGTTTTCTTAGTTTTGATGTTTTAATTGGTTTTGGTATGATTATGATGTTTGTTTAAGTGTTCTATGAGGTTTGTTTGTAATTTGGAAGAGTTTTCTTGATGATTTGAAGATTTCCAGATTTTTTGGTTGTGGTTTGAGAAGTTGGTTTGAAGCTAGAAGAAGAACAGTGAAGAAGAAGATAAATTTTGTAGGGTGCTGAAAGGGGTCCGATTTTTGGCCCCAGGCTTGGTGAAAGTCGCCCGACCTTTGGCCCCGTGCCGGTGAAAGTCGCCTGACTTTTTGCCCCGGATGGTCATCCGACTTTTGAAAGTCGCCGGACTTTTGGCCCCGGGTGGTCATCTGACTTTTGAAAGTCGCCCGACTTTTAGGCCGTGGGTCATCCGACTTTTAGGCCCAGGTGATCCAACTTTTAGGCCCAGGTCATCCGACTTTTGGCCCCGGTTGGTCATCCAACTTTAGGCCCCGGGTCATCCGACCTTAGGCCCCGGGCAAGCTGAAAAGGGTCCGAATTAGGCCCCGTGCGACCTGAACGGGCCCGACTTTTTTTATGTGTGTTTCATATGAGAAATTTAGCATGTTGGTTATTTTTTATTGGATATAAATATATGTGAATATATATTTATAAATAGGAGACTGATTTCAGTATGTTGTGGTATCAGGAATTGCGAAGACTTATTGACATTAGACAACTAAGCAAGTGTGATTGAGGACAAAGGTGAGTGTATCTGAACTCACGGATGGTAAAGGTTATGATTGTGATTGATGTGATGCTTATGACTGCGTTTGATTGACGGTTTAGTTTGAAAATGGATTGTTATTGAAGTACTATATGATTGATAGATTATTTGTATTTGATTGTTTGTGAGCTTTCGGTTTTGGACTTAGACCAGCTATGCGTGTAGTTCAGTTGGTAGAGACTGTACTTGAAACCAGTTATGCGTGTAGTTCGGCTGGTAGGGGTCAGCTATGCGTGCAGTTCGGCTGGGCCTGATCGCTATTGGTTGAGTAGTTGTAGACCCTCTCATGCATGTGTTGTATTGGAGGGGATCTAACTGTGCCAATTGGCGGTGGGCTATCGGTAAACCTTTGCTTTGGCCCGCATTGGTTGTAGGTTTGGCAGAACCGCCGGTCCTCAGGATTTCACTGGATTGTATGGCTTGTGTTTACTTGCCTGTTCATTGATCGTGCTATTTGCTGTTGTGTCGTAGTGTCCTCTCACTTAGCTTTGTGCTAATTCCCCTCAGTTGTTTGTTTTTGCAGGTTTGTGTTTTGGTGGTGTTCGTAGAAGGAAAAGTTGACCCTGCTCTGATATGTGTTTAAAATGGAAACGAGCTATGTGTATTTTGTAACACCAAGTTGTTTGATGATTTGTTTTGTGAACAAATATTGGTTGATGTAAATACAATATTTTATGTTTAATCTTGATTAAAAGCTTCCGCGGCGTATTTTTAAAAAAATGGCTTGAGATTTGCGGTGTTACAATAAAGGAACTCTATGCCTTGTGACCACTTCCCGAATGTAGAGCTTTGTGAGGTTTTCAAAATTTTCATTCTCTTTCGTTGCTATAAAACGTGCATTATTTGTTAAGTGGTTAGCTATTACCCAAATCACATCATTACCTTTTGAGGTCTTGGGTAAATTCGTAACAAAATCCATTGTGTTCTTATCCCATTTCCACTCAGGTATCTCAAATTGTTGCAACTCTTCATAAGGTTTTTAGATATGATTAAACAGATACGCATATCCTCGACGATTGCTGAAAGAGAAGTTTCAGGCACATTACATTAAATTTTTAGATATGATTAAACATATACGCATTAATGTGCCTTTGGTCGATGTCATATCAGGTATGCCTAACTATGGTAAGTTCATCAAGGACCTGGTGTAATACCCCAAACTCCAAACTAAAGTTGCAAAAAATATATTACCATTGTTGATCAATTACAAGATATATATATATATTCAAATGAGATGGACTTGGCCTTAGACTTAGTCACAACTTAGATGTGCAAGTTGAGCCCATGTACGTTTGTTGGACTTGGCCCATGAAGAGGGTATTATATATATTAAATTAGGGCACGGCCCCCTAGGTCTTGTTGTTGGGGAGATAATCACTTCACCCTAATAATCAACTCTGCCTATTCTAAAACATAGAATTTGATGATAACCAAACCCTACATTCAGTATGACTTAGAAAGAATTCAAACATGTGTTGTTTGAATCAGTTTATGTAAAAATATGCTAAGTATGCATCAGATCCTACTCCATCAGCTAAGGAAAACAAACCATCAGCTGAGTGAAAAAGTTGATCAGCTGAGAAAAATACTCCATCAGCTGAGTGAACAAATTGAACAGCTAAGTGAACAAATTGATCAGCTGAGTGAACACATTGATCAGCTGAGTGCCTACTCCATCAGCTGAGTGAAACAAATGGATCAGCTAAGGCCCAGAGCATCAGCTAAGTAAGTCTTCCTTTACACAAGTCATCTCCCCTCATAAACTGATGTATTTGAATGATCAACTGAGCACTCTTGATCAACTGATCATACAAATACATGAGGTTATGCCCTCCTAAGCTTAGTATTGATCAGCTGAGCATCTATATGATCAGCTGAGCAATATGTATCAACTGAGTCCTAGCAAAAAGTGATCAACTGATATATTTTGTCAACTGAGTAGTGAATATCAGAGTTCATAGTACAATCTGTTAGCTGAGTCGTGTAGAATGTCAAATCTATTCTATCTTTTCAGATTGTAAGTCATATGTAAAAGGCAGAACATGTGTTGTTCTATTATGCCTTAGATCTTTGTTTGTAAAAGTAAAAATGCACTTTTTGGATCAAGTATGAGACAAAAAGGTTTGATCTTATCCTCTGGAAAAAGGATAATGATACCTCAAACAGACGAAGATCTTGAAGATTTGTTCAAACAACAAAGTATGGCTGGCAATCCCATACTTGGTAAAGTCAAATCAAACAGAAGCATGGTATTGATTAAAGTACAATCATGAAAAGGGAAAGATACTTCTACACGACAGTAGATGTGGGTTTTAATATTTTATATTGTGTATGGGTTGCACTTATGCAGAAAAATACAATTACTTTTATCAAACATTTGATTAAAGTAACTTTACTTTTCACCCACTATCTTTACAATTAAAATATTATATTTCCACATCCTCTTTGTCTCTTACCTTCATGCAACCGGATTCACCAAGACTTCTATATATAGTCATGCATGGTAGACATGCAAATACAACAACACAGTGAAGACTTCATCAGTTGAGAAATTCGTAGAGTTTAAGCATTGTGTAGAATCAAACTTGTTCATGTGTTGAACACTCTATATACATTAGTTGTTTTAGAGTTAGCTTGTCTATGTGTTAGACAAATAGATTTCCACCTTTTATTGTACTTAGAATTTCCGCTTCTAGTACATGTAATTCTTGATTCAATATCAATAAGAATTATATAAAAGTATATCAGTGTGTCTTTAAATTTTTAAAAGCTAAAGTTTGTATTCAACCCCCCCTTCTACAAACATTTGTTGTTGTGTACTCAATCTAGGACTAACACTTGTTACTATTCCATTGTTCATATTCAAACACTATGAACGGAGAGGGTGCTTTATGTGTGGGTCGACATGAAGAAGAAGAAGAAAAAGAAGAAGAAGAAGAATTGAGAGTTGGGCTTAAACCTCAAGGAAATCATCAGGTATGGAACCTCAACCTTGTAGTATCATGGTTACAATGTTTTAATGATTTCTTAGAGCCTTAGGAAGTTGTAAGAATAAAAAATGTTCCCCTGTTCTTGGCTGTTTGGGGTAGGAGAACTCACACTAGGGACTTTGTCGATTTTGAAGGTTTACTTGAGTAGTGTTTGAGAAACCCAGACGGTTTTGAGTGAATTCGATTGATTCACGACACCAAACAAACCATCATACTAAATTAGAAATAGAATTTGAAGATGGAAAACCTTGTTTTTGATGAACTCAAAACTCAAAGTAAAATGGGATTCTAAACCACTAAATCTCGATGTTAATCGAATTAATTTGAAAGGATGTGCTTATTATTTGTTATAAATCCTTAGAAACAAAAATGGTGTTGATTGGTTTAAGTTTCGTAAGATTTCAGATTTGTAAGTATCGACTGTGTGTACCAGTATTATCGTCCGACTTTTAGTTGGTCCGAATTTCAGTGGTCCGACATTCAGTTGGTCCGACCTTCAGCGTGGTCCGACCTTTAGCGTGGTCCGACTTCTAGTTGGTCCGATTTTCAGCGTGGTCCGACTTTCTAGTGTCCGACTTGGGTTTTAGATGCAACATGGACTGTGGTCCGACCTTAGGACTTGGGGTGCGTGCGAGGGTGTCATATCACTTATGGACTTGTACCCGGTATTGATTCGATAAGATGTGTTGTAGGTTCTTGCTGCCAGATTCGTTAATTGATCAATCCTGTGTACTTCGACTATACTGTGTTCTATTGCTGTTGCTACTGAACATGTGAGTTTCACTAACTCTTATATTATGTTGTGATATGTGCTCTATGTGATATTTTTATTGATGAGACACGAATGTTGTGTCCTGAGTAGCTATGCTCATTTGGCAGCTGGCCACCCCGCTTTTAAGGCAATTAATGTGAAACGGATGTTGTATCGTAAGCAGTTGTGCTCGTTTAGCCGAGGGCCACTTCGCCCGTGTGGCGTACTTGATGTATTGTGCATTATCTATAGATGTGTGTCCGGATATAATGTACGAGTGTTGTGTGCTTACTAAGCTTTATGCTTAACCTGTAGTTGTTGATTTCTTTCAGGACCGTCTCATGCTGATAAAGGGAAGGCTCCTGCATGACAACTTTTTCCGCAAATACTTTCAAACTCTGATTTTGTAAACAATTATCTGGTGCCGTAAGTCCCGGGTGTTGGGTCAGTTGTTTTTAATTAATGATGTATTCGAATATTTTACTTACGATATCACGGTTAATGTACTTTCCACCGGTTTTGTGATGATATGAATAAAAAAAATTTGGGACGTTACAACTTGTTATCAGAGTCTAGGTTTATGGGATTTAAGCACGCAGGTGGTGTGTTTGAACTTAGACCTTGGTTCAATACGAGATTTTGTAAACGATTTTTCCAAATCATTTTCAAACACGCTGTCAGCTGGAGCCGGTGGTCCTGGTGAGCACTTGTTGATGATGTGATTGTTGAACTGTGATAACTATTCAGATGTTGATGATGATGAGGCATAGTAAACTGTGAACACCCATGCCATGCATAAACTAGATAAAAAGGTTTAGAACACTTGAATTGGCCTTATTGCTTGTCCTTGCTTAACTGTTGTGGTAGGGTAGATTCAAGCCTTCGACTACCTATACTACCAGGGTTATGTGTAGCACCGTATTCGCGCTATAATAGACCGTTGATGATAGGAGGAAGATGTGATGCCTTATACGTGATGGCTAGACTTTTAGTGATGCATGACCTAAACCCGTGAATCAAAGGACTAAGTGGTGATGCTAAGATCTAGTATGTATAGTGTGTTGATAATAGTATGAAGGCCTGTATTGTTACAAACCTACGGTACACATTAGAACATGACGGAATCATGAAGTATCTTGTGAGAGGTTACTTGTGTGACATTATGTGCTTAGCTTGGGTTGCTTTAGTTTATGTAGGGCTACTCATACGTGAGCCTGCAATGAAGTTTGTGTGTTGGGAAGTTATGTGCGGTAACGCCTGCCTAACTTATAGTGCGTTATCTATACTTCAGAATGGTTGATACTCGAAGGAACCGAAACTTACTGCCTGGGGAAACTACTAATGTACCCCGAGACGGAGATGCTGCCAGCATCACAGCTGAGACAAACCCGAGGCGTCAGCCAAGGATACCAGTAACTGTTGCCAGGGGTGGTAACGTGGGTTCCCATATGGTGGATGATGGATTGGTGGCTACTATAGGGAAGGCACCGGAGCAAAGCCTTCCCAATATGTTTGAACAAATGGCAGAGGAGACGGAAAGTATGGTTGCTACATAGGTATCAAAAGCACTGGACGCCAGGGGAATCACTAGGCACCCCGTGGCGCAAACAGGAGTTCAAGGAAAAACCGGGGGCTGCACGTACCGGGAAATCATGGCTTTCCAGCCGCTAATTTTTGAAGGCAAGCCAAATCCCGTAGCTAGCTCTAGATGGCTAGCGGAAGTTGAAGGGGCCTTCGGGATCAGTTATTGCCCCGCGGACCGCAAGGTCCTTTTCGCGAGCAATTTGCTTCGCGGTGCTGTGAAGGACTGGTGGTCCCTGTTGCTTATGTAAAAAGGTGAAGCACTAATAGGGTCATCTTGGGAAGAGTTCAAGGTGTTGTTTACTACAAAGTTCACACCAAGGGTAGAGGTGGAAAGAGTGAAGAGCGAATTCCTAGCCATAAAACAAACGACTAAAACCATCACTAAGCTCAACAAGCTGTTCTTCGAAAAGGCTAGGTTTTGTCCTGAATATGTGGTGGATGAGCAAATGAAGATGTTCCATTATATGGATGTTTTAAAGACAGAAATCAGGGGGTTTCTAGATGAGTCCCAGTGTCAGACCTTGGAGTAGATGATAAGGCATGCGAGGGCAAGGGAATTGAAATGGGAGAAGCAGGCGGCGGAGAGATAGCCCAAGAGGAAGTTGGAACAAGCTGAAGTGGGGTACATGAAGGCAAGGTTCAATGTACCAAAGCAAGGGGGAGAAAGAATCAACTAAGTGTGTAAAATGCGGGAAGCACCCCCAAGGTGCGTGTGGAGACTGGGCACCGAGTTGTTTCAAGTGCGGAAAGAAGAGTCATTTATGTAGAGATTGCGGCTCAACTACGAGATTGTGTTTTGTATGCTACCAACTTGGGCACAAGAGGTCTACATGCCTACTCTTGAATGCTAACCCCATCAGGGCGCTAGCCCTAGCTACTCTAAGAATTGCTGATGGTACTCAGGGCAAGATGTAACCGAAATCTCTAAGCCGTTTTTTTAATCGCTGCGGAAGCGTTAAAAATTTTCATAACTGAAATCACCCACAAATACATAACATTGTTTACAAACACAATATCCATTTGTGTTACAAAAGATTTACAAAACATGGCTTGTTTATATCAAAACATAATATCAAAGCGTTGGTCAAATTTCCCTTCCCACAAACAGAGCTAAACAGCTGGACTCACCAAACCTGCAAAAAGGAATCAACTGTGGGGAATTAGCACAAAGCTAAGTGAATGGAAGCTACAAACAAATAGTCATCAGCAACTATCCACAATCAAACAAACAACACATCACACAACCAGATCTCACAAACCACACAAATCTAGAGGACCTGCGGTTCTGCAGAACCTGCAACCGATGCAGGCCAAAGCAAAGGTTTACCGACAGTCCTTTACTACTTGGCACAGTTAAACCCCTTCCGTTGCAACGAATGCATCAGAAGATCTAGAACTGTTCAACCATAGCAAACAAGCCCAACCCAATAACACATGTTAGCTGTCCTCCAACAACCATGTACGCATACCATTAACCATACGTACAGGTCTCACCATGTGCACATACCATTAACCATGTACACAGGTCCGCCACACACAAAGAGATCTCAAAACATCAATCAACAGTCAACAATCAACAAATAAAAGACAAAACAGTCTATCATAGCATCAACATCTCAATATCAAGTAACCAATAACAGTTACCACCAATACAACTCGTGAGTAAACCTCCACTCACCTCTGTCCTCAATCGCGCTCGCTCAGTTATCTAATGTCACCGAGCCTTCGCAGTTCGTGAGAACACAACATACCAAAATCAGTCTCGATTCATAAATATATATTCACATATGTTTATATCAAAAATACTCCCATACAATAACTCAGATTCACATATAATGTAGACATTAAATATGCAATCCAAACGAAGCAGCTAACAACACTTCAAATTTCTGAAATTGCCTCGGATGCGTCGCGTCCAAGTTTTCGACGCGTCACGTCTAAACCTTCGACGCGTCGCATCGGGTCACGACTTCGAATGGCCATTCGAGCATCCACTTCGAACCCCCACTTCGAACGACCACTTTGAGCGCCCACTTCGAACAGACGTACACTTCGAACGCCCAAAAACCATACTTCGAATACCCACTTTTGAACTGACTTCGAATTCGAAGTCTACGAGGAACGCGTCACGTCCTACTATTAAACTCGACGTGTTGCGTCGCGTTTTCTTCGAGAACCAACCTGCAACTTTTCTTCATCTTCCAGCTCCATACAAACTCCAAATCACACATATAAAACTGGAATTCGATTTCTAACATTTCTAAACCCATAAAAGCTTCATGAAACATGTATACTAACATCAAGGATCCATCAAATCCATTTAAAATCAACAAACTAACAATACCCACATGTTAAGTTTTCTTTAAACTATCATCAATGGAGTTTCTTCATGTTCAAGCATCAAAACATATACAAAAGCTTACTGAATCAAACTTATAATCAACAAGTATAAACCAACCTTAGCTTGCAAGATTACTTCACATTTCAAGCAACTTCAACAATTCAAGTTCTTGTTCTTTAAGCTTTCTTCACTTGAAAGTAACACTCACAAAAACACACACACAATCATGATATTTCTCACAAATGAAGAGGTGATAACATCACCACTACATCCAACACACAAACAATTAACACACGTGTACTTTCTCAATCCAATTTCAACAAGCATGAGGTCTCAAACACCATGCATACATATACTTACACATACATACATACATACAAATATATATCATAATCAATTTAACAATTGATTTAATCAAATGATATATCAACATTATCCTTTCTAGATAATCCCAATTAATTAATTCTTCAAAATTAATTAACACACAACGAGGTATTTTCTACAACCCTCGTACTAAAACTCAACTTATCTAACTCATAAAATGATACGATATCAAATATTCATTTTAATCTCATATTTAATAATAAACACACAAAAACAAACACACTTCAACTTACCACCGACCCGCTCATAAGTAGACCGGGTTTTCGGATGTTACATAAGAAGACCGAGGGACCGAGTCGCAGGGGTCAAGCATTTCAACTAACCGCGGAGGAAGCCAAGACTGAGCCGGATGTGGTCGCAGGTACTTATTTTGTTAAATCGAAACCTGTACTAGTATTGTTTGATTCGAGGGCCAGCAGGTCCTTTGTATATTTTAACTTCTATGATAAACTTGGAACTACGTCTATTAAGTTAGAAGTAGCACTGGAGGTAGATATTGCAGAGACAAGGCTATATCAATAACAAAAGTGTATAGAAGTAACTACAAACATATAGAGGGAGATGAAATCAAGATCGACCTGATATTTATCGGTTATGAAGATAGAGCAATTTGCTTCCCGGTGCTGCAAAGGACTGGTGGTCCCTGTTGCTTATGCAGAAAGGTGAAGCACTAGTAGGGCCATCCTCGGAAGAGTTCAAGGTGTTGTTTACTACAAAGTTCACACCAAGGGTAGAGGTGAAAAGAGTGAAGAGGGAATTCCCGGCCATGAAACAAACAACAGAAACCATCACTGAGCTCAACGTGCTGTTCTTGGAAAAGGCTAGGTTTTGCCCTGAATAAGTGGTGGATGAGAAAATAAAGATGTTCCGTTATATGGATGTTTTAAAGACGGAAATCAGGGAGTTTGTGGATGAGTCCACGTATCAGACCTTGGGGCAGATGATGGGGTATGCGAAGGCAAGGGAATTGGAACCGGAGAAGTAAGCGGCGGAAAGATAGGCCAAGAGGAAGTTACAACAGGCTGAAGTGGGGTACAAGAAGGAAAGGTTCAATGTACCAAATCAAGGGAGAAGAAAGAATCAACTAAGAGTGTAAGATGCGGCAAGCACCACCAGGGTACGTATGGTGGTGCGTGTGGAGACTGGGCATGATCATGATTGTTTCTTTCTCGATGTGATGGATGAATGCTTAATTGATGAGGTTGAAGAATTTCTAAAAGTCGAGACACCAGAAGTAAACTCTCCACATGAACATGAGTTGAATCTTGAATCTGATGCTGAGATCAGAGAGTTAGAAGAGCTACTAGAGGTCGGTGACCAGGAGACACCAGAAGAGGAGTCCGAGTTTGTAGAGCTAAAGAAAGGTGATGATTTAAGAATAAAGACTTCTTTAGAAGATCCTCCCTCCTTGGAGCTTAAAGAGATCCTAAGCCACTTATCTCCAGGGTGACTTTTCACTTCCCATGATCATATCTTCTCATCTTTCTGATATCGAGAAGTCAAGGCTTCTAGAGGTTCTCAAAACTCACAAGCGGGTAATTGTCTGGAAAACCACCGATATTACTTGGATTAACCCAGCCTTCTGTACACATAAAATCCTCATGGTCATAAAACTACTTGATGCTGGGATCATTTACCCTATCTCAGATAGTCCGTGGGTAAGCCTGGTGCAAATAGTGCCAAAAAAGGGAGGAATGACCGGTATGCAAAATGATCAGAGAGAACTCATCCCCAATTGCACGGTCACTTGATGGAGAGTGTGCATAGATTATCACCCTTTAAATGATGCCACTCGTAATGACCATTTCCCCCTCCCCTTCATTGACAAGATGCTTGAGAGACTTGCTGGGAACAAGTTCTACTATTTCCGAATGGTTTCTCGGGTTATTTCAAAATCTCAGTTGACCCTAAGGACCTAGATAAGAACACCTTCACTTGTCCTTTTGGGACATTTGCATATAGAAGGATGCCGTTTGGGTCTGTAATGCCCCAGCCACCTTTCAAAGGTGCATGACGTCCATTTTCAACGATATGCTCGAGGACTGCATGCAAGTATTCATGGATGACTTCTAAGTTTTTGGCAGTTCTTTCGAGGCGTGTCTCGGGAATTTGAAACGTGTGCTTAAACGACACGAGGACTCTAATCTTGTCTAGAATCGGGAGAAATTCCATTTCATGGTGAGAGAGGGTATTGTCCTAGGGCACAAAATCTCAAGTGTGAGGTTGCAGGTTGATAAGGCAAAAATCGACGTGATTGCAAAACTCCCTCCACCCACGAATGTTAAAGCTATCAGAAGCTTCTTAGGTCATGTGGGCTTCTATAGGCGTTTTACTAAAGATTTTTCTAAGATCACTCGCCCTATGACCCATTTGTTGGAAAAGGATGTACCATTCATGTTCTCTCCCGAGTGTGTACAGGCCTTTAACACTCTCAAATAAAAGTTCACAGATGCACCCATCATGGTGCCGCCCGATTGGACCCTTCCATTTGAGCTAATGTGTGATGCTAGAGATTTCACGCTAGGTGCCATGTTGGGGCAAAGAAAAGATAATCACTTCCAGCCCATATACTATACAAGTAAGAAACTGACGAGTGCGTAAGCAAATTATACTACGACCGAGAAAGAACTCCTAAAGCTCATACGTTAGATCTTGCTTCTATAGAAGTTTGACCTTGAAATAAAAGACAAGGGTGCTGAGAACCTAGCTGCAGATCATTTATCTCGCCTTGAGAACCCTCATCTAGAGGAGCTCAATGAAGATCAGATTTGAGATACCTTTCACGATGAGTTATTGAAGATGATCGATGGAAAGGAAGAGGATGAAGACCCGTGGTTTGCTGATATCGCTAATTATTTAGCCACGAGAACCGTGATGAAAGGTATGACATATCAGCAGAGGAGTAAATTCTTCTCTGATGTGAAGTACTACTTCTGGGAAGATCCATATCTGTTCCTAGTTTGTGCCGACCAGTTTATGCGCCATCCTGTGTTTGGGCTTGAGGAAAAACAAATTCTTGAACATCTCCAAAAGAGATGAAATGCCACAAAAGAGCATCCTTGTTTGTGAAATATTTGATTTCTGGGGGATTGACTTCATGGGTCCAAATCCTAACTCTCATGGCAACAAATATATTCTAGTGGCAGTAGACTACCTGTCTAACTGGGCGGAGGTGAAAGCCCTCCCCACCAATGATGCACGAGTAGTGGTTTACTTTCTAATAAGTCTTTTTCCCCGGCTTGGTATCCCTAAGGTGTTTATCAGTGACAGAGGTACACACTTCTATAATCAGCAGCTTGAAAAAGTGTTGGAACGTTTATTAAATGGATACACCGCTCTCCAACAGCCCGACCGTTGACGGCTCAGCTAACCCCAGGGAGTATCTATTTCCTCTTAATTTTCATCTTTACACATTTCTATGCTTATTTTGTTATTGCATTTGGGACAATTCAAATTTCTAAGTGTGTGGTGGGGGCTAAGTTTCACTTAAGCTTATATTTGTCCTTGCATATTGTCTGAAAGCGCTTAAAATTGGACTAGTTTGTTTTTAATTTCTTATTCCATCTACATGAAAGTGATTGAATTGTATGAATTAGGTTGTTTTCTATTTTCTATATTAGAGAATAGTTGAGTGTTGATGAAACGACATGACTTAGCATATTTAAAGCCTATGCGTACTTGAGAGATTGAGCCTGACAGATGTCATTCTTGAATCTGTATTCATTTGATGTGAGTATGTCTGAATGCACTCATTTTATAACTTGTGTCTAAATACTTGTCGAAACCACCATAATGAGTGTATTAGACTATTGCACTCAAAGATGTCATCATTGTGTTTAGCCTTTTGTTTCAGTCATTTTCTTTGTTTCTTAAATAGTCTCACTTGTAGGCTATCTAATTAGTCCTACCATTAGTATGCGTAGAGGACTAGAGGGGTGTGAAGAGTAGGGGGATCTCTTGTGCAAAGCAAAGGCAGAAGCAACTGGTACTTGAGCGGGCGGGGGGGGTGCTCACTTTTAGCACTCGAAACCCTCGTAGCTATGTCGAGCCTAAGCCTTTTTTGTTTTCAACCCAAATTTAGCCTTTTTTCCATTTATTTAGCTTTCTTTTTGGCCTTAGCTTAAATTCAGTTTGGTTGAATATGTGTCGTGTTAGTGTTTTCTTAATTTTATTGTTATATCAATTTGTGAATTAAAAAAATACATATGCCGAGAGTTGATAGTTGATACTTAAAATAGTGGCATTATCTTTGGATTTTGCAAGTTGGTGCACAAAAAAAAGCAAAAAAATGCAAAAAAAGATAGAAAAAGAAAAAAAGTGAGCAAACAAAAAAGAGCATGAAAAAAATGAAAATATATATGCTAAAAAAATAATCGTGTCTGCAAGTATCCATATTATGTTTGAATGTTCTGTTTCTCTATTAGTCGTGATTTGTCCGTACTTCATGTTAGTGTTTTACCATTCTAGTTTGAATGGTAGTGTGTTATCTAACCAAATTTTGAGTTTTTCTATATTTTAGTCACTTTAAATTTCCATTTCCTATCCTGACCCTTAGCATGAACATTACTACCTAAAAGTCATCTCGAAAGTCTTAAGTCCTCTAGTGGTAGAGATTATATCTAGATACAAGCTTATGATAATGATGTATTTCATGACATTTGTGTGCTCACTAAATATATTTGCCTAAACACTTGTGTGAAGAGTGAATACCCGGTGAGAATGCGAAGTCATGCGCAGTTTTAGAGATGCTTAATGAAATCTGATTAAGATATAGAATTCATCTGAATCGTGTGGGTAGATAATTTGATTGTGTACGGGAGAGGATGATAAATTTGATTGATCTGGTTTGGGTGTTTTTCATCATAATTTGCTTGGACACAAGTAAATTTTGAGTGTGGGTATTTGATATTGTCGTATTTTAACATATAATACATATATATATATTTATTTATTTATTTATTTCACAACGGTATCTATGTTTTTCGAATCAAATTATAGCCTAAATTATGTGTAAATATTTACTTATTCAAACATTGGCTATTTGAGATGAAAAATGCCCAATGAGTAAAAGATATACAAAAAGATGGTAAATTATTAATCAAGATGGGCTTGTGTGCGTGGGTTCAAGAAAAAAAGGGGCTAAATGACAATTAGTAACATTTGAATTTTCAAATCATGCATGTGGACTCTTTTGAAATGCAAGATGTGCGAAAATTTATAGGGAAGATCAAAGATGTTATACAAAGAAGTTTTATATATTACTAGCAGGGTACCCGTGCAATGCGGCGACGGTGAATAAAAATAGTTTGTAAGGAGTTGTTTTGGTAGGTATTAATCAAGAGGTCACATAAGACGTAATTTTGTAATTTTTATTTAGTAGGTGAAAAGGGAATGAAATTTAGATGTAATTTTGTAATTTTTATTTAACAGGTGAAAAGCGAATATTATATATGGAATTTATGGAATGTTATTAAGTTTATGAAATATTCTGTTTTGTAAGTTTTGCTATGGAATTTATGGAAAGAGAATATTCTGAAATTTATGAAAAAATGAATGTTATTAAGTTTATTTTATGGAATCATTTTTTAATAGATGGGGGTAGAATAGTAAAAAAAAAAACTTAAATACTTTATATAATAGTAGATGATGTAAAGATTATGCGGCCACAATTGGAAGGATATATGTATACACAATGGCTGCATGAAAAAAGGGGGAGATACATAATTGACAAATACTCACATACGGCACACAATTAAGAAAGACGCAATTCAACAATAAAACAAAAGCAGAAGTTAATTAGATCAATGGGATCTGAACTAGTGTTTGAAGAGTGAGATCACGATTTTCAAGTGATTAACTCAGTTTGTTTATCATCAGTCTATAATGACTTATAAACTTGGCTTGTTTCTTTGTATTTGTTGTTTTCTAACTTGTCTATGAGTTAGAGCTCATGTTTTACCTAGATTAGATGAAATATAAATTTATTTATTTTGGTTCGTAAATTATATGTTTGATTTTTGTAAGTTGCATTCATTTAAAGATCCACTCATTTAATGCTTTTACTTTTAATTGATTATTCTATGG
This sequence comes from Dittrichia graveolens, assembly GCA_038502395.1. Taxonomy (NCBI): domain Eukaryota; kingdom Viridiplantae; phylum Streptophyta; class Magnoliopsida; order Asterales; family Asteraceae; genus Dittrichia; species Dittrichia graveolens. Next base: position 33,700,655 of record JARJIL010000003.1, on the reverse strand, counting down.
GTTGTTATGTGTTTTAATGGGAATTAATTATGCATGCAATCTATATTAGTAATTTACTTGTTGAATTACTAGATAAACATTAGAGATAATGTTTAGGAGTAATTAATTGCATTAAGTTAGTGTTAACCTATCAAACGGGAGTTAGTAGGTTAAAGAGTGATTCAAGAGAGTAGCCTATTATTGGATTGTGATCAAGATGTAATTAGTTAGACAGGTTTATAAAGGGATTTCTTTACCTTAATTTAATTAATTATTTAACTTGACGATTCGGGAGATGAGTTAGGTTACCTGTCAGAATCATAACCTTCATAATTCATGTTTCATAATTAATTAAGACTAGGTGGATTCGACTATATGTGAAACAAATCTTCCATATTGTCCAGAGTCAGTTTTCTTTATATTCTATCGTTCTTTTGCTCGTTAAATTTATTTATTTAGTCGCCTTTTCACTTTCTTAGTTTTATTAGTTTATTTTAGCAAATCCTTCTCTTAAATAATTTATTTAGGTTAACTAGTAGAATCTAGTTTAATAAAATACTCTTACCGTTCTTGTGGAGACGATACCCTACTTACCTAGACTATACTACTACATGATCCAGTCATACTTGCTGGTAGTGTGTGGTGAAACTTAGGTGATTTTGGACTTAAATTTAAAACATGATTTTTGCGCATCAATTGTCATTCATCAATTCCGTCTTCTTGATGAAACAAATAATCTCCTCAACAGCCTCACTCTTATCTCTTAAAAAGAATACCCAAGTGTATCTTGAGAATTCATCAACCATAACTAGAGCATACTCACTTCTACCAAAAGTAGCAGTTGTAACAGAACCAAATAAGTCCATATATAACATGTAGAATGGTTCAGTATTAGAGAAAGCTTGCTTGGATGGAAAAGATGTCTTGTGTTGCTTTCCTTTCTCACATGCAGAGCAAGGTTTGGGCTTGGAGTAAGCCAGTGAAGGTAGTCTTGACACTAGTTCTCCCTTGCTTAGCTTGTTGATATTCTTGAAGTTCAAGTGAGAAAGTCTATTGTGCCATAACTAGTTTATGTCAATTACACATTTGGAATACAAACAGGTTTCTTTAAAGGGATAACCAGAAGACATGTCCAAAATGTACACATCTTTGACCCTCTTGGCACTTAACACTTCTTTACCTTCATTGTTGATTATGGAACCCCCTCTCTTGTTGAAATGGACTTCGTTATCTCCATCACACAATTTACTTATGCTTATGAGATTGTATCTCAATCCTTTAACAAATGAAACATTGGACAATTTGAGGTTCCCCTTATGAAGTTCACCTTAACCCTTGGTCTGGCCATGGTTGTTATCACCAAATGTTACTTTAATTAGGACATTTGTCTTTCTTGTAGTTACTGAGTAAAGCTTTGTTTCGTGTCACAATCCTTGAACAACCACTATCTAGGTACAATGTATCATTGCCCTACACATATATGAATTAAAGAAGGATTAGTAACACTTTTGGGCTTCCACTAATTAGTGTAACCCTGTGGATTTCACTTAGCTTTCCACATAACTTCAGGCTTCTTAGGTATGATAGGAATAACCATATTTTCAATACAAGTCCGTTGTTTTGATTTCCCTTCTTAAAGACATTCATATGCGTTATGTTCTTTACTTCCACATTTATAACACTTTTGATTTTTAACGGCCTTGGGGTATTGAACAACTTTCCTTGAATGCCCATGAGTTACCTTCTTAATCCTCTAATGGGTCAGTAGCTGGCTAACTTGCCCACTCAATTTTTGAAATCAATCTTGTAACCTTGGATTGGTCTTTAGGTTTTAAAAGTTTTTAACCAAACTTTGATGTGGTATGCAAGCATCATTACTCTTACTCACAGTTCCTCCTATTGAAAAAGAGTTAAGTATCTTATGATCAGCTGAGCAATAATCAGAGGAGCTATGATCAGCTGAGCATCTATCATCTGTTTTCGATCACCTGATACAGAGGTATTAGCTAATGATTATACAGATTGCACAATACTTAGTTTTAAACCATCTGTTTTCAAGGATTGACAACATAAGGTCATATTGGTATCAACAGATGATTCTTTACCTTTACTTACATCCTTTGATTTAATAACCTCAGTATTGTTTTTACATTTTGATATCAATACAGAATTTTGATCAACTATAGGAGTGATTATGTCTTTCTCATGAGATCTTTCACTTTTAACAAATCTGTTGGTAAATACACTCTTTCCTTTAACATCCTTGTGAATGGCTTGTGGAAGAATGCCAACTTCTTCAAATATACTTATATTCTTAGTAGACTCAACATAACTAGCAGCTTTTGAGTAATTACTGTTGAAATATGCCCGCTGACACGAACGAGTTAATAGCACTACTGATGAAGTATAGGCCTATTGGATCACACACCAAGTATTGATTCTGACAACACGATCAAGCAAAAGAGAGAGAAAGGCCAAAATGAGATTTGGCAGCATGGTACACGGGCCGTGTCCTTGAACACGGGCCGTGTCCAGCCCAACTAGCACGGGGCGTTTTGGCCCAAGTAGAGGTCGTGTTGGGTCTACAAGACACGGGTTAACTTAGCCCAATTGAGGCTGTGGGCGTTGGGCCTACACGGTCGTGTTGACCAACACGGGTCGTGTACGATCACTGTAACAGCAGAATAAACAGCTTTAAACACTCATTTTAATGGGATTAATGTGTGTGAATGCTAGGCCACGATTCATATGTCTCTGGAACAGAACTTTGGGAGTTATAGAGTCTTATGCATGTGTTCATACTCTCTCCAATTGTTCTTCTTCTAGGTGATCAAGTTTGGTGCACAAGAGAAGTTAACATACACTTTGTGGTCTAGACTTGATGCACAAAGGTGTTTCTTGTTCTTGTATTGTGTTGTTTTGGTAGCTCCTCCAACCTACTAGCATTGGGGAATCAATTGTGCTTGGAGTGGACTTCTTTGTAGGAATTCTCTTCTTGAATTCTACACACTTTGACAAAGAAGAAAGCTTGTGGTGATCTTGTATGATGGTATAATCTTTCTTCTACCTTGTTTATTATATTCTAGTTGCAACTTCATGTTTAGATGTTGGTCCATGGCATGTGTGTTTGTTTGGCTAGTTTAGTTTTTGTATTGTATCTTGCTTCCGTTGCTACTCGTTTATACCAAACAAATACCTTCAATGGTATCAGAGCCATATCTAACATGGCTTTGCACTAACGAGTCTAGAAAAACCATATAAATATTTTATACAAGAAAATTGCTTTCTTGAAATGATTTTTCGTGTAGACGGTTGCTAGGCTAAAATTGATATGTTTGTAGCCTACATAATATTCATATAAATATTTTTATATTAGAAAATTATTTTCTAGAAATGGTTTTTCATGTAGATTCTTGTTAGGCTAAAATTGGTATATTTGTAGCCTACCTAATATTTTAGTTTTTATATCGAGTCGAGAAAAACCATATAAATACTTTTATATAAGAAAATTGTTTTCTTAATATTGGTTTTTCATTGAGACTCTCGTTGTACTCTTGTTGTGCTAGAATTGTTATATTTGTAGCCTTGTTAATATTTTAGTTTTTATATTTATATATTTGTTGTAACTTGGCATGAAGTGTACACAAGTATATACTTATAAATGTATATATGAATATGTGTCTCAAAAATGGTTTAGTACACTAATGCATATGTACAAGGATTGTCATTATGGTGCCTTTGATGTTGTTGACAATCTTAACTAAAATATAGATAGATATTTGTATCATGGTTTTGTGTGGCACACCATGTTTCATTTATGTTGCGTTTGGTTAATTCGGTAACACGATATGCCCTTAGACCTATGTGTTGTGGTGGTTGATTGATTTGGTTTTTGGTGGCCTACGTGCCGTATTGGTGTAAATATTTATTTATTTATTTGTTGGTGCGGCTTGCACGCCGTTTCTTTTATTCCGTGTATTTGTATAAATAGTGTAGGAATGCAACATGCGTGTCGTTTATATATATTCTATGTATTTGTAAATAGTATAGAATTAGAACCGGAGAAATCAGCGGGAGTCATGGTGATGACGTCTTGGCGAGAAGGAATCGACACGCTATTAGAGGTGTTGGATTCGGTGGGAGCTCACCCAACGAGACTTTAACTTGTTCTTAGGTTTTGGCCTCGTTTTCCCCGTTGTGGCTCACGGGGAAAACGCATAGGATTTTTGGGCATGTTAGCGAATTATATATATATTTGCGTGATTGTGTTTTATTTTTCTATGCATGGATTAGGATTCGCATGCTAGACAATTTTTCTATAAAATTAAATAAAACACAACGTTTGTTAAAATGGTTAACAATCTCGCGCGAATAGAATTGACAAAGAAAATATAAACTTGGTATTATATTTAAAAAGTGCTTAAAATCGTTTTGACACTTACTTTGTTAATTCACCAAAAGGGTTTTTTATAAACCGGAAACAAAATCCCGTTTTTCAAAATGTAAATCACGCACCATCCGTAAGATGACACCACCTGAATCTAATGAATTAAGGATGATTGTCGAGCTAAGCACGAGTCATTTCTTGTGTAGTTGTGTGGAAGGTGAGTGGGGTAACTCGCATGATTGGTTGTCGAGCTAAGCACGAGCCAATTGATGGTCAAGAGTGCCATGTGTCTTGTCGGACGGTTTACAATTTTAGTATATAACTCTTGATTAGTTGTCGAGCTAAGCACGAGCTAAACAAAAAATTATATATTAAGATTGGTATAAGGAAGGGATCAAACATGCCAACCGACATAATGGATGTCAACGGATCCCGCAAGTGTCTAAGAGTTGTAATAGAGATTACAATTGGTAAAATGGTTTCCGGCCTAAATAGCTTCGCCACGTGATCCGCGATAAACCCGTCACGGTGCGAGGTGAAATAAGGTTCTTAGCCCTTGTTATAAATGATTGTTTTATCTAAAACTATGGGATAATTGTTTTAACAAGGTTTATCTAAACTAACCAAAACTCGTATTATTGTTATTTATAGATGTCAAACCATAACAACACCACGTCAAACATCTCACTTCGTGTGTTCCTAGAAAGGGAGAAACTCACGGGGGTGAACTTTATTGCATGGCTTAGGTAATTGAGGATTGTCCTACGCTATGAGTCAAAATTACACATCCTTGAGTAACCCCTTCCGGAGCCACCTGCTACCAACGCGACTTGGGCCGTCCGATACGGGTATGAAAAACGTGTTGAGGACACGCACGATGTTGCCTGCCACATGTTGTCAACTATGAGCTCGGAGTTGCGAAAGCAGCTCGAGCACATGAGTGTGTACAATATGTTAAACAAGCTCAAGAACATGTTCCAACATCAAGTTAGGCAGGAAGACTATGAGTGTGTTAAAAGCCTACTCGGTTGTAGGCTGCAGGAAGGCGGGAATGTTGGTCTTCACGTCCTTAAGATGAAGGCGAACGTGGATCAAATGGAGAGGTTAGGATTTCCTATTGGGAGAGAGCTCGCTATGGATATTGTACCCCAGTCTCTGCCCACATCATATGATCAGTTTGTCACAAACTATCATATGCACTGAATGGAGAAATCCTTAAGCGAACTGCATGGCATGTTGAAGTCTACGGAGTCAGACATGGCCAAGCATAGTTCCACCTCAACCACTCCCATCTTGGGTCTAAAGAAACAAAAGAAAAGGAAGAAGAAACCGACCCTAAAAGGAAAGGTTGGAGTTTCCAAGCCTATCATTGATATTGAGTCAAAGGACATAGAGGATGTGTCTCAAGAAGAGACTCAAGAAAAGGTGGTTTGCTACTTCTGTGGAAGATTTGAAAATTGGGGCCGTCACACCTGCCCTACATGCCGAGAGGATATAAAACTTCTCAGGAAGAGACCGTTAACCTTCCATCTTCAGGTACATTCATGATTCATTGCTATTCTTCTATAAGTTGGGTTGTTGACCCGAGCTAATTGACTCACGTTTGTCACAAATTTGTTTGTTACAAAGTGTAGGTCCTTTGGTGAAAGAAAAGCATGAAAAACCGAATCTCGGGCGAGGAAACCATGATGATTTTCCTCTAAGAGAAGATAAGGAGACTTGATCTCGCTTTTGTCGCCGGTTTATTTATTACTTTATTGCCCTGCGTGGCAATTAACATCTCTTTGTATGCTCGTTTTCAATTACGATGGACATAATTTTGAAGTTTTAAGAATTGATGTAAAACCTTTTTGAGCGATGTTTATTCAAGGTTTATTTGTGTCATAGCTCATGTGTTGTTTTGCCCTGCGTGATACACAACTTTACATGTGGTGACGATGATTTTATTCTTAAAATATGAAATTTCTTATGAGAATCTATTGTGAGATATTGTGTTACATTCAAAAGTTTCCATATCATGGCATACACAAGGTTTTGTTACAAGTAATAGAATATTCATGAATAATTGATTCTGAATCCAAAATATTTTGGATAAACTATCTTTGTGTGATAATCAACTTTGCCATATAAACAAGAAATATATCACCTAGGTCCATGTGGCTAGGATCTCGGAATAGTTTAGCCTCGGGCTAAACGTTTTGATGTTGATCTTATTTATTAGGCTAAGATGATTATGAGATTCTTCACCGGAGTTTTGTGAGACGATTATAGGCTTGTTAGATATTGATCACATTTTGTGGATAATCCGTTCAAGCACATCACAAAGAATAACGAAAGAGAAACTTCTTCGTCACTACCTTGATGGTAGTAGGTGCGAGACGTTTACTAGTTTGGGTATATGTCTGAAACCTTGTTGGTGTTCAGAATTAACCAAGACAAATTTCATAATCAATAGGGCATATAGATCAAGATACTTAAATCTAGTTAAGATGCTAAGATATCTACTATCTATATATTGGATGACCATATAGTGAATTGTGAAATTGTTTCACAATTCATATCCTACTAAGACGCATTGGCACATGGTGTCATGGAGTAGGGACCCGGGTGTTGTTGATCCGGTTTATGATGGGTCAAGAATGTGTGTCCGATTTGTTGGGATATTCATTTGCCATTGTGACTAAGTCCTCAAATCCAAAATCAATTGAGAGTCTATTTAGCATTTATTAAGATACGACTAGAAAGGTTCTTTGCTTGTCTATCTTATAGTTCGAAGTTATCCATTCTACATTCAGCAGGAGATGGATAAACTTGAAATCAAGAAGTGCTAATACATTTGAGGAGTTCTTTTAAGTTTTAGCTATTTAACCTTTTGAGAACAATGTTTGTTGCTTAAAAGGGGAAGAAGAGAGAAACTAAAACTAAGGCATTCCAGTGGAAGAACGTGGGACTTAAATGAAGACTTGATGATGATACTAGCATATAATCTAATGTCTTTGATAGATGATCATCAAGGTTATGCTGGTATGCCTGACTAAGAGTCACTACTTCTTTTAATTCTGATAAGAGTCATATAGAGCCAAAGAGATATGGGTTTCTCATATCTAAGTGGCGGTGGCTTGATGGTGAGTCATGTTGAGTTCACCACCTATCGAAAGACGTAGTGGACCTAGAATTCACTAAAATAAAAGAAGTAAATGATAAAGAGATGCAATCCATTTGAAATGTCCAAGTACTTGACTTGACTTGATCCCGTACCAAGGTGTATACCAAGGTGGTAGTGACGGGATTAACATGGATGGGACTGTAGACAACTTCAAATACCGACTAGTGGTAAAGTTTTCATGATGGTTATAGAGAAACTTGTCCTAGTGGCTATCTTGAAGAATGTTTGATACTCGTGGATATTAATGACCGCGTTCCGGCATGAAACAATATGATGAGGAAGTGCTTATAACACTCTCCGAGGGTTTTAATATACACCCGTAGTATTCGTATTATGTCTACAAAAGTGGATAAGTCCAATTCGGACTTATGCTAGCATCTTAAAGGAAATATCTTTGCTTACTATTAGAAAATCAAAGTGGTGAGTTTTCTAGAAGCATAGATAAGACCTTTTATATGTGTCAGGGTTAGTGGGAGCTTTGTTGTATTCCTAGTGTTAAGTGTCTATTGAGGATAATGTCCCGATATTAGGTTATCTGCAAACCTAATTAAGGAATTACTGCTTCATAAGGGCATTTAGGAGATACAAAATTGGATAGTATCTAGTTCAAGAAATATAGAGATATGTTCTTGATGTTTGACGACTAGAATAGACTTGGAGTAAGTAGTTACTCTAATGCGTGTTTCTGCTAGAATAACTGTTGATTTTGATCAAAGTTTATGATCCTAACTTGTGGTGTTGATTGTTGGTTCTTAAGTATCACTAACCCTATTGTGGGCTTTTGAGACAATGAGGGTGTGATTACTTTAACCATTTTTGAAAAGTAAGATCTCTTTGGTTAATACTTTTGAAGTAGTCTTGTCAAAAGAGATATAATTGAATAACAAACGTACTTATGGATGTTGTGGTACAAGTCCACTAGTTAAGCCGTTGTTATGGACTAGTGATGTTTATCATACTAGGTCAATTAGCATTTCTAATGCATGTAACTTGGCTTGAATATGTTTTGGTTCATGTTTGATTGGTACTTATGTTTTGGGGACGTTAAGCAGTATTGCAATTCATACTATATCGATTATTAGATGGAGATTTAATAATACGCCGAGGGCGGGTATTTTATGAATCCTTATTGTGTTCCATCTTAGCATGTTTAAACACTTCCGAGAATGTTTTCCATTCTAAAATCTCCACAATCGGTTATACTTTATGGGAGGAAGTATAAATTAAGATTGAGGTAAAGAATCGGTTTTGTTAAACGTGATTCATGCCTATACTTGAAAGGGGTTTCAAGTGATTGGAGGACCCGCACCCGAGTTCGCTTCATGGTTCTAGTCATAAGTAACTCGGGATAATGATGGCGTTTCATCCACAATCTCCTTCAGCCGATTTGGCTAAAGTGAATGCCTGGGATAAAGTGGTAGCCCACCTAATGGCACTACGAAGATCTGGATGCAGTGCCCCTACAAAATGGGCAATCTTCGATTCTTCATCAGGCACCCAGTGCCCCTACAAGATCTGGATGCAGTGCCCCTACAAAATGGGCAATCTTCGATTCTTCATCAAGCACCCAGTGTTTGGCAAACCTCATCTTTTCGTTGAATTGACTGATGAGTTGGTCCAAAGTCATACTACCGGTCACCTGCAACACCATAAATTCCCTCTTTATTTTAGCAATCTCAAAAGTTCCACAGTATTGCTCGCAAAGTTTCTCCTGGACTTGACTCCAAGTGATGCTATCCTGCTGTTGTTTTGTGAAATGTCCGGTAATCGAATCGCACCAGACCATGGAATCTCCTTTCAACATCCTTGATGCGTATTTTACTTTCAATTCGTTTTCGCAGTTGCAAGCATCTAATGTCTTTGTCATTTCCCTAAGCCAATTCAAGGTGATACTGGGGTCAAAACTTCCCCGGTATTCAGAAGGCTTGCAGTCTAGGAACTGTTTGTAAGTACACAATTGTTTAAATCCTGGAAACGCAAACGGATAACCTCCGGGTTGTGGATACGGATAGAAAAAGGGTTGTTGCGTCATCTGAGTCATTGGTGGTAGAGGTACTGACATTGGTGGTATTGTTGCTTGTGTGGATATCGCAGTTGGTACAGGGGTTGGTTCTGGTTGATTCAATCTCTGTTCCATGTTAAGGACTTTATTTCGAAGATCCATCAATTCATTCTCTAGTTTAAAGATATACTCGCTCTGGTCTTCTTCTTGCTCCTGACCAGATGTTCCTGCCTGGTTTACATTACTCAAATCTTCAATAACTGGTGCCTCTGCTATAGATTGGGTCACAGGAGGTAGGATAGGAGTCTCTCTATCAGCCATAATCTGTTACAATCACATCACCTCATATTTCATTAGCATAAACTGTTAGTATCCAAAATACTAACTACTACAGACAACTCTAACTCACCCTAATTCCCCCGAAGGAAAGCTTGACCCGTCACGAGCCAAGATTTGGGAATGCAACACTCTAACCGTGCATGCATCGCCAAACCTAGGCTCTGATACCAAACTGTAACACCGGAAAATCACAAGCCATTTTTTTTAAAACGCAGTGCGGAAGCTAATTGAAACCAACTTGATTACATATAACCAACATTTACAAATATACAATCATTTGTTCAAAAGACAACAACATCATAATCAAATGTTTGGTGTTACAAAATAACTGGCTCGTCTCTTTTAAAACTAGTATCAGAGTGTAAACACATATCCAGAGAAGACCGGCGGTTCAGCGCAAAACCTACAACCAATGCCGGCCAAAGCAAAGGTTTACCGATAGCTTTCCACTAGATTGGCACAGTAAACCCCCCTCTGAGCAACAAATACAACAGAAGGCTACTATTGTTCAACCAACCAGTTAGACAAGCCCAGCCCAAGTCCACGTATAGCTGACTTCTCAAACGCAACTCAAAATCATCCTAAGAGCGCGTATCGACCAAATAATCACGCAGCAGTTAAACAATAATCATTATCACAATCAGCAGTTCAATCAATTCAATCTCAAACCACAATCATGCTTCACATCAATAAAATTAACTGCAGTCTTTACCATCTGTGTTTAACGTCCACTCACCTCTGTTTCAGCTTGAACTTAGTTATCTAATTTTACCGAGCTTTAGGATTGCCTGAAAACACAGCAATAACCAAATCAATCTCAATCTCATATATATATATATATATATCCATATATTTATAGAACAATATCAAACAATAAACATTCACAAGTTTGACACAAAGTATCGGATTTTTAGAAATCCGCAACTCGTAGGTTCCGGATTCTCAAACTGTCGGATTCTTGCAAAAGTGTCGGATTTCCCTCAGTCTCGGATTTTACTTCTCGGATTTGGGTATAGGTTTTGGGTATCGGATTCTATCATTCGGATTTCACTAAGTACCGGTTTTGGGCTATCGGATTTCAAGTCTCGGTTTTCACATGAATCGGATTTAACAAGTGAACTTTGGAGTACAGGATTCTAGTATCGGTTTTCAACACTCGGTTTTCCAAACTTTCGGTTTTATCCACATTCGGAATTCACGTCTTTCTTCAATCTCCAAAAACCGATAGTTCATAAGATCATCCAATCTACCATCTTCATAACTCAAACCCAGAAAGTATGAACTCATCATATCATTTCATAATCATATTTAAATACTTTTAAACACATATTCATGCATCAATACACCATATTAACATACAAATCATATGAACACAATCAACCATCAAGACTCATATGCTTAAAAACCAATTCTATGATTTATCATAATTTCATGTTAAGTTACCAACAATTCTACCCAAACTAACATGCAAACCCAATAAAGTATAGATCTAACCTTTAACTTGCTTTAATTCACACAATAAAAAGAAATCCGATGCTATCTTCTTTCCTTCGGTTTTGCTTGGCAGAGAAAATGCTCACAAACACACACAACACGTTTCTTCAATTTGAATAATGCATGCTTAATTTGATAAGCCCCACGTATACAATTTAGAAAACAATAGGTGGCATACATACTCTTAACACACATACACGTGCACACCCACATAAACATACATGCATACGGTTTCATACATACATATAAATAATTAAATTTAATCTTTAAATTAAATTAACTAATTACTCAATTAATCACAATTAAAATAGATAAACAAATACCACAAACCTGCTAGTCTCCTAGCCCAGGTTTGAGGGTGTTACACAAGACTCTGCAAGTCTTCATCCTCTCCAACCTTTTTCTCAGCTTCCCTTTCCTCCTTTTCTTCATCACTTGAATTTTCATCAACAATAGGAAAGCTTCTAAACTAGCTATCTCAAGAAACAAAGGCAGTGGATGGAGTTTTAATCACTTCCTTTATTTCTTTGGTGGCTAACTTCTTTTGTTTGGTGGACTGCTTGTGGTTTAACATATTACTATAGAGCTCAACAAGGGACATACCTTTCATCCTTTCAACATATCTAAGGATAGTGACAAAGTGATTCCAAGACTCTGGAAGAGAGTCCAAGAACTTGTTGACCAAGACAAAGTTGCTCTTTTTCAAGTCTGTCCTCTTATGGTCATTCACTAGGCAGTTGAACCTAGTGTAGGTTTGGGTAAGACTTTCACCTTTATGAGCAAAGAAGAACTCATATTCACAATTTAGAAGTAGCTTTTTGTTCTCTTTGACTTCCTCTGTGCCTTCTAGGTCACGGTCAAAGTGTCTATCATCTCTTTTGCAGAAACACTGTTGAGAACTTGATGATAGATTTCATCAATCTCTTGTCTTCATCAGGCCATTGATGGATAGGTTTGGTTATCACCCTATCGGCAGAGGGTTGATCATCAGACTCAGCAGTGACAAGGAGGATGGACACAGGGACATAAAAACCATCCCTAACAGTGTCCAACATTTGAACATCTAAAGTAAATAGAAAGAAAAGAGCTCTACTTTTTCGTATTGAAAATTTTTCTACATAAAAAACGGGACACCTTATAAGTGACCCAGTGTTTGGCAGGCATGCTGAAGCAAATGTTAGGCCATTTGGTGAGGGGTAGAAGCACTTGTAGAGTAAGCAAAATAGATCAAGATATTGATTATCTGACCTGCTCTAATACTAGTTGTTAGTCCTAGATTATATACACAACAACAAATGTTTGTAGAAGGGGGGTTGAATACAAGCTTAAGCTTTTTTTCTTAAATTAAATGCACACACTTACACTTTTAATATAATTCTTATTGAAATAAATCAAGAATTACATGTACAAGGAAGCAAAAATTCCTAATTAAATAAATACTAGTGACTGCATGGTAAACTACAACCTCTAGAAATCTGTGTGGAAATGCGAATACATAACAATGGATTTGATAACGAAACTACCAAAAACACCAAGGAACTACGACGCAATTTGGGTAGTGGTTGATCGGTTAACTAAAAGTGCACACTTCATACCGATTCGAGAAGCCAGCTCAGTTGAGAGATTAGCCGATATATACATGAAGAAAATAGTCTCAAGGCACGGGGTGCCGGTATCTATTATTTCTAACTGGGATGTGCGGTTCATCTCTAGGTTTTGGAGAAAATTTCACGAGGATTTGGGAACAAGGGTTAACCTCAGTACAACTTATCACCCTTAAACTAACAAGAAAAGTGAACGAACGATCCAAACACTAGAAGATATGTTGAGAGCTTGCGTGATCGATTTTGGGGGAAGCTGAGACTTGCATCTACCCCTACCAGAGTTTTCATACAACAACAGTTATCACGCAAGTATTAGCATGCTACCATATGAGATGCTATATGGGAGAAAATGTAGGACCCCGATCTGCTGAGGTGAGGTTGGACAGAAGGAACTTAGCAGCACGAAAATATTCTAGGAAACATCGGAATACGTCTAACAGGTTTGTGAACGACTTAAAGCGGCTCAAAGCCAATAGAAAATCTATGCAGATAAAAGAAGGTCATTGTTGGAATTCTAGGTAGGGGATTTCGTGTTGCTCAAAGTATCCCCGTGGAAGGAATAATACAGTTCAGAAGACGAGAAAAATTGAACCTGAGGTTCATTGGGCCGTTCAAGGTTATTGCACGAGTCGGCAAAGTAGCTTGCCGGTTAGAGCTACCCAAAGAGTTATCAAAGATACACAACACCTTTCATGTATCCCGTTTGAGAAAATGCTTAGCCAATGAGTCGGTGTTTGTGCCATTGGAGGACATCACCATAGATGAAAAACTGAACTACATTAAAAGGCCGGTTGCGATCATCGACATAAAGATTACACAGCTACGCAACAAGCAGGTGGGAATGGTGAAAGTACAATGGGAGCACCGGAAGGGCTCGGAATGGACTTGGGAACCAGAAGAGGAGATGAAAAGGAACTACCCCGCGTTATTCGAGTGAAGATTTCAAGGACGAAATCGTTTCTAAGTGGGGGAGAATTGTAATATCCGAAATTTCCGAATTTATAAAAGAATATTTTAGGAGTATAGATTGTCATTATTATTGTTGTTGAAATAAATTGCAATTAAATGGTGGACTAGTTGATCATTTAGGCTTGGATGGTCATTATTAACTAAAGGGGGGTGAATATTGGGCTAATTACTTGGTGGGCTTGAGTTGTTGTTTTAGACCTAATCCTTGTAAGAAAGATATGTATATATATATATATATATATGGAATTAGGGCGCAGCCCCCAAGGGCTACTACTACAGTTCCATTACTTCAAAATCAAGGTGTATTGCTCTCGAAGAACAGAGAAAGAAGGGAGCAAGAATCATTCTGGAACATTAAGAATTTCTAAAGAAATCATCAGGTAATATTTCCTACTTCATTGTGATGTTATAGGTATCAAATTTACTCTGTTCATGTAATGATTGAATACTCAACATCTGGGTTTTTGGGGTTTAAGCATGAACAAGAACAAACAAGAAAAAGATTGAACTAGACCCTCTAATACTTGATAAAATAGAAATTGATCTTACATGAAATGTTTAAATGAGTGGAGAAAGGCTTTGTGACAAAAATGAGATTATTTGGTCGAGTTTTGGAAAGTTGGATTTTTGGTAATGACGTCTGGGAGTTTCAGGGTTACGTCCGACCAAGATGATAGACTTGGTCTGACTTTCATATGATAAACTTGGTCCGACTTTCATTTGATAGACTTGGTCTGACTTTTGTATGATAGACTTGGTCCAACTTATGAGACACACTTGATCCGACTTATGAACATTTCAGTGGTCCGACTTTCGTATGATATAACTTGGTCCGACTTTCAGTGTATGTATATGGTCCAACCTTTGAAGTATGTATATGGTCCAACTTAAGATGTTTAAGGGTGGTCTGACTTATAAACTTGGGTGTGGTCCCACTTAAGACCCCAAATAATTGTATAAATGAGCAAGGGATTAATACCCGATATTTATTCAATTAGACTCGTTGTAGGTGACGGCCGGTCGACGAGTAGTCACAAGTGAAATCCTAACTAGAACCATGTAACTGAGACTGCAAACAGGTGAGTACTCTTACTTGCACTTTGAACTATGATATACATGACGGATATGTTGTATGTATTAACTGAATTGATGTGCCTTACTTGATAATGAAGCCGTTCACTTCGTTGACGGGAATGATGAGACCGTTCACTTCGGTGACGGGAATGATGAGACCTTTTACTTCGGTGACGGGAATGATGAGACTATTCACGTTGGTAACGGGGATGATGAGACCGTTCACTTCGGTGATGGGAATGATGAGACCGACTACCACGGTGGTGGGAATGATTGATGTTGATTATGTGGAACAAGTTGATAATGTGATGATTGGTTTAACTGTACGTAACGTGTGCTCTCTAAGGCTTGTGCTTACGATTGTTGTTTATCCATCTTTTTAGGTGATGACCACGGCGGGGCTCCAGCTCGTGTTTGATAGCTCATCCTCAACCAGCTTCCTCGACGTTTTTAAACTACCTTAATTTTCTATTGTTATTGACAATTATTGTTATCAAATTCAAGATTTCAGTTCAACTTTATCTGGGATGTAATTAATATTTAATAGTATCCTTTCGGTGTTGACTTCTAAATTCTCATCTGGTATAAAAAAAATTGGGGACGGTACAAGATCACTAATTTATGAATAAAATTAGAACCTGCTCTGATACCAATTGTTTTTCCCGAAAGATATAAAACTAACAAAGATGAATTTATCTAAGTACGGAAATAGTTTCAATAAACGAACACATGAAAATTTCAAAGTAGGATTATATTAATAATCAAACCCAAAAATGCGTACAAACTAAATCTCAAGAACTTAGTGAGACTCAATAGCGAACAAACGCTTACTTTTCTCAAACAAGTAATAAATGTATTTATATGCTAAGTAAACTAATCCTGACCATCTAATAAAGTTACACGTGCAGCGGTCTACATAAAATTAGGGAACAAAAATCTACACTGCCAGTTGAGCAAATTTAGGAACCCTGACTTCGCACATGCTACTCTTGTAGGCGACAACACTGAAACATGCGCTCAATTGAGGGACCATTTTATGTCTAAATACATACTTCAATTGAGATGTCCATTTTCAGTGAGACGGAGCTTTTCTTGAGATGGATGACCGGGCCCTTTTCTTCATATGGAGATCTTCAGGATTATTACAAAAAATAAACAAAGACCTTCAAATGCTTTCTTTGAAATACATCTTTAGTGATGAAATATAGACAAATAAGAGACTAACACAACCTAAGATAAGTATATTCTAACCTTTATCTTGTATATGATGTTCTTGATTCATGTTAACTACGCACATACATATGTTATATATATATATATATATATATATATATATATTATAATCAAGATTAAAAGATCCTAACCCCTTTCGGGTTTTAGGGGTTATGTTCATCACTCAAGTTTTCACCTTTTTAGTGGATTGCCTAGTTAAGATTAGAAAGTGTTTACAAACTCGAGGGGTTAAAGTTTCCAAAACAAAAGATAAAAGGTTGAGGGACCATTTATGTAATTAATCTGAAGTTATCGTTATATATAGTCACCTTTGACTTCATCTAGTCAAACCTCCCAAACTCATTTACATACATATGTACTACAAAGGTTGCCAATTTCATCTTCATTTTCTTGATCAAGAAAAAACATTTCAAGTAGCACAAACTAAACCTAGCAATCTTTCAAGTTTAAGGAATGACTGATTAGTTGATTTATTGAGTTTTAATGGGTTTTAATGATTCGAGGATGAATCAAGAGTTTGATTATGTTTATTGTTGTTATTTGTTAGTTTTGGGGTGTAGAAAACACCCCTGTAGTGTTTAAATTGATTTCAAGTGAGTGTCTTGATGTTTTGGCCAGAGTTACAGCAGACAGTCGGCGAACTGGTGCTGATAAGCGAAAGGCACGAGCATGCCTTTAGGGGTACGGTCGTGCCTAAGATGTAACATCCTAAAATGGGCCTAGTTGTACCCTTTGTATTTAGGGTTGTACTCCTATGAAATAAATATGAATTCCAAGTTTAAAGGAGGACAATATATATATATATATATATATATATATATACTGTTACTATTAAATGAGGTGTTGAATAAAAGTTGATGAAAACGAATAAAAGTTATGAAATAGTAAATGGTTTAAAATAAGGATTCCAAATATATCCTTGTTAGGATTTATGGATAGCATTTGGATAAGTTGTAAATTGAAAAAGGGAGCGGGATACCCGCCAAAAAGGACCACCACCAAAAGAGGCGCAGCCCCCTTGTGTTTATCTTTGTTTTCTTTTGCTTTCTTCATTCTTTTCTTCTTCTTCTTCTTCTTTTCTTTCTTTTTCTTTCTTCCTTTGAATAAACACACAAGCATCTCAAAGATTTGAAGCTTTAATCAAGTTTTAAGTGGAGATTAGGAAAAGGAAGATTGCATCTATCATTTGGGGACAAGTAAGTATTATTATTTTGAAGCTTAAAGTGTTATTGGGTTAAATAAATTATTGGTTTAATCTACAGATTTTGAAGTTATAATTGAAGATTTGATGTTTATAAAGTATCTAAAAGGTCCCAAACATGCTTTGTAAGTGTTAGGAGATGTTTGAGATTGATTTAGTTGGTATTTGGTCAAGTTTCAATCTGTAGAAAATAATGTCGGTTTCTTGTTGTTCATGTGTTGCGCCGCGACAACAAAAGGTCGCGCTGTGATGAGCTAATTTAGGCACGACTGAAATCTCTGTGTCGCGCCGCGACACATTAAGGGATCGTGCCGCGACCAGCATGACGCTACACGCCAGAGGTTAGGACGCGATGCGTCCGGGGCGTCAGTTAACAATTTTACTGTTTTCGCGTATTGATGCTTGGGTTGTTATTATAGCTTTATATATGGACTAAAGGCATCGTTAGAAGATTAATACAAGCATATTGGACTCAGGTGAGTACCGACTTAACTCGTAATCATTATGTAGTATGTATGGAATTGGTTATTACCATTAGGTGTGTATGAGACGTGATAGTTACGATTATGATTATCAAGATCGTAATATTGAATATGAACATGTGTAAGTTAGTTGCATTGCTGCTCTCAACTGTAAAGAGCTAATATTACCAATATGGTATGATATTTCATTGAATGTGCAAGTGTCAATAATTCAAGGACGTGTGTTTATAAAAACACAAAACATAAATGCTAATTAAAGATAGGAAGGTAGTTCAGGGATACTTTAGGCTGGTGTATACCTAAATGCCTAATCCGTTTAGGATCATGATGATATGATGACTATATTGTTTAAGTTCACAATGATAGTAAACGAATACGTCTTGTATGATATGCATGCATGTTATTGGATCCTGCTTGGAACAGCTATGTTGAATTGTGATTATATGCAAATGCACGCATGCTATGGATCTTGGTTGGATCACCCGTGTTATACTTATGTATTCCACTTATTGAACACTAGTAAAACTTGTTGCTATGAATGCTATTGGACCTTGATGGGATCCCCTTGTTGAACTTGTTGATAAGCATGCTTATTAATTGATCATGATTTGGATCAGCTATGTGTATGTGACTTATCCCCGGACCTCTTGTGACTATATTGGTTAAGGTCAGTCATTGATTGGATCCTTTGGGGCCCTTGGGTCATAGTTTGGGATCAACGGTGGCTACTCGAGGATCCATTCCGAGTAGTAAGTTCTGCAGGACCACCGTTCCTTAACAAAGTTAGGGGTAATCGGCTATTCGCTGAGCCCAAAGGAGCTTGTGGCTTCATAACGATGCTTGGTGGACCGTTGTATGCTCACCCACCAACGCGGATGGTTGTGTTTGATCCCCCGGTTTGGGTCGTTGAGCTGGACTGGCTATCCGGCATGATATGACTCTTACCGATCTTGTCAGCACTCTAACTATGTGATATGATAGCACTATTTGTGTTGCCATGCGATATGATTTAAAGAATGTGATGTCCTATGTACAACATGATGCTTATGGTTAAATTTGTATTCACTAGCTTTTAAGGCTAACCCCCTTCTAGTATGTATGCTTTTGCAGATGCTTACCTTGTTTGAGCATGGGCTTGCTTTTGTGGTGTTGGGACATTTATTGCTTGTTATCAGGTATGATGGTCGGTCGATATTGATTGTTGATAACACCCTTTTGTAAAATGAAAACCCGGTTGGGTTGTTTTAAATAAAGATAAAACTTCCGTTGTTTTGTTTATCAAACTAAAATATGTTTGAATTTAGGTTTTAAAAAGTAAAAAGTTGACACTAAAATCGCGGTGTTACATAAGAGACCGTGACTGCCTTTGTTCTTGAGGTCCGGGCGTGTTCGGCCTAGTACGCCCATGTTTGGTTATTTGTTTAATACCATAATTGTATATTATCTGTAGTACGTTATTATTAACATACTTTGAGATACTTGTGGCATATCACTGTGTTATTAATTGATTGTTGGGGTGAGTTTCCTAAACTCTAATTCATATATGTGATATGTGTGATGCATTGCAATATATATTATTGATCTGCGGATCATTGTGAGGGTAGTATACTGCTTTCTGCAGTAAGGGCTACAAGCAGCATTTAGTCTTATAGGTGGTGCTAAGATGGTGCAGTACTGTATGCATAATAACTGTTATGGCATTCGTATATGATTGTGTATACTTATATGATTTACAGTTTAGCTTTCTCACTAAGCTCTCGTAGCTTATCAGATACTGCTTGTTGTTGCTTTTGAAGGTTGTGTTAGCACCAAGGTAAGACCCCAGTTTAACGGTTGTTGTTGGTTGTTTAAAACACTCTTATGTATCAATAACGCATGTTTGAGTACACAAATCATTTTCTTTTATTGTAAATACGTTGATATTACTTTTTGTGCGAACTTGAGGGTTCAAACATATTTTTTTGCTTCCGCTTGTTTACTAAATACATGTTTTGGTTTAGATGACTTTTACTTTAGTTTTCACTTGAATTTTAAAATTTGGGGCATTACATTATTTTTATATATATTAAAATATTAAAAATAAAAATTAAAAATATTTAAAGCATTTAAATGCTTGTATAATAAATTAAAATTAAATAATTATTTTTTTTATTTAGCCTGTTTACTTACAAAAACCGTTGTCCCCAACTCGATAAGGTTTTTCCCCAATAGAAAACTGGTAAACTTTCAAGAATCCAGAAATGTCTTACACATACGGCTTCTGTTCTTCGCCCTCAATTTCCTTCAGCCAGAGAAGCTTTAACACACCGATTATTTTTCAATCAAGAATACCCCAGCTCAGAATCACACAAATATCTTTACAGGAATCAGTTTCTGAAGTAACCCACAACTTAAACCCTAAAAGTTCAAATGTTTCTCAAGTGGCAGATGATAAAAAGAAAACCTATGTCTGGGTCAACCCCAAAAGCTCGAAAGCTTCACAATATAGGCAAAAATCACACGATTCAAGGTACACTACTCTGAAACAAGTGGCAGAAGCTTTGAATTCCTGTTTACCCGTTGTAGAAGATATCTATAACATACTGGATAGTAATTTAGGTAGTAAATTAGTAGAACAAGATGGTGTTACTGTTCTTAATAACTTGTCGAACCCTCGAACGGCACGTCATGTACTTAAATACTTTCAGGATAGATGTAATTTGATTAGGCAGACTGTTCTTTATAATGTGACTTTGAAGGTATTCAGAAAGTCAAAGGATTTAGATGGTGCAGAGAAACTGTTTGATGAAATGCTTCAGAGAGGTATCACCCCTGATAATGTTACATTTTCTACTATTATTGGGTGTTGTAGAATGAGGTCTCTACCTGGTAAAGCTGTAGAGTGGTTTGAAAAGATGCCAGGGTTTGGAATTGAACCGGATGATGTTACATATGCTGTGATGATTGATTGCTATGGGCGTGTTGGGAATGTAGAGATGGCATTGAGATTATATGATCGTTCTAGAACTGAAAATTGGCGACTTGATGCTGTGACATTCACAACAATAATAAAAATTTATGGGACAAGTGGAAATTTCGACGGATGTTTGACTGTTTTTGAGGAAATGAAGGCTCTTGGTGTAAGACCAAACTTAGTTTGTTATAATACATTGTTGGATGCTATGGGTAGAGCCAAAAGACCTTGGCAAGTTAAGTCTATTTATCAGCAAATTCTTAGTAATGAATTAATACCAGGTTGGGCAACCTATGCTGCTCTTATTCGTGCATATGCTAAAGCTCGTTATGGTGATGATGCAATGAATGTGTACAAAGAAATGAGGGCTAAAGGGATGAGTTTAAATAATGTTCTTTACAATACCCTTTTGTCTATGTGTGCTGATATAGGTTATGTTGATGAAGCCGTCGAGATTTTCAGTGACATGAAAACGACTACGGTTTGTCAGCCAGACAGTTGGACGTTTTCATCGTTGATCACAATATTCTCGTGTTGTGGAAAAGTCTATGAAGCTGAAGCCACATTAAAGGAAATGAATGAAGCAGGTTTCGAGCCGAATATATACATTTTAACATCATTAATGCAATGTTACGGGAAATCCAACCGTACAAATGATGTTGTAAAAACGTTTGACCAGATAATTGACCTTGGTATAACTCCAGATGAGCGAACTTGTGGCTGTCTTCTTAATGTTATGACACAAACACCTCTGGAAGAACTTAATAAGCTTACCAGATGCGTCGAAAAGGCCAATCCAAAGCTCGGTAATTTAGTCAAACTTCTTGTAGAGTCGAATATAGAAGATGCGAATTTCAAAAACGAAGCTAATGAAGTACTTGGTGATGTGGGTCCCGATGTACAGAAAGCATACTGCAACTGCCTAATTGATTTATGTATAAACCTTGATCAACTTGAGAAAGCTTGTGATTTGTTAGATCTGGGGATTAATCTTGACATTTATAGTGACATACAGTCAAAATCTCCTACAAACTGGTCTTTACATTTAAAGAGTCTTTCTTTAGGGGCAGCTTTAACTGCATTACATATATGGATAAATGATTTGTCTAAAGCTCTTGAAGAGGGCGAGGAGTTTCCCCCCTTGCTTGGTATAAATACCGGGCATGGGAAACACAAGTATTCTGGTAAAGGGTTGGCAGGCGGGCTTGAGTCACATCTGAAAGAGCTAAATGCTCCTTTTCACGAGGCTCCTGAAAACGCTGGCTGGTTTTTAACGACAAAAGTTGCTGCAAAATCATGGCTTGAAGCTAGACGTGTACCTGCTGCTTAAGTGAACTCTTTCTTTTTTTTATTCTCATTACTAGATCATGATCCTTAATATTTTGCTATTGCTAAGATTTTGTATCTGATGGATGGTATTATGATTCTGATCGGCTGTCGTATAAAAGTTTTGAAGCCTTTAAGCAACAGCTGCTTTTAGAACATTTGTTTCTAACTTGTGGATCTCTTGGCAAAAGTTCGTACTTTATCGTTGATATGGTCTTCCAGTCATTAGAAGTACATTCATTTATGAATGTTGGACCAACGTTTGAATCTTCAGTTAGGTTAGCAGGGGATTTGCTAAAAATTATCCATTTTTTTGCAAGATTATCACATTCAAGATAAATAAACGACGACAAGTTGATCAGTCGATATAATACGAAATGGGAATTAGCATGCGATTTTGACAGCACCCAACTATTAAATGTGCACCATGGTATCGCGAACTTGAAAGACTGATCAATTTTAGGTCGTGATACGTGTTATCATTTAAGTTTTGATACATGTTCTCGTGTAACTTACTTCTATAGTAGAGGATCATTTTTATCAAGTGTAAGGTAGTATGCTTATGCTGCATCTTTTTAAATAGTTCATAGTAGAGGATGGTTACACATAAAAATTGTGTACTACATGTTTGACATTCATATTTGCTTTGAAAAGTGGAATCATTGCCTAGTGATTGACTTTTTAGTAGTACTTAGTATTCAAACAAGTTAAATTAAAAGTCAAACCTTTAATTTAGTATTAAACCATATGGGATGTTCATTTGTTAAGTAACTTTGCTCCCAGAAAGTCAAAGCTTTATCTTTAAATTCTGTTCATACACTTTAAAAATGAATCTTGATGGGTTGCACGTTTAGTTGCCTTGAACTTGACTTCTATTCAAGCAGCTGCACATATGTTTGCATATAAATACATGTCAAAAGACTCAAGAGGTAGGATCAATTCACCATGGGTAATTGCATTAACATTATGCAATCTCCTAAGAAGAAAACCAGTGGTACATACAATGGTTATGATCTTGTGGATTTTGAGCAGTCTAAGCTACAATCGACCCCGGATACGAATCTTATTCCCGCTGAAGTTTATGTTTTCTACCCGAAAAAAGATCAATTGTCTGCGCAAGTTCATGTAAATGTTTGTTGTAGGAAACCCCAGAAGGTTAAGATTGTGGTTAGTAGGAAGCAGTTGGAGTTTTTGGTTAGAAATGGCAAGGGCTTTCACATCAGCAAAATAAATCCTAGATCTTCTTCTCAAAGAGATCGATATAGGAAATGGCAGCCTTCTTTGGCTACTATTCAAGAGTAGAACCTTTATAGGAAATGGTAGCTGATTCGAACGTAACAAAATTTGTCCATAGACAACATGTATAAGCATTTAACAACACATGAAACAAGTTGATAATGCGAATCATTACCCTCATTTCCAAGTGTAATCATGTTTTATTTAGTAGAATGATAGAATATTAGTTTGAACTTTATGTTCTGTGTTTCCCTTGCATTCCATCCAAGTATTACCATGCTATCTGATGTCTAGAATAAAGATGCCAATGTAATTTCATAGCATATAGGAATACAGATGATACCAATCATCATAAATTAACTCGCTTCGAATTACAAGAAACGCACCCAAAAAGGAAAATTAATAATTACATATCTTCAAGAAGATCATGGATCGTTGATTCTAAGTATCGCTAAGGGTATAACGACACGAATATGGTACAATAATCACACTAAGTAGCCAAGCCCCTAGTGAGTTTCACATCATCCCTTCAGACTTTGTACAAGATGCTTTTCCAGTCCTGAAACTAAACATTGCAAACTCAGGAAACACCCAATTTACACAAAATGAAGAAAATAGATTTATAATTACTAACAACTTATAACATACCTTTTAGAGGAGTTTAAGTTTTTGACTGTTTTCTGCTCATCTGTCTTTGTGGATGTCGAGTTCTTATCTCTTACTGCTGCTTCTCTTTTCCACTTCTTTGACTCTACTTCGAGTGCTTTTACCAAGTTTTCAATCTTCTTCATTAGCAGCTGCAAATATAGTGATTTAGAAGCATTTAGGATTATCAATACATATCCATAGGCTTAGGATCATGTGAGACGGATTTCTTTCTAGAGAAGAGCGAGATATATTCTTGAACATAGAAAAGAAGGGTCATAATTCGTATTTAACGTTTAAAAGTTTAAAATACCAATCGCGACCCTTGTTTTTGTAAGATAGATAGATAGATAAACCTTGTTTTCCTCGTCTTTTGCATTCAAAGTGTTGTCCTTCACTTCACAAAACTTCCTTAAAGTAATGACTTCTTTCTGTAGCCTATCATACAAAAACCCGGAAACAACGTCATCATTATCCTTAAACTTGTCAAGATTTGTCTCATTGTTCTCCTTTTCTAGTCTGTCGACAACTTTACTCCTCGAAGCCCATAAACTTTTTCTCACTAAATTCTCTTCTGAAGCAAACTTGTTATTTATGCTATTAAATTCAGATTCAATATCTGATTTCTTTGAGGTTGCAGATGAACCCCTTGGCTGTGACGTCGATCTCTTCCTTCCTCCATTATTTGATAGGATCCCGAAAAACTGTTTAGACTTTTCAAGTTTTGGTGATCCAAAAGTTGACTGCTTCAATCCATCTTCAATTGTCTTTAGTCTCATCTTCAGTTTTTCTTTAATATGTGCTTCACTCTTAGCCGTTCTCTCTGATATAGTCAACTTGTCTCGCAAACGTTGCATTTCTGCCTGAAAAATACATGTTAAACACTTAAGACCTTGAGGTTCATATTATGATGTAAAATAAAGGGAAAATGTCTTAAAATAGCAGCATGCTTTTGTCAATGGTCCATGTTGGTAAGTATACTTATTTTTTGGTTTTGTTTTGATAATTATACCTTTTGTTGATATGTTATTATGGTAATTTAAACACTAAAGGACCAATCACTACTAAAACGAATGACGTGGCATTAGTAAAACCTGCCACGCGTTTCTGTAACCTCTCGGTTTGTGCTTAAATTACCAAATTAGCACATTAACATAACGTAAAGTATTTAAACAGGAGCAAAAAAATGTATAATCACTGAAGTAGACCATTTACAAGACAACGTTGCGATTTTATGACATTTGTTCGAACATGAATAGTAAGTTTGTGCCTGCAGAAGCCTCCTTTCCTCCAACCATTGCTTTACAGGCATAACTTTATCATTTTCGTCCTTCCATTCATTTGCAACTGTAGTTGCAACTCGATTTGCTGAAACATTTGCTCTTGCAAGCTCCCTTTCTAATGTTCTTTTCGCCTCCTAATTATGAATATCCAAGATGAGTTTATATATATTATCTTAAAGCAATTTTGTGATATTTATTTCCAATTAATAAAGAGTAACTGTCTTAGTAATTACTTGTACTTCGGAAAGCTGACGCCTCAAGTCACGAATAGCGTTTGCAGCAGCTCCTCCTGCAAGAATAGCTTCCTCAAGTTCTTTCACGGTTTCACTAAGCTTTTCAACCTCTAAAACTTTCTGACGATTTGTTTTCTCCAAGATCTTGTTTTCCTCCTGCATATATGAGTAGATTAGATTGTTTCAAAACCCAAATAGATGTATTCATAGAGGTGCCCATCGCCACTCGTTTATGCAGAAGCGAAAACTGTTTGATTTTTGCATAAAACCACTGGTTTATACCTTTACGCGGTTATTTGGTATTTTGGTCAGTTATTTCGGTTAATAGTTCGAGTCTATACACACCATAAATGTTTTTACTGATATAAAAAATTACTTTTTGATCATTTATCAAGATTTCTCATTTTTTTACCACCTCTAAATACTTATTAACAATATGCAAGCAAAAGCAATTAGTGCCTGGCAGATCTCTATTTGTCTTTGCAGCTCTATATTCTGATTTTGGACCTCTTCTACAATTAAAGCTCTTTCCAAAGCACTTCTTAGAATTCTCTCTGCTTCAAGCAACGCTGCCTCTTTCGATTTCGTATGTCTTTCTAGTGTCCTTTTATCCTCCTGTAGTGCTGCAATCTGGTATAACAAACAAAACTGTTAAGAGCAGATACGCGCTCATAAACAAAACTGTTAAAATGGGCAGATACGAGCTCAAATGGCATAAAAAAGATCAAAACCAATCACTCGCTATCGTTTTTTAGGTTAATCAAACTGTTCTTGTTATTTTATCAGGTTAATTAGTTTAACAAAACAAGAAAAAACTTCTGGTTTTTCGATTTTGTTACAGTTCATGATGTTTGCAATAGAAGGTTAGTCAAGAAAACTGAAACTGTATAATAATAAAGTTACTTTTTACAATTAGCAATACAAACCCATCAATAATAGTGGTAGGAAACCCGGCCCGTTTCAACAAGTACACAAGAGAACTTTAGGTGTTTCAACTTGAACCCGTTTTGACTCCCGGGCCCATCTTGCAGGCTCAAATAATGCATATATGTATATTCAATGTCTTTACGATCTATGTTCTACCTCGTTTTTGTACATTCTAATATCGGCTTCAAGAGGAGCAATAATGGAATCAATTGGCACTGAATTGTCATCCTTTTGATTGGCATACACTCTTCTAAGAGTAGCTTCTGCTGCGAATTGTGCAGCCAATGCTTCTTTCTTCTCTGTTGTTAGCTTCTTGATATCCAAATTCTACATATTTTTAAAACATAACATAACTGTTCCAATTCTGAATATTCATAAGCATTAAAGGAAGATAACAACTCTCACCTTTTGTTCTATAAGGTTTTCAGTGTTCCTAATCTTACTGTCCAGTTTTTCTACCATATTCCCCATCTGAAAAAAAAAAACACAGATATTTCAATTTTCAAGCAATTATGTCGTTTATGTTGTCTCCGAGACGATAGCTAAGCTGTTAAACACTTGTTTTTTTAACTCTGGATTACGCGATTTACCCAGTTCATGTTGACTGTGGGTCCACATGGGTTACCTTCTTTTTTATTTTGTTTATGTTATACACTTATTACAAAACATTTTGTGTACCTCTTCCAATGATTTATCCTTCAAGGCATCAGTGGTTCTTAGAGCTCTGATTTCAGTTTGAGCATACTCCAACTCATGGTCCTTTTCTGCAAAATACAAATTAGCCAATAAACATGATTAAAATAGTTGCACAATCTGGTTTGAAGTTTCTATAAAACACAAGTTAACAGAGAGAAATGAAGCAATGAACCTTTGAGCAAGTTATGCAACCTGTTGAGTTCCAAGACAACAGGATCAGGTTGAGAAAGAAAAGGATGCTGTTCATCAAATCCCACCATTTTTTAAAAAAAAAAAAATTTTTTTTTTTAATTTTTCTGGTTGGTTTTCTTTGTAATGCAAGAGGGTTTTATAAAGTTTTGAGATGTTTGGAAATGGGGATAAAGAGTCCAGTTTTGTAAGGAAGAGAGATGAGTGTCGTCTCTTTCCCTGGTTTGAAGCAAACGCCATGAAAGGAACAAACCATGAAAGCCGGCCTCGCCCGCAACTCAGCCTCATTAGTCATTACCCTCTCCATTTGTTTCATTTTCTTGAATTCTGGTAAACTTTAATAAAATTATATTCCTTTTCAAAGATATTATTTTTAATAAAAATGATATATTATCGTGCTATTTCTTCCTATTTTATTTTTCTACTCGTCACATATGATATGTGAAGTTCATTAATTCTTTTTTTTTGCTTCTTTCGTTAATTTTAATAATTGTGTTGATCTTGTGAATAAAAAGATAAGTCGAAGGATATAATGATATATCTACTCTCTAGTTTTAAAGATTTGGATTAGTGGAGAACACAGATCTACACCTTTGAAATGACTAATAAATTAGATACATCTACAAAAATTAGATGCATTTCATATATTTATTATTTTTTATCCGTTTTTTAATATAATTTAAAAGTATATTACTTTTATGTTATTGTGAATTAAAAACGAAGTAAATTTTGTTAAATTTCTTGATTTTTGTAACCGTAGTTCGTATGTTTCGCAAGAAATGTGTTCTTCTTGAAACCTTACCTTAGTTTTAAATTTTTAATAATGATTTTTTTTCTTTTTTTTTAGGCCAAGATTGATAAACTAAGTGTAGGGTTTATTTGAGAACCATTATTATTGTGAGAACCGCGAGAACCAATCTAAGTCGTTCAATTGGTACGTGGAATTCATGGATAAAGAGCGTGGGGGGATTGAGTGTGACAACGTGCATGTAAGGAATTCAAGAGTATGCAATCCAATTGAAGGAGGAGAAATTGGACGGCTAATATTGATTCTCGAGATTTTTGCAATAAAATCGATTATCAAATGAACGTTTCACGATAAACTTATATATGCATTTAATAAAGATAAGGAGCAATAAGAGCATCTATTATTGGAGACTTGGATTTTAATAAAGAGTTTAATGGATAAACCCATCTTTGTGAATGAAAGACTTAAAGCGTTTAATAGTCAAATACTCATTAAACTCTCTTAAATTTGGTTTATACATTACTTTTAGAAGTGTAGAGTAAATTAAATGCATCTAGTTTCATAATTAATAATAACAATTAAACCTTTGAAAACATACTGTAATTGATAACAATGGTTGAACTTCAATTTTTTATATGTTTTAATTCAATAATAATTAAGAACAAACAATTATATGTTTAGACGCTTTTAATTAATACAAGACTTTAATTCGTGTAACATCAAACCTAAATTTAATCCTAGATAGGGTTTACCAAACCATAATGTTTGTAACATCATATTCACATAACATTTATAGGACCGTAAAACCCACATTTACGATAAAACGTAGTAGAGGCAATCAATTTTCAAATATGATTTGAAAAAAAATCAGAATTCAAACCAAACCAAACCAAACCAAAGTTTGGTTGTTGGTTTTAAAATCGGCTTTGGATCCGATTCAACTTATTTAATAGGTTTTCAAATTAACTTTCAAATCTCTAATTTTTTTTCTACCCGTCCCAGATCTCTAATTTATATAACTTAAATATGATTGTATATATTATGTATTGAAGAATGTTCAATACGGTCCATAATTAATTCATAATCCGACTAATTTTAGTCTTTAGATCAATGTCATTAATGGTCTAGATTAAATTTTAAAAATTTGGACGTAGTAGCATTTTCGTAATTCATATGTGATGTTTTTACAAATTACATGTGATTGTATACTGAATCACATGTGATTGAGTATTAAAATTTCGAAACTATGTTTTTTAAATGAACTTTATAACTCTTATTATAATTATTTGATACTTTCTTTATTGGTTCCTTGTTAAAATTTTAGGTGTTTGGATTTTTAAACGTAACACGATGACTTTTTGTGTGTATCTAATTTGTGTTTTGCATCAAAATAGGTAAATATATGGAAATTAGGTTTAACAAAACTTTAAAGCTTCGAATTAGAATCGGGTTCATGAACTAGAATTCATATCGGAGTCGGTTTTTAGATTTAACAAAAAAATATCAACATCAATTAAGTCATTAAACCCAATTCGAAACCAACTTGATGAATCCCCTTACATGAAGACTCATCCCGATATATATTTTATAGTTACTTGTTGAATTTCGGTGAGCCAAAAAACTTAAAATAAATTCAGTTAACTAAATAGATATATTTTTAAGGGTAAAATGTATGAAAATACAATTATTTTATTATAATTATCATTATATACAACTGACTTTAAATTCTTAAAAATAATACAACTAACTTTCATAATTCTATCATTGTATGCAAATAACTTTTTTTGTGTATAATATTTAGTTACCATTGTAAACAATAATCTTTTTCATAATTTCCATAGTATATAACAAATTACATACAATGGGAGGATTATAAAAGTTGATTATATTATTTAAAAAAAAT
The DNA here is from genome assembly GCA_038502395.1 of Dittrichia graveolens. Lineage (NCBI taxonomy): Eukaryota > Viridiplantae > Streptophyta > Magnoliopsida > Asterales > Asteraceae > Dittrichia > Dittrichia graveolens. The sequence continues at coordinate 33,670,586 of JARJIL010000003.1, read as the reverse complement.
AAAATTAATAGTATACAATGATAACCAAAAGAAAGTTTATTTTTATTTTTATATAATTTACCCTATTTTTAACTTTTAGTTTGAATTGCACATAGCACAACTTTACTATTTGGATATCCTATGATCTAATAATAGTTTTAGTTTACATGTCATTGTTTTTTGGGAAAAAAAGGAAAGAAGAGAAAATTAAAGGCATAACTTCATTCAATCTAGAAGCTAATTCCAACTCAGAAAAAGATGATACTAATGTGACCCACTAATAGAAGTTCTCTTTTATTTTGGATTGACTAATGGCAAAAGGTTAAAAACTTGGTTCTCCTTTCCATCAATATCATCAACTACCAAAGAACTTGAAAATGCTAGTCAAGATATCTAACCCTAACTTACTTTCAAGATATCGATATTTGTTTTCAACGGCTAACACACACGGTCTAATCTATATATATGTTTACGACGAGACTTAAACAGTCAACCTCAAAAAGGGAGTGATATCTTAATTACGCATTGATACCTACGCTTTGGTCGATCTTTCTTGTATATCTAAAGCATATTTGAGCAAAGCAAAGTCGACTGGAGAGAATATAACCAATAATAATTAGCGATGGTATACAAGAAACAATGGAGTAGTAGTTGAGTAAGCTAGGTTAATTAAGATTTAGGTTTAATATCTTTAATACTAATAATCCAAACTTTACTCTAATTATGGATGCTTATTTGATTGCAAGGTTAACTATTGGTTTAACAAATAACGGGATCAAAGAATGAGTAAAGTGAAATTGATGAATTATTGTTGATGGAAAGCTCTTTTTAGGAGTTTGTTTGCTTAACCAATAAACCCTCCAAGTGGTGGGAACCCATCTTTCAAACTAAATAATTAAGGGTAAGTAAAAGCAAATATTCAAAGATACATATATATATTTTTTGAAATCTAATGAAGTGGCTTGGAAGAACAAAATTACACCCAAGATAACATGAATTCTCATCACATCTTTGCTTACAAGACATGATTAAAAATATGAAAATTGTACAAGTGTTAAGAATATGAAGTATATAAGTTTGAACTTTCAAGTCTTCATTATGTTGAAATGTTATTTAGTGACTAATGATAGTGAAATACTCCACATCCTTACCAACAACACCAAACACTAGTACATATACATATCCACTAATTAAAAAATAAAATTTGACTCCTTTATACAAAACACACACATACACACATTTATATGAACATATTTACAAAGTTCTTCACCATTGAAACATCTTGCTATGTGCCTATGGTAAGGGCAATCAATTTACAAATATAATTTTTAATAAATTAAAATTCAAACCAACACTACAAAAAAATGACTTTTTGCGACGCACAAATGTCGCCTCAAAAGATCAAACAGTCGCCTCAAAAGGCCAGCGGCAAAAAACTCGTGTCAAAAACTTATTTGCGACAAAAATATATTTTAACATCTGCGACGAAAAATGAGTAACATTGCAACGAGAACCGGGTTATTAACAGCGACTGTTGTCACTGCAAATGTTGTTTTTTCTTGCAGTGCAAACCAAAGTTACATTTCATTTTGGAATTCATTGTTGGTTTTAAAATCTGTTTTAGACCCAATTCAACCTATTTAATAGGTTTTTTTAATCTACTTTTAATTAAATCTCTAATTTTTTGTTCACCCTACTCGAAGTTCTAATTTATATAACGTAAATATAATTGTCTATATTATGTAGAGTTAGTGTTCAATTAATTTCATTTAAAAAACATAATTTTAAAATTTTAATATTCAATCACATGTGATTCAGTATACAATAATAGTATCACATGTGAATTAGAAAAATATACAAAAATGTCACTCCGTCCAAATTTTTAAAATTTAATCTGGACCGTTAATGACATTGATCCAAAAGCTAAAATTAGTCTCTTAGGACTATGAATTAATTATGGACTATATTTCACACACACACACACACACACATATATATATATATATAGATGAGATCAAATAAAAAGAAAATTAAAGTAAAAAGTGTAAAAGGGATGATTATTTGATCATTTTTCGATATATATATCAACTGATAATCGTTAGTTCATCATCTTTATTGATTAAAACTAGTTCTTAATCAATTTCTTTTTGATTTAAAATACAGATTTTGAAAACAAAATTTTGGAATAATTTGTTGATGAACAAAATGCTTTCATCTAAAATGTGATGAATATGTTGGATTAATCAAAAAGAAAGTGATGAAGAACTAGTTTTAATCAATAAAGATGATGAACTAACGATTATCAGTTGATATATATACCGAAAAATGATCAAATAATCATCCCTTTTACCCTTTTTACTTTAATTTTCATTTTACTTGCTCTCTACCCTATATATATATATATATATATATATATCTTACTCCTATATAATGCATTTACCACCTAAAAAACTCTTAATTTTAAGAAGAGTAAATTTACTAAAATACCCCTCCTTTATACATCTCCTTTAAGTCCACAATTAATGAATTTAAACAAATAAATATTGAAAACATAACCGACAATTAATGAATTTAAACCAATATTTATAACTGAATTATTTCTAACCATATATTTTTAATATTAACTTTTGATTCATGAGATCACCATATTTATAACTGAATTAAGTCTAATCATATATTTTTAATATTAACTTTTGATTCATGAGATCACCTAAATTCATGTTTTCAATAAATCAAGTTCAGGAGATTTCACAAAAAAACCATACAAATCAAAGAGTCAAAGAGTTGAAATTTATAAACATTGCATTCTAACTCAATTACATAATAATTGGAACTATGAAACATTACACACACACACACATACATACATATATATAATCAGCAACTTCATGATTCAACCATGCGACTAAATTTTTCCAACATTGAAAGACAAATAACTCAGAGTTAGCAATTTAATTCTTAATTTCAAAGTGGCTCTCGCAAAGAATCATCACAAACTCATATTATATTCATCTCGCAAGGAATCTTCACAAACTCATATTAGCTCTTTGTGATTATTCTGCACAAAACTCATCACAACCTCCTCTTTATTCGCCGCCGTCGCATTGCGCGGGTACCCCACTAGTATATATATATATATATTATTACTATTTGATACTTACATTATTGGTCTGTGGTTAAAGTTTTAGGTGTTTGAATTTTTAATGGCAACATGATGACTTTTTGTGTGTATCTAATTTGTGCTTTGAATCAAGTTAGGTAGGTTTATGGAAATAGGTTTAACAAAACATTAAAGCTTTGAATTAGAATCAGGTTTATGAACTAGAATTCGAACCGGAGTCGGTTTTTCAGAATTAACAAATTATACCAGCATCGATTAAAACTAATCAAAGGAACTAACTAATTCAAAGAACGACTCGATGAACCTGTTGATCCCTAAGGTAATCAACAAACCGATAAAAAAGTATAGAAGAAGAGTTGAATACACAATTCAAGAAATAATGAATAAATTAAAATCAAGTCCAATGTTTTTATTAATTAATGAGGCTTTCAATATAAAACGATATGAAACTTTAATTCAACTTATTGATTACAATTTAACTCTCTATCAATTCAATCCCATAAACTAATTGCTAGATCTTGTTTTACTGATTCAACTTTTGAACACGGAAAACAAACAACTCTCTAAATAGGAATACCAAACTTATCAGTTTACTCATGAACAAACATGTAACTTCTAAACATATTAGAAGTTAGATTATATACCTATTCTACGGATAAACATCTAGTATGCTCCAGCTCATTACGCGAAAAGTTTACATTTTATTGATGTTGTTTGTTACAGGTGGCTCGAGTTCCGGCAAGAGTAAGACTCCAGCTCTGTAATGGGTATGGTAGCTCTGCGAAAGTTTACAAAACATTTGTTCTTAGTTAGATATGTGCTAACTTGGTTTAAATATATACATATGTCATAAATAAAAATGGGTGTTTCATGCTCACTTAGATCCTAATACAAACCAAGTGACTCATAGTTTTGGAAAACATTCATAGCATCTCATCCAGTACTTGACTTCTTATACTTCATCATGTAAATTACAATCACGCATATATAATATATCTAAAGAAATAAAACAACTGAAACTATGTCACAACCTCACCTTTAACTAATATCGGTTTCGTGAACTAAACGAAAAAACCCAACTGTCTAAACCTAAGTGGATAAACCTGACACAAGGCATAAAAATAGTGCACCCACTAGCTTCAATATCCAAACTTTACTCCTCGTTCGTCCGAAAAATTATTATTTCTAAAACTATCTACTAAAAATAAACAATAAGAAAGTAATCGAAGGTATGCATGCCTTCTCATACCATAAAATTAAGGGTTTAGTTCAACAAAATGTATCTAACTTGTCACGTTTTGCTATTGTGTGTAACAAACTTTAAAAGTTTCTATTGTGTGTACTAAACTTCTAATTTGTTGCTATTGTATATATTTTGGATACACAAAAAAGAAAAAAATATATAAGTTTAGTATATACAATAGAAAGTTTAATACATACAATAGCGACAAATTAAATGTTCGATACTCGCAATAGACACTTTTAAAGTTCGATACACATATTAAAAAAATGTGACAAGTTGAATACATTTTGTTAACTAATAATAACCCACAAATATAATAAACATTCCACATGTTCAAAGACTTTCCTACGCATCCTAGACAAGACAAAATAACCCAAACTGATTTCTATATCATATCTAACGAAATAATCGGTTTACCTAGTTAATTAACTAGGTATAACACATTGATTTATTTTATACATAAAATTCTAATTATTTTAATCAATTTTAGTTTCAAGTTTTTACTAAATTATAAAATCGTAGATTAAAATTAATACTATTTAATTAGAAATGTAGTCATGGGCTTGCTAATGTTTAAACCCATCATTGCTACCCAACAGTCAATGGGCCAAAGTCCAAATTGCCGAACACATAATTGGGTCAAAGCCCAGTCCACACAACGTCTTTCTCAGCCCAACTTGGAACCGTATGCACTACACCAACAAGGCAACAATATGTATGTGTGTATCTAAATCTTACAAATTACGTTAAAACATAATAAACTTTATTTAGTTATCATTATATATAATCAAATTTATTTTCTTAAAAATAATATAACTAACTTTCATAATCCTCACATTGTATTCAATTTATTATATACTATGAAAGTTATGACAAAGTTCATTGTATGTAATGGTAACTAAACAACAGACACGTAAAAAAGTTGATTGCATACAATGAGAGGATTATAAAAATTAATTATATTATTTTTAAAAATTTAAAGTTGGTTGTATACAATTGTAACTAAGACAAAGTTTATTACATTTTCATGCAATTTAATTGTATTACTTTAATAATCTTATCCATAAGTATTATTTAACTGAAATATACACAAAAACCATCACTAAATAAAAAACAATTAGAATTATATATTTGTTTAACCCTTTCATTTTGTTAAAAGCTTTTATATTAATCTTAGATTACTAAAATACAATAAGTTAAAATTCCAATTATTAATAAACTAAACGGACTAAACAAGTTTCCAAAGTTTAATTATATAAGCAAACAACAACATAATTGTTCACTTAACTTAAAATTTTGTATTAAGAAATTTGTTTTTTATAACCACATTTTCATCCTTCTATATTTGTTAAAAACAACAAATTAAATTAATATTTTATAAAAAATTAACATCTTGCACCCTAACGCATCACGTGAGTAAAGGACTAATAATCCTAAATTTACTTAGGTGATGTTTAGTTGGCTGATTGTTTTCTAATGGAATTGGAATCATTAAGGAATTGGAATTTGAAGGATTTAGAATTGGAATTTAAATCCTTATCTCACATGTTTGATAGTTCTAGGAATTGAAATTACTTCTACCACCGCCCCACCACAAACCACCCAAATCAGAGCTGCCGCCACCATCGCTTCTACCACCGCCGCAGGTGGTAGCCCTAATCGAAGCCAGGTCGTCGTCGCACAGGTGGTAACCCTAATCGAAACCCTAGACAGAGGTTGAAGTCGCCGCCACAAGTTGAAGTCTTAATAGAAGCCCTAGTAAATGCAACTTGTCAATCGCTAGTCGCCGTTCCCCACTCGCCACTCATCGCTCGCCGGTCACCAGTCATCGCTTGCCACTCGCCGGTCATCGCTCGCCGCACGCCGGTTCCCTTGTCACTTCTAATCGCCGATTGCCCTAAATCAACGGTGACATGGTTGATGTTGAGCAATGAGTCAGGAGAAGAAGATTGGAATTCAAATTCAATATGTTAGTGCAAGGAATCTGAATTCCTACCAATGAGGGAAAGTTTTCCATCCTCACAATTCCAATTTCTTCCAAACTTTTAAACCAAACACATGAATTGGTTGGAATTGGATTCAAATTCTCACAAATTCCCACAAATTCCTTCCAGCCAAACACCTCCTGAGTACTTATCTACTACTTAACAATTATCTATTTACGTGATCATAAATCTACTTAATAGTTAACCATCCATTATTAATAGGTCAAAGTGTGCGAATATCTTTAACTTTATCAAAATTCTCATTGTATACAACCAATTTTATTTTGTATCTAAAAATACAACCACTTTTTAAAATTGGTTCATTGTATGCAATCTTTGACTTGTCTAGCAAGTTGTAGGTTTTTTCTTAGTTTTATTTCTTTTCTTATTTTATATTCTATGTGTTAAAACTATGAAATAATTTTTTCCAAGAAAACAACAACTTATACATAGAATTAATAAACAAATCACATCGTAGATCTTTAAAAAAGGACAAGATAAAAACATTACATAATCCAAATGATATATCCAGATTTGGAAATCACAAAACAAAACACAAACCCTAAACTTTGAAGATTTGAAAATCACAAAAAAGAAAACAAAAGCCCTAAATCCAGATACAAAAATCTTAAACAGAAACACAAATCGAAGAATCAAAATCATTAACAGATCAGCAAAGGAAAACACAAATCAAATGATCAGATCGCTAACAAATATTCAGATATGAAATCGCGTATTACGGAACCCAAAACTTACTTGAATACACATGATCATAAAGCATAAATCCATGATTGAAAACAAAAACAAATGAATAAAACCTAACATGTGAACCGCAAACCGTTCATATCTTGATGGAGATCTCTAAAACTTTCCAATCGGCAATGGCAAAGTAAATCAAGAGGTATAAAATGTTTCAATGGTGAAACGGGGTGAAAGTGTGAAACCCTCCAATTGTATGAAGGAATCGGCACATGTTCCGTAGGTACAAATCACAAACCCAAAAGTCAATATTTGTATGTGTAAATAAATAAAGGGAGATGATACTTTCGTTTATAATATTGATTCATCCATATAAGCTACAACACATTTAAAGCTATCTTACAAGTTAGTAAAACATATATGTTCCTTGGATACATCAATTTCATAAGTGGAAGAATCATCTCCCATAAATAAAGTAGAGGTGTAAATCAATGACGGTGCTCTTTCAAAACTACAAAAAACTAGAAATAAAATGATTTGGTCGCCATAAATTAGAAACTTATGTTGGAAAATGGAAATGTCGCCGGAAACTTGCTATTAAAATTGATGTAACACTTTATTTTGTATACAATAAATCAAAAATAAAACTTGATTGTATTTGTAGATGTAAAATAAAGTTAGTTGTATAAAATAATAATTTTGATAAAATTTATTTTATTTTCGTTCACTGTGCCTTTATTAATAATCCATCTTAATAGTTGTTTATTATTTAATAATTATCTTACTTAATACTTATTCATTTATATATCATAATTCTACTTAATGATTATCTATTATTTAGTTGTTATCCATTTTAAATTTATATAAAACTTTCATCAATATTTCATATTCAACATTTTATACATATCATATGGACAAATCAAAAAGAGGATCTTCCATTTTTAGGTCCTCAAGGTGCAAGCCTTTGGCTCTCTGATATACTTGTTTATAAAAACAACACTTTAACTAACCCTTAATTGAAACTCCTAAGATCTGAACTTTGTAAGAACCAAGAAGATTGAATTAGTATCATAATTATAATTATATATATATATACATAAATACATATAAATAAATATATAAATATAAAATAAAATAAGGGTTGCCTAAATAGACACTCCTAATTTACTAAAATGACATCCTATCCTAACTAACCTTCTTGTTTTAACCAATTTTGTCTTAATTTGTAACTTTTATCTTTTTTAGATGTATTATTATTTTAAAAAATATGATTGTTTTGTTATTTAATTTTGTATTTCATATATAATATGATTTGTTCTAATTATGAAGACTTTGAGAAGTATTTTTATTTTTTTACAACAATTACTTATAAGGTTGGTTGATGTTTTATTATTTTAAAAAGGGTAAAATGTATGAAAATACAATAAACTTTGTCTTAATTATCATTGTATACAATCAACTTTATTTTTTTAAAAACAATACACTCAACTTTTATAATCCTCCTATTGTATGCAAGTTGTTGTATACAATGGAAATTATGAAAAAGTTTATTGTATACAATGGTAGCTAAAGACCAGACACAGAAAAAAGTTGTTTGCATACAATGAAATTTTTTTGAAAGTTAGTTGTATTATTTTTAAGAATTTAAAGTTAGTTGTATACAATGACAATTAGGACAAAGTTAATTGTATTTTCATGCATTTTTCCCTTTTAAAAACTATGATTGTTTTTTTATTTGGCATTTCATATAATATTATTTGTTTTATTATTTTAAAATAAGTTATAGATCTAAAAGCTATAGCATATAAATTAAATATATAACTAAACGATACACGTCTTCTTCTAAAAAAAATACAAAATTATGAGTAAAATATTAAAATATAATAAGAAATATTATTCGAGAATAATCTGTTATATCTACAATAGGTATTTTGGGATCACGAGGTTTCAGTCGTCGTGTATATGATTCCAGACGTGACATGTACATAGTTTGTCATCCAACTACAGAAAGAGTTTTGTGGCGGACCCAATATGCTTGAATGATCGGCATTGGATAATCTCCTTCTACTTGTAACTTAGCATAATGATTATCATATACATATAAAATTGTAATAGCCTGATAGTCTTGAATCTTTTCAGGACCCTTCCAAAGAGAAAAGAAAGTTAAGCTACCTCGTTTGGTTAAATAATGGAGGATTACTATATTAACGTAGTCTGACTTGTTTTTCATTTTAACTTATTATCTGACCACCTAGCCCATTTATCATTGTCATATTTTTAAAAATTTTCTATCAATCATTTACTTTATTTTCTAAAATGACTACAAAGTTTATTATATTTTTATATTATTCGTTCTAAATTAAAATATCTAATTTATTTCTTATTTTTTTGCTCACGTGAACCGAAGCAGTAACATCTTCGAAATATAACGCATCAAAAAAGGATGAATTAATATGGATCACTGTAATGTTTTATAAAACATGATATATGTGTGATATTTGGATAAGTTCCACCTTGAACTAAATCTAAATCTGCACATATTTAGGAGATAAGTTAGAAATATCTTATCTTTTGTATTTACGGTGTTTATTAGGGTGTCTATTTAGCACCTACCAATAAAATATCTCTTAATGTAAAAGTCACCAACAATAATCTAGTATTGTAATAAAAAACTAGAGTTGTCGCCATCCCACACTTGTTTACGCGAATTGCGGGTCCTGAACTCCTAAACTGCTTCAGAGCACATGGCTCCTCGTCCATGTCACAACCTTCCAAATCGACGCACTTTTCATAACTTAAACAAATGTAAATAAAAATTATTATAAAAATAGATAGACTATATATTTAACAGTTTTGGATGTATGCATAGTCTCTTTTAAACTTCACGACACACAGAAGTTTATTTATTGTGTCTGTTCTAAAACCAAGCTCACAAAATGGTACGTTCTCCTTTAACATACCATTCAACATTTGGTAGATTCTTTGATCTGATTCTTACTTTGAGTAGATGGTGTTTACTTTAATGATTTATTGATCGTATGTTAATGTTAGGTGCAGGAAAACATAACGATCGGACCGTGGGGATATGAGGAAGGGGAAGCATGGTCCTTCATTCCTAACGGGAAGATCACAAAGATTGTGATAAGGCATGGTGACATCATCGACTCCATAAGCTTCACTACAATAGACGATGATGGTAATGTCCACGAGTCACCACAGTTTGGTGGTTCTGGCGGCGGCTATTCCGAGGTACTAATTAAGTTGAATTTTTAACGCGTTGTTATATCTTTCTACTCAATAATCCTTCTATTTCTCTTTTTAATCACAACATTGATGATCAAAATAAGTCAAGATCAAGAGAGAAGACCGATAAAGTGAATTAATTGATTATGTTAGTCATCATTTAATGAATGAGAGGATAAAATATAATTGAGTAATGTCCCACATCGGATGGAAAGTGACTTCGTAATGTGTTTAATAAGGATCATGGGCTACTCCTCTCATAACCAATTGGTTTTGAGTTGGAACCCCACAAACTTACATGGTATCAGAGCAAGGTTCACTCGTGGTTGGTCAAAGGTCATACGGTCTCCACGTAACCCATAAATATCCACGTGTTATGCACTGAAAAAAAAGGACGCCACACGTGAGGGGGCGTGTTGAGTAATGTCCCACATCGGATGGAAAGTGACTTTGTAATGTGCTTAATAAGGATCATGTGCTACTCCTCTTATAACCAATTGGTTTTGAGTTGGAACCACACAAACTTACATAAAATATAATTGTTCATTTTAAAATCGAACTCAAACTTTGTTTTCCTGTTTTGTTGTTATGAAGGTTAGCATTGACATAAATGTGGAGGAATTGACATGCATTAGCGGGGCGTTTCAATACTTCGAAGACTGGCGCCCTGTATCGTCGCTTTCTTTTTCGACAAACTTAAACAAGTATGGACCGATTGGTAGTAATGACAGACATACTTTCTCGATACCTATCACGAAAGCTCGCTTTGCCGGCTTTCATGGCTATGCTGGTGGCTTCCTCCATGCCATTGGTGTCTACCTCAAGCCCATATAGTTATCTGAACTGTGTGTTATAGGATCAGATGGTAATAAAGAAGCACAACTGTGTGCAATAAAGATTTTCTTGTTTTTGATGTTTTGGAATCAGTTTCCCCTCTTCTTGCGGCCTATTCAGGCATTCAGCTATTCTATCATGGTCTGCACACGTTAAGACAAGAACATATATATTATTATGGAGATGTTTGAGATTGCCTTTTGAAACAAACAAGGCATATCAAGCTCGCGCGTTACGTCGGGTGATATTCAAATAATCATATTCTTAGTAATTTGATTTACATGTAATATGATATATAAGATGGTTGTTCAAAGTTAGGTAGACAATATTTAGGTTAACATGTATCTACTACATTATGTACATGGTGCTACATTATCTAGTAATGTTATGAGATCAAATGTAACTTATACAAATTGAAGGCAAAAAAGTGAATATTTATTAAGGGTTAACTTGAAAATCCGAAATGATGTATAACAGGAATTTAACCAATAAGCTTAAAGTGGGAGGGATACTTTAGTATACCTTGATATCGCGCGCTAGGCCAAAAACCATTTGATTTTAAATAATATTAAGTAATTTTATGGATCAAATGTAAGTTAAGGGTATATAATGAAAAAAATTAAGGGTTAAAATTAAAAATTGAAATGAATAGTGATTTTAGTTGGGAAATTGATTATAAGGGATAATTATCTGGTTATTAAGATTTGAAAATTGCAATTAATTAATTTTTAATGTTTGAGATTACGTTTTTAAAAATTAATTAACTGTATTTGTAGGTAACAAAAAGCAGTTTTGAGAATATACAAATTAAGTTGTTTTTTCAAAACAAGTATCTAAATATGTTATTTTACAGTATTTCATTTGAAACTCAGTTAATCTATTTTGTCATAGGCTTAATAGTATACTTTTTTTGAAGGAGTTATTCCCTATTTATATCTATGCGATCTAATCAATGTTACTCGTATCCGTTTACAAAACAACTGTGTGACAATCCCTTATTTAAAACACTTGAAACTTGAACCCTTAACCCGAACAAAAGAGTAGTAATATGGTCAAAGTTATAAGCAAGTCATGAATGTAAGTTAGGCCCCACAGCAAACAGTTTACCAAATATACATAATCATCTCTTTTATAATTGTTTAAATTTTAATAGAATTTAATTTTATTATTATCAATATCAAAATCTACACTTTAGAGTTACTTCAGCTATCTTTAATTTGTAACATTTTAACTTTCAGTTTAAATTTAAACTTTTTAAAATCAAATTAAAGCTTGGTTTATATATGATTACTTTAACTAAAACGGAAGCATTCATTATCATTTACAAAATCAATGGTTTGTTTGCTAACTATTTATATTTAAAATATAACTATATTCAAAAGGTTTAACACATGTGATTAAATTCAAATCTTCTTGTTACTATTGACAATTCATGACTATTAACATAACAAATATAAAATATCATAGGTATCAAACATGTCCTCAAATTGAAAAGAAGCCTCACAAGGCCCAATAGCAAAATCATGTGAAGCGTCCAATATAAAATTGATAGTTTTGAATAGGGGTGAACATGGCACTGGAATCGGTACCGATTTTACCGAATATCGAATTTGGTTTAAAAATGGTACCGAATACTATACCGAGAACTCATAGCACGATCTAGCCATATCTCTTCATTTGCATTCTTACACTCTCCTTCATGACCTGTCAACAAGTCTCCCATAAGCATCAGAGACTTACAAGGTCCACATTATGTCACCCTTGACTATGGAGGTTAACACCAGCCTCAAGATATGGTGATGACTCCAAATACTCCAATGAAGGTTGTTCTATATATAAAAAAGCTACTATGTTTAAGATGGCTTGAGTTCGAAGTAAGGAGTGTGTCTCCTAAAAGTCAAAGTCAACAAGAGATTAACATAAGACTGACTTTGATCTGTTAGTGGAATATATTAATGCTCCGTTAAAGTTGTTAAATTCTAGGAGGAAAAAGAACAAGACAAAAATATAACACCGCTATTTTGAGAACCAAAATTTTCTTCTTAAAAACTATTATTTTATGTTTTGAAACTACGTGAGTTTGTCTGTAATAAAAACTTATAAACCTGGTTTCAATTTAAAAATAAACAGCGGAACATTAAAGTGGCTAATTATATACAAATCAAAACTTGCCACACATTACAAACGGTGTTGGTGTTAATGTGGTCATACGACCGACCATATCATAATAATATTATAAAACATAATCGTAGAATGGAAGTGTTCCTCCAAAACAACTAAAACCAGTAAGCACCCGAGCTCTCCAGCCTAGGGATCACCTTTAATCATGGGGAGAGTAACTATTAGCTTTTTAAAGCTAGTGAATGCAAGATAGCATAAAGATCAATATAAGTACATCTCATATCAGCAACAATGATCAAGCAGTGCTATCCTAGCATCTCACGATGAGTTGGCATAGTCAGAAGACAACATATCTTGCAAGGTAGCTAGCCTGGCTCAATCCCCAAACTAGGGTACCAGACACATCAACCGCGCCGGTGGGTGAGCGGGTAGCGGTCCACTATTGCGTTATGGAATCAATTGACTCCATTGGGTATAACACGAAGCTGATCCCTATACCGTTCAAGGAGCATTGGGCTTGCAAGACCCTAAATATCTATCGAGGTCCCGCTGACTCTATCATAGACCCGCAAGCCTTAAGGCAATCCCGGTCCATTGCTAGCCCCGATAATGGACTAAGCAGTCTCCAAGTCCGTATCCGGTCACAAACACATAACTGATCTAATTGTATCTAATTGCGCGCATATAATCACATATCATCATCATCATTCATATCTTACACTTAATCAAGTGCATATCCTACCATATCAATAAGTTACGCATATCATCATCATGATTCATAACATACACTAGTCAAGTGCATAATATATATATCATAGCAACATGTTACTCATGCATGAAATAAGGTACTCTACCTTTCGTTTACATACTTCTTATTTCTAATAATATATAATATAGGTATATTAAATCTTATGTTATCCGACACTCGCCTGACAAGCTACAACAGGAAAATCTAATGATCTGGTTCTTCCTCATCTTCAAGTTCACCTAAAACACAATTTCTTACGTTTAGACATCAACATACCAAGTACAACTAAAATATGGGTAGGAATCCCCTAATGATGTCCTTAATCTATTTACTAACTTATAACATTAAACCATACATCAAAACATGCCAAATACGCAAGAAAAATAGAATTTTGTGTTGTGTGCAGGGAAATCGCGTCGCGATGCGCTACACAGTAGCAGTAACTTGACCAAATTCTGTACCAATTCAACTTTGGTCATTTTTCAGTGATTACCAACATCTTTTAACACATGTCGGAGCTTTCTAACATCCAAAACACTTGTCCAATTAATTCATACAAAAATCCAACTTAAATTAACAAAGAAATGTCTAATTTGGCAAATTCTTGGAATTCATCAATTCTAAAACTTCTAAAGCATAATTCTTACTTAATAGGATTTATAGAGGCTATAAGAACCGATTAAATCATTAAAAACTAGTTCTTGATATCCTTTTCTAATTTTTGCCATTTTTGAGCAATTTCTTGAATTCACTCAAAACTACAACTTAAATCCATAAATTTGATTCCTGATCACTTAGAAATAAAGTAGGAACAGATTTGCATCATCAATTTCATTTCTTGATGTCATTTTAAGCTTTGACCCATTTGGACCTAAAATACCCAAGAATGAAGAACAAGGATGAAGCTCACTTACAAGGAAGATGGAGGTGATGAAGATGAACTCTTTGAGCACATTATGAACTTAATTAACTGCTGGAACTTGAAAGCTTGAATGATTCTTAAGTAATTTCTCCTTTAAGTGCAAGAACAAAGAAGAGTGAGATGTGTATGTGTGTTGTACATATGTGTGTGTCAGTGTCTACAAAGGAGAACCGACTTGTAGGTTAATATTATCGACAAGTGTGTATGTTGTTCTTCTTTTCAACTTACAACTCAACGCTCGTTTACCAGTTTCAACTAACGGGGATATTTTCGAAATCCTTATCTTAAATCGTTTAATATTTTATTATTTTTATCTATTATTATATTATTATTATTATTTTTATAACCTCATTTCTTTATTATTTTCATAATTTATATCAATAACTTGAGTATAAATATTTACTTTTATTTATATTAAAATAATCGACATGCCGGATTCGCACACGACTAGGCCCATTTCGAGGATGTTACAAAAAATCCTCACCAAGATTCAAGAACCAGCTATTGAGGTAAAACAAGTGCAAGCTTAACTACTCCCATTTTTAACAACAACATGCAACACCTTCAAACCATATTGGTGATGACAAAAGGCAGAGAATGAAGAAGTAAAAGATCAAGTTGGTCTATTTACTAACTAGTGGTAGAAGGATCAGACTAAGGGGTAGCTCAAACGGGGGGTGAGAAGCAACAAGAGAAAGAGGAAACTAAGGTTGAGGTCAGATTAATAGAGAAAGCCAAAGACAAAAGATCAATGATCCTAGTCGCAAGAAGTCAAAACCTACAACATAGATGAGGAAGTTAATCATTCATGAAGTGATAAAAAGAATGTTTATATGGTCGATATTTCTCAAGATGAGTTTGAGATGACTCTAAAGCTAAGGCTTCACTAATAGAGGAGATGGAAAATACAAAAGCTAGCGAGCTTCTCTAAGTGAGTTAAGCAAGAGCAAAGCTCAAAAGGAAAAGGCTAAAGAACAAGCTGCTATTTACAAGGCCAATGCTGAAACCAAGGGAGACTATATTGATCTAGGGCTGAACCCATAGGCTACATTGATGAAGATTTTCGAGAGTGCTACTTTAGAAGATACTATGATGTGGAGATTTAAACCCTTAGTAGATCTCAAGGCCTGGTATTTCTAAACTTCACTTTTGCACACAAATCATGTGTCAGTATTGATATAAGGTATGTCCACATAATGTGATATCAAGAATAGAAAAGAATTACCTTCTTCATCAATCAAATGAAGATATTTCAAATTAGTAATGAGGTGAAGGATGAGTTGTTGAAACTATTTGCAAGAGCTGAAGCCTTGGATATAGTCCCTCAAAGAAGTACCCTTCTCACAACATTTAACATACATGGAAAATAAAGGTAAGGCTAAGCCTACTGGATTAGCCGATCAAATTGAAAGAGATAGGTGATTGCCTAAAGGACTAGAGTTTAAAAAAAAACACGTATGTGGACAAACACATTCCAAGGTTTATGTAAGGAAACCAATGCTTCCAAGAACTTTCAAGGATTGATATTTTGGGAGCATCTCCTTAAATAGTTTATTCTAGCTTTATCCAGTTTTTTCATCCTAGCAGTTGATGGTCTATGTTGGGTAATTTTGACATATTAATGGTACGGTGCGTTAGTTAGTATTTGGATTTTATTTTATTAGTTATGTTTTAATTAATTAGTTAGAATTGGTAAAAATTTCTTCCAGATTTTTAGTTTGTACGTTGGAAGAATTGTTCAGAAGTCACCTACTTCTTTGGTGGGGTTTGTTTTCTTTAATCAGGTAGGCACGTGCTCTTGTAAGCCTATATATAGCCACTTCATGCTATGAATAAAATATGAGAGTTTATGGTATACACCTTTCCCTTTTCTTTACTGCGTAATTTTTAATCTTGAAGATACTGTATTCCTTCATTATTATTTTGTATATTAAAGAGTAGCAGATTTTTTATTTTGGTACAATACCTTCAATTGGTATTAGAGCCCCAGGCTCATAATCGTTTTTGGAGCAAGCAGAAAACTAATCACATATGGTGATCCAAAATGAAGCAAGTAGCATTCAAAGCAAGAAAGAAGGAAGCAAGAAGGCAATAGCAAGAGGCAAGAAGAAAAGAAGCAAGTTTGAGATCAAGACCGGTGTTTAAACTCAAAAGATTAGCAAGGAAATGGCAGGAAACGTAGGTGCATTAACGGTTCGTGAGCAAGACAATGTCACACTCTAGTGTCCTAAATTGACCGAAACCAACTACACTTCATGGTCAATATTGGTTGAATCTGTGTTGAGAGCACATGACCTTTGGAAGACGGTAACTGTAACGTCTCAATTTTTTTTTTGAATTAGAAAATACGGAAGTCAACACTTGTATGTCACTATTAAATATTAATTACATCCCACGGTAACAGTTGCACTCAAGTCTTGAATTCAAATAACGATAATTGTTAAGTACAATGGAAATTAAAACAGTTTGGAAGAGTTGCGGAAGCTTGTTGAAGATGAGCTATCAATGCCGAACTGGAGCCTCGCCGTGGTTATCACAACAAACCGTAAGCACAAAACTTAGCGAGTACTTTACATACAACAAACCAATCGTCACATCGTCAACTTGTTTCATGTATAGTGCATCAATCATTCTCGCTATCGTAGTAGGCGGTCTCAACATTTCCGTCACCGAAGTGAACGGTCTCATCATTCCCGTCACCGAAGTGAACGGTCTCATCATTCGCGTCACCGAAGTGAACGGTCTCATCATTTCTATCACCGAAGTGAACGGTCTCATCATTCCCGTCACCGAAGTGAACGGTCTCATCGTTCTCGTCACCGAAGTGAACGGTCTCATCATTCCCGTCACCGAAGTGAACGGTCTCATCGTTCCCGTCACCGAAGTGAACGGTCTCATCGTTCTCGTCACCGAAGTGAACGGTCTCATCATTCCCGTCACCGATCAGTGAAGGGTCTCATCATTCCCGTCACCGATCAGTGAACGGTCTCATCATTCCCGTCACCGAAGTGAACGGTCTCATCATCATTCCCATCACCGAAGTGAATGGTCTCATCATCAAATAAAGAATATCGTATCGTATAACACATAACGCATGTCATAGTTACATATATTTTATCAGTTTAAGTTGTAAGTAAGAGTACTCACCTGTCTTCAGTCTTAGTTCTCAGTTAACAACTATTAACGAATTGCTCGGTCACGAGTCCAAAGTACGACCTACAGTGCACATAGTGGTATCAAGTTTCAATACTCAAGGTCAGACCATATACCTTGACCGAAGGTCGGACCTCACATTCTCAGCTAAAAGTTGGATCACTACAAAGGTTCCAAAGGTCGGACTAGCTGTTACTCATTTATAAGTCACATGAACAATCTATATGTAAGTGTATAAGTCGCATGGATCACTAAATATATATACATATATATAGTGAAAAGTTCATTTGAGAACCCTTTTTATTGCGAGAACCGCGAGAACCAATCTTAGCCGTCTAATTCCCCCTCCTTCAATTGGATTGCCCACCCATGAATTCCTTACATGCACCCTGCCACACTCAATTCCCCCACGCTCTTCATCCATGAATTCCATTATCCAAAATGAACGGCTAAGATTGGTTCTCGCGGTTCTCGCAATAAAAACGGTTCTCAAATGAACCTTCCCATATATATATATGTATATATATATGTATATATATATATATATATGTATATATATATATGGATATACCTGTTGGAATATGCCCGCTGACACGAACGAGTTAATGGCACTGCTGATGAAGTATAGGCCTATTGGGTCACACACCAAGTATTGATTCCGGCAACATGATCAAGCAAAAGAGAGAAAAAGGCCAAAATGGGTTTTGACAGCATGGTACACGGGCCGTGTTCTTGAACACGGGCCGTGTCCAGCCCAACCAGCACGGGGCGTATTGGCCCAGATTGAGGCCGTGTGCTTTGGGCCTACACGGCCGTGTAGTTGAACACATGCCGTGTAGGGCCTGTTAGACACGGGCTATCTTGGCCCAATTGAGGCCGTGGGCTTTGGGCCTACACGGCCATGTTGACTAACACGGGCCGTGTACGATCATTGTAACAGCAGAATAAACAGCTTTAAACATTCATTTTAATGGGATTAATGTGTGTGAATGCTAAGCTATGTTTCATATGTCTCTGGAACAGAACTTTGGGTAGTTCTAGAGCCTCATGCATGTTCATACTCTCTCTAACGCTTCTTCTTCTTTGTGATCAAGTTTAATGGAAAGGAGAAGGTGACATACACTTTGTGATCTAAGATTGATGCACAAAAGTGTTGTTTGTTCTTGTATCTTGTTGTTTTGGTGGCTACATCAACCTACTAGCATTGGGGAATCAAGTGTGCTTGGGGTGGACTTTACTAGAGGAATTCTTCCTTGAATTCTACACACTTTGATAAAGAAGAAAGCTTTTGGTGATCTTGTATTATGGTATAATCTTTCTTCTATCTTGTTGGTTATATTTTAGTTGCAACTCCATGTCTAGATTTTGGTCCATGGGATGTGTGTTTGTTTGCTTAACTTAGATTTTTGTATTATGTCTTGCTTCCGTTGCTACTCGGTTATGCCAAACAAATACCTTCAGTGTATCAGAGCCATATCTAACATGGCTTTGCACTATTGAGTCTAGAAAACCATAAAAGTGTTTTGATAAGAAAATTGTTTTCTTAAAAATTGGTTTTTCATTGAGACTCTTGTTGGGCTAGAATTGATATATTTGTAGTCTTGTTAATATTTTAGTTTTTATATTTATATATTTTTTGTAACTTGGCATGAAGTGTACACAAATATATACTTATAAATGTACATATGAATATGTGTTTTAAAAATGGTTTGGTACACTAATGCATATGTACAAGGATTGTCTTTTTGGTGCCTTTGATGTTTTGACAATCTTAACTAAAATATAGATATATATATATTTATGTATCATGGTTATGTGTGGCACACCATGTTTCGATGTGATATGTTTTGGTTTGATTCGGTAACATGATATGCCCTTAGACCTATGTGTTGTGGTGGTTGATTATTTTGGTTTTTGGCGGCCTGCGTGCTGTATTGTTGTAAGAATATTTATTTATTTATTTATTGGTGCGGCTTGCACGCCGTTTCTTTATTCTATGTATTTGTATAAATAGCATAGGAATGCGACCTGCTTGTCGTTTATATATATTCTATGTATTTGTAAATAGTATAGAATTAGAACCGGAGAAGTCAACGGGAGTCATGGTGATGACGTCTTGGCGAGAAGGAATCAACACGCTATTGGAGGTGTTGGATTCGGTGGGAGCTCACCCAACGAGACTTTACCTTGTCCTTAAGTTTTGGCCTCGTTTTCCCCGTTGTGGCTCACGGGAAAAACGCATAGGATTTTTGGGCACGTTACCAAATTATATATATATATATATATTTGCGTGGTTGTGTTTTATTTTTCTTTGCATGGATTAGGATTCACATGCTAGACAACTTTTCTATAAAATTAAATAAAATACAACGTTTGTTAAAATGGTTAAGAATCTCGCGCGAATAGAATTGACAAAGAAAATATAAAAATGGTGTTATATTTATAAAGTGCCTAAAATCGTTTTGACACTTACTTTGTTAATTCACAAAAGGTTTTTATAAACCGGAAACAAAATCCCATTTTTCAAAATGTAAATCACACACCATCCGTAAGATGACACCACCCGAATCTAACGAAACAAGGATGATTGTCGAGCTAAGCACGAGTCATTCCTTGCGTAGTTGTGTGGAAAGTGAGTGGGGTAACTCGCATGGTTGGTTGTCGAGCTAAGCACGAGTCAATTGATGGTCGAGAGTGCCACCCGTGTGTCTTGTCGGACGGTTTACAATTTTAGTATATAATTCTTGATTAGTTGTCGAGCTAAGCACGAGCTAAACAAAAATTATATATTACGATTGGTTTAAGGAAGGGATCAAACATGCCAACCGACACAATGGATGTCAACGGATCCCCCAAGTGTCTAAGAGTTGTAATAGAGATTACAATTGGTAAAATGGTTACCGGCCTAAATAGCTTCGCCACGTGATCCGCAGTAAACCCGTCATGGTGCGAGGTGAAATAAGGTTCTTAACCCTTGTTACAAGTAATTGTTTTTATCTAAAACTATGGGGTAATTATTTTAACAAGGTTTATCTAAACTATCCAAAACTCGTATTATTATTATTTATAGATGTCAAACACCACGTCAAATATCTTACTTCGTGTGTTCCTAGAAAGGGAAAAACTCACGGGGGTGAACTTTATTGCATGGCTTAGGCAATTGAGGATTGTCCTTTGCCATGAGTCAAAGTTGCACATCCTTGAGGAACCCCTTCCGGAGCCACTTGCTACCAACGCGACTTGGGCCGTACGATACAGGTATGAAAAACGTGTTAAGGACACACACGATGTTGCCTGCCTTATGTTGTCAACTATGAGCTCGGAGTTGCGAAAGCAGCTCGAGCACATGAGTGTGTACAATATGTTAAACAAGCTCAAGAACATGTTCCAACAGCAAGTTAGGCAGGAACACTATGAGTGTGTTAAAAGCCTAGTCAGTTGTAGGATGCAGGAGGGCGGGAATGTTGGTCTTCACGTCCTTAAGATGAAGGCAAACGTGGACCAAATGGAGAGGTTAGGATTTCCTATTGGGAGAGAGCTCGCTGTGGATATTGTACTCCAGTCTCTGCCCGCATCATATGATCAGTTTGTCACAAACTATCATATGCAAGGAATGGAGAAATCCTTAAGCGAATTGCATGGCATGTTGAAGTCTGTGGAGTTTGACATGGCTAAGCATAGTTCCACCTCAACCACTCCCGTCTTGGGTTTAAAGAAACAAAAGAAAAGGAAGAAGAAACCGACCCTAAAAGGAAAGGTTGGAGTTTCCAAGCCTATCCTTGATATTGAGTCGAAGGACATAGAGAATGTGCCTCAAGAAGAGATTCAAGAAAGGGTGGTTTGCTACTTCTGTGGAAGATTTGGAAATTGGGGCCGTCACGCCTGCCCTACGTGCCGAGAGGATATAAAACTTCTCAGGAAAGAGAGAGTTAACTTTCCATCTTTAGGTACGTTCATGATTCATTGCCATTCTTCTATAAGCTGGGTTGTTGACACGAGCTGATTGACTCACGTTTGTCACAAATTTATTTTGTTACAAAGTGTAGGTCCCTGGGTGAAAGAAAAACATGAGAAACCAGATCTCGGGCGAGGAAACCATGATGATTGTCCTCTAAGAGAAGATAAGGAGACTTGATCTCGCTTTTGTCGCTAGTTTATTTATTACTTTATTGCCCTGCGTGGCAAGTAACATCTCTTTGTATGCTCGCTTTAATTACGATGGACACAAAATTTGAAGTTTTAAGAATTGATGTAAAACCTTTTAAGCGTTGTTTATTCAAGGTTTATTTATGTGATAGCTCATGTGTTGTTTTGCCCCGCATGGCACGTAACTTTACATGTGGTGACGGTGAGTTCATTCTTAAAATATGAAATTTGTTATGGAAAATTTATTGTGAAATTATTTTGTTATATTCAGAAATTTTCCATGTCATGGCATACACAAGGTTTGTTACAAGTAATAGAATACTCATGAATAATTGATTCTAAATCCAAAATAGTTTGGATAAACTATCTTTATGTGATAATCAACTTTACCACATAAACAAAAGATATATATCGCCTAGATCCGTGTGGTTGGGATCTCGGGATAGTTTAGCCTCGGGCTAAACGTTTTGATGTTGATCTTGTTTATTAGGTTAAGATGATTATGAGATCCTTCACTGGAGTTTGTGAGAGGATTAAAGGCTTGTTGGATATTGATCACATTTTGTGGATAATCCGTTCAAGCACATCACAAAGAATAACGAAAGAGAAACTTCTTTGTCGCTACCTTGATGGTAGTAGTTGTGAGACGTTTACTAGTTTAGGTATATGTCTGAAACCTTGTTGGTGTTCAGAATTAACCAAGACAAATTTCAGAATCAATAGGGCATACAGATCAAGATACTTAGATCTAGTTAAGATGCTAAGATATCTACTATCTATATATTGGATGACCATATAGTGAATTGTGGAATTGTTTCACAATTCATATCCTACTAAGATGCATTGGTACATGGTGTCATGGAGTAGGGAACCAGATGTTATTGATCCGGTTTATGACGGGTTAAGAATGTGTGTCCGATTTGTTGGGATATTCATTTACCTTTGTGACTAAGTCCTCAAATCCAAATTAAATTTATAGTCTATTTAGCATTTATTAAGATACGACTAGAAAGGTTCTTTGCTTGTCTATCTTATAGTTCGAAGTTATCCATTCTACATTCAGTGGGAGATGGATAAACTTGAAATCAAGAAGTGCTAATACATTTGAGGAGTTCTTCTAAGTTTTAGATATTTAACCTTTTGAGAACAATGTTTGTTGCTTAAAAGGGGAAGAAGAGAGAAACTAAAACTAAGGCATTCCAGTGGAAGAACGTGGGACTTAAATGAAAGACTTGATGATGATACTAGCATATAATCTGATATCTTTGTTAGATAATCAGCGTGGTTATGCTGGTATGCCTGACTAAGAGTCATTACTTCTTTTAATTCTAATAAGAGTCATATAGAGCCAAAGAGATATGGGTTTCTCATATCTAAGAGGCAATGGCTTGATGGTGAGTCATGTTGAGTTCACTACCTATCGGAAGACGTAGTGGATCCAGAATTCACTAAAAATAAAAGAAGTAAATGATAAAGAGATGCAATCCATTTGAAATGTCCAAGTACTTGACTTGACTTGATCCTATACCTAGGTGTACACCAAGGTGGTAGTGATGGGATTAACATGGATGGAGTTGTAGACAACTTCAAATACCGACTAGTGGTAAAGTTTTCATGATGGTTATGGAGAAACTTGTCCTAGTGGCTATGTTTAAGAATATTTGATACTTGTGGATATTAATGAACGCGTTCCGTCATGGGACAATATGATGAGTAAGTGCTTATAACACTCTCCGAGGGTCTTAATATACATCCGTAGTATCCGAATTATGTCTACAAAAGTGAATAAGTCCACTTCGGACTTATGCTTGCATCTTGAAGGAAAGATCTTTACTTACCGATAGAAAATCAAAGTGATGAGTTTTCTAATAGCATAGATAACGCCTTTTATGTATGTCAAGGCTAGTGTTATATGTCTATTGAAGATAATGTCCCGATATTAGGTTATCTGCGAACCTAATTCAGGAATTATTGCTTCATAAGGGCGTTTAGGAAATACAAGGATGGATAATATATTTAGTACAAGAAATATAGAGATATGTTCTTGGTGTTTGACGAATAGACTAGGCTTGGAGTAAGTAGTTACTCTAATGCGTGTTTCTGTTAGGATAAAATGCTGATTTTGATCAAAGTTTATGATCCTAACTTGTGGTGCTGTTTGTTGATTCTTAAAGTATCACTAACCCTACTGTGAGCTTTTGACACAATGAGGGTGTGATTACTTTAACATTTTTTGAAAATGAGATTTCTTTGACGCATACTTTTATAGTAGTCTTGTCAAAAGAGATATAATTGAATAACAAAAGTACTTGTGGATGTTGTGGTACAAATCCACTAGTTAAGCCGTTGTTATGGACTAGTGATGTTTATCATACCAGGTCAGTTAGCATTTCTAATGCATATAACTTGGCTTGACTATGTTTTGGTCTATGTTTGATTTGTACTTATATTTTGGGGACGTTAAGCAATATTGCAATTCATACTATATCGATTATTAAACACTTCCGAGAATGTTTAAACACTTCCGAGAATGTTTTCCATTCTAAAATCTCCACAATAGGTTATACTTTATGGGAAGGAAGTATAAATTAAGATTGAGGTAAAGAATTGGTTTTGTTAAACGTGATTCTTGCCTATACTTGAAAGGGGTTTCAATTGATTGGAGGACCCACACCCGAGTTCGCTTCATGGTTCTGGTCATAAGTAACTCGGGATGATGATGGCGTTTCATCCTTAAACTAGAGATACATGTGTTCCCAAAGCATAGGTCTGCTTTGCTTTGATCGTTTTCTAACGTGGTCCGTAACCGGTCGTTATAAGGGAGATGATTGGGTAGAGTATTATCTATGTGGCGGGACTATGTAGTCGAAAGGTATTTGTTCCGCTATGTATAGAGAAGATATCCATGGGCCCCTTGATGATTGAGTGCTGACGTTCATATGCATGGCCGTGCTCAAGTTATATTGATGATGGATCAATATTAACTTGGTTTGTTGGTCACCACTAATCTAGAATCGAGAAACATAATCGTGAATGATCTGAAGGTTGACTTTATTCCATGCCTTGTGTTCACATAGGATATCGCGAACAAAGGGATGTACACGTTCATTTATCTTTAGGACAATCATTTTATGATTGGGGATCTTGTCAAGAGTGACATACCATATACTGACTTGGGAGCATAGATGTCTTGCTAGAGGCCGCTCTATGTTTGTGTTATTTTTCGTAGTCGTGTCACGTGCAAGTGGGAGTCTGTTAGAATATGCCCGCTGACACAAACGAGTTAATGGCACTACTGATGAAGTATAGGCCTATTGGGTCACACACCTAGTATTGATTCCGGCAACATGATCAAGCAAAAGAGAGAAAAAGGCCAAAATGGGTTTTGGCAACATGGTACACGGGCCGTGTTTTTGAACACGGGCCGTGTCCAGCCTAACCAGCACGGGGCGTATTGGCCCGTATTGAGGCCATGTGCTTTGGGCCTACACGGCCATGTAGTTGAACACACACCGTGTTGGGCATGTTAGACACGGGCTATCTTGGCCCAATTAAGGCCGTGGGCTTTGGGCCTACACGGCCGTGTTGACCAAAACGGGCCGTGTACAATCACTGTAACAGCAGAATAAACAGCTTTAAACATTCATTTTAACGGGATTAATGTGTGTGAATGCTAAGCTACGTTTCATATGTCTCTGGAACAGAACTTTGGGTAGTTCTAGAGCCTCATGCATGTTCATACTCTCTCTAATGCTTCTTCTTCTTTGTGATCAAGTTTGATGGAAAGGAGAAGGTGACATACACTTTGTGATCTAATATTGATGCACAAAGGTGTTGTATGTTCTTGTATCTTGTTGTTTAGGTGGCTACATCAATCTATTAGCATTGGGGAATCAAGTGTGCTTGGGGTGGACTTTACTAGAGGAGTTCTTCCTTGAATTCTACACACTTTGACAAAGAAGAAAGCTTTTGGTGATCTTGTATTATGGTATAATCTTTCTTCTATCTTGTTTGTTATATTTTAGTTGCAACTCCATGTCTAGATTTTGGTCCATGGGATGTGTGTTTGTTTGGTTAACTTAGACTTTTGTATTATGCCTTGCTTCCGTTGCTACTTGGTTATTCCAAACAAATACCTTCAATACCTTAACTCGCATGAACCATACACTTATACGTAAGTCACATGGATGTATAGCTATATAAGTTGCATGGACTGTTGGTGTGTAAGTCGCATGAGTGCATACGAGTCATCAAAAGTCGCAAGAACACCCCATGCGAAAGTCACATGGGCTTTCTCATAAGTCACATGGATTGTTCAAGTATGAAAGTCGCATAGTGGGATTATATGTCGCATGAAAGTACATGTAAGTCGCATGGCATCTAGGTGAAAGTCGAATGGTAGTATCATGCGAAAGTGTAACACCCGCAGACCTGGTTAGGAGATTAGTGGGTTAGCGGTATGTGCTTATCTGTTTAATGCAATTAATTGGTTAATTAGTAAATTACTTAATAAAGTTGGAATAATTATGTACATGCATGTGTTCGTATGTATGTTAGTATATGTATGTATTTGTATACGTGTATGTGTTTGTCAGAAATCAAAGGAGGAGTTGCCACCTCCTACTTACTTGAATATTATGCATGTATACGTGGCCTTGATGAATTACCTGCTCATTTTCTATCAAAGTGCAAAGTGTGTAGTGTGTGAAAGTTGAGAGAAAACCTCCAAGAGAAGTAATATAGCAACTTCAATTTTTGAAGTAAAGATCTTGTGCCTTTTAATCCAAACTAAGGGTGAGCTTATGTTTATATCATGATATGTTTAAGTTTGGTATGTTTATTTGTTTAAATACATGATCATATGAGAATTCATCATGGTTGAGTTTCAAGCTCAAAGTAGGAAATGGGTTTTGTTAGATTTTGTTGTTTGATTGATTAAAAGATGTTTTGGATGCATGAAAACATGTTTAAGTATGTTGGTATATGTTTTTAGTAAGTTTTAGTGAGTTTTTAGAGTTATGGAAATTTGCCATGGTGTTCTTGGTCGATTGAACATGGAAGTAGAAGAATATGATTCTGGTTACACGCGACGCGTCCAAAGAAGGAACGCGCCGCGTTCCCTTCGAATTCGAAGAAATGGGCCGCTCGAAGTCAGTTGACTTCGAAGTCCTTGTGGTGCGAATGGGAGGCGTTCGAAGCCTCCATGCGAAGGAGGGGGGTCGCGCTCGAAGTCCTCATGCGAAGCCTCTGCTCGAAGCCTCATTCGAAGGCTCCATTCGAAGCCTTATGCGAAGTCCCCGCTCGAAGGCCTGACGTGACGCGTCGTTTGGTTGGACCGGACGCGTCCGCAAATTTTCATGTTTTGGGACTTTGTTTGATATATTTTCTGATTGTGATGTATGTGTTTATGATATGTGGATTTATTATATGAATTGAAGCATAAATATATGTGGGTAAATATATTTATATATTCGAGACTGATTTGATTGTTACTTTGTTTTCAGGCAATGAAAAGACTCAGTAATATTAGACTTCTGAGCTCGTGCTGAGATTGAGGTGAGTGGACGTTAATCGCAGATGGTAAAGATTGCAGTTAATGTTATTGATGTGATGCATGATGTGATTGAGATTGGATTGATTGATTGAACTGTTGATTGTGATATTGATTGTTGATATCTGCTGCATGACTATTTGGTCGATACACACTCTTAGTATGATTTTGAGTTGCGTTGGGAAGTCAGCTATACGTAGACTTGGGCTAGGCTCGTTTACTGGTTGGTTGAACAGTAGTAGCCCTTCTGTTGCATATGTTGCTCCAGAGGAGGAGTTTACTGTGCCAATTCAGTGGAAGGCTATCGGTAAACCTTTGCTTTGGCCGGCATTGGTTGTAGGTTCTGCGCTGAACCGCCGGTCTTCTCGGATATGTGATTACATGCTTTGATGTTGATTGTGAATGTTTGCTTTTGGTTTTTAGCCTCTACTCACTTAGCTTTGTGCTAATTCCCCTCAGTTGTTGCTTTTGCAGGTTCGTGTTTGTGAGGTTCGTTGAAGGAGAAGTTGACCCCACTCTGATATTCTGTTTAAAATTAAACGAGCCTGTTGTTTTTGTAACACTAAAACGATTCTGTTGTTTGTGAACAATGATGTACATTTGTAAATGATGGCTTGTATATAATGTGTTTGTTTAATTAAGCTTCCGTAGCATTTTTTTAAAAAAAGGCTTGAGTTTTCCGGTGTTACAGTTTGGTATCATAGCCTAGGTTTGGCGATGCATGCACAGCTAGAGTGTTGCATTCCCAAATCTTGGCTTGTGACGGGTCAAGCTTTCCTTGGGGGGAATGAGGGTGAGTTAGAGTTGTTTGTAGTAGTTAGTATTTTGGGTACTAACGGTTTATGCTAATGAGCTATGAGGTGATGTGATTGTAACAGATTATGGCTGACAGAGAGACTCCCATCCTTCGTCCTATGACCCAAGCTACAAATGAAGCCCCAGTGATTGAGCAATTGGGGAATACTGAAACTGCTGGAACATGGGGTCAAGCCCGGGAAGAGGATCAAAGCGATTATGTGTATCAACTGAAGAACGAATTAGTGGAACTCAGGAATAAAGTCCAGAGTATGGAACAACAACAACAAAATCAACCAGAACCAATCCTAGTACCAGTCGCGATTCCCACACAGGCAACTATACCACCAGTGACAACACCCTTACCACCAGTAACACAAATGATGCAACAACCGTTTTATTACCCGTATCCACAACCGGGAGCTTATCCATTTGCGTTTCCTGGATACAAACAACCATGCACTTACAAGCAATTTCTAGATTGCAAACCTTCTGAGTACCAAGGGAGTTCTGATCCCAACATTACCTTGAATTGGTTGAGAGAGATGGTAAAGGAACTTGATGCCTGTAATTGCGAAAACGAATAAAAAGTGTAGTATGCAACGCGGATGTTGAGAGGAGACGCGATGGTCTGGTTGGATTCTATTACCGGCCATTTCACCGAGCAGCAACAGGAGAGCATCACCTAGAGTCAATTCCAGGAAAAGTTATGTGAACAATATTGCGGTACCTTCGAGATTGCCAAAATCAAGAAGGAATTTATGGACTTACAAATGACCGGGAACATGACAGTGGATCAACTCATCAAGCAATTCAACGAAAAGATTAGATTTGTCAAACACTGGATGCCTGATGAAGAATCGAAGATTGCCCATTTTATGGGGGCACTACATCCGGATCTCCGTAGCGCCACCAGGTGGGCTACCACCCTATCCCAGGCTTTCACTTTAGCCAAATCGGCTGAAGGGGATATAATTACGAGGAATAGGTTGAGCGGGGAGAGAATCTCCTATCAGAAATCACGATTTGAACATTATAACGCTCAGCAGAAGCAGGGAGGACAGAGTAGTGGAAGCAGGGAGAGCAGAGTAGTGGAAGCAGGTAGGGGGAGCAGAATAGGAGGCCTACTACAGGTGGGTCTACTCAGAGGGCACCTTGGTGTAATAGGTGCAAGTCCTATCACTATGGGCAATGTACGACCCAGACAATGCGATGCGTGAAGTGTGGCCAGTTTGGCCATGATTTAAAGAGTTGCAGATTACCGAGGAGTGTCTGCTAGAATTGTCAGAAGGAGGGGCACAAGGTTGGTTACTGCCCATTGAGCAAGAAGTCAGGGTCAGGAGGGGGAGGAGCTGGGGGATCGTCTTCAGCGGGTCAGAAGCGAAAGAACCCACCCACTGTTGAGGGTCGGACATTTAAAATGATGGTGGATGATGTCACCACCACAGACGACGTTATCACGGGTATGTTTCTGATAAATTATACTCCTGCTAAAGTATTGTTTGATTCTGGAGCAAATCGCTCCTTTGTTTCTATGGAATTCTGCGATAAGTTGAATATGCCTGTAATTAGACTTGCTACTGCTTTAGAGATAGAGGTAGCTAATGGTATGATGGTTCCGGTCACGACTGCTGTGGATGGAGCTAAAATTGATATAGATGACGTGTGTTTTCCTGTTTATTTTCTTGTTATGCCATTATCTGGGTTTGATGTGGTGCTTGGGATGGACTGGTTGAGTTTGAATCAAGCCGGTATCAAGTGCCACAAGAAGTTGATTTCATTCCCATTGGCTGATGGTACAAGAGTGGTAGCAAGGGGTGAGAAGGCTGGGTCTGTAATCCCGATTATTTCATGTTTGAAAGCAAAGAAAGCTTTGGATAAAGGATGCGAATCGTACTTGGCATATGTGATTGATGGAAAGAAAGAGAAGCAGACAATGAATGATATCCGGGTGATAACGGAATACCCAGAAGTGTTTCCAGAAGAATTTCCAGGGTTGCCTCCAGTTCGTGAGGTAGAATTCAAGATTGATCTGATTCCTGGTTCTCAACCAGTGGCGAAGGCTCCGTACAGGTTAGCACCTTTAGAAATCTGGGAGATGATGACGCAGATTCAGGATCTGTTAGATAAAGGGTTTATTCGTCCGAGTTCATCCCCGTGGGGAGCACCAGTATTATTTGTGAAGAAGAAAGACGGTACGTTGCGTATGTGTATCGACTACCGTGAATTGAATAAGAGAACGATAAAGAACAAGTATCCGTTGCCAAGAATCGATGATTTGTTTGATCAGCTCCAGGGAGCTTCGTTCTTTTCTAAGATTGATTTGAGATCGGGTTATCATCAGGTACGAGTATCTGAAGAGGATGTATCAAAAATAACCTTTCGTACGCGCTACGGTCATTACGAGTTCTTGGTTATGCCGTTCGGCTTAACCAATGCACCTGCGATTTTTATGGATTTGATGAATAGGGTCTGCCGACCATTTCTGGATGATTTTGTGATAGTCTTCATCGATGATATCCTGATTTATTCGAAGACTGAACAGGAGCATGAACAACATTTGAGATAGATTCTGGAACTTTAAAGAAAGAACAATTGTTTGCCAAGTTCTCAAAGTGCGAAATCTGGTTAAGAGAGGTACAGTTCTTGGGGCATGTGATTTGCAATGAAGGAGTGAAAGTGGATCCTTTGAAAGTAGAAGCTGTGATGAACTGGAATGCTCCAAAGACACCGTCTGAGATTAAGAGTTTTCTTGGTTTGGCCGGGTACTACCGCAGGTTTATTGAAAATTTCTCCAAGATTGCGGGTCCGTTGACTAAGTTAACTCGGAAAAACGTGAAGTTTGTTTGGGGTAGTGCACAAGATAAAGTTTTCCAGACTTTAAAGCAGTGGTTATGTCAGGCTCCCATCCTTGCATTGCCAAGTGGATCAGATGACTTTACTGTTTATTGCGATGTGTCATTTACTAGATTAGGATGTGTGCTTATGCAGAGGGATCGGGTGATTGCATATGCTTCAAGGCAGTTGAAAACTCATGAAAAGAATCACCCGACTCACGATTTTGTGTTGGCAGCTGTCGTATTTGCCCTTAAACTGTGGAGACACTATTTGTATGGCACCAAGTGCGTGATTTGTACTGATCATAAGAGTCTTCAGTATGTGTTTACACAGAAAGAGCTGAACATGAGACAGAGACGATGGGTGGAGTTGATAAAAGATTATGATTGCGAGATCAGATACCACCCTGGGAAAATGAACGTGGTAGCAGATGCCTTAAGCCGCAAGGGAGTAGGAAGTTCTATCCAGTTTATGCGTATGGAGATAGTATCAGACTTAGTTGATAGACTGAAGTTTGCCCAGCTGGAAGCTCTTAAGGAGGAAAATTTGAAAAATGAATTGATGAAGAAACGTAAGGATGAAATTACTAATGATACACGTGGATTGAAGATGTATATGACTCGTGTGTGGGTGCCTATGCTTGGAGAATTGAGGAAGTTGATTTTAACCGACGCACACAAGTCAAGACTATCTGTACACCCAGGAAGCACTAAAATGTATAACGATTTGAAAGTGCTTTACTGGTGGCCTACTATGAAGGTAGATGTGGCACATTTTGTGGAGTCATGTCATATCTGTGCACAGGTGAAGGCGGAACATCAGAAGCCTTACGAATCCTTGAAACAGTTGGAGATTCCTGAGTGGAAGTGGGAACATATAACGATGGATTTCATGACCAAACTTCCGCGAACTCAGAAGAATCACGATATGATTTGGGTGATCGTGGATCGATTCACAAAGAGTGCCCATTTTCTGGCTACATGTGAGACGGCTTCTCTGAGTAAATTGGCTCAATTGTACATTGCTGAGATTGTTGCGAGGCATGGTATACCGATGTCGATAGTATCTGACAGAGATTCAAGGTTTGTTTCTAACTTCTGGAGGAGTCTATAGAGAGAGTTGGGGACGAGAATTAATTTGAGTACTGCTTATCATCCCCAGACTGACGGTCAGACTGAGCGAAGCATACAGACACTCGAAGATATGCTACGTGCCTGTGTAATTGAGTATGGTGGATCATGGGATTCACACCTGCCGTTGATAGAGTTTGCATATAATAATTCTTATCACTCCAGTATTGGAATGCCTCCGTATGAAAATGTTGTACGGTCGTCGCTTTCGTACTCCGACGTGTTGGTTAGAGGCTGGTGAGAAACAGTTTGCAGGGTCCGAGATTGTTCAGTTGACTGCTGACAAGGTTGCTATAGCTAGAGAGAAGTTGAAAGCGGCCAGAGATAAATAGAAAATGTTTGCAGATCCGCGACGTCGTCCAGTAACATTTGATGTGGGAGAGTTAGTGTATCTGAAAGTGTCACCGTGGAAAGGCGTGATCTGTTTTGGCAAACGCGGAAAGTTGGCTCCCTGTTTTATTGGTCCTATCTGTATCCGTCAAATAGTTAATGATCAGACAGTTACACTGGATCTTGCAGCAGAGCTTGTAGGAATTCACGATACGTTCAATGTGTGTTATTTGAGGAAATGCAAGGTCGAAGATGAAAGCCAGATTCTCCCTGTGCACGAACTAAAAGTGGATTCGAAGAAGAGACTTATTGAGGAACCTGTTGAACTGTTTGATCGTAAAGTGACCAAGCTCCGTAAGAAGCATATGCCAATGGTGTTGGTCAAATGGAAGCACAATTTAGGTTCTGACTTAACTTGGGAGATTGAAGCAGAGATGAGAGATAGATACCCCCACTTGTTTGAACGAGAAGGGATTCCGAGGATGAAATCCTCTTAAGGGGGAGAGATTTGTAACACCCGCAGACCTGGCTAGGAGATTAGCGAGTTAGCGGTATGTGCTTATCTGTTTAATGCAATTAATTGGTTTATTAGTAAATTAATTAATTAAGTTGGAATAATTATGTACATGCATGTGTTCGTATGTATGTTAGTATATGTATGTATTTGTGTACGTGTATGTGTTTGTGAGAAATCAAAGGAGGAGTTGCCACCTCCTACTTACTTGAATATTATGCATGTATACGTGGTCTTGATGAATTACCTGCGCATTTTCTATCAAAGTGCAAAGTGTGTAGTGTGTGAAAGTTGAGAGAAAACCTCCAAGAGAAGTAACATAGCAACTTGAATTCTTGAAGTAAAGATCTTGTGCCTTTTAATCCAAACTAAGGGTGAGCTTATGTTTATATCATGATATGTTTGAGTTTGGTATGTTTATTTGTTTAAATACATGATCATATGAGAATTCACCATGGTTGAGTTTCAAGCTCAAATTAGGAAATGGGTTTTGTTAGATTTTGTTGTTTGATTGATTAAAAGATGTTTTGTATGCATGAAAACATGTTTAAGTATGTTGGTATATGTTTTTAGTTAGTTTTAGTGAGTTTTTAGAGTTCTAGAAATTTGCCATGGTGTTCTTGGTCGATTGAACATGGAAGAAGAAGATGATTCTGGATTACACGCGACACGACACGTCCAAGGAAGGAACGCGCCGCATTCCCTTCGAATTCGAAGAAATGGGCCGCTCGAAGTCAGTTGACTTCGAAGTCCTTGTGGTGCGAAGGGGAGGCACTCGAAGCCTCCATGCGAAGGAGGGGGCGCGCGCTCGAAGTCCTCATGCGAAGCCTCCGCTCGAAGCCTCATTCGAAGGCTCCATTCGAAGCCTTATGCGAAGTCCCCGCTCGAAGGCCCGACGCGACGCGTCGTTTGGTTGGATGCGACGCGTCCACGGATTTTCATGTTTTGGGACTTTGTTCGATATATTTTCTGATTGTGATGTATGTGTTTATGATATGTGGATTTATTATATGAATTGAAGCATAAATATATGTGGGTAAATATATTTATATATTCCAGACTGATTTGATTGTTGCTGTATTTTCAGGCAATCAAAAGACTCAGTAATATTAGACTTCTGAGCTCGTGCTGATATTGAGGTGAGTGGACGTTAATCGCGGATGGTAAAGATTGCAGTTAATGTTATTGATGTGGTGCATGATGTGATTGAGATTGGATTGATTGATTGAACCGTTGATTGTGATATTGATTGTTGATATCTGCTGCATGACTATTTGGTCGATACGCGCTCTTAGTATGATTTTGAGTTGCGTTGGGAAGTCAGCTATACGTAGACTTGGGCTGGGCTCATTTACTGGTTGGTTGAACAGTAGTAGCCCTTCCGTTGCATATGTTGCTTCAGAGGAGGAGTTTATTGTGCCAATTCAGTGGAGGGCTATCGGTAAACCTTTGCTTTGGCCGACATTGGTTGTAGGTTCTGCGCCGAACCGCCGGTCTTCTCGGATATGTGATTACATGCTTTGATGTTTATTGTGAATGTTTGCTTTTGGTGTTTAGCCTCCACTCACTTAGATTTGTGCTAATTCCCCTCGGTTGTTGCTTTTGCAGGTTCGTGTTTGTGAGGTTCGTTGAAGGAGAAGTTGACCCCACTCTGATATTCTGTTTAAAATTAAACGAGCCGGTTGTTTTTGTAACACTAAAACGATTCTGTTGTTTGTGAACAATGATGTACATTTGTAAATGATGGTTTGTATATAATGTGTTTGTTTAATTAAGCTTCAGCAGCGTTTAAAAAAAAAGGCTTGAGTTTTCCGGTGTTAAAGAAAGTCGCATGAATACTTGTCTTCTCTGGCAGTTCATTAGTTTGAAAACCCAGACTCCATGGCCAAATCAAGTTTTCTCAATAAAATATTCTTTTATTTATTTTGAAAGTTTGGGTATTACAGTAACCGGAGAAGATGAGGACGAGAAAAGAAACTATACTATAAAAGCAATAATTTATCCCACTCTTTCGGAGGATATTCTTTTGTAGGTGGCCAAACACAAGAATGTACAAGATGTTTTGGATTCCATTTGGATTCGGCATTTAGGTACCAAACGGGTACAAAAGGCACGGTTGCAAACTCTACGAGGCGAGTTGGAGAAACTAAAGATGAAAGATACCGAGATAATCGACGAATTTTCGGGTAAGATAAGTGGTATAGTTGAGAAGTTTAAATGTCTTGGTTCATGTCTTGATGAAGTGATTGTTACAAAGTTTCTTACTTCCATTCCAAAGAAGTATTTGTCAATTATAGCCTCTATCAAACAATATTTCGATCTTGAAAGTATGTCATTGGAAGAAGTGGTAGGAAGGTTAAAAGCCTATGAAGATATACTCAAAGGCCATGATGAAAAGAAAGAAGAGCAAGGTCAACTCATGTGGACAAGTGAACAAGAGTATGGTGAAAGTAGCAGATGCGGAAGAGGACGTGGAAGAAACTTTGAGACAGGTGGAAGAGGCCAAGGAAGAGGAAGAGGTCGAGGTGATAAAAGCAATTTTAGATGTTATGAGTGCGGGGAGTTTGGGCACTTTGCAAGCGAGTGCACAAATGGAAGGACAAGGAGAACGAGGCTAATTTGACTCAAGATGAAGAACCGGCATTGCTTTAATGAAAAAGACGGGTCAAGGTTATCAAAATTACGGGGGTGAATGTCGAGTAATTTTGACATATTAATGGTACTATGCATTAGTTAGTATTTGGATTTTATTTTATTAGTTATGTTTTAATTAATTAGTTACAATTGGTAAAAGTGTCTTCTAGCTTTTTAGTTTGCACGTTGGAAGAATTGTTCAGAAGTCACCTACTTCTTTGGTGGGGTTTGTTTTCTTTAGTCAAGTAGGCAATTGGCAAAGAAAGGGTAAAATGCAAACATATTTTCTACTTTTTCGTTTTATATGAAAACTTATTCCTGAAAGATGGAGTTTTTGTTTCCTAACATGCCTTTAACGTTGATCAAAAAATCCATCTCATCATACATACATGCACCTACACATTGTGCTTATATAATGATGCTATCTACGTACATAATGAAGATAAGTACTTTGGATTTTCCTGATAGCAAAGGGCATGGAATTGAACACTTATGCTGCCCGAAGATAAAAACCAATGGCATGAAGGAATTCGCTGTAACGACCGTAGAAGCCTACAAAGTGACCATCTGCAAGTGGTAATGAGAATTTAGTCCCCTTTCGCCTACCAAACGGACCAAAGCGATTCTCATTTGTTGAAAACGAAAGTGATGTAACTACCATTCTCGAATCACGGTCATCAAATGTTCCACTAATCTCATTCAACTCCTCGTCATCAATGTCAATATCAACCTTCACATAGTTAACAAGAAAGATGAAATTGACCTTTTGGTGAAAATATATGAATCATAATGTAATTAAACTTATAAAACAAAGTAAATGATGCGTATCTATATAGACTGTTCGTAATAAATACCTCAGAAATATCTCCACCAGAACCACCAAACTTTTGAGAATGGAAAACGTTACCATCCTCATCTTGGCAAGTGAAGCTGATGGAGTTAATACAATCTCCATGATTGATAGTTATCTTTGTTAACTTTCCTTTAAGTGTGAAGGACCAATTTCTTCCCGTGTCGTATCCCCATGGTCCGACTAGCGCGATTTTGCTCTGTCAAAAAAGAATCAAGGGTTAAATTAAGTGTCGATGGAACACACACAATCAACAAAAAGAAATCAAACAATATATGTGAAAGAAGAAATACCATGTTGATGGAGAGGAGTTTGGTTGCAGAGTACTGATGATATTGAAAGGTTATGTGTTTGTAAATTTGATAAGAATATTGTATATGTGTGTACGTAGGAATCCCTGTAAAAACAAAATTATTTTTGATTTAATTTTTTTTATTATTTGTCACTTGTCCACGATATTGGAAGCGTGTAAAGTTGCAAGTATTTAGGCTGCATGTGAAGCAGTTAGGGAGTCGTGAAATGCTGAGGGAAATGGTGGCGATGTTTCTGTTTGGCTGCATTCCACCAATTAGATTCTTCAATCTACTACAGTTTTTGTTTCAGGAATATAATGCTATTAAAAATCAGTTTAAATAAATGTTCGTTTGATCGATAAAAAGAATATATCTATATTTTTAGCATTCATCACTCTACTTGTAACATAGCTTCTTTAAAGAATCAAGTTAGACTCTCCTAGCATTTTTTTTTCTTTAAAGCATAGGACAGAAAAATGAGCAATTACTTTCTAATATAGATTTTGCACATATGTTCTGCCCTAGTGTATAATTTATAAACATCTCATAATATGACATTGTAACAAATAATCCCGATCTAGGTTAGAAATAAGTTGTAAATATAAAATATATAATATTAGGGGCGGCACCGACAGCCACCAACCGCCGCCGTGACGGCAACCGTCGACGGCCGTTAAGTTGGCCGCAAACCGCCAATAAACCGTCAAACTTGTGTAGTATATATATGTACTCGTATAGAAGAAGATTGTAATGTAAAAACGCATATTTCAGATCTATAAACAAAAACCTTTACATTCATACTCTTGATTTCGTGTTTTAGATCCAACATTTGGTATCAGAGCTGAAGGTTTTGAACCTTGACATCATCATATACCGGGAATCAAGAGGAACGGAGAAACCGACCGTCGTCGGAAAAACAGAACACCAAAAAAGGGTGTTGAACGGGACGGGGATACCACAGAGGCGGCCGATCTACAGATCTACCACCATCTGGCACCCACGGTAGAAATACTTACCGGAACCGGAGAAGACAACCGGAGAAGACGACCGGAGCAACCATGGTCAAGCAAACCCACTCGGAAATCAAAACCGAGGAACAAAGGCATCGCAAATCAGCGATTACGTAAGAGGCGACCACCGGAAACTGCCGTTCAAAGCAACCGGAGGGGAAACGGCAACAGCCGCTCGAAGCCATCGAGAGAAGACACAGAAACCCACAAAGAAATCTGTCAAGCGGCGCACAAAGTGAAAAGGAAAAGAGGCGTGTAAGGCAATAAAGTTTTTCAAAATATCTCTTTGTGACTAGCAGAAAAACAAAAAGGGGATTTCCAATACTTTTTTTGGGAAAGCAAATCCCAATATTTGAAAATCACTAAATTTTTTTTAATAAACCGTAAGATTTTTTTAAAAAAACTTGGATTAACATATATATTTATATATATACAAAAGTTTTTTTTTATCTTTTAAAAAAAGTATCGATTTTTTTTTGTAAAATTAAATATTAAAATTTTAAAGAAATTATATATCTTATAAAATAAATAAAGAGGATTTTTATACAAGTTGTTTGAAATAAAACCCAAAACTTAGAAAGTGAAAATCATACGATTAGAAACAATGTCTGCTGAAAATTTTAACAATGCCCTAACACAGAAAACCGTTACACCAATTTCCCACTACCAATGTCTTATTTTAAAACCGACAAATTACACGGTTTGGGCGATACAAATTAAAACTATACTTGAAGCAAATGGACTATGGGAAGTGATAGAACCAACACCCGACACGCAACTGGATACAAGGAAAGATAAGGCAACAACAGCCTACTTATATCAAGCATTAACAGAGGATGTGATACTGCAAGTTGCGGGATGTAATACTACAAAGGATATATGGGAAATTTTGAGGAAAAGACATGTCGGAGTGGATAAAGTACCAGAAAGCACGCCTACAAACCCTAATGATTGAATTACAAGCACTCCAAATGAAGGAGGACGAGACACTCGATGCATTTACGGCCAAACTAAACAGTTTCGCTACTAGGGCAAGGGAATTGGAAAAAACTTTGGACCAATCATTACTGGTACGTAAACTGTTGGATTCTATGCCAGACCAATTTATACAAATTGTAGCATCCATAGAACAAAACAGTGATCTAGACGAGGTCACACTAGACGAGATAATCGGAAAATTGAAAGCCTACGAGGAAAGAATAAAACTCAAGAAAGGAGGACTCAGAGAAAGCCAGGAAAAGTTGCTTTTTACGCAAAATGAACACTCAGGAAGAGGAAGGCGATCCGGTAATCGCGGACGGGGTAAATTTAACTCTTCAAGAGGAAAATGGCTTAGAGGAAGAGGCAAACAATACTCGAAAGAGGAAGACACAAGTCATAAGGCAAGAAACACTACAAAGTGGAATAAGCAGGAAAATGACATAAGCAAGGTGCAATGTCACAGATGTAGGAAACTTGGACACTACAGAAAGGATTGCAATCAACTACCGACACCGCAGGAGCAATCAAACCTCATACAAGAAGATGAGGAGCCAACACTGCTAATGGCCACAAACAAAACTGAACACGAAGAAGTACTGTTGAATGAAGGACAGTTTCAACCCGAAAAATATGCAACTACTGATGAAAGCATATGGTACTTGGATAATGGGGCAAGTAACCACATGACGGGCATCAAGAATCACTTTAAGGATCTTGATGAGAATATAACAGGACGTGTTCGTTTTGGAGATGGATCCTATGTAGATATAAAAGGCAAAGGATCTATATTGATAGGATGTTGGAATCAAGACCAGAAGA
Organism: Dittrichia graveolens; assembly: GCA_038502395.1. NCBI lineage: Eukaryota > Viridiplantae > Streptophyta > Magnoliopsida > Asterales > Asteraceae > Dittrichia > Dittrichia graveolens. The sequence continues at coordinate 33,630,647 of JARJIL010000003.1, read as the reverse complement.
TTATATCTGAAGTTTACTACATCCCGAACCTCAAAAGCAACATACTGAGTTTGGGACAACTCACGGAGATAGGATGCAATGTTGTCATGAAAGGAAATCAATTAACTTTACATGACAAGAACGAGAGGCTGCTTATGAAGGTTGAAAGATCAAAGAACAGACTCTACACCCATTTGTCTCATGGCTAATTTAGATAATAAAGCATGGTTATGGCACGCTAGATTAGGTCATCTAAATTTCGAAGATATTAAATTGATGACAAGAAAGAATCTAGTGGAAGGAATACCAAACATAAATCATGCAGGACAGGTTTGTGATGTCTGTTTATTAGGAAAACACAGTAGAACTCCATTCCCAAGTCAAGCTAAGTTTAGATCAAAGAAACCGCATGATAATATATGGAGATCTCTGTGGTCCAATAAGCCCAGCCACACAATAAGGAAAGCAATACATCTTCTTGCTAGTAGATGATTGTACACGATTTATGTGGGCATACTTTTTAGCATCAAAAGATCAAGCACTTGATAATTTCAAGGAATTCAGATGCAAAGTTGAGACAGAAATGAGGACCAAAATAAGGATGTTGAGAACGGATAGAGGAGGTGAATTCACATCAAATGAATTCACAAAATACTGTAAAGAGAACGGTATAATGAGGCAGCTGACAACACCCTACTCACCACAACAAAACGGAGTAGTAGAAAGAAAGAACAAAACTGTACTTTCTACTACTAGAAGCATGATGAAAGCAATGAGTTTACCACAGAACTTTTGGGGGGAAGCAGTAAGACACGCTGTATACATATTGAACAGAGTACCTACAAAAGCTCTGGAAAACATGACTCCATATGAAGCACTCTACAACAGAAAACCAAATCTGGAAAACCTAAGGATATTTGGCTGCACAACTTATGCTAAGGTAACACTACCTCATCTACAGAAACTGGATGATAGAAGTGTTCCTATGATTTACTTAGGAGTAGAGGAAGGATCAAAAGCATACAGACTTTATGATCCAAAGAAAGAAAAGATACACATAAGCAGGGATGTTAAGTTTATGGAAAACAAACCATGGAATTGGGATAACAAGGAGAGGACACACAAGACTCAGAACGGACAAGTCTTGCGGCTAGAGGAAACGATGATGGAAATACTACATCAATCGACTCGGATGGCATAGGAAATGCCTATCAGGAACAATTTACTGCTCCAAACTCTCCAGTATACATACACTTACAACCCACACTCAGAAGAGGAACAAGCGACTGTTAGTTCAATGAGGAGTTCAGATAACTATGATGATACACCAGTACAAGGTTTCAGAGACATGAATGCAGTATATAACAATGCATTAGCAACAGAGACTGAAAGTCTATTACTTACGGAAGAGGAACCACGTAACTACAAGGAGGCATCAAAGGATAAAGAATGGATTGAAGCCATGCAAACTGAACTTGAATCAATTAACAGGAATAAAACATGGACCCTAACTACTTTGCCTACAAATCAAAAGGCAATAGGACTTAAATGGGTCTTTAAGACGAAGAATGACGTAAAAGGTGAAATCGTCAAATACAAAGCAAGGTTAGTAGCAAAAGGGTATGTGCAGGAACAAGGAATAGACTTCGAGGAAGCATTTGCATCAGTTGCACGCATCGAAATAGTTCGTTTAATCTTAGCACTGGCTGCATACCATGGATGGCAAGTACATCATCTGGATGTTAAGTCAGCATTTTTACATGGAGAATTAAAAGAAGAAGTCTATGTTACACAACCCGAAGGCTTTGTACAACCTGGAAATACATGAAAAGTTTACAATCTCGTAAAAGCGTTATATGGCTTAAGGCAAGAACCACGAGCTTGGAATATGAAGCTTGATCAAACCTTAAAGTCATTAGGCTTTAATAAGTGTAATCTCGAACAAGCAGTTTACACGAAAAGAAGTAAGACTTCCACCTTAATAGTTGGAGTTTATGTGGATGACCTGATCGTCACCGGCACTCCAAGGAAGGAAATAGACTTGTTCAAACAACAAATGGAAGATAAATTTGAAATGAGCGATCTAGGATTGCTAGCATATTATCTTGGAATAGAAGTTACTCAGACAGGAGGAGAGATTACAATCAAGCAAACGGGCTACATCAACAAAATCTTAAAGGATGCGAATATGATGGATAGTAATGACACAAAGATACCGATGGACCCGGGAACAAAGTTAGTAAAAACAGAAGACGGAAATCCAGTGGATGTAACCTACTACAGAAGCATAATTGGATGTCTAAGATACTTATTACATACTAGACCGGATCTAAGTTATTCGGTTGGATTACTTAGCAGATTTATGCAAGAACCAAAGGATCACCATCTAAAGGCGATAAAGCAAGTGATCAGATACATTAAAGGAACCAAGGAGCACGACATTATATAGAAAAGAGAAGGAGGTTGCAAGATTACAGGTTATAGCGACAGTAGTTATGGGATCAATACTGATCAAGGAAAAGGAACTACTGGAATAGTATTCTATTTTGGAGAATTACCTATTACCAGGTGCACTCAGAAGCAACCAACAGTAGCACTCTCATCATGTGAATCATAATTCATGGCAGCTACTGGAGCAGCATGTCAAGCTCTATGGTTAAAACGGCTACTTAGTGAACTTACGGGCTGGAAGGAGGAAAGAATAACACTGAAAGTTGATAACATTTCAGCAATAGCACTCATCAAAAACCCCGTGTTTCATGGAAGGAGTAAGCATATCGACATTCGTTACCATTTCATTCGGGAGTGAGTAGAGAATGGACACATCAATGTGGAACACATCAGTGGAGAACTACAACGAGCAGATATACTGACAAAAGCATTGCCAAGACTGAGGTTTACTACTATGAGGCAGATGCTTGGAGTTCAAGATTTACAACACAGTAACGATCGAGATTAAGGAGGAGAATGTAACAAATAATCCCGATCTAGGTTAGAAATAAGTTGTAAATATAAAATATATAATATTAGGGGCGGCGCCGACAGCCACCAACCGCCGCCGTGACGGCAACCGCCGACGGCCGTTAAGTTGGCCGGAAACCGCCAATAAACCGTCAAACTTGTGTAGTATATATATGTACTCGTATAGAAGAAGATTGTAATGTAAAAACGCATATTTCAGATCTATAAACAAAAACCTTTACATTCATACTCTTGATTTCGTGTTTTAGATCCAAGAAACATAACATTCCACTAATATATATTAATTTGCCCATACTATAATTAAGAAGGCAATACTGCACAATGGCCCGATGGCTTTGTTAGGATTATATATATCTATAAACTATTTTCTTCTTGATATTCTAAAGAAATAATTGAGATGCTTTGGTTTCCAAAGTCTCTGATGTTGTTTTATGCATTTTAATATGTACTTTTTGTTAAAAATGATTTGCAGCATATTTATGCATGAAAAGTCTAACTAGGAGTTCTGAGATCCACTTAAAATCATTAAGTTACTATTCAAAAAATAAAATTAAATCCTTCACCTTAGTTCTGTTTATGAATATTTTTGTTATACTGAAATCAAAATATAGTTCTGTTTCTTTGTGTACTCATCGGTTTTTAAGTGTTTGTTGTTGTCGTTATGGGCGGTCCTAGTGGATATTACTCCTTTACCTCTATTGTAGAGCCATGTATCACCGTCTCACTGGCCTGCTAACATTTCTGTCAGCAATAAAAGTAATTTTGGTGATTAGATACTAATATTAAAAGAGTAAAAGTGGTTATCGTCACTATTGTGGTTGGGTAAAGGCCGGTTATGGTATTTGGTAGGTTTTGTTGGCAATGGGGTTTGCAAGTTGGTATCAGTTATATTATGGTTTTTGGATCAGCTGATATCTTGGTACAACAAAGTATTCTTTGGTTTTCTTCATTCTGCTGCGAGTTATCTATTTTTCTTGGGTATGAAGAGTTTTATTGGTAGAATATTCTGTTCTACACTACTCACTGTGGGCAATTTTAATATCAAGAACGTTTTAACTAAGGACGTTGCTTTAGAGATTGAAAGGGCTTTGCATATCACTACAAGAAAAACAGCTTTTGGACATCCAAACATAAAGCAACGACACCCTGTCCTCGCTAAAGGTCCTATAAGACAAAATAGATTGCCTTTTTGACTTTGGAATCCTCTCTAAAACTTATTTATATATTTTTTTGACTTTTTTCCCGTGCGAAAATAGGATTTTAGGTGGGAGAAATGGCGCTATAACCTTCGGCAACGACCCTGTCCTCGCTAAAACTCCTTTTTTGTTTTTTTTGTTTTTGTAAATCACATCAGAGGCGTTAAAAGGTTTGTCCGGTTGTGACTTGCGGTGAGGACCTTGTCATCGCCGATACCTGCCCGCTGTAAGGTTACTTTTCTTTTCATCTCTTTCACCATTTCACAAAAATATTTTCACAGCTTCCACAATACCTAGGTTCCTCTCAGTTTTTTTTTTTGATTTTTACCACCATTTTCGGAGATACAAGGTGAGACTAAGGGTTGTTTGTTACTATTTTCCTTTTGTTTGTGGACAAGATCATCTTCTCCGGCAAGAACTCCATTATTTCCGGTGAATGCATGGTCATAACTTCCAGTGACTTCTTGAAATTCCAGTCATTATTGACATATAAGGTTAATGTTTTACATAAAGTTAGTGTTTGTTTGATTTTTTATAGATAAAACTGTATTTTTTTTTATTTCCGGCAAACACTCCGGCGGGGACTACTCCGGCGACAAATTGCAGCTCAAAACAACATTTTCTAGGTATAATAAAATTTGTTACTTAGAAAATTATTTAGTAGTTAATATTATAAAGTATGTTTAGAAAATTTTTTATTAGTTAATATTATGTTATTGTTAAGTATGTTTAGCTGATGATTATAGTTATTTTTATTTCTTTAATATTCTAATTAGATTAAATGTTCTTTATTTTATTTTATAGTTAATATTATGTTTAAGTATGTTTAGTTGATGTTTATTTTAATATTCTAATTAAACATTTTTTTTTTGTTATCATCTATTATAATGTATATTTGTTTATCATGTGATTAAATTTTTTGAACAATTAATATTGTGTTAAATTAATTTTAATGTGTAGAGATTTTGATATATTGTTGTAGGGGCTATTTGTTGTTTGATATACTAAGAAATGATAGTAATTGTTAAACTATTGTATAAGTTGGTGTTTATATAAGTTAAATATGTGAACGTATTAGGATATATATATATATATATATGTATATCTATTACTTGTTTCCAAGAAGTGTATTAAGTTGATTGATGTTTGTTGTTCTTGTAAGTTAGTAGAATCTTAATACATACAAGTTTTAAGTAAGTAGGATCTTAATACATACAAATTTTAAGTTAGTACGGTCTTAATAAATAAGTATAATAATAGAAATAAAAATATTATAAAAGGGATAAAGGGAAAACTAAAAAAATAATTGATAAAGGTTGATCTTTTATTTATATTAGAGGATATTAAAACTAAAAAAAATAAAAGGAAAAATACAACTCGATTGATATTGTGGAATTAGTTCTTTCAAAAGTAGTGGAATAAAAGCCCAAATATAGACACTCGTTATATATACACATTATAATAAACTAAAATATAATTAATGATAAACTAAGATATAATGACAAACAAAAATATATATACATTATATATATACACACACTCATTATATATACACATAATGATAAACTAAAATATAAGAAACTAAAATATAATGATAAACATAAATATATATATATACATATACACACACATACATTATATATATGTACTCATTATATATGCACATAATGATAGGCTAAAATATAATAATGATAAACTAAAATATAATAATGATAAACTAAAATATAAGATAATCAAAAAATAATGTTTTCTAAATCAATATATTAACAATATCCGTTTTGGACATTAAAATTTTCGGAAACCTTAAATATAATTATAAAATAAATATAATAAATTAAAATACAAGAAACTAAAATATAATGATAAATTATTATTATATATATATAATACAAACACACACGCATATATATATATATATATAAATATATAAATCAATAGATTAACAATGTTCGTTTTATACCATAGGTCACCTGTTCAAAATTAATTTATTAGAAATTAATTTTGAATTGTATCCTGTTTAGGACTGTTTTTTGAATTTTTTTGTCTCATTTAGGATATTGATGCATATAAATGATATATTATTTAAAAAAATTCGGTAAGCATTTCTCCTTTTCTCCTTCGAATATGTGTTTCATACACATATTTGGGGAGTTAAGCGGAAATGCTGTCGAATTTTTATTAAATAATAAATTAGTTATACGCCTTCATATATGAAACGAAACATTCAAAAAGTGGGTTAAGATAGCCACCATGCTACAGATATATGTCATATTCTTAAAACATATAATACAAATTTCTTTATGTCACAAATGCAGATGTCCATGTCGAAAATGTGATAACCATGACTTGGGTACTCTTGTTGAGATTGGGAATCACATACTTCGTTGGGGGTTTAGCGTATGTAACACTGTATTTTCAACCCAAAAATTTTTATTTAAAACAATAATTGCGGAAGCGAATTAAATAACAAAAGTATTTACAACTGTACATAAACCATCCTGTTTAAAATATTAGTATTACAAAACACGGCTCGTCACAAATAATCTATCGGAGTCCTAGGTGATTACTCCGCAAGCTAACCACTCTCATCCGAGCCGCTGACTTACCAAAACCTGTAAAAAGAGTGAGAGGTGAGAGATTAGCACAAAGCTAAGTAAATGCAATACAATCACACCAGATATATCAGCCTGAACTGCATGATATCAACAACCATGGCGGTTCTACAGGAACCTACAACCAATGCCGGCCAAAGCAAAGGTTTACCGATAGTCCATTTTCTATTCTCACACAGTATTATCCTCTAGTAGCAACAAATGCATACCAAGGTCCTAATACTGCTTAGCCAATAGCAAATGAACCCAGTCCATAAGTCTAGTCGAAAATTGACTTCCCTTCCACAATGTATACATATCACAGATGCAATAATTAACATTCAATAGTTAATTAATCATCAGATATACAATCTATGCATCAAACCAACAATAGTTGCAACCAAACCAGTACAACTAATATCACCCATGAGTAAACAACCACTCACCTCTGGTTCTCAGTTTTTCCACTCAGTGATCTAATGTTACTGAGCCTTGTCTGTGCCTGAGAACAAAACAACCAAACATCAGTATCCAATTCATAAATTTATATCAATCATATATTTATATCTATTTAATCAAACATAAACATGTAAGATTCACATATATATGCACATATAACACATAGCATTAAACAATGCAATCAACAGCCAAAACTATCAGATTTTATAGGAAATCCGACACTACCATCGGATTTATGCAAAATCCGCTAAAAACCATCGGATTCAAGGAATTCCGATACATCTATCGGATTTGAAGTCAATCCGCAACACTTGTCGGTTTTTAATGAAATCCGACCCTACCATCGGATTTCATCCTTCAAACTTCAACTGTCGGATTTGATCATCGGATTACATACATTAGGATTTCATACTTGAAATCCACCATCGGATTTAAACAATCGGATTTCACCATAAGTTCCGGATTTTTAAAGTACCGGATACAACACCCGGATTTCCCACACTCGGTTTTCATCATCATCATCATCAAAATCCGCCATCTTCATTATTCAAGAATCCGACAACTTCATAACTTGTATAATTCTCATTTCCAGATCATACAATTCATATACAAGTTTATCAAAACACATATAAACATGATTAAACATGAAATCATGCATCAAAACACCTTAACACCCAAGAACACCAAAATCCGACAAACTCATAAATCAATTTCACATGATCTTCATATCAAAACCCAGCATAATTAAAACCGTAACATGCTCATCATGTTTCAAGAAGTATGGCATGTTAACAAGAATGAAAGAAGAATCAACAAACCATATTAGCTTGAATCACAAAAACAAGAAACCAACAAACCCGATTGCTTCTTCTTCCTTGCTTTTGTCTTGGTTTCACACTTAATACACACACAAGTATTCTTCAAAGTGAAGAAAGGATTATTGAAACCCACGTATATATAAACCTAAGCAGGAGGTGGCATGATTAAAACTAACTAAGCACATGCACACACACATACACTAATCCGTACATACATACCATATATCCCACATATATTAATTTAAATGATTAACAATTAAATCAATTACTAAATTAATAATCAAGTAAACATAATCCCATAATGGTTCATGTAACATACCCAAGCCTACGTTTCTACTAGGCCTAACTGCAGGATGTTACAAATCCTCCCTCCTTAAACTGGATTTCGTCCTTACAATCTATTCACTATCAAACAGATGAGGATAACGAGCTTTCATATCAGCCTCGGTTTCCCACGTCAAGTCCGAACCCAAACTGTGTCTCCACTTAACCAGAACCATCGGAATCTGTTTCTTATGCAGTTTCGTCACTTTCCAATCTAGTAGTTCAATGGGTTCTTCCACCAACTTCTTGTTGGAATCCACTTTAAGATCATGTAGAGGTAGAATCTGACTCTCATCCTCAACTATACATTTCCGCAAGTAACAAACGTTGAAGGTATTGTGAATACCTGACAATTCTGCCAGAAGATCAAGAGTAACCGTCTGATCATTAACCACCCGTTGGACATGAAACGGCCCAATATAACGAGGAGCCAACTTTCCTCGCTTCCCAAAACAGATAACCCCCTTCCACGGAGAAATTTTCAAATAAACCAATTCACCTTCAACAAATACAACAGACCTACGCCGTGGATCAGCATACATCTTCTGTCGATCCCTCGCAGCTTTCAACTTTTCTCGCGCAATAGCTACTTTGTCTGCGGTGATCTGCATAATATCAGAACCTTCATACTGTTCCTCACCCGCCTCTAACCAACAAGTAGGAGTACAGCAGCGACGACCATATAGCATCTCATAAGGTGGCATACCGATACTCGAATGCTAAGAATTGTTGTATGCGAATTCAATCAACGGCAGATGGGAATCCCAAGAACCTCCATATTCTAACACACATACCCGCAACATATCCTCAAGTGTCTGAATAGTTCGCTCAGATTGCCCGTCTGTCTGGGGTGGTAAGCTGTACTCAGATTAACACGTGTACCCAACCCCCGTTGTAAACTGTTCCATAAATTCGACACAAATCTGGAATCTCTATCTGATACGATCGAAAGCGGTATACCATGTCGGGAAACAACTTCATCAATATACAACTGAGCCAACTTACTAAGTGATGCCGTCTCACTTGTAGCCAAGAAGTGAACACTCTTGGTCAATCTGTCAACGATCACCCAAATCATATCATGATTCCTCTGCGTACGTGGAAGTTTAGTTACGAAATCCATCGTTATGTGCTCCCACTTCCACTCTGGAATCTGCAACTGTTTCAGTGATCCATAGGGTTTTCGTTATGTGCTCCCACATCCGTCTTCATTGTCGGCCACCAATATAGCACCTTCAGATCGTTATACATTTTTGTGCTACCTGAATGAACAGATAGTCTAGACTTGTGAGCCTCAGTCATAATCAAATTCCGAAGACCTCCAAGCAAAGGCACCCACACACGAGATTGATAAGTCTTCAATCCCCTAGAATCATCATTCAGATCATTCTTCTTCTTTAACATAATCTCTGACTTCAGATTTTCATCCTTCAAGGCTTCCAACTGAGCTGCCTTTAATCTGTCAATTAGGTCAGAAACTATTTCAATTCGCATGAATTTGATATGTTCACTAACTTCCTTGCGACTCAAAGCATCGGATACCACGTTAGCTTTCCCTGGATGATAGCGAATCTCGCAATCATAGTCTTTAACAAGTTCTAGCCATCGTCTCTGTCGCATATTGAGTTCCTTCTGCGAAAACACATACTATAGTTTTTTGTGATCCGTACAAATGACGCACTTTGTACCATAAAGATAATGTCTCCATAATTTTAACGCAAAAACCACAACCGCCAGTTCTAAATCATGGGTTCGATAGTTCTTCTCATTAGGTTTCAACTGACGAGAAGCATACGCAATAAGTCTATCCCGTTGCATCAACACACAACCTAACCCTGCCAATGACGCGTCACTGTTAGGTTTATTAATTGTATAGAATAGAAGATTACATTTTGAGTGAAGTTTGTATTAATTACAAACTAGATGGTCTTAATTGTAAATATACTCATGGAGTATATAAGCCTATGATTAAGGCTAATCATGTATCAATTGTCATAATCAATGATATGAACTATGTGTTAATCAAGGTGTAATTAGTATTCTCTCATAGTTCTACACATGCAATTGAAGATTAGCTTGATACTTGAAGAATTAAGGGATTATCAATTGGTATCAGAGCCTAAGGAGTGATTTGATTGAAGATTGGATCAAGAATTGCAAGAAATTTGAAGAAATTTTGAAATTTTCGGATTATTTTTGGGCAGAAACTTTGAAAAATTCTAGAAAATTCATACGATCTTCATTTGATCTAATTTTTGGATATATTGTTGTGTATGATTGCACGAACCTACAGTAAAATTTTCAAGTGCAAAATCCACTCCATGTGAGAGAAATCTAAGAATTACGAATCTGGATTTTTGGAAGATGTTCTTGAGACTTGAATTTCGAAATTCGTGATTTAGTTGGAATTAATTGCTCATTTTTTGAAAGAGTGTTAGTAATCATATCACGAATCAATATGCAAAGTTTCATATCAATTCATCAATCACACATGGAGTAATTTGAAAATTAAGTTTGTTGTGTTCTTGGTGTTCTTGGTTAATTTTGGTTAAATTCGTGATTCTTGATTCAAATTAGTACAAAAGGAGTGTTTTAAAAGTGTTTGTGAAGGTGGAGATTGATAAATTTGAAAAGAAAATCCGATTTTGGTGAATTTTGAAAATTCAAGATTGATGGTGTTCTTGATGTTCTTAAGTAGAAGATGAAGAAAGGAGGATTTTGATCCAAAAATTTAAGTCAAAAAGTGTTTTTGGTGTTTGTGTGTCAAAAAGTATCGGATTTACGGATTTGGTAAGTATCGGATTTTAGTATTATCGGATTTCCAAGACTATCGGATTTTTGAAATTCTCGGATTTTTAAAAGTATCGGATTTCCAAGGCTCGGATTTGGTTGAAAGTATCGGATTTCCAAGACTCGGATTTGGTTGAAAGTGTCGGATTTTTGAAACTGTCGGATTTGGTTGAAAGTGTCGGATTTTTGAATTCTACATAGCAATTTTAAATGGCTCAAAATTTGGTTAAAAATACAAAATATGAGTTTTCTTGCATTTTCTGATATAGCAATTTTAACCCCAGCCAGGGGCTCTACCCCTTGGACCCCGCCAGGGGTTGCCACCCCTTAGACCCCGCTATCAGGGGCGCTGCCCCCGAACCCCCGTCGTCATTGTGACTGAATTAGAATCAATCTTTCTCAACTCATAGTCACTTTTATTGATTCTCATACTACACTTTCAAATCATTATTATTGATTAAATTTGTGATCAAATCAAATCATTCCTAAACGATCGTATAGTTTTCAGGTATCAAGATAAATATCAAGATGTCAACGAAGATTCCACATGTTGGAGTAAATTTTGAGAAAAAGAAGGTAGACGGATTGGTTAATGAGAATATCCAGCTCAAAGAGAAGATTTCTTCACTGAACAAAGAGATTCACACATTGACACGGAGAATTACAATTTATGATGTAAGGATTGAACGTATATAAGATGATATAATCAAAAAGGAGAAACAGATGCAAATTCTGAGTGGAGAAAGTTCATTACTAAAAGAACAAGTTGAATTTGAAAAGAAAAGAGCAAGTGAATTACAAGTTGAAAAAGCTGAATTGCATGATAAGTTGAAACAACTTGAGCAACAGCTACTTGTTGAAAAGGTTGAGGTACAGAAAGAAACAAAGGTATTAGACCTAGAAAAGAGTTTGGAAAGTGAAAAGAAAATGTTTGAAGAAGAAAGAAGTAAGTTTGTGGAGAAAATTTCACAACTTGAAGTACATTCTAAAGAGGAGAAAAAGAAAGCAGAGATTTTGTCAGAAGAGAATGCCAAGTTTAAAGACCTCATATCTGAATTTTCTGTTGAACGTCAAGATTTTCAAAGGACGTTGCAGAATTATGATAAGTTGATAGCGAGTTTAGGTATTGAAAAGGCTAAATTGCAAAGAATATTCACAGAACTTGAGCAACAGCTTCTTGCTTCTTCTAAACTATATATTCCCAGCTCAGTTCTGAAAAACAAAATATCTGAGCTTCAGGAGACTCTGGACACAGAGAAGAAAACATTGGAGAAAGAGAGACTACAGTTTTTGGCTAAACTCAAGTTCGCAATGCTTCTTGCTGAAAAAGCTTCTGAATCTATCAAGACTTCCGCTGACAATATCAATTTTGATTCAGAAACACATTGTGTTAGCGATACTGACTCTTATTTTTCTGTTGCAGATGCTAAAAGTAGAAAATCAGATGACGATTTCATTGATGCTTCTACTCCCAAAGCAACTACTTCTTCTCAAAAGCCAAAAGAAACTAAATTAAGAAGTCAACAGAATGCATCTTATTCAAGTTATATTGATTCTGAATTTTCATTAAGCTCAAATGATTATTTACCAAAGACTAAACAAGCTTGGATTCCAAAGAAGAATCTAGGTGACATGTTTGTAAGGATATCATCATTTTGGACTGAAAAGAAGAAAACCACAGAAACCTCAATATTTAATTCACCATGTGGTTCAATCAATCATGTGCATTCAAATGCATGTTTTTCATGATCAGAATTCCGTATCAAAAAGGTCATAACTGATGAATGCTCATCCAACGCAATACCTACCAGGACATCTTCAGAAACTAAACCTAGAGTATCTGAGTTTCGAATGAAGAATGTCATCAATGATGGTTTTAAGTCCAATGCTGTACCACAAAGAATAATGCATAGACAACATCATTCTGGTAAGGACAATCATGCTGATATGCAATATCATTCGTTTAAGCATCAAAATACCAAATTCTTTTCTAAAGCAAAGCATAATGAAAATTTTGTGCTCAAAACTGATGTTAAATATCCTTTTGTGGTATACTCAGTCAAGCACTTAATCAGACTTTCAAAAGAGAAGATTTGTAAAACTTCAAAAAAAAAATCATAAACTTGTTGTTCAAAATGGTATTCCCCAATGGCATACAGGCCCAATGCATAGAAAGGTTCATAAACCTATCATAGCTGGACCCAACTTCAAGTAGGTACCAAAGTGTGCTTAATCTGTTTTGCAAATTAGTCAGAGACATTGTTGGTACACAATGAAGATAATTCAAAATACGTTGAAAAGTACATTGTGTTCAGTATGCTAACAATTTCAATCTCTTGACTTCAAGAAAGAAGAGTGTTCCCTGCAGTCCATTTCACATGTCATTGTGTTCAGCATTAGCCCGAGTCTAATGTCATGAGAAACTTAATGTTTGTAGTTTATCATTCCTTGATAACTTGTGTGATAATGGTTCATTATTTGTAGGGGAGCAAGAACGACATAAATTCTTTGACAGACAAATCATTTTCGTCGAGAACCTACAAGAATGCAATTTTGTTTAAAATGAAAACTATTTTTGTGCATTCTTGTAGGGGGAGCAATTTTTTTTCTAACCTAGTTGATGAAAAATCATTTTTGAATTTCAATGCATCAACATAGGAAGAGTTTATTTTTATTTTTTTTGCTTTCAAATCATTTTAAAAATGAAAATTTTAAAAACAATACAAAATTTTGAAATTCAAAAAGATTTTCAATTTTCAAATTTTATCATTTTCCCATCGAGAAGGCATTCATTCGTCATTTTATTCTGATGCCTTTCTTGATTCATTTCATTGTTGATCTTCCGAATGATCATCTTTCATTTTCTGAATTCCATCTCAATATCATTCTAATATCCTTCCTTCACTGATGAAAATTCGATTCTTTCTGGAAAAACCGTTCATTCTTGTGTCAATCATTTTTTTATGTAACACATACTTTTCAAGTGATCAATAAGGCACCAAAGAGTGAGGGATTGTAGGATACTCCTATGGTCAATCCAGAACCGGAAGGACCTGCCCCAGGAGTTTATCTTATGCTTAAAAAAAACAAAGTAAGGGTTTAATCAGTTATCACGGGATACTGATTGGTGTGCAGAGATAAAATGAAATTGAGAGGGGTGGAACAGGAGATGGGGGTGCATATGATCAACAAATCACTTTGAGCATACATTATTCTTTGATTGTTCATATTCTTTGATTGCTTAAATCATTCTTGACATTCTTTCTAACCTGAATATTTCGTGAACATTATTCTTGTTGACCTCAATATGATTGCTCCTAATCATTTTAACAGATAACCAGTGTCCACAGTGTCCATTTGTATCCAACGGAGATACAAACATTCATTTTGGAAAGAGAGTTTGAGGGAGAAGTTAAAAAATATTTAGAGAGCTGAGGGTGAGAGATAGGATCAAAAGAAAAGAAAGATCCTCTTCAAACAGTGTCAATCTGGGTAACCACATATACTACTAGATATCATGTGTTGAAATTTGGTATTGAAGAAGACATTATGAACCCAGTGATGCAATGCACTAACCCCACCCAGCTACTCAATTATCTTTTAAAAGATGATTGTTTCAATTTCACACGGAGAATTAGCACATCTCTATTTGCATCTCACTCGGAGATTGTTAATATTGAAACAAGGAGGACATGCTGCTCTGGTCCCCGACTTCTTTCATGCACTTATAGAGTCTAGAGCTTATTGTTATATAATTTTATTTCTTAGGACACATGATAGAAATGTCACAAGTATCTAGTTTTCGTAACTGATACCGGAACATCTTGAGTGTTATCTTTGTGATATTCACGATGATAGATGGAAATCCTACCAGTGCTATCATTATTCCAACACTGAATGTGGGTCACACAGTTTATTCAAACTGTTGTGTTAACGAGCAATCTATGTGATCTCGGTGTTAACATTTCCTAACGGGAAGTTTGATACATATCAAAGAGATACATATTTGATAAATTCAACTGAATGTCACGAGGAGGATTCTAAGCTATAAATGTTGAAGTATTCATGCACAAATCAAGCTGAATGTCAATTACAATTACATGATGTTCATGAAGAATCCTGATCATCATGAGGGGGAGAAAGTTTAAAGAAATTCAGATTCAGTTGATCTTGAAAGAAGGAAACAAAAATATTAGTTGATTCTTACTGAGTTGAAGATGATGATGAGTTCTTATTCTCAATGCTATTCTTAAAGCTCATCAAAATTGTGCAGCTAAAGAAAACCAAATTCATATGTTAAGAGGGAGACAAAGAAAAGTTTAATTCTGAAAAATCAATATATGTCAAGTCAAGGGGGAGCAAAGAAAAGAGATATCTATCAAATTTGAAAAAGATCAAGAGATTCAAAAGAAAAGATAATTGTGTGATCAAGACATTATGATCAGGATAAACAAGATCAAGAGCTACATTCAAGGGGGAGAGAACAAAATATTCCTCATGCAAAAGCAAAGCTTATTTTAAGACAAGAGAGCTCAAGATCAGAAAGAAAACGTTTGAAGATTTCCCAAAGCTTCAAAAGAATATTAACTGAAAAAGAATATTTGCATGATTCAAAAGGGGAGTTTGTTAAAGTTTGCGTCAGATGCCAAAAAGACATAACATCTTCTATTTCTATACAAAGGGGGAGATTGTTAGGTTTATTAATTGTATAGAATAGAAGATTACATTTTGAGTGAAGTTTGTATTAGTTACAAACTAGATGGTCTTAATTGTAAATATACTCATGGAGTATATAAGCCTATGATTAAGGCTAATCATGTATCAATTTCCATAATCAATGATATGAACTATGTGTTAATCAAGGTGTAATTAGTATTCTCTCATAGTTCTACACATGCAATTGAAGATTAGCTTGATACTTGAAGAATTAAGGGATTATTAGTCACAATAAACTATGAAGTCATCTGACCCATCCGGTAAAGCAAGAATAGGAGCTTGGCATAAGAGTCATTTCAACGTCTGAAAAGCTCTCTCCTGTTCATCACTCCATTTAAATGGAACCTCCTTGCGAGTCAACTTAGTCATGGGATTCGCAATCTTAGAAAAGTCTTTAATGAATCTTCTGTAATAACCAGCCAATCCCAAGAAGCTTTTAATCTCAGAAGGCGACTTCGGAGTCTCGTAGTTCATCACTAATTTTATCTTTGCCGGATCAACCTTGACTCCATCACTGCAAATGACATGCCCCAGAAAGTGAACTTCTCGCATCCAGAATTCACACTTTGAGTATTTGGCATACAATTGCTCCCGTTTCAGTGTTTCAAGAACCTGTCTCAAATGAATCTCGTGATCAGCTTCGGATTTAGAATAAACCAGAATGTCGTCAATAAATACTATCACAGATTTATCCAAGAACAGTCGACAAACCCGGTTCATCAAATCCATAAACACTTCAGGTGCGTTAGTCAAACCTAACAGCAGGACTAAAAACTCATAATAGCCATACCGGGTACGGAAAGCAGTCTTAGCAACATCTCCGTCAGAAACTCGTACCTGGTGATAACCTGATCTCATATCAATTTTTGAGAAATATGAAGCACCCTACAACTGATCAAATAAATCATCAATCCTAGGCAGAGGGTATTTATTCTTTACCATCCTCTTATTCAGTTTCCTGTAATCAATACACATTCGTAAAGTACCATCTTTCTTTTTCACAAACAAGACTGGTGCACCCCACAGTGAAGAACTTGGACGAATAAATCCCCGATCCAACAAATCCTGAATCTGCGTCGTCATCTCCCAAATCTCTGAAGGAGCCAACCGGTAAGGATACCTTGCCACTGGATTGGAACCTGGTATCAAATCAATCTTATACTCTACCTCTCGAATGGGAGGTAGCCCAGGTAACTCATCCGGAAACACTTCAGGATATTCTGATACGACTCGCACATAAGTAACTGCCCATTTCTCCTTTCTAGCATCAATAACATATGCTAGAAAACATTCGCATCCCTTACTCAAGGATTTCTTAGCTTTAATCTTCGAAATGATAGGAAATGCAGACTTATTCCTTTCCCCTCGAGCCACCACATGCGACTCATCAGACAACGGAAAAGAAATCAGCTTCCTATGACATTTAATACTCGCCCTATGCTAACTCAACCAATCCATACCCAAAATGACATCAATACCCGCTAATGGCATCAATAGGAATGATACGGGAAAGCACTTACCATCTATATCAATCTCAGCACCCATCACAGAAGTCGTAACAGACACTATCTTACCATCGGCTACATCTATTTCAACCGGTACAGAAATAACAGTAGTAGGCAATTTCAACTTATCACAAAAGCCACAGAAATAAAGGAGCGATTGGCTCCAGAATCAAATAACACATGAGCAGGTAGGGAGTTTATAAGAAACGTACCGGTGATAACATCATTAGTGGTAGTAGCATCGTCTACTGTCATTCGGAATGCCCTACCCTTCTGAGTCGGAGGATTCTTCCTTTTCTTCCCCCTGCCGCTGACGAACCCCCAACCGCCCATGCCCTAGTCCCTAACCATGTCCCTTTCCCTTGTTTTCTCCCTGTAGGGCAATCACCTGCCCTATGCCCCTCCTTTTGGCAGTTCTAACAGACATTTTGAGGGTACCGACAATATTACGATTCATGCCCATGGGTTTCGCATCTCACACATCGCATAGTCTGAGTAGTACATTGCCTAGTGTGAGTAGCCCTGCACCTCGTACACCAGTGTGATTTCAACCCCGAATCCCATGTAGGCGCTTTCCTGCTTTGGTTGCCCTGGGACTGGTTACCCTGCCATTTCTTTCTCTGCTGGCTAACCCCAGCCTGATCATACCTCGGCTTCTGTAAAGCCGCCTCATCCTTGTTCTGCTTGTCTTTAGCCTGGATGTCCCCCTCAGCAGATTTTGCCAAGGTGAAAGCCTGGGACAGAGATCCAGTTAAACGGGTAGTGCTCTTGTACTCTGGCAGCAATGCTCCAATAAAATGCTGAACTTGGGAAGGTTCATCAGGCACCCACTGAGTCACAAACCTCAGCTTCGCATTAAAATGCTCTATTAACTCATCCACAGTCATCTTCCTCATCATCTTCAGTTCCATGAACTCCTGCCTTATTTTATTCAGTTCAAAGGCATTACAGTATTGTTAGCACAGTTTATCCCGAAATTGATTCCACGTGATTGAATCCATCTGTGCTCTCGATAAATGGGTGGTAAAGGAATCCCACCAGACCATTTCCTTACCCTTGAGCATCTTGGTGGCAAAACACACTCTCATCTCATCTTCATAGTTACAAGCATCCAGAATTCTTGCAGTATCTCGCAACCAATTCAGTGTAACGTTAGGATCCGTACTGCCATGATATTCCTTTGGTTTACAATCCAAGAATTGCTTGAAGGTACAAGGCTGCCTGTATCATGTGTTAAGTGGATATCCCATTAACGGACAAGAATAAGATCCATGTGGCATAGACCCCTGAGGATAGGGTCCTCGAGGAAACAATGGATAGTAGAAGGGTTGAGACATCGGTTGTGATAATGGTGGTATTGGCATAGACATCGGAGGAACCTCTGCCAAAGTAGTTACTGCCGGAAATAGTGGTGGTATCTCAACTGTAGGTGAAGTTACAGGAATAACCGGTGGTTGTGCCGCAGGAACTTGTCTTTGTTGCTCAAGTTCCTTTCTCAAATCCAGTAGCTGACCCTCAGTTGAAAAATATACACATCCCTCTCATCACCTGTTGTACCATATGTACCAGCATTAGTTGGAACTTCTACTGTTGTAGTAGGGACTTCAGCAGTAGTTGGGACAGTAGGGGCACCGGTTGAGTAATCACATCTAGCCATTGTTATCTGTAACAATCAAATCACCTAACGATTTATTAGATAAATCCATTTGTACATAACATACTAACTCCACCACACTCCAATTCACCCAAATCCCACACCCAAGGAGTAATCGACCTACCACGAGCCAAGATTTGGGAATGTAACACTTCCACTGTACCTACACTTCCAAACCAAGGCTCTGATACCAAACTTGTAACACCGTATTTTCAACCCAAAAATTTTCATTTAAAATAATCACTGCGGAAGCAAATTAAATAACAAAAGTATTTACAACTGTACATAAACCATCCTCTTTAAAATATCAGTATTACAAAACACGGATCGTCACAAATAATCTATCAGAGTCTTAGGAGATTACTCCCCAAGCTAACCACTCTCAGCCGAGCCGCTGACTTACCAAAACCTGTAAAAAGAGTGAGAGGTAGGGGATTAGCACAAAGCTAAGTGAATGGAATACAATCACAACAGATATATCAGCCTGAACCGCATGATATCAACAACCACAAATAAACACCCTAGAAAGATCGGCGGTTCTTCTAGAACCTACAACCAAAGCCGGCCAAAGCAAAGGTTTACCGATAGTCCATTTGCTATTCTCACACAGTATTATCCTCTTGTAGCAACAAATGCATCCCAAGGTCCTAATATTGCTTAACCAATAGCAAAAGAACCCAGCCCATAAACCCAGTCGAAAACTGACTTCCCTTCCAACATGTATACATATCACAGATGCAACAATTAACATTCAACAGTAAATCAATCATCAGATATACAATCTATGCATCAAACCAACAATAGTTGCAACCAAACCAGTACAACTAATATCACCCGTGAGTAAACATCCACTCACCTCTGGTTCTCAGCTTTTTCACTCAGTGATCTAATGTTACTAAGCCTTATCTGTCCCTGAGAACACAACAACCAAACATCAGTATCCAATTTATAAATATATATCAATCATATATTTATATCTATTTAATCAAACATAAAAATGTAAGATTCACATATGTATGCACATGTAACACATAGCATTAAACAATGCAATCAACAGCCAAAACATTCAGATTTTATAGGAAATCCGACACTACCATCGGATTTATGCAAAATCCGCTAAAAACCATCGGATTCTAGTAAATCCGATACATCTATCGGATTTGAAGTCAATCCGCAACACTTGTCGGTTTTTAATGAAATCCGACCTTACCATCGGATTTCATCCTTCAAACTTCAACTGTCGGATTTGATCATCGGATTACATACATTATGATTTCATACTTGGAATCCACCATCGGATTCAAACAAACGGATTTTACCATAAGTTCCGGATTTTTAAAGTACCGGATACAACACCCGGATTTCCCACACTCGGTTTTCATCATCATCATCATCATCAAAATCCGTCATCTTCATTATTCAAGAATCCGACAACTTCATAACTTGTTAATTCTCATTTCCAGATCATACAATTCATATACAAGTTTATCAAAACATATATAAACATGATTAAACATGAAATCATGCATCAAAACACCTTAACACCCAAGAACACCAAAATCCGACAAACTCATAAATCAATTTCACATGATGTTCATATCAAAACCCAGCATAATTAAAACCGTAACATGATCATCATGTTTCAAGAAGTATGGCATGTTAACGAGAATGAAATAAGAATCAACAAACCTTGTTAGCTTGAATCACAAAAACAAGAAACCAACAAACCCGATTGCTTCTTCTTCCTTGCTTTCTCTCGGTTTCACACTTAATACACACACAAGTATTCTTCAAAGTGAAGAAAGGATTATTGAAACCCACGTATATATAAACCTAAGCAGGAGGTGGCATGATTAAAACTAACTAAGCACATGCACACACACATACACTAATCCGTATATACATACCATATATATCCCACATATATTAATTTAAATGATTAACAATTAAATTAATTACTAAATTAATAATCAAGTAAACATAATCCCATAATGGTTCATGTAACATACGCAAGCCTACGTTTCTACTAGGCCTAACTGCAGGATGTTACAAATCCTCCCTCCTTAAACTGGATTCCATCCTTAGAATCTATTCACTATTAAACAGATGAGGATAACGAGCTTTCATGTCGGCCTTGGTTTCCTACGTCAAGTCTGAACCTAAACTGTGTCCCCACTTAACCAGAACAATCGGAATCTGTTTCTTATGCAGTTTCGTCACTTTCCAATCTAGTAGTTCAATGGGTTCTTCCACCAACTTCTTGTTGGAATCCACTTTAAGATCATGTAGAGGTAGAATCTGACTCTCATCCTCAATTATACATTCCCGCAAGTAACAAACGTTGAAGGTATTGTGAATACCTGACAATTCTGCCAGAAGTTCAAGAGTAACCGTTTGATCATTAACCACCCGTTGGACATGAAACGGCCCAATATAATGAGGAGCCAACTTTCCTCGCTTCCCAAAACGGATAACCCCCTTCCACGGAGAAACTTTCAGATGAACCAATTCACCTTCAACAAATACAACAGACCTACGACGTGGATCAGCATACATCTTCTGTCGATCCCTCGCAGCTTTCAACTTTTCTCGCGCAATAGCTACTTTGTCTGCGGTGATCTGCATAATATCAGATCCTTCATACTATTTCTCACCCGACTCTAACCAAATCATATCATGATTTCTCTGTGTACGTGGAAGTTTAGTTACGAAATCCATCGTTATGTGCTCCCACTTCCACTCTGGAATCTGCAACTGTTTTAGTGATCCATAGGGTTTTTGGTGCTCTGCCTTAACCTGTGAACAAATATGGGAAGACTCCACAAACTGTGCAACATCCGTCTTTGTTGTCGGCCACCAATATAGCACTTTCAGATCGTTATACATTTTTGTGCTACCTGAATGAACAGATAGTCTAGACTTGTGAGCCTCAGTCATAATCAAATTCCGAAGACCTCCAAGCAAAGGCACCCACACACGAGATTGATAAGTCTTCAATCCCCTAGAATCATCATTCAGATCATTCTTCTTCTTTAACATAATCTCTGACTTCAGATTTTCATCCTTCAAGGCTTCCAACAGAGCTGCCTTTAATCTGTCAATTAGGTCAGAAACTATTTCAATTCGCATGAATTTGATATGTTCACTAACTTCCTTGCGACTCAAAGCATCGGCTACCACGTTAGCTTTCTTTGGATGATAGCGAATCTCGCAATCATAGTCTTTAACAAGTTCTAGCCATCGTCTCTGTCGCATATTGAGTTCCTTCTGCGAAAACACATACTATAGGTTTTTGTGATCCGTACAAATGACGCACTTTGTACCATAAAGATAATGTCTCCATAATTTTAACACAAAAACCACAACTGCCAGTTCTAAATCATGGGTTCGATAGTTCTTCTCATTAGGTTTCAACTGACGAGAAGCATACGCAATAAGTCTATCCCGTTGCATCAACACACAACCTAACCCTGCTAATGACGCGTCACAATAAACTATAAAGTCATCTAACTCATCCGGTAAAGCAAGAATAGGAGCTTGTCATAGGAGTCGTTTCAACGTCTGAAAAAATCTCTCATGTTCATCACTCCATTTAAATGGAACCTCCTTGCGAGTCAACGTAGTCATGGGATTCGCAATCTTAGAAAAGATTTTAATGAATCTTCTGTAATAACCAGCCAATCCCAAGAAGCTTTTAATCTCAGAAGGCGACTTCGGAGTCTCCCAATTCATCACTGCTTCTATCTTTGCCGGATCAACCTTGACTCCATCACTGCAAATGACATGCCCCAGAAAGTGAACTTCTCGCATCCAGAATTCACACTTTTAGTATTTGGCATACAATTGCTCCCGCTTCAGTGTTTCAAGAACCTGTCTCAAATGAATCTCGTGATCAGCTTCGGATTTAGAATAAACCAGAATGTCGTCAATAAATACTATCACAGATTTATCCAAGAACGGTCGACAAACCCGGTTCATCAAATCCATAAACACTTCAGGTGCGTTAGTCAAACCAACGGGCATGACTAAAAACTCATAATAGCCATACCGGGTATGGAAATCAGTCTTAGCAACATCTCCGTCAGAAACTCGTACCTGGTGATACCCTGATCTCAGATCAATTTTTGAGAAATATGAAGCACCCTACAACTGATCAAATAAATCATTAATCCTAGGCAGAGGGTATTTATTCTTTACCATCCTCTTATTCAGTTTCCTGTAATCAATACACATTCGCAAAGTACCATCTTTCTTTTTCACAAACAAGACTGGTGCACCACACAGTGAAGAACTTGGACGAATAAATCCCCGATCCAATAAATCCCGAATCTGCGTCGTCATCTCCCTAATCTCTGAAGGAGCCAACCGGTAAGGAGACCTTGCCACTAGATTGGAATCTGGTATCAAATCAATCTTATACTCTACCTCTCGAACGGGAGGTAGCCCAGGTAACTCATCCCGAAACACTTCAGGATATTCTGATACGACTCGCACATCAGTAACTGCACATTTCTCCTTTCTAGCATCAATAGCATATGCTAGAAAACATTCGCATCCCTTACTCAAGGATTTCTTAGCTTTAATCTTCGAAATGATAGGAAATGCAGACTTATTCCTTTCCCCTCGAGCCACCACATGCGACCCAACAGACAACGGAAAAGAAATCAGTTTCCTATGACATTTAATACTCGCCTTGTGCTTACTCAGCCAATCCATACCCAAAATCACATCAAAACCCACTAATGGCATCAATAGGAATGATACGGGAAAGCACTTACCATCTATATCAATCTCAGCACCCGTCACAGAAGTCGTAACAAACACTATCTTACCATCTGCTACTTCTATTTCAATCGGTACAGAAATAACAGTAGTAGGAAATTTCAACTTAACACAAAAATCCACAGAAATAAAGGAGCGATTCGCTCCAGAATCAAATAACACATGAGCAGGTAGGGAGTTTATAAGAAACGTACCGGTGAAAACATCATTAGTGGCAGTAGCATCGTCTAATGTTATCCGGAACGCCCTACCCTCCGGAGTCGGAGGATTATTCTTCTTCTGTCCCCCTACCGCTGATGAACCCCCAACCGCCCCTGCCCTAGTCCCTGACCATGTCCTTGTCCCTTGTCTTCTCCCTGTAGGGCAATCACCTGCCCTATGCCCCTCCTTTTGGCAGTTCTAACAGACATTTTGAGGGTACCGACAATATTTTTATTCATGCCCATGGGTTTCGCATCTCACACATCGCATAGTCTGAGTAGTACATTGCCAAGTGTGAGTAGCCCTACACCTCATACACCACTGTGATTTCCCCCCAAAATCCCCTGTAGGCACTTTCCTGCTTTGGTTTCCCTGGGACTGGTTACCCTGCCATTTCTTTCTCTACTGGCTAACCCCAGCCTGATCATACCTCGGCTTCTATAAAGCAGCCTCATCCTTGTTCTGCTTGTCTTTAGCCTGGATGTCCCCCTCAGCAGATTTTGCCAAGGTGAAAGCCTGGGACAAAGATCCAGCTAAACGGGTAGTGCTCCTGTACTCTAGCAGCAATGCTTCAATAAAATGCTGAACCTGGGAAGGTTCATCAGGCACCCACTGAGTCACAAACCTCAGCTTCGCATTAAAATGCTCTATTAACTCATCCACAGTCATCTTCCTCATCATCTTCAGTTCCATGAACTCCTGCCTTATTTTATTCAGTTCAAAGGCATTATAGTATTGTTAGCACAGTTTATCCCGAAATTGATTCCACGTGATTGAATCCATCTGTGCTCTCGATAAATGGGTGGTAATGGAACCCCACCAGACCATTGCCTTACCCTTGAGCATCTTGGTGGCAAAACACACTCTCATCTCATCTTCATAGTTACAAGCATCCAGAATTCTCGCATTATCTCGCAACCAATTCAGTGTAACGTTAGGATCCGTACTGCCATGATATTCCTTTTTTTTACAATCCAAGAATTGCTTGTAGGTACAAGGCTGCCTGTATCATGGGTTAAGTGGATATCCCATAAACGGATAAGAATAAGATCCTTGTGGCATATACCCCTGAGGATAGGGTCCTTGAGGAAACAACGGATAGTAGAAGGGTTGAGACATCGGTTGTGATAATGGTGGTATTGGCATAGACATCGGAGGAACCTCTGCCAAAGTAGTTACTGCCGGAAATAGTGGTGGTATCTCAACTGTAGCTGAAGTTACAGGAATAACCGGTGGTTGTGCTGCAGGAACTTGTCTTTGTTACTCCAGTTCCTTTCTCAAATCCTGTAGCTGACCCTGAAGTTGAAAAATATACTCATCCCTCTCATCACCTGTTCTACCATATGTACCAGCATTAGTTGGAACTTCTACTGTATAGTAGGAACTTCAGCAGTAGTTGGGACAGTAGGGGCAATGGTTGAGTAATCACATCTAGCCATTGTTATCTGTAACAATCAAATCACCTAACGATTTATTAGATAAATCCATTTGTACATAACATACTAACTCCACCACACTCCAATTCACCCAAATCCCACACCCAAGGAGTAATCGACCTACCACGAGCCAAGATTTGGGAATGTAACACTTCCACTGTACCTACACTTCCAAACCAAGGCTCTGATACCAAACTTGTAACACCGTATTTTCAACCCAAAAATTTTCATTTAAAACAATCACTGCGGAAGCAAATTAAATAACAAAAGTATTTACAACTGTACATAAACTATCCTGTTTAAAATATCAGTATTACAAAACACGGCTCGTCAAAAATAATCTATCAGAGTCCTAGGTGATTACTCCCCAAGCTAATCACTCTCAGCCAAGCCGCTGACTTACCAAAACCTGTAAAAAGATTGAGAGGTAGGGGATTAGCACAAAGCTAAGTGAATGGAATACAATCACAACAGATATATCAGCCTGAACCGCATGATATCAACAACCACAAATAAGCACCCTGGGAAGACTGGCGGTTCTATAGGAACCTACAACCAATGCCGGCCAAAGCAAAGGTTTACCGATAGTCCATTTGCTATTCTCACATAGTATTATCCTCTAGTAGAAACAAATGCATCCCAAGGTCCTAATACTGCTTAACCAATAGCAAATGAACCCAGCCCATAAGCCCAGTCTAAAACTGACTTCCCTTCCAACATGTATACATATCACAGATGCAACAATTAACATTCAACAGTTTATCAATCATCAGATATACAATCTTTGCATCAAACCAACAATAGTTGCAACCAAACCAGTACAACTAATATCACCCGTGAGTAAACATCCACTCACCTCTGGTTCTCAGCTTTTCCACTCAGTGATCTAATGTTACTGAGCCTTGTCTGTGCCTAAGAACACAACAACCAAACATCAGTATCCATTTTCTAAATATATATCAATCATATATTTATATCCATTTAATCAAACATAAACATGTAAGATTCACATATGTATGCACATATAACACATAGCATTAAACCATGCAATCAACAGCCAAAACTATCGGATTTTATAGGAAATCCGACACTACCATTGGATTTATGAAACATCCGCTAAAAACCATCGGATTCTAGGAAATCCGATACATCTATCAGATTTGAAGTCAATCCACAACACTTGTCGGTTTTCAATGAAATCCGACACTACCATCGGATTTCATCCTTCAAACTTCAACTGTCGGATTTGATCATCGGATTACATACATTCGGATTTCATACTTGGAATACACCATCGGATTCAAACAATCGGATTTCACCATAAGTTCCGGATTTCTAAAGTACCAGATTCAACACTCGGATTTCCCACACTCGGTTTTCATCATCATCATCATCAAAATCCGCCATCTTCATTATTCAAGAATCTGACAACTTTATAACTTGTATAAATCTCATTTCTAGATCATACAATTCATATACAAGTTTATCAAAACACATATAAATATGATTAAACATGAAATCATGCATCAAAACACCTTAACACCCAAGAACACCAAAATCCGACAAACTCATAAATCAATTTCACATGATGTTCATATCAAAACCCAGCATAATTAAAACTGTAACATGCTCATCATGTTTCAAGAAGTATGGCATGTTAACAAGAATGAAATAAGAATCAACAAACCTTGTTAGCTTGAATCACAAAAACAAGAAACCAACAAATTCGATTGCTTCTTCTTCCTTGCTTTCTTTCGGTTTCACACTTAATACACACACAAGTATTCTTCAAAGTGAAGAAAGGATTATGGAAACCCACGTATATATAAACCTAAGCAGGAGGTGGCATGATTTAAACTAACTAAGCACATGCACACACACATACACCAATCCGTACATACATACCATATATATATCCCACATATATTAATTTAAATCATTAACAATTAAATCAATTACTAAATTAATAATCAAGTAAACATAATCCCATAATGGTTCATGTAACATACCTAAGCCTACGTTTCTACTAGGCCTAACTACAGGATGTTACAGCGTAGCTTATAAAACGTGAAGGTTTCATGGTGATCCACCAGTGATACTTGATACATCTCAAACAACAAATGAGATGGTTGATGTCCTTAACGATGTTCGATGGGAGAATATTGGCAATGAACACGAGGAAAATATTGATGAGCCAAGTAATGAGCCAACTCAAGGTCCGATTGGTGCAAATGACGATATTGATGCATTACTTATGGAGGTCGAGACAGGGTTATACCCCGGTTGTACCTAGTTGTCTTCATTGAACTTTTTTGGTAAAGATGATGCACATGAAGGTCATGAATAAATGGACTGATAGTTCATTTGACCAGCTCCTAGAATTTCTTAGATTTGTATTTCCGAAAGACAACAAAGTCCCGTCTTCAAACTACGAAGCTAAGAAAACAATGAAAAAGATTAGGTTGGGATACGAATCGATCCATGCTTGTAAGAATGATTGTTGCTTATTTTGGAAGGAGAATGCCGATATGCAAAGTTGTCCAATTTGTGGTGAGAGTAGATGGAAAGATAAAGATACAAAGGGAAAGAAAGTTGCTCAAAAGGTATTACGTTACTTTCCTTTGGCTCCAAGATTAAAGCATATGCATAACTCCAGACACACTACAAAGTCTATGACCTGGCATGCTACCGGACGATGTAGGAAAGTTGGTAAGATGTGTCACCCAGTTGATGGTAAAGCATGTAAATATTTTGATGAAAGATATCCGGATTTTGCAACGAAAACTAGAAATGTCCGATTAGGGTTAGCTGCTGACGGGTTCAATCCATTTGGCAATATCAGTCTGTCTTATAGTATGTGACCTGTCATATTGACCACATATAACACCCCCTGTGGTTATGTATGAAAGAGTCTTCTTTCATGTTGATGTTGTTAATTCCTAGCCCTAAACCACCTTGGAAGGACATTGATATTTTCTTACGACCTTTGGTCGATGAACTAAAGAGTCTATGGTGTGAAGGAATCCAGACAAGGGATGCTGCTACGAACACTGTCTTCACAATGTGTTCAATGCTTCTATGGACGGTCAATGATTTTCCCGCTCGTAGTAGTTTGTCTGGGTGGAGTGGTCAATGCTATAAAGCGTGCCCTACATGTAATGAAGACACTCCATCACTCGTGTGATAGGGAAAACTACATATGTTGGCCATAGAAGATTTCTACATTCTAACCATCCATGAAGGAGGAATAAGAAGTTCGATGGTAAGATAGAGAAGAGACATCGTCCTAGAAATTTCGGCAATGATACAATTTTAGAACAACTTGCTCTATTGCCATTACGTATTCCGGGAAAACATCTTAGTTTTGGGGGTATGAAGCGGAAACGTGATGCAAGGGAGTTGAATTGGAGTAAACGATCTATTTTCTTCGAGCTTGAGTATTGGTCTTCTCTTCGTCTTAAACACAATTTGGATGTTATGCACATCGAAAAAAATGTGTGTGACAGTTTGTTAGGTACCTTATTGATGAATGACAAATCCAAAGACACTCATAATGCAAGAAATGACTTGAAAGATTTGAACATTCGAAATGAGTTGTGTCTCTAGGATAAAGGAAATGGGAATTTCTTAAAGCCGCATCCCCGATACTCCTTCACAACTGATGATAGAAAATGTTTTTGTCAATTCATTAAAAGAGTTAAACTACCCGATGGCTTTGGATCAAACTTTAAGCGGAAAGTGATCGATAATGATAGGAACATTACAGGTATAAAGTCACATGATTGTCATATAATGATGCAACGGTTGCTTCCGGTTGGAGTCCTAGGTTACTTAGACCAAACAATTTCAACACCAATAACCGAGCTTTGTGCATTTTTTAATCAAATTTGTTCTCGAAATTTGATGGAGTCTGACATGTTGAAAGCTAAAGAACAGTTGATCAAGATTTTGTGTAATTTTGAACAAATATTTCCTCCAGCTTTTTTGACATCATGATTCATTTGGTAATGCATTTACTCGAGGAGGCTATTCAAGGTGGGCCGGTTTACATGAGATTGATGTATCCATTCGAGAGATACATGAAAAAGTTAAAAAATAATGTTAGAAATAAAGCAAGGCCCGAAGGTTCTATAGTTGAGGGGTATGTTGCAGAGAAGCTTTAACTTTTTGTTCGATGTATCTTCAGGGTGTGCAAAGAAGATTTAATCACCCAGTTAGAAATGAGGATGCACCAATCCCTACACGTGAGTTGCATGTGTTCCGGTCAGTGTGTACGCCAATTAGTAAATGTGTATACAAAGAGTTGGATCACACACTTCTAAAGAAACTAGAATGATTTGTACTTGACAACAGCCCAGACATCGACGAATACAAGAAGTAAGTATTTTTATTATGAGTTATATTTACTTAACTTATCTTTTTGATAATTATACTAAATAACTTTACATTTACAGTGAATTTACTTCTAACATGCCTGAGAGTAATTTGCAAACTGAATTTTCAGGGTGGTTTAAAAATAAGGTAAACACAATGTATATATTATCTGTATTACAATTACAATAATGAATATTACTCAACTTTGTCTTGTTTTATCATTTTCATAGATGTGTTGTCAATGAGGAGATGACTCCTCCTGTTGTAGTCTTGATTTATTTGCCCTAGCAAATAGACCGGCAGTACATGAAAACTCTTAGACCGTTTGCATAGTCAACGGCGTGAGATTTGTAGTTCATAGTCATGACATACGCCAAACAACTCAAAACAATGGAGTTTCAACTGATGGACTCGATGGATATACATTTTATGGTCAGTTAGAGGAAATTTTGGAGTTAATTTATATCACTGGTTGCAAAGTTGTATTGTTTTGATGTAAATGGTTCAATACCAGTCGTGGCTAAAAAATATTAAAAACAATTCAAAAAGGTTTTCGTGACGACAATGTCGTCGTTAAAAGTTTTTGCGAGGACATATGGTCGTTGGTAAAAGTATTTTGAATTTAAATTTTTTTTAATGACTTTTCGCGACGAATTTTGTCGTCGGGAAAAGGTGTTACACTTTCAGCGACGACATATCCTGTCTAAAAGGTATCACAGACGAGCCTTTGGCGACGACATGTCCTCGTAGAAAGTCTTTAGTGACGACTACCTAACTTTTGATGACGACTTTTGTCGTCTCTAAAAGTGTTTTTCCTTGTAGTGTGTGTCTTTTCTTGTAGTGTGTGTCTTTTATTAGTTATGTGATAGCTTTTGCTTTGTCTAGCTTCATTATTATTCCAACAATTGGCTCACAAGATTGTTAGTTTTTTTTATGCTACATATATGTGTTGCTCTAAAAAAATGGAGGATTGAGATGTTGCCATGGCAATTGAAGATGATATGGAAGTTTATACTTTGAAATTAGAAATTTTGATATAATTTTTTGTTTTAG
The DNA here is from genome assembly GCA_038502395.1 of Dittrichia graveolens. Taxonomy (NCBI): domain Eukaryota; kingdom Viridiplantae; phylum Streptophyta; class Magnoliopsida; order Asterales; family Asteraceae; genus Dittrichia; species Dittrichia graveolens. Next base: position 33,599,787 of record JARJIL010000003.1, on the reverse strand, counting down.
TCCTATTTTTCAGTTTAGTTTAATATAACTTAATATTGAAATTTTTAAGGAGGTAGGATTTATAATTAAGTTTTGATTGTGGGCTTTTTTTTTCAAACATGTTTTGAGTGCTTAATTAGATTTGTGTAGTTAGGAGAGTATGTCCTCCTTAATCTTGTAAATATTATTATTTTTCTTGAATAAATTGTCTTGTACCATCCCTATAACCAAGATGACCTAAGGTTTTAATGAATAAGAGCATTTTTCTAGATTTAATCTATGTTTGCTCAAATATTCTGCTTTTTGTATGGATTTCTTTTGTTGGATTTTTGTGCTATCCATCACATGTTATATATTTCAAGTTCTATGCATCTTTCATTTCATGTTATAAGTTTCTATGTATTTCTATATCAAGATTATTCCGCAACGAGCTCAATATAAATTTTTTATGTTATTTGAAAAATAACATAATAATTAATGTCGTACATAAAGAAATATATCAACAAATATACTTTTATTTCTTAGGTAAGTATTTAATTTTTGTATATGTATAATTCTTATATTTTTTTATTTTGATATATCTCAAATTTATTTTTGTATTACCCGCAATGATTTATAAACTAGTATTATGTATATCAAAATTTTCTATTGCTTGTAACGAACATTTATATTGTCGTTATTGTGTGTATTAAACCTCCTAATGTATGTATTAAACTTATACAATTTTTTTTATAGAATCAAATTACATACAATAACAAGAAATTAAAAGTTTGATAAACATAAAAGAAAATTTTATAGTTCAATACATATAATAACAAAACATGTAAAGTTAATATATTTTGATGAAGATTGCCCATTTATTGTAGTGGCAGCAGTGGTGGTGGTTGTTGGTCCCAAAGAGGGTGAACAAGCAACCGATACAGTGTAGAAGGGGGGGTGTTGAATACACTTTAAACAAATAATCAAATTAATCAATCGTATATTCAATTATAAAACAGAACAATAACTATTATCACTCTCTAATCAAATCAACACGATGATTTGATATTACAATGATTGTAATCTCAACTCTCTCTAAACACTCTTGAATCACAAACTAATTGATGATCGAACTTCTTGTTAAACTGATTAACAAGAACTCTTGAAAACTCTCTCGAACTTGGAACTTACAAAGTTATCGCAACACACGCGTATCAAGTATCACGAACATATGTACGATTTGCAACTTATGCAGTCGTCTCTCTGTTCGGTGTATTCGTTCACGTATGTAAACGTACGTATGTACGTAAAAACGTATGTAAAACCCATAAGAAGGTTTATACTTATACTTGATATATCTACGAACAAATCGCAGTTTAAAGATAGAACTTATCTTTTCTTTAAAACCGTAACAAACAACTTAATTAGAACATATCTAATTAATTCCGTTTGAGATTTCTATCCAACTAATAGATAGTTTAAATTAGGTTTAGATATCCTAATTTAAATGTCGTAGATATGGAGAGTTTATAACAGAATTTAGAACTTACTTAAATTCTGAACTGACTTCTGATGTTGAGATGAACCACTCAGTCTTGACCTTGTCAAATTGAGTTCTTGAGTCTTGGGTTCTTGAATCTTTAAGTCTTCAAGTCTTCACTCTTAAAACCTATCTCAGCTTAGAAGTCACAGAGCTATCTAGTACTTATGTAGAAAACTCTATATCTGTTTATACGCTGACTACTCAGCAGCTTCAGGTGACTAGTCAGTCTATAATAGTTGCATTTCAAAGTCATTCACATTATCCAGGCCACCCACCTTGTATCCAAGGGAACGAACCACAGTGGATACCATAAATCCCCATGCCGTCTAGAAAACAGATTTCCGTATGACGCCAATGACTTGAGGATGACCCATTAAGGGTAAAATGCTACGTGACGTTTCCCTAGAAACCGTCGCCTCATACTGATTATGAACCGGGAGATGAAGGATTCGGCGGAGACAGTTTGCATCGACTTCTATCGCCACTTGTCCACTTAGGACTGTACCCTATATAACCGGTTGAGTTGCATCCGGTTTACATGTATACCAAAATTCCGTGAGAAGTTAAGGGATGAGAATAGCAGGACCACGAAGAAATGCATGTGCCAGGGGCCCCTTGCAAATGTAGGAGACCCACTCCTCATATCCCCTGCCAATTTTGGACTTTGGAATTTCGATACAGGCGATCACATTGTTTTGTTTGTAGATGGGGAGTGCGTTTTTCTTGAAATTTCCACCACGGAACATTTGTTCAGTCAGTTTAATAGTGTAAAGTTATTTACCTTATACATTGAGGCAGGATCCCAGTTACTGGTTTGCTTGCTCAGCTTAGCCTCTTCTGCTAGATCCTCATCGAAGGAACTGTCTTCTAACTCATAGTCAACTTGTTCCTCTTCATCCTCAATGGCCATCAAACACCTATCTGGCTCATCGTCATCTGAAGTAGATGATTTAGTATCCCAAGTCTCAGGAAGAAGACCTTTGATATTTTCATCTGGCTTGCCTTTGAGTCTTTGATATTTCTTTTTGTATTTATCTGCTCTGTATGCATTCTTGTCAGCTACTGAAGTTGATTCTCCCTTCTTAACTCTGCACTCAACAGCTATGTGTCCTATCCTCTGACAGTTATAGCACTTAGCTTTCTTAGGATCAAAAGTAGACTTACCACTTTTGCTTCTGTCAGATTGACCCCTTCCTCTTCTGAATTTTCTAAAGTTTCTTGCTAACATTGCCATTTGTTCAGTAAGAGCATCCATTTCTTCATCATCTGAACCGGAGTTAGGACTTACCTTCTCAGATTCAGATTTAGAGTCAGTCTCAACTTGAGACTTCTTAGATCCCTTTTTCTTCTTTTCTACAATTAATGCAGATCCAGCATTATTTATAGATTCTTTTAGTTGTTGCTGGGCCACTTTCTTCTGTTCCATGATCTGTTGATGATTTAGAAGGAAACCATATATAGATCTGAGATCATATTTTCCTAAGGTTCCTCCAGCATGAAGTGCAATGGTGATCTCATTGAATTGTTCTAGTAACACATCCAAGAACTTGAGTACCAACTCATTCTCATCTTTCTTGACACCTACCAAGATCAGATCATTTATCAAGCATTGAAATCTGGTAAACAAATCTGCCAGAGTTTCATTCTTTTTAGCAAAGAAGGTTTCATAAGAACGACTCAGATTTGTCTTCTTATGTTGCTTGACCAAGTCAGTGCCTTCATACATAACACTAAGAGTATCCCACATCTCTTTTGCAGTTTGGCACCCATCCACAGTATGCAGAAGAGGATTTGTCAAAGCATTTTCTATAATGCTCTGTGCCTTGTCATCAAGGTTGAACATTTTACGATCTTCCTCAGTCCAAGATGATTCAGGCTTGGGAGTTTCTCCAGAAGGAACAGTTTTGTCAGTGGCACTAATATGGATCATTGGTATGATTGGGCCATCTTGAATCACGGTACTCATCCTGTGATCCACGAACTTCAGATATAGCATGGCTCTAAACTTCCACATAGGATAGTCAGTGCCATCAAAAATAGGACACCCTTTTGCCGCCATTGTTGGTATATGAGTTGATTGCTTGCTAGTAGACATCTTAACCTCTTGACATCGGATCTTGATCTTCAACTTATGAAGAAACTTGCTCTGATACCAGTTGTTGGTCCCAAAGAGGGTGAACAAGCAACCGATACAGTGTAGAAGGGGGGGGGGGTTGAATACACTTTAAACAAATAATCAAATTAATCAATCATATATTCAATTATAAAACAGAACAATAACTATTATAACTCTCTAATCAAATCAACAGGATGATTTGATATTACAATGATTATAATCTCAACTCTCTCTAAACACTCTTGAACCACAAACTAATTGATGATCGAACTTCTTTTTAAACTGATTAACAAGAACTCTTGAAAACTCTCTCGAACTTTGAACTTACAAAGTTATCGCAACACATGTGTATCAAGTATCACGAACATACGTACGATTTGCAACTTATGCTGTCGTCTCTCTGTTCGGTGTATTCGTTCACGTATGAAAACGTACGTATACACGTAAAAACGTATGTAAAACCCATAAGAAGGTTTATACTTATACTTGATATATCTACGAACAAATCACAGTTTAAAGATAGAATTTATCTTTTCCTTAAAATCATAACAAACTCCTTAATTAGAACATATCTAATTAATTCCGTTTGAGATTTCTATCCAACTAATAGATAGTTTAAATTAGGTTTAGATATCCTAATTTAAATGTCGTAGATATGGAGAGTTTATAACAAAATTTAGAACTTACTTAAATTCTGAACTGACTTCTGACGCTGAGTTGAACCACTCAGTCTTGACCTTGTCGAGCTGAGTTCTTGAGTCTTGGGTTCTTGAATCTTTAAGTCTTAAAGTCTTCACTCTTAAAACCTATCTTAGCTTAGAAGTCACTGAGCTATCTAGTACTTACATAGAAAACTCTATATCTGTTTATACACTGACTACTCAGCTTCAGCTGACTAGTCAGTCTATAACAGACTTGCATAATTCCTAACTCTTAACCTATCATCTATACATATCGATAGTTTGTCTCATGAAATCTAACTATTATAAACATGGGACTAACGGTGGTGATGCTCATGGTAGTGATAGTGTTGGGGAGATAATTATTTAAGCCCAATAGTCAAACCTTTCCACTAAACTATGTAGGATTTAATAATAACAAAAGTATACTTTCAATTAGACTGAATTTAGACATGTGTTGTTTAAATTCTGATATAAAAGTTGTTAGAACTGCATTTGTGTTTATGGTCTAGATTCAATTTAGTGTTTTTATGGTTTATTTTGTACTTACTATAAATAGTATCTTTAGCCTATTATCAATATAACCTTTGACATATTTCTAATAGAATACACACACTTAAAGGTGTTTCTACATATTCTCTCTACTTGATTTCTACATTGTACTCGTAATTTGCTCTACAATTGGTTTCAGAGCCTAATCTTTGCTAAGATAAGGTTCTTGATTGATGAATTCGAGAGAAAACAGCAACAATTCGAAGCAAATTATCGGATTTCAAGGTTTTTGGTCGACTTTTGGGTGAGATCTGATTTCGATCAATTCAACACTGAAAATGGAGGATTAGTAGCCTATTAGATTCGCAATCAACATTGGAGTAAGTCTGTGTAAGTCCGCGATCAATCATTACAATAGTTTGTATTGAATTTGAAATTTTGTATTTTTCGAGTTTGAGAAAAATTTGATTGGAAATGTAATCTAGAGGTTGATTTTGGTTGTAAAGTTGATTTGAAATTGTAATTCGCTTGTCTACGATCCTTGTGGAAGAAGAAATTCACGAATTTGATCAAAATTCAAAGGAATTTGAAGTTTAGAAGTTGGCGGTTACAATTGTGCAAGAACTAACGGATTTACATTCAAGAACAATCGGATTTTACAAATCCGAAGATTTCTATCGGATTCTGATACTTTTCTAAGTGTCGGATTTTGACATTCGGATTTAGTGTTGCGGATTTTGGGTTTACAAAGGATTTTGAGTTGCGGATTTGGAGTTTGGTATAAGCTTCTATCGGATTGATTAGATTGATTGCTATCGGATTTTAAGTTCCGGATTTGCTCACTCGGATTTTGAAGTTCGGATTTCTCAATTGTCGGAATTTGAATCCATCGGATTTCAAATTCAATCGATTTTCAAGTTCATGGATTCCTACAATCGGATTTCAAATTATCGGAATTTGAATTAACCGGATTTCTAACTCGGATTTTCAATCGGATTTCCAACTCGGATTGTCAAGCAATCGGATTTCCAATCGTTTTGGATTTCAAATCATCAGATTTGAAGTATCGGATTTTGTATTCTCAGATTTCCGAGACTTAGTGAGTATCGGATTTGTGGTAATACAAGGTTTCTTCAATCAAATATCTTACATAGAAAAGATCCTAAAGCAAGAATGATGGTTCAGACACCAAGTCACATGTCCTGTACAGAGGAGAGTACCATGTCTAGAAAGGTCGTTTCATGGATTTTATTGATAACAACGAAAAATATGGTGAGGAGACGAAGAAAAGTATATTAGAAGGAAACGGTGTCTTCAGAATTGAACAATATGGGAGAAGCTTCCATCTGAGTATACAGCTGAGGAAAAACATAGAGCTACAGCAGATCGTAAAGCAAAATATTATCTGAAGCATGGACTTTCTTCAGAATTTTTCATTAAAGTAAATGGTCTGAACACTGCTAAGGAGATTTGGGATGAGATAAAGAGCCAGATGGAAGGTACTGAGTCTGGGGTCTGGATCAAAGAAACTACACTGGTTAACTCCTTTGATCATTTCAAGGCTAGAAATGGGGAAGCAGTTATTGAAACTTACAGTCGCTACTGTAAATTACTCAATGACCTTAGAAACCAGAAGCTTGATGATTACTCTAATCTCACAAATAATACAAGGTTTCTAAATTCTCTAGGGACTGATTGGAGATCCCAAGTGCCCATCTACAGACAGATGAATCAAAAGAATCTCAACAAAGTTACTCACCATATGATTTTTGAGGAACTAAACCAATATCAGGATGATGTTGGTCTGGGGACACAAAAAGAAACAGTATATCCGCTTGCCTTGGTGGTTAATGAGAAAAAGGTAAAGAGCTCAACAAGATCTGTCAAGATGAAACAAGTTCAAGAGACAAAATCTTCAGATTCGGAGGAAGAGAGTGTAGTTGACAATGAGAAAATCATGTAGGCTATGGCCTATTTAACTACCATGATGCAAAACAAGTTTCTGAAGAACAAAACGAACAACTGGCAAAGGTTCACTTTTGGTTCTAGAAGGAGAGATGACCAATTCCAAAAGAAGGATGGTCAGAGGCTTGAAAGGAGGCATGAAAGGAAAGTAGAAACTGCCCAGGAACGCAAATGCTACAACTGTGGTGGAACTGGGCATTTTATTACAGATTGCAAAAAGCCCAAGGTTAAGGACTCTCAATACTATAAGACAAAACTCAACCTCATAAAGCAGAGAAACAGTGGGAGGGCATTACTTGCTGAAGAGGATCAATTCTTATCTGACACTAACAACAGTGATGAAGATCCCAATATCCATGCCCAGTTTGTTTTAATGGTTGAGGTAGAAGAGTGTGAGTTCAAGGAAACTGATAGGGAAAGCGAAGATGAAATAGTGGGAAATGACTCAGGATTCATGGCTAGATTTGATGAGTCAGATATCGAAAGTGAGTATGAAGAAGAAGAGATTGAAGCTAAGGTTGCTACTGAAGGCACCAACCCATCTGTTGCTAAACAACAAGAAAATAGAGAGAAGGTATTGACTAATGACTCTGAATTTCCTACTGAGTATATACTAACGCTTATGCAACAGGTGGAGATCTTAACTCCACAAAATCAATCACTCACGAACAAGAACCAGAAGCTGCATGAAAAGAATTTAAGTCTAGAAATGGAACAAGCAACAAAAAGTGAAGTCGAACTAACAACTCAATGCTCAAAAATAGGACAACTTCAACAACAAATAACAGACAAAGAAAATGCACTTATCAAGTTACAAAAAGAAACAGAATTAAAGGTGCATGACTTGAATGTAGCAAATTTGTCTGCAGAGATAAATCATAATTTAATAATGAAAGAGAAAAAGAACCTCTACGAAAAAGTTCAGCATCTTGAGGAAAGAGTTAAAAAGCAAGTCACTACTCATCACAGTATCTTTAAAAACCTTGAACCAAATGTGAAGAATAGATATAAAGGTTTAGGGTATGACGAAAACAACTTTTTCACAAAGATTAATTGCACACAATTGTACCAATTAGAAAGAATGAATCAAGGTTGGACTTCCAAGATGGTGTTTGTGGGAGAGGAAGAAATAAAACACGAAGAAGAACTCAAAAGAAAAACAACAAAGAAAATGCAAAACTCAATTAATTATGATGTACTGAACGCGTCATACGCAGACGCTGAGAAGAGTGGTGGTTGTTCTTCAGAAGAATGCTTTATTCCTATCCCACTTCAAGTGAAGAAAGTTGTTGAAGAAGGAAGCAATGGAACTGCAAGAGTTTATATTCCACATATGGAACTGCAAAGAAGGCAGGAATTGCTTGAGGTAAAGACTTATTTTGATACCCCGGCTGCTCAGCGAATCGGTGTAGTTGCTGCCAGATTAGAGGAAACTTCGTTTAAACAAAAATATAAGGGCAAGTAGACTGAGATGGTTGAGTTTGAGGAATCGAATATGCCTAAGGTTGAGGCAGAGGATGAGGATATGACATTAGCATTATGGATGAGTAAATAACAGGTTGAAAAGCCTGCTGAAACAAGTGTTGAATCTAGTCTAGAAAAGTATAATTGGAAAGTGTGATGCAAGTACATGATGAAGTAACAGAACAGTTTCCGCCGTCTTCTAAGAAATTCAGAATCACTCCTACAGACATCAGAAAACAGCTACAAAAAGAAAGTCAAATCAGTGAACTATCAAAGCAATCTGAATGGAAGATCTCTAAAACTGCTCAAATAGATCCGGTTCACACTGAGTCTTTACCAAATATAAAGAAAAGTTATGTGCTGACTAAGGAGGCCCTGAAAAAGACCGTCAGAAACTGGAGGTACCAAAATATTCTAGTGGCCTTCCTAGAAGAAAAGTTTGTTGACATCTACACAGATGAAATCGAAGAGATGTTGGATATAAATCTGATGGGTGAAAAGAATGCAGAAGATGTCAAAACGAAAATGATTCTCAATCTGCACACCGGAAAGAAAGAGGAAATTAAATCAGCACACCAGATCATAAAACTTAATTATGTTGCAATTCAGAGAGTCTTATTTAAAGAAATGATCAGCTTTCTCGTCACAAGGTCAGATATGAAGAGTTATACCATTGGGCATGTGGACCTAAAATTCTTAAACCTTGGTGATGTCAACTTTCTGCTAGAGGAGCTCGAAGTGAAATTGGAAAAGAATGTTGAGGATTCAGCTCATTATAAAAAGCTCAGGGAGTTCATCAGACATCAATGTCAAATAGCATAATACACTAATCTTCAGTTGGGAGCAGAATCTGATAAAGCCAAAATAAATTTATTGAAGCCAAACACGAAGCATTCCAAAATTGACCAACTGAAGATGTACCAAGTTGTCTGGAGTGATGATGAAGAATTTGAAGGAGATGAAGGGATTGTTCTGTTCAATAGTAAAAGAGAAAAGTTTTTCCTGAGATTCAAAGAAGTCAATGCTTACTCCGATAGATCTTTAAAAGTTTGGACAATTAAAATCAGAGAATATAGTATGAGTTTGAAGGAACAAGTTCACCAAGCGCCCAGAGTAAGACTTACAGATGTTATCAAACTATTTGAGGCCAAACGCGATGAAAGAAAAATGATCAGACATTGGTAGAGAAAGATTGGGCAGAGAAATACAAGCTAGACATAAACAAGGGGGAGAATGTTAGAACTGCATTTGTGTTTGTGGTCTAGATTCAATTTAGTGTTTTTATGGTTTATTTTGTACTTAGTATAAATAGTATCTTTAGCCTATTATCAATGTAACCTTTGACATATTTTCTAATAGAATACACACACTTAAAGGTGTTGCTACATATTCTCTCTAATTGATTTCTACATTGTACTCGTTATTTGCTCTACAAAAGTTACAAACAATAAAGTATCAACTAGGGGTGTTCAAAAAAACCAAAAAATTGAAGAACCAACCTTCCCCGCATGAACCGAAACCGAAAAAACCGATACCCGTAACCTGAAAACCCCGAAAACTAGGGTACCCGCTAAACACGAGGCGGGTTTGGTTTTTATTGTTCGATATCCACGGGTACCCTCCCCACCCCGTATGCTTTTAAGTTATATATATATATGTTCATATGAAATAACAAAATCATTAGAAAACTTAAATTCCTCAAAACTACCTAACTTACTTCTAGTAGCCTCTACCTCTTCCCCTAATTCTTTTTTTGAGCTTCGATATCAAGAGTTCTCAAGCCTGAAACGATCTCAAGCCTGCAATGATCGAGAGTTCAACCTGGAGACACTAAAATCGATCAACAGCGCCAACTTTAATCATATCGGTTTTTTGTTTCTACGAAGCTCTCATCGAAGAGTTATTTGATTTCTGCTAGTGATTTATTCATTATTGTTGACTTGTTTCTACCATTGTTTATTGTTTTATTATGAATATAAACTTGTTCAAAACAACAAAAATGAAAAACAGTTCAACTTTAGGGTACCCGTGACCCGAACTGTGGATACCCGCCTCCCTTCGCGTACCCGCACAACGGGTACCCGTTGTTTACGGTTCGGTTTCGGTTCCCAAAACTAGGTACCCGCCCCGCAGTTATGGTTTGCAAAAATTTCACTACCCGCCCCGCCCCATGAACACCCCTAGTATCAACAAACACCTATCTAAATGAGTTTCAGCTAGAGACAACAACGGAAGACCTTCTGAAATGTGTACAAGTTCAGAAATCCAGTTATTAAAGACTTTGAAATCTTTCACATGCATAAAGTCCAAAGCCTCAGATAAACAGTTATCTGATTAGCAGAACATCAACAACTCTACATATATCTATCACTAAACATCCCAACGTTTCTCACTAAAGACAAAATTAATATGTCAGTTTAGTACACCTCTTTCGATGATATCATAAAATATATCTTAACATTTTATTTATGAGCTTTATTTTATGATGTAACTTTTAATTAAGTCAAAAGGCTAAACATGTGTTGTTCTATTATGCCTTGGATCTTTCAATGGTAAATGTATTCACAATTGTTGTATCTTCTAAAGATACAAACAAGATCGAACTTTGACTCCAGAAAAGGTTAAAGTTATCTCTATGAAAAGAACCCGAAGTTTGCTAAAGTACTAAAGCATGGTTCGCAACTACATCTTTAGCAAAAGTCAAATATGAAGGAAAATGGCCAACGAAGAAAGTTCTAACATGAAAAAGGAAATTTAGAGTTTCAAGATAGCAAGATAAGATAAAAAATAATATTATATTGTGTATGGGAGGAATCATTCCCAAAAAGAGCAAACACTCTAAGTAAAGTGATACTACCACTTCCTCATTTGCTTAATAATAATATTTATGTGTTTTCTAAATACTGTTAGTCCTTTTATTTGTACATATTATATTCCTGAAGAAGCTTTCGAAGAAAGCGACTGAAGGTGTAATATATCATTCTTTTGTAAACTGTTCTGACAACATCTGAAGAAAGAAGCCCGTAGTTCATCTGAAGATTAGTTCTGAAGTGAAGTTAGCTGAAGTTTGTCTTCAGTCATCAAAGGGTATTCTGAACTGAAGATGCATCTGATATCTGTTATGTAAAGTGCACGATATGCGCATTCTGAAGGAGCTCGAAACGGCAATCTTGTTTTCTGTTCCTTATTAGGTGTAGTACGGTACACGTGTAAATAAATTAGATGGTCAGGATGAGTTTACTAAGCCTATAAATACCTGCTCGATTAACAAGTAAAGGTTAAGTGTTTGTGCGCTAATTTGTATTCAAGTTTGTTCTTGATTAGTTTGTACTCGGTGCTCAAGTTTGTTCTTGTGCACTCTTTGAAGTTTGGTTATTAATATAATCTTGCTTTGAAAACTTTCGTGTGTTCGTTGCTTTAAAACTATTTCCGCACTTTGATTTTGTTCATAGTTAGTTTTATTCACTTTCGGGAAAAACAATTGGTATCAGAGCAGGTTCTAATTTTATCTATAAATTAGTGATATGTTCAACATGTCGAATTTTGATTACATCGACAATGGCTCCTCTGCTAAACCACCAAAGTTTTCAATTGAATATTTTTCCAGTTGGAAAAATGGAATGCTTTTATATTTAGAAAATATTGATTGCAACTCACTTGTTGTTTTGGAGGAAGGTCCTTATGTTCCTCAAACCATCTCCATCGAGACTGGCTCTGCTGAAACCTCCATTCCCTCTCGTCCTAAACCAAGATCTCAATGGACAGAGGAGGAGAAGAAACTTATGGGTTTGGATGCTAAAATACGAAACAGTATTGTCATTACTTTACCTAACGAAATATTTCATACTACTTGTACTCTGAAAACAGCAAAAGATATGTGGGAAAGCATGTGCATATCGTTCGAAGGAACTATTGAAGTTCGTGAGAACAAGAAGACAAACATCATACGTAAGTATGAAAGTTTTTGTGCTAAAGACTCAGAGTCTCTCATTGAGGTCTACACAAGGTTCACATGTTTACCGAATGACATGACTGAAGTTGGAGTTGTTAGAGAGCAATTCCAAATACTTAACAGATTTCTGGATTCCCTCCCATCTGAATGGGACACCATTTGTATGATCCTGAGAACCAATAATATGCTCAAGGACATGAACATGAGCAAGTTATATGGAATCTTGCTGAATGATGAACAGACTCGCATTCAGAAAACTGATCTGAAGAAGGCCTTCAAGAAGACTCTGGCTCTGGTTGCTGAAAATCCTCAAAGAGCTAAGTACAAACAAACTGAGGACTTAGATTCTGATGATGAGTCTCAGGTTAATGAAGCTGAGGAGGAGGAAAGATCTGACGATGAAGGTACCGAAAAAGCTTTCATCATGAAAAATTACAAAAAATTTCAAAAGTTCAAATCTGAAGGGAAGAAAAGATTTGATAAGAAGTTCTCTTCAGAGAAAAAGGGCTCATCTGAGGGGTCCAAGAATGAGTGCTTCAAGTGTGGGAAGCCTGGTCATTATGCAGCTGAGTGCTATGTAAAGGAGACTTCTTCAAATCCTAAGAAAGGGTTTTCTTCTAAGGCTGATAAGTATAAAGTAAAATATAAAGCCCTCAAAGCCTCAAATGAAAGGAAGAAGGAAAAGGCCATGATAGCTGATGACGTGGGCTGGACTGATTCTGAGACGTCATCAGATGAAGAAGAAGAAAATGAAGTCAAGGGTAAATGTCTGGTGGCTGAAGAAATCTGTGGAACTGCACATCCTGAAATGTGTTTGATGGCCACTGAAAGCAAGTTCAGCAAAGATCTGGCTGAAGCTGAAAAACTCAGCTCAGCTCAGCTGAAGGATGGAACCCTACGATGATGTATAAGGTATCGAATTTCAACGATTATTCAATGAATGAGAAAGATGATATGTTTGCTTATTTGTGTTTTGATCTGACAATTGCACATAACATTCAAAGCAAATCTAAACAAACTATCACCAAGCTCACCTCTGATATAAATGTCATCGAGAAAGAAAATGAGCAATTTCTTCAAGAATCTTATGCCTTAAAGAATCATCTTGAATTTTTAACAAATGAACTCAAAAATGTGAAAATAGATTTGCAAGACTCTAACGAAAAAGTGAAAGATCGTCAGTCGATTATTGATCTTTGGTTGAGTCCAAATAAACTAGCATTTGAGAGTATCAATCATCAGATGGTTATTCAAAGAGAAAGAGTGGGCATAGGACACATTAAACAAGCCGCTGATTTTAGCAAGAAGTGTGAAAATGTTGATGAAATGATTTTTAATGATATAAGTATTAATGACATTGGAAATCAAAATCTGCTCAAAAAGAGATTTACCAAATCTGAAGTTATTAATCCAAGCTTTTCTGAACGAACAAATTCTGAAATTAGAAATCTTCAACTTACTACCGAGTATGATACACATTCCAATGAAACTACTGAACCAATCACTGAAATACCCGCTACATCAAGCCCTACCAAAACCCATCCTGAAATTATACCTGTAACCTCATCTGAAGCCCAACCTGTAATCAAGACTGAAACCTGTACTGATTCAATTGATGAAATATCTTCTGAAATCAAAATAGCTGGGTCATCCAACTCAAGCTTTCTTCCTGAAGCCAATATTTTCTATGACATTATTATTCCCATGGTTTCATCAACTGAAGAATCACAAGTTTAAATCTTACCATCCAAAGCTGAAAATTCAAAATCCTTTAAAGTCAAAACTGATGAGGAAACCTTTGCTCTGCCCGTATCCAAACTCAAAGAAGTTAAGGATTCTCTTTTCAGAGTTTTAAAATTAATCGGTGAAAAAGAGAAGAAAAATAAAAATATTAAGTCAAAGAATTCAAAATCCACTCATAAATGTTACAAATGTGGAGTAAGAGGTCATGAAGCTACTTTGTGTTCTAATGAAAACAAGACCTCGAGTCGATCTTTTAAGAAGTGTGTTTTGGAGCCCAGTAAAGTTTGGGCTCTTCAAGTGAACTAATCTCTTTGATCACCTGTGTAGGGCGGTCAGCATGATAACACTTGGTACCTTGACAGTGGATGCTCAAGGCACATGACCGGATGTAAGTCCCTACTGAATGGGGTTCAAGAAGCTAATGGCCCCAAGGTCACTTTTGGTGGAGGAAAATGTGGCAAAACTGATGGTTATGGCTATCTTAACCAAGGCTCAGTCAACATCAAGAATGTTGCCCATGTGACAGGACTTGAGCACAATCTGATCAACATCAGTCAGTTGTGTGATGCAGATGAAGTACATTTTAAGAAGACCAAAGGTTCAATCTTTAACAAGAAAGGAAAAGAGGTCTTACAAGCAAAAATGCAAGGCAACATGTATGTTGTTGATTTCAATTTTGCTACCTCTGAAAAGGATGCTTGCTTCTTTTCTGAAGCTGATTCAAAGGTTAACTGGTTATGGCACAAAAGGTTTTCTCATCTCAACTTCAAAAACATCAGCAAACTCTCTAAGCTTAAGCTTACTAGAGGTCTACCGTCAGTTCGGTTTCAGAAAGACAAGCTGTGTCATGCATGTGAGAAGGGAAAACAAAAGAAATCACCTTTAAATCAAAACATTGCAACCAAGTTAACTCCGCATTTCATCTCTTGCATATGGATCTATTTGGTCCTGTAAGTTCTCCAAGCATGGGAGGTAAGAAGTATACTCTGGTTGTAATTGATGAATACACCAGGTTTACATGGGTATTCTTCTTGCGTAACAAAAGTGACACGGCTGAAGTTCTGATGAGCTTCATTCGTCGTGTTCAAAGACAGTTTGACACACATATCAAACAGCTTCGCAGTGATCACGGGACAGAGTTCAAAAACTCTACCCTCCAAGATTTTTGTGATGAAAATGGCATCATCCAAAACTTCTCAGCTTCATATACCCCTCAACAAAATGGGGTAGCTGAAAGAAGAAACAGGACCATAATTGAAGCAGCTAGAACGATGCTAGCTGAAGCCTCTCTGAAAGGCCATTTCTGGGCTGAAGCTGTTAATGCTGCGTGCTATACACAGAACAAGTCCATCATTGTAAAGCGCCACAGCAAAACTCCCTACGAGTTACTTTATCTGAAGTCACCAAATGTCAGATACTTCAAAGTCTTTGGAAGTATATGCTTCATCCTGAACACCAAAGATCAGAAAAGCAAGTTTGATCCTAAAGGAGAACAAGGAGTGTTCTTAGGCTATTCTGATATCTCTAAAACATATCGAGTTTTTCTTCCCAAAAAGAACTCTGTGGTTGAAACAATAAATGTTACCTTTGATGAGTTCAATGTAGAGTCAACCTCCAATCATACTGATCAAATCGTGTCCGATGAATTTAATGCTCTTTTACAAGAGTCATTTAATGATGATTTGGATGATTACTCACAGGAGGTAAATACTGAAAATGACATTGTTTCTGTTAATGTGAATCAGGTCACTGAAGATCTCTTGGAAACAAATAATCCCTCTGCTGATGACCATCAGGATCAACCACAACGAGTCACAAAACAGACTCGAGCTCATCCCATCACTAATGTAATTGGTGATCTAACCACTGGTGTACAAACCTGAAATGCAACCACGTCTGCTTTCTGCATGTTCTCTGAATTTATATCACAAGTCAAGCCAAAGAAAGTCGATGAAGCTCTGAAGGATCCTAACTGTGTAGTCGCTATGCAGGACGAGCTTAATGAGTTTGAAAGGAACGAAGTGTGGACGCTGATTGACCCACCTGAAGACAAGTCAATCATTGGCACAAAATGGGTCTTCAGAAACAAACGTGATGAAACCGGGTCAGTTCTGAGAAATAAGGCTAGACTAGTTGCAAAAGGCTATTGTCAAGAGGAAGGGATAGATTATGATGAAACGTTTGCTCCTGTTGCTCGTTTGGAGGCAATACGTATGTTTTTAGCCTTTGCCGCCTTGAAGGGATTCAAGGTCTTTCAGATGGACGTCAAAAGCGCCTTTCTAAATGGGGAACTTCAAGAAGAAGTATTTGTTCAACAACCCCCTGGATTCGAAAATCCCAAGTTTCCACACCACGATTATAAGCTCGACAAAGCCCTTTATGGACTGAAACAGGCTCCACGTGCCTGGTATGATACTTTGTCCACTCATCTTCTGAAAAATGGATTTCAGAGAGGGAACATCGATAAAACTCTATTTCAGTGTAGAGAAAAAGGTGAACTCATTCTAGTTCAGATTTATGTCGATGATATTATATTTGGCTCTACTGACAATCACTTATGCAAGAAGTTTGAGAAAATAATGTCAGAGAAGTTCAAAATGAGCATGATGGGAGAACTGAACTTCTTCCTTGGGCTTCAGATAAAGCAATCTGACAAAGGCATCTTTATTAATCAAGGAAAGTACGTTAAAGACTTACTCAAGTAATTCAACTTTTCAGACTTCTCTCTACTGAAGACTCTCATTGTTCCAAAGACCAAGCTTACGGCTAATCCGAACAGGAAATCAGTTGATCTTCCTACCTTCAGAGGAATGATAGGATCCTAACTATATCTGACAGCCAGTCGCCCTGATATAATGTTCTCCACATGTCTATGTGCAAGATTTCAGGCGAACCCCAAAGAGTCACATCTAACGGCTGTCAGACGTATTTTCAGATACCTAAAAGGTACTCCTGAACTTGGGCTATGGAACTCCAGAGACTCCGGCTTCGAATTAATTGGATTTTCAGATTCAGACTATGTCGGATGTCAGATTGATAGGAAGAGTACTACAGGTGGATGTCAGTTACTGGGTGGAAAACTAGTGAGTTGGCAAAGCAAGAAGCAAAATTCCATTTCTCTATCCACTGCTGAAGCTGAATACATTTCAGCTTGGAGTTGTTGTGCACAAATTTTATGGATGCAACATCAGCTTCCTGACTATGGCATCTCCTTTCAGCGAACTCTTATCTATTGTGATAACACAAGTGCTATTGCCATGTCCAATAATCCTGTACTTCATTCTCGCACAAAGCACATTGATGTTCGTCATCACTTTATTCACGATCACATAGCCAAAAATTAAATTGAGATTCGGTTCATCTCCACTGAACATCAGCTGGCTGACATCTTCACAAAAGCCTTAGATGAACACCGGTTCAATCAGCTGATTGCAGAAATAGGAATTCTAAATCCTTCCACAATCTAGCTATTTCAGCTGGTTCCAAGATAACTCTGGGTAAATTGGTTTACCCAATAACGGTTTGACATCACAAAAGTTATCCTTGCGTAATTTCCGGCTTCACGTGCTTATTTTCACCCTAGATTTACTCAACCGCCACGATTGATTAAGTTTAAACCTCTTTAAAACCCAAAATCGTCTCTCCAAGTTCTTTACCTGCAACTAATATTCTGCGGCGATCTCCATTGTTTAAAAAGCAAAATCACCTCCTGTGCTCGAATCAATGGCTCCCAAAGTTGCATCTGCGAAGGTCACTCTTCCTTCTGGTGTTGTCCCCAAAATCCCACTGGAATCCATCTGTTGCAAAGACAACAACCTCTCCACTGACCTAGCCATCCCTTCATCTTCTTCACCTCTTCACCAAATAATGATCTATCTTCGCAACTGCCCATTGAACTTTGCTCTTTCTACAAAGGTTCCAATGTTTGAAGAACATCTCTATGAGTTCTGGATGACCGCTGAAGTCATCAAGCCTAAAACCTCCGGCCAAAGTATAAACTTCAGTATGCTCTCTGGTAGCAAGTTTGCTAGACTTACCACAAAGTATTTTGCATCTGTTCTTCATCTTCCTCGCCGGGACCTCACATCATTCATTGCTAATGCTAAGGAGCTTCTCTTCTCCTTCTTTCAATATGCTGATGAGCACAAGGTCAAAGGAAACTCTAAGGTTCGCACTCATCTACCAAAAGAGTGAAACTGTCTAATTGCTCATCTGAACTTCTGTATGACGAGCAAAACTGGTGGTCTTGACCAAGTCAATGAAGCTGTTCTGAAAATGGCTTATGCCTTAATCCATGGTCATAACATTGACTTCGCTGAACTTATCATGGAAAGTCTCGTGGTCTCACTAACATCTAAAGCTAGGTCTCAACACATCCCTTTTCCAAGGTTTGTTTCACTAGTTATCTACTCGCTGTTAACACATGAAGAATACAACTCTGCTTCAGTCCTACTTTCATCTCCTTCCCTACCGGGTTCAGTATAGACCGGCTCCTCATCTGCCTTTAACCCCGCGCTGACTGCTCGATGCTTGAAATAGTCTCGCTGAAGCCTTCTCCTACTATTCCACCTCCATATTCAGGTCTATCTTCTGAAGCTGCCCCTTTCAAACCTCAACCTCAACCTCAACCTCAACCCCAACCTCAATCTCAACCTCAGTCTTCTCCATCAAAGACAAAGAAAAGGAAGTTCTTATCCACCACATCTAAATCTTCCACCAACCCTTCAACAATGCCCAAATCCACCTCTAAACAACCTACTACCACTCACCAGCAAAGATCACTCTCTAAATGCCAAAAACCCACCATACCTTACAGTCCCATCATATCTCACTATGCTTCCAGTGAGGATTCGCCTGATGAAACTCCGCTGATTCTTCGCAAGACTCAGCTTCACTCCTCCACATCAATAGCCGTTGCTCAGGTAAGCTCTCCGTTAATCAAAGTCTCTAAACCTAGTCTGACTGATGAAGAGACATCTCAAAACCAAGCTGTCCCTGAAGTCCCTCATCTACCTTTACAAGTTCAGGACACTGACAAACAGCAGTCAGCCGCGACTACTTCTTTACCCACCATTGAGTCTTCCAGCAAACCCACTGCAACTCAGGTACCACCAGAACAGGGAACTACCATTCCTGTCTCTGCTGATCTTCCCCCTCTATCCCTTAGGCCCTATTTGGTTCACTGCATTCCTTGGGAATTCCTGGGATTGGGAATTAAAAACCCAAGAAATCCTGTGTTTGTTTAGGAAAAAAGCTAGGGATTTCAAATGATGGGATTTTAAAGAAATCCCACCAATTCCCTCATATGAAGGAATTAGGAAATACCACCACCCCCCATGGTATTTTAAAATCCTTGATAGAGGGGAATGTGCCATTTACCATTTTACCCTCACTTAACCTTATTATTATTATTATTATTATTATTATTATTATTATTATTATTATTATTGAGTTATGTGTTAGACTTTTTGGAACTATTATGCTTAAATTTTAGTTACATTTTTTATTATTAAATAGTGTAAATTAATTAGTTATTATTTATTTATTAAATAATTAATTAAACAATAAAAACTGTTTAAAATATAACTGAAGGGTAATTCTGTCATTTGTCACTGAAACAATCCAAATCCTTTGATTGAATTACCAAACAAACAGGATTTCAGGAATGCAAATCCTGACAGATTTTGTCAACCAAACACAGGATAGGATTCACAATCCTGCCAAATGCAATTCCTGCAAATTCCCAATCCCTTGACAGAATGCAAATCCCATGAAAAAAATCTGCGAACCAAACGCCCCCTTAATGTATCAGGAAACCCAACTGAGACTATGGATATTTACCAAGCACATGATGAGTCAGCACCCAAACCGGCTGACACTAATGCTCAACCTATCACCAATGATGACACTACAATACCCCTAGTTTCGGAGGTCCAACCAGTTGATGATTCTTCAATTCACCATGAAGATAAAACTGCAACCAAATCCCTTGATGTGTCACCACTCCCCATTGACACTGTGGATTCTACCAGGGCAAATGATTTATCAGTTTCAAACCAAACTGAGTGTGATGCCCCACTTATCCTCATCAATGAAACTGAAGTTCAACCTCCTTCAGTAGAGATTCCTAATGCTAATGAAGACACAGTCTTAAACCCGACTGTAACTGAAGAAAATGAGCCTCAGGCCCCTGATGCATCAGTCACTCCTCCTGCTGCTATGGCCTCCCCATCTTTCCTACATACCCTGTTTGATATTCCTTCTCCTGGTACAACTGTCAATCCTTTTGATGACAGTAATGCTTTTGATTTTCTTCAATCCCCCAAGTCTGTACATTCTCAAACCTCTGAACCTCCGATAGACATTGCTTCATCTTTGGAAAGTCTATCTGAGCTTGTTCTTTATGTGTCTACTTCTGTTAAGTCCAATACCTTTCAAGGAAAATGTGTAGCCAATAATCAAGCAAAGCTTGAATCTGAGCTAAAGTGTCTTGTTGAATCCATCAACACTCAGTTTATCACACTCAACAAAACCATTGATCGCAAAAATCTAATTGTTCATGAGTCGTATAAAACTTTTCACCATCTTATCACAACCATAGCTGACTCTGCCACTCTTGAGTTTTCCAAATTGAACTCTCAACTATCTTCTCTCTCCTCCACTGTAAATTCCCTCTCCTCCAAAGTTGACAACATCCATGTTGTCAATCTTTCTGAGACTGCAACTCGTCAGTTGCAAGATTTATTTGCTCTCTCCTTCTCTGGACTTTCGAGGGAGATTTCGGCCTTGTCTCACTCGGTAGAAGCTTCAGGACTCTCTGCAGCTTCTAAGGGGGAGAAATTAAGAAGACAATCCAAAATCTGTCAAATTATAAGAAGGAAGGCCATTGCCGATCGAAAAATAATTAAATGGGATAAAAAGTATTCATGTGTTGAATACTTACAAAGATTGGAAGAGGAAGTGGCACACCTCAAAGCCACTGAAGAAGAAAAGAATAAAGCCTTGATCGAGTTCGAGGCCAAATTAGCCTAAGCTGAGGAAGCTAAGGCACTTGCTGAGGGGGAGCTCAAAAGTCTCCTTAATCAAAGAAAAGCTGAAGCTGATATGTTCAGATCAGAACTGGATGGAGCTGAATGTCAGCAGATAATCACTAAAGCTAAATCCTCTCAGATTCTTATTCCATTAGCTGCTCCTTCATCCAGTGGTCAGCCTAGCCAAACTGACAAAGGTAAAGGAAAAATGGCCTCTTCGGATGATCAGGTGAGTAAGGGTACATATGATCTAAGTGACTCAGATGACGAAAATCTAAGAATAAAAGACTTGAAAGTGGCTGAAGAACTTGGAAGAATAGCAGCAGTGAAAATTGCTACTGAAGAGATTCCGGCTAACAAAACTGATCTTGATCCTCTCGATCTTCAAAAACAGATTCATGCAAACATTGAAGCTGGGGAGAAGAAAAGAATCATGGAACAAAAAGCTAAAAAGTGGTTAAGCTCTCGACACCAAAGAAGGCATCTAGATAAAATCATTGCAATCAAGCTGAAGAAGGTAAACAATGAAACCTGTCTAACGGTTCAGCGCAAAAATCTTCCTATCTTCAGCATACTATCTATCAAGGATGTTCAGCTGAACTATGCGGTGTCTGAATGGAATGAAATACTTGATTGTTTATCAAACCGTAAGCAAACTGATGACGTCAAGTTTATTCAGAGAGAAATAACCAAAGTCATTGAATATTATGAGGAGGAAGTAAAGAAGAGAGGATCTGACGCAAATGTCATGCATCAAACGGAGAAACCCACTCGAGCAGAAAAATTAAAATTTCAAAGAAGGAGACTTACTCTCAAGAAATCTCAGAAACAAATTTTGGAGCTGATATCTCTTGGAGAGCTTCCAAATTGCAAAGGCTTCGACACCTCGTTGCCTCCTGGTCTCATTCCTGAAGTGGTTAAAGCTATCTCAAATCCGAGGGGATTTTATTTTCTCGATGCCTATGACAAAATTCGCTTTCAGAGAGTTTCAGATTTTGCCAAGGCTGACTGGCTTCATCTGAGATCACTTCGATATTTCATAGACTATAAAGATCAAAATGTCAAAGACATCTTGGAAGAATACTCAAAGCAATTGGAGCTTAAAATTCCAAAGGAATCCTCTCCTAAAGAATTCAAACCAGATTTGTAGAATAGTAATTCTTTATACTTTCTATTTTTTATTCATTTTGTACATAGTCATGGATTATAAACAAATAAGGGGAGATTGTTAGTCCTTTTATATGTACATATTCCATTCTTGAAGAAGCTTTCGAAGAAAGCGACTGAAGGTGTAATATATCACTCTTTTGTAAACTGTTCTGACAACATCTGAAGAAAGAAGCCTGTAGTTCATCTGAAGATTAGTTCTGAAGTGAAGTCAACTGAAGTTTGTCTTCAGTCATCAAAGGATATTCTGAACTGAAGATGCATCTGATAATCAGAATCTTCCTGTTATGTAAAGAGCACGATATGCGCATTCTGAAGGAGCTCGAAACGGAAATCTTGTTTTCTGTTCCTTATTAGGTGTAGAACGGTACACGTGTAAATAAATTAGATGGTCAGGATTAGTTTACTAAGCCTATAAATACCTGCTCGATTAACGAGTAAAGGTTAAGCGTTTGTTCGCTAATTTGTATTCAAGTTTGTTCTTGATTAGTTTGTACTCGGTGCTCAAGTTTGTTCTTGTGCACTCTTTGAAGTTTGGTTATTAATATAATCTTGCTTTGAAAACATTCGTGTGTTAGTTGCTTTAAAACTATTTCCGCACTTTGATTTTGTTCATAGTTAGTTTTATTCACTTTCGGGAAAAACAAATACCATATATCATCGCTTGAAGGGCTTCGAAAATCTCTGCTAAGAACTTCTATAAATAGACATGCATTCACAGCATGCAAGATATTAATCTTTACATACTCACTGAACATCTTACTCAACAAACTAAGCTTAAAGCTTTTAAGCAAAGAAAAGTTTTAGAGTTTGCATAAGTGTAGAACAAATTTGTCCGTGTTAGACCTCTTGAACATTAGTTGTTTAGGAGAAGCTTGTATGAGAGGAAAAGTTCAACTGCCAAAAATTACACCTCCTCTAACTCTGTTGACTACTCTTTTTTCAAACCAAATAGAAAGAAGCAAAGATTTTCTTAAAAACATTAGAAAATACATGTTTAGTTTCACATCTATGGGTGGTAAACTTGATAACAGATACAATAAAGGTCATGGCCTATATAGTTTTAGGTTGCATATAGAGAATTAGCATCGTATTGGTACACTAGCACAAAAATGACCTTTAGTCACACCAAATAAGTGTGACCGTAGGCATACGGTCACACTTTTTCTTTCATCTAAAGTGTGACAGAAGATTGTGCCATTTTAGGCATGTTATGGTCACATGAAAATTTAGTGACCATATCATATGAAAAAAGTGATCGTAGCTTAGCAGTGTGACTATAGGGTATGGACTTTTCATGTTCAAATCAAACAATTAATCTGAAAGTGTGACCAAAAACCTTTTCTAGACACATAATTTTGTTATTTGAGTGACTTTTGTTCGGTCTATGGTCACACAAATCTATTATAAGTGTGTTATTGTTTACCTTTTAGTCACACTTTTGTATGTTCGAAAAACAACGTTGTTTGTCATGACCGTTGCTATCTTATAGACATATAAGTTCCTCATAGTGTGACTATTTTATATCTTTTTTCCATAGAAAAACAATTCATGTGTGACCGTAAATGATTTACGGTCACAGGTGTGTGTTAATATAGTCTAGTGTGACTATTGCTTAGTTTTTAGTCATACAGGATTACTTAAAACGTAGCTCAAACCATTTTATGGTCGTACAATGTTTTCAAAAGTGTGACTACCTATAACCTATAGTCACACAACGTATGAATACATGATGATTTGTTAGATTTTGACACACAATTATACATCAACCATAATATTATTTAGTTTTAGTCACACGGGGATACTTAAAACATAGCTGAAACCGTTTTATGGTCAGAATATATTTTCAAAAGTGTGACTATCTATAACCTATAGTCACACGAAGGTTTGAATACATGATGGATTGTTATATTTTGACACAATTATACATCATCCACAATATTATTCAGTTTAAGTCATATAAAAATACTTTAAACATAGTTGAAAATGTTTTATGGTCACATAATGTTTTCAAAAGTGTGACTATCTATAACATATAGTCACACAAATTTATGTTAACCGTAACAGTTGTTATCATTTAGTCACACCAATAAATTATAAGTGTGGTTATTGTTCACCCTTTAGTCACATTCATTGTAATCAATGTGACAATTATTTAATTTTAGTCACATTAATTGTATGTTATTATGCTGTGACAATTTGGTCTTGTAAAGAATACTTGTGAACAAATGAACGAAAGCAAGTAATCAAACCCCCAATGCCACAAAGGCATAAATTAATTATAAAACCATGATTCAATTGAAGTTCCAAAAATACAAATTAGAGCTATTCGAACCATGCATACTTGATGAGTTCAAACTTTTGAACCAAACCAAGGCTTAAAAGATTTCACACCACAAATGTTATGAACATGAATCACATTATTTGTATCATCAATATTAAATGCTCATATGTTGTTTAAGCACCATTTGATCAACCCAAGTTATAAATTTTATCATGTCTGCAAAATTGCAACTAAATTGTTCAAAATTAGACACATAAACTCAAATCAAGATTCACATCCTGTTTGTATCTAATCAATAATCAGTAGAAGTTCAAAACATTCAAGTATCTCAACTTACTATCAAATTCAGTAATTCATGATAAGAATATGAAACCTCAATCCAATTTAAGTTCCAATATGAACTAGTGAAAATTGATTCAAGTTGCACAAATATTTTTCCCAACAACAAACCCGAAAACACCGATTTCAATTGCAAAAATTGGTTTTACAAACTTGATTGAAGAGAAATTCTAAAGAAAAATTGAGGTTGGGTTGTTGAGGATTGTTGTGTCTATCGTGTGTGCTTCGTGTGTGCGCATCTGTGTGCATCGAGACAGAGAGACGGCAACGACTCGAGTCGACAGAGGGGCTAGAGGGATCGACTAGGGTTAGGGCTGCTAGGGTTAAAGGGTGTCGCGATGGGGTTGGGGTGCCACTCGTGTGTCGGCAATGGTAATAGCGATTAGGTGGCTGTCGATGACAATGGCGGCAATCACGAGAGAGGAAGAGGTCCCACTTGTGAGCGATGGGTGAGAGAGAGGGGGAGTGAGCGGAGAAGAAAGGGGGCGTCGCAAGAGTGAAGGGAGCCGACAGGTGTGGGGTTGAGTGTGAAGGGGTAGTGACTAAGTTTGTGAGAGTGGTATGAGGGTTTTGGAAATTGTAGGGAGAGAGCGATCATGAGGAGTTTAGATATAGGGTGCGAGGGTTTTGGGAGATGAGTTTGACAAAGAGTAGGGAGAGTCATGGTTTCTCTCTTTTAAAAAAAATTGTCTTTTAGTGTTGTGGGTGTGAGGGATTGGGTCACGGGGAGTTTTTTCTAGAAGATACTAATGGTTCAGATATCGTGGTCTTGAGCAGGTTTTGAGTAGCATGCGACTAACAGTTCTCAACTTAGGGTAGCTACTAGAATTTTTGCAACTTTGCTCACGCCCAGCTCAATCTCAACCAATTCAACTTTGTTTTTCTAGTGAAATTCACATCCAACACTTAATTTTAAGCCATAATTTGGCTCTATAATCATCAAAGCAACGTTAACTCTCAAAGACACTGTAACATCCGCAAACCCGAGGTAGTTGATTAGCGGGTTAGCGGCAGGTAATTTCGTATTCAAAATTTCGTAAGTTGATTTTGTGATTAATTGAATCGATATTTGATTGAATTGATTGTATATGTTTATGAAAATGTAAGGTTGTGTTACTAGAGTAAAGGAAATAAAAAGAAAGAAAAGTTACGTAGGAATGTTATGTATGTATAAGTAAGTATGTATATATGCATGTATGTGTTTGTAAATGGATGGTGCCACCTCCTGCTTGAATAAGTGAGTATCTATACGTGGGATTGATTTCACCAAGACATAGTGAGTATGAAAGTGTGTGTTTGTGTGTCAAAAACCTCTTGTTGAAGAAAGCTAGAAAAACAAGAAACTTGGATTTTCAAGAAGAAGATTTGGTGATTCATAATTCAAACTGAAGATTGGTATGTGTTCATACGATGTTATGGATTGTTATGATATGTTTATATGATGAAATACATGTTAGAATGAGGAATTACCATTGTCGGAGCTTAAAGCTCAAAACTTGATTTATGGGTTTTGTTGAATAATGAGTTTTAATTGGATTTGATGAGTTATATATGTTTGTTGTGATGTTATATGAAGTTTCCTATGTGTTGGAAGTGTTTTGGATGGAGAAAATGGAAGTTGGAAATGAAATGTTATGTGGAGTATGGCTAGAAATCCGACAGTTCAAGGAGGAAGAAAACAAAATCGTGACACGTCGCGGCGCGACACCCCAAAATCCGGATCCTTTGAAATCCGATAGAAGCAAATCCGCAACCCTAGAATCCGGAACCCGGAAATCCGACATTCAAATCCGAGTAGCGTCGCGGCGCGACAGGCCAATTTTTAAGGATTTTTGTGTTTTTGCTTTGTATTCATGTGGGGTGTGATGAGTTATTGTTTATATGATTATTGTATGTTGTTTACAAGTTATATAGAGATATAAATATATATTGTGAATATATATTTATCAGAGATTGACTTCGGTTTGTTGTGTTCTCACGAATTGCAAAGACTCAGTGATATTAGACAACTGAGCAGACGGGAACGTGGATTGAGGTGAGTGGAAGTGTACTCACGAGTGGTGATGGCGGTAACATTTGTGGTTACATGAATTGAGATATGCTTATGATATGAGTTGCCATGATAGACTGTTTAGTCTAAGTTGATATGATAGACTGTTTAGTCTAAGTTGACATGATAGACTGTTTAGTCTGAGATACTTTGATAGACTGTTTAGTCTAAGATGCCATGCTAGACTGTTAAATCTAAGATGCCATGATGAACTGTTTAAGCTGAATTGCCAGCATGGAATGTGTTATTTGGTATGTGTTGACAGACTGTGTAAATGTAATTCGTTGATTGTTGGTTGTTGATTGGGATTGTTTGGATTGTTGCGTGGCCAGTGCACATGGTTAATTATGTGTGCACGTAGCGAGACCTGTACGCATGGTTAATTATATGCGTGCATGGTTGGGGTCAGCTATCGCATGTTTTGGGCTGAGCTATCTGCTATTGGTTGCACAGTTCTAGACTTTCTATGAATTTGTTGTAGTAGAAGAGGCTTTAATTGTACCAAGTAGCAAATAGCTAACGGTAAACCTTTGCTTTGGCCCGCATCGGTTGCAGGTTCTGCAGAACCGCCGTTCCTCTAGTGATTGGATTGGAGATTGGATTTGCTTGTGATTGATTGTTTGTTGATATCGGTTTGCTTGTGCAATTGGTGATTGCTTGTGCTTGTTGTTTGAGGATGCTTGTTCGTAGCTTCCATTCACTTAGCTTTGTGCTAATTCCCCTCAGTTGATTGCTTTTTGGCTGTTTAGCTTTGTTTGTGGGGAAGGGAAATTTGACCAGTGCTCTGATATTATGTTTTGAGAAGAGACGAGCCACGTTTGTAAATATTTTGTAACACAACTTGACGAGATGTTTGTAAATAGTACTTTGTACTTTGTATTTAATTAAATGAAATCAGTAAACCCTTCCGTAGCGGTTTAAAAAAATGGCTTGAGAATTTACGGTGTTACAGACACATAAAGATAACAAATTCAACAATCAAATTAAATCTAAACTAAAAATGACCAAAATAAATAAAAACAACTACTAAAACACTAAAACTAAATAAAATAAAATATGTACGAATTGGATTACCTTTTCGGACGGGCTTGTTTTTTATAAAGTCGCAAGCTTGACTAACCATGAAATTTTACTTACCTTGTGGATGGAAGTTGAGAGTGTCCTCAACTTTTTTTTGTCAAACGATCCTCCATAATAATGCTTGAGACGATGTCCGTTCACCTTGAAATTATCGGATGGGTTTGCTAACTCAATTGTTCCATACGAAAACACTTGAGTTATAGTGACCGGACTAGACCACTTTGACTTTAACTTACCGGCAAAGAGACGGAGTCTTAAATTGTAGAGTAGAACGCTATCTCCAACATAGAATTCGTTTGGCCTCAACTTTCGATCATGCAATTTCTTTGTTCTTTCCTTATTAATACTATGATTTTGATAAGCATCCCCCCTAATCTCCTCTAACTCGTGCTACTGCAAATAACGATGTTCATCTTCACTTGACAAATCTATCTTAGCAAGTTTTATAGCCCAAAAAGCTTTATGGTCCAATTCCACGGGTAGATGGCAAGCCTTTCCATATACCAACCGGTATGGTGTACTACCAATTGGGGTTTTAAAAGCCGTTCTAAAAGCCCAGAGAGCGTCATTCAACTTTTCAGCCCAATCTTTTGTATTTTCCCACGTTGGTTTCCAAAATTCGTTTAAGTCCCCATTTGGTGACTTCTACTTGACCACTCGTTTGTGGGTGGTAAGGGGTTGCAAACTTATGTGTTACCCCATATTTTTCTAAAGCTTTTTCTAATTGTTGGTTTGAAAAATGGGTTCCACGATCACTTATCAAAGCCTTTGGGATACTAAATTATGAAAACAATTTTTTAAGAAACCTTACCACCACACGAGAATCATTTGTAGGTAGGGCTTGTGCCTCCACCCATTTTGGCAAATAATCAACTTCTGGAAATTAAATAAAGACATTAAAAACAGAAGAAGAATGATAGAACCGTAATAAAGCTAGATATCAAAGCCTTTAGCCTCCAAATTGAGCTTCAATCTTCAAAATCAGCCTTCAAGCCTCCTGGGATACCTTCTGGTACGTATTTAGCAGAGTTTAGGTGTAAAAAGTGGGGTGGTTAACCCCAAAACAGATCTGGAGTCGCGCCGTGACCAGGACTTTGACGCGATCCTACTTCTTTTAATTTTCAATTCTGACGTGATCTTGACGCGTCGCGCCACGACCAAGACTTGGGTTGTGCCACGATCCGACGTGGCGGTTCTTTGACCATATCCTGAACACTTTTCCCGCGTCGCGATCCTTCCTTTCCCGGCCGGTTGATTCCTTTTCTTTTCTTTTTGGGCTTTGATGTTGAGCCAAGTATCTTTGGGCCTCTTTCTCTCTATTTTCTTTCTTGGGCTTTCTTTTCTTGACTTTCTTGGGCTTGTTTTTCAATTAATTTATCTATTCGCCTTTTTAGCCTGCAAAACTGAAAACAAACAATAAACGCGTATTTTCTTAATTAAATTCGTAATTTGTGGCTAAAACCAACCCGATATCGCACAATATTTATATATTATAAACGCGATATCACTCACCCACCGTATTGTCACTTGCATCACACATTAATTCGAATGGTAATCCCCAGTCGGAGGCTACTATGATGGGCGCATGTGTGAGGTTATCTTTTAAAAGATTGAAAGCATCAAGGCACTCATCGATAGAGATAAATGGAGTATCTTTCTCGAGAAGGTGAGTTAAGGGTTGTGAACTTTTTGAGAACTCTTTATGAATTTGCGGTAGAAACCCGTGTGGCCTAAAAAGCTTCTTATGGCCTTGACCAAAGTTGGGGGTGGGAGCTTTGAGATAGTATCAACTTTTGCCTTGTCGACTTCTAACCCACGTTTTGAGATTTTGTGGCCAAGAATAATACCTTCCTTAACCATGAACCGACACTTTTCCCAATTGAGGGCCAAATTAGATTCTTCACATCGCGTAAGCATCTTCTCAAGGTTTTGGAGACAAGATCCAAAAGAACCTCTAAAGACCGAGAAATCGTCCATAAAAACCTCCATACATTTCTGTACCATGTCATGAAAAATGGCCAACATACATCTTTGGAATGTGGTCGGAGCATTGCATAAACCAAAAGGCATTCGGAGATATGCAAATGTCCCATATGGACAAGTGAAAGTGGTTTTCTCTTGATCTTCGGGGTTGATTGGTATCTGAAAGTAACCCAAGAAACCGTCTAGAAAATAATAATACTCATTTCTCAACAATCTCTCTAGCATTTGATCATGCACGGGATGGGGAAATGGTCGTTTCGAGTTGCATCAATAAGTTTGCGATATTCAATACAAAATCTCCAACCCCCTTTCTTTGGTACAACTTGCACCGGGCTTACCCATGGAGAATCGGAGATTGGATAAATCAATCCCAAATCAAGAAGTTTAATAACTTCATTCTTGACTACTTCTTGGATCTTGGGATTAATTCTTCGTTGGTTTAGAATTGATGGTTTAAAGTCATCTGTCATAAGAAATTTATGGGTACAATAACTAGGATTGATACCTTTAATATCGGATATTTTCCTTGAGAAAACATAGGACAAAAGAATGGTTGTAATGCCGGTTGAGATACAATAGAAAGTGGTACCAATAAAGGAGGTATCTCTGATTATGTAGTAACTGCTATAAGAATCGGTGGTTGAGTTGCCTGAACCTACTTCTGTTGTTGCAACTCCTTTACTACTCCTCTAAGTTCTTGCGGTTGATCCTCTAACTGATAGATGTATTCCTCTCTGTTAATACCTGCATATGTACTAGAAGTACCAGCCTGTAGAGGAATCTCTATGGGTGCTGTAGAAGTTCCTACAGTCCTCAGGATCAAGGGGGCACCAGCCAGGATTTCATTATCAGCCATATATGTAACAATCACAACATCTTACAATTTATTAGATAAATCCGTTAGTACACAGCATACTAACCACAACAACAAAACTTACATTCACCCTAATCCCCGCGACAAGGAATAATTGACCCAACTCAGGCCAAGATTTGAAAACGGAACACCCAAACAATGCATACATCCCCAAACCTAGGCTCTAATACCAAATTGTAACACCACAATTTCAACCCATATATTTTTTTAAAAATGTTGCGGAAGCGATAATATAAATATATACAAACATGTTTACAAAAAATCATTAAGTAAACCAAGTTCATACTATTTTCCAAAACACTATTATTTCAAAAGTAATGTTACATAAAACCAACAGCTCTTCAAAAGCTAAATTAGAGTGGTGGTCAATTATTCCCGTCACCGTAATGAACAGTCGAGTCATTCCCGTCACCAAAGTGAACGGTCCAATCATTCCCGCCACGGAAGTGCACGGTCCCATCATTCCCGTCACCGAAGTGAACGGTCCAATCATTCCCGTCACCGAAGTGTACGGTCTCATCATTCCCGTCACCGAAGTGAACAGTCCAACATTCCCGTCATCGAAGTGAACGGTCTATACAATAGCATAGCATGACACAATATCAGTTCATCAATCCATCCGTCATCATTTCATCATTTCATCAATTCATCATTCATCATTCATCAATCATATAGCATATAGCACATTCAACACATACATCATAGGGTTTAGATAGTAAGTAAGAATACTCACCTGTCTTGCGGTCTCAGTTTCTCAATCTTATCTCACTAACTCACTTGTGATTACTTGCTAGTCAACCGTCACCTACAATAGGCCTAACAAATCAATACCGTGTACGAATCCCTCGTTTGTTGTATCCCCGTAATACATTTGGGTTTCACAAGGCATATAGAAATAAGAAATGCATTAAGGTCCATAAAAATCGGGGACGCATCGCGTCCATCAAACAGACGCGTCGCGTCGCTGTAAAGTGTCGGATTTCACAAATCCGGATTTGACTGTCGGATTTCACTATCAGACCAACTACCGGATTTCCACTTCCGGATTTCAACTATCGGATTGTTATACTCGGATTTAAAACTATCGGATTGTTATTAAAATGCATAAGTCACATGGGGCTCAAGTATAAAGGTCGCATAGGTTTAAGTTTCTAGTGAAAAGTCGCATTGAGGGTGGCAACCATGCGAAAGTTGCATGAAATGAAATGAAAGTCGCATGGTACAAGGGTAATCAGTCGCATGGTGCATTTCAACAAAAGTCACATGAAGGCTCCATGAGACAATCGCATGGGTGGCTTAGAAGGAAACGTCGGATGGGGTGTTTCAAGTTAGAAAGTCGCATGAATCAAAGCAAAGGTCGCATGGATTGTTTAATGGTGAAAGTCGCATAGGGTATTGAAAGTCGCATGAATGAGGGTGTTCAAGCAAAAGTCGCATGGAATATCATCAAGAGTCGCACGACTCAAAACAACAAGTCGCACGACATTCATTCAAAAGTCGCATGGGACATATTCATCCCTATCGGTTCATCTTTTCAACTTCCAGGCTCCATGGCAAAAATAATGTTCTTTCAAAACTCAACCAAATCATATCATTTTTGTTTCAAAACATTTCTCCACTCATTTAAACACTTCTTTCAAGATTTAAACATATTTCAACAAGTATCGGAGCTCATGATTCCCATTCTTTTTCTCTAGTTCTTCGTAAACTCAGAACCCAAAAACCCAGATTCTAAATCATGCTATCATCATCCAAACAAGATAAGATTGATACCAACAGTATCATAGTGATGTAAGAAAATTACGTGATGATTCTTTCAACAATTCTTCAAGTTTCCGGATGATCCTTGCACCCTTCTTTCTCTGTTTTCTCGTGAGGGTTTAAGCAAACACATAAACACACACTACTTTCTCTCTCAATGTAACAATAATGAGATCTTTTGGGGGGTTGTGCCCTATTCCAATATATATATAGATATATATATATATACATCTCTAAAAGGCCTAAGCCCATATTTCCCATTGATTGAGCCCAAGAAGCATAAATCTAATAACATACACATGTCTAGTCTATTATCCATTTTATTCATTCAAGCCCAAACATATACATACATATTTAAACCCAATAGAACTTAACTAGCCCATCATAAATTTCACAACTCAACACAATATTATTTTCTCAATAAAATATTCTTTTATTTATTTTTCGGAAGTTCGGGTATTACAAATCACAACCGAAAGATACAACAATAAACAAGCAACCGAGAAGACCGGCGGTTCTGTAGGAACCTACAACCAATGCTAGACTAGCAAAGGTTTACCGATAGCTCATTTGCTATTCTCACACAGTATTGCCCTTAAGATGCAACAAATGCATCAAAGATCTAAATAGTGATTAGCCGAAAGCAAACAAACCCAACCCATAGCCCAGCCAAGATGACTTCCCATCATCTATGTGCACATATCACCGACGCAACGATTAACTAACACATAACCGGTTAATCAATCAACAAACAAGAAGTCTATCCATGCATCAACAGTAAATAGTTGCAACTATAACCGTTACAACTAATAACCATCCATGAGTTAAACGTCCACTCACCTAGGATCTCTAATTACCAACTTAGTAGTCTTATTTCACTGAGTCTTCTCTGCTCTTGAGAACACAAGATAACAAGAATTAGTAATCAATTCCCAATTATCTACAAAATATCAAGTTTACATACTAAACGGGTCAAAACTAATCCGATATGATTCACATATGAAAACCAACATATAGCACATGCTCAAGTTGCATATAGTCTTTTTATATGATATTAAACATGTAGAAAGCAACAAAACATGTACAAGGCTCACCAAATATCATTTAATAATTTCAAGTAAGCAATTAACTCAAATAATGACCCATATATGCTAACCATCATCAAACTAACCCAAGTACCTCATTTGAATCATTCTAGAATTATGTATAAACAATTAGAACATAGCACAACTGAATTTAAGCAGAAAACAAGCAAAATTGGGACTGATAGAAAGGATCGCCTCTCGACCCTCTATCCCGTCGCGGCGCAACCTGCTACGAACAGCAAAACCTACAATTTTGCTTAATGACATGTTCCAGCATGTTCAAACATCCTAAATGACCAATTTTCAGTTATGGAAATTGACTTATAGAAGTTGTATGGTACTTCTAAACTCATATAACATGTAAAACATAACCACAAACACATTTATATCATCAAATCATCAAACCCAATTCTAACTTCATCTTCTACCTCTATCAATGGAGTTCAAGGTAACTATCAACAAAAATACAGAATTTGTACATGAATTCTACTCCATAACTTACTACCAAATTTAAAACCAATATCAATTCCATCAGTTAATCATAAACCCAAATACTCCAGAACCCTAACTAGTGCAAGAAATACATGGATGTGGCAATAATAATACCAAGAACACAACTAACCTTTAATTTGTAGCAATAATCAACACAAACAAGCAAGCAATGAAGAGATTAAAGGCTGGATTCAAAGGTTTCTTCAACTCAAAGGCAAGAACTCACAAAATGGATAAACACAAGTGAGGAGGAGGTGTCAAGAGGCTGGATTATGACTCACGACCCAAACACACAGTGCACCTATCTACTTTCAATCTCACAGTTAATTAATTAAGCGGTCATACTTAATTAGTTATTAACCAACAAGGTATTATTTGTGACTCTTATCTAAAAATGAATCTATATAGCCAAGAAAACACATAAATATATAAAAAATATATTTCCCTTTTTAACCTCGTGGCTCTAAATTAAATTAATTAATTCTCTAAAATAGCAAATAAATAAGTAAACAATTTAACAAATAAGCAATCACCTTACCACTACACGTGTACTACCACGCCAGTGTCTAAGGTGTTACACATCATTTCTCATTCTCCCCATCTAAACATTATACTTCTGACACTTGTTCTTTAGAAGTTGAGATTCCCCTGACACGATGGACATTTTCTGTTTGAGCATGTCGATCTCTTTTTGGAGAGAGTCTGCTCTATTTCTTTCAGTTTCAAACCATTGAAGTTTTGAAGACTTAAAATGAATCTTCGTACATAATTCGGGATTTGTCTTGCACAATTCAGAAAGTGGTTCATTTTGTTCATCCATTAAATCATCGAATAGAAGAAACATGTCGTTCAACATTGTCTTCAAGTATTCTTCAACTTTTGAAACGCAAGGATTGATTTATGACCGGTCTGGAAAATTCTCTTGAATCAAATTCCTAGTTAGATTCATCTTTGATAGACTTGAATCAAACAATCATCGTTAGAACGTTAATAGATTTGATTAAAAACTCAATGAAATCGAATTGGTTTTGAAAAGGTTTTTAGTTGACCAAATTCGGGTCTCAAAAAGATTGAAATTTGGTTAAAGATTTGAAAAACCAAATACTGAGTGTTTGATCAACGGGGGTCCGAGGGCAGCGCCCCTGGTAGCGGGGCTGGGTCGAGCTGAAAATGCGAGAAAATTCAAAATTCTAATTTTGAACCCTATTTTGAACCATTTTGAATTCGGTTAACACTTCAATTGGATGAATCTCAATTGTATTTGGACTATCACTCTAGTAACAATTTCAATTAAAATACCAAGTTTTCCAAACTCGAATATCGATTTCTTAAACTCGAATATCAATGTAAGTGTATTTAAGTTCAAATATCAAAGAACTTCACGTAATTGAAACTTGAATGTCATATTTACTCTGGACGCTCGAATATCAGTTTATCCAAGCTCAAATGTCAAAAATATCCAAAGTCGAATATCAAATTGTGCTTGAATATTCAGAGTCGAATGTCAAATGGCACTCGAATATTCAAAGTCAAATATAAAAAATATGGGCGCTCATATTTGAACACCAATATTCAAGCTCAAATGCCAACCAAATCAACTGTTTTGGCTCTCGAATATGTCTAGATTCAAACTTCCATGGAGTCAATGCAACTGAAGTGTTTGGCACTCGAATATCACTTGAATAAAAAATCTCGAGTGTGTTTTAAGCTCGAATAGTATCTCAAACACCAACAACTGAACTCGAATATTCAGGCTTAGACATATTCGGACTTCACAAACAACTTTTTCACAGTTTTTCTCAAAAAAAATTAGATCAAACACACTATTCTTTGTGTTCTTGAGTACCCGCAAAAAATATCAAGAATCCAAATTTAAATTGCTCCAAAACATAAACAATTTCGAAATTAATTGATACCAATCAACTCAAAATCAACCTTTGAACATAATGCACTCAAAACTAATCATAAACATCATCTTTTGAAGATCAAAATTGATGATGGAGATTGATGTTTTTATCCAATAAAAAACTACCGAAAATGCTTATTGTAATCCATACCAATGCTTGTTGATCAACAAATCAAATTAAGAACCTTCAATTCTCAAAATCAGAAGCTTGAACACAATGAACAGTAACCGCAATTCTTCAAAATTTAGGCCAAATAGAAATTATTTGGCTCTGATATGACTAGATTGTCCCATGTAATTCAAGTATCAAGTAAATTGCAAGGTAGAACTATGAATATGTAGAGAGACCTTAGAAAATACATAGTTCATTTTAATAAGAATGGTAATCTCTACCATTACATTGGTCATATCCCTATATATATATATATATATATATATATATATATACTCCTAAGAGTATATTACTTTTACGGCTCCTAAGCTTGCATTTAATACAAGTTTCACACAAAATGTAACATTATATTTCTATACAATATTTTGAACCTAACAAACCCTAATTATAGTCCTTCACCCAACCATTTGATCTAAAAGAAAATAATTTTGACTTTTGAAAATCTTTTTGAACCAAGGTTTAAATCCAAACACATCACTTGCATGTTCAAATCTCTAAAACCAAGACTCTAATACCAAGTTGAAAAACCCCATTTTTTTAAAACAAAACAACCATATCATTCCTAACAAAACGTGACAAGGTCCCGCACCTGGAACTACACCGCATTAGAATCCAAATATTAACAAAAGTACTCAATTATAAAGCATTGTCATTAATAATCAAAATTGTTTATAATAATGGAACAACGGAAAATATTTGAAAATAATAAGTTGTCTTCACACTGCTATAGACTTCTCCCGGTCCTGACATGAAAATATAAGATACAACAAGGGTAAGTATAAATCTTAGCGAGCACATAACTTTCACATCATACTATGTATGTACAAGTATATACATCATCCATGATCACAATCAAGCACATAGTACTGAAATAGTGCACTGACAACAATTTTAGTCTTTTGGCCCCCAAGCCGTACCAAGGATTTCATGTGTCTCACTGTGCCCGAGTTGTGTTTTCACCATAAAATAACACAAACCTCATTTCATACAATAACACATCACTTACTGAAATGTTAGTCTATGTATGTGCGCGTATAGATTAAAGAAATGAATATTTAAAATTTAGTCATGTTTTCAAATAAGACTATAAAAGGGAATGTGTGAATTATAATATATGCAATATAAACCAACTGAAGGAGAAGGTTCCAATATTGCTTTGGTAAATCCACATTATGTCTATATAGTAAGATGAGGAAAGAACTATCATAATCCAAAATATTTACAGATTATGGCTATAATACCAATATGAATCATAAGAGAAATAGGCATTATATGTAGATTTTGAGTATAAGCTAAACGATGACCCATTCGTATGATCTTGTGAAATATATGATGAGAAAAAAAGGTACGAACAATGTGAAACTATAACGCTCCAATTTTCAAAATTTAAAATAAAGCTTTAAACAAAAGCTATTTGGCTAAAACAGAATTTGATAAGCTGATGGAAACAAACAAAGTATTTTTGAACCCTCTGGTTCGTACAAAAGGTAATACTACCATAACTTATGTCAAAAAACGGTTTCCAATAAGCTTACTGTCAGCGAAAGCAATTAAAACATTTCATTTAAACCCTCGGGTTTGTATAAAAGAGATATGCACACATTTAAATCAAAAGTACTTTCCGATACACAAATAGGAGCGTTATTGTTTCAAATCACGTTTTAAACAGCCAACGGTCAAACCAGGGCCTTGTCTTGGTGCTAACACAACCTGCAAAACAATAACAAGCAGTATCTGCTAAGCTACAAGAGCTTAGTGAGAAATCTAATCTGTAAATCATATAAGCATGCACATACACATATTCGAATGCTGTCACAGTTCTTGTGGATACAGTACTGCAACATCTTAGCATCCACCAAGAAGGCTAAAATGCTGCTTGTAGCCCCTACTACACGAAGCAGCATGCTACCCTCACGGTGATTCGAAGATCGATAATACACATTGCAATGCACATACAGATTCATGCATCTTCTACACTTTTTAATTGAGGTTCAATTGTGATTTACGATTCTGTTCCACTATAGTGCATTTTTCGTTGGGTACTCTAAGATTTGCGATCTTGGGGAATCTCACTTAAAAGACTCAACCCTCTAACCATTTTACGGATTCCACTAGTTATCTAGTTTTGATTCCCTTCAACGTAGTCTCAATTTATGATTCAAGACATTGAAGAACATTTGCGATTACCGAAACTCAGTCAGCTTGTAATCACTTTCAATCCAACTCAATACTTAATCAAAATCAAATTCTTCAAGTTTTAGATTTGTGACGTCATTAAGGTAAACCCTATTGATTAATCGCATTATAAATGTAACATCCTCATGGGCCTATTCGTGCGCACTATTGGTACGTGAATTTAATTAAAAGAATTAAATGAAAATATACTTATAAGTATTAATAGAAAATATGCTATTGGTTAGTAAATGAGGTTCTAAAAATAATAAGAAAAATAGATGAAAATAATAAAATATTAAATGGTTTCAAATGAGGATTCCGAAAATATCTTCGTTAGTTGAAACGGTTAATCGGGTGTCGTGTTGTATGTTAAAAAGGGGAACAAAATACCTCTTTGTGGTGAAATGAGAAACTAGAGTCGGTTCTCATGTTTAAACACAGATAACACACATACACACACTCACGCACACGCATACAGACACACACACACCCTCACTTTCTTCCATTTTGTTCTTGAAGATTCAAGCCAAGAATCAAGATCAAGGCTGCAATTAATCACAAACTCAAGTCAATAATCTGCTCGAGATCACATCATCATCCTCTTCCTCTAGTTAGTAAGTCTCCTTCATCCTTGTTCTTCATTTTCAAGCTTTAGATAAAAAACGGGTCAATTAGAAATTGACCACAAAGCTTAGATTATTTGGTTCTAACCTATTATAGGATCCATTATAAGTGATTTGGGACTCATAGTATCAATTGTAGAAGTTAATTTTAGGTAGTTCTTTGAAAATAACCAAATGGGTCTGTTGGGGTATGTACCATACTAGGCTCAGCCGGACCTCACGACCATCCCACCAAGAGCTCTGACCAACTACAGGAACAACCTTCCATAGCAGAATCTTATGACCATTGGACCAATAGCTCTGACAGCTGATCCACAGCTGAAGCTCATGAACTCCGACCATCTGAACTTTACAACGTCCAGCTTGGGAAATGATGAGGTATGTCCGGACCTCCACCCCCCAAAGCCTTGGCCGGACCTATGGTATCCGATGGACGTCTGAAGCTTCGTCCTTCAAGCACCAGCCGGACCTTCACCTTCTAGAAGAAGTCTGGAACCTTGCTCACCAAGCTCCTCGGGACCAAGCACACTGCAACCATTGGTAATACAACCAACAAATAAAGAAAGGTAGACAAGCACAACTAAAGGCACTACTTAACCTCTTGTGGCAAAGGTTATTAAAAGGGTGATTAAGGTTAGGAACACTAAAAAGGATGCATCAGATCACACTAGAGATAGCCTAGCAGAAGGTCAACCTCTATGAGAGGTCACATCGCCTGCAGGACTTGGGACTCTTTGGTCTAACCAAGTCAGAAGGTCCTCTCAAAGACTATTGGATAAAAGGGAGACACATCCCTCACCCATTTACCTATATATAAGACCATAAGGAATGGCAGAAGGTAGGTCTCACCACCCAGAACTCTCTCTCAGCTTCTCTTCATACAGAAAACACTTATTCTTCTTACATACTAAGAAGCTTATCTCACACCGGAGCTTGGTCACGAGGTTCCACCCTCATGACGAGGCTAACGGTGGTCTGTTTTGCATATCGTTCAGGCTTACAAGTTCCAGACGAGCTTCCTCCATCTGATGTTGACCTCAAGAAGATCCTTGCTTCAACATTTGGCGCCATCCATGGGACCGATTTTTCTCAACGATGGAATCGTCTCCCTTCAAAGACCTTTGGTTCGTCTGGAAGCGTAACTACTCTATCCTGCATCTCTACCATGGACTATGGTTGTTTTAACCACTCAAACCTTGGATAACCTACAAAAAAACACAAATGAAACTAGAATTAGAGCTCTAGAACTACTACTTTCTCAAAACACTTAGCTTTGAAGTCATGAGAAGGAGGAGAGATTACAAAAGATTCAAACAAGGTTGAGTTTCGATGAAGAGGCTAATGCTAAAGGTTTCAGATAAACACTTGGTCCTTCTCACATCTCAACATCTTTTTTACAACCTTTGCTACAACTTAACTCGCAACTTAGAGAAGTTGCAACTATCTCTAGCCATACTAAACCCAAGGATGCACGTTGTGGGACCTCAAGGAGCTCTCTATTCTTGACCTTTGGCAATCCTTCAACATCTCCGTAACAATAGCCTAAGCCTTGGGCGGAAGCATTACAAACTTATTAGAAGCTCGTACTCAAATTCGAAGTTCACTCAGACCATGACTGAAGGTTGGTTTAGACAAAAGAAGCAGTTGCTCCAGAGGTTAACTTTCAGTGGTACTTCAACATACTCCATTGTTACAATAGTCCAAACTTCGGATCGAAGGTTGATTCGGACAAAAGAAGCAGTTCCTCCGGAGGTGGACCTTCAGCAGTCCTTTAATGGACTCCAATGCTACAATAGCCCAACCTTTGGACTGAAGGTTCGTTTAGACAAAAGAGGCTGCTGCTCAAAGGTTAACTTTCAATAGTCCTTCGAAGGACTCCATTGTTACAATAGTCCAACCTTTGGACCAAAGTTTGGTTTAGACAAAAGAAGCAGTTCCTCCAGAGGTTGACCTTTAGCAGTCCTTCAACGGACTCCAATGTTACAATAGTCCAACCTTCGGATCGGAGGTTGGTCCAGACAAAAGAAGCAGTCCTTCAGCTACAAGCTCGTGTTCTGGCCTGAAGCTCCGAACTAACCTTAAATAGAGCTCGATCAGGAACTGATTCATTCACCTATATCACAGGTTCTAAGTATCAAACCTATTATATTATATGACTTATGTGTGATCTTGCCTATGATATGCATAATACTTGCAAGACCTTGTTTATGACGTGCATGATACCTACATGATCTTGTTTATCATTATGCATGATAATTGCTCTATTTCAAAAAGTTTTCCCTAGTGGTGAAACATACCTTGTAATGAGACTTGTTCATCCTTATTTTGGCTATGAATTTAGACCTACGTAAGGAATAAAGCCACCAAGATGAAATTTTTCGGTGCTTGGGCAAACAACTATCATGAACGTTGATGAAACATCGATGAAGCACTTGTAGTTATTTCTATAATGAACTCAAGTCCATGAAAAAGTATGTATTTCTTGCATATTAAAATAAACTTGCTGACCAGCACATAACTAAAGATGAGAACATAATGCTACATTTACTTCATTTAATCCTGCATAAATCATGTCCTTATTGTTTAGTCTGCCTCTTTTGCTGCTTCAGCATACTTTTGTTTTCATTTAGCCCTAGTTAAACCAAAAGAAAAAGAATGGGGAATAAGACCTTTATTTCTTGCATTTGACTTCTAGATCCGAAGGATTTCAAATACGATAGTAGAGCTTCTTCCATCTTTTCTCCGACTAAATTCCATAGCTTCTCGTCTAATCTTAGCTCATATATACATGTATATATATATACCCTAGTATAATATAAAAGAGTAACACTCATTTATAAAAAAGGAAGGAAAAAAATAGTTGATGCATCGAACAACCAGTGGATCACGGCCTTGTCATCACTCATCCGAAGAAGAATCATCACTCATCCGAAGAAGAAGCTGACCTAGGCCTGAACAACATTGTCTTCCATCTTGTGATGTGAGTTGATGCCTTAAACTATTGGGTTAGGAACTACTACTTCATACCTCCATCCTTTAAACAAATTACCTTTGACATATGAAATATTTAGAAGTTCATTCCTAAAACTAATACACAAATTCCCATAAATGACCATCCTACATACTTAATTAAATAGTGAAATCATGAATAAACAAAACACACTTTGTCCTGATTTGGTAGACACGACCATGTGCGTTTACTATCATTTTCTATAGCTTACCTTATATCGCCGCCTTTCACGCTTATACACTAGCATGGACCACTCTCGTTGAACGTTGGACACCTTTTCACCATACATCCCACGACTGAAGCAGAGGTCCAATCCAAACCTGAAGTCTAATTCGAACCACATGTTAAGTCTGGACCAGAGGTCCAATCCGGACCAAAGATGATACCACTCTTGTCCAAATAACAAATAAGAGACGTTAGTCAATATACTTGCTCATAATATTTGATTGTAGAATTAGGATGCTCTAGCTTAGGTTGATATTTTTAAAAATAAAGATGGTAAAGAATCACTCTAATAATTAAAGAACCTCAATAGGTCAATACAAATACAATACACATAAAAATATGAGAGAAGTAATATTTAACAATAAACCTTCCATATCCTTCCACTTAAACTTAAAAATAGGTTTATTACCCGCCTTTCAAACAAAAAAGAGGTGACTTAATTGGAGCTACTTCCGGCTACTTTCTCGAGGTCCATAATATTCATGTGATTGATCCATGACTATTCATTGTTTATTCGCATTCACAAACTTTCATAGCTA
This sequence comes from Dittrichia graveolens, assembly GCA_038502395.1. NCBI lineage: Eukaryota > Viridiplantae > Streptophyta > Magnoliopsida > Asterales > Asteraceae > Dittrichia > Dittrichia graveolens. The sequence continues at coordinate 33,557,078 of JARJIL010000003.1, read as the reverse complement.
CCTCTACTACTAGAACCTTTAATATCGGCACTTGGCATGACATTTTGCAACGTCATCATTTTTCGGCGTTGACTACTTATTATCCATTACCTTTCCTATTCTCTACACACAAAAAACGTTTGCTGAATTTTATATGAGCAACCATGAAAGCCTTAGTCAATAAGAACAACTAATATTTTCAACCTTACACAAATACACCATTATGTTTGTGGTTTTAATTGATTTCTTTTCCCCGCAAATAACTAATAGGCAATTGCCTATTTAAAAATATTCACATTAAGTAAAAGAAAATCATCCACCAATAGTACAAAAACTTGTCTTTGTCACCATATATACTAGGTATATTTCCAACTGTAAAGTTGGTGATGCATAATATAATTAAACCATGTTAAACAAAAAATAACAATATATGCATATACGTTGTAATCATCCACCTTTAGCGTGCATCATTACTTGTTCACTTCAACGAAGCTCTGTTGCCACCTTCAGCCTGCCATCCTTCGGCATTGGCACTTTCAGCTTAGCATCTTTCGATATGCAGACTACCTGACCCACCTTTATGAAGCTTTAACATCCCAAACACATTTATTCTGGTGATAATTCTAAAGCTTCACCATCGGTGAAGAATACATGTTGAATGTTATAAGGTCACCTAACGAATGTTTAGTCCGTAACCTTCTGAAGCAAAAAAGGAGTAGCCTTTAAAGTTCATTATACTCCAACCTTTAACCCTCAATGCTTTGACTTTTGTCACTTGCATAATTTATGCCTCAAGTATGGATACCTTTAACATTTGTATCCTATGGGCTCAAATCCCAGAGAATATATCTAAAACTACTCTCAAAACACCATCTGGTTTATAAGTAAAGCATTTACTTGCTTATACATATATGCATGACAAAGTCCAAACAAAAATCGTTCGTTTGAAAATAACCATGATACTATTGAAGGAAGTCAATGTAAAACGCATCAACAATAGTACAACTACAAACTCTCACTTATACTAACCATCATAACTCAAGTATGTTATATTCATCGAACTAAGATAAAACCCATTCAACAAGTAGGTCTTCTATTGCAGTATAATGTCACAACAATTGTCATATGTTACTCATGGTACTCCTAGTTTATCAAATTACTTTTGTTCAGTCATTATAAATTGACCACAATTGCCGAACATTATTCCACTACTAATTCAATTTTCTTGTTCAACCACTATTCTCCGGATATTATCGTCCGACACTGATATGTCAGCACATTTCAGTTATATTTGCAAATAATGCATTTATATTTTCAAACGACCATAAGCTCGTGACAAATTAAAATACCATGAACAAGTTGGTAAAACATATAAAAAGGGGAGAAACTTTCTCACGTAGTTACATACATGAAATAAACTTCTGTGAGTTCAATAGTACTAGCTAGTACAACTGAACTGAAGGACTATAGTAGTATTGTACCACCATACTTGCCAAAGATATGGTTGATTTGTGGCTCTTGTATGAGAAATGATATTTTATTTTCTCAATTATTATTATTATTATTACTATTGTGACTGACAAATAAGAAAAGAAACTGTATATATGCTTGTATCTATTTTAGGACTATACACTTACAAATAAGTCATCGCATGTTATACACCGAAGCATGCTCTACCATTTGATAAAAATCTTACGAGGACAAACATGACCTTTTTCAGAATTGATTTGGGATCGAACCATTTTCAGTGAACAATATATAGTGAAAGAAAGGAATGAACTTACACAAATGTTATTTATCAACATCATTCTTATCGCTGTTGTTCGGATTGACATTGTTAATATGATCAATATTATTCCAATTGACATTATTTTATTCAATTAATCGTATCTGACGACACACTCTCAAACAAATCGTGACATGTAGCAAACCGAAACTTGTCAGACAACTTGATAAAAAAATTCGAGAGACCGTTGTGATCTCTTTCAAATGTTGCTCATTTGATCGATGTTATTCCGATAAAAAATATTTAATATGATTGATATTATTGTGATCGACATTATTTTATCCAAGTAGACGATGGGCTAAATCGGGATGGGTATACCCAATGAACAACCCCATAATCCGAGCAACGGCTCGCATTATTGACAGGTTGAGCACACCTCATAATTCGCTCCGTAACTTTTGACAACAGTCTTGGTTACGAAAAACGGGTTTACGAGGCGATAGCCAAAAAAAATTGTGCCGAACAAGGCAATAGCCACAAAACAATGATTATGTATACAGAAGTATTAACTGTTATGAAATGCATAAGGCTAAGGCCAAATGATGCAAATATCGTTACAAATGAAAACTGACGGGTTATCACAAAATACATGTATTATAAGGGAATATCCAAAAACATGTTCACCCTCGAGTTAAATCTATTGATACTCATTATAGATTTGATACAATAAACAAAAATGGCCCAATACATTTCAATCAACGACAGATTGTGTGAAGCAGATATACTTGCTACCAATTATTTACATGCACACAAAAACAAGACACATGTTCATGGTTACCTAGAAACAATCGACTAATAGATAATAAACAGACTAATTTTTTGAGTCTAGAGTAACTCGCCGAATTGAATGTCAAGTCACTCTAGACTGGGGACTTGTTGGGGTATGTACCATACTAGGCTCAGCCGGACCTCACGACCATCCCATCAAGAGCTCTGACCAACTACAGGAACAACCTTCCATAGCCGAATCTTATGACCATCGGACCAATAGCTCTGACAGCTGAGCCACAGCTCAAGCTCATGACCTCCGACCATCTGAACCTTACAACCTCCAGCTTGGGAAATGATGAGGTATGTCCGGACCTCCACCCCCCAAAGGCCGGACCTATGCTATCCGATGGACGTCCGAAGCTTCGTCCTTCAAGCACCAGCCGGGCCTTCACCTTCTAGAAGAAGTCTGGAACCTTGCTCACCAAGCTCCTCGGGACCAAGCACACTGCAACCATCGGTAATACAACCAACAAATAAAGAAAGGTAGACAAGCACAGCTAAAGGCACTACTTAACCTCTTGTGGCAAAGGTTACTAAAAGGGTGATTAAGGTTAGGAACACTAAAAAGGATGCATCAGATCACACTAGAGATAGCCAAGCAGAAGGTCAACCTCTATGAGAGGTCACATCGCCAACAGGACTTGGGACTCTCTGGTCTGACCAAGTCAGAAGGTCCTCTCAAAGACTATTGGATAAAAGGGAGACACATCCCTCACCCATTTACCTATATATAAGACCATAAGGAATGGCAGAAGGTAGGTCTCACCACCCAGAACTCTCTCTCAGCTTCTCTTCATACAGAAAACACTTATTCTTCTTACATACAAAGAAGCTTATTCTCACACCGGAGCTTGGTCACGAGGTTCCACCCTCGTGACGAGGCTAACGGTGGTCTGTTTTGCAGATCGTTCAGGCTTATGAGTTCCATATGAGCTTCCACCATCTGATGTTGACCTCAAGAAGATCCTTGCTTCAACGGGGTCAATAATGGTGAATTGATGATTAGAACTTGAGTCATATGTTAAATTATGTTATTGTAGTGTTTATGAACTCCTATTGGTATCCCAAACCTTGTACATATACTGGAAATTGATAATAGCAATTTAAGATTGGTGGTTTGAAATGGTTTTGGAGCAATGTAGAACACTGTAGGTCGTCCCTACTTCGACATCGTAGTGCGACCCATTATGGTGTTGCGGCGCGATCTTCCCTACAGTTGAATGTTGCTGTTTTTCAATGGTTATTGGTACTTGGGATGGTTTATGGTATTTTAATAAGTTCAACACATAGTTGGGGGGTTTAACACTAGTAATAGTATATGTATATGTTGTATGATAATCTAAGTGAACTTGTATGTATGCAATAGGTAATTAAGCAAACAAGGAGAGCCGAATCCATTTTTGTGTTCCTTTAAACACTCAGGTGAGTACCGGATTCCATGAGTCCAATAAAGGGAGGTTTGAATGCTAATTGAGCTAAATGACCATTGTATGCTAGTTATTGCATATTAGAAATATATGTTTATGCGGTTAAGATTAGAAAGTGAATATTGGCTTGATAATTTATATGTTGGACATGTATATAAGTACATGTGCATATATTTGTGATATTTTGATGAATACAAGTTATATGTAAATGCATGCATGCTATTGTCCCTATAAAGGGTTATTGATGAGCTATGTGAATGTCCGGACATATCTGTTATTGAAGGTCAGCTTTGGCTGGGTCCTATGGGCTTTCGGGCATTTGTTCGGGATCAATGGTACTCGAGTGCCGTTCCTTTAAACTCTTGGGATGATTGCCTTAATTGGCTAAGCTTACTGAGCCTATGGCTCTAGAACGAGCAGTAGAGTCACTTATGTGATGAAACCAGCATGGTTGGAAGTGTTTGATTCCCCCGGTGGAAGTTGTTGAGCTGAACTAGCTATCCGGCAAGATATAACACCCGCTAGACATGTCAGCACTACTGCTATATGATAGGATAGCATTGTATGCTCATTCCTGATGTATGACTTGCTTTATTGTATTCATGCTTGTCAATATTCACTAGCTATTTTAAATAGCTAATGTTGTTGGTGTTTCCCTTTTTACAGATAAAGATTAGGCAGGCTTGGTGAGGTTGGGACTCTTGAAGCTTTGTGCATACTTTTTAGGAGGAACACTACTTTTGGTATTATAATACAATGGTCAGTTTAGATTAAAGTAACACCGGGTTTCATGTTTGGTAGTGTTTGTATTGTATATTTGTATATACACCAAACATGTGTTTTGAAACTGTAATAGTTAATAGGGTTTGTTTGTTTGTTTGTTTAAAATTCTACTGCTTCGTTTTGAAATATTAGTTAAGTAAACGAACATGTAAATATTCAAATTACAAACGGACCCATGCAGTTTGAAAACTCAAATTATACTGATTTTTAATATAGCAAAGGCGGTGTTACATAAATCAGACTTAATGGATCAAAATCACATAAAAACTCTCGGTTTCATCATACGGTTCTACAGTCCAAAAAACTTAATCAAAACTCTATTAATTTATCATCAATTACTATAAGATTGATATGAAAATGATCACAACAACATAAGGAAAGTCACCCGATGATTCTTTCACAAAAACCACGTGATTTGATGATGAATGCTCGATTTCACCCTCTCGGTTGTCACGGTAACACCATACACACACATAGTGCATGTTACCTATGGTGTGTTTGGAATCAATGATGGAATCCGGAACAAAACAACAAATGGGCCATCAAATATGGTTTTGGGGAAGAATTCTAAAATGCATTTCTTGGAAATGCATTGCTGTATGGTTTTGTGCCAAATTCATTCCATGCATTTCTTTTCTTGGAAATGCATTGATGTATGGTATGTGCAAGAAATTTCCATTGAGGTGATGGGAGAGCATTTTGAAAAGTTAAAGTAGTGAGTGAGCTCTCATATCCCATATCTCTAAATTGATCAAGAATAAGTCTCTAGAAAGAGTGTCAATACCTAAGGCATCATTCAGTCTGAGATGCATACGAATCGAACTCTCAATTATTACCACCATCTTACCTTTTACTTTAATGTACTTAGAACCTTTGAAATCCTCATAGGATGAAGTGACCTATAAATCATTCATATGATCGGTATATATGGTTTGGTTTACGGTCGGTGCATAAATGATGTGCGACCTACATATGAAATCAGTAATTTCATAGAATCCAATTGATTCCTTAACCTTTTCCAACATAGCTAAAATATAGTGTTGATCACAATACACTAGACCAAAATTCAATTGAGATGATGATGAACTTGAGGCCATTGTAACAAATTTGATGTTGAAAAAGATGGAACGAGAAGTTAGACTTTAGGGTTTGTAAGAACTCAAGAAGATGGGTATGATCAACAAGAAATCAAGAATTTTGGTGTAAGATTATTTGCGTAACTCTGAAATCACTTCCTAATTTGGCTTTTATACTTCTGAAATATCTTCTAGTGGAACCTGTAATAACTGCAATTCCAATGAATCTAAACGTCCTTTAGTACTAACGGAAACAAGCAGTACTAAAACTTGACAACAGTATTACCCAAGTTTAGCAGTATTAATAACACTAGCAGTATTAATTAAGTCTAACAACATTAGGTTGAAAGAAAACATTAACAAGGCTAGCGGAATTAATATTGTTAACTAAGATAGTTCTACAAGAGGTATTAACAATATGAGTAGCAGTATTAACTTCTGACCCTTTCTCATCAAACAAAACAACTTTGCCATTATGCCGGAACCTTTTAAATACATTAGATACTTCTGTTATGTGCCTAGAGCAATCTCTAACCTTACCTGCTCTGCACATTCAATTAAATGATCACTCACTTTTGGGAACCCAAGCCAAAGTGGTTTTAGGTTATCCTTATGCATCAAAATAACTTATTTCTTTTAACACTTGCATTTTTCTGAGATCATCATTATTCAAAACATCATGACTTGAGTATTTTGAAGTAATTTTAGTCCTAACAGTATTGGTAGTACTAACAGAGCAATCATTACTAACATTTGTTTTAGCACAATAGATTCATTCATTAACGATGCAAGTAGTACTATCATATGCTTAGATCTTTGGTTCCTTATGAGTAGTAGTAGATGAAATAGCTTGAGATTTTGAACTAGCTTCATTTAATCTTACCCACACTTTCTTCTCAGACTTTAAAGGTTTTTTAAACAACTTTTGGCTTTGCTTTGAACACTTGTTGCTTAACCCTGTCAGTATTAACAAACCTTGATGCCGCTGGTTTGTTATACTGACAGTTTTGCATATTTCTTGAAAACAACTTTGACCTTTCATATCTGAAATGATTTCTTCTATAGATTGGACTAAAGAAACATGTTTTTGCAGTGTGATTTCTTTTTCCACACATAAAACATGGTTTTGGTTTAGGAGCTTTGAAATTGATACCACAATTATGTGTCATTTGTTGAGTCTGATTCCTAATTTCCTCTAATGGTTGATTTGTGAGTATTGCAATAAGAAAAATGATTATTTTTAACATTTGACTCAACTATCTTCCTTTTTTCTTTGACTTTTTCAGATTTAACATAAGAGGTTCCTCCAAATTCAATAGTAATTATATAATTTCTAGAGGAATATTTGCATGCTTAACTACATTTCCCATTTCTTTTTCAGACTTATCCACTTCATTTTCCTCAATTTCTTCTTCTTCATCCTTCTTACAAGTGGATGAACTAGGATCAATCTTATTAACTTCTAGGGAAATCTTTTCATTTGAGTGCTTAGCACCTACGTCCTTTGTGGGTGGTATATAATTCTAATTGTAAGAGGTGCAACACTCTTGTACCCTATACCTGATTTGAGTTTATCACGAGTTTGAGACTTGATCAAATTCTCAACTGTTACGAAAGCATACTTCAATTTTTCTACATCAAGCTTAACTCTATCGGATTCTTTATTAGCTTCCTCAAGTTCCTTCAAAGTCTTTTCTAACTTCAATGTTAATTCTTCTTTCTCCCATTTAGCATAAGCAAGATCATCTTAGTATTGTTTTTCATTTTTAATATATGCTTTTACTTGTTCCTCAAAACTTCTTATGATCAAACTAGTCTCTCTCCTTCTTTCTTCCCATTTGGTTAAAGTATCACACATGACTTTATTATGATCTCTATATTTCTTTACAGTATGAATGCATTCTGTTGAACAAAGTTTAGCGTTTACCTCTTTTGGAATATCAGTAGGAGTTAGTTGTGTGATGTCTGCCATCAGTGCTTGATTTTGTGTTCCATATACTGCATGATCACTCGAATCGAATCCAAGTGCATCTTGAGATACCAATGTTGTTTCTCTATAACTTTCTTGACATCTTTCACTTTTGCGTTCCCTTGAAAAGTGTCCCATTTTATAACATTTGTATCATTCAACCTTGCTTTTATCAAAACCAGCATTATCCTCCCTTTTTAAAAGCAAAATTCCTTCTACCAGTCTTTTGAATGAACCTTTTAGCTCTCATGGTGAGCATGTTGAATCTGGTCCAAATCATTATTAGTCAGTGCAAAATGCACATAACTAGCAAGAAAAGATTCCAAGATAGTATCATTTGTATTTTCAGATTTGATACTTCAAGATCCTTTGAATTGTTTGATCTCTTAGGTTCACTCCCTACAGAAGACAGAAAAGCAGCACTTTGAGAATTACCTGTAGTTTTTCTCTTTGCTTCAATGTCACCTTCAAAGACTCTTAGATTATTGTATAGATCATCAAGCTCTTTGTCGTCGGACTCGTCACTTTGCCTGAAGGACACAGTGTACATAGTCCATTCATCTCCCAAAGATCTGTGAAACTTCTTATTCACATCATCCTGATCAATTTTGACACCTACAGTTGCTAGTTCTTCAATAAGCTTTTTAAACATATCAAAGGTTTGTGTCATTGATTCTTCTTTTCTAGCCTTAAAGTTTTTATATTTTTGCTACAAGTAGGATCTTTGATTTCTTTTGGTGCTTTTGGATCCTACAAATCTTTTCTCTAAAGCTTCCCATAATTCCTTAGCATCATTGCACCTGCTAAACTAATGTTGATATTCATTTGGAATACCGAACAGGAGGGTCAAGGCTTTCATCTCACTCTGTGTTTATTTCCTTTCCCTATCATTGGTCGGATGAGGCCTTTTCTTTACATTTCCATCTTCATGAAACTCAACTGCTCCTATTTGACCATTTTCAATAACATCCCACATAGTATAAATCAGTGAGTAGAATGTATTGCTTAATGTGAAGTTTCCACATGTCAAAGTCATTTGATTTTAACATTGGAACTTTGGACACCATAACTCACTCATTCAAGTCAGCCATGATTTACGATACACAAAGATTTGAATAAAGACATATTAAAATCCTTGTTGATCTTAGATCAAGAAAAACCACAAAAAGTGATGGCTCTGATACCACTGTTAGGATCGGATTAACAACTCACACACGAACAATCCAATAATAAACAAAGAAGTTTGCAGAATAACACTTTGAGTAACAAGGAATATTATATTGATAACTTGATTCAAACGGTTACAAAGAATAACAATCAAAGCCAAATTTCTTGATTATAGACATACAATACTTATCTATTGTAAGGATCAAGAATAAATCTTGAAGCTACAACTCTAATCATACTCTTATGCTTTTGATATCTACATACATACAAGTATTAGTAATTGAAATGATTTTAAAACAAAATCAACTAATTATGCTAACAGAATCAGTTAATTACATATAGATAACAACACATCTTATCCATAATTATCATCCCTAAAATGAAGGAATTTATCATTATCACGATTAGCAACATTAACTCTATTTTCTTCATAAAAAGCATTAACTTCCTTCAACGAGTAGTAAGTTCGTTGTTGCAGCATTAACTGTGTACTAGTAATAGTAACTTTAATACTACCGGTATTAACTTTGATCACCAATACTAACTATAAACAATCAGTATTAATATTTTTTTGCCAGTAGTACTCTTCAACACAGTCAACATTAAATATCAAACTATTTTCAAACAAAATTTTCAACCCAACAACATTGTACGCAACCAAGTTTACGATTAGCATCCATTGTTCTTGCAGAAGTGTGTAATATGTGCTAAAGCACCTAGATTGGTTGCTTTGAAGTAGGATAGTTAATATCTTCCCATTTAAAGTAGCGTTGAGCTATATTTATCGGTTCTTCAACTTGTGATCCTGATTGGCCTATAGTACCCGTGTTGTATTTTTCCACAAAGGTGTTCCCATCATGATACAAGGTTTTAAGTTATCAATTAGATGGCTATGGTCTCATAAAAATGGTGGCAGTGTAGACTTCTCATCTATAACTTGATGTGAAGTCGGTAGTAAAATTGGAAACCACTAAGGAGTAAGACATTCTCTTATATTAGCTATCTTTTAATATATATATATATATATATATTAGACTAACACGTATCAAATTTATTGGACGATGTTATCCCTTCATTTAATAGAATAAATTTAATTATGTGATCTAGACCATCTATTTAATCAAATTTTGAATTCTAAAATATTTATCCTATATAAAATATTAATATATAATATTTAACCAAATTATTAATTTTATCATTTTAAAATTATTTTATAATAATTTTAAACTTTTTAACGAAATGATGGATGGATTGTATAATTAATATAATCATGTCTCTTCGTATGGGATACCATGTTCCTGCTACCACGTTTTCCATCAACTTCATGTCTATATTTCCATCACTGGCCTTGGTGTTGACAACTTGATGCCATTTCTCGCCATTTTTTTAAATTCTCATTTCTTTTGTGATTTATAATTATTTAATAACTTTTTATTGATGTTTAATATTTAATTAATTTATAAACAACTCGTGTATCACATAGGCATATAATCTTGCATATTTATGTATGTCTATTATCGACCTGGAACATATTTATGTATTCTTAAATAATAAGTAACTGCATGGAATCCTTTCAAGTGACTATTTGGCCCAGTTAGTTCACGATGAATTTTACTACGACAAAAAGCATTTAGCTCTGGTTGTTTAGGACATTTAACCCCGGTTTTAGGAGGGGTTGAAGGGGGGAGGCGACTAAATGTAGGTAATCAACCCCGGTTAAAAAATCAGGGCTAAATAGTCTTTAATCCCGGTTAAAAAAAACAGGCCTAAATATCTTTAACCGATGTTAAAACACCATGTCTTTGATGTCCTATGTACATCATTTTCTTATTGTTTTTCAGCCATAAAGAATGCGCGTGAACTTGAAAAATAGGGCAAGCCATTCCTCTTTTTGTACTATACCCTGACAAATTGCCATATGCTAGAAAATCTCTTACAGTGAAAAAATCATTGTCCACAAACAAAAATTCTCCATGTTGTATGCATCATAAACTTCGACACCGACACTCCACAGTTCTATCAAGTCATCACCTAATGGAGCCAAATAAACATCAATGGTATTACTGAGTTGTTTTAGTCCTTGAATTAACAATGACATCATGATGTATTTCTATTTCATGCATAGCCAGGGTGTAAGGTTATATATACACAGAAGAACCGGCCAAGTGCCGTGTCGACTACTCATGTTTTCGAATGAATTAATACCATCTGAACTAAAGTACAATCTTATATTTCTCAGCTCTTCGCCAAATTCTACAAATTCATGATCAATATTTCTCCATTAAGGAGAATCGGCCACATATCTTAGTTTTGCATCATTTTTACGTTTCTCTTTATGCCAACGCGGTAACTTTGCGTCTTTGGGGTTTGCAAATAATCTTCTTAATCTTGGCACGATGGGCAAATACCAGGCAGGGAGTCCATTTTTTGTTGCATCATCATTATTTTCATGTACTTGTTTTTTCTCCTTGTACCTTCATGTACCACATTTAACACATTCGTGCAGATTTTCATACTTGTTTCTATATAATAGACAATCATTTGGGCAAACATGTATTCTTTTGATTTTCAATCCCATTGGACATATTATTATTTTGCTTGGTATAATGAAATTGATAATTAATTATATTCGGGAAGCATTTCATGCAAAATCTTCAATAAACTTGTGAAACTTTTATCACTCCAACTATTTTCGGCTTTTAAATGAAATAATTTTATAATAGCGGAAAGTTTGGAGAGTCCTCAAACAATTGTTAAAATTTACCGTAATTCTTTTTAGCCACAATATCCTCCAACTCATGAAACATGTCCTCTAAATTATCACAATTGTCATTTAAGATCAAATATTCGTTATGGGGACAATCCGAAATTAACCTCTATTAGATTAATTACGGACGAGTATACATACTAGGCTATGTCACATCCTATACTTGCCTAACAATTGACAACTCATGTGTTTGTGTGTATGCATAAACTACATAAATATGATTGTAAAAAACTAAGACAATCGGAATCGGATAAACATACCTTAAAATTTTGAATGTAAACAAACAATGTAATTCAATTAGATTCCTTAGATATATACCTACAATATATAATAAACAACAAAAATTATTAAAATGAATGAAACACCCAAAAAAATTCAAAAAAAAACAATGAATATGTATACTATATATATTTCCTTTAAATATTTAATGAAATAGACAATAGATGTAGACTTTGAGAAGAATTTAATAGATAAAACTTAGAATTTGGGAAAAAATTTAAGAATTTTCGGATTAGTATTAATGGTGGTAGATAGAGTGGTTTAATTTGAAAGAAAGTAAAGTAAAAAAAAGATGAACTAGAAGGCTGCATGCATCAACCATAAATAGAAGGTATCAATCCCGGTTTTTTTATAAACAACCGGGGTTAAGTTTTTGGAGTAGTTGAGCCAACCATTGTGCATTAAACGGAAGGTATAAACCCCGGTTTTTTATAAACAACCGGGGTTAAATGTTTGGAGTAGTTGAGCCAACTATTATGCATTAAATGCGCCTTATTAGTCCCGGATTTTTACTAAAGAAACCGGGGTTAAAAGTTTGAAACATTTGGTCTCGGTTTTTTGTTTAAAAACCAGGGTAAAATGTAACATCCGTAAACCCGGGTTAGCTGTTAACAGATTTGGCGGTATGTATTTATGTGATTATATTATCTAATTAGTATTTATTTGATTAAATTAATTAATTAAAAGAAGTTAATTAATTAAGGATTATTATTATTGTATGCTACGAAGGTATGTTAAATATGCATGTATGTGTTTGTATGTATGTTAGTGTATGTATGCATGTATGTATTTGTGTTTGTGTTTGTGTAGGTGCAAGAGGTGGGATTGCCACCTCCTGCCTTGGTTTTTGTGAAAGTGTGTACGTGTGTATATAAGCTATTATGAAGGGAGTTACCATTTAAGAAAAGTGAAAGTGTGTGTGTGTGTGTTTCTGTGTTTCTCTCGGTCGAAAAAAGAAGAAAGAACAAGAGGATCGGATTTCAGAATTTTTGGGTGTTTTAAATTCAAATCAAGGTTAGACTTTGTTTATAACATGTTTGAATGATTTCTAATTGAATAAACATGAATCTATGAAAAACATTAGGATCGGTTTTGAAGAAACGTGATTTTGATGGGTTTTGTATGTTTATATGTTTAGTATGTTTATTTGATATTTACATGAATACATGTTTGGATATGTTTAAACCTGTTTTTGGTAAGTTTTGATGAATGTTATAACTTTTGGGTTTTGAGTTATGATGGTGATGAAGCTGGCGGATTTGGTTGAATGAAGATGATGAAAACCGATTCATGTCAAAAAAACCGATACTTAGAAAATCCGGAACTCAAATCCGATTAATTGAATCCGAGGATGACATCCGATTGATTGAGAATCCGATACTTAGAATCCGATACATTTAAAAATCCGGGAGTTTGAAATCCTATACTTGTTAGAATCCGGAACATGGCGAAATCCGATACCCAAATCCGATGCAAGGGTGAAATCCGACACCTAGAATCCGATAGTGTGGAAATCCTACACTATGTATCGGATTTCCTCAAATCCGATAGTTTTAGCGGATTTACTTCAACTCCGATAGTTTTGATGGTTTTAATGATGTTTTATATACATGTTGATGTAACATTAGTTTATTGTTTATGACTAAAGAAGATATAAATATATGTGAATAAATATTTATGAATTAAGACTGATTTCGGTTTGTTGTGTTCTGAGGGACTACGAAGGCTCAGTGTTATTAGACAACTAAGCAACCGGGATCGAGGATTGAGGTGAGTGGAAGTGTACTCAAGAGTGGTGTTGGTGGTAACGCTTATGGTTATAGGGTTTGAGATATTCGTATGATTTGAAATTTCTATAATAGACTGTTTAGTCTGAGTTGTCCTGATAGATTGTTTAGGCTGATTTGCCATGATGGAACGTTTAACTTGATGAAAGACTGTGTTGATTGTTATTCGTTGGTAGTCGATTGATGTTTGCTGATTGTGATCATTCGGATTGTTGTGTGGCCCGTGTACATGGTTAATGATATGTGCACATGGCGAGACCTGTACGTATGGTTAACGATATGCGTACATGGTTAGGGGTCAGCTATCGTATGTTTTGGGCTGGGCTATCTGCTATTGGTTACACAGTTCTTGATCTTATATGCATTTGTTGCATCAGAAGGGGTTTAACTGTACCAAGTAGCAAATAGCTATGGGTAAACCTTTGCTTTGGCCCGCATCGGTTGCAGGTTCTGCAGAACCGCCGTTCCTCTAGAGGTTGGATTGGTTTGTGAAGATGGTTTGATCCGATTGCCTGATCGGTTAGTGTTTGCTTATGTTTGTTCTTTTGGATGCTTGTTTGTAACTTCCATTCACTTAGCTTTGTGCTAATTCCCCTCGGTTGATTGCTTTTTGCAGGTTTGGCTGTTTAGCCTTGTTTGTGGGGAAGGGGAATTTGACCAATGCTCTGATATTATGTTTTGAGAATAGACGAGCCATGTTTATAAATATTTTGTAACACAACTCGATGTAATGTTTATGAACAGTACTTTGTACTTTGTGGGTGTTTGTTTAAATGGAATTAGTAAACGCTTCCGCAGCGGTTTAAAAAAATGGCTTGAGAATTTACGGTGTTACATAAAATCCCGATTTATAAATGCGGCGCTTTTACGCACTAGTTTTTAGTCCGGGTCTATTACTAAGCAAATGGAGTTAAAGATTTGAAACTTTCGGACCCGGTTTTTTATTAAAAAACCGGTTTTTATTAAAAAACCGGAGTTGAATCCGGCAGCACTCAAATTCCAATCACTAGCACACCTTTTAGCCCCGGTAATTTAAATTTTTTTACTATAATCGGGTTTAAATAGGGGGGCTAAATGTCGTTTTTTTAGTAGTGAATTTGATATATGAAACATTATAGTCCTAAATTTCATCGACTCTATGAATCATTATCTTAGAATTGGAATTTCCTAATGTCATAACACTATTACATGTATAAACTATAACGGCGATTTATCTCATATAATCGAGACATTTTGTATCCGAAGGTACCTTCATATAAAAAATAAGAAATATTTGTGCATATATCACAACCATGATTATAATAGATCCAGGCATGTGTTTTATGACACATTTAGAAAAGAGTGTTATGCACACATGAATGCTAATTTTATCAATTACAAAGCACCGTTGGCTGCTAGAATAGTAGTGTGGGTAATGATATCGATTAGGGTCTTTTTAATAATCGGGCATCAGACTTAATTACTGTTTTTATAATTAAATACAAAAACTGCAAGGTTCTTTCTCCGAAGCATTATCAGGATAATAAAATTACCGATTCCTTAATTAATTTATTCTGTAGTTGTTAAAAAGTCTTCCCTTCCGTGATTTAAAAAGTCTCCATTATCACTTTATTATTATTATTATTATTATTATTATTATTATTATTATTATTATTATATTATTATTATTATTATTATTATTATTATTATTATTAGTAGAGTTAATTATATAAATGGTCCCTATGGTTGTCACTAATTTTTACTTATAATCCTTTAATTTCAAAAATTATAAAAATAGTCAATGTGGTTGTTATTTTGTTTCACTTTTGATCATTTAGGCTAACGCCAGTTAAAATTGACCGTTAGTCAAAGGGTATTATTTTCATCTTATCCTCATTTCCAACATCCTCTAACCTTTTTCTATCCCTTTGTCAATTAATTATTAACTAACCTTTTGTCAAGATTAACTAATAAATAATTAATTATGAATATACATATTAATCACCGGTTATCTTTAAAAAGTTATTTTTATTTTTAATTATATATTGTTAATATTCGCTAGTGTTTTTAGTGTTCTTGATATTCATCTTCATGGTGTTTTAAGTAGGTAGACTATGAAGCATAAACACGGATGAATCTCCCTCTTCAAATCCATTCAAAAACCACAAACACTAATAGATGATAAAAACAAGTCACATTTCTAGAAACTAAAAAACCCAATGGATTATAAATAAAAACAAACACACAAAAAAGGAAAATATATTCAAAACGCATACAAGAAAAACAATATCAACTCAGATAAAGAGAGAAGCTGGAATAGAAATCTATTATGAGAGAAACAAATCCGAATCAAGTACCAACAAGAAATCCTAATCGAAGAAACAGTTTTGGGATGAACCCAAAACGTATTCTAATACAGTAAAATAGAAAATTTTGAAACCATTTGAAGTACTGTTGGTCCATCAAACAAACTCACCAATCAATGATAAACAAAGATCTAGAAACTTGAAGAACCCAATCGATGACCGGAAACCCTAATCGCATGAAAGAGAAGGCCGTGGTGATGATGTGGCGGCGTTGGTGATGATGATTCGACGATGGCGAAAACTCATTTGCAAGTGATGATGATGCCACGAGGACAACGAATCAATGGGGTGGTGGTGGTAAGCGTCGATGGATTCGGCAGCGATGGTGGTGATGATGTTAGTGCGGCAATGGCAGCGATGATGTTAGCAAATCAAGGGAATGGTGGTGCTAGGGCGACGATGGAGGTTGGACCGGAGCTGTATTGGTTGAGAATGGTGAAGGGGTTGGATAAGTTTGAAGTTCTGAAGAGGGATTGGTGGTAGGAGGGGAACGACGGTGGTGGTGGCCGTATTAAGGAGAGATAGGGGGCGGGGGATAGAGAGAGGGCTATTTAATCCGGGACAACGAGATTCCAAAAGAACAATTAAAGATCCTATTTATTAGAATGGGAAATTAATAAAGGGTGTTTGGTATCAAGTTTAAAAATAGCCTTTAAAAATACTTGTTTGGAAATCAATATAATAGGGAAAAGTTGTTTGGAAATGAGGATAAGATGGAAAATGACCGGAATACCCTTTGACTAACGATCAACTTTAACTGGCGTTAGCTTAAAGAACCAAAAGTGAAACAAAATAACAACCACGGTAATTATTTTTTGTAATTTTGAAGTTAAATGACTAAAAGTAAAAATCAGTGACAACCACAGGGACCATTTTTGTAATTAACTATTATTATTATTATTATTATTATTATTATTATTTGTGTAAAGATGAGATGTAATATTTTTAAATAACATGAAGTTGTTTTAAAACCATTGATTTAAAAAGTCTTCCCTTCCGTGATTTAAAAAGCCTCCATTATCACTTTATATTATTATTATTATTATTATTATTATTATTATTATTATTAGAGTAAATTACTGAAATGGTCCATATGGTTTATCAAAAGTTACTGGTTTGGTTATTTAAGATAAAAAAATTACATTACATGTCCCTATGATTGCTTTTTTGTTACTAAAATGGTCCTTTAGCCGTTTAAACTAAGGGCAATAGTGTTATAAATTTCAAAATGACTATTTTGCCCTTTTATAACATTACAAACCCAGTCCCTGTGGTTTTCAAATAGTTTCGCATTTAGTCCTTTAACACTTTTTTAATAATTTACTCTATACATTTATGTATGTGTGTGTACATGTATACATATTTAGTATTTTTATTCTAGTACTTAGAATTATATTTTATTCTTCTTATTATTTATTTTAAATGATTTTAATTTATATTTGTTTCATACAACAGCGCAGTAGAATTAGTGTTATAATACATTATTATATATTACCTTAACTTTTTGTTGTTTACCATTTATCAACGGTCAACATTATTTTTATTTTTTATTTAAATAATTACATATTTAATCTCAAACTTTATTAATGAAACTTATCTTTTTTTTCTCCATCTATTTTTATCTTTCACGTAATAATATACAACTTCCAAATATTAGTTGATAACGGGTTATCTTATTTAATAGTCTAATTATATCCAAAATAGATAAGTTATCTAATTAAGTTTAAATATGATATCAATCATCACGTAATTAGGGTTAAGCAATTAGAAAAATCTTTTCCATCTTTCCTCTTTATTTGCATCAAGAACACCAGAACTAAAAGTGTATTAATTGTTATTATAGGTTTGATATTTAACAAAGATCATTTTAGGCTTTAAAATGTTTAATCTTGATTGTTTATTTTTTTTCGCAATTTGATTTTAATTATAGTTTTGTTTTTTATACTTCAGCAAAACTTTTGTTTTAAAAAAAGTTTGATAATATACAAAAGTTTTGCTGAAGTATAAAAAATAAAACTCTAATTAAAATCAAATTGCGGAAAAAATTTAAACAAACAAGATTAAACATTTTAAAGCCCAAAATGATTTTTGTTAAATATCAAACCTTTAATAACAATGAATACACTTTCGATTCTAGTGTTCTTGATGCAAATAAAGAAAGATTAGAAAGATTTTTTTAATTTCTAAACCCTAATTACATGATGATTGATATCGTATTTAAACTTAATTAGATAATTTATCTAATTTCGGATATAAGCAGACTATTAAATAAGATAACCTATTATCAACTAATATTTGGAAATTATATATTATTATGTGAAAGATAAAAATAGATGGAGAAAATAAATAAGTTTTATTAATAAAGTTTGAGATTAAATATGTAATTATGTGAATAAAAAGTAAAAATAATGTTGACCATTGATAAATGGTAAACAACAAAAAGTTAAGGTAGTATATAATAATGTATTATAACACTAATTCTAATGGGCTATTGTACGATAACAAATATAAATTAAAATCATTAAAAATAAATAATAATAAGAATAAAATATAATTCTAAGTACTAAAATAAAAATACTAAATATATATACATGTACACACACATACATAAATGTATAGAGTAAATTATTAAAAAAGTGTTAAACGACTAAATGCGAAACTATTTAAAAACCATAGGGACTGAGTTTGTGATGTTATAAAATGGAAAAATAGTCATTTTGAAATTTATAACAGTAGCGCCGTCACTTTAAACGGCTAAAGGACCATTTTAGTAACAAAAAAGCAACCATAGGGACATATAGTATAATTTTTAATCTTAAATAACTAAACCAGCAACTTTTGACAAACTACAGGACCATTTCAGTTATTTACTCTTTTTATTATTATTATTATTATTATTATTATTATTATTATTATTATTATTATTATTTGTAACATTCTCAGATTGGACCTAGTCGTGTTCGAATCTGGTACGTCTAGAATTCTATTTAATTATTGAATAAAATAAATTATATGTATAATTGATTAATTGGAAAATAGAAGAAAATAATAAACAAATAATAATATTAAAATATTATTAAAAATAGATAAGAATAATAAATTATTAAATGGTTTATAACGAGGTTTCCAAAATTATCTCCATTAGTTAAAACGGGTACTCATACGTTAAGTTGTATGTTGAAAAGGGAGCAAGATACCCACTTGTGGATATTAACAAACCACAAGCAGGCATCTTAGTGTACACTTACGTGTACAACCACTTCACAAACACAAACACTTTCTCAAACTTCCTTTTTGTTCTTGCTTTGTCTTTTGAAGAAGGAATCATCAAGAGATAATCAATCTTCAAGCTTTGCTACTAGATTCAAGAGAAGATTCAAGTTCTAATCTGCTATTAATCATTCTCTAGTCATCTCCATCCTTGTGGTTAGTTCTTGTTCCTTGTTTTTCAAGTTTCACCAAGTTAGGTTCCAATTGGGTTTAATTGAATTTGATCCCAATAATTGATTATAATGTTACCAATCTGTTTCTAATTGGTTTCTAAGTGTATAGAAATCAAAATCTGGAATTATAATGATGTTTTTGATTGATTTCAAGAATTATAGTGTAAATGGGTCAAAATAGAGATTTTGATCCCAAACTCTGAATTTGATGTTTAGATGCATAAAAAGTGTGTCTTTAGGTTGGTTTTGATGTGTTATTTCACATATGGATGGTAGAAATCGATTGGTAATGTTCTGGTTATGTTTTGGGATGTTTTGTGCACGAACCTGCTGTTGTAAATGGAAAGGCACGGGCGTGCCTCTCAAGAACAGACCGTACCACAGGGCGTACCCTAGGAGGCACGGCCGTACCTCCCAAAGGTACGGGCGTGCCTAACCCTAGCAAGTCCGGGGGTGCCCTGCAGTCACGGGGTGTACCTGGCGTGCTTGCCTAAGTCCGGGGCGTGCTTTACCAGGCACGGGCGTGCCTTGGCTAGGTACGGGTGTGCCCTACCTCTGACAGATTCAGTTTTACAAGGTTTTAATATCTGGAAACCCAGTTTAGGTACTCTAGTTGGTCTAGGAGCTTCTGTATGGTAGTGTATAATATTCTAGCTCGTCAGGTGAGTGTCTGGTAACATAACGATTAATATATCTATAACATATATTAACAAAGAATTGTGAATTGTATACCATGACTTATAGACACACTTGATTAAGTGTAGGTTGCATGATGATGCTAGATTTAACATGTTAACACAGTATGATACACACTTGATTAATTGTAGATTGTAAAGCATGATGATGCTAGGCTTTACTTATTGATACATTATGATATGCACTTAACTAGATGTATATTATGTTGATAAATGATTATATGTGCACATTGAAGATCCGATTGGATCAGATATTTGTTTGTGAATGGTCCGGATCCTAAGGACAAAGCTGTCCTACAACAAGAACAAAGTTGTTCTATTTTAAGGACTAAGCACTCCTCTTTGGGTATAGCTTATGGCTGTACACAAAGGAATCGGTTGATTCCAAAACATAATGGTTGACCGCTTTACATCTCACCCACCAGAGCGGTTGATGTGTCTGGTACCCCAGTTTGGTGCATTGAGCCGGGTTAGCTCCCCTGTGAGATATATCACCTTTTGACTATGCCAGCTCATCGCGAGATGCTAGGATATCACTGTTTGAGCATGATTGATGATATGTGATATGTTTATATTGATTGCATGCTATTTGGTACTCACTAGCTATTATAGCTAATAGATACTACTCCTCACATGTGCAGGTGATCCCAGTGAGCTTGGGAGCCTACGGGTAGCTAATTTTCTTAGGAGGAACACTGTCTTTTGTATAACTCTGATATTATGGTGTTCTTGTAACAGATAATGGTCGAGTGGTTTAGTAACAGTAACACCAAACTTTGTATGTGACAACTTTTGAATGTATAATATTTGCCACTTGTTTTAATTCCGTTGCGTCTTTTAAATGAAAAATATAAATTAGTATTTTAAAAAGAAAAATTTGGTTCTCGAAATAACGGTGTTATATTCTTATTATTATTATTATTATTATTATTATTATTACTATTACTATTACTATTACTATTACTATTACTATTACTATTACTATTATTATTATCAGTATTATTATTATTATTACTATTATTGCTATTACTATCTATTATTATTATTATTATGATTATGATTATGATTATGATTATGATTATGATTATTATTGTTATTGTTATTGAAAATCAGTGTTGATTTGGTATTCAAATGCTACGTGGTAGACAATCGCCGATGGATTAGGGCAAGGAATGCAATTTGTTCCCTATAATTGCATATGGAATTCGATATTATTCTGAAATTGAATTGGTGATTTCTAATCCCCTGTTACTTTTTGTTTCTTTAATTAAAATATCATTGATGTAGTCATTCTAACGATGTGTCCCGAGATACATTAAGAAAATAAAATAAAAGAAAAAAAAATTAACAAAAGAAAAAAAGAAATAATAAATAATTTTAATTTTTCGTGTTTCCAAGCTCGAAAAAAAATAAAATTGGATTATTAACTTTTTGTTCAATTGAATTCTTTTCATTGAACACCGTCTATCATCTTTTGCCTTACTTCTCATAGTTTTCTTTAAATGTAGTTTTCATTTTAGTTTTGCTATTTTTTCCCCTGGACAGATTCTTGGTCAAAATTAGTGACATTTCTCCTGGGTGTGCTTCGATTGTTGTTATTTCATCATCTATCAAGAACTTAGATGAACAAAGCTTGGACCTTTTTTGTCATCGCAATTTATTTACTTATTTTTAATCGTTCATTTGTATTCTCCTACTTGTAATTGTAGAAGTGCTTTTCTTGAGTTTGATGGTAAATATCATGTTTAAATATTGGAAAAATGATGTATGAAGCTAAAAGCATGTATATAGGTGCTTCCATACTCGTAAACAACTAAATGAGTATATGATTAAATGACTAACATACCTCTCATTTTAAATATCTTCATTTCATATATGCTTCTTTTTTATTTCTAAAGTGAATTCACTTATTTTAAACCATAATATTTGAAGTACTTAACATAGTTTTAACCTAATACGGTAGAGTTGTTTCCCAAAAACTTAAAATATGACACTTGATTGATTGTTTACATTTATTGTTGTGTGTCTTGCTCTGAACTTTGAACGATGGAAGATGTCATCTTCCTATGATGATCCTACACCTAGAAGTAATATTTTGAGCTCTAAAATAGTTGTCTGAACTAATTATTTTAACCTTTATCTTAGTATACATATGATTAAAAAAATTTATTGTCTTGAACTGCATTTAAGGTAACTTAAAATTCATAATGCATTTTCTAATTTTTAAGGTTGAGGTGAAGATTATGTTTGTTTGATGAAACTACCAATTGTTTTAGGGTTTAGGATTTAGTTTGTTTTCTTAACACCAATTCTCTAATAAAATGCTCAACGAATTTTGCCTCATGTGTTCGGTTTATTGTCTTATAACTCTATGTGAACTGAAATCTCTCACAGAGTAAATGAATACGATGTTGATTTTGAGTTACATTTAAATGGTATGTGATTTCATTCAAAGTGACATATTGTGCAACCTTTGTATGATATGGCAGTGTCAGCTAATTACACAAAGTTATCTGATCGTTTAAGAATATCAAAATGAATTATTTTCCAGTTTACATAGAAAACTTGGCATTAAACATAACATAACTATTGATTTTGATAAATCCTATTTTTTCAAATTTTGAAAACCTTTTCGCTGTTTGCTTTGATGCAACGTTGGTAACCGACTGACACCATAAGCTTTATGTTCGATCAACTTTGAGAGTTAAAGGTTGTCCACTGCAATATTCACATTAATACGTACTGTAATGGATTGTTTGTGCTGTCAGATCAACAACTTATTTCTGTCACACTATGTATTGTTTTTGTGTGTCATGATTCTGTCCTAGTGAGATAGGTTTATAGGAGAATACAAATATAATCCCATGGTCGATGATTGATTCGGAAAAGATGTAGTTACGACTTACGAGCAACCATTCTCCTTTTAGTCTAACTTTTTTGTATAACCCAGTTTGACCCGTTTAAGGTTAGACAATGGGTTAGTATTGTTTTATAAGAGAAAATGGTACAAATCCTTAAAAACCTACTGCTAGTCCGAGATTGAGTACAACAACAAATGTTTATAAAATAGAGGGTTGAATACAAACTTTAGCTTTTTGAAATTAAAGACACACAATCATACTCTTATATAATTCTTATTGATAATGAATCAATAATTACGTATAGTAGAAGCGAAAATTCTAAGTACAATAAAATGTGGCAACAAGTGTCTAACACATAGACAAGCTATTTCTAAAACAATTAATGTTAAAGAAAGTTTAACACATGAACAAGTTTGTTTCTACACACTAAGCTAACTCTTGCTTCTTTGAAGATCTCAACTTATGAGATTGTTCTGTAGAAGTGTGTACTTGTTATTTGCATGTCCATCATACAAGAGTATATATAGAGAAATTGGCCTTCGGTTGGCTAAGAGAAATGAGACAAAAAGGAAGTCACAAGCCATTTGAATTAAAATATATAAGGATGATTAAGTAATACATCTAAGTTGTGAATGTGACTATACTTGAGAAATTATCAAGGTATGTGAATTGACAAAACGGATTACATACAAACCTTCTTGAATGCAATTACAAAGGAAATGATAAGTCACCATAATATAAACCACAAGAATAACTAGTTGAATACATCAAGAGATGAAAAGTAAGGATGAGGTCCTTAGGTGACCTAAACAGTTGCGTAATTGTAATTAGAAACTTTAAGAATGAACCCCTTAGTGGGGCAGAATGAAGATACAAATAATAATCATAGAATCATGCTAAGATCTAGTGTGATAAACTAAATGCTCGATTGTTGAGCGTGTGTTTAATTGATCAAACATGTATCCTTCCCAAAAGAATAATTTTGATATAATGAAAGAGATGTAACAAAATTGTCGAGTATATAATGATATTTTATGGTTCATATGAACAATGAATTATGAACATAAAGCTTCAGATGTGCAAATAATATGTAAACGAAGAGTTGATAATTTCCCAGAGCAGAGAATGAAACAAGTGTGAAAATAACCAACACTAATCATTGGTTACAAAAAGAATGAAGTGTGCATGCAATCAAAACAAAAGGGAGTCTCATTATTGTTGTAAAGGAAATTTGAAATTATGAGGCTTAAAAAGATGAAATATCTATGTATACTTGAAATGACAAAAAGGAAATTCAAGTGTGGTATGAATTTCCAAAAGATAATGATCTCACCTACGGGTGTAAAAATGATCATAAGGCTAGAGACTCTTATGGGTGAGTCAAGAAAGATCAAATATGCATTTATGAATATGTGTTGTGAAGTCGTAAGTGATGAAAAGCGATTACTAAAGTTAAATGTATAATGTTGATGATAATGAATAAGTGACACATAAATACAAATAAATTTTAGTTGATGTTATGAATGGGTAGTGTTTTTAATAAACACTATTCCTAACAAAGATAAAGCATATAAACCATTTAGAAAATAACAATGTGGAAGTAAGTAATGTTGGCACAGTAATATGTGTGAAATTCTTGGAATTACTTAATCTTTTTAGATTATATAAGATAAAGTATATATGTAATAAAGTAATGGTATAATTAAAAGAATACTCAAGAGATATTTCATGTATAATTTTAACTTTTGAGTAAGTTAAAAACTACACCTACAAGTGTAAGCGTCTTTGACGATGGTGATCCGTTTAGGCGGGTCGAGAGAGTTAAGGATGCCCTGATAAGGGAAGTATAAGTAATTTGTTGGAACTAATAATGTGAAATGTATGAAAGCATGATGAAAAGAAAATTAAAGTGCATGTAAAAGATTAATATTAGATAAAGTAAGTAGCAAGTTATGTTAAACACTACCTCAAATGAAAGACATGAATCCTTCATAAGTGTATAACAATAAAGAGTCGAAGTATTAAATATGTAATCGAGATTACATTATATGTTTCAGATTGTATAATGTACAAACATCTTCAGTGTAGAATGTGATAAAAGATAATTAAATTGATTATGATGGTATTTGAATCCAATGAATGAAAAGGGTGACTAGAATGCAATGTGAATATTTAATTCACCAGAATCAGGTAATTCAATCAAGATAGTCCTTACCTAAGGATTGATACCTAAACAAGTTTACCTATATGTAAAATTCATCATTCAAAAGTAAAGTATTTATGTACAGCTAACTGAAAGTGTTAATGAGAGAACCATAGATGAAACTAATGTGAATCATCGGTGATCAAAGTATAAAATTCCATGTTATGTAAAGAAAGAGAAAGATAAAAATTATTGAAATGTTAGTCTATGTATGTGCGCGTATAGATTAAAGAAATGAATATTTAAAATTTAGTCATGTTTTCAAATAAGACTATAAAAGGGAATGTGTGAATTATAATATATGCAATATAAACCAACTGAAGGAGAAGGTTCCAATATTGCTTTGGTAAATCCACATTATGTCTATATAGTAAGATGAGGAAAGAACTATCATAATCCAAAATATTTACAGATTATGGCTATAATACCAATATGAATCATAAGAGAAATAGGCATTATATGTAGATTTTGAGTATAAGCTAAACGATGACCCATTCGTATGATCTTGTGAAATATATGATGAGAAAAAAAGGTACGAACAATGTGAAACTATAACGCTCCAATTTTCAAAATTTAAAATAAAGCTTTAAACAAAAGCTATTTGGCTAAAACAGAATTTGATAAGCTGATGGAAACAAACAAAGTATTTTTGAACCCTCTGGTTCGTACAAAAGGTAATACTACCATAACTTATGTCAAAAAACGGTTTCCAATAAGCTTACTGTCAGCGAAAGCAATTAAAACATTTCATTTAAACCCTCGGGTTTGTATAAAAGAGATATGCACACATTTAAATCAAAAGTACTTTCCGATACACAAATAGGAGCGTTATTGTTTCAAATCACGTTTTAAACAGCCAACGGTCAAACCAGGGCCTTGTCTTGGTGCTAACACAACCTGCAAAACAATAACAAGCAGTATCTGCTAAGCTACAAGAGCTTAGTGAGAAATCTAATCTGTAAATCATATAAGCATGCACATACACATATTCGAATGCTGTCACAGTTCTTGTGGATACAGTACTGCAACATCTTAGCATCCACCAAGAAGGCTAAAATGCTGCTTGTAGCCCCTACTGCACGAAGCAGCATGCTACCCTCACGGTGATTCGAAGATCGATAATACACATTGCAATGCACATACAGATTCATGCATCTTCTACACTTTTTAATTGAGGTTCAATTGTGATTTACGATTCTGTTCCACTATAGTGCATTTTTCGTTGGGTACTCTAAGATTTGCGATCTTGGGGAATCTCACTTAAAAGACTCAACCCTCTAACCATTTTACGGATTCCACTAGTTATCTAGTTTTGATTCCCTTCAACGTAGTCTCAATTTATGATTCAAGACATTGAAGAACATTTGCGATTACCGAAACTCAGTCAGCTTGTAATCACTTTCAATCCAACTCAATACTTAATCAAAATCAAATTCTTCAAGTTTTAGATTTGTGACGTCATTAAGGTAAACCCTATTGATTAATCGCATTATAAATGTAACATCCTCATGGGCCTATTCGTGCGCACTATTGGTACGTGAATTTAATTAAAAGAATTAAATGAAAATATACTTATAAGTATTAATAGAAAATATGCTATTGGTTAGTAAATGAGGTTCTAAAAATAATAAGAAAAATAGATGAAAATAATAAAATATTAAATGGTTTCAAATGAGGATTCCGAAAATATCTTCGTTAGTTGAAACGGTTAATCGGGTGTCGTGTTGTATGTTAAAAAGGGGAACAAAATACCTCTTTGTGGTGAAATGAGAAACTAGAGTCGGTTCTCATGTTTAAACACAGATAACACACATACACACACTCACGCACACGCATACAGACACACACACACCCTCACTTTCTTCCATTTTGTTCTTGAAGATTCAAGCCAAGAATCAAGATCAAGGCTGCAATTAATCACAAACTCAAGTCAATAATCTGCTCGAGATCACATCATCATCCTCTTCCTCTAGTTAGTAAGTCTCCTTCATCCTTGTTCTTCATTTTCAAGCTTTAGATAAAAAACGGGTCAATTAGAAATTGACCACAAAGCTTAGATTATTTGGTTCTAACCTATTATAGGATCCATTATAAGTGATTTGGGACTCATAGTATCAATTGTAGAAGTTAATTTTAGGTAGTTCTTTGAAAATAACCAAATGGGTCTGTTGGGGTATGTACCATACTAGGCTCAGCCGGACCTCACGACCATCCCACCAAGAGCTCTGACCAACTACAGGAACAACCTTCCATAGCAGAATCTTATGACCATTGGACCAATAGCTCTGACAGCTGATCCACAGCTGAAGCTCATGAACTCCGACCATCTGAACTTTACAACGTCCAGCTTGGGAAATGATGAGGTATGTCCGGACCTCCACCCCCCAAAGCCTTGGCCGGACCTATGGTATCCGATGGACGTCTGAAGCTTCGTCCTTCAAGCACCAGCCGGACCTTCACCTTCTAGAAGAAGTCTGGAACCTTGCTCACCAAGCTCCTCGGGACCAAGCACACTGCAACCATTGGTAATACAACCAACAAATAAAGAAAGGTAGACAAGCACAACTAAAGGCACTACTTAACCTCTTGTGGCAAAGGTTATTAAAAGGGTGATTAAGGTTAGGAACACTAAAAAGGATGCATCAGATCACACTAGAGATAGCCTAGCAGAAGGTCAACCTCTATGAGAGGTCACATCGCCTGCAGGACTTGGGACTCTTTGGTCTAACCAAGTCAGAAGGTCCTCTCAAAGACTATTGGATAAAAGGGAGACACATCCCTCACCCATTTACCTATATATAAGACCATAAGGAATGGCAGAAGGTAGGTCTCACCACCCAGAACTCTCTCTCAGCTTCTCTTCATACAGAAAACACTTATTCTTCTTACATACTAAGAAGCTTATCTCACACCGGAGCTTGGTCACGAGGTTCCACCCTCATGACGAGGCTAACGGTGGTCTGTTTTGCATATCGTTCAGGCTTACAAGTTCCAGACGAGCTTCCTCCATCTGATGTTGACCTCAAGAAGATCCTTGCTTCAACATTTGGCGCCATCCATGGGACCGATTTTTCTCAACGATGGAATCGTCTCCCTTCAAAGACCTTTGGTTCGTCTGGAAGCGTAACTACTCTATCCTGCATCTCTACCATGGACTATGGTTGTTTTAACCACTCAAACCTTGGATAACCTACAAAAAAACACAAATGAAACTAGAATTAGAGCTCTAGAACTACTACTTTCTCAAAACACTTAGCTTTGAAGTCATGAGAAGGAGGAGAGATTACAAAAGATTCAAACAAGGTTGAGTTTCGATGAAGAGGCTAATGCTAAAGGTTTCGGATAAACACTTGGTCCTTCTCACATCTCAACATCTTTTTTACAACCTTTGCTACAACTTAACTCGCAACTTAGAGAAGTTGCAACTATCTCTAGCCATACTAAACCCAAGGATGCACGTTGTGGGACCTCAAGGAGCTCTCTATTCTTGACCTTTGGCAATCCTTCAACATCTCCGTAACAATAGCCTAAGCCTTGGGCGGAAGCATTACAAACTTATTAGAAGCTCGTACTCAAATTCGAAGTTCACTCAGACCATGACTGAAGGTTGGTTTAGACAAAAGAAGCAGTTGCTCCAGAGGTTAACTTTCAGTGGTACTTCAACATACTCCATTGTTACAATAGTCCAAACTTCGGATCGAAGGTTGATTCGGACAAAAGAAGCAGTTCCTCCGGAGGTGGACCTTCAGCAGTCCTTTAATGGACTCCAATGCTACAATAGCCCAACCTTTGGACTGAAGGTTCGTTTAGACAAAAGAGGCTGCTGCTCAAAGGTTAACTTTCAATAGTCCTTCGAAGGACTCCATTGTTACAATAGTCCAACCTTTGGACCAAAGTTTGGTTTAGACAAAAGAAGCAGTTCCTCCAGAGGTTGACCTTTAGCAGTCCTTCAACGGACTCCAATGTTACAATAGTCCAACCTTCGGATCGGAGGTTGGTCCAGACAAAAGAAGCAGTCCTTCAGCTACAAGCTCGTGTTCTGGCCTGAAGCTCCGAACTAACCTTAAATAGAGCTCGATCAGGAACTGATTCATTCACCTATATCACAGGTTCTAAGTATCAAACCTATTATATTATATGACTTATGTGTGATCTTGCCTATGATATGCATAATACTTGCAAGACCTTGTTTATGACGTGCATGATACCTACATGATCTTGTTTATCATTATGCATGATAATTGCTCTATTTCAAAAAGTTTTCCCTAGTGGTGAAACATACCTTGTAATGAGACTTGTTCATCCTTATTTTGGCTATGAATTTAGACCTACGTAAGGAATAAAGCCACCAAGATGAAATTTTTCGGTGTTTGGGCAAACAACTATCATGAACGTTGATGAAACATCGATGAAGCACTTGTAGTTATTTCTATAATGAACTCAAGTCCATGAAAAAGTATGTATTTCTTGCATATTAAAATAAACTTGCTGACCAGCACATAACTAAAGATGAGAACATAATGCTACATTTACTTCATTTAATCCTGCATAAATCATGTCCTTATTGTTTAGTCTGCCTCTTTTGCTGCTTCAGCATACTTTTGTTTTCATTTAGCCCTAGTTAAACCAAAAGAAAAAGAATGGGGAATAAGACCTTTATTTCTTGCATTTGACTTCTAGATCCGAAGGATTTCAAATACGATAGTAGAGCTTCTTCCATCTTTTCTCCGACTAAATTCCATAGCTTCTCGTCTAATCTTAGCTCATATATACATGTATATATATATACCCTAGTATAATATAAAAGAGTAACACTCATTTATAAAAAAGGAAGGAAAAAAATAGTTGATGCATCGAACAACCAGTGGATCACGGCCTTGTCATCACTCATCCGAAGAAGAATCATCACTCATCCGAAGAAGAAGCTGACCTAGGCCTGAACAACATTGTCTTCCATCTTGTGATGTGAGTTGATGCCTTAAACTATTGGGTTAGGAACTACTACTTCATACCTCCATCCTTTAAACAAATTACCTTTGACATATGAAATATTTAGAAGTTCATTCCTAAAACTAATACACAAATTCCCATAAATGACCATCCTACATACTTAATTAAATAGTGAAATCATGAATAAACAAAACACACTTTGTCCTGATTTGGTAGACACGACCATGTGCGTTTACTATCATTTTCTATAGCTTACCTTATATCGCCGCCTTTCACGCTTATACACTAGCATGGACCACTCTCGTTGAACGTTGGACACCTTTTCACCATACATCCCACGACTGAAGCAGAGGTCCAATCCAAACCTGAAGTCTAATTCGAACCACATGTTAAGTCTGGACCAGAGGTCCAATCCGGACCAAAGATGATACCACTCTTGTCCAAATAACAAATAAGAGACGTTAGTCAATATACTTGCTCATAATATTTGATTGTAGAATTAGGATGCTCTAGCTTAGGTTGATATTTTTAAAAATAAAGATGGTAAAGAATCACTCTAATAATTAAAGAACCTCAATAGGTCAATACAAATACAATACACATAAAAATATGAGAGAAGTAATATTTAACAATAAACCTTCCATATCCTTCCACTTAAACTTAAAAATAGGTTTATTACCCGCCTTTCAAACAAAAAAGAGGTGACTTAATTGGAGCTACTTCCGGCTACTTTCTCGAGGTCCATAATATTCATGTGATTGATCCATGACTATTCATTGTTTATTCGCATTCACAAACTTTCATAGCTACCTCTACTACTAGAACCTTTAATATCGGCACTTGGCATGACATTTTGCAACGTCATCATTTTTCGGCGTTGACTACTTATTATCCATTACCTTTCCTATTCTCTACACACAAAAAACGTTTGCTGAATTTTATATGAGCAACCATGAAAGCCTTAGTCAATAAGAACAACTAATATTTTCAACCTTACACAAATACACCATTATGTTTGTGGTTTTAATTGATTTCTTTTCCCCGCAAATAACTAATAGGCAATTGCCTATTTAAAAATATTCACATTAAGTAAAAGAAAATCATCCACCAATAGTACAAAAACTTGTCTTTGTCACCATATATACTAGGTATATTTCCAACTGTAAAGTTGGTGATGCATAATATAATTAAACCATGTTAAACAAAAAATAACAATATATGCATATACGTTGTAATCATCCACCTTTAGCGTGCATCATTACTTGTTCACTTCAACGAAGCTCTGTTGCCACCTTCAGCCTGCCATCCTTCGGCATTGGCACTTTCAGCTTAGCATCTTTCGATATGCAGACTACCTGACCCACCTTTATGAAGCTTTAACATCCCAAACACATTTATTCTGGTGATAATTCTAAAGCTTCACCATCGGTGAAGAATACATGTTGAATGTTATAAGGTCACCTAACGAATGTTTAGTCCGTAACCTTCTGAAGCAAAAAAGGAGTAGCCTTTAAAGTTCATTATACTCCAACCTTTAACCCTCAATGCTTTGACTTTTGTCACTTGCATAATTTATGCCTCAAGTATGGATACCTTTAACATTTGTATCCTATGGGCTCAAATCCCAGAGAATATATCTAAAACTACTCTCAAAACACCATCTGGTTTATAAGTAAAGCATTTACTTGCTTATACATATATGCATGACAAAGTCCAAACAAAAATCGTTCGTTTGAAAATAACCATGATACTATTGAAGGAAGTCAATGTAAAACGCATCAACAATAGTACAACTACAAACTCTCACTTATACTAACCATCATAACTCAAGTATGTTATATTCATCGAACTAAGATAAAACCCATTCAACAAGTAGGTCTTCTATTGCAGTATAATGTCACAACAATTGTCATATGTTACTCATGGTACTCCTAGTTTATCAAATTACTTTTGTTCAGTCATTATAAATTGACCACAATTGCCGAACATTATTCCACTACTAATTCAATTTTCTTGTTCAACCACTATTCTCCGGATATTATCGTCCGACACTGATATGTCAGCACATTTCAGTTATATTTGCAAATAATGCATTTATATTTTCAAACGACCATAAGCTCGTGACAAATTAAAATACCATGAACAAGTTGGTAAAACATATAAAAAGGGGAGAAACTTTCTCACGTAGTTACATACATGAAATAAACTTCTGTGAGTTCAATAGTACTAGCTAGTACAACTGAACTGAAGGACTATAGTAGTATTGTACCACCATACTTGCCAAAGATATGGTTGATTTGTGGCTCTTGTATGAGAAATGATATTTTATTTTCTCAATTATTATTATTATTATTACTATTGTGACTGACAAATAAGAAAAGAAACTGTATATATGCTTGTATCTATTTTAGGACTATACACTTACAAATAAGTCATCGCATGTTATACACCGAAGCATGCTCTACCATTTGATAAAAATCTTACGAGGACAAACATGACCTTTTTCAGAATTGATTTGGGATCGAACCATTTTCAGTGAACAATATATAGTGAAAGAAAGGAATGAACTTACACAAATGTTATTTATCAACATCATTCTTATCGCTGTTGTTCGGATTGACATTGTTAATATGATCAATATTATTCCAATTGACATTATTTTATTCAATTAATCGTATCTGACGACACACTCTCAAACAAATCGTGACATGTAGCAAACCGAAACTTGTCAGACAACTTGATAAAAAAATTCGAGAGACCGTTGTGATCTCTTTCAAATGTTGCTCATTTGATCGATGTTATTCCGATAAAAAATATTTAATATGATTGATATTATTCTGATCGACATTATTTTATCCAAGTAGACGATGGGCTAAATCGGGATGGGTATACCCAATGAACAACCCCATAATCCGAGCAACGGCTCGCATTATTGACAGGTTGAGCACACCTCATAATTCGCTCCGTAACTTTTGACAACAGTCTTGGTTACGAAAAACGGGTTTACGAGGCGATAGCCAAAAAAAATTGTGCCGAACAAGGCAATAGCCACAAAACAATGATTATGTATACAGAAGTATTAACTGTTATGAAATGCATAAGGCTAAGGCCAAATGATGCAAATATCGTTACAAATGAAAACTGACGGGTTATCACAAAATACATGTATTATAAGGGAATATCCAAAAACATGTTCACCCTCGAGTTAAATCTATTGATACTCATTATAGATTTGATACAATAAACAAAAATGGCCCAATACATTTCAATCAACGACAGATTGTGTGAAGCAGATATACTTGCTACCAATTATTTACATGCACACAAAAACAAGACACATGTTCATGGTTACCTAGAAACAATCGACTAATAGATAATAAACAGACTAATTTTTTGAGTCTAGAGTAACTCGCCGAATTGAATGTCAAGTCACTCTAGACTGGGGACTTGTTGGGGTATGTACCATACTAGGCTCAGCCGGACCTCACGACCATCCCACCAAGAGCTCTGACCAACTACAGGAACAACCTTCCATAGCCGAATCTTATGACCATCGGACCAATAGCTCTGACAGCTGATCCACAGCTCAAGCTCATGACCTCCGACCATCTGAACCTTACAACCTCCAGCTTGGGAAATGATGAGGTATGTCCGGACCTCCACCCCCCAAAGGCCGGACCTATGCTATCCGATGGACGTCCGAAGCTTCGTCCTTCAAGCACCAGCCGGGCCTTCACCTTCTAGAAGAAGTCTGGAACCTTGCTCACCAAGCTCCTCGGGACCAAGCACACTGCAACCATCGGTAATACAACCAACAAATAAAGAAAGGTAGACAAGCACAGCTAAAGGCACTACTTAACCTCTTGTGGCAAAGGTTACTAAAAGGGTGATTAAGGTTAGGAACACTAAAAAGGATGCATCAGATCACACTAGAGATAGCCAAGCAGAAGGTCAACCTCTATGAGAGGTCACATCGCCAACAGGACTTGGGACTCTCTGGTCTGACCAAGTCAGAAGGTCCTCTCAAAGACTATTGGATAAAAGGGAGACACATCCCTCACCCATTTACCTATATATAAGACCATAAGGAATGGCAGAAGGTAGGTCTCACCACCCAGAACTCTCTCTCAGCTTCTCTTCATACAGAAAACACTTATTCTTCTTACATACAAAGAAGCTTATTCTCACACCGGAGCTTGGTCACGAGGTTCCACCCTCGTGACGAGGCTAACGGTGGTCTGTTTTGCAGATCGTTCAGGCTTATGAGTTCCATATGAGCTTCCACCATCTGATGTTGACCTCAAGAAGATCCTTGCTTCAACGGGGTCAATAATGGTGAATTGATGATTAGAACTTGAGTCATATGTTAAATTATGTTATTGTAGTGTTTATGAACTCCTATTGGTATCCCAAACCTTGTACATATACTGGAAATTGATAATAGCAATTTAAGATTGGTGGTTTGAAATGGTTTTGGAGCAATGTAGAACACTGTAGGTCGTCCCTACTTCGACATCGTAGTGCGACCCATTATGGTGTTGCGGCGCGATCTTCCCTACAGTTGAATGTTGCTGTTTTTCAATGGTTATTGGTACTTGGGATGGTTTATGGTATTTTAATAAGTTCAACACATAGTTGGGGGGTTTAACACTAGTAATAGTATATGTATATGTTGTATGATAATCTAAGTGAACTTGTATGTATGCAATAGGTAATTAAGCAAACAAGGAGAGCCGAATCCATTTTTGTGTTCCTTTAAACACTCAGGTGAGTACCGGATTCCATGAGTCCAATAAAGGGAGGTTTGAATGCTAATTGAGCTAAATGACCATTGTATGCTAGTTATTGCATATTAGAAATATATGTTTATGCGGTTAAGATTAGAAAGTGAA
Source organism: Dittrichia graveolens (assembly GCA_038502395.1). Lineage (NCBI taxonomy): Eukaryota > Viridiplantae > Streptophyta > Magnoliopsida > Asterales > Asteraceae > Dittrichia > Dittrichia graveolens. Next base: position 33,521,898 of record JARJIL010000003.1, on the reverse strand, counting down.
TATTGGCTTGATAATTTATATGTTGGACATGTATATAAGTACATGTGCATATATTTGTGATATTTTGATGAATACAAGTTATATGTAAATGCATGCATGCTATTGTCCCTATAAAGGGTTATTGATGAGCTATGTGAATGTCCGGACATATCTGTTATTGAAGGTCAGCTTTGGCTGGGTCCTATGGGCTTTCGGGCATTTGTTCGGGATCAATGGTACTCGAGTGCCGTTCCTTTAAACTCTTGGGATGATTGCCTTAATTGGCTAAGCTTACTGAGCCTATGGCTCTAGAACGAGCAGTAGAGTCACTTATGTGATGAAACCAACATGGTTGGAAGTGTTTGATTCCCCCGGTGGAAGTTGTTGAGCTGGACTAGCTATCCGGCAAGATATAACACCCGCTAGACATGTCAGCACTACTGCTATATGATAGGATAGCATTGTATGCTCATTCCTGATGTATGACTTGCTTTATTGTATTCATGCTTGTCAATATTCACTAGCTATTTTAAATAGCTAATGTTGTTGGTGTTTCCCTTTTTACAGATAAAGATTAGGCAGGCTTGGTGAGGTTGGGACTCTTGAAGCTTTGTGCATACTTTTTAGGAGGAACACTACTTTTGGTATTATAATACAATGGTCAGTTTAGATTAAAGTAACACCGGGTTTCATGTTTGGTAGTGTTTGTATTGTATATTTGTATATACACCAAACATGTGTTTTGAAACTGTAATAGTTAATAGGGTTTGTTTGTTTGTTTGTTTAAAATTCTACTGCTTCGTTTTGAAATATTAGTTAAGTAAACGAACATGTAAATATTCAAATTACAAACGGACCCATGCAGTTTGAAAACTCAAATTATACTGATTTTTAATATAGCAAAGGCGGTGTTACATAAATCAGACTTAATGGATCAAAATCACATAAAAACTCTCGGTTTCATCATACGGTTCTACAGTCCAAAAAACTTAATCAAAACTCTATTAATTTATCATCAATTACTATAAGATTGATATGAAAATGATCACAACAACATAAGGAAAGTCACCCGATGATTCTTTCACAAAAACCACGTGATTTGATGATGAATGCTCGATTTCACCCTCTCGGTTGTCACGGTAACACCATACACACACATAGTGCATGTTACCTATGGTGTGTTTGGAATCAATGATGGAATCCGGAACAAAACAACAAATGGGCCATCAAATATGGTTTTGGGGAAGAATTCTAAAATGCATTTCTTGGAAATGCATTGCTGTATGGTTTTGTGCCAAATTCATTCCATGCATTTCTTTTCTTGGAAATGCATTGATGTATGGTATGTGCAAGAAATTTCCATTGAGGTGATGGGAGAGCATTTTGAAAAGTTAAAGTAGTGAGTGAGCTCTCATATCCCATATCTCTAAATTGATCAAGAATAAGTCTCTAGAAAGAGTGTCAATACCTAAGGCATCATTCAGTCTGAGATGCATACGAATCGAACTCTCAATTATTACCACCATCTTACCTTTTACTTTAATGTACTTAGAACCTTTGAAATCCTCATAGGATGAAGTGACCTATAAATCATTCATATGATCGGTATATATGGTTTGGTTTACGGTCGGTGCATAAATGATGTGCGACCTACATATGAAATCAGTAATTTCATAGAACCCAATTGATTCCTTAACCTTTTCCAACATAGCTAAAATATAGTGTTGATCACAATACACTAGACCAAAATTCAATTGAGATGATGATGAACTTGAGGCCATTGTAACAAATTTGATGTTGAAAAAGATGGAACGAGAAGTTAGACTTTAGGGTTTGTAAGAACTCAAGAAGATGGGTATGATCAACAAGAAATCAAGAATTTTGGTGTAAGATTATTTGCGTAACTCTGAAATCACTTCCTAATTTGGCTTTTATACTTCTGAAATATCTTCTAGTGGAACCTGTAATAACTGCAATTCCAATGAATCTAAACGTCCTTTAGTACTAACGGAAACAAGCAGTACTAAAACTTGACAACAGTATTACCCAAGTTTAGCAGTATTAATAACACTAGCAGTATTAATTAAGTCTAACAACATTAGGTTGAAAGACAACATTAACAAGGCTAGCGGAATTAATATTGTTAACTAAGATAGTTCTACAAGAGGTATTAACAATATGAGTAGCAGTATTAACTTCTGACCCTTTCTCATCAAACAAAACAACTTTGCCATTATGCCGGAACCTTTTAAATACATTAGATACTTATGTTATGTGCCTAGAGCAATCTCTAACCTTACCTGCTCTGCACATTCAATTAAATGATCACTCACTTTTGGGAACCCAAGCCAAAGTGGTTTTAGGTTATCCTTATGCATCAAAATAACTTATTTCTTTTAACACTTGCATTTTTCTGAGATCATCATTATTCAAAACATCATGACTTGAGTATTTTGAAGTAATTTTAGTCCTAACAGTATTGGTAGTACTAACAGAGCAATCATTACTAACATTTGTTTTAGCACAATAGATTCATTCGTTAACGATGCAAGTAGTACTATCATATGCTTAGATCTTTGGTTCCTTATGAGTAGTAGTAGATGAAATAGCTTGAGATTTTGAACTAGCTTCATTTAATCTTACCCACACTTTCTTCTCAGACTTTAAAGGTTTTTTAAACAACTTTTGGCTTTGCTTTGAACACTTGTTGCTTAACCCTGTCAGTATTAACAAACCTTGATGCCGCTGGTTTGTTATACTGACAGTTTTGCATATTTCTTGAAAACAACTTTGACCTTTCATATCTGAAATGATTTCTTCTATAGATTGGACTAAAGAAACATGTTTTTGCAATGTGATTTCTTTTTCCACACATAAAACATGGTTTTGGTTTAGGAGCTTTGAAATTGATACCACAATTATGTGTCATTTGTTGAGTCTGATTCCTAATTTCCTCTAATGGTTGATTTGTGAGTATTGCAATAAGAAAAATGATTATTTTTAACATTTGACTCAACTATCTTCCTTTTTTCTTTGACTTTTTCAGATTTAACATAAGAGGTTCCTCCAAATTCAATAGTAATTATATAATTTCTAGAGGAATATTTGCATGCTTAACTACATTTCCCATTTCTTTTTCAGACTTATCCACTTCATTTTCCTCAATTTCTTCTTCTTCATCCTTCTTACAAGTGGATGAACTAGGATCAATCTTATTAACTTCTAGGGAAATCTTTTCATTTGAGTGCTTAGCACCTACGTCCTTTGTGGGTGGTATATAATTCTAATTGTAAGAGGTGCAACACTCTTGTACCCTATACCTGATTTGAGTTTATCACGAGTTTGAGACTTGATCAAATTCTCAACTGTTACGAAAGCATACTTCAATTTTTCTACATCAAGCTTAACTCTATCGGATTCTTTATTAGCTTCCTCAAGTTCCTTCAAAGTCTTTTCTAACTTCAATGTTAATTCTTCTTTCTCCCATTTAGCATAAGCAAGATCATCTTAGTATTGTTTTTCATTTTTAATATATGTTTTTACTTGTTCCTCAAAACTTCTTATGATCAAACTAGTCTCTCTCCTTCTTTCTTCCCATTTGGTTAAAGTATCACACATGACTTTATTATGATCTCTATATTTCTTTACAGTATGAATGCATTCTGTTGAACAAAGTTTAGCGTTTACCTCTTTTGGAATATCAGTAGGAGTTAGTTGTGTGATGTCTGCCATCAGTGCTTGATTTTGTGTTCCATATACTGCATGATCACTCGAATCGAATCCAAGTGCATCTTGAGATACCAATGTTGTTTCTCTATAACTTTCTTGACATCTTTCACTTTTGCGTTCCCTTGAAAAGTGTCCCATTTTATAACATTTGTATCATTCAACCTTGCTTTTATCAAAACCAGCATTATCCTCCCTTTTTAAAAGCAAAATTCCTTCTACCAGTCTTTTGAATGAACCTTTTAGCTCTCATGGTGAGCATGTTGAATCTGGTCCAAATCATTATTAGTCAGTGCAAAATGCACATAACTAGCAAGAAAAGATTCCAAGATAGTATCATTTGTATTTTCAGATTTGATACTTCAAGATCCTTTGAATTGTTTGATCTCTTAGGTTCACTCCCTACAGAAGACAGAAAAGCAGCACTTTGAGAATTACCTGTAGTTTTTCTCTTTGCTTCAATGTCACCTTCAAAGACTCTTAGATTATTGTATAGATCATCAAGCTCTTTGTCGTCGAACTCGTCACTTTGCCTGAAGGACACAGTGTACATAGTCCATTCATCTGCCAAAGATCTGGGAAACTCCTTATTCACATCATCCTGATCAATTTTGACACCTACAGTTGCTAGTTCTTCAATAAGCTTTTTAAACATATCAAAGGTTTGTGTCATTGATTCTTCTTTTCTAGCCTTAAAGTTTTTATATTTTTGCTACAAGTAGGATCTTTGATTTCTTTTGGTGCTTTTGGATCCTACAAATCTTTTCTCTAAAGCTTCCCATAATTCCTTAGCATCATTGCACCTGCTAAACTAATGTTGATATTCATTTGGAATACCGAACAGGAGGGTCAAGGCTTTCATCTCACTCTGTGTTTATTTCCTTTCCCTATCATTGGTCGGATGAGGCCTTTTCTTTACATTTCCATCTTCATGAAACTCAACTGCTCCTATTTGACCATTTTCAATAACATCCCACATAGTATAAATCAGTGAGTAGAATGTATTGCTTAATGTGAAGTTTCCACATGTCAAAGTCATTTGATTTTAACATTGGAACTTTGGACACCATAACTCACTCATTCAAGTCAGCCATGATTTACGATACACAAAGATTTGAATAAAGACATATTAAAATCCTTGTTGATCTTAGATCAAGAAAAACCACAAAAAGTGATGGCTCTGATACCACTGTTAGGATCGGATTAACAACTCACACACGAACAATCCAATAATAAACAAAGAAGTTTGCAGAATAACACTTTGAGTAACAAGGAATATTATATTGATAACTTGATTCAAACGGTTACAAAGAATAACAATCAAAGCCAAATTTCTTGATTATAGACATACAATACTTATCTATTGTAAGGATCAAGAATAAATCTTGAAGCTACAACTCTAATCATACTCTTATGCTTTTGATATCTACATACATACAAGTATTAGTAATTGAAATGATTTTAAAACAAAATCAACTAATTATGCTAACAGAATCAGTTAATTACATATAGATAACAACACATCTTATCCATAATTATCATCCCTAAAATGAAGGAATTTATCATTATCACGATTAGCAACATTAACTCTATTTTCTTCATAAAAAGCATTAACTTCCTTCAACGAGTAGTAAGTTCGTTGTTGCAGCATTAACTGTGTACTAGTAATAGTAACTTTAATACTACCGGTATTAACTTTGATCACCAATACTAACTATAAACAATCAGTATTAATATTTTTTTGCCAGTAGTACTCTTCAACACAGTCAACATTAAATATCAAACTATTTTCAAACAAAATTTTCAACCCAACAACATTGTACGCAACCAAGTTTACGATTAGCATCCGTTGTTCTTGCAGAAGTGTGTAATATGTGCTAAAGCACCTAGATTGGTTGCTTTGAAGTAGGATAGTTAATATCTTCCCATTTAAAGTAGCGTTGAGCTATATTTATCGGTTCTTCAACTTGTGATCCTGATTGGCCTATAGTACCCGTGTTGTATTTTTCCACAAAGGTGTTCCCATCATGATACAAGGTTTTAAGTTATCAATTAGATGGCTATGGTCTCATAAAAATGGTGGCAGTGTAGACTTCTCATCTATAACTTGATGTGAAGTCGGTAGTAAAATTGGAAACCACTAAGGAGTAAGACATTCTCTTATATTAGCTATCTTTTAATATATATATATATATATATTAGACTAACACGTATCAAATTTATTGGACGATGTTATCCCTTCATTTAATAGAATAAATTTAATTATGTGATCTAGACCATCTATTTAATCAAATTTTGAATTCTAAAATATTTATCCTATATAAAATATTAATATATAATATTTAACCAAATTATTAATTTTATCATTTTAAAATTATTTTATAATAATTTTAAACTTTTTAACGAAATGATGGATGGATTGTATAATTAATATAATCATGTCTCTTCGTATGGGATACCATGTTCCTGCTACCACGTTTTCCATCAACTTCATGTCTATATTTCCATCACTGGCCTTGGTGTTGACAACTTGATGCCATTTCTCGCCATTTTTTTAAATTCTCATTTCTTTTGTGATTTATAATTATTTAATAACTTTTTATTGATGTTTAATATTTAATTAATTTATAAACAACTCGTGTATCACATAGGCATATAATCTTGCATATTTATGTATGTCTATTATCGACCTGGAACATATTTATGTATTCTTAAATAATAAGTAACTGCATGGAATCCTTTCAAGTGACTATTTGGCCCAGTTAGTTCACGATGAATTTTACTACGACAAAAAGCATTTAGCTCTGGTTGTTTAGGACATTTAACCCCGGTTTTAGGAGGGGTTGAAGGGGGGAGGCGACTAAATGTAGGTAATCAACCCCGGTTAAAAAATCAGGGCTAAATAGTCTTTAATCCCGGTTAAAAAAAACAGGCCTAAATATCTTTAACCGATGTTAAAACACCATGTCTTTGATGTCCTATGTACATCATTTTCTTATTGTTTTTCAGCCATAAAGAATGCGCGTGAACTTGAAAAATAGGGCAAGCCATTCCTCTTTTTGTACTATACCCTGACAAATTGCCATATGCTAGAAAATCTCTTACAGTGAAAAAATCATTGTCCACAAACAAAAATTCTCCATGTTGTATGCATCATAAACTTCGACACCGACACTCCACAGTTCTATCAAGTCATCACCTAATGGAGCCAAATAAACATCAATGGTATTACTGAGTTGTTTTAGTCCTTGAATTAACAATGACATCATGATGTATTTCTATTTCATGCATAGCCAGGGTGTAAGGTTATATATACACAGAAGAACCGGCCAAGTGCCGTGTCGACTACTCATGTTTTCGAATGAATTAATACCATCTGAACTAAAGTACAATCTTATATTTCTCAGCTCTTCGCCAAATTCTACAAATTCATGATCAATATTTCTCCATTAAGGAGAATCGGCCACATATCTTAGTTTTGCATCATTTTTACGTTTCTCTTTATGCCAACGCGGTAACTTTGCGTCTTTGGGGTTTGCAAATAATCTTCTTAATCTTGGCACGATGGGCAAATACCAGGCAGGGAGTCCATTTTTTGTTGCATCATCATTATTTTCATGTACTTGTTTTTTCTCCTTGTACCTTCATGTACCACATTTAACACATTCGTGCAGATTTTCATACTTGTTTCTATATAATAGACAATCATTTGGGCAAACATGTATTCTTTTGATTTTCAATCCCATTGGACATATTATTATTTTGCTTGGTATAATGAAATTGATAATTAATTATATTCGGGAAGCATTTCATGCAAAATCTTCAATAAACTTGTGAAACTTTTATCACTCCAACTATTTTCGGCTTTTAAATGAAATAATTTTATAATAGCGGAAAGTTTGGAGAGTCCTCAAACAATTGTTAAAATTTACCGTAATTCTTTTTAGCCACAATATCCTCCAACTCATGAAACATGTCCTCTAAATTATCACAATTGTCATTTAAGATCAAATATTCGTTATGGGGACAATCCGAAATTAACCTCTATTAGATTAATTACGGACGAGTATACATACTAGGCTATGTCACATCCTATACTTGCCTAACAATTGACAACTCATGTGTTTGTGTGTATGCATAAACTACATAAATATGATTGTAAAAAACTAAGACAATCGGAATCGGATAAACATACCTTAAAATTTTGAATGTAAACAAACAATGTAATTCAATTAGATTCCTTAGATATATACCTACAATATATAATAAACAACAAAAATTATTAAAATGAATGAAACACCCAAAAAAATTCAAAAAAAAACAATGAATATGTATACTATATATATTTCCTTTAAATATTTAATGAAATAGACAATAGATGTAGACTTTGAGAAGAATTTAATAGATAAAACTTAGAATTTGGGAAAAAATTTAAGAATTTTCGGATTAGTATTAATGGTGGTAGATAGAGTGGTTTAATTTGAAAGAAAGTAAAGTAAAAAAAAGATGAACTAGAAGGCTGCATGCATCAACCATAAATAGAAGGTATCAATCCCGGTTTTTTTATAAACAACCGGGGTTAAGTTTTTGGAGTAGTTGAGCCAACCGTTGTGCATTAAACGGAAGGTATAAACCCCGGTTTTTTATAAACAACCGGGGTTAAATGTTTGGAGTAGTTGAGCCAACTATTATGCATTAAATGCGCCTTATTAGTCCCGGATTTTTACTAAAGAAACCGGGGTTAAAAGTTTGAAACATTTGGTCTCGGTTTTTTGTTTAAAAACCAGGGTAAAATGTAACATCCGTAAACCCGGGTTAGCTGTTAACAGATTTGGCGGTATGTATTTATGTGATTATATTATCTAATTAGTATTTATTTGATTAAATTAATTAATTAAAAGAAGTTAATTAATTAAGGATTATTATTATTGTATGCTACGAAGGTATGTTAAATATGCATGTATGTGTTTGTATGTATGTTAGTGTATGTATGCATGTATGTATTTGTGTTTGTGTTTGTGTAGGTGCAAGAGGTGGGATTGCCACCTCCTGCCTTGGTTTTTGTGAAAGTGTGTACGTGTGTATATAAGCTATTATGAAGGGAGTTACCATTTAAGAAAAGTGAAAGTGTGTGTGTGTGTGTTTCTGTGTTTCTCTCGGTCGAAAAAAGAAGAAAGAACAAGAGGATCGGATTTCAGAATTTTTGGGTGTTTTAAATTCAAATCAAGGTTAGACTTTGTTTATAACATGTTTGAATGATTTCTAATTGAATAAACATGAATCTATGAAGAACATTAGGATCGGTTTTGAAGAAACGTGATTTTGATGGGTTTTGTATGTTTATATGTTTAGTATGTTTATTTGATATTTACATGAATACATGTTTGGATATGTTTAAACCTGTTTTTGGTAAGTTTTGATGAATGTTATAACTTTTGGGTTTTGAGTTATGATGGTGATGAAGCTGGCGGATTTGGTTGAATGAAGATGATGAAAACCGATTCATGTCAAAAAAACCGATACTTAGAAAATCCGGAACTCAAATCCGATTAATTGAATCCGAGGATGACATCCGATTGATTGAGAATCCGATACTTAGAATCCGATACATTTAAAAATCCGGGAGTTTGAAATCCTATACTTGTTAGAATCCGGAACATGGCGAAATCCGATACCCAAATCCGATGCAAGGGTGAAATCCGACACCTAGAATCCGATAGTGTGGAAATCCTACACTATGTATCGGATTTCCTCAAATCCGATAGTTTTAGCGGATTTACTTCAACTCCGATAGTTTTGATGGTTTTAATGATGTTTTATATACATGTTGATGTAACATTAGTTTATTGTTTATGACTAAAGAAGATATAAATATATGTGAATAAATATTTATGAATTAAGACTGATTTCGGTTTGTTGTGTTCTGAGGGACTACGAAGGCTCAGTGTTATTAGACAACTAAGCAACCGGGATCGAGGATTGAGGTGAGTGGAAGTGTACTCAAGAGTGGTGTTGGTGGTAACGCTTATGGTTATAGGGTTTGAGATATTCGTATGATTTGAAATTTCTATAATAGACTGTTTAGTCTGAGTTGTCCTGATAGATTGTTTAGGCTGATTTGCCATGATGGAACGTTTAACTTGATGAAAGACTGTGTTGATTGTTATTCGTTGGTAGTCGATTGATGTTTGCTGATTGTGATCATTCGGATTGTTGTGTGGCCCGTGTACATGGTTAATGATATGTGCACATGGCGAGACCTGTACGTATGGTTAACGATATGCGTACATGGTTAGGGGTCAGCTATCGTATGTTTTGGGCTGGGCTATCTGCTATTGGTTACACAGTTCTTGATCTTATATGCATTTGTTGCATCAGAAGGGGTTTAACTGTACCAAGTAGCAAATAGCTATGGGTAAACCTTTGCTTTGGCCCGCATCGGTTGCAGGTTCTGCAGAACCGCCGTTCCTCTAGAGGTTGGATTGGTTTGTGAAGATGGTTTGATCCGATTGCCTGATCGGTTAGTGTTTGCTTATGTTTGTTCTTTTGGATGCTTGTTTGTAACTTCCATTCACTTAGCTTTGTGCTAATTCCCCTCGGTTGATTGCTTTTTGCAGGTTTGGCTGTTTAGCCTTGTTTGTGGGGAAGGGGAATTTGACCAATGCTCTGATATTATGTTTTGAGAATAGACGAGCCATGTTTATAAATATTTTGTAACACAACTCGATGTAATGTTTATGAACAGTACTTTGTACTTTGTGGGTGTTTGTTTAAATGGAATTAGTAAACGCTTCCGCAGCGGTTTAAAAAAATGGCTTGAGAATTTACGGTGTTACATAAAATCCCGATTTATAAATGCGGCGCTTTTACGCACTAGTTTTTAGTCCGGGTCTATTACTAAGCAAATGGAGTTAAAGATTTGAAACTTTCGGACCCGGTTTTTTATTAAAAAACCGGTTTTTATTAAAAAACCGGAGTTGAATCCGGCAGCACTCAAATTCCAATCACTAGCACACCTTTTAGCCCCGGTAATTTAATTTTTTTTACTATAATCGGGTTTAAATAGGGGGGCTAAATGTCGTTTTTTTAGTAGTGAATTTGATATATGAAACATTATAGTCCTAAATTTCATCGACTCTATGAATCATTATCTTAGAATTGGAATTTCCTAATGTCATAACACTATTACATGTATAAACTATAACGGCGATTTATCTCATATAATCGAGACATTTTGTATCCGAAGGTACCTTCATATAAAAAATAAGAAATATTTGTGCATATATCACAACCATGATTATAATAGATCCAGGCATGTGTTTTATGACACATTTAGAAAAGAGTGTTATGCACACATGAATGCTAATTTTATCAATTACAAAGCACCGTTGGCTGCTAGAATAGTAGTGTGGGTAATGATATCGATTAGGGTCTTTTTAATAATCGGGCATCAGACTTAATTACTGTTTTTATAATTAAATACAAAAACTGCAAGGTTCTTTCTCCGAAGCATTATCAGGATAATAAAATTACCGATTCCTTAATTAATTTATTCTGTAGTTGTTAAAAAGTCTTCCCTTCCGTGATTTAAAAAGTCTCCATTATCACTTTATTATTATTATTATTATTATTATTATTATTATTATTATATTATTATTATTATTATTATTATTATTATTATTAGTAGAGTTAATTATATAAATGGTCCCTATGGTTGTCACTAATTTTTACTTATAATCCTTTAATTTCAAAAATTATAAAAATAGTCAATGTGGTTGTTATTTTGTTTCACTTTTGATCATTTAGGCTAACGCCAGTTAAAATTGACCGTTAGTCAAAGGGTATTATTTTCATCTTATCCTCATTTCCAACATCCTCTAACCTTTTTCTATCCCTTTGTCAATTAATTATTAACTAACCTTTTGTCAAGATTAACTAATAAATAATTAATTATGAATATACATATTAATCACCGGTTATCTTTAAAAAGTTATTTTTATTTTTAATTATATATTGTTAATATTCGCTAGTGTTTTTAGTGTTCTTGATATTCATCTTCATGGTGTTTTAAGTAGGTAGACTATGAAGCATAAACACGGATGAATCTCCCTCTTCAAATCCATTCAAAAACCACAAACACTAATAGATGATAAAAACAAGTCACATTTCTAGAAACTAAAAAACCCAATGGATTATAAATAAAAACAAACACACAAAAAAGGAAAATATATTCAAAACGCATACAAGAAAAACAATATCAACTCAGATAAAGAGAGAAGCTGGAATAGAAATCTATTATGAGAGAAACAAATCCGAATCAAGTACCAACAAGAAATCCTAATCGAAGAAACAGTTTTGGGATGAACCCAAAACGTATTCTAATACAGTAAAATAGAAAATTTTGAAACCATTTGAAGTACTGTTGGTCCATCAAACAAACTCACCAATCAATGATAAACAAAGATCTAGAAACTTGAAGAACCCAATCGATGACCGGAAACCCTAATCGCATGAAAGAGAAGGCCGTGGTGATGATGTGGCGGCGTTGGTGATGATGATTCGACGATGGCGAAAACTCATTTGCAAGTGATGATGATGCCACGAGGACAACGAATCAATGGGGTGGTGGTGGTAAGCGTCGATGGATTCGGCAGCGATGGTGGTGATGATGTTAGTGCGGCAATGGCAGCGATGATGTTAGCAAATCAAGGGAATGGTGGTGCTAGGGCGACGATGGAGGTTGGACCGGAGCTGTATTGGTTGAGAATGGTGAAGGGGTTGGATAAGTTTGAAGTTCTGAAGAGGGATTGGTGGTAGGAGGGGAACGACGGTGGTGGTGGCCGTATTAAGGAGAGATAGGGGGCGGGGGATAGAGAGAGGGCTATTTAATCCGGGACAACGAGATTCCAAAAGAACAATTAAAGATCCTATTTATTAGAATGGGAAATTAATAAAGGGTGTTTGGTATCAAGTTTAAAAATAGCCTTTAAAAATACTTGTTTGGAAATCAATATAATAGGGAAAAGTTGTTTGGAAATGAGGATAAGATGGAAAATGACCGGAATACCCTTTGACTAACGATCAACTTTAACTGGCGTTAGCTTAAAGAACCAAAAGTGAAACAAAATAACAACCACGGTAATTATTTTTTGTAATTTTGAAGTTAAATGACTAAAAGTAAAAATCAGTGACAACCACAGGGACCATTTTTGTAATTAACTATTATTATTATTATTATTATTATTATTATTATTATTATTTGTGTAAAGATGAGATGTAATATTTTTAAATAACATGAAGTTGTTTTAAAACCATTGATTTAAAAAGTCTTCCCTTCCGTGATTTAAAAAGCCTCCATTATCACTTTATATTATTATTATTATTATTATTATTATTATTATTATTATTATTATTATTATTATTATTATTATTAGAGTAAATTACTGAAATGGTCCATATGGTTTATCAAAAGTTACTGGTTTGGTTATTTAAGATAAAAAAATTACATTACATGTCCCTATGATTGCTTTTTTGTTACTAAAATGGTCCTTTAGCCGTTTAAACTAAGGGCAATAGTGTTATAAATTTCAAAATGACTATTTTGCCCTTTTATAACATTACAAACCCAGTCCCTGTGGTTTTCAAATAGTTTCGCATTTAGTCCTTTAACACTTTTTTAATAATTTACTCTATACATTTATGTATGTGTGTGTACATGTATACATATTTAGTATTTTTATTCTAGTACTTAGAATTATATTTTATTCTTCTTATTATTTATTTTAAATGATTTTAATTTATATTTGTTTCATACAACAGCGCAGTAGAATTAGTGTTATAATACATTATTATATATTACCTTAACTTTTTGTTGTTTACCATTTATCAACGGTCAACATTATTTTTATTTTTTATTTAAATAATTACATATTTAATCTCAAACTTTATTAATGAAACTTATCTTTTTTTTCTCCATCTATTTTTATCTTTCACGTAATAATATACAACTTCCAAATATTAGTTGATAACGGGTTATCTTATTTAATAGTCTAATTATATCCAAAATAGATAAGTTATCTAATTAAGTTTAAATATGATATCAATCATCACGTAATTAGGGTTAAGCAATTAGAAAAATCTTTTCCATCTTTCCTCTTTATTTGCATCAAGAACACCAGAACTAAAAGTGTATTAATTGTTATTATAGGTTTGATATTTAACAAAGATCATTTTAGGCTTTAAAATGTTTAATCTTGATTGTTTATTTTTTTTCGCAATTTGATTTTAATTATAGTTTTGTTTTTTATACTTCAGCAAAACTTTTGTTTTAAAAAAAGTTTGATAATATACAAAAGTTTTGCTGAAGTATAAAAAATAAAACTCTAATTAAAATCAAATTGCGGAAAAAATTTAAACAAACAAGATTAAACATTTTAAAGCCCAAAATGATTTTTGTTAAATATCAAACCTTTAATAACAATGAATACACTTTCGATTCTAGTGTTCTTGATGCAAATAAAGAAAGATTAGAAAGATTTTTTTAATTTCTAAACCCTAATTACATGATGATTGATATCGTATTTAAACTTAATTAGATAATTTATCTAATTTCGGATATAAGCAGACTATTAAATAAGATAACCTATTATCAACTAATATTTGGAAATTATATATTATTATGTGAAAGATAAAAATAGATGGAGAAAATAAATAAGTTTTATTAATAAAGTTTGAGATTAAATATGTAATTATGTGAATAAAAAGTAAAAATAATGTTGACCATTGATAAATGGTAAACAACAAAAAGTTAAGGTAGTATATAATAATGTATTATAACACTAATTCTAATGGGCTATTGTACGATAACAAATATAAATTAAAATCATTAAAAATAAATAATAATAAGAATAAAATATAATTCTAAGTACTAAAATAAAAATACTAAATATATATACATGTACACACACATACATAAATGTATAGAGTAAATTATTAAAAAAGTGTTAAACGACTAAATGCGAAACTATTTAAAAACCATAGGGACTGAGTTTGTGATGTTATAAAATGGAAAAATAGTCATTTTGAAATTTATAACAGTAGCGCCGTCACTTTAAACGGCTAAAGGACCATTTTAGTAACAAAAAAGCAACCATAGGGACATATAGTGTAATTTTTAATCTTAAATAACTAAACCAGCAACTTTTGACAAACTACAGGGACCATTTCAGTTATTTACTCTTTTTATTATTATTATTATTATTATTATTATTATTATTATTATTATTATTATTATTATTATTATTATTTGTAACATTCTCAGATTGGACCTAGTCGTGTTCGAATCTGGTACGTCTAGAATTCTATTTAATTATTGAATAAAATAAATTATATGTATAATTGATTAATTGGAAAATAGAAGAAAATAATAAACAAATAATAATATTAAAATATTATTAAAAATAGATAAGAATAATAAATTATTAAATGGTTTATAACGAGGTTTCCAAAATTATCTCCATTAGTTAAAACGGGTACTCATACGTTAAGTTGTATGTTGAAAAGGGAGCAAGATACCCACTTGTGGATATTAACAAACCACAAGCAGGCATCTTAGTGTACACTTACGTGTACAACCACTTCACAAACACAAACACTTTCTCAAACTTCCTTTTTGTTCTTGCTTTGTCTTTTGAAGAAGGAATCATCAAGAGATAATCAATCTTCAAGCTTTGCTACTAGATTCAAGAGAAGATTCAAGTTCTAATCTGCTATTAATCATTCTCTAGTCATCTCCATCCTTGTGGTTAGTTCTTGTTCCTTGTTTTTCAAGTTTCACCAAGTTAGGTTCCAATTGGGTTTAATTGAATTTGATCCCAATAATTGATTATAATGTTACCAATTTGTTTCTAATTGGTTTCTAAGTGTATAGAAATCAAAATCTGGAATTATAATGATGTTTTTGATTGATTTCAAGAATTATAGTGTAAATGGGTCAAAATAGAGATTTTGATCCCAAACTCTGAATTTGATGTTTAGATGCATAAAAAGTGTGTCTTTAGGTTGGTTTTGATGTGTTATTTCACATATGGATGGTAGAAATCGATTGGTAATGTTCTGGTTATGTTTTGGGATGTTTTGGATAGGAAACATCAGGTTCTGCACGAACCTGCTGTTGTAAATGGAAAGGCACGGGCGTGCCTCTCAAGAACAGACCGTACCACAGGGCGTACCCTAGGAGGCACGGCCGTACCTCCCAAAGGTACGGGCGTGCCTAACCCTAGCAAGTCCGGGGGTGCCCTGCAGTCACGGGGTGTACCTGGCGTGCTTGCCTAAGTCCGGGGCGTGCTTTACCAGGCACGGGCGTGCCTTGGCTAGGTACGGGTGTGCCCTGCCTCTGACAGATTCAGTTTTACAAGGTTTTAATATCTGGAAACCCAGTTTAGGTACTCTAGTTGGTCTAGGAGCTTCTGTATGGTAGTGTATAATATTCTAGCTCGTCAGGTGAGTGTCTGGTAACATAACGATTAATATATCTATAACATATATTAACAAAGAATTGTGAATTGTATACCATGACTTATAGACACACTTGATTAAGTGTAGGTTGCATGATGATGCTAGATTTAACATGTTAACACAGTATGATACACACTTGATTAATTGTAGATTGTAAAGCATGATGATGCTAGGCTTTACTTATTGATACATTATGATATGCACTTAACTAGATGTATATTATGTTGATAAATGATTATATGTGCACATTGAAGATCCGATTGGATCAGATATTTGTTTGTGAATGGTCCGGATCCTAAGGACAAAGCTGTCCTACAACAAGAACAAAGTTGTTCAATTTTAAGGACTAAGCACTCCTCTTTGGGTATAGCTTATGGCTGTACACAAAGGAATCGGTTGATTCCAAAACATAATGGTTGACCGCTTTACATCTCACCCACCAGAGCGGTTGATGTGTCTGGTACCCCAGTTTGGTGCATTGAGCCGGGTTAGCTCCCCTGTGAGATATATCACCTTTTGACTATGCCAGCTCATCGCGAGATGCTAGGATATCACTGTTTGAGCATGATTGATGATATGTGATATGTTTATATTGATTGCATGCTATTTGGTACTCACTAGCTATTATAGCTAATAGATACTACTCCTCACATGTGCAGGTGATCCCAGTGAGCTTGGGAGCCTACGGGTAGCTAATTTTCTTAGGAGGATAACTGTCTTTTGTATAACTCTGATATTATGGTGTTCTTGTAACAGATAATGGTCGAGTGGTTTAGTAACAGTAACACCAAACTTTGTATGTGACAACTTTTGAATGTATAATATTTGCCACTTGTTTTAATTCCGTTGCGTCTTTTAAATGAAAAATATAAATTAGTATTTTAAAAAGAAAAATTTGGTTCTCGAAATAACGGTGTTATATTCTTATTATTATTATTATTATTATTATTATTATTACTATTACTATTACTATTACTATTACTATTACTATTACTATTACTATTATTATTATCATTATTATTATTATTATTACTATTATTGCTATTACTATCTATTATTATTATTATTATGATTATGATTATGATTATGATTATGATTATGATTATGATTATTATTGTTATTGTTATTGAAAATCAGTGTTGATTTGGTATTCAAATGCTACGTGGTAGACAATCGCCGATGGATTAGGGCAAGGAATGCAATTTGTTCCCTATAATTGCATATGGAATTCGATATTATTCTGAAATTGAATTGGTGATTTCTAATCCCCTGTTACTTTTTGTTTCTTTAATTAAAATATCATTGATGTAGTCATTCTAACGATGTGTCCCGAGATACATTAAGAAAATAAAATAAAAGAAAAAAAAATTAACAAAAGAAAAAAAGAAATAATAAATAATTTTAATTTTTCGTGTTTCCAAGCTCGAAAAAAAATAAAATTGGATTATTAACTTTTTGTTCAATTGAATTCTTTTCATTGAACACCGTCTATCATCTTTTGCCTTACTTCTCATAGTTTTCTTTAAATGTAGTTTTCATTTTAGTTTTGCTATTTTTTCCCCTGGACAGATTCTTGGTCAAAATTAGTGACATTTCTCCTGGGTGTGCTTCGATTGTTGTTATTTCATCATCTATCAAGAACTTAGATGAACAAAGCTTGGACCTTTTTTGTCATCGCAATTTATTTACTTATTTTTAATCGTTCATTTGTATTCTCCTACTTCTAATTGTAGAAGTGCTTTTCTTGAGTTTGATGGTAAATATCATGTTTAAATATTGGAAAAATGATGTATGAAGCTAAAAGCATGTATATAGGTGCTTCCATACTCGTAAACAACTAAATGAGTATATGATTAAATGACTAACATACCTCTCATTTTAAATATCTTCATTTCATATATGCTTCTTTTTTATTTCTAAAGTGAATTCACTTATTTTAAACCATAATATTTGAAGTACTTAACATAGTTTTAACCTAATACGGTAGAGTTGCTTCCCAAAAACTTAAAATATGACACTTGATTGATTGTTTACATTTATTGTTGTGTGTCTTGCTCTGAACTTTGAACGATGGAAGATGTCATCTTCCTATGATGATCCTACACCTAGAAGTAATATTTTGAGCTCTAAAATAGTTGTCTGAACTAATTATTTTAACCTTTATCTTAGTATACATATGATTAAAAAAATTTATTGTCTTGAACTGCATTTAAGGTAACTTAAAATTCATAATGCATTTTCTAATTTTTAAGGTTGAGGTGAAGATTATGTTTGTTTGATGAAACTACCAATTGTTTTAGGGTTTAGGATTTAGTTTGTTTTCTTAACACCAATTCTCTAATAAAATGCTCAACGAATTTTGCCTCATGTGTTCGGTTTATTGTCTTATAACTCTATGTGAACTGAAATCTCTCACAGAGTAAATGAATACGATGTTGATTTTGAGTTACATTTAAATGGTATGTGATTTCATTCAAAGTGACATATTGTGCAACCTTTGTATGATATGGCAGTGTCAGCTAATTACACAAAGTTATCTGATCGTTTAAGAATATCAAAATGAATTATTTTCCAGTTTACATAGAAAACTTGGCATTAAACATAACATAACTATTGATTTTGATAAATCCTATTTTTTCAAATTTTGAAAACCTTTTCGCTGTTTGCTTTGATGCAACGTTGGTAACCGACTGACACCATAAGCTTTATGTTCGATCAACTTTGAGAGTTAAAGGTTGTCCACTGCAATATTCACATTAATACGTACTGTAATGGATTGTTTGTGCTGTCAGATCAACAACTTATTTCTGTCACACTATGTATTGTTTTTGTGTGTCATGATTCTGTCCTAGTGAGATAGGTTTATAGGAGAATACAAATATAATCCCATGGTCGATGATTGATTCGGAAAAGATGTAGTTACGACTTACGAGCAACCATTCTCCTTTTAGTCTAACTTTTTTGTATAACCCAGTTTGACCCGTTTAAGGTTAGACAATGGGTTAGTATTGTTTTATAAGAGAAAATGGTACAAATCCTTAAAAACCTACTGCTAGTCCGAGATTGAGTACAACAACAAATGTTTATAAAATAGAGGGTTGAATACAAACTTTAGCTTTTTGAAATTAAAGACACACAATCATACTCTTATATAATTCTTATTGATAATGAATCAATAATTACGTATAGTAGAAGCGAAAATTCTAAGTACAATAAAATGTGGCAACAAGTGTCTAACACATAGACAAGCTATTTCTAAAACAATTAATGTTAAAGAAAGTTTAACACATGAACAAGTTTGTTTCTACACACTAAGCTAACTCTTGCTTCTTTGAAGATCTCAACTTATGAGATTGTTCTGTAGAAGTGTGTACTTGTTATTTGCATGTCCATCATACAAGAGTATATATAGAGAAATTGGCCTTCGGTTGGCTAAGAGAAATGAGACAAAAAGGAAGTCACAAGCCATTTGAATTAAAATATATAAGGATGATTAAGTAATACATCTAAGTTGTGAATGTGACTATACTTGAGAAATTATCAAGGTATGTGAATTGACAAAACGGATTACATACAAACCTTCTTGAATGCAATTACAAAGGAAATGATAAGTCACCATAATATAAACCACAAGAATAACTAGTTGAATACATCAAGAGATGAAAAGTAAGGATGAGGTCCTTAGGTGACCTAAACAGTTGCGTAATTGTAATTAGAAACTTTAAGAATGAACCCCTTAGTGGGGCAGAATGAAGATACAAATAATAATCATAGAATCATGCTAAGATCTAGTGTGATAAACTAAATGCTCGATTGTTGAGCGTGTGTTTAATTGATCAAACATGTATCCTTCCCAAAAGAATAATTTTGATATAATGAAAGAGATGTAACAAAATTGTCGAGTATATAATGATATTTTATGGTTCATATGAACAATGAATTATGAACATAAAGCTTCAGATGTGCAAATAATATGTAAACGAAGAGTTGATAATTTCCCAGAGCAGAGAATGAAAC
Source organism: Dittrichia graveolens (assembly GCA_038502395.1). Taxonomy (NCBI): domain Eukaryota; kingdom Viridiplantae; phylum Streptophyta; class Magnoliopsida; order Asterales; family Asteraceae; genus Dittrichia; species Dittrichia graveolens. The sequence continues at coordinate 33,501,660 of JARJIL010000003.1, read as the reverse complement.
AAGTGTGAAAATAACCAACACTAATCATTGGTTACAAAAAGAATGAAGTGTGCATGCAATCAAAACAAAAGGGAGTCTCATTATTGTTGTAAAGGAAATTTGAAATTATGAGGCTTAAAAAGATGAAATATCTATGTATACTTGAAATGACAAAAAGGAAATTCAAGTGTGGTATGAATTTCCAAAAGATAATGATCTCACCTACGGGTGTAAAAATGATCATAAGGCTAGAGACTCTTATGGGTGAGTCAAGAAAGATCAAATATGCATTTATGAATATGTGTTGTGAAGTCGTAAGTGATGAAAAGCGATTACTAAAGTTAAATGTATAATGTTGATGATAATGAATAAGTGACACATAAATACAAATAAATTTTAGTTGATGTTATGAATGGGTAGTGTTTTTAATAAACACTATTCCTAACAAAGATAAAGCATATAAACCATTTAGAAAATAACAATGTGGAAGTAAGTAATGTTGGCACAGTAATATGTGTGAAATTCTTGGAATTACTTAATCTTTTTAGATTATATAAGATAAAGTATATATGTAATAAAGTAATGGTATAATTAAAAGAATACTCAAGAGATATTTCATGTATAATTTTAACTTTTGAGTAAGTTAAAAACTACACCTACAAGTGTAAGCGTCTTTGACGATGGTGATCCGTTTAGGCGGGTCGAGAGAGTTAAGGATGCCCTGATAAGGGAAGTATAAGTAATTTGTTGGAACTAATAATGTGAAATGTATGAAAGCATGATGAAAAGAAAATTAAAGTGCATGTAAAAGATTAATATTAGATAAAGTAAGTAGCAAGTTATGTTAAACACTACCTCAAATGAAAGACATGAATCCTTCATAAGTGTATAACAATAAAGAGTCGAAGTATTAAATATGTAATCGAGATTACATTATATGTTTCAGATTGTATAATGTACAAACATCTTCAGTGTAGAATGTGATAAAAGATAATTAAATTGATTATGATGGTATTTGAATCCAATGAATGAAAAGGGTGACTAGAATGCAATGTGAATATTTAATTCACCAGAATCAGGTAATTCAATCAAGATAGTCCTTACCTAAGGATTGATACCTAAACAAGTTTACCTATATGTAAAATTCATCATTCAAAAGTAAAGTATTTATGTACAGCTAACTGAAAGTGTTAATGAGAGAACCATAGATGAAACTAATGTGAATCATCGGTGATCAAAGTATAAAATTCCATGTTATGTAAAGAAAGAGAAAGATAAAAATTATTGAAATGTTAGTCTATGTATGTGCGCGTATAGATTAAAGAAATGAATATTTAAAATTTAGTCATGTTTTCAAATAAGACTATAAAAGGGAATGTGTGAATTATAATATATGCAATATAAACCAACTGAAGGAGAAGGTTCCAATATTGCTTTGGTAAATCCACATTATGTCTATATAGTAAGATGAGGAAAGAACTATCATAATCCAAAATATTTACAGATTATGGCTATAATACCAATATGAATCATAAGAGAAATAGGCATTATATGTAGATTTTGAGTATAAGCTAAACGATGACCCATTCGTATGATCTTGTGAAATATATGATGAGAAAAAAAGGTACGAACAATGTGAAACTATAACGCTCCAATTTTCAAAATTTAAAATAAAGCTTTAAACAAAAGCTATTTGGCTAAAACAGAATTTGATAAGCTGATGGAAACAAACAAAGTATTTTTGAACCCTCTGGTTCGTACAAAAGGTAATACTACCATAACTTATGTCAAAAAACGGTTTCCAATAAGCTTACTGTCAGCGAAAGCAATTAAAACATTTCATTTAAACCCTCGGGTTTGTATAAAAGAGATATGCACACATTTAAATCAAAAGTACTTTCCGATACACAAATAGGAGCGTTATTGTTTCAAATCACGTTTTAAACAGCCAACGGTCAAACCAGGGCCTTGTCTTGGTGCTAACACAACCTGCAAAACAATAACAAGCAGTATCTGCTAAGCTACAAGAGCTTAGTGAGAAATCTAATCTGTAAATCATATAAGCATGCACATACACATATTCGAATGCTGTCACAGTTCTTGTGGATACAGTACTGCAACATCTTAGCATCCACCAAGAAGGCTAAAATGCTGCTTGTAGCCCCTACTGCACGAAGCAGCATGCTACCCTCACGGTGATTCGAAGATCGATAATACACATTGCAATGCACATACAGATTCATGCATCTTCTACACTTTTTAATTGAGGTTCAATTGTGATTTACGATTCTGTTCCACTATAGTGCATTTTTCGTTGGGTACTCTAAGATTTGCGATCTTGGGGAATCTCACTTAAAAGACTCAACCCTCTAACCATTTTACGGATTCCACTAGTTATCTAGTTTTGATTCCCTTCAACGTAGTCTCAATTTATGATTCAAGACATTGAAGAACATTTGCGATTACCGAAACTCAGTCAGCTTGTAATCACTTTCAGTCCAACTCAATACTTAATCAAAATCAAATTCTTCAAGTTTTAGATTTGTGACGTCATTAAGGTAAACCCTATTGATTAATCGCATTATAAATGTAACATCCTCATGGGCCTATTCGTGCGCACTATTGGTACGTGAATTTAATTAAAAGAATTAAATGAAAATATACTTATAAGTATTAATAGAAAATATGCTATTGGTTAGTAAATGAGGTTCTAAAAATAATAAGAAAAATAGATGAAAATAATAAAATATTAAATGGTTTCAAATGAGGATTCCGAAAATATCTTCGTTAGTTGAAACGGTTAATCGGGTGTCGTGTTGTATGTTAAAAAGGGGAACAAAATACCTCTTTGTGGTGAAATGAGAAACTAGAGTCGGTTCTCATGTTTAAACACAGATAACACACATACACACACTCACGCACACGCATACAGACACACACACACCCTCACTTTCTTCCATTTTGTTCTTGAAGATTCAAGCCAAGAATCAAGATCAAGGCTGCAATTAATCACAAACTCAAGTCAATAATCTGCTCGAGATCACATCATCATCCTCTTCCTCTAGTTAGTAAGTCTCCTTCATCCTTGTTCTTCATTTTCAAGCTTTAGATAAAAAACGGGTCAATTAGAAATTGACCACAAAGCTTAGATTATTTGGTTCTAACCTATTATAGGATCCATTATAAGTGATTTGGGACTCATAGTATCAATTGTAGAAGTTAATTTTAGGTAGTTCTTTGAAAATAACCAAATGGGTCTGTTGGGGTATGTACCATACTAGGCTCAGCCGGACCTCACGACCATCCCACCAAGAGCTCTGACCAACTACAGGAACAACCTTCCATAGCAGAATCTTATGACCATCGGACCAATAGCTCTGACAGCTGATCCACAGCTGAAGCTCATGAACTCCGACCATCTGAACTTTACAACGTCCAGCTTGGGAAATGATGAGGTATGTCCGGACCTCCACCCCCCAAAGCCTTGGCCGGACCTATGGTATCCGATGGACGTCCGAAGCTTCGTCCTTCAAGCACCAGCCGGACCTTCACCTTCTAGAAGAAGTCTGGAACCTTGCTCACCAAGCTCCTCGGGACCAAGCACACTGCAACCATTGGTAATACAACCAACAAATAAAGAAAGGTAGACAAGCACAACTAAAGGCACTACTTAACCTCTTGTGGCAAAGGTTATTAAAAGGGTGATTAAGGTTAGGAACACTAAAAAGGATGCATCAGATCACACTAGAGATAGCCTAGTAGAAGGTCAACCTCTATGAGAGGTCACATCGCCTGCAGGACTTGGGACTCTTTGGTCTAACCAAGTCAGAAGGTCCTCTCAAAGACTATTGGATAAAAGGGAGACACATCCCTCACCCATTTACCTATATATAAGACCATAAGGAATGGCAGAAGGTAGGTCTCACCACCCAGAACTCTCTCTCAGCTTCTCTTCATACAGAAAACACTTATTCTTCTTACATACTAAGAAGCTTATCTCACACCGGAGCTTGGTCACGAGGTTCCACCCTCATGACGAGGCTAACGGTGGTCTGTTTTGCATATCGTTCAGGCTTACAAGTTCCAGACGAGCTTCCTCCATCTGATGTTGACCTCAAGAAGATCCTTGCTTCAACATTTGGCGCCATCCATGGGACCGATTTTTCTCAACGATGGAATCGTCTCCCTTCAAAGACCTTTGGTTCGTCTGGAAGCGTAACTACTCTATCCTGCATCTCTACCATGGACTATGGTTGTTTTAACCACTCAAACCTTGGATAACCTACAAAAAAACACAAATGAAACTAGAATTAGAGCTCTAGAACTACTACTTTCTCAAAACACTTAGCTTTGAAGTCATGAGAAGGAGGAGAGATTACAAAAGATTCAAACAAGGTTGAGTTTCGATGAAGAGGCTAATGCTAAAGGTTTCAGATAAACACTTGGTCCTTCTCACATCTCAACATCTTTTTTACAACCTTTGCTACAACTTAACTCGCAACTTAGAGAAGTTGCAACTATCTCTAGCCATACTAAACCCAAGGATGCACGTTGTGGGACCTCAAGGAGCTCTCTATTCTTGACCTTTGGCAATCCTTCAACATCTCCGTCACAATAGCCTAAGCCTTGGGCGGAAGCATTACAAACTTATTAGAAGCTCGTACTCAAATTCGAAGTTCACTCAGACCATGACTGAAGGTTGGTTTAGACAAAAGAAGCAGTTGCTCCAGAGGTTAACTTTCAGTGGTACTTCAACATACTCCATTGTTACAATAGTCCAAACTTCGGATCGAAGGTTGATTCGGACAAAAGAAGCAGTTCCTCCGGAGGTGGACCTTCAGCAGTCCTTTAATGGACTCCAATGCTACAATAGCCCAACCTTTGGACTGAAGGTTCGTTTAGACAAAAGAGGCTGCTGCTCAAAGGTTAACTTTCAATAGTCCTTCGAAGGACTCCATTGTTACAATAGTCCAACCTTTGGACCAAAGTTTGGTTTAGACAAAAGAAGCAGTTCCTCCGGAGGTTGACCTTTAGCAGTCCTTCAACGGACTCCAATGTTACAATAGTCCAACCTTCGGATCGGAGGTTGGTCCAGACAAAAGAAGCAGTCCTTCAGCTACAAGCTCGTGTTCTGGCCTGAAGCTCCGAACTAACCTTAAATAGAGCTCGATCAGGAACTGATTCATTCACCTATATCACAGGTTCTAAGTATCAAACCTATTATATTATATGACTTATGTGTGATCTTGCCTATGATATGCATAATACTTGCAAGACCTTGTTTATGACGTGCATGATACCTACATGATCTTGTTTATCATTATGCATGATAATTGCTCTATTTCAAAAAGTTTTCCCTAGTGGTGAAACATACCTTGTAATGAGACTTGTTCATCCTTATTTTGGCTATGAATTTAGACCTACGTAAGGAATAAAGCCACCAAGATGAAATTTTTCGGTGCTTGGGCAAACAACTATCATGAACGTTGATGAAACATCGATGAAGCACTTGTAGTTATTTCTATAATGAACTCAAGTCCATGAAAAAGTATGTATTTCTTGCATATTAAAATAAACTTGCTGACCAGCACATAACTAAAGATGAGAACATAATGCTACATTTACTTCATTTAATCCTGCATAAATCATGTCCTTATTGTTTAGTCTGCCTCTTTTGCTGCTTCAGCATACTTTTGTTTTCATTTAGCCCTAGTTAAACCAAAAGAAAAAGAATGGGGAATAAGACCTTTATTTCTTGCATTTGACTTCTAGATCCGAAGGATTTCAAATACGATAGTAGAGCTTCTTCCATCTTTTCTCCGACTAAATTCCATAGCTTCTCGTCTAATCTTAGCTCATATATACATGTATATATATATATACCCTAGTATAATATAAAAGAGTAACACTCATTTATAAAAAAGGAAGGAAAAAAATAGTTGATGCATCGAACAACCAGTGGATCACGGCCTTGTCATCACTCATCCGAAGAAGAATCATCACTCATCCGAAGAAGAAGCTGACCTAGGCCTGAACAACATTGTCTTCCATCTTGTGATGTGAGTTGATGCCTTAAACTATTGGGTTAGGAACTACTACTTCATACCTCCATCCTTTAAACAAATTACCTTTGACATATGAAATATTTAGAAGTTCATTCCTAAAACTAATACACATATTCCCATAAATGACCATCCTACATACTTAATTAAATAGTGAAATCATGAATAAACAAAACACACTTTGTCCTGATTTGGTAGACACGACCATGTGCGTTTACTATCATTTTCTATAGCTTACCTTATATCGCCGCCTTTCACGCTTATACACTAGCATGGACCACTCTCGTTGAACGTTGGACACCTTTTCACCATACATCCCACGACTGAAGCAGAGGTCCAATCCAAACCTGAAGTCTAATTCGAACCACATGTTAAGTCTGGACCAGAGGTCCAATCCGGACCAAAGATGATACCACTCTTGTCCAAATAACAAATAAGAGACGTTAGTCAATATACTTGCTCATAATATTTGATTGCAGAATTAGGATGCTCTAGCTTAGGTTGATATTTTTAAAGATAAAGATGGTAAAGAATCACTCTAATAATTAAAGAACCTCAATAGGTCAATACAAATACAATACACATAAAAATATGAGAGAAGTAATATTTAACAATAAACCTTCCATATCCTTCCACTTAAACTTAAAAATAGGTTTATTACCCGCCTTTCAAACAAAAAAGAGGTGACTTAATTGGAGCTACTTCCGGCTACTTTCTCGAGGTCCATAATATTCATGTGATTGATCCATGACTATTCATTGTTTATTCGCATTCACAAACTTTCATAGCTACCTCTACTACTAGAACCTTTAATATCGGCACTTGGCATGACATTTTGCAACGTCATCATTTTTCGGCGTTGACTACTTATTATCCATTACCTTTCCTATTCTCTACACACAAAAAACGTTTGCTGAATTTTATATGAGCAACCATGAAAGCCTTAGTCAATAAGAACAACTAATATTTTCAACCTTACACAAATACACCATTATGTTTGTGGTTTTAATTGATTTCTTTTCCCCGCAAATAACTAATAGGCAATTGCCTATTAAAAAATATTCACATTAAGTAAAAGAAAATCATCCACCAATAGTACAAAAACTTGTCTTTGTCACCATATATACTAGGTATATTTCCAACTGTAAAGTTGGTGATGCATAATATAATTAAACCATGTTAAAAAAAAAATAACAATATATGCATATACGTTGTAATCATCCACCTTTAGCGTGCATCATTACTTGTTCACTTCAACGAAGCTCTGTTGCCACCTTCAGCCTGCCATCCTTCGGCATTGGCACTTTCAGCTTAGCATCTTTCGATATGCAGACTACCTGACCCACCTTTATGAAGCTTTAACATCCCAAACACATTTATTCTGGTGATAATTCTAAAGCTTCACCATCGGTGAAGAATACATGTTGAATGTTATAAGGTCACCTAACGAATGTTTAGTCCGTAACCTTCTGAAGCAAAAAAGGAGTAGCCTTTAAAGTTCATTATACTCCAACCTTTAACCCTCAATGCTTTGACTTTTGTCACTTGCATAATTTATGCCTCAAGTATGGATACCTTTAACATTTGTATCCTATGGGCTCAAATCCCAGAGAATATATCTAAAACTACTCTCAAAACACCATGTGGTTTATAAGTAAAGCATTTACTTGCTTATACATATATGCATGACAAAGTCCAAACAAAAATCGTTCGTTTGAAAATAACCATGATACTATTGAAGGAAGTCAATGTAAAACGCATCAACAATAGTACAACTACAAACTCTCACTTATACTAACCATCATAACTCAAGTATGTTATATTCATCGAACTAAGATAAAACCCATTCAACAAGTAGGTCTTCTATTGCAGTATAATGTCATAACAATTGTCATATGTTACTCATGGTACTCCTAGTTTATCAAATTACTTTTGTTCAGTCATTATAAATTGACCACAATTGCCGAACATTATTCCACTACTAATTCAATTTTCTTGTTCAACCACTATTCTCCGGATATTATCGTCCGACACTGATATGTCAGCACATTTCAGTTATATTTGCAAATAATGCATTTATATTTTCAAACGACCATAAGCTCGTGACAAATTTAAATACCATGAACAAGTTGGTAAAACATATAAAAAGGGGAGAAACTTTCTCACGTAGTTACATACATGAAATAAACTTCTGTGAGTTCAATAGTACTAGCTAGTACAACTGAACTGAAGGACTATAGTAGTATTGTACCACCATACTTGCCAAAGATATGGTTGATTTGTGGCTCTTGTATGAGAAATGATATTTTATTTTCTCAATTATTATTATTATTATTACTATTGTGACTGACAAATAAGAAAAGAAACTGTATATATGCTTGTATCTATTTTAGGACTATACACTTACAAATAAGTCATCGCATGTTATACACCGAAGCATGCTCTACCATTTGATAAAAATCTTACGAGGACAAACATGACCTTTTTCAGAATTGATTTGGGATCGAACCATTTTCAGTGAACAATATATAGTGAAAGAAAGGAATGAACTTACACAAATGTTATTTATCAACATCATTCTTATCGCTGTTGTTCGGATTGACATTGTTAATATGATCAATATTATTCCAATTGACATTATTTTATTCAATTAAACGTGGGCGTACTGGGTCGAACACGCCCGTACCTTACATAGGTAAACCCGTGCCCCGGTACGCCGGACCTCCTTAACAAAGGCGGTCACGCCCGTGTCTTTCTGGTTTCAGCAATAGTTCGCCGACTGTCTTGCTGTAACTCCGGCTAAAACACATAAACACCCAATCTTAACTCATAAAACGCTACTGGGGTGTTTTCTTACACCCCAAACAACATCTAAACAAGAAATAGCAATAGTAACATAATCAAATCTTGATTCACCATGAATCAACCTTAAGACCCACAATAACTTCAAGAACATGGCTAACTATGTTACCTCAATCTTGTATGAATGCTATGATCAATTGTTACCACTTGATTCTCGCTGTTCTTGATCAAAATATAGAAAAGAAACTTGGATGGAACTTGTCTACATAAGTTTGATTGAAACAAATGAAGACTTTGACTAACTAGAGTCAATGCTAGTTATATATATAAATATTTGAGAAATGTCACAATTGGCCCCTCTACTTTTCTTGTTTCAAAATAAAAACTTTAATCCCTCAAGTTTAACCAAAACTGTAATACTTGATTATTTATTAAATTACGAAATTTCACACTTCGGGTGTTACAACTCTCTCCCACTTGAAAGGGATTTCGTCCTCCAAATCAACTGCTGGAGTGTTTTAGATAACTACATGTTATCTCTTTCTCAGGTTTCTCAGAACTACCTTTGTATTTCCACTGGACCTTATCTCGTCCAATATGTAAACTGTCAAAACTCATATTTCCAATAGTATAAATTCATATGCAGACTTGTCTGCTCAACATTTTCTGAGATATAACTCATGACAAATCTGCTGACTCTCAGTCTACACGTAACCTTTTCCATATAAGCAATAAATCTAAATGGTCCAATCAACATCGGACCTAATATCCACCTTATTCTCAATCTATTATTGCTCTTTTATAGTGACATATTAATATAACATAATATTCTCACTTGTCACTTATCGACGATATACGATTATTTGTATAGCTCTTTTATCTATTTGGCCGGGCTAATCAACACGTACGTGACTCATCATTATATTTTACTTCAATTAGTATGATTAATTTATCAACATTATATCCATTACTCACTCACATTTATCAATAACATCATCGCTATCACCTCTTTATTTAACGTGAGATAATAATCTTTACTCGTTTTATCAATCATTCATCATTACTTATTGTGGTTTTAAATTTCCCTTCCAACTCAAATTTATGCAATTTCTTTATTTAATTTTGTAACTTTTATTAATACTCATTTTTATCACGATCTCGATGATTATAAGAATTATTTAGTTATAAATAATCATTTCAAATCCGTTCATGTTACCCTCTCCGACTTGGGGTCAACTCATAATATAGATACAAAATATTCATCACCCGTACTTCAATCATTAACACAAAATCTTCCTTGATTTTGCCTCCTTCGACGTTTTATTATATCTAAGAAAAGTACATACCAGTTCTACATAATTTACATATATTTTAGAAGGAACCTTACACGGTATCCGCTTATTTATTTAACTTTTCAACTTCCCAAGAGTTTAACTAGTTAGGACATTCAGATAATTCATGCCCACACCGAGCACAATCATAGCAAAACTTTCCTAAGGATAAACAATCCATATAATTATGTCCTACTTCTCCACACGTATAACAACCTTTAGTCTTATGTTTACACTGGCCAGTATGATTCTTGCCACAAGTTTCGTATCTTGATCTTCTTCGAGATCCCTCAGCTTTAACCTCTACTTTATCCTCTCTCATATTATTAATCATTTCATCCTTCAGTATATGGAATTCTTCTCGAACTGCACTTCTTATTTCATTTTTCATTTCCGCCATAATAGGTGGCATAATTGTTCTAACACATTTTCCAAACTCATCCGTGATGACACTCCTGAGGTGTCTGGTAGGTATGGCTCTACGCCTTTCCCCATAAAGGGAAATATAATCTTCAACTTCTCCTATGGTAATCATATCAGGGTTTTCTTTATTCCTTACTTCATTCTCTGTCCTAGGATTCACATTTGGATCCATTGTGTAACACCCAAGGTTAAGAAATTTCATTAAATTAGTAACTTTATGATATGGTGTGTTTTGGTATTGCCTAATTGAGATTAGGAGGTGTTTAGAAACTTGAGGGACTTATGTTTTCATTTTTGGAACTTGGAAAGTAGAAGGACCTTTTGTGCCAACTTCCAAATTTATGTATATATATAGCATAATTTGACTTTATGGAGTCAAAGTTGGCAAAGTTTTCATCTGCACATTCACGAGAGTTCTTAAGAGCTGAGTTTCCTTTGGATTTTGGTGCTAGAACAGCAAGGAGTAGAGACTATATCTTATCCTAGTTGATTACAAGTTGAAGGTAAGATTTCATACTTGAAGTTCTTGAAGTTTTTATGGGTTTTGTAGCATGATTCATGGTGAAACATGTTAGAAGTGATCAATATGAGTTAGTTATGTTCCTTTACTGTATGGGGTGTAGGAAAACACCCCAAAACATGATTTTTATGAGTTTTCCGGATTTTTGGTCGAAATCCGCTAATGCAGAGATGAACTGTCGGATTGTCTGTAAGGTACACGACCCATGTAGCGGTACACGGCCTGTGTAGAGTTGAAGTAGGTCACAGGGCCATGTTGGTATACATGGTCGTGTAGAAGTAGAGGTACACGGCCCGTGTACATAACACGGTCCGTGTAGGTGACGTGGACGACACTGGCCATGTGGTTAGGTGAGGTCGTGTAGAGTGTGAGGAACAAGGCCTGTGTTGGGTTACACGGACCATGTAGATCCCCTGCCTTGTTTCATTTGTTAAGTGTTGATCTTGTATATGCTTTAATTACATGATTATATGAATGTAGGGATTACTATTTGACGTATTCTGAGTTATCTGACATATCTCTGTGTGATATTGATTGCTGAGGTGAGTTTCCTAAACTCTGATTCATATCTGTGGTATGTGTGTGTTACATTGCAATGTGGTATATTATTAATCAGAGGATCAGAGAGAGAGAGCTGTAACATGCTGCTTTGTGCAGTTATTGCTACGGACAGCGTTTTAGCCTTCTTAACAGATGCTAAGATGGTGTAGTACTGTGTCCATAAGAACTATTATAGCATTCGTATATGTGTATGCACATGCTTATATGATTTACAGTTTAGATTTCTCACTAAACTCTCGTAGCTTATCAGATACTGCTTACTGTTGTTTTGCTGGGCGTGATTCCTCCATAGGCAAGGCCCCAGTTTGACAGTGGTTGTTGTATGAGGAAAACTGTATTTTAAAACTTAACGCCTGGTTGTACTTTGGAAAGAATGTCTTTTGATGTAAATATCTGAGTTTCACGCTTTTGTATGAACCTGAGGGTTCAAAATTATTTTTCTAGCTTCCGCTCGTTGTATTAAAACTCTTTTAATTCTAAAATACTTTTGTTTAGAGCATTTATTTATATTTTAGAAATTGGGGCGTTACAACTTGGTATCAGAGCCACGTATATTGAGTATTGCATTGAGAACATGCTAACTGTTCATGTTGCTATGATTGGTATTGATATACCTGAGATGTTATGATATTGATGTCAGATACGTGATACTTTATATGACATGATAAGCTAGTGATACATGGCCTAAGCCTGTGAATCGTGTGCTTTGGAAAATATAGTGAGGTTTGCTTCAAACCAGCTGAGGGGTGCTGCCAAAGATTGGTGGGACCTGGAAAAGAAAATGAGGGGCGAAACACATATAGAGGCCATGACTTGGGCATAATTTAAAGAGATCACTACGGAGCAGTTTGTTCCGAAGTCTGAGATTGAGCGAATCGTTGATGAGTTCCATAAGTTGAAATAGACTACAGAAACCGTTCCAGAGATTAATGCCAAATTTCATGAGAAAGCACGGTTCTGTCCGAATTATATTGCTAATGAGTAGATGAAGATGTACCGCTATATGATGGTTTTGAAGCCGAGTATAAGAGAGTTTATTGATTCGAGCAAGCATCAAACCCTTAAGTCCATGATGGACGCTGCGTGAGCCAGAGAGTTGGAATTGGAGAGGCTAATGAAAGAGAAAAGGCCAGTGGAAGGATCAGCACCACCAAATAAGAGGCCGAGGGTAGATTATGGGGAGAAGAAGGAAGCACCGAGGGTGTGCCAGAGGTGCAAGAAGAGTCATTACGGGAATAGTCAGACAAATTTTGTTCATTGTTTTAAATGTGGCAAACCGGGCCATATGGGTAAAGACTGTCGCAGTTCGTTGAGCGTATGTTTTCATTATTATCAGCCAGGCCACCAGAAAGCCAATTGTCCTCAACTGGCTGCATCCAACCGTTCAACAGGTTCAAGAAATACTCCATCTCTACCTCCACTGCGTATTACTGAGAATAAGGAAGTAAAGAAAGAGGATACTTCTAAAAGCAAGGGGAGGGCCTTCCAATTGATTGCAGAGAAAGCGCAAAAGAAACCAGATGTGGTTGCAGGTACATATCTCGTAAATTATCTGCCCGCTCTAGTATTATTTGATTTGGGTGCTAGCAAATCATTTGTATATGTTTCTTTCTGTAAAAATTTCGAGCAAGTATGTGGTAAACTGAATCCCCCTCTTGTGGTGGAAATAGCTGATGATAAATCTGTGCTCGTGACTGATGTGTATAGAGATAATGTGCTAAAGATAGACACTGTTAGATTTCCTATTGAGCTTATACCTATGCCTATGAGAGAGTTTCAAGTGGTTGTGGGAATGGATTGGCTTGGGTGTTACCAAGAAACCATTTTGTGTGGGCAAATATTGATTCGAGTTCAAGCCCAAAGTGGGGAAGAACTATCAATTTTTGGTGATAGAAAAGGTAAGAAATTTTGTATGTGTTCAGTGACTAGAGCTCGGAAATACCTTCAGCATGGGTGCACAGCCTTTTTAGCTCATGTTATTGATACGATATCAGAAAAGAGACAGGAGAGTTGTTGGGTTTTAGCATGGCACGCAACGGAAGCAAAAGAGCAAGAATCAAACAAAAACTAAGTGGTTCCAAGAACCAAGATGCCATTAAAACCCACCACATGGACCAAGCTCTACATGCAAGTAATGCAACAAGAAAAACAAAGGAAAGAGATTATACCATACATGATTTGGAGCTGGAGAAATCGAACTTGATGGATGAACTAGAAAGCTAAACCAAGCCTTCCTCTATCGATAGTCCACACCGAGTTTGCTCAATCTCCTTGTACTAGCAAGCCTCCAAGTGATCTACAAGGACTTGTAATCACTTTTGGAACAACAACTTAGTATCTTGATGCCTCTTGGTAAACCTCTTGCAAGAACACACAAAGAACCCTCATGAAATCACCTCACAAGTTTATCTAAGTGTGTATATGTGTTAGATGTTCAAAAGAGCATAAGGAGATGATGCATGGCCTTTATAAAGACCCCAAGAAGCCTCTCTAGTGCCCAAAGGCCGGCCAAGAAGCAATCATGGTCAAACACATGCATTGGTGGAAGAGAGAGACAACATGCAAAAAGCTGACAGCTCTCTATACACTAGGTCACGCCATGAACTCTCTCTGGCCCACATCAATTTCAAACTCAAAAATGCAATTGATTCCTTTTAGCCCCTCCACTTTGGTTGTTGTCGAGATCAATCCCTGGTATGTGACCCAATAGGCCTATGCATCATCGGTAGTGATATTGGCGTACGTATGTTAGTGGGCATACTCCAACAGACTCCCACTTGCATATTACATACCGTACCAATAATGCCACATACAAAGAGCGGCCTCTAGCAAGGCATCTTTGCTTCCCAAGTCAGCATAGGTTTTGTCATCCTAGACAAATGCCAAATCTAAAACATAAGTATGAAATGGCCCTATAGATAAGTGATCAAATTATCCCTTTGTTCGCGATATCCGTGTGAACACGAGACATGGTTGAATGTCATCTCCAGATCGTTCACTATTATGTTTCTCGATCAAGATTGATGGTGACAAAAATTTCTAGTTGCAATCGATCAAACATCATTGCAACTTGAGCACGGCCATGCATTTTTACGTCAGCTCTCAATCATCGAGGGGCCCATGGATATCTCTCTAGACTAGAGGAACAATTCCTTTTGACTACATTGTTCCACCACATATACCATACTTTACCCGAAAGCTCCCTTTATAACAGCCATTTACGAACTGCGTTTGAAAGCAATCAAAGCAAAGCAGGTACATGCTTTGACACACATATATCTCCAGTCTAAGGATGAAATGATATTATCATCCTGAGTTACTTGTGACAGAAACCATGAAGTAACTTCAGGTGTGGGTCATCCAATCACTTGAAGAATTCAAGCACAGGCAAAGTGTTGCGTCCCTTGTATCCAATCCATTATTGGATCCGTGACCAACCCCTTCCCTTAGTCTTAATTCAAACTTCCTCCCCATGAAGAATGACTGACTGTGGACATTTAGAATGATAAAGCATTCTAGGAAGTGGTTAAACATGCTAAGATGGAACACAGTAAGGATTCATGAAAATAGCTGTAACACCGGCTTTGCATATACCAGATTTTACTAAAAATTTGCGTTTTTTAAACAAACGTGAACTTAATCACGATTAATTAACATTAAGCAGCGGAAATATTTACAATAACCATGTTTCAGTATCTGGTGTTACACTACAATAACCGACCATAATGTATTTATTACAATATAAGTGTTCAAGCAAAATATCCAGAGGTAGGAGACCCGGCTCACTAGGCAATCTAACTTCGATCTGCAAAAAGCAGTTAACATGGCACCGTTAGCTACACTTAGCTAGTGAGCACAAACTTAACATAGGCATCATTAGAGTAAGTCATGTTTATCAGGAATAAGCATACAATGCTATCCTACCACATTGTGGTGTGCTGACACGATCGGTATAAGTTGTTTCTTGCAGGATAGCTAGTCACACACAACACCAATACACCGGGTGATCAGACACAACCCTACGCACTGGTGGGCGAGCATAAAGCAGTCCACCAAGCATCGTTAACGGAACCAGAGGCTCCTTAGGTAACTCAGCCGTTTCTGACCGATTAACACTCATGATATAAGGTATGGCGGTTCTGCAGAACCTATAATTCGATAAAAAATATTTAATATGATTGATATTATTCTGATCGACATTATTTTATCCAAGTAGACGATGGGCTAAATCGGGATGGGTATACCCAATGAACAACCCCATAATCCGAGCAACGGCTCGCATTATTGACAGGTTGAGCACACCTCATAATTCGCTCCGTAACTTTTGACAACAGTCTTGGTTACGAAAAACGGGTTTACGAGGCGATAGCCAAAAAAAATTGTGCCGAACAAGGCAATAGCCACAAAACAATGATTATGTATACAGAAGTATTAACTGTTATGAAATGCATAAGGCTAAGGCCAAATGATGCAAATATCGTTACAAATGAAAACTAACGGGTTATCACAAAATACATGTATTATAAGGGAATATCCAAAAACATGTTCACCCTCGAGTTAAATCTATTGATACTCATTATAGATTTGATACAATAAACAAAAATGGCCCAATACATTTCAATCAACGATAGATTGTGTGAAGCAGATATATTTGCTACCAATTATTTACATGCACACAAAAACAAGACACATGTTCATGGTTACCTAGAAACAATCGACTAATAGATAATAAACAGACTAATTTTTTGAGTCTAGAGTAACTCGCCGAATTGAATGTCAAGTCACTCTAGACTGGGGACTTGTTGGGGTATGTACCATACTAGGCTCAGCCGGACCTCACGACCATCCCACCAAGAGCTCTGACCAACTACAGGAACAACCTTCCACAGCCGAATCTTATGACCATCGGACCAATAGCTCTGACAGGTGATCTACAGCTCAAGCTCATGACCTCCGACCATCTGAACCTTACAACCTCCAGCTTGGGAAATGATGAGGTATGTCCGGACCTCCACCCCCCAAAGGCCGGACCTATGCTATCCGATGGACGTCCGAAGCTTCGTCCTTCAAGCACCAGCCGGGCCTTCACCTTCTAGAAGAAGTCTGGAACCTTGCTCACCAAGCTCCTCGGGACCAAGCACACTGCAACCATCGGTAATACAACCAACAAATAAAGAAAGGTAGACAAGCACAGCTAAAGGCACTACTTAACCTCTTGTGGCAAAGGTTACTAAAAGGGTGATTATGGTTAGGAACACTAAAAAGGATGCATCAGATCACACTAGAGATAGCCAAGCAGAAGGTCAACCTCTATGAGAGGTCACATCGCCAACAGGACTTGGGACTCTCTGGTCTGACCAAGTCAGAAGGTCCTCTCAAAGACTATTGGATAAAAGGGAGACACATCCCTCACCCATTTACCTATATATAAGACCATAAGGAATGGCAGAAGGTAGGTCTCACCACCCAGAACTCTCTCTCAGCTTCTCTTCATACAGAAAACACTTATTCTTCTTACATACAAAGAAGCTTATTCTCACACCGGAGCTTGGTCACGAGGTTCCACCCTCGTGACGAGGCTAACGGTGGTCTGTTTTGCAGATCATTCAGGCTTATGAGTTCCATATGAGCTTCCACCATCTGATGTTGACCTCAAGAAGATCCTTGCTTCAACGGGGTCAATAATGGTGAATTGATGATTAGAACTTGAGTCATATGTTAAATTATGTTATT
Organism: Dittrichia graveolens; assembly: GCA_038502395.1. NCBI lineage: Eukaryota > Viridiplantae > Streptophyta > Magnoliopsida > Asterales > Asteraceae > Dittrichia > Dittrichia graveolens. The sequence continues at coordinate 33,484,249 of JARJIL010000003.1, read as the reverse complement.
GTAGTGTTTATGAACTCCTATTGGTATCCCAAACCTTGTACATATACTGGAAATTGATAATAGCAATTTAAGATTGGTGGTTTGAAATGGTTTTGGAGCAATGTAGAACACTGCAGGTCGTCCCTACTTCGACATCGTAGTGCGACCCATTATGGTGTTGCGGCGCGATCTTCCCTACAATTGAATGTTGCTGTTTTTCAATGGTTATTGGTACTTGGGATGGTTTATGGTATTTTAATAAGTTCAACACATAGTTGGGGGGTTTAACACTAGTAATAGTATATGTATATGTTGTATGATAATCTAAGTGAACTTGTATGTATGCAATAGGTAATTAAGCAAACAAGAAGAGCCGAATCCATTTTTGTGTTCCTTTAAACACTCAGGTGAGTACCGGATTCCATGAGTCCAATAAAGGGAGGTTTGAATGCTAATTGAGCTAAATGACCATTGTATGCTAGTTATTGCATATTAGAAATATATGTTTATGCGGTTAAGATTAGAAAGTGAATATTGGCTTGATAATTTATATGTTAGACATGTATATAAGTACATGTGCATATATTTGTGATATTTTGATGAATACAAGTTATATGTAAATGCATGCATGCTATTGTCCCTATAAAGGGTTATTGATGAGCTATGTGAATGTCCGGACATATCTGTTATTGAAGGTCAGCTTTGGCTGGGTCCTATGGGCTTTCGGGCATTTGTTCGGGATCAATGGTACTCGAGTGCCGTTCCTTTAAACTCTTGGGGTGATTGCCTTAATTGGCTAAGCTTACTGAGCCTATGGCTCTAGAACGAGCAGTAGAGTCACTTATGTGATGAAACCAGCATGGTTGGAAGTGCTTGATTCCCCCGGTGGAAGTTGTTGAGCTGGACTAGCTATCCGGCAAGATATAACACCCGCTAGACATGTCAGCACTACTGCTATATGATAGGATAGCATTGTATGCTCATTCCTGATGTATGACTTGCTTTATTGTATTCATGCTTGTCAATATTCACTAGCTATTTTAAATAGCTAATGTTGTTGGTGTTTCCCTTTTTACAGATAAAGATTAGGCAGGCTTGGTGAGGTTGGGACTCTTGAAGCTTTGTGCATACTTTTTAGGAGGAACACTACTTTTGGTATTATAATACAATGGTCAGTTTAGATTAAAGTAACACCGGGTTTCATGTTTGGTAGTTTTTGTATTGTATATTTGTATATACACCAAACATGTGTTTTGAAACTGTAATAGTTAATAGGGTTTGTTTGTTTGTTTGTTTAAAATTCTACTGCTTCGTTTTGAAATATTAGTTAAGTAAACGAACATGTAAATATTCAAATTACAAACGGACCCATGCAGTTTGAAAACTCAAATTATACTGATTTTTAATATAGCAAAGGCGGTGTTACATAAATCAGACTTAATGGATCAAAATCACATAAAAACTCTCGGTTTCATCATACGGTTCTACAGTCCAAAAAACTTAATCAAAACTCTATTAATTTATCATCAATTACTATAAGATTGATATGAAAATGATCACAACAACATAAGGAAAGTCACCCGATGATTCTTTCACAAAAACCACGTGATTTGATGATGAATGCTCGATTTCACCCTCTCGGTTGTCACGGTAACACCATACACACACATAGTGCATGTTACCTATGGTGTGTTTGGAATCAATGATGGAATCCGGAACAAAACAACAAATGGGCCATCAAATATGGTTTTGGGGAAGAATTCTAAAATGCATTTCTTGGAAATGCATTGCTGTATGGTTTTGTGCCAAATTCATTCCATGCATTTCTTTTCTTGGAAATGCATTGATGTATGGTATGTGCAAGAAATTTCCATTGAGGTGATGGGAGAGCATTTTGAAAAGTTAAAGTAGTGAGTGAGCTCTCATATCCCATATCTCTAAATTGATCAAGAATAAGTCTCTAGAAAGAGTGTCAATACCTAAGGCATCATTCAGTCTGAGATGCATACGAATCGAACTCTCAATTATTACCACCATCTTACCTTTTACTTTAATGTACTTAGAACCTTTGAAATCCTCATAGGATGAAGTGACCTATAAATCATTCATATGATCGGTATATATGGTTTGGTTTACGGTCGGTGCATAAATGATGTGCGACCTACATATGAAATCAGTAATTTCATAGAATCCAATTGATTCCTTAACCTTTTCCAACATAGCTAAAATATAGTGTTGATCACAATACACTAGACCAAAATTCAATTGAGATGATGATGAACTTGAGGCCATTGTAACAAATTTGATGTTGAAAAAGATGGAACGAGAAGTTAGACTTTAGGGTTTGTAAGAACTCAAGAAGATGGGTATGATCAACAAGAAATCAAGAATTTTGGTGTAAGATTATTTGCGTAACTCTGAAATCACTTCCTAATTTGGCTTTTATACTTCTGAAATATCTTCTAGTGGAACCTGTAATAACTGCAATTCCAATGAATCTAAACGTCCTTTAGTACTAACGGAAACAAGCAGTACTAAAACTTGACAACAGTATTACCCAAGTTTAGCAGTATTAATAACACTAGCAGTATTAATTAAGTCTAACAACATTAGGTTGAAAGACAACATTAACAAGGCTAGCGGAATTAATATTGTTAACTAAGATAGTTCTACAAGAGGTATTAACAATATGAGTAGCAGTATTAACTTCTGACCCTTTCTCATCAAACAAAACAACTTTGCCATTATGCCGGAACCTTTTAAATACATTAGATACTTCTGTTATGTGCCTAGAGCAATCTCTAACCTTACCTGCTCTGCACATTCAATTAAATGATCACTCACTTTTGGGAACCCAAGCCAAAGTGGTTTTAGGTTATCCTTATGCATCAAAATAACTTATTTCTTTTAACACTTGCATTTTTCTGAGATCATCATTATTCAAAACATCATGACTTGAGTATTTTGAAGTAATTTTAGTCCTAACAGTATTGGTAGTACTAACAGAGCAATCATTACTAACATTTGTTTTAGCACAATAGATTCATTCATTAACGATGCAAGTAGTACTATCATATGCTTAGATCTTTGGTTCCTTATGAGTAGTAGTAGATGAAATAGCTTGAGATTTTGAACTAGCTTCATTTAATCTTACCCACACTTTCTTCTCAGACTTTAAAGGTTTTTTAAACAACTTTTGGCTTTGCTTTGAACACTTGTTGCTTAACCCTGTCAGTATTAACAAACCTTGATGCCGCTGGTTTGTTATACTGACAGTTTTGCATATTTCTTGAAAACAACTTTGACCTTTCATATCTGAAATGATTTCTTCTATAGATTGGACTAAAGAAACATGTTTTTGCAGTGTGATTTCTTTTTCCACACATAAAACATGGTTTTGGTTTAGGAGCTTTGAAATTGATACCACAATTATGTGTCATTTGTTGAGTCTGATTCCTAATTTCCTCTAATGGTTGATTTGTGAGTATTGCAATAAGAAAAATGATTATTTTTAACATTTGACTCAACTATCTTCCTTTTTTCTTTGACTTTTTCAGATTTAACATAAGAGGTTCCTCCAAATTCAATAGTAATTATATAATTTCTAGAGGAATATTTGCATGCTTAACTACATTTCCCATTTCTTTTTCAGACTTATCCACTTCATTTTCCTCAATTTCTTCTTCTTCATCCTTCTTACAAGTGGATGAACTAGGATCAATCTTATTAACTTCTAGGGAAATCTTTTCATTTGAGTGCTTAGCACCTACGTCCTTTGTGGGTGGTATATAATTCTAATTGTAAGAGGTGCAACACTCTTGTACCCTATACCTGATTTGAGTTTATCACGAGTTTGAGACTTGATCAAATTCTCAACTGTTACGAAAGCATACTTCAATTTTTCTACATCAAGCTTAACTCTATCGGATTCTTTATTAGCTTCCTCAAGTTCCTTCAAAGTCTTTTCTAACTTCAATGTTAATTCTTCTTTCTCCCATTTAGCATAAGCAAGATCATCTTAGTATTGTTTTTCATTTTTAATATATGCTTTTACTTGTTCCTCAAAACTTCTTATGATCAAACTAGTCTCTCTCCTTCTTTCTTCCCATTTGGTTAAAGTATCACACATGACTTTATTATGATCTCTATATTTCTTTACAGTATGAATGCATTCTGTTGAACAAAGTTTAGCGTTTACCTCTTTTGGAATATCAGTAGGAGTTAGTTGTGTGATGTCTGCCATCAGTGCTTGATTTTGTGTTCCATATACTGCATGATCACTCGAATCGAATCCAAGTGCATCTTGAGATACCAATGTTGTTTCTCTATAACTTTCTTGACATCTTTCACTTTTGCGTTCCCTTGAAAAGTGTCCCATTTTATAACATTTGTATCATTCAACCTTGCTTTTATCAAAACCAGCATTATCCTCCCTTTTTAAAAGCAAAATTCCTTCTACCAGTCTTTTGAATGAACCTTTTAGCTCTCATGGTGAGCATGTTGAATCTGGTCCAAATCATTATTAGTCAGTGCAAAATGCACATAACTAGCAAGAAAAGATTCCAAGATAGTATCATTTGTATTTTCAGATTTGATACTTCAAGATCCTTTGAATTGTTTGATCTCTTAGGTTCACTCCCTACAGAAGACAGAAAAGCAGCACTTTGAGAATTACCTGTAGTTTTTCTCTTTGCTTCAATGTCACCTTCAAAGACTCTTAGATTATTGTATAGATCATCAAGCTCTTTGTCGTCGGACTCGTCACTTTGCCTGAAGGACACAGTGTACATAGTCCATTCATCTCCCAAAGATCTGTGAAACTTCTTATTCACATCATCCTGATCAATTTTGACACCTACAGTTGCTAGTTCTTCAATAAGCTTTTTAAACATATCAAAGGTTTGTGTCATTGATTCTTCTTTTCTAGCCTTAAAGTTTTTATATTTTTGCTACAAGTAGGATCTTTGATTTCTTTTGGTGCTTTTGGATCCTACAAATCTTTTCTCTAAAGCTTCCCATAATTCCTTAGCATCATTGCACCTGCTAAACTAATGTTGATATTCATTTGGAATACCGAACAGGAGGGTCAAGGCTTTCATCTCACTCTGTGTTTATTTCCTTTCCCTATCATTGGTCGGATGAGGCCTTTTCTTTACATTTCCATCTTCATGAAACTCAACTGCTCCTATTTGACCATTTTCAATAACATCCCACATAGTATAAATCAGTGAGTAGAATGTATTGCTTAATGTGAAGTTTCCACATGTCAAAGTCATTTGATTTTAACATTGGAACTTTGGACACCATAACTCACTCATTCAAGTCAGCCATGATTTACGATACACAAAGATTTGAATAAAGACATATTAAAATCCTTGTTGATCTTAGATCAAGAAAAACCACAAAAAGTGATGGCTCTGATACCACTGTTAGGATCGGATTAACAACTCACACACGAACAATCCAATAATAAACAAAGAAGTTTGCAGAATAACACTTTGAGTAACAAGGAATATTATATTGATAACTTGATTCAAACGGTTACAAAGAATAACAATCAAAGCCAAATTTCTTGATTATAGACATACAATACTTATCTATTGTAAGGATCAAGAATAAATCTTGAAGCTACAACTCTAATCATACTCTTATGCTTTTGATATCTACATACATACAAGTATTAGTAATTGAAATGATTTTAAAACAAAATCAACTAATTATGCTAACAGAATCAGTTAATTACATATAGATAACAACACATCTTATCCATAATTATCATCCCTAAAATGAAGGAATTTATCATTATCACGATTAGCAACATTAACTCTATTTTCTTCATAAAAAGCATTAACTTCCTTCAACGAGTAGTAAGTTCGTTGTTGCAGCATTAACTGTGTACTAGTAATAGTAACTTTAATACTACCGGTATTAACTTTGATCACCAATACTAACTATAAACAATCAGTATTAATATTTTTTTGCCAGTAGTACTCTTCAACACAGTCAACATTAATTATCAAACTATTTTCAAACAAAATTTTCAACCCAACAACATTGTACGCAACCAAGTTTACGATTAGCATCCGTTGTTCTTGCAGAAGTGTGTAATATGTGCTAAAGCACCTAGATTGGTTGCTTTGAAGTAGGATAGTTAATATCTTCCCATTTAAAGTAGCGTTGAGCTATATTTATCGGTTCTTCAACTTGTGATCCTGATTGGCCTATAGTACCCGTGTTGTATTTTTCCACAAAGGTGTTCCCATCATGATACAAGGTTTTAAGTTATCAATTAGATGGCTATGGTCTCATAAAAATGGTGGTAGTGTAGACTTCTCATCTATAACTTGATGTGAATTCGGTAGTAAAATTGGAAACCACTAAGGAGTAAGACATTCTCTTATATTAGCTATCTTTTAATATATATATATATATATATATATTAGACTAACACGTATCAAATTTATTGGACGATGTTATCCCTTCATTTAATAGAATAAATTTAATTATGTGATCTAGACCATCTATTTAATCAAATTTTGAATTCTAAAATATTTATCCTATATAAAATATTAATATATAATATTTAACCAAATTATTAATTTTATCATTTTAAAATTATTTTATAATAATTTTAAACTTTTTAACGAAATGATGGATGGATTGTATAATTAATATAATCATGTCTCTTCGTATGGGATACCATGTTCATGCTACCACGTTTTCCATCAACTTCATGTCTATATTTCCATCACTGGCCTTGGTGTTGACAACTTGATGCCATTTCTCGCCATTTTTTTAAATTCTCATTTCTTTTGTGATTTATAATTATTTAATAACTTTTTATTGATGTTTAATATTTAATTAATTTATAAACAACTCGTGTATCACATAGGCATATAATCTTGCATATTTATGTATGTCTATTATCGACCTGGAACATATTTATGTATTCTTAAATAATAAGTAACTGCATGGAATCCTTTCAAGTGACTATTTGGCCCAGTTAGTTCACGATGAATTTTACTACGACAAAAAGCATTTAGCTCTGGTTATTTAGGACATTTAACCCCGGTTTTAGGAGGGGTTGAAGGGGGGAGGCGACTAAATGTAGGTAATCAACCCCGGTTAAAAAATCAGGGCTAAATAGTCTTTAATCCCGGTTAAAAAAAACAGGCCTAAATATCTTTAACCGATGTTAAAACACCATGTCTTTGATGTCCTATGTACATCATTTTCTTATTGTTTTTCAGCCATAAAGAATGCGCGTGAACTTGAAAAATAGGGCAAGAGATAATCAATCTTCAAGCTTTGCTACTAGATTCAAGAGAAGATTCAAGTTCTAATCTGCTATTAATCATTCTCTAGTCATCTCCATCCTTGTGGTTAGTTCTTGTTCCTTGTTTTTCAAGTTTCACCAAGTTAGGTTCCAATTGGGTTTAATTGAATTTGATCCCAATAATTGATTATAATGTTACCAATCTGTTTCTAATTGGTTTCTAAGTGTATAGAAATCAAAATCTGGAATTATAATGATGTTTTTGATTGATTTCAAGAATTATAGTGTAAATGGGTCAAAATAGAGATTTTGATCCCAAACTCTGAATTTGATGTTTAGATGCATAAAAAGTGTGTCTTTAGGTTGGTTTTGATGTGTTATTTCACATATGGATGGTAGAAATCGATTGGTAATGTTCTGGTTATGTTTTGGGATGTTTTGGATAGGAAACATCAGGTTCTGCACGAACCTGCTGTTGTAAATGGAAAGGCACGGGCGTGCCTCTCAAGAACAGACCGTACCACAGGGCGTACCCTAGGAGGCACGGCCGTACCTCCCAAAGGTACGGGCGTGCCTAACCCTAGCAAGTCCGGGGGTGCCCTGCAGTCACGGGGTGTACCTGGCGTGCTTGCCTAAGTCCGGGGCGTGCTTTACCAGGCACGGGCGTGCCTTGGCTAGGTACGGGTGTGCCCTACCTCTGACAGATTCAGTTTTACAAGGTTTTAATATCTGGAAACCCAGTTTAGGTACTCTAGTTGGTCTAGGAGCTTCTGTATGGTAGTGTATAATATTCTAGCTCGTCAGGTGAGTGTCTGGTAACATAACGATTAATATATCTATAACATATATTAACAAAGAATTGTGAATTGTATACCATGACTTATAGACACACTTGATTAAGTGTAGGTTGCATGATGATGCTAGATTTAACATGTTAACACAGTATGATACACACTTGATTAATTGTAGATTGTAAAGCATGATGATGCTAGGCTTTACTTATTGATACATTATGATATGCACTTAACTAGATGTATATTATGTTGATAAATGATTATATGTGCACATTGAAGATCCGATTGGATCAGATATTTGTTTGTGAATGGTCCGGATCCTAAGGACAAAGCTGTCCTACAACAAGAACAAAGTTGTTCTATTTTAAGGACTAAGCACTCCTCTTTGGGTATAGCTTATGGCTGTACACAAAGGAATCGGTTGATTCCAAAACATAATGGTTGACCGCTTTACATCTCACCCACCAGAGCGGTTGATGTGTCTGGTACCCCAGTTTGGTGCATTGAGCCGGGTTAGCTCCCCTGTGAGATATATCACCTTTTGACTATGCTAGCTCATCGCGAGATGCTAGGATATCACTGTTTGAGCATGATTGATGATATGTGATATGTTTATATTGATTGCATGCTATTTGGTACTCACTAGCTATTATAGCTAATAGATACTACTCCTCACATGTGCAGGTGATCCCAGTGAGCTTGGGAGCCTACGGGTAGCTAATTTTCTTAGGAGGAACACTGTCTTTTGTATAACTCTGATATTATGGTGTTCTTGTAACAGATAATGGTCGAGTGGTTTAGTAACAGTAACACCAAACTTTGTATGTGACAACTTTTGAATGTATAATATTTGCCACTTGTTTTAATTCCGTTGCGTCTTTTAAATGAAAAATATAAATTAGTATTTTAAAAAGAAAAATTTGGTTCTCGAAATAACGGTGTTATATTCTTATTATTATTATTATTATTATTACTATTACTATTACTATTACTATTACTATTACTATTATTATTATCAGTATTATTATTATTATTACTATTATTGCTATTACTATCTATTATTATTATTATTATTATTATTATGATTATGATTATGATTATGATTATGATTATGATTATGATTATGAATATTATTGTTATTGTTATTGTTATTGAAAATCAGTGTTGATTTGGTATTCAAATGCTACGTGGTAGACAATCGCCGATGGATTAGGGCAAGGAATGCAATTTGTTCCCTATAATTGCATATGGAATTCGATATTATTCTGAAATTGAATTGGTGATTTCTAATCCCCTGTTACTTTTTGTTTCTTTAATTAAAATATCATTGATGTAGTCATTCTAACGATGTGTCCCGAGATACATTAAGAAAATAAAATAAAAGAAAAAAAAATTAACAAAAGAAAAAAAGAAATAATAAATAATTTTAATTTTTCGTGTTTCCAAGCTCGAAAAAAAATAAAATTGGATTATTAACTTTTTGTTCAATTGAATTCTTTTCATTGAACACCGTCTATCATCTTTTGCCTTACTTCTCATAGTTTTCTTTAAATGTAGTTTTCATTTTAGTTTTGCTATTTTTTCCCCTGGACAGATTCTTGGTCAAAATTAGTGACATTTCTCCTGGGTGTGCTTCGATTGTTGTTATTTCATCATCTATCAAGAACTTAGATGAACAAAGCTTGGACCTTTTTTGTCATCGCAATTTATTTACTTATTTTTAATCGTTCATTTGTATTCTCCTACTTCTAATTGTAGAAGTGCTTTTCTTGAGTTTGATGGTAAATATCATGTTTAAATATTGGAAAAATGATGTATGAAGCTAAAAGCATGTATATAGGTGCTTCCATACTCGTAAACAACTAAATGAGTATATGATTAAATGATTAACATACCTCTCATTTTAAATATCTTCATTTCATATATGCTTCTTTTTTATTTCTAAAGTGAATTCACTTATTTTAAACCATAATATTTGAAGTACTTAACATAGTTTTAACCTAATACGTTAGAGTTGTTTCCCAAAAACTTAAAATATGACACTTGATTGATTGTTTACATTTATTGTTGTGTGTCTTGCTCTGAACTTTGAACGATGGAAGATGTCATCTTCCTATGATGATCCTACACCTAGAAGTAATATTTTGAGCTCTAAAATAGTTGTCTGAACTAATTATTTTAACCTTTATCTTAGTATACATATGATTAAAAAAATTTATTGTCTTGAACTGCATTTAAGGTAACTTAAAATTCATAATGCATTTTCTAATTTTTAAGGTTGAGGTGAAGATTATGTTTGTTTGATGAAACTACCAATTGTTTTAGGGTTTAGGATTTAGTTTGTTTTCTTAACACCAATTCTCTAATAAAATGCTCAACGAATTTTGCCTCATGTGTTCGGTTTATTGTCTTATAACTCTATGTGAACTGAAATCTCTCACAGAGTAAATGAATACGATGTTGATTTTGAGTTACATTTAAATGGTATGTGATTTCATTCAAAGTGACATATTGTGCAACCTTGGTATGATATGGCAGTGTCAGCTAATTACACAAAGTTATCTGATCGTTTAAGAATATCAAAATGAATTATTTTCCAGTTTACATAGAAAACTTGGCATTAAACATAACATAACTATTGATTTTGATAAATCCTATTTTTTCAAATTTTGAAAACCTTTTCGCTGTTTGCTTTGATGCAACGTTGGTAACCGACTGACACCATAAGCTTTATGTTCGATCAACTTTGAGAGTTAAAGGTTGTCCACTGCAATATTCACATTAATACGTACTGTAATGGATTGTTTGTGCTGTCAGATCAACAACTTATTTCTGTCACACTATGTATTGTTTTTGTGTGTCATGATTCTGTCCTAGTGAGATAGGTTTATAGGAGAATACAAATATAATCCCATGGTCGATGATTGATTCGGAAAAGATGTAGTTACGACTTACGAGCAACCATTCTCCTTTTAGTCTAACTTTTTTGTATAACCCAGTTTGACCCGTTTAAGGTTAGACAATGGGTTAGTATTGTTTTATAAGAGAAAATGGTACAAATCCTTAAAAACCTACTGCTAGTCCGAGATTGAGTACAACAACAAATGTTTATAAAATAGAGGGTTGAATAGAAACTTTAGCTTTTTGAAATTAAAGACACACAATCATACTTTTATATAATTCTTATTGATAATGAATCAATAATTACGTATAGTAGAAGCGGAAATTCTAAGTACAATAAAAGGTGGCAACAAGTGTCTAACATATAGACAAGCTATTTCTAAAACAATTAATGTTAAAGAAAGTTTAACACATGAACAAGTTTGTTTCTACACACTAAGCTAACTCTTGCTTCTTTGAAGATCTCAACTTATGAGATTGTTCTGTAGAAGTGTGTACTTGTTATTTGCATGTCCATCATACAAGAGTATATATAGAGAAATTGGCCTTCGGTTGGCTAAGAGAAATGAGACAAAAAGGAAGTCACAAGCCATTTGAATTAAAATATATAAGAATTATTAAGTAATACATCTAAGTTGTGAATGTGACTATACTTGAGAAATTATCAAGGTATGTGAATTGACAAAACGGATTACATACAAACCTTCTTGAATGCAATTACAAAGGAAATGATAAGTCACCATAATATAAACCACAAGAATAACTAGTTGAATACATCAAGAGATGAAAAGTAAGGATGAGGTCCTTAGGTGACCTAAACAGTTGCGTAATTGTAATTAGAAACTTTAAGAATGAACCCCTTAGTGGGGCAGAATGAAGATACAAATAATAATCATAGAATCATGCTAAGATCTAGTGTGATAAACTAAATGCTCGATTGTTGAGCGTGTGTTTAATTGATCAAACATGTATCCTTCCCAAAAGAATAATTTTGATATAATGAAAGAGATGTAACAAAATTGTCGAGTATATAATGATATTTTATGGTTCATATGAACAATGAATTATGAACATAAAGCTTCAGATGTGCAAATAATATGTAAACGAAGAGTTAATAATTTCCCAGAGCAGAGAATGAAACAAGTGTGAAAATAACCAACACTAATCATTGGTTACAAAAAGAATGAAGTGTGCATGCAATCAAAACAAAAGGGAGTCTCATTATTGTTGTAAAGGAAATTTGAAATTATGAGGCTTAAAAAGATGAAATATCTATGTATACTTGAAATGACAAAAAGGAAATTCAAGTGTGGTATGAATTTCCAAAAGATAATGATCTCACCTACGGGTGTAAAAATGATCATAAGGCTAGAGACTCTTATGGGTGAGTCAAGAAAGATCAAATATGCATTTATGAATATGTGTTGTGAAGTCGTAAGTGATGAAAAGCGATTACTAAAGTTAAATGTATAATGTTGATGATAATGAATAAGTGACACATAAATACAAATAAATTTTAGTTGATGTTATGAATGGGTAGTGTTTTTAATAAACACTATTCCTAACAAAGATAAAGAATATAAACCATTTAGAAAATAACAATGTGGAAGTAAGTAATGTTGGCACAGTAATATGTGTGAAATTCTTGGAATTACTTAATCTTTTTAGATTATATAAGATAAAGTATATATGTAATAAAGTAATGGTATAATTAAAAGAATACTCAAGAGATATTTCATGTATAATTTTAACTTTTGAGTAAGTTAAAAACTACACCTACAAGTGTAAGCGTCTTTGACGATGGTGATCCGTTTAGGCGGGTCGAGAGAGTTAAGGATGCCCTGATAAGGGAAGTATAAGTAATTTGTTGGAACTAATAATGTGAAATGTATGAAAGCATGATGAAAAGAAAATTAAAGTGCATGTAAAAGATTAATATTAGATAAAGTAAGTAGCAAGTCATGTTAAACACTACCTCAAATGAAAGACATGAATCCTTCATAAGTGTATAACAATAAAGAGTCGAAGTATTAAATATGTAATCGAGATTACATTATATGTTTCAGATTGTATAATGTACAAACATCTTCAGTGTAGAATGTGATAAAAGATAATTAAATTGATTATGATGGTATTTGAATCCAATGAATGAAAAGGGTGACTAGAATGCAATGTGAATATTTAATTCACCAGAATCAGGTAATTCAATCAAGATAGTCCTTACCTAAGGATTGATACCTAAACAAGTTTACCTATATGTAAAATTCATCATTCAAAAGTAAAGTATTTATGTACAGCTAACTGAAAGTGTTAATGAGAGAACCATAGATGAAACTAATGTGAATCATCGGTGATCAAAGTATAAAATTCCATGTTATGTAAAGAAAGAGAAAGATAAAAATTATTGAAATGTTAGTCTATGTATGTGCGCGTATAGATTAAAGAAATGAATATTTAAAATTTAGTCATGTTTTCAAATAAGACTATAAAAGGGAATGTGTGAATTATAATATATGCAATATAAACCAACTGAAGGAGAAGGTTCCAATATTGCTTTGGTAAATCCACATTATGTCTATATAGTAAGATGAGGAAAGAACTATCATAATCCAAAATATTTACAGATTATGGCTATAATACCAATATGAATCATAAGAGAAATAGGCATTATATGTAGATTTTGAGTATAAGCTAAACGATGACCCATTCGTATGATCTTGTGAAATATATGATGAGAAAAAAAGGTACGAACAATGTGAAACTATAACGCTCCAATTTTCAAAATTTAAAATAAAGCTTTAAACAAAAGCTATTTGGCTAAAACAGAATTTGATAAGCTGATGGAAACAAACAAAGTATTTTTGAACCCTCTGGTTCGTACAAAAGGTAATACTACCATAACTTATGTCAAAAAACGGTTTCCAATAAGCTTACTGTCAGCGAAAGCAATTAAAACATTTCATTTAAACCCTCGGGTTTGTATAAAAGAGATATGCACACATTTAAATCAAAAGTACTTTCCGATACACAAATAGGAGCGTTATTGTTTCAAATCACGTTTTAAACAGCCAACGGTCAAACCAGGGCCTTGTCTTGGTGCTAACACAACCTGCAAAACAATAACAAGCAGTATCTGCTAAGCTACAAGAGCTTAGTGAGAAATCTAATCTGTAAATCATATAAGCATGCACATACACATATTCGAATGCTGTCACAGTTCTTGTGGATACAGTACTGCAACATCTTAGCATCCACCAAGAAGGCTAAAATGCTGCTTGTAGCCCCTACTGCACGAAGCAGCATGCTACCCTCACGGTGATTCGAAGATCGATAATACACATTGCAATGCACATACAGATTCATGCATCTTCTACACTTTTTAATTGAGGTTCAATTGTGATTTACGATTCTGTTCCACTATAGTGCATTTTTCGTTGGGTACTCTAAGATTTGCGATCTTGGGGAATCTCACTTAAAAGACTCAACCCTCTAACCATTTTACGGATTCCACTAGTTATCTAGTTTTGATTCCCTTCAACGTAGTCTCAATTTATGATTCAAGACATTGAAGAACATTTGCGATTACCGAAACTCAGTCAGCTTGTAATCACTTTCAGTCCAACTCAATACTTAATCAAAATCAAATTCTTCAAGTTTTAGATTTGTGACGTCATTAAGGTAAACCCTATTGATTAATCGCATTATAAATGTAACATCCTCATGGGCCTATTCGTGCGCACTATTGGTACGTGAATTTAATTAAAAGAATTAAATGAAAATATACTTATAAGTATTAATAGAAAATATGCTATTGGTTAGTAAATGAGGTTCTAAAAATAATAAGAAAAATAGATGAAAATAATAAAATATTAAATGGTTTCAAATGAGGATTCCGAAAATATCTTCGTTAGTTGAAACGGTTAATCGGGTGTCGTGTTGTATGTTAAAAAGGGGAACAAAATACCTCTTTGTGGTGAAATGAGAAACTAGAGTCGGTTCTCATGTTTAAACACAGATAACACACATACACACACTCACGCACACGCATACAGACACACACACACCCTCACTTTCTTCCATTTTGTTCTTGAAGATTCAAGCCAAGAATCAAGATCAAGGCTGCAATTAATCACAAACTCAAGTCAATAATCTGCTCGAGATCACATCATCATCCTCTTCCTCTAGTTAGTAAGTCTCCTTCATCCTTGTTCTTCATTTTCAAGCTTTAGATAAAAAACGGGTCAATTAGAAATTGACCACAAAGCTTAGATTATTTGGTTCTAACCTATTATAGGATCCATTATAAGTGATTTGGGACTCATAGTATCAATTTTAGAAGTTAATTTTAGGTAGTTCTTTGAAAATAACCAAATGGGTCTGTTGGGGTATGTACCATACTAGGCTCAGCCGGACCTCACGACCATCCCACCAAGAGCTCTGACCAACTACAGGAACAACCTTCCATAGCAGAATCTTATGACCATCGGACCAATAGCTCTGACAGCTGATCCACAGCTGAAGCTCATGAACTCCGACCATCTGAACTTTACAACGTCCAGCTTGGGAAATGATGAGGTATGTCCGGACCTCCACCCCCCAAAGCCTTGGCTGGACCTATGGTATCCGATGGACGTCCGAAGCTTCGTCCTTCAAGCACCAGCCGGACCTCACGCTCGGGACCAAGCACACTGCAACCATTGGTAATACAACCAACAAATAAAGAAAGGTAGACAAGCACAACTAAAGGCACTACTTAACCTCTTGTGGCAAAGGTTATTAAAAGGGTGATTAAGGTTAGGAACACTAAAAAGGATGCATCAGATCACACTAGAGATAGCCTAGCAGAAGGTCAACCTCTATGAGAGGTCACATCGCCTGCAGGACTTGGGACTCTTTGGTCTAACCAAGTCAGAAGGTCCTCTCAAAGACTATTGGATAAAAGGGAGACACATCCCTCACCCATTTACCTATATATAAGACCATAAGGAATGGCAGAAGGTAGGTCTCACCACCCAGAACTCTCTCTCAGCTTCTCTTCATACAGAAAACACTTATTCTTCTTACATACTAAGAAGCTTATCTCACACCGGAGCTTGGTCACGAGGTTCCACCCTCATGACGAGGCTAACGGTGGTCTGTTTTGCATATCGTTCAGGCTTACAAGTTCCAGACGAGCTTCCTCCATCTGATGTTGACCTCAAGAAGATCCTTGCTTCAACATTTGGCGCCATCCATGGGACCGATTTTTCTCAACGATGGAATCGTCTCCCTTCAAAGACCTTTGGTTCGTCTGGAAGCGTAACTACTCTATCCTGCATCTCTACCATGGACTATGGTTGTTTTAACCACTCAAACCTTGGATAACCTACAAAAAAACACAAATGAAACTAGAATTAGAGCTCTAGAACTACTACTTTCTCAAAACACTTAGCTTTGAAGTCATGAGAAGGAGGAGAGATTACAAAAGATTCAAACAAGGTTGAGTTTCGATGAAGAGGCTAATGCTAAAGGTTTCAGATAAACACTTGGTCCTTCTCACATGTCAACATCTTTTTTACAACCTTTGCTACAACTTAACTCGCAACTTAGAGAAGTTGCAACTATCTCTAGCCATACTAAACCCAAGGATGCACGTTGTGGGACCTCAAGGAGCTCTCTATTCTTGACCTTTGGCAATCCTTCAACATCTCCGTCACAATAGCCTAAGCCTTGGGCGGAAGCATTACAAACTTATTAGAAGCTCGTACTCAAATTCGAAGTTCACTCAGACCATGACTGAAGGTTGGTTTAGACAAAAGAAGCAGTTGCTCCAGAGGTTAACTTTCAGTGGTACTTCAACATACTCCATTGTTACAATAGTCCAAACTTCGGATCGAAGGTTGATTCGGACAAAAGAAGCAGTTCCTCCGGAGGTGGACCTTCAGCAGTCCTTTAATGGACTCCAATGCTACAATAGCCCAACCTTTGGACTGAAGGTTCGTTTAGACAAAAGAGGCTGCTGCTCAAAGGTTAACTTTCAATAGTCCTTCGAAGGACTCCATTGTTACAATAGTCCAACCTTTGGACCAAAGTTTGGTTTAGACAAAAGAAGCAGTTCCTCCAGAGGTTGACCTTTAGCAGTCCTTCAACGGACTCCAATGTTACAATAGTCCAACCTTCGGATCGGAGGTTGGTCCAGACAAAAGAAGCAGTCCTTCAGCTACAAGCTCGTGTTCTGGCCTGAAGCTCCGAACTAACCTTAAATAGAGCTCGATCAGGAACTGATTCATTCACCTATATCACAGGTTCTAAGTATCAAACCTATTATATTATATTACTTATGTGTGATCTTGCCTATGATATGCATAATACTTGGAAGACCTTGTTTATGACGTGCATGATACCTACATGATCTTGTTTATCATTATGCATGATAATTGCTCTATTTCAAAAAGTTTTCCCTAGTGGTGAAACATACCTTGTAATGAGACTTGTTCATCCTTATTTTGGCTATCAATTTAGACCTACGTAAGGAATAAAGCCACCAAGATGAAATTTTTCGGTGCTTGGGCAAACAACTATCATGAACGTTGATGAAACATCGATGAAGCACTTGTAGTTATTTCTATAATGAACTCAAGTCCATGAAAAAGTATGTATTTCTTGCATATTAAAATAAACTTGCTGACCAGCACATAACTAAAGATGAGAACATAATGCTACATTTACTTCATTTAATCCTGCATAAATCATGTCCTTATTGTTTAGTCTGCCTCTTTTGCTGCTTCAGCATACTTTTGTTTTCATTTAGCCCTAGTTAAACCAAAAGAAAAAGAATGGGGAATAAGACCTTTATTTCTTGCATTTGACTTCTAGATCCGAAGGATTTCAAATACGATAGTAGAGCTTCTTCCATCTTTTCTCCGACTAAATTCCATAGCTTCTCGTCTAATCTTAGCTCATATATACATGTATATATATATATACCCTAGTATAATATAAAAGAGTAACACTCATTTATAAAAAAGGAAGGAAAAAAATAGTTGATGCATCGAACAACCAGTGGATCACGGCCTTGTCATCACTCATCCGAAGAAGAATCATCACTCATCCGAAGAAGAAGCTGACCTAGGCCTGAACAACATTGTCTTCCATCTTGTGATGTGAGTTGATGCCTTAAACTATTGGGTTAGGAACTACTACTTCATACCTCCATCCTTTAAACAAATTACCTTTGACATATGAAATATTTAGAAGTTCATTCCTAAAACTAATACACAAATTCCCATAAATGACCATCCTACATACTTAATTAAATAGTGAAATCATGAATAAACAAAACACACTTTGTCCTGATTTGGTAGACACGACCATGTGCGTTTACTATCATTTTCTATAGCTTACCTTATATCGCCGCCTTTCACGCTTATACACTAGCATGGACCACTCTCGTTGAACGTTGGACACCTTTTCACCATACATCCCACGACTGAAGCAGAGGTCCAATCCAAACCTGAAGTCTAATTCGAACCACATGTTAAGTCTGGACCAGAGGTCCAATCCAGACCAAAGATGATACCACTCTTGTCCAAATAACAAATAAGAGACGTTAGTCAATATACTTGCTCATAATATTTGATTGCAGAATTAGGATGCTCTAGCTTAGGTTGATATTTTTAAAGATAAAGATGGTAAAGAATCACTCTAATAATTAAAGAACCTCAATAGGTCAATACAAATACAATACACATAAAAATATGAGAGAAGTAATATTTAACAATAAACCTTCCATATCCTTCCACTTAAACTTAAAAATAGGTTTATTACCCGCCTTTCAAACAAAAAAGAGGTGACTTAATTGGAGCTACTTCCGGCTACTTTCTCGAGGTCCATAATATTCATGTGATTGATCCATGACTATTCATTGTTTATTCGCATTCACAAACTTTCATAGCTACCTCTACTACTAGAACCTTTAATATCGGCACTTGGCATGACATTTTGCAACGTCATCATTTTTCGGCGTTGACTACTTATTATCCATTACCTTTCCTATTCTCTACACACAAAAAACGTTTGCTGAATTTTATATGAGCAACCATGAAAGCCTTAGTCAATAAGAACAACTAATATTTTCAACCTTACACAAATACACCATTATGTTTGTGGTTTTAATTGATTTCTTTTCCCCGCAAATAACTAATAGGCAATTGCCTATTAAAAAATATTCACATTAAGTAAAAGAAAATCATCCACCAATAGTACAAAAACTTGTCTTTGTCACCATATATACTAGGTATATTTCCAACTGTAAAGTTGGTGATGCATAATATAATTAAACCATGTTAAACAAAAAATAACAATATATGCATATACGTTGTAATCATCCACCTTTAGCGTGCATCATTACTTGTTCACTTCAACGAAGCTCTGTTGCCACCTTCAGCCTGCCATCCTTCGGCATTGGCACTTTCAGCTTAGCATCTTTCGATATGCAGACTACCTGACCCACCTTTATGAAGCTTTAACATCCCAAACACATTTATTCTGGTGATAATTCTAAAGCTTCACCATCGGTGAAGAATACATGTTGAATGTTATAAGGTCACCTAACGAATGTTTAGTCCGTAACCTTCTGAAGCAAAAAAGGAGTAGCCTTTAAAGTTCATTATACTCCAACCTTTAACCCTCAATGCTTTGACTTTTGTCACTTGCATAATTTATGCCTCAAGTATGGATACCTTTAACATTTGTATCCTATGGGCTCAAATCCCAGAGAATATATCTAAAACTACTCTCAAAACACCATCTGGTTTATAAGTAAAGCATTTACTTGCTTATACATATATGCATGACAAAGTCCAAACAAAAATCGTTCGTTTGAAAATAACCATGATACTATTGAAGGAAGTCAATGTAAAACGCATCAACAATAGTACAACTACAAACTCTCACTTATACTAACCATCATAACTCAAGTATGTTATATTCATCGAACTAAGATAAAACCCATTCAACAAGTAGGTCTTCTATTGCAGTATAATGTCACAACAATTGTCATATGTTACTCATGGTACTCCTAGTTTATCAAATTACTTTTGTTCAGTCATTATAAATTGACCACAATTGCCGAACATTATTCCACTACTAATTCAATTTTCTTGTTCAACCACTATTCTCCGGATATTATCGTCCGACACTGATATGTCAGCACATTTCAGTTATATTTGCAAATAATGCATTTATATTTTCAAACGACCATAAGCTCGTGACAAATTAAAATACCATGAACAAGTTGGTAAAACATATAAAAAGGGGAGAAACTTTCTCACGTAGTTACATACATGAAATAAACTTCTGTGAGTTCAATAGTACTAGCTAGTACAACTGAACTGAAGGACTATAGTAGTATTGTACCACCATACTTGCCAAAGATATGGTTGATTTGTGGCTCTTGTATGAGAAATGATATTTTATTTTCTCAATTATTATTATTATTATTACTATTGTGACTGACAAATAAGAAAAGAAACTGTATATATGCTTGTATCTATTTTAGGACTATACACTTACAAATAAGTCATCGCATGTTATACACCGAAGCATGCTCTACCATTTGATAAAAATCTTACGAGGACAAACATGACCTTTTTCAGAATTGATTTGGGATCGAACCATTTTCAGTGAACAATATATAGTGAAAGAAAGGAATGAACTTACACAAATGTTATTTATCAACATCATTCTTATCGCTGTTGTTCGGATTGACATTGTTAATATGATCAATATTATTCCAATTGACATTATTTTATTCAATTAAACGTGGGCGTACTGGGTCGAACACGCCCGTACCTTACATAGGTAAACCTGTGCCCCGGTACGCCGGACCTCCTTAACAAAGGCGGTCACGCCCGTGTCTTTCTGGTTTCAGCAATAGTTCGCCGACTGTCTTGCTGTAACTCCGGCTAAAACACATAAACACCCAATCTTAACTCATAAAACGCTACTGGGGTGTTTTCTTACACCCCAAACAACATCTAAACAAGAAATAGCAATAGTAACATAATCAAATCTTGATTCACCATGAATCAACCTTAAGACCCACAATAACTTCAAGAACATGGCTAACTATGTTACCTCAATCTTGTATGAATGCTATGATCAATTGTTACCACTTGATTCTCGCTGTTCTTGATCAAAATATAGAAAAGAAACTTGGATGGAACTTGTCTACATAAGTTTGATTGAAACAAATGAAGACTTTGACTAACTAGAGTCAATGCTAGTTATATATATAAATATTTGAGAAATGTCACAATTGGCCCCTCTACTTTTCTTGTTTCAAAATAAAAACTTTAATCCCTCAAGTTTAACCAAAACTGTAATACTTGATTATTTATTAAATTATGAAATTTCACACTTCGGGTGTTACAACTCTCTCCCACTTGAAAGGGATTTCGTCCTCCAAATCAACTGCTGGAGTGTTTTAGATAACTACATGTTATCTCTTTCTCAGGTTTCTCAGAACTACCTTTGTATTTCCACTGGACCTTATCTCGTCCAATATGTTTACTGTCAAAACTCATATTTCCAATAGTATAAATTCATATGCAGACTTGTCTGCTCAACATTTTCTGAGATATAACTCATGACAAATCTGCTGACTCTAAGTCTACACGTAACCTTTTCCATATAAGCAATAAATCTAAATGGTCCAATCAACATCGGACCTAATATCCACCTTATTCTCAATCTATTATTGCTCTTTTATAGTGACATATTAATATAACATAATATTCTCACTTGTCACTTATCGACGATATACGATTATTTGTATAGCTCTTTTATCTATTTGGCCGGGCTAATAACAATATATTCTCATTTAATAAATTGTTCTGTTTTCACTGTACTACCTCATTGTTACTCATTTCTTTCTGATCCTGATGTTTGACCTCTCTTACCACATAATATGCCGTACGGCGGCATCTCGATACTGAAATAATAATTTGTATAGTATATAAAAATTTTGCTATCACTAAATAAAAACTCCAGTTTCTTTTAAATATACAACATACGCATACACCACTTACTTTCAATCGATTGAATTGTTCTCTCACTTACTCATATAATAAAACATGTTTCTCATCTCTTCATAAAAATTCTTTTCAAAATTTGAAATAAATCGGTTTTCTTCATCTGATTTAAAGAAAACTAGGACAGCAATAAAAACAATTTCTTTACATAGATATCAACTAACATTTGGAGAATTAAAATTTTCTCGATGGAAAGTACATTATTTTAAATAGTCGGTTTACAACCACTCATATCATTTTAATCCCACCGGGTTGAAATTTCTCATATGTTTTTATATTCATCCCTCATTTTCAAACTTTTGTAACACGTTTCCCACATACTTGGCTACCTCTGGCTTCATGACTAGCCACCAATATTTCCCTTTTAAGTCTTCATACCTTTTAATTGTAATTAAGAATTTAATTCTGTGTTTTCAGCTCAAAAGCTTTATCTAGCTTTCTACCACTAGGTGCTTGTATTCAATTATAATAATTTAATAAATTATAATTATTTACTTTAGGGTTGATTGCATGTTCCTCGATCCGCTTTTGCCATGGTTTTCATCTTTACTGTTTCAATTGTGTATTTCATATTATTATAGTTAAGGGTATAATTTTGATCTTTCTCAAAGATTCATTTCTTTAATTCAACTCTGCTAAGTAGAAATTACATTTTCAAGAATAATTATTCTTTAACTGTTCCCGCTCTTTCTCGAGTAATAAATTTACTTCCATGATAATAATCGATAAACATTGATCATGCTCGTTTTTTTTATTTGTCAGGTCAACACCTAGCCTTTTGTTCAACTTTATATACTCCACCTCATACCTAGGCCAAGACCCAGAGATTTTAAGACTTCCACATCACTTCCATCCTATTCTTTTGGTATTACTGTTGAATTATTTCTGATAATCAACACGTACGTGACTCATCATTATATTTTACTTCAATTAGTATGATTAATTTATCAACTTTATATCCATTACTCACTCACATTTATCAATAACATCATCGCTATCACCTCTTTATTTAACGTGAGATAATAATCTTTACTCGTTTTATCAATCATTCATCATTACTTATTGTGGTTTTAAATTTCCCTTCCAACTCAAATTTATGCAATTTCTTTATTTAATTTTGTAACTTTTATTAATACTCATTTTTATCACGATCTCGATGATTATAAGAATTATTTAGTTATAAATAATCATTTCAAATCCGTTCATGTTACCCTCTCCGACTTGGGGTCAACTCATAATATAGATACAAAATATTCATCACCCGTACTTCAATCATTAACACAAAATCTTCCTTGATTTTGCCTCCTTCGACGTTTTATTATATCTAAGAAAAGTACATACCAGTTCTACATAATTTACATATATTTTAGAAGGAACCTTACACGGTATCCGCTTATTTATTTAACTTTTCAACTTCCCAAGAGTTAACTAGTTAGGACATTCAGATAATTCATGCCCACACCGAGCACAATCATAGCAAAACTTTCCTAAGGATAAACAATCCATATAATTATGTCCTACTTCTCCACACGTATAACAACCATTAGTCTTATGTTTACACTGGCCAGTATGATTCTTGCCACAAGTTTCGTATCTTGATCTTCTTCGAGATCCCTCAGCTTTAACCTCTACTTTATCCTCTCTCATATTATTAATCATTTCATCCTTCAGTATATGGAATTCTTCTCGAACTGCACTTCTTATTTCATTTTTCATTTCCGTCATAATAGGTGGCATAATTGTTCTAACACATTTTCCAAACTCATCCGTGATGACACTCCTGAGGTGTCTGGTAGGTATGGCTCTACGCCTTTCCCCATAAAGGGAAATATAATCTTCAACTTCTCCTATGGTAATCATATCAGGGTTTTCTTTATTCCTTACTTCATTCTCTGTCCTAGGATTCACATTTGGATCCATTGTGTAACACCCAAGGTTAAGAAATTTCATTAAATTAGTAACTTTATGATATGGTGTGTTTTGGTATTGCCTAATTGAGATTAGGAGGTGTTTAGAAACTTGAGGGACTTATGTTTTCATTTTTGGAACTTGGAAAGTAGAAGGACCTTTTGTGCCAACTTCCAAATTTATGTATATATATAGCATAATTTGACTTTATGGAGTCAAAGTTGGCAAAGTTTTCATCTGCACATTCACGAGAGTTCTTAAGAGCTGAGTTTCCTTTGGATTTTGGTGCTAGAACAGCAAGGAGTAGAGACTATATCTTATCCTAGTTGATTACAAGTTGAAGGTAAGATTTCATACTTGAAGTTCTTGAAGTTTTTATGGGTTTTGTAGCATGATTCATGGTGAAACATGTTAGAAGTGATCAATATGAGTTAGTTATGTTCCTTTACTGTATGGGGTGTAGGAAAACACCCCAAAACATGATTTTTATGAGTTTTCCGGATTTTTGGTCGAAATCCGCTAATGAAGAGATGAACTGTCGGATTGTCTGTAAGGTACACGACCCATGTAGCGGTACACGGCCTGTGTAGAGTTGAAGTAGGTCACAGGGCCATGTTGGTATACATGGTCGTGTAGAAGTAGAGGTACACGGACCGTGTACATAACACGGTCCGTGTAGGTGACGTGGACGACACTGGCCATGTGGTTAGGTGAGGTCGTGTAGAGTGTGAGGAACAAGGCCTGTGTTGGGTTACACGGACCATGTAGATCCCCTGCCTTGTTTCATTTGTTAAGTGTTGATCTTGTATATGCTTTAATTACATGATTATATGAATGTAGGGATTACTATTTGACGTATTCTGAGTTATCTGACATATCTCTGTGTGATATTGATTGCTGAGGTGAGTTTCCTAAACTCTGATTCATATCTGTGGTATGTGTGTGTTACATTGCAATGTGGTATATTATTAATAAGAGGATCAGAGAGAGAGAGCTGTAACATGCTGCTTTGTGCAGTTATTGCTACGGACAGCGTTTTAGCCTTCTTAACGGATGCTAAGATGGTGTAGTACTGTGTCCATAAGAACTATTATAGCATTCGTATATGTGTATGCACATGCTTATATGATTTACAGTTTAGATTTCTTACTAAACTCTCGTAGCTTATCAGATACTGCTTACTGTTGTTTTGCTGGGCGTGATTCCTCCATAGGCAAGGCCCCAGTTTGACAGTGGTTGTTGTATGAGGAAAACTGTATTTTAAAACTTAACGCCTGGTTGTACTTTGGAAAGAATGTCTTTTGATGTAAATATCTGAGTTTCACGCTTTTGTATGAACCTGAGGGTTCAAAATTATTTTTCTAGCTTCCGCTCGTTGTATTAAAACTCTTTTAATTCTAAAATACTTTTGTTTAGAGCATTTATTTATATTTTAGAAATTGGGGCGTTACAACTTGGTATCAGAGCCACGTATATTGAGTATTGCATTGAGAACATGCTAACTGTTCATGTTGCTATGATTGGTATTGATATACCTGAGATGTTATGATATTGATGTCAGATACGTGATACTTTATATGACATGATAAGCTAGTGATACATGGCCTAAGCCTGTGAATCGTGTGCTTTGGAAAATATAGTGAGGTTTGCTTCAAACCAGCTGAGGGGTGCTGCCAAAGATTGGTGGGACCTGGAAAAGAAAATGAGGGGCGAAACACATATAGAGGCCATGACTTGGGCATAATTTAAAGAGATCACTACGGAGCAGTTTGTTCCGCAGTCTGAGATTGAGCGAATCGTTGATGAGTTCCATAAGTTGAAATAGACTACAGAAACCGTTCCAGAGATTAATGCCAAATTTCATGAGAAAGCACGGTTCTGTCCGAATTATATTGCTAATGAGTAGATGAAGATGTACCGCTATATGATGGTTTTGAAGCCGAGTATAAGAGAGTTTATTGATTCGAGCAAGCATCAAACCCTTAAGTCCATGATGGACGCTGCGCGAGCCAGAGAGTTGGAATTGGAGAGGCTAATGAAAGAGAAAAGGCCAGTGGAAGGATCAGCACCACCAAATAAGAGGCCGAGGGTAGATTATGGGGAGAAGAAGGAAGCACCGAGGGTGTGCCAGAGGTGCAAGAAGAGTCATTACGGGAATAGTCAGACAAATTTTGTTCATTGTTTTAAATGTGGCAAACCGGGCCATATGGGTAAAGACTGTCGCAGTTCGTTGAGCGTATGTTTTCATTATTATCAGCCAGGCCACCAGAAAGCCAATTGTCCTCAACTGGCTGCATCCAACCGTTCAACAGGTTTAAGAAATACTCCATCTCTACCTCCACTGCGTATTACTGAGAATAAGGAAGTAAAGAAAGAGGATACTTCTAAAAGCAAGGGGAGGGCCTTCCAATTGATTGCAGAGGAAGCGCAAAAGAAACCAGATGTGGTTGCAGGTACATATCTCGTAAATTATCTGCCCGCTCTAGTATTATTTGATTTGGGTGCTAGCAAATCATTTGTATATGTTTCTTTCTGTAAAAATTTCGAGCAAGTATGTGGTAAACTGAATCCCCCTCTTGTGGTGGAAATAGCTGATGATAAATCTGTGCTCGTGACTGATGTGTATAGAGATAATGTGCTAAAGATAGACACTGTTAGATTTCCTATTGAGCTTATACCTATGCCTATGAGAGAGTTTCAAGTGGTTGTGGGAATGGATTGGCTTGGGTGTTACCAAGAAACCATTTTGTGTGGGCAAATATTGATTCGAGTTCAAGCCCAAAGTGGGGAAGAACTATCAATTTTTGGTGATAGAAAAGGTAAGAAATTTTGTATGTGTTCAGTGACTAGAGCTCGGAAATACCTTCAGCATGGGTGCACAGCCTTTTTAGCTCATGTTATTGATACGATATCAGAAAAGAGACAGGAGAGTTGTTGGGTTTTAGCATGGCACGCAACGGAAGCAAAAGAGCAAGAATCAAACAAAAACTAAGTGGTTCCAAGAACCAAGATGCCATTAAAACCCACCACATGGACCAAGCTCTACATGCAAGTAATGCAACAAGAAAAACAAAGGAAAGAGATTATACCATACATGATTTGGAGCTGGAGAAATCGAACTTGATGGATGAACTAGAAAGCTAAACCAAGCCTTCCTCTATCGATAGTCCACACCGAGTTTGCTCAATCTCCTTGTACTAGCAAGCCTCCAAGTTATCTACAAGGACTTGTAATCACTTTTGGAACAACAACTTAGTATCTTGATGCCTCTTGGTAAACCTCTTGCAAGAACACACAAAGAACCCTCATGAAATCACCTCACAAGTTTATCTAAGTGTGTATATGTGTTAGATGTTCAAAAGAGCATAAGGAGATGATGCATGGCCTTTATAAAGACCCCAAGAAGCCTCTCTAGTGCCCAAAGGCCGGCCAAGAAGCAATCATGGTCAAACACATGCATTGGTGGAAGAGAGAGACAACATGCAAAAAGCTGACAGCTCTCTGTACACTAGGTCACGCCATGAACTCTCTCTGGCCCACATCAATTTCGAACTCAAAAATGCAATTGATTCCTTTTAGCCCCTCCACTTTGGTTGTTGTCGAGATCAATCCCTGGTATGTGACCCAATAGGCCTATGCATCATCGGTAGTGATATTGGCGTACGTATGTTAGTGGGCATACTCCAACAGACTCCC
This sequence comes from Dittrichia graveolens, assembly GCA_038502395.1. NCBI lineage: Eukaryota > Viridiplantae > Streptophyta > Magnoliopsida > Asterales > Asteraceae > Dittrichia > Dittrichia graveolens. The sequence goes on along the minus strand of JARJIL010000003.1, from coordinate 33,456,623 downwards.
ACTTGCATATTACATACCGTACCAATAATGCCACATACAAAGAGCGGCCTCTAGCAAGGCATCTTTGCTTCCCAAGTCAGCATAGGTTTTGTCATCCTAGACAAATGCCAAATCTAAAACCTAAGTATGAAATGGCCCTATAGATAAGTGATCAAATTATCCCTTTGTTCGCGATATCCGTGTGAACACGAGACATGGTTGAATGTCATCTCCAGATCGTTCACTATTATGTTTCTCGATCAAGATTGATGGTGACAAAAATTTCTAGTTGCAATCGATCAAACATCATTGCAACTTGAGCACGGCCATGCATTTTTACGTCAGCTCTCAATCATCGAGGGGCCCATGGATATCTCTCTAGACTAGAGGAACAATTCCTTTTGACTACATTGTTCCACCACATATACCATACTTTACCCGAAAGCTCCCTTTATAACAGCCATTTACGAACTGCGTTTGAAAGCAATCAAAGCAAAGCAGGTACATGCTTTGACACACATATATCTCCGGTCTAAGGATGAAATGATATTATCATCCTGAGTTACTTGTGACAGAAACCATGAAGTAACTTCAGGTGTGGGTCATCCAATCACTTGAAGAATTCAAGCACAGGCGAAGTGTTGCGTCCCTTGTATCCAATCCATTATTGGATCCGTGACCAACCCCTTCCCTTAGTCTTAATTCAAACTTCCTCCCCATGAAGAATGACTGACTGTGGACATTTAGAATGATAAAGCATTCTGGGAAGTGGTTAAACATGCTAAGATGGAACACAGTAAGGATTCATGAAAATAGCTGTAACACCGGCTTTGCATATACCAGATTTTACTAAAAATTTGCGTTTTTTAAACAAACGTGAACTTAATCACGATTAATTAACATTAAGCAGCGGAAATATTTACAATAACCATGTTTCAGTATCTGGTGTTACACTACAATAACCGACCATAATGTATTTATTACAATATAAGTGTTCAAGCAAAATATCCAGAGGTAGGAGACCCGGCTCACTAGGCAATCTAACTTCGATCTGCAAAAAGCAGTTAACATGGCACCGTTAGCTACACTTAGCTAGTGAGCACAAACTTAACATAGGCATCATTAGAGTAAGTCATGTTTATCAGGAATAAGCATACAATGCTATCCTACCACATTGTGGTGTGCTGACACGATCGGTATAAGTTGTTTCTTGCAGGATAGCTAGTCACACTCAACACCAATACACCGGGTGATCAGACACAACCCTACGCGCTGGTGGGGGAGCATAAAGCAGTCCACCAAGCATCGTTAACGGAACCAGAGGCTCCTTAGGTAACTCAGCCGTTTCTGACTGATTAACACTCATGATATAAGGTATGGCGGTTCTGCAGAACCTATAATCCGGAATGTTACCTCGAATCACCGTTAAATCCCGAATCTCCTGATCAAGGGTCCCTGGGATCCAGCTATCCGGCTAACCTTAACCATGCTTGCAGATGTCCGCGAACACATACACATATCTTGTTCATTTACTTAGCATGCATATTCGTTTACTTCTTTTAGCATGCTTTTACATTCAGTTACTTCATTATGGATCCAATCTGGATCCCTAGCATACATATCATTAAGCTTTCAATTATCTTATTCATTCGTAATCAGTATCATACATAACAGTTACTTAACTAAGCGGTTCCAGTTCTGGATCCCGCTGGCATGCACTTAACTTTATGTACGACAAGTATTTAGCATGGCATTGTACTTTAAGTAACATGGCAATTCTTATTTATTTACTTATGAGCACAAGTGCACTCAAATCACATAGCACATAATTCTTCCTCTACTGAGGTTATGGCAGTCGGTACTCACCTGAGTGGCTTAAAGCAGATAGCTAATTTACTTCTGACTTGTCTAGGGTGTCAAGTTCACCTAGAACATTAGGACTTGCATCAATTATCTTAACATACTTAGAATGGCTTAATTTAAACAAAGGAAATCCCTAAACCCGGATTCCACATAAATCCGACAATCTATCGGATTACATGAAATCCGACATTCTCAAGGGAAATCTGTAACGCCCCAAATTCTAAAGTGAAGTAAAACTCTAAAGTAGAAGTATTTTAGAATAAAAAGAGTTTACACAAAAGCGGAAGCTTCGATTTACACTGAACCCTCTGGTTCAGTTACAAAAGTGGTATTCAATTTTTACAACAAAAGACTTGTTTTACAAAATACAACCGGGCGTTAGATTTAAAAATACAAAACTTTCACTTGCACAACAACCTCTGTCAAACTGGGGCCTTGCCCTTGGAGGAATCACGCCTTGCAAAACAACAGTAAGCAGTATCTGATAAGCCCCAAGGCTTAGTGAGAAAACTAAAATGTAAATCATATAAGCATGCGCATACACATATACGAATGCTGTAACAGTTCTTATGGACACAGTACTGCACCATCTTAGCATCCGCCAAGAAGGCTAAAATGCTGTACGTAGCAATTACTACACAAAGTAGCGTGCTACAACTCTCTCTCTCTGATCCTCTGATCAATAATATATCACATTGCAATGTACCACACACATATCACAGATATGAATCAGAGTTTAGAAAACTCACCTCAGCAACTAGTATCACACAGATATATGCCAGATAACTCAGTACACGTCAATTAGTAACCCTTACGACTATATAATCATATAATTAAGACACGTACCAATCAACACTTAACAAATAAAACAAGGCAGGGGACCTACACGGGCCGTGTACCCCTACACGGGCCATGTCTCAAGCACTCTACACGACCACACATGACCACATGGCCAGTGTTGTCCACGTCACCTACACGGGCCGTGTACACTACACGCTACACGACCATGTCTCTGCTATATGGACGGTGTTGACAACTCACCTACACGGGCCGTGTGCCTCCACACGGGCCGTGTACCTCAATCTCTACACGACCATGTATACCAACATGGCCCTGTGACCGCCTTCTACAATACACGGCCGTGTACCGCTACACGGGCCGTGTACTCTACAAACCAGCCGACTGTTCTTCATAACAGTCGGTGTTCTTGACCAAAAACCCAACTAAACTCACATAAAACTCGATTGGGGTGTTTTCCTACACCCCCAAACAGCATGTAAATTAATCATAACAATAAAAATAAGCTAGAACTATGATTCACCATGAATCAAACCTTAAAACCCACTAAACTATCAAGAACAACCAACAAGGAATCATACCTTAACTTGTGCCTACTAGAACCAGATGGAGATCACTTGTTCTCTGTTTATATTGCTCAAAAGCTTCAAAGAAACACAGCTCTAGCTCTCTCTCGATGGATGTAGTAGAAGAAAATAATATGTTTGACTCCTCAAAGTCAAATCTGCCATTATATATATAATACTTTGGAAAATGGCACAAATGGCCCCTGGACTTTCTAGTTCCAGAAATTACAACACAAGTCCCCCAAGTTTCTAAACTCCTCCTAATCTCAATAAGGCAAAACTAAAACACGTCATATAGAAACGTTACTAATAATAGGAATTTATGAACCTTGGGTGTTACAAAATCCGATATATTGTGAAATCCGACCTTCAATCGGAATCCGATACATTTATCGGAATCCGACACTTTTGTCGGAATCCGACACTTTCAAAAGAGTCCGATACTCTCGGATTTGACTTACAGTTTATACATGAACTATGGGAAATCCGATATTTATCAGATTTAGAACAATAACTCGGATTTAGACATATGCGATTCTGACACCCTGAAGTCTCGGAATCCGACACGCACATGTCTTGGAATCCGACAGTTTCAACCCAGAAACCGCCATCTTCATCTATGGCTCATTTTCCAGAATTTCATTCTTGGTTTATACATTTTCACATTCTAAAAACATCCATTTTCGTTAGTATGACTTTGAAAACACATCAAATCCACACAATATCACCAAACAACCAAAACCTACTTGCAAAGTAAGCCTTGAATGTTCTAAATGGTGTTTTGCAAGGATTTGAGTATTTAACCATGTTTTAATCATAAAACAGTTTCACATATGTTAAATCTTTATAATGAACATGTGTTTAACTTTGGTAGGATTCAAAAACACCAAATCTTTGTTGCTTCAAGAAAACCGAGAGAGAATCGAGAGAGAAAGAGAGAATTCCGATAGTTTCTTTGTGCTTGGGTTTGCTTTGAATACTTTGACCATTATTTGACTTTTACATATATATATTTCTCACAATCCAGAGGCACCACCTCTGGATTTTTTCTAATTCTTTTTCTTTTCTTTAATTTAACTTATATTTATATACATAAAACACATAAGCACATAACATATGCACATACAATTAACTTTTCATTTATATAACATCTTAACTCAATTACACTTATACACAATTAACAGCTAGGCCCAAATCGAGGATGTTACAATACCCGCCCTCGGCGCATTATTAAATCTCCATTTAATAATCGATATAGTATGAAATACAATACTGCTTGATGTTCCCCCGATAGATAAATACTAATCAATCATTAACCAAAAACAATATTTAAGCCAAGTTATATGCATTTAGAAATGGTAGCTGACCTAGTATGATAAACATCATTAGTCAACAATAATGGCTTAACTAGTGGGTTTGTAACAGAACACCCACATGTACTTTTATTATTCACTTATATCTCTACTGACCAGACCTATCTCATAGTGTCCGTCAAAGATATCATAATATAAATTGCTAAAGTGATCACACCCTCATTGTCTTAAAAGCTCACAATAGGGTAGGTGACACTTATGAACCAACAATTAACACCACAAGGTAGGATTATAAACTACGATCAAGATCAACAGATATCCTTACTAGAGTAATTACTTACTCCAGACCCTTTCTAGTCGTCAAACATCAAGAACATATCTCGGTATTTCTTGAACTCAAAATATTCTATTTTGTATCTCCTAAGTGTCCTAATGAAGCAATAATTCCTGAATTAGGTCCACAGACAACTTAATATCGAGACATTATCTTCAATAGACTCATATACTTAGGAATTCAACAAAGCTCCTACTAGCCCTGACGTATGTAAAAGTCTCATCCATGCTTCTAGAAAATCGTTAGTAGATTTCCTCAATGAAAGAAAAGATCTTACCTTTTAGATGCTAGCAAAAATCCACAATGGATTTATCTATGCTTGTAGACTTAATTTTGATATTATGGATACATAAGACCCTCGGAGAGTGTTATGAGCACTTCCTCATAATGTTGTTCTATGACGGAACGCGGTCTTGTATATTCGTGTGCTATATCTTATTGCCACAAAAGGCAATAATAGCTACTGGTATCAAATATTTTTCAACATAACCACTAGGAAAAGTTTCCTCAAAACCATCATGAAACCTTTTCACATAGTCGGTATTTGAAGTTGTCTACAACTCCATTCTTGGTTCCAAGATGCCATTAAAACCCACCTCATGGACCAAGCTCTACATGCAAGTAATGCAACGAGAAAAACAAAGGAAAGAGATTATACCATACACGATTTGGAGCTGGAGAAATCGAACTTGATGGATGAACTAGAAAGCTAAACCAAGCCTTCCTCTATCGATAGTCCACACCGAGTTTGCTCAATCTCCTTGTACTAGCAAGCCTCCACGTGATCTACAACGACTTGTAATCACTTCTGGAATAACAACTTAGTATCTTGATGCCTCTTGGTAAACCTCTTGCAAGAACACACAAAGAACCCTCATGAAATCACCTCACAAGTTTATCTAAGTGTGTATATGTGTTAGATGTTCAAGAGAACATAAGGAGATGATGCATGGCATTTATAAAGACCCCAAGAAGCCTCTCCAGTGCCCAAAGGCCGGCCAAGAAGCAATCATGGTCAAACACATGCATTGGTGGAAGAGAGAGGCAACATGCAAAAAGCTGACAGCTATCTGTACACTAGTTCACGCCGTGAACTCTCTCTGGCCCACATCAATTTGGAACTCAAAAATGCAATTGATTCCTTTTAGCCCCTCCACTTTGGTTGTTGTCGAGATCGATCCCCGGTGTGTGACCCAATAGGCCTATGCATCATCGGTAGTGATATTGGCGTACGTATGTTAGTGGGCATACTCCAACAAGAGTGTAGATGATGTAGAAACTGTACGTGAATATCCTGATGTTTTTCCAGAGGATTTGCCTGGTATACCGCCTGATAGGCAAGTAGAGTTCAGAATTGAATTAGTACCGGGGGCTGCACCGATTGCGAGAGCTTCGTATAGACTTGCACCGCCGGAGATGCAGGAATTGTTGAAAGAGTTGCAAGAGTTATTAGATAAACGGTTTTATTCGACCTAGCAGTTTACCATGGGGCGCTCCCATCTTGTTTGTAAAGTAGAAAGATGTTACATTTCGAATGTGTATTGATTATCGTGAACTTAATAAAGTGACTGTGAAGAATAAGTATCCTTTGCCCAAAATAGACGATTTGTTTGATCAGTTGCAAGGGGCCAAAGATAGATTTAAGGTCGGGTTATCATCAGTTGAAGGTTCGGGAGGAAGATATTCCTAAAACTGTGTTTAGGACGCGGTACGGGCATTTTGAATTTGTGGTTATGCCATTTGGTTTTACAAATGCACCTGCAGCATTTATGGACATTCTCATTTACTCAAAGAACACGACAGAACATGAAAGACATTTGAAGGAACTATTGGAGACGCTGTGGAAAGAGAAGCTGTATGCTAAATTCTCCAAGTGTGAATTTTGGATTTAAGAGGTACAATTTTTGGGTCATTTGATTAATAAAGAAGGAATTAAAGTTGATCCTACGAAAGTTGATGCAGTAATGAAGTGGGAACCTCTGAAGAACCCTACCAAAATCAGAAGCTTTTTAGGGTTAGCAGGTTATTATAGACAATTCATTCAGAATTTTTCAAAGACTGCAGTTCCATAAACCAAGCTAACCAGGATGAATGTAGAGTTCATATGGGGAGATGAACAAGAGGTTGCGTTTTCAACTCTTAAGCAAAGGTTATGTGAGGCACCTATACTTGCTTTGCCAGAAGGAATGGAAGATATGATAGTGTTTTGTGATACTTCTTATCAGGGGTTGAGATGTGTTTTGATGCAGAGAGGTAGAGTTATTGCTTATGCTTCTCGACAGCTTAAGCCGAATGAAACTAATTACCCAACTCACGATTTAGAGTTAGCAGCAGTGGTTTTTGCATTGAAAATCTGGAGACACTACTTGTATAGAGTGAAGTGTACTATTTATACTTATCGCAAAAGTTTGAAATATTTCGTTGATTAGAAGAATCTTAATATGAGACAGAGAAGGTGGTTAGAGCTCCTGAAGGATTATGATTGTGAAATTCTTTATCACCCGGGAAAATCCAATGTTGTGGCACATGCTTTGAGCAGGAAGTCGGGGACGGTGCTTATGAAAAATGAGTCGTTACGAATGACAGTGACTACGCCATTGTTGGATGTTATAAGAGATGCCCAGATGGAAGCAATTAAGGAAGAAAACCACAATAGTGAACGAATTAATGGGCAAGTAGCTAATTTTGCTAAGGATAGTCGTGATCTATTCTTATGTTGTGGACGAGTGTGGGTACCTAATTATGGAGAAGTCAGACAAACTCTTTTAAGTGACGCTCACAGATCTAGATTCTCTATTCACCCGGGGGCGACTAAAATGTATAAAGATCTGAAAGTGAAATATGGGTGGCCAAGTATGAAGTGAAATGTGGCTAAGTATGTGGAGAGATGTCTTACGTGTCTGCAATTGAAAGCTGAACACCAAAAACCGCATGGGAAGTTACAACCTTTGGAAATACCTGTCTCGAAATGGGAGAATATTACTATGGATCTAATCACTAAATTACCTAAGACCCCTAGAAGTTACGATGTTATTTGGGTGATTATGGATAGCTTAACCAAAAGCCCACATTTTATTCCCATTAAAGAAACTTACTCTTTAGAGAAGCTATCAGAGGTGTAGATGAAAGAAATAGTATCTCGTCATGGGGTGCCAGTGTCTATTGTATCAGATAGAGACACTCGATTCACTTCCAGGTTTTGGAACAAATTTCATGGGGAAATGGGGACTAAGCTTCTTATTGATTTTGGAGGGAGTTGGGATTCTTATCTACCACTTACAGAGTTTTCTTACAATAATAGTTATCATTGCAGTTTGGGGATGCCGCCTTATGAGATGTTGTATGGTAAAAAGTGTCGGACTCCGATTTGTTGGGGTGAAGTGGGTCAGAGAGAGTTTGGAAGTACTGAGGTGGTACAGCGTACGACAGAGCAGATTCAGCAGATATGAGATAGATTGCTAGCAGCTTAGAGCAGACAAAAGAGTTATGCAGATAAACGAAGATCACCACTAGAATTTCAAGTGGGTGATTATGTATTATTAAAAGTGTCACCGTGGAAGGGAGTGATTAGACTTAGAAAGAGAGGAAAGCTGGATCCAAGGTTTATTGGACCATTCAGAATTAGTGCTCGTGTGGGGAAAGTTGCATATAGACTGGAACTTCCAGAAGAGTTATCCAAGATACATAATACCTTTCACGTGTCTCATCTTAGAAAATGTTTAGCAGACGAGTCTACGTTTGTGCCACTTGAAGATGTGTGTGTTGATGAAAAGTTGAATTATGTCGAGCATCCTGTTGTTATACTGGAAAGAAAAGTTAAAGCTTTACGTAATAAACAGATTGGATTGGTTAAAGTTTAGTGGAAGAACCGTAAAGGGTCGGATTATACTTGAGAACCAGAGGATGAGATGATACGCAATTACCCATAACTCTTCGGTAGTTGATTTCGGGGACAAAATCGTTTTTAAATGGGGAAGAGTTGTAACACCCAAGGTTCAGAAATTTCCTTAAATTAGTAACTTTATGATATGGTGTATTTTGGTATTGCCTAATCTGTTGGGTTTTGGTGGCATCTAGAAAACGCAGCGGAAACAAAAACGAGTATAAAACAATTTCATTTTATGCCACCAACACACCACCCAATGGAGCAAGCTCTAGAAAATGGCAATGCAACTAAAAAGAAGAAGAACAAGGACAAGAAACTATACCATACAAAATGTATTTCTCCTTGTTGCCTTGGAAGATTTGTACACAAAGTAGTGTACCACTATCGGAATCCACACCAAGTGTTGATGATCCCCACGTGCTAGCTATGTTTGGACGCTGCCAAAAGCTTCACCAATGGTCTAACACCATCTTGAAGATTAATATGCCAATCTATCTTCAAGTGTGTGTTGTTAGAGAGAATATGAACTAATTTGACAAATTACAAGTTCATATGTTGCATAACTTTGTGATGATAATTCATATGGCTAACCAAATCACAATAGACTACTAGAACCTTTTATAGACCACAAAATAAGGCCTAGAAACGTACATAACAGTCCTAGAATCAATGACCATCATGAGCCATGAATACCCCATTCAGAGGCTGTTACAGCATGAGGCACGACCGTGCCTCACAGGGCACACCCATGCCAGCCCACGGGCACACCCAAGTCACGCCCGACTTGGGCTCGTGCTTTCGCACTAGGCACGGCCGTACCTCCACGAGGCACGCCCATGCCGGCCCTAATGGGTACGCCCTAGGCACGCCGGCCTTGGGCCCGTACCCGGCATAGGGCACGCCCGTACCTTCACAAGGCACGGTCGTGCCCGGCCTAACCAAAACCAATTTTGTTATTTTTCTCTCTCTTGTTCAAAGGTTTTGCCGGAATCAATACTTGGCATGTGACCCAATAGGCCTATGCCTCATCGGCAGTGATACCAACTCGTGTGTGTCAGTGGGCATATTCCAACAAACTCCCACTTGAACATGACACACCCACGAAATGTAACACCGACATAGAGCGGCCTCTAACAAGGCATCTATGCCCCCAAGTCGGCATAGGGTATGTCGCCCTTGACAAGTACCAACCTGTAAAGAATGGTCCTACAGATAAGTGATTATTCATCCCTTCGTTCACGATATCCATTGTGAATGTAGGTCATGGAACATCATCAACCCCAAAACATCCACGATTATGTTTCTCGATCTAGACTAACTATGACGAACAAAACAAGTTGCCAAATTGATCCACTATCAATTCAACTTGAGCACGGCCATGCATTTTGATGTCATCACTTCAGTCAACGAGGGGCCAGGGATATCTCTCTAAAGAGGAACGAATACCTTTGACTACATCGTTCCATCATAATAACAAGTTCTTGCCTGAAAACTTCCCTTATAACAGCTAGTTACGAACTGCGTTAGAAAGCAATCTAAACAAGACCATATCATTATTCAAGAACCAATGCATCTCTAGTAGAAGGACAAATAATATTATCATCCTGATTTACTTGTGATCACGGGTCCTCCAATTACTTGATCACTATCAAGCACAGGCTAGTGTTGCGTAAACATGTATTCAATCCACTATGAATACTTTACCAACCACTTGCCTCGATCTTAATTCACTTCTTCCTTCCAATGAAGAACGAACAATCGTGGATCATTTAGAATAAATAAATTTATTCAAGGAAGTGGTTAAACATGCTAAGATGGAACACAATAAAGGCTAACGAAAGTACCCGCTCCGCGCGCATTATCAAATCTCCATTTGATAATCGATACAATCAAAGCACATTATTGCTTTAATGTTCCCAACTCAACAATAACAATTCACCAAGAGTAATATATTACTCAAATTTCCTAGTTACCACCGAACATCAACTTGAAGAACAATGTACCAAGAGCTCTTCCAAGTATGTCAAAATTGAGACAAAAGAAACCATGTGATAAACCAAGTTGCTAATTAAATTAACACACTAGTCCATCATGTCTCAATGTCACTCTCTTAGTTTTTCACTCCAAAAAATCCACGTTCGTATCCTCCCAATTATTCTTATGAAGCAATAATTCCTCAACTCCGGTTTTATGAACCGCCAAGTTAGGATATTATCTTCAATAAGAAGTATATTATGGATACACAATTTAAGAAACACAAGCGCTCCCACTAGCTCTGGCATACATCCAAGTTTAATCTTCTCTTTTCGAAAACTCAAATCTATGATTTTCTCATTGAAGTGAAGATTACAACCTTGCGATATTTATCCAAGACTACGAGGATACTTTCAACGTACAAGACTTTTGGAAAGTGTTAAAACACCCTTCCTCAAAATTCCCATGAAGGAACACGATCTTTACATTGCAGTGATAAACACATGTATCCGAGTAACCTTCAACATAACCACTAGGAAAATTTCCTTATGATACCATTCTCATGGTCAATCATAATGGAACATTTATCATTAGTTGGTATTTGAAGTTCAAGTCCATGGATAGATTTCTTGGGCTCGTAGACTTTACGAGGATACTTATAGTGTACAAGACTCTCGGATAGTGTTAAAAAACTTCCTCAAAATTCCTATAAAGGAATAGGGTCTTTACAATTCACTTCCATACTTTCATAGCCATGAGAAGGTAGTGATACGCCATAAGTCATCCAAGTATACTTCAACATAATCACCAGGAAAAATCTCTTTTATGATACCGTCCTCATGGTCAATCATATTAGAATTTTTACCATCGGTCAGCATTTGAAGTTGTCTACATCTCAATCCATGCATACCCGTAGGTTTGCACCAAGGCATCGGATCAACCAAGTCCAATACTTGGATATCCTCATGGATTGCATCCATTCTCATTACCTCTCTCCTTCTAGTAGACACTAGGCCCACTACGACTTTCGATAGTTGATGAATTCAATTAATCCGTCATCGAGTTATCTTCCTCTAGATATAAACATATATCCATCCGGCCTTACGACAACTCCTATCAGAAATAGGAAGAGTAACGAATTATGCCAGGTACTCCAGCATCCCCATGCTGAGTTCCAATCATTACTGATTGTATGCTTGTGCCAACATCAGGTTTTACTCCCACTGGCTCCCATAGATATTAGACTTCCACTTGCTATTGAGCGACAAAACTTGTCCTCAAAAGTTCGTGAAACAAATATCTCATGCCTACTGGAGTAGCATCTTTAGTCCCGGATTCTACCACCTCACGTCCACACGTAAGCTGGATAATCTAGGTTTTGAGATAGACAAGCAAAGACACTCTTTCTAGTCTTTTCTCCTAAGATGCGTACTAAACCATCTTTGTTGATTTTATATATAGAACATTGCCCACCATACTTTGAGCATCCGAACACATTGGGTATGAATTTGCGATCCATCAGGACCCGAACATATCCAAGAATATTCGGTTTCTCCTCTATGCGACCCATATGCCAATGTGTCCTAGGAGAAATAATTTAGGAGACAAATCCCACAATTCTTATGATGATCACAAAATTCATATATTAAGATACTCAACATCTTTACAAGATTTAAGTAACTTAATCTTTTGTCCACAAACCTCGTTAAGGTAATCAATGAACACCTCAAAGGTTTCAAATATACCTATCCCTAATACCACCACGGGTAAAGGTAACGAAGTGCAAGTAGTTATCTCCATGGATTTGCTTGAACGAATTAAACACACAAGTGTGAACTAATTACAACAAGCTCTCAATCCTCTTACATACACCGATGAAAGATGTACAAGTCATTTAGCCTAATAAACAATTCTCGCACTCAACATTTGATCAATTATCAAATGCATCCAAGATTCCAAACCACACGGAACTTGGTGACGTAAGTCTTGTTTATATAGCTAAATAATCTTGTCACTTGGATAACTAATCCAAACCATTTTTGGATTTAAACACATTATTCATGATTACTTTATTACTTTTAAGCAAAAGCTTATAAATGCCATGGCATGGATAACTTTTGAAATAAACCACTAATATATCAAATACAAAGTAATATCCATCGTCAACCAATGCATAATAGACTTAATATTTCTCTCGCCACGCAGGGCAGACAATATATTAATCTAATAAAGTAATAAAATAGCTAGATGAAATGGCGAGATCAAAACTCCCAATCCTCTCAATCGAGACAACGTCCAAGTTTCCCAATCTTGAGCTCTAGCTCTCCATGTCTTATCAGCTACTTCTTCCTTTTAACACCTACACTTTGTAACAAAACAATTTTGCAACAAACGTGACTGTTATAGCCAACATTTCAACAAATCTAGCTATGAAGTAGAAAAGCCATGGAGATAATCATGAATGTACCTGATGACGAGAAGTTATTCCCTTGCCTTATAGGAAGCTATAACTCCTTCGAACACTCAGGACAAGCGTGGCGGCGCCAATCTCCATATCTACCGCAGAAATAGCAAACTTCTCCCTTAGGAGTCGTATTCTTTTTCTCGGTTTTATGTTCCTCAAATAACCGGGTGGGAACGAACTTGCGTTTGGCCATGTTAGACTCGAAAACCTTAAGCATGCCATGCAACTCGTCTAAGGATTCTACCATTTTGTCCTTTTGATAGTTTTTGATAAACTCATCATAAGACGTGGGCAGGGATTGGAGAATCATATTCACCGCAAGCTCCCTTCCAATGGGAAATCCTAGTATTTCCATTTGGTCAATGTATGCCTTCATACGAAGCACATGAACACTAACCTTCCCACCTTCCTGCATCCGGCAACCGACAAGGGCCTTGACACGCATAAAGTGTTCCTCTCTAATCTGATGTTGGAACAAGTCCTTCAACTGATTAATCATGTCATACGCACTCATATGCCCGAGTTGCTTTCACAGCTCGCAGCTTATAGTCGAAAACATGAAGGAAGAAACATCTTTTGCGTCCTCGATACGCTTTTCAAAGGCATATCTAGTAGCCCAACTTGTGTTGGCAGCAGGTGGTTTCGGAATAGGTTCCTCGAGGATGTGCAACTTGTGTTGCCTATACCAATCGACAAAGTTCACACCTACGAGTTTCTCTTTTTCTAGGAACAAACAGAGAGATAAATTCGGTGTTGCGTTGTTAACGTTTGTCCTCTACAATTTTAGAGTACACGTTTTAGTGAATTTCGATATAATCCTAGTATAAATAATTACCCAAATAGTTTTCAAAACCAATTATTTAAACAAGGCTAGAAACCATATTTCACTTTACCTTATGACGGGTTTACTGCGGATCACAAAGCAAAGCTATTTAGGCCGATAACCATTTTACCGATTGCAAACACTTTGCAACTTCTAGATCCTTGCGGGATCCATTGACAATCAAAATGTCTTTTGGCATGTTTGATCCCTTCTCGCACCAACTCTAACTTGATCCCCTTAAATGACTCGGCTAGAGCTCGACGCCACCTAAGTGTCACAAAAAGAAATTGTAAACCGCCCGTCAAGACACACGGTGGAACTCTTGCCAATAATTGGCTTGTGCTAAGCTCGACAACCAATATTGCGAGTTACCACACTCACCTTCCACACAGTTCCACTCGGCATGACTCGTGCTAAAGCTCGACAATCATCCAAGTTTCACTAGATTCGGGTGGTGTCGTCTTACGGATGGCGCGTGATTTACATTTTAAAAATAGGATTTCGGTTTTCCCGGTTAAAACAATTTTAACCCATTTTGCGAATTAACAAATCAAGTGATAAATACAATTTTTATCCACTTATAATATAATACAAATTTATATTATCTTGTTAATCCTATATGCGCGGAAAGAAATATAAACCAATTTTATAAATCTTTGTATTTTATATATTTTGGAAAGATTATCTAGCATGCGATATCCTACACATCCATGCAAAATAATAAATATATAAAACAACCACGCATACATAATAGTTCGGTAACATGCCCAAATCCTATGCGTTTTCCCCGTGAGCCATACGAGGAAAACAAGGTCAACTAAGGAATCCAATATCCAAAGCACCTAGCCGGGTGTGCTCCCACTCAAGCCGGCACCTCCAAAACGCAATCCGGACTCCATGTTGCCGAGACATCAACGCCGTGATTCCCGTTGGTTTATTACATACTAAATCAACTTCTATACTATTATACAAATACATAGAAGAAGAAATGGCATGCAAGCCACAATCCTATGCTACTAATACAAGTACAAAGGAATAAATAAACGGCATGCAAGCCGCACCAAATAATAATTATAAAAATTACAGCAATACGGCACGCAGGCCACCAAAACCAAATAAACCAAACACCACAACACATAGGTCTAAAGGGCATCTCGTTACCGAACCACAACCAAAGCAAAACCATGGTGTGCCACAAAACCATGTGAAACAAATTTTGATTAAGATTGCCAACAAAACACCCAAGGCACAAAAGGCAATCCTTGTACATATGCATTAGTAATTTTAATACACTTTTAAAATTACATACTCATATATACACCTTTAAATATATATTTTTATGTACTTCATGCCAAGCCATACAAAATATATAAATTCAAGGAATCAAAATATAGTGGGGAATGACCAGATCCAAGACTGGTCCAACACAATCAAAAAATCGGATTTTAAGAACACCAAATACCACAGTTTCAAAAAATCCTGATTCCAGCCAAAACACGACGGGGCACGGGCATACCCTATGAAGGGTACGGGCATGCCCTCCGTGTGCCAGTACACTGATTTAAACATTTTAATCTGGTTAAAAGAAATATGCCGGCACTGCTTGTACCCCACCGGTACGGCCGTGCCCTGGCCGCCGGCACGCCCCGTACCCTAAAAGGTACGGCCGTGCCCGGTCACCGGAAAACTCATTTTGACAGAAAATTCCGGTTTTCAAACCAAGAGTGCAAAGCCATGTTAGAGATGGCTCTGATACCACTGTTGGGTTTTGGTGGCATCTAGAAAACGCAGCGGAAACAAAAACGACTATAAAACAATTTCATTTTATGCCACCAACACACCACACAATGGAGCAAGCTCTAGACAATGGCAATGCAACTAAAAAGAAGAAGAACAAGGACAAGAAACTATACCATACAAAATGTATTTCTCCTTGTTGCCTTGGAAGATTTGTACACAAAGTAGTGTACCACTATCGGAATCCACACCAAGTGTTGATGATCGCCACGTGCTAGCTATGTTTGGACGCCGCCAAAAGCATTACCAATGGTCTAACACCATCTTGAAGATTGATATGCCAATCTATCTTCAAGTGTGTGTTGTTAGAGAGAGTATGAACTAATTTGACAAATTACAAGTTCATATGTTGCATAACTTTGTGATGATAATTCATATGGCTAACCAAATCACCTTAGACTACTAGAACCTTTATAGACCACAAAATGAGGCCTAGAAACGTACATAACAGTCCTTGCATCAATGACCATCATGAGCCATGATACCCCATTAACTTAGTCTTAAAAGACTATTTTAAGAGGGTGTTACAGCATGAGGCACGGTCGTGCCTCACAGGGCACGCCCGTACTAGCCCACGGGCACACCCAAGTCACGCCCGACTTGGGCTCATGCTTTCGCACTAGGCACGGCCGTACCTCCACGAGGCACGCCCGTGCCGGCCCCAATGGGTACGCCCTAGGCACGCCGGCCTTGGGCCCATACCCGGCATAGGGCACGCCCGTACCTTCACAAGGCACGGTCGTGCCCGGCCTAACCAAAACCAATTTTGGTATTTTTCTCTCTCTTGTTCAAAGGTGTTGCCGGAATCAATACTTGGCATGTGACCCAATAGGCCTATGCCTCATCCGCAGTGATACCAACTCGTGTGTGCCAGTGGGCATATTCCAACATAATTGAGATTAGGAGGTGTTTAGAAACTTGAGGGACTTATGTTGTCATTTTTGGAACTAGGAAAGTAGAAGGACCTTTTGTGCCAACTTCCAAATTTATGTATATATATAGCATAATTTGACTTTATGGAGTCAAAGTTGGCAAAGTTTTCATCAGCACATTACGAG
Organism: Dittrichia graveolens; assembly: GCA_038502395.1. NCBI lineage: Eukaryota > Viridiplantae > Streptophyta > Magnoliopsida > Asterales > Asteraceae > Dittrichia > Dittrichia graveolens. Next base: position 33,439,768 of record JARJIL010000003.1, on the reverse strand, counting down.
AGTTCTTAAGAGTTGAGTTTCCTTTGGATTTTGGAGCTAGAACAGCAAGGAGTAAAGACTATATCATATCCTAGTTGATTACAAGTTGAAGGTAAGATTTCATACTTGAAGTTCTTGAAGTTTTTATGGGTTTTGTAGCATGATTCATGGTGAAACATGTTAGAAGAGATCAATATGAGTTAGTTATGTTCCTTTACTATTTGGGGTGTAGGAAAACACCCCAAAACATGATTTTTATGAGTTTTCCGGATTTTTGGTCGAAATCTGCTATTGCAGAGATGAACTATCGGATTGTCTATAAGGTACATTGCCTGTGTAGCGGTACACGGCCCGTGTAGAGTTGAAGGCGGTCACAGGGCCATGTTGGTATACATGGTCATGTAGAAGTAGAGGTACACGGCCCGTGTACATAACACGGCCCATGTAGGTGACGTGGACGACACTGGCCATGTGGTCAGGTGAGGTCGTGTAGAGTGTGACGAACACGGCCCGTGTTAGGTTACACGGGCCGTGTAGATCCCCTGCCTTGTTTCATTTGTTAAGTGTTGATCTTGTATATGCTTTAATTACATGATTATATGATTGTAGGGATTACTATTTGACGTATTCTGAGTTATCTGGCATATCTCTGTGTGATATTGATTTCTGAGGTGAGTTTCCTAAACTCTGATTCATATATGTGATATGTGTGTGTTACATTGCAATGTGGTATATTATTGATCAAAGGATCACAGAGAGAGCTATAGCATGCTGCTTTATGCAGTAATTGCTACGGACAGCGTTTTAGCCTTTTTGGCAGATGCTAAGATGGTGCAGTACTGTGTCCATAAGAACTGTATTACAGCATTCCTATATGTGTATGGGCATGCTTATATGATTTACAATTTAGATTTCTCACTAAGCTCTTGTAGCTTATCAGATACTGCTTACTATTGTTTTGCAGGGCGTGATTCCTCCAAAGGCAAGGCCCCGGTTTGACAGTGGTTGTTGTATGAGGAAAACTGTATTTTAAAACATAACGCCTGGTTGTACTTTCGAAACAATGTCTTTTGATGTAAATATCTGAGTTTCACGCTTTTGTATGAACCTGGGGGTTCAAAATTATTTTTGTAGCTTCCACTCGTTGTATTAAAACTCTTTTAGTTCTAAAATACTTTTGTTTAGAGCATTTATTTATATTTTAGAAATCGTGACGTTACACATTGCACTGAAACAAAACAATTCTTGGTCATTCATAATATCAATCACACCTCTCATCATTTAATCTTGTCTTTGTTTCACAAACGCTCTACTTTTTTACCGTCTTTAAATGATATTATAGGTTTATACCAACATATATCTCTTTCCAATTTCTGTTAACTTGCTTCTCATAGTTCTCATAATAATTTCATATACATGTTATTTGTACATTTTGCTTTATTACCACTCTTACCAATACATCATATATTATATTATCTCTTGAAACATAGAGTTTTAGTAATCATTATACCTTCACAATCTTATTATTTATTTTCGTCTTTATCATCTCACACATCATTACTTGTATTTGGTCAATCCATTGAGACTGGTGTATAGTATTATACGTGCCAACACTCTCACATTTTTATGTTCTTTTCAATTTCTTACCCTTTCCTCATTATACATAATATTCTTGATATTATATTACTCATCTTGTAACCCATTTCGTCTTTATTTCATAACCGTCCTCCATCTCGTTATATTTATTGGATTAGGCCGCTTACTCTTTTAAAAGAGTTTAACAAATCATAATCACTTTATTCTCATTTGTATTTCAAATTATAACCTCTTTCTCAATTAAATTTACTTTATGTTTCCTCGTTAAATACTTTCTTACTGGTATTAATTTAATTTTTGACTATCGCAGTCATTACATATTTAATTGGTTTCTTTCATCATCACCTTTTCTTATAATCAATCAATTACTACAATCAAGTAGTATCATATCTTTTTACCAATTCACATTTTATTCAATCGTCTCCACATTTTCCTCATAACCATGATTTCTTGTTCTCTTTATATAATAATTTTCACAATATATATTTTTATCACATCACATAGTTTATAGTATTTTCATACTATTTCATTTACACTGAGATCTAGGCTTAGTCAAGCCCCGTATCATTTTTCCTTCTTAGTAAGGTATATCATACCATATTCATAGTTTATTTATAAATAATGTCAATATCAACTTTTATTAACATGTCTTTCTGACATCAATTCAATATCCATGTTACTTTGATAAGTTATACTTTTATTAGGACTTCTCTCACCAGTCACACTGGTTCTGTTCAATCTGGCCTATTAATAGGACCATTCTTAGAATATTACTTACTTAAGAATCTCTTACATTCATCATACTAGAATTTATGTCAAACATAACTCTTACAACAAGAAACTACTCAGGTTTCCTTCTAACTCATTCTGGTTTCTCCTCGTATTCACTACCTTGGAGGTATAGATAAAGCATTAAAACATAAGGTAGCTTTACCACACTATCCTCTATGTGAAACAGTTTATAATCAATCAACATATCCGTACACCTATTCTCAGATCTGAAGTAGCCCTGCTCATACTAAAGCACTCCTGTGTTAGGGGTGTACTATCTCCTACAAGTACCCCTCACCCGATTCACAAGATTGCCCATGATTTCATCAAGTTCTAACATATATCGCGTGTCAATAATAATATGGGCCCTTATATTACTCCAAGAACACTATATACATTCGATCTTAACTTTACCACAACAAGTCCTGATTCACAGGCTTAGGCCATGTATCTCCTTGTCAATTACAATACAACATATTACATATAACCAACACCTCCTTTATCAGTTTAGTATCATGCATTGTCTATAAGCACCTACATGTTACATTCTGTTACTAATTGAAACACAAGGCATTCAGCATTGACCACATAAATCATAAAATAATATCTCTATCGAATCTTATGTATCAACTTGATGCATAGCATTTACTCACATACCATATCATAGCACTTAAAAGTGCATCAATCATCAATATCTCAGGTATCACAATACCAATCATATCAATATACATAGTCAGCAAAATCTTTACAAAATACATAACATACTCGTCAAGATGCAAGCCTCCAATTTGACAAAATCCGCACAACCATGGTATAAGTCCAGACGATGCATAACACACCTCCAAATCCCTCAAACCGTGGCTCTGATACCAAGTCGTAATGCCCTAATTTTCAAAATTTAAAATAAAGCTTTAAACAAAAGCAATTTGGCTAAAACAATATTTGATAAGCTGATGGAAACAAATAAAGTATTTTTCAACCCTCTGGTTTGTACAAAAGGTAATACAACCACAACTTATGTCAAAAATGGTTTCCAATAAGCTTACTATCAGCGGAAGCAATGAAAACATTTCATTTAAACCCTCGGGTTTGTATAAAAGAGATATGCACGCATTTAAATCAAAAGTACTTTCCGTTACACAAATAGGAGAGTTATTGTTTCAAATCACGTTTTAAACAGCCAACAGTCAAACCGGGGCCTTGTCTTGGTGCTAACACAACCTGCAAAACAATAACAAGAAGTATCTGCTAAGCTACAAGAGCTTAATGAGAAAGATAAACTGTAAATCATATAAGCATGCGCATACGTATATATGAATGCTGTCACAATTCTTATGGATACAGTACTGTACCATCTTAGCATCCGCCAGTAAGGCTAAAATGCTACTTGTAGCCCCTACTGCACGAAGCAGCATGCTACCCTCACGGTGATCCGAAGATCGATAATACACATTGCAATGCATCACACATCTCACATATATGAATCAGAATTTAGAAAACTCACCTTATTCCTACAAATATATAATCATGGTATTAATCACATAATCAAACTCAGCACTTAACAAACTGAATAAGGGCAAGGCACACCCGTACCCCCCGGAACCATGTCCGTGCTTCGCAATCTACACAGAAAGATGGCCCAACAAACATGGGTGTACTGGGCCGAACATGCCCGTACCTTACATAGATACACCCGGACCTCCTGAAGAAAGGTGGTCACGCCCTCTTAGGCACACCTGTACCCTCAAAGGCACGCCCGTGCCTTTCTGGTTTCAGCAACAGTTCACCGACTGTCTTGCTGTAACTCCGGCCAAAACACATAAAAACTCAATCTTAATTCATTAAAACGCTACTCGGGTGTTTTCCTACACCCCAAACAACATCTAAACAAGAAATAGCAACAGTAACATAATCAAATCTTGATTCACCATGAATTAACCTTAAGACCCACAAGAACTTCAAGAATGTAACACCCGAAGTTCGAAATTTAGTGATTTAATAATTAAACGAGTTTTATAGTTTTAGTGGATTACCTAGTTAAGATTAGCAGGTGTTTAGAAACTTGAGTGGTTAAAGTTGTTAAAATGAAACAAGAGAAGTTGAGGGACCATTTGTGTCAATTCCTAAAGTTATATTTATAAATAACCAACTTTGACCATTTGAAAGTCAAAGTTTTCATTTGTTACCAAAAAGTTCACGTAGCTTCTTGTACCAGCCATTTTCTCTCAACTTCTTGATCAATATCAGGAGATACAAGTGGTGCCAACTGAGTTTAGCATAGATTCAAGCTTGAGGTAAGATTTCTGGTCATGTTCTTGAAGTTTTTAGTGGGTTTTTAGAATGATTCATGGTGAATCAAGATTTGATGATGTTATGGTTATTGTTTTTGGTTTAGAAGTTGTTTGGGGTGTAGGAAAACACCCTAGTAGTGTTTTTTTTAATTAAAAGTGAGTATTTTGGTCGGCAAAAAAATGTTTTGGCCGACTTACTGGTGCAGACCAGGGGAGGCACGGGCGTGCCTAATGCCCCCGTGGCAATACTTAGTCCATACGGTACTTCCGGTGCCTTTTGACTGAGGCATGGGCATGCCTGAGAGAGGCACGGGCGTGCCTGAGAAGGGCATGGGCGTGCCTGGGAGGGCACAACCATGCCTGGGGAAGGCACAACCATGCCTAGGGGTGCCCTGCCATGTTGAGTTTGTTAAGAGCTAAGTTTGATTATGTGATTAATACCATGATTATATATCTGTAGGAATTATTGTTTGACGTGTTCTAAGTATATCTGGCATAACTCTATGTGGTATTAATTGCGGAGGTGAGTTTTCTAAACTTTGATTCATATTTGTGATATGTGTGTTGCATTGCAATGGTTATATTTAATGATCAGAGGATCATGGTGTGCGAGAGTAGAGCTGTAGCATGCTGCTTCGTATAGTAGAGCTATGGACAATGTTTTAGTCTTCTTGGCGGATGCTAAGATGGTGCAGTACTGTATCCATAAGACCTGTTGTGGCATTCGTATATGTGTATGCGCATGCTAATATGATTTACTGTTTAGCTTTCACTAAGCTCTTGTAGCTTACCAGATACTGCTTGTTGTTGTTCTGTAGGTTGTGTTAGCACCAAGGCAAGGCCCCGGTTTGACTGTTGATGGTTGGTTGCTTAAAACGTGATTTGAAACAATAACGCTCCCATTTGTGTAACGGAAAGTACTTTTGATTTAAATGCGCGCATATCTCTTTTATACAAACCCGAGGGTTTTAATAAAAATGTTTTATTTGCTTCCGCTGTCGGTAAGCTTGTTGGAAACTATTTTTGACATGAATTGTGGTTGTGTTACCTTTTTGTACGAACCAGAGGGTTCAAGAATACTTGGTTGGTTTCCATCAGCTTATCAAATTCTTTTTTTTAGACAAATGCCTTTTGTTTCAAGCATTCTTTTAAATTTTGGAAATTGGGGCATTACAACTTGGTATCAGAGCCACGGTTTGAGGGATCTGGAGGTGTGTTATGCATCATCTGGACTTAAGCCATGGTTCTGCGGATTTTTGTCAAACTGGAGGCTTGCAGCTTGGTGGATATATTGTGTATTGCATTGAGAATATGCTAACTGATTATGTTATTATGATTGGTATTGAAATACCCGAGAGGTTAAATATATTGATGCCAGTTACGTGATGCCTTATATAACATAGTATGCGAGTAAATATTATGCATCGAGTTGATACATAAGATTTGATAGAGATACTATCTTATGATTTATGTGGCCAGTGCTAATGCTCATAGGCCATGCATGAGACTAGACTAATAAACGAGGTGTTGGTTATATGTAATATGTTGTATTGTAATTAACAATGTGATACATGGCCTAAGCCTATGAATAGGGACTTCTTGTGGTCAATTCAAGATCAAATGTGTATAGTGTGTTCGGAATAATATAAAGGCCCATATTATTATTGACACACGATATATGTTGGAACTTGATGAAATCATGGGGAATCTTGTGAATCGGGTGAGGGATACTTGTAGGTGATAGTACACCTGTAACATATGAGTGCCTTAGTATGAACAGGGCTACTTCAGATCTGAGAATAGGTGTACAGATATGTTTATTGACTATGAATTGTTTGATATAGAGGATAGTATGGTAAAGCTACCTTATGTTTAAATGCTTTATTTATACTTCCAGGGTAGTGAATATAAAGAGAAATCAGAATGAGTTGGAAGGAAACCTGAGTAGTTTCTTGTTGTAAAAGTCATGTTTGGCATGAATTCTAGTATGATAAATATAAGAGATTCTTGAGTAAGTGATATTTCAAAGGATGGCCCTAGCATTAGGCCAGAGAAAATAGAAACTAGTAAGACCGGTGAGAGAACACCAGTAAAAGTATAACTTATCAAAGAAGACAAGTATTAAATCTGATAATGAGTTGATGTCAGAAAGACATGCTAATAAAAGTTAATATTAACGTTATTTATGAATAAACGACGAAGATGGTATAATATACCTTAATAAGAGGGAAAAATGATACCGGGCTTGACTAAGCCTAGTACGAAAATACTATAAACTATGTGGTGTGATAAAAATATATTACTTTGAGAAAGTATTATATAAAGAGAACAAGAAATCATGGTTATGAGGAAAGTGTATAGACGAATGAACAAAATATGAATTGGTAATAAATATTATACTACTTAATTGTAGTAATTGATTGATTATAAGAAAAGGTAATGATAGAGAAGAACAATTAAATATATAATGACTGAGATAGTCAAAACCAAATTAATACTAGCAAGAAGGTATTTAACGGGAAAACATAAAGTATGTTAATTGAGAAAGAGGTTATGCTCTAAAATGCAAATGAGAATAAAATGACTATGATTTAATAAACTCTTTAAGAAGAGTAAGTGGCATAATCCTATAAATATAAACGAGATGAAGGATGGTTATGAAATAAAGACGAAATGAGTTATAATACGAGTAATATAATGTGGAGAATATTATGTATAATGAGGAAGGGGTATGAAATTCAAAAGAATATAAAGACGTGGGAATGTTGGTATGTATAATATTATATACCAGTCTTAATGGATTGGCCAAATGCGAATAATGATAAGTGAGAGTGTAAATACGAAAATGAATAATAAGATTCATAAAGATATAATGATTTTTGAAACTCTATGTTTCAAAAGAGATGTAATATATAAATTGTTGGTAAGAGTGATGATAAAGCTAGATGTACAGATGACATGTACATGAGATTATTATGAAAAGCAAGTTAACAGAAAGTGGAATGAGATATACGTTGGTAGGAATTTTTAATAATATTCCAAGACAGTAAAAGAGTAGAATATTTGTGAAACAAAGACAAGAATTAATGATAAGAGGTGTAGTTGATAATTTGGCCTATGATTGACCAAGAATTGTTTTGTTTCAGTGCAATGGATCATAATGAAAATTCTAGGACAGAGAATGAAGTAAGGAACGAAGAAAACCCTGACATGATTACCATAGTAGAGGTTGAAGATCATAGGCGTGGAGTGATACCTACCAAACACCATAGGGGTGTCATCGTCGATGAGTTTGGAAAATGTATTAAGACGGTTATGCCGTCTATTATGACAGAAATGAATAATGAGATAAGAAGTGTAGTTCAAGAAGAATTTCATTTACTGAAGAATGAAATGATTAACGAGGTGAAAGAGGATAAAATAGAGGTTAAAGCTGAGGGATCCCGTAAAAGATCAGGATGTGAAATTTGTGGTAAGAACCATACTGGTCAGTGTAAACATAAGACCAAAGGTTGTTATACGTGTGGAGAAGTAGGACATAATTATAAGGATTGTTTATCCTTAGGAAAGTTTTGTTATGACTGTGCTCAGAACTAGTTGAAATTTTTTAGTCGAGATATTAAATAAATAAGTAGATACAGTGTAAGGTTTCTTTTAAAATGTATGTAAATTATGTAGAACCGGTGTGTACTTTTCTTAGATAATAAAATGTCGAAGGAGGCAAAATCAAGGAAGATTTTGTGTTATTGGTTGAAGTACGGGTGATGAGTACTTTGTATCTATAGTATGAGTTGACTCCAAGTCGGAGAGTAGTGTGAAAAGATCTGCAATGATTAATTATATTAAAACAATTCATATTGACAACCGTGATCGTAGTAAAAATGAGTATTGATAAAACTACAGAATCAAACTGCATGACATTGAGTTGGAAAAGAGATTTAAAGCCACAATATGTAATGTGGAATGATTGGTAAAATGAGTAAAGATTAAATGAAAGAGATTATTATCTCTAATTAAATAAAAGATGTGGAAGTAACTCATATTGTTACTCATAAAATTTGAGTGAGGAATGAATAAAATGTTGATACATTAATCATACTAATTGAGGTGAAATATAATGATGAGTCATGTATGTGTTGATTATCAGAAATAATTTAACAATAACACCAAAAGAGAACATGATAAATGTGATGTGGAAATTTTTAAATTTGAGGGCCTTGGCCTATGTATGAGGTGGAAAGTATAAATTTGAATAAAAGGTTAGGTGTTGACCTGACAGATAAATGAGCACGATAGTTGTTTTATCGATTATTAAGATGAGAGTAAAATTATTGCTCGAGGAAGAGCGGGATCGGTTGAAGAATAATTATTCTTGAAAATGAAATTTTTACTCAATAGAGTTGAATTAAAGAAATGAATCCTTGAGAATGATAAAAAATTTATCATTAAATATTAAAATATGAAATACACAATTAAAACAGTAAAGATGGAAACCACGGCAAAAACGGATAGAGTAACATGCAATTAACCCTAATGGGAATGATTATGAATTATTAAATTATTATAATTGAATACAAGCACCTAGTGGTGGAAAGCTAGATAAAGCTTTTTGTGCAGAGAATACAGAATTAGATTTTTGATTTATCTGAAACGAGAAAGAGGTATAAAGAGTTAAAAGTGAAATATTAATGGCTAGAGATGAAGCCAGAGGTAGCCAAGTATGTGGCAAATGTGTTGCAAAGTTTGAAATGAAGGATGTATATCAAAACATAAGAGAAGTTCCAACCTGGTTGGATTATAAAATGATATGAGTGCTTGTAAGCAGACTATTTTAAAAATGTACATTTCAGTTCCATTAAAAAAAATTTATTTCTCTAAAAGTTTGTTGAGGTTTATGTAAAGAAATTATTTTTGCTTATGTGTCCCTGTTTTCGTTATGTTAGAAAACTGATTTGATCCAAAATTTGAAAAAGATTTATGAAGAGATGAGAACCACGTTTTATTATACGAGTAAAGTGAGAAAACAATTCAATCTATTGAAAGTAAGTGGTCTACGTATGTTGTAGATTTGAAAGAAACTGGAGTTATTAATTGGTGATAGCCAAATTTTTATATATTATACAAATTATTATTTTAGTATCGGGTTGTCGCCGTATGGCATATTATGTGGTAAGAGAGGTCAAACCTCAAGATCAGAAAGAGATGGCCATATTCTAGGAGCCCAAACTATGTGATTGAATAAATCCTCCTCTATCTGTTGCCGGTCGAGGGCTCCTTCTCCTTCCCCCTCTTCAAACTCCGATTCGTCTTTTTCATAGAGAAATCTCTGATCAAGGATAGAACAAGATCCTTTTTGCATCATATCTAAGGGATTCCTTGGTTTGGGTCGAAGAAGCAATGTCACTCGATCCTTATCAAACTGACTGCATGTCCGTGAGGATCCCACCAGAGCGCCTTCCACTTCTAATAGGCAACAATGAGGTGGTACAGTGAATAACAGAACAATTTATTAAAAGAGAAGAATATTGCTAATAACCCAAATTTATAAGAAGAGCTATACAAATAATTGTATATGGTTGATGAGATGGAAATTAGGTCCGATGTTGATTGGACCATTTAGAGTTATTGCTTATGGGAAAGGTCACATGTAGACTGTGAGAGTCACCAGAGTATTTGTCACAAGATATATCTCAGAGAGTGATGAGCAGATGAATCTAAATATATGTTTATACCATTGGAAATATGAGTATTGGCAGTAATGGATTGGACTAGTTAGGTCCAGTGGAAATTCAAGAGTGGTTCTGAGAAAACCTGAGAAAGAGATTACATGTAGTTATCCAGAACACTAACAATTGATTTCGAGACGAAATCTATTTCAAGTGGGAGAGAGTTGTAACACCCAAAGTTCGAAATTTAGTGATTTAATAATTAAACGAGTTTTATAGTTTTAGTGGATTGCCTAGTTAAGATTAGGAGGTGTTTAGAAACTTGATGTAACACCGCTTCTGAATTCAGTTACTTTAATGGCAAATCAGATTTTAGCAGCGGAAATTTTTCTTTTTAAAACAACCAAACGGTTATTTACATCAATAACTTCTCAAAACAACGCTAGTGTTACCAAGTACAGGAACCGACCATTGTATCACATTACATTACAACATATAATTACAAGTGTTCCACCCACAAGGGGCAATACATTTTCTCAAAAGCATCCCACCTCTCAGGGCATCTAGTCTTTACCTGAAAAGGGAACATAGCACCATTAGCTACACTAGCTAGTGAGTACATACAATCATAAGCATCAATACAGTAAGTCATGCATCATTTCATAAACAATCATTAATAGCTTAGCATATAGCGGTGTGCTGACATGATCAGTAAGAGTCGTGTCTTGTAGGGTAATCAATCCCTCTTAACAACTCAAACCGGGGGATCAGACACGACCAATCCGCGCTGGTGGGGGAGCATAAAGCTGTCCACCAAGCATCGTTCATAGAGTCAAAGACTCCCCAGGTAATCCAGCTACAACCGGCTGATCACCACTCACGTTAAGGCACGACGGTTCTACATAACCTATGATCTAGGATGCCTCCTGAATCACCGTGAAATCCCGAAGGATCCAGTTACAACCGACTGACCTTAACCATGCATCAGATAGTCTGCAGACAGTTCACATACACATATACGTACATTTGATCCCACATGGATCCATCATCTTACATGTAACATCTTACAGTTATTCACACGTACATATCATCATACATTAACTAAGTGGTTCCAATCTGGACCCACTGGCATGCACCTGATACATATTCTAACATCATACAAGTCATAAACTTACCTCCTCGAGCGTACCTGCAAAAGCAAGTTAGTCATACATAGTCTATTCACCTAGTCACTTAGCAGGCAAGCCTTACTCTACTAAGTCTCATGATCGTAGGCACTCACCTGAGCTGTTTGCTATGCACAGATATGTGGTTTCGACACCACAAATACAACAAGTTCATCTAACACATCATATTTACTTCAATCATTCACATGTGCATTCAAGACTCATAAAACAACATTTAACTTTGGGCTTAACACTTGATCGGATTCCAACACTTAGGAATTCCAACTATGAAATCCGATACTTTCAAACCATGAAATCTGATACTCACTTGATCGGATTCCAACACTTAGGAATTCCAACTATGCACACAAAATCCGACACTTGTGGATTCCGATACATAGAAGGAAATCCGAGACTTGAAAATCCGATTCTTGAATTGAAATCCGATACTGTCGGATTTCAACACCTCAAGTCCGATAATCACCAAACCCGACACTTAATCCGTAACTTAGAAATCACAGAACATGAAATCCGATAGATATGTGGAATCCTACAAATCCTTCGGATTTCACCTCATGCGGATTCCGATACCTTCATAGTATCGGAATCTGACAGATTCATCATCTGTAATTTCGACAACTTCAAGGTTCATCTTAACAACTTCATATTCGTTGGTTTTAAGCCCAAAACTCCTCTGAACATCATAACATCATTATTCAATCATCATAAACACATGATATCCCAACAAGAACACCATAAACACTAAAACCCACTTTGAAGTAAGCTTTAGCATGTTCTTGCATGGATTCATGTTTTTTAGCATATTACACACGATTCTAATCTTCTAAACATATCAGAATCATGTTGCTCACCTTCGTAGATCAACAACCGACTTCTTCTGTTCTACTTTTAGAAACCGAGAGCAACGAGAGAAGAGAAGTGTGTGTGTTTTCTTTATTTCCTTTCTTTGAATTGTAAAGTCAACAAAAGGAACATGCACACACATATATATATTTTCTAATATTCCAGAGGCGGTTGCCTCTTACTTCACTATCGGTTTTCCTACTCTTTAATTAATCACACATACACACACTTAATACACATGCACACGTATATACATAAACACACATGTATTCATATAAACATAATGTCATTTAACTTAATAAGTACATACATAAAATACTTCTTATTACAATAACTATACACACGTACGTACAACTACAACTAGGCCCAAGTTGAGGATGTTACACTTGAGGGGTTAAAGTTGTTAAAATGAAACAAGAGAAGTTGAGGGACCATTTTTGTCAATTCCTAAAGTATATTTATAAATAACCAACTTTGACCATTTGAAAGTCAAAGTTTTCATTTGTTACCAAAAAGTTCACGTAGCTTCTTGTACCAGCCATTTTCTCTCAACTTCTTGATCAATGTCAGGATATACAAGTGGTGCCAACTGAGTTTAGCATAGATTCAAACTTGAGGTAAGATTTCTAGTCATGTTCTTGAAGTTTTTAGTGGGTTTTTAGAATGATTCATGGTGAATCAAGATTTGATGATGTTATGGTTATTGTTTTTGGTTTAGAAGTTGTTTGGGGTGTAGGAAAACACCCTAGTAGTGTTTTTTTGAATTAAAAGTGAGTATTTTGGTCGGCAAAACAGTGTTCTGGCCGACTTACTAGTGCATACCAGGGGATGCACGGGCGTGCCTGTGAAGGGTATGGGCGTGCCTAATGCCCCTGTTGCAATACTTAGTCCATACGGTACTTCCGGTGCCTTTTGATTGAGGCATGGGCGTGCCTGAGAGAGGCACGGGCGTGCCTGAGAAGGGCATGGGCGTGCCTGGGAGGGCACAACCATGCCTAAGGCAGGCACATCCATGCCTGGGGAAGGCACAACCATGCCTAGGGTGTGCCTAGGGGGTGCCCTGCCATGTTGAGTTTGTTAAGAGCTGAGTTTGATTATGTGATTAATACCATGATTATATATCTGTAGGAATTATTATTTGACGTGCTCTGAGTATATCTGGCATAACTCTGTGTGGTATTAATTACGGAGGTGAGTTTTCTAAACTTTGATTCATATATGTGATATGTGTGTTGCATTTCAATGTGTTATATTTAATGATCAGAGGATCATGGTGTGCAAGAGTATAGCTGTAGCATGCTGCTTCGTGCAGTAGAGCTATGGACAGCGTTTTAGCCTTCTTGGCGGATGCTAAGATGGTGCAGTACTTTATCCATAAGACCTGTTGTGGCATTCGTATATGTGTATGCGCATGCTTATATGATTTACAGTTTAGCTTTCTCACTAAGTTCTTGTAGCTTAGCAGATACTGCTTGTTGTTGTTTTGCAGGTTGTGTTAGCACCAAGGCAAGGCCCCGGTTTGACTGTTGATGGTTGGTTGCTTAAAACGTGATTTGAAACAATAACGCTCCCATTTGTGTAACAGAAAGTACTTTTGATTTAAATGCGCTCATATCTCTTTTATACAAACCCGAGGGTTTTAATAAAAATGTTTTATTTACTTCCGTTGACGGTAAGCTTGTTGGAAACTGTTTTTGACATGAATTGTGATTGTGTTACCTTTTTGTACGAACCAGAGGGTTCAAGAATACTTGGTTGGTTTCCATCAGCTTATCAAATTCTGTTTTTTTAGACAAATGCCTTTTGTTTAAAGCATTCTTTTAAATTTTGGAAATTGGGGAGTTACAAAGAACATGGCTAACAATCTTACCTCAAGCTTGTATGAATGCTATGATTAGTTGTTACCACTTGATTCTAGTTGTTCTTCATCAAAATCCAGAAAAGAAACTTGGCTGGAACTTGTCTACGTAAGTTTGATTGAAACAAATGAAGACTTTGACTAACTAGAGTCAAAGCTATATATATATATATATATATATATATACTTTGAGAAATGTCAAAATTGGCCCCTCTACTTTTCAAGTTTCAAAATAACAACTTTAATCCCTCAAGTTTCTAAACACCTCCTAATCTTAATTAGGAAATCACCAAAACTGTAATACTTGATTATTTATTAAATTACGAAATTTCAAACTTCGGGTGTTACAGAAACCCAATGTTTTCCTTTTGAGTTCCATTAGTGATAATAAGTCTAAATGTAGGTATTGTTCATCTAGAATGATAGTGGTAGTTTGTAACTATGTGTATAACCATGGTAGAATTCCGAGAACAGAATCCTTTTTAAGGGGGTAGATTTGTAACACCCCAAAATGAGCCTAGTTATATCGTATGCTTGTAGGGTCGTATTCTTGTGAATTGAGTAAAGTTTCAAGTATATAAGTATTTCTCGTGATATTGGTATTAAACTTAGAGAAGGAAAATAATTATGAAAATAAATGAAAGTTGTAAATTATTAAATGATTTAATATAATGATTCCAAATATATCCTCGTTGAAATTTATAGATATCATTTGGTTAAATTGTAAGTTGGCTAGGGGAGCTGGATACTACATTAAATGAGGAGGAAGCCCTTGTTGTTTTTTTCTCCTCCCTTCATTTAATTACACACACAAAGCTACCCGTTTATGTTGTCTTGAAGAAACTTCATAAAGAGGGTTTTAAACTCTCTTCAAATCAAGAAATTCATATCATAGAGATTATTTAAGTTGTGCTATTATCATCATCTTCTTCATCACTTGTAAGTGTTCATCTTTTGTTCTTGAGGATTTAGTGATTCAAATGGGTCAAATTGGTGTTTAGACTTGATTTAATATGATTAGGTGTTACTTATTGATGTTATTGTGAATAAAAGTGCTTAAACTCATGTTTAAGTGGCTAGAATCAATAGAAATGAGTGTGGATTGATATGGTGTTGAAACCAAGTTTCTAGGTTGTTTTTCTTCGAATACGGGCTCAATACTTAGGGAAATTTAATACGGCCGTATTAAAACCCTAGGTAGCACCTATACACCTTGAATACGGCCTTATTGATAGCACCGCAGTTCAAACTTTGAAAAATTATATAAAATCAACCGTATCTCCGTTTTGGGCATATGACTAGTCATTTTAAATGTATGAGGGTATACTTTCACAATAATATAACTACAAGGCTGACCTAAAAGTGATTTTGGTCATATTCCTAGTTTAGGGATGGGTAGTCACTATTTAGACAGCCAACAGAGTGAGAGATGTTTAACATCATGTATTGGCTATTGTGCTTATGTTAAGCTAATTGATGGTACCTAAACATAATTGGTAATATTTTAGGTACTACTTGAGTTGGTTATCATATCCATGTGTGGATTGGCAGTTGAGTCGAGCTAATCATAATTGTGTGGAACCGAGGTGACTACTAACTTAACCATTAATTGTTATGTAGTACTTGTGGATTTGTTGATTACCATTAGATACAAATGAGGCATGATGGTTTAAGGAATATGATTGTGACTAAGATTGTAATTCTGAGTATGATCACGTGTAAGTTAATGTGACCTGTTATTGGGATGATTGGCACGAACATTAGTTAGTGTTGAATATTGGTTAACAAATAATGAATAACAAGCAAGATGAATATTAAAGATTAATAAGTTATGCTTCCAATAATAATAAGGAGCTAATGGTACCTATAATGGTTTGATATCCAATTGAATGCACAAGTATCAACAATCCAAGACCATGTGCTTAAAGCAATTCAAAGCATAGATGCTAACAAAGGGTACGACACTCACTTAGGAATACTTTAGACTTGTGTGTACTCAATGTCTTTTATGTTCAAGATCATGATGATATGATGAATATGATGTCTATGCTGACTAGGTTTACAATGATAGTGAACGAATACATGTTTTATGATTTATACAATGATTATATGTCATGGCGACGTTGTACTCGTATGTTCTACTCATCTTGTATGAGTAGAAGCTATTGTTGTGTTTATGAATGCATGCACGCTATTAGATCCTGTTTGGATCATCTATGTGTATGTGATATGTCCGGACATTGTGGACTGTATTACATTCGTATGGTTAAGGTCAATTGATAGGGGATCCGATAGATCCTTCGGGTTGGGTTCACTATATAACTGGGTTCCGGTAGATCCTATGGGTCGGGATTTAGATACCGGGGCAGTTATGGGTCGGAATCAATAGTGTTCTACAGGAGTGTTATTCCTTGACGTAAGGGACAATCAGCTACCCGTTAAACCCGAGAAAGTTGTTGGCTCTATAACGAAGCTTGGTGGACCGCTACCCTCTCACCCACCAGCGCGGGTTGGTGTGTTTGATTCCCCAGTTAGGATCATTGAGCTGGATTTGCAACCCTACAAGATACGATGCCTATTGATCATGTCAGCACACCACAATGTGATAAGATAACACTATTTGTGTTATCATGTGATGCCCTATGTGCTATGTGATGTTTATGGCTATGTTTTTGTTTACTAGCTTTTACTGCTAACCCCCTCCACGTTTGTATGTTTTTGCAGATGTTCATATTTGGTTGTGCAAGGGGTTGCTTTTGTGGTGCCGGGACACTTGTTGTTCTTTAACAAGTATGATGGTCGGTCCATATTGATGTAGTACCATCCGTTAGTAAATTGAAAACCCAGTTGAGTTGTTTTAAGTAAAAAATACTCTGATAAGACTTCCCCTGTTTGTTTATCAAACTGAAATATGTTTAAATATAAGTTTAAAAAAAGTCAAAAAGTTTGACCCAAAAATTACGGTGTTACAATGTGTAAAACATCATAATCTATTTTATTAGAAAAACAAAGTAGTTTGACTTATATAGTATAGTGTGTTATGGTTCTTGCCTTGTATGTGGTTGATTGGGTTAATAGTATTCAGTTGTTTATAACATAATTCATTTCAAACACAAGTTAAATTTGTTAGGAATTGTCTCATCATGGATGAGAGGGTTATTTCTTTTTTATTTTTGTTAGTATTTTGTTGTTATTTTGATTTTTTTTTGTTACTTAATTGATTAATTCTACCCATTTCATGTTTCAGAGCCAAAGAAAAACTTCATTTAGGGCTCTAGGGTCTCGTATCTAAAGTTCATTAGTTTGTGATTTATAGTTTTCATTTTCAAGAGTCCGATAAAGTATTTTCGAGCTACCGTCTTGAAGCTAGAATGTAATTAAAATTTCATGAATTTAATTTTTCTTATTAAGGCTTTATTAGTTAGTAATGTTTGGTTACGTTTTGTAGATATTTTTATGTTTTAGGGCTATCCTAGAACACATGTATGGATGTAAATTTTTGAATTTGTAGTGGTTTTAAGTCACTTAGATGGTAGAATCAAACGTACAAGTATTGACGCAATTGTTATATCAATTTGATTGTATTTGACTATTTTGTATAGCACCTAAGAAACTATATATCTTCTACATCAAAGATGTGTATAATATAAACTATATCTTTTTTTAAAGAAAGGATCAAGAGAATCGTGTGTTTGTAAGGGTTTTCGGGTTGAAACTAACCTTGAGCTGGACCAAAGATATAATTTTAAAGAGATAACTTGGGGACATGATAATAAGGGTTTAAATGTTTATAGCTTTATGACATGGGCTACCTTAACACAGCTCGCGTAAAATCATCGATTTGCTACTTGATGATGATGAGGGGATCTTTCATACATTCCATTAAGTAAGTTCCCTTTCCCATTTGTTTAGTGAACCCGTGTTATATTTGGTTTTAACATTAGGTTTTAGGTGTATGAAAATGGTGATATATTTCATACATTCCATTTCATAAGCTGCTTTTGATGAAATATCACCATGTTTTGATATAGTAAACTCCATGCACGTGCAAATTTTTTTTATAAATACAAGGTATGTACACAAACTCATAACTCATATTTATTAAATATCATAGATGTTTCTTACAAGGTTTATAATTTTTGAAAGTCAACATGAATACGACACTAGTTAAATTTGAATTATAAACTTAAGCATTTATAACAAGGTAAAATTAACTTGATGGAGTCATTTAAAACGAAGTTGTTGGTTAATTGGCAAAATAAATATAAATTCTCAAGTTTGACTTTTGGAAGTCAAATACTGGATTTGGTAGTCAAAGTTAATTTTGAGAGTGAACATCATGTTTTTAAGTGAAAATGATTTCATAAACTCAAGAAATATAGTATAAATAAAACTTAATGAAAATAATTAATTGGAAAATAGTAAGAAAACGTAACACTTTGTGTTAACGGGTCAAAACTCATATTTGACGGTTTTGGATCCGATGAGTCTGTTCTTTTAGTTATTTATGTACATATAAAGATGTCCTTTGGGTGTTGTTTGTTATTTATTATTAGTTGGGTTGCATTCTTTTATTTTTTTGACCGTTATCCATCGAGCCTTCCAATTTGACACATGTATAGTTATGTTGTGGGACTAAAAGAAGGCAAGATGGAAATATTTGTAGTGGTAGAACCCCCCCCCCCCCCCCCCCCCAAACACCCCCTTCTTTGAGTAGCCTACTGATGGTGCATACCATGATACATGCTCTCAAGACAGCTTGAAATTGGTAACCAAAGGGCATGAAGACTAGATTAGAAGAGGCTCCGAAGGTTTTTCCCTTTTTTATTTTCATTAGTCTACATTCAAATATTAAAATTTCAATCTTGTATTAGGTGGTCTATTTTTTTATAATATTGCTAATTGAAGTGATCCCACTCAAATCCGTCCGAAGTTTGTTGCTAACGCGTCTAAATTTTTAAGTAAAATCCGTTACAAATCCGTTGCTAACTTCCGTCACAAACCGTTGCTAATATTCCGTCACAAATTTGTTGCTAAACTTCCGTCGCAAATCCGTTGCTAAACTTCCGTCACAATTCCGTTGCTAAACTTCCGTCACAATTCCGTTGTTAAAACTCTGTCGCAATCCGTTTCTAAATTCTCGTCGCAATCCGTTTCTAAATTCTCATCGCAAATCCATTGCTAATCTTCCGTAGCAAATCCGTAGCAACTTAGCGACAACTTTTGCAACAGTAGTATCGTTGCAAATTCCTAAATCCGTTGCTAAATTCCGCCCCTAAAACTAGCGACCACCATATTAGCGACGGTTTTATTTTGTCCCAAATCCGTGGCTAATACTGGATTAGCGACGGATTTGGGACGGATTTGGCCGTCGCTAATCGCCTGTATTCTTGTAGTGAGAATCAAAATTCAACCGCAGCTATACCCATTTACGTGCGGTGTTTAGTTACGTAAATAAATTTTTTTTATTTTAAAAACTTTTTATACATACTTTTTTTAAAATATAAAATTATATTTCATGTCTAAAATTTTTTAGTATAATATTAATGTGTTTTTCGTGTTCACTATTGCTAATAAAAGTAATATTTATGAAATTGATCAATAAAAAACGACTCTTATCACGTTAGAACACGTGAATTAGAAATATGAGGATAGTTGATTTTTGTTATTTCAAAAATGTCTTTTTATGTATACACATGCACACCAATTATCAATTACACACACATATATACATACATATATATATATATATTAACGATTGATGGATCTGTTGATTCATAATGATTCCTTATGTTAGTTATATAAAATAGGTTTTCTTTATTCATTATTGCTCCCCCTCTCTCTCTCTCTCTCTCTCTATATATATATATATATATACCTTAATTTTTATATTGATTGGTGTTTCATTATTTAAATTTGAGTTCTATTATGATAAGTATAAATTAAATCTAAAATTGGAGAGCGTTGGATGAAAATTGTGAGGGAGTTTTATAAAAGAGGAGTTTTATAAAAATTGAATATTAATGTAATTAATTATAGGTTATTTATAAAGTATGTGTAATAACGTGTGATATTTGTTTAGAGAAAAAATAATTATATATTTGTGACCGTCTCATTTTTATTTACGTTTTGATATAAATTTAATCGTAATATGACATTTTTTAAAAAATTAGTATATTCTTAAATTTTTGTTATCTATCAATAGCAGCAGATATGTAATTCTTAGAACAATTTATATTTTTAAAAATCCATTCTCTCTACGTATCACAGTTGATATAATCACTGATTTATTGGTCTTCGATAAAATAATTAAGAATATATTATTTTTTAAAACCACTTCCTACTAATCATAGCTTACCATTTATCCACGTCACATTTACACTCATCAATTACATCATCATTTTTGTCATATCAGATTTTCACTCCGCTCTACCAACCATATATATATAATTACAAATATAAAAATTGGACTATATTATTAAAAAAAGTGAATGATAAGTATAATATTAAGAGTTGTGGATAAGAATAAAAACAATATAATTTTAAATTTAGTTGGAACTCTTCATCTTTATGTTTTTTTACCTCGATTACTTTAGTTTTAAAAGAAAAGGTAATCCATCTATCTATATCTTCTATAGCTTAAGATCCTTTTAATCATATGTGACAATGCTTTGGAAGAGTAATTTTTCAAATTGAGGCTAATTAGAGCTAAGGATTTGATGATGTGTCATTATTTGAAAACTTGGGCTTTTTATTATTTATAAAATTGTATTAATGTCTAGGAAGAATAACTCACCCTTATTAATATTCCCATTAATTGAAAGGAGAAAACCATTAGCCCCTTCATTGATGTCAATTGATGGAAACAAAAATGTAACCCACCTTTATTCTCATTGATTGAAAGGAGAAAACCAATAGTCTATTGAAGTCAATTGATGGAAATAAAATGTAATTCATTCAATTACGTCTTGAATTACGGGTCGTTCTTCTTTCTTTATTACAAGATTCAGTTACTTCTTTCATAATCTTCTTAAGCTTGAAGTTCATATCGAGATTTGCGGGTTTGAGATGTCGCAACCATTGTTTACTAGCAACAAAGGTACAACTTCTTCGCCCAAGAAATTTCTTAAAGCACATTAGTTGGTAAATTCTGGGGTATTCCTTTTTGTTGTATGTAAGCTTTGTATTAGGTAATTTGGTTTTGTTATGTGAATTTACTAAAGTTTTTGTATTAAGTAATTTTCTTTCATTTTGAGATTCTTGAGCTTAAGAATCACATTTTTTTATTTACGACACAGATTGGAAAGACAAAAGAAAAAACCCGTTACACTTTTCATTGAAGACTATTCATTACCATTCAATCATTTTCATAATGACCTATTCGTGTGGAAAATACATAAACACTCAAACTTAGTCGGACAAATAGAATATCCTGTGTAAAAAAGGATATAGACGATTAGCTTTTTTCATATCAAATATATAACTTCTCATATCCAAATACGGTATGTATTTTAATTACATATTAAGCATGATTGTTGTATATATCGTTCTTCTACGAAGCATAGTACATCATTCCTTTTTGTGGAGAAATAGAAAAAACTGAATTACAATTATGATTTCAATATTTCATGATATCGTTTGACTTCAAAAGTCAAATTAATTTATTTCGTATATTATAAATATTCTAATTATTAAACGGGATTTTAACATTCAACACTTGAAAAAACCCAATCCCTAAAACTCTGTTTCTAATTGACTCAATTGATGTTAGTTGATATCTCAGTTGAAATAGTACGATGCTTTCAAAATTTTCAAGAAAGATATTATGTTTTTAATGACAATGAAATAAGAAAATTATTGTGATTGATATTTTATATCTTGGCTAACAGTTTAGTTGACAATACATTCATCATCTTTGAACCACGATCATGTAGTCTGTGTGGGAAGTTATATATATTACTAAGCAATGTTTCTTCTAAAAATTGAATTGGTGCAGGGTTTAGATCATATAGAAGCATTTTGAGTTGAGCAATATAGAGGTGATGTTCATGAATGAGGAGATATGCTATATTTTATATATATCTTTTTTCGTTTATATAGTTATCTGTTTCTAATTAATATGAAATTCAATTTATGATGATTAGTGTTCTCTTATGGTTAATTTGTACTCATTTTTCATAATGTGAGTAGATTCATTAGCCATAGAATTATACTACAATTTAGGATTATAATGTTTGCTCAAGTTTAAAGTATGTTTATGGATAGTGACGGATTATAGTCTACTAAAAATACAAATATCAGCGGTCAAAAATGGAAACATATTGGCCAATGACTTCATATATAGCTTGGTGGATTAGGGAATTCAAGGTCATTGTTTAGTTATAAATATCTTTCAAAGGCTACAAATGGGTTCTCAACTCAAAATCTATGTGCCCGTAAGAGTGGCCTTTGCGCCCCCAAGCCTTATTCCCTTGCGGCTGCAAGGGTGGTCCTAAATAAAATCTGAATCTCTAATTTAAATGCACGTGTTTATATATATTTTTTAAATAAAATATGTTATTTATTTATTTTAGTTTTTGTCTAAATGAAATTTTTATATATTTATTTTATGGCTTTTGATTATTATAGCAAACTAAAACCTAAACTCATGGTGTTTTAATTACACACTAAGTTATACTTGCCAAATAAAACCTAAAACACAATCCCACATTTATGTGGGCCTATCACCTAGTATCTCTTATAACTTAGTAAGCATGCTATCCTATGTGTCATGTATAAGTGAGCTCCAATTTTGAAATCCAAGGAAATTAGAGGAGGTGGTAAGTTGATGTGTCAACATATTGGGTGTTTGGTGTTGAAGGCCATGCATTTTCTCACCCAAGTTAATTATGATATTATTGTATTAATGATGCAATTGATTAATTGTATTAACTATTGTATTGGCTTATAACGTAACATGTTCTACGTCATTAGTGTTTTCTTCCATTTTTCCTGTTTGGTGTTACACTTCATGAGGTGTAGTAAATGAGTTTAATAGTATTTGTAACCTCCCATTTATGTATTTATTGTATTAATTCCAAGTTTGGTATCCAAGTTTGGGTTATGTGTTAATAGACCTACACATTTGAATTAATCTCTAAATTGTAAATGAGTTTAATAGTATTTGTAGCCTCTCATTTACGCATTTATTGTATTAATTCCAAGTTTTGGTTATGTGTTAGTACACCTATACATTTGAATAGTCTTTTAATTGTAATTTGTATTAATTCAAAGTTTCGGTTACGTGTTAATACACCTATACATTTGAATTAGTGTCTTAATTGTAATTTATCTTCCAATATTTTTTTGTATTAATTCAAAGTTTTGGTTATGTGTTAGTACACCTATACATTTGAATTAGTGTCTTAATTGTAATTTACCTTCTAATACTTTCTACACAATTAGTGTATTACTTTGTATTTTCAGTTTTTTTTAGACTTTATGAGGAGAACTGAATGAGGATAATAGTACTATTGACCCCATGAAATATTACTACATTTGAGGTTCAAGTAACGGTTTATATATTTCAAAGTTTTCTTCTCGCTTTGCTTTAGCTTGCGCCTTTTTGACCGTTTACACATTTGTTATTTTCTTCTAAGAGAATGACGTCCAAATTCGATTTGTTAAGTGTGGTAAGCCCTGACGACGACAAATGGAAAATCCGGGTCCATGTTGTAAGGTTGTGGGAACAACATATGTATTGAAACCTTGGGAAGCATATTGTATCGAACTGGTGTTGATGGACGAGGAGGTATCTTCTTTTTTATAACATTTCTTTAGCATGTTGGTTGGCCTTATATACGCCTTTTGGTTTATTTCATGTAGGTTTTTTGCTTTTTTTTTTGCGTATAGGGAACTATGATTTCTGCCACCGTGAAAAAAAGTTTGATTCTTAAATCAAACACTTGATTGTTGAGAGATGTGTATGCTATTACTAATTTCAGTCTTGCGGATAACAATGACCGTGTTAAGATGACTATATATTCACATCGTGTTAACTTTTTACCAACTTCACGTGTGAAAGAGATCGGCCACGAGTTTCCCCTTGAAGTTAGTATCTTCTCATTCACTAAGTTTGGAAGCATCATTGAGTAGAAGAGCATGCAATAGATACTCCCCTTTTGTGCTCTATGGCTAACCATATATTTTTAGAATTGCCACATATTTACATTTTGTCGTTCGTGTGGCTAAATGTTTGGTTTATTTTTTTTATGTATGTATCATTGTTCGTTAACATTACATGTTTTTCCCGTATTATTTAACATTTGATATTTTTCCTTTTTTTGGCTTGTAGATATTGTTGGTGTTTTAGGTGGCTACACGGATCTCATTGATACATCGAATGACGGACGCTCTATTCGAAGAGTTTGTTTTCAACTATTAAGTGAGTTGTATGTGTAATGTGTATTCCTTTTAATTCCTACTAGCGTATTTGTTCCGGACTTTATTGATCTTTTATTTTGTGACCTTATGATCATCCATTAAAATCGGAACCAAAAGAGGAAGCAACGTCTTCAATGCACCCTTTGAGCTGAGCAAGCGGACCATTTTATGAAGTCCATTTCGAAATTGGGAGAACACGACCACATTATTGTTGTTTTGCAATTGGTGAAATCCCGCCCTTGGCTAGGTAGGTATTTTAGTCTTTTTAGTTATTTTTTGATGCGTATGTAGTAATCGTTTCACAAGTTGCACTACACTTGTACTTATAATGTTATAGACAATCCTGAAGTATCAAACTACTTTTATGGGACAAAGGTTATTTTCAATTCTGGAGATCCTGCCGTGTTGCGTTTTAAGGAGCGGTATGTGTCAAGATGTAGATTCGCTAGCCAATTTTTTTGGGTGTCTTTATTAATATATTATTTGTTTGTAATTTTTAGAATTCTTGTAGGTGAAGTTACTTTTTGTTTGTTTGCATTCATTTTGTAAATCTCCAAATTTATTTGTCATTAATATTAATTATTACTCTTAATTTGCACTTATGGTTTATCATTAGTTTTTACTCTATTTTAAAGCCTCTAGACTTCTCAATCTTTATCATTCCACTTAAATCGGCAATTCAATTTGTTTTGGTCTTTTAGGATTCAAATTTTATAATCCTTACATAACCCTGTCCGCTAATTTTCAAATTGATTCCTCTACTTCATTATTCTTGGCTTTTTATTATTTGTTCTAATTTCTAGAATTATTAATGGTTTGTAACTATCATAATTTATTACTCACTAATATTACTTATTAGTCTTAATTTGCATTTATGATTTATCATTAGTTTAATATCTACTACAAACAATACTTTTTTGGGTTTTGGGCGCTTTTGAAATACTCAATAACCACTGATTTAGGAGTAACTAACAGGTTGATCATATCTATCACATTGTGGGTACATTGAAAAACATTTTGATAGTACCATGAATTGCAAAGACCGATAATTAATATATATGTATTCTAAACGAGGGATGATATTATAACATACAGTTTGTAGCGTATTCATGCACTAAGTATCTTTTATTCACATATTATAACCATAGTGTTAACATCATCCCCACACAAGGAAAGAAGTAAGAAACTGACAAAACCCAAAATTGAAACAGGTAAAAAAGTAACTTTAAAAACATAGAACACCAAACTAGAAATGAAACACAATTTAAACTACTTCCATAGAAGGATAATATATGTATTCAACATATTCCACGGGCCAGGTGAAAATGCATCTTTAAAAAAATATACGAAAATATTCACAATAAAAAAATCAATTGTAAACTAACCCGTGTTTACACGGGCTTAAAATCTAGTTAATATTGTATTGTTTTTACTCTTACTCCTAAAAAATGGTAATAACAAAACTAATTTGGATGGGGATTAAGAAATTAAAAATATTTTGGTCCACAATTGAGATTTCTTAATTTGTCAACTCGTCAAGTATAACCACGTTTAGGAATTTATAACTAACTAGCATGGTACCCGTAATGCGGCGGCATCAAATACTTTCTACCTGATAACTTGTTCGTTTTCGGTATTTACGTAATACGGTGATAACGAATAATTTTACTTTGGTAACATGTCTTTTTTCTTTATCTTTTTTATATTTTCTTTATTTTTCTGTTCTCAATCAACTCTTTTATTAATTTTAAATAAACTTTAAGAACAATTAAATAAGAAAAAAAGTCTTTACTTATAAAATATGGTAGATTGCATGAAAATATAGCTTGTAAATTAGTAATTTAAAACTATTTAAAAATAAAAAAAATAGAGTAAACTAATTTGAAACTATTAATTATAAGAGCTATTTAAAAAAATTAAAATATATGTTTATAAATTCTTATTAAATATTATTCAGGGTTATGAGTTCTATTTGTACACATTTTTTGATAATTATGTGAAAATATTTATTACATGATAGAATATTTAATATAAAAGTTTTGGTTATGAAAATATTTTTAATAATTAAGTTAATTTGTTTGAATTTTTTAAATATGGAAGGTTTAGTTATTAAAATGCAATATAAGATTCTTATTAACTCTATTTAATAGTTACTTTATATAATAGTTTCCATTTAGTTTATATGAGGGGTAATGTAGTAATTTTAAAACACTTAAAGTTTAAGAGATTAAGCAAAATGCCTAAATGCTTTATAATATAGTATAGATTTTATAATTAAGAATCTATATTTAAGCCAAAATATAACTTTTTATAATTTAAGTAATATTTTTTTAATTCTAATCTTATCTTACATTAAAGTTAAATTTAAATACTATCTTGATCTAAAGTCAAAATTGAGTTTTAATTTATCTAAAAAAGTCAAATTGTAATTCAATTTTTACCAAAATTGATGATTGAGATCTATATTTAAATTAAAACTATTATCTAAATAAATGGCTAAAATTGTCTAATAGATTTTATGCAAGTTAGTCTTATATTATTAATACTAGTTTAAATGTCCGTGTAAATACATGGCTAATCATAAAATTGTTATTTTATATTTGTTTATTTAAATATATAATTATTTTGTACTGACGAAAGAAAAACTCAATATAAGACTTTCTCGAAAGCTAAAATAATTTTATATTAAAGTTAGTTGACATATAAAAATAATTGGTGACAACTTTAGTAGTAATGTAAAATTTAATTACGGTAAGATTTGTATCATATAATAACCGTAGATGATGATAAACTTGAATATTTATTCATTAAATATGTGATACACATTTTAGTTTAATGAAATGATATATAGTAAAAATGTATTAAACAATCATAAAACGCAAAAAACATGAGAGTTTTAAAAAAATTATGACATGTAGCATCAACAACCAAACTAGCGGTGGTAGCATCAACGTGAGTTGGAGGTAGCCGTGATGATAGAAACGTGACATTATGATACGAGACTTTTGTATTTTTTTTAATGAGTTATCAATCATTATTATTACGACCAGAAGCAATAATGTCAAGTATTTATTGGTTATAAATCAAACAAAATTTAAACAGATTATAATATATTTTAAAATGATAAAATTAAGAATTTGATTAAATATAATATTTTGAAATATTATAAAAGACTAGTATTTACCCGCGCGATGTGGCGGGGTAAAATAGTTTCATTTGTCGACTTATCAACTCAACATGTTATTTGTGATGTTGCTAGAAAATATGGTGGTTGTGATCTTCGTGCAAATATCAAGTTAACGCAACACTTACGTTTAAATGACAACAATTTATTCTTGTATGAACGAATTCATACCATCTTTTACGATCATATTACATGGTAAAATATAAAACTTTTTGAAAACAGTAAGTAAATGTGACAATTAATTAGATCATGCTAAATACATATGTACTTCACTCATCACGCAACACTTCTTTGTAGACAGTTATAAGGTATATATAGGCAAAATATTAATTATGTATTTAAATTCTGAAGATCATTGCTGGAAGTTATAAATGTAATTAAAAATGTAATTAAATTCTGTCAGTTTTAAATGCTGAAAGTTATTGTAAAGTATTAATTATGTATTTAAATTGTCTTAAATGCAGGAAGTTATTGTAAATAATGCTATTTGAGTTGTACTATTTTAAAAGTTTTAAGATTGCTGGAAGTTATTGTAAAATATGTTATATTACTTGTACTACTTAACTTAAAAAATTGTCTTAAAAAAATAGTTAAATGTTTTATAGAGTAGTAAAGATATATATGATATTTATACATTAGAATGTGCAAATACGAAATTTTAAGATTTAAAAACGACGTATATTGAATTATCTTTAATAATTTTGATTCAAACTAAAGACCTTCGACTTCTAAAAGTCAAAATCAAATTGAATTTTTAATTTAAATGAATGATTGAGATTTAATTTTACCAAAACAAACCCATAGATTATGTAATAAAGATGATACCGTGTGTCTTCTATTTATATTTAATTAGAGATTAGTGGAAGTAATTGAAGTAATAATAAATGTTGGACTTAGGAATTTAAAGTTTTGCAAGAATATTTTAAATCCAATGTATGTTTTTTATACTAATTTGATGGAATCCAAGGTTTTCAAGTCAACACAACGATTCAAGTATTAAAAAAAATCTTTAAAAAAATAATGCACGTCCTTTTCTTTGGATTCAAGTATACATGATGATAACATTTGACCATATACTCTCTCCCTGTACAACCAATTAAGCTCAGAAAATGGTATCTTCTCCTCAAAAATTTATCCTACAGTTAATACTCTAATTGCTTTCATGTATATTATACTTTGATTGTGTATTTTTTCTATGTTCTTATAGACACATATAACGCTCAAATCATGGGGAATGCAGTATTCCACTGAATGGTCCTTCATGTGTATTGGAAAGATCACAAAGATAAGCATTTGGCATACCACATATATCACTGCAATTAGGTTTACTTGCCAAGATGATGATGGTACAGTCCGCGTTTCACCGAAGTTTGGTGGTTCTAATGGCGACTATTCTGAGGTACAAGCATATAAATTTTCATAAGTTAAATTGTTTTATAATTATTAATATTATTATAGTTATTATTATGTGAATATATAGGTTAACATTGACATTGAAGTGGAGGAGTTAAATGGCATCAGCGGAACACTTGCAAAACCCATCCCAGACTGGGTGGCTATTTCATCATTATCCTTTTCAAGCAACTTACACAAATTTGGACCGTTTGGGGAGGAAGGAGACAATGATCATTTCTCGCTACCAATCACAAAAGCTAGAATTGCTGGTTTCCATGGCCGTGCTGCTGCTTGTATCCATGCTATTGGTGTCTACCTTGAGCCTGCTTAATAATTTCACTGTGTATGGCCCGGCCCCGAATGAACAAGCTTCTACGGGTCTACCCATTAATTAGTCTCTACGATACCGAATGCATTTTTCTACGGGTCTACCGTCTACATATGTGCAATTTTCTATGTTACAAACTGTTTACGCTGAATGCTAATTAATTAATGAGAAATTAAATATCCTCCTACTTTTTGTTCTTACTTCATACTCCTATTTAATAGAAAATGACATGTGTACTCCACTAATTCTTTTTTTTTTATCTCCTCCCTTGATTTTGACATTTGTCTTGATCAAGTGAGTAAGAGGATAAGTAGGAACAAAAATTAGGAGGATATATCTTTTCTCTTAATTAATTAAGTGATTTTTTAGTAGCATGGAGTGATTACATTGTTTCTTCATTGTTAAGATTGAGGATTCATTGCTAGCTGTAGGAATTGGTTTACATTAGAGGCCTAGAAGGTGTGACTTTTTGACATTCAAAGAACGTGAAGTATAACATATATATGTCATTATAAGAAATCAAGGTACGTATTAGGCGCGATAAAAGTTTCTGCTAAAGGCCCTCAATACTGCCTCTATGTCTTTAGCAACGACACGTCGCTGTTATTAAGTTGCTCTGTTATTTTGTTGTTACTACCTGAATATCGTCCCTATTGGTGCACACCTATTAGTTGTTGCCCTTAGTAGTCTTTGTTGCTGCTATTCATATCACCACCATTATCAATATTTTATTCTAAATACAAATTATCCTTTTTATGTCCAAAACTTATAGATAATTTGCATATTATATAAAACCTAACAAAAATTACAAAATCTCAAATACTTGATTTAAATGTTATTTGTTTACACAAACACGTCTATTAAACACTAAAAAACATAAACTACTCGTGATCGTAGTTATCGTTGTCCTCCACATTCATCCCCATGCTCCCATTATCATTTTGAGACGCTAACGGTCAAAATCTTTCTACAATTCTTGCTGTGAACTTCGGGCTACTAAGAATGAATTGATGATCGGACTACAAAATAGAAATGTACGTTAATTAGTAGGCTTATAAGTTAAAACAACTAACGAACCCATTATAAGTAATTATAACCCACACCAAGTCAGTATCATCTATTACAAGTAAATAAGTCCCACAAAGACTTATTACGAGTGCTTTAGGTAAACATGACCTGTTACAAGTAAATGTCCCATTAACACTTATTACGAGTCGTTCACGTTAATAAGACTCATACCAACCAATCATAACCCATCACTAGTAAATTATGATCCATATAGACGCGTCATGAATGATTACAGGTTAATATAACGTATACAGACCAATTATGACCCTTTATAAGTAAATATGACCCATACTCACCCATTATGAGTCGTTACAAGTAAATATAACCCGTTACAAATAAATGACTCATATCAACCCATATAGACCCATTACAAATAAATACGACACATGCGTATCATTTATGACCCGTTACAAGTACCAAAGTCTATAATGAGTAATCGACATAAACCTAATTTACCATTCCTAAAATGACAAAAAGTGAAAGTGAGTTACATCCTAGTGTCAGAGTGTAACTGTAACACCCCAAATTTATAAATATTATTAAAATAAGTTGGGAAGTAGAAGAGAATGAAAACGAGTAGAAGTTATTAATTATTAAATAGTGTGAGATAAGGATTCCATATATATCCATGTTGAGATTTTTGAGTATCGTGTGGATGAGTTGTAAGTTGAAAAGGGGAGCGTGATACATCCACTCCCAAAGAGGCAGCAACCTCTTTGGCAGATAACCTTCTTTGTCTTTTGTTTCTTTTCCCGTCTTCTTGGAGCTTTCTAGACATACACAAAACCACACACACACACACACACACATATATATATATATATATATATATTATTAATTGAGAAGAGATTTGATGCTGAGATTGATGATTACCAACGAGGAGAAACATGTTTACCAATTAAGGAATCAAGAGTCAAGATTGTAGGTAATCTTTGTATTTGAGTTTGAAGTGATAATTGAGTTATTTGAGTATAAATTGAAGAGTTATGATCAAAGAGTGTTAATATGATGTTTCTATAGTTAATAAGTGTTATGGAGATGTTTGTGATTACTAGAAATGCTTTTTAAATGAGTTGGTTGAAGTCTGATCTAAAACTAGTGAGTTCTGGTCGTAACCTGGGCTGAAAGGTGAAGGGCACGAGCGTGTCCCTCAAGAATAGACCGTGCCTAAGGGTGTACCTCAGGGGGCACGGGCGTACCTCAAAAGATACGGGCGTGCCTAACCCTAGAGAGTCCCAGGGTGTGCCTGTTGACCACGGGCGTACCTTTGAGTGAGGGCACGGGCGTGCCCTGTCATGTGTAATGTTTTTAAGTGGTGTTTTTATTATGTACGAGTAATGAGTATCATATAATTATTCCTAAGTATATGAGGACCTAAGCAAAAGAGAAAGAGAATGATGTGGAAGAGCTGGACCAGGTGAGTACCTAAACCTGGTACTTAGAGATATTAATTAACTGTATGATCATTATTATGTGATATACTAGAGAATTGTGTTAACTAGCTTGTTAAAGAGTATAGAGATAATTATAGAGTTAATAGAGTTGAGTGTAATTGTAGTTAAGAGACAAGAGACAGAGATACTTGCTTATGGTTAATAAATGAGTATTCAAACATTAAAATAATTACTAAGAACTGAGTACGAACAAATAAACAAGAAGTGAAAACCCGTTAATTAAAGGAGACAAAAGAGTGATGTTAATATTTATTAATTAACCATACATGTTAAAGAGCAGAGATAATTAGTGTGGTGTGAATCACTAAATTAAAGAGTATATGATGATTTAAATAAATGAGATTGATGTATATAAATTAGATAAATAAGAGAATGAGTTCTATCAGAATTATAAACTATAAACACATACCTTTATACAATTATGAGTATATGCAGAGATACTAAAAAGAGTAGTATCTTGAAGAGATACATAAAGAAGGGTTAAACATAAGAGTAACAACACATATGTATGTAACTATATAAACATACAAATATGAGAGAATATAATAGACTATGAATATATATATATATATATATATTCAATAATAAAGAAAAGAGAAATGAAATGAGTGAGAGAAGAGATAATAATAGAGAAATGGTGTAGACGTGTTATAATATATATAAAGGCTATACAAGTATGCCGTGATGTGATTAATCAATAGAAAGAGAATAATTAGAGTTACAAATCGTATGCGCTTAGCTATAATCATGCAAATTATAGCTTATCAAATAATTGTGTGTGAGAAAAGAAGTATGTGTGATTTATATACATATATGAGAAATGATGTTTAAGCTTATACGGGCATAGTTGAGATGTGTATTACATGATGTGAGAATGCTTTAGCATGAGAAGCATATACGATGAGTCAATAAAACTAGTTAGCTGTCACTGTGACTACCATAGATGAGATCATTTATGAGTTCTTAATGATAATATAAATATCAGCGTTGTAGCATATATTTATATATATTATGTGTAATGTGTTACTGTTGGGGTTTGTTCGGTTTTTCAAAATATATTTTAGCAACGGAAGCATGAACAACAATTTTATGCTTTTTAAAACTCCTCACCAATGATCCATATGCAAGCCTTAAGAAACAAAACAACCATAGGGTGTTTAGAACTACAACCTTTGTAGCGTGAGTAAACCGTTGATGAAGTGGTTGATCTATGAGAAGCCAAGAGAAGACTTCCTCCAAGGTATCCACAAATCAATGAGTCCAACACCTCCAAGATGCTAGTCTCTCCAACCCTTGAAATTCAAGCAAGCAAGCAACAACCTCTTGTTCTTCTTCTTGAACTTACTATGTATGTATATGAGTATGTATTCTAGTACCACACTTTGCTCACTTGAAGAACACCAATACTATAAAGTAAGGATGTTTTCAAGTATGAAAACACTTAGAACTTTTCTAAGAACACAAGGAAAGGTGGTAGCATGTGTTATCTCACAATGACCATGCATGAGCTATAAAGAGCCAAGCATTGAAAAAACAAGAGGGAGGCCCCTCTTGGCCTTTGTTTTGGCCGTAAATGGAGAGGGAGGGGAGGCCCCCTCTTGCTTGTCTTCCTTCTTGGCTTATTGGCACCATACTTGTTTAATTACTTCATACAAGAAGTCAACATGGCCCCCTCATAGTTCATTGTGGTGATTTCTAGATTCTTTTATAAATATTTATATAAAAGGTATACTAGACCATGCCATACAATATATAAAATACATCTACATGTATTTTATATACATACTTGATTGTTACTAGTAACTCTTTACTTGTAACAAGGATATACATACATTTATATAATTGTTACTAGTAACTCTTTACTTGTAACAAATATACATTTATACATATATATATATATATATACACACATATATAAAATCATATGTTTATATTTATGTATTTCATATGCATTATCTTATATTAATATATAAGAGTGATATTATTATTTCACATAAATAATAATATGCAACAATGCATATATATACTTATATATATAATGAGTTGGAAACATATCTAAATCATATTCAAATATGTAATTGGTGTCCATTGATTGTAAATGCCTATGGGTTTATTTATTATTAGTAATATCGTATTAATTTGTGTCTTGTGCACATAGAACCAACAATCTCCCACTTGCACAAGTTACAACTTAAGCCAATATAGACAATGGTAAGAACGTCTAGCAACATCCCATTGCCCCTAATAATAAATAAAGTGTGTTGATCAACACTTTCACCAACGAAGTTAACTCACTAGCTACAAATCGTTGTTATAGGTAAGTCATCAATTATCCCTTTGTTTTAACATCTCGTTGAACATGAGACATGGATCGTCATCAATTCTCATATAATGTTCAACTTGTTTTAGGGCCTAGAGATATTATACTCCCAATTAAATTAAATGAGAGAAACAAATTCCATCTTGACCACATACGTCTCTTATAAGACTCATATCATACCTAATAATGGCCTTTATAACTACCCGGTTAAAGATAGCGTTTAACCACATTAAAGCATGATACTCCTCATACTCGAGTCCCAATATGTGTCTCAGGTCTAAGGATACAAAGATACCACCTTTTTCTCAAGATTTACTCATGACACTGATCCATGAAGCGATCTTAAGAGCGGGTCATGTCCAATGTTTGTTCCCTAACAAACATTAGTGAATTTGGCTGCAAACCCTTTTGCCTACTTTCATCACGAATGAAAGTCAACCAACTTATTCACATTAGTCTTAATTCATAACTATTCCCATAGTTATAACCGACTATGGACGTTTTAGAATAAAGAAATATTCATGGATTTAAACATGCTAATAAAGAACACAATATATATTAATGAAGTGATCATATCCCATACATCATTCAGATAAAATAGATATTGTCATAATGTTCCAAAATATCCAAATACTAAATTACAATTGAAATCCAATCCCTTGCAAAGCGAAGACCTATTGCCCTAGTATG
The DNA here is from genome assembly GCA_038502395.1 of Dittrichia graveolens. Lineage (NCBI taxonomy): Eukaryota > Viridiplantae > Streptophyta > Magnoliopsida > Asterales > Asteraceae > Dittrichia > Dittrichia graveolens. Next base: position 33,404,716 of record JARJIL010000003.1, on the reverse strand, counting down.
AGACTCATGCTTAGTCGAGGCAAGAGGTTTCGTAAAAGGATCTGCAAGATTATGATCTGTATGAACTTTGCGAATACACACATCTCCTCTATCCACTATATCCCGTATGTAGTGGAAACGCCTGAGGATGTGTTTGGTGCTGTGATGTGATCTAGGTTCTTTTTCCTGGGCAATAGCACCTTCATTATCACAAAATATTTCTATGGGGTCTTGAATGCTTGTTACTACCCCAAGGTCAGCAATGAACTTCTTCATCCATGCAGCTTCTTGTCCAGCCTCAGAAGCAGCAATGTATTCAGATTCTGTAGTGGATTGTGCAACTACACTTTGCTTAGAACTTTTCCAAGCAACCGCGCCTCCATTCATAACGAAGACATAGCCCGATTGTGATCGAGAATCATCTCGATCCGTTTGGAAACTAGCATCTGTGTAACACTTTATACAAAGATCTTCTTCCAAACCCCCATAGATCAAGAACATGTCTTTGGTTCTTCTCAAGTATTTTAAAATGTTCTTGACTGCCATCCAATGGCTATCTCCTGGGTTTTGCTGGTATCTGCTCGTCATGCTCAAAGCATACGAGACATCTGGCCTAGTGCATAGCATGGCATACATGATGGATCCAATTGCAGAAGCATATGGGATCTCACTCATTCTATCTAGCTCTTCTCTTGTGCTAGGGCCTTGAACTTTACTCAAAACCGTGCCTTGTGCCATTGGCAAGAATCCTCTCTTAGAATTCTCCATCTTGAATCGTTTCAAGATTTTGTCAATATATGCACTTTGACTTAGGCCAATAAGACGCCTAGATCTATCCCTATAGATCTTTATTCCAATAATGTAGGCGGCTTCTCCCAAGTCTTTCATTGAGAAACACTTCCCAAGCCAAGACTTGATGTCTTGCAAGGTCGGGATGTCGTTTCCAATGAGTAGTATGTCATCAACATACAAGACAAGGAATGCTACTACGCTCCCACTAGTTTTCTTGTAAACACACGGTTCATCTTCTGATTTGATAAAACCAAACTCTTTTATTTTCTCATCAAATCGAAGATTCCAACTTCGAGATGCTTGCTTTAGTCCATAGATGGATCTTTTAAGCTTACACACCTTATTAGGATACTTAGGATCTACAAAACCTTCAGGCTGAACCATATAGACATCTTCACTTAAGTGTCCATTTAGAAAAGCCGTTTTGACATCCATTTGCCATATCTCATAGTCATAATATGCAGCTATGGCAATAAGTATTCTAATAGATTTAATCATGGCTACCGGAGAGAAAGTTTCATCATAGTCAATACCATGAGTTTGAGTGAAACCTTTCGCCACTAGCCTTGCCTTAAATGTGTGTACATTTCCATCCATGTCTGTCTTCTTCTTGAAGACCCACTTGCTCCCTACAGTCTTACTATTGGGAGGAAGATCAACCAAGTCCCATACTTGATTTTCATACATGGATTGCATCTCAGTGTTCATGGCATCAAGCCATTTATCGGATTCCGGATCCGATATAGCATCTTGGTAGTTAGTAGGCTCAGAAGAGTCTACCAAGAAAATCTCATCATTGGACACGAGAAATCCGTATCTCTCGGGTTCTTGACGAGGTCTACCAGATCTACGAACACTTTGTGTTTCAGTAGGTTCTTGAACAACCAACTGTTCAGGTTCAACAACCGTTTGTTGGGTGCTAGTGTCAACCTGACTTGTATTTTGTGGTTCTTGAATTTCTTCAAGGTCTACATTGCTCTCACTTGCCTCTTTCGGAAGAAACTCCTTTTCTAAGAAGGTGGCATGCCTAGAAACAAACACTTTGTTCTAAGCTAGGTTGTAGAAATAATATCCTAATGAATCTTTAGGATATCCCACAAAATTACATTTGATAGATCTAGGATCGAGTTTGCTTAAAGCTTCTTGTCGTACATGAGCCTCACAACCCCAGACTTTCAAGTAAGATAAGTTTGGAACCTTTCCATACCACATCTCATATGGTGTCTTATCTACCTTCTTGGTTGGAACCATATTCAATATGCGCGCAGCTGTTAATAAAGCATAACTCCAAAAGGACGAGGGTAGAGTACTTCGGCTCATCATAGACCGAACCATATCTAGTAGAGTTCTGTTCCTCCTTTCAGATACACCATTATGTTGTGGTGTTCTAGGAGGAGTAAGTTGTGAGATAATCCCACAATTACTAAGATGATCCATAAACTCTTGGCTTAAGTACTCACCACCTCGATCGGAACGAAGGGCCTTGATTGTTTTGTTGAGTTGATTTTGTACTTCGTTTTGAAACAGCTTGAACATCTCAAATGTTTCATGTTTATGTTTCATCAAATAAACATAACCAAATCTACTATAATCATCTGTGAATGTAACGAAGTATCTATCACCATCCCTAGACATTGATCTAAAAGGACCGCATACGTATGTATGATTCCTAATAGATCTTTGGCTCTTTCACTTGAACCGGAGAAAGGAGCCTTAGTCATCTTCCCATATAAACATGATTCGCAAACTTCAAACGAGCTAGAATCGTTTGATTTTAAAATTCCATCCTTTTGAAGTTTTGCAATGCGTTTCTTGTTTATATGACCAAGTCGACAATGCCATAGGTATGTTTGACTTAAGTCAAGCTTAGGTCGTTTGGTGCTAGTGGTATATATAGAATTATCATCAAGAGATCTTTTAAGATTAACTTCATATATTCCATTAAGAGGCCGAGCCTCAAAATACAAAATGTCGTTTTTGAAGGCACGAATGCCATCATCAACGAAACCAAAAGTGAATCCAGATTCTCTTAACCGAGCTACTAAAATAATATTCCTAGTTAAACTAGGTACATAACAACAATTGTTTAATATTAAGTACAGGCCATTTGGTAATAATAATTCAAAAGTTCCAAGGGCTTCAACAGCAACATTTGCTCCATTTCCCACGTGGAGATCCAAATCGCCTGGCTTCAGCAGCTTACTTTTTCTCAACCCCTGCACATTGTTACAAATGTGAGTTCCAAAACCGGTATCAAATACCCAGGAATTAATGGAAAAAGTATACATTTCAATCATATATATACCTGAAGTGCTAGCCTCGCCAGCCTTCTTCTTTTTCAACTCTGCAAGGTAGGTTGGACAATTGCGCCTCCAATGTCCTACCACCCCGCATTCAAAGCACGGGTCATTCTTGGGAACCTTTCCCGCCGTCTTGGGTGTAGGAGCCTTGGCAAATTGCTTGCCTTTGTCCTTTCCCTTTGCCTTCGCTTTGCCTTTCCCTTTTGAGTTGTTTTTCTTTTTCTTCTTGATTTTCCCTTCTTGAATCATCAAGACTTGAGGTGTTCTGCTCGGAATCTTACTCTCAGCAGTTTTAAGCATCCCATGCAACTCTGAGATAGATTTCTCCCAATTGTTCATGTTATAATTCATGACAAATTGATCATAGGCTTTGGTCAACGAGTTAAGGATCATATCCTGTGCAAACTCGTTGGTTATGGGAGATCCAAGCCTAGCAAGCTGGTCAATGTATCCTTTCATCTTTAGCACATAGTCGCTAACGGATTGACCTTCCTCCATCTTGCATGCATGGAAGGCTCGAGTGACCTCAAAGCGTTCTTGCTTCGCTTGCTTTTGGAACATTTCCTTAAGCTGGCTAAGCATCTCATATGCTCCATGCTCCTCAAGGTTCTTTTGAAGATCCGGAGACATGGTAGCAAGCATGAGGCATGAAATTTCGACCAAGTCGTCGGAATGCTTCACCCAAGCATCCCTAACGGCTTTGGCCGCAGTCAATGGAGGTTCCTCAGGGACGGGATCCTCAAGTACGTACAATTTCTTTTCGTGCTTAAGAACGATTCTCAAGTTACGATACCAGTCTAAGAAATTTGTACCATTGAGTTTTTCTTTCTCTAAGATTGAACGAAGAGATAAGTTGTTAACGGGCGTAGTTGAGTTAGAGGCCATCTACAAAATTAACAAAGTTCAATTTAGTATTTTGATATTTAATCCTTTAATAATTAATACCCTTTAGAATTATAAAATTCTTTAATTTTTAAAGGCTAGGATCCAAGTTGAACTTAACCTTGAATGTTTGGCTAATGCTCTCTCCATCAAGTTAAAACAACAAGGTAGGTAACGTTTACCAATTACATCTCGTATGTAATTCCTAGATCTTTATGGGATCCTAGACAACGATTGTCAATTTTGACATGTTTGATCCCATCTATGCCTCGGGCTTCCTTACGTTTGGCTAATGCTCTCTCCGTAATAAGATTCCGATTAAGTCGTCCTATTTCAAGACGGTGAATTTCTGGCCCAAGACGTTCATGGAATTCGCGGAAAAACACCTCGGTTGTTACAAAAACAATCCACGCGTTTGGCTAATGCTCTCTCCACGTGAGTGTCGTTGCAACAAGCGAGTGTCTTAAAATGGGATGGCATAGACTTATGTTTTGAAAAAGGGCTTTTACCGTTTTGTATATTTATTAAATAAAACAAAACGAGTCGTGTGACTAGTATTGCATGCATACAATAACAAGTCCACGTTTTGATAAAATCATATTTTATATATATATTGGTCTTGAGTATTCTTAAAATCCATATTTTACGAACTCTCAACGCGTTCAATTTTAAACTAGTATTAATATCCTATATTAACGTGTGTAGTTTCGAGCGCGCAAATACGACCAATTTTAGCTTGTAATAAAACCATTTTATTATTAAGCTTGAATGGAGTTTGGTTGAGTTTTAAAATATCTATTTTATAAAACTCATATATATATATATAAAGATATATATTTTGACATAATGAATTTTAATCTTTACAAAACTCCTTTTATATAAAATTCATTTTACATCTTATGTTATGTCAACTTAAAATACCAAACTCCCATTGTGTGATTTATATTATGTAAAAAATATTATCTAGCATGCAAAAAATCCTATTTTCAACCATGCATAATAATATAAACATAAACACACACAAATAACATGTATAAGTGCATAACCAAGCCATTTATCCTAAGTGGTATTTTTGTGAGCAATACAAAAATACCAAGTCATAACTAAGGACCAAATATTTCTCTTGTGATGAACTTGAAGCTCCCACTTGCCAAAACAACTCCTTGTAGTGCAAATGACTCCAAGCCTTCATGGTTGACTCCACCACACTTGAAAACTCCAACTTGGTCATTTCTTCATCTTGTTACATTTTTATAAAAGTAAACTAGTCTAAACTATTCTACTACTTACAAAATACAACAAGATGAAACAAAACTAAAATTATTATTACATACCAAATGAAAAAATAATTTTACAACCAAATCGAATTTCCAACACATCACAAAAGGTCTATGGCTTGTTATGCACAACATACACTCAAACAAACATATATATCAACACTTGATATTTAGGCAACTTTTACAACCAAACATGCATGTGGTTTGGTTGTTTCCCAAAATAAATATATAAACATATATTAGTTGCCAACAAGAAAATCCATAACTTTTCTAACAAAAGAAAAGTTGTCCATTTTCTTAAACAATACATACTCAAAAAGTTTCTTAAAACTTTACATAAGTGGCTCTGATACCACTGTTGGGGTTTGTTCGGTTTTTCAAAATATATTTTAGCAACGGAAGCATGAACAACAATTTTATGCTTTTTAAAACTCCCCACCAATGATCCATATGCAAGCCTTAAGAAACAAAACAACCATAGGGTGTTTAGAACTACAACCTTTGTAGCGTGAGTAAACCGTTGATGAAGTGGTTGATCTATGAGAAGCCAAGAGAAGACTTCCTCCAAGGTATCCACAAATCAATGAGTCCAACACCTCCAAGATGCTAGTCTCTCCAACCCTTGAAATTCAAGCAAGCAAGCAACAACCTCTTGTTCTTCTTCTTGAACTTACTATGTATGTATATGAGTATGTATTCTAGTACCACACTTTGCTCACTTGAAGAACACCAATACTATAAAGTAAGGATGTTTTCAAGTATGAAAACACTTAGAACTTTTCTAAGAACACAAGGAAAGGTGGTAGCATGTGTTATCTCACAATGACCATGCATGAGCTATAAAGAGCCAAGCATTGAAAAAACAAGAGGGAGGCCCCTCTTGGCCTTTGTTTTGGCCGTAAATGGAGAGGGAGGGGAGGCCCCCTCTTGCTTGTCTTCCTTCTTGACTTATTGGCACCATACTTGTTTAATTACTTCATACAAGAAGTCAACATGCCCCCCTCATAGTTCATTGTGGTGATTTCTAGATTCTTTTATAAATATTTATATAAAAGGTATACTAGACCATGCCATACAATATATAAAATACATCTACATGTATTTTATATACATACTTGATTGTTACTAGTAACTCTTTACTTGTAACAAGGATATACATACATTTATATAATTGTTACTAGTAACTCTTTACTTGAAACAAATATACATTTATACATATATATATATACATATATAAAATCATATGTTTATATTTATGTATTTCATATGCATTATCTTATATTAATATATAAGAGTGATATTATTATTTCACATAAATAATAATATGCAACAATGCATATATATACTTATATATATAATGAGTTGGAAACATATTTAAATCATATTCAAATATGTAATTGGTGTCCATTGATTGTAAATGTGTGACCCTATGGGTTTATTTATTATTAGTAATATCGTATTAATTTGTGTCTTGTGCACATAGAACCAACAGTTACACCCTAGCCTGAATGGCAATGAGATGCTAGAGTGGCATCTCACAATGAGATGCTAGAGTGGCATCTCACAATGAGATGCCTGAGTGGAAAATGAAATGGCAAGAGTGGCAAACAAAGACCCGAGTGGCATATTTTGATGTGATTGGATTTATACTTTGTGGAGTTACTCACTGTGTTTTCTAGCTCATTACTTATGTTGTTTATTCATTTCAGGTTTTGCGACAGGCAAGACTCCCACGTGGACTAGTTGAGAGTCTTGTGCAACATCAAAGGAAATCTATTTTATATAACCTGTGTCGGTTGATGCCCTATTTTAAATAAGAGTATTGATTACTTTCCTTGTTGCATGCTTTAAAAAATAGATGTTACAATAACTAACCCTTGTGTTGGTTATATACGAATTTTAAAGTATTGACATATTAACGTAGGTTCCAAAAATACAAGTACCAAAGATTGAAGCTAACACATACACTAATATGGTGGTAGAAAATGAATAACATGCAAGAATACACACTTCACACTCAAAAACACACTAATTCTCTTTCAAAGTTTACTATGTATATAGAAAGCTTTGAGAGTTTGTGAACTACAAAATCTCTTTTATAGAAAGAAAGTTAGAAGAACTATCCTCAAATTTAGACATATTACAAAATGGCTCTTTACTCTTTATTACTATTTAGCTAAACCTAGCTATTAATAATAAATATAAATACTTAAATTGAACACCACAAAATATATTGCTAACATTCTCCCCCTTGGTGTTCAAATGACAAAAACTACAATCGTGACCAATCTTTTTCCGAAGACTAGGAGCGTAGATTTGGTAGTTGTTCGCAACACCTTTTTACATTGTGTTCCAAATGGTTTAGAGTAAAATCTAGGACTAGTCATTTAGAAAGGATATGTGTCGGGTGTTTAAGATCTTCAATGATCATGTGAGTTCTCAGCTAAAATCTCAGGCTTTTCAACATTTGGTTTTGTGATGGGACTATCATAGATAATTTACAAACATGACCATTTGCTTTACTTTAGAATAGATTTTGATCCCAAACATTGAAACAAAGAGTTTTTCTATCCCTTTAATGTAGCACTAGATCTTTATCATTGTTTACGAATCTTGTCCCTCCTTAATCTTGTGAATAGATGTCTTTCTCTCTCTCAAGCTTTGACACTTGTTCTTGTCTTTTCTTTTCACAAAATAAGAATCTTTTATCCTTCTCAGAATGTAAGCAACAACTACTACCGAAACACAATGTATCTGATAGTGTTGTTTCCCCCTCATGATGGATAGGATTTTCATGAGAATCATGCATGTGTCTTTTGCTTGCATGAAGGTGTTGGAGAGATGAACACTTTGATATTCATCCTCACCATAATGATATTATAGTTAAAGCACTCCAGGCAGTCTTCAAGGCTCCCTCTCCAACTTCTTTAGAAACGAATTACAAAAGATTGTAACATCGGGTTCTCTTAGATATTCTGTAGCACAATAGTTCAAACATAAACTAAGTGACTTATGTTCAGCGTTGGCATAATATTAGAACCGGTAGCATTTCCATCTCTCACTATAAATATCATAAATATATTACTCAAGGTGTTTTGGTAGACATGTGATAATGCCGGAAAGTGTCCTATAAATGAATTATAAAGAGGCAAATAAGCTCTAGAGAGACATTCGGTCTTCAAAAATTGACGAATCAAAAGAATTAGAAAATAAAACAAATAAAAACCAACGAAGCACGTCTGTGTGGCGGAGACTTTACAATCATAGGCGGTAATACAATCTTCAACGCGTAACGGCCATGGTTTTCAAAATTCTTGATTTAAAATTTGTTTTAGATAGTAAATGAGATTCATCGCAATGGAAGACTTTTGACACCACATTTATTAAAATCAGTAAAACTGTTTTAAAGTTACACCAATTTAAAAACCACCCGTTACGCGAAATCACGCCTTTGTTTTATAATCAACTCTTCTTCACAACTACAAGTCGATTTCAGTAACATCAAAAATATAAAAAATACCCATCAGCACCCAAGCTCACAAAGCCACGCTTAGAGCACAAGACACATTTCAAAGAAACAAGTGTTAGCTTACGCCTCGCGAGCCATCTAAGTTATCACAAAAAAATCATCACATTAAAACATTTGTAAAACATATTTAGGTTTAGGGTAATAAATCCCAACCCACAAATTGACCCACCCATATATCATCGGTAATCACCACACAGTCAAGTATCATTACTAAACATCTTTATTATTTTCTGTAACATCATTTAGTCTTTCACTTAACCTCATTAGCATCATCATATATTAACGTCTTTGTCATTTAAACATTTCAATCATCCTTTACATCACTTTAGCATCGTTATTATCATTATCATCATTAAGCATCTCAATCATTTTTATCATCTTTAACATCATTAAACATCGCAATCATCGTTAATCGTTATTGTCATCATTATTATCATTATCATTATTAAGCATCTCAATCATCTTTATCATCATTATCATCTTTAACATTGGTAAACATCTTTAACATCGTTAAGAAACATTAAACCGTATAGACAAAGGTTCGCTAAGTGTGCTTGGTGAAGTATGTACCTAATAAAGCGTAACTCTTACCCGTATCATAAGTCCCAAGTCTATGAATGCTGTTTAGGTGAAAGTACAAATGGTGCCCTAATAATGGTGATAGGCCCTCCTTACACCCACGTGATGTTTTGCGCATGACCCTATCAATCTAGTCAATACATCACTCCAATACACGAGCACAAAGACACTCATATACCATGTGTTACCAAGGTCAAACTTGTCGTAATGCTAGCAATTTCCTAGAAGGCATAACATCTACCTACTATGTATCAATAATTAGGGTATGTCTACCCCAATCCGAAAGTATCATTTACTTTGATATATGTAACATCCTCAAGAATGGCCTAGACGCGCGCGAACGTGGTATGTTAGATATTTTAATAAATTAAATAATATATATATATATATATATTCTAGTTATTAATATATAAAATTATTAAAATAGCTATTAAATGAGGTTATAAAAGTAATAATAAAATAATAAACTGTTTAAGATAAGGATGCCAAAGATATCCCGTTAGTTAAAACGGGTAAATGAGGATCGTATTGTAAGTTGGAAAGGGAAATAAGATACCCACTTGTGGATAACTAAAACCCACACGTCGGTCTTGACTCTTCAAACACACACACACACGTATTCACACACTAATACACATTCCTCTTGTTCTCGGGTTCTTGAAGGAGGAAACAAAAGAGATAATTCAAGCTTGCAATTCCAGCCCACAAATTCGAGTTCCAAGTCTGTTTTTCATCATCTTCTCCATCCAATTTGTAAGCTTCATCTCCATGCTCTTCTCCTTGTTCTTCATTTTGGGTTATTTAGGTCAAAAACAGGTCAAGCTCAAATTCACCAACAATAACTAATTTCTATGCTTCTAATTGTTCCTACAACTCATATAGATAGTTAGGAACACAAATTATATATTGAAAGTGTTAGTTTTGTTCAAATTGAAGAAATGGTCCAAATGGGTCAAAATGGCCAAAAACGATTCAAACCTAATTTGACCATCAAGGACTGACTTTTTGTGTTCTAATAAGTTCATATAACTCATATGGACTGACTGGAACATAAATTATAGATTAGAATGGTGGTTTTGATTAAATTGGTTAAAATAGTGCAAAAATAGGCAAAAAATGGAAAATGCTATCAAACACTGGCTTTAATTGATTCCATCATTTTCAATGGCTTCTATAAATCATATTAAGTAGGAATGATGCATTAGAAGTGTTGGAATTGATGTATTCCAAGAATTGGCCAAAATGGACACTTCTTTGTTAATTTAAGTTAGATTTTTGTATGAATTAATTGAGTAAGTGTTAGGGGTGTTAGAAAGCTCCTACAAGTGTTAAATGATGCTAGTAAACACTAAAAATTGGTTAAAGTTAAATTGGTATTGTTTTGTGTCAAACTGGCACTGTTGTGCAAAACTGCAAATAGGCCCTTGCTAGACGCGACACGACGCGTCAGAGTGCTGGACGTCCGGCTAGTTTTGGTCAAAGTGCTATTTTTCATTGTTCTTTCGCGTGTTGATGTTTGTGCTATTGTTATAAGTTAGTAAATAAATTTAGGGCACCATTAGAACATTGTTTCAAGTACCTTAGTTGTTCTTTTCGCGTTTTATTGTCTAAATACAAATAACGTGTTATAGGTGAACTCGGCGACCAAGAAGATCCGGAACACTATATTTGCATGTTATAGCTCAATAGGTGAGTACCGGTTAACCTAAGCATGATAACAAGAATGTTATATAGTTGATTGAATATTAGAAACCAAAGATTTGATGTTATAATATGTTATGACTTTTGTAGGCCAATTTAATATGCTATGGCTTTTGTAGGCCAATTATGATATGTTATGGATTTTGTAGGCTAATTTTGATATGCTATGGCTTTTGTAGGCCAACTATGTTATGCTATGGCTTGAGTAAGCCAATGTGTGTTAGTATCGGTACTTTGTTAGATGTTTAGGGCCGGCTTGTCTAGATCTAGTTGGGGACTTGTGCCGTCAGCTATGATGTGCGGTGATTCGACGATCGCAAATCTTGGTTCCTTTAGAACCTCCGTCCCTCAAAACTATGATGGGCTCTCAGTTCCCACTGATCCTTATTGGGTGAGTTTTCCTGTTAACGCAATGGTGGACCGCTACCCGCTTCTCCACCAGCGCGGTGGAAGTATTCGGTTTCCCCGGTTAGGATCATTGAGTCGGGTTCGCTACCTCGCAAGACGTGATGTTTGCTGACTAATGGGTGCTTCACAATGTGCTAGGATATACTTGCTTGTTTGTATGAGATATATGATATTTTTGTTTTGATACTTCCGCTTAACTTTTATTCACTAGCTATTTTTAGCTAACCCTCTAATGTACATTCCTACGCGCAGGTAAATAGAGGCGGATACCTGCTATGGATTACATGCCGGTTGTTTTGGGAACACAAATTTGCATGCTTTGTTTATTTGTATATATTATGTAACGGTTGGCCATTATCGGTAACGCCAGTTTTGTCTTTCGTTGCAACTTATGTTATGAGTTGTAAATATTAAATTAGTGATGTTATGGCTTTTGTAGGCCAATTTGATATGCTATGGCTTTTGTAGGCCAATTGTGATATGATATGGCTTTTGTAGGCCAACTATGTTATGTTATGGCTTGAGTAGGCCAATGTGTGTTAGTACAAGTACTTTGTTGGATGTTTGGGGTAGTTTGTCTGGATCTAGTTAGGGCTTTGTGCCATCGGCTATGATGTGCGGTGATTCGACGATCGTGAATCTTGGTTCCTGCAGATGATGACACTATGATGGGCTCTCACTTCCCACTGTTCCCGGTTGGGGTGAGTTTCCCGGTTAACGCAATGGTGGACTGCTACCTGCTTCTCCACCGGCACGGTGGAAGTATTCGATTTCCCTACTGAGGATCATTAAGCCAGGTTCTCTACCTCGCAAGACGTGATACCTGCTGACTAGCTGGTGCTTCACAATGTGCTAGGATAGACTTGCTTGTTTATATGAGATATATGATATTTTTGTTATGATGCTTCATCTTAACTGTTATTTACTAACTCTTTATATCTAACCCTCTCATGTATATTCCTATGTGCACGTAAATAGTTGTGCTGGAGACGCGGGTACCTCCTATAGTGTGACACCCCAATTTTATAAAACATTATTAAAATGAGTTGTTAAATAAAAGAGGAGGAAAGCGAGTAGAGATTATAAATTATTAAATGATTTGAGATAATGATTCCAAATATATCCCCGTTGAGTTTTTGGGTATCATCGGGATGAGTCATAAGTTGAAAAGGGGAGCGGGCTACCCGCCAATTTGGGAGCCACCAAATTTGAAGTCAGCTACCCTTTCCTTGCGTTCCTTTTATGTATTCATTTTCTTCTTCTTTTTAAATTCTTTATTTATTGTTCTTCTTTACTTGAACAAGCACACAAACACACACCTCAATTATATACGGCTTTTAGAGTGTTGATTTGGAGATTTGAAATAGGAAGTCTAACATCTACCATTTGAGGATCAAGTAAGTGTTGTTATTTTGAAGTTTGAGGTGTTAATGAATCAAATCAGTTCTTGGTTTGAGTCTTAGATTTTGATGTTTAATTGAGAATTTGATGTTATATAAGTATTCTAAAAGGCCCCAAACAAAATTTGTAAGTGTTAGAAGATGTTTGGGAATCGATTGATATGTTAATGGATATTGGGTTTAATTCATGATTTGTGATCAAATAGTGATATTTTGATGTTTTATATAATTACTAAGTGTTATGAGGATGTTTAAAAGTACTAGTTATGGTCTGAAAGTGAGTTGTTTGGAGTTTCGGTCAAAACCAGTAAGTTATGATTGAAACCTTTGCTGTAAGTTGAAGGGCACGGGCATGCCCCTCAAAAACACACTGTGCCTTAGGGCGTACCTTAAGAGGCACAGGCGTACCTCAAAAGGTATGGGCGTGGCTAACCTAGAAAGGCCCCAGATGTGCCTAGTGACCACGGGGTACCTTTAAGCAAGAGCACGAGCGTGCCCTGTCCTGTGTAGTGTATTTAAATTGATGGTTTTATGAAGTAAGAGTAATGAGTATCATATACCTATTCTTACGTACTCGAGGACCTAAGGAAAAAATAAAGAGAATGCTTTGGAAGTGTTGGACTTCGGGTTAGTACCTCAACCTAGCACTTAGATATATTAATTATCTGTGATCGTATGTGTTCAATACTAGAATGAGAATTACTGTATGAATATTATTATGTGATGTATTAGAGAACTGTTGTTATTAATTTATTAAAGAGTGTAGAGATAATTATAAGGTTAATAGAATTGAGTGTAACTGTAATAAGAGGCAAGAGACGTAGATACATGCTTATGATTAATAAATGTAGTATTATGGTCTAAGACTAATTAATGAGAGATGCGTATCAAGGAATAAACAATAAGTGAGAACTCGTTAATTAAAAGAGATAAAAGAGTGAGGTTAATATTTATTAATTAACCCTACACGTTAAAGAGCAGAGATATTTAGTGTTGTGTGAACCACAAATCTAAGGAGTGTATGATGATTTAAATAAACGAGGTTAATGTGTATAAATTATATAAATAAGATAACGAGTTCTATCAGCTATAAACCATAAATATATACCTTTATACACCATGAGCATATGTAAATATACTGAGAAGAGTAGTATCTTGAGAAATGCTTAAAGAAGGGTTAAACGTAAGAGTAACTATACATATGTATGTAACTATATAAATATATAAATATATAAATATTGGAGAGTATAATAGACTATGTCTCTCTCTCTCTCACTATATATATTCACTAATAGAGAAAAGATATAACGCCGGTCCTTACATTCCAGGAGTCTATTTTTTTATAAAAGTGCGTGCGGAAGCTGTATTATTTATTTAACATTTTACAACTTATATATATATAAGTTGTAATACAAAAGTATTGTTAAAACACACATCCCAAGCATTACCAAATCTGTCGACCATTACATCACATATTACATAAACAAACATTCACGAAGTGTTCCCTCAAAACCTAACATGAACTAGCAGCAGGTACCCATCCTCACCTTCGGTCTATTTACCTGCATATGGAAAGTTCATGAGAGGGTTAGCTATAAATAGCTAGTGAATAACAATTAAGCGGAAACAGTACATCAACAGTATCATAAACACATTACATTCATCACATAACTTTATTCAAGTCTATCCTAACACATGGTGAAGCACCGGTTAGTCAGCAGGCATCACGTCTTGAAGGGTAATGAGCCCGGCTCAGTGATCCTCACTGGGGAAACCGATACTTCCTCCGCGCCGGTGGAGAAGCGGGTAGCGGTCCACCATTGCGTTATCGAAAAACATATCCCATTCCCGCTGAGAGCCCCTAACTCTAGAACCAAGATTCGTGATCATCGAATCTCCGCACATCCTAGCTGGCGACACAAGGCCCCAACTCAAGACCCATATAATCTGCCCCAATGTCCAACAAAGTACCGGTACACAAACAATGGCCTACTCCGGCCTTAGCACAAACACAAATAGCCTACTCCGGCCTTAACATATCAACAATGACCTACACAGGTCTTTAACATATCAACAATGACCTACAAAAGTCTTTAAACATGCGTACATATCATTTGAATAACACAATTGGTTCATGAAACCTCTAAACATGCATAACTACAATTTCTCGGTTTGTAACATACAAAACATCTTTATAATACTATCAATATCATGCTCGAGTTAACTGTTACTCACATGTGGAGTTATAACAAGTAAGAACTAAATCACATATGTTTCTTGATCAACTGGTTCACCTAAACAAATATCCCGAATGTCAAAACAATACGAGACAGCAAACTATTCGCTGAAACAGAGCTCCTTGCGGCCACAAGCAGAAAAGCTTGCGCCCACAAAGGATGACAGGCCCTTGCGCCCCCAAAGGCTGGCCTTACGGCCGTAAGCAAGGTATCCCTTGTGGCCATAAAGGATTTTCCTTGTGCCTGCAAGGACTGCTGTGCAGACCTGTGCGATTTCCGGCCTATGTTCTGCAATTTTCAATCCCAAAACTCAACCAAACGATTCCAAATCAAATTCCAGTGTTCACATATGAAATGGTCAATACAACTAATCTAGAAACAACTCTTAATTCACACTTTAATATCCATTTCAAAGATTGGGACCAAAATCACCATTTTTGACCCATTTGAGCTTTCTTACTAAATTCAATAAAAAAACCACTTTAATTCAATAACTTGATTGATAAACACCTAGAATTGATGTAGAAACATGTTGGAATCATTGAATTCAGTTGAAGATGACAATTTGAGTTTTTGACCCATTTGACTTAAAAGTCAAGAAATGAAGAACACAAGAATTGGAAGAACACTTACAAGAACTAGATGGAGAAGATGATTAAGGCTGATTAGAACTTTGAATTGCACTTGAATGTACAATAGATTATGAAGCTTGGATGATTCCTTCTTGAATTCTCCTTCAAAGCCACAAGAACACACAAAAGAGAAGAGAAGTCATAGAAATGTGAAGCTTGGATGATTCCTTCTTGAATTCTCCTTCAAAGCCACAAGAACACACAAAAGAGAAGAGAAGTCTTAGAAATGTCTCTGTGTGTGTGAACGTATCTATGTGTGTATATGTTAGAACCGCCTTTAGTTCTAATATTATCCACACACAGTGTTTCTTTCCCCTTTTCAACTTACAACTTAACACAAAAGTACCAATTTTAACTAACGGGGATATTTTTGAAAACCTTGTTCTAAATTATTTAATATTCTTTTATTCTTTTCTATTTTTACCAATATTTTTATTAACTCATTTAAACAACTCATTTAGTTATTTTTTTAATATCTTTAAATATATATATTTTATTCAATTTATTTAATTTAATAAACGTACGACGTCAACATGCGTCTAGGCCCTTTCTGAGGATGTTACAAAAGAGAAATGAAACGAGTGAGAAAAGAGATAATAGTGATGAAACGGTGTAGACGTGTTAAATATATTAAGGCTATGCAAGTATGCCATGATGTCATTAGTCAAGAGAAAAAGAATAATTAGAGTTATATATCGTATGCGTTTAGCTATAATCATGCTAATTATAGTTTATCAACAGATTGTGTGTGAGAAGAGAAATATATGTGATATATATATACATATATGCAAAATGATATTTAAGCCTATATGGCCATATTTAAGATGTTTATTACATGATGTGAGGATGCTTTAGCCTCATAGATACATACGGCTGGTCAATGAGGCTAGTTAGATGTCAATGTGACTACTAGAGGTGAAACCATTTATGAGTTCTTAATAATAATATAAATATCTGCATTGTAGCATATATTTACATATATTATGTGTATTGTGTTACACCCTAGCCTGAATGGCAATGAGATGTCTGAGTGGCAACCATATGCCCGAGTGGCAAATGATATGTCTGAGTGGCAATGAGATGCCTGAGTGGAAAATGAGATGCCAAGGGTGGCAAAACAGAGGCATGAGTGGCAGATTTTGATATTATTGAATTTATATGTTTTATTCATTTGAGTACTTTGTGGAGTTACTCACCGGGCTTTCTAGCTCATTACTTCTGTTATTTATTCATTTCAGGTTTTGCGACTAGCAAGGCTTTCACGTGGACTAGTTGAGAGTTTTGTGAAACATCAAAGGAAATCTACTTTTATATAACCTGTGCCAGTTGTTACCCTATTTTAAGTAAGAGCATTTATTACTTTCTTATTACACGCTTTAAAAAAAACGGACGTTACAACTTGGTATCAGAGCCTAGGTTTAAGGAATTCGGATGCACAAGTGTGCTACCTGGACTTAAAACATGGGAAGTGATGTCCACTAGAGCCAAGTCAGAGAAGTGAGCAATTGTATTTGTTAATGCGAATATGTGATATATGATTGTGTAAATAATTGATTATATGATATACAAACCTAAGCTTGTGAATCGGGGTATTCCATGATGACACCAAGAACATTGTATATAGTGTGTTCATTACAACGCCTGGCCAGTGTGTGTTATGAACACATTGATGATCCCGCAAATCAAGTATTTGTGGTAATCTTGGAGAGAAACACACACTACACCTTGAGGCTTTGCTTTGAAGGATAGAAATTGTATTGCAAAAGCTTTAGAATACAATGGGCCATATCCCTATTTATACTAAAAGGGATAGGCGTGGTCTATCTCTCTATTTTTAATTCTAACACACATGGAATGCAAATGAGCTTGAGATTGTCACAAGCGATGGGTAATTGTGTGATGTTAAGAGACTTATATGAATAAATGTTGATGTTGACGTTATCAATAAATAAAGGAAGTATGAGATAAATGATAAATGTGGTACTAGAAGTATTACATACCTTACCCAGAGAAAAGAAACGATGTGAGATTCGACTATAGAGTAAAAAGAAATTGAGTATGAATAACGTAGTATTATATATATATGCTACGAATATAATGGTGTGATATAATGTATTGATGAAAGAGAAAGTATACTGTGAGATCTAAAGAGATAGATCAAATGAAACGATAAATATAATATTGAGAGAAGTTACATATGTACGGATGACGAAAATAATGGAAAAGAGTTTAAATTATAATATGAGTTGGTAGTGATTATATTACTACTTGATTATTTTTAATCAATTATCAGAGTAAAAGTCGAATGAGTTAATACTTAATAACGAAACTGAGCATGACAATTAACCTAAATCAAGAGTAACCAAGGGGATGTTTGATTAGAACTATAGGTGGAGTATGCCTAATCGAGAAAAGAGATTATAATTAAAATACAGATGAGAAGTAAGATGATTATACTTTATCACACTCTTCTAAAGAGTAAGTGATTTAATTATGTAAAATACAAACAAGAAAGAGGGCGTTTATGAAATAAACAAGAGATGAATTGTGAGATGATAAATGCAATAATGAGAATATTAAATACATACCGAGATTGAGAAAATGAAAATGAGTAAAACATAAAGGTGTGAGAGAGAGTGAGTATGTATAATATTATATACAAGCCTCAAATTGAGTGGTCAATTATAACCAATGATGTGTGAAATTATAAGTACGAGAATGAGTACTAGTGCTGAGTAGTTAAAATCCCTGAAACTTAATGTTTCAAAATGATAATAAATTCTATGATAAATTGACAAGAGTGGTTTAGACATAAAATGTACAGATGGACTGTATATATAATTGCAATACTAATTATGAGAAGAGAATTTAATATAAAATGGATAGAGATTATCCAATTATTAAAAGAAACACGAGTATATGAAATAAATAATACTACTTCAAATACATTGAGAAATTAGAGTATATATGTAATAAAGAGTATGATACAGAGTTAAAAGATGTGAGTGATGATGAAAAAAAGAGAACCCCGAGGTAGTCGTTACATAAGAGGTGAATGATAATAATCCTTTATGGGGAAAGATGTAGAGCAATACCTGTGAATCACCTTGGGAGTGTTGTATCAAATGAGTTTGGCAAACCCTCTAGGGCATTTATGCCGCGGGTGGTAGTAGACGTTATAACTAAAATGGGAAGTGCGATTAGAAGAATTTCATATTAAAATAATGAGATGAAAATGAGAGAGTAGAAAATTGAAGCTAAGAGATTGTGATAAGGAAGAGAAGGTGAAACGTGTGATGAAACCATACATATCAATGTAAAGTATAGAAACCAAGAATGGTTATATGAGTAAAACCCTTGGGTGACTACAAGAGTTGTTAATCCTTAGAGAAATTTTGATGTTGATCGTGCTAGTATGGGCATGAATCTTCCGAGTGTCCCAATTGATTAGTGTGTCTTTTAGTTTAGTGACATATCGCCTATGAAATACAAACATGAGTGCTTACGAATCCCTTATGTATTATATATTTTATTGTGAGATGAGATAAAAAGAGAACTTTTGAGTAAATTGTTTGAGCCATTATTGAGTAGTACATTTAATTGTACCTTGAGTTAACCCTAAGTGCGGGAGTGTGGTGTAAGAGTTAAATAATTAATAGTGTTGAGACAAATAATATAAATCACGTGATAGTGGTATTAATAAATGATGATGAGAGTTTGATTATTAAGTGAATGAGTTGTATAACCTAGAATTGAGATGAATAATAACTACATAAAATAATGCTAACATGAGCAATAATATGAGGAGTGAGTAATTATGAGAAGAGATAGAGAACATTGAAGTGAATTTCATATTGAATACAATTATTTGAATACCGAAGAGTGAGTTTAACGAATTAATGATGTTTTTTATATAAAATAATGAGAAAACTCAATGCCTATAAGAGTAATTAGGCCTATTTTAGAGAATTTTACACCCTTGGTGAAGTAAAAATGTTGAGATAACTAGAAAACTTTAGAAAAAGTTCGAGCAATTAATAAATAGAGTATTGATAAAGAGTAAGATGTTGACCTAATAAACTTATTGGTCTAAGTTAATTATGAGAATTGAGTTAAACCTCGACTCAGAACTATATTCTTATTGAGAATCAGAATTACAATGTAATGATAATAAAGAGACACTTAATGATGATGGTTTTAAATTTAAAACTATGACCCTGAGTGAGATAAAATTAAAAAAATTAAAGATGTTAACCAGTAAGCTAGATGATAAATCCAACAAATACTTGGGTATGAATAGTAATGATAATACAGAGAGACATAATGATGATGGTTTTAAAACTGTGACTATGAGTGAGATAAAATTAAAAAAAATTAAAGATGTTAACCAGTAAGCTAGATGATAAATCAAACAAATACTTGGGTATGAATAGTATTTATAATGACTATTATTATACAGTAAAGTATTATTCTCTATATAAGAGTGAGAATAATCAAGTAGTTTATTTCTCCCATCGTATAAATATATATATGAGACATGTAAACGTACGTTTATACGCCAGAGTCTATTTATAAGAGTTGTAGATTTGGAAGTGATTTTTTTTAAAAGAGGAGTATTAACTAATATGAGGATATGAGACACTCTAGTTCTGAAGTATTGATGTTTTGAGACAGACTAGGAGTAGAGCGATTTCGGGGACGAAATCAATATAACTTGGGGAGAGTTGTAACACCCCAATTTTATAAAACATTATTAAAATGAGTTGTTAAATAAAAGTAGAGAAAAGAGAGAAGAGATTATAAATTATTAAATGATTTGAGATAAGGATTACAAATATATCCCTGTTGAGATTTTTGGGTATCGTTGGGATGAGTTGTAAGTTGAAAAGGGGAGTGGCCCCAGCCAATTTGGGGGCCACCAACTTTGAAGTCGGCTACCCTTTCCTTGCGTTCCTTTTAAGTATTCATTTTCCTTTTATTTTTAATTTCTTTATTTCTTGTTATTCTTTACTTGAACAAGCACACAAACACACACCTCAATTATATAAGGCTTTAAGAGTGTTCATTTAGAGATTTGAAAGAGGAAGACTAACATCTACCATTTAAGGATCAAGTAAGTGTTGTTATATTGAAGTTTGAGGTGTTAATGAATCAAATGAGTTCTTCGTTTGAGTCTTAGATTTTGATGTTTAATTGAGAATTTGATGTTATAGAAGTATTCTAAAAGGATTGAAACAACATTTGTAAGTGTTAGGAGATGTTTGGGGATCGATTCATATGTTAATGGGTATTGGGTTTAATTCATGATTTGTGATCAAATAGTAATATTTTGATGTTTTATATACTTAGTAAGTGTTATGAGGATGTTGAAAAGTACTAGTTATGGTCTAAAAATGAGTTATTTGGAATTTTGGTCAAAACCAGTAAGTTCTGATCGAAACCTATGCTGTAAGTTAACAGGCACGAGCGTGCCCCTCAAGAACAGACTTTGCCTTAGGACGTACCTTAAGAGCCATGGGCGTACCTCAAAAAGTACGGGCGTGCCTAACCCTAGAAAGGCACACCCTAACCCTGGGCCTTTCTAGGGTTAGACACAATGACCACGGGGGTACCTTTAAGCGAGAGCACGGGCGTGCCCTGTCTTGTGTAGTGTATTTAAAATGATGTTTTGATGAAGTAAGAATAATGAGTATCATATACCTATTCCTAGGTAGTCGAGGACCTAAGAAAAAGATAAAGAGAATGCTTTGGAAGTGCTGGATTTCAGGTGAGTACCTCAACCTGGTATTTAGATATATTAAGATATTAATTATCTGTAATCGTATGTGTTCAATACCAGAATGAGAATTACTGTATGAATATTATTATGTGATGTATTAGAGAATTGTTGTTATTAATTTAGTAAAAAGTGTAGAGATAATTATAAAGTTAATAGAATTGAGTGTAGTTGTGCAACAGACATAGATACATGCTTATGATTAATAAATGTAGTATCATGGTCTGAGACTAATTAATGAGAGATGCATGTCAACGAATAAACAAGAAGTGAGAACTCGTTAATTAAAAGAGAGAAAAGAGTGAGGTTAATATTTATTAATTAACCATACACTATAGTTAGTGTTGTGTGAATCACAAAATTAAGGAGTGTATGATGATTTAAATAAATGAGGTTAATGTGTATAAATTATATAAATAAGAGAACGAGTTCTATCTGAACTATAAACTATAAATACATACCTTTATACACCATGAGTATATGTAAATATACCGAGAAGAGTAGTATCTTGAGAAATGCATAAAGAAGGGTTAAACATAAGAGTAACCATACATATGTATGTAACTATATAAATATATAAATATCAGAGAGTATAATAGACTACGTCTCACTCTATCTCTCTCTCTCTCTCTCTATATATATATATATATATATATTCACTAATAGAGAAAAGAGAAATGAAATGAGTGAGAAAAGAGATAATGATGAAGAAATGGTGTAGATGTGTTATAATATATTAAGGCTATGCGAGTATGCCATGATGTCATTAATCAAGGGAATAATTAGAGTTATATATGTCGTATGTGTTTAGCTATAATCATGTTAGTTATAATTTATCATAGATTGTGTGTGAGAAGAGAAATATATGTGATATATATATATACATATATGTGAAATGATATTTAAGCCTATACGGCCATATTTAAGATGTGTATTACATGATGTGAGGATGCTTTAGCGTGAGAGACACATACGGCTGGTCAATGAGACTAGTTAGATGTCAATGTGACTACCAGAGGTGAAACCATTTATGAGTTCTGTAGCATATATTTACATATATTATGTGTATTGTGTTACACCCTAGCCTGAATGGCAATGAGATGCCTGAGTGGCAAAACAGAGGCCGGAGTGTAACATCCTGTGATTGGGCCTAGTAGTCACGTAGGCTTTGGTAAGTTATTATGTGTTCTATTAATTGATAAATGTGATTAGTTGTTTGATTTAAGTAATTAATTAAATATTTATTTAATTAATTAACTATTGTCGGTATATATATATATACACACGGATTTGAAAGTGTATGTGTACATGTGAATAAGAGTTATTAATGTGCCACCTCCTACTTGTATTGTGACTTGAATATATATACGTGGTTTCTAAATCATTACTTCACTTTGAAGCAATTGTGAAGTGTGTGTATTGTGTATGTGCAAAACCGAGAGCTAAGAAGAAGAACAATCGGAGTTCAAGTATTTGAATAGTGAATTCAAGCTAGAAGGTTTGTATGTTTATATTTTTCTTCTTGAAACATGAATCTTGTTATATAACATGATATGGTTTTGAGCATGCTACGGTTTTTGATATGAACATCATATGAGGTTGTCGGATTTGGTGTTCTTAGGTATTAGAAGTGTTTTGATGCATGTTTGGGTGTTTAAACATGTTTATATGTGTTTTGGCAAACTTTTATATGAATTGTATAAATTGGAAATGAGATTTGTACAAGTTTGAAGTTGTCGGATTCTTGAAAGGATGAAGGTGGCGGATTGTGGAGAAGATAATGGAAATCCGAGTATTTGAAATCCGATACTCAAAAATCCGGAACTTGTGAAATCCGGAACTTATGGTGAAATACGGATGTATGAAATCCGATTGTGGGCGCCAAGTTAAGATACAAGTGTGAAAATTCGACTGAAGTTGCGGATTCCTTCAAATCCGATAGAAGTGGCGGATTCCGATGGTAGTGTCGGATTTCCTATGAAATCCGACAGTTTTGATTATTGATTGTATTGTTTAATGCTATGTGTATACATATGTGAATCTTACATGTTTATGTTTGATTAAATGGATATAAATATATGTTTGATATATATATATATATATATATATATATTTATAAGTTGAATACTGATGGTTGGTTGTTGTGTTCTCAGGAAAAGACAAGACTCAGTAAAATTAGATCACTGAGTGGAAAAGCTGAGAACCAGAGGTGAGTGGATTTTTACTTGTAACATCCTCAACTTGGGCCTAGTTGTGATTAGTGTGTACGTATGTATAGTTTTTGTAATAAGAAGTATTTGTGTATACTTGTTGAATTAAATGAATATATGTTTATGTATTTGTGTCTATGTACGTATGCATGTACGAATACATGTATGTGTTATGTATGTGTGCGTGTAATTAATTTAAAGAGGAAAACCCCACGTAAAGAAAGAGGCAACCGCCTCTGAGAATACAGGGTTGTATATGTATGTGTAATTTGACATTCCAAGTCAAATATAGCAAAAGAAAACACACATACAAAACCACATACACCTTTCTCTCTCGTTGCTCTCTCGGATTTCTAGAAAGGAACAAGAAGTGCTCGGTTGTTGATCTTTAAGGTTAGCAACATAATTCTAAGATGTTTAGAAGATTAGAATCGTGTGTAACATGATAAGAAACATGAATCCATGCAAGAACATCTTGAAGAATATGGAAACTCACTTTCTAAGTGGGTTTTGCATGAATGGTGTTCTTGTTGGGATTTCATGTGTTTATGATGATTAGATGATGATGTTGTGATGTTCTGCGCTTAAAGCAAACCAAAATGAAGTTGTTTAGATGACCAAATGATGTTATCGGAATGTCAGTTGATGAAGTTGTCGGATTCCGCAACTATAAAGTTGTCGGAATCCGCATGTGATGAAAACCAAAGGAAGTGTCGGAATCCGAAAGAAGTGTCGGATTCCGCAACTCTGTCGGGTTTCATAGTTTGTAGTCTTTTTAAATATGGAATCCGCAAGTCTATCGGATTTGCATAGTTTCGGATTCTAAGTATCGGATTTCATTGTAAGTATCGGATTCCTATATATCGGATTTCCCTTCATGTGTTGGAATCCGCAAGTGACGGATTTCATGTACATGTTGGAATTCCTAAGTGTTGGAATCCGATTGATTGAATAAGTATCGGAGTTTGAAGTTTGTGTGTCGGATTTCATGAATCCGACAGGACCATCGGATTTCCCAAATCCGACAATCCTAGCGGATTTGTGTGTATCCAAGGTTAAATGTTATTTGTAAGTCTTAAATGCGCATGTGAATGATTGATGTAAGGTCCTGATAGTAGGATCTGACATTTGCAAACGCTTAACGCGATTGACGATGTCTTAGGTGAACGTGTCATTTGAACCAGAATTGAGTGAACAAACGTCGAAGCGAAACAGGTGAGTGCCTACTTTCATGATACTCAGTATGAGTAAGTCTTGCAAGCTAAGATGACTATGTGAATGTGTGAATGTGTGTGTATGTATGACTAACCTGTCTATGCAGGTACACTTAAGAAGACGAGTGTAAGATTTTGAACGATGTTATGATTGCTTGTAAGATGTGTAATAGGTGCATGCCAGCGGGTCCAGATTGGAACCGCTTAGTTAGTGTCTGATGATGTGCATGAATGATGAATTGTATGATGATACATGTGAAAGTATGAATGAATGAATGCTGGATCCCTATGGGATCCTATGAACGATATATGACTATGTGATGATGATGATGGATCCCTGTGGGATCGAATGTACGTATATGTGTATGTGAACTGTCTGCAGACTATCTGACGCATGGTTAAGGTCAGCTGGTTAGCTGGATCCTAACAGGACTTCGGTCATTTCTAGATTTAACGGTGATTCGGGGTGCATCCCGGATCGAGGTTCTACAGAACCGCCGTGCCTTAACATGAGACTGTAATCAGCCAGGATCTGACCATGATTACTAGGGAACCTTGTGTTCCGTAAACGATGCTTGGTGGACTGCTTTATGCTCCCCCTCCAGCGCAGATTGGTCGTGTCTGATCCCCCGATCTAAGTTGTTGAGTAGGAGTGGCTCTCCTGCAAGACATGACTCTTACTGATCTTGCCAGCACACCGCTATGTGTTAAGCTAGAAATGTGTGCTTATGTACGATAAGATATATATGATATGATATGTGGGATGTGTTTGATGAATGACTCACTATATTGATGCTTATGCTAAGTATGTACTCATTAGCTAGTGTTGCTAATGGTGCTATGATTTCCCTTTTCAGGTAAAGACTAGATGGCCTGCGAGGCGGGTAACTTTTGATGTAAATGCCCTTGTGGGTGGAACACTTGTAATTATATGTTGTAATGTAGTATGATACTATGGTCGGTTCCTGTATGATATGTAACACCAATGAATGTGTTGAAATCAAAGATGATGTAATTAACCGTTTGTTAATATTAAGCGAAAAATTTCCGCTCCTAAAATCTATTTTGTCATTAAAGCAACTGAATTCAAAAGCGGTGTTACAATTAGGTATCAGAGCCTAAGTTTGAGTATATTGGGTACTTGTAAGAGTATTCGATCTCAAGCTCGGGCCCGACCATAAAGAAGTGTTCCTAAGGGGGGGATTGAGTGAGAGTGATATATGTATGCTAGTATCATATGATGATTTGAAAGTTAAGTAAGTGAGATAGAGTATTAATTGCTCTTTCTCTGTCATATAGAAGTTAGAAAAGATGTCTGGCAAACGTGGCAATACTGAACAAGCGTTGAAAGAATTAGAGGATGAGGCTTCTCATATGCCTCATCAGGCTGAGGATCAGAGATCTCAGCAAAATGTTGGTGTTGGCAGACCTGAGCCAGATCAGGCTGCTATTATTAGGCGACTGGAGGAGGAGCTTCGAGTAACAAGGGAGCTCTTGTTGCAAGCTACATTGAACAAGCCACGCAAGACTTGTTCATAGTTTGTAGTCTTTTTAAGTATGGAATCCGCAAGTCTATCGGATTTGCATAGTTTCGGATTCTAAGTATCGGATTTCATTGTAAGTATCGGATTCCTATGTATCGGATTTCCCTTCATGTGTTGGAATCCGCAAGTGACGGATTTCATGTACATGTTGGAATTCCTAAGTGTTGGAATCCGATTGATTGAATAAGTATTGGAGTTTGAAGTTTGTGTGTCGGATTTCAAGAATCCGACAGGATCATCGGATTTCCCAAATCCGACAGTCCTAGCGGATTTGTGTGTATCCAAGGTTAAATGTTATTTGTAAGTCTTAAATGCACATGTGAATGATTGATGTAAGGTCCTGATAGTAGGATCTGATATTTGCAAACGCTTAACACGATTGCCGATGTCTTAGGTGAACGTGTCAGCTGAACCAGAATTGAGTGAACAAA
Source organism: Dittrichia graveolens (assembly GCA_038502395.1). NCBI lineage: Eukaryota > Viridiplantae > Streptophyta > Magnoliopsida > Asterales > Asteraceae > Dittrichia > Dittrichia graveolens. The sequence goes on along the minus strand of JARJIL010000003.1, from coordinate 33,377,825 downwards.
CGTTGTAAGCGAAACAGGTGAGTGGCTACTTTCATGAGACTCAGTATGAGTAAGTCTTGCAAGCTAAGATGACTATATGAATGTGTGAATGTGTATGTATGTATGACTAGCCTATCTATGTAGGTACGCTTAAGAAGATGAGTGTAAGTTTCTGAACGATGTTATGATTGCTTGTAAGATGTGTAATAGGTGCATGCCAGCGGGTCCAGATTGGAACGGCTTAGTTAGTGTCTGATGATGTGCATGAATGATGAATTGTATGATGATGCATGTGAAAGTATGAATGAATGAATGTTGGATCCCTATGGGATCCTATGAACGATATATGACTATATGATGATGATGATGATGATGATGATGGATCCCTGTGGGATCGAATGTACGTATATGTGTATGTGAACTGTGTGCAGACTATCTGACGCATGGTTAAGGTCAGCCGGTTAGGTGGATCCTAACAGGACTTCGGTCATTTCTGGATTTAACGGTGATTCGGGGTGCATCCCGAAACGAGGTTCTGCAAAACCGCCGTGCCTTAACGTGAGACTGTAATCAGCCAGGATCTGGCCGTGATTACTAGGGAACTTTGTGTACCGTAAACGATGCTTGGTGGACTGCTTTATGCTCCCCCACCAGCGCGGATTGGTCGTGTCTGATCCCCCGGTCTAAGTTGTTGAGCAGGACTGGCTCTCCTGCAAGACATGACTCTTAGTGATCTTGTTAGCACACCGCTATGTGTTAAGCTAGCAATGTATGCTTATGTACGATAAGATATGTATGATATGATATGTGTGATGTGTTTGATGCATGACTCACTATATTGATGCTTATGCTAAGTATGTACTCACTAGCTAGTGTAGCTAATGGTGCTATGATTTCCCTTTTCAGGTAAAGACTAGATGGCCTGCGAGGCGGGTGACTTTTGATGTAAATGCCCTTGTGGGTTGAACACTTGTAATTATATGGTGTAATGTAGTATAATACTATGGTCGGTTCCTGTATGATAGGTAACACGAATGAATGTGTTGAAAACAAAGATGATGTAATTAACCGTTTGTTAATATTAAGCGAAAAAATTTCCGCTGCTAAAATCTGTTTTGTCATTAAAGCAACTGAATTCAGAAGCGGTGTTACATTACTCACGGGTGATATTAGTTGTACTAGTTTGGTTGCAACTATTGTTGGTTGGATGGTTTATCTGATGATTGATTAACTGTTAAATGTTAATTGTTGTATCTGTGATATGTATACATGATGGAAGGGAAGTCAGTTTTTGACTGGGCTTATGGGCTGGGTTCATTTGCTATTGGCTAAGCAGTATTAGGACCTTGGGATGAATTTGTTGCTACTAGAGGATAATACTGTGTGAGAATAGCAAATGGGCTATGGGTAAACTTTTGCTTTTTGTAGGTTCCTGTAAAACCACCGATCTTCCCAGGGTGTTTATTTGTGGTTGTTGATATCATGCGGTTCAGGCTGATATATCTGTTGTGATTGTTCTCCATTCACTTAGCTTTGTGCTAATCCCCACCTCTCACTCTTTTTACAGGTTTTGGTAAGTCAGCGGCTAGGCTGAAAGTGGTTAGCGTGGGGAGTAATCACCTAGGACTCTAATAGATTATTTGTGATGAGTCGTGTTTTGTAATACTGATATTTTGAACAAGTATTTTGTAAACAGTGGTTTGTGATTAGTTGTAAATACTTTTGTATTTAATCGCTTTCGCAGTGTATTTAAAAGTGAAAATTTTTGGGTTGAAAATACGGTGTTACACTGAGTGTCATATTTTGATATGATTGAATTTATATGTTTTATTCGTTTGAGTACTTTGTGGAGTTACTCACTAGGCTTTCTAGCTCATTACTTCTGTTGTTTATTCAATTCAAGTTTTGCGACTGGTGAGGCTTCCACGTAGACTAGTTGAGAGTTTTGTGCAACATCAAAGGAAATATATTTTCATATAACATGTGCCGGTTGTTGCCCTATTTAAATAAGAGTATTGATTACTTTCTTGTTGCGCGCTTTAAAAAAAAGGGGCATTACATATGGATTACATGCTGGTTGTTTTGGGAACACACATTTGCATGCTTTGTTTTTGTATATATTATGTAACGGTAGGCCGTTATAGGTAAGATCGGTATTGTCTTTTGTTGCAACTTATGTTATGAGTTGTAAATATTAAATTAGTTATTAAATAATTCTTGTGTGTCAGCTGTATATATTTTATTAAAATCAGGTTTTGAAAATATTATATTTACAGCTGTATCTACGTAGTTTTAAAACTCGAAATGGATTTTAACTTAAAAAAAATAAGCTTCTCAATTTTGGCAGCATTACAATATAATGAATCATTGTATGTCATATATAATCATTAACTACACATTTAAATAAAAAATAAGCTTCTCAATTTTGGTGGCGTTACAATATAATGAAACATTAACTACACATTTAAATCATACATACACATATCTCGTATGTCATATAATCATTATATATTCACAATTATATATTTATCTCGCGAATCATCGTATGAATCAATCATGTATCATCGCAAAATATTTAACACATAACATTAACAATAATTAAGTCGATCGTGTATGTCAGTAAAGCCTCTCTTAAACATGTTTTGTCTTTCTAAAATGATTTTGTCTTTATGCTCAGTTTTAGAACATGCAAGTTTCTACGCAACGGCTGTCGCGTTGCATTTATCACAATACTCCATTAAAATCTAAACCGACATGAATACGATACCAATGTTGTACAGCTGAAATGATACCACTACACCTCTTCGAGCCTTGAATATGCGCACCTATCGAACCCAACACTACCACACGCTCTTGAGCCTTGAAACCACTCCCAAAAACTTCAGAGTAACCTTATGGGTGTGTAAAACTCGTGAGAATCGACTGAAATGCAAAAGTATATATAGATGTTGAACTTGTCGAGTCACGTCCCGACGTGCAATGCGTAGGATTGCGATCCCTGTTGCACTCGATCTCTGTCACACGCCACCTCACACAAATTCTACTGAACCAATGCATCACGTCGCAATCTCTATATTTTTATTTTTCAATGACTTTTGACACAACTTAATTGTAGTATAAACATACTCCTCAAAATACTCATCTTAAATATACATCTTTGTTCTTAAAATCATGCTTTACGACAAATACGAAATTTCGGGTCATTACAATTCTCCTCCCCTTAAAAGATTTCGTCCCCAAAATCTACAACTATATTAAATAATAAAAAGGTTATATATCAAACTTACTGCTTTCATTAATTCAAACTTATACATGCTTACTGGGATCAAAGCTATAACAAAATACTAAAGGCGTAACTAACCGACTTACAATCAATATAACACTTGAGAATAACTAAACCACACAAGCACACTTTCATTCCTCGTTTCCAATTATACATCTCCTTTGCAATCAAAATTAAAACTCAACTAGTTTCTTTCGCATTGTCCTTCTTGTTGACACATAAGGCCGCTCACTCTGGCAATGTGAAATTTTGTGTCCTAACCCCCCACACCTGCTACATCTTGTAGTTTTGATAGTACAAGGACCACCATGAGACAATTTGCATGTAGTGCAAAAACATGACTTTCATATAGATTCATCTTTCTTCCTGTTGTTGTCCGAGGGTTTCTTTTTATTGAAGGGCCCACATGACCCATCCCCCTTTCTATTTTCGCCTACCTCTCCACTAACCCTTTCCTCGAGCTTCAAGTCATACTCGATCCTCTGAGCCTCATCCATCGCATCACCCAGATTAGTTCTTAGTCTCAAAGTTGTACGGTATTCGTAAGGAAACCCTTCCACATACCATTTTACCGTAGATGCATCATCATAGCTATACCTCTTGGAAAATTGTATTCGTTCGGAGAAAGTCGAGTTATACTTGGTAATTGTCATACTCCCCTTCTTCGGATCAAGAAATATTCTTTTAGCTCGTTGCCTAGCCCCCAAACTGCAGAATCGATTCTAAAGCTTTTCCTTAAACAAGTTCCAGGTTAGGTTCAGTGTGGCTTTGATGGAATCCCGCCATTCTAAAGCTTCCTTCTCTAGCACACGGATTACATAGCAGACCCGCTACTATTCAGCAAACACTCCCAAATGGTAAGTCAACTCCATTTTCCAGATCCAACGTATGCAGTCGAGGGGGTCTGTCCTACCCACATACTTAGGTGCTTCCCACTTTGCTTCTGAAGGTGCTTCTCACTCAATACAGTTCACCTCCATTACCACCACCTCTTATGAACTCCCTGACCATTCTGAAGGTGCTTCCTACTCGAGACAGTTCACCTCCATTACCACCACCTAAATTCGTACAATGGCATACTTGATCTTCATAATCGGCTCCTCCTTCCACATGAGTGGTCATTTTTTCTCCTAAAAGCCCCGCTTCATGCAAAGTCTACCTCATCTGACCCAACTCCACACTTTGCTTCTTGAGGGCATCATCCTTTTCCTTCGGTACCTTCCTCTAACTCTACAACGTGAATCATACTATTGGTGTTATGTACAAGACGACTACTGCGCACCGATACAGTCCTCAGGGCTGACAAAATCCGCTAACTCTCCACTTCCTAGACGCTCTGGAATCTGAACAATATCTCTACATTTTCCCTTTGGTTCACCACTTGCTTCCCATTACCTCTCCTCGTTTTAACCATTTTCTACGCAGTGAATTCGAGTAAAGGTAAACATCTATAATCATCAGAAAACAAGGAGCTACCTAAAAAGTAACTCTCTCACACACATCCCTACCCAATCATTCTACTTGAGCTAAGATATGAGTGTAAGTACCCGTCTCGGTACTGAGGTACTCAGATCCCTCACAACACAACTTTGATACCAACTTGTAATGGCCGTGGTTTTTGAAATTCTTGATTTACAAAAAAAAATTCCTACTAAATTAGATTCATCGCAACAAAAGACTTTTGACACCACATTTATTAAAACCGGTAAAACTGTTTTAAACTTACACCAATATAAAAAACCACACATTACGCCAAATCACGTCTTTGTCTTAAAATCAACTCTTTTGCACAACCACAAGTCAATTTCAGTAACATCACAAATATAAATAACTACCAATTAGCTCCCAAGCTCACAAAGTCACACTTACCTAAACAACCTGAGCACAACATACATTTCAAAGAAACAAGTGTCAGCTTACACCTCGTGAGTCAGCTTAGTTATCACCACAAAATCGTTACATTAAAATAATTATAAAACATATTTAGGTTTAGGGTAATAAATCCCAACACGCAACTTGACCCACCTGCATATCATCATTAATCACCACACAATAAGTATCATTACTAAACATCTTTATTATTTTGTGTAACATAATTTAATCTTTCACTTAACCTCATTAGCATCATCATATATTGACAACGTCTTTGTCATTTAAACATTTCAATCATCATTTACATCAATTAACACATGATATTATCATTATCATCATTAAGCATCTCAATCATCTTTATCATCAATGTCATCTTTAACATCGTTAAACATCACAATCATCATTAATCCTCACTATCATCATTAACATCATCAAAATATTAATCATCGTTATTACCATTATCATCCTTACGCATCTCAATCATCTTTAACATCGTTAAAAATCACAACCATCATTAATCTTCGCTATAATCATTAACATCAATCTTAGTTCGGGTCTATCATCACACATCATTATCACTGCTACCGGCAACGGCTAGGTTCCAAAAACCGTACGTAATGCCACCACATGCATGCCTGGAAACAGCTAAGTCCCGAGATCCACCAGCATGGGCAAAGGTTCACTAAGCATGCTTGGCAAAGTATGTACGAATAAGGGCGACTCTTACCCGTATCATAAGTCCCAAGTCCGTCCACGTTCGCTATTCCGGCTAAATGCCGTTTATGTGAAAGTACAAATGGTGCCATAATAACGATGATAGGCCCTCCTTACTCCCACGTGATGTTTTGCGCATTACCCTATCAATCTGGTCAATACATCACTTCAATATACGAGCACCAAGATACTCATATACCATGTGTTACCAAGGTCATCTAGAAAACTTGGCAAATCATCGCAATGCTAGCAGTTTCTTAGAAGGAATAACATCTACCTACTAGGCATCAATAATTAGGGTACATCTACCCTCATTCCAAAGCATCATTTACAACAATATAACGAATTCTTATTATTTGCACCATAACAACCATCATTACTGAATTCATTATAATCATTAAATACACATTTAAATCATGCATACATATATCTTTTATGTCATATTTAATCATTATATATTCATCATTAAATAGTAAGTAATTGGATAAAGCAGTTTGAGAGGAAAGAAATGACATCAAATGATGTAATGAGGAGAATCTTTTTAAGCAAGAATGCTGACTGGGATTTCGTGATCAACTCTTTGGTTCTGTTTGTGAACACTATGGGGCAGAGCTTACTGAGGGAAAAGTGTGATCCGTCCATACTTCGGTATTTCAGAAAAGATTTGAATGTGAAATCGATAGATTGGTGCGAATACATATTCAATTGTCTAAAGAACTGCAAGAAAGGTTGGAAGAAATACGATGAGCATTGTTTCATTGCGGGTCCAATCACATTGTTGACACTACGTCTTTTATAATATGAATAAACATATTACTTCTAAAAAAAAACAGTCTTTTATTATATCCGGTATTAATGTTATTTTGATATATGTGAAAACGATGAACTGCATATTAGTCACATATAATAGGAAGTCATATTTTATATTGTAATTTATACGGTATTGAATATTTTTATTTTATATATGGTTTTTTATACACTGTCATAAATTTAGAGATCATGATATTTGATATACAATAATGAACGGGTGATTACATGGTTTTTGATATACAGTAATGAACGGGTGATTGCATACGGTATTGAATATTTTTATTATATACATGGTATTTTATACACAGTCATAGGTTTAGACATCATGTTATTTGATATACAATAATGAACGGGTGATTGCATATGGTATTGAATATTTTATTATATACATGGTATTTTATACATAGTCATATGTTTAGACATCATGTTATTTTGATATACAATAATGAACGGGTGATGACATGGTATTGTATATAGTCATAGGAATTCGTAAATCATATTTTATATACAGTATTGAACATTTTATGATATGCTTGCAATTGTAATAGTTTTATTTTATTAGTTCAATTGTTGACAATTATTGAACATGGTCTGTTATGAATTATTAAACATGTTTATGGTTATATTACTGAACACTTGCAAATATTATTGAACATGAATATTTAATTGTTTCTAAGTATATAATTGAAAATGGTTATCATATTCAGTGTTATGAAGAATCATTAGTATGATAAAAACTTGTTGGTTTTGTGAAGCTTCCTTATGTAGATGGTACTACTTGCAAAGGTATTGATGTGACCCGAGTGAGGCCCGTCATGATGAACTGGATGACAGAGTTGCTAAAACGGAGAGAGAGTCATTGGGTGGGTTCTTTAAAGCAAGACTTGCAAAAAGGTACATACTAGTAGAATTATTTCATACTAGTAGAATTGCTTTAAAAATGGTTAAGGTATTTACTTTAATAGATTGTTTCATATTCGGTACTGATATCTATGTAGACTATTGAATGCTTGTTGTCTCTTGTACTGATTTTTTAACTAATAAAATTCAAGGTACATACCACCGTCGTCCGATGAGACAAAAAGTACGGGGAACAACAATACCGTCAAATCTAAGGATATTACTGGACCATCTACCGATAAGGTTGTATATTTTTTTAAAATTTCTTATATATGCCTAATTTCATATTTTGACACAGTGTATTGTAACAGGAGTATGTTTCACGAATGGAAACTTTGATGCAAACGATAATTGCAAAAAAGAATGAGTTATTGAAGACTGCCAAGGAGGCAACTTCAGAGTTTCCAAACGATGTTGTGATCGAGGACCGGGAAGGGAAGGTGAGCATGGTGGATGATGTTCTTAAGGACATGTATGAAAATCTAAAAGGTAAGGAGTATGATTAAAAGATTAAAACAATTGTTGCTGCGTTTTGTATAACTAACAATATGTATTAATTATGTAGAAGTAGACAATTCATATTTACAAGGGTTGTTTGTAAAACTTGTAAAAGTGGGGATGATGTAAGAATGGTAAACACTATGAATGTATTAAGTATTATGTGTATATATTAACTCTATTCAATATCAGAAGAATTCGTACATGTATGTAATAGAAAAGTAAAGTAATTACATTAAATAATTGTGACTAATATTGAACATGTATAACTTAGATATTAAATGTACTTAAAAACGTCTTCATGGGTTATGTAGAAAACGTAGATGTTGCTGAAACAATAGTAAAGTTAATAAGCTCGGCGGTAGATGATGAGTGTCACTTTAATGTTCATCAAAAAGGAAGTAGTTCAAACAGATGAACCTACTCTAAACCTACTCTAAACCTACCTGTCACACAAATCAATCCATCTTTAAATCTTGAGATAGATAAAGCGTTTGAAAGGGTGACTATGAGTGACACTTGAGGTACAAATTATGTTGGTCAAACTGAAGTACCAAGTTTCATCCTTGGTTTGGCACAAGAGTTTAGCCCATTTTTTAATTTAGAGATAGATAAAGCTTTTGAAAACGTCACTAAAAGTGGCAATTGAGGTACAAAGTCTGATGTTCAATCTAAAAACCCAAATTTCAGCCTGGGGTTGACACAAGAATTTGATGGTGTAAATTTGAATGTGTTGGTTATGACTCGTGTAATGGCAAATCAAGAAGTAGTCGTACAAGCTACCCATATCCGAAGTATTACACCCAAAGTGAAGAAGGTAGATGGTGAAAGTTAGAAATCAACCCGTGGAATAAGCATATCGAATAAATTACGTTCATCATTTGCACAAAGAGTGGTTGATGTTTCCAAGAAACTAAGTTCTCAAGAAAAGAGGATACATGATTACATAATGCAAATGTCACCGGACCACACGTAAGTGATTTCCAAAAACAATTTGTATTGTTTAAAATATTATATATTAAATTGTTCACTATGATTACTTTCCTTTTGCGGTTTTTGTTATTATTTATTATATTAGAGAGTTGTTATTTGCTATTACGAATGGACACGAAATGTACTGAGAATGTGTCGAGGGCCTAGCTACAAATAGAATTGTGTATGGTGATGTGATAAATTCATGGGCTGCTTTGTTGAACCTGGAGGACGAAATGTGTGCATCTGAATCACCATATAGGTTATTTTTGCTATTTTCTGTTTATAAATTATTGTTAATAAGGACATTAGTAAGTAGTATCACAGTTAAAATGTTTTATTAAACAGGATGTGATGAATGATGATGAACGTTTTAGAAGTTTAACAAAACGATTGGAGACGCAATGCATCAAGATACTTAATTGATGAAACTCAGGACAGTAGACATGGTATCAACTTCGACATCCTATACTTTTATTTAACAATCCCTAAGAAACATTTAAAAAAAGCACATTTAAAAAGAGCACCAAAGTGAACAAAAGGTATAAACTGATCTAGTTTGTTTAAATTTCTTACCCGTGTGCAATTATTTTGTTATAGATATTTTTTCCGGTGGTGGATAGCTATTACTATTTGGTTTGTTTTGATATAAAGAATGGAACATTCACTACAACAAAATGAGGCTAATGCAACTTTTAGTCCCAGATTGAGTACGCAACAACAAATGTTTGTAGAAGGGGGGGTTGAATACAAACTTTAGCTTTTAAAAATTAAAGACACACCATTATACTTTTATATAATTCTTATTGATTATGAATCAAGAATTACATGCACTAGAAGCGAAAATTCTAAGTACAATAAAAGGTGGCAATCAATTTGTCTAACACATAGACGAGCTAACTCTAAAATAACTAATGTTAAAGAGTGTTTAACACATGAACAATTTTGGTTCTACACAATGCTTAAACTCTACGAATTTTTCTCTAACTAATGAGATTGCTTTGTGTTGTGTAGAAGCTTCACTCTTTTTGCATGCCCACCATGCATGAATATATAGAAGTCTTGTCGTGTCTGGTTGTATGAAGGAAGGAGACAAGAAGTGTGTGGAAACATAATATTTTAATTGTAAAGTTAGTGGGTGAAAAGTAAAGTTACTTTAATCAAGTGTTTGATAAAAGTAATTGTACAACTCACTCACAATATAAAATATTAAACCTCACACCTTTTGCCGTGTAAGACTGTGTTTCCCTTTCCATGCTTGTACTTTATACAACAGTCATGCTTTTTCTTGATTTGACTTTACCAAGTATAAGATTGCAAGCCATACTTAGTTGTTGAAACAAATCTTCGAGATCTTCGTCTATTTGAGGTATCTTTCTCCTTTTTCAGAGGATAAGATCAAACCTTTTTGTCTCATACTTGATCCAAAAAGTGCTTCATACTTTTACAAACAAATATCTAAGGCATAATAGAACAACACATGTTCTGCCTTTTACATATGTAACTTACAATTTGAAAAGAAGAGCAGATTTGACATTTTGCTCGACTCAACTAACAGAATGTACTAAGAACTTTAACTTTCACTACTCAGTTGAAAAGATAGATCAGTTGATCATTTTTGCTAGGACTTAGTTGATACATATTGCTCAGCTGATCATACAAATGCTCAGTTGATCAATAGTTATCTTAAGAGGACATAAGCTTATGTATTGATATGATCAGTTGATCAAGTATGCTCGACTGATCATTTAAATACATCAGTTTATCTAGGAAGGTGACTTATGTTTAGAAAGACTTACTTAGCTGATGCTCTGGCCCTCAGCTTATCTCAACTTATCCAATATTCACTCAGCTGATGGTGTAGTTGAGCAAAATCCTTGCTCAGCTGATGGTATAAGCACTCGGCTGATCAAATTTCTTCACTCAGCTCACGGATGATTTTCCTTAGCTGGTGGTCTTCTACACTTGCTTTCTTCATCTGATACTCCTCAGCTCATGTCCTTCGGCTGATACTGAGATGATGGTTCCATACTTAGCATATTTTCCAGAATCTAATTCAAATAACACATGTTTGAACACTTTTTAATCATACTGAATGTAGGGTTTGGTTATCATCAAATTCTATGTTTTAAGATAGGCAGAGTTGATTATTAGGGTGAAGTGATTATCTTCCCAACAACAACATTTTAGGAGCAACACTTGTAAAAATTGTTGCAATTATACTTAACAATGTTTATAAAGCAACATTTTAAGAATAGGTGTTGCATTTGAACATATAATGCAACACTATTCTAGAAGTGTTGCAAATTTTATACAAAATTGCAACATTTTTATTAAGTGTTGTATTTGTATAGGTTTAAAAGCAACACTTAGTTTAAAGTGTTGTAAAGTGTAGAAAAAAAAATGAAACATAATTAATAAGAGTTGCATTTTAGGATTAAAACACAACACTTACTTTAAAGTGTTGTGAAATTTATTAATTTTAATTCACCAGCTTTTTTGAGTGGTTTCAATTATTATTTACCTAACTTAAACATGTACCAGATAACATGAAACTCTTTTGGCTATGTGGACTACTAAACGTAACAAACCACACGTTCCAAAGACTCTTAGTTCACCTGCTCGTGCCTCCCTTTTTAACCTAAACTACAAGCTAGCCTTATTTGCTAACTGCAGCAAATGAACACTTTTTTGGGCATATGACTAATGCCACAGACTATATACTGCAGTATGATTTGCTAGTTATATGCAGTCCCACATATAACACTCTTGTAAATAACAATATTATGACAAATCTGTTAATCTGTTATTAACCTATTCCATATCTGATTTACAAGTACTATTAATTAACTATACCCCAGTGAACTGTGAGAACCTCACCCTCCTTTAAATACATTTTTCCAGCATGTACTAAACTGATTTGGGTCACTTTGACACTTTTGAATTGCTACGTTACACCAAAATTTTAGAAGAGCTTAGTTGACCCTAATTAATACTCACCCAATTACCTTATTGGAGTTGTAACTAATATAATTATATCCTGTTCTAAGTTCAGTTATTGATAACCAGATTGATGAAGCATGTTTCTGTAATTTTACCAAACTAACTCATAAAACCTACATGATGGACGCATTCCATAAACTTAAAATTGACTAGCCATCCACTAATCCTTTTAACTCATCAAGAACTACTCATGTAATCATGTTGACTTAATAATTTTAGTTAACAATTTTTTTTGTCCACGCCAACCGGTACATCACAAAACGGTACTTGAATCAGCATCATTCAATCTGGTCTTTAAGTGCTTAATTCTTTATGTAGTTATTCTAAAATCATGTGGCTAATCTCCATAAATCATATAAGTAGTGTCCAGTTAGTGTGTTTGATATAAAACGACAAAAAAATAATATAAATCAATTCATATTTTCCACTTGTTTATCAAGGCCCAAGGAGACCCATTCCCCACTACCCATCCTCACCCTGAAACATGTACTTTTTGCCATTGGTTCATGTTGAAGATCGTATAATTAATCCCTCTAGAATAACCAAATCCAAACTTCACATGTAGATGTGCTTCTTTTGAGCCTTGCTAGTCACCGTCGCCCATTTACACTTGCCCTTAACTCTCGACTTTGGTTTGTAAGTGGGGATTTCTCACTTAAAGAGAGAGGAACATGCCGATATCTATCAATGAACAGGGAGAGAAAGTCGTGAAATAACCATCCTTACGCAATAATACATGTTATATGCAATTAAAATATCAACTAATCAATTTTTTTGTGTTAATGATGATTGTTTAATGTAGTGAACGCAAAGTTTATATTGATAGCCAACCAAGAAAAAGCAGATGGGCACAAGCACAAGACCATAGTCATGACTTCTCAAAATGGTTAAGTGACAAAGCAATCAACAATCATGTTCTAAATCATATATTTTGGGTAGCTAAAGGTCCTAGTCCTACATCTAGGAGATATAGTGGTTACTATGTCAAAGGATATAGGTTTCATACCAAATCACATGATTCAAAATGCAAGACTCAAAATAGCGGTGTTTCACTTATGGCTTTAACTCCCAGTTTTGCAAGCTCAAAGGACCAAAATCCTATTGTTGGCAATGGTGACTATTATGGTAGAATTTTAGAAATGATTGAGCTCGACTATTGGTCAAAGTTCAAAGTTGTTTTGCCTGCTGCGAGTGGTACCAAGTTGAGAAAGATGATTTTGGTTTAACTTGTGTTAATTGCAACAAACTTTGCTGCTTAAATGATCCTTTTGTCCTACCTTCTCAAGTACACCAGGTGTTTTATGTGTCGGATCCTATAGAAGATGGTTTGCACTATGTTCTAAATAGGGTTCCTAGAGATCTTTTTGAATTTGAGGAAGAAAGTAGTGTAAATATTGGTGACTCCTATTGGTGCGAGCCTGATGAACATAGGTTTGCTTCTCAAGCGCAAGTAGCTGAGAGTGACATTCTATTGTTGAGAATAGATATGCCTCCTCTTGTGGTTGATGAAGATAGGTTTGCTTCTCAAGCGCAAGTAGCTGAGAGTGACATTCAATTGTTGAGAATAGATATGCCTCCTCTTGTGGTTGATGCAAATACAAGTTTAGCTGTCATCGACGAAGTTAACAATCAAAACAATGATTCTGATTATGATGACACGTTAAGAGTTGCTAGGACCGTATATTAAATTTTTTCAACATGCATTAATATATGTATTAACTTCTTTTCTATAATCAGTTCATCTATTGCAAATAAAATTAGTGAAGAATTGATATTTTTTTTGTTGTTACATTTTTAGTTATCACGTTGAATCAACTTGCTTTATTGATATTGTAGATTCAGTTTAATTGTTTGAATTTGAAATAAATGGTACCCCATGTTATTGAACTTTAGTTAATTGAAAATTGTTTCTCTTTTTGTTATTTGAACACATTTAATATTATGTTTATACTATAACGTGTATTATTTAAAAAATATATTAACAAATGTTGATTATTTGACTTCCTTTCAGGTTAATGAGGAGAAATAAAAGCAAAGAACATGAAAGGACAAGCCACATGAATGAATACGAGAGAAGTAAAATGTTGAGAGTTCAAGAGAACCAACAACGGTTAGGAGAATTAGGAATAAAAAATATTGCGAATTCGGTCACAAGTTTGGGAGAGAGCCAAAAGCAAAAGAAAATTAAAGAAAAGCAAGTGCTTGCTCGTGATGAAGATGTAGAATATATTCCTGATTTTGAAATCGAGTGTGAAGAAGATGAGCTGGAAGAATTTGCTACACATGTAGTCCCGAAAAAGGTAATTAGATTAACAACTTTTCTATGTTTATTTATTTATAGTTATTATCTAATTGAATTTTTTTCTTGTTTTAGCATCGTCCACAATATATTGTAGTGATGTCCATGAATAAGTATGCTAATCTAGCAAAGCAACGAGTGATTGCTCCAAAAGTCTCCTGTTCGTTACTATTCAAGGAAGGATGTCAATGTGACAAACGAGTTTTTGATACAAATGTTGCAAAAAAATGTCAGCCCTGAGCAATATCAACCATGGGTGAGCTGATATTAAATAATAAAGGGTTACAAACACAAAAGGGGGTGTTAAAACAAAAAATAGATAAGCGTAATTCTACTCGCACAAGCATATCAAGGGGACAAAACAAAAAATTATTTCTTGTTGATGATCATGACATGAGCTCTAAAGGTACTTATGTATCATTCTTATGACTATCTTTTTAACACATAAGACAAAAACCTTTTTGAGATCTACTTTTTATATCCATACTTATAGTTACAATTATAGGTATGAATGAAATCATACATGCTCCACAAGAAGATGAGAATGAAGAAATAGAAAACATGATGTTTGAAAATACTCGAAACGAGATAGAAGGGGATGACATGACATCTCAAGGTACCGTTACTTTGTTTTATAAAATTATAGAATATACATTTAAATCTCCAAACCTAACAAATTTTTTGTGAACTTATATGTAGAAATAAAGTTCTACTAAAACTATTGTTGTAAACCTACAAACTAAGAAGATGAAACAACCACCAATTAAAGTCTTCATGTTGTATGAATCCTGAAAGTTGTTTACATCTCAACTACAGTATGTAACCTATTGAGCATCACTAGTTTTGAGCTTAAGAGAGTTTTCACAAATGTGATTATCATGATATGGTATTCTTTTTTCAATCTCCATAAGTGGTCTTTCTAGTAGTATATAGACCTAAAACCACATAGAAGTTGAGACCCAAAAAGATAAAAAATAAAAACTTCTCAAAATAAAAAAGTGGAAGGCAGATTCTAATTTGGCTACAAAGCTAATTGATGGATCTGTTCTTATTCTTAAAAAGACAAACTTCATTGTTGCCAAATATAATGTGTCATGGATTTAGTTAGGTCGAGTAAGTTATATTCTTTAATTATCCCAATTGGTTTGTTGTTTAAACAGGTCATGAGGTGTCTTGCTGTTACTACTGTTTTTGCAATCTCTATAAGTGGTCTTTATAGTAGTATATAGACCTAAAACAACATAAAAGTGGATTTAGTTAGGTCCGGAGCGAGAGTATGTTATATTTTTTAATTAACCAAACTGGTTTGTTGTCTAAATGGGTCATAGGTGTTTTGCTGCTATTGTTGTTTTAGATCAAATCTATTCATGCCGATGAGTATTAATCTCTTTTCTCTTGGGTTTGCAAATGAATAGTCTAGTTTATTGCTCATACTTAGTTTCTTAGGTTTGTAAACATATTGACATGATATACACATACCTCATATGTTCTATTTGTGTGTGTATTCTTTTAATTCTTGAACCTATTAGATTAGGCTTATAGAAATATGCAGGTTTGCCAGTATGAGGTATCTCAAGAATGAAAAAAATGAAAATTGGATGCTATACGGATTATCGTATACAAATCTTTATCTTTGGTATCACTTGTTGAGTGTTGGTAACCTTTAATTTTATAAGTTATAATCATTTACACTATAACTTGTATTTAATCCTTAATTTAATTTTATAGATTCTGATCAAGCATATAGACTAGAAGATGGTGCAGAAGATGTTATGGATGATGAGATGGAACGCATGATATTTGACAAGGTTCAAAATGGATCAGAAGAGGATGCTAGCGAGGATGATTTAGAAAATGATGATTATGAAATTGTTCCACGTCAAGATGATGAAAGTCCTCACTTAGAAAATGGAGCAGGTTAATTTGAACTACTTTGAGCGCACCCGCAAAAGAAAGGAGGGAAATGTGTATTTTGAGACATATGATGACACTGCAAAAAAAGTGGTAAGAAAATACTCAAATTTCATATTAGTTTGTTTTTTATAACTTATGACAATTGAGGTTTTTGAATTACATAAAGGAACAAATGAAGAATTACAAGCCTTTAGAAGATGGAAGTGCTTAGGTAGATCCATTTCATGTTGTGATGAGCAAAGAGTATGACGGACATCGTAGACTATATGGTAGAGGTTATACCAACAAATTGATAAAGAAAAATGGTGGTGAGACTACATGTATGGTTCAACGGGAGTATATGGAATCACTGAAAGTTTTAGAAGCTAAAGAAAGACAGTTGGTTTGAATGGGAAAAAAGCTTGAAGAAGAACATGAAAGGAAGAAGATTGAGTTAAAAGAATATCACGAAAGAAAAAAGGTCGAGTTTCAAGCAATGCAAGATAAGTTACTTGAAGATGCAGTGCAAAAGCTCATAAAACTACCTCTTGGAGTGACACGAGATATTTTCAAATAGTTTATTGACAAATTTTAGTAGAGGTATGACAATGTTGTATTTCTATGTCTCAATTAACTTATTTTATTTTATCAATTAATGTGAGAAACTAACCATACTCTTAACTATTTTCTTATGTATGAGGTTGTCTTATGAGGTGTTATGTGTAACACCCGCAAACCCGGGCTAGTTGATTAGCGGTACGTGCCTATTTGCGTATAAATTAATTATATGATTTTATGAATTAATTAATATCAATTAAGTTAATTAATTAAAAGTTAGTTAATTAATTAAATGGTAGTATTACTAAAGTTATATGTGTTAAATATGTATGTATGTTAAGATGATTATGTATGTGTGCATGAAGTTAAGGATGTAGGCATGTATGTAAGTTAGTGTGTACGTATGCATGTGGGTTTGTAAATGAATTAGAGAGTTAACACCTCATGCTTTTGTTTTGTTGAATTAATGTGCACGTGTGTATATATATGAGAATTTGAAGGAATAATCTCCTCTTAATTTTGAAAGTGAAAAGTGTGTGTGTGTGTGTGTGTGTGTGTGAACTTACCTGTCGTTGAAGAAGCCTTCAAAAGAAGAAGATTTGGATTTTCAAAAGTGAAGAATTTGTGATTGTTAATTCAAGAAGAAGGTTAGTTATTGTTTATGGCATGATTAGAATCATCTTGGTATACATTTCTGTGGTTTTATATGTAGGTATGAAGAATCACCATGAATGGTTTTTGAAGGATTTTGATTAATTGGGTTTTGTTTGTTATTATGATTTATGTGGTTAAAAGATGTTTATAATGCATAACAACATGTTATAGATGTTTGTATATGTTTTTGGTAAGTATTAGTAAGATTTGAAAGCCTTGGAATTGTTCCATGGATGTTTGAAGTTGGCTGGATATGAATCGAAGAAGATGCTGGTGAATCCGATAAAGGTGAAATCCGGTTTTGATAAAACCGACACATGAAATCCGACTACCTTAAAACCGATATTTTGAATCCGGTACTTCTTGAATCCGGATATCCCAAGAATCCGATACCCTGAATCCGAGACTTTAAAATCCGAAGAACCTAAATCCGACTATTGTGAATCCGGTATCCTTAAATCCGGAACTTGAATCTAATAACTAATTCCGACCCTTAAATCCGATATATTGTGAAATCCGAAGTTTTGAAAACCGAATACCCCAAATCCGACCACAGAATCCGATAACCTTAGAATCTGAGACCCTGAAATCCGATGGTCCCAAATCTGGTATTCAGGCGACGCGACGTGTCGCTAGTTTTTCGGGATATGCTTTGTTTGTTGCTTTCTTTGATGTTGTATGTTATATATATATATATATATATATATATATATATATATATATATATATTATCATATGAGGATTATACTTGGTGTATATGAGTAATAAAGATATAAATATATGTGGACAAATATATTTATAAATCCGAGACTGATTTTGTTGTTACTGTGTTTTCAGGAAACACAAAGACTCAGTGATATTAGATATCTGAGTTTCATGTTTGAAATCACGAGGTGAGTGGATGTTAACTCACACATGGTAATGATTATGGTTGATATTATTGATGTGGCACATACGTATGTGATTGATAGACTGTTGAGCTGATTGTTGATTGTTGATTATGATTGTTGATTGATTATATCCGTTGCATGATTATTTGGCTGATACGTGCTCGAGGGATGATATCGAGTTACGTTTGAGAAGTTAGCGATACGTGGAATTGGGCTAGGCTCGTCTACTGGTTGGTTGAACAGTGGTAGTCCTACTGATGCATGCGTTGTGTTAGAGGGAAATTTTACTGTGCCAATTCAGTAAAGGGCTATCGGTAAATCTTTGCTTTGGCCGACATTGGTTGTAGGTTCTGCGCCGAACCGCCGGTGTTCTTGATTGTGTGGTTACATGCTTTGATATCGATTGTTGATGTTTGCCTTTATGTTTAGCTTCTTCTCACTTAGCTTTGTGCTAATTCCCCTCGGTTGATGCTTTTGTAGGTTTGTGAGTTGGTGGTGTTTGTAGAAAGAAAGCTCGACCCTGCTCTAATATGTTTTAAATTTCTAAAAGGAAACGAGCCAGTGTATTTTGTAACACCAAGACAAATGTTTTGTTGTTTGAGAACAAATGTTTGTTGGTTGTAAATATTTGTATTGTATGTAAAGTTTGTTTAGTTAAGCTTCCGCAACGCGTTTAAAAAATTGGCTTTGTTTTTCCGGTGTTACATTATGAAAAGAATGAATAGGGGATTTGTAATGGCGATTCTAATATTCCTACGGTTTTAATGGAAAACTTCTTATCTTGACTATATTTTCATTGGTTTTAAATTTTGCTTTGTTATTAGACAAATTTGTGAAGCTACAATATAATATTAGCTACAAAATATTATTATGCATATTCTAGTGTTACCTAAACCAAACAAAAAGCTACATTACAAGGATTCAAAAGTGTATTAAAATTGTATTAAAATGTTACGATATATGGTAAAAAGTGTTGCGCTTATATGTTGGAAAAAACATAAAGTGTCACGTTTGATGGATAAGACTGTCGCCCTTAGTGAAAAGAGTGTTGCAATTGAGTTTTAAAATTGTTGCACATTAATGTAAAAAGTGTTGCATTCAAATGTAAAAAGTGTTGTAATTAAGTGTAAAAAGTGTTGCATTCAAAGTAAAATGTAATGCAGATAACTCAAAAAGTGTTGCTATTGAGTATAAAAAAGTCGCACATACGTATAAAAAGTGTTGCAATAAAAGTGTGGCATATGTTATACATGAGCGCCATTTACAAAAGTGTCACTTATTGTAGAAAAAATGTTGCTTTTGACCTAAGGCAACGTTACATAAGGCAGCTCTTGTTAAAGTGTCGCATTAACCCTAATGCAACAATCTTAAGACTTAATATATCACTTTGTGGGTGTTGCTTCAGTTTTAATTTGTAGTAGTGGTTTGTAAGACTAGAAATTGTTATAATTGTTTATGGAAAAATGTAGAGAGAAATAATACGTTATATTGAACAAAAAAGGTTCACATATTGACAAGTAGTTGATTTTTCATTGTAGCAAAAAGTGTTAATACGTTATATGAAGTATGTTGGTTGGAATCTTGAAAAATGCACAACCACATGTAGCGGCGATGAGTTGGAGAACAAAGGCAAACGTAACAGACGGTGGAGTATTCCTTATGAGACATATGAAAACATAAATGGGATGAGGGATATCAAAGTGGTATATTGGTATAGAAGATGAAGGACGCAATCAGAAAGCATAGGGATATCAAAGCAACACTGAAGAAACTCGTACAAAAATATGTGGTAAAGATGCCGATGTATGAGCATAACATTATGTGAGAGAAAGTGATGAAAGAATCGAAGAAAGCCATCAAAGGAGGAATTTTATGCTATTGATTTTTTAAACTAGTTTTACTAAATTTAAAAATATTCAACATTGGAGTTTGTGTATGAAACTTTTCTCATAAGTTAATTATTCTGAAGTTTAAAAGATTTTTAACATTATATCGTTATTAGCAAAAGAGCTTGTTTTCTGGATTTTTTGACCTCTTGAACAAATTCAATATTGTACAAATGAAATACTAAAAGTTGGTGAAATGTATTAATATTCCAAGTGATTTATTAAATTTATTTTGCAATTGTTAAACAAAACAAAGACATGAGTTAATAGTACTATTTGAAATTTATGAATTGCATATGTAAAACAAATTAACTATTTGAAGAATTGTAACAGTTTTCATGATTTTAGTATATTACATGTTAATCTGTGGGAAAAATATATAACTATTCAATAATGAATACACAAAAAATAAAACATCATGAAAAAGGTAAAAAATAATGATAAACCCACAAATTTTATGAATATACTTGATAGTAATTAAACATTCTCCCATAAATCCAAATGCAAAAATGCATTCATTGCATTAAAAAATAAAAGCGTACACAAAATCTTTTTTGAAGATAATAGAAAAAGAAGACATGAAAAAAACGATTAAGGACAAAAATCCTAATATAAAATCATGTTTTCAGACTTTTTTTTGAATTCTCATAACTCCACACTTGGCTGTTTCTCTCTGGACACGTGGGTGAGTTATGTTTGTATTTCCCGCAAACTTTGCATTGTCTTTCCTTTTTTTAACTTTCTCTTTAGCTTTTTTACCGACAACCTTCAATCTTTTCCGAGTATTGCATCCTTTGTTTCCTTATACCAGTAGCGACATTGATTTCAACTGTTTTAGGTGTGGTAACTCCAAGTAGTCTCTCCATAACAGCTTCTTTGTTATTGTTCTATAGTGATTCCAAAGGTACCTTAGATTCATATTCAATACACAAATCAATAACCTTTTTTACGTACTCATCGAGAATATCTGTACAACTACGTAGCCGAGACAAACATGCTTCCACTTTTGAAATTGATTCACTGGAGATACTGTATATTTCATCGTTTGGTTGGGCATATCAATGTCGACTATGTAGAAGATCATGAGGCAGAAGACATTTTGTCCATCGGCTTTCAATTTATCTTTCTGGTATCTTATCAATGTTGTAGCTCTTAAACACACAAAAAATGTGCCTACATAAGTATCCATGCCTCCCATAATGATTACATCTGCATGTGACAGTATTGTCGGCTTCATTTAAAACAACCTGTTTGCAGAAACCTTTAAATTAATCAAATTTGACAATGTGCATTAATGAACAAATATATTTATATACCAATTAAATACCTTAGGTTCGGCAACTGACTTCTTGTTTTTTCCAGAGTGCTTGATTATACAAACTTCATTCTCTCCATTCGACGTAAATGATGTTTGTGAACACGAGTACACAGACTTATATATTTCATTCTGAACTTTGACAAATATTGATCTTGTATATACCCTCGAAGCATGTATCTCAATAGGGAGGGGTGTCAACAACGTAGGTTCAGTTGTAGAGTCAACATGATCTAAACGACGTTGTTTGTATCTTTGCTTGGGCATGGCAGCTTCAAAACATAACATAAACTGCACCAGCGAGTTACCATGATGTGAAAAAAATTTGAAACATTGAATTCGAACTCTCAGATCTCGAAGTGATTTTCATTAAACAGGACATTGGAAGATCTTTGAAAAAGGCTAGAATCCATTGTTCCTTAATTTTGAACATATCATCAAGCCACCTTATTATCATGTAAACTAAAATCATCAATTAGTTGTTTCCATCAAGTCTCAAACTCTAAATGATCAATATACACATTCCAAACTAACTTATCCAAATGCTTCTTAATTTCTTTATTATCTTCTCTATCACCGCACACCTATAATAAAGAAAAATCAGTCAAAAAAACCTTATTTATAAAAATGAACAGGATAATAACAACATATCAAATAACACGTCACGAAAACATATTAGGCAAAATGTTCATTATTGAATAAAAATGCACGTCAACACGTCTAAAAAATACATATTCGGCAATCAATGTTCATTGTTATAATAAAAATGAACTTATGCTTCGGAATGCAAGATTTACGTTGACAGGTAATTTGTTCATAATATGCCACATACAAAACCTATGATGTGACTTATTGAACGCCATAGGTATAGCTTGTTTGCTGCTTAATTAAATCATTCAACGCTGAATGTTGAATCATTCGGCATTCAACGTGTTTGATTGTTGTTTCTGAATGAAGACTTTAACATTCAGTAGTGTGATTTCAGAACAAATTAAATTTATAATATAATGATTTTTTTAGTTAATATTAGCTGGGATCCAATGAAAATAAGCAAAATGCAAGCCTAATAAAATTCACTTTTTAATAAATGCTATATCTTGATCAATTTGTTATACAAGATGTATCACCTGCTAACATCACTCATCGTAGAGTTATAGGGTGTGTTTGGCGAATTACTTAGGGCTGAAGCTGAGCTTGGAGCTTGGGCTAGAGCTGATTAATTGATAATCCTAAGCCTAAACTATAAGCTACTTGAAAATGATTTTATTTTGATGGATTATGTTTTTAATAACCCCTTAAGATTTTAACAACTGAACGAAACTAGAGAACTGGGATTATGAAAACTAAAATCCAAGCTCTTATAATCCTCCATAAACCCGTTGCCGACACACTCATATAAGTCAATGAAAGATTAACATTTTAAATTACAATGTCTTTTAAAAGTAACGTGATTTCAGAATAAAAATAATAATAATTTTTTAATAAATGTAAGCATGAATTTAATGAAAATAATTAAAACACAAACTATTAAAACTGTTTTTAATAAATGATCTTGATTGGCGTGTTGCACATGATCAACTTGGTCTAAATTTCTAGTAATACAAATTCAAACATTTAATTTGGTCAATTATCCACTTTATCAATTAACCAAAATAAGAATATCATATATTTCCTTATTACCTTGTAAAATATTTTATATATTTAAAGTATAAGTTTTTTATATATAAAATACAATACTTTTAAAGCATGTTTTAAGTATATAAGATATTTTATATTTTAAGAGAAGCATATATGAAATTGCCCCTAAAATAATCTTTTGTTCTCAGAAATAAAAAGATGTTGGACGAGCAAACAATGAACTGTTCCATGGAATGTTTTTTATGTTAATTATTTAAAAGATCGAAGATTATGAAAGCTAGTAGTTGTAGTTGAAAGCTGGTAACTGGTAGTTAAAAGTTTGAGGCTGATAGCTAGAGTTGGAAGTTGTATCTATTATATGAATGTGTTTGGCAAAATAACCGGTTGGATAGTGTAAAATGATAAAAAAAATGATAAATTATTAAAATAGGAGTAATTGTAAAACAATTATAGATAATATTTAGGTAATTTTGTATATAAAAATATTACAGCTATTTTAAAAACTACTTCAACAAGCCTTTTGTTTTAGACCTTTTTGTTTCTTAAAAATGTTTCCGTTTTTTTAATCCAAACAACATTTGTAACTTTTTCTTTCAAAACAAAAGACTACCGACTTCAAAAAACTGCATACCGAACGCACTCCGTTCATCCATTCATGTCGCTACTACAAAACCACTTTCAGCACAAACCTTTCAGAATAGAATTGATAATATAATTCTTTTTCAGTAAATGTTCCCAGAGATCCAATGAAAATAAGTAAAACACAAACCTAACTTAATAAATGATTCGCCAGCATCACTCCTCATAGAGTAATGTGATTTCAGAGAACAGAATTGAAAATATAATTCTTTTTCTAATCAATGTTAGCAAGGATCCAATGAAAATAAGTAAAATACAAACACAATAAGGGTGTGTTTGGCAACAAGCTTATAGGGGATTATAGGAGTTTGCGATTCTAGTTTTCATAATCTCTAGGCCTCTAGCCTCATTCGGGTGTTAAAATCTTGAGGGGATTATTAAAAGGATAAATTGCATGAAAATACAATGAACTTTCTCTTAATTATCATTGTATACAACCAACTTTATTTTTTTAAAAACAATACAATCAACTTTTATAATCCTCCCATTGTATACAAGTTATTGTATACTATGAAAATTATGGCAAAGTTTATTGTATATAATGGTAGCTAAAGACTAGACAAAGAAAAAAGTTGTTTGCATACAATGAAATTTTTTTGAAAGTTAGTTGTATTATTTTTAAGAATTTAAAATTAGTTATATACAATAATAGTTAAGACAAAGTTAATTGTATTTTCATGCATTTTGTCCTTATTAAAAACATAATCCTCCATAAACCTCCAAAATAAAAGTTTTTTCAAGTAGCTTATGTCTTGAACTTAAGATTATCAATTAATCAGCCCTAACCTCAGCTCCAGCTCCAACTAATTTCGCCAAATGAATCACGAGCTAGCATCACTCCTCATAAAGTCATAGATGTCAATAAATGATTAACATTTTAAAACACAATGTCCCCTGGAAGTAGTGTGATTTCAGAGTAAAATTATATTTAAATGGACTATATAATATTTTCTTAATAATGTTAACATGAATCCAATAAAAAGAAGTAAAATACAAACCTAATAAAACTCTTCTTAAAAAAATGATCTTGATTGGCGTTTTGCACGTGATCAACTTGGTCTAAATTTCTCATCATAGAATTTAAAATGTTAATCTTGATTGGCGTTTTGCACAGAACTGTAAATGAAAAGATGATGGACGAACAAATTGTGAATGGTGCGACGAAAAGTTCGTTATGTTAATTATCTATACTAGCATCGTACCCGTACAATGCTGCGACGGCAAATAGTTTCTGTTTTACAACATATCGTTTACAAGAATGTAATGATATATTATTCGTGTGATTCAATGTCATGAAAAGTTTTCAGCAACATGTCCGGTTTTTCTCCAGATTTTCTTATATTTGTATCAACTATTTTATTAATTTCAAAAAACATTAAAATAATAAAAATATATTTATCTTTATGAAATAAGGTGAGAGAAATTAATAAGATTTTGAAAATTATGTTGATATGGATGGATAATTGTGTTTGTGTGAAGAATGTGTTAGTGGGAAAGTATATTTTAAATAAATAAAAAGTTAAGTAAATTAGAAAAGTGAAATGGTTAAAAATTGAATAGATGAGATTAAATTTGATAAAAAGAAGGGTGAAGATGTATTGTTGATTGAATTTTAAGAAGTTTTAAGACAAAGAGGAGAGAGAATGTTGTATGCTTTATAAAGTAGTATAAATATTACATTATAAAGCATTTAAACCATTTTTTTTAAACTCTTAAATTTTAAATATTTTAAAATTATTAAATTACGTCTTATATAAACTAAATGAAAACTAATAAATAAATTAACTATGAATAGAGTTAAAAATAATTCTTATATACTATTTTAATAACTAAACATTTCATATTAAAAAAAATCAACTCAGTAAAAATTAACTTAATTAGTAAAAATCTAATTTTATAACCACACCTTGTATTTTAAATATTCATGTATAACTAATAAACATGAATAACCTATAAACAAAATTTATAAACATTTTTAAATAGCTCATATAATCAAATCAACTTACTATCCATTATTTTACTATATTTTCTTAATCTCTTAATTTTAAATGGTTTTAAATTTCTAATTTACACCCTGTATTTTAATGCAGTTTACCTTATTTATATGTAGGGACCTTTTTATTATTATTTTATTGTTTTTAAATTTATTTTACAAATTAATAAAAGAGTTTATGGAGAAAGAAAAATAAAGAAAATAAAAAAAAGATAAAGAAAATATATATGTCACCAAAAGAAAATTATTTGTTGTCACCTATTACGTAAATACCATACCTTACGTCTTGAAAACGAACATATTATCAAGTAGAAATTATTCGTTACCGTCGCATTGCGCGTGTAACATGCTAGTTTAATAAATAAACGATTATGAAGAAGAATTTTTATCTGTTAGATCAAACAAATGATTTGTGTTAGGGAACGACACCCTTCAAGCGTTAAAAGAATGCGGATAATAAGCAAGACAAGAAAACACGGCACCAAAATATAACATGGTTCGGTCGTCAGGGTCACGACCTACGTCTACGGGTAGGAACTAGAGACTTCTTTATTAACTCAGAATTCTAGATGATGTATATATGACTAAACCCTAGGCTTGATATTTATAACCAAACAAGAAACCCCAATTTCTAATTAGGAAAACATAATTAACATAATTAAAATAATTCAGCCGCCGCACAATGACCAAAACACCTTGGAACTGAAGCTACGTCCTCCACGCAATGGAGCAGGACCCCACACTGAGCACCATCGAAGTGCTCCACGCCGTGTGCCCTAACTGCACGCCAACCTCTCATGTTTTCCAACTTCAAATATCTTCTAAGCCATTAAAAGTCATATCCCAACAAAATCCCCCTTAACTTGAACTTTCTTCGACCAGTCAACGAAGATTACCAAAGAACCGTCTCTATCCTGCAAACCTCCCCGAAGGGGCTACCTCCATCCACGAGCCATGAAGTTCGACACCGCCTTATGTGATTTCACCGGAGACCATCTCCACCGGTGTCGTCTCAACTTCGTCAGGTCAATTTTCCGCTCCAAGGACGGTACCGCCAACGTTCCAAACATAGAACTGCCTTCCAGAACATAAATACCACGTATCAGCCTGCCCTGCATTATCACTTAAGCATCCGTAGAAACCTTAAGTCCATTACCTTAGCCAGAATATTCGTACCCATTCTTAGTCCAAGTACCAACAGAAACCAGGTTCTTTCGAAGATCCAGGACATACCAGTAATGCGTCGAATCACTCCATCATGCATCTTAATCTACACCGTACCACTACTCTTGACACTCCAAATCCCATCGTCCCCCAGCTTCACTTTACCATTCCATTCCTTGAAAGAAACAAACATGTCTTGTGAATACGCCATGTGATGAGATGCACCCATGTCCAAGATCCAGGTATCAGCAGGACTATCAGTGCATATGGTTAAAACATCGCCTATGTTACCATCTTCATGAACCAAACTCACATATCCCTTTCGTTGAGGACAGTTTCTCTTGATATGACCAACCTCTTTACAGTGATAAGAATTTATTTTACACATGGATTTTGACTTGGAACGCGACCCACTCTCACCACCTTCTTTGTCATGTGCCCTTCCCCTGCCCACATACAAGTTAGAACTGGACTCCCCTCATTACCAGAAACCCTACGCTTAAGTTCCTTTGACAATAGGACATCTTTCACCTCTACAACAAAAATTGTTGACCTACCATACAACATGGTATCAACAAAGTGTTGGGTATCGGTGGGATCTAGAAACGTAGCGGAAGCAAGAAATGGGTAAAAACAATTTTCTAAAATTCCCACCAATACACCTCCCAATGGACCATACTCTAAACACTAGAAATGCAACTAAAAGAAAAAAGAACAAGGGTAAGAAATATACCATACAAGAGATGTATTCTTCCTTGTTGAAGATATTGGATGCGAGTACACAAACAAGCGTTCCTCTATCGGTATCCACAACAAGCGCGTTTGACTCCCGAGTGATAGCAAGCTTGAATGCCGTCAAGAGCACACACTATTGATCAAAACACTTGTAAAACATTAGCCAATGCCTACCAAGTGTTTTATTGAGAGAGCATGAACCAACAAAAAGAAGTAACAATTTCAAGTGGCTATCAACAATTTTTTACAAACACTTAGAAGTAGTCTTGTGACTCATATCAAGCCAAAAACCGTCCTCATTAAGCTAGTGTTAATAGCCATCAATGCCACATTCAAACTAGTCTTAAAAGACTATTTACATTGGCTGTTACAACGTAAGGCACGACCGTGCCTCAGAGGGCACGCTCGTGTTAGCCCAACGAGCACAACCAAGTCACGCCGGACATTGGGCTCGTGCCTTAACACAAGCACGGCCGTACCTCAAAAAGGCACGCCTATGCCGGCCCCATTTGGTACTCCCTAGACACGCCGATTTTGGGTCTGTACCTACTTGATGGGCACGCTCGTACCCCCAATAGGCACGGCCGTGCCCAGCCCACCAAAACCATCTTTTGATGTTTATCTCTCTCTCGTTCAAAGGTGTTGCCGGAATCAATACTTGGCGTATGACCTAATAGGCCTATGTCTCATCGGCAATGATACCAAATCGTGTGTGTCAGTGGGCATATTCCAACAGACTCCCACTTGCACATGACACACCTACGAAAGGTAGCACCGACATAGAGTGGACTCTAGCAAGACATCTATGCCCCCAGGTCAACATAGGGTATGTCATCCATGACAAGTATCAACCTATAAAGAATGGTCCTATAGATAAGTGATCATTCATCCTTTTGTTCATGATATCCGATGTGAATGCGAGGCATGGAACATCGTCAACCTCCAGATCATCCACGATTATGTTTCTCGATCAAGATTGATGGTGACCAACAAAAACAAGTTGCAAAATTTATCCATTATCAATTCAACTTGAGCATGGCCATGCATTTGATGTCAGCGCTCAGTCAATGAGGGTCCCGTGGATATCTCTCTAAAAGAGGAACAAATCCCTTTGACTACATTGTTCCATCATAGTAGCAAAATCTTACTTGAAAACTCCTCTTATAGCAGCAGTTACGGATCACGTTAGAAAGCAATCAAAGCAAAACAAGCTAATACTTAGAGATCACATGTGTCTCCAGTGTAAGGATAAACAATATTATTATCCTGATTTACTCGTGACCATGTCCATGAAGTAAACTTAGGTGCAGGTGCTCCAGTCACTTGATCCATTATCAAGTACAGGATAAGTGTTGTGTAATCATGTATTCAATCCAAGATGAATACCTTTACCAACTACTTACCTTTCTTCCTTCCAACAAAGAACGGCCGATTGTGGAGCATTTAGAATAACCATGTTATTCAAGAAAGCGGTTAAACATGCTAAGATGGAACACAATAAGAGCTAACGAAAGTACCCGCTCCACACGCATTATCAAATCCCCATTTGATAATCGATACAATCAAAGCACATTACTTCTTAATGTTCCCAACTCAAACATATCAAATTTAACTAAAATAAACTTGTAAGCAAACCTAGTATGAAGATCATCACTAGCTTGTTACTATAGCTTAGTAAGTGGATTCACAAAGTGACATCCATGCATACTCTAATGTCCACCATATCTCTTCTTTCGACCAATCACTTATAAAGTGTGCATTGGCAAGATCGTGGTTCCTTGTTCAAGCCTTCGTACTCTCATTGTTTCAAAGAACCCAGTAGAGTCATCGATGCTTCAAATAATAGTTCCAGTCTATGGGCCATTGTACTCTCATTTTCTCAAAAGATCCCAATAGAGTCACAATACGCAAGACTTTGGTTCATGTATATAAGCCATCATACTCTCATTGTCTCAAAAGAACCCAATAGAGTCAATGATGCTTAAAGAACCATTCTAGTCGATACCATTCTAGTTCACAACACAACAACAACAATTTCACCTAGAGTAATGCTTTACTATAAGCTCCTTGTCACCACCGAACATCAACTTGAAGAACAATGCACCAAAAGTTCTTCCAAGTATGTCAAAATGAGAGAAGAATCTATGTCATAAACCAAGTTGCTAATCAAGTTAACAAGCTAGTCCATCATGTTTTAGTATCATTCTCTTAGTCTTTGTCACTCCAAAAAGTCCACTTTGTATCTCCTAAATCTTCTTATGAAGCACTAATTCCTCAACCCCGGTTTTATGAACCGTCAAATTAGGACATTATCTTCAATAAGATGTATATCAAAGATACACAATATTAGGAATACAAATGCTCCCACTAGCTCTGGAATTTATCAAAATTTAATCTTCTCTTCTCGATAAACAAACCCATGATTTTCTCATTAGAACAAAGATTATAACTTCGAGATGCTTCTTGGGCTTGTAGACTCTACAGGGATACTTTCAATCTACAAGACTCCCGGAGAGTGTTAAACACTTCCTCAAAATTCCGTTGAAGAAATACGGTCTTTACATTTCACTGCCACACCTTCATAGTCATGAGAAGGCAGTGATAATTCATAAGTAATCCGAGTAGACTTCAACATAACTACCGGGAAAATTCCTTATGATACCATCCTCATGGTCAATCATGACAGAAATTTTACCACTACTCGGTATTTGAAGTTGTATACATCTTAATCCATGTTAGTCTTCATCTTCAAAGACCCATGCACACCCTTAGGTTTACACCAAGGTATTGGATCAACCAAGTCCAATACTTGGATATCCAACATGGATTGCATCCCATTCTCATTACTTCTTTCCTTCTAGCAAACTCTAGGCCTACTACGACTTCCGATAGTTGATGAATTTAATTAATCCATCACTGAGTTATCTTTCTCTAGATATAAAAACTATATCTATCCGGCCTTATGACAACTCCTATTAGATATAGGAAGATTAATGATTTATGTCAGGTACTCCAGCATTACCATGCTGAGTTCCAATCATTACTGATTGTATACTAGCGCCAACATCAGGTTTTACCATGCAAGGCTCACTTTAATCCCACTGTCTCCCACATATATCAAATTTGCACTAGCCATTGAGCAACAAAAATGTAACACCGGAAAACTCAAGCCATTTTTTATAAATGCACTGCGGAAGCTTTAAGTAAACGGACTTAATTACATACAAACCAATATTAACAAATATACATCATTGTTCAAACAAAAATAACATTGTTGTGTTATAAAAACTGAAGGCTCGTTTCTTTTCAAAACTAATATCAGAGTCAGGTCAACTTCTCCTTCAGCCAACCTCACAAACACGAACCTGCAAAAGCAACAACTGAGGGGAATTAGAACAACGCTAAGTGAGTAGAGGCTAAACACCAAAAGCAAACATCCATAGTCAATATCAAAGCATGTAAGAAGACCGGCAGTTCGGCACAGAACCTACAACCAATGCCGGCCAAAGCAAAGGTTTACCGATAGCCCTCCACTGAATTTGCACAGTGAAAATTCCCCTCTGATGCAACATATGCACCAGTAAGGCTAACACTGTTCAACCAACTAGTGAACGAGCCCAGCCCAATTCTACGTATAGCTGACTTCCCAACGCAACTTAAAATCATCCTAAGAGTGCGTATCGGCCAAATAATCATGCAGCAGATATCAATCATCAATAATCACAATCAACAGTTCAGTCAATCCAATCCAATCTCAATCACAGTCATGCATCACATCAATAACATTAACCGAAATCTTTACTATCCGCGATTAACGTTCACTCACCTCAAAACCAAGACGAGCTCAGAAATCTAATTTTACTGAGTCTTTTGATTGCCTGAAAACACAGCAACAATCAAATCAGTCTCGAATTTATAAATATATATTCACATATATTTATATCCAATAAAAACATAACCAATATTCTAAATTTCACTTTTGAAAAGAAACATAAAAAGTCGGGCCCGTTCAGGTCCCACGGGGCCTAACCCGGACCCTTTTTAGCTTGCCCGGGGCCTAAGGTCGGATGACCCGGGGCCAGGGCCTAAAAGTTGGATGACCCGGGGCCGGGGCCTAAAAGTCGGATGACCCGGGGCCGGGGCCTAAAAGTCGGATGACCCGGAGCCGGAACCTAAAAGTCGGATGACCCGGGGCCGGGGCCTAAAAGTCGGATGACCCGGAGCCGGGGCCGAAAGTCGGATGACCACCCGGGGCATAAAGTCGGGCGACTTTCACAAGAGTCGGATGGAACTGGGGCCTAAAGTCGGATGACTTTAGCTTGCCCGGGGCTTAAGTCGGACCCCTTTCAGCAAACCCGGGGCCAAAGTCGGACCTCTTTCAGCACATAACAACTTCATCATCTTCTTTCCTGTTCTTTTTCAGTAAATATATATACATACATACAATCTGAAATTCTACAAATCACTAAAAAAATACATCCAAACTATACACAAACTTCATATAACACATAAACAAACATCATGAGCACATCAAAAACAATTAAAACACTCAAATAATCAAAACCCACTTCTCAAGTTTACTTACAGAACTCCATTAATGGTGGTTTTTCATATGACTATGGAAATCAACAAGAAAACATACCAAGATGCATAATACCTTGATAGGATCATAAACTAACCTTTACTTTGACTTAACAACTTCAAAATCTATACTTTGAATCTTCAAGTTGACACTTTCTAGCTTTCTTCACAAGAGGTTTTCTTAACACACACTACACTTTAACACTTTGATAGAATGATCAGACATAACCCACGTACACATATTGTTGGTTTAAACCAAGCATGAGGTGTTCATTTACTTTCCATGCATACATATATACATACATACATACATACATACATACTAACATACATGCATACATACTAGTACTTTCTTTTCTTTTCCTTTTAAGAATTTCACCAGTAACATATATTTATATATTTATATTCAAATTAAGTTAAATTAATTTCATTAACTCTTAATAAACACATAGCAATTAAAACAACCAATCACATACCGCTAACCCGCTAATCTCCTAGCCCAGGGTTGCGGGTGTTACAAATCTCCCCTCCTTAAGAGGATTACGTCCTCGGAATCCTTTCTTGATCAAACAAATGAGGGTATCTATCTTTCATCTCCACTTCAGTCTCCCACGTCAAATCAGAACCTAGACCGTGTTTCCACTTGACCAACACCATCGGTATCTGTTTCTTTCGGAGCTTGGTCACTTTGCGATCTAACAGTTCTACGGGTTCCTTAATTAGTCTCTTGTTTGAATACAATTTCAATTCGTATACTGGGAGAATCTGACTCTCGTCTTCAACCTTGCATTTTCTCAAATATCAGACATTGAACGTATCGTGAATACCTGCAAGCTCTGCTGGGAGATCCAATGTAACTGTCTGATCATTTACAATCTGAAGAATTCTAAAAGGACCAATATAACGGGGATCTAACTTCCCGCGTTTGCCAAATCGAATCACGCCCTTCCACGGAGAGACCTTGAGATTCACTAACTCGCCCACATCAAACGTTACTGGACGACGACGCGGATCCGCATACATTTTCTGTCTATCTGTGGCCGCTTTCAACTTTTCTCTGGCTATAGCAACCTTGACAGCAGTCATCTAAACAATCTTGGGTCCTGCAAATTGTTTTTCACCAGCCTCTAACCAACACGTCGGAGTACGGCAGCGGCGACCGTACAACATCTCATATGGAGGCATTCCAATACTGGAGTGGTAAGAATTATTACAAGCAAACTCTATCAATGGCAGGTGCGAATCCCAAGATCCACCATACTCAATTACACTGGCACGTAGCATATCTTCGAGTGTTTGTATGGTTCGTTCAGTTTGACCGTCAGTCTGGGGATGATAAGCAGTACTCAAATTAATTCTTGTCCCAAACTCTCTCTGTAGACTTCTCCAGAAGTTAGAAACAAACCTGGAGTCTCTGTCAGATACTATCGACAACGGTATACCATGCCTCGCAACAATCTCATTAACATACAGTTGAGCTAACTTACTCAAAGAAGCTGTCTCACATATAGCTAGAAAATGGGCACTCTTTGTGAGCCGATCTACAATCACCCAAATCATGTCATTATTCCTCTAAGTTCGCGGAAGTTTAGTCACGAAATCCATCGTTATATGTTCCCACTTCCACTCAGGAATCTCCAACTGTTTTAAGGATCCGTAGGGCTTTTGATGCTCCGCCTTTACTTGCGCACAGATATGGCATGACTCCACAAAATGAGCCACATCTGCCTTCATAGTAGGCCACCAGTAAAGCACTTTCAAATCGTTGTACATTTTAGTGCTTCCTGGATGAACAGACAGTCTCGACTTGTGTGCTTCCGTTAGAATCAACTTTCTCAGTTCTCCAAGCATAGGCACCCACACACGAGTCTTATACATTTTCAATCCGCGAGAATCAGTAGTAAGCTCGTCCTTACGTTTTCTCATCAGTTCATTCTTCAAGTTTTCCTCCTTAAGAGCTTCCAGCTGTGCAGACTTTATTCTATCCACTAAATCAGATACAATCTCCATCCGCATGAATTGAATAGAACTTCTCGCTCCCTTGCGGCTCAGGGCATCTGCTACCACATTCCCTTTCCCAGGGTGGTATCTAATTTCGCAATCATAGTCTTTTATCAACTCCACCCATCGCCTCTGTATCATGTTCAGTTCTTTCTGTGTAAACACATACTGAAGGCTCTTATGTTCAGTACAAATCACGGACTTGGTGCCATACAAATAGTGCCTCCACAGTTTGAGGGAAAATACGACAGCTGCTAGTTCTAGATCATGAGTCGGGTAATTCTTTTCATGTGGTTTTAACTGTCTTGAAGCGTACGCAATCACCCGATCTCTCTGCATAAGCACACATCCCAATCCAGCAAACGACGCATCGCAATAAACAGTAAAATCATCTGATCCACTTGGCAATGCAAGAATGGGAGCCTGACATAACAACTGCTTTAAAGTCTTGAAAGCTTTATCTTGTTCACTACCCCAAACAAACTTCACGTCTTTCCGAGTTAACTTATTCAACGGACCCGCAATCTTGGAGAACTCTTTAAAAAACCTGCCGTAGTACCCGGCCAAACCAAGAAAACTCTTAATCTCAGACGGTGTCTTTGGAGCATTCCAGTTCATCACAGCTTCCACTTTCGAAGGATCCACTTTCACTCCTTCATTACACATAACATGCCAACCTCACAAACACGAACTTGCAAAAGCAACAACTGAGGGGAATTAGCACAAAGCTAAGTGAGTAGAGGCTAAACACCAAAAGCAAACATCCACAGTCAATATCAAAGCATGTAATCACAAATCCCGAGAAGACCGGCGGTTCGGCGCAGAACCTACAACCAATGCCGGCCAAAGCAAAGGTTTACCGATAGCCCTCCACTGAATTGGCATAGTGAAAATCCCCCTCTGGTGTAGGCTAACACTGTTCAACTAACTAGTGAACGAGCCCAGCCCCAATTCTACGTATAGCTGACTTCCCAACGCAACTCAAAATCATCCTAAGAGTGCGTATCGGCCAAATAATCATGCAGCAGATATCAATCATCAATAATCACAATCAACAGTTCTGTCAATCCAATCCAATCTCAATCACAGTCATACATCACATCAATAACATTAACCGAAATCTTTACCATCCGCGATTAACGTCCACTCACCTCAAAACCAGCACGAGCTCAGAAATCTAATTTTACTGAGCCTTTTGACTGCCTGAAAACACAACAACAATCAAATCAGTCTCGAATTTATAAATATATATTCACATATATTTATATCCAATAAAACCATAACCAATATTCTAAATTTCACTTTTG
This sequence comes from Dittrichia graveolens, assembly GCA_038502395.1. Classification (NCBI taxonomy): domain Eukaryota; kingdom Viridiplantae; phylum Streptophyta; class Magnoliopsida; order Asterales; family Asteraceae; genus Dittrichia; species Dittrichia graveolens. Next base: position 33,342,241 of record JARJIL010000003.1, on the reverse strand, counting down.
AAAAGAAACATAAAAAATCGGGCCCGTTCAGGTCGCACGGGGCCTAACCCGGACCCTTTTTAGCTTGCCCGGGGCTTAAGGTCGGATGACCCGGGGCCAGGGCCTAAAAGTCGGATGACCCGGGGCCGGGGCCTAAAAGTCGGATGACCCGGACCCGGGGCCGAAAGTCGGACGACCTGGGGCTGGGGCTGGGGCCGAAAGTCGGGCGACTTTCACAAGAGTCGGATGGAACCAGGGCCTAAAGTCGGATGACTTTAGCTTGCCCGGGGCCTAAGTCGGACCCCTTTCAGCAAACCCGGGGCCAAAGTCGGACCTCTTTCAGCACATGACAACTCCATCATCTTCTTTCCTTTTCTTTTTCAATAAAATATATATACATACATACAATCTGAAATTCTACAAATCACTAAAAAATACATCCAAACTATACAAAAACTTCATATAACACATAAACAAACATCATGAACACATCAAAAACAATTAAAACACTCAAATAATCAAAACCCACTTCTCAAGTTTACTTACAAAACTCCATTAATGGTGGTTTTTCATATAACTATGGAAATCAACAAGAAAACATACCAAGATGCATAATAACTTGATAGGATCATAAACTAACCTTTACTTTGAATTAACAACTTCAAAATCTATACTTTGAATCTTCAAGTTGACACTTTCTAGCTTCTTCACAAGAGGTTTTCTTAACACACACTACACTTTAACACTTTGATAGAAGGATCAGAGATAACCCACGTACACATATTGTTGGTTTAAACCAAGCATGAGGTGTTCATTTACTTTCCATGCATACATACATACATACATACTAACATACATGCATACATACTAACATACATGCATACATACTAGTACTTTCTTTTCTTTTCCTTTTAAGAATTTCACCAGTAACATATATTTATATATTTATATTCAAATTAAGTTAAATTAATTTCATTAACTCTTAATAAACACATAGCAATTAAAACAACCAATCACATACCGCTAACCCGCTAATCTCCTAGCCCAGGGTTGCGGATGTTACAAAAAACTTGTCTCAAAAGTTTGTGAAACAAATATCTCATGGTCTCAGCAGAATGCCTAATGAAGTAGCATCTCTAGTCCCCCGATTCTTCCACCTCACGTCTACACATAGGCTGGACAATCTAGGCTTTGAGATAGACAAACAAAGATACTTTTTCTAGTCTTATCTCCCAAGATGCATACTAGAGCATCTTTGTTGGTTTTATATTAGAACATTGCCCACCAAATTTGAGAATCCCAAAACTTTGGGTATGAATTTGCGACTCATCAAGACCAGAACATATCCAAGAATGTCCGGTTCCTCCTTTATGCAACCCCATATGCCAATGTGTCCTCGGAGAAGTAAATTATGAGATAAATCTCATAATTCTTATGATGGTTACAAAATTCACAAATTAATGTACTTAACATCTCTATAAGATTTAAGTATCTTAACCTCTTGCCTAATTAATCACCTACCTTGTTATGATAAGTTTTGAACACCTCAAAGGCTTCAAACATACCCATCCTTACTACTACCACCGGTAAGGTAATGAAGTACATGTAGTTATCCCCGTGGATCGCCTGAACGAATTATACACACAAGTGTGAACTAAATTCAACAAGCTTACAATCCTCTCACAGACGCCGGTGAAGGATGTACAAGTCATTTAGCCTAATAAATAATCCTTGCATCCGACATTTGATCAATTATCAAATGTGTCCAGGACTCCAAACCACTCGGACCTTGGTGAAGCAAGACTCGTTTATATGACTAAATTGACCTTGCCATTAGGGTAACTTGTCCAAACCATTTTGGACTCAAACATATCATTCATGATTATTTTATTACTTTTAAGCAAAAGCTTGTAAATGCCGCGACATGGATAAACTTTGAAATAAACCACAAATATATATGTATTAAAATTTCAAAGTAACATCCATCATCTACCAGGGCATAAAAAACTTAATAATATATATCTAATTAAGTAATAAAATAGCTTGCCAGAATGGCGAGATCAAAAACTCCCAATCTTCTCAACCAAGACAACTTCTAAGTTTCCCAACTTGAGATCCAGCTCTTCATGTCTCTTCCGCCTACTTCCGTTTGAAACCTGTATTTTGTAACAAACCAGTTTTGAAACAAACGTGAGTGTCATAGCCAACATTTCAAAAATCTAGCTAAGAAGTATAAGAGAAATGGAGTTAACCATGAATATACCTCATGATGAGGAGCTATTCCCTTGCCTCATAAGAAGCTTTAACTTCTTCAAACACTCAGGACAGGCGTGGCGGTGCCAATCTCCATATTCACCTCAGAAGTAACAAACTTATCCTTGAGAAGTCATGTTCTCCTTCTCGGTTTTACGTTCCTTAAATAACCGGGTGGGAATGAACTTGCATTTGGCCATGTCAGACTCAAAAGCCTATAACATGCCATGCAATTCCGTTAAGAATTCCTCCATTTTGCCTTTTTGATAAACTCATCATAAGACGCGGACAGGGATTGGAGAATCATATCCACCGCAAGCTCCCTCCCAATAGGAAATCCTAGTATTTCTATTTGGTCAATGTATGCCTTCATACGAAGGACATGAACACTAACCTTCCTACCTTCCCGCATACGGAAACTGACAAGGGCATTGACACACTCATAGAGTTCCTTTCTAACCTGCTGTCGGAAAATGTCCTTCAACCAGTTAATCATGTTATGCGCACTCATATGCTCGAACTGCTTTCGTAGCTCACAGCTCATAGTCGACAACATGAAACAAGAAACCTCTTTTGTGTCCTTGACACGCTTTTTAAAGGCGTATCTAGTTGCCCAACTCGCGTTGGTAGCAGGTGGTTCGGAAGGGGTTCCTGGAGGATGTGTAAGTTAGATTCATGGCAAATGATAATATGCAATTTCCTATGCCAATCCACAAAGTTCACACCTACGTGTTTCTCCTTCTCTAGGAACGAACGGAGTGATAAATTCGATGTTGCGTTGTTAATGTTAGTCATCTACAATTTTAGATTACACATTTTAGTTAATTTCGATATAATCCTTGTAGAAATAATTACCCAAATAGTTTTTTCAAAACCAATTATTTAAAGAAGGCTAGAAACCATATTTCACATTGTCTTATGAAGGGCTTGCCGCAGATCACAGAGCAACGCTATTTATGCCGATAACCATTTTACGGATTGCAACCATTTTGCAACTTCTAGATCCTTGCGGGATCCATCGACATCCATTATGTCCTTCGGCATTGTTTGATCCATCCTCGTACCAATTCCTACTTGATCTCCCTAAATGACTCGGCTAGCGCTCGATGCCCTTAAGTGTCGCAAATAGAACTGTAAACCGCCTGTCAAGACATACGGTGGTACTCTCGACCAATGATTGGCTCGTTCTAAGCTCGACAACCAACCTTGCGAGTTGCCACACACACCTTTCAAACAGTTCCACTAGGAATGACTCGTGCTATAGCTCAACAGTCATCCAAGTTTCACTAGTTTTGGGTGGTGTCATCTTACGGATGGGGCGTGATTTACATTTTTAAAAACGGGATTTTGTTTTTCCGGTTAAAACCATTTTTAACCTATTTTGCGAATTAACAAATTAAGTGATAAAACCAATTTTTTTACCCACTTATAATATAATACCAATTTTATATTATTTTGTTAATTATATACGCGTGGAGATAAGCAAACCACTTTTACAAATCTTTGCGTTTTTATATAAATTTTGAAATATTATCTAGCACGCGATTTCCTATACATCCATGCAAGAATAATAAATATATAAAAACAACCACGCATAAAAACAATAACAAGCCCCATAACATGCCCAAATTCCTATGCGTTTTTTTCGTGAGCCAAAGGGAGAAAACATGGTCATCTAAGGACAAAACCAAAGACATCACCGTTCTGACTTTTGATGGCTTGAAGTAATATATTATTCTAAATACAAGTACATAGTAATAAGTAGACGGCGCGCAGGCCGCGATCCTAATAAGCTATTACCCGTATAAAATAAACGGCATGCAAGCCACACCCAAATGAATACATTTATGGCATGCAGGTCAAAACCAAAACCAACCACAACAACACATAGGGCAATGGGCATCTCATGTTACCGGACATCACAATCAAACACAACCAAAGCAAAAACCATGGTGTGCCACTCAAAACCATGTAAAATATATTTTGATCAAGATTGGCAATAAAACACTCAAGGCACAAAAGGCAATCCTTGTACATATACATTAATAATTTTAATACCAAGTTTAAAATTACATATTCATATATACACCTATAAGTATATGTTTTTATGCACTTCATGCCAAACCATACAAAACATATAAATATAGGAACCAAAATATAGTGGGAATCGATCAGATCTAAGACTAGTCCAAAGTAGTCAAAAACCGGATTTTTAAGATTGGCAAATCTACTATTTCAAAAAACCAGACTCTGGCCAAGAACACGACCGGCACGGGCGTGCCGGCCTATGTGCCAGTTTTCAGTTTAAAGTAGTTTAATCTTATTTAAGAACCTCTGGTACAACCTGTACCCCCACAGGTACGGCCATGCCCCGGCCACCGGCACACCCCGTACCCCAAAAGGTACAACCGTGCTCAGTCACCCGAAAACCATTTTTGATAGGAAATCTAGTTTGCAAACCCAAATGTGCAAAACCATGTAAAAGATGACTCTGATACCATTGTTGGGTATCGGTGGGATCTAGAAACGCAGCGGAAGCAAGAAACGGGTAAAAACAATTTTCTAGAATGCCCACCAATACACCTCCTAATGGACCATACTCTAAACACTAGCAATGAACTAAAAGAAACAAGAACAAGGGTAAGAAATATACCATACACTGTTGGATTATGCCCACTGACACACACACGAGTTGGTATCATGGCTGATGAAGCAAGGGCCTATTGGGTCACACGCCAAGTATCGATTCTAGCATCACGGATGGTCAAATGAGAGAGAAGATCAGAAACTGGTTCTGATGGGCCAAGGCACGCCCGTGCCTCTATGAGGTACGGTCGTGCCCTACGGGCAGGCACGAGCCCAAGTCAGGCGTGACTTGGGCGTGGCCTGTGCTAGGTACGCTCGTGCCTCTTGGAGGCACACCCGTGCCCTGTGCCCAATGGACAGGCACGAGCCCATGTCAGGCGTGACTTGGGCGTAGCCTTTTGGGCTGGCACGCCCGTGCCTTGTGAGGCACGATCGTGCCTTATGCAGTAACAACCACTTAACTAGGCTTTCAAAGCTAGTTAAAAGTGGTGTTTATTGCCATTAATATAGTAACTGAATATGACATTAGTATGCACGAATTTGAACTGTTTTTGAGTTCTATATAAGTGTCATGAAGCTAATGTGGTCATGTTCCAAGAATTGGTTTGTACTAGAATATATATTTTGCGTATATACATCTCTCTCAAGCACTAGAAGTACTAAGGCATTGGTGTTCTTGTGTTAGACCTTTTGTGGTGTTTAGGTTGGCATACCTAACACTCTAGCAAGTGGGAGACGATCAATATCTTGTTGTGGACTACGATAGAGGTGTACACTTTAGTACACATACTTCCAAACTCCAAATTCGATTGACTAAGGAAGATAGCTTCAAGGGTATGAGTCTATTCCTTCTTGTCTTTATTTTGTTGCTTATCCATGTTTAGAGTTTTGGTCCATATGGTGGGCACATTCGTGGTAAAATTTTGAAACTCTTTTTTCTACTCGTTCTGCTTCCGCTGTAACTTTAGACCACGAAAACCCAACAGTGGTATCAGAGCCATATCTAACATGGCTTTGCACTTTTGGAGTTAAACCGGATTTTCTAAGTTTTCTTCCAGAAATAGTTTTCCGGTGACCGGGCACGGTCGTACCTCTAGGGGAATGGGCCATGCCGGTGACCGGGGCACCGGCGTACCAGTGGGGGTACAAGTCGTGCCGGCAGAATTCATAAATTGATTAAAGTTGTTTAAACTGTACACTGACAAACGGGCAGGCACACCCGTACCCTCCGGGGTACGCCCGTGCCTTCTGTTTTTTTGGTTAGAATTGGTTTTCGAAACAATATGTTTATATATATTAAAATTCGGGTTTTGGACTAGTCTTGATTCTGTTGATCCCCACTATATTTTGATTCCTAATTCTATATGTTTTGTATGGCTTGGCATGAAGTTCATAAAAACATATATTTTTAGGTGTATATATGAATATGCAATTTTAAAGGTGTATTAAAATTGCTAATGCATATGTACAAGGTTTGCTTGTTGTGCCTTAGATGTTGCTTTGCAATCTTGATCAAAATATATTAGTTTGACATGGTTTTGTGGCACACCATTGTTTTCGTTTGGTTGTGTTTGTTGTGGTAGCCCGGTAACTTGATATGGCCATAGCCTTTGTGATGTGTATGGTTGGTTTTGGTTTTGGTTTTGGACTGCGTGTCGTATTGTTGTAATATTTATATTTGGTGCGACTTGCATATCGTTTATTTGAATCTTTGTACTCGTAATAGATTATTAAGATCGCGACATGCATGTCGTTTTCTTATTATTATGTACTCGTACTTAGATTATTTCAAATATGTAAATACTGCATCAAACCAACCGGGAGACACAGTGTTGGCGTCTTGACGAACCAAATCTGGGAGATTCGCCGGTGTGGAGATCGTGACGGAGCATACCTTGGTGTTGTCCCTAGATTGACTATGTTTTCCCTGTTTTGGCTCATGGGGAGAACACTTAGGATTTGGGCATGTTACCGGGTCTTTGTTTATATTTATGTGTGGTTGTTTTATATTTGAATTCTTTAGGATTTGCATGCTAGAGAATTTTTGAAAATATATAAAACAAAGAGATTTATAAATGAGTTTATATTTCTACGTGCATAAGAATTGACAACATTAATATAAAAGGTGTTTATATTAAACGGTGATTAAAAAGGAGTTTTTGTCACTTAAAATTGCTAATTCGCAAATTTGTTAAAATATTTTTTTAACCGGAAAAACAAAAACCCGTTTTTCGAAAGTAAGTCACGCGCCACCCGTAAGACGACACCACCCAAATCTAACGAAACTTGGATGGTTTTCGAGCTTTAGCACGAGTCATGCCTTGTGGAGTTGTGTGGAAGGTGAGTGTGGCAACCAACAATATTGGTAGTCGAGCTTAAGTATGAACCAATGATTGGGCTAGGGTACCACTGTGTGTCTTGACGGGCGACTTACAAGTTCTTTAATAAAGCTTAAATGATGTCGATTTATAGCCGAGTCATTTAAGAAATAATAAAAGGATTGGTGTATGAAGGGATCAAACATGCCTTAGACATTTGATGTCAAAAGGATTCCACAAGGATCTAAGAGTTGCAATGGTTGCAATCGGTAAATTGTCTACCAGCCTAAATAACTTATTTCGTGATCTGCGGTAAACCCGTCACGAGATAGAGTGAAATACGGTTCTTAGCCTTGTTCAAATAATTGAGTTTTTATAACTATTGGGTAATTATTTCTACAAGGATTTGACAACTAAAATTGATACTCTAATTTTGTAGATTGAATCCAACAATGCTTCTACATCATCATCGAACGTAATTTCCCTAAAATTGTTCCTCAAAAAGGATAAACTTGATGGCCAAAACTTTATGGATTGGTTCATGCAACTAAGGATAGCCCTTAGGTATGAACAAAAGATGTGAGCCATCGAGGAGCCTTTGCCGGAAGCACCTGCGGCTAGTGCGACTAGGGCGGTCCGAGACACGTATGATAAGCGCGTCAAGGAAACAAACGAAGTAGCTTGCATTATGCTCTCGTCAATGATTCCTGAGCTTCAAAAGCAAATGGAACATTTAGGGGCATATGGCATGCTTAACCAGCTGAAGGAAATGTTCCAACAGCAGGCTAAGCTAGAGCGCTTCAAGTGCCTAAAGTCCCTTTTCGACTGCCAAATGCAAGAGGGTGGAAATGTGAGCGTTCACGTGCTTAAGATGAAAGCATTGGTTGATCGCTTGGAGAGGTTGGGATTCCCGTTGGGGAGGGAGTTGGCGGTGGATGTGATCCTCCGTTCTCTTCCTAGTTCCTTTTCACAATTTGTGTGGAACTATCATGTCCATGGCATGGACAAGTCCCTAATGGAGCTTCACGGAATGTTGAAGACCGTCGAGTCTGACATGTCCAAGAAGCCCTCCTCGTCCAAACCCGTCCTAGCTATCCAGGGAGGCGGAACCAAAAGGAAAGGCGCTCCCCCCTCCAAAGGAAAGGGTAAGGGGAAGGTTGCAAAACCTAACCCGAGTCCGGCCCCGAAGGGCAAAGGGAAAGCCATGATGGTTCCACCGGCCGAGGACCCTGCGGAAGCCGCGTGCTTCCATTGCAAGGAAAAGGGGCATTGGCGGTGTTCTTGCCCAAAGTACTCGAGGAGCTCAAGCGGGTAAAACCGAAGGGAGCGGGTAACTCAGGTACATTTATGATTGAACTCCACAAAACCGCTACTTCTAACGGCTGGGTACTTGATACCGGTTGTGGCACTCATATTTGTAATAATGTGTAGGTTCTGAAAAGAAGTAGGGCACTGGGTGCTGGAGAGCTTGACCTGATCATGGGAAACAAGGACGTGGTTCCCGTGGAGCGGATAGGGAGTGTTGATCTCGCCATTCCTTCAGGACTTGCTATTACCTTGTTTAATGTTTGTTTTTCGCTCTGCGTGGCACGAAACATTATTTCCTTTCATGCTTTGTTTGACGATGGTTATAAGTTTAATTTTGATAATGGAATTATTTTTTGTTTCAGAGTTGATGTTCATTACTTTAAAGCTTATCCATGTCGTCGGATTTATGAAACAAGTGTGTGTTTGGATGGTAATAACTCAATCATGAACATTGATTCTAAGTCCAAAGGTGTATTGGACAAGTTGTCTTTGTGGCATAGTCGTTTTGGCCATATAAACAAGAAACGTATCGCCAAACTCCAGGTGGATGGGATTTTGGAATCGTTTGATCACGGGTCAAGCGAAGTATGCGATTCTTGTTTATTAGGCAAAATGACTAAAGCACCCTTCAGCGGCGTTAGTGAAAGGGGCAAAGACTTGTTAGACATTGTTCACACGGATGTGTGTGGTCCATTCAGGTCTGCTACAAGAAACAACTGTAGGTACTTCGTTACTTTTACTGATGATTTCAGGAGGTATGGTTATGTTTATTTGATTAAGCATAAGTCTGAAACCTTCGAGGTGCTTAAGACATAACAAAACGAAGTGCATAATCAATTGGGCAAGCGGATTAAGATTCTCAGATCCGATAGGGGTAGTGAGTATCTTAGTACCGAGTTTCTTGATCATCTTAGGGGTTGTGGAATTATTTCACAACTTACTCCACCCAGGACACTACAATTAAATGGGGTCGCCGAAAGGAGGAACCCAACTTTATTGGATATGGTTCGGCCCATGATGAGTCGTATAAAGCTACCCGCAAGTTTTTGGGGTTATGCTTTGGAAACCGCTGCTAGGACCTTAAACCTTGTACCAACAAAGAAGGTTGCAAGTACACCGTTCGAGATGTGGCATGGAAGGGTTCCTTCGCTAGCCTATCTGAAGGTCTGGGGTTGTGAAGCTTACATGAGACGTGAAGCTCAAGACAAACTTGAACCCAGAGCCGAGAAGTGTATTTTCATTGGCTACCCAGCTGGTTCTATGGGATATTTGTTTTACAAACCTTCGGAGAACAAGGTGTTTGTTGCTCGAAGGGCGGTCTTCCTTGAAAGGGAGCTGATATTTGCAGAAGCCAGTGGGAGGCAAGTCGATCTAGAAGAAATTCTAGATGACACCAATGTTCAACTTGATGTTGGCACTAGTACTGCTTCTGAGGTCGGCGTACCAGAAGAAGTGGAACCTCAACCAGTGGAGGATGAGGTACTTGACACACAACCATTAGAGCTCCGTAGATCTGGTAGAGTTCGTAATGAGCCGGAAAGATATGGGTTTCTCATATCCGAGGGCGACGAACTATTGGTGGATCATAACGAACCGACCAACTACCGGCAAGCCGTAGCAAGCCCTGAGTCTGCTAGGTGGAAGGAGGCAATGGACAGTGAGATGCAATCCATGGCGGATAATCAAGTCTGGGACTTGGTTGATCCAGTACCCGGCCATAAGCCAGTAGGGTGCAAATGGGTCTTCAGGAAGAAGACTAACATGGATGGAAAGGTAGACACCTTCAAAGCCCGACTGGTAGTAAAGGGTCTCACTCAAGCTCATGGTGTAGACTATGATGAAACTTTTTCTCCAGTGGCTATGTTGAAGTCTATTAGGGGGCATTTGGTTCACGGATTGTTTTTCAATGGAATTGGAATTCATCAAGGAATTGGAATGTAAAGGAATTGGATTTGGAACCTAAATCCTAGCTTATTGTGTTTGGTGGTTCTAAGAATTGGAATTCACTCCCCCACCACAAAATACCCTAATGAAACCTGTCACCACCATCCCACCACCATCGCCACCTTAACCACCGCCTCACTTTCGTTGCCACCGCCCACCATATCGCCACCGTCAAAGCAAGGAAATGCCGCCACTCCACTGTAAAAAGTCAAAGCCCTAGTCGTCGGTGAAAGTCGAACGTCGACCTAGACTGAGAGAGAGAGAAAGGGAGAGAAAAGAGATAGGGAGAGAGAGAAGAGAAAGATAACTTACTGGCCGGCGGACTGAGGAAGGCGGCGGCGAACGGGAAGACGTCGTAACCAGTGAGAAGGCGGCTGAAGAGAAGGGAATGAAGAACGAGGCACGAACGACGACCAGTGAGAAGGCGAGAAGAGAACGTAGAAGGTGGCGGCGAGAAGGTTGATGAGCTTGTTATCAACGGCGACGTGGGGGGAGCAGACGATGATCGATGAGGTGTGGGTAGCTGTGAGCAGATTCCCTCATCTCCAGATTTTAAAATCCTTTCATGTTTTGAGGGATTCTACTTTCCCTTACCCAAGGGATTTAAATTCCTTAACATTCCATTTCCAAAGCAAACCAAACACTGGATTTCATGGGAATTGGATTCCAATTCCCACAGATTCCCATGAAATCCTTCCAACCAAACGCCCCCTTAGGATATTAATGGCTATTGCTGCATATTACGATTATGAAATATGGCAGATGGATGTCAAGACTGCCTTCCTTACCGGGAAGTTGGCGGAGGAGGTTTACATGGCACAACCTGATGGTTACATAAACCCCAAATATCCTAATAAAGTCTGCAAGCTTAAGAGGTCCATTTATGGACTTAAGCAAGCATCTCGGAGTTGGAACATCTTCTTTGATGAAAAGGTCAAAGAGTTTGGATTTTCTAAAAGCGAGGATGAACCTTGTGTATATGTCAGGGCTAGTGGGAGTGCTTTAGTTTTCCTAGTCTTGTATGTAATGACATACTACTCACAGGAAGTGACGTGACTACCTTGCAGGAAGTGAAAACCTAGCTTGGGAGTTGCTTCTCTATGAAAGACATGGGAGAAGCAACATATATTTTGGGGATAAAGATCTATAGAGATAGATCTAAGAGACTCATTGGTTTGAGCCAGAGTACGTACATAGAGGTTCAAGATGCAATATTCCAAGAAAGGGAATTTGCCTATGTTGCATGGTATGGTGTTGAGCAAGTCTCAATGTCCTAGTTCTGAAAAGGAACTAGAGGAAATGAGTCGAGTGCTGTACGCTTCGGCAGTAGGATCGATCATGTATGCTATGCTATGTACTCGGCCTGATGTGTCGTATGCGTTGAGCATGACGAGCTGATATCAGGCTAACCCTGGTCAAAGTCATTGGGTTTCTGTTAAAAGCATCCTAAAATATCTTCGGAGAACTAAGGAAACGTTTTTAGTGTTCGGTGGATCGGAGGAGCTCAGAGTTACTGGATATTCTGATGCTAGCTTCCAAACAGACAAGGATGATTGTTGGTCTCAGTCGGGATTTGTATTCTTGTTAAATGGTGGAGCAATAAGCTGGAGAAGTTCCAAGCAAGATATTGTGGCCGATTCAACCACGGAGTCAGAGTATATTGCTGCTAGCGAGGCTGCTAAGGAAGCCGTCTGGATGAAGAAATTCATTTAAGACCTTGGAGTTGTTCCTAGCATCGCTAACCCTATTGAGATCTTCTGTGACAATGAGGGTGCAGTAGCTCTAGCTAAGGAACCAAGAGCGCATCGACCTAGAAGACACATTGCTCGGAAATATCAGTTTATCCGTGATATTATCGAGAATGGAGACATTGTGGTTAGTAGAGTACCAACTGAGGGGAACTTGGCAGATCCATTCACCAAACCTTTGTCACAAGTTAAGCATGATTCTCATGCTAAGTCTATTGGTATTAGATTTGCTAGTGACTTGGTTTAATTATTTTAGTTGTATTTGTTATTGAGAACATTAAAGAAATAATGTATTTCTTATTGTCATGACTATTAAATGGGGATTTAATATACGCGTGATGCGATTACTTTATGAAACATCATTGTGTTCTATCTTTGCATGTTTAATACTTCCTTGGATAAACTTGTTTATTCTAAATACTCCACGATCGGTCGTTCTTCATTGGAAGGAAGAAGTGAATTAAAATCGAGGCGAGTGGTTGGTAAAGTTTTCATCTTGGATTGAATACTTGTTTACGCAACACTAGCCTGTACTTAATGGTGATTAAGTAATTGGAGGACCCATACCTGAGTTTACTTCATGGATATTATCACGAGTAAATTAGGATGATAATATTATTTATCGTTTTACTGGATATGCATGCGTTGCTTTATTAACATGGACTTGTTTAGATTGCTTTCTAACGTAGTTCGTAACTGTTTGTTATAAGGGAAGTTTTCAGGCAAGAACTTGTTATTATGATAGGGCGGTGTAGTCAAAGGTATTTGTTCCTCTTTGGAGAGATATCCTTGGGACCCTCGTTGACTAAGCAGATGACAAATCAAAATGCATAGCCGTGCTCAAGTTAAATTGATAATGGATCAATTGGGCAACTTGTATTGTTAGTCATAGTTAGTCTATATCGAGAAACATAATCGTGAATGATTTGGGGTTGATCATGTTCCATGACCTGCATTCGCATCGGATATCGTGAACGAAGGGATAAGTAATCACTTATGTGTAGGACCTTTCCTTTTGGTGAGGTATTTGTTTTGGGAAGACAAACCCTATGCTGACTTGGGTGCAAAGATGCCTTGCTAGAGGCCGCTCTATGTCGATAACACCTTTCATGGGTTTGTCATGTGCAAGTGGGAGTCTGTTGGATTATGCCCACCGACACACACACGAGTTGGTATCATGGCTGATGAAGCAAGGGCCTATTGGGTCACACGCCAAGTATCGATTCCAGCATCACGGATGGTCAAATGAGAGAGAAGATCAAAAACTGGTTCTGATGGGCCAAGGCACGCCCGTGCCTCTATGAGGTACGGCCGTGCCCTACGGGTAGGAACAGGCCCAAGTCGGGCGTGACTTGGGCGTGGCCTTTGGCTAGGTACGCCCGTGCCTCTTAGAGGCACGCCCGTGCCCTGTGCCCAATGGACAGGCACGAGCCCAAGTCAGGCGTGACTTGGGCGTGGCCTTTTGGGCTGGCATGCCCGTGCCTTATGCAGTAACATCCACTTAACTAGGCTTTCAAAGCTAGTTAAAAGTGGTGTTTATTGCCATTAATCTAGTAACTGAATATGACATTAGTATGCACGAATTTGAACTGTTTTTGATTTCTATATAAGTGTCATGAAGCTAATGTAGTCATGTTCCAAGAATTGGTTTTTACTAGAATATATATTTTGCATATATACATCTCTCTCAAGCACTAGAAGTACTAAGGCATTGGTGTTCTTGTGTTAGACCTTTTGTGGTGTTTAGGTTGGCATACCTAACACTCTAGCAAGTGAGAGACGATCATATCTTGGTGTGGACTACGATAGAGGTGTTCACGATAGTACACATACTTCCAAACTCCAAATTAGATTGACTAAGAAAGATAGCTTCAAGGGTATGAGTCTATTCCTTCTTGTCTTTATTTTGTTGCTTATCCATGTTTAGAGTTTTGGTCCATATGGTGGGCACATTCGTGGTCAAATTTTGAAACTCTTTTTTCTACTCGTTCTGCTTCCGCTGTAACTTTAGACCACGAAAACCCAACATACACGAGATGTATTTTTCCTTGTTGTTGAAGAGAGTGGATGCGAGAACACAAACAAGCGTTCCTTTATCGGTCTCCACACCAAGAGTGTTTGACTCCCGAGTGCTCACAAGCTTGAACACAGTCAAGAGCACCACACTATTGATCAAAACACACGTAGCACATTAGCTAATGCCTACTTATTGTTCTATTAAGAGAGCATGAACCAACAAAAACAAGTAACAAGTTCAAGTGGCTATCAACACTTTTTCACCCACAGTTAGAACTAGTCTTGTGACTCATATCAAGCCAAAAACCGTCCTCATTAAGCTAGTGTTAATAGCCAACAATCCCACATTCAAACTAGTCTTCAAAGACTATGTAAATTGGTTATTACAACATTAGGCATGGTTGTGCCTCAAAGGACACGCCCGTGCCAGCCCAACGGGCACACCCAAGTCACGCCGTATGTTGGGCTCGTGCCTTAGCACAAGGTACGACTGTACCTCAAAAAGGCACACCCGTGCTGGCCCCATTTGGCACGCCCTAGACACGCCGGTCTTGGGCCCGTACCCGACCGAAACTATCTTTTGGAGTTTATCTCCTTCTCGTTCAAAGGTGTTTCCGGAATCAATACTTGGCGTGTGACCCAATAGGCCTATGCATCATCGGCAATGATACCAACTCGTGTGTGTTAGTGGGATATTCAAACACAAAGTTCTCGTATGAACTTGGAAGTGAACACACCAGAATTAGGGCAATATCTTCATCTTCAAATCAAGGATGATACAATTAAAATTATCAAGATGATCTTGTACGTGAGTGGCTTCTAACTGTAAGAGCAAAAAACGAGTACAAAGTAGATTCAAGTTGAGAGCAAAAGGTCAAAACACCTTAAAGTGTGTGTTTGATATATTTGATAATATGCAAAGTTAAAAGATAGAAAGCCTAAGGTCACTATATATACAAATCCATATATGTGACCATATAAGTACAATATCATATAATAAAGCATACAAAACAGACTAGAACACAAACACTAATTCTATTTCTAACAATCTCCCCCTTGTTTGTGCCTAGTCCATGTTTCTCTGCCCAGTCTTTCTCTACCAATGCCTAATCATTTTCCTTTCATCACGCTTGGCTTCAAACAGTTTGATAACCTCTGTCAGTCTGACTCTTGGCGCTTGATCGATGTTTTCTTTTAAGCTCATGCTGTACTCCTTAATTTTGATAGACCAAATTTTCAATGAACCATCTGAGTACGCACTTACCTCATCAAACCGTAGAAAGAATTTGTCATTTTTGCTATTAAACAGAACAATCCCCTCATCTCCTTCGAACTCATCATCATAACTCCATATCACCTGAAACATCTCTAGTTGGTCGAGCTTTGAATGATTTGTCTTTCGTTTAAGTACATTGATTTTTTCTTTGTCAGCTTCTGCTCCCAACTGGAGATCAGTCTCCTCAGCTATTCGGCTTCTATGTCTGATAAACTCCCAGAGCTTTTGATATCCTGTAGATTCCTCTACATTCTTTTCTAATTTGGTTTCAAGCTGCTCAACGAGGAAGTTTACGTCACCAAGGCTTAAGAATTTAAGGTCTACATGCCCAATAGTATAACTTTTCAGATCTGACCTTGTGACAAGAAAGCTGATCATATCAATGAATAGAACTCTTTGAATAGAGACATAATTGAGCTTGATTATCTGATGTGTTGATCCAATATCCTCTTTCTTTGTTGTGTGCATGTTGAGAAATAATTTCATTCTAGCATCATTAACATTTTTAGCACCCATCAAGTTGATATCTATCATCTCTTCAATCCGATTTGTGTAGATATTGACAAATTTCTCCTCTAGAAAGGCCACGGGTATGTCTTGGTATCTCCAGTTTCTTACTTTCTTTTTCAGGGCCTCTCTTGTCAACTCATAACTTTTTCTAACATTCGGCAAAGACCCAGTATGTACCGGATCTATTTGAGCAGTCAAAGGGATTTTCCATTCAGATTCTTTAGATATTTCACGTAATTGAGTGTCTTTTCGTTGTTGTTTGATGATATCAGCCGGAGTCGTTCTGAATTCACCCCGGAGATGGCATAAATTGTTCTGTAACTTCTTTGTTTACTTTCAACAAACTTTCCAACTTATACTTCTCCAAATCAGATTCAGGCTTTTCGACCGTCTGTTGTTTGCTCATCCATAAAGCTAGAGTCAGATCCTCATCCTCAACATCTGTCGTATCAACATTCTCAAATTCAACCATTTCAATCTGCTTGCCTTTATATTTTTGTTTGGAAGAAGTTTCCTCCAATCTGGCAGCAACTGCACCGATTCGCTGAGTAGCCGGGGTATCAAAGTATGTCTTTAATCTTTTCTCCCCCTCAGGACGATCGGTGTCTGAGTCATCATCGTCATGCCTAGGTCTTTTTGATGACCCAGCAGCTGTTTTGCATGTAGACTCCACTTCTGTTCTTAGCGAAGTTATTATATCAAGATCCTTAGAAAAACTATCACCCTTACCAATCAATTTCACTAGCAAACGACTATTTAAATCATCCACAATCATAACATCAGTCACTTTATCTTTTATTTCACTATCTCTTTTCTCAATCAACTCATCTAATTTTGCCTCAATGCGATCATTTTGCTTTTTCAATTCAGTTAACCTTTCAACTTGCAGCCGTTGTGTATCATCAATTCTGACATGTATATGTTCAAGGGAAGCTTCAAAATTAGCTTTGGAAACAAATTGCTTAGCCGATTCTGTTTCTGTTGGGGTAACCTTTCCAGGATCACTTAGATTACCCGTTGTAGTACCAACATCTTCTGAAACAAATTCAGAAGTTGAAGGACCGCCCAAATTCACAGCTGGAGTTGTGGTAACTGTGACGGGACTTCCTACCAATCTTCGAATATGGCCTGTAAGGGCTTCACCTATGGTAGTTCCGGTAGGTCTATCCAGGAATAGATGGTTAGCTGCTTCAAGTGTATGCTTGTGTTTAGAAAGGAAATCAACCATTTGTTTATAGTTTTTGATGTGCGCAGAATGAGTAGGTGTGACATGGCGCAGCGTGTCACTTGTTTCAATACCAGTATCCTCCGAATGAGGAACGGATAGATCATATTCTAAATCTCCGTTCAATGAAACAATTTTCGTTTAAGGGAAAATTGAGTGGCTGGGAGGGGTTTGTGCATGCTCTGGTGGGAAGCCAGAGTCTTTTTCAATGTAAGGTATAGACCCAACAGTAGATGTGGTGTCCTGGCTTAAAATGGTTGGGGAACCCTCAGCCCTCTCTTTTTCTTTTCTCGCTTCTCTTTTTGCCCGACTTTGTTTTTGCCGGTCAAAGTCTTCTTCTACATTAAGTACACCAACATTTTCATAGAGCTCTTTAGGATCAATACTTTCAAAATCAAAATTAAAGTCCATCATTTGATCATCATATAAAGGAAAGATTGGATGAATTTTCTGACCATCAGGACCTAACTCCTCCTCGGCCTCCTCATTAACCTGCTTAAACATTTTATCAATGTCTCTATGAAATGAATGTGTTTTGCTTGATTGGGAACTATGCAATAATTGAACTACTTTTTGAACAATTTCACTAACGTCCACGGTACCGCCATCTCTATTCTCACCACCTTCACTAACTTCACCACCCCTCTCAATAATTTTTCACTTTCCACATCCCTGTCAGCTTCTCCCATAGAAGACTGACTCCTAGTAGCACTACTCTCGGGACTTGGCGTTCTCGGGGTAGAATCAACAGACTCTTGCTAATTCATAAGAACAAAATTATTTTCTCTCACGTACCGCTAGACGCTTTCACTTTCAAGATCCAATAACTATACCAATTCAATAGGCATTACAAAATCATTAATGTTAGACATCGCCGGTATTTTATACAGCTTTATCATCATTTGCATTTGCGGAGCTGGTTCATCATGTAACATCCTGAGTTTGGGCCTAGTTATTACTTAGGCTTTGGTACGTTAACACGTGATTAGTATTTGATTATATGTTTAATTATTTACTAATTAGACTTATTTAAATTAATTGTTATGATTAACTAAGTATGGTTATATGTTGGTTAATATATAGATATATACGGATGTATGCATGCATGTGGTAAAGAAATGAGATATTGTTTAAGACTCACACCTCATGCTTAGTTATATGTGTATGCATACGTGGGTGTTAATTAAGTTAACTTCAGAATCAGGAAACACTTTGAAATCTGGAGTGTGTGCTTGTGTGTGTTTTTGAGAGAAAAGCTATAAAGCTAGTTAACTTGAAAAGTGAAAGTGAAGATTTAGTTGTTGTTAATTCAAACTAAAGGTAAGGCTATGTTTCTAGTTCATGTTGGTTTCATAAGAAACACCATTGTTAAAATTTAGGTGTAAACTTGTCAAGTGGGTTTTGCATGATATTAGTGTTTTGAAAGGATTTGATATGTTCTTGATGTTAAATACATGATATATGATGTTTATATATGTTATAGAAGTGTTCATAGTTGATTTCGAATGGAATTATGGGATTTTGGTAAAATGAGTTGGCTAGAATGTTGAAGAAGATGATACAGGTGTTCATCAAACGCGACGCGTCATTGGCTTGGATGCGATGCATCCTCGCAATTTGGCGGATTCCTCTGAATCCGAAGCAAAAATCCGATAAGTAAAGTCCGAGGCCCAAAATCCGATATTTTGAAAATCCGGGAGACTCAGAATCCGACAAGATGGAATCCGGGACTTGAAATCCGACATTGAGGTCCGGATTTGTGGAAATCCGATACTTTGTCTCGACGTGACGCGTCGGTTTCTTAGACGCGATGCGTCGGCGGTTTTTGTGGATTTTCATGTTTGTTTGCATTCTTTAATGCTATGTGTTACATATATGTACATATGTGAATCTAACATGTTTATGTTTGATCAAGGGAGATATAAATATATGTTTATGTTCTCAGGAACAGACAAGGCTCAGTAAAATAAGATCACCGAGTGGGAGTTCGTAAACTCGAGGTGAGTGGATGTTTACTCACAGATGATGTTAGTTGTAACTGGTTTGGTTGCAACTGTTTATGGTTTGGCGCATGGATAGATTTTATATATGATAATTGATTAACTAGTTGATTGTTAATTAATTATTGCGTCAGTGATATGTATTCATGATGGTTGGGAAGTCAGTTTTTGCTGGGCATATGGGTTGGGTTTGTTTGCTATCGGCTAGTCAGTATTGGGATCTTTTGATGCATTCGTTGCAACTTAAGGTAATACTGTGTGAGAATAGCAAATGAACTATCGGTAAACGTTTGCTTTGGCCGGCATTGGTTGTAGGTTCCTGTAGAACCGCCGGTCTTGCCGGGACACGATTATCTGTTATTTGTTGTTGTTGATATCATGCGGTTGTAGCTGATGTATCTGTTGTGGCTTTACTCCATTCACTTAGCTTTGTGCTAATCCCCCACCTCTCACTCTTTTTACAGGTTTTGGTAAGTCAGTGTGTAACGCCGTGGTTTCGAAAATTTACAACATATTTTTTTTAAAACATTGCAGCGGAAACATTCATTATCATCATTAATTGCTAAACGGTAAAACCTTTAAGCCGACATCATTATTAAAACCACTACGTTACCACGCAGTCAAATCGTCTTAGATAAAATATTTCAAACACGTGTTTGGAAAATTATCCACAAGTTGGCAAAATAAATAAATAATTATACTACGCAGTCCACACTACCTGCACGAGTACGAGACACATTTCAAGAAACAAGTGTCAGCTTTCGCCTCGTGAGTCAGCAATAGGAAAACAAAATCATAAAATAAAATGATCATTTAACAGGTTAAGTTTTACAGGCTAGGCCCAACCCGTATCTTGACCCACCCGCATATCATCATTACCCCGCATGGTCAAGTTTCATCTTTTAACATCGTCATATACATCGTTTTTCATCTTTGTCATCATTAACGTCATTTCCATTAAGAAACACATAACAACACATCATATCATCATAAAGTATTGTTTTCATCTCTAAACATTGCGAATCATCTTAGTAACCATCGTTTCTTAATTGGGGTCTAACATCATACATCGCTATCCTCACGACCCCAAACGCCATATGCGTGCCCGGCAACTACTAGGATTCCAAGATCCGTCCGCACCCGCACCACATGCGTGCTCGGAAACTGCTAAGTCCCGTAGTCCGTCCGCATTGGTTGAAGTTCACTACGCGTGCCCGACAAGTCTGGTACCGATCGGGGCGCGACTCCCTCACGTACTCAGACCCCCGTGGTCCGTCCGCTATAGTTACTCAGACTTCAGTCGTTTAGGTGAAAGTACAAACGGTGCCCCATCGCTAGGCTCTCCTTTCACCAACGTGGTGTCATGCGTGTTGACCTCATCATCGTCGATCACACACCACTCCAGCGTACGTGTACACCATGTGTTGCCAGGGTTGTCTAGAAGTGAAGTCATCGTAGTATCTTAAAATATTCATCGCTAGTTAATTACATCATAAGCATCATTAAAATAATTAATTAAACTCATCATAAAATATTTTCACACGTAAACATATTTAAAGGTCATCTTAAAAGACGTTAAGTCTTTTGAAAACGATTTTGTCTTCGTACTCGGTTTTAGAGAAAAAAAAATACTGAACTCACCTGAAGTGAAGTCCTGAGAGTAATAGTCAAGTGAACCACAGAGAAACCTACTGTGCAACCTATACGATTACGAACCCTAATAAATAAATGAGTAGCGAAAACCGATAACGACGGTCAAAATATGAAAGAATCATAAATCCTAATCTAGCTAAACACAAATCACGATTAAGCTTCTTAAGATGGAATTTCAATTAACATATGAGTTGTAATTAGGAGAGCACCTAATCGCAATTCAATATAACATCAAATTGTAATTCCATTTTATCACTTTTAAGTTCATATAGCAAATTATAATTTGCTTTCCACGGTAGATCGCAAGTTAGTTTCATAAAAAGGGAAATCGTAATTCACTTTATTAATTCAAATCGTAATTAAACTCCTATTAACCTATGAATTGTAATTTAAGATCATTCACCAGAATCACAAGTAACTAAACACCAAACAATCACACTTCAAAAACCTTCGATTCTGCCCAAAAAACAGGTTCCAGAAATTCATCCTTAACCTTTGTTTCCAACACTAAAAATTACTCACTCCAATCCTATTATCTCTTAATAACACATGCGATTATCATTTTTTTAATCAATTACAAAGTCTAATCTCACAAAGCCAATTAATTTAGAAGGGCTCTCAATTGTTACTGCCGCCTCCAAAAACTCCCTTTGTTGCACCGATCCTTTCACAAAAACACCAAGAAACTAATAATCATACACATACAAAGGTGTGGGATGCTTACTAGATGATTACTTCACGAAAAATCAAGATGAGATCAAGGTTCCTCTTCCTCTACCGCTGCTGTTGAAGGAGCACCCAGGAACGCCCCAAAACTGCCGTATCCTAATATTTAAACACAATAGGGTTTAACCCTAATGATCCCTTATTAATCCCATATCTCTCAATTATACAAACTTAGTCCCTAAGTCCCTCATATTTTCATTTGAAGCCCTATGATTTTTTTTCTTTTGTTATAAATCTTACGAGATGGCTAATACTAACCCCAAACGCACATAAGCGAACCGTTATATTACATATATTATTAATCTATCGCGTCTCCGAAAGATATCTACTGTATTAAATATTCAAGGGCGTAAATAATAAATCCTTATTCAAACAATTATTATTATTATTATTATTATTATTATTATTTTTCGTAAATTATATATTTACACGTATTTAAAATCCCTCGACACGCGGTCGTTACACAGTTAGCTTGGGGAGTAATTGCCTAGGCCTCTGATGTGTTTATTTGTGACGAGCCGTAGTTTTGTAATACTGATTTTTTAACTGGTTTGTTTTGTAAACAGTTATTTATGTACAGTTGTAAATATCATTTTAATCGCTTCCGTAGTGTATTTTAAAATGAAAATTTTTGGGTTGAAAATACGGTGTTACAAGTTTGGTATCAGAGCCTTGGTTTGGTGATGTGAGCACAGTTGGAAGTGTTACATTCCCAAATCTTGGCTCGTGATAGGTCAATTACTCCTTGGGTGTGGGATTGGAGTGTTGTGGAGTTTAGTATGATATGTACTAACGGATTTCTCTAATAAATCGTGAGATGATGTGATTGTTACATAAAACAATGGCTGATCCTGAAATCTCAACTAGTGCCCCTACTATCCCGTCTACGGCCCAGGTCAGTTACAAGATTTGAGAAAGGAACTAGAACAACAAAGACAAGTTCCTTCAACACAACCACCGGTTACTACCGTGACTTCAACTACACCTGAGATACCACCGATCTTTCCAGCAATTACTACTCTGGCTGAGATTCCTCCTGTATCTATACCGTTACCACTAGTGTCTCAACCGGATGGATGCGATTACATGGAATCAATTTTGAGATAAACTATGTGAGCAGTATTGCAATGATTTTGAGTTAAACAAGATAAGGCAGGAGTTTATGGAGTTTCGTATGATGAAGAAGATGTATGTGGATGAGTTAATAGAGCAATTCAATGCGAAACTGAGGATTGTGACTCAGTGGGTGCATGATGAACCTTCCCAGGTTCAACATTTTATTGGAGCATTGTTGCCGGAATACCGAAGTACGACTCGATTGGATGGATCTTTGTCCCAGGCTTTCACCTTGGCAAAATCTGCTGAGGGGGACATCTAGGCTAGAGGCAAACAGAATCGAGATGAAGCGGCTTTGTAGAAGCCGAAGTATGATCAGACTGGTAGCCAACAGAAGAAGAAATGGCAAGGCAATCAGTCGCGGGGAAGTCAGAACAGGAAGGTAACAACGAAGGATTCGAGTGTTAAATCGCAGTGGTGTACGAGATGTAGATCTACTCATACAGGGTAGTGTACTGCCCAAACCATGCGATGTGTGCGTTGTGGAACCCATGGGCACGAGGCGAAGGATTGTAGGTTCCCTCGGAACGTATGTTGGAACTCTCAGAAGGAAGGGCACCTAGCTGCTTATTGTCCTTCGGGAAGGAAGGCAGGGACTGGGAAAGGGGCAGGAGCAGTTGGGGGATCATCCTCAGCGGGGCTAAAGAGAAAGAATCCTCCGACACCGGAGGGTTAAATTGCAGTGGTGTACGAGATGTAGATCTACTCATACAGGATAGTGTACTGCCCAAACCATGCGATGTGTGCGTTGTGGAACCCATGGGCACGAGGCGAAGGATTGTAGGTTCCCTCGGAACGTATGTTGGAACTCTTAGAAGGAAGGGCACCTAGCTGGTTATTGTCCTTCGGGAAGGAAGGCATGGACAGGGACAGGGTCAGGGACAGGGGCAGGAGCAGTTGGGGGATCATCCTCAGCGGGGCTAAAGTGAAAGAATCCTCCGACACTGGAGGGTAGGGCGTTCCGAATGATAGTAGATGATGCTACTGCCGCTGATGAGGTTATCACCGGTATGTTTATTATAAACTCCCTACCTGCTCGTGTGTTATTTGATTCTGGAGCGAATCGCTCTTTTATTTCTGTGGCATTTTGTGATAAATTAAAATTGCCTACTACTGTTATTTCTGTACCACTTAAGATAGAAGTAGCAGATGGTAAGATAGTTCCTATTACAACTTATGTGACTAGAGCTGAAATTGATATTGATGGTAGATGCTTCCCAGTGTCGTTCCTGTTAATGCCTTTAACTGGTTTTGATGTGGTTTTAGGGATGGACTGGTTGAGTAAGCATAAAGCAAGTATTAAATGCCATAGGAAGTTGATTTCTTTTCTGTTGTCTGATGGGTCGCACGTGGTGGCTCGAGGGGTAAGAAATAAGTCTGCGTTTCCTATTATTTCTTTGTTGAAAGCTAAGAAATCCTTGAGTAAGGGATGCGAATGTTTTCTGGCATATGCTATTGATGCTAGAAAGGAAAAGCGGGCAATTACTAATGTGCGAGTAGTATCTGATTATCCTAAAGTATTTCCGGATGAGTTACCTGGGCTACCTCCTGTTCGAGAGGTGGAGTACAAGATTGATTTGATACCAGGTTCTAATCCAGTGGCGAAATCTCTTTACAGATTGGCTCCTTCTGAGATTAGGGAGATGATGACGAAGATTCAGGATCTTTTAGATAGGGGTTTTATTCGTCCGAGTTCATTGCCGTGGGGTGCACCAGTCTTGTTTGAGAAAAAGAAGGATGGTACTCTACGAATGTGTATTGATTACAGAGAACTGAACAAGAGGACGGTTAAGAATAAATACCCTCTGCCCAGGATTGATGATTTGTTTGATCCGTTGTAGGGTGCTTCTTATTTTTCTAAGATTGATCTGAGATCGGGTTATCACCAGGTATGAATTTCCGACGAAGATGTTGCCAAAACTGCTTTCCGTACCTGGTATGTCCATTACGAATTCTTAGTTATGCCGTTCGGTTTGACTAATGCACCTGCTGTGTTTATGGATTTGATGAATCAGGTTTGTCGACCGTTTTTGGATAAATCTGTGATTGTATTTATTGACGACATTCTGGTTTATTCTAAATCTGAAGCTGATCACGAGATACATTTGAGACAAGTTCTTGAAACTTTGAAACGGGAGCATTTGTATGCCAAGTATTCGAAATGTGAATTCTGGATGCGAGAAGTACATTTTCTGGGGCATGTCATTTGCAGGGATGGGGTTAAACTTGATCTGGCGAAAGTAGAAGCTGTAATGAATTGGGATGCTTCAAAGTCGCCTTCTAAGATTAAAAGCTTCTTGGGATTGGCAGGTTATTATCGTCGATTCATAAAAGACTTCTATAAAATTGAGAATCCCATGACTAAATTAACTCGCAACGAGGTTCCCTTTAAGTGGAATGATGGACAGGAAAGGGCTTTTCAGATGTTGAAACGACTCTTATGTCAGGCTCCTATTCTTGCTCTATCGGATGGTTCAGATGACTTCATTGTTTATTGTGATGCGTTATTTGCAGGGTTGGGTTGTGTGTTGATGCAGCGGGATAAAGTTATTGCATATGCTTCTCATCAGTTGAAACCTCATGAGAATAACTATCCAACCCATGACCTAGAGCTTGCAACTGTGGTTTTTGTAACATCCTGAGATTGGGCCTAGTAGAAACGTAGGCTTTGGGATATGTTACATGTGAATTATTATTTGATTAAGTTTACTTTAATTCTAATTAAATAACTTGATTAATTATTAATTGTAATGTATATATATATGTGTATACGGATTGTTTGTGTGTGTGTGCATGTGTTTAGTGAGTTTAAAAACATGCCACCTCATGCTTAAATATATATATATATATACATACGTGGGTTAGCAGAGAAATTACTTCACTTTGAAGTATTGTATGTGTGTGTGAATTAGTGTGTAAAAACCAAGAGCAAAAGAAGAAGAAACAAGAAGCAATCGGATTGTGGTGATTCTTGATTTGGTGTGATTCAAATTAAAAGGTTGTTGATTCTTATTGATTCTTGATAAGATGTATTGATTGTTTCTAGCATGCTACGGGTTTCGATATACCTAGTTGGGTTTTGATATGAACATCTTATGAGGTTGTCGGATTTGGTGTTCTTGGTGTTAAAAGGTGTTCTTGATGCATGCCTGCATGTTTAAACATGTTTATATGTGTTTCTATGAACTTGTATATGAATTGTATAATCTGGTTATGAGAATTATACAAGACTTGAAGTTATCGGATTATGGGGATGATGAAGGTGGCGGATTTTGATAATGATGGTGAAAACCGAATGTTCAAATCTGAGACTTGGGAAACCGATAGTGTGAAATCCGATACCCTTGAAATCCGATGGTGGATTCCAATTATGAAATCCGATTGTGGATGTCAAGTTATGATGCAAGTGTGAAAATCCGAATGAGTTGCGGATTCCTTCAAATCCAATGGATGTATCGGATTCCTTGAAATCCGATGGTGGTTGCGGATTCCGATAGTAGTGTCGGATTTCTTAGGAAATCCGACAGTTTTGATTTATTGATTTGCATTGTTTAATGCTATGTGTTATATGTGTATGCATATGTGAATCTTACATGTTTATGTTTGATTAAAGGGATATAAATATATATGTTTGATATATTATTTATGAATTGGATACTGATTTCAGTTTGTTCTGTTCTCAGGAACAGACAAGGCTCAGTAATATAAGATCACTGAGTGGAAAAGCTGAATGCTTGAGCTGAGTGGATGTTTGCTCACGACTGATATTAGTTGTACTGGTTTGGTTGCAACTATTGTTGGATTGATTGTATATCTGTTGGTTAATTAACTGTGAATGTTAATTGTTGTATTCTGTGAAATGTATACATGTTGGAAGGGAAGTCAGTTTGCGATTGGGCTTATGGGCTGGGTTCATTTGCTATTGGCTAAGCAGTATCAGGACCTTGGGATGCATTTGTTGCTACCAGAGGATGATACTGTGTGAGAATAGCAAATGGACTATCGGTAAACCTTTGCTTTGGCCGGCATTGGTTGTAGGTTCCTGCAGAATCACCGGTCTTCCCACGGTGCTTATTTGTGGTTGTTGATATCATGTGGTTCAGGCTGATATATTTGTTGTGTTTTACTCCATTCACTTATCTTTGTGCTAATCCCCCACCTCTCACTCTTTTTACAGGTTTTGGTAAGTCAGCAGCTCGGCTGAGAGTGATTAGCTTGGGGAGTAATCACCTAGGACTCTGATAGATTATTTGTGACGAGCCGTGTTTTGTAATACTGATATTTTGTAAACAGTGGTTTGTACTTATTGTAATTACTTTGGTGTTTTAACGCTTCCACAGAGTAATTAAAAGTGAAAATTTTTGGGTTAAAAATACGGTGTTACAGTTTTTGCGTTAAAATTATGGAGACATTATCTTTACGGTACAAAATTCGTTGTATGTACTGATCACAAAAATCTACAGTATATGTTTTTACAGAAAGAACTTAACATGCGACAGAGACGATGGCTAGAACTTGTTAAAGATTATGATTGCGAAATTCGTTATCATCCGGGGAAAGCCAACGTGGTAGCCGATGCTTTGAGTTGCAAGGGAACTGGGAATATTAATTATTTTATGCGAATTGAGATAGTTTCTAACTTAATTGATAGATTAAAGGCAGCTCAGTTGGAAGCCTTGAAAGATGAAAATCTGAAGTCAGAGATTATGATAAAGAAAAAGAATGATTTAAATGATGATTCTCGGGGATTAAAAGTGTATCAATCTCGTGTATGGGTGCCTTTGCTTGGAGGTCTCCGAACTTTGATTTTGACTGAGGCTCATAAATCAAGATTATCTATTCATCCAGGTATACGAAAATGTATAACGACTTGAAAGTGCTATATTGGTGGCCTACGATCAAGACAGATGTTGCACAGTTCGTGGAGTCTTGCCATATTTGTGCACATGTTAAGGCAGAACACCAGAAACCATATGGATCATTGAAACATTTGCAGATTCTAGAATGGAAGTGGGAGCACATAACGATGGATTTTGTGACTAAACTTCCATATACACAAAGGAATCATGATATGATTTGGGTGATTGTTGATAGATTAACCAAGAGTGCTCACTTCTTGGCTACTAGTGAAACAACACCACTCAGTAAACTGGATCAGTTGTATATTGATGAAGTTGTTTCCCGACATGGTATACCGCTTTCGATTGTATCGGATAGAGATTCCAGGTTTGTGTCTAATTTCTGGAACAGTTTATAGCGGGAATTGGGTACGCGTGTTAATCTGAGTACAACTTATCATCCTCAGACAGACGGGCAAACTGAACAAACAATTCAGACACTTCAGGATATGTTGCGTGCTTGTGTGTTGGAATATGGGGGTTCTTGGGATTCCCACTTGCCTTTAATTGAATTTGCGTATAACAATTCTTATCATTCGAGTATCGGTATGCCACCTTATGAGATGTTATATGGGCGTCGCTGCCGTACTCTTATGTGTTGGTTAGAGGCGGGTGAGAAACAGTATGCAAGGCCTGATATTGTACACATCACCCCATATAAAGTGGCTATTGCACGAGAAAAGTTGAAAGCTGCGAGGGATCGACAAAAGATGTATGTTGATCCACGTCGTAGATCTGTTACTTTTGTTGAACGTGAACTGGTTTATCGGAAGGTTTCTCCTTGAAAGGGGTTTATCCGTTTTGGGAAGCATGGAAAGTTGGCTCCTCGTTATATTGGGCCATTTCATGTCCAACGGGTGGTTAATGATCAGACGGTTACTCTTGATCTTCTTGCGGAATTGTCAGGTATTCACAACACATTCAACGTTTGTTACTTGCAGAAATGTAAAGTGGAAGATGAGAGCCAGATACTTCCTTTACATGATCTTAAAATGGATTCAAGCAAGAAGTTAGTGGAAGAACCCATTGAAATATTAAATCGGAAAGTGACTAAACTACGTAAGAAACAGATTCCGATGGTTTTGGTTAAATGGAAACATAGTTTGGGTCCAGACTTAACGTGGGAATCTGAAGCAGATATGAAGGCTCGTTACCCTTGATTGTTTGAAAGCTAATAGATTCTGAGGACGGAATACTTTTAAGGAGGGAGGATTTGTAACATCCTAAGTTTGGGCCTAGTTATTACTTAGGATTTGGTACGTTAACACGTGATTAGTATTTGATTATATGTTTAATTATTTACTAGTTAGACTTATTTAAATTAATGGTTATGATTAATTAAGTATGGTTATATGTTGATTAATATATATAGATATATACGGATGTATGCATGCATGTGGTAAAGAAATGAGATATTGTTTAAGACTCACACCTCATGCTTAGTTATATGTGTATGCATACGTGGGTGTTAGTTGAGTTAACATCAGAATCAGGAGTGTGTGCTTGTGTGTGTTTTTGAGAGAAAAGCTAGAAAGCTAGTTAACTTGAAAAGTGAAAGTGAAGATTTAGTGGTTGTTAATTCAAACTAAAGGTAAGGCTATGTTTCTAGCATGATTCTAATCATTATGATATTATTTGTTGTTAAGTTCATTTTGGTTTCATAAGAAACACCATTGCTGAAGTTTAGGTGTAAACTTGTCAAGTGGGTTTTGCATGATATTAGTGTTTTAAAAGGATGTGATATGTTCTTGATGTTAAATACATGATATATGATGTTTATATATGTTATAGAAGTGTTCATAGTTGATTTCGAATGGAATTATGGGATTTTGGTAAAATGAGTCGGCTCGAATGTTGAAGAAGATGATATAGGTGTTCATCGAACGCGATACGTCAATGGCTTGGATGCGACGCGTCCTTGCAATTTAATGGATTCTTCTAAATCCGAAGGATAAATCCGATGAGTAAAGTTTGAGACCCAAAATCCGATATTTTGAAAATCCGGGAGACTCAGGATACGACAAGATGGAATATGGAACTTGAAATCCGACATCGAGGTCCGGTTTATGGAAATCCGATACTTTGTCTCGACGCGACGCATCGGCAGTTTTTGTGGATTTATATGTTTGTTTGCATTCTTTAATGCTATGTGTTACATATATGTACATATGTGAATCTAACATGTTTATGTTTGATCAAGGGAGATATAAATATATGTGATTGGTATATATTTATGAATCAGTTACTGATTTTGATTTGTTGTGTTCTCAGGAAAAGAAAAGGCTTAGTAAAATAAGATCACTGAGTGGGAGATCGTAAACTAGAGGTGAGTGGATGTTTACGCACAGATGATGTTAGTTGTAACTGGTTTGGTTGTAACTGTTTTTGGTTTGACGCATGGATAGATTTTATATCTGATAATTGATTAATTGGTTGATTGTTAATTAATTGTTGCGTTAGTGATATGTATACGTGATGGTTGGGAAGTTAGTTTCGGCTGGGCATATGGGTTGGGTTTGTTTGATATCGGCTAATCAATATTGAGATCTTTTGATGCATTCGTTGCAACTTAAGGTAATACTGTGTGAGAATTGCAAATGAACTATCGGTAAACCTTTGCTTTGGCCGGCATTGGTTGTAGGTTCCTGCAGAACTGCCGGTCTTCCCGGGACACGATTATCTGTTATTTGTTGTTGTTGATATCATGCGGTTGTGGCTGATGTATCTGTTGTGGCTTTACTCCATTCACTTAGCTTTGTGCTAATCCCCCACCTTTCACTCTTTTTACAGGTTTTGGTAAATCAGCGGCTCGGCTGAGAGTGGTTAGCTTGGGGAGTAATTGCCTAGGCCTCTGATGTGTTTATTTGTGACGAGCCGTAGTTTTGTAATACTAATATTTTAAACTGGTTGGTTTTGTAAACAGTTGTTTGTGTATAGTTGTAAATATCTTTTAGTATTTTAATTACTTCCGCAATGTATTTTAAAATGAAAATGTTTGGGTTGAAAATACGGTGTTACACATCATCACGCCTAGAGATCTCAGTATCTCTGGCCATCAACCTCTGAATGATCATCCTTAAGAACCGTGGGAACGGCAAGAAATTACTTCTTTCCCGGAATCACCTTTTCACGGACCACCTTTGAAATTTCAAGAAAGACCAGTTCTGCATAATCATAGTGAAAATGCTTAGCCATACCAACCAGAACTTTTAAAGCAAAAGCATTCACGCTATCAATTCCTTTGGTCACACTAGTTGAACACCGCCTAATTATGGCATAAAGTGTTTGCCATTGAGGAACCAAACCAGACTGTTAAAATTTTGACATTCCAGTTAATTCATCTCCATTCCAGCCAAGATTCATTACATGAAGTAAAATCTGTTTATTAGTTGGAGTTGGATCAAAATAAGGTTTTGATGGGTAAGAGTTTTGTTGTGGTAATCGGAGAATTCGTCTTAAACTATCAACACCCATCTCAAAATCTACTTGGTCAATTCGACCAGCAATCACAGGGTTTCCTTGTTCGCTTTCAGTCAATGATAACGAGTCCCATAATTGTTAAACATAATGTAACATCCTTGATTTGGGTCTAGTTGTTAATCATATCTAAGTGTATTTAAGTTAGTAATCTTGTAAGGAATCCAAGTTGTAAGTTAATCATATTAATGTGGAGAGTTAATTGTATTTTTCTGTGTTATGTGCTTAATGTGTTTTGTATATATGTAAATGTTATTAATAGATATTAATTGGAAAGAAAAGAATAAAAGAAAAGGGAAATCCAGAGGCAACCGCCTCTGGATGTTGCCCCATGTGTGTATGTATATATTGACTTGAAAATTCAATATGGTCAAAACCAAGAAAACACACGAACACTCTAGCTCTCGGAGTCTCTTTTTCTCTCTACTCTCTTGCTCTCGGATTCTCTTCAAAGCCAAGGATTTGGTGGTTTTAAATCAAGTAAAGGTAAAAACTTGTTTCATGTTAAGATTTAACATGTGTGAAATGATTTTTATGTTTGAAATATGCTTAAAACCCGAATTCATGCAAAACACCATGAAAGGGCATTCAAAGTTTACTTTGCAAGTGGGTTTTGTTTGTTTGGTATTATTGCTTGGATTTGGTGTGTTTATAAAGTCTATATGAATGAAACATGATGTTTTAATAAGTGTTTAAATGAAAACTTGACAAGAACAAGTTCTAGAAATAAGCCAATGAAGTTGGCGGATTCCAAAGCAATGAAGCTATCGGATTCCGAGACATGAATATGTCAGAATCCGCACGTGTTCTAAATCCGCATAATTATCCTAAATCCGATAGAATATCGGATTTCCTAAGTTCACATGTTATCCAAGTCCACAAGTCAAATCCGATAGTATCAGATTCCTTTGAAATTGTCGGATTCCGACAAAAGTGTCGGATTCCGATAAAAGTACCGGATCTGATTGAAGGTCGGATTTCAATTTTTTTAACTTCACAAATGTTTTTAAGTATTGAAATCCGATGAAGTATCGGATTTCGTCAAAATGTCGGATTTCATGTAATCCGATAGTTGTGTCGGATTTCCCACAATCCGACAGTTTATCGGATTTGTATGGGATCCGGATTTTGTGATTTCTTTGTTTTGTAACTATTCTTTGTATGATAAAATAATTGACGTAAGCTCTAATTTTCTAGGTGAACTTGACACCCTAGGCAAGGTAGAAATAAAGTAACTATCTATTTTAAGTCACTCAGGTGTGTACCGACTTACATAAGCCTCAGTAGAGGAAGATTTATGTGCTAAGTGTTTTAAGTGCACATGTGATTATAAGTAAATGAATAAGAATTTACCATGCTACTTAATGTACAATGCCATGTTAAATAATTGTCATATGTAAGCTAAGTGCATGCAAGCGGGATCCAGAACTGGAACCGCCTAGTTAAATGAATGTTATGTATGATACTGATTCTGAATGAATCAGTTGAATGCAAGCTTAATGATATGTATGCTAGGGATCCAGATTTGGATCCATAATGAAGTAAATGAATACAAATGCATGCTAAAAGAAGTAAATGAATATGCATGCTAAGTGAATGATCCAGATTGGATCCGTATGTGTATGTGAAAAGTTCGCGAACATCTTCAAGCATGGTTAAGGCAGCCGGATAGCTGGATCCCAGGGACCTTGATCAGGAGATTCGGGATTTAACGGTGATTCGAGGTAACATTCCGGATCGTAGGTTCTGTAGAACCGCCGTGCCTTATATCATGAGGGGTAACGAGTCAGAAATGGCTGAATTTCCTAAGGAGCATCTGGTTCCGTAAACGATGCTTGGTGGACTGATTTATGCTCCCCCACCAGTGCGGAGGGTTGTGTCTGATTCCCCGGTGTATTGGTGTTGAGCGGGACTAGCTATCCTGGAAGAAACAACTTATACAGATCTTGTCAGCACACCGCAATGTGATAGGATAGCATTGTATGCATATTCCTGTAATGCATGACTTACTCTAATGATGCTTATGCTAAGTTTGTGCTCACTAGCTAAGTGTAGCTAACGGTGCCATGTTAACTGCTTTTGCAGATTGAAATTAGCTTGCCTGGTGAGCCGGGTCCCCTGCCTTTGGATATTTTTGGTGGAACACTTCTGTTGTAATATATACATTATGGTCGATTGTATTGTAGAGTAACACAAAATACTGATACAAGTTGTTTGTAAATATTCCGCTGCTTAATGTTATTTAATCATGATTAAGTTCACGTTTGTTTAAAAACGCAAATTTTTACTAAAATCTCGTAATTGCAAAGGCGGTGTTACACATAAACTTGAGGGACATGTGGTTTAGCCTCAAGCAGGTTAAAAGTGAATATATGGTTAAGTGGGTGTGAAGATATCAGCTCGGTTATTATTTGGTATTCGATTTTTGTTATATTAGGTATGAAGTAAGCATTGTTTAATTGATTGGCTAGGTAATTGGCTCGGGGGAAAAGTGTATCAGAAGGGATTTGCGCCATCTATAAGATCAAACAAAAAACCTTTTATGAAAGTTTTCAAACTTTTCAAAAATTCCTAAGTGTGGAGTGAAATCCGACACATTGCAATCTGACAACATTTATCGGATTTGTTTGAAAAACCGATACAATGAAATCCTTTGAAAATCCAATAGTCCCAAATCCTTCAATAATTTTAAAATCCGACAACTTTAATCTGGTATCCCTTATCCTAAAAATCCGACATGTTTCAAATCCGACAATCCTATACTTACAAAATCCGATATTTTCCAAATCCGTTAAATCCCAAAATCCGATTATCCATCTATCAAGTTTATCCAATCTATCGGATTTATCTCAAAATCCGACAACCAAGAAATCCGACATATGAAACACTTAAACTATCAGATTCTCTGTAAATCCGATAGTTCATCCATTTTTGAACTACATATTTCCGACAAACCGACACATTCAAGCTCAACTATAATCATCTTAAAGTTCTATTATCTTGAAATCAAAACTTATTCCTCACATGTACCCTTAATTCCGAGTTTAAAACAATTAAAAACAACACTCGATTTCATGATTTACATTCCGACATTTTAGAAACTTCAAAGTTACAAAAATCGATTAAAAACCACTTAAACATTCATAAAATTTCATGAAAATTATACCTTTTGGATCAGAAAGAGAATGCGATCACAGATCTAGTATACGAACACACAAACAATCAACTTTGAAATTCTTGCTTTTTGAGAGAGAGTTGCAGGTCTCGGGTTTCAGAAACCGATGAAATAATCGGATTTTCTCTTTTATTGAAAAGATAGAAATCCAATACCCATGGGTTAGAAATCCGATACCCATGGGGTAAAATCCGACCCATTGAAATCCGATAATAAAAGTTTCGGATTTGAATTAAAAACCGAAAAACCACTAGGATTTGGTGTAAATCCAACACAAATAGTGGTTTATGAAAGAATCCGACACAATATGGCGGATTTGATTCAATCCGACAATATTTGCGGATTTTGAACACTTAAAACCAAAATTTTGTTCGTTTAAAGCAGCACACTCCCCCTTAGCTGAACATTTCATTTTTAATATCCAAATTATGATCATGAAAATTCCAAAATTCAAATTCAAAAACAAATAAAAACTCCCCTAAAATCATGCACAAAAGTACATCAATTTGAGATGAAGAAAAAATATTTTTGAATTTTATTGTTTTGTAAATGTTGTTGATTTTTCATTAATTATATACAAAACCTGTTATACCTCTCTCCCCCTACAAGTACGAACCATCCATGATTCATAACTTGTATTTGATGTTATAATCCTTTGACTCGGCTTTTAAAACCTGTACCACTAACAAATACCGTGTAAGATATGATAAAAAAATGATATGTCAAATAGTCAAATTCAACATTCTAATCTTGACACCAAAGCATTAAAACGAGATTCGTCTAACGATTTTGTGAAAATTTCAGCAAGTTGATTCTCAGTTTGAACATATTTTAACTCAATTAAGCCTTTTTTTGCATAGTCCTTTATGAAATGATATCTAATGTCAATATGTTTGGATTTAGAATGATGTACCGGATTACATGTAATTGCAATGGCACTCTGAGAATCACACATCAAAGGGATATTTTTATATTCCAGACCAAAATCAGACAGCTGGGTTCTAATCTAGAGACACTGTGAACAGCAGTTTGCAGCAGCAATGTATTCTGCTTCAGCTGTTGATGATGAGACACAGTTCTGCTTCTTGGATCCCCAACATACCAGTCTGTCTCCCAGAAAATGTGCACTCCCAAATGTTGTCTTTCGATCTAGCATGCATCTGGCATAGTCTACATCAGAATAGGAAATAAGTTCAAATCCTGAATCCATAGGATACCACAAACCAAGATCTGGGATACCCTTAAGATATCTAAATATGTGTTTTACCGCCAAAAGATGAGATTCTTTCGGATTTGCCTGAAATCTGGCACAAAGACATGTTTAGTACATAATATCAGGCCTACTTGCCGTCAAATATAACAATGAACCTATCATACCTCTGTAAATTTTCAAATCTACTGCCTTTCCATCCAGATCAGCAAATAGTTTTGTTCTTGAAGCCATGAAAGTTGTAATAGATGAACAGCCAGTCATATCAAATCTCTTTAACAGATATTTGATATACTTAGCCTGGTTAATAAAAATCCCATGACTCAATTGTTTGATTTTTAATCCGAGGAAAAAATTAACTTCCCCCATCATGCTCATTTCAAATCGTTTTTTTCATTGTATTTGAAAATTCATTACCGTATTGAGGATTTGTAGAACCAAATATTATGTCATCGACATATATTTGTACTAAACATAGTCCTTTCCCATTTTCTTCTTGAATAATGTGGTGTCTGTTTTCCCTTTGATGTATCCCTCGTGTAGAAGATTTTCTGACAGCTCATCATACCAAGTTCTCGGGGCTTGTTTAAATCCGTAAAGAGCTTTGTCGAGAATGTAGATGTCATTGGGTCTGTTAGGATCTACAAAACCATCAAGTTGACTGACGTACACTTCCTCTTTGAGTTTCCCATTGAGGAATGCAGTCTTAACGTCCATTTGATAAACCGTAACGTTCTTGTAGGAGGCATAGGCTAGGAAATTCTTATTGCTTCTATCCTTGCTACAAGGGCAAATGTTTCATCATAATCAATCCCTTCTTATTGATTATACCCCTTAGCCACTAACTAACCTTTGTTCCTAACCACTAAACCATTTGAATCCTTCTTGTTTTAAAAAACCCACTTAGTTCCCACTATTGATTTTCCTTCAGGTCTTGGAACTAACCTCCAGACTTTTAATTGCTCAAACTGATTCAGTTCATCTTGCATAGCAATTATCCAGTTTGGATCTGCTAGAGCTTCTGATACCCTTATGGGTTTGGCCATGCTTAGAAAACTAGAATGAAGACATTCGTTAGCAGTTACAGATTGCGTTTGAACACCGGCGTTCAAACTTCCTATCACCCGAGTCTCAGGATGACTCTTCAGCTAAACATGTTCGGGGGTTTAAACCTGAATGTATTCATTTAAATCCCTAACATCATGTGAATTAATATCCTCCATTGACTGATCATATCTTGGACCTCCCTTAGTAGCAGGAATATTCGTAGCTTCAAACTCCGAATTTTCAGAATTGACTGTCTTTTGAATTGTGGACACACTAGGTGGCTCAGTTAGTGTCATAGACCCCTGAAGTTGTTGATTACCTATATAGCAATAGATAAGTTATCATTCTTTTTTAAAGAAATCAAACATGAAGTCCAAGCTAATATCATCAGTGTGACTGAATGACTAATCAGTGTTATTTATTTTCAAAATTGGTTCTTTTGATGAGTTAGGTTTACGCGTTAAAAAATTTAGGTTTACTAAATCGTAAAACGTAACATTCATGCTTCCAACAATCATGTTAGTTCTTCGATTCAGAATTCTAAAAGTCTTCTTATCCATTGAGTAACCTAAGAAAAGTCCTTCATCAGGTTTTGGATCAAACTTTGACAGTTTGTCCGTTTCATTCAGCACAAAGCACCTATTACCAAATACGTTAAAGTATTTGATATTAGGCACTACTCCATTAAGTAATTCGTAAGGTGTCTTATTGAATCGATGATGAATTAATGAATGATTCTTGGTGTAGCATGTTGTGTTCAAGGCTTCAGCCCAGTATGATGGTGGTAGCTTTGAATATTGTAGCATCGTTCGTGCAGTTTCAACCAATGTTCTGTTTTTCCTTTCTACTACTCCATTTTGCTCCGGAGTATATGCTGCCGAAAACTGGCGTGATACCTTCAGAATCCAAATAGGAATCTAATGTCTTGTCCTTGACCTCTATTCCGTTATCAGTTATAATGCCCTTCACCGGTTGTCCTTTTTGAGTCTTGTGTTTCTTCAGAAACAAGATTACTTGTTGAGGAACTTCACTTTTGTGACTCACAAACCGGACCCATGTATACCAGGAATAATTATCCACCATCACAAGAATATATCTTTTTGCATTCCTAGACTGTACCTTCATTGGTCCACAGAGGTCCATGTGTATCAACTGCAAGGGAGCGGTAGTTGAAGAAATTTGACTAACTTTATGTGGTACTCTCTTCATTTTTCCAGACTCACAATCCTTGCACAGATGATCTTTTTCAAACTTTAGCTTTGGTAGACCTCTGACCAAATTTCCATTCACTAGCTTGTTTATGGTTTTGAAATTTAGATGAGACAACTTACGATGCCATAACCAATTCAAATCTGACGAAGCTTTTGTCAATAAGCATACTGGTGTGCCGGAACCTTTTTCAGACAAGTCAATTGTATACAAGTTTGACATTCTGTTCCCACCCAAAATTTCAGTTCCTTTTCCCGTCCTTAATGAACACGAACTCTTCTTAAACACGACCTCCATTCCTTTGTTACAAAACTGTCCTATGCTAAATAAACTGTGCCCTAAGCCCTCTACATAAGACACTTTTTCAAATTTCAAATTTCCAGTTTCTATCACTCCATGGCCTAGTATCGGAGAAACTTGATCATTCCCAAACTATACATTTCCAGAGTATTTACCCACAATGTGTTTGAGAAGATCCTTCTTGCCAGTCATGTGCTTCATACAGCCGGAGTCCCTGTACCAAAAATGATCTTTCTGCACATGGAATAGAAACTATACTGAACTTAATGTTAGAAACATCAAACTTTGTATCATGAATTGAATTTTCTTTGTGAAAAGTTCTCTTAACGATCCATCTCTTAGTTGAAAATTTTCTTTTGTTCTATGATTGAGTTGATGCAAGAATCTCTGGTTTATTCACAGGTGAAAATTGTTTTGCTTTTTCAATATACATGCTTTTCACTTTTGGTTTGTGTGAAACAATTGAATTCATCCTTTGTTTTTAAATGTTCATGGAATTTGTTGCCATTGATGAATTCCTTTGAATTTGTTTGATTGGCGTGTAATTTCCTTTTGTTTTAACAACAGAATTCAGATAGATTTGTTTTGGAAGAACTCGTGAATTTTCAGCTTTTTGATTTGCATTCATTATCAGCAGATGTTCCTTCCATTGTCATGGCCAGACTGAAATTCTTCTGTTTGCATACCTTTTTAGAAACCCGATTCTCTCATGTTTGTGAATCCATTGATGAATGATATATCAATTTTTGTTTACAAACCAAAATAAAATTTTATTTTCATTTTGATTCTTCCAGTTTTTCTTTGGGTTTATTCCTCTTTTCATCCTGTTTTGATTATAACAACAATTGACCTCACAATGACCTTCAAAACATCCATTTCCAGCACAATACATCTTCTCGTCATATGTTTTTGTTTTTGATTTTTCAGTTTTGATTTGCCATGAAAACACTGACTCACAGTCTTTATTACAGTAAGAATTATGAATATTACAAAGAGGTTTCACTGTGTTCTTTGACACAGATTTGATTACATTCAAAATCTTCTTTTCTTTTTCTTTCATTTTCTCCTTTGCAATCCACTTCAATGTAGCCTTTGTTGCACCACCATTCTTCACGTCTTTCTTGGTTGTTTTCTTCACACTTTTACTTGAAACTCCTTTTCTTTGTGATTGATCTGATTTTAGTTCAGAAAAAGAAGTTTTGTTAGAGACATGAATTGCTTTAACATTCTTGGTAAATTGTGAAATTGATGATTTTGCAATTTTTGACACTTGGGGAATTTGTTTTGTTGTAGAAGTTGATCCTTTCTCTCGTACACTGTTGGTATCACAAAATTGATTACATTTATGTGAGACAAACTCCTTACACGCCTTTGGAAACTCTGGATACATGATGTCGAGATACCTGTCCAATTCTTTTAGCAAGCGTTCAACCTTCTCTTCAAGCATTCTCTTTTCAATTGTTGAAATGAATTGTGGAATTAAGTATTGTGCAATGTCAGAGTTATCTACTTCGGTTTCAGTTATTTAAATCTTTATATTCTCAACTGAATCAGATGCAGTAGAATTATTTAGCTTTTTGTGAGATTAAAGATTTTTTGTTTTAAAGCACCATTCTCCACTTCGAAGAGAATTTTCTGATTAATACATTCTATTTCAAACAATTCGTGCCTTTTCTACAATTCCATGTGTGGAATACAGATTCTTGCAGTTTGTTTTGATTTTGTTTCATGACTTTTAGAATCTGTCTTCTCTTCCTGTGGGTGAGGAAGAAAACACTCTTCATAAGATGAAGAACATCCAACACTTGTTTTACCAACCTCATACGATGCATTGAGTTCATCGTAATTCAGAGTATTTTGAAGTTTGTTTGTGGTTTTTCTTTTTAATTCTTCTTCTTGCTTTATCTCCTCTTCTCCCATAAATATCATCTTTGATGTCCATCCCTGATTCATTCTGTCAAGTTGATATAATTGAGTGCAATTTATTTTAGAGAAGAAATTGTTTTCATCATATCCTAAACCTTTGTATCTATTCTTCACATTTGGTTTAAGGTTTTAAAAATATTATGACGAGTAGTAACTTGTTTCTTAACTCTTTCTTCTAGAGTTTGTACTCTCACATCAAGGTTCTTTTTCTCTTTCATGATTAAGTTTAAATTTATTTCTGCAGTCATCTTTGCAACATTCAAATCATGAACTTTTAATTCAGTTCTCTTTGAAGTTTAATTAATTCAGTCTCTTTATCTTTAATGGCTTG
Source organism: Dittrichia graveolens (assembly GCA_038502395.1). Classification (NCBI taxonomy): domain Eukaryota; kingdom Viridiplantae; phylum Streptophyta; class Magnoliopsida; order Asterales; family Asteraceae; genus Dittrichia; species Dittrichia graveolens. The sequence continues at coordinate 33,302,010 of JARJIL010000003.1, read as the reverse complement.
TTGAAGCGGTACTATTTTTGATGATTGATTTATAAGTTCCACTTCACTCTTTGCTGCTTGATCCATTTTCAGATTTAAATTCTTTTCTTGCAGCTTTTGATTCTTGTTTGTGAGCGATTGATTCTGTGATGTTAAGTGCTCCACCTTTTGCATGAGAGTTAGTATGTAAGGAAAATCAGAATTAATGATCAATAATTACCGTTTCTCCAGCTTCCTGTTGATCAGCAACACTTGGGCTTGTGCTTTCAGTAGCAACCTCAGCCTCTTCTTCTTCTTCCTCATATTCACTCTCAGCATCTGATTCATCAAATTTAGCCATAAATCCGGAATCATTCCCTACAATTTCATCATCACTCTCACCATCAGTTTCTTCAAATTCAAATTCCTCAACATTAGCCATCAGTATGAATTGTGCATGTACATTCTTGTCTTCATAACTGTTATCCGTATCTGACAGAAACTGATCCTCCTCAGCAAGCACAACTTGTCCACTGTTTTTTTGTTGGATCAGGTTGAGCTTCACTTTATAATATTCTGAATCCTTAACTTTGGGCTTCTTACAATCTTTGATAAAATGCCCAGTGCCACCCCAGTTGTAGCACTTTCTCTCCTGGGCAATTTCAACCATTCTTTCTAGCCTTTGACCATCCTTTTTCTGGAATTGGTCATCCCTCCGTCTTGATCTAGAAGTGAACCTTTGCCTGTTGTTAGTTTTATTCTTTGAGAATTTAATTTGCATCATGTTAGTTAAGTAAGCCATAGCTTGCATGATCTTCTCATTATCCACCAAACTCTCTTCTTCTGAATCCGGAGAATCTGTCTCTTGAATTTGCTTCATCTTGACAGATTTTGTAGATCTTTTCACCCTCTTGTCATTAACCACTAAAGCAAGTGGATCTATATTCTCTTTTTGTGCACCCACACAAACATCATCTTGATATTGGTTCAATTCTTCAAATATCATGTGATGTGTGACTTTATTCAGATTTTTCTGGTTCATTTGCCTGTAGATTGCCACCTGTGATTTCCATTTAGGCCCTAAAGAATTTAGAAACCTTGTGTTCTTGGTTAAGTTTGAATAGTCATCAAGCTTCTGGTTTCTGAGATCATTAAGCAATTTACAGTAACGATTGTAAGTTTCATTTAGAGCTTCCCCATCTCTTGCTTTAAAGTGATCAAAAGAATTGGCCAATGTAGTTTCTTTTATCCACACTCCAGATTCAGTGCCCTCCATTTGGCTTTTAATTTCATCCCAAATTTGTTTGGCTGTATTCAAGCCATTTACCTTGATGTAAAACTGAGATGATAGACCATGTTTTAAGTGATACTTTGCTTTTCTATCTGCTGTAGCTCTATGTTTCTCTTTAGCAGTGTACTCACTTGGAAGCTTCTCCCTGTGGATTTCATCTAGTGGTGGATTATCATTAGGGTTAGCTTCTTGGTCTATTCTGAAAATTCCATTTCCTTCCAGAATACTCTTTTTCATTTCTTCACCATATTGCTCGTTATTCTCAATGATGTCCATGAGTGTACCTTTCCAAACATGATACTCACCTCTGTAAAGTACAGGTGATTTCGTATCAGAACCGAATGATAATGATAGTGTTTCACTGTAAGTACCCATTTTTGCTTTAGGATCTTTTCTTTGATAAGATTTAAAATTGAAGAATCTTCAGGTGTTAAAATCTGATAGACAGAAACTGAATTCGATTGATTCAAATCCGAGACTAAAATCCGAGTTCAAATCCGATTATTTAAAAACCTCAAATTCCAATGATACTCAAAATCTATGAGCCAAATCCGAAAACTTGCAAATCCAAAGATCACAAAATCCGAGAACTCAAAAATCCGAGAACATGAAATCCATAAAACCAAGTCAATCCGACAATATAAAATCCGTAAGTCGGTAAATCCGGAACTTAAATCCGATAACAACCAAATCCGGTAATAGCCAAATCCGCAATTCAAACGAACTCAAATCTGCAACTAACATTCCGTAGCTCAATCCAAATCCTATCACAAAATCCGATTACTAAAATCTAACACTTAAAATATTATTGGAATTCGATAAAATCCTTCGGATTTGAGAAATCTGACTATTCTTGAGCCCCAAATCTGATTGTTCCTTCACAGGGAAATCCGCCAACTTCAAAAATTCAAATTTCTTCGAATTTTGATCAAATTCGAGAATTTCTCTTTCGTCTAGGTTTGTATACTTGCAAATTACACTTAGGAAACAACTTTACAACAAAATTAAAACGATTGAATACATTTTAGATCAAAATTGTATGGAACTCGCAAAACACAAAAATTACAACTCAATACAATCTGTTGATGTATGATCGCGGATCAATACAGATGTATTCCAATGATGATTACGAATCGAAAGAGCTACATATGACTGAACCTTAGGCTCGATAGTTATAACCAAACAAAAAACCCTAATTTCTAATTAGGAAAATGTTAGTACCAGATTGAGTACGCAACAACAATTGTTTGTAGAAGGGGAATTTTCTCATTAGTTGAGAAAACCCGTAGAGTTAGCAATTTTTGTAGAAACAAACTTGTTCATGTGTTGAACACTCTTATACATTAGTTGTTCTAGAGTTAGCTTGTCTATGTGTTAAAAAAATTTACTTGCCACCTTTTATTGTACTTAGAATTTCCGCTTCTAGTACTTGTAATTCTTGATTCATAATCAATAAGAATTATATAATAGTATAATTGTGTGTCTTTAAGTTTAAAAAGCTAAAGTTTGTATTCAACCCCCCATCTACAAACATTAGTTGTTGTGTACTCAATCTGGGACTAACAACTGGTATCAGAGCATGTTAGATAACTCATATCTAGATCTGTTTTGCTTACTCTACAACTCTTTCTACTCCTCTCAAAATGGCGTCATCTTCCAACAACATGAATATCTCAAATACTAGATCTTTAACAAGATGTCCTATGTTTGATGCTGAGAACTTTTCCATGCGGAAAAGTAGAGCACATCTCTTTCTATCTACCCTTGACATCCGAATGTTAGAAATTGTCACTGAGAGTTCTTCTGTTCCAATATCAGTTCTATCTGTTCCATCTGAATCTGAAGGTTAAACCTCTACAACTGAAAGAAACATCACCAAACCCATGTATTTGTGGACTGATGAAGATAAGAGGTTGGTTAGCCTTGATGTTAAGGCTAGATCAGCTCTTGTCTCTTCACTACCCAATGAAATCTACCATCAAGTACTTAATTGTACTTCAACAAAAGAGAGGTTAGATACACTTACAGTTACTTATGAATGGATTGAAGAGGTAAAGGAGAACAAGAAACTCCTCCTCAACAAAGAGTATGACTTCTTCTTTGCTTATAAAGGCGAGAGTCTCACTCAGACATACATCAGGTTCAACTACCTTGTGAATGATTTAAAGAGGGCATATATAACCAAGAGCACTTTATCTTGGTGAAAAAGTTTCTAGACTTCATCCCTGAAACATGGGATCACTTTGTCACTGTTTTAAGGCATAGTGAAAACATCAAGGGAATGTCTTTGGTTGCTCACTGTGGTAACTTACTCAACCATGAGCAATCAGTCAAGCAAAGGAAGTCGTCCTCTAAGGAGACGAAGGAGGTTGTGAAAGCTGCACCAACTGTCCTTGTATCTAGAGATACAAAGATGAGAAGCTTTGCAGTTATTGATTTTGGTTCAGATGAAGAAGAGGTTGAAGGAGAAAGTGCTGGAGAAAGTGAAGAGGAGAAAGGTGATGAAGAGAGGAGTTTTGAAGATTCGGAAGCAGTGGTTGAGGAAGTTGCAATGCTGGTCAGAAAGTTTAAACCTTTCAAGAAGGGAAAGGGTGTCAAAAGGTTCAACAAGAGGCCATCAAAGTTTGTCAAATCCAAATTTAAATCAACTTTTGATGCCTCCACATTAGAGTGTACCAAGTGTGGCAAGATTAGCCATATATCCAGTGACTGTAAGTCTAAAGGTAACACTGGTTTTCATCTGTACTAAAGCAGGAGACCAAAATAGACTATGAAGCCAAGTACAAGAAACTCCTTGCTTCTGTCATTGAATAGGAAAATAAGAAGAAAGCTTAGAGCCATGGTCTTTTAGCTGAAGAAGAAGATTGGGTAGAAGAGGATCTCTCATCAGATGAAGATGAAGTGATATCTGCTCAGTTCTGCATGATGGCCAACACAGATAGTGGTAGTTCTTTTGATGAAAACATGAAGAAGGCTACTAAAGTTTGTTCTACTACCAATTGAGATCCTTCTTCTATGTATCAGTTTGTCAAGTTTATTAACTACAATGATACTGAAAAGAATTCTATGTTTGATTACTTGTGTATTCATTTTCAATTTGCTATTCAAAGAGAGAAGAAACTAAAAATAGAAATAGAATCACTCAAGGAAAAATTAACTCTTAAAGATGAGGAACTTAAGCAAATAACAGTTTTAAATGATGAACTAGATAATTAAAAGATACTCAATAAGATCTTTGTAAAAGAAACTAGTGAAGCAACTAAAAATTTTAATGACCTTCAAAAGATAGTCAAATCTTGGTGTGTATCTGCTGAAAAGACCACTCAGTGTGTCAATGAGCAAATACCCAAACAAGTTCAAGCTATCATTGGTGGAAACTACTCTAAAGCTGCTAACTATGTTGATTCTAGTAAGAACCTAATTATCTTAAACAAAGCTGACATTTTGCCAGAAACCTTTCACAAGACTGTTAAAGGCAAAAGTGTGTTCACAAATAAATTTGTTAAAAGCAAAAGTTCCCATGTGAAAGAATCAATTATTCCCGTAGTTGATTCACCTTCTGTTAAGATTTTAGAATGTAAAAATACTAAGAATATAAAGTCAAAGGATGTGAGTAAAGGAAACGAATCATTTGTTGAGACCAAAGAGACATTATGTTGTCAAACCTTGAAAACAGATGACTTAAATTTAAGTATTTTACAAACTGAAGAATCATTAGCTAATACCTCTGTATCAACTAATATGTTAGTAAATGATAAATGCTCAGCTGATAGCCTGTCAACTGATCATAGCTCATCTTCTAAATGCTCAATTAATCATGAAGTAATCAACTCTCTCTCTCAATAGAAAAAACTGTGAGTAAAAGAAATGATGTTCACATTGTTCCTAAATCTGTCACTCCAATGATTGATCAAAAACATTCTAAATCTAAAGATCAATCTAAGGTACCTGTAAACAAAGACCTAAGGAAGTTACAGGACCAACTTCATAAGTTGAGTGGTAAGTTGGTCAGCTGATGACCCTTAGTCATCAGAGGATTGATAAGTAAACTCATATGCATTCAAATAATGTTGTTCAATGCTCCAAGGCCACCAAATCATAAAAAATGTTATAAATGTGGAAGCAAAGAGCATAAGGCATTTTAATGTTCTTTAGAATGGAACTCAAGACAGCGGACTTGTTCTAATAACATGCCTATTCCTATTGTCTATAAACAACCTTAAATGAAGTGGGAATCTGGGTGCATTCCATAGGGATCCGCTAATTAGTGGATTCCTAATTGCATCACTAACTATTCTTTTCTTCACATCTGTGTAGGGTGTTGGTTCATGGTTTCTTGACAGTGGAGGTCTAGAACGATGACAAGCAACAAAGCTCTGCTTAGTAACTATAAGAAGGAAAAAGGTCCAAGGGTTACTTTTCGTGACAATAATCATGGGCAAACAAAAAGCTACGGAGAACTTCATAATGGGAAGCTCAAGTTGTCCAAAGTTTCCTATGTTAAGGGAATGAAATATAATCAGAAATCAAGCAACTGAATTCAGAAATCAAGCTATGGAAGGTTTCTGTGATGAGAAAGGGATATCTCAAAACTTCTCTGCTCCAAGAACCCCACAATAGAATGGTGTAGCGAAGAAACAGAACATTAACTGAAGCTGCTAGAACCATGTTGTGTGAAAGTGGGTTATCTTTTAATTTCAGGGCTGAGGCTGTGAGTTGTGCATGTTTTACTCAAAACCGATCCCTTACTATCAAAAGGTACAACAAAACTCCATATGAAGTGCTCAAGGGAAGGAAGCCAAGCATCAGTTTTCTGCACATATTTGGTTGTCAATGCTTCATTCTCAATCAAATCAACTGTAGAAGTTTGCTGCTAAAGCTGATAAAGGAATGTTTGTAGGTTACTCTATGATTTCCAAAGCATATAGAGTTTACAACCTAGAACAAAAGTCATTTAAGAATCAATCAATGTAAGTTTTAATGAAAATGACTTTGTTGCTTCTTGTTCTTCTAATCATGTTTCAGGTGAAGAATTCAATGATCTTATGCAAACTGGAGAAACCACTCTAGAGAAAGTTGATCCCTCTCCACCTATTGCTCATGATATGGATGAACCTGTTCCCATTCAAACCTTAAGCGATTCAACATCATTAGACTCTAATTCAATATCACATATTTCCTCTTCAGTAGAGACACCCATAGATTGTGAAAATGATGTTATCTCAGCTAACCCAAATGAAACCATTTCTACTTCTGAAAGTCAACATATAACTTCAACACCCTAAATCCAATCTAATCCTAACTCCCAAATAATCCAAAAAGCCTTCAAAGACCAGAGAGATCATCCTCAGAATCTGGTCATAAGCAACATTAAGGATCCCGTGAAAACAAGATCAAAAGCATGCAATATTTGTTTTTGTTATGGATTTTTTTCTTTGATTAAACCAAAGAAGGTTGATGAAGCCCTAAATGACTCCCACTGGGTGCATGCCATGCAAGAAGAGCTGGCAGAGTTCAAAAGAAATAATGTCTGGACCTTGATACCCAAACCAAAGGATAAAATCATTGGAACAAAGTGGGTCTTTAGAAACAAATTAGATGAAAATGGGTAGATCATTAGAAATAAAGCAAGGCTAGTGGCACAAGGGTACTATTAAGAGGAAGGTATTGATGATGAAACTTTTGCGCCTGTTGCAAAATTGGAAGCCATTAGTTTATTCCTAGCCTATGTTGCCTTCAAGAACTTCAAGGTATTCTGAATGGATGTGAAGAGTTCTGAATGGAGATTTGAAATAAGAGGTGTATATCAAACAACCTCCCGACTTTGAGGATCCTAGCTTACCTGATCATGTATTCTTTCTCAACAAAGCTTTATATGGTCTTAAGCAAGCTCCGAGAGCTTGATATGATACCCTCTCTTCTTTTCTCAGTAACAAAGGTTTTACAAGAGGATGCATAGATAGCACTTTGTTTATTAGAAAGTACAAAGGAGATGTGATACTTGTACAGATATACGTAGATGATATAATATTTGGGTTTACAAATTTAGAACTATGTAAAAAGTTTTCTAAACTCATGTCTAATAATTATCAGATGAGCATGATAGGTGAACTAAACTATTTTCTTGGTTTACAAATTAAACAAGAGGTTGATGGTATTTTCATACATCAAACAAAGTACATCAAGGATTTACTCAAAAAGTATGATATTGAAAATTATTCTGCAATGAAAACACCTATGTCAACTACTTTTAAGCTGGGAAAGGAATCTAATGGCAAATCAGTGAACATTACTACTTATAGAGGAATGATTGGGTCACTTTTATACCACACTCCTAGTAGACCAGATATAATGTTTTTAACATGTCTCTATGCAAGATATGAAGCAGATCCTAAGGAATCTCATCTTGCTACTGTTAAAAGAATATTCAGATATCTTAAAGGAATTCCTAATCTTGGTCTTTGGTACCCCAAAGACTCAGATTTTGGGTTAGTTGGATATTCTGATTCTGACTTTGCAGGATGTACCTTAAATAGAAAAAGTACTTTAGGAGGATGTCAACTTCTAGGTGTAATATTAATCAGTTGGTCAAGCAAGAAGCAGAACTCAGTATCAACTTCCACTACAGAAGCAGAATACATTGTTGTAGGTAGTTGCTGTGCTCAAATTCTGTGGTTGAAAAATCAATTACTTGACTATGATGAGAATTTTGAAGACACTCTAATTCTGTGTAACAATACAAGCGCCATCTCCATCTCAAACATTTCAGTCATGCACTAAAAAACAAAGCATATTTAAATCAGGCATCATTTTTTAAGAGATAATGTGTAGAAGAAGAAAGTATCTTTGCACTATATCAACGCTGATTTACAACTTGCAGATTTGTTCATTAAACCAGTGGATGAATGACGGTTCAATTTCCTAATATCCAAACTAGGTATGCTTAATTTCTAGATTAGATTAGTGATAGTTGTATTTTTGTCAATTGGTAAGTGTTAAATCTGATGATTTACTTATCTAAGCATCTCCAAGTCTTACTGATCATGAAAAAGCTAAGTTATTTTGCTCAGCTGATACCCATCAGTTGATCAAAACACTCAGTTGATCACACTCAGCAAAGGAAAAGATGCTCAGCTAAGTAACTCTATCAGCTGATGTTATTCAAATTCTCTGTATTAGATGATGCTTTCCCTATCAACTGATGTCTCTCAACTGATACTTTTCATTGCTCAGCTAATGACTCAACACTTAATCAATTTTCCTTGTTTTTGCTTAGTTAATGCTTTTTAACCCTAGATATTTACTTCGACTGTCAGACTTCATTTAATAGTTTATTAATGTGTTTTCCGTCAGAGATATTTTGTCAGTATTTAATTATCTCTGTTATCTTTACTTCTTAAATACCATATTCTTTCCCTCATACACCTTTACCTGTTCAAATTGCTTAAACCTTCTCTCTCTCTCTAAAAAGCTTCAACCTAAATCACTCTCTCCATTTCTCTGCAAACTCACTATTCATCATCCCTACAAAATGGCAACCTATATTTCAGACCCCGACATTACTCCAGGTGAGAATGTTGCTCTCAATCAAAGGATGAACATCAAACCCAACAACATTCTAATTTGTACCACAATCCCAGCCTCTAGAGAAAATCAAGGCTACGAACCAATAGTTGAGTTCTTAACGGCTCATCCTTTGTTTGAATGCCTCACAGCCGATCCTCACTATATATTCCCCAACATTATCGGCGAAATGTGGTACTCTCCCACATTCAACGCAAATGCAAGCACCATTACTTACACCATGGCGAGAGGAGCTTACAACTTTCACATATCAGTAGAAACTTTGCATGAAGTGCTCAGTATTCCAAACTATGCCCCATTCACCTCCTTTCCATCAAAAACCCAAATACAAACGGTGCTTCTAATAATAGGCTACAATAAGCCTGTTGTCCATGGTCAAATCAAGGTCTCTTCTCTCACATACCCATGGAAGTACCTGAAGGTATTCGTTTGGCATAATCAAGTAGCAACGGAAGCAATATATAATACAAAAATAATAAGCTAACCAAACAAACACTTCCCACGAACCAATATGTATACATTGAATTGCAACTAAGACATAATAAACAAGAAGAAAGAAATAGTTATACCTTTAAGCAAGACCACAATATCTATTTCTTCTTGTCAAGTGTAGAATTCAACAAGAGAATTCCTCTAATGAAGTCCACCCCAAGTACACATGATTCCCCAATGCTAGTAGGTTGGTGTAGACACCAAAACAACACAATCCAAGAACAAGAAACACCTTTGTGCATCAAAGCTTGATCACAAAGTGTACATTGCCTTCCTAAGTGCACCAAATTTGATCACCAAAAGGAAGAACAATTGGAGAGAGTATGAACACATGCATATGGCTTATCATTTACCCTCATTAATCCTATTAAAATGAGTGTATAAAGCTAAGTATTCTGCTATTACAGAGCCTGTACACGGCCCGTGTTGGTCAACACGGCCGTGTAGGCCCAAAGCCCACAGCCTCAATTGGACCAAGTTGGCCCGTGTCTAACAGACCTAACACGGCCCGTGTTTATCTACACGTCCGTGTAGGTCCAAAGCACACGGTCTTTACTTGGGCCAAAACGCCCCGTGCTAGTTGGGCTGGACACGGCCCGTGTTCAAGAACATGGCCCGTGTACCATGCTGCCAAAACCCATTTTGGCCTTTTACTCTCTTTTGTTTGATCGTGTTGCCGTAATCAATACTTGGTGTGTGACCCAATAGGCATATACTTCGTCAGCAGTGCTATTAACTCGTTCGTGTCAACAGGCATATTCCAACAGACTCCCACTTGTACGTGGCACGACTACGAAAAATAACACACACATAGAGCGGCCTCTACTAAGACATCTATGCTCCCAAGTCAGTATAGCGTATGCCACTCTTGACAAGATCCCCAATCATGAAATGATTGTCCTAAAGATAAATGAACACATACATCCCGTTGTTTGTGATATCCTATGTGAACACAAGGCATGGAATAAAGTCAACCTTCAGATCGTTCATGATTATGTTTCTCGATTCTAGGTTAGTGGTGACCAACAAACCAAGTTAACATTGATCCATCATCAATATAACTTGAGCACGGCCATGCATATGAATGTCAGCACTCAACCATCGAGGGGCCCATGGATATCTTCTCCATACATAGAGGAACAAATTCCTTTTGACTACGTAGCCCCGCCACATAGATAATACTCTACCCAATCATCTCCTTTATAACGACCAGTTACGGACCGCGTTAGAAAACGATCAAAGCAAAGAAGACCTATGCTTTGGAATCACATGTATCTCTAGTTTAAGGATGAAACGCCATCATCATCCCGAGTTACTTATGACTAGAACCATGAAGCGAACTCGGGTACGGGTCCTCCAATCACTTGAAACCCCTTTCAAGTATAGGCAAGAATCACGTTTAACAAAACCGATCCTTTACCTCAATCTTAATTTATACCTCCTTCCCATAAAGTATAACCGATTGTGGAGATATTAGAATGGAAACCATTCTCGGAAGTCTTTAAACATGCTAAGATGGAACACAATAAGGATTCATAAAATACCCGCCCTCGGCGTATTATTAAATCTCCATATAATAATCGATATAGTATGAATTGTAATACTGCTTAACGTCCCCAAAATATAAGCACAAATCAAACATGAACCAAAACATATTCAAGCCAAGTTACATGCATTAGAAATGCTAATTGACCTAGTATGATAAACATGACTAGTCTATAACAACGGCTTAACTAGTGGATTTGTACCATAACATCCACAAGTACTTTTGTTATTCAATTATATCTCTTTTGACAAGACTACTTCAAAAGTATACATAAAAAAGATCTCAACTTTTCAAAAAGTTAAAGTAATCACGCCCTCATCGTCTCAAAATCCCACAACAAGGTTAGTGATACTTTAAGAACCAACAAGCAACACCACAAGTTCGGATCATCAACTTTGACCAAAGATCAACGGTTATCCTAGCAAAAACACGCATTAGAGTAACTACTTACTCCAAGCCTATTCTAGTTGTCAAACACCAAGAACATATCTCTATATTTCTTGAACTAAATACTATCCAATTTTTGTATCTCCTAAATGCCCTCATGAAGCAATAATTCCTGAATCAGGTTCGCAGATAACCTAATACCGAGACATTATCTTCAATAGACATTTAACACTAGAAATACAACAAAGCTCCCACTAGCCCTGACAAATATAAAAGGTCTTATCTACGCTTCTAGAAAAATCATCACTTTGATTTTCTATTAGTAAGCAAAGATCTTTCCTTCAGGATGCAAGAATAAGTCCGAAGTGGTCTTATCCGCTTTTGTAGACATAATTCGGATACTACGGATGTATATTAAGACCCTTAGAGAGTGTTATAAGCACTTCCTCATCATATTGTTTCATGGCGAAACGCGGTCATTAATATCCACGAGCATCAAACTTTCTTCAACATAGCTACTAGGACAAGTTTCTCCATAACCATCATGAAAACTCTACCACTAGTCGGTATTTGAAGTTGTCTACAATTCCACCCATGTTAATCCCATCACTACCACCTTGGTATACACCTAGGTATGGGATCAAGTCAAGTCAAGCACTTGGACATTTCAAATGGATTGCATCTCTTTATCATTTACTTCTTTTATTTTTAGCACTTCTGATAGGTGGTGAACTCAACATGACTTACCATCAAGTCATTGCCACTTAGATATGAGAAACCCATATCTCTTTGGCTCTTCATGACCCTTATCATAATTAAAAGAATTAATGACTCCTAATCAGGCATACCATCATAACCATGATGATCATCTATCAAAGATATCAGATTATATGCTAGTATCATCATCAAGTCTTTCATTTAAGTTCCACGTTCTTCCACTGGAATGCCTTAGTTTTAGTTTCTTTCTTCTTCCCTTTTTAAGCAACAAACATTGTTCTCAAAAGGTTAAATAACTAAAACTTAGAAGAACTCCTCAAATGTATTAGCACTTCTCGATTTCAAGTTTATCCATCTCCCACTGAATGTAGAATGGATAACTTTGAACTATAAGATAGACAAGCAAAGAACCTTTCTAGTCGTATCTCAATAAATGCTAAATAGACTATCAACTAAATTTGGATTTGAGGACTTAGTCACACTGGTAAATGAATGTACCAAAAACCGTACATACATTCTTGACCCGTCAAAAACCGGATCGACAACACCCGGTTCCCTACTCCATGACACCATGCACCAATGCGTCTTAGCAGGATATGAATTGTGAAACAATTCCACAATTCACAATAGAGTCATCCATTATAGTAAGTATCTTAGCATCTTCACTAGATCTAAGTACCCTGATCTATATACCCTATTGATTCTGAAATTTGTCTTGGTTAACTCTAAACACCAACAAGGTTTCAGACATATACCCAAACTAATAAACGTCTCGCAACTACTACCATCAAGGTAGTGACGAAGAAGTTTCGCTTTCATTATTCTTTGTGGTGTGCTTGAACATATTATCCTCAAAATGTGATCAATATCCAACAAGCCTTCAATCCTCTCACAAACTCCGGTGAAGGATCACATAATCCCTTTAGCCTAATAAACAAGATCAACATCAAAACATTTATCCCTAGGCGAAACTATTCCGAGATCCTAACCACATGGATGTAGGTGATATATCTCTTGTTTATGTGGTTAAGTTGATTATCATACAAAGATAACTCATCCAAACTACTTTGGATTCAGAATCAACTATTCATGAATATTCTATTACTTGTAACAAAACCTTGTGTATGCCATGACATGGGAAATTTTGAACAAAATATCTCACAATAGGTTTTCATAATAAATTTCAAATTCTAAGAATAAACTCATCGTCACCACATGTTAAGTTGTGTGCCACGCAGGGCAAGACAACACATGAGTTATGACATCAATAAACCTTGAATAAACAATGCTTAAAAGGTTTTACATCAATTCTTAAAACTTCAAAATTTTGTCCACCGTAATTAAAGCGAGCATACAATGAGATGTTACTTGCCACGCAGGGCAATAAAATAAAGTAATAAATAAACCGGCGACAAAAGCGAGATCAAGTCTCCTTATCTTCTCTTAGAGGACAATCACCATGGTTTCCTCGTTCGAGATCCGGTTCTTCATGCTTTTGTCTCACCAAAGGACCTACACTTTGTAACAAAATAAATTTGTGACAAACGTGAGTCAATCAGCTCGGGTTAACTACCCAGCTTATATAAGAATAGCAATGAATCATGAACGTACCTGAAGATGGAAAGTTAACTCTCTCTTTCCTGAGAAGTTTTATATCCTCTCGGCACGTAGGGCAGGCGTGACGGCCCAAATTTCCAAATCTTCCTCAGAAGTAGCAAACCACCTTTTCTTGAGTCTCTTCTTGAGGCACATTCTCTATGTCCTTTGACTCAACATCAAGGATAGGCTTGGAAACTCCAACCTTTCCTTTTAGGGTCGGTTTCTTCTTCCTTTTCTTTTGTTTTTTTAAACCCAAGACGGGAGTGGTTGAGGTGGAACTATGCTTGGCCATGTCAAACTCCGCAGACTTCAACATGCCATGCAATTCGCTTAAGGATTTCTCCATTCCTTGCACATGATAGTTTGTGACAAACCGATCATATGATACGGGCAGAGACTGGAGTACAATATCCACAGCGAGCTCTCTCCCAATAGGAAATCCTAACCTCTCCATTTGGTCCACGTTCGCCTTCATCTTAAGGACGTGAAGACCAACATTCCCGCCTTCCTGCAGCCTACAACCAACTAGGCTTTTAACACACTCATAGTGTTCCTGCCTAACTTGCTGTTGGAACATGTCCTTGAGCTTGTTTAACATATTGTACACACTTATGTGCTCGAGCTGCTTTCGCAAATCCGAGCTCATAGTTGACAACATGAGGCAGGCAACATCGTGCGTGTCCTCAACACGTTTTTCATACCAGTATCGGACGGCCCAAGTCGCGTTGGTAGCAGGGCTTCGGAAGGGGTTCCTCAAGGATGTGTAACTTTGACTCATGGTGAAGGACAATCCTCAATTGCCTAAGCCATGCAATAAAGTTCACTCCCGTGAGTTTCTCCCTTTCTAGGAACACACGAAGTGAGATGTTTGACGTAGTGTTGTTTTGGTTTGACATTTATAAATAACAATAATAGGAGTTTTGGTTAGTTTAGATGAACCTTGTTAAAAATAATTACCCCATAGTTTTAGATAAAAACAATTATTCGTAACACGGGCTAAGAACCTTATTTCACCTCGCACTGTGACGGGTTTGCCGCGGATCACGTGGCGAAGCTATTTAGGCTATCAACCATTGTAACAATTGTAATCTCTATTACAACTCTTAGACACTTGCGGGATCCGTTGACATCCATTATGTCGGTTGGAATGTTTGATCCCTTCCTTACACCAATCTTAATATATAATTTTTGTTTAGCTCATGCTTAGCTCGACAACTAATCAAGAATTATATACTAAAATTGTAAACCGTCCGACAAGACACACGGGTGGTACTCCCGACCATCAATTGGCTCGTGCGTAGCTCAACAACCAATCATGCGAGTTACCCCACTCACCTTCCACACAACTACGCAAGGAATGACTCGTGCCTAGCTCGACAATCATCCTTGTTTTGTTAGATTCGGGTGGTGTCATCTTACGGATGGTGCGTGATTTACATTTTAAAACGGGATTTTGTTTCCGGTTTATAAAAACCCTTTTGTGAATTAACAAAGTAAGTGTCAACACGATTTTAAGAACTTTTAAATATAATACCAAGTTTATATTTTCTTTGTCAATTCTATTCACACGAGATTGTTAACCATTTTACCAAATGTTGTGTTTTATTTAATTTTATAGAAAAATTTTCTAGCATGCAAATCCTAATCCATGCATAGAAAAATAAAACACAACCATGCAAATATATATATATAATTCGGTAACATGCCCAAAAATCCTATGCGTTTTCCCTGTGAGCCACAACGGGGAAAACGAGGCCAAAACCTAAGGACAAGGTAAAGTCTCGTTGGGTGAGCTCCCACCGAATCCAACACCTCCAATAGCGTGTTGATTCCTTCTCGCCAAGACGTCATCACGATGACTCCCGTTGATATCTCCGGTTCTAATTCTAATTCTATACTATATACAAATACATAGAATATATAAATGACACGCAGGTCGCATTCCTACACTATTTATACAAATACACGGAATAAAAGAAACGGCGTGCAAGCCGCACCAATAAATAAATAAATAAATGATTACATCAATACGACACGCAGACCACCAAAAAAACCAAATTAATCAACCACCACAACACATAGGTCTAAGGGCATATCGTGTTACCGAATTAACCAACCGAAACATAAATGAAACATGGTGTGCCACACAAAACCATGAAACAAATATATATATATATATATATATATATATTTTAGTTAAGATTGTCAACAACATCAAAGGCACCAAAATGACAATCCTTGTACATATGCATTAGTGTACCAAACCATTTTTGTGACACATATTCATATATACATCTATAAGTATATATTTGTGTACACTTCATGCCAAGTTACAAAAAATATATAAATATAAAACTAAAATATTAACAAGGCTACAAATATAACAATTCTAGCCCAACAAGAGTACAACAAGAGTCTCAATGAAAAACCAACTTTAAGAAAACAATTTTCTTATATAAAAGTATTTATATGGTTTTTCTCAACTCGATATTAAACTAAAATATTAGGTAGGCTACAAATATACCAATTTTATCCTAACAAGAATCTACATGAAAAACCATTTCTATATAACAACTTTCTAATATCAAAATGTTTATATGAATATTATGTAGGCTACAAATATATCAATTTTAGCCTAGCAACCATCCACACGAAAAATATTTCAAGAAAACAATTTTCTTGTATAAAACACTTATATGGTTTTTCTATACTCATTAGTGCAAAGCCATGTTAGATATGGCTCTGATACCACTCAAGGTATTCGTTTGGCATAATCAAGTAGCAACGGAAGCAAGATATAATACAAAAATAATAAGCTAACCAAACAAACGCTTCCCATGGACCGATATCTATACACGGAATTGCAACTAAAACATAATAAACAAGAAGCAAGAAATAGTTATACCTTTCAGCATGACCATAATATCTATTTCTTTTTGTCAAGTGTAGAATTCAACAAGAGAATTCCTCTAATGAAGTCCACCCCAAGTACACTTGATTCCCCAATGCTAGTAGGTTGGTGTAGACACCAAAACAACACAATGCAAGAACAAGCAACACCTTTGTGCACGAGGCTCTAGAACTACCAAAAGTCTGTTCCAGAGATATATGAATCGTGGCTTATCATTTACCCTCATTAATCCTATTATAAAATAGTGTTTAAAGCTGATTATTCTGCTGTTACAGAGCCTGTACACGGCCCGTGTTGGTCAACATGGCCGTGTAGGCCCAAAGCTAACGGCCTCAATTGGGCCAAGTTAGCCCGTGTCTAACAGACCTAACACGGCCCGTGTTCATCTACACGGCCGTGTAGGCCCAAAGCACACGGTCTTTACTTAGGCCAAAACGCCCCGTGCTAGTTGGGCTGGACACGGCCCGTGTTCAAGAACACGGCCCGTGTACCATGCTGCCAAAACCCATTTTGGCCTTTTACTCTCTTTTGTTTGATCATGTTGCCGGAATCAATACTTGGTGTGTGACCCAATAGGCCTATACTTCATCAGCAGTTCTATTAACTCGTTCGTGTCAGCGGGCATATTCCAACAGTACCTTGCAAATGTTGTAATCAGGTGCTTTGGTCCCAAATCTGGTAGTCACCATCTTATCAACCAAACTGAGCTTTTGATGATATATGCCCTTGTTTTTGGAATCAACATTGACTTTGCTTAAGTCATATTCTCCGATCTTATTGACAAAATCACGCAAAGCACCAACAAGAAGTCATCCAAGTCTCAAGTTCCATATATTTGATTCCTGAGTATGCTGGATATGCACGAAATTGGTGAAGATGGCTATGTCAGCCTAACTAAGCACATGGAGAGTATCCTTGTTCCTGCTATGGGTGAAAAAGTCGTCTACTTTCTAAGAGCAAATAGGGGTCCTGTAATCACCCTCCACAAATGTAGGAAGTTATTAATGTTGTGGCTGAAGCAAATCAAAATGATGGTGATAATGGTGATGATGGTAATGATGGTGGTAATGATCTTGAATCTAGTGACAATGGTGAAAATGAAAATGAATCTGATCATGGTGATGATGATACTGGCTTTGATCAAATCAGTCCAATGATTCAAAGTCCTCTTGGTGATGCTGCTTTCTTTGACCAACCTGAACAAGAGGTCTGTGATCAACTTTAGAGCTCATTGACAGAAGCAGACATCTACAAACCTAAGTTATGGACAGTTCAGATTCCACTATTGAGGATATTCAAGTGGTAGTCCCAACCTTTGATAGCCCATCCTTATCTTCATTTGCAACACCCCTGCATAAGCCAAGCTCCAATGAACCTCCAATGGTTACCGGTTCTATATCCATTCATAGCCCCCAAAGTATAAGGTCCCAAGAGAATGTTCTCTTTGAACATTTCTCAGAGGTAGTAACATCTACACCTCAGACCTTAGTTCCATTTAGTCCTTCTCATTTTGAGAAGGAGCTAGAAAATGGTAACTGCTAAACCCAAGCTAGTTGTTGTATCCTCCCAATAGGATGTATCTATAAAAATGGGACTTAAATCGCTATCTGATGCACCCTGCCAACAGTGCGTTATCATTGAAAGACAGACCTCAACCCAAGGTCACACTATGTCTATCCCTTTTAAGAGTCAGCTTATTCCCTCCGTGTCTTCACAACAGGACACAGTTGTACACAGGGAAACCTCATTGAGTGCATCCCCCACTTAAACCACACCACTTGTGCATACTTCCATTTCTATTCCTACACCCATTGCATAGTCTGTCAATACTAGTGGTATAAACCAACCATTGGTACAGGACTACACTTCTGTTCCCAATGAATTTAAACTTATACACCTAAGTTCAGAGGAGGGACCCCACACCTTACCCAATTCCAATGAACCCATTCCTACTCATACATCCCAACCATCTACCTCATCCATAAACACTAATACCATATTTTTCCAAACCCTTCTCTCCATAAATAAAAAACTTGACCACTTTTCTAAAACCTTCACCATATTCCAATCCCAAACAGAAGCTCGATTATCCATTCTCACCAAGGACATTGAGTCACTAAAAACCCTAGCCCAACCCACCGCTGCACCTATCCCACAACCTTAATTTACCCCACTTCTCACCAAACTTGACCAAATTTTAGCACATACACCTACACAACCTACCACTCCTAATATCTTACCACAATCCACCCTCACCTCACTAAACCAAACCATATCAAACCTTCTTACCAAACTCCAAACCTTAAAGCCTGTTAACCCCAATATCACACTAGCCATCCCTGAGGAACTCCTTCATATGCCCTCCTTTCTCAAAGGCATTCTTGATGAACTTGAAACAATCATTTCCCAGGGCCATAAGAGTCACCTCACCCTTTGGAAAGCCATAAATGATCTCAAGGATGAACGTCACACCAAATATATTCATCCCATTCGCCCAAATCCTACCTCTATTCCCATATATAACCCTTTTGATTACATAGACCTTTCTTTCCAAAACCCTCTCCTACTCCTTCTTCCTCCAAACCATCTACACCTCTCACTAATACACCTACACCATCTCCCGCTCCTACTAATAGTCCAAAACCTCAGGGTGACTTCCCTTCTCCCTTTGATGATGACAAAAAGGGGGAGAGTGCTCAATCAACAATATCTAGGGATGTTAAGTAGGAAGTAGCTCTATATCAAAAATTCAAAAGTAGGAAGCAGCTCTATATTAAACAGCAACAGCTCCTCCAACTCAAGCAGAAAAGAGAAAATCATTAGTTGAGGGGGAGCAAAGGTTTTCTAAAAGATTCAACACAATGACAAGGAGACAGAAGCTAGAGAAAAGGAAAGTTGCTGAGAGTTGCTCTCCAATCATTAACATCCAGTATGATCCTGATTCTGATGATGAGGATGAAGTACCAATTTCTGATCTCCTCAGAAGAAGAAGGCAAGACCCTAAACCTTCAATTACTCCATCAGTCCAAGTTCCCTCACCCTCTACCCCAAGGATAAAGGAAAAATAATTTTAACTACAGAGGAAGTTGAGAAGGAGGAGAACAGAAAGAAAGAGCTCATTGAAAAGGAACAAGAGGAAAGGGAGATTAGCCGATTAGCTTAAGCCTTGGGTGTTCTAGTAGAAGAAATCTTCCCGGCAAGAGAGCTAGCTTATGCCCAAGAGCAAGAAAAACAACAATCTAAAGCAGCTGCTCAAATTAAAGATGCTAGGGAGAAAACTCAAGCTGAGTTACTTAAGGCAAAATCACAAAAAGATTCAATCAAAACCCTCCTCAACCTTAACCTTTTTGCTCCTTACAACCTAAGTTAGGAAAGAATAAGAAACTTCAGGGAGAGAATTGATATCATAAGAAGGATTGAGCCTACACCAATCTCTAGAGCCTTAGTGCATAAGGGTGACAGGGATCCATATATTAAGCTGATAAAAAAGAATACCTCCAACAATTGTGAAGTTGTATCCTATGACAGATGTCAAATTTATAGCTTCACAGAGCTCATTGAGATCCTCTACCTTCTCTATAAATCCAAGAACAAGCTCAAAGTTCAAGTTATTCAAAAATTACAAGCTTGGATTGCTCTTGCTGTTTCCTAGAATGCCGTATCCAAAGATGACTACTACAGGCATGTCTGTCAAGTGGACACCCTTCATAACTGGAAATTATCCCTGAGATCTTCAAATTCATATCTGTACCTGACTTTAAGGGTCTAGTCACCCTAATCACATTTACCTATCTGACTTTTAGGGTCTAGACACCAGTGTGCCACTCAACATAAACCCTGAGATCTTCAAATTCATATATGTACCTGTTGAGGGGATCTTTTTCCTAAGGGTCTAGTAACCCTAATCACATTTACCTATCTGACTTTCAGGGTCTAGACACCAGTGTGGTACTCAACATAAACCCTGAGATCTTCAAATTCTTATCTATACCTGTTAAGGGGATCTTTTTCCTTGACAGAAGTGGCACATGGCGCTTCTTCAGGAATTCTGAGATAAAAAAGGCTACCAAAAACTTAATTTTCAATGTAAGGATCACTACAAGAGGCAGAACTGGAAATAAAAATTTTGAAGCCCTTCTACATGCTCAATGCCAAGCACTTGCTGTTGCTGAAGATCCTCTTTCTAAAGCCTTCCTTGGTATAAAAGAAGAAAAATGGTGAGAAGATTAAAAACTGGCCTAGATATCTCTCCTAAAGACTTCTTTTTACTTTCTTGATTATGTATATAGTTGTAAATTTTGTTAGCATCTTTCTAGAGTAATTTAGTTGTAGTTCAAGCTGGAAACTTTGATCATGGACTACTTCGAAATTGCAAGTATAAATATATAAGTCATAGCTCACATAGTGTAAATTCATAAAATCTAAAAGAGCATAAAAATGGAAAAACAGAAAAGATACCACAAAAACAGAACAAAATGGTAGAACAAATAAAAGATTCCTCCATAACAGAACAAATGGGAACACTAGAAAATAAACAAAAAATAGAACAAGGTTCAAGTAAAAAGAGCTACCATAAACAGATAGCTAGGTAGCCAAATGCACTTATGAGTTTCTCTAAAAGTTTTTGTATTAGAAGTGAAACTAATTCTTCAAAAGGAAAAGGTTTTGTCATCATCAAATAGGGGTAGATTGTTGGGAGATAATCACTTCACCTTAATAATTAACTCTGTCTATTAAGAAATATAGAATTTGATGATAACCAAACCCTACATTCAGTATGACTTAGAAAATATTCAAACATGTGTTGTTTGAGTCAGTTTGTTGAAATTTTACTAAGTATGAAAACATCAGCTGAGAAGCAGCCCCTGCTAAAGGCATCAGCCGAAGGATATCAACCGAGGAACATCGGGATGAAAAGACTAAGTGTAGAAGACCATCAGCTGAGGAAATAAAACCATCAGCTGAGTGAAGAAATTTGATCACTTGAGTGTTTACAATCATCAGCTGGGCAAAGAGCTTTGATCAGCTGAGAGATTCAAGACCATCGGCTTAGTGAAACATGGATCAGCTGAGGCCACATGCATTAGCTATGTAAGTCTTACAAAACACAAATTCAATTTACATAAACTTATCTCTTTAAATGATCAGCTGAGCATAAATGATCAACTGATCATATAAATAGATGAGCTTTTGCATTCCTAGTATAACTGTTTGATCAACTAAACATCTATATGATCTGCTAAGCATCAGTTATCAACTGATTCTTTGCAAGATAACCAACTAATCATTTCCTTCAACTGAGTAGTATAACTTTAAAGGGATTAGTACATTCTGTTAGTTGAGTCGAGCAAAAATGTTAGATCTGCTCTCTATCTCAGTTTGTAAGTTTCATATGTAAAAGGAAAAACATGTATTGTTCTACTATGCCTTTAGATCTTTGTTTGTAAAAGTACAAAACACTTTTTGGATCAAGCATGAGACAAAAAGATAGATCTTACCCTCTGGAAAAGGCGAGAGTTACTTTTGAAGATGAAGATCTCAAAGATCTGCCCACTCCCAATAAAATAATATTATTTTTTGTGCTTTTTTTCTTGAAAGTTTAAGTTTCCCTTTTAATGATTAAACTTTTATCAACAACCATTATTCTTTCAAATTTCACTTTACCAAGTATAGAGTTGCCTATCATACTTAGTGGTGGTAACAAATCTTCGAGAGCTTCATCTTCAAAAGTATCTTTCTCCTTTTCCAGAGGATAAGATCTATCATTTTTATCTTGTGCTTGATCCAAAAAGTGCTTTATACTTTTACAAACAAAGATCTAAAGGCGTAATTGAACAACACATGTTTTGCCTTTTACTTGTGAAACTTACAAAGTGAAACAGATAGCAGGCTGACATATTGCTCGACTCAGCTAACAGAATGTACTAGGTTCTTTAAAATAATACTGCTCAGTTGAAGGAAATGATCAGTTGATCATTTTGCAAAGGCTCAGCTGATCATAGAGATGCTTAGATGATCAAACAGTTATACTTGGAATGCGTAAGCTCATCTGTTTAGATGATGAATTGAACAAGTATGCTCAACTGATCATTTAAAGAGATAAGTTTATGTAAGATCATGACCTGTGTTTTTGTAAGATGTTTTTGTAAGACTTACATAGATGATGCAGGTGGCCTTAGCTAATCCATGTTTCACTCATCTGATGGTTGTGAATGCTCAGTTGTTCAAAGTTCTTTAATCAGCTGATGGTTGTAAGAATTCAGCTCATTAAGTTTGTTCACTCAGCTGATATTTGTAATCCCTTAGCTGATGATCTCTTACACTTAGTCTTTTCTTTTTGATGTTCCTTAGTTGATGTCCTTTGACTGATACTTTAGAACACATCGGCTGATGTTTCCATACTTAGTAAAATTTCTATAAACTAATTCAAACAACACATGTTTGAATACTTTCTAAGTCATACTGAATTTAGGGTTTGGTTATCATCAAGTTCTATATATTTCAATAGACAGAGTTAATTATTAAGGTGAAGTGATTATCTCCTCTATAGAAAACATAATTAAGCTAATTTAAAGATTCCAGCCGCTGCACAATGACCAAAACTAGTTGGAGCTGAAGCTACCTGCTCCACGCCATGGAGCAGGACCCCACCCCGAGCACCATCGAAGTGCTCCACGCCGTGTGCCCTAATTGCACGCCGAGCTCTCTTGTTTTCTAGCTTCAAATATTTTCCAAGTCATTTCAAGTCATATCCCAACAATTAGAAACAATGGTCTCATTTGTTTATTAACATTTATGTTACTACTATAAAAACCTCAATCAGCTCAACCCTTTCAAATCCAGTTTTCTTAAAAAAAACAAAAGACAAAAAATGGAGTTGAAAGTAAGTAATGCGTGCGTCAAAAATTGAGTTGTGAGAATTAACCTCAGTTGTTAAACAAAAAACTAGGTTTGAAAGTTTAAAACTTTTAACACCATTTCCTTGAGTAAAAAACAGGAAAACGAATATTTAAATACATGTTCTTGTGTTTTTCTTTTAGTTATTATTGGAATTCATATCTTGTTTGTTTTGTATAGTATCACGTATTTTTAATTACGATGGTTAGTACATAATATTTTATAGTGATATAGTATCATGTATTTTGGTTTGAACCTAGGTAATACCGATGTTTTAACAAGGCTTAAAGACATTTAACCCCGATTTTTCAACCAATGTCGATTACCCAGATGTAAACCCTATATACATTTCAAAGAAGTATCATGTATTTTGGGGTATAGTTTAATATATTTTAAATAAGTAAACGCTATATATATTTTTCAAAAATGATGGTACGTGATGAACAGTAATAGTTTTTTTGTCATTTTCTATCTTTTCTTATACTATTTATTTATTAGTGCTACAACCTATTACATAATTGATGATTGTCTAAGTGGATAATACTGTTACCCAGATACATGAAATGAGGGGTTCAAGTCTTGGCACTATATTTTTCTTTCTTTTATTCATGATTAGATTTTAGGATAGTGGGTCCCTAATTCCTATTAATATGGCAGTATTTTAATGGAACGTAAGGTGTGTTTGCCAATGGGATTATAGGGGCTTGGATTCTAGTTTTCATAATCCCCAGTCCTTTAACCCCATTCGGGTGTTCAATTCTTGAGGGATTATTAAAACACAATCTCTCATAAGCCCCAAAATAAAAGCCTTTCAAGTAGCTTATGACCAGAGCTTGAGATTATCAATTAATTAGCCCAAGCTTTTACTCCAGCCCCTTTCGCCAAACACACCCGTAATATAATAAAAAGTGACTTTTTTTAATTTTATATTTTCTAATATTTTATGAGAGAAATTCAATTCACTTTCTAAAGTTAAATTCTATTCATCATGTCATTCTTTTACGTCATTATAGGGTCGGATAGGTTAGGGATTTCATATGGGTTATGTATCAAGATTAATGATAGAACTTTATATGTGTAACACCATGAGTATAGCATCAACCCAACCCAAATAAATCCAAATGCCACATCAGTTCCCACATTAGCTTTTTTTACTTCTTCCTTTTTATATTTAAAATAGCGAGATAGACCTTGCCTATCCTTTTAGTATAAATAGGGATATGGCTCTTTGTAATTCAAAGCTTTTGCAATACAAACTTTCTCATTCACAGCAAAGGTTCAAGGTGTAGTGTGTGTTTCTCTCTAATCTCCTTCACAAACACTTCATTTACGGGATTATCAATTGGTATCAGAGCCTAACTTGATCAAAGAAGTCTCGTGTTTGTTGCTGTGATCAAATAAAAGGTATTACTGTTGAGAATTCGTAGTTTACTTTTCAAAAATCGGAGATGGAAGTTTGATCAATTACGATCTGTTATTGATACTGTTCTACTCGAAATTGCTGTTTGATCGGTTTTTTATTCACAATTGAGGAATGAAGATGTTGTTCTAGACTTAATTTTCTTCTAGATTGAAGAAGTTCATTCGAAAATTCTGTTCTAGAAGCATCAATTCATTGATTTAATGGTAAGTTTCATTGTTCTTTAATCCAATTTACTGTTTACGGATCGAAGGAGGCATATTGAATCTACTGTTCAAAGGATTTGAGTGTTTTTGAGAAGTTTTGAAAAATTGATTGAAGAACACATGAAGATGATGAAGAATAGCTGAAAATAGAAGTTTGATCGAAATTCTTTGAAAATTTGAAGAGAAAGGTGTTTACTAGAAGACTTCGAGCTTGTCAATTAGAAGGAAATACACTTCGAACTTGTCCGTTACAACAAATTCCTTGAATCACGGAAAATGTTCAATTCAATTGACTTCGAGCATGCAATTGGGCTTCGAAAACTCATTAAGAATACTTCTAATACTAAGTGTGTAGGCTTTAAGCGCAAGTTTGAAAGATCAAATCGATGATCAATGAACCTTCAAGTAATGAATATAGAGATGAATATTGAGAGAGAATTGCACACACTTCACGTTAAATTGATATTGCATATATGGCTCAAACATACAAGTCATACCATGCCCATGGGACTAATAGCCTATTTATAGGCTACGCCTACCACATGGGCTTCATGGGCTTTTCTACATTTTTCTAATATTAACAATCTCCCCCTAAATGGAGAGAAAGCCTATTACATTGAAATGAAATGAAGAAGGTAAGTAATTACAAAGTAGACCTATTTCTTATACCGAACATCATCTGCCACCTCCTTATAATCCGCCCGCTGTCCAACGTCCTTTTGACCTGTTCAATGGTTCGTATCAGCCCAGCCATCTCAGTCTCACTTAAGTTAGATTGAACCTTTTCGGACTTTGCTTAGAGACGGTGAAATAACAGTTTAAGAGTCCCATCTGAGTATGCTATTAAGTCTATCATTTGAACCATGATCTTGTGAGCTCTTCTAGGGTTTGTAAATATGTAAGATGCTGCAATGGTCTGAGCAGATTCACCTCGAGTTGATTACTCTCGGCGCCAAATTGTAGATCATACTCTTGTATAAATTCAATAAATCTCCTCATATATTTCATTAGAGTTGATCGTCCTTGTTGTTCTTCATAGGACTTGTTGATCTTTATAGAGAGCTCCTCGTATATGAACTCAATGTCATGCAGCTTTACATGTTTGAAGTCTGCTTCATTGAGGGACATTTTCTGACAATCTGCTCTCTGGACATCATACACAGCAAATCTGTACCTTAATGATTTTTGAATGCTTACGTGAAGTACTTTACTGATTGGGTACTCTCACACTATCTGCTCCCTTGCGGTTTTGTATTCATTGAGAATGTGAGTATATCGTCTCCTTTGCGCATCATCAAGACCTCTCATTTATGGAGGAATCTTGTATGTGATTTGAGAAGTGTAGATGGTAGGGATCCAATCCTCAAGGTAAGCAACGTTCACACCATATTGGCCCCATATAGGCTTTTTCATAGCTTCCCTGGTGAACATATTGTGTCGATCAAGGCCTGGGCCTGATGTAGTAGGAATTGGACGTGCCGGTTGGACATTAGGAGGGATAGGCCAATCAGATGATGTTTGTCGTTGTAGTTGTGCCTGCTCAGCTTCTTGATTCTTCCTCATGATGTTGGCAGCAGATACCTGGAATTTCTTAGACTCAGGAGGAAACTGTTGATGAACCTCCTCCGATATGCCCCGGAGAACCCTTGTAAGAGCTAGCCTTTTGATGGTCTCCCCCATTTGCCTTTTGGTAACCAACTTCCTCGCAGGCTTTGCAACCCTTAAAGAAGCTGGCTTTTGAAGAGTTGGCATGGGCATATCCTCAAATCTGTCCATTATCTGGACCTCCTCGGTTCTTTCTGGTAGCTTTTCAAAAGAGAACCCTTCAATCGGTTTCAGTAATTCATCCGACTCATCCCTTTCATCAATATCGGCAGTTTCCATTTCAACTTCAAAAACTGGGATGGCAGGTTCAGTCTCAGATAGATGTTGATGCTGTTGTTCTGATTGTTGTTGTTGGTGTTGTGATTGTTGTTGTTCTGGTTTTGCCCCGATCCCCATTGTATCTGCAAGTCGTTCGGTCAAATGGGTAATGGTCAAAACGCGAGGTCTTTTCTCCCCCTCGTGGCGATCATGATCGGGATCATCATCATCACGCCTACGTTTTGACCCAGCAGCTTGGGATTTGCAAGTTGTTTCAAGAGTAGTTAGCCTTGTTTCCACCGAGTCTAGCTTTTGAAATACCACGTGACCCAGATCCTCCATCGAGTTTATGACTGTTTCTTTGAATTTAGATAGGTTGCTACCCTTATATGTTTGTTCATTGCAAAGGGTTTCAAGGAGATGAGAGTGACTATTTCAACACCAGAGCTGACAATGCCAGCTTCAATAGCGGGTGTAGCTTCCCGGCTTTTTGGGCTTAGGAGACCCTCAGCACTCTCCTTTTCTTTTCTCACCTCTCTCTCCTCTAGCACTACCTCTTCTTCTTCTTCCACCTCTTCCTCTTCTTCCACATAAGGATCAAAGTCATATCCTTCACTCCCTTCATCAAGAGGACCCGGTTGATTGCCATATAAAAATTCAGTTTCTGAGTCGAAGGCCTCGGGTAGATTTGGATATAGGTCAGAAAAGCTCAAATATTCCTCTTCAGCCACCACTGGCTTTTTGGATCGTTGTTCCTCTGTATTATCACGAACCAGTGCTGCTGCTCCAGGGGTATGATCAATCATAGCCAAAGTATCAGAGGCAAAGTCCGGAGTAGTTGAAGCTTTAGTAATTTCAGGTGCAGAGGATTCCTGCTGTCGTTCGGGATCAGGAAGCACATTAGAAAATGAATCCATCATTGCCTGGATATGTGCTGGGTCATACTCCGCCCCTCCCTCACTATGTATATCACCAACATCCCCTTCACCACCCCTCTCATCACTTTTATCTCTCGACTCTCCCCTCTCAGCTTCCCCCGCGGAAGTCTGAGGCCTAGTCACTATTACCTCATTGGGAGCTACCGGCCCTGGGGTAGGTGCAACCGGCTCTGGTTGCGCCAGAGGGTCAAGTCCTACACTCTCCCTATAAGCTCGCACTACTTCATTTGGTGCACAAAGGTCCAGGAGAGAAGCCGGAAAAGGTTGACGTTGAACCGGATGATCAGTGGTGAGAACCTTCACATACATAAACTGCTTAGGCCAGATTGAAGCATGATTTGGACTGCGAGAGTGTTCCTCATTTTTGTCCATTGCGAACTGGACCGTCATTGGCAAGAACCTTTGGTACGGTAGAAATATGCCCTTTGCACGTTTAAGATCGGAGAGTTTGCCTTCTACTTGTTGCACAAGATCAAGAAATATTAAAGTGGCATATCAATGTGTAGGTGATTAGCCGTAACAAAAATGAGTTTTATCTGGTTGGTGTTGGGATATTCATATCCGGTATGTTTCGGGGTGAGGCAATGTTGAAGAATGGTGAGAAAGGTATAGAATATGTGGGGAAGGTTGGCTCGTTTAAAGTGGGAACGGAGTTGTAAGTTCCCGATGTAACCCATTGCACGAATGGATACAAGGGTAGCTGACTCATCAGGCATCTCCTGAAAGTCAAGGAGAGGAGGCTTGCTTCTAGAGGTGGGGAGTGGAAGGATTTTGCGGAGTCGGCTGGCGGTAATGTTGAGGGTGAAGTGGTCTACATCACCACGAATTGAAACTCGACCAGTGTTAGGATTGGTATGGGTGTGAACTGTATTCTAGAACTGTTGCATATACAACTCAGGAACATGTGTTCCAGAAGTAGATGGATCAAATGTGAGAGCATGGTTCAGTGGGTGTATGCGGAGTATTTCGGTAATAATTGGGAAGTTTGGGTTTTTGAAATTGTTTAGGTTGATGAAATGGTTGTTATCATGGGTGACTACTGAAAGAAATTGTTTTCTAGGAAGGAGTTGGTCATCCGGGTTATGGGATTGGCTTGCTGTCGAAGAACGGTACGAGACAGAATCGTCTTCCATAGCCATAATAAGTCATGTAAGAATAGCCAATGGGTTAGAAAGTTGAACATTCACATGTGAAGCTTTTGGTCAAAACCCAAAATTTTATAACACCCGAAATTCCTTCATTGATGAAGTGTTAATTTGTATGAACAAAAATGTGTTTTGACACATGTTTTACAATGAATACATGTTTCGAAACATTTTCATAACACTGAAAATTTTCCCATTTTTCTCATAACATGAAGATCTAGCCAAAAAATGAAATCAAAGCCATGTTCAACCACACGAAGAACACCAAGAACACTTTTCAAATTTTGTTAGTTTTTCATTGATGAAAACATTGTTCTTGTGTTCCTAAGAGCCATCGCAAGGCTTGTTTTTGTTAACACCATTGTTTGATGGTTAAACAATGCTTTGGAAGTTCAAAAAGTGATCTTCCGAGTTCTACAGTAAACACTTCGTTTTTGTTCTTTTAAGTGTGAAATAGACATGTTTTGTTATATACTTGAGTATACCTTTAGTAAATGAGCACTTTTATCACAAAAATCAAAATTTTGGCAGCAATGTTTGAACAAGATTCGGTAAAATCGTAACCGGAGATTCTTGTAAATATGATAATAGGAATGCGTAAAGAATACGTTTACGAACTGCCACCTATTTATAGTAAAATATTCAAACGGTAACATTTGAAAAATTCACGCTCGAAGTGTGAAGGGCTTCGAAGGTGAAAAACGCGCTCGAAGTCTTCTATCGAGCATTGTTCACTTCGGAGTCCAAAGGGCTTCGAGTTTGAAGTGTGAAAGCTTCGAACTCGAAGGAGGTTGATTTTAGTCACTATTCATGTCCGCTCGAAGTGTATATGGCATACACTGTTTGGAATTCGAAGTCTACTAGCTTCGAATTGATGCTAGTAGACACGCTCGAAGTGAATGTGGATTTCATGATTTCGTAATCGAAGTCAACTAACTTCGAATTGACTCCTCCGAACACGCTCGAAGTGAACTTGAAATTAAGGGTTTCGAGTTCGAAGTGCTCTGACTTCGAATTTGAATTAAAGAGCGCTCGAAGTCCACTTTTGATTCTTTGCTTCGTGTTCGAAGTCCATAGACTTCAAATTAAAGTTGTGAATTCGAAGAGAATAAAATCTTTTTGTATTTTTCAATTTTCAAAGAAATAAAACATATTTTTGATGTTTTTCTTTGTTTTGTGAATGTTTTTGGTATTTTCTTTGATTTTTGAAATGTTTTTTTTATTTTATTTGATTTTCTCCCCTTACAAGCATGCGTAACTTGTACGAATGATTGACACTCCCCCTCAAATTGTGGTTCGTTTATCTGCATAATGAACAAACATAGTGAACTACCCACTCAACAAATGACTGATAGTCAGACTTTATAATTCAACATACCCAATTTGGATACTAACTCAATAAAACGAGATTCGTCTAATGGTTTGTAAACGGATTAGCCAGTTGATCATCAGTCTTGACATATTGAAGTTCTATTATACCTTTTTCCACATTATCTTTAATAAAATGATACCGTATGTCAATGTGTTTGGTCTTTGAGTGGTGGTCTGGATTGCATGAGATGGCAATGGCAGATTGTGAATCACACAGTAAAGGTATCTTGTCATAGTGTAGGCCAAAATCAGAGAGTTGAGTCATAACCCACAAACTTTGAGAGTAGCACATTGCAGCAGCAACATATTCAGCCTCAGCAGTTGAAGTAGAGACACAATTCTGTTTCTTAGAAGCCCAACACACTAACCGATCTCCCAAAAAGTGTGCATTGCCAGATGTACTCTTTCAGTCAAACATGCAACCAGCATAGTCGGCATTTGAATAGGCATATAATTGTAGACTAGAATACCTTGGATACCATAGACCTAGATCAGGACTCCCCTTGAGATACTTGAATATTCTTTTGACTGCCAGCAGATGTGATTCCTTTGGATTAACCTGGAATCTAGCAAATAAGCATGCAGAGAACATTATATCTGGTCTACTAGCCGTTAGATACAGTAAGAAGCCAATCATACCCGTATAAGTTTTTAAATCAGCTGCTTTTCCGTCAAGATCAGCAGACTGTTTAGCTTTTGAAGACATGGGGGTAGATAGTGAAGAACAACTAAGTATGCCATACTTCTTCAACAAGTCTTTAATGTACTTGGATTGACTAATGAAGATGCCATGACTCAGCTGTTTCACTTCAAATCCGAGAAAGAAATTCATCTCTCCCATCATAATCATCTAAAAATGATTTTGCATGGTATATGCAAACTCATCACTGTACTTTGGGTTTGTAGAACCAAAAAAGATGTCATCCACATAAATTTGTACTATGATTAAATCCTTTCCTTTGGCTTTAGTGAACAGAGTGGTGTCGGTTTTTCCTTTGATGTACCCCTCACTCAACAAATATTCAGACAGGACATCATACCAAGCTCTCGGGGCTTGTTTTTGTCCATATAGGGCTTTGTCTAGAATATAAACATGTTGAGGGTATTTGGGATTGACGAAGCCTTCTGGCTGAGACACATGTACCTCCTCCTTGAGGATACAATTTAAAAAAGCTGTCTTAACGTCGATTTGAAAAACCTTGAAGCTTTTATAGGCAACATAGGCTAAGAATTGTCGGATAGCCTCTATCCTAGCTACAGGAGCAAAGGTTTCATCATAGTCGATTCCCTCCTGTTGGTTGTAACCCTTAGCAACCAGCCTAGCTTTGTTTCTAACCACTGTTCCATCGGAATCCCGTTTGTTCTTAAAAATCCACTTGGTACCAACCACTAATTTTCCCTCTGGAAGTGGTACCAATCTCCAAACTTTGAGTCTTTCGAACTGGTTCAGTTCTTCTTGCATTGCGATGTCCCAATCTACATCGTGCAAAGCATCGGAGACTTTGGTGGGTTCTATCATATATAGGAAACTAGAATAAAGACACTCATTCGTCATTGCAGAACGAGTTCTTACTCCATCTTGAACATTGCCTATTATTTGAATTTCGGGGTGGGATTGTGTCCATCTTTTTCCTCGGGGGTTTTGGATCGAAGGAAAGAACTCATTTAAACGTTGTGAGAGTTCAATGTCTTCCGCTGTTGATATTGGGTCTGAATCATAGACTGGAGTTCCCTCATAAACCGGCTCATGAGGAACTATGACTGGATTGACAGTTGATGTAGACGGAGAATCCACGGTTGGATACAAAGATGAGTTGTCAACCTCCGTTGCAGTTGTAGCAGGAGACACTGCATCATTTCTGTCACCAGCATTTTGAATATTAGATTTAGACTGTAAGAAATCAAATAAGAAATCTAAGATGTGTTATGAAGAGTTTGG
The DNA here is from genome assembly GCA_038502395.1 of Dittrichia graveolens. NCBI lineage: Eukaryota > Viridiplantae > Streptophyta > Magnoliopsida > Asterales > Asteraceae > Dittrichia > Dittrichia graveolens. The sequence goes on along the minus strand of JARJIL010000003.1, from coordinate 33,269,746 downwards.
ATTTTTATTTGTTTCTTTTCTTTGAAGAACTGGTTCTTAACTGATTTGTCCAGAAATCAACTCAAACCATAAATGATTGTTTCGAATATACAATCGATTTCGAGATGAATATAATCAATTTTAATACGAAAAACACTTAGACCTCCATAGCTTCGATTTCTGAAATAGTAATCTTCTTCGATGATGATTGTTAATCAATGATTTACCCACTCAAGAGCCAACTTAGATAAAGTTAGGCTCTGATACCAATTGAAAGATCAAATCGATGATCAATGAACCTTCAAGTAATGAATATAGAGATGAATATTGAGAGAGAATTGCACACACTTCATGTTAAAATTGATATTGCATATATGGCTCAAACGTACAAGTCATACCACGCCCATGGGACTAATAGCCTATTTATAGGCTACGCTTACCACATGGGCTTCATGGGCTTTTCTACATTTTTCTAATATTAACAAAGTTTGGACTTCGAAAACGCAGATAGAAGACTTCGAAAACTAAGGGTGTTAATTTCCTTAGACTTCGAGCACCTTTCCTTTAACCAACAAATGCACTTCGAAAACTAAGTATTAGTTTCTTTGCACTTTGAGCGTAAACCCAAACCTCGAATTCACAAAAAAGCAACTTCGAAGACAAAGTAATTGTATACCTCGAGCGTGTGAACTACTTTTCGAATTTGAAACCTAGTTCGAAACTCATAATTCGAAAACTTAAATCCCCTTCGAACTCAGACTTTGCATTTGAGAAAGATTACTTCGAATTCTGACTTTAAATTCGAAACACAGCCTTGTTCATTTCGAATTCGCAATTCAATTTGAAATCCACTTTGAAACGAAAACCTACTTTGAATACTTACGACCAACGTTACAATCCACTTCGAACATATTCAATTCACTTTGAACAAGTAACCAAAACCAAATTAGAATTACAACTTTGAACACAATCTCTACCCTACTTCTCAAGTAAACGATCATTTCAAATCAACTATGAAAATGTCAAGTTTAAGTGAGATACTTGCAATCGGTACCGATTCCAAAACCCCTTTCCTTTCCCGCAATGATTACCTTGTATGGAAGGGTCGGTTCATGGATTTCTTAGAACACAATGAAGTATACGGAGAGTTGATGATAGACTGCATTCTTAACGGAGATAAAAAGTATTACCGAGTCATTAACACACAACTTGACAACAATCCCCCCATTCTAGGTGTTACTAGAGAGAATACACTTGATGAACTCACAACAACGTAGAAAGAAAGGAAAATGGCAGATAGAATGGCTAGGTATTACCTGAAACAAGGACTTTCTTCTGAAATGTATATGAAAGTCGATAGTCTAGCCACTGTGAAAGAAATCCGGGATAAAATCAAGAGACAGCTGCAAGGTACTGAGCAGGGAGCGCACATCAAGAGAACTCAGCTGGTTAACATGTTTCATGAATTCACTACTAAGGATAATCAACCAATGATAGATACCTACAGTTGTTTTTGCAAATTGAAAAACAAACTACGCACGAACAAGGTAGAACGTACATATCTTGGCATCAACTGTGTCTTCCTGAGAGCTCTTGGTCCAGAATGAAAAGAGCATGTCAAATTATACAAGCATATCAACAGAAATTTGACAATTGTGGCGTATTACAACATATTTGATGACTAGCAACTGTACCAAGATGAAGTCTCTAAATCAGTTCCCAAAATGTCTGCTGATCTTCTTGCATTATTTGTTGTAGAACAAAGCTCTAGAGAACCATCAAGAGCTCAGAACTTTAAACAAGTTGCAATATCTAAGGTAGATTCTGATGAGTCAGATGAATATGAGATGGAGCAGGTAATTAAAGCAATGTCCTTCATCACCAAGGCATTCAAGAACAGTTATTCTAAGACCAACAATCAACAACACTACACATCTGGGTCCTGTAGACCATATACATTCAAAGTACAAACCTAGGTTCGCCATGGAAGAAAAGAAAGATGATAGAAAATGTTACAATTATGGGGGCAATGGCCATTATACAAAAGATTGCACGCAAAAAAAGAAGAAAGACGCCGAGTACTACAAACAAAAGCTCAAATTGTCTAAAAAGAAAAGTGCTAAAAAGGCCATGATAGTTGAGGAAGATCAATTTCTGTCTAACACCGATGACAGTGATCTAGATGAAGAAACTCAGGTACAATTCTGTTTGATGGCAAATGTAGAAGATTAAGATGGTGAGTATTCTGAGGCTGATGCTGAACCAGAACCAACATTTGACAACTCAGATGCTGAAAATGAGATTGATGAGGAAAAAGAACAAAAGGTATATTCTAATTCTCTTACATGTGAAGGTTTGAGCATGGAACATGTTCAAATAATCATAGATCGAATGAAAAAGTTGGAACGCAAAGTTCAAAAATCAAACCTAAAGAAAGATAAAACGAAACAAATAATAAGAAGGCAAGAAATGGAAACTCATCAATTGATTGAACAAACAGATAAAGAGTTATCCGAATTGAATCACTGAAAAGGAAAGTGAACTACTAGAATTAACAACAAACATGAGTATCACAATTCATGACTTAAAAGCTGAAAAGATAAGTGCTGAAAACGACATATAATTTATCAAGAAGGAAAGAGGTGACCTTTATTCGAAAATAAAAGAACTTGAAGATACGTTGATAAAAAGAGAACAAAGTGAACAAACAATCTTCTTGAAAAAATGCAAAGAACGCAAATTCACCAAGTGGACTTATGAGGGTGTTGGTTATGAAAATTTAAAGATCAGTGAGAAGGTGACATCAAAACAGCTATATGACTTTGAGTTGATGAATGACGACATAACAAAAAGAATGATATTTATTGGTCAAGAACAAGAAATGGTTGAAGAAGATAATAAAAGAAGTTCAAAACAAAAAGTTGAAATTCCTTTTGATTTAAAATGAGAATGAATCTAATTCTACTGGGTCTCAAGAACCTAGTGAATCAAATATTCCATCTTTTGCTTACTCCCAGGAGGAGTTATATGCATCTGAAATTGTTAAAGTTGAAAGAGTGTACATTCCACAAATGAAATTACAAAAACATCTCGAAACACTTGAGATGCATTCTGTTAAAACAATAGTGATGAGTCATTTGAAGAATATATTGTCAAAATCTAAAAAATGAACTCCGTGTCACTATCCAAAGAAAACCTTATCACATTCTTCAACAACCATTTCGGACTCCACACCTTCAACTATCTCGTCCATTCTGCCAAAAGGAAAGATGAAAGTAGTAGAAGCTCCTCGTCAACATCTTCGAGTACCTCATCCTCGTGATCAGCCATCTACAAGCAGGCAACCGAATGCTATTTCCAAATTACATCTCCAAATTGTTAATAAAACAAAAGTTCAAATACATAAACAAAAACAGTGTGTCAATTTTGTTGATGACAATCGTTACAAACACTCAACTGATAGATTTTCTCATTGTACAGATATACAGGCGGGTGATAAGCATGTGACAGAGAGTAAAATGAAGAAAATATGGAGAAAAGTACTACCTGCGTCTGCTAGGGTTTGTACGATTTTTTCAGAAAAATGTCATCAAATAGCTACATTTGCATATCAACGTAATTTTGAAATTGAAAACGAAAGAAATCTTGTTATGAATTTTTGTATGAGTAATGGATGTCTACATGGTCACTGTGAATTTAATTGTTCATGTGACAAATTGATAAAAACATTTGGCATAAAACCATGTGAGAATTGGAGAGTTCCATATGAAAATCAATGTCATTTCCCATTCATAAATTCGAAAGGTGTAATTATTCATCAATGGGTTACAAAGCACGCATGGTACATGATGAATCGCAGGAATTACACGAGTCGCTTACTCATAGTACGAGAACTAGAAGCATACAAGCGTGGAGGATACAAAGAATTTCTCAAGACATGGTTTTCAACTGAAGAACGAAAATTGAAACCAAATCCTTCACATAAACCGAAAATGCAATCTTTTAGCTTTCATAAAAAGCAACAAACACCAGTTCCCAAATCCAAACAAATACCAACTCAAACAAAGTCCAAACCAATTTTAAAACGAAAAAACCAAAATTAGGGAAATTCATTTCTAACATTGAAACCCAAATCACAGATTCAACGTCAAACAAATTCATTCTAAAAGTGGAAACCAAAGTCAAAGACATAAACTCTAACTATTCATCCATCTCTAGTGAGGGAATTTGTTAAAATTCCTCTTCAAATTGTTCGGAATTTTTTTCCTGATCCATATTGGATTAAAAATTCAAAGTCCAATGCGGAAGAATGAAAGAAATAGTGGATCTCAAAGAAAAATATTAAATGTGTTGTAAAATAGGTTAATGATTTGGGTTATGCTAACATGCAAGGACCCACTGCAAGATTGGGACCTAAATCTTCTCTTTTCTCAATGTGTAGGAACCTAAATCTTCTCTTTTCTCAATGTGCAGGAACCTAATATTTGGTACCTGGACTCGGGTTGTACAAAACATATGACGGGCGACAAAAATCTTCTCCAAAACTTCGTTCCTATATACTCTGGGAATGTTCGTTTTGGGAATGACAATGTTGCACCAATACTTGGGTACAGAGACATCGTCAAGAAAAATATAAAAATAAAGAAGGCTTCATTTGTATAAGGTCTGAGTCATAATCTCTTCAGTATTCGGCAATTCTACAATAAAGAACTGGAGGTTACATTTAAGAAGAATTCTTGTTACGTCACAACCGAAACTTGGGATGCACTTTTGTCTGGTACTCGAAAGACCAATCTTTACTCAATTGACTTGAACAACTATGATGTAAAAACATCAGTGTGCTTACTTAGCAAAGCCGCATCGGAATCTAACTTGGAAGTGGCACACGAAGCTCTCTCACCTTAATTTCAATAATATCAACAAACTTATGACTAGGAATTTGGTGAGAGGCCTGCCAATGTTAAAATTCAACAAAGTGAAAGCTCAATCCCATGATGAAAACTTCAAGTAATAGTGTAGAGAGAAGATGATATTTGAGAGAAACACACACTACACCTTTTGCTTTTAATATAAGTAAATCAATTATGTGCCAAAAGCTTTTCCAAGAGTTACAATGGCCAAGGGCCAAGGACTTATTTATAGGCCACGCCTTCTAATAAGGCTTTTCTACATTTTCTAAAATTAACAATCTCCCCCCAAATGGAGAGAAAGCCTATTACATGAAAATAGCAATGTGGAAAGATAGTAATTACAATAAAGACCTATTTCTTATTCCAAACATCATCTGCCACCTTCAAATAATCTGACGACTATCCAACGTCCTTTTAACAGTGTCAATAATTCTTATCAACCCAGCCCTTTCCGACTCACTCGTAGTTTATTGTTCTTTGTCAGACTTTTCCTGGAGTCTGTTGAACAACAATTTCAAAGTACCATCAGAGTATGCCATCATGTCCACCATCCGAACAAAGATCTTTCGACGACGTTGGTTGATGAAGACGACACCTCTATAACCCGCAAAGCTTGGATGATTTTCATTAATAATGTTTAGCTCTTCTAGGGTTTGTAGATTAGGATGGTTTTGCAGAGGTCTGAGCAGATTCACCTCGAGTTGATTACTCTCGGCTCCCAATTGTAGATCATGCTTTTGTATAAATTCATTAAATCTCATCATATACTTCATCAGAGTTGATCGTCCTTGTTGTTCTTCATATGACTTGTTGATCTTGGTGGATATCTCCTCTTATATGAACTCAATGTCATGTAGCTTGACATGTCCAAAATCAGCCTCATTTAAGGAGATTTTCTCACCATGTGCTCTCTGTACATCATAAACTACCTTAAAGATTTTTGCATGTTGACGTGAAGTAGTTTGCTGATCGGGTATTCTGACACAATCTGCTCCCTTGGTGTTTTATATTCATTAAATATATGATTGTCTCGTCTCCTTTGAGTATCATCAAGACCTCTTAGTTCTGGAGGAATCTGGTCTCTGATTCGAGAAGTAAAGATGGTAGGAATCTGATCCTCAAGGTAAGCAGCGTTCACTCCATATTTTCCCCGTAGAGGGTCTTTCATAGCTTCTCTAGTGAACATATTGTGTCTATCAAGGCCTAGGTCTGATGAGATAGGAACTGATGGAGCTGGTTGGACATTCGAAGGTAGTGGCCATTTAGATGATTGTTGATTTTTCCTGCGGATGTCGGCAGCTGACACCTGGAATTTCTTTGATTTAGGAGGGAATAGTTGATGAACCTCCTCTTATATGCCTTGGAGGACTCTTATGAGATTGAGTTTCCTGATTGCTTCCTCTATTTCTTTTTGGTGACCAACTCCCTCGCAAGCTTTGCAATCCTTGAAGAAGATGACTTTTGAACAATAGGCACCAGCATATCCTCAAACGTGTCCACTATCTGAACTTCCTCGGTTCTTTCTGGCAGTTTGCCAAAGGAGAAATCATCTATTTGTTTCAGCAACTCATCAGACTCACCCCTTTCACTGATATCAGTAGTTTCAGTTTCAAATTCAAACATTGGGATGTCAAGTTCAGGTTCAGTGTGTGTTTGTTGCTGTTGTTGTGGTTGTTGTTGTTGCATTTGTTGTTGTTGTTGCTGAGATTGTGGTTGTTGTTGCTGAGATTCTACCCCGATCCCTATTGCAAACGCTAATCATTCTGTTAAAGGAGTGAAGGTCAAAACACATGGTCTTTTCTCCCACTCGTGATGATCATGATCATCGTCATCACGCCTGCGCTTTGACCTAGCAGCTTGGGATTTGCAAGTGGATTCAAGAATGGTCAACCTGTTTTCCACCGAATCCAGTTTCTAAAAGACCACATTGCCCAGATCCTCCATTGAGGTTACAACGGTTTCTTTAAATTCATTCAGATTACTACCCTTGTAAGTTTGTTCATTCTGAAGGGTTTGAAGGAGATCTAGGTTCTATTCACGGTCTGGGGATCTCTCCAGCAACCGAGCATAAAGTAGGGATTTCAAAGTGTGAGTAGATAAGCCCGACCCATCATCAACCTTTGTTTTTAAGGAAGCAAGTGTCTACTTGATTTCGAATAAGCGTTCTGTGATCGGGTTGAGGGCCTCCTACAATTCATCCTTTGTAACAAACTGAGACTCACTAAGAGTAATCGTTGAAGTCTCTACCACAGAGGCAGAGCTACTCCTGTCAGCTGTTGTGGTGTACGCTCCGGCGAGATTGCCACCTGATCCTCGAATGGCACCTTCAGTATTGCCACCTACAAGTGTTCTGGACTATTGTCTACTAAAAAATGTCGTAATATGTGCAAGTGTATTTTGGTGTCTAGAAAAAAATGCAGATATATGCGGTATGTCGATGTGCGTAGAACGAACGGTCTAGGTCGGGTGAGGCAGACCTCTAGTTTCAATACCAGCCATCTACAAGTGAGAGACCGATAGAGTATATGTTAGTTCTCTGTGAGTTGAAACAAACATCTGTTGAGAGATACTTGAGTGGCTAGAAGGGAAAGTGTGCATTGTTTAGATGACAGTGACTGTTTCAATACCAGAACTAACAATGTCAGCTCCGGTAGCAGGTGTGGCTTCCCGGCTTTTTGGGCTTGGGGGTCCCTCAGCACTCGTTTGTTCTTTACTCACTTCTCTCTCTCCTACCTCTACCTCTTCCTCTTCCATTTCGCTTTCATACTCATCATAGACATCCAGATCAGGATCAAATTCATGACTTGCACTTGTTGTATCAAGATAACCCGGTTGATAGCCATACATGAATTAAGTTTCAGAGTCAAATCCCTCGGATAAATTTGGGAATATACATCAGAAAAGCTCAAATCCTCATCCTCTGTCACCAATTGCAGTTTTGCTCGTTGTTGCGTAGTGTTATCAATGACCAGAGGTGCTGCACCAGGAGTATATGTGGTCACAGGAGTATATGTGGTCTGGGCGATGGTGTTCGTTTCAAAATCAGGTGCCACTGAACCAGCATGCAAATCAGGGGAATCAGATTGTTGTTCAGGGTCGGGGAGCACATTTGAGAATGAATCAATCATAGCTTGTGTCTGTGATGGATCATATTCAGCCCCTCCCTTACTATGTGTTTCGCCCTCATCCCCTTCACCACCCCTCTCTTGGATTTTCTCTCTCTGCTATCCCTCTCAGCTTCCCCCGTGGAAGACTCTCGCCTAATTACTATATCCTCACTTGGTGCTACAGGCCCTGGGGTAGGTACAACCGGCTCTAGTTACACCATAGGACCTAATCCTACGCTCTACCTATAATTTCTCACAATGTCATTCTGAGCACACAGGTCTAGTAGAGAAACCAGGAATGGTTACGGTTGAATAGGATTATCAGCAGTCATAACTTTGACATACATAAACTGTGTTGGCCTGATAGCAGTATGATTTGGCCTTCGAGGTATCTCCTCATTTCTGTTCATTGCAAGTTGGTACGGCAGAAATCTGCCCTTTGCTCTCTTTAGATCAGAGAGTTTGCCCTCCACCTACTGGCATAATATCAAGAAAAATTAAAGTGGCATAATCAATATGCTAGTGATTAGCCGTGTTAGTCCCATGTTTAGAATAGTTAGATTTGATGAGACAAACTATCGATATGTATAGATGATAGGTTAAGAGTTAGGAATTATATAAGTTTGTTATAGACTGACTAGTCAGCTGAAGCTGAGTAGTTAGCGTATAAACAGATATAGAGTTTTCTATATAAGTACTAGATACCATGACGTGAGAGAGAGAGAGAGTGTGTGTGTTTGCGGTTTTGTATGTGTGTGTTTTGCTATGTTTGACCAAAGTCAACTCACCACATATATATATATATATACTCACGTACAGCAGAGGCGGTTGCCTCATTCCTTCATTAAAGGTTTTCCTTAAATATCTATACTTGACACATACATACATTTAACATGCATGCACACGTACATACATACACATAAACACATATACAAATACTTACTCATTTAATTCAACAAATATACACATAATACTTCTTATTACAATAACTACGTACATCTACGTACAATTACAACTAAGCCCAAGTTGAGGATGTTACAAATCTACCCCCTTAAGAAGATTCCATCCTCGGAATCTACTCAGTGATAAACAGGTGAGGGTATCTTGCCTTCATCTCGTCCTCAACTTCCCACGTCTGGTTTAGACCTAAGTTGTGATTCCACTTCACAAGGACTAGTTTAATCATCTTCTTGCGTAGCTTCTTGACCTTCGTGTCAAGAATTTCAACAGGTTCTTCAACTAGTCGCTTGGAAGAGTCGACTTTCAACTCCTGTAAAGGAATAATCTGTTCTTCCTCAACGTGGCACTTGCATAAGTAGCACACATTAAAGGTGTCGTGTATTCCAGATAATTCAGGCTGCCACTCTAGAGTCACCGTCTGATCATTCACCTTGCGTACAATCTTGAATGGGCCAATGAAACGTGGACTTAGCTTCCCCTTACGCCCGAAACGAATGACTCCTTTCCAAGGAGAAACCTTCAAGAACACACGGTCACCGACTTCAAATGCCGCGGGACGACGCTTCTGATCCGCGTACATCTTCTGTCGATCCTGAGCTGCTTTTAGCTTTTCAAGAGCCACATTCACTTTTTCAGAAGTAATCTGGACAATTTCAGGTCCAGCGATGTGCTTCTCGCTAGGCACCAACCAACAGGTCGGAGTGCGACATCGTCTTCCGTAAAGCATCTCGTATGGTGGCATTCCAATGCTGGAATGATATGAAATGTTATAAGCAAATTCAATCAATGGGAGATGAGAATCCCATGATCCACCAAATTCGAGTACACAGGCACGAAGCATATCTTCTAACGTCTGTATCGTACCGCGGATGATAGGCAGTGCTCAGATGAACATGAGTGCCAAGTTCGCGTTGCAGACTCTGCCAAAAATTTGAGACAAACTGAGAGTCACGATCTCATCGATATACAACTGGGCTAAACGGGTCAGCGAAGCAGACTCGTTTGTTGCCAAGAAATGAGCACTTTTCGTCAGTCGATCAACGATAACCCAAATCATGTCGTGCCCTCTAGATGTTCTCGGTAGCTTCTCACAAAATCCATCGTGATATTATCCCATTTCCACTCCGGAATGTCTAGTTGCTGCAGATTACCATAAGGTCTCTGGTGCTCCGTCTTCACTTGCGCGCAGATCTGACATCTCTCCACGAATGAAGCAATGTCTTTCTTCAGAGTTGGCCACCAGTATAACATCTTCAAGTCGTGGTACATCTTTGTAATTCCCGGATGGACAGATAATTTGGACTTACGGGCTTCCTGCAGAATCAGCTCACGGTTACCTCCCGCAGAAGGTACCCAAATCCTGGATTGAAAACTCTTCAACCCACGATTAACTTCGGCAAGCTGATCCTTTAATCTCTTCATTGTCTCAGCTTTCAGATTTCTTTCATGCAATGCAGTCTGATGAGCTTCCTTCAGTCGAGAAATCAAATCTGAGACAATAGTAATTCTCATGAACTTCGCTTCTGCTATTGGTCCTTTACGGCTTAAAGCGTCCGCTACAACATTGGCCTTGCCAGGATGGTAACGGATCTCACAATCATAGACTTTTATTAACTCCAACCAACGGCGTTGCCGCATCTTGAGTTCTTTCTGAGTTAAGACATACTGAAGACTCTTGTGATCTTTGCAAATCACACACTTTGTGCCATAAAGATAGTGTCTCCACAACTTCAGTGCGAAGACAACCGCAGCAAGTTCAAGATCATGGGTTGGGTAGTTCCGTTCATGTGATTACAACTGCCTAGAAGCGTAGGCAATCACTCTATCACATTCCGTCAGCACGCAACCCAAACCCACGTAAGACGCATCACAATACACCGTGAAATTCTCCGAACCCTCAGGCAAAGTAAGGATTGGAGCTTCACATAGCAGTCGTTTCAAGGTCCGGAAAGCTTCTTCTTGAGATTCCGACCAGACAAAAGCAACATCCTTGCGAGTTAGTTTGGTCAACGGACCCGCAAGCTTCGAGAAATCACGGATAAACCACCGATAGTAGCCAGCCAAACCAAGGAAGCTTTTAATTTCGGAAGGAGTCCGTGGAACTCCCCAATTCATCACAGCTTCCACTTTAGCTGGATCTACTTTGACACCGTCATGACATATAACATGGCCAAGGAAATGAACTTCCTTAAACCAGAATTCACACTTGGACAGCTTGGCATACAATTGTTCTCATCTTCCGTCTTTGAGTAAACAAGAATGTCATCAATGAACACAATCACAGATCTGTCAAGAAACGGATGACAAACCCGATTCATCAGATCCATGAAGACGGCAGGGGCATTGGTTAAGCCGAACGGCATAACCAGAAATTCGTAGTGACCATAACGAGTTCGAAATGCAGTCTTCGGCACGTCTTCTTCACGAACTCGTACTTGGTGATACCACGACCGGAGATCAATCTTAGAGAAGCATGTAGCTCCCTACAACTGATCGAAAAGATCGTCTATTCGAGAAAGTGGATACTTATTCTTTACAGTTCGCTTGTTAAGCTCCGTGTAATCTATGCACATTCGCATCGTTCCGTCGTTTTTCTTCACAAACAATACAAGAGCTCCTCATGGCGAGGAACTCGAACGAATAAAACCTTTGTCGAGCAACTCCTAAATTTGAGTCATCGTCTCTCCTATTTTAGAAGGAGCAAGACGATACGGAGAATGAGCCACAGGTGTAGCTCCTGGAATAAGCTCTATCTTGAATTCAACATCACGAATCGGAGGCAAACCCGGAAGTTCTTCAGGGAATACCTCAGGGTAGTCAGACACCACCCGAATATCATGAACTGGTCGTTTCTCTAATGTAGCATCAATAACGTATGCCAGATAAGAGTCACAACGTTTGGCAATCGACTTTTGAGCTTTAATCATGGAGACAATGGGAATATCAGAATCTCATCGTTCTTCACGTGCAACAACATAAGATCCATCAGAAAGAGGGATCTTAATCATCTTTTTGGAACAGATAATCTCAGTTTCACGCTTGCTGAGCCAATCCATCCCAATCACGATATCAAATTATGCAATGGGCATAACAAAGAAAGAAATAGGGATATTATTCCCGTCAATATAAATCACAGCTACTGTGAATATCTCTGTAACATAGACTACTTTGCCCTCAGCGACTTCCACTCTGAGTGGCTCAGTCAAAGGGACAACAGGTAATTGCAATCTTCTACGACACGCCACAGATACACAGGAGTAGGTAGCTCTAGAATCAAATAAAACACTAGCAGGAATATAATTGACAAGAAAAGTACCCGTGACAACATCTCTTGCTCCTCTGGCGTTGTCAGCCGTCATCTGAAAAGCCCTGCCTTTCATGCGGGGAGCGTCATCTCTTTTCGGTCCTCTAGAAGAAGAAGCCCCTTTAGCTCCAGCACCTTGTCTGTCTGGGCAATCAGTCAACTTGTGCCCAGGCTTGTGGCACCGGTAACAGACATCCTCTTTAAAACCACACTCAAACGTAGTGTGGCCCTTCTGCCCGTACCTCCAACAACGTCTGGTAGAGTTAGAACACTCACCAGAGTGGTATGTACGGCACGGATTACACCAAGGAGAATTAGGCCTCGGCTTCTTTGAGGAATCAGTCTTCCCGTCTGCTTAGGATTGTCCTTTGGAAGGACCCGATTTATCAGACGGATTGAACTTCCTCTTTGACCCTGCACCGGCAGATTCGCCCTTGCAGTATAGACGGTCACCTTCCAGTTGTCGGGCTATATCAAAAGCCCAATCCAGTTCAATAGCAGCCCGAACATGAGGGCGAAATTCCAGTGGCAGAGTTCCACAAACCGCCTTATCTTGGTGGTCTCATCAGGAATCAGATGGGGAACAAACCACATTTTGTCAGTAAATGCAGTTATGTGTTTCTCCAGTAAATGCTTATCCCCCTTTTGGAGATCATTGAAATCCCTCTTCATTCTTTCTAAATCATAATCGGTGCAGTATTTCTCCAGCACCTTCTCAGAAAATTGCTCCCAGGTGAGAGCATTCAGCACCTCCTTATTAACAGAGGCTTTCACCGTATCCCACCAGAAGATGGCACGGCCTTTCAGCATACGTAATGCATACTTAACGCAGTACTCGGGTTCACACTCGCACGATTCAAAAACTTGCTCCATTTCCCTGAGCCACTGTATAGTTGTGGGGTTATCACTCCCCTGGAACATCGGAGGATGGCCGGTCAAGAATTTCTTGTATGAACAAGTCTTGTGAGGTTTGTTCAGAGTAGCTTGCAATAAGAGCTCCTTTGTTACTCGAAGCTCCTCCTCCAGACGCCTTATAATAGCAGCTTGATCTGGCTCAGGTCTGCCACCACCAATATTGTGCTGAGATCGTTGATCCTCAGCCTAATGAGGCATGTGAGAAGCCTCATCTTCCATTTCTTTCAACGCTTGTTCTGTGTTGCCACGTTCGGCAGACATCTTATATCAACTTTCTATACGACAGAGAAAGAGCAGTTAATACTCAATCTCACTGACTGAACTTAACAAATACTCATACAATACTAACATACATTTAACTCTCACTCAATCCCCCCCATAGGAACACTTCTTTATGGTCGGGCCCGAGCTTGATATCGAATACTCTTACAAGTACTCAATTCACTCAAACTCTGGCTCTGATACCTAATTGTAACACCGCTTCTGAATTTAGTTGCTTTAGTGACAAAATAGATTTTAGCAGCGGAAATTTTTCTTTTTAAAACAACCAAACAGTTATTTACATTAATAACTTGTCAAAACACATTGGTGTTACCTAGTATAGGAACCGACCATATTATCTATTTACATTACATCACAAAATATAAGTGTTCCGCCCACAAGCGGCATTACATTCCCATAAGCAACCCGCCTCGCAGGCCAGCTAATCTTTACCTGAAAAGGGAAACATAGTATCATTAGCTACACTAGCTAGTGAGTACATACAATCATAAGCATCAATGTAGCAAGTCATGCGTCATATCATAAACAGTCATTGCTAGCTTAGCACATTGAAGTGTGCTGATAAGATCGGTAAGAGTCGTATCTTGTAGGGTAATCAATCCCGCTCAACAACTCAGACCGGGGAATCAGACACGACCAATCCGCGCTAGTGGGGGAGCACAAGGCAGTCCACCAAGCATCGTTCACAGAGCCAGAGGCTCTACAGGTAATCCAGCTACAATCAGCTGATCACCACTCACGTTAAGGCACGGTGGTTCTGCAAAACCTCGATCCGCGATGCACCCCGAATCACCGTTAAATCTAGAAATGACCGAAGTCCTGTTAGGATCCAGCTAACCGGCTGACATTAACCATGCGTGAGATAGTCTGCAGACAGGTCACATAAACATATACGTACGTTTGATCCCACCGGGATCCATCATCTTACATATAACATCATTAAGCAGTTATTCATGCATAGCTTCATATACTAACTAAGTGGTTCCAAACGGGACAAACTGGCATGCTCCAGACACATACTCTAACATCATGCAAGTCATACACTTACCTCTTTGAGCGTACGTGCAAAAGCAAGTTAGTCATACATAGTACATTCACATAGTCACTTAGTAGGCAATCCTTACTCTACTGAGTCTCATGGTCGTAGGCACTCACCTGAGCTATCACTAGGCACGGGTATTTTGCTTGAATCCATTAACAAGTTTACCTAGCATATCACATTGAACTCAATCATTCACATGTGCATTCAAGACTTTACAAAACAACATTTAACTTTGGACATACATAAATCCGCTGGAACTGTCAGATTTGGGGATGTCCGATAATCAACCATGAAATCCGATACTTAACACTCGGATTCCAATACTTACGAATTCCAACCATGCACACAAAATCCGACACTTGCTGATTCTGATACATAGAAGGAAATCCAATATTTCCATTGAAATCCGATACTTATCGGATTCCGACACTTAAAATCCGAAACCAAGGAAATCCGGTAGACTTGCGGATTCCAATGGCTACAAAACATGAAATCCGACAGAGTTGCGGAATCCGACACTTCTATCGGATTCCGATACTTACTTCGGTTTTCATCACATTCGGATTCCGACAACTTCATAGTTGCGGAATCCGACTGCTTCATCAACTGAAATTCCAACAACATCATTCAAGCATCCAAACAACTTTATTTTGGCATGCTTTAAGCCCAGAACATCTTGGGACATCATAACATCATCATCTAATCAATATAAACGCATGAAATCCCAACAAGAACACCATTCATGCAAAACCTACTTAGAAAGTGAGTTTCCATATTCTTCAAGATGTTCTTGCATGGATTCATACTTCTTAGCATGTTACACCCGATTCTAATCTTCTAAAAATCTTAGAATTATGTTGCTAACCTTTGAAGATTAACAACCGACTCCTTTTTTCTTCTTTTTCATAAATCCGATGGCAGCAAGAGATACCGAGAGAGAGAGAGAGTGTGTGTGTGTGTTTGCGGTTTTGTATGTGTGTGTTTTGCTATGTTTGACCAAAGTCAACTCACCACATATATATACTCACGTACAGCAGAGGCGGTTGCCTCATTCCTTCATTAAAGGTTTTCCTTAAATATCTATACTTGACACATACATACATTTAACATGCATGCACACGTACATACATACACATAAACACATATACAAATACTTACTCATTTAATTCAACAAATATACACATAATACTTCTTATTACAATAACTACGCACATCTACATACAATTACAACTAGGCCCAAGTTGAGGATGTTACACTAGCAAGCAATCAAGTCATATACCAACAATGGCGGCAATTTTCATGCGCTCAAAGACCAAAGGATTTTAGGTGAAAAAATGTGCTCGAAGTGGTCATGATGACCACTATAGACTTCGAAGTCCAAGAGACTTCGAAATCAAAGTATGAAGGCTTCGAACTCTAAGTGAGTTGTTTTGGACTCCGTTCAAAGGACTGTTCATAGGCGCTCGAAGTGTATTGATGATACACTGTTTAGAATTTGAAGTCTACTAGCTTCGAATTGAAGCTAAGAAACGCGCTCGAAGTCTAAAGGAAATGATGGTTTTGTATTCGAAGTCAACTGGCTTCGAATATGAATCCATGTATGCGCTCGAAGTCTTGATTTTCCTTTCGAATGTAAAGACGAAGTGTTTATTTCGAATGCGAGGCCTTAAGGGAATTTTTGAAGTCACTTGAATGTTCACTTAGAATTCGAAGACCAAGAGTTCGAATTCGAAGTGAATTAGACACTTAAGATTTAAATCTTTTTGTTATTTTCTCCTTATAAACTAAAAAAATTCAAATACTTTTGTATTTTTCAATTTTAAACTAAATGAAAACACATATTTTTTATATTTTTTAAACGTTTTGCATATGTTTTTGATATTTTCTTTGTTTTGAAGTATATACTCCCCCTACAAGCATGCGTAATTTGTACGGATGGTTAACACTCCCCTTCAGATTGTCCTTTCCCTTATCTGCAACATGAACAAACAAAGTGAAATACCCACTCAAAACAAATGACTGATAGTTAGACTTTATAATTCAACATGCCCAATTTGGATACTAACTCACTAAAGCGAGATTCGTCTAATGGTTTAGTAAACAGATCAACCAGTTGATCATCAGTCTTAACATATTGAAGTTCTATCGGACGTTTTTCCACATTATCTTTAATAAAATGATACCGGACATCAATGTGTTTGGTCTTTGAGTGGTGGACTGGATTGCATGAGATAGCTATGGAAGAGTATGAATCACATAGGAGTAGGATCTTGACATAGCTGAGTCCTAACCCATAAACTCTACGAGCAACACATTGCAGCAACAACATATTCAGCCTCAACAGTTGAAGTAGAGACACAATTCTGTTTCTTAGAAGCCCAACACACTAATCTATCACCCAAAAAGTATGCACTGCCAGATGTGCTTTTTCTATCAAGCATGCAACCAGCATAATCTGCATCTGAATAGGCATATAGCTGTAGACTTGAATCCCTTAAATACCACAGACCTAGATCAGGAGTACCCTTGAGATACTTGAATATTCTTTTTACTGCCGGCAGATGTGATTCCTTTGGATTAGCCTGAAATCTAGCACATAAGCATGTAGAGAACATTATATCTGGCCTACTAGTTGTCAAATACAGTAATGAGCCTATCATACCCCGATATGTTTTTAAATCAACTGCTTTTCCTTCAAGGTCAGAAGACAATTTTGTTTTTTAAGACGTAGGGGTAGATAAAGAGGAACAGCTGAGCATGTCATATTTCTTCAACAAGTATTTTGTGTACTTGGATTGACTGATGAAAATACCATGATTCACCTGTTTCACTTGTAATCCGAGAAAGAAGTTCATCTCTCCCATCATACTCATTTGAAATCGATTTTGCATGGTTAGTGCAAACTCGTCACTGTACTTTGGGTTTGTAGAACCAAAGATGATTTCATCCACATTAATTTTTACTAAGATTAGATCCTTTCCTTTGGCTTTTGTGAATAAAGTGGTGTCGGTTTTTCCTTTGCTATATCCCTCACTCAGCAAATATTCAGACAGGACATCATACCAAGCTCTCGGGGCTTGTTTTTGTAACATCCTCAAAACGGGCTTAACCGTGTCCGAATATGGTACGTCAATTATTCAATTCAATTGAATAATATAAATATGTATTCTAGGAAATGATATGAAATATGAAAAATAATAAATGAAAGGGTTATTAAAAATATTAATAAATATAGATAAAGATTATAAAATATCGAACGGTTTCACACGAGGATTCCAAAAATATCCTCGTTAGTTGAAACGGGTAAACGAGAGATGAGTCGTAAGTTGAAAATGGGAACAAAATACCTACTTGTGGATAATAATACCCACAAGTCGGTCCAACCCTTTTTGAATACACAGACTTCTCTACACACACGTATCACATACACACACACTCAAACTTATCTACTGTTCTGGCAAGATTGAAGAAGAAAGTCAAGGGGGATCATCAAACAACAAATTCCAGCAACAAATTAGGGGTGAAATCAGTCCACAAACATCATATTCTTCATCTCTAACCTAGTAAGCTCCAAATTCAACTCTTGTTCTTCATTCTTGAATTTTTGGGTTTTTGAAGAAAACTCATAAACTCTTGTTCCAGCAGCTAAGGAAGGATCAAAATAGTCCCACAAGTTGTTTCTAATCATCCTTTGATCATTGTAAGTGCCAATTAATCCTTGTTCTTGATTATGCCTTTCAAGACTTGAAATTCTAGGTTTACAAGTGGGTTCTTTGATTTAGCAATCAAGAACTGAAATTTATGATTGAAATAGGTTCTAATATCATTTATAAGTGTATAGGAACCAATTCCATGAATTAAAGTAGTGTTCTTGATGTGTTTTGAATTTTGGCTCAAATAGGTCAAAATTGGTCAAATACGGGTCAAACTGATTTTGACCTTCAAGAACTAAAATTTAGTGTTCTAATTGATCTTATAACTTGTTAGGATTGATTAGAACTCAATTGGTGCATTAGAAGTGGTGTTTATGCACAAATCCAATATCTAGCCTAAATCTGTTTTTACACATCAAGAACTGATTTTTAAGGTTCTAATAGGTTCATATGACTTGTATGAATTGATTAGAACATTGGTTTTGAATTGGAATGGTTGTTTTGCTTGAATTGGCTAAAATAGTGAAAAATAGGCCATAAATAGGCAATAAATTGGAAAATGATACAAAACAAAGAGTTTAAAGGTTTTGGTCAGTTGCAACACCTTCATATTAGGTGTATATGGTGTGTTGCAAGTTGTGGAATTGGTCTACACCAAGTTTTGGCCATTATGCGCACGTCTTTGTCCATTTAATTGTGATTTTCGTATGAATTAATTGGATAGGAGTTTTTGATGTTAGAAAGCTTCCACAAGTGTCAAATGGTCCTATGAAACACTAGATTTTTACCAAAATTGATTTGGAATTGAAATGAGCTAAAATGGGCTTGCTGTGAACAAAACAACACTAGCTGCAACTGCTGCACACTGGTCGCGGCGCGACACCCCTGCACACAGCCTAATGTGCTGTTTTGTGCCACGTATTCGCGTATTGTTGCTTGGGCTACTATAGTTAGTTAATAAATGGTAAAATAGCATCATTAGGGTATTGTTTCAAGTATCCTAGACGTTCCTCGCGTATTCAAATGATTGATGCGTAAGTATTGGTATTAATAAGTTGAATTGACAATCCGTGTGTGCCAAAGCAAGGTCTTTGCTTATTCTAGCCTACCAGGTGAGTGACGAATGACATAACAATTAATATACCTATAACATATATTAACAATGATCACAGAATTGTATACCATGATTTGTACACGCACTTGTTTAAGTGTAGGATTGCATGATAATGCTAGAACTTACCATGTTGACACAATGTAGTATACACTTGTTTAGGTGTATGCTATGATGATAAATGAATATATGCGCGCATTGATGATTGATTGATTGATGATTCGGTTGAATCATACTATCTGTTTGTGATCGGTACGGATCTATTGGGCAAGGTTTGCCCCGGACCAAGTTGTCCTACTTATTGGGCAAGGTTTGCCCCGGACAAGGTTTGTCCTCTTCGGGTATAGCTGCGGTTGTACAACAGAGGAATCTGTTGATTCCAAAATGCAACGGTGGACGCTTAACAGCTCCCCCACCGGTGCGGTTGATGTGTCTGGTACCCCAGTTTGGTGCATTGAGCCGGGTTAGCTCCCCTGCAAGATATGCTACCTCCTGACTAAGCCAGCTCATCGCGAGATGCTAGGATAGAACTATCTTAGCATGATTGATGATATGTGATGTACTTATATTGATTGCATGCTATTTGGTACTCACTAGCTATTATAGCTAATAGATGCTACACTTCACATGTGCAGGTAATTCTCAGTGAGCTCGGGAGCCTGCGGGTAGTTAATTGCTTTGGGAGGAACACTGCTTTTATGTTTAAACTCTGTTGAACTATGTATATGTCTGTTTAAGATAATGGTTAGCCGGTTATGTATTCCGTAACACCAACTATCGTTTGTGACATCATTTTAAATGTTTATATAGTTTTCCACGTGTTTTTACTTCCGCTATATTTTTAAATTATAAGACAGGTTTGATTGTTCTATTTACAGTCACACCCACGCAGTTTGAAATCTTAAATTGTATTTTAAAAAGAAAATTTGGTTCTCAAAATCACGGTGTTATAAGCTGGTATCAGAGCCTAAGTTTTAGTGAATTGGATACTTGGAAGAGTATTCAGTCTCAAATTCGAGCTCGACCATTATTTAAAGTGTTCCTCGGGAGGTATTGGGGTGTGAGAGAGATTGATATGATTCACATGACTAACATAGTTGTTGATTATTTGATTAACATGATTAATCAAGTATGTAAAAGTATACTAAGTATGTTTAACTTTAATGATCTAACAGAACTTAGAGATTGACTATGTCTGGAAGTGATAATCGGGAGGCGTATATTCGCGACTTGGAGGCTCGTCTTAAAGCCTCTGAGGAGCGTGTTCCCAAGAAGAAGATGGCCTTGGGATTAAAGGCTTTCATGATGTGTTCACCACCGACCTTTGAAGGTAATATGGATATGGTGATCGCAGAGCGGTGGATCCGCGATACTGAATTGGCCTTCGAGACATGTGAGGTTGATCAATCCAAAAAGGTGGCATATGCACGAAAGATGCTGCGAGGTAGAGCGGTGTATTGGTATGATACGGTGATAGCTTCTACACCGGCTGTTGTCCTCAACTCTATGATGTGGTCTGATTTTCTGAGGATTATGAGGGCTAAATATTGTTCAGCCCAGGCGGTAGAAGCTGTGGATAATGAGTTCCGAGCCTTGTCTAAAGGCAATCGATCTGTTGAGGAGCTCATCACTAGGTATACCGAATTGGTTCGTTTCGTGCAGGGTTCCTTACCGGACGAAGAAGCAAAGATTAACCACTTTGCACTTGCTCTGCCACCGGAGTATCGATCATCCGTCCGTTTTGACACTACTCTGGATAGGGCATTTGATATTGCACGCCGATATGAGACTGATCATGCTTCACAAGCTGGGGGAACTTCCAAAAGGAAGTTTGAACAGTCTTCTGGGTCGAAGGCTTCAGGTGGAGGATCGTGGCAGAGGCAACCACAACAACACCAACAGCAACAAGGGGGTTCGAGGTATAGTCCTTCAGATGATCTATGGTGTGTTGCGTGTCGATCTAGGCATACCGGGCATTGTACCAAGGATACTTTAAGGTGTCCTAAATGTGGGCAAAAGGGGCATACAGCTGAAAGTTATAAATATATAGATAATGTGTGCTACAAATGTTTCAAGCCGGGACACCGATCGGTTGACTGTAGGTCGGGTTCCAACACCGGATCAGGAGGAGCTGGTGGATCTTCCTCGGATCGGGGGAAGAATGTTGCACCTCGTGCACCAGGCAGGGCTTTTCAAATGACAGCCGATGAGGCTAAGGCTGCAGGTGATGTTATCACTGGCACCTTTCTTATTAATAATTCTCCTGCCTGTGTTTTATTTGATTAAGGAGCAACATATTCTTTCATCTCTGCATTCTTATGTGCTAAACTGCAATTGCCTATCTGCACACTGACTGATCCATTAAGCGTTGAAGTTGCTAGTGGTAGGATAGTCTTTGTTGTTCATAGAGTTCCTATTGCACTGATTGATATTGACGGGACTAGTTTCCCTGTTTCTTTTCTGGTTATGCCGATTGCTGGGTTTGATGTAGTAATCGGGATGGATTGGCTCAGCAATCAAAATGCTGAGATTATTTGCTCTAAAAAGATTATTAAAATTCCTTTCTCTAACGGGTCATATGCTGTGGATCGAGGTGAAGGAAGAACTTCTGAAAATCCATTGATTTCTATGATGAAAGCTCGCAAGTTTGTAGCCAAGGGATGTGAATCCTATTTGGCTTATGTTATTGATACACACATGGAGAAGAAAGCTGTAAATGACATTCGGGTAGTTTCTGAATACCCGGGTGTTTTCCCTGATGAATTACCGGGTTTGCTACCGGTAAGAGATGTAGAATATTAGATAGATCTTGTACCCGGTGCTACGCCTGTAGCAAGATCTCCTTATCGTCTTGCACCATCCGAGGTTTGCGAGATGATGACTCAGATAGAGGAACTTCTTGATAGAGGTTTTATTCGTCCCAGCTCTTCTCCTTGGGGAGCTCCAGTCTTGTTTGTTAAAAAGAAAGACGGGACGATGCGGATGTGCATTGACTATAGGGAGCTGAATAAGCGAACTGTAAAGAACAAGTACCCTCTTCCTCGTATTGACGATCTGTTTGATCAACTTCAGGGTGCTACTTGCTTTTCAAAGATAGATCTTCGTTCTGGTTATCATCAAGTCCGTGTACGCAATGAAGACATTCCAAAGACGGCTTTCAGAACGAGATATGGGCATTATGAGTTTCTTGTGATGCATTTCGGATTGACGAATGCTCCAGCAATATTTATGGATCTTATGAACCGTGTCTGTCGTGCCTTTCTTGACAAATTTGTCATTGTATTCATCGATGACATTCTTATTTATTCCAGATCTGAAGCAGAACACGAGACACATCTTCGCATAGTTCTTGACACTCTGATGCGAGAACAATTATATGCTAAATTCTCTAAATGCGAGTTCTGGCTCGAAAAGATACAGTTCCTTGGGCATGTGATAAGCAAGGATGGTGTAATGGTTGATTCAGCCAAAGTTGAGGCGGTGATGAATTGGGGAATTCCCAAAACCCCATCTGAGATTCGTAGTTTCTTAGGACTTGCCGGGTACTATCGGCGGTTCATCCAGAATTTCTCTAAGATTGCAGGTCCTTTGACGAAGCTTACACGAAAGGATGTTCCCTATTCATGGTCTGATGAACAAGATAAAGCATTCCAAACATTGAAACAACTCTTATGTCAAGCTCCAATTCTAACTCTACTAGATGGGTCAGAAGAATTTATTGTTTACTGTGATGCTTCTTACGCAGGTTTGGGAAGTGTCCTTATGCAGAAGGACAAGGTTATATCTTATGCTTCCCGCCAACTGAAGCCACATGAGAAAAGCTATCCGACTCATGATCTAGAGTTGGCAGCTGTTGTCTTTGCTCTGAAACTATGGCGCCACTACTTGTATGGCACCAAATGTGTGGTATTCACTAATCATAAGAGCCTCCAGTATGTTTCTACCCAGAAGGAGCTCAATATGAGGCAACGCAGGTGGATGGAATTGATTAAGGACTATGATTGTGAAATCAAATACCACCCGGGCAAGGCTAATGTGGTGGCTGATGCATTAAGCCGAAAGGGCTCCACAGAAACCGTTAAATTCATGAAAATTACTATTGTTTCTGATCTTATCACTCGACTGAAGGAGGCTCAGCAAGAAGCCTTATTAAAAGCTAATCTAAAGGTAGAAGTTATGGCTAAATTGAGGGAGCAGCTACAAGATGACAGCAGGGGATTGAAGACATACAGGTCCTGAATCTGGGTACCTAGCATCGGAGGGAACCGGGATCTAATCTTGAAGGAGGCGCACAGTTCTCGTTTATCTGTTCATCCTGGGTGCACTAAAATGTACCATGATCTTAAGGCACTTTACTGGTGGCCTACATTGAAACGTGACATTGCCTCCTATGTGGAGAAATGTCAGATCTGTTCACAGGTGAAGACCGAGCACCAAAGACTCTATGGTAACTTGCAACAATTACCAATTCCAGAATGGAAATGGGACAACATCACTATGGATTTTGTTATTAAATTGCCCAGGACTTCAAAAGGGCATGACATGATCTCGGTGATTGTTGACAGACTCACCAAGAGTGCACACTTCCTAGCAGTTAATGAATCTTCTTCTATGCCTCGTCTTGCTCAGTTATATATCAATGAAATTGTCGCTCGACATGGTGTTCCTCTATCTATTGTCTCTGATAGGGATACACGGTTTGTTTCACACTTCTAGAGCAGTCTTCAAAGGGAGCTCGGTACTCGTGTTCATTTGAGTACCGCATATCATCCACAGACAGATGGACAGTCCGAAAGGACTATCCAAACTCTTTAAGACATGCTACGCGCATGTGTACTTGAATACGGTGGCTCATGGGATTCTCATTTACCTTTGATTGAGTTTGCTTATAACAACTCATATCATTCTAGTATTGGTATGCCACCGTATGAGATGCTTTATGGTAGGCGTTGTCGCACACCTACCTGTTGGCTTGAACCAGGGGAGAAACAGTATGCTGGACCTGATCTGGTCCAGATTATTGCTGATAAAGTCAAGTTTGCACGGGAGAAACTTAAAGCAGCCAAAGACAGGCAAAAGATGTATGCAGATCCGAAACGTAGGCCGGTTACCTTTGAAATAGGTGATCGGGTATTCTTGAAGGTTTCTCCATGGAAGGGTGTTATCAGGTTCGGTAAGAAGGGGATATTGAGCCCGCGATACATTGGTCCTTTCAGAATCATTCAGAAAGTCAACGAGCAGACAGTATCGTTGGAGTTACCTCCAGAGTTATCAGGTATTCATAATACCTTTAATGTTTGCTATCTGCGCAAGTTCAAGGTAGAAGAAGATCAGATTCTACCTCTGCAAGACTTGAAAGTGGATTCTTCTACACGGCTCGTGGAAGAACCAATTGAAATTTTGAACACAAAGACCAAGCGGCTGAGGAAGAAGACAATTCAGCTTGTATTGGTCAAATGGAAGCATAATCTCGGATCGAACCTTACATGGGAGACCGAGGAGGATATGAAGGCACGCTATCCCCACTTATTTTCTGAAAAGCAGATTCCGAGGACGGAATCTTCTTAAGGGGGGTAGATTTGTAACATCCTCAAAACGGGCTTAAACGTGTCCGAATATGGTACGTCAATTATTCAATTCAATTGAATAATATAAATATATATTCTAGGAAATGATATGAAATATGAAAAATAATAAATAAAAGGGTTATTAAAAATATTAATAAATATAGATAAAGATTATAAAATATCGAACGGTTTCAAACGAGGATTCCAAAAATATCCTTGTTAGTTGAAACAGGTAAACGAGAGATGAGTCGTAAGTTGAAAAGGGGAACAAAATACCCACTTGTGGATAATAATACCCACAAGTCGGTCCAACCCTTTTTGAATACACAGACTTCTCTACACACACGTATCACACACACACACACTCAAACTTATCTACTGTTCTTGCAAGATTGAAGAAGAAAGTCAAGGGAAATCATCAAACAACAAATTCCAGCAACAAATTAGGGGTGAAATCAGTCCACAAACATCATATTCTTCATCTCTAACCTAGTAAGCTTCAAATTCAACTCTTGTTCTTCATTCTTGAATTTTTGGGTTTTTGAAGAAAACTCATAAACTCTTGTTCCAGCAGCTAAGGAAGGATCAAAATAGTCCCACAAGTTGTTTCTAATCATCCTTTGATCATTGTAAGTGCCAATTAATCCTTGTTCTTGATTATGCCTTTCAAGACTTGAAATTCTAGGTTTACAAGTGGGTTCTTTTATTTAGCAATCAAGAACTGAAATTTATGATTGAAATAGGTTCTAATATCATTTATAAGTGTATAGGAACCATTTCCATGAATTAAAGTAGTGTTCTTGATGAGTTTTGAATTTTGGCTCAAATGGGTCAAAATTGGTCAAATACGGGTCAAACTGATTTTGACCTTCAAGAACTGAAATTTAGTGTTCTAATTGACCTTATAACTTGTTAGGATTGGTTAGAACTCAATTGGTGCATTAGAAGTGGTGTTTATGCACAAATCCAATATCTAGCCTAAATGGGTCAAAATGGCCTAAATCTGATTTTACACATCAAGAACTGATTTTTAAGGTTCTAATAGGTTCATATGACTTGTATGAATTGATTATAACATTGGTTTTGAATTGGAATGGTTGTTTTGCTTGAATTGGCTAAAATAGTGAAAAATAGGCCATAAATAGGCAAGAAATTGGAAAATGATACAAAACAAAGAGTTTAAAGGTTTTGGTCAGTTGCAACACCTTCATATTAGGTGTATATGGTGTGTTGCAAGTTGTGGAATTGGTCTACACCAAGTTTTGGCCATTATGCGCACGTCTTTGTCCATTTAATTGTGATTTCCTATGAATTAATTGGATAGGAGTTTTTGATGTTAGAAAGCTTCCACAAGTGTCAAATGGTCCTATGAAACACTAGATTTTTACCAAAATTGATGTGGAATTGAAATGAGCTAAAATGGGCTTGCTGTGTACAAAACAACACTAGCTGCAACTGCTGCACACTGGTCGTGGCGCGACACCCCTGCACACAGCCTAATGTGCTGTTTTGTGCCACGTATTCGCGTGTTGTTGCTTGGGCTACTATAGTTAGTTAGTAAATTGTAAAATAGCATCATTAGGGTATTGTTTCAAGTATCCTAGACGTTCCTCGCTTATTCAAATGATTGATGCGTAAGTCTTGGTATTATAGGTTGAATTGACAATCCGTGTGTGCCAAAGCAAGGTCTTTGCTTATCCTAGCCTACCAGGTGAGTGACGAATGACATAACAATTAATATACCTATAACATATATTAACAATGATCACAGAATTGTATACCATGATTTGTACACGCACTTGTTTAAGTGTAGGATTGCATGATAATGCTAGAACTTTCCATGTTGACACAATGTAGTATGCACTTGTTTAGGTGTATGCTATGATGATAAATGAATATATGTTCGCATTGATGATTGATTGATTGATGATTCGGTTGAATCATACTATCTGTTTGTGAACGGTATGGATCTATTGGGCAAGGTTTGCCCCGGACCAAGTTGTCCTACTTATTGGGCAAGGTTTGCCCCGGACAAGGTTTGTCCTCTTCTGGTATAGCTGCGGCTGTACCACAGAGGAATGTGTTGATTCCAAAACGCAACGGTGGATGCTTAACAGCTCCCCCACCGGTGCGGTTGGTGTGTCTGGTACCCCAGTTTGGTGCATTGAGCCGGGTTAGATCCCCTGTAAGATATGCTACCTCCTGACTACCCCAGCTCATCGCGAGATGCTAGGATAGAACTATCTCAGCATGATTGATGATATGTGATGTACTTATATTGATTGCATGCTATTTGGTACTCACTAGATATTATAGCTAACAGATGCTACACTTCACATGTGCAGGTAATTCTCAGTGAGCTCGGGAGCCTGCGGGTAGTTAATTGCTTTGGGAGGAACACTGCTTTTATGTTTAAACTCTGTTGAACTATGTTTATGTCTGTTTAAGATAATGGTCAGCCGGTTATGTATTCCGTAACACCAACTGTCGTTTGTGGCATCATTTTGAATGTTTATATAGTTTGCCACGTGTTTTTACTTCCGCTGCATTTTTAAATTATAAGACAGGTTTGATTGTTCTATTTACAGTCAAACCCACGCAGTTTGAAATCTTAAATTGTATTTAAAAAAAGAAAAATTTGGTTCTCAAAATCACGGTGTTACAGTTTTAGTCCATATAATGCTTTGTCGAGAATATACACATGCTGTTGGAATTTGGGATTGACGAAGCCTTCCGGCTAAGACACATAAACTTCCTCCTTGAGGATACCATTCAAGAATGCTGTTTTGACGTCCATCTGAAAAACCTTAAAGCTTTTGTAGGAAGCATAGGCTAAGAATAGTCTTAAGGCTTCTATCCTAACTACAGGAGCAAATGTCTCATCGTAGTCTATTCCCTCCTGTTGGTTGTAACCTTTTGCAACCAGCCTAGCTTTGTTTCTAACCACTATTCCATCGGAATCCCGTTTGTTCTTAAATATCCACTTGGTACCAACCACTGATTTATCTTCTGGAGGGGGTACCAATCTCCTGACTTTGAGTCTTTCGAACTGGTTGAGTTCCTCTTCTATGGCAATGGCCCAATCAGCATCTTCTAAAGTATCGGAGACTTTGGTGGTTTCAATCATTGATAGGAAACTGGAATAAAGGCACTCATTTGCCGCTACAGAACGAGTCCTTACCCCATCTAGAGCATTTCCTATAATCTGAGATTCGGGATGGGATTGTGTCCATCTTATTCCTCGGGGATTCTGGATCGAATGAATGAACTCATTTAACCTGTTTGTGAGTTCAATGTTTTCCTCATTTGTTATTGGTTCTGAATCATAGATGGGAGTACCCTCATAAACCGGCTCATGAGGTACTATAACTGGACTGACAGTTGACGTAGACGGAGAATCCACGGTTGGATATGAAGATGAGTTGTCAACCTCCGTTACGGTTGTAGCAAGACACACTACATCATTCCCGTCACATGCATTAGGAACATTAGATTCAGACTGTAAGAAATCAAATACAAAATATAAATTGTGTTCGGGTGAACTTGGATTTATATTTGTTTCTGTTGGTCCAAAGAGGGTAAACAAGCAACGGATATAGTGTAGAAGTGGGGGGGGGGGGGGGGGTTGAATACACTCAATTAATAATAAAACAATTCCACAAGAATATATTCAATAATCAATCAAGATATTACTATATCACTCTCTAATCAAATCAACAGGATGATTTGATGTTACCCTGATTATAAACTCAACTCTCTCTAAACACTCTTGTATCACAAACTAATTGATGATCAAACTTCATGTAAACACTGATTAACAAGAACTCTGGAAAACTCTGTTGAACTTTGAACACACAAAGTTATCACAACACACGCGTATCAAGTACGATAAACACGTACATTTTGCAACTTATGCAGAACCTTTTGTTGTTCTCTCTGTGTGTTTAAAAACGCACAAGAAGGATTACGTTTATACTTGATTTATCTATGAACAAATCGCGATTTAAAGATAGAACTTATCTTTTCTTTAAAACCATAACAAACTCTTTAATTAGAACATATCTAATTAACTTCGTTTGAGATCTCTATCCAACTAATAGATAGTTTAAATTAGGGTCAGATATCTTAATTTAAATGTCGTAGATATCAAGAGTTTATAACAGAATTTAAAATTTACTTAAATTCTTGCACTTACTTCTGGCGCTGAGCTGACTCACTCAGTCTTGATATCATCAATATGAGTTCTTGGATCTTCAAATCTTCAGGTTTTCACTCTTGAAACCTATCTCAGCTTAGAAGTCACTGAGCTATCTAGTACTTACATTGAAAACTCTGTATCTGTTTATACGCTAACTACTCAGCCTAAGCTGACTAGTCAGTCTACAACAGACTTACATAATTCCTAACATTTAACCTATCATCTATACATAGCTATGGTTTGTCTCATCAAATCTAACTATTCTAAGCATGGGACTAACAATCTCGCCCTATTTGATGATGACAAAACATTGAATCAAACTAAGCACACGTTAAAGAATTATATTAAATAACTATGGAACTGACCAAAGTTAGTTTTGAATCGAGTATTGAACTTATCTATACTTGTTCACCATGTCTTGAACTTACAAGATTTACTATGCTACAAATCTTCTATAAGATTTGTATTCTTAGTATTTGAACATACAACTACTTAGATACTGAACCTATCATATTCTACTTGAACATATCAATTCTTAGCTTGAACTTACAAAGCTGTTTATTTGAACATATCAAACAAAATATTGAACATATCCAACAGTTGAACATATCAAACTTAATTTTTCATTTATGAACATATTATTTACATTTTTGCTTGATCATTATGATAAGCCTATGCACATTTAGTGCTTACAAAATCATAGAACTAATCTATTTTAACTTTTCTTCTAATTCTAACCATTCATTTGACAATTTAAGTTCCCATACTGCTGCTTCTTTAATAGCACTGATAAGAGTTTCTTCACCATCTTGATATTCTTTCATTTCATCTCTTCTTGATCTGATTGCTCTGTTTAGTTTATATCTTAATGGTGAATTCTGACTTAAGTCATCACTTAGAATCCTCAAATACAGAATCTGCTCCAGGCTGGCCAAATGTATACTGGCTTCTTCCAAGAAACACTGATTTCCTTCAATATCTATATACATGAAGCCTGGTATGGGTTGATTAATATATGTATTTTCTTTGAGCTCAACACCCTTGGGAACTTGTAAGCTGAGAACTCTATTTTTGCTTTGCCTGGCTTATCTTTCTCTTGCAGCTTTATTTCGATTTAGGTAGACATCAAATTCAGCTGTAGGAATTTCTCCAAGTTGATCAATTCTAAGAAAGATTTTCATAAGCTCTTGAATGACCTCTTGTTTGATCTGGCTTTGTTTCATTCTTTTTACATTCAAAGCCACTATCTTCCATTCAGAGAATCCCAACTTATACAATCTTCTCATGTCTAGTCCCACTTCAGTTTTGTTCTTCAACCCAAAGTTGATTATTACCAACTCTCCTTTTCTGCTCAATGTTAGACATTCAATTGTATGAACAAAATATCTCCTTTTGTAGCAGTATCTTAGATCATCATCAGTGTATGGAATTGGTTCAGCTCTGGGTCCAGAATAATCAGCTTGCTCTTTCATTTCCTCCACTGTCATGCCCAGTTCCCTGGCCATTTCTAGTGACATTTTCTCAGCTAGCATGTTACTTGCCTTCTGTGCTGCATTAGCTTCATATCTTGAGTCAGAGTCATATTAAACAATTTGGGACTGGCCTTGTTGCTCTGGCTCAGGTTCAGCAATGATGACTTTTCTCCTTTTGGCTAGAGACACAACACTTGTTATTTTCTTTCTCTTTCCAGTCTCAATTGCCTTGCCTTTCCATTTATACATTTGTGAAGCTGGAACAGACTCAGCTTCTACAATTTTTGGCAATTCAGCTTGTAACACTTGAAGAGGTTCATCTTGAGGAATCACAACATGTGGAATGTCTGGTTGAGTTGACTTTTGTTGAGGAGGTTGATCTACGGTACTCACGAACTAATCATGAGCTTCTTCTTCAATATGTACTTCCTCAGTATGCTCCCCCTCAACTATATCATCATTTTTCTTTGATTCTTCCTCCCCCTTTTTGTCATCATCACTAGGGGAGGGTGTTAATGTATACACAAAATTCTCCTAGTTGGTTACAGAGTTTGAAATATCATTCAGCTTGCGCATCAACTTGGCTTTATCCCTCTTTCTCTTCTTGTGTAGAAGCTCAAACTGAGTTTGTAAATACTTCATAATGGCTTGGGCATCAGTGGTCACCAGCTTGGGCTCCTCTACTCGCTGTTTAATCTCAAAGTCCTCCTGGCAAGTGGAGGAATGAATTTCCACTGTAGGAGAGCCTCTTGAGTGTACCTCATGAGGTGAAAATGTAGGCCCCATATTCAAAGGTTGGTGCTGACCTATGGAATCAAGGGGGCCAGATTGTGGACCCTGTAATCCTTCCTGGTGTTTGGGAGGATTATTTATAGGTCATGCAATGGTGTGTGAGAATTAAAGAGAAGAAGAATGACCAAGGTCGTGTAGTTTGGATGTAGTATGGGCTCGGCAGAGTGGTGAGCAGGGGGTAAGTTGACCCTGTGGTGAGATCATATGTTCAATGTAACCTTCATGTGTCTATGAAGGCACATAAATGGGTTCTACCATGGCTAGAATCGGTATGGGCTGAGTAGACACCATACCCGGTATAGGCTGACTAGGTGAAGTGAGCCTTGAGGTTGTGTTAGATATTAATTAGTTTGTTTGCCTTGTGTTCTTTTGTTTGTAATATATATCTCTAGACTAGTTTAATGTATGGGCTTTGCCCACTTTCCTTATGTAATTTTTAGTCTAGTTTAATTATTAGAATTAGGCCCATGAGGCTTATGTATTTATAACCTTGCAAACCTAGTTTGCAAGGTAACTCTTTGTAATAGAAAATTCTCTGCACTTTACGTTCAAGCTATATTCAAGAGAGAATCTTAAAGTTCAAGCAAAGTGTTCATACTTGTTCATACTAACTTCATCATCTTTACTTCAAGTATTCATTGTTTACCCATCTTTTACACAACAAAGGACTTTCAATTGGTATCAGAGCCAACTCCCTACTGGATTGGTTCAACATTACCTGAAAGAAACATCTGTGTGTGAGAAACAAAACCCAGAAGCTACTTCTGTTCTTGTTTGCGAGAAGCTTAGATAGAAGAAAACCCATTTAGCCAAAATCTCTCATTTTTCAAGTTATTTGTTATATCTAAGAAGTATTTAAGAAGGATAAAACCGTTTTAAGTGTTTTTAGGACAAACAAACAACATCTGGGTAGTGTTCTTGAAAATTTAGTGTTCTTCAAGTTCTTAGAGATTTCTACTGTTTCATCAAATTTTAAAAAATTTTGTTGTTATTTTGGGTTGAAATCAGTAAAGGGAAGTGTTTATAGTAAAAGGAAAGGTCAAAACAAAAGTTTAGTGAGTTTTTAGTGTGTTTTGGGCAAAATTAGCAGTCTGTTCGATAACGGAGTATAGACCTGCAAGTTTTGGATTATTACCCATCCGACAGTCGTGCGACTCTCAACTCATCCGACTTTGGCTCATCCGACTGTCGTACGACTTTCCATGCGACTCCTGTTCTAAGTTCATCCGAACTTGGTTTTGAAAGGCACACGACTCTTAACTTATCCGACTTTTAGATTCAATATTTCATCCGACTTTCGGATCATCAGTCTCATCCGACTTTTGGATTGAAAACTCATCCGACCTTCAATTCAAGATTTCATCCGACTTTCGGATCACCAAAGTTCATCCGACTTTCGGATGGAAAATCTCATCCGACTTTCGGATCACAACTAGTCTCATCCGACTTTCGGATCACCAAAGTTCATCCGACTTTCGGATTGGAAAAACTCATATGACTTTCGGATCACCAAAGTTCATTCAGAATCCTATAGACACCAAAATCTGATAGTCACAATCCGACAGTCACAGAAACATAAATCCGATAACCTATAGTCCATCCAACTTTCGAATCATCTGATAGTCGCATCAAATCCAAGAGTCACACAAGCAAGTAATCCGACAGTCGGATAACCTCACTCAATCCTCAAACACTTCATCTGACTTCACAAGTTTTCTCACACACACACTAACCATTCTATTTCAGGGAGAAAGATCCAAAGAAAAGATGACTTCAAGCAACGAGATTCTTGCCATAGGAACAGACACTAAACCTCCGGTACTTTTCAAAAATGAGTACAATGTATGGAAAGGAAGGTTTATGGACTTCATAGAGCACAATGAAAAATATGGTGAGATGATGAAAGACAACATCTTAAATGGTGATGCCATTTTTGAGAAAATTGTCAAGGCTGTTCCAGATAACAACCCACCAATTGTTGCTGAAAGGAGACGGAAGCTCCCATCAGAATTAACTACAGAAGAGAAAGACCGTGCACGCGCCGACAAAGACGCAAAATATTACTTGAAACAAGGGCTATGCGCGGAAATCTACTAAAAAATAGACAGTTTGACTTCTGCCAAAGAAATTTGGGACGAAGTAAAACAACAGATGCAGGGTACTGAGCAAGGGTCATTTATTAGGGAAACACAGCTTGTTAACACTTTCAGAGAATTCAAGGCTAGGGAGGGTGAACTGTTGCAGGACACTTACAGTCGCTTCTATAGACTGTTGAATGAAATGAGGAATCATGGCGTGACTAGATCCGATCTAGATATAAATGTCAACTGGATCAATGCACTTGGTCCTGAATGAAGTGAACATGTTCGCTTGTATAAACATGTTAATTGGAATCTCAAGGCGGTATCTCACCACTCGATTTATGAGGACTTGACTCAGTTTCAAGATGAGGTTCTCACCAAACTCTCAATGAAGCAACCATCTGACGCGGTTTCACTAGTGGCTGATAGGAGACCGCGGGAATCATCAAGGGGTAGCAAGGGGAAGCAAATTATGATTGAGTCCGACTCCTCAGAAGGAGAGATGGAGATGTCAGAAAAGGATGCAGTACTGAAGGCTATGTCATTGATTACGAGAGCGGTACACATCCGGACCTAGAAAAAGTGAAGGGATTGTAGTTGATGAGAAGAGGAAGACCGAC
Organism: Dittrichia graveolens; assembly: GCA_038502395.1. Lineage (NCBI taxonomy): Eukaryota > Viridiplantae > Streptophyta > Magnoliopsida > Asterales > Asteraceae > Dittrichia > Dittrichia graveolens. Next base: position 33,235,753 of record JARJIL010000003.1, on the reverse strand, counting down.
AAAGCAGCAAAATCTCAGGAAGAGGAAAAGAAGTGCTACAACTGCTGTAGAACAGGGCATTTTATCAAATACTGTAGAAAACCTAAGACCAAAGATGCCGAATACTACCGTAACAAACTGTGGTTGACAAAGAAAAAGGAGAGTGGGAGAGCGATGCTTGTTGAAGAAGACCAATTTCTGACCGACACACATGATTCATACGAAGATGGCACTGATCAAGCTCACTTTTGCTTGATGGCTCATGATGTAGTCTCCTTAGATGATGAGGATGAGAATGAAGCTGATGGGGCTAATGAATTTGAAGAAACACACAATGATGATGCAGGTGTTTCAGGGAAAGTAAACATTGAGTATGCTCAAACATTAGTTGAACACATCGAGCGACAAAACCGTAAAATCTCTAAGTTGGAACACTGAATCAAGAATCAATCAACATCTAACTTAGACAATCTTCAAACAGAATTAACCACAAAAGAGAATGAACTGAACACCTTAAGAAGTGAAAATGAGGTAATAATTCATAACTTAAAAGCGGCCAAAGTCTCAGCTGAAGAAGATTTTAAGTTTTTGCAAAAAGAACGATGTCAACTATACTAAAAAATAAAAGGTCTCGAAGACCTGTTAATTACAAGAGATCAAACGGCACAAACCATTTTTCTAAATAAACCTAAGGATGTTAAATTTTCTAAATGGACATACGAAGGTTTAGGTTATGTTAATTCTCACATAACTGACAAGATAAGTGCTAAACAGCTATACGATTTTGAAAGCATGAATCTGGGGTTAACCAAGAAAATGGTGTTCGTTGGACAAGTCGACGAACTCGCCGAGGAGGAACACAAGAGACGCATCACGAACAGAGCTTCAACCTCATACGACTATGAAACCCTAAATCGGTCGTACATAACCGAAGTCTTCAAACCCACAATCTCTGATGACTACTTCCGAAGCTACTCCGAAACAGAAATGGAGTCATTACCATCAATCTCAGATTCTCCACCCGAGCCTCACGTCTATATCCCTCATATGGATCTACAACGACACCTTGAGTTAGTTGAACTTGAGCTTGTCCATAGATCCATTATCTTTGACTTTGAAAAGGCAATTCTTCATAACCTGATTGATGTTCATGCCACTGAAAATACCAAATCACAAAACTCCGCTGGCATAAGCACGTCTAAAATCCCGATCCCACACGTGCAAGAAGGTGAATGTTCAACATTTGGAAATTCAAGTTCCGACATACATACAAGTGATGTATTCCATTAACTTAATACATTTGGAAATTCATTGTTCACTCTTCATGAGAAACTTAATACATTTGAGAATGATTTTTTCAGAATGAAAACAATTGAATCCATTAACTTTAAGGGAAAAGCTAAGATAATTGATACACCGTTATCATGAAAGAAAAGTATCTCAAAACCATCCAAATTCAAAACAAAGCTAATCAAGAAACAAACAACTCGCTCCTATTCCAAGAATGATAGTTTGGCAATGCCTACTTCTAACCCAAATGTCCTTCTAGGTGGAAATGTGAAGAGTGAAAGAAAACAGATTTTTGGATGGCGGAAGAAGCCAGAGAAGAAAGATGGAGGAAGACAAGACGAAGAGCGTTTGGTTTACCCAGCTACTTTCAATAAACAAACAACTTTGTTACTTTGTAATGATTCGTCAATCTTAAATGTTAAACCTGTTCGAACTCCACTTGATTCTGTTCAAACTGAAATATTTTGCATGAGTGATGGTTGCATGGATGGTCATTGTACTTTCAAATGTGTGTATGATATTGATAGAAAGAAACAAGGAATTAAACCGAATCCAAACTATAAATCCTTTTAATCCACTCATGAACAAGCTTCCTTCATAAACAAAAGAGGTAACAAATTACCTATTGGCGAAAGAAACGCTCAACAAGAGCAAAATACCAAATGAGTAATAAAAGTGTGCTCTTTAAACAAAATCTAGAATTAAATTCTACCAATCGGCACACTTCATGGACTCCAAATCACAGATACCACAACAATTGGAATCATGCCAATCCAAATGCTACCAAACCAACTGTCACAAATCAATTGAGTAAGCAAACTTAATTTAAACAGCACAAACAACCTACAGTTCAATACAAACCCATCAACGTGATAACCGAAACAACCAAGCCAAGAATTCCAAAGAAATCAAGTGAATAAATCAACGACGATGTCTCACTACCAAAGGGCTGTAATCACGTGATAATTGAACAATCTGTCGTCACATCCAGAGCAACCAATTTCCCCGCAATATCCAAAGTAAACATAACACCACCGCCGTCTGAACCACAAAAAGTGTCACAAGTTGGTACTTCTAACAACGAATTCTTTAACTGAAGCTACATGTGATACTGTTGTTTTTGCTAACAGTCAAGGACCCAATACACAATGGGTACCTCAAAAAATTTTGTCTTCAATGTGCAGATATCTAGCCGGTGGTACCTGGACTCTGGCTGCTCGAAGCATATGACGGGCGAAAAGAGTCTCCTTACGAACTATGTCCCAAAATACTCGGGAAATGTTCGTTTTGGAAAAGACCACGTGTCACCAATAATGGGAACTGGAGACATTATCAAACAAAATATAAAAATAAGCAAAGTATCGTATGTAGAAGGGTTGGGACACAACCTATTCAGTATTGGGCAATTTTGTGATAAGGGGCTAGAAGTTAACTTCAAGGCTAAAACTTGCTCTGTTAAGACTGAAAACGGTGATGTGGTACTGACTGGGTCTAGAAGGTCAAATCTACACACCATTGATCTCGCAAATCTGGAAGGAAAACAGTCAGTATGTCTTCTGTCAAAATCTTCATCGGAACTGACATGGATGTTGCATCGTAAATTATCTCACCTAAACTTCAAGAATATCAATAAATTGGTCAACGGTGATTTAGTTTGCGGATTGCCCAAACTAAAGTTTGAAAAAGAGCATCTATGTGAGCACTTAGAGAGGGGCAAAATGAAACGAGCATCTCACAAAATCAAACAGGTGTCAAGCACAAAAGCTCCTCTCCAACTGTTGCACATGGACTTGTGCGGGCTGATGAGGGTTCAATCTCGCAATGGGAAGAAGTACATTCTCGTGATAGTTGATGACTATTCGAGATACACTTGGGTCAAGTTCTTGAGGACGAAGGATAAAGCTCCATCTACAATCATCTCGTTCCTCAAACAGGTGCAGAATCAATCACAAGGAAAGGTTGGAACCATTCGAACCGACAATGGCACCGAATTCAAGAACAAAGTCTTGGATTCTTTTCTTGAATCCGTGGGAATCATGCATCAGCTCTCCACATCATATACTCCAGAACAAAATGGGGTAGTTGAACGAAGAAATCGAACGCTTGTAGAAGCAACTCGAACCATGTTGTCCTATGCAGATTTGCCACCTTCCTATTGGGCAGAAGCTGTCAACACTGCATGCTACACGCAAAACCGCACAATTTTGCACCGTCGCTTTAACAAAACTCCCTATGAACTTGCAAATTGCAGAGTGCCCAATATTAAACACTTTCACGTGTTTGGTAATCGGTGCTTTGTCCTTAATGAAAAGGCTAACCTAGGAAAGTTTGACCCCAAAGCTGATGAGGGAATTTTCCTTGGTTATTCTTCAGAGTCTAAAGTGTTTCGTGTGTTAAATAAATGAACAAATGCTGTGATTGAAAGTATTAATGTGAATTTTGATGACTCTTTGACCACTAAATCTTTATCACCTGAGTCACCTGCAATCGTTTCTGGACATATCAGTTCAGGACCGGGACTTAATCGACAAGAAACAAATATAACACACGCAAATGAATCTTCTGATTTAAAGTATATATTTGATTTCTTAGATACTGATGATTCTGGAACTAATAGTGTACCTCTTGACAGGCCTACAGATGTTGTTCAGGAATCCCTTGAACTCACGCAACAAACTGCCACTACATCTACATCAGGGCCTGTTAATTCGTCAGCTGACCCATTCCTTGTCCTGGGTGACCGGTACACTGCATCCACTTCTATAGTAAACACTGTCGATGATGCTACCACTAAGGATCACGGAAATAGAACACGTCAGTCTCTCCCAGAGTCATATTCTCCTGAGGGTGAAACATCTATTCAACAACGCATGGAAGAATTCTTCCCTCAGGATGTTACTGATGAAGTAGCTGATCACTCTCCTCCCCATAACACCAGGTGGACGGCTGCACATCCTGAAACGCAAATTATTAGAGACATAGATGACGGCGTTTAGACCAGATCTGCCACAGCAAATGAGTGTCAGTTCTCCAGCTTTATTAGTCTGCTAGAACCCACATGAACCGCTGACGCCCTGCAAGACCCAGACTGAATTCTTGCTATGCAAGAAGAGTTAGATCAGTTTACCCCTTTAAAGGTTTGGAGACTGGTTCCCCGACCCAATGACAAGACCATTGTTGGCACCAAATGGGTCTTCAAGAACAAGGAAGATTCCGACGGTGTGGTAATTCAGAACAAAGCCAGACTAGTAGCAAAAGGATACAACCAGCAGGAGGGTATTGACTACGATGAAACCTTTGCTCTTGTTGCCCGTATTGAAGCCATCCGAGTTTTTTCTCACGTATGCTACTTACAGGGACTTCAAGGTATACGAGATGGATATCAAAACGACATTTCTAAATGGAATCCTTAAGAAGGAAGTGTATGTATCTCAACCAGAAGGCTTTGTTGATCCCAAACGACCGACTGACGTTTACATCCTTGATAAGGCCCTCTATGGCCTCAAACAGGCTCCATGGGCTTGGTAAGATGTTCTCTCGGCCTACATTGTTCATGAAGGCTATTCAAAGGGACGAATTGACACCACACTCTTCACCAATAAAATTAGGGATGACTATATCTTGGTTCAGATATATGTAGACGATATTATATTTGGCTCTACGAACCCACAGTACAGTTTAGAGTTTTCAAAACTAATGGCGAGCAACTTTGAAATGAGCATGATGGGAGAAATGAATTTCTTCCTCGGCCTACAAGTCAAACAAATTTCCAATGGCATTTTCATAAATCAGTCTAAATATATTAACGATTTATTAAGAAAATATTAAATGTCGGACTGCTCATCCAAATCAACCCCCATGTCTTCTAAAACCAAATTGTCTGCTCATCCTGATGGAAAGGCAGTCGATTTGAAAACCTATCGGGGAATGATAGGCTCTTTACTGTATCTCACGGCTAGTAGACCGGATATCATGTTTTCTACCTGTCTCTGTGCTCGTTTTTAGGCAAATCCCAAAGATTCACATTTACTTGCCGTGAAACGTATCCTCAAATACCTGAAAGGGACCCCTGATCTTGGTCTGTGGTATCCCCGCGACTCATCATTTGAGCTGCTTCCGACTCGGATTATGTCGGGTGTATGTTGGACAGGAAAAGCACGTCAGGGAGTGCACACTTCTTAGGCGATCGTTTGGTTTGCTGGAGTTCAAAGAAACAGAACTGTGTGTCTACATCCACTGCTGAAGCTGAATTTGTGGCTGCTGCCAGTTGCTGCTCTCAGAGTCTTTGGATGCGAACTCAGCTACGGGACTTTGGTCTTTCCTACTCTAAGATTCCCCTGTTGTGTGACTCTCAGAGTGCAATTGCCATTTCCTGCAATCCTGTCCATCACTCTAAAACCAAGCATATTGATATCAGGTATCACTTCTTGAAAGACAACGTCGAAAAGGGTCTGATTGAGCTCCACTACGTTCCTACTGATCATTAGCTGGCTGATCTGTTCACTAAACCACTGGACGAATCCCGATTCTCATTTCTGGTACCCAAGATTGGAATGCTGAATCTCAAACTCTAATTTATTACTGATTTCATGTCTTGAACAGATTTACGCGCTCTTTTATTCTCTGTGCAGCTATACAGATGCTCCTGTCTAGGGGGAGCGATGCGGTTCACTGGATAACACGAATGTTTTCCGTGCATTCGTGAAGGGGGAGAAATGTTCAGAATTCATCTCCGTAGATGATTCTTCGTCAGATGTTTATTTTATGTCACCAAAATGAAGTAGAAGACAACAAAAAGAATGAATAATAACTCTTGGGCTTAAATAATGCTAAATTCTAAGTCTTGGGCTTACATAGAATAGATTGGACCAACCATCAAGTTTGGGCCAAACCGGGTCGATCCGACAGTCGGATCAAAGCCCCGACCCATCCGACCGTCGGATAGTCTATAAATAGAACTATCCGACCCTTCTTTCCTTTCACGCTTCCAAATATTTCAAAAAGCAAACACTGTTCATCTTCTTACCTCTTCAACTGCTCTCGATCGAAACTCACTTGTAGTGAAATTTTTTGTGTTTAAACAACACAAAACTGAACGGTAAGATGATTTGAACAAGGAATGATGAATCCTTTGCACATTTTCATGTCAAAAACGAACTTTTTTGTGGTTTTTCAACCCCTGTTATCGAACAGTTGGGCCTTCGATAGGGTTGAATCAAAAACACCATAAATGGTGTTGTTTGTTGTGTTTGAAGGGCATAGAGTAACATTTGGATGTTTGCGAACCCACTGGAACCAAAATAGATTTCAAAATCACACAAATTCGAACCAAAATAAGGTTTTTTGTTGTTTCTAGATACTGTTCTCAAGTCAAAATGTGTAAATTTTAGTGTTGTTTAGGTTTGATTGAGTGTACACAAGTGTTTGAGGTTAAAATCCGAGTCTATTGGTACCAAATTAGAGTTGATAAGTTTACTTTATGTCAAAAATCATTTTTGGACTAAATATGAACAAACTAAGTGTTCATAACAGTCGGATGAAGGGAAATGTGATTCATCCGACAGTCGGATGAAATTGGTCTATCCGACTTTCGGATGAACTTTGTTCTATGCGACTTTCGAATGGATAACTTTACACCATGTGACTTTCGAAACAAAATTACACTGAAAAGACTAAGTTTTATGCCATCCGACTTTCGCATGAAACAAGTATATCCGACTTTCGCATGAAACAAGTCCATCCGACTTTCGCATAACTTTCGCATGACTCCTTTGTCCATCCGACTTTCGGATGAATTTCTTTCATCCAAATTTCTCATGGAATGTGTTCATCCGAATTTCACATGAATTATGTTCATCCGACTTTCGTATGCAACTTGGGTTATCCGACCTTCGCATACTTCAGCACATCCGACTTTCACTTCACTATTAAAACTCATGCGACTTTCAAGTTTAAATGTTTCATGCGACTTACACCCCATGTGACTTTCACCTCATACGACTGTCGCACAACTTGGGTTCATCCGACCTTCAACACTTAGAAAATTTTTCACTTGATTCAAATTTCATAAGTCACAAAATCATGGTCAAAGTCAAAACCAAACATTCACATGTGCATTGAACTACAATACACATATTCATTCATGAGTTCACATGTGCATCAGACATTATCTGTCCTTTATTCTTATAGTAATCTGATATATCTTATCTGTGACAGATGGCTGCTAACCAACCCCTTCCCGAGGAAAGCCTAGTCCCTGCTGCTAACAGACTTGAAACTCTGAGCAACAATGTGTACTTTGACCTAGCCACTGATACCAAAATCCCTATCATCACTGAAATTATCCGTGCCCATCCTCTCCGCCAGGCCATCACTGAAAACCCAAACACATCACCCACCCACGTACCTGAAATTTACCTGTAGCAACTATGGTATACCTTTACTGAGGGTGTCACTCGCTTGGGACACAAGTGCCTCCGGGGTTGAATTGAGATAATCCGCACAACTCTTTCTGCTGTCAGACTGAGAAATCTACTGGACCTACCGGCAGCTGATCACTATCCCGACAAAGCTAACTTTGATGAAAATCCTAGAGTTGATGCCATACTAGACCTAATCAGAGGTCTTGGATATCAAGGAGAGCTGAACCAAATTAACCAATTCAGACGAACAAATCTTGCACCTCTCTGGCAGACACTTGCCACTATAATTTCACGTACCCTTACTGGTATTCACCAAGGCACAGATGGCGGATCCTACTACTCCCTACTATTGTTGGCTGGTGTTGCTTACCATCGCCACTTAGACTACGCCACCATCATCTTTGAGGAGATCATTCGCATGGTTAAGGAAAAGGAAACCTCTTGCCAGAAAACCTTCATACCCTTTCAACGATTCCTGACCATATTCATCGCCACCGACCTGGAAACCTACCACACCATTCCTCGATGACTCAATAGCCTGCAGGTTCATGTACAACGCATCACCAGATTCCTACGAATTAGAGACCTCGATATCGTAGCCATGACCATGCCTGTTGCCCTTCTTCGAATGCTAAATTAGGAAAGTGAGGCAGTGCATGAGTACATGAGAGTTAATAGGAAGGCTCCTCTCGCCCAACCAGAGCCGGTTGTGCCTGCCTCGGGAGCAGTAGCACCTTGTGAGGGTCCTAGCAGTATTAAGGCTCGGGTGCGCAGGGGTGCCCGAGCAGGGTTGTGGTTGAGAGGGAAGAATCAGTAGAGAGGGGTGGTGGAAGTGGTGAGGGAGGAGAGATACAAGAGAGCGAGGGTGTAGTAATCAGTGACTCAGAGGACTCCACCCATGCCGAATCAGAGCATAAGTCCTCCGCAGAAAGGACTCCAACAGAATCATCCTCCTCCGGGCAATCAATCTCGTTTGGCCCACGACCTTCTCCGGTCCATGTTGAATCCACATGAACGCGACAAGTATCTGATCATCCCGAGGACATCCATCATGATCTATCTGACATATCTGCCACCTTTGGTGATGTACCGTTAATGGAAAGAGAAGATGAAGAAGTAGATGTTGTGACTGATAGTGCAAGTGAGAAAGAAAAAGACGAGGGTGAGAGTACCTAGACCGAGAAAGCCGGGAAGCCTCATCCACTACCGGTCGGGACACTGTTCCGGCTGGTATTGAAACAGACGCTGGCATCCCACCAGTGCATGCACCTCACCCCTCCAGCCACTCTGCTTCTACTCAAATGGAAGTAGTTTCGTTGCATGGGGATTTATCACATACGCGGTCGGTAACTCGTTCGGAGTTTGCTGGCTTTGAAAATAGTGGACCGTCTCCCCCATCCACATCTTCTTTCCAAGCACAATCGAGTCTAGCACCAACCTTGACTGGGTTCCAATCTTTTGCTAGGACACAATCAGCACTAGCACGTCTTCGTGACGTTGCCGGAACGCCCGTAGCGGCCTCTACTGCAGAGGTAACGCGAGGATCCAGAGGAAATCCCTCTAGTGTTTCAATTTTGCCAACACTGCGTGAGGGCCACAGGTCTAAAAGACCTATCCCAACCGAGCCTCTTAGTGAGGTCGGGGTTACACCAGAGCTTAGATCTTTCTTGAATGCTAAGTTCTCCTCTCTTGACTCTGGCCTGAGGGAGTATGTCAACACAAAACTCCATTCTGAAATCAACTCCCTCGGAGCCCAAATACAAGCCCTAGAAAACCGCCCACCTACTATCATTGAGCGAGATTATTCAATCGATGAACTCAAGGACCTCCTCCAAGCAAAACTGAACAGTGTTGCCAATCCTACACCCGAATAATCAACCATACTTGCAGCACTGCAACAGCAACCCCAGCCCTCCTCCTCCAGCTCCACCACCTTCCAAGATTCTGTCCTACAAGCCTTGAATGCCTTAACCTCCACCGTCTCAAATATAAGCAAAAGGCTGGAAGTAGTGGAGGAGTCCTGCAAAGCTCAATCTGAATCTCACAAGCGTAGGCATGATGATCCTGAGGATCCAGGACATGATGAGGGGGAGAAGCAGCTGCGGCGATACATTGGGGATCAAAGCACCGTATTCCGAATTGAAGCCGCCCTAGTGTCAAAGCCGTTAGAGGGTCAAAGCGGTAGTGGGAGTGGGGCTAAACAACAACAAACTGATCCCGCAACTGAGCCTACAATGGCAGAGTTTGAATTTCAAGCGGGTCAGGGGGCAGAGTCAGAGACTGAAAGACAAGAAACCCCAACAATCCTCCCAACAATCCAAACTCCATCAATCCAAATCCCACAAATCCAAACAAACTCAAAAGAGCCAGAATTCTCTCTTCCTGAATCGTCAACTGAAAAATCCAAAGGCAAAAGGCCAATTACTGAGGAAATAGAAGAGACTCCACTGATCAACATACACAAGGTCTTTACGACGGTAAACAGGGAGCTGCTTGAAATTTTTCTACCTGAACAGGGGCAATTCAACATCACGCCCATCGATCTTATAAGTCAGCAGCAACCTAAAGAATCTGAGTAGAAAGAGGGTGAGTGGCCGGTACCTGCAACCTATCATGGAGGACCTATGCCCTTGGCTACTCACGAGAGAGTAATAGCAGAAAGGCCAAATATCAGAAACATCAGGCCTAGAGAAGCTCTGGAAAAAGACCAACCTCGCTGGCCCACTCAATGGCAAAATACTCCGTATCTTGAAGAAAGAATTCTTGGTATCTTTTCAGAGACTATTAGAGAGGTTGATGATTTGTATGTGCTAAACTCAGAAGAGCATGAAAAAGTTGTCCGATTCGCCGCCACCTTCCATACAAGCGAGAAACAACAAGTAGCCTCCAAATATCCAATCGTCAAGATCGAGTTCGTGTACTTGCGTAACTTCCTCAACTACCAAATTATTTACTTCCATGTAACCAGAGCAGATGGGAAAAGGTATACATTTCACGAGGTCGAGCTTATATTTTTAAATATGGGAGAATAACACATATGGAAGATGAGCTGGCTTGTAAGCTTGAAAAGAATCGTGAAGAACAGAGGGCTCTCCAAGTAATCAGAGACTTCATGAGAAAGAAGATCATTCTGTGCAGAACCCAGGATCTACAGCTTGGTGCTGAGGCCAATCCTGCAAAGATAAATCTTCAAAGGCCTAACCAACAACATTCCAAGCTAGACAAACACAGAAAATACACTATCATAGAAAAATTTGATGAAGACTACGAAGGAGCCGATGGATTCGTCATGCCAAATCTTAACGGAGACAAAGCATTCCTTCGACTTTCAGAGCTCAGTGCATATTCTGACGGAACGCTTCAAAGATGCATATCTAAATTCCGCAGAACATGCTTTAGAAACCGTCACTAGCCTGATCAATCAGAATTTGTAAAAATGACCAGAATAGCAGATCAGCCGGAGGAAAAGATTCAAGAAAGAAAGGCTATCCGGAGCTGGGAAATACTCCTAGGTCAGAGAAGCAGATGACAAAATTACCTGCTTCAGCATAAGGAAACAAAAGGGGGAGATTGTTAGATATTAATTAGTTTGTTTGCCTTGTGTTCTTTTGTTTGTAATATATATCTCTAGACTAGTTTAATGTATGGGCTTGGCCCACTTTCCTTGTGTAATTTCTAGTCTACTTTAATTATTAGAATTGGGCCCATGAGGCTTTAAAGCCTATGTGGCTTATGTATTTATAACCTTGCAAACCTATTTTGCAAGGTAACTCTTTGTAATAGAAAATTCTCTGCACTTTATGTTCAAGCTATATTCAAGAGAGAATCTTCAAGTTCAAGTAAAGTGTTCATACTTGTTCAGACTAAATTCATCATCTTTACTTCAAGTATTCATTGTTTACTCATCTTTTACACAACAAAGGACTTTCAGGTTGGCACCTTAAGAGAAGGTGTCTCCCCCTTAACTCCTGCCGGTGGAGGTGTCAGTGTGACATCAGCTCCATGATCCTTTTGAGGTGAAGGACCACCTTTGGAAGTTTTACGAGTATAGGTTTGGGAAATATCCTTGGTAGCAGTGGGCTGACCAAGGTTGGTTTTATATTGGAGATGTATGTGGTAAGGGAGAAAGGTTAGACTGAGATGGGCTTGACTCAGTCTTATCTCCGTGTTTAGGAGATGTAGAAATACGAGAGAAAGAAGGAGAAGAGGGAAGAGAAGTTATACTTGCTGCACCTATCAGTGGAGACTCTGAGCTAGGAAAGATATTCTCTTGCTCAGAGCTGGAGGTGGAGGAAATCCTTTGAATACGCGATCTAAGCTGAGTCCTTGGAGGTTCAGCTTTGGAGGACACAGCCTCGGAACCATCAGCTCCTTCTACTTCCTCTTCATCATTGTCATCCTCCTTAGCTTCACTTGATTCTGGAGTCGGAAGCTATGCATACACCCTCATCTGAGCACTCACCGTGGGATGCTCAGGGAATATATCATGGGCAAACATTCTGGAGCTGAGAAAAGGAGTAGGAGTTTACTCATATTGTGTAGTGTATCTGTTACCCAACATGTCCTCGATAACCATTGATAAAAATCTTACAAAGGGCACAATGCTATCCCTCACATTCTTAGTCACAAATGACTTGAGTGCTTCAAAGATTAGCTCAGCATAGTCCAATCTTCGGTCATAGAATATATTTATTGTAGTTGCATCACAAAATCATTGACATTATCAAGTCCACCCACTTTGTAGCCAAGTGAACGAACCACCGTGGACACCATGAATCCCCGTGCTGTTTGGAAAATAGATTTCCTTATCACTCCAATGACTTGAGGATGACCCATCAATGGTAATACACTTCTTGAAGTTTCCCTTGATACTGTGGCCTCATATTGATTATGAAGGGGAAGATGTAGAATTCTTAGAACACAATTTGCATCTATGTCGGCCGCCATTCGTCCACTTAGGACTGTACCCCTTATGACATTTTAATTGGCATAAAGTCTACACGTGTACCAAAACTCTATAAGAAGTTGTGGAATAAGCATGGTAGGACCACTAAGAAAAGCGTGAGCCAGGGGTCCCTTTCGAATGTAGGAGACCCACTCCTCATATCCCCTGCCAACCTTTGATTTTGGAATGTCGATACATACCAGGACATTGTTTTGTTTGTAGAACGGGAGCGAATTATTCTTGAAGGTACCACCACGAATCATTTGATCAGTCAAAATGAGAACGAATCCCTCCATTTGTGTTGTACTGATCGTTTTGGATTGCACTTAGCAGATTTAGTGTTTCGCACTGAGTGAGTTGTTCTGTGCACATCAAGACTAGGGTTTAGAAAATAGAAAGAGAAGAATGATTTGGAAGCGTAATCTGAATACGGTGAAGAGTCTCTCTATTTATACCTTTTCAATGTGAGAGAAAAGTTACTGTTATTCAATGGTAATAAATATGACCGTTATAGTAAAATGATTACGCAGTTTGTTACAACGGCTATTATTAATGTAAGTTACCTAAACTCACACTCTTACATTGATCCGGATTCGAACCAAGGTTTATGGAATTATTTTTAAGAACATATCTTAAACAAATAATTTATAAACGACTTACGTTTAATTTTAAAAAGACATACCCTAATATTTTGGACTTACCATTATTAGGACTTACCCAGATATGTGGAACGGACCACACACTTTAGAACTGATTACTCAGTGTATACTGAGAACTCAACTTACTTTGAGCACTCAGCTTAGAGTGAGCACTTAGCTCCAAGTTGGACACTTAGTCAGTTTAGAACTTAGCAAATTATGAACAGAGACAAATGATTAATAGAACATACCAAGCTAAGGGTTGAGCATACCAATCTTGCCAAGTAGAGTTGTGAACCTAGTGCCTTCAGTTGGTTTGGTGAAGATATCTGCAAGCTGATCCTCAGTTTCAATAACGCCTAATTCTACTTTTCCTTTTTCAACTATGTCTCTCATGAAGTGATGTCTTATCTCAATATGTTTTGTTCTTAAATGGAAAACTGGATTATGTGTAATTGCAATAGCACTTTGGTTGTCCCAAAATATGGGAGTTTTTGAATAATGCAAATCAAAATCCCTAAGCTGATGATGCATCCATAGTATTTGAGCACAACAGCTTCCTGCTAAAACATACTCAGCTTCAGCTCTGGAGATTGCAACTGAGTTTTGTTTCTTGCTAGTCTAGCTGACTAACTTTCCACCCAACAATTGACATCCTCCTGTAGTACTCTTTCTATCTAGACCACAACCTGCGAAGTCTGAGTCTGAGTACCCTATTAACTCAAATCCTGATTCTTTAGGAGACCACAAACCTAAGTTAGGTGTTCCTTTCAAATATTTGTGTATTCTTTTAACAGCTTGCAAGTGTGATTCCTTTGGATCAGCATGGTATCGTGCACAAACACATGTAGCAAATATTATATCGGGTCTGCTTGCTGTCAAATAGAGTAATGAACCTATCATTCCTCTATATGTAGTCTGACATACAGACTTCCCATCAATGTCCTGGTGCAACTTTACATTGTGTAATATTGGGGACTTTGCAGGATGGCTTGAGTCTAATCCATATTTCTTAAATCAGATCAAAAACACACTTGCTCTGATTAATGAATATACCATCTTCTTTCTGACTAATTTGAAGTCCTAAGAAATAAGTCATCTCATCCATCATGCTCATTCTGTATAGATTAGACATTATCTTAGAGAACCAGTCACATAGACCTTGGTTTTTTGAACCAAAGATAATATCATCTACATATATTTGAACTAGAATAACATGTCCTCTGCTTTTTCTTATAAATAGAGTCTTGTCAATGCTTCCTCTTATAAAATTGTTTGAAGGCAGATAGGTAGATAGTGTGTCATACGAGGCTCTTGGTTCTTGCTTGAGTCCATACAGAGCCTTGCCTAACTTATAGACATAATCTGGATGTTTAAGATCAACAAAACTAGGGGGTTGTTTCACATAGACTTCCTCCTGTAGTGATCCATTTAGGAAAGCACTCTTGACATCCATTTGATACACTTTAAAGTTTTTGAAGGCTGCATAGGCTAGAAACAATCTTATAGCCACAATCCTTGCAACAGGGGCAAAGCTTTCATCATAATCAATACCTTCTTCTTGTTTATACCCCTGTGCCACTAGCCTTGCCTTATTTCTGATCACTACTCCCTCCTTGTCCATTTTATTTCTATAGACCCACTTAGTGCCTATAATCATTTTTCCTTCAGGGGCAGGTACAAGGGTCTAAACTTTGTTTCTTTGAAATTCTGTCAGTTCCTCTTGCATGGCTTCAATCCAATCCTCATCTTTTAGTGCATCTTCAGTCTTCTTTTGTTCCATTTGGGATAGAAAACAAGAATAGGCAATATAATTTGCATTAGCCTTTGATCTGGTTAATACACCATCTTTAATGTTCACAATGACATCATCAAGAGGATGGTCCTTTAATACTTCGAAGGTTGTAGTAGGAGACTGTGATTCTAAGTCTGGATCTGAGTAGTGTATTTCAGGATGAATAGGACTTACTTCATCAGTCTGGGTGGAGAAATCACTTAGATTTTCAATTTGACTTGTACATAATGGTTCACCTAGATTCTCAGGCTGAGTATTAGCATCAATAGACTCAGTTATGTGATCATCTTCAATATTGATAGCTTCTTTCGATGATACACGCTTGTCAGATTTGCCACCATCCTCATTATCAGAATCATCCATAACATACATGGGATTTGATGTGAGATCCTCTTGTCTTCTCTCAAGCTCACTCAGACTAACTAAGTCAGTTTGAGCTTTGTCAAATTTATCAATACTTATCTCATCAAATGTAACATGTATTGATTCTTCAATTACCTTCCTCTTAAGATTATAGATTCTGAAAGATTTAGAAATTGAAGAATATCTAACAAATATACCTTGATCAGCTTTAGGTTCCAACTTATGGAGCTGGTCTCTTTGGTTTAGCACATAGCATGTTGAACCAAAAATGTGGAAGTATCCAATGTTAGGTTTTCTACCATGATACATCTCATAAGGTGTTTTACCATGTCTCTTAACTACTATAGACCTGTTCTGTGTATAGCAAGTTGTACTTACAGCTTCTGCCCAAAAGCTTAGTTTGAGTTTTGCTTCAACTAACATAGTTTTGCCAGCTTCAATTAAAGTTCTATTTCTCCTTTCAGCAACTCCATTTTGTTGTGGAGTTCTTACAAATGAGAAATTTTGGATAATTCCCTTTTCTTCACAAAAGCCTTCCAGGGTTGAGTTTCTAAACTCAGTCCCATGATCACTTCTGATTTGCTTGATAGACTTACCTTTCTACAACTCTTCTTGTTTGATGAGGCTGATTAGTTCATTTGCAGCTTCACTTTGGGCTTTTAATAAAATCACCCAAGTGAATCTTGTGAACTCATCAACAATCACTAGGGTATACTTTTTACCTTTTAAGCTTGGGATGCTTATAGGTCCAAATAAATCCAAATGAAACATATGCAATGGTTCTGTAATTGAGAAATTTTGTTTGGACTTGAAGGATCCTTTATGATGTTTTCCCATCTCACAAGCTGAGCAAAGTTTATCTTTGGCAAATGTAATCTTTGGCAGCCCAGAGACTAACTCTTTGCTAGATAACTTGTTGATATTTTTAAAGTTTAGATGTGACAATCTCTTGTGCCATAACCAACTCAGCTTGGGAGTTGAGTCAGAATACAAGCAGGTTTTTGTTGAAGGATCTTCTAAGTTGAGATCTAACAAATAGATATCTCTTTCTCTTTTTGCCATTAATATGGGCTTTCCCTTCTTATCATAAATTATTCCTGCATGCTTTCTAAAGGTGACATCATAATCCTCATCACACAATTGACTAATACTTATCAGATTGTGTTTAAGGTTTTCAACATATGCAACCTTTTTGAAAGTAACTGTTCTAGTTGTTATCTTTCCATAGCCTTTAGTCCTTCCTTGAGAATTATCTCCAAATGTCACCTTAGTTCCTTCAATGTTCTGGAATTCTCTTAGAATTCCTTTACTTCCTGTCATGTGCCTTGAGAATCCACTATCTAAGTACCATTTGTAGGAGCCCTGCACATAATTAACTAAAAATATTAGTTTCTTTTGGGAACCCACGTTTTGATGGGTTTTGAGGATGAGCACTTAGATGATCCCTTAGAGGTAGACTTATCAGCTTGAACAGATTCTGAGTCCATTTTAGACTGATCATCCTTTATTTTTTCAGGCCTCAGATTGGTACTTACACAATCCTTGGCTTCATGACCTCTGTCACCACACTTATAGCATTTTCTTCTAAACATAGGTGTTTGGGTGATCTCTTTGAGTTTTCCAACATTAAATTTAGATTTTGTTTTAGGATCATAAGATGTGGATAACTTTTCAATCTTTTTCGACAATTTGTCTACTTGATTTTCTCTAACTTTGAACATACCTTTGTCAGATTTATAGTTACCCTTATTTGGTGAGGTATGACTTACAGATATCTTCCTTTTTTGGAAGTCCTCTCAAAACTGACTTGAGAATTTTTTTCTTTTTGAGTTTGTAGGAGTTATTCTATCAAAGACAGTTGTTCTAACAGGATTATAATCCAATCTCTTGAAAACTGACTTACAGTTTCTGTTGGATTCAGAACACTAAGCTTGATGGTTTGCATTTATAATCTGGGGGCTTTGAATTGGTCTCACAAACTTATTGGTTTTGACCTGCTTACCATCCTTGTTTTTCACAAATGTGTTTGGTAGAATATCATTGGGTTTCACATCTTGGTTTTCTAAACTGATTAGATCAACTTCATCAACAGCAGCACTGAAATCTCCCCTAGCACTGCTTTTACCTGATTTAGTATTTGATGGTTAATACATTTTTCTGCTTCTCTTAATGACTTACACCAGGATTCACAGATTTTTCTTAGATTATCAGCTTGCTCCTTCGATTCTTGTAATTCTTCACTTAGAAGTTTGTTGATGTGAAGCTGACACTCATAATCACTTTGAGTCTTTTTACCAACATTTATGAGAGTTTCAGAGTGTTTAAGTTCATCTTTTAATTTTAAAATTTTAGTTTTCAAATTAGATTGAACTGTAAGAGAGGTTTTGAAGTCATTCAACAAACAATTGAACATTAAGCATTTATGTTCATCAGTGTAAGAGCTAAAGTTGTTTACCTTATACATTGAGGAAGGATCCCAATTATTGGTCTGTTTACTCAGCTTAGCAGCTTCTGCTAGATCCTCATCAAAGGAACTTTCTTCTAACTCAAAATCAACCTGTTCCTCTTCATCCTCAATGGCCATCAAACATTTATTTGGCTCATCATCATCTGAGGTAGATGATTCAGTGTCCCAGGTCTCAACACAAAGACCTTTGATGTTTTCATCTGGCTTACCTTTAAGCTTTTGATACTTCTTTTTGTATTTATCAGCTCTATAGGCATTCTAATCAGCTATTGAGACTGAATCCCCTTTCTTAGCTCTACACTCAGTAGCTATGTGTCCTAACTTCTAACAGTTGTAACATTTAGCTTTCTTAGGATCAAAAGTAGACCTACCACTTTTGCTTTTGTCAGATTGACCCCTTCCTCTTCTGAATTGTCTAAAATTTCTAGCTAGCATTGACATTTGTTCTGTAAGAGCATCCATCTCTTCATCATCTGAGTCTAAGTTAGAACTTACCTCCTCAGATTCAGATTCAGAGTTAGTCTCAGCTTGAGACTATCTAGATCCCTTCTTCTTCTTTTCTACAATCAATGCAGATCCAACACTATTGATAGATTCTTGTAGTTGTTGCTAGGCCACTTTCTTGTGTACCATGATCTGTTGATGATTTAAGAGAAAACCATAGATAGATCTGAGATCATATTTGCCTAAGGTTCCTCCAGCATGAAGAGCAATGGTGATCTCATTGAATTGTTCTGGTAACACATCCAAGAACCTGAGCACCAACTCATTTTCATCTTTCTTGACTCCTACCAAGATCAGATCATTAATCAAGTATTGAAACCTTGTAAACAGATCAGCCAGGGTTTCATTCTTCTCAGCAAAGAACGTTTCATAAGAATGACTCAGATTTGTCTTCTTATGTTGCTTGACCAGGTCAGTGCCTTCATAAGTGACACTCGGAGTTCCCACATCTCTTTTGCAGTTTGGACCCAGCCACAGTATGCAAAAGAGGGTTTGTCAAAGCATTCTCTATGATGCTTTGTGCCTGTTCATCAAGATTGAACAGTTTACGAGCTTCCCCAGTCCAAGATGCTTCAGGCTTGGGAGTTTCTCTAGAGGGAACAGTTTTGTTAGTGGCAGTAATATGGATCATGGGTATGATTGGGCCATCTTGAATCACGATACTCATCTTGTGATCCACTGACTTCAGATACAGCATGGCTTTGAACTTCCACAGAGGATAGTCATTGCCATCAAAAATAGATCACCCTTTTGCCGCAATTGTTGGAATATAATTTGATTGCTTGTTAGTAGACATCATGGCTTGTTGACAGCGGATCTTGATCTTCAGTTAATGAAGAAACTTACTCTGATACCAGTTGCTGGTCCTAAAGAGGGTAAACAAGCAACCGATATAGTGTAGAAGGGGGGGTTGAATACACTCAATTAATAATAAAAAAATTCCACAAGAATATATTTAGTAATTAGTCAAGATATTACAATATCACTCTCTAATCAAATCAACAGGATGATTTTATGTTACACTGATTATAAACTCAACTCTCTCTAAACACTCTTGTATCACAAACTAATTGATGATCGAACTTATTGTTAACACTGATTAACAAGAACTCTGGAAAACTCTCTTGAACTTTGAACACACAAAGTTATCGCAACACACGCTTATCAAGTATGATGAACATATACGTTTTGCAACTTATGCATAACCTTATGTTGTTCTCTCTGTATGTTTAAAAACGCACAAGAAGGTTTACATTTATACTTGATTTATCTACGAACAAATCGCGATTTAAAGATAGAACTTATCTTTTCTTTAAAACCATAACAAACTCCTTAATTAGAAAATATCTAATTAACTTCGTTTGAGATCTCTATCCAACTAATGGATAGTTTAAATTAGGTTCAGATATCCTAATTTAAATGTCGTAGATATCGAGAGTTTATAACAGAATTTAAAACTTACTTAAATTCTTGCACTGACTTCTGACGCTGAGTTGACTCACTCAGTCTTGATATCATCAAGCTGAGTTCTTGGATCTTCAAATCTTCAGGCCTTCACTCTTGAAACCTATCTCAGCTTAGAAGTCACTGAGCTATCTAGTACTTACATAGAAAACTCTATATCTGTTTATACGCTGACTACTCAGCCTAAGCTAACTAGTAGTCTACAACAGACTTACATAATTCCTAACATTTAACCTATCATCTATACATAGCTATGGTTTGTCTCATCAAATCTAACTATTGTAAGCGTGGGACTAAAGTTTCTTTTCTTTAAAGTACTGGTCCTGAACTAACTTGTCCAGAAGCAACTTCCTTTTCTTTTTGAAAAGTGTCAACATCCAACATATCGTCAAATGTAACATTTATGCTTTCCATAACACAGATAGTTCTTTTATTTAATACCCTGTAGGTTTTAGACTCATGTGAATAACCTAGGAAAATTGCTTTATTAGCCTTGGCCTCAAATTTTCCTAGATTATCCTTTTCATTGAGTATAAAGCACCTATTACCAAATATATGAAGATATTTGATATTAGGCACAATGCCATTTGCCAATTCATAAGGGGTTTTATTGAAATGTTTATGGATTAAAGAACGATTTTGTGTGTAACACGCTGTGCTGACTGCTTCAACCCAATAGGAAGGTGGGAGACCGGAGTATGATAGCATAGTACGAGCAACCTCAACCAGAGTTCGGTTGCGTCGTTCCACAACTCCATTCTGTTGTGGAGTGTATGCTGCACAAAATTGATGTGTGATCCCCACCAGGTCAAGATAGTCAGACAAGATTTTGTTCTTGAACTCTGTTCCATTATCCGTTCGAATGGACGCAAGACTGTGTTCAAACTTATTATGTTGTTTGATGAAGCTGATGATAACAAGAGTTGCTTCATGTTTTGACCTTAAAAACTTGACCCAAGTATACCTAGAGTAATCATTAACAATGACTAGGATATACTTTTTCCCATTGCATGTTTGGACTCTTATCGGACCACATAGATCCATGTGCAGAAGCTCCATTGTCTTCTTTGTACTAGAGACTTGCTTTGCTTTGTGAGATGATTCTTTTATCTTGCCTTTTTCACAATCTGCACATAGATGGTCTTTGTTGAATTTTAACTGTGGCAGGCCTCTCACCAAATCTCTAGTAACCAGTTTGTTGATGTTGTAGTTGTTCAAATCAATGGAATACTAGTTAGACTTCCTTGATCCTGCTATAAGCACATCACCTGTTTCTGTTTTCACTGAACATGAATTCTTTTCAAATGTGACCTCCAAGTCTTTGTCACAGAACTAGCCAATTCTAAACAGGTTATGGCCCAGTCCTTCTACAAAAGAAACCTTCTTAATTTTGATGCTCTTTTTAACTATATCTTCGTACCCCCAGTATTGGTGCTACATTGTCATTCCCAAAACGAACATTCTCGGAGTACTTGGGAATAAAGTTATTGAGAAGACTCTTGTCACCTGTCATATGCTTGGTGCACCCTGAGTCCAGGTACCAGAGATTAGGTTCAAGCATACAGAAAAGAGTGAAGACTTAAGTCCCCATGTAGAAATGGCTCCTTGCGTGTTAGGTGTTACATTTATGTCAGTAACCTCTTGAAAAATGCAATGTATTATTTTCTATGTTTTCCATTGAATATTTTGTTCTTCTTTATTAAACTTTGAGGTTTTAATCCAGAATGGATGAGGAACAATTTGAGATTCAATGTTAAAAGGGATCTCTCCTATTTCAAGACTTGTAGATTCGATTGTGTCCTTGAGATCCACTACCTTAACCATATCTTTGCGTTGCCAAACTTGAATCATTTATGTTTTTGCAACTGATTGAGATCTAGGTGCTTGGTTAGTGGTAATAGGTTTGTATATCATGGTGGTTGTCTTGGATGCTTTGTTTTTTATGGTTTGAACTCTTGAGCTTGATGGTTTTGATGGTTTGGACTTTTTCTTTGAGAGAGATTTGATATATGGTGATTGAGATTTCTTTGTTTTGGATTCGTTTTTGTTCCATGTCCTCAAAAATTCTTTATATCCTCCTCTCCGATATGCTTCTAACTCTTGAATTGTGATTAATCTATTATCATAATTCCAATAATTCATGAAAGTTAGAGCATGTTCGGTCACCCATTGATGAATGATTATTCCATGTGATGTGATAAAGGGTGCATTGACCTGATTTGTTCCTTGTGGTTTCCAATTCTCACATGCACGAATTCCTAATTGTTTTCTAAGCCTATCATATTCACATTTGTATTCACAATGTCCGTGCAAACAACCATGACTTGTGCAAAAACAAGTACTTGCTTTCAGTTCGTTTTTGGAAAAAGAAATACATGGACGGAAGAATATCGAAATGTGATGACACTTCTTGGAAAATTCAAAACATGGCTTAGACAAACTGGGTGTGACCTTTCATCTATTATCTTTTGTGCAGACACTTATCTTGTTGTCTTTTCTGCTCATATCTGAAACAATTGAGTAGTGATTAGTTGCAAGAGACTTTGAATTCTAGTTAACAACTTTGGTTGTTGAGTTTGGTTTGTATTTGTGAGAGTGTGTGAGATTGGCTTTGAGAATGGCATTTGGTTGCCTCTTGGTGGTTTCAAGAGATTTGCGATGTTTTCTTGGAATCCATGAATTTTCCACCTTAGTTTTACCTTTTCTTCTCTTGTATACTTTCTCGTTGAGTGGGAAGTAGAAAGAGTAGAAGTACATGTCAAGATTTCCTTTTTACAGTGACATGAAAGACTCTTCTCTGATTCGTTTATTTCCTTTTCTAAATCATTTGTGATAATGGTTTGAAAATAATAAGCTACAAGTAATTCAAGTTGCCTTTGTAAAACCATATGTGGTATAAATACTCAGGCTTCCAGAACTACCTGTGGCTTCTTAAGATTTTCAAGATATGTGAGCATAGAGTCATCATCTATTTCATTGAGCTTGTGATGCTCAGATGTACTAGAGTCGTTCAGTTCCTGATAGTTAAAAGGAATTTTAGATTTTAAGTTTGTCTTTCTTTTGAAATCCTCTTCTACTACTTCCTCCTCCTGTTTCAAAATCTAAACATGTGAAAGGAAATAAACGTTTGATCAACTAAACATATAGTTAAAAGGAAGTTTCAAAAGCACAATCTCAATCCAAACATGTGAAAAGGCATACTGAAGTGCCTGTTTGCACATGCAAACACCATGGTGTGTAAAAGTTTCCTCCTTCAGCTCTAGTGAGAGGAAATCAAAGAAATAAGAACCAGTTTTGTGCACAAAGAACTGGTTTGCCTATAGTCAAAACCAAAAGATGCTATATATGTGGGAGAGCAAATCACTTGGCTCACAACTATTATCATAACCCATAGATCTATAGCACCCAGAGACTAAGTACCAGAAAACAGTCTAACAGTTCTACAACTGCTAAGCCAAAACAGGCTAACAGTTCTACAACTATTAAGCCAAAACCAAAGGATGTTGGTCTGGCTTGAGTAAAATTGCAGAAACAAATAGTTTCTGAAGAGGCTAAAACTGTTAATCCACCTGAAAATCAAATCGAGCCACAAACTGACTCAACTGTTTTACCAAACTGTTTGTTCCAAAGTCTCAATTGTTAATCACAACAGTTGGAAACCACATATTCTCACTAAATACTCTTCACACAAAATAGAGAAATATAACTGGGATGAAATTAAGAAAACTCAATCTGTGGTTAAGTATCATGACTTGAATGGTGTACCCAAGACCTGCATGGTCTGGGTACTTCCTGCTTCTAACTGATTTTCATTTGTGCAGAGCATTCATAGGGCTGATCAAGGATCAATTTGGCATGTGGATAGTGGATGCTCAAGGCACATGACTGGAAATCCACACTGCTTGAAGGATTTCAGAAGAATTACTGGAGGATATGTAGCATTTGGAGGAAATCCAAAGGGAGGAAGAATCACAGGTAAAGGAGCTATAGAGGCATGTACACTTATTTTTAAGGATGTTTTCTTTGTTGAACAACTCAAATACAATATGTTGAGTGTGTCTCAAATCTGTGACAATGGAAACAAAGTCTTGTTTACAGATACTGAATGCATTATCCTTTCAAAAGATTTTAAACTAGTTGAAAAGGATATTCTTTTAAGAACACCAAGAAAGGATAATGTATACTATCTGGATACACAAAAGGTTGCTAAACAGAATGTCTTAAGTTGTTTACTCTCAAAGGCATCTCATGATGAGTCTGCCATTTGGCATAGAAGGATGTATCACATGAATTTTAAAACCATGAACCTGTTAGCTAAAAAACAGTCTGGTAAGAGGTTTGCCCCAAAAAGAATTCTCATGTGATGATCATTGTATTGCTTGCCTCAAACGCAAGCAACACAAAACTTCTTATAAGCCCAAAGAAGTTTCTTCTATTTCTGCACCTTTACAATTATTGCATATGGATCTTTTTGGTGCTACATCTGTGGTTAGTATAGGGAATAAAGTTTATTGTTTAGTCAAAGTTGATGACTTCACCAGATTTACTTGGGTTCAATTTCTTAAAACTAAGGATGAAATTGCTGAGTTAGTTAAGTCTCTTGTTCATAGAATAGAAAACCAATCTGATTTAAAAGTGAAAGTCATTAGATCTTACAATGGTTCTAAGTTTAAGAACTATGAGTTAAACAGTTTTTGTGAAGAAAAAGTGATTGAGAGATAATTTACTTGCTCCTAGGACTCCACAACAGAATGGAGTGCCTGAGAGAAGGAATATGACTTTGATAGAGGCTGCTAGATCAATGTTAGCTGATTCTAGGCTCCCAATGACATTTTGGACAGAAGCAGTGAACACTGCCTGCTATGTTCAGAATAGAGTACAAATACTCAAGTCCAAAGGGAAAACTCCTTATGAGTTGTTCCTTCAAAGAAAACATTTGGTCAACTTCTTCAAACCATTTTGATACCCTGCACTATCCTTAATTCCAAGTCACAATTAGGCAAGTTTGAGAGTAAAGCAGAAGAAGGATTCTTTGTAGGATACTCCACTCAAAGTAAAGCATATAGAGTCTTTAACAATGTTACTAGGATCATAGAAGAGAGTATGAATGTGTCTTTCAATGAGAATAGGATCAATGTTGCAGGTAATGGTCCTGAGTAGTTATTTGATATTGATGCATTGACTAAATCTCTTTCTTTTGAGTTTTCTATAGAAACAGTTGTAGGTGTTCCTACAGCTGTTAGTGCAAACCAACAAACTGTCTCCAACAGTTCAAACAGTTGTGAAACTGGTAGCTCAAAACCAACAACTGTTGGTGAAAACAAAGGTACTAAAGACTTTGTAGTGATTCCCTTGTTTCAAAATGATACTTCCAATGCTATTAGACCAATGAAAGATGATGCTAAATCTTCAAAGGACATGGAATCTCATGTTCCTCAACAAAACAAGGAATCTGAACATCAAATAGTTGCAGATCAGGTATGTAACTCTTCTGGGAATGAAAGAGAATCTGAGATTGATATGTCAAATTTGGGGAATGTACTGACTGAAGAAAACATCCCTACATCAAGAATTCACAAGAATCATCCCATAGGGCAGATTATGGGTGATCCTACCACTCCTATTAGAACAAGAGTTATGCTGCAATGTGAAAATAGTGGTGTGGATCTTGCACAGTTTGATGTGAATGCCTACTTTTTATCTCAGATAGAACCAAAAAAAGCAGTAGAGGCATTAAAAGACCCTTCATGGGTAGAAGCAATGCAAGAGGAACCTTTACAGTTTCAAATTCAACAAGTTTGGAAGTTAGTTGAACTTCTAAGAGACAAAAGAGCAATTGGCACCAAGTGGGTGTTCAGAAATAAAAAAGATGATAGAGGCATAGTCATCAGGAATAAGGCTAGACTTGTTGCATAGGGTTATACACAAGAGGAAGGAATAGATTATGATGATGTTTTTGCACCAATTGCAAGGATAGAAGCAATTAGATTGTTCCTTGCCCTTGCAAGCTTTAAAGGGTTCAAGGTGTATCGAATGGATGTCAAATCAGCTTTTCTCTATGGAACTATTGATGAGGAGGTATATGTGTGTCAACCACCTGGTTTTGAAGACTCAAAGTACCCTGATAGGGTATATAGGTTGGATAAAGCTTTGTATGGATTGCATCAGGCACCTAGAGCTTGGTATGAGAGATATCATCTCATTTGCTTGAGAATGATTTTAAGAGAGGCACTATTGATAATACTTTGTTTACAAAGATTGTTAAAACAGAGATTTTGCTTGTTCAAATCTATGTTAATGATATAATCTTTGAATCCACTGATGACAATCTGTGCAAGGAGTTTGAAGTCATCATGCATAAAAGAATTCAGATGAGTTCCATGGGAGAACTTACATTTTTCTTGGGATTACAAGTGAAGCAGAAACCATCTGGTATCTTTCTCAGTCAGTCACAGTATGTCAAGGACATTTTGGACAAGTTTGGCTATCAAGATATGAAGCTGGCAAGTACTCCAATGGAAACACACAAACAGTTGGGAGCAGATTCTAAGGGGAGGATGTAGACATACACTTGTACAAGTCTATGATAGGTTCCTTAATGTACTTAAATACCTCTACACCAGATGTAATGTTTGCTATGTGTGTCTATGCCAGGTTTCAATGCAATCTAAAGATGTCACACCTATTTGTTGTAAAGAGGATCTTTAGGTACCTCAAAGGCCAACAAAAACTGGGTCTTTGGTATCCTAAGTATTCACCTTTTGAATTGGTGGCATATTCTGATAGTGACTATGGTGGAGCTAATGTGGATAGGAAATCAACTTCTGGGGGATGTCAATTATTTGGCTCAAGGTTGGTATCTTGGCAGTGCAAGAAACAAACAACAGTTTCAACTTCAACAGCTAAGGCTGAATATATTGCTACATCAAGCTGCTGTTCACAAGTGTTGTGGATCCAGAATCAGCTTCTGGATTTTGGTATGACTTTCTTGAATACACCTATCTATGTTGATAACACAAGTGTTATTAGCATTGTTAACAATCCTGTGAAGCATTCTAAAACAAAGCACATAGAGATCAGGTTTCACTTCATCGAAGATTGCAATGAGAAAAGGTTAATCCAAGTTATGAAAGTCCATACTGATGATGAGTTAGCTGATCTGTTCACTAAAGCATTTGATGTGAGTAGGTTCAACTTTCTGATCTCCAATATTGGAATGATTAACTTAGAATAACAGTTTGTTTGCTTATTTATCTGTGTTTTTGTGTTTTCTCACTAACAGTTTGAAACTATTAGTATTAAGTCTAACAACTGTTTATGTAAGTGTTTAGGGAACAGCTGTACTAAATGCAACTAACAGTTCTCAACTGTTAGTACATGGAGTTCACAACTGTTAGGCAAAGTGCTTGTTCATTTAAAGGGGAGTGTTTCAGCTCAATAACAGTTCTCAACTGTTAGTTTTTTGTTCCTTCAGCTGTTAGTTAAGGGTATTTTAGTCTTTTTAGAAACTCTGAGGCATTTTGAATTGCATTTAATATGCGTCACATATATAAGCCATTCCCTCCTCGCAGTTTTCATTACGCTTACTGAACTTATATCAAATGCTAAACCCTAGAATTTCACTTCCAAATCGCCATGGCTCCCCTTCCGTTTGTCAAGGAACACAACATGCTCGCATTCCTCTTGAAACCTGTTGATTTGCATGTCCTTCATGATATGATCAACTACCTTTTGATGTCAAACTTCCACACCGCTCTCACCATCAATCCAACCATGTACACTTCTCATATAGATCAATTCTGGAAAAATGCTACTATCAGAGAAGTAGATGGAGTGCAATGGATTGATTCGAATGTTGATAATCATGTTGTTTCTATCCCTGAGAATATCATCCGAGAACACCTTCACCTGTTGGATTATGCCCACTTACACACACACGATTTGACATCATGGCTGATGAAGCAAGGGCCTATTGGGTCACACGCCAAGTATCGATTCCGGCATCACGGATGGTCTAAAGAGAGAGAAAACCAGAAACTGGTTCTGGTGGGCTAAGGCACGCCTGTGCCTCTATGAGGTACGGCCGTGCCCTACGGGCAGGCACGAGCCTAACTCGGGCATGGCCTATGGCTAGGTACGCCCGTGCCTCTGGGAGGCACGCCCGTGCCCTGTGCCCAATGGACAGGCATGAGTCTAAGTCAGGTGTGACTTGGGCATGACCTCTTGGGCTGGCATGCCCTTACCCTATGAGGCACGACCGTGCTTCATATACCTTTACAGAACTGATATGGAAGGCTTCATCAGCTATCAACATGGGCATTACTTTCAGTGGATTGCATATGCTTGTTAAGTGCCTCATCAAGACTCTGATTTCAATCTCAGCAGCTTCTCCATAGTGCCTTGTGCCATACTCATACATCTCTTATATATCCCTTCTGGTCACACTTTCCATTAGGTGCAAGAAGCTGGCATAGCTTTCAATCGGTTCTAGCTCTCTTACAATTGTTACTCCTTCCTTTCCAGTTTCAATCCTCATCACTTCGAATCGCCACCCAGTGTTGTGGGATTTTTGGCCTAGTTGCTCTTCCACAAGTTTATCTATTTTTTCTTCAACTTCCATTCTGAATCTGTCATGCAGAATTGTTTGAACTATACTAGCTTTAGCTTTCTCTTCAGATTTTTTAACTGTTTAAGACTGTTTAGGCTGAGTTGTTAGCCTTTTCTTCTCAATTGTTGGCTTGGGAGGTGGAAGAACTGCTTTCTTCCTTTCAATTCTTTTTCTGTACACTCCCTTATCAACCTTCTTTGCCCTTTCTTCTTCATCAATCCCCTTTGTGAATTCAGCTGCAAGCTTTTGAGCCAATTCAAGATCTTTCTTTTCTTGTTGTTCTTTGGAAAGTTTTAGCTTGGGAATATTAACCACAATTTCCTTTCCCTTACCTAGCATAGGAGGCATCTTCTCATCTTTCTTTGATTTAGTAATTGCAATGCATTTGAACCCAGGCTTAGGTGCAATTGGTTCCAGCTTTGAAACTTTACCATCTAGCCACCTATCATCAATCTTTTGTGCCATTTTGAATGTACTTATGCTAAGAGTATGAGCACCCACTACAATCAAATGATCTTGCTTTACTTTAGAAATTTTTTTTGAATATATATGTTATTGGATAATCCCCAGACATGATCATCTTGTTGATCAAAACCCTATCAACTGCAGACAACTTTTCTTCATTTGGTTGAGTCCTTGCAGCTGTTTGTTGTTGATCTGGAGCAACTGTTGTTTCTGAAGTTGCAACTGTTGTTTCTGGAGTTGCAACTGTTTGAGTATCTGGTGCAACTGTTTCTTTGGATTGCACTTGCTTCAAACTTGGTTTCTCCCCCTTTTTGATTGGGACTGTTTGAGGAGGACTAGCATGGAACTGTTTAAGCACTTGATCATGATATTGAAGTACATTTGTAGCCTTCTCCAAAGTGTTTGACAAAAACTTGATTTGTTTGTCTTGCTTGATAATGAGCTCATTGTGCTTGGCCAGAAGCTTGTCTTGTAAAGAGTTCCTCGTTTTGAGATAGAGGAATGCAGCAAGGAATGGTACAAGATTTGGATTCGTCAATGCTTTTTGTTTCATACTTGCCTCAATGTCTGCTAGTGTTGCCACTGTGAACATATCATCGGTAGACATAACCGGTGGGTCACTCCTAGAAGTTCCCTCACAAGTACCCCTTTGTTCTTTGTACTGGGGATTTCCAGAAGCTGTTTGACCAGCCTTTGTTTCCGTGGTTGAGGTCTTACCTATGTTGACACTTCCCTGCTTACCCCTTGCGGATGAAACAGTAGTGTCAACCTCAAGAACCACATGATCAATCTCCCTTGGAGTGATCATCTCCTCATTGTGTCTGGGAGACAGCACAGGGGGTTCCTTTTGAATATTCTACACAGGTGAATGCACCTGTGTAGGGCTAACAGCTTGGGTGATAGGGACTGTGGTGGAAGGAGCACCAACTGTTCTCTTTCTCTTTTTAAATGTTGTGTGAGTGGGGGCTGGTGTTGTAGCTTGAGAAATGGTAGAAGAGGGAGATATTTGAGTACCATGACCTGTGGGTTCTAGAGTTGGTGGTGTAGCAATGATTTGGGCTTCATGCCCAACTCTAGCAGCTCTGTTTCTGGAAAGAAACTCCACCATTACAGAGAGTGGTAGAGTGATGGCACCAGAGAAACTCTTGCCATTTATCATCAGTCTGCTCAATGTGGAGGCCACATGAGCAGAGGGAATCAAGACCCTCTTGTGTGTTTGTAGATTTGGCAATAAAGAGTTTAGACAAACTTGCACAAATCTGGGGTACATAAAAAAGAGACCATATTTGGTCCCGAGATGTTTTACCATTCCATTAAAAATTAATTTAGAAAAATTGAAGCAACGATTGTTGGCCAAACAGATTAAGGCCAAAGCAATGTTGCTGCCGAACTCATTCCAACCAGTTCGTTTGGGGCTGATACACTGCTGGAGAGTATGAATCAAATACTTCTAATGCGCATAAAATTGTCCTTTGTAAAAGGTACCCTTTCCCCTAGGGCCCTCATACCCCAGTTTAACCAACCCAGCATGCAAAAATTCCAATAAAACAGAATCAGAATACTCACCTTCAAGATCATCAAGGTGATGTTGGGTTTTCGTGGTCTAAAATCGCAACGGAAGCAAAACGAGTAGAAAAAGAGTTTCAAAAATTGACCACGAATACGCCCACCAAATGGACCAACACTCTAAACATGGATAAGCAATAAAATAAACATACAAAGAAATAGAGTCATACCCTTGATGTTATCTTCTTTGTACACGTGGGTTTGGAGTTTGGAAGTCTCGTGCACTAACGTGTACACCTCTATTGAAGTCCACACCAAGTTACTATCGCCTCCCACTTGATAGAGTGTTAGATAAGCCAATCTAAACACCACAAAGATGACTAACACAAAAGAACCAAAGCCTTGGGTGTCTTTTGTGTGTTTGAGAGAATAATGCAATTTGTATCAACTTTGTGTATTTCAATCAAGTAACCAAAACCATATGACTTCATGTGGTTTATATAGAACCCAAAATTGAGTTCAAAAAACGTGCAACAATTAATCTCATGGCTGTTACATGATCAATACACATAAACACACTTTAACTAGCTTTTAAAGCCTAGTAAAGAGGTTGTTACTGCATAAAGCATGGCCGTGCCTCACAGGGTACGGGTGTGCCAGCCCAGGAGGTCACGCCCATGTCACGCCTGACTTGGGCTCGTGCCTGTCCATTGGGCACAAGGCACGGGCGTGCCTCCCAGAGGCACGGGCGTACCTAGCCACAGGCCATGCCCAAGTCACGCCCGACTTGGGCCCGTGCCTGCCCGTAAGGCACGGGCGTACCTCATAGAGGCACGGGTGTGCCTTAGCCCACCAGAACCAGTTTCTGGTTTTCTCTCTCTTTAGACCATCCGCGATGCCAGAATTGATACTTGGCGTTTGACCTAATAGGCCCTTGCTTCATCAGCCATGATGCCAACTTGTGTGTGTGTTAGTGGGCATAATCCAACAGACTCCCACTTGCACATGACAAACTCACGAAAGGCGTCACCGACATAGAGCGGCCTCTAGCAAGGCATTTATGCCCCCAAGTCAGCACAGGGTTTGTTTTCCCAAAACAAATACCTAACCAAAAGAAAGGTCCTATAGATAGTTGATTATATACCCCTTCGTTCACGATATCCGTTGTGAATGCAGGTCATGGAACATGATCAACCCCAAATCATTCACGATTATGTTTCTCGATATAGACTAACTATGACTAACAAAACAAGTTGCACAATTGATCCACTATCAATTCAACTTGAGCACGGTCATGCATTTTGATTTGTCATCAGCTTAGTTAACGAGGGGCCCAACAATATCTTTCAAAAGAGGAACGAATACCTTTGACTACACCGCCCTATCATAATAACAAGTTCTTGCCTGAAAACTTCCCTTATAATAGCCAGATACGAACTGCGTTAGAAAGCAATCTAAACAAGTCCAAGTTAATAATCAAGTAACGCGTGCATCTCCAGTAGAAGGATAAATAATATTATCATCCTGATTTACTTGTGATAACATCCATGAAGTAAACGCAGGTACGGGTCCTCCAATTACTTAATCACCATTAAGTACAGGCTAGTGTTGCGTAAACAAGTATTCAATCAAGAGGAAAACTTTACCAACCACTCGCCTCGATCTTAATTCACTTCTTCCTTCCGATGAAGAACGACCGATCGTGGAGTATTTAGAATAAACAAATTTATTTATGGAAGTATAAAACATGCAAAGATAGAACACAATAATGTTTCATAAAGTAATCGCACCATGCGTATATTAAATCCCCATTTAATAGTCATTACAATAAGAAATACATTATTGCTTTAATGTTCTTAATAATAAATACAGCTAAAATAATTAAACCAAGTCACTAGCAAATCTAATAAAATTAGACTTAGCATGAGAATCATGCTTAACTTGTAACAAAGGTTTGGTGAATGGATCCGCCAAGTTCCCCTTAGTCGGTACTCTACTAACCACAATGTCTCCATTCTCGATAATATCACGAATAAAATGATATTTCCGAACAATGTGTCTTGTACGTCGATGCGCTCTTGGTTCCTTAGCTAGAGCTACTGCTCCCTCATTGTCACAAAAGATCTCAATAGGGTTAGCGATGCTAGGAACAACCCCGAGGTCTTGAATGAATTTCTTCATCCAGACGGCTTCCTTAGCAGCCTCGCTTGCAGCAATATACTCTGACTCCGTGGTTGAATCGGCCACGGTATCTTTCTTGGAAGTTCTCCAACTTATTGCTCCACCATTTAACAAGAATACAAATCCCGATTGAGAGCGGCAATCATCCTTTCCCGTTTGGAAGCTAGCATCAGAATATCCAGTAACTCTGAGCTCCTCCGATCCACCAAACACTAAAAACATTTCCTTAGTTCTCCGAAGATATTTAAGGATGTTTTTAACTGCAACCCAATGACTTTGACCAGGGTTGGCCTGATATCGGCTCGTCATGCTCAAGGCATACGACACATCAGGCCGAGTACGTAGCATAGCATCCATGATCGATCCCACTGCCGAAGCATACAGGACTCGACTCGTTTCCTCTAGTTCCTTTTGGGAACTAGGACATTGAGCCTTGCTCAACGCTATACCATGCAACATAGGCAAATTCCCTTTCATGGAATCTTGCATCTTGAACATCTTCAAGACTTTATCTATGTACGTACTCTGGCTCAAACCAATGAGTCTCTTAGATCTATCTCTATAGATCTTTATCCCCAAAATATATGCTGCTTCTCCCATGTCTTTCATAGAGAAGCATCTCCCAAGCTAGGTTTTCACTTCCTGCAAGGTAGTCACGTCACTTCCTATGAGCAGTATCTCATCTACATACAAGACTAGGAAAACTACAGCACTCCCACTAGCACTGACATATACACAAGCTTCATCCTTGCTTTAAAAAAGCCAAACTCTTTGACCTTTTCATCAAAGCAAATGTTCCAACTCCAAGATGCTTGCTTAAGTCCATAAACGGACCTCTTAAGCTTGTAGACCTTATTAGGATATTTGGGGTTTACGTAACCATCAGGTTGTGCCATGTAAACCTTCTCCGCCAACTTCCCGTTAAGGAAGGCAGTCTTGACATCCATCTACCATATTTCGTAATCGTAATATGCAGCGATAGCCATTAATATCCTAATAGACTTCAACATAGCCACTGGAGAAAAGGTTTCATCATAGGCTACACCATGAGTTTGAGTGAAACCCTTTGCTACCAGTCGGGCTTTGAAGGTCTCTACTTTTCCATCCATGTTAGTCTTCTTCTTGAAGACCCATTTGCGCCCTACTGGCTTGTGGCCAGGTACCGGATCAACCAAGTCCCAGACTTGATTATCCGCCATGGATTGCATCTCACTGTCCATTGCCTCCTTCCACCTAGCAGACTCAGGGCCCGCTACGGCTTGCCGGTAGTTAGTCGGTTCACTATGATCCACCAATAGTTCGTCGCCCTCGGATATGAGAAACCCATATCTTTCCGGCTCATTACGAACTCTACCAGATCTACGGAGCTCTAATGGTTGTGTATCAGGCACCTCATCCACCAATGGTTGAGGTTTTTCTTCTTCCGGTACGCCGACCTCAGAAGCGGTACTAGTGCCAACATCAGGTTGATCATCGGTGTCATCTAGAATTTCTTCATGATCGACTTGCCTCCCACTGACTTCTCCAGATATCAGCTCCCTCTCAAGGAAGACCGCCCTTTGAGCAACAAACACCTTGTTCTCCGAAGGTTTGTAAAACAAATATCCCATAGAACCAGCTGGGTAGCCAATGAAAATACACTTCTCGGCTCTGGGTTCAAGTTTGTCTTGAGCTTCACGTCTCACGTAAGCTTCATAACCCCAGACCTTGAGATAGGTTAGCGAAGGAACCCTTCCATGCCACATCTCGAACGGTGTACTTACAACCTTCTTTGTTGGTACAAGGTTTAAGGTCCTATAAGCGGTTTCCAAAGCATGACCCCAAAAACTTTCGGGTAGCTTTGTACGACTCATCATGGGCCGAACCATATCCAATAAAGTTTGGTTCCTCCTCTCGGCGACCCCATTTAATTGTGGTGTCCTGGGTGGAGTAAGTTGTGAAATAATCCCACAACCCCTAAGATGATCAAGAAACTCAATACTAAGATACTCACCACCCCTATCGGATCTAAGAATCTTAATCCGCTTGCCCAATTGATTTTGCACTTCGTTTTGGTTTGTCTTAAACACCTCAAAGGTTTCAGACATATGCTTAATCAAATAAACATAACCATACCTACTGAAATCATTAGTAAAAGTAACGAAGTACCAACAGTTGTTTCTTGTAGCAGACCTGAACGGACCACACACATCCGTGTGAACAATGTCCAACAAGTCTTTAACCCTTTCACTAACGCTGGTGAAGGGTGCTTTAGTCATTTTGCCTAATAAACAAGAATCGCATACTTCGTTTGACCCGTGGTCAAACGATTCCAAAATCCTATCCACTTGGAGTATGGCGATACGTTTCTTGCTTATATGGCCAAGACGACTATGCCACAAAGACAACTTGTCCAATACACCTTTGGACTTAGAATCAATGTTCATGATTGATTTATTACCATCAAAACATACACTTGTTTCATAAATCCCACGACATGGATAAGCTTTAAATTATGAATATCATTTCTCAAACAAGAAATAATTCCATTATTAAAATTAAACTCATAACCATCGTCAAACAAAGCGTGAAAGGAAATAATGTTTCGGGCCATGCAGGGCAAAAAACAAACATTTAATAAGGTAATAGCAAGTCCTGAAGGAAAGGCGAGATCAACACTCCCTATCCGATCCACGGGAACCACATCCTTGTTTCCCATGATCAGGTCAAGCTCTCCAGCACCCAGCGCCCTACTTCTTTTTAGCACATGCACATTATTACAAATATGAGTGCCACAACCGGTAACAAGTACCCAGCTGTTAGAAGTAGAGGTATTGTGGAGTTCAATCATAAACGTACCTGAGTTACCCGCTCCCTTCGGTTTTACCTGCTTGAGCTCCTCAAGGTACTTTGGGCAATAATGCCGCCAATGCCCCTTTTCTTTGCAGTGGAAGCACTCGGCTTCCGCAGGGTCCTCGGCCGGTGGAACCATCACGGCTTTCCCCTTGCCCTTCAGGGCCGGACTCGGGTTAGGTTTTGCAATCTTCCCTTTACCCTTTCCCTTAGAAGGGGGAGCGCCTTTTCTTTTGGTTCCGCCTCCCTGGATAGCTAGGACGGGTTTGGACGAGGAGGTCTTCTTGCACATGTCAGACTTGACGGTCTTTAAGATTCCATGAACCTCCATTAAGGACTTGTCCATGCCATGGACATGATAGTTCCACACAAATTGTGAAAAGAAACTAAGAAGAGAACGGAGGATCACATCCACCGCCGACTCCCTCCCTAACGGGAATCCCAACCTCTACAAGCGATCAACCAATGATTTCATTTTAAGCACGTGAACGCTCACATTTCCGCCCTCCTGCATATGGCAATCAAAAAGGACTTTAGGCACTCGATGCGCGCTAGCTTAGCCTGTTGTTGGAACATTTTCTTCAGCTGGTTAAGCATGTCATATGCCCCTAAATGTTCCATTTGCTATTGAAGCTCATGAATCATTGACGAGAGCATAATGCAAGCCACTTCGTTCGTTTCCTTGACGCGCTTATCATACGCGTCTCGGACCGCCCTAGTCGCATTAGCCGCAGGTGCTTCCGGCAAAGGCTCCTCGTGGCCCACATCTTTTGTTCATACCTAAGGGCTATCCTTAGTTGCATGAACCAATCCATGATGTTTTGGCCATCGAGTTTGGCCTTTTCGAGGAACAATTTTAGGGAAATAGAGTTTGATGAAGATATAGAAGCGTTGTTGGATGCCATCTACAAAATTAGAGTATCAATTTTAGTTGTCAATTCCTTGTAGAAATAATTACCCAATAGTTATAAAAACTCAATTATTTGAACAAGGCTAAGAACCGTATTTCACTCTATCTCGTGACGGGTTTACCGCTGATCACGAAATAAGTTATTTAGGCCGGTAGACAAATTACCGATTACAACCATTGCAACTCTTAGATCTTTGCGGGATCCTTTCGACATCAAAAGTCTAAGGCATGTTTGATCCCTTCATACAACAATCCTTTTATTATTCTTAAATGAATCGGCTAAAGATCGACATCATTTAAGCGTCATAGAAGAATTTGTAAGTCGCCCGTCAAGACACACGTTGGTACCCTAGCCCAATCATTGGTTCGTGCTTAAGCTCGATTACAAATATTGCGGGTTGCCACACTCACCTTCCACACAACTCCACAAGGCATGACTCATGCTAATGCTCAATAATCATCCAAGTTTCATTAGATTTGGGTGGTGTCGTCTTACGGGTGGCGCGTGTCTTACTTTTCGAAAAACGGGTTTTTGTTTTCCGGTTAAAATAATATTTTAACAATTTTGACGAATTAGCAATTTAAGTGACAAAAACTCCTTTTTAATCACCGTTTAAGATAAACACCTTTTATATTAATGTTTGCCAATTCTTATGCTCGTAGAAATATAAACCTATTTATAAATCTCTTTGTTTTATATATTTTCCAAAAATTCTCTAGCATGCACCCTAAAGAATTCAAATATAAAACAACCACGCATAAATATAAATAAAGACCCGGTAACATGCCCAAATCCTAAGTGTTTTCCCGTGAGCCAAAACGGGAAAAACATAGTCAATCTAGGGACAACACCAAGGAATGCTCCGCCACGATCTCCACACCGGCGAATCTCTCGGATTTGGTTCGTCAAGACGCCAACACCGTGTCTCCCGATTGGTTTGATGCAATATTACATATTTGAAATAATCAAAGTACGAGTACATGAGAATAAGAAAACGACATGCAATTCGTGATCCTAAAAATCTATTACGAATACAAAGATTTAAATAAACGACATGCAAGTCGCACCAAATATAAATATTACAACATTACGGCATGCAGGCCAAAACCAAAACCAACCATAAACAACACAAAGGGCTATAGGCAAAACAAGTTACCAGGCTACCACAACAAACACAACCAAATGAAAAACAATGGTGTGCCACAAAACCATGTCCAACAAATATATATTTTGATCAAGATTGCAAAACAACACTTAAGGCACAACAAGCAATCCTTGTACATATGCATTAACAATTTTAATACACCTTTAAAATTGCATATTCATATATACACCTAAAAATATATGTTTTTGTGAACTTCATGCGAAGTCACACAAAACATATAGAATTAGGAACAAAAATATAGTGGGGATCAACAGAATCAAGACTAGTCTAAAACCCGGATTTTAATATATTTAAACATATTGTTTCAAAAACCAATTCTGACAAAAAAACTAGAAGGCACGGGCGTACCCCAAAGGGTACGGGCGTGCCTGCCTTTTTTGTTAGTGTAGAGTTTAAACAATTTTAAACAGTTTATGAATTCTGCCGGCACGGCCCGTACCCCCACTGGTACGCCCGTGCCTCGGTCGCAGGCACGGCCCGTACCCCTAGAGGTACGACCGTGCCCGGTCACGGGAAAACCAATTTTGGCAGAAAACTCAGAAAATCCGGTTTAACTCCAAAAGTGCAAAGTCATGTTAGAGATGGCTCTGATACCACCACTAGGTTTCCATGGTCTAAAATCGCAACGGAAGCAAAACGAGTAGAAAAAGAGTTTCAGAAATTGACCACGAATACGCCCACCAAATGGACCAAAACTCTAAACATGGATAAGCAATAAAATAAAAATACAAAGAAATAGAGTCTTACCCTTGATGCAATCTTCTTTGTACGCGCGGGTTTGGAGTTTGGAAGTTTCATGCACTAACGTGTACACCTCTATCGAAGTCTGCACCAAGCTACTATCGCCTCCCACTTGCTAGAGTGTTAGATAAGCCTATCTAAACACCAACAAGATAACCAACACAAAAGAACCAAAGCCTTCAGTGTCTTTTGTGTTTGAGAGAATAATGCAATTTGTATCAACTTTGTGTATTTCAATCAAGTAACCAAAACCATTTGACTTCATGTGGTTTATATATAACTCAAAATTGAGTTCAAAAAACGTGCAACAATTAATCTCATGGCTGTTACATGATCAATACACATAAACACACTTTAACTAGCTTTGAAATCCTAGTAAAGAGGCGGTTACTACATGCTAAGTCAAGAACTTATCACATGGTGATGGGAAATGCAATAACTCAGTGGTTTGATATTGAATTCATCGAGCACAGCAAAACAAAGCTCCTGTATTTGATGAAAGCAAAGTTCTTCGGCCCTCTTAAAGTCAAGCAAGATCTGATTAAAAGGCTAAAAGAAAGATTGGAGTCTTTGCAGTCAAAGAAAGTGTAATTTTTGTTCTTTATATTTTGATTGTAACAGTTTGACTTTGCATACTTAATATTTTCTTTGCTTATGTTAATTTTTCTGTGGTTGAACCCTATAAAACAAAACAACTTAAGTGTATTGTTCAATACCTTAAGTTAGGTGGAGATTATTGGGAAATTTGTTAAGTGATTGAAACTGTTGGACATGCAAAGGTAAAACTGTTAGAGAAGTTTTGAGAAAACAGTTGCAAACTGTTATATTGGTGTTTGAAAACAGTGTGACTAATAGTTGCTGTGAGTGTTACAACTTTTAGTACAAAAGCTCAGAACTGTTAGTTCAATTATAATAACTGTTAGAAGACATTGAAGAGAAGACTGTTAGAAGAAACTCAGAACTATTTATTCAACAACCAGTTTCAGTTGAGCTATTCTTGGAAACTACTATCTTTATGGATCTGAGGGATATCTTATCAATTTGAAAGATCATCAAGATTATCTCGCAAAGATAGAAGATTACCTAACTGTCAACTATTCAAGGAGGATCAAGAGTCTATAAATACTTTATTAGAATATTGTTTTAGTACCTCTTGATTTGTAATTTGATTCTGTTAGTTTTCGCACTCATTCGTATTGTTAATTGCTTTCAGAAAGTGTGTTAGCCTCCAAGTTTCTTTAAAACCTAACAACATAGTGTGTTCTTCGTCTAACAAAAGAGTTAGATTGGAGGTGTAGGTGAATATTATAATCATCATCGGTTATTAATAAACATCTTATGTGTGGCAGTATTTTTTTGTGTTGATTCAATTGTTCATGTGTTAGAACCTTTATAAATCAAATAAGTGTGATTCCGCAACTTCTTAGTTGATTGTGATCAAACTAAAAGAATGTCTTTAAACAACTCTGATTTAATTCAAAAGATAATTATTATTATTGATATTGGTAATATCAGATCCTGACAAAAGTGCCAGTGATCACATCACCTACAGCCTTAGCTTCATCGGCAGTCATTTGAAAAGCCCTGCCAAGTGCATGTGGTGCAAAATTCTTCCCCCGACTCGAGGAATATGCACCAGCTCCTCCTAATCCAGTGTTGGGACCCGATCTACAGTCAACTGATCGATATCCCGGCTTGAGGCACTTGTAACACACATTATCTTTATACTTACAGCTATCTGATGTATGCCCCTTCTGCCCGCATTTAGGACACCTTACAGTATCCTTAGTACAATGCCTTGTCTGCGTAGTTCGACACTGAGCACACCATAGATCATCCGCGGGACTGTACCTCGAACCCCCTTGTTGCTGCTAGTGTTGCTGCCGCTGCCATGAACCTCCACTTGCGCCCTTCGACCCCGAAGACTGTTCAAACTTCCTTTTGGAAGTTCCCCCAGCCTGCTGTGCGTGATCACTCTAATACCGGCGTGCAAAGTCAAATGCCTTATCCAAAGTAGTTGCAAACCGGATAGATGATCGATATTCAAGTGGTAGAGCAAGTGCAAAGCGGTTAATCTTTGCCACCTCATCAGGCAAGGAACCCTACACAAATCACAGCAACTCGATATACTTGGTAATGAGCTCCGCAACTGATCTATTGCCTTTAGACAAGGCCCTGAACTCATTATCCATAGCTTCCAGTGCTTGGGCTGAACAGTATTTAGCCCGTAGAATCCTCAGAAAATCTGACCAAGTCATTGCATTGAGAACTGCAGCTGGTGTAGATGCAATCACCGTATCATACCAAGAACCCGCGCGACCCCGCAACATCTTCGTTACATAGGCCACTTTCTTGGAATCCTCAGCTTCACAGGTCTCAAATTCCAATTCTGTATCACGAATCCATCTCTCCGTGATTACCAGATCCATATAACCATCAAAGGTAGGTGGTGCACACATCATAAAGGCTTTCAATCCAAAAGCCATCTTTTTCTCTGGTACTCGTTCCTCAAAAGCCTTGAGACGAGCTTCTAAGTCACGAATGTAAGCCTCTCTATCGTCACTTCCGGACATTGTTAGTCTCTAAATTTTGTTAGATCATTAAAGTCAAATACTCCTAGTATACTTATTCATACTTGATTAATCATGTTTATCAAATAAGCAAATAATCAAAATCAATGTCAGTCATATGAATCATATCAATCTCTCTCACACCCCAATACCTCCCGAGGAACACTTTAAATAATGGTCGAGCCTGAATTTGAGACTGAGTACTCTTTCAAATACCCAATTCACTCAAAGTTAGGCTCTGATACCAGCTTGTAACACCGCCATTTTGAGAACCAGATTTTTCTTTTTTAAAATGCTTATTTATCATTTTCATTTAAAAACACGCAGCGGAATATAAAACATGTGGCAATTATATTACAATCAAAAGTTGCCACATACGCGGTTTGGTGTTACTGTTACTGAAGCATTCTACCATTATCTATTACAACATATTATAATATCAGAGTTTGACAAAAACATAGTTTTCCTCCAATTAAAGCAAACTACCCGTAGAGTCCTGAGCTCACTGAGGATCACCTACACATGTGGAGACTAGTATCTGTTAGCTATAATAGCTAGTGAGTACACAAATAGCATGCGATCAACATAAATACATCAAATATCATCAATCATGCTCAGATAGTTCTATACTAGCATCTCGCGATGAGCTGGCGTAGTTAGAAGGTAGCATATCTCGTAGAGGAGCTGTAAAGCGGTCCACCATTGCCTTTCAGAATCAACCGAATCTTCTGAGTAAAGCCCTGAGTTATACTCACAGGACACAGCTTTGTCCCTAAAGTAGAACAGCTTTGTTCTTAATGTAGGACAGCTTTGTACATGACAGCTTTGTCCATGAGATCCGTACCGATCGCAAACAAATAATCTGATCCAATCGGATCATTAGTCAATGCGCGCATATATTCAATTATCATCATAGCATACACCTAATCAAGTGCATACTACATTGTGTCAACATGTTAAATTCTATCATCATCATGCAACCTACACTTAAACAAGTGCGTGTACAAATCATGGTATACAATTCTGTAATCATTGTTAATATATGTTATAGATATATTAATCGTTATGTTATCGGGCACTCACCTATCGAGCTAAAATACGATATACTATGATACTGAAGCTTCTGGACCAACTTGAATACCTAAACAAGGTTTACAGATATCAAAACATTGTAAAACAGATTCTACCAGAGGCATGGCACGCCCGTACCTTGCCATGGCACTCCTGTGCCTGGCGAGGCACGCCCCGTACCTTGCCATGGCACTCCTGTGCCAGGCGAGGCACGCCCCGTACCTGATACTCACATACACCTCGTGACTTTAGGGTGCCCCCCGGGCCTGCTAAGGTTAGGCACGCCCCGTACCCTTGGGAGGTACGGTCGTGCCTCCCAGGTACACCCTGACGTATGGTCTGTTCTTGAGAGGCACCCTCGTGCCTTTCAAGATACAGTAGCAGGTTCGTGCAGAACATGCTGTTTTCCCTTCTAAAAATACCAAAACATCACCAGAACATTACCAATCGATTTCTATGGTTCATAAATGAAATAACACATCTTAGCCAACTCAAAGACATCATTTTTACACATCAAAACAACCAATTCAGAGTTTGGGCCCAAAATCATCATTTTGACCCATTTACCACTTTAATTCTTAAAATCAATCCAAGGCTTCACTTTAATTGCAGATTCTAATTTCTATGAACATATAAACCATCTAGGATCATATTGGTAACATCAAACATAATTATTGGTATCAATTTCACCCAAACCCAATTGGAACCTAAACTTGGTGAAACTTGAAAATCAAGAATAGGAACTCACTTGTATATAGAGATGATTAGGAGTTGATTACAGCAGATTGGAGCTTGAATTAACACTTGAATTCAGCATATATCAGATTGCTCGAAAGATCTTGACGAATTTCCTCTTCTTCTTCAATATCAAACAAGAGCACAAAGTCAAGATTACCCAATTGTGTTTTGTTCAAGGGGTGCTCACGTGAGGTACAATAGGAGGTGCCTACTTGTGGTCAATATTATCCACAAGTGGGTACCTTGTTCCCTTTCCAACTTACAACTTAACGCACGAATACCCATTTTAACCAAAGGGGATATTTTTAGAAACCTCGTTCTAAATCATTTAATATTTTATTATTCTTATCTATTTATCATAATACTTAATTATTATCATTTTATTATTATTGCCTTCTATTTTACTCATTAATCAATTATATATATAATTACTTTTATTCAATAATTAAATTAGAATTTAGACATACAAGATTCGAACACGACTAGGCCCAATATGAGGTTGTTACACCTGGCTGCTTTCTTTCTTTCTATTTTAGTAGCATTCAACTCGTCATGTGTTTTCTCTCTTACCACTCTAGAACTTGGAGGGATGTTATCAGGTTGTGCATCAATGATTCTGTAAAATTTCTTATCTCCGTTAAGAATAGAATCAATCATCATCTCACCATACACCTCGTTGTGTTCTAGAAAGTCCATAAACCTCTCTTTCCATACTAAGTAATCATTGCGGAAGAGAACAGGGGGTTTCGAGTGTGTGCCAATGGCTAAAATCTCATTGGAACTTGACATTTTTGTTCAAATACTTGAAAGTTTAGAGATGATCGTTAACTTGAAAAAGTTGGTGATTGGGGTTCAAAGTGGGTTTCTTCAAAGCATGTTTTGTAATCGAGATCTGCTCGTAAGTGAGTTAAGCATTCGAAGAAAGGAATGTGTTCGGAAGTATTGGTTAGAAGTGGTGAATTCGATGTTAATAACAAATAATTCGAAGTGAACTTTGTGGTTGACTTCAAATGTTCGGAAGTGAATTCGATGTAATAGTTGTTTGGAATTCGAAGGAATAGTTCAAAAATGATTTGAATGCGAAATGAAGTAAAATCTTCGAACTGTATTTGGGTTTTCGAACTATGTTTGGAATGAAAAACATGCTCGAATTCAGAGGAGTTATGTATTCTAAGTGGATGTGTAACAATGAACAAGCTCGAAGTCTGAGTCTTAAACTGGAATTCGAATTCGAAGTGAACTAAGGAATCTTAGTTTGTGCTCGAAGTTGTCTAATGGGTTTAGTACTTGGAACTTGTAATGGTTTCAAACTAGGAGTCTTAAAGTT
Source organism: Dittrichia graveolens (assembly GCA_038502395.1). Taxonomy (NCBI): domain Eukaryota; kingdom Viridiplantae; phylum Streptophyta; class Magnoliopsida; order Asterales; family Asteraceae; genus Dittrichia; species Dittrichia graveolens. The sequence goes on along the minus strand of JARJIL010000003.1, from coordinate 33,191,771 downwards.
TCAAATTCAAGTTGTGCTGCCTTCGAATTTGAAATTTAGATACGCTCGAAGTGCACTATTAGCAACAAATTCTGGATTTTTAGGGATCTGTCTCAACTGCCAAGCTTGAAGTCTTCTTAGGAATAACTAAACCGCTCAAAACCAACAGTAAAACACCAAAACCTTCGAAATGTAAATCCAAATCGATCAAGAACTCAGATCTAGGCTGTTCTTGATGATCTTCATGTGTTCTTGACTGAAATTTTAATTCTTATAAAAAACAATAAAAAAACCCTTCGAAATTTATATCCTTCTACTTGCAATTCTTTGTAGATCAATAATATCCCAATGATTCCATCATCCTCATGAAATTTGATGAACTTTTGAAGCAAAAACCGTAGATGTTTCCATGAACAACTTCAAAAACTCAATGGATTATGATCCAAATCAAATCATATCAGATTGTTTTCGAACACAGAATTGATTTAGAGATGAATGGGATCAAATTCAAGACAAAATACACTCAAACCTTCATAACTTTGAATTTTTAACGGTAAATGCTTCGATTAAGCTTGTTCTTCTTCGACACACCCAATCACGAGCCAACTTAGATCAAGTTTGGCTCTGATACCAATTGCAAGCTCAATCCCGTGATGAAACATTCAAGTAATAGTGTAGAGAGAAGATGATATTTGAGAGAAACACACTACACCTTTTGCTTTTAATATGAGTATATCAATTATGTGCTAAACGCTTTTCCAAAAGTTACAATCGCCAAGGGCCAAGGGCAAGGGCATATTTATATGCCACGCATTCTAATAAGGCTTTTCTACATTTTCTAAAATTAACACAAAGAACATCTGTGTGTAGATTGTGAGAAATGGAAAATGAAAAGGGCTTCTCACAAGAATAAACATGTTTCAAGCACAAAGAAACCAATGGAACTGTTGCACATGGATCTCTGTGGTCCGATGAGAGTTCACACACGAAATGGGAAGAAGTATATCTTGGTAATCGTCGATGATTATTCTAGATATATTTGGGTCAAGTTTCTGAGGTCCAACGATGAAGCTACATAATAATCATTTACTTCACCAAACAATAGCAGAATAGATATGAGCAGAATATGGGTGCCATTAAAACTGATAATGTTACTGAATTCAAGAACAAGACTCTATCTACATACCTTGACCTAGTGGGGATCCAACACCAATTCTCTATAGCATTTACCCCACAACAAAATGGGGTGGTAGAATGACACAACCGAACTCAGGTTGAGGCTGATCGTACTATGTTATCATATTCTGGTCTCCCGCCTTCCTACTGGGTTGAAGCAGTCAGCACGGTGTGTTATACGCGAAATCGTTCTTTCATACATAAACGCTTTAATAAAACTCCTTATGAATTGGCAAACGGCATTGTCCCTAATATCAAATACTTTATCATATTTGGTAATAGGTGCTTTGTACTTAATGAAAAGGATAACCTAGGAAAATTCGAGGTTAAGGCTAATGAAGCAATTTTCCTTGGTTATTCCTAAGAATCTAAAGCCTTAAGAGTTTTAAACAAAAGAATGAATTGTATAATGGAAAGTATCAATGTAACATTTGATGACATGTTAGATGTTACATCACTTAAAACAAAAGAAAATGAGGTTGTTTCTGGACAAGTCAATTCAGGACCAGTTGTTCAAAGAAAAGAAACAAATAACAATCTTAATCTCACTACATATGATTTAGATTTTTTATTTGATTTCTTACAGTCCGAATCCAATGTTATTAATTCTCGTGACAGGAATGATGCAGTTACTCCTACTACAACTACAATAGAGGTCGATAACTCTACATCATATCCTACCTTGGATACTCCGTCTACATCGACCGTCAATCTAGCAATTGTACGTCATGATATGGAATATGAGGGTACACCTATCTTTGATTTAGATCCATAGAAAACTCGAGAAAATTCAGATCTAGCTAACAACTTAACTGAATTCTTTCCTCCAATAAATAACCCCCACAAGATAAAATGGACACGATCCCATCCCGAATCACAAATCATAGGAGACATAAATTTTGGTGTAAGGACTCATTCTACAATGGCAAATGAGTCCCTTCATTCAAGTTTCCTAAGTATGATAGAACCCACGAAAGTCTCAGATGCTTAAAAAGATGTGGATTAGGTAATTGCTATGGAAGAAGAGCTCAACTAGTTTGAAAGATTACAAGTTTGGAGACTGGTACCCATACCAGAAGGCAAATCTGTTGTTCATACTAAGTGGATATTAAAAAAAACGTGATTCCAATGGAGTAGTGGTAAGGAACAAAGCTAGGCTGGTTGCAAAAGGATACAACCAGGAATTGGTTATGACGAAATGTTTACTACAATAGCTAGGATACAAGCTATAAGATTATTTCTAGACTATGCTGCCTATAAGAGCTTTAAGGTTTTTTCAAATGGATGTGAAGACAAATTTTCTCAATGTTATTCTCAAAGAGGAGGTATACATGTCTCAGCCAGAAGGCTTCATGAATCCCAAATTACGGAATCATGTTGATATTCTTTACAAAGCATTATACGGACATAAACAAGCCCCGAGAGCTTGGTATGATGTTTTGTTAGAATATCTACTAAGTGAGGGATATATCAAAGGAAAAACTGACACAACTCTTTTTACAAAGGCTAAAGGAAAAGACTACATTCTAGTATAGATTTATATGGATGATATAATTTTTGGTTCTACAAACCCAAAGTATAGTGATGAGTTTGCACTTACAATGCAAAATCGTTTTCAAATGAGTATGACGGGAGAGATGAATTTCTTTCTCGGACTACAAGTGAAACAACTAATTCATGGAATTTTCATTAATCAATCGAAGTACATTAAAGACTTGTTGAAGAAATATGACATGCTTAATTGTTCATCACCATCAACCCCAATGGCTTACAAAACAAAACTATCTGCTGATCTGGACGGAAAAGCAGCAGGTTTAAAAACATACAGGGGTATGATAGGCTCATTACTATATCTGACAACAAGTAGACCAGACATTATGTTTTCTACATGTCTTTGTGCTAGATTTCAGGCAAATCTAAAGGAATCACATATGTTGGCAGTTAAAAGGATTGTTAGACATATCAAGGGTACACCTGATCTAGGTCTATGGTATCTAAGAGATTCCAGTCTACAATGATATGCCTACTCAGATGCAGATTATGTTGGTTGCATGCTTGACATGAAGAGTACATCGGGCAGTGCACACTTTCTAGGTGATAGATTGGTATGCTGGTTGTTGCAGATTTCTGCATTTCTTTGTAGACATAAAGACATGATTGCACACTTATGGATGTTGTTGACACAACAATCATCCAGAACTCCTGTAGGTGCCACACTAAAGGTGTCATACGAGGATGAGGAGCAAATCTCACCAGGGTGAACACTAATCCAGCCACGTTTGTGAGTATTTCTGCCTTCATGGTAGGTACTTCACCGGGCAATCTGAATGATCCCGGCTATGTTACCCAAATAGAACTCCAAGTTGCACTTAAACCGATACATGAGAAATTAGATTCCATCCAACAAACACTTACCTCGATGAAACCAAAAGTTGATGATGGTATGGGTTTATCTGTAGACACTCTCAAAAGTCTATTGCGTGGAAAATTACTGGAAAAGGCACCCTATAGTGAACAGAGTCTAGATTTAATTGAAACGCTTCAAAAAGAGCAAATTTATAAGGACAACAACCGAGATGAATTCAAGGAACACATACAAAATTCAATGGAGGATTTGGGAAATGGATTTTATTCAAAAATGGATGCGGTTGAAAATAGATTGACCACATTGGAGAATACATGCAATAACCAAGTTTCATGGTCAAAAAGAAGGAATGACGACGATGATTCCAACCATGAGCATCATGAGGGGGAGAAGCGTGCGAGAACTTTGACATTTACACCATTAACTCAATGATTATCTGTAGCTTTGGGTGTAGGTTGTGTTAGTACTGAAACCTCTACTCATCAACATCAACATCAACATCAACAATGACAACAACAACAACAACTCACAAACCTTGTTGAATTCTCATTTGAAACACAAGAAGAAGGTCAAAGGTAAGAGTTTGATGAATTGTTGAAGGAAATTGATGATTATTCATTCACAAAGCTACGTGAGGAAAGAATACCTATTCAAATAGTTGATAGATTTGATGATTTCCCTCCGGAGAAACCTAAAATGAAAGCTAGTTCAAAGGTTGCAAAGCCTGCAAAAGAGCTTGTTACAAAAAAAAATAGATGGAGGAGGCAATAACAAAGTTAGACATAACAAGGGTGTTACAAGGCATATATGAGGAAGTACACAACTTATTTCCTCCTAAGCCAAAACAATTACAAGTGTCTGTTGCTGACATCTTGAGGAAAAATCAACAAACACAGCACGCTAAACTTCAACAATCAACATCCAAATGGCCTCTTCGTCGAGGTCTCATGTAATCATCTACCGTTTATTCCTCAACTGATCCTGGTTTGGATAGAAATAATATGTTTACTCGTGAAGCAATGAAAAACCCTATCTTGGACCACTACGGAGTGAATGCAACCTTTCTTGAAGAGTGTATTCCTATAATTTATGCTGATCAACTGCAAACCGTACTCCTCTAAAGCTAAGGGATTTGGATGATCGTCAGAAAAGGAGATGTGAGCACTTATTAAAAGAATATCAAACTCCCACACATGAAATCATCTCAGATTATCCAATTTCAAAGTTGCTAAGGGTCTCTACCCAGAAATCACTAAACTATAAGTTTATGGTTTATGAAGTTGAAAGAGCTAATGGTCAAAAGATAAAATTGAATGAAGCGGATTTCAAACATGTCGACTCTACGACATTGAATTCTTTTATGAAGAATTATCTACAAAAATGAAAAAACTTTATGAAGAGCAACTAGGGAAAACTGCACTAATGAAATACATGAAACGATTTATCCAACTTATTCAAGAGCACGATATGCAGCTCGGTGTAGAAAGCAATCAAGTCAAACTTAATCTTCTCAGACAGATGCAGAGCCTTCCAAACAATGAAAGTCTTGAGGAGTTAACATTTAAAGATGAAAACCAGAAGGAGTTTGCTAGAGATCGAGGTGTCATCTTTAGGAATCAACAAAAGAAGAAAATCTTCATCAGATTCTTAGATATGATGGCATACTCAGATGGTACCCTTGACAAAAGGAGAACCATTAATACATGAAAACCACAAGGAGTTTACAACACAAACTTCAATAACAATTATGGAGCTCGCGAGAAACAACAACTGAAGCTGAATAAGAAAGAATAAACCAGGCAATAGAGGTGATCAAGTGAACACTTGATAGCAGGAGAACCATTAGAAGGTGGCAGGTGGTATTTTGCATTAGGAACAAATCTATCTTGTAATATCTTTGGTTCCTTTTTTTTGTAATAGGCTATCTCTCTATTAGGGGGAGAATGTTAGATTTAAAATAGAGAGTTAGACCTTGCCTATCCCTTTAGTATAAATAGGGATATAGCACTTTGTAATTCAAAGCTTTTGCAATAGAAACTTTCTCATTCAAAGCAAAGGTTCAAGGTGTAGTGTGTTTCTCTCCAATCTCCTTCACAAACACTTGATTTATGGGATTATCATTCCTTCCCAATCCAAATCAACTCAAAACTCAAGTAGCACTCATCCCAAATCAACCCAATCTTTTTCCCATTTTTTTCATTTATTTAATTACACATTTTTATATTAAACAAAATAAAATATTTAAAAAATTCTATAAAAATAAAATATAACAAATAATACAAAAAAAATTTCATTAATAATAAAAATAATACATTTTATTCATCCCAACCTAACCATATAATTCTCTAATTCTTTTTTCTTCGCCAATGTTGCCTTTAAAATATGACTCGTAAGATAACCATGTGGGGTAATATAAAATTCTAAGTCTTTATCAAATTGTTGTTGTTTTTGTAGTGTTTGTCTAATATTTGTTTGTAGGCTTTATGTAAATATTTAACTATGTATTTATTATTTACTAGACTAGTTTATTTATAAGGGCTTGGTCCACTTATCTTGTAATTGCTTAGTCTAGTTAGGAAGCCCATGAGGCTTGAGGCCCAAGTGCCTCTTTGTATTTAAAGCCTAGCAAACCTAGTTTGCAAGGTATCCTTTGCAATATTCAAAGTAATAGATTGATACACGTTTGTGTTATCTCTTGCAAAGTGTTCTTCTTGTTCATACATTGTTCTTCACATTACATAAAAGAATCTTCAAGTTAACTCATCTTCTATCACATCATTGGACTTTCATGTAGTTCGATCTCGTTTTGTAACCAACTACGCCCTTTCCTCAACTTCAAGTTTTTTCATTCTATATGTCATATTTTGATTTGCCCGCTTCTTGTAATTAGATATTTGGTCCACCAATGAATCATATCTTTCGGTCGATGGTATGTTGGTATTTCTTGTACTCGTCGATGGCCTCTTTCCCTTGTTCCTCCCGATGGGCCGTTGAGGCTCCTCTATTTGGATCTCTTCGTGTTCGTCATCATCAATGAGGATAAATTTAATGTTTGCATTAGATGATGGCGTCGGTGGGTTTTGGGTCAAAGACATTTTACTACGTTTAGTGGGCCGGGGAGAAGGAGAGATCATCGGTTGTGCCGTGCACCATTACATACAAGAATCTTCAAGTTAACTCATCTTCTATCACATCTTTGGACTTTCATGTAGTTTGATCTTCTTTTGTTTAACCAACTACGCCCTTTCCTCGACAACAAATTTTGAAAGCTCAATCCCTTGATGAAAACCTTGAAGTATTAGTGTAGAGAGAAGATGGTATTTGAGAGAAACACACACTACCCCTTTTGCTTTGAATATAAATATTTCATTAATGAGCAAAGCCTTCAAAAAAATGTTACAAGGCCAAGGGGACTAAGCGCTATTTATAGGCCACGCCTACAAGATAGGTATTTCTACATTTTTCTAATATTAACAATCTCCCCCTAAATGGAGAGAAAGTCTATTACATGAAAATAGAAATGCAGAAATATATTAATTACAATAAAGACCTATTTCTTATTCCAAACATCTTCTACCACCTCCGAACTAACCGATGACTGTCCAACGTTCTTTTAATAGTTTCTGTAGTTCTCATCAACCCAACCCATTCCGACTCACTAGAAGTTGATAGTTCTTTGTTAGCCTTTTCATGGAGTCTATGTAATAACAATTTAAGAGTACCAACAGAGTATGCCATCATGTCCACCATCCGAACGAAGATCATTCGACGATGTTGGTTGATGAAGACGACACCTCTTTGACCCGCAAAGCTTGGATGATTTTCATCAATAATGGTTAGCTCTTCTAGGGTTTGTAAGTCAGGATGGGTTTGAAGAGGTCTGAGCAGATTCACCTCGAGTTGATTACTCTCGGCTCCCGATTTTAGATCATGCTCTTGGATAAATTCAATAAATATCCTCATATACTTCATCAGAGCTGATCGTCCTTGTTGTTCTTCATACGACTTGTTGATCTTGGTGGATAGCTCCTCGTATATGAACTCAATGTCATGTATCTTGACATGTCTGAAGTCAGCTTCATTTACAGACATTTTGTGACCATCTGCTCTATGTACATCATAAACAGCAAACCTGTATCTTAAAGATTTTTGCATGCTAATTTGAATTACTTTGTTGATCGGGTATTCTGACACAATCTGCTCCCTCGGTGTTTTGTATTCATTGAAGATATGATTGCATCGTCTCCTTTGTACATCATCAAGACCCCTCAGTTCAGGATGAATCTTGTCTCTGATTCGAGAAGTAAAGATAGTAGGAATCTGATCCTCGAGGTAAGCAGCGTTCACTCCATATTTTCCCCACAAGGGGTCTTTCATAGCTTCTCTAGTGAACATGTTCTGTTTATCCAGGCCTGGGTCTGATGAGATAGGAACTGATGGAGTTGGTTGGACGTTCGGTGGTAGTGGCCATTTAGATGATTGTTGGATTTGTTTAGCCTGCTCTGCTTGTTGATTTTTCCTCAGGATGTCGGCAGCTGACACCTTGAATTTCTTAGGTTCAGGAGGGAATCGTTGATGAACCTCCTCTGAAATGCCTTGGAGGACTCTTGTTATATTTAATTTCCTAATTTCTTCCTCCATTTCTTTTTGGTGACCAACTCCCTCTCAGGCTTTGTAACCCTTGAAGAAGCTGGCTTTTGAATAACAGGCACCGGCATATCCTCAAAAGTGTCCACTATCTGGACTCCCTCTGTTCTTTCTGGTAGTTTGCCAAAAGAGAACTCATCAATCTGTTTCAGCAGCTCATCAGACACATCCCTTTCAGTGACATAGTTTCAGTTTCAAATTCAAACATTGGGATGTCAGGTTCAGGTTCAGTTTTTGCTTGTTGCTGTTGTTGTGGTTGTGGTTGTTGCTGTTGTTCTTGTTGCTGAGATTGTTGTTGTTGTTGTTGCTAAGATTGTTGTTGTTTTTGCTGAGATTCTGCCCCGATCCCCATTGTAGCAGCTAATCGTTCTGTTAAAGGAGTAAAGTTCAAAACGCGCGGTCTATTCTCCCCCTCTTGATGATCATCATCGGGATCATCGTCGTCATGCCTGCACTTTGACCCAGTAGATTCGGATGTGTAAGTAGATTCAAGAATGGTCATCCTGTTTTCCACCGAATCCAATTTTTGAAAGACCACATTGCCCAGATCCTCCATTGAGTTTATAATTGTTTCTTTAAATTCATTGAGATTACTACCCTTGTAGGTCTGTTCATTCTAAAGGGTTTGAAGGAGATATAGGTTATGTTCACAATCTGGGGCTCTCTCCAGCAATCATACATAAAGCAGGGATTTCAAAGTGTCAGTAGATAAGCCCGAGCCGTCATCAACCTTGGTTTTTAACAAAGAAAGTGTATGCTTGATTTCTGCTAGGCTCTCAGTAATTGGGGTAAGGGCCTCCTACATTCTCTCCTTTGTAACAAACCGAGACTCACGTAGAGTGCTCGTTGAAGTTTCTGCCATGGAGGCAGAACTACTCGCGTGCGGAGCTGCAGTGGTGTACACTCCGGTGAGATTTCCACTTTTAGTAGTGCCACCTAAAGGTGTTCTAGACTGTTGTCTTGTAAACAACGTCGTTATTTGTGCAAGTGTGGATTGGTGTCTAGAAAGAAATGCGGATATCTGCGGTATATTGATATGTGTTAAAGAGACGGTAAAGGTCGGGAGAGGCAAACCTCTAGTTTCAATACTAGCCATCTCCGAATGAGAGGCCGATAGAGAATGTGTTAGTTCTTTGTGAATTGAAACAAGCATCTGTTGAGAGATACTTGAGTGGCTGGAGGGGTAAGTGTGCACTGTTGGGATGATAGTGATTGTTTCAATACTAGAGCTAACAGTGTCAGCTCCGGTATCAGGTGTGGCTTCCCGTCTTTTTGGTCTTGGGGGTCATTCAACACTCATTTTTTCTTTACTCACCTCTCTCTCTCTCTCCTACCTCTACGTCTTCCTCTTCCATTTCGCTTTCATACTCATCATAGACATCCAGAGAAGGATCAAATTCATGGCTTACACTTGATGTGTCTAGAGGACCCAGTTGATAGCCATACATAAATTTCCTTTCAGAGTCGAAGGCCTCGGGTAAATCAGGGAATAGATATGAGAAACTTTGATCCTCTTCCTCAGTCGCCGCTGGAGTTTTTGCTCTTTGGCATTCAGTATTATCCGAGACCAATGGTGTTGCACCCGGAGTATATGTGGTCATGGTGAAGGTATATGTTTCAAGGTCAGGCACCACTACACTAGCAAGTAAATCAGGAGACTATGGTTGTTGGTCAGGATCAGGGAGTACATCAGATAATGAATCAATCATAGCTTGTATTTGGGCAGGATCATCTTCAGCCCCTCCCTCACTATGTGTTTCGCCCTCATCCACTTCACCACCCCTCTCTAGGCTTTTCTCTGTCTGCTCATCCCTCTCAGCTTCCCTCATGGAAGACTAAGGCCTATCAACTATGTCCTCACTTGGTGCTACAGGCCCTGGGGTAGGTACAACCGGCTCTGGTTGCACCATAGGACCCAATCCTACGCTCTGCCTATAATTTCTCACCACTTCGTTTTAGGCGCATAGATCCAGCAGGGAAACGAGGAATGGTTGGGGTTGTACAAGATGGTCACCAGACATAATTTTGACATACATAAACTGTTTTGGCCTCATAGCAGCATGATTTGGCCGTCTTGGTATCTCCTCGTTTCTGTCCATTGCAAACTGGACCATCATTGGTAAAAACCGTTGATACGGTAGAAATCTGCACTTGGCTCTCTTCAGATCTGAGAGTTTACCCTCCAACTGCTACATAATGTCAAGAAAATATTAAAGTGGCATAATCAATATGCAAGTGATTGGCAGCAACATATATGAGTTTGATTTGGTTGGAATTTGGGTATTCATAGTCAGTGTGTTTAGGAGTAAGGCAACATTAAAGGATGGTCAAGAAAGTATAGTATATGGGGTGACGGTTGGCTCTTTTAAAGTGGGAACGAAGTGGTAAGTCCCCAAGATAACCCATGGCTCGAATGCCCTCAAGGGTAGTGGTTTCGTCAGGCATCTCCTGAAAGTCAAGAAGAGGAGGCCTGCTTCTGGCGGTAGGAAGCCGGAGGATTTCCTTCAATTGGATTATAGTGATGTTTAGGGTGAAATGATCTACCTCACCGTGGATAGATACGCGAACTGAGTCGGGATTTGTATGAGGGGCGGTGTGCCAGAATTGTTGCAAATACAATTCAGGGAGATGTGTCCCAGATGAGGATGGGTTATAAGTAAGGGCATGGTTTAGTGGATGAACGCGGAGAATTTCAAAGATAATGGGAAAGTTTGGGTTGCGAAAGTTGTCAAGGTTTATGAAGTGGTTATTGTCATGAGTGACAACCAGAGAAATTGATTTGTGGGAAGGAGTTGATCATTTGTAAGAACAGCCAATAGGTTAGATTATTGCACTTTGAAAAATAGCTCATTGACATGTATTGACTTATTAGGTCAAAACATTCAAGTGTGAAACACTTTGACTTTTGTTGACTTGGAAACATTGACTTAGAGTCAAATCTTTGAAATTTTTGTCAACTCTTTAGTAAAATTGTGTAACACCCAAAAATCCTTCGTTGACGAAGTGGTATTTTTGATGGACAAAAATGTGTTTTGACACATGTTTTACAATGAATACATGTATATAAACACTTTTGTAACACTGAAAATTTTCTCATTTGGTCCATAACATGAAGATCTAGGCTAAAAATGAAATCAAGCCCAATCTTCAACCACTCGAAGAACACTTTTCAAATTTTTCGAGTTTTTCTTTGACAAAAACATTGTCCTAGTGTTCATATGTCCCATCGCAAAGTACATTGGCATTAACAAGTTCATTAGAATGTCGAACAATGCATTTGAAGTCGGAAAAAGGTGTTTTCCGAGTTAAACGGTACATCTTCGAGTTTTAGCATTTAAACATCATTTACTCATGATTTGTGGCTTATTTAATGTATACCTTGGTTTAGATTGCAACTTTACAACAAAAATTCAAATTTTTGACAGCAACTTTGAGCAATATTCACAAAAGCATGTAACCCGGAATTTTCGTAATGTTGAAAAAGATTTGGTAGCGTGAAGAACACTCAAAGTGAACCACCTATTTATAGAAAAAATGAAATGGTAAAAATTTGAAATTTCATGCGCTCGAAGTCCAAAGGGTTCGAGGTGAAAAATGTGCTCGAAATGGTCATGTGGACCAATGTAGACTTCGAAGTCCAAGAGGCGTCGAATTCGAAGTGTGAAGGCTTCGAACTCGAAGTACTGTGCATGGGCGCTCGAAGTGTATTGAAGATACACTGTTTAGAATTCGAAGTCTACTAGCTTCGAACTGAGGCTAGTAAACGCGCTCGAAGACTTAAAGGAATTGATGGTTTTGTATTCGAAGTCAACTAGCTTCGAATTTGAATCAATATATAAGCTCGAAGTCCTTTGACTTACGTGAGCTTCGCATGCGAAGACCATGGACTTTGAATGCGAAGTTTAGTAACGCTCGAAGTCTTTCATTTTTCCTTTCGAATGTAAAAACAAAAATGTTTATTTCGAATGCGAGGACTTTAGGGAATTTTTGAAGTCCTCCATTATACTTTAATGCTCACTTTGAATTCGAAGACCAAGAGTTCGAATTGCCGTTGCAGAACGAGTCCTTACTCCATCTTGAACATTTCCAATAATCTGATATTCAGGATGGGATTGTGTCCATCTTATTCCTCGGGGAATCTGAATTGGAGGAAAGAACTCATTTAATCTGTTTGTGAGTTCAATGTCTTCCTCATTTGTTATTGGTTCTGAATCATAAATGGGAGTACCCTCATAAACCGTCTCATGAAGTACGATAACTGGATTGATAGTTGATATAGACGGAGAATCCACGGTTGGATATGAAGACGAGTTGTCAACCTCCGTTGCAGTTGTAGTAGGAGACACTGCATCATTCCTATCACCAGCATTAGGAACATTAGATTCAGACTGTAAGAAATCAAATAAGAAATCTAAATTGTGTTCTGATGAACTTGGATTTATATTTGTTTCTTATATTTGAAGTACTGGTCCTGAACTGACTTGTCCAGAAGAAACTTTCTTTTTCCTTTGAAAAGTGTTGACATCCAACATATCGTCGAATGTAACCTTTATGCTTTCCATAACACAGTTAGTTCTTTTATTTAAAACCCTGTAGGCTTTAGACTCATGTGAATAACCTAGGAAAATTGCTTCATCAGCCTTGGCCTCAAATTTACCTAGATTATCCTTTTCATTGAGTACAAAGCACCTATTACCAAACATATGAAGATATTTGATATTAGGCACAATGCCATTTTCCAATTGAAAAAGAGTTTTATTGAAACGTTTATGGATGAAAGAACGATTTTGTGTGTAACACGTTGTGCTGACTGCTTCAGCCTAATAGGAAAGCGGGAGACCGGAGTATGATAGCATAGTACGAGCAGCCTCAACCAGAGTTCGGTTGCGTCGTTCCACCACTCCATTCTGTTGTGGAGTGTATGCTGCAAAAAATTGATGTGAGATCCCCACCAGGTCAAGATAATCAAACAAGGTTTTCTTCTTGAACTCAGTTCCATTATCCGTTCGAATGGAGGCGACACTATGTTCAAACTTGTTCTGCTATAGTTTGATGAAGCTGATGATAATAGGAGTTGCTTCATCTTTTGACCTTAAGAACTTGACCCAAGTATACCTAGAATAATCATCAACAATGACTAGGATATACTTCTTCCCATTACGTGTTTGGACTTTTATCGGACCACAGTGCAGAAGCTCCATTGTTTTCTTGGTAATGGAGACTTGCTTGGCTTTGGGAGATGATCGTTTCATCTTGCCTTTTTCACGGTCTCCACACAGATGGTCTTTGTTGAATTTTAACTTTGGCAAGCTTCTCACTAGATCTCTAGTAACCAGTTTGTTGATGTTGTGGAAGTTGAGATGTGAGAGTTTCCTGTGCCACTACCAATTTAAGTCCGATGAGGCTTTACTTAGAAGACAAACGGAGGTCTTTGTGTTGTAATTGTTCCAATCGATGGAATACAAGTTAGACTTCCTTGTTTCTGCTATAAGCACATCACCCGTTTCCGTTTTGACTTAACATGAATTCTTTTTAAAAGTGACCTCCAAGTCTTTGTCACAGAACTGGCCAATGCTAAACAGGTTATGGCCCCGTCCTTCTACAAAAGAAACCTTCTTTATTTTGATGCTCTTTTTCACTATATCTCCATACCCTAGTATCGGTGCTACATTGTCATTCCCAAAACAAACATTCCTGGAGTACTTGGGAACGAAGTTTTTGAGAAGACTCTTGTCACCTGTCATATGCCTGGTGCACCCTGAATCCATGTAGCAGAGATTAGGTTCCTACACATAGAAAAGAGTGAAGATTTAGGTCCCTATGTAGAAATGGGTCCTTTCGTGTTAGATGATGCATTGGTGTCAACAACCTCTTGAAAGATGCAATGTATTCTTTTCTGTGTTTTCCATTGAATCTTTTGTTCTTCTTTATTAAACTTTGAGGTTTCAATCTAGAATGGATCAGGAACAATTTGAGATTCAATTTTTAGAGGGATGTCTCCTTTTTCAAGAATTACGGACTCCGTTGAGTCGTTGAGATCAAATACCTGTACAATTTCTTTTCGTCTCCAAACTTGAACCATTTTAGGTTTTGCAATTTTTTGAGACTTAGATGTTTGTTTGGTTGTTACATATTTGTATACACTGATGGTTGTTTTGTTTTTGGTGGTGTGAACTTTTGAGTTTGATGGTTTAGACTTTGTTCTGGAGAGAGAATTGGTATGTGGTGATAGAGATGTCCTTGTTTTGGAATTTGAGTTGTTCCATGCCTTCAAAAATTCTTTGTACCCTCATCTCCGATATGCTTCTAACTCTTAAATTATGATTAATCTATTTTCATAATTCCAATTATTCATGAGATTTAGAGCATGTTTGGTCACCCATTGATGAATGATTATGCCGTGTGACGTGATAAAGGGTGCATTGACCTGATTTGACCCATTTGGTCTCCAATTCTCACAGGCACGAAATTCCAATTGTTCTCTAAGACTATCATATTTGCATTTGTATTCACAATGTCCGTGCAATCAACCAAGACTTGTGCAAAAACAAGTACTTTTTTTCATTTCAGATTTTGAAAGAGAATTACATTGACTGAAGAAATTTGAAATGTGATAACACCTCTTTGAAAAATCAAAACATGGCTTAGATAAACTGGGTGTGAACTATTGCCTGTTATCTTCCGTGCAAACACTTCTCTTGTTTTTGTCTTTTCTCCTCGCATTTGATACAATTGAGTAATGGTTAATTTAATTCTTGTTGACAACTTTGGTTAGAGATTTTGGTTTGTACTTGTGAGAGTATGTGAGATTGGTTTTGAAAACGGCATTTGGTTGCCTTTTGGTGGCTTCAGGAGATTGTGATGTTTTCTTTGAATACATGAATCTTCCAATTTCATTTTACCTTTTTCTTCTTTGGTATACTTTCTTGTTGGTTAGGAAGTGGAAGGTGTAGAAGTGCATGTCAAGATTTCCTTTTTACAGTGACATGAAAGACTCTTTTCTGATTCGTTTATGTCCTTTTCTAAATCATTTGTGATGATGATTTGAAAATAATAAGCTACGAGTATTTCGAGTTGCCTTTGTAAAACCATATATGGTATGTATACTCAGGCTTCTAGAACTACATGTGGCTTCTTAAGATTTTCGGGATAAGTAAGCATAGGATCATCATCTAACTCAATGAGCTTGTGGGGCACAGATGTGCTAGGCTCATTTAGTTCCTGATAGTTAAAAGGAATTTCAGATTTTAAGTTTGTCTTTCTTTTGAAATCCTTTTCTACTACTTCCTCCTCCTGTCCAACAAATACCATGTTCTTTGTGATGCCATCATTTATTAAATTGAAGTCATATAGCTGTTTGACTATCACTTTTTCACTGATTCATGGGTTTTCAAATCCCAGACCATCGTAGGTCCATTAGAGAATTTGCGTTCTTTGGATTTATTCAGAAATATTATTTGTTTCGATTGTCTCCTCTTGATCCGTGTGTCTTCAAGTTCTTTAATTTTTGAGCAAAGTTCACCCTTTTAGTTTATTACAAATTTAGTGTCATTTTCAGCACTAATTTTCTCTACTTTGAGATCATGAATTTGGGTACTCATGCTTGCTGTTAACTCAATTAATTCGTTTTCTTTTTCAATTATCTTTGTTTTGAGTTAAGCTATTTCTTTGTCAATGTGGAAAGTTTCCATTTGTTGATTTCTTATTATTTCTTTTAATTTTTCTTTGTTTGTCTTGGACTTTTGTACCTTCTTCTCTAACTTTTTCATGCGTGTCATGATGATCTGAACATGTTCCATGCTCAGACGACAACCTATTAGGGAGTTAGAGTGTACCTCATACTCAGCATCCTCAGCATCAAGCATTTCATCTTCTGAGTTATCATAGTGTGCCTCTGGCTCTTCATCTTCTTCTGAAAATTCATCCTGAACATCAGCCATGAGGAAAAACTGTGCTTGTGCTTCCTCATCCAAATCACTATCATTAGTGTCGGATAGGAATTGGTCTTCTTCAACCATCAAGGCCTTCCTTGCACTCTTTCTCTTGGATAGCCCTAGTTTCTGCTTGTAATACTCAGCATCCTTTTTCTTCTTTTGAGTGCAATCTTTAATGAAGTGGCCATTGCCCCACAGTTATAACATTTTCTGTCTTCCTTCTTCTCCTCCTTCACGAATCTTGGTTTCTCAGTAACCTTGAAGTTATCTGCTCTACGGGACCTAGATGTGTATCTCTAACGATTGTTGGTTTTGGAGTACCGATTCTTGAATACCTTTGTGATAAAAGACATGGCTTTTATCACTTGTTCCGTCTATGTACCATCTAACTCATTAGATTCTGAGTCAGATAGGGCCACTTGTTTGTATTTTAGAGTTCTGGAGGATTCGCGGGGTGACGGTTCAACAGCTACTAGAGCTAAGGGATCAGTAGACATTCTAGGAGCAGACTTTGAGACCTTATCCTGATATTGTTGGAGGTCCTCAAAGATGTTGTGATAAGTGACAATCGTGAGGTTTCGATTGATATGGTTTTATAGCTTCACATGCTCCTTCCATTCCAGACCAAGAGCTCTCAAGAATACACAGTTGATATCAAGATCAGTTCTTTCAACTTTGTTGGTTCTTAGATCATTCTGGTGCTTGCAGAAACGACTGTAAGTATTAATGAACCGTTCGTTATCTTTAGCAGTGAATTCGTGAAACATGTTCACAAGTTGTGTTCGTTTTATATGCTCTTCTTGCCCAGTCCCTTGGAGTTGTCTCTTCATTTGATCCCATATTTCTTTGGCTGTTCCTAAGCTATCCACTTTCATGTACATTTCAGAGGATAAGCCTTGTTTTAGATAATACTTAGCAAGCCTATCTGCTTTCTTTCTTTCTTTCTCAGCAGCAGTTAATTCATCAGGTGTTTTCTCTCTTGCCACTCCAGGGATTGGAGGGTTGTTATCTGGTTGTGCGTTGATGATTCTGTAAAATTTCTTATCTTTATTGAGAATAGAATCAATCATCATCTCGCCATACACCTCATTGTGTTCTAGAAAGTCCATAAACCTCCCTTTCCATATTAAGTAATCATTGCGGATGAGAATAGGGGTTTCGAGTCTATGCCAATAGCTAGAATCTCATTGGAACTTGACATTTTTGTTCAAATACTTGAAAGTTAGATAATGATCATTAACTTGAAAAAGTTGGTGATTGGGGTTTGAAGTTGGTTTCTTCGAAGACTGTTTCGTATTAGAGATATGTTTGAAGTGAGTTTTGAATTCGAAGATGGGAATGTGTTCGGAAGTATTGGTTTGAAGTGGTGAATTCGAAGTGAATCTCAAAGAATTCAAAGTAACCTTTGAAGTTGACTTCAAATGTAACAGTTGTTTGGAATTCGAAGGATCAATTCAAAGAATTCGAACTAACGATGTTTGAATGCGAAATAAAGTAAAATTTCGAAGTGAATTTTGGTTTTCGAAATGTGTTGTGAAATTTGGTTGCAAAGGAATGGAAAACACGCTCGAAGTCAATGAGTTGTTAATTCAAAGTGGATTTGTGAGGCAAATGGACACGCTCAAAGTCTTAGTGTTAAAGAGGATTTAGAATTCGAAGTGACATTAGGGGCTTTGACTCTACTAGAAGGTGTCTAGATTGAATTTCAAACTTGGAACTTGTGGTATTGGTTTCAAACTCGAAGTGTTAAGGCTTCGAATTCGAGATGTATTGCCTTCGAATTTGAGAATAGATACGCTCGAAGTGTGCTATGAGAAATAGATTCCGGATTTTTAGGGATCTGTTTTCAACTGCCAAGCTCGAAGTCTTCTAATGAGTAACTAACCCGCTCGAAATCAACAGTAAAACACCGAAACCTGCGAAATGTAAATCCAAATCGATCAAAAACTCAGATCTAGGTTGTTCTTGATGATCTTCATGTGTTCTTAACTGAAATTTTTAATCCTTATCAAAATCAATGAGCAACCACTCGAATTATATATCCTTCTACTCGCAATTCTTTGTAGATCAATAATATCCCAATGATTCCATCATTCTCATGAAATATGATGAACTTTTGAAGCAAAAACCGTAGGTGTTTCCACGAACAACTTCAAAACTCAATCAATTATGATCCAAATCAAATCATATCAGATTGTTTTTGAACTCAGAATTGATTTAGAGATGAATGGGATCAAGTTCAACACAAAACACACTCAAACGTTGATAACTTCGAATTTTGAACGGTAACTTCGTCGATTCAACTTGTTCTTCGTCGATTCACCCAATCACGAGCCAACTTGGATCAAGTTTGGCTCTGATACCAATTGAAAGTTGAATCCCGTTATGAAAACCTTCAAGTATTAGTGTAGAGAGAAGATGATATTTGAGAGAAACACACACAACCCCTTTTGCTTTGAATATAGATATTTCATTAATGAGCAAAGCATTCAAAAAAAGGTTACAAGGCTAAGGGGCCTAAGCCCTATTTATAGGCCACGCCTACAGGATAGGCTTTTCTACATTTTTCTAATATTAACAAGTTTTTTCATTCTATATGTCATATTTTGATCTGCCTGCTTGTTCTAAGTAGATATTTGGTCCACCAATGAATCATATCTTTCGGTCGACGGTACGTTGGTATTTCTTGTACTCGTCGATGGCCTCTTTCTCTTGTTCCTCCCGATGGACCGTTGAGGCTCCTCTATTTGGATCTCTTCATCTTCGTCATCATCAATGAGATTAAATTTAATGTTTACACCAGATGATGGCGTCAGTGGGTTTTGGGTCAAAAACATTTTACTACATTTAGTGGGTCGGGGAGAAGGAGAGGTCATCGGTTTTATCGTGCACCATTTTGGACATATTTTAAGGCCGCTCCACAAGTTTTTGTGGGTGAAAGCAATCCCGTTGTTATCATCCCGATAAAGGTGGTGAGCCAAACTTAGAATATCGGCTTCGCTTTGACAGCTACGTCTAGTATTTATTAGGTTGTTGTTGATCCAGCGATAGCCGTTATTTTTTTATTTAGGTCCTTGAACTTGGAGGTCACTTTATGGACATTTCTATATGTTCCATGTTGCATTTGAGTGTGGAACAAAATCTCGACTCTCCTCTAGAAACTACGTGTACGTATATAAAAAATGGTTAGAATAATAATATATAGTAATAATATAATAATGTATAATAATAATAATAATAATAACAGTAATAATAATAATATATAGTAGTAATAATAATATATAGTAATAATAATATAATGTATAATAATAATAATAATAATAATAATAGTAATAGTAATAATAATAATAATAATAATAATAATAATAATAATAGTAATAATAATAATAATAATAATAATAATATAGTAGTAATGACAATATGTATAATAATAATAATATAATGTATAATAATAATAATAATAATAATAATAATAATAATAATAATAATAATAATAATAATATATATAGTAGTAATAATAAGATGTATAAAAATTATAACACCCGTTTGAGTGTTTACAACAATGGGGTCCTCGGAAACGTCAACCTAAGCTTGAACCAACGCCACGTCTTCCTCGGCCGTCCATTTATTCGCCTTTGCTTGGCCGTCAAATTTTTTCCTTCCCATTCGTGTTGACGGGATTTCTTCTTGGGTTGGGTTGGAATGGATTTGGTGTCTTCGGTTGTTGAGTTTCAGGGACATGGTCAATGTCGTGAGGGATGTAAAGTTGTTGCGTAAGGTTGTTGCGTAAATTGTTGGAAGCTGCGTTGGAAACCGAATTAGTAGCCGGATAAGATTTTAAAAATTGTTGAAACCCGAGTAGAAATGCGGTAGACATTGGTGTGGTTGAATCCGGGTTTCGACCTCGGTTGCGTCTAGAATCCATGTTGAATTTTTTTTTAAGAGAAGTTTGAATGATGAAAGATTTTTGGATGAAAGAGTTGGAACTTTGAAATTTTTTTGGATGCAAGTGTTAAAGGGATAGTTAGGTATTTATAGGAGAATAATTAAAAAATATTATATATATACATATATATATATACACAACGGATATATTTCTCTTAGAGTGATGTTTTAAAAAAAACTTAGCCGTTAACACCCGAAAAGAAAAAAAGACTCCGGTATGCAGAGCTGAACGCGGACCCCGAACGCGGGTAGTGGTGTTCCTGAAGGAACTCGAGCCATTCGGGTGAGGCGGTATGGGTGACCTAAGATCCATTCATTAATTAATCCCGGTTTAGTTTAATTATTTGGACAAAATTTAATGGGCTTAGGCCCAAAGATTTTAATTTATTCGGTTTTGTGCTTCTTGGTGTAAATGTTTTAATATAAATTTGGATCCTTCTTAAGATTTAATATTCATTTATTGACACAAATGGATATAACCTCGGGGATGGTCTCTAAAATAGTCACACTCGACTTGTTTGATTTTCTCTAACTTGATAGTCAAAAGTTTTAATTTTGAATTAGACTCTTCATATGTTATATTATTAGGCCTTGGCCACACCTCTGTGACATATTTAGTCTTTGACTTATTAACCACTCAACACTCATACCTTATGTCTGATATCACATTCATGTACAACATGCATATAGCATCAAGTATGCCACACAGGCGGGTTGGCCATCCGCCACTGAGCCATCTACTCTAGTTGCCGTATGACACGGTAACCTTCTTCCAATAAGTCATCTATTCTAAATGCCACATAGGCTGGGTGAGCCATCTGCTTGCGTAAGCTCACATAATCACACATGAACACATATCATAGCATAAGACATAAGTTAGTGAAATTTACCTAATTGGCAACACAATGCACCACAATAACTAGTAAGAGATCCGGAGGTCACACAAGTCTATCAATAAACACATACATTTAAGGTTTCCACAACATTAGGAATTAACAACTATGAATATTTCCTAAATTCTCAAAGTTGGCTATCCAAAGGTTAGATTACACTTAGTGATTCGAAGGTTCTACAAGACGTGGCAATTCCTATGTCCAACAAGACTTTGTGATCCCCATGTCTAGTAACGTTTGGCAATCCAAAGGCTAGTCTACACTTAGAGATTCCTATGTCCAGGAACACTTGGCGATCGCCAAGGGTTCTTGGACATGTAAGATCAGCACTTGGCGATCCCATAAACACCATTATTGACAATCGAGCAGCAGTATGACCTTGGCGATTGGGCCCTTGCCCAATTGATGATCTAGGAAGCCCCTTAGGGACTCAACCCACTCGGCGATTGGGAAGTCCACTTAGGGACTCCATACATTTAGCGATTTGTCCAGCCAACCACTTGGTCCTTTAAACACCAACACTTGGCAATTCACACCCACACTCGTAGTTCATAATTTCAAGAACACACTCATACTTCTCAATTTAAGAATGCACTCCTACTTCGTAATTGAAAAACACAGCTGACCTAAATCAAGATCAAACTATTTGAAAACTTAAGCAATTGATAGGATTCTTGTTGCATTGCACAACAAATATCATCTAGGTATAACCATAACCAATTAATTGCATTTTAAACTTGTTTTGATGGATCAAATTCCCAACATTGTTCTCGATTTCACATATGGATCGACACATGAATACAGATCCTCAAATCACAATTATTTTTTAAGATTTTACTACCTGAATTAGTTGTAGAAGATGAAGAGCACATATCTGACTGTTTTCTAATTTATTTCAAACCAAATGGTGAAAATTTGTCCTTCGTTCCTCTCTTTTACTCCTTAACCACTTACCAACACAATTACACATAATGCACACTAGCAAAAAGAGGCTACAGTAAATGCACATAGGATTTTGTGTCATAATTTAGGTATTTATAATTCCTTAATTCCTAAACACCCCCTATGTCTCTAAGGGAATTTCTCACACTAACTTCGAATAAGACTAAAAATTCATTCTCATTAATAATAATAAGAAGAATAATAACATAAATCTACAACTCGAGAACAGGTATTACAACTTTCCCCCACATATGAATGATTTCGTCCTCGAAATCACTACTCGAACAACTCTCGGTAGTTCTTCCACATTACTTCTTTTGGTTCCCAAGTTCACTCAGACCCACGGTAGTGCTCCCGCTAAATCTTAACCAATGTGATCTGCTTGTTCCTCAACGTCTTGACCTCTCGCTCCAAAACTGCAATTGGTCCTTCTACATAGTTTAACTTCTCGTCAACGACGATACTTCCGTAGATGGGACACGTTGAAGGTGCTTTGAATCCTAGAAAACTCTTGGGGTTACTCTAAACGATACTCTACTTTGCTAACATGAGCTAACACTTTAAATAGTCTGATTTATCTTGGACTCAACTTGTCCCTCCCTCAGAAATGGATAACGTATTTCCAACGTGAAAACTTCAACAATACGATATGCTACTTCTACTTTACCAAGATTTCCCACCGGTCCTTTGCTCTACTTTGGTTGTTTTCTAATGTGGTACGTAACTGGTCGTAATAAGGGAGATGATTAGGTAGAGTATTATCTGTGTTGCGGGGCTATGTAGTCAATAGGAATTTGTTCCTCTATGTATATAGAAGATATCCATGGACCCCTCGATGATTGAGTGCTTACATTCATATGCATGGCCATGCTCAAGTTATATTGATGATGGATCAATGTTACTTGGTTTTTTGGTCACCACTAATCTAGAATCGAGAAACATAATCGTGAACGATCTGAAGGTTGAATTTATTCCATGCCTTATGTTCACATAGGATATCGCGAACAAAGGGATGTACATGATCATTTATCTTTAGGACAATCATTTTATGATAAGGATCTTGTCAAGGGTGGCATAGATGTCTTACTAGAGGCCCCTCTATGTTTGTGTTATTTTTTGTAATCATGTCACGTGCAAGTGGGAGTTTGTTGGTATATGCCCGCTGACACGCACGAGTTAATTGCACTACTGATGAGGTATAGGCCTATTGGGTCACACACCAAGTATTGATTCCGGCAAAACGATCAAGCAAAAGAGAGAAAAAAAGGCCAAAATGGGTTTTGGCAGGATAGGATAGTGGCCATGTGTTTGAACACGGGCCGTGTCTAGCCCAACAGGCACGGGGCGTTTTGGCCCAAATTGAGGCCGTGGACTTTGGGCCGACACGGCCATGTAATACAACACGGGGCTTGTATAGCCCATTAGACACGGGGCGTCTTGGCCCATTTTGCGGCCGTGGACTTTGGGCCAACACGGCCGTGTCGGTGAACACGGGCCGTGTACGTACATTGTAGCAGCAGAATTAACAGACTTAAACATTCTGTTTAATGGGATTAATGTATATTAAGTTGCAGTTTTGTTTGTTACGAAAGAGAGGCCATTTAAACAGACTTGAGAGTGTAACAAAGTTCTAGTTCTTGCAAAATCTCTCTCAAGTTGATATATACACTTGTGTTCAAGTTCTTGAAGCACAAAAATGTTCTTTTGCAATTGGTTGGTTGTTTTGGTGAGTTCATCAACCTACTAGCATTGGGGAATCAAGACATCTTGGGGTGGACTACACTAGAGGAGTTCTTGATTGGATTCTCGAGACTTGACAAGAAAGAGTTCTTTGTGCTTTGCATTGTGGTACATCTCTTCTTATCTTGTTTATTTTGTTTTAGTTGCAATACCATGTTTAGATTTTGGTCCATGGGAAATATTTGTTTGGTTTGCTTTGAAATTTTGATCTATATTATGCTTCCACTTCTACTTGGTTATGCCAAACGAATACCTTCAAGTAGGACAGTATGTAGTGCCAAATGCACCCTCCACCTTGACGATCCACCTTGTGCTAGCCACCAGGTCTAGTTTCAAGTCAAAAGTAGGTGGCTTGCAAGTAAATAAGTCTCCATAACTATGGTGTGCCTCGTAAGCAACAGGTTTTGTTAAAGGCTTTCACATGCGTAGATTTATATTATGGAAAGAGAAAATCACAACACACATGGGCAGTGTACCCACGTATGTAGTATAGTTTATAAACCGAGTATCAAAGACACGGAGATGGTAACTACTAATACTTTACCATCATCATTGTCTAGTCCAAGAATGCAAGTGGATCATAATATCAATGCAAAATAAATAAATCTAACTATAGTTGTTGCTCCCAGCTTACACACAAATCTCTAAATACTAATGAGTGAAACAATAAAAGTGAAGATTTACTTAGGTTTTGAATCCTCCGGACTAGCCATGGTTTGTTTGTAAATGCTTCAAAAATCAAATTTGTAATGACCGAAATTTGATAAATAAAAAAGTATGGTAGTGCTATAGACACACACTAACAATACAAATCTTCGAAAAATTAATGTTATAGACATACATTAACCGCTATATTTTTGTTGTTTTCAAAACATATTGAAGATATGTTACACTTGTTTAAATCCGTATTTAAAAAGACATAAATGAATGGAAAACCGCTTTCGTAACAGTTCCTTCATACTTAAATGGTTTATAAACACAAAAAATACCGCTCTAGTCCAAGACAAGCATAAGGATATAACTTGACCAAATCTCCAACACACCAACCCAATACCTCTATGATCCAAAACAAGTATCTTAAATGCACATATCAAATATGAACATGCACACACATGGTGAAATATACGTACACTTGAATAAATACTCTTTACATGAACCTGTCATGTTCACAATACCCACATGGCTTGAATATGAAAGAAAAATGGTCAAGATTAATTCTGCATTAAAAGTAATATTACCAAGTATTCATGGAATCATCATAAATATAATCATTGTAGCAATACAACAAGATTAGCGAAGATTCATCTTACCTAAGTAAATAAGTGTTCTAGCTAGTTGTGGTAACAAAAAAACATCAAAACCTACTGGATTACATGGTGTCATTGCTGGAAAAGTAAATAAGGAAATATTATACTAATGAGACCTTAAGCTAAGATGAATGTATATGTGTAGATGATGAAGTTGGTGCCTCCAAACGATCAAATGCACCTTCTTCAAGCTTTAGGATCACCAAAGGATTTCTACTGAAATGTATATGCTATTTAGGACCGAGAGGTATTGAGAAAAGAGTTAAGAAGTCAGACCCTTGCTTCTGTCTACACAGGTTGTATTTATACAGATGGGATTTACTTTCCTTGGCCATAAAGCAAAAAACTATGGCCGTAGAAAGGGGACATTAGCAAGTTGGAAAGTTGTTCTAACAAGATTCTCCGCGGTGCAAGTGGTGCAAGTTGTGGGCAGTGGATAATTTACAGTCGTAGAAAGGACATCTAAGGCCGTAAAAGGGATTTTCACCCTAATCTTAACTTCATTTATGAACAACCTTTTCTAAATTTGAATGTGTGCATCCTGAAGTGGTTTCAAAATCTGAACATGAACCTGAATTAACCTCAGTTCCCTTAACATTACTTTCTCCTAAAACACGACCTGAAGTGGAATCTTTTAACTTTCTACATCATTTTGATGTTTCAACCTCTAAGACTTGCACGAGTTCTGGAATTTGGCATTTTCTTTTGAATGTCATTGGTTTTGTGATGTTTCTTGTTCTTTTGCCATTTTATATCTGCATAGTGGAATATAAACGATTAATATGAAAAATATAACATTTCCACTGTAAAAGTTATTCCAAATGCATGGGAATCTATATGATAAATATGTATAATTTAAGAGCTATCAAACTACAGCCTACAAGAAAATCATGATTAGCTGTCGTGTTCTTTGGACGATGGTTAGCCTCCCTTGCATCTATCCTTTTTTTCACTTCCTTAGACACCATTACTTTCATCTCATCAAGCGTCTATCTAAATATGTTGGGAAGTATCTATTTCAAAGATTTCCCAACTTCAAATGTCACGGTCTTAGTCAAAGTAGGCTCATAAATTATTCTCAGCCGCATCATCTATCACACGTAGTTGCCTAGCCAGTAGCGTTATTGGTAACTGATGGGTTCGTGTCTCCTAACTCACTCTTAGTTTCCCTATCTCGGACGTGGCAAGTTTCTCCCCCAGTTAGAAAATTTTGGTTTTTTCTCGTAGTCACCATTCTAAAGTATTGATAACACACTATAAATTAGGCAAGCATTATCGTACACTTACTTCACCACTATTATTGTATCAAAAGAAACCATCCTGCATGCCACACACTTTTCATGAAGGCCCTAAGCATTCTAAGGCACTCTTTCCACAAGCATTCAATCATCCCAAAACTAATCCTTCACTAGATTCACAATATTCCTCATAATTTTGGCAAGTTCTGACTTATACCACATGCTTGTAATAATGCGGGCCCTTATATTATTTCCACTACACTATGCATATTAGATCTTAGAATCCCCACTTGGTTTCTAGATTTACAGGCTTAGGTCATGCTTCACTTAATTGTCTAAAAGCACCTAAGTGTTATATGTTATCACAACAACAGTTTAAACATATAATGCATCACATATAGGCTAATACTTCATAGGTTAAATGTATCATGAACAAAAACCTATGCATAAATTAAGGCATGTAGGTAGTCAAATAAGGCATGTAGGTAGTCAAATGTTTGTTCTTTGTATAACAACAATCAAACAAGAATATGTAATAAGACCAAATTGGAGATTCGAAACCTATATAGTTAATATCATGTACGGTACAAAAGCATTAATAGTTTGCATAAAGCACAAACATAACATATACAACACTTCATCAAGAAGTCCTCACGAGGATTCTAAGGTTTAGCTAATTGCTCAAGAACCCGGTTTATGTCCAAACCACACATTGTTTTATGCCTTAATCTCTTAAACTAAGGCTCTAATATCAAGTTGTAACGTCGCAAAAACTATTTTATATCTTGTAAAATAAATATTGATACGAGAATCTTTAAATGAAAGTCATACATCAAATATCTCTTTATCCACCCGCCCACATTGCGCTTACGACACTCCTAAAAACTGTTCAATTTTAAATACATCATTACGAAATTCAAGTTAAGAGTTTGAAATGTATGATTGCGGAAAATTGTTATCACGCCGGAGCCTTCCCCTTGTCCTTTCCTGAACTCCCTAAAAGATTAAACAATATATTAAGCACAAAGCTTAGTGACAACACAACACTCATACATTAGGTGGGGTGGCCATCTTCCATTATTCCATCTACACTAATTGCAATTAAGTGGGGTGGCCGTTTGCCAATGAGCCATGTACTCTTAATGCCACACAGGTGGGGGAAATTCATCTACTCGGGTGAGAATCACATGATCCTATATCACAACATAAGATATAAGTTAGTTAAACTCACTTGGATCAGTAACAAAGTGCAACACAATAAAAATTAATAAATTCGGAGGTCCCACAAGTCTACGAGAAAATACCTACAGTTATGGTTTCTAGAACATTAGGCATTAACTGGCGCTTACCCTATACACACTCATCAATTATGGAAAGTATCTAAATCCTCATACTTGGCAATCCAGAGGTTGGATTAATGATTCAAAGGTTGGATTACACTTGGCGATTCTTATGTCCAACGCCACTTGGTGATCCTCATGTCAAGCAGCACTTGGCGATCCAAAGGTTGGACTATACTTGGAGATTCCTATGTCCATGTAACACCACTTTTTTAGTTTTACTTAAAATTGTTTATTGGTTAGCATTGCAAAAACATTAGAGTTTACAAAGTACATGTTCCTATATACACAAGTGCTAACAAGTTCCAAAATAGGTGTTAAACATTTCTACTTCAAAACGCCAGGAGCTATCCATCAGATCACGGAGCTAGGACCTTACCATTGTTGGAACCTGAGCCACTGCAACGTACAACACTGAAACATATGATAACTCTTAGTGAGTATACTATCTGAACTCAAATAATCATAAAATAGGAGTAAAGTCTCCCACGATGTTTCGCATCCAAGCTGTAACACTTGGAAAGCTATTCAAACTGTTAATGTATTGGAGTATAGCTATACCACCTACGTACCGATACCCCTACCACTATTCTTGTGTACATCTACATCACTTGCATAGACCCTGTCACTGTTCTGGTACACAGCTACACCACCTGCGTAGCTATGTACCATGAGACTATTCTGGTGCATAGCTATACCACCTGCATAGCTATACACCACTACTATAGAATGTATGTGTATCATAGCTACATCACATAAAAAATATAATATACCATTTATATCATGTATACTATACACTAATCATATAAAAGGGATAGTGAACCTCACCTTCTATCTGATTATTGTGCTAAACAAGTAAAGTGTTTTATCGAGTATCCTAACACCTCTCTATACCAAAGAATAGGCTAAACATCACAAACTAAATAAACTGAGCTGAAAATGGACCTGCACGGGCTGTATACCCCTCACGGCCGAATTCCGGTCACCAAATCACAAAGTCACTCAACTGAATTTGGTTGGCAAAATTGCTACACGAGCCGTGTTCACTATATCATACACGACCATGCTAGCTACGTGGCCTAGCACTATTATAAAAGCAGTACACGGGCCATGTACCCCTACACGGACCATGTACTCGACCGACCTACTACTTTCTGTGATGAACACAACTTCCGTTCTTGAATTGAAATCCATTTTCTATCAATTTTAACAACTCAGGGGTGTTTATCTACATCCCAAACACTTTAAAACATACTAATATCAACAAAAAAACACTCTTGATCTATGAATCACTTTTGATCCACTTGAAACATATAACCAAATAAACAAAGAATACCTTCAAGCTTAAAGGCTCTGATTTGTTTTTGTAGTAAGCTTATCTTGCTGTTTTTCTTGCTCAAAGTTCAACAGAGAATCAAGTTATGCTTTACGTATGTAAGTATGTATGTCTTGTGTTTTTTTGTGAACAAAAACTCAAGTTTTGCTTATATATACACAACTATGGGTTATTATCAAAATGACCCCTAAACTATTAACTTTCATTTTGATGGTTTTCACCCATCTAGTTCATAAACACCTCTTATCATTTATAACACTTAGTCATAATGACTTTTGAACTTTGGAGATTTAAAACTCTTCCCCACTTGGAACGATTTCGTCCTCGAAATCTACTATACAAATAACTCTGGATATTTGTGCATCCTATCATCTTCAAGCTCCCAAGTGTAATATGAGCCCTTTCTAAGCTTCCACTGTAATTTTACAAGTCTTATCTATTTGTTACGCAAACTCTTGACCTTTCTCTTTAAGATAGCCATGATAACTGAGCTTCTCATCAATAGTTACAACTTGAAAATGGACAATTGCTGATTCTTCTACCAAACACTTCCGAAGGTGAGACACATGAAAATTATTATGAATCTATGACATCTCATCTGATAATTCCAGTCTATACATAACTTTTCCCACCCTTGCGATAATTTTGAAGGGACCAATAAAACGGGGGCCTAGCTTACTTTTAGTCCCAGATTGAGTACACAATAACGAATGTTTGTAAAAGGGGGGGGGTTGAATACAAACTCTAGCTTTTAAAAATTAAAGACACAACAATTAAACATTTATATAATTCTTAATGATTGTAAATCAAGAATTGCATGTACTAGAAGCGGAAATTCTAATTACAATAAAAGGTGGCAACTAATTTTGTCTAACACATAGACAAGCTCCTAACAACTTATGTTAAGGAAGTTTAACACATGAACGCGTTTGAATCTACATGCAAGCTAACTCTAAAAACTTGTTCTTGCTTAAAAGCTTGAACTTTCTTCTAAAATATTTTCTTAAAGAGCTGTGTAGTTTCTCAACTTACGAGATTGGTGTATATTTTTGCGTGTCCAACATGCATGGGTAATTATAGACATTCTACAGAGAGACAAAGGTGTATAATAATATTATAAATATAGTGGGTGAAAAGTAATGTTACTTTAAGCAAGAGGTTGCGTAAAGTAAAGATACTTTTCTGACATAGATAACCCACTAGCAATAATAATATTATCTACCTTATCATTTTCCATATAGCTTTGGGTTTCCTTTTGGTAGATGTATTTTATTCATTTGAACGTTTGTTGACTTGACTAAAGCAAAGATGTAGTTTCGAGACATACTTTAACTTTCGACAAATCTTCAAGATCCTCTTTTTGATGATATATCTATCATTTTCCAGTGGACAAAGATCCATCCTTTCTGTCTCGAACTTGATCCAAAAAGTCTTTACCTTTTATAAAGAAAGATCTAAAGGCATAATAGAACAACACATGTTCTGCCTTTGACTTAAGAATTGATAAAGCAAAATTAGTACAATAAGAAAAATCAAGTAGAGAGAAAAACATCTTTATGTGTGTGTTTATTTACTTTTAATATGACAATGGTTACAAAGAAAATATGAATGTGTCACCTTATATACATAATGCTAAGGTGACATCTAAGTACAAAATGTGAAGTAGATTACATACATTAAATTCATTTCTAACATTGTCCCCCTTGTTTGTATCTAGTCGATATTTCTTTGTCCGATTTTCCTTTGCCAATGTCTAATCATTTTTCTTTCATCTCGCTTGGCATCGAACAATTTAATCACCTCTATTAATTGTACTCTCGGTGCTTGATCAATATTTTCTTTTATGCTCATGCTATACTCTTTGATTTTAATAGACGAAATCTTCAAGGAACCATCTGAGTAAGCATTCACCTAATAAAATCTTAGAAGGAACTTTTCATTTTTGTTATTGAACAGAACTATTCCTTCATCTCCCTCAAAATTGTTCATCACAACTCCATATCACTTGATATAACTCCAATTGGTCAAGCTTTGAATGATGTTTTTTCGGTTTCAGTACATTGATTTTATCTTTATCAGCTTCTACTCCCAATTGAAGATCAGACTCCTTAGCCCTTTGGCTTCTGTACCTCATAAACTCCCGCAGCTTTAGATATCCTACAGACTCATCCATATTCTTTTCTAATTTAGATTCAAGATGCTCTACCAGGAAGTTTACAACACCAAGACTTAGGAATTTCAGATCTACATGTCCAACAGAATACCTTTTCAAATCAGACCTTGTGACGTAGTAGCAGATCATAGCAATAATCATAACTCTCTGAACTGATACATAGTTAAGCTTAATGATTGAATAAGTTGACTCAACATCTTCTTTCTTTGCGGTGTGCATGTTAAGAAATAACCTTGTTTGAGGTTCATTTACATTTTTGGCACCCATCAAATTGATATCAAGCATTTCTTTGAGCTGCACTGAGTAGATATTAAAAAAATTTCTTCGAGAAAGGCAATAGGTATATTTTGATAAGTCCAGTTCATGACTTCCTTTTTCAGAGCTTCTCCCGTGAGCACATAACTCTTTCTTACATTTGGTAAAGATCCCGTGTGAACCGGATCTATTTGAACATTTGAAGGAATCTCCCATTCAACATCTTTCGATATTTCATGTATCTGTGTTGCTTTTTGCTGTTGTTTGATAATATCAGCTGGAGTTGTTCTAAATTTGTCTAGAGATGGTGGGAACAGTTCTGATACTTCTTTGTTTACTTTAAGCACACTTTCCAAATTTAACTTTTCAAATTCAGGCTTTTCAACCTTTTGAGTCATTTAAGCTTCATCTGTTTGCTTACTCAACCACAGGGCCAAAGTCAAATCCTCTTCCTCTACATCAGATGTATCAACATTTTCAAATTCAAACCCTGTTTCAACTATTTCCAATTCTTTTTGTTTTCCTTTATATTTCTTCTTAAAAGATGTTTCATCAAGTTTCGCAGCAACATCACCAATCCTCTGAGCCGCCGGGGTATTCCTAATAGGTTTTCAATCTTTTCTCCCCCATAGTAGGATCGGTGTCAGAGTCATCATCGTCATGCCTAGGTCTTTTTGATGACCCGGTAGCAGTTTTGTATGTGGACTCAACCTCTGTTCTCAATAAAGTCAACAAATCAATTTCCTTAGAGGAATTCTCAAAACGACCAATCAACCGAACAATCAATAGACTTTTAAGATCATCAACTGTAAAAGCATCTGTCACCTTTTCTTTTATCTCATCGTCTTTCCTTTAAATCAATTCATCTAATTTGGCTTCAATTCGTTGATTCAGCTTTTTAAGCTCATTAAACCTTTCAGCTTGCAACCTCTGGGTATCATCAAATCTGACATTCAATTGTTCCATCGCAACATCAAAATCAGCTTTGGAAACAAATTCCTTAGCCGATTCAGTTTTATTTGGGGTAAGAGTTCCAGGATCACTTCGATTGCCCGTTGCGACACCAGCATATTTAGGAACGAATTCTGAAGATGAAGGGCCTCCCATGTTTGTAGCTAGAGTTGGGTTGACTGTGGCGGGATTTCCTACCAATCTTTGGATATGGCTTGTAAGGGCTTCACCTATGGTAGTTCTGGCAGGTCTATTTTGGATTAGACTGCTTAAGGCTTCCGGTGTCTGTGCGTGTTTTGAAAAAAAGTCAACAATTTGTTGACGGTTTTTGATGTGCGTCGAAAGATCAGGCGTGACATGGAGCTGTTTGCCAATTTGTTCAATATCAGTACCCTCCAAATGAGGAGCCGATAGATTATGTGTTTGTTCTCCGTGCAATGAAACAATATCCTATTGAGAGAATATTGAGTGGATGGGTGGGGTTTGTGCATGCTCTGGTGGGATGCTAGAGGCTTTTTCAATTTCAAGCCGAAACCCAACAGTTGATGTGGTTTCCCGGCTTTTTATGGGTAGGAAACTCTCATCACTCAACTTTTCTTTTCTCGCTTCTCTCTCTACCTCACTTTGTTTTTGCCACTCATAATCTTCTTCTACGTTTAACACACTTATATCATAATAAAGCCCTTGTGTATCAACATTTTCAAAATCAAACTGGAAGTCCATCATTTGATCATCATATGAAGGAATAGTTGGATGTATTCTTTGACCACCAGGACCTAACTCCTCCTTGGATTCATCTTTTCCATGTTCAAACATCCTCTTATCTAGATCTCTTTGAAATGAATCATTGTCACTAGATTGAGAGCTATGCACGGATTGAACAACTTGTTTCATAATTTCAGATACAGTCATATCATCACCAAAGTCCACGGTATCTCCCTCTCTAATTATATTACCTTCACCAACTTCACCACCCCTCTCATTTTTTTTACTCGTCACATCCCTGTCAACTTCTCCCTAAGAAGACTGAATCCTAATTTCGCTACTCTCGGGACCTAGAGTTCTTGGGGTAGAATCAGCAGGCTCTTGCCTATTCATAAGAACAATATCATTTTCTCTCACATACCGCTAGACTATTTCACTTTCAAGATCTAGCAGTTGAACCAAATCCACCGACATCACAAAAGTATTCACATTAGGCATAGGCAGAATTTGGTATAACTTTATCATCATCCGAATTTGTGGTGTTGGTTCATCATCACGCGTGGAGATTTCAGTATCTTTGGCTATCAGCCTCTGAATGATCATCGTCAAAAACCATGGAAACGCCAACAAATTTCTCCTTTTGCCAGGGATGACTTTATCACGAACCATCTTGGAAATCTCAATAAACACCAATTTTGCATAGTCTAAGTGAAGGTGTTTAGCCATTTCAACCAAAACTTTCAGTGCAAAACCATTAGCACCATCAATCCCTTTTGTAACACTCGTCAGGCACCGCATGATTATAGCATATAATGTCTGCCATTGAGGAACCAATCCTGAATGTTTAAATTTTGACATGTCTGTCAGCTCATCCCCATTCCATTCCAGATCCATGACATGTGGTAAGATTTGTTTATCAATGGAATTGGATCATAATCAGGTTTATATGGATAGGTATTCTGTTTAAGTAGCCTGAGGATTCGTCTAATACTTTCCATGCCCATTTCAAACTCCACCTGGTCTATTCTACCAGAAATAACAGGACTCCCTTGTTCACTTTCGGTTAGATACAAAGAACTCCACAACTGTTGAACATAAACTTAAGGAACGTGTGGTTCAGAGTCTAGTGGGTTGAAAGTAAAGATATGAGTGAGTAGGTATGAGGCAATCAATTCTTTTATGATTAGGAATTCAATTTTGGTAATTTCGGGTACAAAATAGGCATTGTTCAGCAAGTATGGTAGGTAATTAGTTGAGGGGAAAAGGGTTTCGGAAGGAATTTTTGGATTTTACATCTGTATGATCAAATAGTTAGTAATCAATTCAAAAAAATAACCTTTGTGGGAAAAAATTTAAAATTTTGTCAAAAATTCACTAAGTATTGAGAATCCGACACAAGTGGAACCCGCACTTTGAAATTTTACAGCATTCATCGGATTCGTTTGAAAAACTGACAAAATGAAATATGTTATTCATGTCCCAAAAATCCGACAAGTAACAAAATCCGATTGTTAACTCCCTTCTCAAAATCCTCTACTTTCAAAAATCTGACAAGTCTCAAAAACCTATTGTTAAAATCCGATTGTCTTATACTTTCAAAAATCCGAGACTTGGCAAACATTTACAAAATCCGCTAAGTCCCACAGTCCGATATATTAAAACCGACTCCATGAACTTTTCAAGAAAATCAATCATATTTGCCTCAAAATCCGACAAAATGAAATCCAATTATATTCAACACTAAACTATCGGATTCTCTAAAAATCCGACAGTTCATCCAAGTTTTGAAAATCACCAAGTTTCGGAAAACCAACCAAAACCGACAGACTTAAAACTTTGATTTCGTTAATAAACACCAACCAAAATCCAAAGTTTCATGCAATTAAATTCAAACAAAACACTCCTTTTGATTTAATCGACCCATTCAACTTTTAAAAACAAGATTCATTGAGTTCGAAAATCAAAAATTTCGAACCATTCGTTAAAAACAGACATTTAAACACACCAATGTTTGAACCAAAGTCTAATTTACTTAGAAATGAAACTCAACCCCTCAATTGTACACCTAATTTCGAGTGTAACACACTAAACACAACACTTGATTTCAATGTTTTACTTCCAACAACCGAGTTTTCAAACTCATAAAAACCGTTGAAAAATAATCAAAACTTTCATAAAATTTCTTGAAAATTATACCTTTGAAATCAGTAAGCAAAGGCGATCTCAGATCTACTAACAACTTGTGTAAACAGCAACTCTGAAAATTCGATTCGTTGAGAGAGAAATTTGCACAAGAGTTCAGAAAACCGATACATGTTATCAGATTTTCCTTTTATACAAAACCAAAAATCCGACACCTAACTCCGACATCCATGGTTTAAACCGACCCAAAGTGAAATCCAACACCAGAAAGTTGCGGATTTAGAATAAAACCGAAAAAAAGACTCGGATTTGGTGTAAATCCGACAAAAATTACGGATTTTCAATGAATCCGACGAAAAAATGGCGGATTTTGAACACTTAGACAAAAATTTTGTTGTTTCAAATCAACAAACTCGCCTCAACTTAACATCTAATCATGAATATAAACAATTGACCATGATGATGAAAATTTTTGAATTTTAATCAAAAATTTGAAAATTTGAAAATCAAATTCAAAAACAAACATAAAACTCCCCCTCGAATCATGCACAAATATATATCAATTTGAGATGAAGAAAAAAAATATTTTTGAATTTTAATGTTTTGCAAATGTTTTTGATTTTTCCATTGAGTATATACAAAAATTGTTGTTTTTCTCTCCCCCTACAAGCATGAATCATTCGTAATTCATGACTTGTACTTCATACCTCCATCCTGCTTGACTCAGTATTGATACATGCACCACTAACATATACCGTGAAATATCTGATAAAATGCAATGATATGTCAAACAGACAAATTCAACATTCCTAATCTTGACACCAAAGCATTAAAACGAGATTCGTCTAAAGCTTTTGTGAAAATATCAGCAAGTTGATTCTCAGTTTGAACATATTTCAATTCAATTAAACCTTTTCCGCATAGTCTTTTATAAAATGATATCTGATGTCGACATGCTTAGTTTTAGAGTGATGTACCGGATTACACGTAATGACGATAGCACTCTGAGAGTCACACATCAACAGAATCTTGTTGTATTCCAGACCAAAATCTCATAGCTATGTTCGAATCCACAGACACTATGAACTAGAATTTGCAGTAGCAATGTATTCCGCTTCAGCTGTTGAAGATGACACACAGTTTTCCTTCTCGGATCCCCAACACACCAGTCTCTCTCCTAAGAAATGTGCACACCCAGACGTACTCTTCTATCTATTATGCATCCGGCATAATCTGCATCAGAATAAGAAATGAGTTCAAATCCCAAATCTCTAGGATACCACAAACAAAGATCTGGGTTACCCTTAAGATATCTGAAAATACGTTTTACTGCCAATAAATGAGATTCTTTGGGATTTGTTTGGAATCTAGCACAAAGACATGTTGAAAACATAATATCCGGCCTACTTGCCGTCAAATATAGCAACGAACCAATCATATCTCTATATGTTTTCAAATCTACTACCTTTCCATCAGGATCAGCACATAGTTTTGTTTTTGCAGCCATGGGTGTGTTAATTGATGAACATCTAGTCATATCAAATTTCTTTAACAGATTCTTGAGATACTTAGCCTGATTAATAAAAATCCCATGGTTCATTTGTTTGATTTGCAATCTGAGGAAAAAATTAACTTCCCCCATCATGCTCATTTCAAATTGTTTCTTCATTGTATCAGAAAATTCATTGCCATATTGTGGATTTGTAGAGCCAAATATTATGTCATCTACATATATCTGCACCAACACGTAATCGTTTCCCATTTTCTTCTTAAACAGTGTTGTATCTGTTTTCCCTTTGACGTATCCTTCATGTAGTAGATGATGACAGCTCATCATACCAAGCTCTCGGGGCTTGTTTTAAACCGTAAAGAGCTTTGTCCGGAATATAAACGTCATTGGGTCTTCTTGGATCTACAAAACCTTCAGGTTGACCAACATACACTTCCTCTTTCAATTACCCATTAATAAAGGTTGTCTTGACATCTATTTGGGAAACCGTGAACTTTTTGTATGAGGCATAGGCTAGAAATAATCTTATTGCTTCAATCCTTGCTACAGGGGCAAAAGTTTCATGATAATCAATTCCTTCTTGTTGATTATACCCCTTAGCCACTAGCATTGCCTTGTTCCTTACCACCACTCATTAAATCCTTCTTATTCTTAAACACCCATTTAGTTCCAACAATATATTTGTCTTCTGGTCTTGGAACTAATCTTCACACTTTGAGTCGCTCAAACTGATAAAAGTTTCATCATAATCAATTCCTTCTTGTTGATTATACCCCTTAGCCACTAGCCTTGCCTTGTTCCTTACCACCAATACATTTGAATCCTTCTTATTCCTAAACACCCATTTAGTTCCAACAATGGATTTGCCTTTTGGTCTTGGAAGTAATCTCCACACTTTGAGTCGCTCAAACTGATTAAGTTCTTTTTGCATATCAATAATCCAGTCAGGATTAGCTAGAGCTTGAGATACTCGTGTGGGTTCAACCATGCTGAGAAAACTTGAATGTAAGCATTCATTAGCAATTGCAGATCTTGTTTGAACACCGGCGTTCAAACGTCCAATTACTTTAGTCTGAGGATGACTCTTCAGCCAAACAGGTTCGGGGGAATGAACCTGGATGTAGTCATTTATACTCCTTATTTCATCAGAATTGATATCTTCCATTGATTGATGAAATTGATCATATCCTGGTCCTTCTTGAGTAACAGGATTATTTGTAGCTTCAAACTCAGAGTTTTCAGAATTTCTGTCTGTTGTTGAATTGTAGACACACTCGGTGGCTAATTAGCGTTACAAACTCTTGTTGAAGCTATTCATTATCATGTAAAATAGTGGAAATGTTATCATTCTTTTTAAAGATGTCAAACATAAGTCCACACTAATATCCTCATTTTGACCGAATGAACTATCAGTATCGTTATTTTTGAAAATTGATTCTTTTGATGAGGAAGGCTTACCCATTAAAGAATTTAGATTTACCAAATCATCAAACGTAACATTCATGCTTTCAACAATCATGTTAGTTCTGAGATGTAGAATTCTAAAAGCCTTTTCTCCATTGAGTAACCTAAGAAAATGCCTTCGTCAGCTTTAGGATCAAACGTTGACAGTTTGTCCATTTATTCAGCACAAAGCACCTATTACCAAATACATGAAATTATTTGATATTAAGCACTACTCCATTACATAGCTCGTAAGGAGTTTTGTTAAAGCGACGATGAATTAAAGAACGATTTTGGGTATAACAGGCAGTGTTCACGGCTTTAACCCAGTATGATGGTGGCAGCTTTGAATACTGTAGCATCGTTTGCGCAGCTTACTAAAGTTATATTCTTTCTTTCAACTACTCCATTCTGCTCCGGAGTATATTCTACCAAAAATTGATGCGTAATTCCTTCAGAATCCAAGTAGGAATCTATTGTTCTATTCTTAAATTATGTTCCATTATACGTTTGTATAGCCTTTGTTGAGTCTTGTGCTTCTTCAGAATCATGATAACTTGTTGAGGAACTTCACTTTTGTGACTCAAAAACCGGACCCAAGTATATCGGAAGTAATCATCCACCACCACCACCAGGATATATATCTTTACATTTCTCGATTATACTTTCATTGGTCCATAGAGGTCCATATGTATCAACTGCAAGGGAGCTGTAGTTGAAGATATCTGACTGACTTTGTGAGGTACTCTCTTCATTTTGACCGACTCACAGTCCTTGCACAGATGATTTTTTTCGAACTTTAGTTTTGGTAGACCCGTGACCAAATTCTCATTAACCAGCTTGTTCATGTTTCTAAAATTCAGATGACATAACTTCCTATGCCATGACCAGTTCAGATTTGACGAAGCTCTGGTCAATAAGCATACTGGTGAACCGGATCCTTTTTCCGATAAATCAATTGTGTACAAATTTGATTTTCTGTTCCCACACAAAATCTCATTTCCTTCCTCAGTCCGTAATGAACATGAAGTTTTCTTGAACACAACCTCCATTTCTTTATCATAGCATTGTCCAATGCTGAACAAACTGTGCCCTAAACCTTCTACGTATGACACCTTCTCTATCTTCAAATTTCCAGTTTCAATTACTTCATGGCCCAATATTGTGGAGACTTGGTCATTCCCAAACCTGACATTTCTAGAATACTTACCATAGAAATGTTTGAGAAGACCTTTGTTTCCGGTCAATTGCTTTGTGCTGCCGAAGTCCATGTACTAAATATTATCTTTCTGCACATGGAAAAGAAACTAGATTGAGGTTGCCACGAAGATTTGAGACCTTTTGAGTTAAAATATTCAGAAATTGCAGTAGGAATTAAACTTTCTGTTTTTGCAATTCTTTTAACTATCCATCTCTCACTAAATTTTTTTTTTCTTTTGTTTTGTGATGGATGAACTGTTTTGTGTTGTTTTGGAGTTGTTTCAAGAATTTGTGGTTTCTTTGTTGGTGAAAACTACTTTGACATTGCAATGAATTTGTTTTTGACTTGTGGTGTTTGTGAAGCAAATGAATTCATTCACTGTTTTTGATTTTATTTTGAAGTTGTTGCCTTTGATGAATATAAACCCAGATTTCCATTAAAATATCTTGAGTGTTTGATTGGAATGAAATTTCTTTTTGTATTTTCAACAAAATTCAGATTGAGTTGTTTTCGAAGAACTGATGAATTTTCAGCTTTTTGATTGGCTTGCATTATGTGCAAATGTTCCTTCCATTGTCCTAGCCGTATTGGTATTCTTTTGTGAGCATATAGTTTTAAAAACCCAATTCGTTCATGTATGTGAATCCATTAATGAATACTGTATCCTTGTTTATATACAAACCAGACCAAGATTTTATTCTCATTTTGATTTTTCCGATTTTTCTTTGGTTTTATTTCTCTTTTCAATCTATTCTGATGATAACAACAATTAAACTCGCACCGGTCCTCTGAACATCCAATTCCAACACAACTTATCTCTTTCTCAGGTATTATTGATTTTAAACTTTCAGACTTGATTTTTCAAGTAAACATCGACTCACAATTTTATTAAAATATGATTTGTGAACAATACAAAGAGGTTTGAATATTTTCTTTGATTCGGATTTGTTTACATTCACAGACAACTTTTCTTTTTCCTTCAAATTCTCTTTTACTATCCACTTCATTTGTGCATCAGAAGCACCACCATTCTTCACTCCTTTCTTGATTACCTTCATCACACGTTTGCTTGGAACTCTTTGTCCTTTTGTTTGATCTGATTTTAATCTAAAAACAGAAGTTTTGTTAGTTGCATGAAGTGGCTTGAAATTCTTAGAAACATGCAGAGTTGATGATTTTGTGAATTTTGGCCTTTTTGGAATTTCTTTTGTTCCAGAGGATGATCCTTCATCTCTGACACTGTTGGGATCACAAAAACGATTACACTTGTGTGCAACGAACTTCCTACATTCCTTAGGACATTTTGGATACACAATGTTGAGATAATCATCCAATTCTGGTAATAATCTCTCAATCTTCTCTTTTTTTCATCCTCTTCTTAATTGGATTGGAAACGAATTATGGGATTAAGTACTGTGAAAACTTAGAATTGTTTAATTCACTTTCAGTTGTTTCAATCTTTTGTTTCTCAACTTTATCAGATGCAGCGGAATTATTTAACTTTTCGTTGAGATTCAAGATTGTTTCTTTTAAAACACAATTTTCCACATCGAAGAGAATCTTCTGTTTAATGCATGCCATCTCAAAAATTTCTTGTCTCTTCTGCAATTCCATGTGGGGAATGTAGATTCGTGTAGTTCCTGTTGGCTTTTCTTCATGACTTTTCGACTCTTTTCTTCTCTTCTGGTGGATAAAGAATATAAAACTCTTCTGAAGATGTAGAGTGTCCTCCACTATTCTCATAAACTTCAAACGAGGCATTTAATTCTTCATAATTCAATGTATTTTGAAGTTTGGTTGTTGTTTTTTTAATTCCTCTTCTTGTTTTATTTCCTGTTCTCCCACAAACGTCATCTTTGAAGTCCATCCATCATTCATTCTTTCCAATTAATATAATTGTGTGCAATTTATTTTGGAAAAGAAGTTGTTTTCATCATACCCCAAACCTTTGTATCACTTTTTAACATCTGGTTTAAGATTTTTAAAGATTGTATGACGTGGTTAGTTGTTTCTTGACTCTATCCTCACGATTTTGTACTTTCACATCTAGACTTTTCTTCTCTTTTAGGATTAAATTTAGGTTTATCTCTACACTCAGCTTTGCAGCATTTAAATCATGAACTTTTAACTCTGTTTCTTTTTGCATTTTGATTATATTCATTCTCTTTGTATTGCATTGCTTGTTGAAGTTGATTATTTTTTATGACTCATTGGTTAATTCAACTTCACTTTTGGCTGCTTGATTCATTTTAATATTTAAGTTCTTTTCTTGTAGCTTTTGATTCTTTATTGTGAGTGATGGGTTTTTCGATGTTAGATGCTCCACGTGTTGCATAAGAGTTAGTATATAATCTGCAGGAAATTCAGATTGATCCAACTTTACCCCTTCTCCTGCTTCATGTTGATCAGCAACAGTCTGGCTTGAGCTTTCTGCATTAGGTTTAGCCTCTTCCTCTTCCTCCTCGTACTCACTCTCAACATCAGACTCATCAAATTTGGCCATAAAAGCAGAATCAGGCCCCACAATCACATCTTCTTTATCAGCTATAGGTAGTTCTTTAGAGAAAACATTCACCATTTCGTCATCACTTTCACCATCAGTCTCTTCAAACTCAACTCCTCAACATTAGCCATGAGGACAAATTGTGCATGGACATTTGTATCTTCGTCACTATTGTCCGTGTCCGATAGAAACTGATCTTCCTCAGCTAGCAAAGCATGTCCATTGTTTCTTTGTTTAATCAGATTAAGCTTAGCTTTGTAATACTCTGAATCTTTGACTTTAGGTTTCTTGCAGTCTCCAATGAAATGCCCAGTGCCACCATAGTTATAGCACTTCCTTTCTTTGGCAGATTCAACTTTTCTTTCATAACTTTTCTCAGGCCTTTGACCATCTTTTCTCTGGAACTGTCATCTCATCGTCTAGACCCAGATGTAAACTCTGCTTATTGTTAGTTTTATTCTTCGAGAACTGGCTTTGCACCATGTTTGTAAGACATGCCATTACTTGAATAATCTTTTCATTATTCACGTGACTCTCATCATCAGAATCTGAATAATCTGTCTCTTGTATTTGTTTCATTCTAACATATTTTGATGAACTTTTCACTCTTTTATCATTTACCACCAAAGCCAAAGGATCAACATTCTCCTTTTGTACACCCACACCAACATCATCTTGATATTGATTAATTCTTCAAAAATCATGTGATGGGTGACTTTATTCAGATTTTTCTGATTCATTTGCATGTAAATTGCTACTTGCGATTTCCACTCAGGGCCTAAAGGATTCAGAAATCTTGTGTTCTTTGTCAGATTGGAGTAGTCATCCAACTTTTGGTTTTTAAGATCATTTAGCAGTTTATAGTAACGTCTGTATGTGTCAATCAATGCTTCACTATCTCTTGCTCTAAAATGATCAAAAGGATTGACTAATGTTGTTTCTTTAATCCAAAATCCGGATTCATTTCCTTCCATCTGACTCTTTATTTCATCCCAAATTTCCTTTGCTGTATTCAAGCCATTGACTTTGATGTAAAATTCAAACGACAGACCATGCTTCAAATGATATTTGGCTTTTCTATCTGCAGTAGCCCTGTGCTTTTCCTCTGCAGTGTACTCGCTAGGATGTTTTTCTCTATGGATCTCATCTAGTGGTGGGTTATGATTAGGATTAGCTTCCTGATCGATTCTAGAAACCCCATTACCCTCTAAGATTCTTTTCTTCATTTCCTCTCCATACTGTTCATTGTTTTCAATAAAATCCATGACCCATCCTTTCCATACGTGATATTCACCTCTATAGAGTACATGTAACTTTGTATCTGACCCAAAGGATAAGGTTTCATTGTGTGTACCCATATTTGCAACAAGATCTTTTCTTTGAAAGATGTAAATTGAAGAATCCGCAACTTTGTTGAAATTCGATATCAGCAACTTTAAAATTCGATAGACCTAAATCCGATAGACTCAAATCAGAGTCACAAAACCTCAAATT
Source organism: Dittrichia graveolens (assembly GCA_038502395.1). NCBI lineage: Eukaryota > Viridiplantae > Streptophyta > Magnoliopsida > Asterales > Asteraceae > Dittrichia > Dittrichia graveolens. The sequence goes on along the minus strand of JARJIL010000003.1, from coordinate 33,148,552 downwards.
CCGATTCAAAAATTCTTAATTAAACTCAAATCTGCTATTCCTTGAAATCGTTGAATCCGATAATAAGTAAATCCGATGCTCAGAATCCAATATACAATCAGAACAAAATCCGCAACTCAGAATCCGGTTCCAAAATCCAATGATTTCAAATACGGATGGTTTTCAAAACACTTTCAAGTCCGACACTTTAAATCCGATTACTTAAAATCCGTCAAATACTTCAAGTCCTTTGAACTTCAAAATCCCTTACTTCAAATCCATAACTTCAAATCCGACACATCAAAGATTGTTGGAATCCGATAATTTTTCTATCGGATTTGACAAAATCCGCTTGTTCTTTGGATTTATCCACAAATCCGATTGTTCTTCAAAACTTGCAATCCGCCACCTTCAAAAATTCAAAAACCTTAAAATCTTGTTCGAATTTGAAATTTTCTTCTTCGTTTGGCTTCGTCTAAGTTCGTATGACAATCAGAATATAAACTTACAGCAGAAATCAATCAAACGAATACATTTTCGATCAAAAACTCAAGAACTCGAAAAATATGAAATTCAAAATTCCTTACAATCTGATGTAAATTGAGATCGCAGACTATTACAGATTGAAACTACTATTGAATGCGAATCTAAAGCACTACAAACCTTCCATTTTAATAGTTGATTCGATCAAAATCAAGATATACCTAAATGTTGACCAATATCTTCAAAATCCGATGAATTGATCTTGGAATGTTGCTGTTTTCTTGTTGATTCTTTAATCAAGAGCCATCTTTGATCAAAGATTAGGCTCTGATACCAATTGACAAAGCAAAACGAGCACAATAAGAAAAATCAAGTAGAGAGAAGAACACCTTTATGTGTGTGTTTATTTACATTCAATATGACAAAGGTTACAAAGAAGATATGCATGTGTCACCTTATATACATAATGCTAAGGTGACATCTAAGTACAAAATGTGAACTAGATTACAAACATTAAATTCATTTCTAACAAGAATAAATACAAAGTAATCAATGAGCTGATGTTACATTTTGCACAACTCAGCTGACAAAAATGTACTAACTTACAAAATAAGATTACTCAGCCTAAGGGTTGATGATCAGTTGATCAAAACAAGGACTCAGTCCAACCGATCATAGAGATGCTCAGCTAACCAACTGTTAAACTTTAGGTGAGGTGTAAGCTAATCAACCTAGATGATCAGTTGATCAATGATGCTCAGTTGATCGTTCAGAGTGAAAAGCTTCTAAGAAACAAATACTAGTATAAGACTTACTTAGTTGAATTGAGAAGTCCTCAAATGATCAAATATTATTCCTCAGCTGATCAAAGGTTAACCTCAGTTGATGAAAGTCATCACTCAGCTAATCAAAGTAATCCCTCAACTGATGGGTGTACGCGTTCAGCTGATCAAAATTGTTGCTCAGCTGATGGTCTTCTATACTTAGTCTTTTCTTCTTAGCTGTCCTCAGTTCATGTCCTTCAGCTAACACTTAGTAATAAGCTGATCCTCAGCTGATACTTCATACTTTGAGATTTCTACAAGTTTGATTCAACGAACACATGTTTGAATAAAATATAAGTCATACTGAATGTATGGTTTGGTTATCATCAAATCGTACACATTTAAATAGACAGATTCAATTATTAGAGTGAAGTGATTATCTCCCCAACAATCTCCCCCTTTTTAATGATGACAAAACCTTTTCTTTTTAAAGAATCAGTTTGACTTCAAATAGCTAGAAGATAAAAACTAATAAGTGCATTTGGTAACTCTTTTTATTTGAACCTTGTTTTGTTTTTGGTTTCTTTTCTGATGTTCACTTTTGTTCAGTTTTTAGGGAAACTTTTCATCCTTTTTCTGTTTTTAGGATTTCTGTTTTTCTATTTTTACACTAAGCTAGCTATTACTAAGAATCATCTATACTAGCAACTTCTAAGTAGACTATTATCTAAGTATCAAGCTTGAATTATAGGACAAAGAGAATACAAGAGCTTGTACATCAGATCCACTACAGACTAAGCTATCTAACAGAGCAAAAAGAAAACTAAACAGAGCTAAAATATTTACAATTTAAAATACATTTACATATTTATAGAATGATAAGAAGATAAGTTGCAAGGGAACAGATTATTGAGGCAAGTCTTCAATCTTCCCATAGTTTTTCTTCTTTGACTTCTAAGAAATGCTTCATCAACTGGATTATTAGAAGCTAAAGCAGTGCATTGAGCGTCCACAAAGGCTTCAAATTGAGAATTTGCATTTCTGTCGTTAGTGATGATCTTCACTAAGAATAAGAAGTTTCTGTTGTCCTTGGGGATCTCAGACTACCTTAAGAAGCGCCATCCACTACTTCTCTCTGTTAGAAGCTAAAGTAGCACATTTAGTGGGATAGATGTATCCAAATTTCCAAAGTCAGTCAAGAACACATGGTTGGGGTGAACTTCTCTTTGGTCAAAAGGGACAAATGGCTTGGAGCCTTTCTTGTGAAGTGTCCCCACTTGATAAACATGGTGATAGTAATCATCTTTTGTGGAATGCACCCTGAGATATTGCAAGAGCAATCCAGACTTTCACCTTCTGGATGTTCTGAGCTTTAAGCTTGCTTTTTGACTTTTAGAGCAGATAAAGTATTTCAATCAATTTAGTGAAACCATCGATTTGGCATTTAAGGTAGGTTACAGTTTCATAACTATTGTAGCTATTTTTCCTTATGATTTTCAAATATGGATTATCATCACCCTTGAGTACTATCACTCTAGAAATAGGAGTTGGCTCACATCTTCTCCTGATTATGTCCGGCTTCTCCTAGAACTTTCTTTTTCTATCATCACTTAGATTGTATGGAACAGAAACATCAGCACTAAGCAGTGCTTAAATGGCTTCACTATGAGATTTGGCTTTAAGAAGTTCATCCTGGGCTTTCTCCCTTGCCACTTTGACTTGGGTAGCATCTCTAGTAGAATTTTTTTTCTTGCTCTTAAGCATAAGCTAGCTTCCTGGCTTGGAAGACTTCCTCAATAGGAATACCCAAGGCTTGAACCATTTGATTTATCTCTCTTTCCTCTTTCTCTTTACTTTTCATTTCTTTCTTTCTGTTCTCCTCCTCTTCAACTTACTCTGAAGTCATAAGTTTCTTGCCTTTGTCTTTAGGAGCAGAGATCGGAGGAGCTTGGACTGGTTAGGATGGTTGGACTGATTGGTTGTACTAGGTTCTTGTATTTTTCTTATAAGGAGATCATAGATAGGAATGTCATCATCTTCATTATCAGAATCAGAGCTAAAATGGATATCAATGTGTGGAGAGCTGCTTTCCGTAACCTATTTCTTTTCAGGCATATGTAACTTAGCAAATGCTTTTCTTATTTTTGATGGCCTTTGTTCCCCCTTAGTAGTTGATCGTTCATTTAGTTTGAGTAGGAAGAGTTTTTGCTATTTGTTGTTGAGTTTCTTCCTGCCGCTTAATGTTTGAAGAAGATTCCATATATGCAGCAGCGATATCCTCATCATTTGAAGGATCATCCTCCCTTGATTGAGATTCAATTGAATTCTCCCTCATTTTGTCATCATCAAGAGGAGGAGGAGGGGATTCACCTCTAGGTATAGAGTGCTTGGTTGTTGCATTGGGGCAGTTTTAGGTGTGGGTGTAGAGGTTGAAGGGATAGTGGTAGGTTTGGTAGAGATAGGGTGATGTGGTTGGCTGGGGTTGTAGGGTGTAGTAGGGGTTAGGATAGGTCTAGAGGGATTGGAGGTTCTTTGGTAGATACATAGTTCATCCTTGAGATCATTAAGAGATTTCCACAGGGTAAGATGGCTCTTGTGGCCTTGGGAAGATAGACCATGGAGCTCATCAAGGAGACTTATAAGAAGAGTAGGTACCAAAAGTAATTGGTTAGGTACATCGCCTGAGATGTTTAGGTTTATAGGTTTGAGTGTTTGGAGATTGATTAAGAGGTTAGAAATGGTTTGTTTTAGAGAATTAAAGGTTGATTGGGGTAAGATAGGTATAGGGACAGTAGGGGTTTGTCATTGGGTAAGAAGTTGATATTATTTGGTAAGGACTGGGGTAAAGTCAGGTTGTCGTATAGGTGCAAGGGTGGGTTGGGGTTTGAATGTAGAGGGTTTTAGTGACTCAATATCCTTTGCTAGAGTGGATAATCGAGTATTTGTTTGTGTTTGGAAATGGGTAAAGGTTTGGGTAAGATTATCAAGTTTTTGGTTTATGGTTTGAAGGCATTGAAGGAATTAGGTTGAAGTATCTGGTTAGGATGATGGAGAAGGTTGAGATTAGGCAATAAAAGGTGTGGTATTGGGTCCCTCTTCTGAGCTTTGCTATATAAGCTCAAATTCATTAGGCACAACTATTGAGCCCTGTATTAGTGGTTGGTTTGTACCACTAATATCGATAGGCTGTGTAATAGTATGTGTAAGGAGTGAATCAATAGTATGCACATGTGTCATGGGTTGAGTGTCGCATGCACTTATTGGGGTTTCCCTTGTTTCAACCAGGACCTGTTGTGAGGTTAAGGAGAGAGTTGGCATACTCGGTGAAGGGATTGACTCTAGTGTGACCTTGGGATGAGGTCCGTCTTTCAATGTTTTAACCCTTTTAGGAGGGTGAACCAAATTACGGTTTAGTTCCCTTGTGTTAGGTGCATCCTTTTGTGAGAATACACCTACGAGCTTAAGGTGTCCAGCATCCATTTGCTCCCCCTCAACATAAGGAGGAACTAAGGAAGCTAAGGTCTAAGGTGTGGATATCATAACCTTTGAGAAATGTGCAATGATAGCATTCTCATTTGACCTTTGTCTATCTGGGGTTCGAATAGGAGTAGAACTAGTAATCTTTGGAGGCTCACTAGGGCTTGGCTTTTGTGGGGATGTTGTAACAGGGGATGAGGATGGGCTATCAAAGGTTGGGACTACCATTTGAATATCCTTTGAAGTGGATTTAGAACTGTCCATATGTTGGGGTTGAAGATGTTTGCTTTGGTCTATCATTCTGATAAGTTGATCAGATACTTCTTGTTCAGCTTAATCACTAACATTACTTAGAATCATTGGACTGGCAAAAGCAAAGTTGAAATCCATATTGTAATCGGCATCACTCTCATCATTTTCGGTTTCACCACCATCATCACCATCCAAACTCAGCAACAAAACTCGCACCTTCACTTCATGCAGCAGTCTTACTGTCAACATTTTCACTAGCACCATTACCATCATCATCAGAATCATCACCACCACTTTCTTCATTATCACCACCTTCTTCATCACTACCCGCACTATCACCTTCATCATCTAGATTTGCCTCTGCAGCAACATCAATCACATCCTGCATCTTTGGAGTTATTGTAGGACCCTTGTCTGCTCTCAGGAAATGAAATACTTTTTCACCCATGGCAGGTACAAGGAAATACTTCACATGCTCTTTAAGACTAACATATGCATCTTCATTCATTTCATTCATAACCAAAATACTCACAAAGCGAATGTAGGGCACCTGAGACCTGCTTGACTTCTTGTTGGTACTATAGGTTAACTTATCAACCAGATCAGAGAATATCACTTGAGCAAAGTCAATGTTGATACCAAACACTAAAGCATAGAGAATCATTAGTTCTGTTTGGTTGATCAAGTGGTGACTTCCAGATTTAGAGCCAAAACACCTAACCACCACATTTGCTAAGTACTACAAGGGGTGTGCAAGTGTAGAGACTTTTACTAGACCATGTAAAATAGGTTCATTGTAATATATTGCGGGAATATTTGTTTGTATTTGGGTTTTTCTTGGAAAAGGTGTGTAAGGGGCGCAATCTGGTTTGCGAAGAGACTAGCGTAGAGTATCAATAGTGAAGACAGAGTTACGACTACCACGCGCCAGTGTACAAGAAATGGCTTGGGTATTTGCATTGTAGGTTATAGAATACCAGAGCTCACCAATTAGGTTGGGGAATATATTGTGAGGGTCAAATGTGAGGCATTAAAAAATTGGGGTTGAGATATAGGGGTTGATATTTGTACCTTGTTTTGGTGCGACATTCTCTTCGAGGGTAACTTCAGGATCAGGAATGTAAGTAGCCATCATAGAAGATGAACAATTACGAGAGAGAAAACTTTGAGAGAGAAAGCTTTGAGAAGTTGCAGAGAACGGTTTTAAGGTGCGTGGGTTTTTGAGAGAGAAAGCTTTGAGAATTCGAACAAGTGAGTTTGAAGAGAGAAGGAAAAGATATTTAATAGGAATTAAATAATAGAAAACTGTAAGTACTAACAAAAGAGTTTAACGGAAATCAAATTAATAAGCTAATAAATTTAACGCCGAAAAATGGAGTAAATGACTGAGGTTAAAAGGATTAACCGAAAGGAAAAACCAAAAAAAATGACAAGTGCTAGGGTATCAGCTGAGTGAATGAAAGCATCAGCCGATGAGCTAATCAAAAAGACAGTTGAAATTCAAAAGCATCAGCTGATGAGTAACTTAGCTGAGCATTTCTTCTTTGGCTGCACATGATTAGCCAAGTGTTTTGATCAGCTAAGGGTATCACCTAAGCAAACTAACTGAAAGGTCAAATCGATGAACATTAAACCTTCAAGTAATGTGTAGAGAGATGAATATTGAGAGAAAACACACACTTCACATTTTGCTAGGAATATCAATATCTCATTAATGCGTAAAACGTTACAAGCGGTACCACGCCCAAGGGACTAATGGCCTATTTATAGGCCAAGCCTACTACATGGGCTTTTCTACATTTTCTAATATTAACAATCTCCCCCTAAATGGAGAGAAAGCCCATTACAATGAAAGATATGCAGAAAGATAACAATTACAAAATAGACCTATTTCTTATGCCAAGCATCATCTGCCACCTCCGTTTAATCCTACGGCTGTCCAACATCCTTTTCACCTGTTCTATTGTTCGTATCAGCCCGGCCATTTTAGTCTCACTTAAAGTAGATTGATCCCTTTCAGCCTTTTCTTGGAGATGATGAAATAACAGTTTCAGAGTCCCATCTGAGTATGCCATTAAGTCTATCATCCAAACCATGATCATTCGGTGGCGTTGATTGACAAAAATGACACCTCTTTGACCCGCAAAGCTAGAATGATTTTCATCAATAACTATGAGCTCTTCTAGGGTTTGTAAATCCATATGATGCTGTAGTGGTCTGAGCAGATTCACCTCGAGTTGATTACTCTCGGCGCCTAATTGTAGATCGTGCTCTTGGATAAATTCAATGAATCTCTTCATATACTTCATCAGAGCTGATCGTCCTTGTTGTTCTTCATAGGACTTGTTGATCTTTGTAGCTTGACATGTCTGAAGTCTGCTTCATTGAGGGAGATTTTCTGACCATCTGCTCTCAGAACATCATACACAGCAAACCTGTACCTGAGTGATTTTTGCATGCTTACGTGAAGTACTTTGCTGATTGGGTACTCTAACACTATCTGCTCCCTCGGGTTTTGTATTCATTGAGGATGTGAGTATATTGTCTCCTTTGTGCATCATCACGACCTCTCAGTTCTGGAGGAATCTGGTCTCTGAGTTGAGAAGTGTAGATGGTAGGGATTCGATCCTCGAGGTAAGCAGCGTTCACACCATATTGACCCCATATAGGGTTTTTCATAGCTTCCCTGGTGAACATATTGTGTCTATCAAGGCCTGGGTCTGATGAGGTTGGAATTGGACGTGTCGGTTGGACATTAGGAGGGATAGGCCTTTCATATGATGTTTGTTGTAGTAGTTGTGCCTGCTCAGCTTCTTGATTCTTCCTCAGGATGTCGGCAGCAGACACCTGGAATTTCTTAGATTCAGGAGGAAATAGTTGATGAACCTCCTCAGATATGCCCTGGAGAACCCTTGTGAGATCTAGCTTTCTGATGGTCTCCTCCATTTGCTTTTTGGTAACCAACTCCCTCGCAGGCTTTGCAACCCTTGAAGAAGCTGGCTTTTGAAGTGTAGGCACCAGCATATCCTTAAATCTATCCACGATCTGGACTTCCTCCGTTCTTTCAGGTAGTTTTTCAAAAGAGAACCCCTCAATCTATTTCAGCAATTCATCTGACTCATCCCTTTCATCAATATCGGCAATTTCCATTTCAAATTCAAACACTGGGATGATAGGTTTAGACTCAGATAATCATTGTTGTTGTTGATGTTGCTATTCTTGTTGTTGTTTTTTTTTGTTGTTGTTGTTGTTCTGGTTTTGCCCCGATCCCCATTGCGGCTGCTAGTCGTTCAGTCAAAGGGGTAAAGGTCAAAACGCGGGGTCTTTCTCCCCCTCATGATAATTATGATCGGGATCATCATCATCACACCTACGTTTTGACCCAGCAGCTTGGGATTTGCAAGTTGTTTCAAGGGTTGTCAGCCTTGTTTCCACAGAGTCTAGCTGTTGAAAGACCACGTTACCTAGATCCTCCATTGAGTTCATGACAGTTTCTTTGAATTCAGTTAGGTTGCTACCCTTATAAGTTTGTTCATTTCGAAGGGTTTCAAGGAGATCCAAGTTCTGTTCGTGGTCAGGGGCCTTTTCTAGCAAACGGGCATATAGCAGGGATTTTAGTGTATCGGTAGATAAGCTCGATCTGTCATCAACTTTGGATTTAAGAGAAGCAAGTGTGTGTTTGATGTCGGCAATGCCCTCGGTGATAGGGTTAAGAGCCTCCTGCAGTTCCTGTTTAGTAACAAACCGAGACTCACTTAGAGTAATCGTTGAAGTCTCCGCCACAGAGGCGGAGCTACTCGAATGCGGAGCTTAGGTGGTGAACACTCCACCGAGATTTCCACCTGATCCTCGAATGGCACTTTCAGTAGTGCCACCTACAGGTGTTCCGGACTATTGTCTGTTAAACAACGTCGTCATTTGTGCGAGTGTAGATTGGTGTCTAGAAAGGAAAGTAGAAATCTGCGGTATGTCGATGTGCGCTGAAGAGAAGGGTGAGGTCGAGAGAGGCAGACCTCTAGTTTCAATACCAGCCATCTCCCAATGAGAGGCCGGTAGAGTATGTGCAAAATCTTTGTGGAATGAAGCAAGTGTCTGTTGAGAGACACTTGAGTGGCTGGCGGGGTGAATGTGCACTATTGGGATGACAGTGGCTATTTCAACACCAGAGCTAACAATGCCAGCTCCGATGGCTGGTGTAGCTTCCCGGATTTTTGGGCTTGGGGGTCCCTCAGCACTCGTCTTTTCTTTTCTCACTCCACTATCTTCTACCACTAACTCTTCTTCTATCTTTTCTTCTTCTTCTATCTCTTCCTCTTCTATACAAGGATCAAAATCATGACCTTCACTAGCTTCATCAAGAGGACCCAGTTGATAGCATATATGAATTCTGTTTCGGAGTCGAAGGCCTTAGGTAGAATTGGAAATAAGTCAGAAAAGCTCAAATCTTCCTCTTCAGTCACCACTGGCTTTTTGGCTCGTTGTTCCTCAGTATTGTCTCGAACCTGTGGCGCTGCTCCAGGGGTAAAATTTATCACAACTAAACTGTCGAAGGCAAAGTCAGGAGCCGTTGCAGCTTTATGAATTTCCGGTTCAGAGGACTCCGGCTGTTGCTCGGGATCCGGGAGTACATTTGAGAATGAATCTATCATAGCTTGAATCTGTGCAGGGTCATACTCTGCCCCTCCCTCACTATGTGTTTCACCGACATCCTCTTCACTGTCATGGCTTTGGCTTGCTGTCGAAGAATGGTATGAGACAGATTCATCTTCCATAGGCATTTTATCCTGTAAGAACAGCCAATAGGTTAAATATTTGCACTTTGAAAGGATAACCCATTGAAATGCATTGACTTCTAAGGTCAAGCATTCAAGTATGAAGCATTTTGACCAGAGTTGACTTTTAAACATTGACTTTGAGTCAAACATAAGAAAATTAGTCACCTTCTTGTTGAAAAATGTATAACACCCAAAATCCTTCATAGGCAAAGTGGTATTTTTGGTGAACAAAAATGTGTTTTGACACATGTTTTACAATGAATACATGTATCTAAACAGTTTTGTAACACTGAAATTTTTCTCATTTGGTACATAACATGAAGATTTAGGCTAAAAATGAAATCAAGCCCTATTTTCAACTACTCGAAGAACATGAAGAACACTTTCAAATTTTTCGAGTTTTTATTTGACAAAAACATTGTTCTAGTGTTTCTAAGCCCCATCGCACATCTCATGTGTATTAAGAAGAGCATTTAAATGTCGAACAAAGGGTGTAAAATCGGAAAAGTCATCTTCCGAGTTGTATAGTACCCTTTCGAATTTGAGCATTTAAACATGTTTTAATCAAGATTTGTTGCTTATATTAGGTATACCTTGGATTATTTAGCAACTTTAACACAAAATGTACGAAATTTGGTCAGCAACATTGATCACAATTAAAGAAAATGAGTAACCGGAAGTTTTCGAGAATTCAAATTGTTTGAAAGCGTGAAGAACACTCCAAAGTAACAGCCTATTTATAGGCAAGGGGTACAACGGTAAAAAAATAATGTTTACGTGGTCGAAGTCTAAAGGATTTCGAAGGGAAATCCCCGCTCGAAGTGGATTGAGGGCCACTGTAGACTTCATAGTCCAAAGTCTTCGAATTCGAAGTGTGAAGGCTTCGAATTCAAAGTGAGTAGGTTTTGACTCCGGGAAGGTATACTATTCCTGAGCGCTCGAAGTGCATTGGAAATACACTGTTTAGAATGCGAAGTTTACTACCTTCAAATTGAAGTTTGTAAACATGCTCAAAGTAAACTAGCACTCAATGGTCTTCGTATGCGAAGTATACTAGCTTCGAATTGAAGCTTTTAAACGCGCTCGAAGTGAACTAGTGGTGGCCTTTGAAACCTTAAAATCAGATAAAATTTGAGTTTTCAAACTGCATGGGTCCGTTTGTAAATTGAATGTTTACGTGTTAGTTATCTTAACCGAATTTCAAAAGCAAAGCAGCGGAATTTTAAAAACAATAAACAAACCCAAGCCTATTTAACTATTACATTTTAAAGCACATTTATGGTGTATATACAAATATACAAAACAAAACTTGCCAAACATGACAACCGGTGTTACTTTTATCTAATCCGACCATTCTATATTATATACCAAAAAGCAGTGTTCCAATCAAAGCCTGTACCACAGCTACAAGTGTTTCCCACTCACTAGGCCTGTCTATTCTTTGTAGGAAAATAGCTAGTGAATACAGACAGATATGAGTATAATAATAGCAAGTCATGAATCAAGAATGAGAATACAATGCTATTCTAACATATAGCGGTAATGCTGACATGTCCAGCAGTGCTATATCTTGCCAGATAGCTAGTTCAGCTCAATAACAACCACCGGGAGAATCAAACACTGCCAACCGTGCTGGTTTCATCACCTAAGTGACTCCACCTACTCGTTACGGAGACAAAGGCTTATTAGGCTCAGCCAGTTAAGGCAATCACCCCAAGAGTTTAAAGGAATGGCACTCGAGTACCATTAGTCCCGAACAATTGCCCGAAGGCCCCTGAGACCCAGCCGAAGCTGACCTTCCATACACATATGTCCGGACTTTTCACATAGCTCATCGTTAACCCATAATAGAGATCATAGCATGCACGCTTTCACATATTAATTCATATTCATCAAAATATCACAATAAATATACATGTACTTAGATACATGTCAAATATATCATTCATCATGTCATTAATGGTTTTCTAAGCATATATACACAAATATACAAGTCTATATGCAATAAGTAGTATACCGTGTTCATTAAAACAAATTAGCATTCAAAACTTCCTTTATTGGATTCATAAGAGCTGGTACTCACCTTGGTGCTCAATTATAACACAAGTATAAATTTGGTCTTCCTTGAATGTTTAAGTACCTATTGCTTACATAAAGGCCCATGTAGATCACCACATAACTTATACATATGATATTCTAATGTTTAATGTCCTAATTATGTTTAACTTTGTAAAAATGTATAAACTAACCTAAATACCTCTAAAATGGTCAAAAGTGATACAAACACAGCCCATATACCCTATATATTGAAAAAACAAGAACTGCTTGCTGCACACATGGTCGCGTCGCGACACCCTAATGGGTCGCGCCGCGACATTTATCCAGGGCCACGGTTTGTGTTTTCTGCACAGCTGTGTTTCATCTAAAACTCAAGCTCAACATGTTATTAATTAATTCCAGCTTTTGTATTAGTTTTGGGACATCAAAGGGAGTCTATAAACATTAAAATAACTAACTCTAACATCCTATTCATGATCAATCTATGAATTCACCATATTTGACCCATTTGGTTAATTTCAAGAAATTCAATCAAAATAGCTACTTTAATATACCAAATCAGTCCCAAACAACTTATAAATACTATTAGAACAGATTACCATCCAAAAATCTAAGCTTTAATGCACAAATCCATTTTTTGCCCATTTTTGACCTAATCATGAAAATGAGGAACAAGAAAGGAAGAGCTTACAAGAGGTGAGGAAAATGATGAATTGCAGATTGTGGATAATTAATGAGAAAGATTTAAGCTTGATTCCAGCTTCAATTGATCCTTATTTGGATTTTTCTTCAAGAACACAAGAAAAGATCAAGAGGTGAGGTGTGTGTGTTTCTTCGTGCGTGTGTGTGTGTGTACAGTGAGGTGGTAATAAGAGAACCGACCTTAGGTTCTCTATTATCCACTTAGAGTATTTTGTTCCCCTTTTCAACATACAACACAACACCCGAATACCCGTTTCAACTAACTAGGATATTTTTGGAAACCTCGTTTGAAACCAGTTCATATTTTAACACTTTTATCTATTTTTATTTCTATTTTTAATTTCACATTTAACTGGACAATAGCTAATTTCTATTAATACTAATAAGTATATTCATATTTAATTCATTTAAATAATTTGACATACCAAATGGAGCGCACGAATAGGCGCAATTTGAGGATGTTACAACTTTACCCCCCTTAAGAAGTTTCCGTCCTCGAAATCTATTCATCTGGGAATAAGTGAGGGTATCGTGCCTTCATGTCATCCTCTGTTTCCCATGTCAGGTTGGGACCTAGGCTGTGCTTCCACTTCACAAGAACCAGTCTGATCATCTTCTTACGCAGCTTCTTTGTCTTTGCGTTAAGAATTTCAACTGGCACCTCTACAAGGCGTTTAGCTGAATCAACCTTCAACTCTTGCAGAGGTAGAACTTGGTTTTCCTCAACTCTTCACTTTCTCAAATAGCATACATTGAAAGTGTTGTGAATACCAGATAACTCAAGAGGTAATTCAAGAGATAAAGTCTGCTCGTTGACTTTTCGGGTAATTCTTAATGGACCAATATAACGTGGAATCAGCTTACCTTTGCGTCCAAACCGAATTACACCCTTCCAAGGGGATACCTTCAAGAAAACCCGATCACCCACACTGAATTCAAAAGGTCGGCGCTTTGGGTCTGCATATACCTTTTGATGATCACGAGCCGCTTTTAGTTTCTCCAGAGCTATCTTGACTTTATGAGAAGTGATCTGCACAATCTCAGGTCCGGCATACTACTTCTCACATGGTTCAAGCCAACAAGTGGGAGTGCGACAACACCTCCCGTATAACATCTCATATGGTGGCATCTCGATACTAGAATGATAAGAGTTATTATAAGAAAACTCTATCAAAGGGAGACGAGAATCCCAAGAACCACCATATTCAAGTACACATGCCCTAAGCATGTCTTCAAGAGACTGAATTTTTCTTTCAGACTGACCATCCGTTTGTGGATGATAAGCAGTACTCAGATGAACCCGTGTGACAAGCTGACGTTGCAAGCTTTGCCAGAAATTTGACACAAAATGAGAGTCACGGTCAGAAACCATAGAACAAGGTAAACCGTGACGAGTGACTATTTCGTTGATATAGAGTTGAGCTAGGCGTGTCAATGATGCAGGTTTGTTTTTAGCAAGAAAATGGGCGCTTTTGGTCAATCGGTCAACAATGACCCAAATCATATTATGCCCTTTTAGTGTCTTGGGTAGCTTAGTGACAAAATCCGTTGTAATATAATCCCACTTCCATTCTAGAATGTCAAGCTGTTGCAGATTGCTATAAGGCGTTTGATGCTCGGTTTTGACCTGTGCACATATTTGACACTTCTCCACGAATGAAGCAATGTCTCTTTTAGGAGTAGGCCACCAATACAACTTTTTTATATCATAATACATCTTTGTAATACCTGGATGAATAGAAAACCTTGAATTGTGAGCTTCCTCTAGTATCAACTCACGGTTGCCTCCAATAAATGGTACCCAGGTCCGGGATTGAAAAGTCTTCAAACCCTGGCTATTATCAATAAGCTGATCCTTCAGCTTTCTCATAGTCTCTGCCTTTAGATTCTCCTCCTGTAGAGCAAATTTCTGTGATTCCTTCAACTTTGAAATGATATCAGGAACCACAGTTATTTTCATGAATTTGGCTTCAGTTGAAACCCCTTTTCGGCTTAAGGCATTAGCTACTACATTAGCTTTGCCCGGATGATAACGGATCTCACAATCATAGTCTTTGATTAACTCAATCCAGCGTCGTTGCCTCGTATTGAGTTCTTTTTGAGAAAAGACATATTGTAAGCTTTTGTGATCCGTGCATATAACACATTTTGTGTCATATAAGTAATGTCTCCACAGCTTCAATGCAAATACAACGGCTGCAAGTTAAAGATCATGTGTTGGGTAGTTCTTTTCATGTGGTTTTAATTGTCGGGAAGCATAGGCAATTACTTTGTCACGCTGCATTAGAACACAACCCAATCCAAAATAAGATGCATCACAATAAACTATAAATCCTCCGACCCTTTTGGCAAGGTAAGAATCGGAGCTTCACATAATAGCCGCTTCAAAGTATGAAAGGATTGCTCTTGTGCATTAGACCACACATAAGCAACATCCTTCCGTGTCAATTTAGTAAGAGGACCAGCGAGTTTAGAAAAGTCACGAATAAATTTCCGGTAATAGCAAGCTAGACCAAGAAAACTCTTGATCTATGTAGGATTTCTAGGAACTCCCCAATTCATCATGGCTTCAACTTTAGTAGGATCTACTTTAACACCTTCACTGCAGATAACGTGACCAAGACAGTGCACCTCCCGAAGCCAAAACTCACATTTAGAAAGCTTGGCATAAAGTTGTTCTCGCTTAAGAGTTTCGAGAACTTGACGAAGATGTGATTCATGTTCAGTTTTGGTTTTTGAATAGATCAAGATATCATTAATAAATACTATCACAAACTTGTCCAGAAATGGACGACAGATTTGGTTCATGAGATTCATGAAAATAGTAGGTGCATTGGTGCAGCCGAATGGCATCACCAAGAATTTATAATGGCCGTAGCGGGTACGAAAGGCCGTCTTCGGAATGTCTTCAGCTTGTACCCTTACTTCATGGTACCCTGATCGGAGATTAATTTTAGAGAAGCAAGTTGCCACCTGCAATTGGTCAAACAAGTCATCTATACGCAAGAGTGGGTATTTATTCTTTACAGTTCGCTTATTAAGCTCCCTGTAATTTATACACATTCGCATAGTCCATCTTTCTTCTTGACAATTAGAACTGGAGCTCCCCAAGGAGAAGAGCTCGAGTGTATGAAGCCTTTGTCAAGTAATTCTTGAATTTGGTTCATCATCTCGCGGAATTCAGAAGGAGAGAGACGATACGGAGATTTAGCCACTGGAGTAGCTCCGGGAACAAGATCAATCTTATAATCCACATCCCTGACTGGAGGCAGTCCGGGTAATTCATCTGGGAAGACTTCTGGATATTCTAACACTACCCTGATATTCTCTAGTGGTAGTTTCTCCATATGAGTATTAATAACATAAGCGAAATAGGAGACAAAACCTTTTGTAACAGATTTCTGAGCTTGAATCACCGAAATGATAGGAATATCAGACTCCCGTCCTTCTCCCCTCGCAATAGCATAAGACCCGTCGGCTAGAGGAAATCTGATTATCTTCTTAGAACATATAGTTTCAGCATCTCTACTGCTAAGCCAATCCATCTTGATCACAGTATCAAAGCCCTTGATAGGCATAATAAGGAATGAAATTGAAAAGCTATGCCCATCGATATAAACAAGTGCTACCAGAACTTTTTTGGTAATTGGAACTACTTTACCGTCAGCCACTTCTAGCTTAATTGGATCAGTTAATGGGGAAACAGATAGTTGTAGCTTTTTGCAACAAGATACGGAAATAAAAGAGTTAGTAGCTCCAGAATCAAACAATATACATACTGGGGTAGATTCAATAAGAAAAGTACCCGTGATCACATCACCCACAGTCTTGGCCTCCTCGGCCGACATCTGGAATGCACACCCTTTAGCACGAGGGGCGCCATCCTTCTTTGGCTCAGACGATGATCCTCCAGCTTGTGTATTAGAACTCTGTGGGCATTTGGCGATTCGGTGCCCTGGATGGCGACATTTGAAGCAGACGTCCTCCTTAAACTTGCAATCCTCTACTGGGTGGCCTTTGATACCACATCTAGCACACCTTCTGGTAGCTCTAGAACAATCACCTGAATGAGTGGAACGACAATGATTGCACCACGAGCCTTCAGATTTAGGCTTCTTATAATCTCCAGATTTTGTACCTGCAGAAGATTGTCCTTTTAAAGAACTAAGGTTAGAAGAAGATTGGAACTTCCTCTTGTTACTTCCTCTTGCAGATTCACCCCTGCACTGGATGCGATCGCCCTCCATTTATCAAGCCGTTTCAGAGGCTCGATCCATATCACTAGCCACTCTGACATGTGCTCTAAACTCCAAAGGTAATGTTTTGACAAACCTCCGGATCTTTGTAGTCTCGTCAGTCATCAAATGAGGAATAAACCTCATTTTATCAGTAAATGCACCGATGTGATCCTCCCTAGATTTATCCCCTTTTCGGAGATTGTTGAATTCATGCTCCAGTTTATCCAGATCATACTCAGTGCAATACTTCTTCTAGACTTTCTCACTGAATTGCTCCCAAGTCAGAGCATTAAGTACCTCCTTTTTGACAGAGGCTTTGACCGTGTCCCACCAGAAAATGGCACGGCCCTTTAACATCCTTACTGCGTATTTCATGCAGAATTCAGGTTCGCATTCGCAAGAATCGAATGTTTGCTCCATCTCCCGTATCCACCTCATAGTAACTGTGGGGTCATCACTCCCCTCGAAGGTAGGTGGGTGGCATGAAAAGAATTTTTTATAAGAACATGGCTTACGGGTTGGTTTACCCAAAGCAAAACTGAGTAGAAGCTCCTTTGCAGTACGGAGCTCCTCCTCAAGGCGTTTGATGTACGCATGTTGCACGTTATTAGCTGGTGCACCCTCAGAATGGTGCTAAGACTGCTGATCTGCAGCATGCTGAGGTATATGGGAGGCTTCATCCTCCATTTCCTTAAGGGCCTGCTCAGTAGCACCCGGTTGTGCAGACATATTCAACTTTTGCTATATGAAAGAAGGATTATTCATTATAGAAATTATACTTACACATAAACATATAGACTAGCTATTAACAAGTACTTATCATATTACTCTCATACTCAAACCCCTTTATCCAATTAGGAACACTTCATAATGGTCGGGCCCAAGTTTGAGATTGAATACTCTTTCAAGTACCCAATTCCCTCAAACTTAGGCTCTGATACCTAACTTGTAACACCGCCTTTGAAACCTTAAAATCAAATAAAATGTGAGTTTTCAAACTGCATGGGTCCGTTTGTAAATTGAATGTTTACCTGTTAATTATCTTAACCGAATTTCAAAAGCAACGTAGCGGAATTTTAAAAACAATAAACAAACCCAAGCCTATTTAACTATTACAGTTTAAAGCACATGTTTGGCGTATATACAAATATACAAAACAAAACTTGTCAAACATGACAACCGGTGTTACTTTTATCTAAACCGACCATTGTATATTATATACCAAAAAGCAGTGTTCCAATCAAAGCCTGTACCACAGCTACAAGTGTTTCCCACTCACCAGGCCTGTCTATTCTTTGTCTGAAAAAGAGAAACAACAACAACATTAGCTATTTAAAATAGCTAGTGAATACAGACAGATATGAGTATAATAATAGCAAGTCATGAATCAAGAATGAGCATACAATGCTATCCTAACATATAGCGGTAATGCTGACATGTCCACCAGTGCTATATCTTGCCAGATAGCTAGTCCGACTCAATAATAACCACCGGGGGAATCAAACACTGCCAACCGTGCTGGTTTCATCACCTATGTGACTCCACCTGCTCGTTACGGAGCCAAAGGCTCATTAGGCTCAGCCAATTAAGGCAATCACCCCAAGAGTTTGAAGGAATGGCACTCGAGTACCATTACTCCCGAACAATTGCCCGAAGGCCCCTGAGACCTAGCCGAAGGTGACCTTCCAAACACATATGTCTGGACTTTTCACATAGCTCATCATTAACCCATAATAGGGATCATAGCATGCATGCTTTCACATATGAATTCATATTCATCAAAATATCTCAATAAATATACATGTACTTAGATACATGTCAAATATATCATTCATCATGTCATTAATGGTTTTCTAAGCATATATACACAAATATACAAGTCTATGTGCAATAAGTAGCATACCGTGTTCATTTAAACAAATTAGCATTCAAAACTTCCTTTATTGGATTCATAAGAGCCGGTACACACCTTGGTGCTCAATTATAATACAAGTATGAATTTGGCCTTCCTTGAATGTTTAAGTACCTATTGTTTACATAAAGGCCCATGTAGATCACTACATAACTTGTACATATGCTAATTCTAATGTTTAATTTCCTAATTATGTTTAACTTTGTAAAAATGTATAAACTAACCTAAATACCTCTAAAATGGTCAAAAGTGATACAAACACAGCCCATATACCCTGTATATTGAAAAAACAAGAACTGCTTGCTGCACACATGGTCGCGCCGCGACGTTCATCCAGGGCCACGGTTTGTGTTTTTTGCACTGCTGTGTTTCATCAAAAACTCAAGTTCAACATGTTTTTAATTAATTCCAGCTTTTGTATTAGTTTTGGGACATCAAAGGGATTTTATAAACATTAAAATAACTAACTCTAACATCTTATTCATGATTAATCTATGAATTCACCATATTTGACCCATTTGGTGAATTTCAAGAAATTCAATCAAAATAGCTATTTTAATATACCAAATCAGTCCCAAACAACTTATAGATGCTATTAGAATAGATTAGCATGCAAAAATCTAAGCTTTAATGCACAAATCCATTTTTTGCCCATTTTTGACCTAATCATGAAAATGAAGAACAAGAAAGGAAGAGCTTACAAGAGGTGAGGAAAATGACGAATTGCAGATTGTGGACAGTTAATGGGCAAGATTGGAGCTTGATTCCAACTTCAATTGATCCTTATTTGGATTTTTCTTCAAGAACACAAGAAAAGATCAAGAGGTGAGGTATGTGTGTGTTTCTTCGTGAGTATGTGTGTACAGTGAGGAGGTAATAAGAGAACCGAACTTGGGTTCTCTATTATCCACTTAAGGTATTTTGTTCCCCTTTTCAACATACAACACAACACCCGAATAACCTTTGCAACTAACGAGGATATTTTTGGAAACCTCGTTTGAAACCAGTTAATATTTTAACACTTTTATCTATTTAATTTCTACTTTTAGTTTCACATTTAACTGGGCAATAGCTAATTTCTATTAGTACTAATAAGTATATTCATATTTAATTCATTTAAATAAATTGACATACCAAATGGAGCGCACGAATAGGCCCAATTTGAGGATGTTACAACTAGTCAATGTGCTTCGTATGCGAAGGCCTTTGACTTCGAATGCGAAGTCAAGAAGCGCTTGAAGCCTTCCGTTGTGTATTTCGAATGCGAAGATTAATTTGATTTTTCCTTGTGTATTTCGAATGCGAAGGCTGTAAGAGGTGTTCAAAGTCCTCTAAAGTAAGGAGACTTCGAATATGAAGTGGTTCTTTGCAATTATGGTGACTTTGAAGTGGTGAGTTCAAAGTCATCCCTTTGAATAGTTTGAAGAAGCACTTCGAATTCGAAGATCAAGGATACGAATTCGAAATGAATTGAACACTTAAGCTTAAATTTTTTTTGTTCTTTTGTTTTATTAACCAAAATTCAAATATTTTTGTATTTTTAGATTTTAAGCCAATGAAATCACATATTTTTTATATTTTCAAGAATTTTGTAAATGTTTTTGACATTTTCTTTATTTTGTGAAATGTTTTTGGTATTTTTCATGTTTTGTAAATGTTTTTGGTATTTTCGCCGCCTACAAGCATGCATATGTTGTACGGATGATTGACACTCCCCCTCAGATTATGCTTTCTCTTATCTGCACAATGAACCAACAAATTGAAATACCCACTCAAAATAAATGACTGATAGATAGACTTTATAATTCAACATACCCAATTTGGATACTAACTCATTAAAACGAGTCTCGTTTAATGGTTTAGTAAACAAATCAGCCAATTGATCATCAGTCTTAACATATTGAAGTTCAATCAAACCTTTTTCCACATTATCTTTAATGAAATGATACCGTATGTCAATGTGTTTGGTCTTTGAGTGGTGAACTGGATTGCATGAGATAGCTATGGCAGATTGTGAATCACACAGTAGTGGGATCTTGTCATAATGTAGGCCAAAATCAGAAAGTTGAGTCCTAACCCACCAGCTCTAAGAGTAGCACATTGCAGTTGCAACATATTCAGCTTCAGCAGTTGAAGTAGAGACACAATTATGTTTCTTAGAGACCCAGCATACTAACCTATCACCCAAAATGTGTGCACTACTAGAGGTGCTCTTTCTGTCAAGCATACAACCAGCATAGTCTGCATTTGAATAGGTATATAATTGTAAACTTGAATCCTTTGGATACCACAGACCTAAATCAGGTAAACCCTTGAGATATTTGAATTTTCTTTTTACTGCCAGCAGATGTGATTCCTTTGGATTAGCCTGGAATCTAGGACATAAGCATATAGAGAACATGATATCTAGCCTACTAGCTGTCAGATACAGTATTGAGCCTATCATACCCCAATATGTTTTTAAATTAGCTGTTTTTCCTTCAAGATCAGCAGACAGTTTTATTTTTAAAGACATAGAGGTAGATAAAGAGGAACAACTGAGCATGTCATATTTCTTCAACAAGTCTTTAATGTACTTGGATTGACTTATCAAAATGCCATGACTCAATTGTATCACTTGTAATCCAAGAAAGAAATTCATCTCTCCTTTCATACTCATTTGAAAACGATTTTACATAGTGAGTGCAAACTCATCACTGTACTTAGGGTTTGTAGAACCAAAGGTGATGTCATCCACATAAATATGTACTAAGATTAGATCTTTTTCTTTGCCTTTTGTGAATAGAGTGGTGCCAGTTTTTCCTCTGTTGTATCTCATACTCAGTAGATATTCAGACAGGGCATCGTACCAAGCTCTCAGGGCTTGTTTTAGTCCAAATAAAGCTTTGTCTAGAATATAAACATGATGTGGGAGTTTGGGATTGACGAAGCCTTCAGTCTGAGACACATAAACATCCTCCTTAAGGATACCGTTTACGAATGCTGTCTTGACATCCATTTGGAAAACCTTAAAGCTTTTGTAGGCAACATAGGCTAAGAATAGTCGTATGGCTTCTATCCTAGCTACAGGAGCAAATGTTTCATCGTAGTCTATTCTCTCCTGTTGGTTGTAACCTTTAGCAACCAGCCTAGCTTTGTTTCTTACCACTATTCCATCGGAATCCCATTTGTTCTTAAAGATCCACGTGGTACCCACTACTGATTTATCTTCTAGAAGTGGTACCAATTTCCAAACTTTGAGTATTTCGAACTGGTTGAGTTCCTCTTGCATTGCAATGACCCAATAAGCATCTTGTAAAGCATTAGAGACTTTGGTGGGTTCAATCATACTTAGAAAACTGGAGTAAAGTAACTCATTTGCCGTTGCAGAACGAGTCCTTACCCCATCTTGAACATTTCCAATAATATGAGATTCGGGATGGGATTGTGTCCATCTTATTCCATGGAGGTTCTGAATTGGAGGAAATAACTCATTCAATCTGTTAGTGTGTTCAATGTCTTCCTCGTTTGGTGTTGGTTCTAAATCAAATATGGGGGTACCCTCATAAACTGGTTCATGAGGTACCAGTGTTGAACTAACAGTCGATCTAGACGGAAAATCCATGATTGGATACGAAGATGAGTTGTCAACCTCTGTTGCAGTAGTAGTATGAGACATTGCATCACTTTTGTCACCAGCATTAGGAACATTAGATTCAGATTGGAAGAAATCAAATAGGAAATCTAAATTATGTTCTGATCAACTAGGATTTGTATTTGTTTCTTTTATTTGAAGTACTTGTCCTGAACTGACTTGTCCAGAAGCAACTTCCTTGTTCTTTTGAAAAGTGTTAACATCCAACATATTGTCGAAGGTAACATTTATGCTTACAATAACATAGTTAGTTCTTTTGTTTAAAACTCTATAGGCTTTAGACTCATGTGAGTAACCTAGGAAAATTGCTTCATCAGCCTTGGCCTCAAATTACCCTAGGTTATCTTTTTCATTGAGTACAAAGCACCTATTACCAAGTATATGAAGATATTTGATATTAGGCACAATACCATTCGCCAACTTGTAAGGAGTTTTATTGAAACATTTATGGATGAAAGAACGATTCTGTGTGTAACACGCTGTGCTAACTACTTCTACCCAATAGGAAGGCGTGAGACCAGAGTATGATAGCATAGTACGAGCAGCCTCAACCAGAGTTCGGTTGCGTCATTCTGCCACCCCATTTTGTTGTGGAGTGTATGCTGAAGTAAATTGATGTGTGATCCCCACCAGGTCAAGATAGTCAGACAAGATTCTGTTCTTGAAATTAGTTCCATTATCTGTTCGAATGGATGCAACACTGTGTCCAAACTTATTCTGCTGTTCTTTGATGAAGCTGATGATGACGGGTGTTGCTTCATCCTTTGACTGTAAGAACTTGACCCAAGTATACCTAGAATAATCATCAACAATGACTACGATATACTTCTTCCCATTGCGTGTCTAGACTCTCATTGGACCACATAAATCCATGTCAAAAGATCCATTGTCTTCTTTGTACTGGAGACTTGCTTGACTTTGTGAGATGACCGTTTCATCTTTCCCTTCTCACAATTTGCACACACCTGATCTTTGTTGAATTTTAACTTTGGCCGGGCTCTCACCAGATCTGTAGTAACTAACTTGTTGATGTTGTGAAAGTTGAGATGTGAGAATTTCCTGTACCATTGCCAAGTTAGGTCCCATGAGGTCTTACTTAGAAGACAGACTGAGGTCTTTGTACTATAGATGTTCAAGTCAACGGAATACAGGTTAGACTTCCTAGTTCCAGCTAGAAGTACATCACCCGTCTCTATTTTGACTGAACATGAATTCTTCTTAAAAGTGACCTCCAAGTCTTTGTCGCAAAACTGGCCAATGCTGAATAAGTTATGGCCCAGTCCTTGTACAAATGAAACCTTTTTTATTTTTATGCTCTTTTTAACAATATCTCCGTACCCCAGAATTGGTGCTACATTGTTATTCCCAAAACGAACATTCCCGGAGTACTTGGGAACGAAGTTTTTGAGAAGACTCTTGTTACTGGTCATGTGTTTGGTGCACCCTGAGTCCAGGTACCAGAGACTAGGTTCCTGCACATCGAGAAGAGTGAAGGTTTAGGTCTCCATGTCGAAATGGGTCCTTGTGTGTTAGATACATTGGAATTAACAACCTCTTGAAAAAGCAATGTATGCTTTTGTGTGTTTTCCATTGAACCTTTTGTTCTTCTTTATTGAATTTTGATGTTTTAATCCAGAGTGGATCAGGAACAATTTAAGATTCAATTTTGAGAGAGATTTCTCCTTTTTCAAGAATTGAAGGCTCAGTTGAGTCTTTGAGATCAAGTACCTGAAGCATTTCTTTGCGTCTCTAAACTTGAACCATTTTAGGTTGTGAAATTGTTTTGGCCTTAGATGGTTGGTTGGTGGTTACAGGATTGTACACTTTGGTGGATGTCTTGTTCACTTTGCGTTTTGTGGTTTGAACATGTGAAGTTGATGGTTTGGATTTGTTTTTGGAGAAAGACTTGATACTTGTTGAGTGATGTTTCCTTGATTTAGATTCTATAATGTTCCATGCGTTTACAAACTCTGTGTACCCTCCTCTCCGGTATTCTTCTAATTCGTGAATTTTTATTAATATGTTTTCATAGTTCTAGTAGTTCATGAGTTTTAGAGCATGTTTAGTCATCCATTGATGCATGATTATTCTATATGAGGTGATAAATGGTGCATTGATTTGATTTGACCCTTATGGTCTCCAATTCTCACATGCACGAATTCCCAATCTTTTTCTAAGCTTATCATACTCACATTTGTACTCGCAATGCCCATGTAAACAACCATTACTTGAGCAAACACAGGTGCTAACTTTCAATTTAGATTCTAAAAAAATGACATACATTGACTTGCAAAATTAGAAATGTGATGACACTACTTTGAAAAATTTAAACATGGCCTGAAAAACTAGATGTAAACTTTCTTCTGTTTTCTTTCATGCAAAAAATTCTCTTGTAGTTGTCTTCTCTACTGACATCTGAAACAGTTGAAGAATGGTTAGCTGTGAGAGATTTTGAGTTCTTTTAGACAACTTTTGCTTGAGATTGTGGTTTATTGTTGTGAGATTGGATTTGGAAATGACATTTGGTTGCCTTTTGGTGGTTTCAAGAGATCGGTGATGTTTTCTTGGAATCCATGAATCTTCCACCTTCATCTTTCCCTTTTCTGCTGTGGTATATTTTCTTGTTGGCTGGGAGGTAGAAGCTGTAGAAGTTCGTGTCAAAGTTTCCTTCTGACTGTGACATGAATGATCTTTTCTGATTCTTTTATTTCCTTTTATAAATCATTCGTTATGATAGTTTGAAAATAATAGGCTACAAGTATTTCGAGTTGCCTTTGTAGAACCATATGTGGTATGTATACTCTGGCTTCTAGAACTACTTGTGGCTTTATAAAATCTTCAGGATATGTAAGTGTAGAATCATCTATCTCACTGAGCTTTTATGGCTCGGATGTGATAGATTCATTTAATTCCTGATAATCAAAAGGTCTCTCAGATTTTAATTTTGTCTTTCTTTTAAAATCCTCTTCTATAACCTCCTCCTCTTGGCCAACAAATACTGTGTTCTTTGTGATGCAATCATTCATTCGATTAAAGTCATATAACTGTTTGGTTGTCAATATTTCACTGATTCTCGGGTTTTCAAATCCAAGACTATCATAGGGCCATTTTGAGAATTTTCGTTCTTTGGATTTATTAAGAAAGATTGTTTGTTCTAATTGACCCCTTTTAATCAATGTGTCCTCAAGTTCTTTAATTTTTTAGCATAATTCACCCTTCTCTTTGATAACGAATTTAGTGTCTTTCTCTGCACTAATTTTTTCTGCTTTGAGTTCATGAATTTGGGTGCTCATGTTTGCTGTTAACTTAATCAATTCATTTTCTTTTTTGATTATTTTTGTTTGGAGTTCAACAATTTCTTTGACAACCTGGAATGTTTCCATTTGTTGATTTCTTATGATTTCTTTTAATTTTTCTTTATTTGATTTGGATTTTTGTGCCTTTTTCTCTAATTCTTTCATGCGTGCCATGATGATCTGAATATGTTCCATGCTCAGACCACAACCTGTTAAGGATTTAGAGTGTACCTCATCGTCAGCATCCTCAGCACCAAGCCCATTCATCATCTGTATTATCATAGGGTGCCTTTGGCTTTTCATCTTCATAAGAAAATTCATCCTGAACATCAGCCATCAGGTACAATTGTGCTTGTGCTTCCTCATCTAAAACACTATCATCAGTAGGAATTGGTCTTCTTCAACCATCATTACGTTTCGTGCACTTTTCCTCTTTGATAGCCTGAGCTTTTGCTTGTAATACTCAGTATCCTTTTTCTACTTCTGAGTGCAGTCTTTGATGAAATGGTCATTTCCCTCACAATTATAATATTTTCTTTCTTCTTTCTTCTCCTCCTTCACGAATCTAGGTTTCTCAACAACCTTGAAGTTATCTGGTCTTCAGGACCTAGAAGTGTATCTCTAACGGTTATTGGTTTTGGAATACCTGTTCTTGAATGCCTTTGTGATAAAATACATGGCCTTTATAACTTGCTCCATTTCAGTACCATCGGACTCATCAAATTCTGAGTCAGACAGGGCCACTTGCTTGTACTTTTGAGTTTTAGAGGATTCGCGGGGTGATGGTTTAGTAGCTACAAGAGCTAAGGGATCAACAGACATTCTGGGAGCAGACTTTGAGACCTCATCCTGGTATTATTGGAGGTCCTCAAAGATGTTGTGGTATGTAACAATCGTGAGGTTTCGATTGATATGCTTGTATGGCTTCACATGCTTCTTCCATTCAGGACCAAGAGCTCTTATGAACACACAGTTGATATCCAAATTAGTCCTTTCAACCTTGTTTGTTCTTAGTTCATTTTGGAGCTTGCACAAACGACTGTACGTATCAATTAACAGTTCATTTTCTTTTTCAATGAATTCATGAAACATGTTCATCAGTTGTGTTCGTTTGATATGTTCTCCTTGCTCAGTCCCTTGTAATTGTATTTTAATTTCATCCCATATTTCGTTGGCCATTGCTAAGCTATCCACTTTCATATACATCTCTGAGGATATACCTTGTTTCAAATAGTACTTAGCAAGCCTGTCTGCTTTCTTTCCTTTTCAGTAGCTGTTAACTCATCGGGTGTTTTCTCTCTTGCCACTCCACGAATTGGAGGGTTGTTATCAGGTTGTGCGTGGATGATTCTATAAAATTTCTTATGTCCGTTGAGAATCGAATCGATCATCATTTCTCCGTACACCTCATTGTGTTCCAAAAAGTCCATAAACCTCCCATTCCAAATTAAGTAATCATTGCGGAATAGAACAGGGGGTTTTGAGTCTGTGCCTATGGCTAGAATCTCCTTGGAACTTGACATTTTTGTTTTACTTGAAAGTTGGATAATGATCGTTAACTTGAAAAGTTGGTGATTGGGGTTTAAAGTGAGTGTCTTTGAAGTATATTTCGAATTTGAAATATATTGGAAGTGTGCTTTAGGTTCGAAGATGAGTGAATTCAAAGAGAGTTTTTGTTCGAAGTGATTCTGTTTTGAGTTCGAAGTGATCAATTAAGGAATTCGAAGTGAACTTTGTAGTTGACTTCGAATGGAACAGTACTGTTTGAAAATTGATATTCGAAGGAATGGAAATTTGTAGTTGAATTCGAAGGAATATTTCGAAGAGAATTAGAACGAATGATATATGAATACAAAGTGTGGCTAGTCTTTGAAGAGTACTGTTGAAACACACTCCAAGACAATGGAATCGAATTGTATTCGAAGTGAGTTTGAGTTTTTGAAGTGTTTGTGGAAATGAAAACATGCTCGAAGTCGTCTTAGATGGGTTTTGAACTTGGAACTTGTAGTAAAGGTTTCGAACTTGGAGTGTTAAGGCTTCGAATTCGAGATGTGTTGCCTTTGAATTCGAGGATTAGACACGCTCGAAGTGTTCTTTGAGTAACCAATTCTAGATTTTTAGGGATTTGTTCGGAACTGCCAAGCTCGAAATCTTCTAGTGAGTAACTAACCCGCTCGAAGTCAACAATGAAACACCAAAATGTTTGAAATGTTAATCCAAATCGATCAAAAACCTAGATCTATGCTGTTCTTCATGATCTTCATGTGTTCTTGATTGAAATTTTGAATTCTTATGAAAAATGATGAATAACCACTCGAATTTTATATCATTCAATTTGCAAAACACTGTAGATCAACAATATCCCATTTATTCCATCATCCTCATGATTTATGATGAACTTTTGAAGCAAAAACCGTATGTATGTCCACAAAAACTTCAAAACTTCAATCGATTATGATTCAAGTCAAATCATATCTGATTGTTCTTGATTTTAGACTTGATTTAGGGATGAGTAGGATCAAATTCATTAGAAAACTCACTCAAACCTTCATATCTTCGAATTCTAAACAGTAACTTTGATGAACAATGTTTGTATTCTTCGATTCTTCTTGTTCTTTGATGAATTACCCAATCATGAGCCAACTTAGATCAAGTATGGCTCTGATACCAATTGAACATTATCCCGATTATCCTTTCAAGTATGAATGTAGAGAGAAGATGATATGAGAGAAACACACACTACACCTTTGAGCTCGAAAATCGATATTGCATTAGCGTTCAAAGCGTTCCAAAAGGTTCAAAAGGGTACAATGGCCAAGGGCCTATTTATAGGCCACACCTAAAATAAGGATTTTATACATTTTTAAACTAACAGCTTCATCCAAAGGATTGGTAAAGAAATCTGCAAGTTGAAAATTAATGTTGATGTAGTGCATGGAGACTTTCTTCTTCTGCACATTATCCC
This sequence comes from Dittrichia graveolens, assembly GCA_038502395.1. Lineage (NCBI taxonomy): Eukaryota > Viridiplantae > Streptophyta > Magnoliopsida > Asterales > Asteraceae > Dittrichia > Dittrichia graveolens. The sequence continues at coordinate 33,120,017 of JARJIL010000003.1, read as the reverse complement.
TTATAGAATGATGTCTAATTTCAATATGCTTGGTCTTTGAGTGCATGGTTGGATTATTTGATATAGAGATACCACTTATATTATCACAAAGAATGGGAGTGTTTTCAAACTTCATATCATAATCAAGTAGTTGGTTTTGCAGCCATAGGAGTTGAGCACAACAACTACCAGCAACAATATATTGTGCTTCTACAGAAGAAGTTGAAACCAAATTCTACTTTTTGCTAGACCAGCTAACCATTCTTCCACCTAGAAGTTGACATCCTCTTGAAGTACTTTTTCTATCCAAAGTGCATCCTGTAAAATCAGAATCAGAGTATCCAACTAACTCAAAATCTAAGTCTTTAGGGTACCAAAGAGCAAGATTAGAAGTTCGATTGAGATTCCTTAAAATTCTTTTAACTTTCGCAAGATGGGATTCCTTTAGATATACTTGGTATCTTGCATAGAGAGATTTGAGAACATTATATCTGGCCTACTTGTAGTGAGGTATAAAAATGACCCAATCATGCCTCTATAAGTAGTAATGTTCACTGATTTGCCATCAATGTCTTTTCCTAACTTAAGGGCAGTCGAAATAGGTGTTTTCATTGAAGAATATTTTGAAAATCAAACCCATCATTCTCATATGATAATTATCAGACAATAGTTTAGAAAATCTTTTACAAAGATCCAAATTAGTGGACCCAAATATTATGTCATCAATATATATCTTCCTCAGTATCACATCTCCTTTGTACTTCCTAATAAACAAGGTAAAATTGTAACAACTAGAAAATAAATGTATTAAAAGTAAGTGTACTTTTTGAAGTATTGATGTAACTAGAAGGACTAATGTTGACCATATATGAAATATATGTATATATATACATGAAATTGACTTTTGTAGTCAATTACTTCATTTCAAGTTTACAAAAGATACGTTTCTCTCAAACCTCAAAAGTGAAAGTTAGTTTTATGGAATTTTTGATCATAAGAACCAGAGTTTTAGTCATCATAATCATCTTCTTCAACCTCTTATTACTCAAGGTATGTTTGGTTGATAAAGTTTCAAGCTTTATATGGGTTTTATGAATCAAAAGGTTGGATAATGAATCAAAGTATGTTTTATATGGGTTTTAAGTGTTTAAAATGGTTAGGGATGTTAGAAACCATCTAAAATATGTTTACAAACTGTTTGAATGAGTTTTTGGGAGATTTGGCCGGAAAACATCGTCTATGTAGAAGTTGTACTGTAAGTCGCATGAACAGAACACGGCCCGTGTATAAGTGTAGGATGAAAAGTATGGCGGTTATGGACCATGTTTGAATTACATGACCGTGTAGTATATGGAGTACACAGCCCGTGTATATAGTACACGCTCGTGTAGTGTTGTTTGATCCGACAGTCGTGTCATCCGAAGGTCGGATGAGTAGATTATAAGGTACACGGCCTGTGTAGGGTTACACGACCCGTGTAGCTATCAGCTCAGATCAGAAAGGTGTGATTTTTACATCATATTGTTATATTATATGTATAGGATCGTGTGAGGACTCCTGAGGCCTTATCTTACATTACTTACTTTTTTTATTACTAGGTGAGTCTTCTTGACTATATTTCATATGTGCATAATGGTGTTATTACAAGGAATACTTACATGTATTCGTTTATATGTTATAAAGCATGCTGCTTTGTGCAGTAGTGGCTCAGAATTAGCACAGTACTGTGGCTCAGAATGCTACCCTGGGTCTAGAACCAGTGGTTGGCTATGTTCAGAATGTGATTATATTCATGTGTATATATGACTTGCAGTCTAGTTTACTCACTAAGCTCTCGCAGTTTATCAGATATTATTTTATGTATTTTACAGGTCACAATCAAGGCAAGGGCAAAGCTCCGGTTTGACTGATTTGATAAGGAAAAATGAACGCCTGGTTATACAGAACAAGTTTTTGTGCTAAACTCGTAGTATTATCACATATGTGTAATTTTGGATAAATACTTTTTAAGCAGTTACGCTTCCGCTTTATGTAAAACTTTCTGAATGTAAATTAATATGTGAACTTTTATCCAAAAGGTCAGTTTTATAATTTGGGGCGTTACAACTTGGTATCAGAGCTACGGTTTGAGAGATCTTGATTGTGTTATGCACAGTCTGGACTTGAACCATGGTTTTGAAAATTGTGAAACTGGAGGCTTGCAGCTTGGTGAGTATAACTAGAAATTATATTGATAATATGTTGGAACCTTATGAGAGTACATGATGTCTTTATTAACAGATATGTTATATGATTGGTAATACATGGCCTAAGCCTGTGAATCGGGACTTTTTGTGATAAAGTTAAGATTGAACGTGTATAGTGTGTTTAGAATAATATGTGGGCCCATATTATTACAAACACATGATACATGTTAAAACTTAATGGAATCATGAGGAATTTTGTGAATCAGGTAAGGGGTACTTGTATATAGATGTGCTCATAATTACTTATTATGGAGGATAGTGTGATAAAGCCGCCTTTTGCCTTAATGTTTTATCTATACTACCAGGATGGTTAATACAAGAGGTTCAAGGGCAGCTAACAATACTAAGGGTGGTCCTAGTCACAGACCTGAAGGGATAGAAACTAGTGTAACAGATGAGCGTGTCCCTTTAGGAACCGCGACATGATGGGGGTGAAGGAGCCCCAGAGATTAATCAAGGAATCCCAGAGACTGCAATCGGAGAAATTGTAGCAAGGGAAATCAGTAAAGCTTTGGAGCAAAGTATTCCTTACATCTTTAAACAAGTTTCCGATCAAGTAAGTGATCAGAATAAAGAAATGATTGGGCAAGAAATAGCCACTAGACTAACTGCTGGGGGTGTTAGGGTTAATCCTCAACCTCAAGTTATTATACGTGAAGCACCAAAAACCTGTACATTCAGGGACTTTGCGGGTTGTCAACCACCGTTGTTTTATGGGGCAACTGATCCCGTTGCTAGTCACCTATGGATTTCGGAAATTGAAGGTGCGTTTCACACTTGTTCGTGTGCACCTAAAAACAAAGTCAGATATGCAACCAATCAGCTGAGAAGTGCAGCTAAGAATTAGTGGGATATGGAAGTTAAATAGAGAGGTTATGCTCAGATTGAAGTTATGACATGGGATGAATTCAAAGAAATTGCTTTCGAGCAATTTGTAACGCAAGCAGAGATTGACAAAATTGTGGATGAATTCCATAAGATGAAACAGACAAAAGAGACTGTACCGGAAATTAATGCAAAGTTTATGTAGAAAGCTCATTTTTGCCCAGATTATGTGGCAAATGAGAAGATGAAGATGTATAGATACATGATGGTGCTCAAGCCTAGCATTCGAGAGTTTATTGATGCTAGTAAGCATCAAACAGTGAAATCCATGATGGATGCTGCAAGGGCTAGAGAGTTGGAATTGGAAAGACATGAGACAGAAAGGAAGTCAGTGGAGAAAGCTACACCAGTGTATAAGAAACCAAGGGTGGAGACTCTAGAAAAGACTGTGGTTTAGAAGACGTACCCGATTTTCCCGACGTGTAAGAAGCATCATATGGGAGAATGCAGGTTTGGTTCCCCAACGTGTTATAAGTGTGGGAAACCTGGTCATTTAAGCAGGGATTGCAAGAATCCAATTAAGGTGTGCTATAACTATTACCAGCTGGGTCATCAGAGGTCTGAATGTCCCAATCCAGTTACAGCAGTGTCTACCGGTTCCAAGTCTTCTCTAACTTTACTATCTACATGAGTTCCTAAAGTGAAAAAGGAGAATGTGGCAAAGACAAAAGGAAGAGCTTTTCAGCTCACAGCTGAAGAAGCCAAAGCAAAGCCCGATGTAGTCACAGGTACATACCTTATCAATAATATGCCTGCTCTCGTTCTGTTTGATTCGGGTGCAAATAGCTCATTTGTATCTGTTACTTTTTGCAAAAATTTCAATCATATGTGTGAAAAGCTTGATTCTCCTCTTCAAGTGGAGATAGCAGATGATAAAAGTGTGATTGTAGCAGATGTGTTTAAACATAATGTGTTAGAAATTGATACTATTAGATTCCCTATAGAATTGATACCTATGACTATGAGGGAATTTCAAGTAGTAGTGGGAATGGACTGGTTAGGCTGTAACCAGGCTACAATATTGTGTGAACAAAAAGAGATACGGGTTCGTACTCCAAGTGGGGAAGAATTGACTATATGTGGTGAAAGTACAAAAGGGAAATCATGTATCTGTTCGGTTTCCAAAGCTATAAAGTATCTTGAGCATGGGTACACAACTTTCTTAGCTTATGTTATAGATACTAAATTGGAGAAGAGACAGATGAGCTTAGAAGAGGTGAAAGTGGTGTGTGATTACCCTGATGTGTTTCCTGATGATCTACTGGGAATACCACCCGATAGACATGTTGAGTTTAGAATAGACTTAATGCCGGGAACTTCGCCTGTTGCAAGAGCCCCGTACAGACTTGCTCCTCCAGAGATGCAAGAGTTGATGAGGCAACTTCAAGAACTACTAGATAAGGGACTCATTAGGCCCAGTAGTTCTCCGTGGAGTGCTTCTATATTATTTGTGAGAAAGAAGGATGGTACTTTTCGTATGTGCATTGATTACCGTGAACTTAACAAAGTAACCATCAAAAATAAGTATCCTTTGCCAAGGATAGACGATTTGTTTGATCAATTGCAAGGGGCAACGTGGTTTCCAAAAATCGATTTAAGGTCGGGTTATCATCAACTTAAAATCAAAACAGAGGATATTCCAAAAACCGCTTTCAGAACTCGATACAGGCATTTTGAGTTTGTTGTAATGCCTTTTGGTCTCACTAATGCACCAGCAGCATTTCTGGACCTCATGAATAGAGTTTGTAGATCAATGTTGGATAAATCAGTGACTGTGTTTATAGATGATATCCTTATTTATTCCAAGAGTACAGCTGAGCATCAAAAACATCTTAGAGAAGTTCTAGAAATTTTAAGAAGAGAACAGTTATACGCTAAATTTTCAAAATGTGAATTTTGGATCCAAGAAGTGCAATTCCTTGGTCATTTGATTAACAAAGATGGAATCAAAGTAAATTCAATGAAAGTGGAGGCAGTAATGAAATGGGATTCTCCAAAGAACCCAATAGAGATCAGAAGTTTCCTAGGGTTGGCAGGTTATTACCGAAGGTTTGTTCAGGATTTTTCAAAGATTGCTACTCCTCTAACACAGTTGACCAAGAAGAATGTTGAATTCAAGTGGGGAAGTGATCAGCAAGTCGCTTTCTCGACCCTTAAACAGAAGTTATGTGAAGCTCCAGTTCTTGCACTTCCTGAGGGGATTGAAAATATGATTGTATTATGTGATTCCTCATACAATGGATTAAGATGTGTTTTGATGCAGAAGGGTAGGGTTATTGCTTATGCTTCCAGACAATTGAAACCACATGAAAGTAATTACCCAACTCATGATTTAGAACTGGAAGCAGTGGTATTTACACTTAAAATATGGAGACACTATTTGTATGGTGTAAGGTTTACGATTTATACTTATCATCAAAGTTTGAAATATTTTATGGATCAGAAGAATCTCAATATGAGGCAGAGACGATGGCTGGAACTGTTAAAAGATTATGATTGTGAAATATTATATCATCCTGGAAAGGCTAATGTGGTAGCCGATGCCTTGAGTAGAAAGTCAAGAACAATACTTATAAAGAATCAACCCTTAAGTATGACAGTTACAACACCTTTGATTGATGTAATAAGAACAGCTCAGATAGAAGCAGTTAAAAGTGAAAATCATAACAAGGAACGCATCAAGGGCCATGTAATTAATCTTTTTAAAGATAGTCGTGATATTCTGACTAGATATGGTCGTATATGGGTGCCAAGTTATGGGGAGACACGGCAAACACTCTTGAGTGAAGCTCATAATAAAGATTTTCTATTCATCCGGGTGCTACCAAGATGTATAAAGATTTGAAAATGGATTATTGGTGGCCGGGTATGAAACGTGATGTAGCTCGATATGTGGAGAAATGCCTTACATGCTTGCAAGTAAAAGCTGAACATCAGAAACCCCATGGTAAGCTACAACCATTGGAAATACCAATTTGGAAGTGGGAAAATATAACGATGGACCTGATTACCAAATTACCCAAGACCCCACGAAGTTATGATGCTGTTTGGGTAATTGTAGACAGGCTAACAAAAAGTGCACATTTTATTTCTATTAAAGAAAATTATTCCTCAGAACAATTAGCAGATATTTATATGAAAGAGATTGTGTCTCGTCATGGCGTGCCAATCTCTATTGTATCAGACAGAGATACCAGATTCACCTCCAGGTTTTGGAATAAATTTCATGAAGAATTGGGAACTAAGCTTCATCTTAGTACAGCTTACCACCCTCAGACCGATGGCTAGAGTGAAAGAACTATTCAGACACTAGAAGATATGCTTCGTGCATGTGTTATTGATTTTGGTGGAAGCTGGGATTTGTATCTTCCCTTGGCAGAATTCTCATACAACAATAGTTATCATTCCAGTATCGGGATGCCACCGTATGAAATGTTGTATGGAAGAAAATGCCAAACTCCAATCTGTTGGGGTGAGGTAGGTGAAAAAGAACTGGGTAGTACAGAGGTAGTACAACAAACAACAGAAAAGATTCAGCAGATAAGAGATAGATTGCTAACTGCCCAGAGTAGACAGAAAAGCTATGCAGATAAACGCAGGTCACCACTCGAATTCCAGGTGGGGGATTATGTATTGTTAAAGGTGTCACCATGGAAGGGTGTGATTAGATTCAGGAAGAGAGGAAAACTTAGTCCGAGATTTATTGGACCATTCAAAATCATTTCACGTGTGGGAAAGGTAGCTTATCGATTAGAATTACCAGAAGAATTGTCTCAGATTCATAACACCTTTCATGTGTCTCATCTCAGAAAATGTTTAGCAGATGAATCTGCATTTGTACCGCTGGAAGATGTTAGTATTGATGAAAAACTTAACTATGTGGAACAACCTATGACAATTTTTGAAAGAAAAGTTAAGACTTTACGCAATAAACAGATTGAACTAGTTAAAGTTCAATGGAAGCACAGGAAAGGATCAGACTTCACGTGGGAGCCTGAACAAGATATGAAGAAGAATTATCCAGAACTCTTCGACAAATGATTTCGAGGATGAAATCTTTTCAAGTGGGGAAGAGTTGTTACACCTAGAAAATAAATGTATTAAAAGTAAGTGTACTTTTTGAGTTTACAGAAGATACGTTTCTCTCAAACCTCAAAAGTGAAAGTTAGTTTTCTGGAATTTTTTATCATAAGAAGCAGAGTTTTAGTCATCATAATCATCTTCTTCAACCTCTTATTACTCAAGGTATGTTTGGTTCATAAAGTTTCAAGCTTTATATGGGTTTTATGAATCAAAAGGTTAGATAATGAATCAAAGTATGTTTTATATGGGTTTTAAGTGTTTAAAATGGTTAGGGATGTTAGAAACCATCTAAAATATGTTTACAAACTGTTTGAATGAGTTTTTGGGAGATTTGGCCGGAAAACAGCGTCTGTGTAGAAGTTGTACTGTAAGTCGCATGAATAGAATACGGCCCGTGTAGGCTTACACGGCCCGTGTATAAGTGTCTGATGAAAAGTATGGCGGTTATGGACCATGTTTGAATTACATGACCGTGTAGTATGTGGAGTACACGGCCCGTGTATATAGTACACGCCCGTGTAGTGTTGTTTGATCTGACAATCGTGTCATCCGAAGGTCAGATGAGTAGATTATAAGGTACACGGCCCGTGTAGGGTTACACGGCCCGTGTAGCTATCAGCTCATATCAGAAAGGTGTGATTTTGACATCATATTGTTATATTATATGTGTAGGATCGTGTGAGGACTCATGAGGCCTTATCTTACATTAATTACTTTTGTTATTACAAGGTGAGTCTTTTAGACTATATTTCATATGTGCATAATGGTGTTATTACAAGGAATACTTACATGTATTCGTTTATATGTTATAAAGCATGCTGCTTTGTGTAGTAGTGGCTCAGAATTAGCACAATACTGTGGCTCAGATTGCTACCTTGGGTCTAGAACCATTGGTTGGCTATGTTCAGAATGTGATTATATTCATTTGTATATATGACTTGCAGTTTAGTTTACTCACTAAGCTCTCGCAGCTTATCAAGGCAAGGGCAAAACTCCGGTTTGACTGATTTGATAAGGAAAAATGAACGCCTGGTTGTACAGAACAAGTTTTTGTGCTAAACTCGTTGTACTATCACATATGTGTAGTTTTGGATAAATACTTTTTAAACAGTTATGCTTCCGCTTTATGTAAAACTTTCTGAATGTAAATTAATATGTGAACTTTTATCCAAAAGGTCAGTTTTATAATTTGGGGCGTTACAAATATCAATACATCCTCTTGTAAAACCTTTGTTAGTGAGAAAAGAAGAGAGGGTATCATACCAGTCTCTTGGAGCATGCTTAAGACTATATAAGGCTTTGTTGAAGGCAACATAGGCTAGGAACAGTCTTATAGCTTCAAGTCTTGCAACAGGGGCAAAGGTTTCATCAAAATCAATACCTTCTTCTTAGTAGTACCCCTAAGCAACTAGCCTTGCTTTGTTTATGATGATTAACCATTGTTAATCCAATTTTTTTCTAAACACCCACTTGGTTCCAATGACGGATTTATCCTCTAGTCTAGGTGCCAAAGTGCATACATTATTTCTTTTGAACTCTGCCAGCTCTTCTTGCGTGGCATTTACCCAGTGGGGATCATTAAGGGCTTCATCTACCATTTTATGTTTAATTAAAGAGAAAAATCAGGAATAAAAACATTTGTTTCATGCTTTGGATCTTTTTCTAACTGCATCTTCTATGTTGCCTATGACCCACTTGGTTCCAATGACGGATTTATCCTCTAGTCTAGGTGCCAAAGTGCATACATTATTTCTTTTGAACTCTGCCAGCTCTTCTTGCGTGGCATTTACCCAGTGGGGATCATTAAGGGCTTCATCTACCATTTTATGTTTAATTAAAGAGAAAAATCAGGAATAAAAACATTTGTTTCATGCTTTGGATCTTTTTCTAACTGCATCTTCTATGTTGCCTATGACCAAATTGTGTGGATGATGTTTGTGGTCTTTGAAGGCTTTGTGGATATTTAGAGAGTTGGGATTAATTTGGATTTGTGGAGCTGAAGTTATTTTCTTGTTATCAGCTGTTGTAGTAGTTTCATTTGGGTTAGCTGAGATAACTTAATGATCACAATTTGTGGGCAGCTCTACTGAAGAAGGAATGGATGAAATGGAATTAGAATCCAATGATTTTGAATCATTTCTCACATTATTTAGTAGAGAGATAGGATTGGATGAGGTTGGTTGTGCATGTTTAAAAGATTGGTGTAAAACAGGTTCATCTACATCATCTTTATCAGTTGGAAATCATTGAAGTTTTCACCTAAACTATGATTAGAGGAACTGGAAGCAACAAAATCATTTTCATTAAAACGTACATTGATAAATTTTTCAATGACTTTTGTTGTGAGGTTGTAGACTCTATAAGCTTTGAAAATCATAGAGTAGCCTACAAACACTCCTTCATCAGCTTTGAGAGAAAACTTCTAAAATTGATACTTTTGGTTGAGTGTGAAACATTGACAACCAAAGATGTGCAGAAAACTAATGCTTGACTTCCATCCCTTAAGCAATTTATCTAGAGTTTTATTATGCCTTTTTATGACCAGGGATCAGTTATGAGTAAAACATGCACAGTTAATAGCCTCAGCCCAGAATTTGAAAGATAGCCCACTTTCACATAACATGGTCCTTACAACATCAATCAATGTTCTATTTCTCTTTTCAACTAGACCATTCTGTTGTAGGGTTATTGGAGCAGAGAAGTTTTGAGATATCCTTTTCTCATCAAAGAAATAATCAAGGGTTTGATTTCCGAATTCAGTTCCATGATCACTTCTACGCATCCTCACCAGATTGCTATTCATCAATTCCATGTTTTTTGATTATACAAATAATTTTTTCAGCAGTCAAACTCTTTGCTTTTAGAAAGAAGGCCCAAGTCTACCATGAGAATTCATCAACCATTACAAGAGCATATTTGCTACCACCATAACTTGAAATTGTAACCGGACCAAATAGATCCATGTGAAGCATGTAGAAAGGTTCAGTTATGGAGTAGTCCTGCTTGGATGGAAATGAAGTTTTATACTGCTTTCCCTTTTAACAAGCAGAGCAAGGTTTAGGCTTTGAATAAGTCAATGAAGGTAGTCCTAACACTAGTTCACCCTTGCTGAGCTTGTTGCTGTTTTTGAAGTTATGGTGGAAAATCCTTTTATGCCAAAGCCAGTTTGTGGCCTCTATAGTTTAGAATACAAGCATGTTTCTTTTAAAGGATCACCAAAGGACATGTCAAGATTGTACACATCCTTGGTTCTCTTGGCATTTAACAGTACTTCACCTTTTTGATTTCTCATGGAACCACCTGTCATGGTGAAATGGACCTCATTATCTCCATCACATAATTGACTTATGATTATGATATTATACTTCAGTCCTTTAACATATGAAACCTTAGACGGTCTGAGGTTCCCATTATGAAGTTCTACGTAGCCTTTGGTTTGCCCATGATTGTTGTCACCAAAAGTCACTTTTGGACCCTTTTCCTTCTTGTAATTGATGAGCAAGGCTTTAAGACCTGTCATGGTCCTTGAACAGCTACTGTCAATAAACCATGCGCTATTACCCTGTACAGTTAATAGGGAAAGAAGGATTAGTGACACTTTAGGGAATCCACTTATTTATTGGATCACTATGGATTGCACCTAACTTATCAGGTTGTTTAGGTAAGAGAGGAACAACTACATTTTTAGTACAAGTCTGTTGTCTTTAATTCCATTATAGTGACCATTCAAAGGCCTTATGTTCCTTGCTTCCACATTTATAACATTTTTGGTTTTTTGTAGCGTTGGAGCATTAAACAATTTTCTTAGAATAACTATGAGCTATCTTATCAGTCCTCTGATGACTAAGGGTCATCTGACTAAGTTTACCACTTAGCTTATGAAGCTGATACTACAAGCCTTTTAGCTCTTTGCAAACAGGCACCTTGGATTGACCATTGGAATTAGAGAGTTTTTAGTCAACCTTTGGTGTGGTAGACTTAAAAACAATGTGAACATCATTTTCTTCACTCATAGTTTCTCCTAACTTATCATAGGTCATCCTGAGCATTTATCATCTACTAACTTATCAACTAATGCAGAGGTATTAGCTAATATTTTTGAAGTTTGCTTATTACTTAGATTTAAGTCATCCGTGTTCAAGTTTTGACAACATAATATGTCTTTGGTCTCAACAAATGATTCTGTTGCTTTACTCACTTCCTTTTACTTTATACTTTCAGTATTTTTGCATTCTAAAATCTTAACAAAAGGTGAATTAGCTACCGGAGTGATTAAATCTTTCACACAAGGACTTTTACTTTTGACAAATCTGTTGGTAAACACACTTTTGCCTTTAACAATTTTGTTAAAAGCTTGTGGAAAAATGTCAACTTTATCAAAGATATTAGGGTTCTTAGTAAGATCAACACAGTTAGCAGCCTTGGAGTAATTTTTCACCAATAATTGCTTGGATGTGTTTGGGTATCTGCTCATTGACACACGGAGTGTTCTTTTTAGTAGAAACAAGCCAAGATTTAACTATCTTTTAGAGTTCATTGAACTTCTTAGTTGCTGCACTGGTCTCTTTTATTAAGATCTCATTAAGTATCTTTTGATTAGTGAGTTCATCATTTAAAATTGTCATCCATTTAAGTTCATCATGTTTAAGAGTTAATTCCTCCTTAAGTGATTCTATTTCTAATTTTAGCTTCTTTTTCCTTTGAATAGCAGATTGAAAATCAATACACAAGTAATCAAACATGGCGTTCTTCTCATTATAATTGTATTTTATAAACTTGCCAACCTATACATTGAAGAAGGATCCCAGTTGGTAGCAGTACAAGCTTTAGCAGCCTTTTCCATATCTTCATCAAAGTAACTTCTACTACTTGTGTCGGCCATTAAGCAGAACTGAGTAGTGATCACCTCATCTTTATCTGATGAAAGATCCTTCTCAGCCCAATCTTCTTCTTCTGCCATCAACACTTGGCCCTGGGCTTTCTTCTTCCTTTTGTCCATAATAACAACAAGGAGCTTCTAGTATTAGGCTTCATAGTCTATCTTGTTCTCCTACTTTGGAACAACTTTAACATTAGGGTAACCTTTGGATCTGCAGTCACTTGCAATGTGGCCAATCTTGCCACATTTGTAACACTCACTTGTAGAGGCATCAAAAGTTGATTTGGATTTCAACTTGTTGAACTTTGATGGCCTCCTGCTGAACTTCTTGTCACCCTTCCCAAACACTACCTCTCTAGATTTCTTTCTTAATCACCCATTTCATTTTCATTTTCACCATCACTCTCTTCCTGCTCTTCTTCAGATTCGAAATCCATAGTAGCAAAGCTTCTCATCCTAGTATCTCTTGATACAAGGGCAGTTGATGAAGCCTTTACTACTTCTTTCATCTTCTTTGTAGACAACTTCCTTTGCTTGGAAGATTGCTCGGTTAAGTAGATTACCATAAAGAGAAACGAAAGACATTCCCTTAATCTTCTCTCTATGTCTTAGTATTGTGACAAAGTGATCCCATGTTTCAGGGAGGGGGTCTAGAAATTTGTTTACCAACACAAAGTTGCTCTTGGTTATGTTTGCACTTATTAAGTCACATATAAGGCAGTTGAACCTGGTGTTTGTCTAAGTAAGACTCTCACCTTTCTCAGAAAAAAAATCATATTCTAAGTTGAGGAGGAGTTTCTTATTCTCCTTAACCTCTACAGTACCATCATAGGCAACTGTGAGTGTATCTAACATCTCTTTAATAGAAGTGCAGTTTAGCACTTGATAATATATCTCATCTGGGAGTGCTGAGACAATAGCTAATATGGCTTTAACATCATGGTTTACCAACCTCTTATCTTTATCCGTCCACAGATGCACAGGTTTGGTTATGATACTTTTGATTGTGGAGGTTTGGCCTTCTAATTCAGATGGAATGGATAGAACAAAAGTCGGAACATATGGACCACCATTAACAAAATCTAACATTTGTGTGTCTAAGGTAGACAGGAAGAGATGTGTTCTACTCTACCACATCGAGAAGTTTTCAGCATTAAACATAGGACATCTAGTAAGAGATCCAGTGTTTGACATATTTGTAGTATTGGATGATGAGGCCATTTTGAGAGGGGTAAAAGCAATTGTAGAGTAAGGAAAACAGATCTGGATATTGATTATCTAACCTGCTCTCATACTAGTTGTTAGTCCTTGATTGAGTAAATAACAACAATTGTTTGTAGAAGTGGGGGTTGAATTAAAGACACACAATTAAACATTTATATAATTCTTATTGATTATAAATAAAGAATTACAGGTACTAGAAATGGAAATTCTAAGTACAATACAAGGTGGCAACTAATTTTTCTAAAACACAGAAAAGCTATTCCTAAAAATATATGTTAAGGAAAATCAACAAATGAACGAGCTTGATTCTACGCAGATACTAACTCTAAAAACTTGTTCTTGCTTAAAATCTTGAGCTTTCTTCTAAAATATTTTCTTAAAGAGCTGTGTAGTTTCTCAACGTACGAGATTGGTGTATATTTTTTGCATGTCCAACATGCATGGGTATTTATAAACATTCTATGCAGAGACAAAGGTGTATAATAATATTATAAAGATGTGAGAATGCCTCAGCTGATCAACTGTTATTCCTTAGCGGATCACAGGTTTTCCTACGCTGATGAAAGTCATCGCTCACTTGATCAAAGTAATCCATTAGCTGATGGTTGTAGGCGCTTAGCTAATCAAAGTTGTTGCTCAACTGATGGTCTTCTATACCTAGTCATTTCTTCTTAGTTGTCCTCAATTGATGTCCTTCGGTTGACACTTAGTTATAAGATGATCCTCAACTGATACTTCATACTCAGAGATTTCTGCAAGTCTGATTCAAATAAAACATGTTTGAATACAATCTAAGTCATACTGAATGTATGGTTTGGTTATCATCAAATCCTATACATTTAAAAAGACAGATTTGATTATTAGGGTGAAGTTATTATCTCCCCAACATTCTCCCCCTATTTGATGATGACAAACCGTTTTTTAAAGAATCAGTTCGACTTCGAATAAGCAAAAGACAGAAACTTATAAGTGCATTTCGTTACCTAGCTATCTGTTTTTGGTAACTTTTTTTATTTGAACCTTGTTTTGTTTTGGGATTCTTTTCTGATGTTCCCTTTTGTTCTGTTTTTAGGGAAACTAAACAGAGCTAAAATATTTACAAAAAAAGGATTGACTTGTCTTACCAGTGATCTGATGACTATGGGTCATCAGCTGACTCACTTTACCACTCATCTTATGCAGCTAAATATGCAAGCCTTTTAGGTCCTTGCTAACAGGCACCTTGGATTGACCCTTGGAATTAGAGAGTTTTTTTGTCAACCTTTGGTGTGGCAGACTTAGAAACAATGTAAACATTATTTTCTTCACTCATAGTTTCTCCTGTTGAAAAAGAGTTACGCACTTCATGATCAGGTGAGATTTTAAAAGATGAGCTATGATTAGCTGAGTATTAATCATCTACTAACTTAACAGCTGATGCAGAGGTATTAGCTAATGATTCTGTAGTTTTCTTATAACTCAGATTTAAGTCATTTGTTTTCAAGGTTTAACAACATAATGTCTCTTTAGTCTCAACAAATGATTCCTTTCCATTACTCACTTACTGTGACTTTATACTTTAAGTAGTTTTGCATTCTGAAATCTTAATAGAAGGTAAATTAGCTACAGGAGTATTTAAGTCTTTCACATGAGGAATTTTACTTCTGACAGATATATTAGTAAGGACACTTTTGCCTTTAACAACTTTATGCCAAGCTTGTGGCAAATTGTCAGCTTTATCAAAGATATTAGGGTTCATAGTAAGATCACACAGTTAGCAGGCTTAGAGTAATTTCAACCGATAATAGCTTAGACTTGTTTGGGTATCTGCTTATTGACACGCTGAGTGGTCTTTTTAGTAGAGACACACCAGAATTTAACTATCTATTGGAGGTCATAGAACATTTTGATTGCTTCACTAGTCTCGTTTACTAAGATCTCATTAAAAGTTCATTCCTCCTTAAGTGATTCTATTTTTGTTTCTAGCTTCTTTTTCCCTTTCAATAGAAAATTGAAAATCAAAACACAAGTAATCAAACATGGCATTCTTCACATTATCATTGTAATTTATAAACATGCCAACCTGGTACATGGAAGAAGGATCCTAGTTTGTAGCAGTACAAGCTTTAGCAACAACAAGGAGCTTCTTGTATTAGGCTTCATAGTCTATCTTGTTCTCTGAAGGTTTCTCATGCACATGCAAAACCCAAGCACAACGGAAGCATGAAGATAAAAACGAGTTCATATCGGGTTTTCAACACGTATGCACAAGAAACACATAGTGGGATCTAGCTACAAAGAATGATAGCAACAAGAACAACAAAAGGAACCAGAAAGTGAGACCATACCCTTGATGTGTCTGGTTGTTTTTGTTGTTGTAGATGAAAGGCTTGAACTCCAAGACGAGTTCCTCTATTGATATCCACTCCAAGCAAACCGTGAATCTCCTTTGCTAAAGCTTTAGATACTCCAACTTGCACTCAAGAACAACACTAGAACTCTTGCTCACAACCAACACAAGCTCTATGGTAAAAGACTCCTACAAGGCTCTCTTTAGTGTGTGTGTTTGTGAATTTGGCAAAAGGTCATATGGAGAGAAGCAAGAGGGGTTTATATAAGCATATTATCTCTGTAGGTGACACCAGGGTCGGCCATAATGGCACCCTCCCATTGGACCAAACAAAAGGTCCAATAATATCAAAGTGTCACTTAGACTTCTGCCTTCTCGGGCTCTCATGGCCCGTGAGGAAGTCGTGAAGGCATCACCCCCACGATCCCCGACCGGCCCATGAAGCCTCGTGAAGGGCTTCACGTCACGACCTCTTCACGACCCGTGAGGGCCCGTGAAGGTCGACAGAAACCCTAATTTTTCTCTCTTGACATGTGCTGTCGGATTCAACGCTTGGCGTGTGACCCAATAGGCCCGTGCCTTGTTGGCAGTGATCCAATATACGTGTATCAGTGGGCATATATCCAACAGACTCCCACTTGCACATGATACATCATCATATATTAATCACAGACAAAGAGCGGCTCTAGCTAAGCATCAATGCCCCCAAGTCGGCGCGAGTTGTCATCTTCGACAAAAACCTAATGGCCTTAAAGGCTTATGAGGTTCTATAGATAAGTGATCATGTGCATCCTTTTGTTCGCGATATCCTTGTGAACACGAGACATGGAATATGTCAATCTCCAGATCGTTCACTATTATGTTTCTTGATTACAGATTGGTGGTGACCAAATAGACAAGTTGCATCTGATCTAAAATCAATGTAACTTGAGCACGGCCATGCATATTTGATGTCAGCTCCCAATCATCGAGGGGCCCAGGGATATCTCTCTTACTAGAGGAACAAATCCTTTTCGACCACATAGTCCCATTTTATGTTTCATACTTTACCCAATTATTTCCTTTATAACAGCCGGTTACGAACTGCGTTTGAAGATAACTAGAGTAAGGCAGATTCATATTCTGGTAACCTAAGCGTCTCAAGTCTAAGGATGAATGATATTATCATCCCGAGATACTTGTGAATAATAGATCCATAAAGTAAACTCAGGTGTGGGTCTTCTAGTCACTTGAAACACCTTTCAAGCACAAGTAAGTCTTGCACCCTTATTCAACCATTTTGAATACCGGGCCAACCACTTACTTCAATCTTATTTCATTCTTCCTTCCATATGAAGAATAACCAATTGTAGAAGGTTTTAGAATGATAATCATTCAAGGAAGTGTTTAAACATGCTAAGATGGAACACGGTATGGACTTGATGATTGTTACCGCAACAAGCGAATATATAAATCTCTATTCATATATCGAAACAAACATAAGTTACAATACCGTTTAATTGTTCCCATAAATACAAATACAAATCATACAAATCAAACAAACCAAATACATAGGTCAAGCCAAATCACTAGCGAATCTAACACCTATAGCTTTGGTGTGAGAATCATGAGGAGCTTGTGACAATGGCTTAGTGAATGGGTCCGCAAGGTTCCCATCCGTCGGTACTCTACTTATGGCAACATCACCATTCTCGATTACTTCTCTAATGAAGTGATATTTTCGAAGAATGTGTCTTGTCCTCTTGTGAGCTCTTGGTTCCCTTGCCAAAGCCACTGCACCCTCATTGTCACAAAAAATCTCAATAGGGTCGGTGATACTCGGAACCACTCCTAGATCTTGGATGAATTTCTTCATCCACACAGCTTCTTTAGCAGCTTCACTTGCTGCAATATATTCTGATTCGTTGTTGAATCAGCAACTGTGTCTTGCTTTGAGCTCCTCCAGCTTACTGCACCACCATTCAATAGGAACACGAACCCCGGTTGAGGTCGGCAGTCATCCCTATCGGTTTGGAAGCTAGCATCAGAGTAACCCTTTACTCTAAGCTCTTCCTCACCACCGTATACCAAGAACATTTCCTTTGTACGCCTAAGGTACTTTAGAATGTTCTTCACAGCCCTCCAGTGAGCCTCTCCCGGATTCGCCCGATATCTTCTAGTCATGCTCAAGGCACATGAGACATCGGGGCGTGTGCATAACATGGCATACATGATCGACCCCACAGCCGAAGCGTATGAAACTCGCTTCATTATGTTCAACTGCTTTTGGGAGTTGGGGCATTGAGCCTTGCTTAATGCCAATCCATGCATCATGGGGAGATTCCCTTTCTTAGAATCCTCCATCTTAAATCGTTTAACGACTTTATCCACATATGCACTTTGGCTTAAACCTATAAGCCTTCTAGACCTATCCCTATAGATCTTAATTCCGAGAATGCATCCCTCATTTCCCAAGTCTTTCATAGAAAAGCAATTCCCAAGCCAATCTTTGACACTACGCAAGGTTGGGATATGATTTCCTATGAGTAGAATATCATCTACATATAAAACTAGGAAAACTATTGAGTTCCCACTAGCCCTGACATACACGCATGGTTCATCTTCGTTTTTCAAAAATCCAAATTCTTTGATCTTTTCATCAAAACAAAGATTCCAACTACGAGAGGCTTGCTTAAGTCCATAAATGGACTTCTTAAGCCTACATTCCTTGTTAGGATACTTAGGATGTACAAAACCTTCAGGTTGTGTCATATACACCTCTTCAGAAAGCTTCCCATTAAGGAAGGCGGTTTTTACATCCATTTTCCATATCTCATAATCATGAAAAGCAGCTATGGAAAGGAGGATCCTAATGGACTTCAACATGGCCACTGGTGAAGAAGTTTCGTCATAGTCAACAGCCGGTGTTGCGTGAAACCTTTTGCTACCAATCGGGTTTTGAAAGTGTCCAAGGTATTGTCCATGCTGGTTTTCTTCTTGAAAACCCATTTACACCCAACGGGTCGAAACCCGGGTGTTGGATCAACTAGTTCCCAAACTTGGTTATCCGACATGGAGTTTATTTCGCTTTCCATTGCCTCCCTCCATTTGGCAGACTCAGGGCCCGCCATTGCTTCTCGGTAGCTGGTGGGTTCATCTTGATCCACCAATAGCTCATTGCCCTCAGATATGAGAAATCCATATCTCTCTGGCTCATGATGAGCTCTACCGGATCTACGTGGGGTAGGAAGTGGAAGTGTGTCAGGTACCGCAGCTTCACTTTGCTCGGTGTCAACCATTGATGGTTGATTGCTAGTGCCAACATCAAGTTCTTTATCAGGTGTACCTTGAATTTCTTCAAGGTCTGTTTCCTTTTGCCTTAGTACGTTGGATATAAGTTCCCTTTCAAGGAAAACGGCTCTTCGAGCAACAAAAACTTTGTTCTCTGAAGGTTTGTAGAAAATATATCCAATACCGGCAGGAGGATATCCGATAAAATAACACCTTTCGAAACGGGGTTCTAGTTTGTTATTCATCTCACGTCTCACGTAGGCTAGACATCCCCATACACGAAGATATGAGAGAGTGGGCTTTTTCTTGTGCCACAACTCATATGGTGTTGTTTCAACTTTCTTTGTTGGTACGATGTTAAGGATTCTTACCGCCGTCTCTAGAGCGTAACCCCAAAAACTAATGGGTACCTCCGTTTGACTCATCATAGAATGGACCATATCTAATAATGTCCGATTTCTCCTTTCGGCAACTCCATTTAATTGTGGAGTCCTAGGAGGAGTTAATTGTGAGATAATCCCACATTCTCTAAGATGGTCCAGAAACTCCGAAGTAAGATACTCACCGCCTCTATCCGATCGTAGTATCTTAATCTTCTTACCCGATTGATTCTCTACTTCACTTTGAAATGTCTTGAACACCTTAAAGGTTTCAGACTTTTGTCTAATCAAGTAGATATATCCATACCTACTATAATCCGTGAAGGTAACGAAATATCTAGTATTGTTCCTTGTGACATTTTTGAAAGGACCACACACATCGGTGTGAATGACTTCCAAAAGATCCTTTCCCCTCTCACTTACTCCGGTGAAGGGTTCTTAGGTCATTTTGCCTAGTAAACAAGATTCGCATACATCTTTTGACCCAAGGTCAAATGATTCCAAGATCCCGTCCACTTGGAGCTTGGTGATGCGGGTCTTGTTTACATGAGCAAGACGACCGTGCCATAAGGAATATTTATCCAAACAATTTTTGGATTGAGAAACAATATTTATGATAGGTCTCTTATTTTCAATGTATGCATCAACTTCATATATGCCATGACATGGTAAAGCATTAAAATCACAAATATCATTTTTATAACATAAAATCGATCCATCCATAAATTTAATAGAAAAACCATCGTCATATAAAGCATGTAAAGATAAGATGTTTCTTGCCACGTAGGACGAATAGCATACATTAATAAGAACAATGGAAAGATTGGTTCTAAAAGAGAGATCGACACTCCCTTTTGCTTCTACGGGCACAAACTCTCGGTTCCCCATAATTAGATCCAGCTCTCCACGCTCCAAGCCTCTACTTTCCCTTAGCACCTGCACCATATTACAAATGTGAGTGCCGCAGCCGGTATCTAAAACCCAGCCCTTTGAAATAGAAGTTTGATGGAGCTTAATCATGAACGTACCTTGGTTTGAAGATCCCGAGATGCTCATTGCCTAGAGCTTCTTGAGGCCATCTAGGTACTTTGGGCAGCTTCGGCGATAATGCCCCTTGTCCCCGCAAAAGAAGCATTGCGCATCCTCCGGGGCCTTGGCTTGGGGAATCTTCCCCTTGCCCTTTGCCACTGGGGTAGGGGTAGGCTTGGTGGCACCAACCTTGCCCTTACCCTTTCCCTTATGGGAAGGATTCGGCTTCTTCTTTTGGATGCGGCCCTCCCGGATAGCCAAGACGGGGTTAGATGAGGTGGCCTTGGGCTTCGAGATGCTTGACTCAGCGGTCTTGAGCATCCCATGAAGCTCCATGAGGGTTTTGTCCATACTATGCATATGATAACTCACGATGAATTGATCATATGCATTGGGCAAGGATTGGAGGATGAGATCAACCGCCATCTCCCTCCCTACGGAGAACCCTAACCTCTCCATGCGCTCCATGTTTGCTTTCATACGCAACACATGAGCGCTTATGTTCCCGCCATCCTGGAGCTTGCAACCTAGGACGGACTTGAGGCATTCGTACCTTTCTTGCCTCGCTTGCTGTTGGAACATGTCCTTGAGCTGCGCGAGCAAGTCGAAAGCATTTAAATGATCCATTTGCTTTTGCAAATCGGAGCTCATTGTGCGAAGCATAAGCCACGTTATTTCCTCTGTGTCCTTGAGGCGTTTTTCATGTGCCTCTCGGGTGGCCCTAGGTGCCGTAGTCGCAGGGGCTTCGGGTAAGGTTTCCTCAATGATATGCAATTTCCCTTCATGGCGTAGGACAATCCGAAGTTGCCTATGCCAATCCATGAAATTGCTACCGTCGAGTTTCTCCTTCTCAAGGAAAACTCGTAGAGAAATGTTGCTCGTGGTGGTGGTACTTGAAGATGCCATCTATAATAGCAAAGTAGATTTGGTTAGTTTGATATTTAAGTTTGTTAAAACAATTTAGCCAAATAAATTTTTAATTATTTTAACAAAGGAAAGAACCTTATTTCACTTTTGTATATGACGGGTTTACTGCAGATCATATAAGGAAGTTATTTCGGGTTGGCAACCATATTGCCAATTGCAATCCATTATTCCAACTCTTTGGTCTTTGCGGGATCCTACGACAAGCATCGGTCGTTTGGCATGTTTGATCCCTTCTTACACCAATCCCAATTTAGAATTGTTGATTGACTCGTGCTAAGCTCGACAATCTTTCAAGAATTCTAATTTGAAATTATAAATCGTCCCCAAAGACATGCGGTAAGTACACTTCACAAGAATTGGCTCGTGCTAAGCTCGACAACCAAGTTTGCGAGTTACTACGCTCACCTTCCACACAACTCCACAAAGATTGGCTCGTGCTAAGCTCGACAACCAATCATTGTGTTGTTAGATTTGGGTGGCATCGTCTTACGGATGGTGCGTGATTTATGTTTTATGGAAAAACGGGCTTTTGTTTCCCATTAATTTTGATTAACATATTTGGGGGACAAAAACTTATTTTTCACTTTAGTTGGTTTGTTAATCATGAGCGCGCGCGAGAGAAAAATAAACTAATTTTATAAAACTCTTGTGATTTAATTTATTGAAAAATTTTCTAGCATGCGAAAACCTAAACAATCCATGCAAGAAATAAACCACGACACACGCATAGCAGGGGGTTGGTAACCAAGCCAAAACCTATGCGTTCTACCCATGAGCCTACGGGAATAACGCGGTCAACTAGGGACACAATACAAAAAGTCATAGCTCCCACTTGATCCGCCATCTCCAAAGGGATTCACCGGATCTTCTATTTTCAAGACACCATCCTTGATTCTTGATTGTGGTCTCCATGCTCCATGAGTACAAGTACATAAAATAGAAATGAAATGGCATGCAAGCCACGAAAATTCTATCATCTATTTACAAGTACACGGATAAATGAAACGGTATGCAAACTGCAATGATAATTACAACAATCAATAAATAAATAATTATTACAAACCATGTGACTCCAAGTCACCAAATAAAAGGGGAGCAACCACAAACAACCACAAGGTCTAAGGCCAAGGTTACCAACAAAGAACAAGGCAAACAACCACAAAACAAACGGTGTGCCAAAAACCGCAACAAGCAAATATTTTGATAAGAATTTCCAAGCAAACACTCAAGGCACAATGGAAATTCTTGTACATATGCATTAATGCATAAAACCAATTTTTAAAACCCATATTCATATATACACACACACATATGTGTATGCATGTATGCATCTAATGCCATGACCATACCATGCATACCCATAGTGGTACCAAAATATTATTTGGGGATTTCCAGAACCAACTGAATAAAAATAGAAACACAGCAACGACTCGAAAAACCGAAAAATTTCTTTTAAGACCAAAAGAACTGTTCACGAGCTTCTTCACGACCCTTCACGGCTCGGGAGGCCCGAGGGCTTCACGACCGCTCACGGCCCGGATGAACTCGTGAATCACCAAAAAATCTTTTCACGACCAGACCCCAAACTACACTGGTCGTGTGACCTTCACGACCCGTGAAGAGAACTTCACGGCTCTTGAAGGTCTTCTGGACAGAATGCCAAAACTTCCAAAAAACAATTTTTCGAGCCAGTTTGTGCTATCATCTTGTAGCGAAAGGCTCTGATACCACTGAAGGTTTCTCATGCACATGCAAAACCCAAGCACAACGGAAGCATGAAGATAAAAACGAGTTCATATCGGGTTTTCAACACGTATGCACAAGAAACACATAGTGGGATCTAGCTACAAAGAATGATAGCAACAAGAACAACAAAAGGAACCAGAAAGTGAGACCATACCCTTGATGTCTCTGGTTGTTTTTGTTGTTGTAGATGAAAGGCTTGAACTCCAAGACGAGTTCCTCTATTGATATCCACTCCAAGCAAACCGTGAATCTCCTTTGCTAAAGCTTGAGATACTCCAACTTGCACTCAAGAACAACACTAGAACTCTTGCTCACAACCAACACAAGCTTCTATGGTAAAAGACTCCTACAAGGCTCTCTTTAGTGTGTGTGTTTGTGAATTTGGAAAAAGGTCATATGCAGAGAAGCAAGAGGGGTTTATATAAGCATATTATCTCTGTAGGTGACACCAGGGTCGGCCATAATGGCACCCTCCCATTGGACCAAACAAAAGGTCCAATAATATCAAAGTGTCACTTAGACTTCTGCCTTCACGGGCTCTCACGGCCCGTGAGGAAGTCGTGAAGGCATCACCCCCACGATCCCCGACCGGCCCATGAAGCCTCGTGAAGGGCTTCACGTCACGACCTCTTCACGACCCGTGAGGGCCCGTGAAGGTTGACAGAAACCCTAATTTTTCTCTTTTGACATGTGCTGTCGGATTCAACGCTTGGCGTGTGACCCAATAGGCCCGTGCCTTGTCGGCAGTGATCCAATATACGTGTATCAGTAGGCATATATCCAACATTCCCCTACTTTGGAACAACTTTAACATTAGAATTACCTTTGGATCTGCAGTCACTTGCAATCTAGCTAATTTTGCCACATTTGTAACACATAACTGTAGAGGCATCAAAACGTGATTTGGATTTGAACTTGTTGAACTATGATGACCTCCTACTGAACTTCTTGTCACCCTTCCTCTGGTTGAAAGGTTAAAAACTTATGAACCAGCATGACAACTTCCTCAAACACTACCTCCAAGCTCTCTAGATTTGTTTCTTAATCACCCATTTCTTCTTCATCTTCTCCATCGCCCTTTTCCTCCTCTTCTTCAGATTTAGAATCCATAGCAGCAAAGCTTCTCATCGTAGTATCTCTTGATACAAGGACATGTGGTGAAGCCTTTACTACTTCCTTCATCTCCTTTGTAGACAACTTCCTTTGCTCGGCTTATTCGTCGTGGTTGAGTAGATTACCATAAATAGCAACCAAAGACATTCCCTTAATCTTCTCACTATGCTTTAGTATTGTGACAAAGTGATCTCATGTTTCAGGGACGAGTCTAGAAATTTGTTTACCAAGACAAAGTTGCTCTTGGTTATGTCAGCCCTTTTTTAAGTCATTTATAATGTAGTTGATACTGATGTATGTGTGAGTAAGACTCTCACCTTTCTAAGAAAAACGAATTCATATTCACTGTTGAGGAGGACTTACTTATTCTCCTTAACCTCTTCAGTACCTTCGTAGGCAACTGTGAGTGTATCTAACATCTCTTTCACAGAAGTGTAGCTTAGCACTTGATGATAGATCTCATTTGGGAGTGCTAAGACAAGAGCTGATCTGGCTTTAACATCAAGGTATACCAACCTCTTATCTTCATCTCTCCATAGATGCACATGTTTGGTTATGATTCTTTCAGTTGTGGAGGTTTGGCTTCTGATTCAGATGGAATGGATAGAACAGATGTAGGAACATATGGACCACCATTAAAAACATTTAACATTTGTATGTCTCGGGTGGATAGGAAGAGATGTGCTCTACTCTTCCACAAAGAGAATTTTTCAACATCAAACATAGGACATCAAGTAAGAGATCTAGTGTTTGGCATATTTGAAGTATTGGATGATAAGGTCATTTTGAGAAGGGAGGAAGCAATTGTAGAGTAAGCAAAATTGATCTAGATATTGATTATCTAACCTGCTCTAATACCAGTTGTTAGTCCCATATTGAGTACACAACAACGAATGTTTGTAGAAGGGGGGGGGGGGTTGAATACAGACTTTAGCTTTTAAAATTAACGACACACAATTAAACTTTTATATAATTCTTATTGATTGTAAATCAAGA
Source organism: Dittrichia graveolens (assembly GCA_038502395.1). Lineage (NCBI taxonomy): Eukaryota > Viridiplantae > Streptophyta > Magnoliopsida > Asterales > Asteraceae > Dittrichia > Dittrichia graveolens. Next base: position 33,094,931 of record JARJIL010000003.1, on the reverse strand, counting down.
ATTTCATGACCTAGAAGCAGAAATTCTAAGTACAATAAAAAATGGCAACTAAATTTGTCTCACACATAGACAAGATATTCCTAACAACTTATGTTAAGGATGTTCCACACATGAAAGAGTTTGATTCTACACACAAGTTAACTCTAAAAATTTGTTCTTGCTTAACATCTTGAACTTGCTTCTAAAATATGTTCTTAAAGAGTTGTGTCCAACATACATGGGTATTTACAGACATTCAACGCAGAGAGAAAGGATTATAATAATATTATAAAGATAGTGGGTGAAATTGTTGGTCCCAAAGATGGTGAACAAGCAACCGATACAGTGTAGAAGGGGGGGGGGGTTGAATACACTTAAACAATTAAACAAATTAATCAAATGTATATTCAAATTATCAACCAGAATAATAACTATTATAACTCTCTAATCAAATTAACATGATGATTTGATATTACAATGATTATAACCTCAACTCTCTCTAAACACTCTTGAATCACAAACTAATTGATGATCGAATTTCTTGTTAAAACTGATTAACAAGAACTCTTGAAAACTCTCTTTTACTTTGAACTTACAAAGTTATTCGCAACATACGCTTATCAAGTATCACGAACACTGTACGTTTTGCAACTTATGTAGTCTTGCAACTTATGCAGTATCACGTACTTGTTATTGTATATCTTCGAGCATTCGTTCGTGTATAACCCAGAAGAAGGTTTATACTTATACTTGATGTATCTACGAACAAATCGCAGTTTAAAGATATAACTTATCTTTTCTTTAAAACAGTAACAAACTTCTTAATTAGAACATATCTAATTAATTCCGTTTGATTTTTCTATCCAACTAATAGATAGTTTTAAATTAGATTTAGATATCCTAATTTTAATGTCATAGATATAGAGAGTTTATAACAGAATTTAGAACTCACTTAAATTCTGAACTGACTTCTGACGCTGAGCTGACATACTCAGTCTTGACCGTGTCAAGCTGACTTCTTTAATCTTGGATTCATGAATCTTCAAGTCTTCAAGTCTTCATTCTTAAAACCTATCTCAGCTTAGAAGTCATTGAGCTAACTAGTACTTCCATAGAAAACTCTATATCTGTTTATACGCTGACTACTCAGCTTCAGCTGACCAGTCAGTCTATAACAGACTTACATAATTCCTAACTCTTAACCTATCATCTGTACAAATCTATAGTTTGTCTCATCAAATCTAACTATTCTAAACATGGGACTAATAATCTCCCCATATTTGATGATGACAAACATTGAATCAAATCAGTTATAGGTTAATAGAATTATGCTGAACAACTCTGGAACTGACCAAAGTTAGTTCTTGAAATATGTATTGAACTGATCCATAGTTATTCACGTATCTTGAACTTATAAGATGTTTGTTTGAACATATCATACATAATTTTGAACATGTCAAATAATAAAAAGTTGAAAATATCAAACTTGAGTTTGTATTAATGAACATATCATTTACAATGTAGCTTAATCTTTATGATTAGCATCTGCACACTTAGTGCTTACAAAACTATAGAACTAATCTATTTAATCAACGGAATCTCCAACTTCTAACCACATGTCATAAGATTTAAGTTCCCAAATAGCAGCTTTCTTGATAGCCTCATTCACAATTTCGTCACCTTCTGGCATCTCTTTCATCTCAGCTTTCCATAATCTTATTTCTTTGTAGAGATGATATCTGAATACTGAGTTCTGATTTGAGTCATCACATAGAATTCTCAAGTACAGAATCAATTCCAGATTTGCCAAATGAAGATCTGTTACTTTCAAGAAACACTGATTACCTTCCACATGAAGATACAAGAATCCTTCCAAAGGTTGAGTGATATAAGTATTCTCTCTGAATTAAACTCCCTCTGGAACTTGTAAAATGATGTCTCTTTTAGCTCGCTGGCTTGCTGCTCTAACTCTTGCAGCTTTGCCTCGTTTAAGTCTAACTCTTGTAGCTTTGCCTCGATTAAAGAAGGTATCAATTTCATCAGCAGGGATCTCACCTAGCTGATCGATTCTTATGAAGATTGTCTTAAGCACATCAACTATCTCTTGTCTGATTTGACTCTTTTTCATCTTCTTGATAGTTGTGGCTACGATCTTCAACTCTGAGAACCCCAACTTGTATAGACATCTCATATCTGGACCAATTTCTTGTTTGTTGTCTAGTACAAAGTTGATGATTACCAATTCTCCTTTTCTACTCAGTGTAATTGATTCAATCTTATTATTAAAATGTGTTCTTTTATAACAATGCCTTAGATCCACGTCTGAGTAGGGAATTGGGGCAGCTCTTGGACCAGAATAATCAGCTTCAGCTTCAGCTCTGGCAGCCTCAGCTTTAGCCTTTTCTCGTTGAACTTCAGCTTGTCGTTGCTGTTCTTTTATTTCCACCACTGTTATGCCTAGTTCTTTAGCCATCTCTTGTAACATTTGCTCAGCAAGTATGTCATTGGCGTTCTGTGCTGCATCAGCTTCATCACTTGAGTCAGATTCATGTGCAACTAGTTGAGACTTACCTTGTTGCTCTGGCTCAGGCTCAGTAATGATGACCTTTCTTTTCTTTGCTAGAGGCATAACACTTCTTTTCTTTCTTTTTACCATCTCAAACACCTTACTCTTCCCTTTATCTATTTGTGAAGTTGGAACGAACTCAGCTTCAACAAATTTTGGCAAATTAGCTTGAGGAAGGTTGGTGTGAACAGCTTAAGATGTTTCTTCAAGTGGAGTTTCTGGTTGAGCTTGTGAAGTTGTGGTAATTTGGACTGTTGGAGCCTGTTGTTGTTGAGAAGGCTGATCTATAATACTCATGAACTGATCATGAGCTTGTTCAAATTGTACTTCCTCTGTATGCTCCCCCTCAACCTTATCATCACACTTCTTTGATTCTTCTTCCCCCTTTTTGTCATCATCAATAGGGGAGGGTCTGAGTTTGAGCATGAAGCTTTCGAAGTTGGCTACTGAAGTTAACAAATCAGTAAGTTTGCGCATCAACTTGGCTTTGTCATCTTTCCTCTTCCTGTGTAGATGCTCAAACTGAGTTTGTAGATAGTCCATAAGGACTTGAGCATCAGTGGTCATCAGCTTGGGCTCCTCAGGTCTTCTTCTTACCTCAACATCCTCTTGTCCAATAGAAGAGTGTATTTCCACCGTAGGAGTGGCTGTTGAGTGTTCCTCAATAGGTAAGGATGTGGGTCCCATATCCAAAGGTTGGTGATGACCTATGGAATCAAGGGGGCCAGAGTGGAGACCCTGTAAACCTTCATAGTCTATGAAAGGTTCATTGACAGGTCGTGCGAGAGTGTGTGAGAATAGAAGAGAAGAATGACCAATATCAGGAGGTATTGGTGAGGAGGGGGGGTAATTGACCCTGGGATTGGTCAGTATTTCAATGTTACCTTCATGGGGCTGTGAAGGCACAGAAGTAGGCTCTCCCATGGCACTAGTTAGTATGGGCTGAGTAGATACCATACCCGGTATAGGCTTAAGGGTTGAACTGAGCCTAGAGGTTGGCACCTTAAGAGAAGGTGTCTCCCCCAAGCTCCTGCCTGTGGAGGTATCAATGTGATATCAACTCCAGTGTCCTTTTAAGGTGAAAGAACACCTTTGGCAGTTTTCCTTGTATAGGTGTAGGATATCTCCTTGGTAGTAGTGGGTTGACCAAGGTTGGCTGTAGATTGTAAGATAGATGGAGATGTTTGTGGTGGAGGAGAGGGTTTACACTGAGTTGGGCTTGACTAAATCCAATCTCCTAGTTTTGGAGATGGAGAAGTAAAAGAGAGAGAAGGAGATAAGGGATGCGATAGTATACCTGATGCACCTAGTAGTGGAAACTCGGAGCTAGGAAACAGACTCCTTTGAGCACTCATTGTGGGGTGCCCAGGGAAAATATCATGGGCGAACATTTTGTAGCTGAGAAAAAGAGTAGGAATGGACTCATATTGAGCAGTATATCTTCTACCCAACCTGTCCTGGATAACCATGGATATAAATCTTGCGAAGGGCACAATGGTGTCCCTTATGTTCTTGGTCACCAATGACTTGAATGTCTCAAAGATCAACTCGGCATAATCCACTCGTCGATCATAGAATAAGTTGTATAACAGTTGCATTTCATGGTCATTCCATTATCCAGGCCTCCCACCTTGTATCCAAGGGAACGAACCACAGTGGATACCATAAATCCCCATGCCGTCTGAAAAACAGATTTCCGTATGACGCCAATAACTTGAGGATGACCCATTAAGGGTAAAACGCTTCGTGATGTTTCCCTAGAAACCTTTTCTTCATACTGATTATGAATCGGGAGATGAAGAATTCAGTGGAGACATTTTGCATCGAATTCTATCGCCATTTGTCCACTTAGGACTATGCCCCGTATAACCGGTTGAATTGCATCTAGTTTACATGTATACCAGAATTCCGTAAGAAGTTGAGGAATGAGCACAACAGGTCCACGAAGAAATGCATGTGCCAGGGGTCCCTTGCAAATGTAGGAGACCCACTCCTCATATCCTATACCAGTTTTGGACTTCGGAATGTCGATACAGGCGATGACATTGTTTTGTTTGTAGGTGGGGAGTGTGTTGTTCTTGAAATTTCCACCACGAATCATTTGTTCATTTAGATTTAGAGTATGGTCATCCATTGAAATCGAACTTATCGTTTTGGATTGCACTTAGCAGTAGTAAGGATTAGTACTGAGCAATGAACTCTGTACACAGCAACGTTAGGGATTAAGAGAGAAGAATATTTTGGAAGTTTAAACGAAATATGATGAAAAATCTCTCTTATTTATACCTTTTCAATGTGAGAGAAAAGTTACCGTTATCTGAGGGTAATAAATATGACCGTTACCGTAAAAACTTCTACGCAGTTTGTTACAACGGCTAAATTTATTGTTACCCACCCAAACGCACACTGTTATAGTGAAATGATATTTTTATAAAAAATATATCAAAAAAAAATTCTAAACAACTAATGTTTATTTACGAGACACACCGTAAATATTTTGGACTTACCATATTATTGAACATACCATTTGTTAGGACTAACCTAGACATGTGGAACTGACCACACTTTGGAATGGAGTGTTCATCTGACCCCGAGTGTTCAACTTAGATAGAGTACTCAGCTGATCCTGAATGTTCAGCTTAGATGGAGTACTCAGCTGATCCTGAATGTTCAGCTTAGATGGAGCACTTAGCTTCAGATAGCACTCAGCTCAGTTTGAACACTCAGCTCAGATTGAGCACTCAGCTCAGATTTTGATACTTAGTCAAATGTAGCACTTAGCAAAAAAAATTAAACAGAGATAAGGAGTGGAACCTACCAATTAAGGGTTGAGCATGCCAAGCATGCCAAGCATGCCAAGTAGTGTTGTAAATCTTGTGCCTTCAATTGGTTTCGTGAAGATATCCGCAAGCTGATCGTCAGTCTCAATGAAGATTAACTCTATTTTTCCCTTTTCTACAATATCTCTGATGAAGTGATGTCTTATCTCAATATGCTTGGTTCTTGAGTGAAACACTGGGTTGTGTGTAATGGCAATAGCACTTTGATTGTCACAAAATATAGGAGTCTTCGAATAATGCAAATCAAAGTCTTTAAGCTGATGTTGCATCCACAATATTTGTGCACAACAGCTCCCTGCTGCTACGTATTAAGCTTCAACTATTGAAATTGCCACTGAGTTTTGTTTCTTGCTTGTCCAGCTAACTAATTTTCCACCCAAAAGTTGAAATCCTCCGGTAGTACTCTTTCTATCAAGACCTTATACTGCGAAGTCTGAATCGGAGTACCCTATCAGCTCAAATCCTGATCCTCAAGGATACCACAAACCTAAGTTTGGTGTTCCCTTCAGATATTTGAGTATTCTTTTAACAGCTAGCAAGTTTGATTCCTTTGGATTAGCCTGATATCGTGCACAAACACATGTAGCAAACATTATATCAGGTATGCTTGTCATTAAATAGAGTAATGAACCTATCATTCCTTTATATGTAGTCTGACATACAGATTTTCCATCAATGTCCTTGTGTAGTTTGACATTGTATAACATTGGAGACTTTGCGGGATGGCTTGACTCTAATCCATATTTCTTAATCAGATCAAAGACATACTTGCTCTGATTAATAAATATACCATCTTCTTTCTGATAGATTTGAAGTCCCAAAAAGTACGTCATCTCACCCATCATGCTCATTATGTATTGATTAGACATTATCTTGGAGAACCAATCACACAGATCTTGGTTTGTTAATCCAAAGTTAATGTCATCCACATAAATTTGAACCAGAATGATATGTCCTCTGCTCTTTCTTATGAAAAGAGTTTTGTCAATACTTCCTCTGAAAAAATCATTTGAGAGCAAATAGGTGGATATTGTATCATACCAGGCTCTTGGAGCTTGCTTGAGTCCATACAAAGCCTTGTCTAACTTATAGACATAATCTGGATGTTTAGCATCAATAAATCTAGGGGCTTGTTTCACATAGACCTCCTCCTGTAGTGCTCCATTTAGGAATGTACTTTTAACATCCATTTGATACACTTTAAAGTTTTTGAAGGCTGCATAGGCTAGAAACAACCTTATAGCTTCAATCCTTGCAACAGGGGCAAAGGTCTCATCATAACCAATACCTTCTTCCTGTCGATACCCCTGAGCTACTAGCCTTGCCTTGTTCCTGATTACTTGTCCATTTTATTTCTATAGACCCACATAGTGCCTATAATTGTTTTTCCTTTGGGGCAGGGACAAGGGTCCAGACCTTGTTTCTTTGAAATTCTATCAGCTCCTCTTGCATAGCTTCAATCCAATCTTCATCTTTTAGAGCCTCTTCAGTCTTCTTTGGTTCCATTTGAGATAGAAAACTAGTGTAGGCAGCATAGTTTGCATTTTCCTTAGATGTAGTTAACACACCGTCTTCAATGTTTTCAATGACATCATCAAGAGAATGATCTTTTAATACTGTGAAGGTTGTAGTAGGAGACTGAGGTTCTAGGTCTGATTCAGAGCAGTGTCTCACAGGTTGAATAGGACTTACTTCTTCAGTCTGAGTAGGAATAGGAACATCACTTAGATCTTCAATCTGACATGTACCTGATGATTCACCGAGACTCTCATGCCGATTATCTTCAATATTGATAAATTCTTTCGATGATGCACATTTGTCAGATTTACTACCATTATCATCATCAGAATCATCCATAACATATATGGGATTTGATGTGAGATCTTCTCTACTCCTCTCAAGCTCACTTAGACTAACTGGGTTAGCTTGAGTTCTGTAGGATTCGTCAATACTTGTCTCATCAAACGTAACATGTACTGACTCTTCAATTACCTTCCTATTAAGATTAAAACTCTGTAAGCTTTGGAGATTGAAACATATCGAACAAATATACCTTGATCAGCTTTGGGTTCCAACTTATGGAGCTGATCTCTTTGGTTTAGCACATAGCATGTTGAACCAAAAATGTGGAAGTATCCAATGTTAGGTTTTCTGCCATGATACATCTCGTAAGGTGTTTTACCATGTCTTTTAACTATAATCGATCTATTCTGAGTATAGCATGGTTCAATTTTGACTCACATAGCATGGTTCTGGCAGCTTCAATTAAGGTTCTATTTCTCCTTTCTGCAACTCCATTTTGTTATGGAGTTCTTACAGATGAGAAATTCTGGATAATTCTCTTCTCTTCACAAAAGCCTTCAAGGGTTGAGTTTCTGAACTTAGTCCCATGATCACTTCTGAGTTGTTTAAGAGACTTACCCTTTTGCAACTCTTCCTGTCTTATGAAGCTGATTAACTCATATGCAGCTTCACTTTTGGCTTTTTAAGAAGATTACCCAAGTGAATCTTGTGAACTCATCAACAATTACTAGAGTATAGTTTTTGCCTCAACTCGAACGAGAAAAGCAAGCAGCTCTTACTGAAGCAAGGCAAAAGGAGGTAACAACATCTGAGTGAGAGAGAGAGCCACATTGAGCTCCACTACTTGTCTGCCATAGGTCCAAATAGGTCAAAATGCCACATATGCAATGGTTCTGTAATTGAAAATTTCTGCTTGGACTTGAAGGATCCCTTATGATGTTTTCCCATTTCACAAGCTAGGCAGAGTTTTTCTTTAGCAAATATGATCTTAGGTAGACCAGAGACTAACTCTTTGCTAGACAACTTGTTAATATATTTGAAGTTTGACTGAGACAGTCTCTTGTGCCATAACCAACTCAGCTTGGGAGTTAAGTCAGAATACAAGCAGGTTTCAGTTGAAGGATCTGCGGAGTTGAGATCTAACAAATAGACATCTCTCTCTTTTTGCCATTAATATTGGTTTTCTCTTCTTATCATAAATTGTCCCTGCATGCTTTCTGAAGGTGACTTTATAATCCTCATCACACAGTTGACTGATACTTACCAGATTGTGTTTAAGGCCTTCAACATATGCTACCTTTTTGAAAGTGACTTTTCAAGCAGTTATCTTTCCATAACCTTTAGTCCTTCCTTGAGAATTATCCCCAAATGTCACCTTGGGTCCTTCATTGTTTTGGAATTCACTTAGAATCCCCTTGCTTCCTGTCATGTGCGTTGAGCATCCACTATCTAGATACCACTTGTAGGAGCCCTGGACATGATCAACTAAACATATTAGTTTCTTTTTGGAACCCACTGTTTGGTGGGTCCTGAGAATGAGCACTTAGCTGATCCTTTGGAGTTTGATTTATCAGTTCGAACAGATTCTGAGTCTGTTTTGGACTGATCATCCTTTTCGTTTTCAGGTCTATGATTGGTACTTACACAATCTTTGGCCTCATGACCTCTATCACCACACTTATAGCATTTTCTTCTAAAGATGGGTGTTTAGGTGATTTCTTTGAGTTTTCCAACATTAAATTTGGATTCAGTTTTGGGGTCATATGATGTGGATAACCTTTCAATCCTCTTCGATAGTTTGTCTACTTGATTTTCACTCACTTTGGACTTACCTTTATCAGCTTTATGGTTACCTTGATTTGGTGAAGTCTGACTTACAGACAACTTCCTGTTTTTAGACATCCTTTCATATATGGCTTGAGAATTATGTCTTTTTGAGTTAACATGTGATATTCTATCAAAAACAGTTGTTCTCACAGGATTGTAATCCAATCTTTTGAAAACTGACTTACAGTTTCTGTTGGATTTGGAACATTCAGCTTGATGGTTTGAGTGAATAACCTAAGGACTTTGGGTTGGTCTCACAAACTTATTGGTTTTGACCTGTTTCCCTTCCTTGTTCCCTAAGAATGTTCTTGGGAGTATGTCATCTGATTTCCTCGTTTTGACTTCGAGGATGACTTGATCTTCGATGATTTCATCAGCAGCAGCACTATAATCTCCCCCTAGCACTGCTTTTACTTGATTTGCTATCTGCTGGTTAATACACTTTTTTTCTACTCTTGATGACTTACACCAAGATTCACAGATTTTTCTTAGATTGTCAGCTTGTTCTTTTGATTCTTGCAGTTCTTCACTTAGAAGTTTGTTTATATGAAGCTGACATTCATAATCACTTTGAATCTTTTTACCAGCATTTAAGAGAGTTTCAGAGTGTTTAAGTTCATCTTTTAGTTTTGAAATTTCAGTTTTCAAACTAGATTGAACCGTGAGAGAGGTTTTGCAAATCATTCAACAGATAGTTGAACATTACACATTTTTGTTTAATAGTGTAAGAGCTAAAGTTATTTACCTTATACATTGAGGCAGGATCCCAGTTACTGGTTTGCTTACTCATCTTAGCCGCTTCTGCTAGATCCTCATCAAAGGAATTGTCTTCTAACTCATAGTCAACTTGTTCCTCTTCATCCTCAATGGCCATCAAACACCTATCTGGCTCATCATCATCTGAAGTAGATGATTCAGTATCCCAAGTCTTAGCAAGAAGAACTTTTGTGTTTTCATATGGCTTGCCTTTGAGTCTTTGATATTTCTTTTTGTATTTATCAGCTCTGTAGGCATTCTTGTCAGCTACTGAAGAAGATTCTCCCTTCTTAATTCTGCACTAAGCAGCTATGTGTCCTATCCTCTGGCAGTTATATAACTTAGCTTACTTAGGATCAAAAGTAGACTTACCACTTTTGCTTCTGTTAGATTGACCCCTTCCTCTTCTGAACTTTCTAAAGTTTCTTGCTAACATTGCCATTTGTTCAATAAGAGTATCCATCTATTCATCATCTGAACCAAAGTTAAGACTTATTTCTTCATATTCAAATTCAAAGTCAGTCTCAGCTTGAGACTTTTTAGATCCCTTCTTTTTCTTTTCTGCAATTAATGCAGATCCAACATTGTTTACAAATTCTTTTAGTTGTTGCTGGGCCACTTTCTTCTGTTCCATGATCTGTTGATGATTTAGACGGAAGCCATAGATAGATCTGAGATCATATTCTCCTAAGGTTCCTCCAGCATGAAGTGCAATGGTGATCTCATTGAATTGTTCTGGTAACACATCCAAGAACTTGAGTACCAACTCATTCTCATCTTTCTTGACACCTACCAAGATCAGATCATGTATCAAGCATTGAAATCTGGTAAGCAAATCTGCCAGAGTTTCATTCTTTTTAGCAAAGAAAGTTTCATAAGAACAACTCAGATTTGTCTTCTTATGTTGCTTGACCAAGTCAGTGCCTTCATACGTGACACTAAGAGTATCCCACATCTCTTTTGTAGTTTGGCACCCAGCCATAGTATGCAGAAGAGGATTTGTTAAAGCATTTGCTAAAATGCTTTGTGCCTTGTCATCAAGATTGAACAATTTACGATCTTCCTCAGTCCAGGATGCTTCAGGCTTGGGAGTTTCTCCGGAGGGAACAGTTTTGTCAGTGGCAGTAATATGGATCATTGGTATGATTGGGCCACCTTGAATAACGGTACTCATCCTGTGATCCACAGACTTCAGATATAGCATGGCTCTAAACTTCCACATAGGATAGTCAGTGCCATCAAAGATAGGACAACCTTTTGCCACCATTGTTGGTATATGACTTGATTGCTTGATCGTAGACATCTTAACTTCTTGACAGCGGATCTTGATCTTCAACTTATGAAGAAACTTGCTCCGATACCAGTTGTTGGTCCCAAAGAGGGTGAACAAGCAACCGATACAGTGTAGAAGGGGGGGGTTGAATACACTTTAAACAATTAAACAAATCATCCAGAATAATAACTATTATTACTCTCTAATCAAATCAACATGATAATTTGATATTACAATGATTATAACCTCAACTCTCTCTAAACACTCTTGAATCAAAAACTAATTGATGATCGAATTTCTTGTTAAAAATGATTAACAAGAACTCTTGGAAACTCTCTTTTACTTTTAACAAGAACTCTTGAAAACTCTCTTTTACTTTGAACTTACAAAGTAATCGCAACATACGCTTATCAAGTATCACGAACACTGTACGTTTTGCAACTTATGCAGTCTTGCAACTTATGCAGTATCACGTACTTGTTATTGTATATCTTCGTGCATTCGTTCGTGTATATATTCGTATGTAACCTAGAAGAAGGTTTATACTTATACTTGATATATCTACGAACAAATCGCAGTTTAAAGATTGAACTTATCTTTTCTTTAAAACCGTAACAAACTTCTTAATTAGAACATATCTAATTAATTCTGTTTGAGATTTCTATCCAACTAATAGATAGTTTTAAATTAGGTTTAGATATCCTAATTTAAATGTCGTAGATATAGAGAGTTTATAACAGAATTTAGAACTCACTTAAATTCTGAACTGACTTCTGACGCTGAGCTGACATACTCAGTCTTGACCTTGTCAAGTTGACTTCTTTAATCTTGGATTCTTCGATCTTCAAGTCTTCATTCTTAAAACCTATCTCAGGTTAGAAGTCACTGAGCTAACTAGTACTTCCATAGAAAGCTCTATATTTGTTTATACGCTGACTACTCAGCTTCAGCTGACTAGTTAGTCTGTAATAGACTTACATAATTTGTAACTCTTAACCTATCATCTATACATGTCTATAGTTTGTCTCATCAAATCTAACTATTCTAAACATGGGACTAACAGAAATGAAATATTACTTTAAGCAAGAGGTTGCGTGAAGTAAAGATACTTTTCTGACATAGATAACCCACTAATAAATAATGTTATCTACCTTATCATTTGCCGTGTTGCTTTGTGTTTCCTTTTGGTAGATGTCTTTTAATCATTTGAACTTTTGTTGACTTGACTAAAGCAAAGATGCAGTTGCCAAACATACTTTAGCTTTCAACAAATCTTCATGATCCTTACTTAGAAGATACCCTTATCCTTTTCCAGTGGACAAAGATCCATCCTTTCTGTCTCGAACTTGATCAGAAAAGTGCTTTAAATTTTACAAAGAAAGATCTAAAGACATAATAGAACAACACATGTTTTTTCCTTTAACTTATGAATAAATACAATGTAAACAGTGAGCTGATGTTACATTTTGCATGACTCAGCTGACAAAAAATGTACTAACTTACAAAATGAGATTAATCAGCCTAAGGGTTGATGATCAGTTGATCAAAATAAGGAATCAATTGATAACAGATGCTCAGCTGATTATTAACAGTGAAAAGCTTCTAAAAAACAAAGACTTGTACAAGATTTTCTTAGCCGATATGAGAAAGCCCCGCCCGATCAAATGTTATTCCTGAGCGGATTAAAGGTTTTCCTTAGCTGATCATAGTCGTTTCTCAACTAATCAAAGTAATTCCTCAGCCGATGGCTGTAGGCGCTCAGCTGATCAAAGTTGTTGCTCAGCTAATGGTCTTATATACTTAGTCTTTTCTTCTTAGTTGTCCTTAGTTGATTTCCTTCGGCTGACACTTAGTGATAAGCTGATCCTTAGCATATACTTCACATTTAGAGATTTCTACAAGTCTTATTCAAATAACACATGTTTGAATACAATCTAAGTTATACTTAATGTATGGTTTATTTATCATCAAATCCTGTACATTTAAATAGATAGATTCGATTATTAGAGTGAAGTGATTATCTCTCCAACAATCTCTCTCTATTTGATGATGACATAATATTTTTTTGTAAAGAATCAGTTTGACTTCGAATAGGCAAAAGATAAAAACTTTAAGTGCATTTGCTTACCTAGCTATCTATTTTTGGTAACTATTTTTATTTGAACCTTGTTCTGTGTTTGGTTTCTTTTCTGATGTTCCCTTTTGTTCTATTTTTAGGGAAACTAAACAGAGCTAAAATATTTACAAAAGAAAATAAATTTACATATTTATAGAATGATAACAAGATAAGTTGCAATGGAACAGATTATTAAGGCCAGTCTTCAATCTTCCCACCATTTTTCTTTTTTGATGTCTTGGAAGGCCTTATCAAGTGGATCATCAGTAGCTAAAGCAACGCATTAAGCATCCACGAAGGCTTCAAATTCGGTATATCTAGTTCTACCTTTAGTGACGATCTTCACCAAGAATAAGAAGTTTCAGTTGGCCTTGGTGATCTCAGACTGCCTGAAGAAGCGCCATCCACCACTTCTGTCAAGGAAGAAGATTCCTTCAACAGGTTCAAATAAGAACTTGTAAATTTCTGGATTTATTTTCAGTGGGATGGATGTATTCAAATTTCCAAGTCAGTGAAGTACACGTAGTTAAGGTGAACTTCTCTCCGCTCAAGAGGGACATGTAACACCCGCAAACCCGGGCTTGTCGCTAGCGGGTTAGCAGTACGTACTTGTTTGTGTTTAATTATTAATTATGTGTTTATGTATTCAATTATAAAATTTCAAATTAATATCTTGAGCCTAGTTAATTAATTAATTAACTACATTGAAAATAAATATGTATATGTAAATGTTACTGGAAGATATTTGTATGTAAGTATGTGTGTACGTATGTATGTAGTTATGCATGAAAATAAAGAATAGATAGGTATGTAAATATTCACACCTCATGCTTAGAAATGTGAAGTGTGTGTACGTGTATATCGGAGAAAGATAGAATTTCATGTGCTCGTTTGAAACTTAAGTGAAGGTGTATGTGTGTTCTTTAAAACCTCTTATTGATGAAAGCTTGTAGAGAGTTTCAAACTTGAATTTTTGAACTTGAGAATTTGTGGCTGTTAATTTAAAATAAAGGTTAGTTTATTATTACAACATGTTTAAGATCTTCTGGGTGTATTTTTCTGTTGAGTTATATGTATATATGGAGAAACACCATTGATGGAGCTTGAAGTTTAAAACTTGGTAAATTGGTTTTGTTGTTTTTAATTGTTTAAAAGTAATTATGATGACTTATGACATGTTATATGAAGTTTCATGTGTGTTAGAAGTGTTTTGTTTCAAGATTTAGATGATAGAAATGGATTTTTTTAGAGTTAAACTCGGCTGGATACGAGTTGAAGAAGATGATGAACTGTAAAAACAAAGTTCGCAGCGCGACCCCGAGAATCCGAAATTTACAAATTTGACCCCGAGAAACCCGACATTCCCTGAAATCCGATACTCAAAAATTCGACATTGTCGTGTCGCGGCGCGACCGGGGCCATTTGAGAAAGTTTTCTATTTTGCTTTGTGTTCGTGTTGGACATGTTGAGTTATCACTTATATGATTATATTAAGTTGTTTATGAGCAATAGAGATATAAATATATAAGGATGGATATATTTATGAATCCGAGACCGATTTCGCTATTGTTGTGTTATTAGGAAACACAAAGACTCAGTAACATTAGATTTCTGAGTGTCGCGTTTGAGATCAAGAGGTGAGTGGATGTTAACTCATGGATGGTAAAGATTATGATTCATATGATTGATGTGATGCATGCGTATGTGATTGATAGACTGTTAAGTCAGATTATTGTTTGTGATTGTTGATTATATCTGATTGCATGATTATTTGGCCGATACGCCCTCTTTGGATGCTATATTGAGTTGCGTTTGAGAAGTCAGCTATACGTGTAATTGAGCTGGGCTCATCTGCTGATTGGTTGAACAATGTTAGTCCTACTGATGCATGCGTTATGTCAGCGGGGAATTTCATTGTGCCAATTCAGCGGAGGGCTATCGATAAACCTATGATTTGGCCGGCATTGATTGTACGTTCTACGCCGAACCTCCGGTCTTCTTGATTCTTTGGTTACATGCTTTTGTATCGATTGTTGATATTTTCTTTTGTGGTTAGCTTCCTCTCACTTAGCTTTGTGCTAATTCTCCACTTGATAAACATGGTGATAGTAATCATCCTTTGTGAATGCACCCTCAACAAGAATACCCAAGGCTTAAACCATTTGGTTTATCTCTCTTTCCTCTTGCTCTTTACTTTTCATCTCTTTCTTTTTGTTCTCCTCCTCTTCAACTTGCTCTGAAGTCATAACTTTCTTGCCTTTGTCTTTAGGAGTAGAGATTGGAGGAGCTTGGACTGATGGAGCAAGGGTTGTACTAGGCTCTTGTATTTTTCTTATGAGGAGATCATAGATAGGAATGTCATCATTCTCATCATCAAAATCAGAGCTAGATTGGATATCAATGTGTGGAGAGCAGGTTTCAGCAACCTTTTTCTTTTTAGGCATCTGCCTTTTAGCCAATGTTTTTCTTCTCTTTGATGGCTTTGCTCCCATTTAGGAGTTGATCTTTCTTTTTCAGTTTGAGTACAAGAAGCTGTTGCTGTTTGCTGTTCAGTTGCTTCCTGCCTCTTAATGTTTGAAGATGATTCCGTATATGCAGCATTGATATCCTCCTCATTTGATGGATCATCCTCCTTAGATTGAGATTCAATTGAATTCTCCCCCTTTTTGGCATCATCAAAAGGAGGAGGAGAGTCACCTCAGGGTATAGAGTGCTTGGTTGTAGCACTGGGGTAGTTGTAGGTGTGGGTATAGAGGTTAAAGGGCTAGTGGTAGGTTTGGTAGAGATTGGGTGATGTGGTTGGTTGAATGGATTGTAGGGTGTGGTATGGGTTGGGATTGGTCTAGATGGTTTGGAGGTTCTCTAGTAGATACGTAGTTCATCCTTGAGATCATTAAGAGATTTCCACAAGGTAAGATGACTCTTGTGACCTTGGGAAGATAGACTATAGAGCTCGTCAAAAAGGGTTGTAAGAAGAGTGGGTACCAAAAGTAATTGGTCAAGTACATCCACTAAGAAGTTTAGGTTTTTAGGTTTGAGTGGAGCTTGATTAAGAGGTTGGAAATGGTTTGGTTTAGAGAATTTAAGGTTGATTGGCGTAAGGTAGGTAAGGGACAGTAAGGGTTTGTCTTTGGGTAAGAAGTTGATCTAATTTGGTAAGAATTGGGGTAAATTCAAGTTGTGGTATAGGTGTAGGGGTGGGTTAGGGTTGGAAAGTAGAGGCTTTTAGTGACTTAATATCCTTTGCTAGAGTGGATAGTCGAGTATTTGTTTGTGTTTGGAATTAGGTAAAGGTTTGGGTAAGCTTATCAAGTTTTTAGTTTACGGTTTGAAGGGTTTGAAGGAATTGCGTTGACATATCTGGTTGGGATGATGGAGAAGGTTGAGATTGGGCAATAAAGGGTGTGGTATTGTATCCCTCTTATGAGCTTTGGTATATAAGCTCAAATTCAATGAGAACAATTGTGAGCCATCTATTAGTGGTTGGTTTGTACCACTGATATTGATAGGTTATGCAATAGTATGTGTAAAAAGTAAATCAATAGTATACACAAGTGTCATGGGTTGAGTGTGGGATGCACTCACAAGGGTTTCCTTTGTTTCAACCAAGACATGTTGTGAGGTTTATAAGAGATTTGGTAGACTCAGTGAGTGATTGACTTAGTGTGACCTTAGGATGAGGTCTGTCTTTCTATGGTTTCACCCTTTGGGAGGGTGAACCACATTGCGGTTTAGTTCCCTTGGTTATAGGTTCATCCTTTTGTGAGGATACACCTACAGGCTTAAAGTGTGCACCATCCATTTACTCCCCCTCAACATAAGAAGGAACCAATAAAGCTAAGGTCTGAGGTGTGGATGTCACAACCTCTGAGAAATGTGTATTGATAACATTCTCATTTGGCCTTTGTCTATCCGGGGTTCGAATAGGAGTAGAACTAGTGACCATTGGAGGCTCACTGGAGCTTTGCTTTTTTGGGGATGTTGGAATAGGGGTGAGGATGGACTATCAAAGGTGATACTACCATTTGAATATCTTCATAAGTGGATTCAACACTATCATTTTGATAAGTTGATTCGATACTTCTTGTTCAGCTTGATCACCAAGAGGACTTAGAATCATTGGACTTGCAGGAGAAAAGTTGAAACCCGCTCAGCGTCACTCTCATCATTTTGGGTTTCACCACCATCATCACCATCCAGACTATCAGTAACAAAACTTGCACCTTCACTTTGTACAACAGTCTCACTGTCAACCTTTTCACCAGTACCGTTACCACCATCATCATAATCATCACCATTGTTAACATCACCATCACTTTCATCATTATCACCACCTTCTTCATCACAACCCTCATTATCACCTTCATCATTTTGATTTGCCTCTACAACAGCATCAATCACATCCTGTATCTGTGGAGTTATTGAAGGAACCTTGTCTGCTCTCATTAAATGGAATACTTTTTCACCTATGGCAGGTACAGGGATATACTCCAGATGCTCATTAAGACTAACACATGTATCTTCATTCATCACCAAAATACTCAGAAAGCGAATGTAGGGTACGTTGAATTCTTGTTGGTGCTTTGGGTTAACTTATCAACCAGATAAGAGAATATCACTTGAGCAAAGTCAATGTTGACACCAAACACTAAAGCATAGAGCATCATCACTTATGTTTGGTTGATCAAGTGGTGACTTGTAACATCTGCAAAGCCGGGCTAGTTGATTAGCGGGTTAGTGGCAGGTGATTTCGTATTTGTTTGCTTTTAATTGATTATGTGGTTAGTTGAATAACTATTGATTGAATTGAAACTACATATTTATGAAAATATATAATTGTGTTACTGGAATAAAAAGGAAAGAAAGAAAAGTTTAAGAAGGATGGATGTATGTGTAGCATGTCATGTATGTATACATATATATATGAAAGAAAGAATAGAAAAAGAAAGTCTAGACACCTCCTGCTTGAATTAAAGTGAAAGAGTATGTATACGTGGGATTTATTCACCAGCACATAGTAAAAGGTGAAAGTGTGTGTGTTTGCTAAACCTCTTGTTGAAGAAAGCTAGAAACAAGAAACTTGGATTTTCAAGAAGAAGATTCGGTGAATCATAATTCAAACTGAAGATTGGTATGTATTCATATGATGTTATGGATTGTTATGATATGTTTATATGATGAAATACATGTTAGAATGAAGAATTACCATTGTTGGAGCTTAAAGCTCAAAACTTGATTTATGGGTTTTGATGGATAATGGATTTTAATTAGATTTGATGAGTTATATATGTTTCTTGTTGAGTTATATGAAGTTTTATGAGTATTGGAAGTCATTTGGATTGAGAAAATGGAAGTTGGAAACGAAATTGTATGTGGAGTATGGCTGGAAATCCGACAAGGAAGGAGGCTGGACCACGACACGTCGCGGCGCGATACCCCAAAATCCGGGTCCTTCGGAATCCAACAATAGTAAATCCGGAACCCTGAAATCCGCAACCCGATATCCGATTCCGGAAATCCGGAACCCAAATCCGAATATCGTCGCGGCGCGACACTTTGTTTGGTCGCGGTGCGACAGACCATTTTGAGGATTTTTGTTTGTTTTGCTTTGTATTCGTGTGGCAAGTGATGGGTTATTGTTTATATGATTATTGTATGTTGTTTACAAGTTATATAGAGATATAAATATATATTGTGGATACATATTTATTAGAGATTGACTTCGGTTTGTTGTGTTCTCAGGATTTGCAAAGACTCAGTGATATTAGACAACTGAGCAGACGGGAACGTGGACTGAGGTGAGTGGAAGTGTACTCACGAGTGGTGATGGTGGTAACATTTGTGGTTACATGAATTGAGATATTGTTATGATTTGGATTTTCCATGATAGACTGTTTAGTCCAAGTTGACATGATAGACTGTTAAGTCTGAGTTGCCTTGTTAGACTGTTTTGTCTGAGATGCTTAAAGGTGCCATGCTATACTGTTTAGTCTAAGATGCCATGATGAACTGTTTAAGATGAATTGCCAGTAAGGAATGTGTTATTTGGTATGTGTAGACAAACTGTGCAATTGTGATTCGTTGATTGTTGCTTGTTGATTGGGATCGTTTGGATTGTTGCATGGCTAGTGCACATGGTTAATTTTGTGTGCACGTGGCGAGACCTGTATGTATGGTTAATTATATGCGTACATGGTTGGGGGTCAGCTATCGCATGTTTTGGGCTGGGCTATTTGCTATTGGTTGCACGGTTCTAGACTTTCTATGCATTTGTTGCAGTAGAAGGGGCTTTAACTATACCAAGTAGCAAATAGCTAACGGTAAACCTTTGCTTTGGCCCGCATCGGTTGCAGGTTCTACAGAACCGCCGTTCCTCTAGTGATTGGATTGGAGATTGGATTGACTTGTCATTAATTGTTTGATATGTTGAGATCGGTTTGATTATGCAATTGGTGATTGCTTATGCTTGTTGTTTGAGGATGCTTGTTTGTAGCTTCCATTCACTTAGCTTTGTGCTAATTCCCCTCGGTTGATTGCTTTTTGCAGGTCTGGCTGTTTAGCTTGGTTTGTGGGGAAGGGAAATTTGACCAATGCTCGGATATTATGTTTTGAGAAGAGACGAACCACGTTTGTAAATATTTTGTAACACAACTTGACGTGATGTTTGTAAACAGTACTTTGTACTTTGTATTTGATTAAATGAAATCAGTTAACGCTTCCGCAGCGGTTTTTAAAAAAATGGCTTGAGAATTTACGGTGTTACATGACTTCCATATTTAGGGCAAAAACACCTAATCACCACATTTACTAAGTACTTCTAGGGGTGTGCAAGTGCAGAGACTTTTACATGACCATGTGCAATAGATTCATTGTAACCTATTGTTGGAAAAACTGTTTGTATTTGGGTTTTGGTTGGAAAAGGTGTGTAAGATGGGTAATCTTGTATGCAATGAGACTGGCGCAGAGTATCAACAATGAAGTCAAATTTATGAGCACCATGCACCAGTGTACAAGAAATGGTTTAGGAATTCATATTCTAGGTTGTAGAATACCACAGTTCACCAATTAGGTCAGGGAATATATATAGTGAGGGTTGGTTGTGAGGCATTCAAAAAGTAGGTGAGGATTAAGAAACTAGACCATAGGTTAATAACCTTGGTTCTCACAAGATGAGGGGATGGTTGTGCATATCAGTATATTCTTGGGGGTGATATTCATACCTTGATTTGGTACGAAATTTTCTTTGGGGGTAACTTCAGTATAAGGAATGTAAGTAACCATCGTAGAAGATGAACAGTTACGAGAGAGAAAGCGTTGAGATAGAAAGCTTTAAGAAGTTACAGTGAAGTTGTAGAGAACGGTTTTAGAGTACGTGGATTTTTGAGAGGGAAAGCTTTGAGAATTCGAACAGAGAGGGAAAAGATATTTAATAGGAATTAAATAACAAAACCCGTTAAGTACTGTCAAAAGAGTGTAACGGAAAACAAATTAATAAGGTTATAAATTTAAAGCCGACAGACGGAGTAAATGACTGAGGTTAAAAGCATTAACTAAAGGGAAAAAAATGACAAGTGCTTAGGTGTCAGCTGAGTGAATGAAAGCATTAGTTAAGAGGCATCAGCTGATAGAATGGAGGCATTAGCTAGTAAGCATTAGCTGATCAAAAAGACAGTTGAACTTCAAAAGCATTAGCTAATGACTCATTTTTCTAAGCATTTCTTTCTTGGTTGAACATTATTAGCTGAGTGTTTTGATCAGCTGAGGGGTATCAGCCAAGCAAACTAACTTAGCTTTTTCATGAGCAGAAAGACTTAGAAATGCTTAGATAAGTAATACATCGGGTACAACACACACAGTCAAGCTAAATTTAATAAAAAAACATACAAACACATATCTAGACTATAAGTTAAGCATACCTAGTTTAGATATTAGGAAGTTGAACCTTGCTTCATCCAAAGGTTCAACTTTCTTCTTCTAATATCCCTTAGCAAATGATGTCTGATTTCAATATGCTTGGTCTTTTGTTTTCCAGCCATAGGAGTTGGGCACAACATGTAACACCGGAAAATCACAAGCCATTTTTTTTAAATGCACTACGGAAGCTTTAAGTAAACAAACTCATTTACATACAAACCACTATTAACAAATGTACAATCATTGTTTACAAACATAAGTATCATTTGTTTTGGTGTTACAAAATAACCAGGCTCGTTTCTTTTCAAAATCTAATATCAGAGTCAGGTCAACTTCTCCTTCAACAAACCTTACAAACACGAACCTGCTAAAACCACAACTGAGGGGAATTAGAACAAAGCTAAGTGAGTAGAGGCTAAACCCAAAAGCAAACATCCACACTCAATATCAAAATATATAATCACATATCCAAGAAGACTGGCGGTTCGGCGTAAACCTACAACCAATGCCGGCCAAAGCAAAGGTTTACCGATAGCTCTATA
Organism: Dittrichia graveolens; assembly: GCA_038502395.1. Lineage (NCBI taxonomy): Eukaryota > Viridiplantae > Streptophyta > Magnoliopsida > Asterales > Asteraceae > Dittrichia > Dittrichia graveolens. The sequence continues at coordinate 33,073,315 of JARJIL010000003.1, read as the reverse complement.
CTGAATTGGCACTGTGAAATCCTCCTCTGAAGCAACATATGCAACAGTAAGGCTACCATTGTTTAACCAACTAGTAAACGAGCCCAACCCAATTCTACCTAAAGCTGTCTTCTCAAACGCAACTCAAAATCATCCGAAGAGCGCATATCGAATAAATAGTCATGCAGCATATATCAACAATCAATATCACAATCAACAGTTCAATCAACAATCCTTCCAATCACAATCACATCGTGCATCACATCAATATCATTAACCGAAATCTTTACAATCCGCGATTAACGTCCACTCATCTCAAAGTCAACACGAGCTCAGAGATCTAATATTACTGAGTCTTTTGATTGCCTGAAAACACAGTAACAATCAAAGCAGTCTCGAATGTATCTTTCCATATACATTTGTATCTTAAATTCATATAAACAACTCAATAAAGTCATATACATAGCATGCCAACTTATTCCAATCAAAATACAATTAAAATAAGAGAACTTTCTAAAATAGGCCTCGTCGCGCCGCGACACTGTCGGATTTCGAATCCGGAATTCAACAATCGGATTTAAGTGGCGGATTTCTAAAGTATCGGATTTCAGGGTCGGATTTGGTACTTCTCAGATTTCTAAGGGTCGGTTTTGCAAACTTCTCGGAATCTCACAATCCGAATCAAAAGTATCGGATTTCTTCAAGGTCACGCCGCGACCTTAAGGCGTAGCGCCGCGACATTCAAAATTTTAGGTTATCTTCTTCCTTTTTCTTGGATTTCAGCCAATATAAATTTCTTAAAAACCTTATCAACATCATTTTTCTTCAAACTAAACTCATAGAAAACATATAACATGCCTACAAATCATCATGAACACCTTTTTACTCAATCAAAACCACAAAATCTACAAAACCCACTAATCAAGCTATCTTCCAAACTCCATTAATAGTGAAACTTCATATACTCATGTTTTTCAACATATAAACACATCAATACGAATCATAACATGCTATAAACACTTTCTCACCTTCTTTTTGAATTCTAGAACTCTAAATCTTGACTTCTCAAATTCAAGTTACAAGTTTTCTTCACTTGAAAGTTTTCTTTCAAAACACACACTACACCTGTAACACTTTCAGCAATGTGAGCAGATAATTAATCCCATATACACGTATACATATATTTTGTGAAAACCTAAGCAGGTGGTGGCAATTTACTCATTTACTTTCCATGCATACATACATACATATTAACATACATGCATACATACTTGTAACTTAATTTCCTTTTTCACCAGTAAACATATATGTGGGTCCCAAAGAGGGTAAACAAGCAACCGATATAGTGTAGAAGGGGGGGTTGAATACACTTTAAGAAAATAATCAAATTAATTCAACGTATATTCAATAATCAAACATAACAATAACTATTATCACTCTCTAATCACATCAACAGGATGATTTGAAATTACACTGATTATAAACTCAACTCTCTCTAAACACTCTTGAATCACAAACTAATTGATGATTGAACTTCTTGTTAAAACTGATTAACAAGAACTCTTGAAAAACTCTGTCGAACTTTGAACTTACAAAGTTATCGCAACACACGCGTATCAAGTATCACGAACACACATACGTTTTGCAACCGTAACAAACTCCTTAATTAGAACATATCTAACTAATTCCGTTTGAGATTTCTATCCAACTAATAGATAGTTTCAATTAGGTTCAGATATCCTAATTTAAATGTCGTAGATATGGAGAGTTTATAACAGAATTTAGAACTTACTTAAATTCTTAAACTGGCTTCTGATGCTGAGCTGAATCACTCAGTCTTGACATTGTCAAGATGAGTTCTTGAATCTCCAAGTCTTCAAGTCTTCACTCTTAAAACCTACCTCAGCTTAGAAGTCATTGAGTTAACTAGTACCTACATAGAAAACTCTATATGTGTTTATATGCTGACTACCCAGCCTAAGCTGACTAGTCAGTCTATAACAGACTTACATAATTCCTAACTCTTAACCTATCATCTATACATAACTATAGTTTGTCTCATCAAATCTAACTATTCTAAACATGGGACTAACAATCTCCCCCTATTTGATGATGACAAAATTTTGAATCAAAGTAGGTATAGGTTAATAGAATTATGTTGAACCACTCTGGAACTGACCAAAGTTAGTTCTTGAAATAAGTATTGAACTGATCCATACTTATTCATCATATCTTGAACTTACAAGATGTTTATGTTACAAATCTATTCTAAGATTTGTATTCTAAGTATTTGGATATACAACTACTTAGATACTGAACTTATCAGAATGAATTTAAGTTCTGAACTTACAAAACTTATACTACTGAACATATCAGTTTATGATTGAACATATCAATCCTCAGCTTGAACTTACAAAGCTGTTTGTTTGAACATACCAAACATAATTTTGAACATATCAAATAGTAAACAGTTGAACATATCAAACTTGAGTTTGTATTAATGAACATATCATTTCCATTGTAGCTTAATCATTATGATCAGCTTCTGCACACTTAGTGCTTACAAAATTCTAGAACTTATCTAGTTATCAATAGGATCTCCAACTTCTAACCACATATCATAACATTTAATTTCCCAGATGGTAGCTTCCTTGATAGCATTATTCATAATCTCTTCACCTTCTGGCAGCTCTCTTATTTCAGTTTTTCTTGATCTTACTTCTTTGTTGAGATGATATTTGAATACTGAGTTCTGAGTTGAGTCATCACATAGAATTCTCAAATACAGAATCAACTCCAGATTTGCCATATGAAGATCTGTTACTCTCAAGAAGCACTGATTACTTTCCACCTCAAAATAAAAGAATCCTTCCCAAGGTTGAGTGATATAAGTGTTTTCTCTGAATTCAACTCCCTCTAGAACTTGTAAACTGATGTCTCTTTTAGCTCGCTGCTCTAACTCTTGCAGCTTTGCCTCAATTCAGGAAAGTATCAATTTCATCAGCAGGAATCTCACCTAACTGATCAATTCTTATGAAGAGTGTTTTAAGCATATCAACTATCTCTTGTCTGATTTGACTCTTCTTCATCTGTTTGATAGTCGTGGCTATGATTTTTAACTCTGAGAACCCCAACTTGTATAGACATCTCATATCTAGACCAATTTCTTATTTGTTGTCTAGTACAAAGTTGATAAATACCAATTCTCCTTTTCTACTCAGTGTAATTGATTCAATCTTGTGATTAAAATCTGTTCTTTTATAACAATGCGTTAGATCCACATCTGAGTAGGGAATGGGGTAGCTCTAAGTCCAGGATAGTCAGCTTCAGCTTCAGCTCTGGCAACCTCAACATTAGCCTTTTCTCTTTGAATTTCAGCTTGTCATTGCTGCTCTTTCATTTCATCCACTGTCATGCCCAGTTCTTTAGCCATCTCTTGTAACATTTGCTCAGCAAGCATGTCACTAGCTTTCTGTGCTGCATCAGCTTCATCACTTGAGTCAGATTCATGTGCAAATAGTTGAGACTTACGTTGTTGCTCTGGCTCTGGCTCAGCAATGATGACCTTTCCTCTCTTTGCTAGAGGCATAGCACTTCTTTTCTTTCTTTTTACCATCTCAAACACCTTACTCTTCCCTTTATCTATTTGTGAAGTTGGAACAGACTCAGCTTCAACAAAATTTTGCAATTCTGCTTGAGGAAGGTTGGTGTGAGCAGCTTGAGATGTTTCTTCCTGTTGAGTTTCTGGTTGAGCTTGTGAAGTTGTGATAATTTGGACTGTTGGAGCCTGTGGTTGTTATTGGGAAGGCTGATCTACATTGCTCATAAACTGATCATGAGCTTATTCCTTGATTTGTACTTCTTCTGTATGCTCCCCCTCAACCACATCATCATTTTTCTTTGATTCTTCCTTCCCCTTTTTGTCATCATCAATAGAGGAGGGTGTGGGCTGAAGCACAAAGCTTTCCAAGTTGGCTACTGAGGTTGAAAGATCATTAAGTTTGCGCATCAACTTGGCTTTATCATTTTTCCTCTTCTTGTGCAGGAGCTCAAACTGATATTTTAAATATTTCATAATGTCTTGGGCATCAGTAGCCTTCAGTTTGGGCTCCTCAGGTCTTCTTCTTACCTCAAATTCCTCCTGTCCGGTAAAGGAATGTAATTCCACCATAGGAGTGGCTGTTGAGTGTTCTTCAATAGGTGAGAATGTGGATCCCATAACCAAAGGTTGGTGCTGACCTATAGAATCAAGGGGGCCAGAATGGGGACCCTGTAAAACTTCCTGGTGTATGAAAGGTTTATTGACAGGTCGTGCGAGAGTGTGTAAGAATGGAAGAGAAGAATGACCAAAGTCGTGAGGTATGGTAGTGGGTTGAGCTAGGCTTAGTGGTGAGGAGGAGGGTATTAGACCCTGGGGATTGGTCAATATTTCAATGTTACCTTCATGGGGCTGTGAAGGCACATAAGTAGGCTCTCCCATGGCACCAGTAGGTATGGGCTAAATAGACACCATACCCGGTATAGGCTTAAGGGTTGAACTGAGCCTAGAGGTTGGCACCTTAAGAGAAGGTGTCTCCCCCTCAGCTCCTGCCAGTGGAGGTATCAATGTGATATCAGCTCCTGAGTCCTTTTGAGGTGAAGAACCACCTTTGGCAGACTTTCTAGTATAGGTGTACGATATATCCTTGGAAGCAGTGGTTTGACCAAGGTTGGCTATAGATTGTAAGAAAGATGGAGAATTTTGAGGTGGGGGAGAGGGGTTAGACTGAATTGGGCCGGACTCGGTCTTATCTCCCAATTTTGGAGGTAGAGAAGTAAAAGAGAGAGAAGGAGATAAGGAATGCGAAAGTATACCTGCTGCACTTAGCAGTGGAGACTCAGAGCTAGGAAACAGACTCCTTTACTCAGAACTCGAAGTGGTGGAGGAAATTCTTTTAGCACGGGGTCTGAGTTGAGTCCTAGGTTGATCAGCTTGGGAGGGCTCAGCCTCAGAACCAACACCGTCATCCACTTCTTCCGCGGCTTCCTCCTCTGTCTCAGCTTCACTTGACTCAGGAGTCGGAAGATGTACATACACCCTCATCTGAGCACTCATTGTAGGGTACTCAGGGAAAATATCATGGGTGAACATTCTGTAGCTGAGAACAGGAGTAGGGATTGACTCATATTGGGCAGTATATCTTCTACCCAACCTGTCCTCGATCACCATGGATATAAATCTTACGAAAGGCACAATGATGTCTCTTATGTTCTTGCTTACTAATGACTTGAGTGCCTCAAAGATTAACTCAGTGTAATCCAATCGTCGATCATAAAATATGTTGTATAACATTTGCATTTCAAAGTCATTGACATTATCCAGCCACCCACCTTGTATACAAGGGAACGAACGACAGTGAATACCATAAATCACCATGCCGTCTAGAAAACAGATTTTCGTATTACGCCAATAACTTGAGGATGACCAATTAAGAGTAAAACGCTTCGTGATGTTTCCCTAGAAACCGTTGCCTCATACTGATTATGAACAGGGAGATGTAGAATTCGTGGAGACAATTTGCATCCACTTCTAATGCCACTTGTCCACTTAGGACTGTACCCTGTATGACCGGTTGAGTTGCATCTAGTTTACATGTGTACCAGAATTTCGTGAGAAGTTGAGGGATGAGCACAGCAGGACCATGAAGAAATGCATGTGCTAGGGGTCCCTTGCGAATGTAGGAGACCCACTCCTCATATCCTCTGCCAATTTTGGATTTCGGAATGTCGATACAGGCGACAACATTGTTTTGTTTGTAGGTGGGGAGTGCGTTGTTCTTGAAACTGCCACCACGGATCATTTGTTCAGTTAGACGTACTATATTGTTGGACTTACCATCTGTTAGGACTAACCTAGACATGTGGAACTGACCACATTTTAGAACGGAGTACTCAGCTTATCTTGAGTGTTCAGCTTAGATGTAGCACTCAGCTCAGATTGAGCACTCAGCTCAGATGGAGCACTCAACTCAGTTTGAGCACTTAGCTCGGATTGACACCTAGTCAAATGTAGCAGTTAGCAAAAATTAAACAAAGATAAAGAATGGAACATACCAATTAAGGGTTGAGCATGCCAAGCTTGCCAAGTAGAGTTGTAAATCTTGTGCCTTCAATTGGTTTAGTGAAGATATCTGCAAGCTGATCTTCAGTCTCAATGAAGACTAACTCTATCTTTCCCTTTTCTACAATATCTCTGATGAAGTGATGTATTATCTCAATGTGTTTGTTTCTTGAGTGAAACACTGGGTTATGTGTAATGGCAATAGCACTTTGATTGTCACAAAATATGGGATTCTTTGAATAATACAAATCAAAGTCCCTAAGCTGATGTTGCATGCACAATATTTTAGCACAACGGCTCCCTGCAGCCACATACTCAGCTTCAGCTGTGGAAATTGCCACTGAGTTTTGTTTCTTGCTTGTCCAGCTAACTAATTTTCCACCCAAAAGTTGACATCCTCCAGTAGTACTCTTTCTATCTAGACCACATCCTGCAAAGTTTGAATCTGAGTACCCTATCAGCTCAAATCCTGATCCTTTGGGATACCACAAACCTAAATTTGGTGTTCCCTTCACATATTTGAGTATTCTTTTAACAGCTAGCAAGTGTGATTCCTTTGCATCAGCTTGATATCGTGCACAAACACATGTAGCAAACATTATATCATGTCTGCTTGTTGTTAAATAGAGTAATGAACCTATCATTCCTTTATATGTAGTCTAACATACAGATTTTCCATCAATGTCCTTATGTAGCTTGACATTATGTAACATTGGAGACTTTGCGGGATGGCTTAAGTCTAGTCCATATTTCTTAATCAGATCAAAGACATACTTGCTCTGATTAATAAATATACCATCTTCTTTCTGATAGATTTGAAGTCCCAAAAAGTAAGTCATCTCACCCATCATACTCATTCTGTATTGATTAGACATTATCTTAGAGAACCAATCACACAGACCTTGGTTTGTTGAACCAAAGATAATGTCATCCACATAGATTTAAACTAGAATGACATGTCCTCTGCTCTTTCTTATGAATTGAGTTTTGTCAATGCTTCCTCTAACAAAATCATTTGAGAGCAAATAGCTGGATAGTGTATCTTACCAGACTCGTGGAGCTTGCTTGAGTCTATACTGAGCCTTGTCTATCTTATAGACATAATCTGGATGTTTAGAATCGATAAAACCAGGGGGGTTGTTTCACATAGACCTCTTCCTATAGTGCTCCATTTAGGAATGTACTTTTAACATCCATTTGATACCCTTTAAAGTTATTGAAGGCTGCATAGGCTAGAAACAACCTTATAGCTTCAATCCTTGCAACAGGGGCAAAGGTCTCATCATAATCAATACCTTCTTCTTGTCGATACCCCTGAGCTACTAGCCTTGCCTTGTTTATTATCACTACTCCATCCTTATCCATTTTATTTCTATAGACCCACTTAGTTCCTACAATTTTTTTTCATTTAGGGGCAGGGACAAGGGTCCAGACTTTGTTTATTTGAAATTCTGTCAGCTCCTCTTGCATAGCTTCAATCCAATCTTGATCTTTTAGAGTCTCTTCAGTCATCTTTGGTTCCATTTGAGATAGAAAACTAGAGTAGGCAACATAGTTTGCATTTGCCTTGGATCTAGTTAACACACCATCTTCACTGTTCCCAATGATATCATCAAGAGGATGATCTTTTAATACTTTGAAAGTTGTAGTGGGAGACTGAGGTTCTGGGTCTGAGTCTGAGCAGTGTCTATCAGGTTGAATAGGACTTAATTCTTCAGTCTGAGTATGAATTGAAAGATCACTCAGATCTTCAATCTGACTTATACCTGATGATTCACCAAGATTTTCAGGCTGATTTTCTTCAATATTGATATTTTCTTTTGAGGATGCACATTTGTCAGATTTACCACCATTATCATCATCAGAATCATCCATAACATACATGGGATTTGATGTGAGATCTTCTCTACTCCTCTCAAGCTCACTCAGACTAACTGGGTCAGCTTGAGTTCTGTAGGATACATCAATACTTGTCTCATCAAACGTAACATGTACTGACTCTTCAATTACCTTCCTTTTAAGATTAAAAACTCTGTAAGCTTTGGAGATTGAAAAATATTGAACAAATATACCTTGATCAGCTTTGGGTTCCAACTTATGGAGCTGATCTCTTTGGTTTAGCACATAGCATGTTGAACCAAAGATGTGGAAGTATCCAATGTTGGGTTTTCTGCCATGATACATCTCGTAAGGTGTTTTGCCATGTCTTTTAACTATTATAGATCTATTATGGGTATAGCAGGTTGTACTTACAGCTTCTGCCTAGAAGCTCAACTTGAGCTTTGCTTCACATAGCATGGTTCTGGCAGCTTCAATTAAGGTTCTATTTCTCCTTTCAGCAACTCCATTTTGTTGTGGAGTTCTTTCAGATGAGAAAATTTGGATAATTCCCTTTTCTTCACAAAAGCCTTCAAGGGTTGAGTTCCTAAACTCTGTCCCATGTTCACTCCTGAGCTGCTTAATAGACTTACCCTTTTGCAACTCTTCTTGTCTTATGAAGCTGATTAACACATTTGCATCTTCACTTTTGGCTTTTAAGAAGACTACCCAAGTGAATCTTGTGAACTCATCAGCAATCACTAGAGTATACTTTTTGCCACTTTGGCTTGGGGTGCTTATAGGTCCAAATAAGTCCAAATGCAACATATGCAATGGTTCGGTAATTGAAAAATTCTGCTTGGACTTGAAGGATCCCTTATGATGTTTTCCCATTTCACAAGCTGAGCAGAGTTTGTCTTTAGCAAATGTGATCTTAGGCAGACCAGAGACTAACTCTTTGCTAGACAATTTGTTAAAATATTTAAAATTTAGATGTGATTGTCTCTTGCGCCATAACCAACTCAGCTTGGGAGTTAAGTCAGAATACAAATAGGTTTCAGTTGAAGTATCTGTGGAGCTGAGATCTAACAAATAGATATCTCTCTCTCTTTTCGCCATAAGTATTGGTTTTCCCTTCTTATCATAAATTGTTCCTGCATGCTTTCTGAAGGTGACTTCATAATCCTCGTCACACAATTGACTGATACTTATTAGATTGTGTTTAAGGCCTTCAATATATGCTACCTTTTTTAAAGTGACTTTTCCAGCTGTTATCTTTCCATAACCTTTAGTCCTTCCTTGAGAATTATCCCCAAATGTCACCGTGGGTCCTTCATTAATTTGGAATTCACTTAGAATCTCTTTACTTCCTGTCATGTGCCTTGAGCATCTACTGTCTAGGGACCACTTGTAGGAGCCCTGCACATGATCAACTAAACATATTAGTTTCTTTTTGGAACCCACTATTTGGTAGGTTCTGAGGATAAGCACTTAGCTGATCCTTTAGAGTTTGACTGATCAGCTCTAACAGATTCTGGGTCAGTTTTGGACTGATCATCCTTTATGTTTTCAAGTCTAAGATTAGTACTTACACAATCTTTTGCCTTATGACCTCTATCACCACACTTATAGCATTTTCTTCTAAAGATGGGTGTTTGGGTGATTTCTTTGAGTTTTCCAACATTAAATTTGGATTCAGTTTTAGGGTCATAAGATGTGGATAACCTTTGAATTATTTTAGACAGTTTGTCTACTTGATTTTCACTGACTTTGGACTTACCTTTGTCAGCTTTATGGTTACCCTTATTTGGTGAAGTCTGACTTACAGACAACTTTCTGTTCTTAGACATCCTTTCATACTTGGCTTGTGAATTATGTCTTTTTGAGTTGACGTGAGTTATTCTGTCAAAGACAGTTGTTCTCACAGGATTGTAATCCAATCTTTTAAAAATTGACTTATAGTTTCTGTTGGATCTGGAACATTCAGCTTGTGGTTTGTATGAATAACCTCGGGAGTTTGGGTTGGTCTCACAAACTTAATGGTTTTGACCTGTTTTCCATCCTTGTTCCTTAAAAATGTTTTTTGGAGTATATCATCTGATTTCATCGTTTTGTCTACAAGACTGACTTGTTCTTCGATGATTTCATCATCAGCAGCACTATAATCTCCCCCTAGCACTGCTTTTACTTGATTTGGTATTTGCTGGTTAATACATTTTTCTGCTTCTCTTGATGAGTTACACCAAGATTCACAGATCTTTCTTAAATTGTCAGCTTGATCTTTTGATTCTTGTAGTTCTTCACTTAGAAGTTTATTTATGTGAAGCTAACATTCATAATGACTTTGAGTCTTTTTACCAACATTTAAGAGAGTTTCAGAGTGTTTAAGTTCATCTTTTAATTTTGAAATTTCAGTTTTCAAACTAGATTGAACTGTGAGAGAGGTTTTGAAGTCATTCAACAAATAGTTAAACATTAGACATTTTTGTTCATCAATGTAAGAGCTAAAGTTATTTACCTTATACATTGAGGCAGGATCCCAGTTGCTGGTTTGTTTACTCACCTTAGCCGTTTTTGCTAGATCCTCACCAAAGGAACTGTCTTCTAACTCATAGTCAACTTGTTCCTCTTCATCCTTAATGGACAACAAACACCTATTTGGCTCATCATCATCTAAAGTAGATGATTCAGTATCCCAAGTCTCAGCAAGAAGACCTTTGGTGTTTTCATCTGGCTTGCCTTTGAGTCTTTGATATTTCTTTTTATATTTATCAGCTCTGTAGGCATTTTTGTCAGCTACTAAAGCTGATTCTCCCTTTTTAGCTCTGCACTCTGCAACTATGTGTCATATCCTCTAACAGTTAGAGCACTTAACTTTCTTAGGATCAAAAGTAGACTTACCACTTTTGCCTCTGTCAGGTTGACCCCTTCCTCTTCTGAACTTTCTAAAGTTTCATGCTAACATTGCCATTTGTTCAGTAAGAACATCCATTTCTTCATCATCTGAACCTGAGTTAAGACTTAATTCCTCAGATTCAGATTCAGAGTCAGTCTTAGCTTGAGAATTTTTAGATCCCTTCTTCTTCTTTTCTGCAATTAATGCAGATCCAGCATTATTTATAGATTCTTTTGGTTGTTGCTGGGCCACATTCTTCTGTTCTATGATCTGTTGATGATTTAGAAGGAAACCATAGATAGATCTGAGATCATATTTTCCAAAAGTTCCTCCAGCATGAAGTGCAATGGTGATCTCATTGAATTGTTCTGGTAACACATCCAAGAACTTGAGTACCAACTCATTCTCATCCTTCTTGACACCTACCAAGAGCAGATCATTTATCAAGCATTGAAATCTAGTAAACAAAACTGCCAGAGTTTCATTCTTTTTGGTAAAGAAAGTCTTAAAAGAACGACTCAGATTTGTCTTCTTATTTTGCTTGACCAAGTCAGTGCCTTCATACTTAACACTGAGAGTATCCCACATCTCTTTTGCAGTTTAGCACCCAACCACAGTATGCAGAAGAGGATTTGTCAAAGCATTTGCTATAATGCTTTGTGCCTTGTCATCAAGGTTGAACAGTTTACCATCTTCCTCAGTCCAAGATGCTTCAGGCTTGGGAGTTTCTCCAGAGGAAACAGTTTTGTCTGTGGGGGTTGAATATACTTTAAGCAAATAATCAAATTAATCAAACGTATAATCAATAATCAAACATAACAATAACTATTATCACTCTCTAATCAAATCAACAGGATGATTTGAGATTACACTGATTAAAAACTCAACTATCTCTAAACACTCTTGAATCACAAACTAATTGATGATCGAACTTCTTGTTAAAACTGATTAACAAGAACTCTTGAAAAACTCTCTCGAACTTTGAACTTACAAAGTGATCGCACCACACGCGTATCAAGTATCACGAACACACATACGTTTTGCAACTTATGCAGTAATCGTTGTGAATCACGTATTCTCGTCTTCGTGTTCGTATGTGTCCATGTACGTATCTTCGTAACCCATAAGAAGGTTTATACTAATACTTGATATGTCTACGAATAAATCACAGTTTAAAGATAGAACTTATCTTTTCTTTAAAACCGTAACAAACTCTTAAATTAGAACATATCTAACTAATTCCGTTTGAGATTTCTATCCAACTAATAGATAGTTTAAATTAGGTTCAGATATCCTAATTTAAATGTCGTAAATATGGAGAGTTTATAACAGAATTTAGAACTAACTTAAATTCTTGACCTGACTTCTGACGCTGAGCTGAATCACTCAGTCTTGACCTTGTTAAGCTGAGTTCTTGAATCTTGGGTTCTTGAATCTTCAAGTCTTCAAGTCTTCACTCTTAAAACCTACCTCAGCTTAGAAGTCACTGAGTTATCTAGTACTTACATAGAAAACTTTATATCTATTTATACGCTGACTACTCAGCCTAAGCTGACTAGTCAGTCTATAACACACTTACATAATTCCTAACTCTTAACCTATGTAACACCCAAGGTTCAAAATCCCTAAATTATTATTTAATAGAAAGTGTTAGATATTATTGTAAGTTGCCTTTATGAGATTAGATATGTTTATAAAACTAGAGGGGCCAAAATTGTCATTTTATAAGTTAAAATAGTGCAGGGACCATATGTGCAATAAACCTAAACTTATAGATATACATGGCATTAACTTGAACATGGACTTCTTTTACCACAAACACACAAACACAGCTGCATAATTCTTGTTCCTGGCAATTTTGAGGCATAAACACAACAACATCATCATCTTATTAGCTTCTAGCAAGCTCACATATTAGAGGTACGAAGTTCTTGAATTGGTTGTTGTGTTCTTAGCTTTCTTATGGGTCAAAGATTGATCACAAGGACCAAATCTTGTTAATTTATAGTTTGATATGTTATATAGGTGTTATGGGTGTAGGAAAACACCCTATATCTGTTTATAGAATGTTTAGAATTGAGTTTTATTGATTTTGGCCGGAAATATAGTTTCTGTCGGTCAGAACTGTGCAGACCAGGGGAGGGCACGGGCATACCCAAGGAGGGTACGGGCGTGCCTTTTGCCCCGTGGCAAACCCTAGTTCTTTAGGTACCCCCGTGCTTTCAGGCATAGGCACGGGTGTACCTTAGCAAGGCATGGGCGTGACTGCAGGATAGGCACACCCATGCCAGAGGAGAGTTTAAACCGTGCCTAGGTTGCAGGCACGGGTGTGCCTTTGAAAGGTACGGCCGTGCCTTATCCCTGTTCAGTTTAGTTTGGTCCTCTAGCATATAAATTAATGTTTATACTATCAATATTACATTGTAGAGGCTAATTGTGGACCTAATCTCTGAATCATACTCAATTGTGGATCATATCATATCATAGGTAAACATAAGGTGAGTCTTCTAGACTTCACTTCATATCTGCAGCATGTATGCTATTATATCAGATTACAGACATGTAATGTTATTCATATGTGTATATAAACCAAACTGCTATGTGAAGTAAGGTTCAAAGGTGATATAGTATTGTTACAAAGGTGGTTGCCCTGGGTCTAGAACCAGTGGCTAGCATTTATTATCTGACATACGTGTACTATCTTTATATGATTCTATACGTGTGTTTATAGGATGTTTAGTTTGGAATACTCACTAAGCTCTTGTAGCTTATCAGATACTGTTTTTAAAACTTTTGCAGGACGCAGAAAGGATAAGGGCAAGGCTCCTGTTTGACTGCTTTTGATTACTCTTTTGAAGCAACTTAACGCCCAGTTCTGTAAATATTTGTCTTTCGAAGTACACAAAGCATGTACTCGTATATATATCTTTTGGCAGTACCTGGTTTTGTATTAAAATGCTTCCGCGTATGTTTTAAACTGAAGGTGTATTTTATAAATGAGTTTTATTTAATATTGTTTTACTTTTGAAAATTGGGGCGTTACAACTTGGTATCAGAGCCACGGTTTGAGGGATCTGGGTTGTGTGAAGAACAGTCTGGACTTGAACCATGGGTTTGAAAAATTTTCGTCAAACTGGAGGCCTGCTACTTGCCGCTTAATGAGTATACTAACAATTGATATCTATTATGTGTGTTACATGAAGATTATACATGAATACTTGAGTAGTTAAAGATTGACATGTTATATGTGGAATCTTTATGAATTACATGATTATGTTATCTTATATACATGATACTTGGCCTAAGTCTGTGAATCGGGACTTTTCGTGATAAAGTTAAGATCGAATATGTGTAGTGTGTTTAGAATAATATAGGGCCCATATTATTACAAACACATGATACATGTTAGAACTTAATGAAATCATGAAGATTCTTGTGAATCAGGTGAGGGGTACTTGTTAGAAGATAGTGTACCTAAGAATGTAAGTATGAAGAGAATGCCTTAGTATGTTTAGAATACTTTGGTTTTAAAGATAAGGTATACTGAGTTGATAGATATATGAGTATATAATTGATAGAGGGTGGTGTGATAAAGCTACCATTTTACCTTAACGCTTTATCTATACTATCAGGATGGTTAACACGAGAGGATCTTGCGCAGCAATTAGGCCCGAGGGTGGTCCTAGTCATAGACCCGAGGGTGTAGAAACCAGTGTTACTAGTGGTCAGATTCCTATTAAAGCCCCTGATCTCAATGAAAGGGTGGTAGAACCTACTATACAAGAGATCGTTGCCCGGGAAATTGGCAAGGCGATGGAACAAAGTATTCCTTTCATTGTTACACAAGTAGTTGAGTAGATGAAGGAACAGTATCAAGCTATGATTAGACAGGAACTTACTACAAGGTTCGCTGCAGGTGGAGAAGGGTTTAACCCTCAACCACAAGTAATTATTCGTGATGCTCCAAAAGTGTGTTCGTTTAGAGACTTTTCTGCATGTCAACCCCCGTTGTTTCATGGGTCTACAGATCTGGTTATAAGCCACAGGTGGATCTCTGAGATAGAGGGTGCGTTTCATACATGCTCATGTGCACCTGAATTCAAAGTTAGATATGCAACCAATCAGATGCGCGGAGCGGCAAAAAATTGGTGGGATATGGAAATCAAACAGAGGGGTTATGCCGGGATTGAAACCATGACTTGCGAGGAATTCAAGTAGTTGGTTATTGAACAGTTCGATGCTCGATCCAAGATTGATAGGATTGTGGATGAATTTCATAGGTTGAAGCAGACGACAGAGACGGTTCCCGAGATCAATGCAAAGTTTTTGGAACAAGCACGTTTTTGTCCTGATTACGTGGCGAACGAAAAGATGAAGATGTACCGATACATGATGGTACTCAAACCTAGCATCAGAGAATTCATTGATGCCAGCAAACATCAGACAGTAAAGTCCATGATGGACGCGGCCAGAGCGAGGGAATTAGGGTTGGAAAGGCAGGATAAAGAAAAGAAGTCTGCAGAGAAAGCTGCACCAGTGTATAAGAAACAGAAGACTGAACAGTCTGAGAAGAAAGGAATGCAAAAAACCTACCCAATTTGCCCGACTTGCAAGAAACATCATTTGGGAGAATGCCGGTTTGGTCCTCCCACGTGTTACAAATGTGGGAAATCGGGTCACGCAGGGAAAGATTGTAGAACCCCACTGCGTGTGTGTTTCAACTGTTACCAGCCGGGTCATCAGAAATCAGAATGCCCAAAATTCTCTTCTAATGCACAGTCTACTGGATCTAAACCTACTCCAGCTCTGCCTCCACCACGAAGCTCAGGAGCAAAAGATATAAAGAGAGAGGATGCTCAGAAGCCGAAAGGAAGAGCTTTTCAGCTTACAGCTGAGGAAGCCAAAACTGAGCCTGATGTAGTTACAGGTACTTATCTTGTCAACAATTTGCCTGCACTTGTGCTATTTGATTCTGGTGCAAGTAAATCCTTCGTATCTATTTCTTTCTGCAAATATTTCAGTCATATATGTGAAAAGCTAGATTCTCCTCTTGAAGTTGAAATAGCTGATGATAAATCTGTAATTGTATCAGATGTGTATAAACATAATGTGCTAGAAATAGATACAGTTAGATTTCCTATAGAAGTTATACCCATGACTATGAGAGAATTCCAAGTAGTAGTTGGAATGGATTGGTTAGGTTATAACCAGGCTACCATTATGTGTGGGCAAAAGGTGATAAAAGTTCATACCCCAAGTGGGGAAGAACTATCTATATGTGGTGATAATAAAAAGGTAAAGTCATATGTGTGTTCGTGTCAAAAGCTCGAAAATATTTGTAGCGTGGGTATACAGCTTTCCTAGCTCATGTGATAGATACAAAATTAGAAAAGAGGCAGATGAGTCTTGAAGATGTGAAAACAGTGTGTGAGTATCCTGATGTATTTCCTGAAGATTTACCTGGGTTACCGCCAGATAGACAGGTTGAGTTCAGAATCGACTTAGTACCTGGAGCTTCACCAGTTGCAAGGGCTCCATACAGACTTGCTCCACCAGAGATGCAGGAGTTAATGAAGCAACTTCAGGAACTGCTAGACAAAGGGTTCATTAGACCCAGTAGTTCACCCTGGGGTGCTCCAATCTTATTTGTCAAAAAGAAGGATGGTACTTTTCGCATGTGCATTGATTACCGTGAACTTAATAAAATGACCATCAAGAACAAATATCCTTTACCCAGGATAGACGACTTGTTCGATAAGTTGCAAGGAGCATCGTGGTTCTCAAAAATCGACTTAAGGTCGGGGTATCATCAGTTAAAGATCAAGAAAGAAGATATTCCTAAAACCGCGTTCAAAACTCGATACGGGCATTTTGAGTTTGTGGTGATGCCGTTTGGTCTTACGAATGCACCAGCAACATTTATGGATCTGATGAACAGAGTTTGTAGACCAATGCTAGACAAATCGGTGATTGTGTTTATTGACGATATCCTTATTTATTCAAAGAATCCGGTGGATCATGAAAAACATCTCAAAGAGGTTTTGGAAATTTTGAGTAGAGAACGGTTATATGCCAAATTCTCTAAATGTGAATTTTGGATCCAGGAAGTACAATTTCTGGGTCATCTAATTAATCAAAGTGGAATTAAAGTAGATCCTGCGAAGGTAGAGGCTGTGATGAAGTAGGAAACACCAAAGGACCCTACTGAAATTCGAAGTTTTCTAGGATTGGTAGGTTATTACAGGAGATTCATTCAGAACTTTTCAAAAACTGCCGTTCCTTTGACTCAACAGACGAAAAAGAATGTTGAATTTGTGTGGGGAAGCGAACAACAGTCAGCTTTCTCAACTCTCAAGAAGAAGTTGTGTGAGGCGCCAGTTCTTGCATTACCTGAAGGGGTTGAAGATATGGTGGTATTTTGTGACGCTTCATATCGTGGACTGGGTTGTGTTTTGATGTAGAAAGGTAGAGTTACTGCTTATGCTTCACGGCAGTTGAAGTCACATGAAAGTAATTACCCAACACATGATTTGGAGTTAGCAGCGGTGGTGTTTGCACTTATGATTTGGAGACACTATCTGTATGGTGTGAGATTTGCTATTTACACTGATCATGAAAGTTTAAAGTATTTCAAGGATCAGAAGAATCTCAATATGAGGCAGAGGCGTTGGCTGGAATTACTAAAAGATTATGATTGTGATATTCTTTACCATCCAGGAAAAGCAAATGTGGTAGCGGACGCTTTAAGCAGAAAGTCAGGAACAGTTCTGGTGAAGAATCAAACTTTAAAGATGACTGTTACTACGCCTATTAAAGGGCAGGTAGCCAACTTTATTAAAGACACTCATGATGTTTGGACCTGTTATGGTCGTATATGGGTATCGGTTTATGGTGATGCATGCCAGATACTTCTTAGTGAAGCTCATAAATCCAGATTTTCTATTCATCCAGGAGCTACAAAAATGTACAAAGATCTAAAGGTTGATTATTGGTGGCCAGGCATGAAACGTGATGTAGCAAAGTATGTTGAAAAATGTCTTACGTGCTTACAAGTGAAAGCTGAACATCAGAAACCTCACGGGAAGTTACAGCCCTTAGAAATTCCAGTTTGGAAATGGGAAAACATTACAATGGACCTGATTACCAAATTACCAAAAACCCCACGCGGTTATGATGCAATATGGGTAATTGTAGACAGGTTAACTAAAAGTGCTCATTTTATTCCCATCAAGGAGACCTATCCTTCAGAAAGATTGGCAGATATATATGTGAAAGAAATTGTGACTCGTCATGGCGTGCCAGTTTCATACAACAACAGTTATCATTCCAGTATTGGGATGCCACCGTATGAGATTCTATATGGTAGGAAGTGTAGAACTCCGGTATGCTGGGGTGAAATGGGTCAGAAAGAGTTGGGTAGTACAAAAGTGGTACAGCGAACCACTGAACAAATACAAATTATCAGAGATAAATTGTGTTAGTCCCAGATTGAGTACGCAACAACAAATGTTTGTAGAAGGGGGGGTTGAATACAAACATTAGCTTTTAAAAATTAAAGACACACTTATATACTTTTATATAATTCTTATTGATATGAATCAAGAATTACATGTACTAGAAGCGGAAATTCTAAGTACAATAAAACGTGGCAATCAATTTGTCTAACACATAGACAAGCTAACTCTAAAACAACTAATGTATTTAGAGTGTTCAACAGATGAACAAGTTTGATTCCACACAATGCTTATACTCTACGAAATTTCTCAACTAATGAGATTTTCTTTTTGTGTAGTAGAGACTTCACTTTGTTGTGTTGTGTAGTATTCTCTATTTGCATGTCCACCATGCATGAGTATATATAGAAGTCTTGGTGGATCCAGTTGCATGAAGGTAAGAGACCAAGAGGATGTGGAAATATAATATTTTAATTGTAAAGGTAGTGGGTGAAAAGTAAAGTTACTTTAATCAATTGTATGATAAAAGTAATTGTACTTTTCTGCAAAAGTGCAACCCATTCACAATATAAAATATTAAAGTCCACATCTACTGTTGTGTAGAAGTATCTTTCCCTTTCCATGATTGTACTTTAATCAACACCATGCTTCTGATTGATTTGACTTTACCAAGTATGGGATTGCCAGCCATACTTAGTTGCTTGAACAAATCTTCAAGATCTTCGTCTGTTTGAGGTATCAATATCCTTTTCCAGAGGATAAGATCAAACCTTTTTGTCTCATACATGATCCAAAAAGTGCATTCTACTTTTACAAACAAAGATCTAAGGCATAATAGAACAACACATGTTCTGCCTTTTACATATGACTTACAATCTGAAAAGATAGAGTAGATGTGACATTTTTCACGACTCAGCTAACAGATTGTACAAGGAACTCTCATATTCACTACTCAGTTGACAAAATATATCAGTTGATCACTTTTTGCTAGGACTCAGTTGACACATATTGCTCAGCTAATCATATAGATGCTCAGCTGATCAATAGTAAGCTTAGGAGGACATAATGCTCATGTATTTGTATGATCAGTTGATCAAGAATGCTCAGCTGATCAATCAAATACATCAGTTTATAAGGGGAGATGACTTGTGTAAAGAAAGAATTACTTAGCTGATGCTATGGGCCTTAGCTGATCCAATTGTTCACTCAGCTAATAGAGTAGGTACTCAGCTGATCAAATTCTTCACTCAGCTGATCACTTTCTTCACTCAGCTGATCAAACTGTTTACTCAGCTGATGGAACATTTTAATCAGCTGATCAACAAATTTGCTCAGCTGATAGACTGTTTTCCTCAGCTGATGGTCTTCTTTACTTGTTTTCTTCATCTGATGCTCCTTGGCTGATATCTTTTGGCTAATACTTTGAGTAGGATCTGATGCTCAGCTGATGGCTTATTTTCCTCAGCTGATGGTTCCATACATAGTATATTTTTACATAAACTGATTCAAACAACACATGTTTGAATTCTTTCTAAGTCATACTGAATGTAGGGTTTGGTTATCATCAAATCCTATGTTTTAGGATAGGCAGAGTTGATTATTAGGGTGAAGTGATTATCTCCCCAACAATTTCCCCCTATTTGATGATGACAAAACCTTTTTCTTTTTGAAGAATCAGTTTGACTTCGAATTACAAAAGATTTAAACTTTTAAATACATTTGGCTACCTAACTATCTGTTTTTGGTAGCTCTTTTTATTTGAACCTTGTTCCGTTTTTGGTTTCTTTTCTAATGTTCCATTTTGTTAGGTTTTTGTGGAATCTTTTTCTGTGTTGTACCATTTTGTCTGTTTTTGTGGTATCTTTTCATTTTTTCATTTTTATATGCTTATGATTTTCTGATATACATAAACATCACTTGAAATAACAGAATAAAGAAATGTACATAAGTGATTACATAGATAGACTACTAACTAACAATTCTATAATGTACAATCAACTAAATAACAACAAAATCTTCAGAGTTAGAATAATCATCCCACCATGGTTCTTCTTTAACTTCAAAATCTTTGGCATGGGGATCAGCTTCAGCTAAGACTTCACATTGGGCTTGAACAATGGCTTCAAAGTTTTCATTTCCAGTTCTGCCTCTTGTAGATATCCTTAGCCCAAATAGAAACTTCTTGCTAGCTTTAAGGATTTCAAACTGTCTAAAAAACCACCATGTGCCAGCTCTGTCCAAAAAGAATATACCTTCAATAGGCATAATTATAAACTTGTACAACTCAGGAGTGATGTTCAGTGGAAGAGATGTGTTGAGATCCTCAAAATCTGATAGGAATTCATGCTGGGGTAGTACCTCTCTTAGCTCAAATGGTTTGAAGGGCTTGGAGCCTTTCTTATGAAGATTATCAACTGTGTGCACATGCCTGTAATAGTCATATGGAGTGAAGGCCCTTTGTGACATAGCTAGAGCTATCCAATTCTGAATTTTCTGAATGGATTGAACTTTGAGCTTTGACTTGGATTTGAAGAGAAGGTACATGATCTCAACTAACTCTGTGAACCCATATATGTGACACCTCTCATAGGATACAACTTCACAGTTGTTGAAGTTGTTCTGTCTTATTGCTTCGAGGTAGGGTTCACCATCACCTTTATGGACTGTGGCTCTTGTTATTGGAGTTAGTTCTGTTCTGTTTCTCAGAATATTGATTCTTTCTCTGAAGCTTTGAAGTCTTTGTTGACTTAGTTTGATGGGAGCAGATAAATCAAGGTTGAAGTGGGTTTTGATGGCATCAGCATGGGATCTAGCTTTGAGTAGTTCAGCCTGAGATTTTTCCCTTGCCAATGTGTGTTGAGCAGCAGCTTGATTTTGACTTTGTTCTTGCTCTTGCTGATATGCTAGCTCTTTGGCTTGGTAGATTTCCTCAACTAAAACACCCAATGCTTGAGCCATTTGAGCATTTTCCCTTTCTTCCTTTTCTTTAAGAGCAAGCTCCCTTTTCATTTGAGCATCTGCTTCAACTTGCTCATCTGTTATCTTTTGTTTGCCTTTATCCTTAGGAGCAGAAGTTGAAGCCTTTTGGACTGATGGGGTAGATTGGACTGGTGGAGTAGATGGCTTAGGGCTTTGTCTTCTTCTTCTGAGGATGTCAGAAAGTGGAGTATCATCCTCATCATCAGAATCAGACTCTATGTTGATTTGTGGAGAGCGACCCTCAGCAACTTTTCTTTTAGGCATTGGCCTGTTTGCCATCCTTTTCAGCCTTTTCGGAAACCTTTGCTCCCCCTCAGAAGATGCTTTTCTTTTAATGGGTGATGAAGCTGTTGCTTTAGGTGCTTCCTGCTGCATGATTGGTGGCTGTTTCAGCATAGACAGCATCAATATCCTCTGAGTCAAGATCATCCTCCCTGGAAGAACTTGAGAATTTCTCCCCCTTTTTGGCATCATCAAAAGGAGGAGGGGAGTCACCCGCTGCAGGCTTATGGGATGGGGTAGGGGCAGGGGTAGGAGTATGGGTGGAGGAAGGAGTAGAGGCAATTTTAGAGAGCTGAAGGGAGAGGTCATCCTTGAGATCTTTGATAGCTTTCCACAATGAGAGATGACTCATTCTGGATTGTTCTGTTAAGGTTTCTATGTCATCAAGGATGCCTTTGAGAAAAGAAGGCATAGGGAGTAGTTGTTCAGGAATGGGTACAGAAATGTTGGGGTTTATTGGGCGTAGGGTTTGGAGTTGGGGTAGGAGGTTGGATATGGTTTGGTTTAGGGTAGAGATGGTAGATTGAGGTAGGCTGGGAATTTGTGGTTGAGAGGGAAGAAGGGTAGAAAGATGGTCTATTTTGGTTAGGAGGGGTATAAGATCAATGGGTGCAGGGGAGGGTTGGGGTGGGGTCTTGAGGAGTTCAATGTCGTTTGCAAGTCTAGACAGTTAAGTAGAGGTTTGGGTTTGGAAGGCTTGGAAGGTTTGGGTTAGGTGATCAATGTTCTGGTTTATGGTTTGGATAAGGGTAAGGTTTGTGGTTTGGGTAGATATGGATGGGGTAGAGGTGGAAGGAGTAGATAGAGGTTCAAAGAACTTGGGTAAGGTTTGTGTCCCCTCATTTGAGCCTTGGTGTATAAGCTCAAATTCATTGGGAAAGAGAGTTGAGCCCTGTGCAAGTGGTTGGTTTGTACCACTAGCATTGGCAGGCTGTGCAAGTGTAAGAATTGAATGAATAATAGGTTCAAGGTAAGTGGACTGAGTGTGGGATGCACTCAATAACAGGGAATCCCTTGTTGGATCCACATTCTGTTAGGAGAATGTAGATGGTATAGGCTGACTCAATTATGGGATAGACACAGTGTGACCTTGGGTTGAGGTCTGTCTTTCAATGAGATCAACCTTTTGGGAGGTTGTCTCAGCTAACGGTTTAAGTCCCATTTTTACAGATGTATCCTGTTGTGAGGATACATCCACTGGCTGAAAGGTTGCGACATCCAATTGCTCCCCCTCAACATGAGGAAGGGTAATTGGAGTTGAGGTCAGAGGTGTGGATTGCACTCCCTCAAAGTGCTCATAATGAGTCACTTCTGGTGACCTTGTATATATGGGGCTATGGATAGGAGTAGAACTACTGACCACAGGAGGTTCACTGGAGCTTGGCTGTTGGAGTGGTGTTTGGACTGGAGATGAGGATGGGCTATCAAAGGTTGGGACCACCATTTGAATATCCTCAGAGGTGGAATCAGTATTATCCATACCTTGGGACATGATGTGCCTACTTCTGTCAATGAGCTCCAGAAGTTGCTCAGAGATCTTTTGTTCTTGGGCATCACCATCATCACCAAGAGGACTTAGTTCCATTGGACTGGGAGGAGCATAATCACCAGCATCACCATCACCAGCATCATCATCTTCATCCTTAGAGCCGGTGTGGCTTTCATCAGCATCATCATAACCATAATTATCATCATCATTTTCATCACCATCATTATCATCTGCATTATCATTTGTAGCATCTATCAGCTCTTGCATTTGGGCAGTGATTGGAGGACCTCTGTTTGCCTTTAAGAAAATGAATATCTTTTCACCCATGGAAGGGACAGGTATATGCTCAAGATGTTCTGTTAAGCCCACATAATCATCCTCTCCAATCTCCCTCATAGCTATCAGGCTCAATAGTCTAATGTAGGGCACCTGCGACCTTGATGATTTCTTGTTGGTGCTCTGGGTGATTTTATCAATAAGGTCCGAAAATATCACTTGAGCAAAGTTGATATTTACCCCGAAGACTAGGGCATAGAGCACCAGAAGCTCGGTTTGGTTGATGAGATGATGGCTTCCAGATTTAAGACCGAAGCAACGTATGACCACGTTGGCCAAATACTTCCATGGATGAGCGAGAGCAAAGACCTTGACTTGACCATGCACTACAGGTTCATTGTAGCCGATGGTGTCTAAAACGGTTTGAACTTCTGCTCTAGAGGGAAAAGCGGTGTACGGTGGGAAGTTAGGAATAGCAGAGGCTTCACGAAGGGTTTCGGTGGTGATCTGGAGATGATAGTTTCCTTGGGCTAGGGTGTAGTGGATGGTGTTGGTGTTTAGGTTATAGGTTGCGGAGTACCATAGTTCACCGATAATGGTACGGTAAATGTAGTGTGGATCAGCGGTGAGACTTTCAAACAGGGGATGGGCTTGAAGGAACTGAACCATTGGTTCATAACCTTGGTTTTCTCACGAGGCAGGGATGGTGGTGTAAAGAAGAATGTTGTTGGGAGTTATATTCATCGGTTGATTGGGTGCAACATTCTCACCAGGGTTAACAGCCGGGTCTGGAATATAGGTGGCCATTTGGTAGGGATGATGAACAGTGAGTATCGAGAGAGAAGGTAGGGTAGTTCTTTGTAGAGAGAGAGAGAGAGGAAATTTGGAAAGTTTGAACAGGTAAAGGTGAATGCGAGAGAAATTGGGATATTTATGAAGATTAGTTAATAGAGATCGGTAGATACTGCCAAAAGTTCTAACGGAAAACAAATTAAATAGCAATTAAATGAAAACTGACAAACGGAGTAAATAACTAGGGTTAAAAAGCATTAAATGAGAGTAAAAAGTGAAAATTTACTAAGTGTAGAATCATTAGCTGGTCAAGGAGAGTATTAGCTGATGGGTATCAGCTGATGTAAAACTATTAGTTGAAGGGTATCAGCTGATGGAAAACTATCAGCTAATGGAAACTATCAGCTGATAGGGAGAATTTGGGTATCAGTTGAGTAAAGTACTTAGCTGAGCATGTCTTCCTTATCTTAAAGTGATCAGCTGAGTAAATTTGATCAGTTGATAGGCATCAGTTGAGCATAGTTACTTAGTTTACACAAATCAAGTAAGACTCAGATATGCTTAGATAAGTATCTTATAATTTTCAACACTTATAAATTGACACAAACTAAATTACCATTATTGTAAACTAAAAATTTAGCATACCTAGTTTGGATATTAGGAAGTTAAACCTTGCTTCATCTAATGGCTTTGTGAATAAATCTGCAAGTTGTAAATCAGTGTTAATGTAGTGCAAAGTTACCTTCTTCTTTTGCACATTATCTCTGAGAAAATGATGTCTGATTTCAATATGCTTTGTTTTTGAATGCATGACTGGATTATTTGAGATGGAGATTGCACTTGTATTGTCACAAAGAATTGGGGTGTCTTCAAACTTCATATCATAATCAAGTAGTTGATTTTGTAACCATACAATTTGAGCACAACAGCTTCCTGCAGCAATGTATTCTACTTCTGCAGTAGATGTTGACACTGAATTCTGTTTCTTACTAGACCAACTAATCAATCTTCCTGCTAGAAGTTGACAACCACCTGGAGTACTTTTTCTGTCTAATGTGCATCCTGGAAAATCAGAATCAGAATATCCAACTAACTCAAAATTTGAGTATTTGGGGTACCAAAGACCAAGATTAGGAGTTCCTTTGAGATATCTGAATATTCTCTTAACAGCAGCAAGATGTGATTCTTTAGGATCTGCTTGATATCTTGCATAGAGACATGTTGAAAACATTATATCTGGTCTTCTTGCAGTGAGGTATAAAAGTGACCCAATCATTCCTCTATAAGTAGTAATGTTCACCGATTTGCCATCAGTGACCTTTCCTAACTTAATAGAAGTAGACATAGGTGTTTTCATTGAAGAGCAGTTTTCAAAATCAAACTTCTTGAGTAAATCTTTGACATACTTTGTTTGATGAATGAAAATACCATCAACCTCTTGTTTAATTTGCAAACCAAGAAAATAGTTTAACTCACCCATCATGCTTATTTGATAATTATTAGACATGAGTTTAGAAAACTTTTTGCATAGTTCCAAATTAGTAGACCCAAATATTATATCATCTACATATATCTGTACAAGTATCACATCACCTTTATACTTCCTAATAAATAAAGTTCTATCTATGCATCCTCTTGTAAAACCTTTATTAATGAGAAAAGAAGAGAGGGTATCATACCAGGCTCTTGGAGCTTGCTTAAGACCATATAAAGCTTTGTTTAGAAAGTAAACATGATCAGGTAAGCTTGACTCCTCAAAACCAGGAGGTTGTTTGACATACACCTCTTCTTTCAAATCTCCATTCAGAAATGCACTCTTCACATCCATTTGGAACACTTTGAAGCTTTTGAAGGCAGCATAGGCTAGGAATAGTCTGATGGCTTCCAATCTTGCAACAGGGGCAAAGGTTTCATCAAAATCAATACCTTCTTCTTGACAGTACCCCTGTGCCACTAGCCTTGCTTTGTTTCTGATGATTTGCCCATTTTCATCTAGCTTATTTCTGAACACCCACTTTGTTCCAATGATGGATTTATCCTTTGGTTTGGGTACCAAAGTCCATACTTTTTGCTTTTGAATTCTGCCAGTTCCTCTTGCATGGCAGACACCCAGTGAGGATCATTGAGAGCTTCATCAACCTTCTTTGGTTCAATCATTGAGACAAATCTAGAATACAAACAGATGTTGCAAGCTTTTGATCTTGTTCTAACTGGATCATCTATGTTGCATATCACCAAATTATGAGGATGGTGCTTGAGGTCTTTGAAGGCTTTTTGGATTTCTTGGGAATTGGGATACATTTGGATTTAGGGAGAAGAAGTTATATGTTGGCTATCAGCAGTAGAAATGAGTTCATTTTGAGTGGCTGATATAACTTCATTATTGCAATTTGTGGGTATCTCTACTGAAGAGGGAATGAGTGATATGGAATTGGAATCCAATGATGTTGAGTCATTTTCCACATGATTCAGTAGAGGTATAAGATTTGATGAGGATGGTTGTACATGGTTAAAAATTTGGATAGTGACAGGTTCATCTAAATCATGAGCAGCTGGTGGAGAGGGATCTACTTGCTCTGAAGGAACTTCTCCAGTTTGCATAAGATCATTAAATTCTTCACCTAAAACATGATTAGAAGAACAGGAAGCAACAAAGTCATTTTCATTAAAACTTACATTGATAGATTCTTCTATGACTTTAGTTCTGAGGTTGTATACTCTGTATGCTTTAGAAATCACAGAGTAACCTACAAACACTCCTTCATCCGCTTTAGGAGCAAACTTCTGCAATTGATCTTTTTGATTAAGTATGAAACATTGACAACCAAAGATATGCAGAAAGCTGATGCTTGGCTTCCTTCAATTGAGCACTTCATATGGAGTTTTGTTGTGCCTCTTCTTTCATCTACACCATTTTGTTGTAGGGTTCTTGGAGCAGAAAAGTTTTGAGATATCCCTTTCTCATCACAGAAAGATTCCAGAGTTTGATTTCTGAATTCAGTTCCATGATCACTTCTAAGACTCCTCACCAGATTGCCATTCAACACTTCCATCTTCTTGATAAAACAGATAATCTCTTTAGCAGCCTCACTCTTTGCTTTAAGAAAGAAAACCCAAGTATATCTTGAGAATTCATCAACCAATACAAGAGCATACTTACTTCCACCAATACTAGCAGTTGCAACAGGACCAAAGAGATCCATGTGCAACATATAGAAAGGTTTTGCAATTGAGAAGGCCTGCTTGGATGGAAATGATGCCTTATGCTGCTTTCCCTTCTCACAAGCAGTGCAAGGTTTAGGCTTAAGATAAGTCAGTGAAGGTAGTCCTGATACTAGTTCACCCTTGCTCAACTTGTTGATGTTTTTGAAATTAAGGTGGGAAAGCCTCTTGTGCCACAACCAGTTTGTATCCTCATTATTCTTGGAGTACAAACATGTTTCCTTTGAAGGGTCACCAAAGAACATGTCAAGTGTATACACATCCTTGGTTCTCTTGGCACTGAACACTGTATTACCTTCTTTATTTATGATGGAGCCTCCTGTCTTTGTGAAGTGGACTTCATTATCTCCATCACACAATTGACTTATGCTTATGAGATTATATTTCAACCCTTTGACATATGAAACTTTTGACAGCTTGAGGTTCCCATTATGAAGTTTACCATAGCCTTTAGTTTGCCCATAGTTGTTGTCACCAAAAGTCACCCTTGGACATTTCTTTTTCTTGTAGTTGCTGAGCAAGGCCTTGTTACCTGTCATGGTTCTTGAACATCCACTGTCAAGAAACCAAGAACCAACACCCTGCACAGATTTGAATGAAAGAAGAGTTAGTGACACAAGTAGGAATCCACTACTCAGTGGATCCCTGTGGAATACACCTAGCTTTCCACTTCATCTCAGGTTTCTTATGTATGAGAGGAGTGACCATGTTATCATCACAAGTCCGCTGTCTTGAGTTCCCTTCTAAAGAACATTCAAATGCCTTTATGCTCTTTGCTTCCACATTTATAACATTTTTGAGATTTTGTGGCCTTGGAGCATTGAACAACATGGTTTGAATGCCTATGAGATTTCTTATCAGTCATCATTTGACTAATTTGACCATTCAGCTTATGAAGCTTATCCTGTAAATTTCTTAGGTCTTTATTTACAGGCACCTTAGATTGATATTTGTTTTTGGAAAGTTTTTGACCAATCTTTGGAGTGGCAGAAATGGGAACAATGTGAACATCATTCTTTTTACTCATAGTTTCTTCTATTAAAAGAGAGTTGATTACTTCTAGATCAACTGATTGTTTAGAAGATGAGCTATGATCAGCTGACAGGATATCAGCTGAGCATTTATCATCTGCAAACCTATCAGCTGATGGAGTAGTATTAGCTAATGATTCTTCAGTTTGTGAAATGCTAAGAATTAAGTCATCTGTTTTCAAGATTTGACAACATAATGTCTCTGAGTCTCAACTAATGATTCCTTTCCTTTAATCACATCCTTTGACTATTTGTTATTAGTATTTTTACATTCTGAAATCTTACTAGAGGATGATTCAACAGAAGGAATAATTGATTCTTTTGAGTGGAAACTCTTGCTTCTTACAAACTTATTTGTGAACACACTTTTGCCTTTAACAGTCTTGTGAAAGGTCTGTGGCAAGATGTCAGCTTTGTCTAAGATATTAAAGTTCTTAGTAGAATCAACATAGTAAGCAGCCTTAGAGTAATTTCCACCAATAATAGCTTGAACTTGTTTGGGTATCTGCTCCTTGACACACTGAGTGGTCTTTTCTGCAGATACACACCAAGACTTTACTACTTTTTGGAGGTCATTAAACTTTTTGGTTGCTTCACTAGTTTCTTTACTAAGATCTCATTAAGTATCTTTTGATTAGCTAGTTCATCATTTTAAGATTGTTATCTGCTTATGTTCCTCATCCTTAAGAATTAACTTTTCATTTAGTGATTCTACTTCTAGTTTTAGCTTCTTCTCTCTTTGAATAGTAGACTGGAAATCAATACACAAGTAATCAAACATAGCATTCTTCTCATTATCATCAAAGTTAATAAATTTTCCAACCTAATACATAGAAGAAGGATCCCAGTTGGTAGTTGAACACGCTTTAGCAGCTTTTTTCATGTCTTCATCAAAGGAACTACCATCATTGTTGTTGGCCAACATGTAGAACTGAGCAGAGATCACCTCATCTTCATATGAGGAGAGATCTTCTTCTGTCCAATCTTCTTCTTCAGCAACAAGAACTTGGCCCTGGGCTTACTTCTTCTTCTTCTTGTCAAGGACAGCAGCAAGGAGTTTCTTATACTTGGCTTCATAATCAATCTTGCCCTCTGGCTTTTGTACAGATAAAGAACCAGTGTTATATTTGGACTTACAGTCACTGGCTATGTGGCCAAGCTTGCCACACTTATAATACTCTGCTGTGGAGGCATCAAAAGAGGATTTGGGCTTGACAAACTTTGATGACCTCTTGCTGAACCTCTTGACACCCTTTCCCTTCTTGAAAGGTCTGAACTTCTTAACCAGCATAGATACACCTTCAACCAACTCCTCCAGATTACTTTCCTCACAATCCTTCTCCTCATCACTTTCTCCAACACTCTCCTCTCCATCTCCTTCTTCATCAGAACCAGAATCAATAGCTGCAAAGCTTCTCATCTTTGTATCTCTTGATACAAGGGCAGTTGGTGCAGCTTTCACAACCTCCTTCATCTCCTTAGATGACAACTTCCTTTGTTTGACTGATTGCTCATGGTTGAGTAAGTTACCATAGAGAGCAACCAGAGACATTCCCTAAATCTTTTCACTATGTCTTAGAACAGTGACAAAGTGATCCCATGTTTCAGGAAGGGAGTCTAGAAACTTGTTCACCAACACAAAGTTGCTCTTGGTTATGTCTGCCCTTTTCAAGTCATTAACTAGGCAGTTGAACCTGGTGTATGTCTGTGTAAGACTCTCACCTTTCTGAGCAAAGAAGAATTCATACTCTCTGTTGAGGAGGAGCTTCTTGTTTTCCTTCACCTCTTCAGTCCCTTCATATGCAACTGTGAGTGTATCTAACATCTCTTTTGCAGAAGAACAGTTAAGCACTTGATGATAGATTTCATTGGGTAGTGCAGAGACAAGAGCTGATCTAGCCTTAACATCTAGGCTAACCAACCTCTTATCCTCATCTGTCCACAGATGCATGGGTTTGGTTATGATTCTTTCAGTTGTAGAGGTTTGACCTTCAGATTCTGATGGAATAGATAACACTGATGTTGGAACATAAGGACCATCAGTAACTATTTCAAGCATTTGGATATCAAGGGTGGATAGGAAAAGATGTGCTCTACTTTTCCACATGGAGAAATTTTCAGCATCAAACATGGGACATCTTTTTAAGGACCCGGTGTTTGAGATATTCATATTGTTTGCGGATGAGGCCATATTGAGAGGGGTAGAAGCAGTTGTAGAGTAAGCAAAACAGATCTAGATATTGATTATCTAACCTGCTCTGATACCAGTTGTTAGTCCCAGATTGAGTACGCAACAACAAATGTTTGTAGAAGGGGGGGTTGAATACAAACTTTAGCTTTTAAAAATTAAAGACACACTTATATACTTTTATATAATTCTTATTGATATGAATCAAGAATTACATGTACTAGAAGCGGAAATTCTAAGTACAATAAAAGGTGGCAATCAATTTGTCTAACACATAGACAAGCTAACTCTAAAACAACTAATGTATTTAGAGTGTTCAACAAATGAACAAGTTTTATTCTACACAATGCTTATACTCTACGAAATTTCTCAACTGATGAGATTTTCTTTTTGTGTAGTAGAGACTTCACTTTGTTGTGTTGTGTAGTATTCTCTACTTGCATGTCCACCATGCATGAGTATATATAGAAGTCTTGGTGGATCCAGTTGCATTAAGGTAAGAGACCAAGAGGATGTGGAAATATAATATTTTAATTGTAAAGGTAGTGAGTGAAAAGTAAAGTTACTTTAATCAATTATATGATAAAAGTAATTGTACTTTTCTGCAAAAGTGCAACCCATTCACAACATAAAATATTAAAGACCATATCTACTGTCGTGTAGAAGTATCTTTCCCTTTCCATGATTGTAGTTTAATCAACACCATGCTTCTGATTGATTTGACTTTACCAAGTATGGGATTGCCAGCCATACTTAGTTGCTTGAACAAATCTTCAAGATCTTCGTCTGTTTGAGGTATCATTATCCTTTTTGTCTTATACTTGATCCAAAAAGTGCATTCTACTTTTACAAACAAAGATCTAAGGCATAATAGAACAACACATGTTCTGCCTTTTACATATGACTTACAATTTGAAAAGATAAAGTAGATGTGACATTTTTCACGACTCAACTAACAGATTGTACAAGGAACTATGATATTCACTACTCAGTTGACAAAATATATTAGTTGATCACTTTTTGCTAGGACTCAGTTGACACATATTGCTCAGCTGATCATATAGATGCTCAGCTGATCATATAGATGCTCAGCTGATCAATAGTAAGCTTAGGAGGACATAATGCTCATGTATTTGTATGATCAGTTGATCAAGAATGCTCAGCTGATCAATCAAATACATCAGTTTATAAGGGGAGATGACTTGTGTAAAGAAAGACTTACTTAGCTGATGCTCTGAGCCTCAGCTGATCTAATTGTTCACTCAGCTGATAGAGTAGGCACTTAGCTGATCAAATTCTTCACTCAGCTGATCAAACTGTTTACTCAGCTGATGGAATATTTTCATCAGCTGAACAACAGTTTTGCTCAGCTGGTAGACTGTTTTCCTCAGCTGATGGTCTTCTTTACTTGTTTTCTTCATCTGATGCTCCTTGGCTGATACTTTGAGTAGGATCTGATGCTCAGCTGATGGCTTATTTTCCTCAGCTGATGGTTCTATACTTAGCATATTTTTACATAAACTGATTCAAACAACACATGTTTGATTTCTTTCTAAGTCATACTGAATGTAGGGTTTGGTTATCATCAAATCCTATGTTTTAGGATAGGCAGAGTTGATTATTAGGGTGAAGTGATTATCTCCCTAACAGATTGCTTACTGCCCAAAGTAGACAAAAGAGTTATGCAGATAAACGTAGATCACCACTTGAGTTTCAGATGGGAGATTATGTTTTATTAAAAGTGTCGCCGTGGAAAGGCGTAATCAGATTCTGAAAGAGAGGGAAACTCGGTCCAAGGTTTATTGGACCTTTCAAGATCATTGTACGTGTGGTAAAGGTTGCGTACAGATTGGAATTGCCAGATGAATTGTCTCAGATTCACAACACTTTCCACGTCTCACATCTCAGAAAATGTTTAGCAGACCAGTCTGCGATTATACCGTTGCAAGATGTTACTATCGATGACAAACTGAATTATGTGGAGCAACCTATAGCTATTTTGGAAAGAAAGATCAAGACACTACGCAATAAACAGATTGGACTGGGCAAGGTCCAATGGAAGCACATGAAAGGCTCAGACTTTACTTGGGAGCCTGAACAGGAGATGATGCAAAACTACCCAGAATTATTCAACAGATGATTTCGAGGACGAAATCATTCCAAGTGGGGAAGTGTTGTAACACCCAAGGTTCGAAATCCCTAAATTATTATTTAATAGAAAGTTTTAGATATTATTGTAAGTTGCCTTTATGAGATTAGATGTGTTTATAAAACTAGAGGGGCAAAAATTGTCATTTTATAAGTTAAAATAGTGCAGGGACCATATGTGCAATAAACCTAAACTTATAGATATACATGGCATTAACTTGAACATGGACTTCTTTTACCACAAACACACAAACACAGCTGCATAATTCTTGTTCCTGGCAATTTTGTGGCATAAACACAGCAACATCATCATCTTATTAGCATCTAGCAAGCTCACTTATTCGAGGTATGAAGTTCTTGAATTGGTTGTTGTGTTCTTAGCTTTCTTATAGGTCAAAGATTGATCACAAGGATCAAATCTTGTTAATTTATAGTTTGATATGTTATATAGGTATTATGGGTGTAGGAAAACACCCTATATCTATTTATAGAATGCTAAGAATTGAGTTTTATTGATTTTGGCCGGAAATACAGTTTCTATCGGTCAGAACTGTGCAGACTAGGGGAGGGCACGGGCGTACCTAAGGAGGGTATGGGCGTGCCTTTCGCCCTGTGGCAAACCCTAGTTCATCAGGTACCCCCGTGTTTTCAGGCATAGGCACGGGCATACCTTAGCAAGGCACGAGCGTGACTGCAGGATAGGTACGCCCATGCCAGAGGAGAGTTTAAACCGTGCCTAGGTTGCAGGCACGGGCGTGCCTTTGAAAGGTACAGGCGTGCCTTAGCACTGTTCAGTTCAGTTTGGTCCTCTAGCATATAAATTAATGTTTATACTATCAATATTACATTGTAGAGGCTAATTGTGGACCTAATCTCAGAATCATACTCAATTGTGGATCATATCATATCATAAGTAAACATAAGGTGAGTCTTCTAGACTTCACTTCATATCTGCAGCATGTATGCTATTATATCAGATTACATACATGTAATGTTATTCATATGTGTATATAAACCGAACTACTATGTGCAGTAAGGTTCAAAGGTGATACAGTACTGTTACAAAGATGGCTACCCTGGGTCTAGAACCAGTGGCTAGCATTTATTATCTGACATACGTGTACTATCTTTATATGATTCTATACGTGTGTTTATATGATGTTTAGTTTGGAATACTCACTAAGCTCTCGTAGCTTATCAGATACTGTTTCAAAAACTTTTGCGGGACACGGCAAGGATAAGGGCAAGGCTCCTGTTTGACTGCTTTTGATTACTCTTTTGAAACAACTTAACACCCAGTTCTGTAAATATTTGACTTTCGAAGTACACTAAGCATGTACTCGTATATATATGTTTTGGCAGTACCTGGTTTTGAATTAAAAATGCTTACGCGTATGTTTTAAACTGAAGGTGTATTTTATAAATGAGTTTTATTTAATATTGTTTTACTTTTGAAAATTGGGGCGTTACAACCTATCATCTACACATAACTATAGTTTGTCTCATCAAATCTAACTATTCTAAACATGGGATTAACAATATACACATATATATTAATTAATCAACTAGCCTTAACAAAACACATAATGAATTAAAACGAAACCAATCACATACCGCTAAGCCAATAATCTTCTAGCCCAGATTTGCGGGTGTTACAAATCTCCCCTCATTAAGAGGATTCCGTCCTCGGAATCCCTTCTCGCTCAAACAAATGAGGGTATCTGTCTCTCATCTCTGCCTCTATCTCCCATGTTAAATCAGAACCTAAACTGTGTTTCCACTTGACCAACACCATTGGAATCTGCTTCTTATAGAGCTTGGTCACTTTATGATCCAACAGTTCCACAAGTTCTTCTATTAATCTTTTCTTTGAATCTACTTTCAATTCGTGTACCGGGAGAATCTGGCTTTCGTCTTCAACTTTGCATTTTCTCAGATAACAGACATTAAACGTATCGTGAATTCCTGCAAGCTCTGCTGGGAGATCCAGTGTAACTGTCTGGTCGTTTACAATTTGACGAATTCGGAAGGGACCAATGTAACGGGGAGCCAACTTCCCGCGTTTACCAAAATGGATCACGCCTTTCCACGGTGACAGTTTCAGATACACTAACTCTCCCACATCAAATGTTACTTGACGACGTCGCGGATCTGCATACATTTTCTATCTATCTCTGGCCGCTTTCAACTTCTCTCTAGCTATAGAAACCTTGTCAGCAGTCAACTGAACAATCTCGGGCCCTACAAACTGTTTCTCACCAGCCTCTAACCAACACGTCGGAGTACGGCAGCGACGACCATACAACATTTCATACGGAGGCATTCCAATACTGGAGTGGTAAGAATTATTATACACAAACTCTATCAATGGCAGGTGCGAATCCCAAGATCCACCATACTCAATTACATAGGCACGTAGCATATATTCGAGTGTCTGTATCGTTCGTTCAGTCTGACCATCAGTCTAGGGATGAAGCAGTACTCAAATTAATTCTCGTCCCCAACTCCCTCTGTAGACTCCTCCAGACGTTAGAAACAAACCTGGAGTCTCTGTCAGATACTATCGACAACGATATACCATGCCTCACAATAATCTCGTCACGTACAACTGAGCCAACTTACTCAGAGAAGGCGTCTCACATGTAGCCAGAAAATGGGCACTCTTCGTCAGTCGATCCACAATCACCCAAATCATATCATGATTCTTCTGAGTTCGCAGAATTTTAGACACGAAATCCATCATTATATGTTCCCACTTCCACTCAGGAATCTCCAACTGTTTCAAGGATCCGTAAGGCTTCTGATGTTTTTCCTTCACTTGTGCACAAATATGGCACGATTCAACAAAGTGTGCCACATTTGCCTTCATTGTAGGCCACCAGTAAAGCACTTTCAGGTCATTATACATTTTAGTGCTTCCTAGGTGTACAAACAGTCTCGACTTGTGTGCTTCAGTTAAAATTAACTTCCTCAATTCTCCAAGCATCAGTAAGTTAATCCTTACACTTCCTCATCAATTCATTCTTCAAGTTTTCTTCCTTGAGGGCTTCCAACTGAGCAGACTTCAGTCTATCCACTAAATCAGATACAATCTCCATACACATAAATTGGATAGAACTTCCCGCTCCCTTGCTGCTCAAGGCATCTGCTACCACATTCGCTTTTCCAGGGTGGTATCTGATCTCGCAATCATAATCTTTTATCAACTGCACCCATTGTCTCTATCTCATATTCAGTTCTTTTTGTGTAAACACATACTGAAGACTCTTATGATCAGTACAAATCACACACTTGGTGCCATACAAATAGTGTCTCCACAGTTTAAGGGCAAATACGACAGCTGCCAGCTCCAAATCGTGAGTCGGGTAATTCTTTTCATTTGGTTTGAATTGTCTTGAAGCATAGGCAATCACCCGATCCCTCTGCATAAGCACACATCGCAATCCAGCAAACGACGCATCGCAATAAACAGTAAAATCATCGGATCCACTTCGCAATGCAAGAATGGGAGCCTGACATAACAACTGCTTCAATGTCTAGAAGCCTTGTCTTGTTCACTACCCCAAAAAACTTCACGTCTTTCCGAGTTAACTTAGTCAATGGACCCGCAATCTTAGAGAAATCTTTAATAAACCTGCGGTAGTATCCAGCCAAACCTAGAAAACTCTTTATCTTAGACGGTGTCTTTGGAGCATTCCAGTTCATCACAGCTTCCACTTTCGAAGGATCCACTTTCACTCCTTCATTACATATCACATGCCCTAAGAACTAAACTTCTCTCAACCAAAATTCGCACTTTGAGAACTTAGCAAACAATTGTTCTTTCTTCAAAGTTTCCAGAACCCGTCTCAAATGCTTTTGATGTTCCTGTTCAGTCATTGAATAAATCAGGATATCGTCGATAAAGACTATCACAAAATCATCAAGGAATGGTCGACAGACCCTATTCATCAAAACCATAAAAATCGCAGGTGCATTGGTTAAGCCGAACAGCATAACCAAGAACTCATAGTGCCCGTAGCGCGTACAAAAGGCTGTCTTTGATACATCCTCTTCAGATACTCGGACCTGATGATAACCTGATCTTAAATCAATTTTAGAAAAGAACGAAGCTCCATGCAGCTGATCAAACAAATCATCGGGTCTTGGCAACAGATACTTGTTCTTTATCGTTCTATTATTCAGTTCACGGTAGTCCATACACATACGCAACGTACCGTCTTTCTTTTTCACAAATAATACGGGTGCTCCCCACGGGGACGAATTCGGACGAATAAACCCTTTATCTAGCAGATCATGAATTTGCGTCATCATCTCCCGGATCTCTGAAGGTGCCAACCTGTACGGAGCCTTCTCTATCGGTCTAGAACCAGGAATCAGATCAATCTTGAACTCTACCTCACGAACTGGAGGTAGTCCTGGTAATTCTTCTGGAAACACTTCCAGGTATTCCGTTACCACCCATATATATCAGTCATTGCTGGCTTCTCTTTCTTTCCATCGATCACATATGCCAAGTAGGATTCACATCCCTTACTCAACGCTTTCTTAGCTTTTAAACACGAAATAATCGGGATAACAGACCCAGCCTTCTCACCCCTTGCTACCACTCTTGTAGCATCAGCCAACGGAAAAGAGATTAACTTCTTGTGACACTTGATACTGGCTTGATTCAGACTCAGCTAATCCATCCCAAGCACCACATCAAACCCAAATAATGGCATAACAAGAAAATAAATAGGAAAACACACACCATCTATATCAATTTTAGCTCCAGCCACAGCAGTCGAGACCGGAACCATCATACCATCTGCTACTTCTATCTCTAAAGCAGTATCAAGTCTAATTACAGGCATATTCAACTTTTCACAAAATTCCACATAAACAAAGGAGCGATTTGCTCCAGAATCAAACAATACTCTAGCAGGAGTATAGTTTATCATAAACATACCCGTGATAACGTCATCTATGGTGGTGACATCATCCACCGTCATTTTGAACGCCCGACCCTCCGCAGTAGGTGGGTTCTTTCTTTTCTAGCCAGCCGAAGACGATCCTCCGGCTACTCCCCCTCCCGACCCTAACCATGTCTTTTTACTCATCGGGCAGTCACCAACTCTATGCCCCTCCCTCTGACAATTCCAACAAACACTTCTCGGGAGCCTGCAGTTTTTCAACTAATGACCAAACTGGCCACACTTTACGCATCTCATAGTCTGGGGCGTACACTGCCCATGATGATAAGATTTGCACCTACTACACAAAGGTGCCCGTTGAGTAGACCCACCTGAAGTAGGCCTCCTATTCTGCTCCCCCTACCTGCTCCCACTGCTCTGTCCTCCTTGTGTTAGCTAAGCGTTATAATGTTCAAATCTTGATTTTTGTTGGGAGATCCTCTCCCCGCTCAACCTATTTCACGCAATAATATCCCCTTCAGCCGATTTAGCTAAAGTGAAAGCCTGGGACAGGGTGGTAGCCCACCTGGTGGCGTTACGGAGATCCGAATGCAGTTCCCCCACAAAATGGGCAATCTTCGATTCTTCATCAGGCACCCAGTGCTTGGAAAATCTTATCTTTTCATTAAATTGTTTGATGAGTTGATCTACGGTCATATTCCCGATCATTTGTAAATCCATGAATTCCTTCTTGATTTTGGCTATCTCGAAGGTACCACAATATTGTTCACACAACTTTTCCTGGAATTGACTCCACGTGATGCTCTCCTGTTGCTGCTGTGTAAAATGACCAGTAATAGAATCCCACCAGACCAATGCATCTCCTCTCAACATTCGCGTTGCATACTTCACCTTTATTTCATTTTCGGAATTACAGGCATCAAGTGCCTTTGCCATCTCTCTCAACCTATTCAAGGTAGCGTTGGGATCAAAACTCCCGTGGTACTCAGAGGGTTTACAATCAAAAAATTTCTTGTAGGTGCATGGTTGTTTATATCCAGTAAACGCAAACGGATAGGCTCCTGGTTGTGGATATGGGTAATAAAATGGTTGTTGCATCATTTGTGTCATAGGTGGTAAAGGTGCTGTCACTGGTGCTATTGTTGCCTGTGTAGGATTCACAGTCGGCACTAGGGTTGGTTCAGGTTGATGTTGTTGTTGTTCCATTCTTTGGACTTTGTTTCTGAGTTCAACCAACTCATTTTCCAGTTGATAAGCGTACTCGCTTTGATCCTCTTCACAGGCATGACCCGATGTTCCAGCAGTTTCTGTATTTCCAAAGTGTTCAGTTACTGGAGCTTCAGTTGTAGCTTGGGTCATAGGAGGAAGGATATGAGTCTCTCTGTCAGCCATAATCTGTTACCATCACATCACCTCATAACTCATTAGCATAAACCCTTCGTATCCAAAATACTAACTACTACAAACAACTCTAACTCACCCTAATTCCCCCGAAGGAAAGCTTGACCAGTTACGAGCCAAGATTTGGGAATGCAACACTCTAGCCGTGCATGCATCGCCAAACCAAGGCTTTGATACCAAACTTTAACACCGGAAAATCACAAGCCATTTTTTTAATATGCATTGCGGAAGCTTTAATAAACAAACTCATTTACATACAAACCACTATTAACAAATGTACAATCACTGTTTATAAACATAAGTATCATTTATTTTGGTGTTACAAAATAACCAGGCTCATTTCTTTTCAAAATCTAATAGGTCAACTTCTCCTTCAGCAAACCTCACAAACATGAACCTGCAAAAACCACAACTGAGGGGATTAGCATAAAGCTAAGTGAGTAGAGGCTAAACCCAAAAGCAAACATCCACAGTCAATATCAAAGCATGTAATCACATATCCAAGAAGACCGGCGGTTCGGCGTAGAACCTACAACCAATGCCGGCCAAAGCAAAGGTTTACCGATAGCTTTCTACTGAATTGGCACAGTGAAATCCTCCTCTGAAGCAACATATGCAACAGTAAGGCTACCACTGTTCAACCAACCAGTAAACAAGCCCAGCCTAATTCTACGTATAGCTGACTTCTCAAACGCAACTCAAGATCATCCTAAGAGCGCGTATCGACCAAATAGTCATGTAGTAGATATCAACAATCAATATCACAATCAACAGTTTAATCAGCAATCCTTCCAATCACAATCACATCATGCATCACATCAATAACATTAACCAAAATCTTTACCATCCACGATTAACGTCCACTCACCTTAAAGTCAACACGAGCTCGGAGATCTAATATTACTGAGTCTTTTGATTGCCTGAAAACACAGTAACAATCAAATCAGTCTCGAATGTATCTTTCCATATACAT
Organism: Dittrichia graveolens; assembly: GCA_038502395.1. NCBI lineage: Eukaryota > Viridiplantae > Streptophyta > Magnoliopsida > Asterales > Asteraceae > Dittrichia > Dittrichia graveolens. The sequence continues at coordinate 33,033,371 of JARJIL010000003.1, read as the reverse complement.
TTATATCTTAAATTCATATAAACAACTCAATAAAGTCATATAAATAACATGCCAACTTATTCCAATCAAAATACAATTAAAATAAGAGAACTTTCTGAAATAGGCCCCGTCGGATTTCGAATCCGGAATTCAACAATCGGATTTAAGTGGCGGATTTCTAAAGTATCGGATTTCAGGGTCGGATTTGGTACTTCCTGGATCTCTAAGGGTCGGTTTTGCAAACTTCTCGGATTCTCACAATCCAAATCAAAAGTATCGGATTTCTTCAAGGTCGCGCCGCGACCTTAAGGCGTAGCGCCGCGACATTCAAAATTTCAGGTTATCTTCTTCCTTTTTCTCGGATTTCAGCCAATATAAATTTCTTAAAAACCTTATCAACATCATATTTCTTCAAATTAAACTCATAGAAAACATATAACATGCCTACAAATCATCATGAACACCTTTTTACTCAATCAAAACAACAAAATCTACAAAACCCACTAATCAAGCTTTCTTCCAAACTCCATTAATGGTAAAACTTCATATACTCATGTTTTTCAACATATAAACACATCAATACGAATCATAACATGCTATAAACACTTTCTCACCTTCTTTTTGAATTCTAGAACTCTAAATCTTGACTTCTCAAATTCAAGTTGCAAGTTTTCTTCACTTGAAAGTTTTCTTTCAAAACACACACTACACCTTTAACACTTTTAGCAATGTGAGAAGATAATTAATCCCATATACACGTATACATATATTTAGTTAAAACCTAAGCAGGTGGTGGCAATTTACTCATTTACTTTCCATGCATACATACATACATATTAACATACATGCATACATACTTGTAACTTAATTTCCTTTTTCACCGGTAAACATATACACATATATATTAATTAATCAATTAGCCTTAACAAAACACATATTCAATTAAAACAAAACCAATCACATACCGCTAACCCGCTAATCTTCTAGCCCAGGTTTGCAGGTGTTACACAACAGCTACGAGAAGCAATATATTCTGCTTCTGCAATAGAATTTGAAATTGAGTCTACTTTTTGCTAGACTAACTAACCAATCTTCCACCTAGAAATTGACATCCTCCTGAAGTACCTTTTTATCCAAAGTACATTTTCCAAAATTAGAATCACAGTATCCAACTAACTCAAAATCTAAGTCTTTCGGGAACCAAACACCAAGAATAGGAGTTCCATTGAGATACTAGAATATTCTTTTAACTTTTGCAAGATGGGATTCCTTTGGATCTGCTTGGTATCTTGCACAGAGATATGTTGAGAACATTATTTCTGGTTTTCTTGCAGTGAGGTATAAAAGTGACTCAATCATTCCTCTATAAGTAGTAATGTTCGCTGATTTGCCATCGGTATTCTTTCATTGAAGAACAGTTTTCAAAATCAAACCATTTGAGTAAATCTTTGACATACTTTGTTTGATGAATGAAAAGTCCATCAACCTCTTGTTTAATTTGCAAACCAAGAAAATAATTTAATTCACCCATCATGCTCATGTAGTTATCAGACATGAATTTGGAAAACTATTTACAAAGATCTAAATTAGTAGACCAAAATATTATGTCATCTACATATATCTGCAAAAGTATCACATCTCCTTTGTACTTCCTTATAAATAAGGTACTATCAATACATTCTCTTGTAAAACCATTGTTAGTTAGAAAGAAGAGAGGATATCATACTAGGCTATTAGAGCTTGCTTACGGCCATATAAGGCTTTGTTGAGAAAGAAAACATAGTTAGGTAAGTTTGAGTCCTCAAAACCGGGAGGTTGTTTGACATACACTTCTTCTTTCAATTCTCCATTCAAGAATGCACTTTTTACATCTATTTTAAACACTTTGAAGTTTTTGGAGGCAACATAGGCTAGGAACAATCTTATAGCTTCAAGTCTTACAATAGGGGCAAAGGTTTTATCAAAATCAATACCTTGTTCTTGGTAGTACCCCTAAGCCACTAGCCTTGCTTTGTTTCTGATGATCAACCCTTGTTCATCCAGTTTTTCTAAACACCCACTTGGTTCCAATGATGGAATTATACTTTTGTCTAGATACCAAAGTCCATACATTACTTCTTTTGAACTTTGCTAGCTCTTAGTGCATGGCATTTACCGAGAAGGGATCATTAAGGGCTTCATCTACCTTCTTAGGTTCATTTAAAGACACAAATCCAGAATAAAAAACATATATTTCATGCTTTGGATCTTGTTCTGACTTGATCTTCTATATTGCCTGTGACTAGATTGAGTGGATGATCTCTATGGTCTTTGAAGGCTTTTTGGATATTTAGAAAGCTAGGATAAATTTGGATTTGGGTAGTTGAAGTTATTTGTTGGCTATAAGCTATTGAAGTAATTTCATTTGGATTAGCTAAGATAACTTCATGGTCACAATCTATGGGCATTTCTACTGAAGAAGGAATGGATAAAATGGAATTAGAATCCAATGTTGTTGAGTCATTTCCCACATTATTTAGTAGAGGGATAGGATTGGATGAGGTTGGTTGTGCATGGTTATAGGATTGGTGTAAAACAGGTTCATCTACATCATGTTCAATAGTTTGTGGAAAAGGATCTGCTTGCTCTGAAATGGTTTCTCAAGTTTGCTTGAGATCATTGAAATATTCACCTAAAGTATGATTAGAGGATCTGGAACCAATAAATCATTTTCATTAAAACTTACAATCATAGAATCTTTTGTTACTTTTAGAAATCACAAAGTTGTCTACAAACACTCTTTCATCAGCTTTGGAAGCAAACTTCTACAATTGATCCTTTTGGTTGAGTATGAAACATTGACAACCAAAGATGTGCTGAAAGCTAATGCTTGGCTTCCTTCCCTTAAGCACTTCATATGGAGTTTTATTGTGCCTTTTTATGACTAGGGATTTGTTTTGAGTAAAACCTGCACAACTAACAGCTTCAGCCTTGAATTTGAAAGATACCTACTTTAACACAACATACTCTTTGTAGCTTCAATCAATGTTCTATTTCTCCTTCGGCTACACCATTCTGTTATGGGGTTCCCGGAGTAGAGAAGTTTTAAGATATCCCTTTATCATCACATAAAGATTCAAGAGTTTATTTCTGAATTCAGTTCCATGATCACTTCTAACCATCCTCACCAGATTGATATTTAGCAATTCCATCTTTTTGATGAAACAAATAATTTCTTCCGTAGCCTCGCTCTTTGCTTTTAGTAAGAAGACACAAGTGTATCTTGAAAATTCATCAACCATTACAGGGGCATATTTGCCACCACCAGAACTGGAAATTGCAAGAGGACCAAATAGATCCATGTGCAACATGAAGAAATGTTCAGTTACGGAGAAGCCTGCTTGGATGGAAATGAAGTTTTATGCTACTTTCCATTTTCACAAACAAAGCAAGGTTTAGGCTTGGAATAAGTCAATGAAGGCAGTCCTGACACTAGATCACCCTTGCCGAGCTTGTTGATGTATTTGAAGTTACGGTGGGAATGCCTTTTGTGCCAAAGCCTATTTGTGTCCTTTATAGTTTTAGAATACAAACATGTTTGTTATCTTGGCACTTAACACTACTTCGCCTTCTTGATTTATTATGGAACCCCCTGTCTTGGTGAAGTGTACCTCATTATCTCCATCACACAATTAACTTATGCTTAAGAGATTATACTTCAGCCCTTTAACATATGAAACCTTAGACAGTCTAAGGTTCCCATTATGAAGTTATCCATAGCCTCTGGTTTGCCCATAATTGTTTTCACCAAAAGTCACTTTTGGACCCTTTTCCTTCTTGTAATTGCTGAGCAAGGCTTTATAACTTGTCATCGTTCTGGAATAGCCAATGTCAAGAAACCATGTGCTATTATCCTGCATAGTTAAGGGTGAAAGAAGGATTAGTGACAGTTTAGGTAATCCACTTATTTAGTGGATCCCTATGGATTGCATCTGTAACACCCAGAATTTTATTTATAAGTTAAAATGAGAAAGTGTATAAAGTAATATACGAGTTATAAATGGATATACATGATAAGATGTGGTTTTAAACTAGAGGGGTTAAAACCGTCAAAACAGAACTTGGAAAGGTTGGGGGACTAATTATGTAATTAGCCCAAAGTTGTATTATATATAGCCATCTTTGACTAAATTTAGCCAAAGACTTTCATTTCTCCATTTGACACTCACGTACATCTTTGAGCAGCATGTTTCTCTCCATGTTTTGATCAAGAGCAGCAAATTTCAAGTCATTTAGAACCCTCCTAACTACCTTGCAAGCAGAAAGGTATGGTTTATGATTTTAGTTATCAAGTTAAGTGAGTTTTAGTTGATTCTATGGTGAATCAAAGATTTAAGCATGTTATTGTGATTATTACTTGTTTAGAAGTAGTTTGGGATGTAGGAAAACATTCCAGAATCATTAGAATGTATTTAAATGGAGTTTTGGAGGTGTTTTGGGCGGAGACAGCATGTAAGTTGGCAAAACTGCTGCTACCATGTGAAGGGCACGGGCGTGCCCCTCATGATCCAACCGTGCCTCAGGGCGTACCTGTAAGGCACGGGCATGACACAATAAGGTACGGGCGTGCCCTGTTTTAGAAAGGCCCAGATTGTACCTTCAAACCACGGGAGTACTTGGCTTTAGGCACGGGAGTACCTGGGTAGGAGGCACGGGCGTGCCTAGTGTTTTGTGCAGTTATTAAGTTCAGTAGAACTTTTGATTAATATATTTATTGGTATTATTTCATGTAGAGACTTTAGATTGGTGTGTTAACTAGATTACAATCGATTGTGGACTGTTATATAACATTACAGACTATAAGGTGAGTCTTCTAGACTTCACTTCATATGTGCAGCATTTATGTTATTATATCAGATTGTTAACATGTCATGTTATTCATATGTGTGTATAAGCTTGCTGCTTTGTGCAGTAAGTCTCAGAGGTGGGGTGCTTACTGCTAAGTCCAGTAAGGCTCAATTATGGTACAGTACTGTGACCTATGTTACTGCCTTGGGTCTAGAACCAGAGGCTAGCATTGTGTGCCAGACATACGTGTATTATCTACATATGATTTTATACGTGGGTTTATATGATGTTTAGTTCGGTTTACTCACTAAGCTCTCGTAGCTTATCAGATACTATTTTTAAAATGTTTTGCAGGTTTTAACAAAGACAAGGGCAAAGGTTCTGTTTGACTAGCATTTGATAAACTCTTTGAAATTAACGCCTGGTTTGTAAATATCAATTTTTGGTACCAAACTTATGTCAGTATTTATGTGAGTATCTATTGATACGTCAGGTTTTCAAACTAGTATTGCTTCCGTTTTTATGATAAACCTTGAGATGCGAACACTTATAGGTGTTTGATCTTAATATTTTAAATTTGGTTTTTGGGGCGTTACCACTTGGTATCAGAGCCACGGTTTGAGGGATCTGGATATGTACAAGACACATTCTGGACTTAAACCATGGTTCTGCGGATTTTGAAAATTGTCAAACTGGAGGCTTACAGCTTGGTGAGTATACTAACAGTTATACTGAATATGTATTATGTGAGTATTGTATGCGAGTACAGGATATGCTTAAGACAGATATGTTATATGTGTATACAACTGTTAAGAGTTGCTTTTATATGTGTATTCAAGATGAATTTAGTGCTATATGAATATATGAGAATATGATGTATAAACTTTGGCCTAAGCCTGTGAATCGGGAATTTTTGTGATTAAGTTAAGATCAAACGTGTGTAATGCGTTTAGAGTAATATAAGGGCCCATATTATTACAAACACATGATACATGAAGGAACTTAATAGAATCATGAGGAATCTTGTGAATCGGGTGAGGGGTACTTGTAAAGGTAGTACACCTGAGAATATATGTAGAATGCCTTAGTTTGTATAGAAATACTTTGGATCGGATGCTAGGTGTACTCATATGTGGATATACAAGTAATTATTCGTTATATATAGGATAGTGTGATAAAGCCACCTTTTGCTTAAATGCTTTATCTATACTACCAGAATGATATATATATATATAAGAGGTTCAGGAGTAGTGTATAACCCTAAGTGTGATTTTAGTCACACACACGAGAGGATAAATATCAGTGTTACAAGTGAGTGTATCCTTATAAGAATATAGCATAATAGGGTGTTTGAGCTCCACATATAAATTGTTAAATATCAGAACATACATCTGAAGAATTTAATGGAGAAAACTTATTAAAGTGGTGAGGCAGAGTTTATGCCATATATTGTTGTATGAGTTGTAGAACAGATAAAAGAACAAAGAAATGATCAGATAAGAGTCAGTATCAAGATTAATTGTAAAAGGAGTGGTAATAAAGCAAATTTACAGATGTCATGTATATAAAGTTATTATGAGAACTAAGGAAAGTAAACTAACACAAAGTGGAAAGAGGTATGTATTGGTATGATCTACGATATTATTCAAAGACGGTAAATGAGTAGAGTGTTTGCGAAGGAAAGGCAACTATAATGGTGCGAGATGCGATTGATATTATGACTAACCAAGAATTGTTTTGTTACAATATAATGGATCCTAATGCGAATTCTAGAACGGCAAATGAAGTAAGAAATGAAGGAAACCCTGACATGGTTACCATAGGAGAGTTTGAAGACTATATTTCCCTTTATGGGGAAAGGCGTGGAGCCATACCTACCAAACACCTTAGGGGTGTCATCTCGGATGAGTTTGAAAAATGTATTAAGACAGTTATGCCGTCCATTATGACTGAAATGAAGAATGAGATACAAAGTGTAGTCCGAGAAGAATTCCATATATTGAAGGATGAAATGATTAATGAGATAAAAGAAGATAAAATGGAGAAAAAAGCCAAGGGATCCCATAGAAGAACAGGATGCGAGACTTGTGGTAAGAACCATACGGGCCAGTGTAAGTATAAAATTAAAGGTTGTTATACATGTGGCGAAGTAGGACATAATTATAAGGATTGTTTGTCCTTGGGAAAATTTTGTTATGACTGTGCTCAGTACGGGCATGAGTCCTCAGAATGTCCTAACTAGTTTGAATTTGTCAGTAGAGATACTAAATAAATAAGTGGAAACGATGTAAGGTTTCTTTTATTATGTATGTAAATTATGTAGAACCGGTATGTATTTTTCTTAGATAATAAATTGTTGAAAGAGGCAGAATCACAGAAGATTTTGTGTTATTGGTTAAAGTATGGGTGAGGAATATTTTGTACCTATGAATATGAGTGAGTACTGAATAGTAGTTGGAATGGACTGGTTAAATTATAACCAGGTTATGATATTATGTGAACAGAAGTGATACGAGTTCATATCCCAAGTGGGGAAGAACTAATTATATATCCTAAAATTAAACAGGTAGGTTATATGGGTGTACAGTTTCGAAAGCTGGGAAGTATCTTCAGTATGGGTACACTATTTTTCTCAACCTATGTTATAAATATTAACTCATTAGAGGACCAGATGAGCTAGAAAGATATGAAAGTAGTATGTGAGTATCTTGATAGGTAATTCAAGAAATAGCCAAGGTTACTGCCAGACAGACAGAGTATGTTTAGAATTTGTCTGGTGTTGAAAGCTTCACTGATTACGAGAACTACGTACAGACTTGCTCCTTCGGAGATACAGGAATTATTGAAATGATTTCAAGAATTATTATATGTGGGGGTTTATAAGACCCAGTAGCATTTCATGATGTGTACTTATGTTATGTGTATTAATTATTGTGGGCTCAATAAAGTGATCATGAATATATGTCCGGTGTTCAGAATATGAGAATTACTTGATCAGTTGTCGGATTTTCTTTAGCCTGAGATCAGAAGGGATGGTATTCCTTAAATTGTATTCAGAAACATATAGATGTTTTGAAGTAGTTATGATACCTGTTAGCCTTGCTAACGCACCAGCAGTGATTATGTATTAAATGAATAGGGTGTATAAGTCAATGTCAAGTAAGTTTATAATTGTGTTCTTCAACGATATATGTATTTATTTAAGAAGTTTATCTGATCATGAGAATCATGTTTGAAAAATTTTTAGTGACACATAACAGAAAATAGTTATATGTTAAGTTTTCAATATGAATTTAAGATGTAAGGAATGAAATTCTTTAGATAATTTATTAGTAGGAATGGGATCGAGATGAATTCTGAGAAGTAGAGAAGGTGATGAATTGGAAGCCGCCAAAGAACCCGACAGTAATCAACAGTTATATGGGATTATTTGCAAAAATTACGTGAAGCAACAGTTTGCACTACCTGAATTGATTGAAGAGACGATAGCATTGTGTGATGACTGGTACAGTGGTTGGATGGATGCAGAGGGGCAGAATTATTATTTGCACTTCTAGACAGTTTAATCATATGAGAATGAATATACAGACTCACACCTGATAGTAGCATATGTAGCATGTTATTTATATGATACGGGAGGATTATACCTCGAAAGTGGGTGGATATGTAGATGTAAGACTATTGTCAGTGCGCCGCAATAGCATTCATAGGTGATGTAAGACTATCGTCAGTGCGCTGCAATAGCATTTAGAGACGAGTAGATGTAAGACTACCGTTAGTACGCTACAGTAACATTCAGTATGATTTGATGAGATTATGTGTTTATATGTGAAGTGTTGTTTACACTAAATTATAACAGTTGGAAATAATTGTTGAATGAGAAATACCTGTAAAGGTGACAGAAATAGTGGCAGTGGAGGATGATGAGCAGAATATTATGTTATTCAGAGTAAGGCTAATGGTATAGCCGACAGTTTGAACAGGAAATCAGAAATAGTACTTATGTGAATTAATTATCTAAATGACAGTGATGATATTCTTATTCAGAGATGTTGAGAACAGTTCAGTGAAAAGTGATCAAAGGTGAAAAGTATCTTAAAGAATGGATAAAAGGGGACAAGTAATTAATACGCTTAAAAACAGTCGTGTTATATTAATTGAATATGATCGTATATGAGTATCAGGTTATGAGGATGTGTATAAGACACATCTATATGAAGTTCATAAGTTTATAATGGTGGTGTAGCCAGAAGTTAATAAGGGTATGAATACCTAAAGGATAGAATATTGATAGCTGGAGGTGAAACTACATATGGTCAAACAAGTGGAGAAATAGATGTGTATGTGAAACAGATTGTGTTATGTCATAGCATATCAGTGTTTATTGATTCAATTCTAGAATTTGGAATAGATTTCATATAAACTTAAGGATTAAGCTTCATGTCAGTACAGTCAGAATGATAGAAATATACAGATGATGGAAAGCATGTTTTTTAATTGTGTTATTAATTCAGAAGAAAACTGAGGGTACATATTTGCTTGACAGAGTTTTCGTATTGAAACCAATTCAAGTTCAGCACCGGGATGCCAACATATGAAATTGTATGATATTACTTCCAAACTTCAGTGTATTCCATGACGTGGGTCAAAAAGCGTGGGGTAGTACAGAAATGATGCAGTGAAAGACAAAACAGATCTAGAAAATATGAAATAAATTGTTAGTTGCCCAGAGTAGACAGAAAAAGTTATACAGATAAACAGAAATGGCCACATCAGTCTTAATGGGGGGAATATATATCATTGGCGGTAGCATTGTGGGAAAGCGTGATCAGTAATTCAGAAATTATTCTATATGAGGGGAAGGGCAGTTTATAGATCAGAGTTATCAAAAGAGATGTTATAAATTCAAAACACCTTTCGTGTGTTATATCTCAGAAGATGTTTAGCAGTTAAATCTATAATAAACAGAGTAGATGGGTCAAGGACTGGTAAAAGTGTAGAAAAGAATCAGATTATATATAGAAGCCTAAACAGATTATGATGAGTAATTATCCAGAACTCGTCGGCAGTTGATTTCGGGGACGAAATCATTTCAAGTGGGGAAGAGTTGTAACACACAGAATTTTATTTATAAGTTAAAATGAGAAAGTGTATAAAGTAATATACGAGTTATAAATGGATATACATGATAAGATGTGGTTTTAAACTAGAGGGGTTAAAAGCATCAAAACAGAACTTGGAAAGGTTGGGGGACTAATTATGTAATTAGCCCAAAGTTGTATTATATATAGCCATCTTTGACTAAATTTAGTCAAAGACTTTCATTTCTCCATTTGACACTCACGTACATCTTTGAGCAGCATGTTTCTCTCCATATTTTGATCAAGAGTAGCAGATTTCAAGTCATTTAGAACCCTCCTAACAACCTTGCAAGCAGAAAGGTATGGTTTATGATTTTAGTTATCAAGTTAAGTGAGTTTTAGTTGATTCTATGGTGAATCAAAGATTTAAGCATGTTATTGTGATTAATACTTGTTTAGAAGTAGTTTGGGATGTAGGAAAACATTCCAAAATCATTAGAATGTATTTAAATGGAGTTTTGGAGGTGTTTTGGGCGGAGACAGCATGTATGTCGGCAAAACTGCTGCTGCCAGTTGAAGGGCAAGGGCATGCCCCTCGTGATCCAACCGTGCCTCAGGGCGTATCTGTAAGGCACGGGCGTGACACAATAAGGTACGGGCGTGCCCCGTTCTAGAAAGGCCTAGATTGTACCTTCAAACCACGGGAGTACTTGGCTTTAGGCACGGGAGTACCTGGGTAGGAAGCACGGGCGTGCCAAGTGTTTTGTACAGTTATTAAGTTTAGTAGAACTTTTGATTAATATATTTATTGGTATTATTTCATATAGAGACTTTACATTGGCGTGTTCACTAGATTACAATCGATTGTGGACTGTTATATAACATTACAGACTATAAGGTGAGTTTTCTAGATTTCACTTCATATGTGCAGCATGTATGCTATTATATCAGATTGTTAACAAGTCATGTTATTCATATGTGTGTATAAGCTTGTTGCTTTGTGCAGTAAGTCTTAGAGGTAAGGTGCTTACTGCTAAGTCCAGTAAGGCTCAATTATGGTACAATACTGTGACCTATGTTGCTGTGCTGGGTCTAGAACCAGAGGCTAGCATTGTTTGCCAGACATACGTGTATTATCTACATATGATTTTATACGTGGGTTTATATGATGTTTAGTCAGGTTTACTCACTAAGCTCTTGTAGCTTATTAGATACTATTTTTAAAATGTTTTGCAGGTTTTAACAAAGACAAGGGCAAAGGTTCGGTTTGACTAGCATTTGATAAACTCTTTGAAATTAACGCCTGGTTTGTAAATATCAATTTTTGGTACCAAAATTATGTCAGTATTTATGTGAGTATCTATTGATACATCAGGTTTTCAAATTAGTATTGCTTCCGCTTTTATGATAAACCTTGAGATGCGAACACTTATAGGTGTTTGATCTTAATATTTTAAATTTGGTTTTTGGGGCGTTACAGCATCTGGCTTTCCACTACATATTAGATTGTTTAGTAAGAGAGGAACAACTATATTTTCAGTACAAGTTTGTTGTCTTGAATTCCCTTCTAGATAACATTGAAAGGCCTTATTTTATTTCCTTCCACATTTGTAAAATTTTTGGTCTTTGGTGCCCTTGGAGCATTGAACAATTTTATGGATCATCAGCTAACTAACTTTACCACTCAGCTTATGAAGCTAATCTTGCAAGCCATTTATGTCTTTGCTAACAGGCACTTGGATTGAACCTTGGAATAAGAGAGTTTTTGGTCAACCTTTGTTGTGGCAGACTTAGAAACAAAATGAACATCATTTTCTTCACTCACAGTTTCTCCTATTGAAAAAGAGTTAAGTACTTCATGATAAGTTGAGCATTTAGAAGATGAGTTATGCTCAGCTAACAGATCATCAGCTAAGCATTTATTATCTACAAATTTATCAGCTAATGCATAGGTATTAGCTAACGATTCTACAGTTTGCTTATTACTCAGATTTAAGTCTTCTGTTTCTAAGGTTTGACAACATAATGTCTCTTTGGTGTCAACAAATGATTCCTTTCCTTTACTCACTTCTTGTGACCTTATACTTTCAGTATGTTTGCACTTTGAAATCTTAATAGAAGGTAAATTAGCTACAACAGTGATTAAGTCTTTCACATGAGGACTTTTACTTTTAACAAATCCGTTGGTAAGCACACTTTTGCCTTTAACAACTTTGTGAGAAGCTTGTGGCAAAATGTCAACTTTATCAAAGATATCAGGGTTCTTAGTTAGATCAACATAGTTAGCAACTTTAGAGTAATTTCCACCAATAATAGCTTGGACTTGTTTGGGTACCTACTCATTGACACACTGAGTGGTCTTTTCAGTAGAGACAAACCAAGATTTAACTACCTTTTAAAGGTTATTGAACTTTTTGGTTGCTTCGCTGGTCTCTTTTACTAAGATCTCATTATGTATCTTTTGATTAGCTAGTTCATCCTTTAAAACTATAATATGTTTAAGTTCATCATGTTTAAGAGTTAATTCCTCTTTAAGTGATTCTATTTCTATTTTTAGCTTCTTTTCCCTTTGAATAGAAGATTGAAAATCAATACACAAGTAATCAAACATGGCATTCTTCTCATTATGATTGTAATATATAAACTTGCCAACCAGGTACATGGAAGAAGGATCCCAATTGGTAACAGTACAAGCTTTAGCAGCCTTTTTATATCTTCATCAAAGGAGCTACTACTACCTCTGTCCGCCATTAAGAAAAACTGAGTAGTGATCACCTATTCTTCATCTGCCACCAACACTTGGCCCTGTGCTTTCTTCTTTTTTTTGTCAGGAACAACAGCAAAGAGCTTCATGTATTTGGCTTCATAATCTATCTTATTCTCCTACTTTGGAACAACTTTAACTTTAGTTTTACCTTTGGATCTGCAGTCACTTGCAATGTGGCCAATTTTGCCACATTTCTATCACTCAGCTGTAGAGGCATCAAAAGTTGATTTGAATTTAAACTTGTGGAACTTTGATGGCCTCTTGCTGAACTTCTTGACACCCTTCCCCTTGTTCAAAGGTTTGAACTTACGAACCCGCATGGTAGCTTCCTCAAACACTACCTCCAAGCTCTCCTCTTCTTTTTCAGACTCGGAATTCATAGCAGCAAAGCTTCTCATCCTAGTATCTATTTATACAAGGGCAGTTGGTGAAGCCTTTACTACTTCCTTCATCTCCTTTATAGACAACTTTCTTTGGTTAGCTGATTGCACTTGGTTGACTAGATTACCATATAGAGTAACCAAAGACGTTCCCTTAATCTTCTCAGTATTCCTTAGATTTGTGACAAAGTGATCCCATGTTTTAGGGAGAGAATCTAGAAATTTGTTTGCCAACACAAAGTTGCTCTTGTTATGTCTGCCCTTTTTAAGTCATTTTTAAGGCAGTTGAACATTGTGTTTGTTTGAGTAAGACTCTCACCTTTATGAGCAAAAAAAATTCATATTCTCTATCGAGGAGGAGTTACTGATTCTCCTTAACCTCCTCAGTACATTCGTAGGCAACTGTGAGTGTATCTAACATCTTTTTCACAAAAGTGTAGTTTAACACTTGATGATAAATCTCATTTGGGTGTGCTGGGACTAGAGTTGATCTAGCTTTAACATCAAGGTTTACCAGCCTCTTATTTTCATCTGTCCACAGATGCACATGTTTGGTTATGATTCTTTCGGTTGTGGAAGTTTGGCCTTCTGATTCAGATGAAATGGATAGAATAGACGTCAGAAATATGGACCACCATTAACAATATCTAACATTTGCATGTCTATGGTGGACAAGAAGAGATGTGCTCTACTCTTCCCCATAAAGAAGTTTTCAACATCAAACATAGGACATCTAGTAAATGATCCCATGTTTGGCATATTTGTAGTATTAGATAATGAGGCCATTTTGAGAGGGGTAGAAGCAATTGTAGAGTAAGCAAAACAGATCTAGATATTGATTATCTAACCTGCTCTGATACCAGTTGATAGTACCAGATTGAGTGCACAACAACAAATGTTTGTAGAAGGGGGTTGAATACAAAGTCTAGCTTTTAAAAATTAAATACACACAATTAAACTTTTATATAATCCTTAATGTTTGTAAATAAAGAATTACATGTACTAGAAGTGGAAATTCTAAGTACAATAAAAGGTGGCAACTAAAATTTTCTAACAGTTAGACAAGCTATTCCTGACAACATATGTTTAGTAAGTTCAACATAGGAACGATTTTGATTCTACACACTAGCTAACTCTAAAAACTTGTTCTTGATTAAGAGCTTGAAATTGCTTATAAAATCTTTTCTTAAAGAGCTGTGTAGTTTCTCAACTTATGAGATCCATCATTTGTGTCTTGAACTTGATCCATTAAGTGCTTTGACTGTTAAGAAAGATCTAAAGGCATAATAGAACAACACATGTTCTACCTTTGACTTAAGAACAAATATAAAGTAAACAAGGAGATGATGTTACATTTTGCATGACCTAGTTGACCAAAATGGACTAACTTACAAAATAAGATTACTTACTCTAAGGGTTTTGGATCAGTTTGTTGGGTTTTCGTGGTCCAAAAACACAGCGGAAGCAAAACGAGTAGAAAAATAGGTTTCAATTTTTGACCACGCAATGCCCACCAAATGGACCAAAACTCTAAACATGATAAAGCAACTAAATAAAGAGACAAAGAAATAGTGTCATACCACTAAAGCTATCTTATTTGTTCAATTGAGATTGGAGTTGAAAGATATGTGTACTAACTTGTACACCACTAATGAAGTCCACACCAAGCTCCTATCGATTCACACTTGCTAGAGTGTAATATGTGCCAATATCTACACCACCAAATGTCTTCTCACAATGAACCACAAAGCCTTGTAATCCTTTTTGTGCTTTAAAGAGTTTAGTGTGCAATATATATTAGTATGTATGTCAAAAACTTGGAACATCACAATGTAGACATGTAGCACCTTATATAGACTCCATATTTGAGTTCAAATTCATGCACACATTGAATCTACATTAGTTACAATATTAAATGCCATTATCACTTTCATAAACAGCTTTGAAAGCTGTTTAAGGAGACTGTTACTGCACAGGGCATGGTCGTGCCTCACATGGCACGGGCGTGCAAGCCCAAAAGGCCACGCCCAAGTCACACCCGACTTGGGCTCGTGCCTGTACACTGGGCATAGGGCACGGGTGTGCCTCCAAGAGGCATGTACATCCCTAGCCACAGGCCACGCCCAAGTCACGCCCGACTTGGGCTTGTGCCTTCCCATAGGGCACAGCCGTACCTCATAGAGGCACGGACGTGCCTTAGCCCACTAGAACCAGTTTCTGGTTTTCTCTTTCATTCGACCATCTGTGATGCCGGAATCGATACTTGATGTGTGACTCAATAGGCCTTTGCTTCATCAGCCATGAAACAAACTCGTGTCTGTCAGTGGGCATAATCCAACAGACTCCCACTTGCACATGACACATCCACGAAAGGCGTCACCGACATAGAGCAGCCTCTAGCAAGGCATCTATTCCCCCAAGTCAGCATAGGGTTTGTCTTCCCAAAACAAATACCTAACCAAAAGGAAAAGTCCTATAGATAAGTAATTACTTATCCCTTCGTTCACGATATCCGATGTGAATGCAGGTCATGGAACATGGTCAACCCCAAAACATTCACGATTATGTTTCTCGGGCTAGACTAACAATACAAGTTGCACAATTGATTCACCATCAATTCAACTTGAGCACGGCCATGCATTTTGATTGTCATTAGCTTAGTCAACGAGGGGCCCAAAGGATATCTCTCTAAAGAGGAATGAATAGCTTTGACTACATCGCCCTATCATAATAACAAGTTCTTGCTAGAAAACATCCCTTATAACAGCCTGTTACGAACTGCGTTAGAAAGAAATCTAAACAAGTCCATACTATTACTCAAGAAACGCATGCATCTCTAGTAAAAGGATAAATATATTATCATCCTGATTTACTTGTGATCATATCCATGAAGCAAACTCAAGTACGGGTCCTCCAATTACTTAATCACCATTAAGTAAAGGCTAGTGTTCTGTAAACATGTATTCAATCCAAGATGAATACTTTACCAACCACTTGTCTCGATCTTAAATCACTTTTTCCTTCCAATGAAGAATAACCGATCGTGGAGTATTTAGAATAAATAAATTTATTCAAGGAAGTATTAAACATGCATAGATAAGACACAATGATATTTCATAAAGTAATCACATCATGCGTATATTAAATCCCCATTTAATAATCATTACAATAAGAAATACATTACGGCTTTAAGGTTCTCAATAACAAATACAACTAAAACAATTAAACCAAGTCACTAGAAAATCTATTGCCTATAGATTTAGCATGAGAATCATGTTTCACTTGTGACAAAGGTTTAGTAAGTGGATTTGCCAAGTTCCCCTCAGTCGGTACTCTACTGACCACAATGTCTCCATTCTCGATGATATCACGAATAAAATGATATTTTTGGGCAATGTGTCTCGTACGTCGATGCGCTCTTGGTTCCTTAACTAGAGCTATTGCACCCTCATTGTCACAAAAGATCTCAATAGGGTTAGCGATGCTAGGAACAACTCCAAGATCTTGAATGAATTTCTTCATCTAGACAGCTTCCTTAGTAGCCTCCCTTGCAGCAATATACTCTGACTCCATGGTTGAATCAGCCACGGTATCTTGCTTGGAACTTCTCCAAGTTATTGATCCACCATTTAACAAGAATACAGATCCCAATTGAGATCGGCAATCATCCTTCTCTATCTGGAAGCTAGCATCAGAATATCCAGTGACTCTAAGCTCCTCCGATCCACCGAACACTAAAAACATCTCCTTCATCCTCCGAAGATACTTAAGGATGTTTTTAATAGCAACCCATTAACTTTGACCAGGGTTAGCCTGATATCAGCTTGTCATGCTCAAGGCATACGCCACATCAGGCCAAGTACATAGTATAACATACATGATCGATCACACCACCGAAGCATATGGGACTCGACTCATTTCTTCAAGTTCTTTTTGGGAACTAGGACATTGAGACTTGTTCAATTCCATACCATGCAACATAGGCAAATTCCCTTTCTTGGAATCTTGCATCTTGAACCTCTTCAAGAATTTATCTATGTACTTACTCTGGCTCAAACCAATGAGTGTTTTAGATCTATCTCTATAGATCTTTATCCCCAAAATATATGCTGCTTCTCCCATGTCTTTCATAGAGATGCAACGCCCAAGCCAAGCTTTCACTTCCTACAAGGTAGTCACGTCACTTCCTATGAGTAGTATGTCATCTACATACAAGACAAGGAAAACAAGAGTCCTCCCACTAGCCCTGACATATACACAAGGTTCAACCTTGCTTTTCGAAAAGCCAAACTCTTTGACCTTTTCATCAAAGCAAATGTTCCAACTCCGAGATGCTTGCTTAAGACCATAAATGAATCTCTTAAGCTTGTAGACTTTATTAAGATATTTGGGATGTACGTAACCATCCGGTTATGCCATGTACACCTCCTCTGCCAACTTCCCATTAAGGAAAGCAGTCTTGACATCCATCTGCCGTATTTCGTAATCGTAATATGCAGCGATAGCCATTAATATCCTAATATACTTTAACATAGCCACTGGAGAAAAAGTTTCATCATAGTCTACACCATGAGTTTGAGTGAAACCCTTTGCTACTTGTCGGGCTTTGAAAGTGTCTACCTTTCCATCCATTTTGGTCTTTTTTCTAAAGACCCACTTGCACCCTACTGGCTTATGGCTGGGTACTAGATAAACCAAGTCCCAGACTTGATTATCCATCATGGATTGCATCTCACTGTCCATTGCCTCCTTCCACCTAGCAAACTCAGTGCCCGCTACGTCTTCCTGGTAGTTGGTTGGTTCACTATGATCCACCAATAGTTTGTCGCCCTCGGATATGAGGAACCCATATCTTTCCGGCTCATTATGAACTCTGCCAGATCTATGGAGAACTAATGGTTGTGTGTAAGGTACCTCATCCTACATCGGTTGAGGTTCCACTTCTTCTGGTTCGCCGACAATAGAAGTGGTACTAGTGCCAACATGAGGTTGAACATTGGCGTCATCTAGAATTTCTTCTAGATCGACTTGCCTCCTACTGACTTCTGCGGATATCAGCTCCCTTTCAAGGAAGACAGCCCTTCAAGCAATAACCACTTTGTTCTCGGAAGGTTTGTAAAATAAATATCCCATCGAACCATGTGGGTAACCAATGAAAATGCATGTTTCGGCTATGGGTTCAAGTTTGTCTTGAGCTTCACGTCTTATGTAAGCCTCACAACCCTAGACCTTGAGATAGGCTAGCAAAGGAACCCTTCCATGCCACACCTCGAATGGTGTACTCGCAACCTTCTTTGTTGGTACAAGGTTTATGGTCCTAGCAGCAGTTTCCAAAGCATAGCCCCAAAAACTTGCGGGTAGCTTTGTGCGACTCATTATGGGCTAAACCATATCCAATAAAGTTCGGTTCCTCCTTTCAGCGACCCCATTTAATTGTGGTGTCCTGGGTGGAGTACGATGTGAAATAATTCCACAACCCCTTAGATGATCAAGAAACTCTGTACTAAGATACTCACCACCCCTATCGGATATGAGAATCTTAATCCGCATGCCCAATTGAGTCTACACTTCGTTTTGGTATGTCTTAAACACCTCAAAGGTTCCAGACTTATGTTTAATCAAATAAACATAACCATACCTACAATAGTCATCAGTAAAAGTAATGAAGTACCTACAGTTGTTTATTGTAGCTGTCCTGAACAGACCACACACATCGGTGTGAACAATGTCCAACAAGTCTTTGCCCCTCTCACTAACGCCGGTGAAGGGAGCTTTAGTCATTTTGCCTAATAAATAAGAATCGCGTACTTCGCTTGACCCGTGGTTAAACGATTCCAAAATCCCATCCACTTGGTGTTAGGTGATACGTTTCTTATTTATATGGCCAAGACGACTATGCCACAAAGGCAACTTGTCCAATACACCTTTGGACTTAGAATCAATGTTCATGATTGATTTATTACCATCCAAACACATACTTGTTTCGTAAATACCACGACATGGATCAGCTTTAAAATAGTGAACACCATCTCTTAAACAAGAAATTATTCCATTATCAAAATTAAACTTAAAACCATCGTCAAACAATGCATGAAAGGAAATAATATTACGTGTCACGCAGGGCGAAAAACAAACATTAAGTAAAGTAATAGCGAGGCCTGAAGGAAATGCGAGATCAACACTCCCAATCCTCTTCACAGGAACCACCTCCATGTTTCCCATGATTAGGTCAAGCTCTCTAGCACCCAGAGCCTTACTTCTTTTTAGCACCTGCACATTATTACAAATATGAGTGCCACAACCGGTATCAAGTACCCAACCGTTAGAAGTAGCAGTGTTGTGGAGTTCAATCATAAACGTACCTGAGTTACCAGCTCCCTTCGATTTTACCCGCCTGAGCTACTCGAGGTACTTCGGGCAAGAACACCGCCAATGCCCCTTTTCCTTGCAGTGGAAGCACTCGGGTTCTGTAGGGTCCTCGGCCGGTGGAACCATCACAGCTTTCCCCTTCCCCTTCGGGGCCAGACTCGGGTTAGGTCTTGCAACCTCCCCCTTACCCTTTCCCTTAGAGGGGGGAGCGCCTTTTCTTTTGGTTCTGCCTCACAAGGCACGGGCGTTCCAGCCAAAAGGCACGCCCAAGTCACGCCCGACTTGGGCTCGTGCCTACCCATAAGGCACGGCCGTACCTCATAGAGGCACGGGCGTGCCTTGGCCCACCAAAACCAGTTTCTAGTTTTCTCTCTCATTTGACTATCTATGATGCTGGAATCGATACTTGGCGTGTGACCTAATAGGCCTTTGGTTCATCAGCCATGAAGTCAACTCGTATGTGTCAGTGGGCATAATCCAACATAGTTGATCAACACAAGGACTCAGTTGATAACAGATGCTCATCTGATCATAGTGATGCTCAGCTAACCAACAGCTAGACTTTAGGATAGGTGTAAGCTAATCAACCTAGATGATAAGTTCATCAATGATGCTCAGCTTAACATTTAGAGTGAAAAACTTCTCAAAAACAAATACTTGTATAAGATTTACTTAGCTGATGTGAGAAGGCCTCAGCTTATCAAATGTTATTCCTCATCTCATCAAAGGTTTTCCTCGGCTGATCAAAGTCATTGCTCAGCTGATCAAAGTAATCCCTTAGTTGATGGTCGTAGACGCTCAGCTAATCAAAGTTGTTGCTCAGCTGATGTTGTTCTATACTTAGTCTTTTCTTCTTAGTTGTCCTTATTTGATGTCCTTCGGCTGATACATAGTGATAAGCTGATTCCCAGCTCATACTTCATACTTAGAGATATCTACAAGTCTGATTCAAACAACACTTTTTTAATACAATCTAAGTCTTACTTAATGTATGGTTTGGTTATCATCAAATCCTATACATTTAAATACACATTCGATTATAAGGGTGAACTGATTATCTCCCCGACACTTACCCCTCTTTCTGAATCTGATAACTCCCTTCTAAGGTGATACCTTTAACAATACACAGTCTCTAACTTGGAACTCTAACGGTGTCCTCCTCTTGTCTGCATAATTTTTCTGTCTATCTTGTGCAGCTTTAATTCGTTCACGAATTTGTTGTATGCACTCGGTTGTCTGCTATACTATCTCTGTACTGCTTAATTCATAATGACCGATTTGACCCTAACAAACAGGAGTTCAAAAGTTTCTACCATACAACATTTCGTGTGGTGGCATACTAATAATCGAATGGTAACTATTATTGTAGGAGAACTCAGCTAATTATATATAGGTATCCGAGCTACCGTTGAAATCAATAATACATGCTTTAAGCATAACCTCTAATGTCTATATGGTTCACTCACTCTGTCCATCCATTAGAGGGTGGGATGTTGTGCTAAGGTGTAACCTTGTCCCCGTATCTTCATGAAACTTACTCCAAAACCTAGACATGAATTGACTATCTTTATCTAAAACAATAGAAATAGGGACTCCATGTCTAGCTAATATCTCTTTCAAATAAACATCTACCATTCTCTCAGAAGAATTCGCTTCCTTAATGTGCACTCTTCATGAGTCTATCAAGTACTACCCATATAGCATCAAACCCCCGAGGAGTTGTATGTAGTTTTGTAATAAAATCCATTGGAACGTGTTCCCATTTCCACACTGGTACATCTAGTGGCTACAACTTTCCATGTCATTTCTCGTACTCTGCTTTTACCTGATGACAAGTCAAACATCTTTGGACATGCCTCGCTATATCACGTTTCATTCCTAGCCAAAAGTGATATTAGAGTGGTGTGCCTCCTCCAAAAGAGCTTGCCGCATACCTCCATAACTAGGCACCCATACACGGTCATAATGGGTCAAGAGATCTAGACTATCTCTTACTAACTTTGACTTTTGACCTTTAATACGCTCATTCTTTTGATTACTTTATTCAACTACCTCCATCCGAGCCACTTTAATCTTATCAAGTATAGGATTAATGGTTGCCATTCTTACAGTATGAATCTATACCTGTATGGTTCCTAACTTCCTGCTCAAAGCATCTGCAACCACATTGACTTTACCTTGGTGGTATAAAATGTTACTGTCATAATCTTTCAAAAGTTGTAACCACCATCTCTGATGCATGTTCAGATTCTTCTGCTCAAGGAAATACTTGAGTCTTTTGTGATCTGAGTAAATGGTACAGTTAACTCCATAAAGATAGTGCCGCCATATCTTAAAAGCAAAGGCAGCTGCTACTAGTTCTAACTCGTAAGTTGGATAATTGCTTTCATGTATCTTTAACTGGCAAGAAGCATAAGCAATAACCTTCCCTTCCTGCATGAGAACACAACCTAACCCCTGGTATGAGGCATCACAATAGACCACCATTTCTCCCATTCCCTCTCGCAGTGTTAGCACTAGGGCATTACACAACTTGTGCATAACATATAAAACGCTTACTGCTGGTCATCTCCCCACTTGAATTCTACGCTCTTTTTAGTCAACTTGATTAGGGGTACTACTATCTTAAAAAAGTCTAGTATAAATCATCTGTAGTATCCTACAAGCCCAAAAAAACTTCTTACTTCTATAGGGTTTTGAATTCTACGCTCTTTTTAGTCAACTTGATTAGGGGTACTACTATCTTAAAAAAGTCTAGTATAAATCATCTGTAGTATCCAACAAGCCCAAAAAAACTTCATACTTCTATAGGGTTTTGAGGTGGCTCCCATTTCATTACTTTACCTTGGCAGGATCTACTTTAATCCCTTCCTGGTTAATGAGGTGACCCAAGAATTGCACCACTCATAACCAAAATTCACACTTAGAGAATTTCGCATACAACTTCTACCTGTGTAGAACTTTCAATACTTCATTAAGAGGAACACCGTATGCTTCTGAAGCCTTGGAGTAATTAAAAATGTCGTAGATAAATACAATCACCGATTTATCAAGTATAGGTAGACAAAATCTATTCATTAGATCCATAAACGCTGCAAGAGCATCTATAAGACCGAAAGGCATAACTACAAACTCAAAGTGCCCACAACATGTTCTTAAATCTTTCTTGGATATATCTTCCTCTCTGACCTTAAGCTGATGGTATCCTGACTGCAAATCTATCTTTGAAAACCATGACGCAATGTGTAGCTGATGAAACAAATTATCTATTATGGGAAGTGGGTCATTGTTCTTGATCGTAACTTTATTGAGCTCCATGTAATCAATACACATACTGAATATACCGTATTTCTTTTTCTCAAATAAAATTGGTGCACCCTATGGTGAACTACTACGCCGGATAAAACTTTTATCCGTCAGCTCTTGCAATTGCTTCATAAATTCCTGCATTTTAGGCTGAGCTAATCTATACGGGGCTTTAGCTTTAGATTCTACTCCTGGCACCACATCAATTTTTAATTCCACTTGTCGAGATGGTGGAATCCCTACTAAGTCGCCGGGAAAAACATCCGGATAGTCACAGACTACCTCTATATCTTATATCTACGGTTACTCTTTCTCCATGCTACGATCTTCCACGTAAACGAAAAATGTTGTATAACCATGGACTAGATACTTTCTTACTTTCGTTAACGAACATATAGGAATAATAGCTCTTTACTTTCACCTTGAATAATAGTTCTTCCCACTTGGGGTCTGAACCCACACTATTCTCTCATCATAGAATATCTAAACTTGGTGCTGACCCAATGAGCCCATACCAACAACTACTTGGAACTCTTTCACCACGATAGGAATATGGACGACAGGAACTGGCAAGTATCTATCTCTATCACATTGTTCTTATATATACTCTTCACTAACATAATCTTATCATCTGTTATTTCTACTTCAAGAGGAAACTCTAACTTTATAGGTGAATTAATAAACTGAGAACAAAATGAAATAGCAGCAAAAGATCTAGTTGCACCGGAGCCAAACAATAGTAGAGCAGGTATACTATTAACCAGAAAGTACCTACCACCACGTCCGATTCCACCTTTGCCTAATAGCTATGAGCTGGAAGGCTTTGCCCTTTAATCGGGGCACCTCTTCTTCCGTATCTCTACCTTCGTTGATACAGAGCATGGATAGAGAGTTTGCTGGCCTTCTCTCTGTGGTCGTCAGCTTAGGATAACGTGCTTTTATGTGCCTAAGTTGGTAACAGTTATGACACACCTGTATCGGATTGGGACGATCTTTGGCCACATGCCCTTGCGTCCCGCACTTGAAGAAACCAAGAAATCCCATATTATACTCTCCAGAATGATTCACTCCATATTTCACGAAACTAGGTGGGGGAGCTAGCCCCCCCCCCCCCCCCCGCTGTGATGCAAACACTGGTCTCTTACTTGGCATATTTGCCGGTTCAACCTTCCTCTTTTCACCCACTACTCCCTGCCTATCAACTCTTGTTCTCTTTTCCATTCCAAACTCATCATATCGTCCGTTATATTACAAGTAGCGGTCACTAAAACTTCATGAATATCATTTCTAAGTATCAAAATGTATTGTTGCATGTTCATGGGCTCAGTAGCCAGATACCCACGGCAGAAATGGGTTATCTCTAGAAATTTGTTGGTGATATTATCCACTGATTTCGTTATCTGTCATAAGGCTAGAAACTCTTCCGTAATCTTGTCCGAGCTTTTGGTGCAAACTACACCTCAAACAATTCTTTAAACGGAGGCCAAGTCATTGCCTCGATCTAAGCTTCTCCTTTCCTCTGTAACAACATTGTCCAAAAATCTTTCGCTGCTCCGTTCAACAAGTTCAAAACATATTTCGTTCGGGTGACACCCACTTGTATGGAAAGCCCCTTCGGGTTCTACTACCCAATGATTATTCACAATCGGATCTTTAACCCCCTCAAAAAGATAATGATAAAAAATTTCCACTATCCGCATGCTGACTAAGGTCTATTGCCCAGGGATAGCTCCACTTAATCTCAAAACCATGGTTTAAGTTCAGACGTCACACTCAAGTGTGCCCGAATCCCTTAAAGGTTAGCTCTGGAACCAAGTTGTAAGACCACTTTTTCAATTTTACTTAAAGACATATTGTTTAGTAGTTAGCATTGCAAAAACATCAGAGTTTACAAAATACATGTTCTTATATACATAAGTTCTAACAAGTTCCAAAATAGGAGTTAAAAGTTTCTACTTCAAAACACCAGGAACTATCCATCAGATCACGGAGTTGGGGCGTTACGATTGCTGGAACCTAAGCCACCTGTAACATACAACACTGAAATATAAGCTAACACTTAGTGAGCATACTATTTGAACTCAAATAATCATACAACAATAGCAATGTGTCTCCATGATTTCTGATATCGCCTTATTTATATATTTTTTAAACGCGGTGGTTTGGTATTTAAAGGTTCATATTTCACAAAATTGGTTAAATAGTACTTAATTTATGCGTTTGTGAATATCATGTTGCAAAAGAATAAAGGCGAGAAGTTTAAGCGGGAAAAGTGGAGAAAGCCTCGAGTTTTAAAGAAAAATTAATAAGTCAGAAAATCAGTTAACGAGACACATTCAGTTATAAAAACGAGTCGCGTATGTGTAGATAAGGTCTAACAAGTCGGGTGAGAATCACGAGACGCAACGCGTCCAAGGGCTCAACGTGACGCATCTTCGAAGGAACTCAAACTCTATTTTGAACAATTGTTTTGATCCAAAAAAGAGATAGACATCAATCTTAACTTGCCGTAGGAGTTCCAGAGAGCATATTTTCAGATCTGGAGCGTTGTTTTGCTTGGAGCTTAAAGATATTACATTGGGAAGTGAGAATTTGAAGTTTGCATCATTGATTTACATTCGGTTAGCTACAATCATGTTTGGTTCACTTTATATGAATTTTAGTTGCTATAATCTTCTAATTATGGCTAAAAGCTGTGTAATCTCTGCTTACACCTAATGAATCTTTTATTTTTTTTTGTTAGATTTCATCGATTTAGATAATATGGACTGACATATTTGTTATGTTTAGCATTTTCAAAGATCTAAATGTGTTAAACTTTCTGAGTTTATGACCTACTGCTAACTTTTTCATAGTTGAAATTACAATTCTAGCTATGTTTGCTTCAATCATGAGTTTCTGTGACCATTAAGATTCATGATTAGTGATTGACCAAATCTTAGGGTTACATTATAAAGAATTAAACTTTAATGTGTTTGCAATTGCATGTGATGACAATTCAATGTTAATGGCTTGATTTTGTGACATAAAAATCCCCCTCTTAATGCTTTTTTGTAGTTTAGGAGTAAATTAGTTTAATTGTATATAAAATCATACCCATTCCCCTCGAGTTCGACCCCGTACTTATTTTTTCTATACTATGATATGATTAGATTCTCTTGCCTATTGTGTTGTAGTCGTGCTTAAATAACTCGGTTTTTATAAATTGAAAACTGGTATGCTATACACCTGTCAAGTTTTTGGGGCCGTTACCGGGGAACGATTTTATTTTAGTATAATTTAATTAATTTTTCTTTTAGTTCTATTTTTATTATACTATAAAAAACCAAAAAAATCAGAAAATACAAAAAGAATAGAAAAATAGAAAAATAAAAAAATAAAAAAAACAGTAGCTTGTTTGTTTTATTATGTTCTTCCTGAAAAATGCGACATGTTAGTTCCTAGGACGAGACGTGTTTTTCACTTTTAGATTGATAGGACTCTTCTGTTTTTCACTTTACACGAAGCATCCCTATTCACCGACGCGACGCGTCCTATAGCCGGTAGCTTGAAACAGTTTTTGGTGAACAGTATTTCTTGTCCTTTTCACGCCATTCGGAGCTACCAGCTGCAAGCATAAGTCTTTTGGTGGTTCATGCCTATGAAGTCTATGTTAGAGCTCGTTTTGCCACTTGAAGAACCAGAGCGCAAAATCCATCGTGTGTTGAAAGAAACTCGAGCTTGAAATCGAGCAAGGGGAAGGGAGGAGAATATGGCGAATCTCTCAGAGGAGTACGCCGGTCGTACTCGGGAAGGAATAGGACCCGATCTCGTCCGACCCACGATTCCCGAAGAAAGATCATTCGAGATCAAAGGTCAATTTCTTCACGTATTGATACAATCTCCTTTGACCGGAAAGGATGATGAAGATGCAAATCAACATGTCGAGGCCGTTCTCAAAATAGCTGATTACCTTCACATCCCCGGAGACAACAAGGATGCCATCATGCTAGGAGTATTCCCGAATACTCACAAGGGGGTAGCCAAACGTTGGTTAAAATCTGAGCCTACTATTCGGACATGGGAGTATTTGAAATCCCGATTCGTTAGGCAAATCAACCCACCTTCAAAAATCACTAAGTTAAAAATGCAAATCTAGAACGTTGTGTAATTAGATGAAGAAACCCTATATGACACTTGGTGTAACACCGGAAAACCAAAGCCATTTTTTTAAATATGTTGCAGAAGCTTAATTAAACAAACTTGCTTACATACAATACAAATATTTACAAACCATAAACATCTGTTCACAAAAAACAAAAACAACTAGCTCATTTCCTTTAAATTCAAAACATATCAGAGTATGGTCGAGCTTTCCTTATACAACCACCAACGACATATAAACCATCAAAGCATCAACCGACGGGAATTATTGCAAAGCTAAGTGAGCAAAAGCTAAACACAAAGGCAAACATCTACAGTCAATATCAAAGCATGTAACCACACAATCAAGAAGACCAGCAGTTCAGCGCACAACCTACAACCAATGCCGGCCAAAGCAAAGGTTTACCGATAGCCCTCTACTGAATTGGCACGGTGAAATTCCCCTCTGATACAACGCATGCATCAGACTATCACTATTCAACCAACCAGTAGACGAGCCCAGCCCAATTCCACGCATAGCTAACTTCTCAAACGCAACTCGATATCATCCCTCGAGCACTTATCAGCCAAATAATCATGCAACAGATATAATCAATCAACAATCACAATCAACAATCAACAATCAGACCCAACAGTCTATCAATCACATACGCATGCATTACATCAATAACATCAACTATAATCTTTATCATCCACAATTAACATCCACTCACCTTGTGATCTCGGATGTGAACTCACGTATCTAATATCACTAATTCTTAGTGTTTCTTGAAAACACAATAACAACAAAATCAGTCTCGGACTCATAAATATATCTGCCCACATATATTTATATCTCAATTTCTCATAAACACTAATAAAAATTCTCATAAGATACCATATATATCAAACAACATCAAAGCATCTACAAACAAGAACATATCCTGAAAAAAACCGGGGACATGTCGCGTCCAAGAATCCAACACGACGCGTCGAGTGCAATTGTCGGATTTGAGGATCTGATTTCAAGTCTCCGGATTTCAATTGTCGGATTTAGGATGTCGGATTCTCATTGTCGGTTTGTCAAGGGTCGGATTTTGGGTTTCATACTTGGTCTTATCAGATTTGACCTCGGATTCAAAGAATCTGGCGGATTCCTAGGGAAGCGTCGCGTCGCGTGTTTCTCTGTATCATCTTCTCCAAAATCTATCTGACTCAAAATTCATAAATTCTCATACCAACCTCTGAATTCAATCCCAAACACTTCTAAAACATATACAAACTTTATAGAACATATTTACAAACATCAAAACCATCTCAAATCTCATTAAAACATCAAATCATACAAAACCCATTTAACAAATATTGAGCTTAAAGCTCCATTAATAGTGATTTATCATCTATTCATGGATTTCAACTAAAAAACATACCAATATCATTCTAAACTTGCTATAATCACATACTAAGGTTTACTTTGATTTATAGAATCACCAAATCTTCTATTTAGATTTCAAGTTTGCAACTTCTCTACAAGCTTTCTTCAATAGGAGGTTTTCTAACACACACTTACACTTTAACACTTTCGGATTCTCTTTACCTATACACGTATCCCTCGTATTAATAACTTTTAAGCAGGAGGTGGATAAAGACTTATCCATTTTCATGTATACATACATACGTACCTACATATCCATTTAATTACTTCTAGTAACTTGATTTATAGAATCAAGTAACTTAATTAACCACATAATTAAATTAACGCAAATAAGCACATACCGCTAACCCGCTAATCAACTATCCCAGGTTTGCGAGTGTTACACTTGGGATCATTATAAAGAGATGTTGTAGAACTGCCCACAACATGATCTTAATCCTCACCAACACATTCAAACTTTCTATAATGGAATCAATGTCTGAATGAGGCAGATGGTTGACTTGCAGTGTCCGATACCAAAGAAGACTCCTAATGAGGGATATGCTTTGATTGAGGAGCTGGCCCAACATTATCATCAATGGCACTCCTCAAGAGATTCATCTTTTTGGAAAAAGACCACTCTGTATGCTAAATTAGATACACTCAGTCGAGAGATGAAAAAAGCCAATCAAAAAATTCACGCCCTGCAAGTAGGGTGTGACAACTACAGTGGACCTCGTCTAGCAAAGGACTTCCCTTGTGATGAGAGTAGGGTTTTGAAAGCCTGAGATTCTTACTCTGCATTGGATAAATACGACTACCCAGAGGATGAGTGGAGACCTCGAAATAGGAATCCAAATGGGAAGCCCTATCCAGAATATCGGAAGCAGACTGAAACGAAGTAAAAGCAAGTGGCTCAAGGATTTTACCAAAAAGACCTACGAAAGAAGCTTGAGAAAAATCCGAAATTCGAAGATATGCTCGCTCGTTTCATAGCGGAGGAGTTGGTCAAAAGATTGGTGTATCAACGGAAGCAGCACTTCGGAATCAACAAGTCTTGATTCACAACATCGAGACTCAAGTCGGTCAAATCTCAAAAGTTCTGTAGGAACTTTTTCTGGGCACTCTCTCATGGTCACAGAAACAAAGCCGCAACAATACGTCAAAGCTGTGATGACTAGATCACGCAAGTCACATGAGGATTTCTTTCCTAAATCCGACAATGCTACATCTACTAAGCATGTAAAAAAAGAGCAAGAGAAAGGAAAAGAAAAAGGTAGTTGAGCCAAATGCGCTAGAAAAGTCATCCTCCGAGCCATCCATGAAGCCTTATAGGCCATCAATTCCATATTCAGAGAGACTCAATAAGGAGAAGAAAGATGAGCAATACCATAAGTTCTTAGGTCACTTCAAATCTTTGCACATCAACATACCTAGCGTATATCTCATGCCTTACTTGTTTTATGCCAAATTGGAATTTCCTGAACCTAAGACAATTCGTATGGCCATTCACTTATCCAATAAATCAGTTACTTACCCCCGGGGTATAGTAGAGGATTTATTATTCTTGGAAGGCCGTTCTTAAGTACCGCCCGTGCATTATTTGACATACACGAATCTCAACTCACACTTAGGCTAGGCATTGATGTCGTTACCTTTGGAATTGACAAATCCATGAAGCATTAAAAATCGTGTGATGATATGGTGTTCTTTTTGGATATTTTTGATGTTTTTCTTGAGAAAGAAGTGATGAAGGTGGAAGATAAACGAGTAGACAGTCAAATGTCCATGGGAGAGGAGTAATTTGAAGCACAAAAAGACCCGGAAGAGTTGGAAAAGCTTCTAGCAGAAGAGAAGGAAGAGCAGTTTGAAGAGGCTGAATAACATAAAACGTGACGTGTCACATCAAAAAACGAGACACGTCCATACATTGAAGCGCGATCTAAGTTGCAAATTCAGCTTGACAAGACACGTCCAGTTATCCAATGCGACATGTTGCCTAAATCCAGCAACCAAACAGAATTGAAAGAACTCCCGCAACAGTTAGAGTAGACATTCCTAGGGGATAATTCGCAATTTCCGGTGATCATATCATGTGCTCTATCATATTCGGAGATGGTGAGACTGGTTGAAGTCCTCAAAAAGGAAAGCAAGTAATTGCATGGTTCATTTACAATATCAAAGGAATTAGTTTATCATTTTGCTAACATAAGATTGAAATAGAGGACGATGCAAAGCCCGTAATTCACCCACAACAGAGATTAAACCCCAAGATGTAGAAAGTTGCAAAGAAAGAAGTCATGAAGTTACTCCATACCGGCTTAATCTGCCTGATATGCGATAGCCCGTAGATCAGCCCGATTCACGTTGTTTTTAAGAAAGGAGGAATGACCGTGGTGGGAACAAGAAGAATGAGTTGATTCCTACTCGAACAGTCATTGGTTGGTACATGTGCATCGACTATCGCAAGTTGAATGATGCCACATGCAAAGAACACTTCCCCTTACCTTTCATAGATCAAATGCTAGAACGGTTGTCTAGTAATGCTTACTATTGTTTTCTAGATGGGTTTTTCGGTTAGTTTCATATACCTGTCAATCTCGAGGATCAAAAGAAGACAACCTTCACATGCCCGTACAGAACCTTTGCGTACTAACGCATGCCTTTCGGCCTCCATAACGCACCAGCCACATTCTAGTGCTGTATGACTACGGTCTTTCATGATATGATGGAGGATTTCATGGAGCCTTTATGGATGACTTCTTGGTGTTTGGTGACTCCTTTGACTTTTCTCTTTCTACTCTGGAAAGAATGCTCGCTCGATGTGAGGAGACAAATCTAGTGCTTAACCGGGAAAAATGCCATGGTAAACGAAGAAATCGGTCTTGCACACAAGGTGTCAAAGGTAGGCATTGAGGTGGATAGGTCTAAGATAGATGTTATTCTAAATTATTGCCACCAACAAATGTAAAAGTGGTAAGGAGTTTTCTAGGCCACACGGGCTTTTACTAAAGGTGTATAAAAGACGTCTATATAATTATGCGGCCTTTAACTAAATTGTTATTAAAAGATGCTAAATACAATTTCTCTAAAGAGTGTTTAGTAGCATTTAATACCTGAAAAAAAAAACTCACCTCCACAACAATCAAGGTTGCTCTCGATTGGAACCTACCATTTGACCTCATATGCGATATGAGTGATTGAAAGCTCCCGATTTCAATCAAGTATGGTGTAGAAAGAATGAGACTCAAGAGAAACACAAACAAGCACCTTGGTTAATGCTTTGAATAAGGCTTGATTAATTTTTGTAAAAGCTTACAATACCACTAGCTATATCCCTATTTATAGGCATAAGGATAGGCGTGGCTTTCTCTTCATTTAACAATAATCTAACAATCCCCCTGATGGAGAGAAAGCCTATTATATTGAAATAAATAAAAGATATTACAATTGAGAAATATTTCTAATGCCAAACATGACTTGCCACCTCCTTATTATCCTCTGGCTATCCAGTGTTCTCCTGATTGCTTCCATTATCCTAATGAACCCATCCTTTTCTGTTTCACTTAAAGATGATTGTTTATTTTGAGCCCTTTCATGAAGTTTGTGATAAGAATCTTTAGATTACCATCTGAGTATGCCATCATATCAACCATTCTAATGAAGATTTTTTGTTTTCGTTGATTTATAAAGATAACACCTCTTTGACCAGTAAAATCTGCTTGATGTTCATCAATGACAGTAAGTTCATCTAGACTTTGAAGATTTCGATGGCTCTGCACAGGTCTGAGCAAGTTGACTTCAAGTTGATTACTTTCAGCCCCTAATTGAAGGTCATCCTCTTGTATGAATTGGATGAATCTTCTCATATATCTCATTAACGCTCCTCTTCCCTATTGCTCCTCATAAGATTTGTTTAGCTTGGTAGACAGCTCCGCATATATAAACTCTATGTCATGGAGTTAACATGTCGGAAGTCTGATTCGTTTAGAGAAATCTTTTGACCATTATCTCTTTCCACATCATACACAACAAACTTGTACCTGAATGATTTCTGCATAGAAACTCTGAGGCTTTTGCTAATTGGATATTCTGAAATAATCTTCTCTCTTAGGGTTTTGTATTCATTGAAGACGTGTTCATATCATCTTCGTTGCTGATCATCTAGATCCCTTAGTTCTATAGGTGTTTTGTCTTTGATTTGAGTTGCAAAGATAGTGGGAATCCGATCTTCTAGAAATGCAACATTTACCCCATAGTGGATTTTTCATTGCTTCCCTGGTAAACATGTTATTTCTATCAAGGCCTGAGTCAGTTGATGTGAAAATAGAGGAGCTGGTTGAACATTAGGAGGTAACGGCCAGTCTGACATTGTTTGAAGTTGAGTTGCCTGCTCTGCTCTTAGATTCTTCCTTAGAATGTCGGCAACTAACACCTGGAATTGTTTTGGTTCTAGAGAAAAAAAGTTGTGAACTTCCTCTGATACACTCTCAAGGACCCTTGTGAATGTTTAGGTTTCTGATGGCGTCCTCCATTTGTTTCTTAGTTACATGCTACTTTGCAGGCTTTACAACCTTTGAAGTAACAGTCTTTTTGGCCATTTGAATCGGTATATCATCAAACCTATCAACAATCTACACTCCTGCTTTTCTTTCTGGCAATTTTTCAAATGTGAATTCATCAATCTATTTTAGTAGTTCATCATACTCATCTCTATACCCTTCATCAAGAGTTTGTTTCAAATTCAAACTCTAGGACGTCTAATTCATGCAATTGTTGATCTTGTTGTACTCGTTGTTGTTGCTGCTTTTGCTGATGTTGTTCAGTTGAAGCTTGAGCAGGTTTAACCCCAATACCCATTGTAGCGGCAAGTCTTTCTGTCAGAGGGATAAAGGTCAAAAGACGAACACATTTCTCCCCCTCATGGCGATCATGGTCGGGATCATCGTCATCATGTTTGCGTTTTGACCCTGCAGCTTGGGCTTTTCATGTGGATTCAAGAATTGTAAGGCTGTTTTCCATAACATCCATTTTCTGATAAAAGCCATTACCAAGATCCTTCATGGAAGTTTGAATATGCTCTTTGAATTCGTCCAAGTTTCTCCCGTTATAAATTTGCTCTTTTTGTAGGGTTTGGATTAGATTGAGGTTCTGTTCGCTGTACGGGGCTCTTTCCAGTAGTTTACCATGTAACATAGATTTTAGTGTATCAACAGATAAGCCCGTGCCGTCATTAACCTTCGATTTGAGGGATGCAAGAGTTTGTTTGATGTCATCCAATTTTTCGTTTATAGGGTTGAGGGTAGATTGAAACTGTTCTTGGGTAACATACCGGGACTCACTAAGAGTTCCCGTTGTAGATTCTGCCACAGAGGCAAAACTACTCACATTCGGGGCTAGAGTAGGGTTGACCCCAATGAGATTTCCACCCGATCCTAGAATGACACCTTCGGTGGTGCCACCTATGGGTGTTCCGGATGACTGTCGTGTGAAGAACTTTGTTAAGTGAGTGAGTATTTCTTTGTGTTTAGAAAGAAATGCAAATATCTGCGGTATGTCGATGTGCGTAGAAACAACGGTCGAGGTCTGGAGAGGCAGACCTCTTGATTCAATACCGGCCATCTCCGAATGAGAGGCCGATAGAGTATGTGATAAATCTCTATGAGGTAATACATGTACCTCTTGAGAGATACCTGAGTAGCTAGGGGGTGAATGTGCATTGTTGGGATGATAGTGACTATTTCAATACTAGAGCTAACAATGTCAGCTCCTGTAACAGTCGTGGCTTCCCGGCTTTGTATGGCTGAGGGTCCCCTCAGCACTCTTATATTCTTTTCTCCCGACACTCTCACTCTTAATTTCTTTTTCTAACTCACTCTCTTCTCTTTCATACTCCTTATATACATCCATATGAGTATCAAAGTCAGGAGTTTCAGTCTCGGTATCAAGAGGACCCGGTTGATAGCCATATAGAAACTCAGTATCATCATCAAAGGCATCAGGCAAGTCTGGAAATAGATCTGTAAAGCTCACATCCTCCTCTTCAGCCACAACTCGGCTTTTAGCTTTCTATTGTTGTGAATTATCAATGACCAGTGGTGCTGCTCCTGGCACGGCGGTTGCAAATGGCTATTGTATCTGTTTCAAAGTCACGTGCCACTGAACCAAAATACAAACTGTCTATCATAGCATGGATCTGCCCTGGGTCATACTCTGCCCCTCCCTCACTATGTGTGTCACCTTCACCATCTCTACCACCCCTCTCAATGCTTTTCTCTCTCAACCCTTCCCTCTCAGTACTCCCGTAGATTACTGAGGCCTACCTTCTACATCCTCACTAGGTGCTACTACCCCCGGAGTAGGTAAGACCGGATCTGGTTGAACCATGGGGGCCAGTCCTACACTTTGCCTATATTCTCTAACAATTTCATTTTGTTCACAGAGATCCAGCAAGGAGATAGGAAATGGTTGAGGTTCGATAGGATGTGCCCTGGTTAATGATTTTACATATAAAAATTGCTTGGACCGGATAGAACTGTGGTTTGGCAGCTTGGGAATTTCTTCATTGCGATCCACGGCAAATTGTATCATAATGGGCAAGAACCGCTAGTAGGGCAAGAACCGCTAGTAGGGCAAGAACAGCAGCTGCAAATAGAAGCTTTATCTGATTTGAGTTTGCGTATTCGTAACCCGTATGCTTTATAGTAAAGCGGATGAAGGTTAGCACGTTTAAAATGTGACCACATTTGCAATTCACCAATATAGCCCATGGCTCGAATTCCCTCCAAAGGTTTTGTTTCATCAGTAATCTCGTGAAAGTCATTAAACGGAGGTCTGCTCCTAGCTGTGTGCAGCCTCAAGATTTCCCAAAACCGGCTAGCGGTTATGTTAAGAGTGAAGTGGTCGACATCACCACGAATGGGCACACGACCAGTGTCAGGGTTTGTATGGGTGTGGACCATATGCCAGAATTGTTGTACATACAACTCAGGTACATGGGTTCCAAAAGTAGAAGGGTCATATGTAAATGCATGATTGAGTGGGTGAACACGTAGGATTTCTGAGATGATTGTGAAGTTTGGATTTCTAGAGGTTGTGAAGTTTACAAAATGGTTGTTGTCATAGGTTACATTTGACAAGAATTTATCTGTTGTTAAGAGTTGGTCGTCTGGATTGTGTCTTATGCTAGTAGTCAAAGAACGATATGAGACTGTATCATCTTCCTGATTATCCATTTTCCTGTTAAAACAGTAAAACGGTTAGCCATTATGAACATGTAAGAACGAAGGATATCTAAACACTTGCCCAATTGCACAAATTTAGTCCAAGATTGATTAAACTGGACCTTATACTCAATATTTGACTTATATTGACCCCTGAGCAAAACTTTGTAATTTTTTTTTAAAAAATGATACTTTGAAAATTGCATAGACAAAAAGGTAACCAATGTTAACAAAAAAATTTTTTGACACATGATTCTCATTGAATTCATGTATCTAAACACATTTGTAACACTGAAATTTTTCCAGATAAGTTCATAACATGAAGATTTTGTACAAAATTGAAATTAACCCCAATCTTCATCCACCAGAAGAACACTAAGAACACATTTTTGATTTTTTTTCAAGATTTTGTTGCTCGAAAACATTCTTTGAGTGTTTCTACGGTTCATTGCAAGAGTTCCACACATTAACAAAACCATTTTGATGTCGAACAAGTCATTTAAAGTGTCCGAACAAGTCTTCCGAGTTGCATAGTGATTTTCGACATTTTGGTTTTAACTATGATTTAATCACAAGTTGTACACTTATTTGATGTATACCTTATGGTTTGAGGAACGTAAACACAGAAAAAGGGTAAAGTTTGGTAGCAACTTTGATCAAATTTCGAAAAATAAGTAACAAGTGCTTAAAGAATTCAAAATTTCAAGAAAGCGTGAAGAAGAAGCATTGTTCGAAAGTCCTATTTATAGAACTAAGGTAACATCCACTCGAAGTGTGAAGTATTTCGAACAGTCAAGCGCTCGAAGTGAGCATGCTTCGAATGGGAAAAGGCGCTCGAAGTGAACAAGCTTCGAATAGGAAAAGGCTCTGAAAGTGTACTATGAGTTACTCTTTCGAATTCGATGTAAGACGACTTCCAATTCGAAGTGTGAATACTTTGAGTTCGAAGGACCTCTGTTCATGGGCGCTTGAAGTGAACTGTTAGTCACTATTTCGAGTTCGAAGTGTAAAGACTTCGAATGTGAAGCCAAGAAAGGCGCTTGAAGCCTTCTTGGACATGTGGATTTTGAGTTCGAAGTCCAAATGGAAGTAAAAGTTGGGCTCGAAGTCTTCATGGTCAGATAGACTTCGAATGCGAAGTCAAAGTGAAGAATACAACTTCGAATTCGAAGCCCGGTTTACAAATTTGAAGAGCACTTGCATAGATTTTAAACTCATAGCCTCAATGCAAACTTAATAATTGAAATTGGGACACATGAATGCACTCGAAGTCAAATACCTTCACACATTTCAAATTCGAAGAGTGGTTTCGAATTCGAAGGGTATACCTAAGAACCAGTCAAACTAAAATATTTTTGGATTTTTCTTTTATCAACTTTAAACTCAAATTTTTTTGTATTTTTCTTTGTGAAGAGATAATGAATTTTTTTTGTATTTTTAACATATATGAATGTTTTTGAGACTTTTCAACTTTCTTTTAAATTTCTCCCCCTACAAGCATGCGTAGCTTGTACATATGATTGACACTCCCCCTTGAATCATGCTATTTGTATCTTCATGATGAACAAACGTTATGTAATGTCCACTCAAAACAACAAAAAAATAGAACATAAAAAATAGAAATTGAAGAACAGGATGTCAGATCTTATAATTCAACATGCCTAACTTAGATACTAACACATTAAAACAAGTATCGCCCAATGGTTTGGTAAATTGGTGAGCCAGTTGATCCTCAGATTTAACATACTATAATTCAATTAAACCTTTTTCCACATTGTCCTTGATGAAATGATACCGGATATCTATGTGCTTGGTTTTGGAGTGGTGAACTGGAATGCATGAGATGGCAATGACAGACTGTGAATCACACAATAATGGAATCTTATCATACTGCAAGCCAAAATCTGATAACTTAGTCCTCACCTAAAAACTTTGAGAGCGGCACATTGCAGCACCAACATATTCGGCTCAGCAGTGGAAGTCAATACACAGTTTTGTTTCTTTGAAGCCCAGCAGACTAGTCTATCTCCCAAAAAGTGTGTAGTACCAGAAGTACTCTTTCTGTCTAACATGCATCTAGCATAATCTACATCTGAATAGGCATATAACTGTAAACTTGAGTGTCTTGGATACCACATACCTAAATGAGGAGTACCCTTAAGATAACTGAAAATTCTTTTACTTCCAAAATATGTGATTCCTTTGGATTAGCCTAGAATCTAGCACACAGACATGTAGAAAACATAATATCTTGCCTACTAGCCATCAGATATATTAATGAGCCTATCATACCCCTGTATGTTTTTAAATCAGCTGCTTTTCCATCAAGATCAGTAGGCAGTTTTGTTTTTGAAGCCATAGGGGTTGATAGTGATGAACAACTGAGCATGTCATACTTTTCCAACAAGTCTTTGATATACTTGGATTGATTTATAAAAATTCCATGACTAGGATGTTTTACTTGTAATCCGAGAAAGAAATTCATCTCTCCCATCATACTCATTTGGAAACGATTTTGCATTGTAAGCGCAAACTCATCACTGTACTTAGGGATTGTAGATCCAAAAATGATGTCGTCCACATAAATCTGTACTAGAAATAGATCTTTTCCTCTGTCTTTGGTAAAGAGAGTGGTGTCGGTCTTTCCTTTACTGTATCCCTTACTCAGCAGATATTCTAACAAGATATCATACCAAGCCATAGGGGTTGATAATGACGAACAACTGAGCATGTCATACTTTTCCGACAAGTCTTTGATATACTTGGATTGATTTATAAAAATTCCATGAATAGGATGTTTTACTTGTAATCCGAGAAAGAAATTCATCTCTCCCATCATACTCATTTGGAAACGATTTTGCATTGTAAGCGCAAACTCATCACTGTACTTAGGGATTGTAGATCCAAAAATGATGTCGTCCACATAAATCTGTACTAGAATTAGATCTTTTCCTCTGTCTTTGGTAAAGAGAGTGGTGTCGGTCTTTCCTTTACTGTATCCCTTACTCAGTAGATATTCTAACAAGATATCATACCAAGCCATAGGGGTTGAAGCCATAGGGGTTGATAGTGATGAACAACTGAGCATGTCATACTTTTCCAACAAGTCTTTGATATACTTGGATTGATTTATAAAAATTCCATGACTAGGATGTTTTACTTGTAATCCGAGAAAGAAATTCATCTCTCCCATCATACTCATTTGGAAACGATTTTGCATTGTAAGCGCAAACTCATCACTGTACTTAGGGATTGTAGATCCAAAAATGATGTCGTCCACATAAATCTGTACTAGAAATAGATCTTTTCCTCTGTCTTTGGTAAAGAGAGTGGTGTCGGTCTTTCCTTTACTGTATCCCTTACTCAGCAGATATTCTAACAAGATATCATACCAAGCCATAGGGGTTGATAATGACGAACAACTGAGCATGTCATACTTTTCCGACAAGTCTTTGATATACTTGGATTGATTTATAAAAATTCCATGAATAGGATGTTTTACTTGTAATCCGAGAAAGAAATTCATCTCTCCCATCATACTCATTTGGAAACGATTTTGCATTGTAAGCGCAAACTCATCACTGTACTTAGGGATTGTAGATCCAAAAATGATGTCGTCCACATAAATCTGTACTAGAATTAGATCTTTTCCTCTGTCTTTGGTAAAGAGAGTGGTGTCGGTCTTTCCTTTACTGTATCCCTTACTCAGTAGATATTCTAACAAGATATCATACCAAGCCATAGGGGTTGAAGCCATAGGGGTTGATAGTGATGAACAACTGAGCATGTCATACTTTTCCAACAAGTCTTTGATATACTTGGATTAATTTATAAAAATTCCATGACTAGGTTGTTTTACTTGTAATCCGAGAAAGAAATTCATCTCTCCCATCATACTCATTTGGAAACAGTTTTGCATTGTAAGCGCGAACTCATCACTGTACTTAGGGATTGTAGATCCAAAAATGATGTCGTCCACATAAATCTGTACTAGAACTAGATCTTTTCCTCTGTCTTTGGTAAAGAGAGTGGTGTCGGTCTTTCCTTTACTGTATCCCTTACTCAGCAGATATTCTAACAAGATATTATAGCAAGCTCTCGGGGCTTGTTTTAGTCCATATAATGTTTTGTCAAGAATATAAACATGATGTGGGAGTTTGGGATTGTCAAATCCTTCAGTTTGAGATACGTACACTTCCCCCTTGAGAATACCATTTAGGAATGCAGTCTTGACGTTCATTTGGAAAACCTTAAAGCTTTTGTCGGCAGCATAGGCTAAAAATAGTCTTATGGCTTCTATCCTAGCTATTAGAGAAAATGTTTCATCATAGACGATTCCCTCCTGTTGGTTGTAGCCTTTTGCAACCAGCCTTGCTTTGTTTATCACCACTACTCCATCGGAATTGCGTTTGTTCTTGAAAATGCACTTGGTACCAACAACTGATTTATCTTCTAGTAATGGTACCAGTCTCCAAACCTATAACCGTTCAAATTGATTGAGTTCTTCTTGCATAGCAATGACCCAATCAACATCCTTTAACGCATCTGAGACTTTAGTGGGTTCAATGATGCTTAGAAGCCTAGAATGAAGACAATCATTTGCCGTTGTAGAACGAGTCCTCACTCCATCTTGTACGTTTCCTATAATCTGTTATTCTGGGTGGGATTGTGTCCATTTTATTTGTCGGGGGTTGTTAATTGGAGGAAAAGATTCATCTAATCTGCCTGTTAATTCCATATCCTTCTGATTAACAATTGGTTCTGAATCATAAATTGGAGTACTCTCATAAACCAGCTCATGAGGTATAGCAGCGGGACTGACAGTTGATGTAGACGGAGAATCCATGGTAGGATAAGATGAAGAATTGTCAACCTCTGTTGTAGTAGTAGTTGGAGAAACTACATCATTCCTGTCACAAGCATTAGGAACATTAGATTTAGACAGAAAGAAATCAAATAGGAAATCTAGATCATATTTAGTGGGATTATGATTTGTATTTGTTTCTTGTCTTTGAAGAACTGGTCCTAAACTGACTTGTCCAGAACCATCCTCATTTTGTTTTTGAAAAATTTTAACATCAACATATCGTCAATTTTTACAATTATGCTTTCAACAACATAGTTTGTCCTTTTGTTAAAACTCTGTAGGCTCTAGACTTTTGTGAATAACCAAGGAAAATTGCTTCATCAGCATTTGTCTCAAATTTTCCCACATTATCATTTTCATTCAGTACAAAGCACCTATTACCAAATATGTGGAGATATTTGATATTAGGCACAACACCATTTGTCAATTCATATGGAGTTTTGTTAAAGAGTTTATGAATGAAGGAACAATTCTGTGTGTAACACGCCGTGCTGTTAGCTTCAGCCCAGTAGGAGGGTGGGAGACTAGAATATGACAACATAGTCCAAGAAGCCTCCACTAGAGTTCGGTTTCATCGTTCTACCACCACGTTTTGTTGTAGAGTGTGTGCTGCAGAGTATTGATGTGTGATCCCCACCAGGTCAAGGTAAGTAGACAAAGTCTTGATCTTGAACTCAGTCCCATTATCAGTCTGAATGACACCAACATTGTGTTCAAACTTGTTCTGCTGTTGTTTGATGAAGCATATGATAACCTGAGTGGCTTCATCCTTTGATCTCAGAAACTTGACCCAAGTATATCTGGAGTAGTCATCAACAATCACCAAGATATACTTCTTCCCACTGCGTGTTTGGACTCTCATCGGACCGCATAAGTCCATGTGCAGAAGCTCCATTATTTTCTTGGTACTGAAGACTTGTTTCGTTTTGTGAGAGGATCTGTTCATCTTACCTTTCTCAGAATTTGCACATAGTCGGTCTTTGTTGAATTTCAACTTAGGCAAGCCTCTCACTAGATCACTAGTTACTAGGTTGTTGATGTTGTTGAAGTTGAGGTGAGAGAGTTTTATGTGCTATTGCCAAGTTAGATCTGATGATGCCTTACCTACGAGACAGACGGTGGTCTTTGCATTGTAGTTGTTCAAGTCAATTGAATTGATATTTGACTTCCTTGTTCCAGCGAGAAGTAAATCTACGTTTTCTATCGTGACTGAACATGAGTTCTTCTTGAATGTGACCTCCAAGTCTTTATCAGAGAACTGGCCAATGTTGAATAAATTGTGGCCAAGTCCTTCCAGAAAGGAAACCTTTTTAATTTTTATG
This sequence comes from Dittrichia graveolens, assembly GCA_038502395.1. Lineage (NCBI taxonomy): Eukaryota > Viridiplantae > Streptophyta > Magnoliopsida > Asterales > Asteraceae > Dittrichia > Dittrichia graveolens. Next base: position 32,991,714 of record JARJIL010000003.1, on the reverse strand, counting down.
ATTGTTAATCCCTTAATTCTTCAAGTATCAAGCTAATATTCAATTGCATGTGTAGAACTATGTGAGAATACTAATTACACCTTGATTAACACATAGTTCATATAATTGATTATGGCAATTGATACATGATTAGCCTTAATCATAGGCTTATATATTCCATGAGTATATTTACAATTAAGACCATCTATTTTGTAATTAATACAAACTTCACTCAAAATATAATCTTCTATTCAATACAATTAATAAACCTAACAATCTCCCCCTTTGTATAGAAATAGAAGATGTTATGTCTTTTTGGCATCTGACGCAAACTTTAACAATCTCCCCTTTTAAATCATGCAGATATTCTTTTTCAGTTAATATTCTTTTGAAGCTTTGGGGAATCTTCAAACCTTTACTTGATGTCTTCAAAATGACTTCTCATCTTTAAATAGAGACTCTTCACTTTGAGAATAGTATTCACTTCAACATCTTGATGAGAACTTGAAACTTGATAGCATACAATGACACCTGTTCTCTTCAAACTCCTCTTTTGCATTGGTAACCTTAGGCTTTTCAAGCTTTGGTTGTATTATCAAAATAGCATGTAGTGATTTTTAGATTTTCCTAATCTTCAACCTATTCTTTCTAATCTTGAGCTCTCTTGTCTTAAAATAAGATTTGCTTGTGCATGAAGAATATTTTGTTCTCTCCCCCTTGAATGTAGCTCTTGATCTTTTTCAAATTTGATTGCTCCCCCTTGACTTGACATATATTGATTTTTCTGAATTAAACTTTTCTTTGTCTCCCTCTCAACACATGAATCTGGTCTTCTTTAGCTGCACAATTTTGATGAGAACTCATCATCATCTTCAACTCAGTAAGAATCAGCTAATATTTTTGTTTCCTTCTATCAAGATCAACTGAATTTCAATTTCTTTAAACTTTCTCCCCCTCATGATGATCAGGATTCTTCATGAACATCATGTAATTGTAATTGACATTCAGCTTGATTTGTGCATGAATACTTCAACATTTATAGCTTAGAATCCTCCTCATGACATTCAGTTGAATTTATCAAATATGTATCTCTTTGCTATTGTGACCGGAGTGATATTACAATAAAAGTATCTGAGACAGTCTTTAGGGCACCATCTCAAAGTTCCCGTTAGGAAATGTTAACACCGAGATCACATAGGTTGCTCGTTGACACAATAGTTTTTAAACTGTGTGACCTACGTTCAGTGTTGGAATAATGATAGCATTGGTAGGATTTCCATCTATCATCGTGAATATCACACAGATAACACTCAAGATGTTCCGGTATTAGTTAGGAAAACTAGATACTTGTGACATTTCCATCATGTGTCCTAAGAAATAAAATTATATAGCAATAAGCTCTATACTCTATAAGTGCATGAAAGAAGTCGGGGACCGGAGCAGCATGTCCTCCTTGTTTCAATATTAACAATCTCCGAGTGAGATGTCAATAGAGATGAGCTAATTCTCCGTGTGAAGTTGAAACAATCATCTTTTAAGAGATAATTGAGTAGCTGGGTGGGGTTAGTGCATTGCATCACTGGGTCCATGATGCCTTCTTCAATACCAATTTTCAACACATGAAATCTAGTAGTGTATTTGGTTACCCAGATTGACCTTAGCTCTCTAAATATTTTTCAACTTCTCCCTCAAACTCTATTTCCAAAATGATTAGGAGCAATCATATTGATGTCAACAAGAATGATTTTCACGAAATATTCAGTTGAGAAAGATTGTCAAGAATGATTTGAGCAATTAAAGAATATGAACAATCAAAGAATTTTGAAGTAGGAAATGACAAAATGATTTGACATGTATGCTCAAAGTGATTTGTTGATCATATGCACCCCCATCTCCTGTTCCACCCCTCTCATTTTCATTTTATCTCTGCCCACCAATCAGTATCACGTGATAACTGATACTGCTCACCTATTTGACCTATTAAACCCTTACTTTGTTTTTTTAAGCATAAGGTGAACTCCTGGGGCAGGTCCTTCCGGTTCTGGATAGACCATAGGAGTAGAATCATCATACACTCACTCACTCTTTGTTGCCTTATTGATCACTTGAAAAGTATGTGTCACGTAAAAAATGATTGACACAAGAATGAACGGTTCCATAATGAATGGAATATTCGACAATAAAGGAAAGATTTCTAGAATTATTAACGGGATAGAATTCAAGAAAGGAAAGATGAGCGTTTAGAAGATCAAGAAACACATCAGAATGAATGCCTTCTCGATGGGAAACCAATAAAATTTGAAAATTGAAAATCTTTTTGAATTTTAAAATTTTGTATTGTTTTTGAAATTTTCATTTTTAAAATGATTTGAAAGAAACAAATAAACTCTTCCTATGTTGATGCATTGAAATTCGAAAATGATTTTTCATCAACTAGGTTAAAAAAAATTGCTCACCCGACAAGAATGCACAAAATTAGTTTTCATTTTAAACAAAATTGCAATCTTGTAGGTTCTCGACGAAAATGATTTGTCTGTCAAAGAATCTATGTCTTTCTTGCTTCCCCTGCAAATAATGAACCATTATCACACAAGTTATATCAAGGAATGATAAACTACAAACATTAAGTTTCTCAGGATGTTCAACCGGTTAGCATACTGAACACAATGTACTTTTCAACGCATTCTGAATGATCTTCATTATGTTCCAACAATGTCTCTGACTAATTTGCAAAACAGATTAAGCACACTTTGGTACCCACTTGAAGTTGGGTCCAGCTATGTTAGGTGTATGAACCTTTCTATGCATTGGGCCTGTGTGCCATTGGGGAATACCATTTTGAACAACAAATTTATGATTTGTTCTTGAAGTTTTACAAATCTTCTCTTTTGAAAGTATGACTAAGTGCTTGACTGAGTATACCACAAAAGGATATTTGACATCAGTTTTGAGCATATAATTTCCATTATGCTTTGCTTTAGAAAAGAATTTGGTATTTAGATGTTTAAACGAATGATATTGCATATTAGCATGATTGTCCTTACCAGAATGATATTGTCTATGCATTCTTCTTTGTGGTATAGCATTGGACTTAAAACCATCATTGATGACATTCTTCATTCGAAACTCAGATACTCTAGGTTTAGTTTCTGAAGATGTCCTGGTAGGTATTGCGTTGGATGAGAATTCATCAGTTATGACATTTTTGATACGGAATTCTGATGATGAAAAACATGCATTTGGATGCACATGATTGATTGAACCACATGGTGAATTAAATATTGAGGTTTGTGTGGTTTTCTTCTTTTCAGTCCAGAATGATGATATCTTTACAAACATGTCACCTAGATTCTTCTTTGGAATCCAAGCTTGTTTAGTCTTTGGAAAGGAATCATTTAAGCTTACTGAAAATTCAGAATCAATATAACGTGAATAAGATGCATTCTTTTCACTTCTAAATTCAGTTTCTTTTGGCTTTTGAGAAGAAGTAGTTCCTTTAGGAGTAGAAGCATCAATGAAATCGTCATCTGATTTTCTACTTTCAGCATCTGCAATAGAAAAATAAGAGTCAGTATCGCTTCCACAATGTGTTTCTGAATCAAAATTGATATTGTCAGTGGAAGTCTTGGTAGATTCAGAAGCTTTTTTAGCAAGATGCATTGCGAACTTGAGTTTACCCAAAAACCGTAGTCTCTCTTTCTCCAATGTTTTCTTCTCTGTGTCCAGATTCTTCTGAAGCTCAGATATTTTGTTTTTCAGAACTGAGCTGGGAATATATAGTTTAGAAGAAGCAAGAAGCTGTTGCTCAAGTCCTGTGACTTTTCTTTGCAATTCAGCCTTTTCAATACCTAAACTCGTTATCAACTTATCATCATTCTGCAACATCCTTTGAAAATCTCGACGTTCAATAGAAAATTCAAATATGAGGTTTTTAAACTTGACATTCTCTTCTTTCAGATCATTTGCTCTCTTCTTTACCTGTTCTGTATTTGCTTCCTTCTTCTCAACTTCAACTTTATACTCTTGACATTGCTTTTCCAAAAGTTGAAGTTCCTCCGATACTCTAGACATTTGTTCTTTGAACTTGTCATTCTCTTCTGACATAATCTCTGCTTTCTTTTTCTCTACTTCAGAATGTACTTCAAGTTGTGAAATCTCCGTTTCTCTCACTTGAAGTATGACAATCAATTTGGCATTTTCATTTACAAGAGCAAAATTTTCATTTTGTAGCTTTACAATTAAATCACCTTTCTCAAAACAAGCATTATACCAAGGTTTATGAATGTCAAACATTTTTCTTAATCTAAGCAAGAGAAATGATTCATTTTCACTTAATTGATATTTGTTCTTTCTCCATTTGTCAATCTCTTGTTCAATTGAATGTGTTGTACTGAAATTCGTTGACATCTTGATATTTATCTTGATACCTGAAAATATACGATCGTTTAGGAATGATTTGATTTGATCAAGAATTTAATCAACAACAATGATTTGATCAATTAAGAATGAGTTGGTAATGATCAACAATGATTAAAAGTGTAGTAGGAGAATCAATTAAAGTGACTATGAGTTGAGAATATCTAATTCTAATTCAGTCACAACGACGACGGGGGTTCGGGGGCAGCGCCCCTGATAACGGGGTCCAAGGGGTGGCAACCCCTGGCGGGGTCCAAGGGGCCGAGCCCCTAGCTGGGAGAATTCAAAATTGCTATATTAGAAAATGCAAAGAAAATTCAAATTTTGTATTTTTTAACCAAATTTTGAGCCATTAAAAATTGCTATGGAGAATTCAAAAATCCGACACTTTCAAAAATATGACACTTTCAAAAATCCGACACTTTCAACCAAATCTGACACTTTAAAAAATCCGACACTTTCAACCAAATCCGATAGTCTTGGAAATCCGACACTTTCAAAACTGATAATTTTGAAATCCGCCTAAACCAAATCCGCCAAATGTCAAATCCGATAAACACTTAATCGGATTTATGAAATCCGATAACTTCATCTTCCAAATCCGATAACTTCATCTTCTCAAGAACATCAAGAACACATAAACTCGTATCTAACTTGAATCTTCAAATCTTTACCAAGAATTAATTGTCTCTTCAAATTAATCAATCTCCACCTAAACAAACACTTTTAAAACTCTCATATTACAACAATTTGGATTAAAACTCATGAATATAACCAAAATTCACCAAGAACATCATGAAACCTTCAAACACAAAAATTTCAAATTACTTTATGTATGATTGATGAATTGATATGAAACTTTGCAGATTGATTCGTGATATGATTACTAACACTTGTTCAAAAATTGAGCAATTAATTACAACTTAATCACGAATTTCAAAATTCAAGTCTCAAGAACATCTTCCAAAAACCTAGATTCGTAATTATTAGATTTCTCTCACATGGAGTTGATTTTGCACTTAAAAATTTTATTGTAGGTTCCTGCAATTATACATAATAACATATCCAAAAATTAGATCAAATGAAGATCGTATGAATTTTCTAGAATTTTTCAAAGTTTCTGCCCAAAAATAATCCGAAATTTTCAAAAAAAATCTTCAAAATTTCTTCAAATTTCTTGCAATTCTTGATCCAATCTTCAATCAAATCACTCCTTAGGCTCTGATACCACTTGTAGAGCAATCAAAATGAATACACAATAGATTCAAGGAGAGAGAATGTATGGAAACACCTTAAAGTGTGTGTTTTCTATTCAAAATTGTATAGAAATAGGACTTTACTTGAGAAAATACTCACAGAGTATAAATAGGGATATGACTCTTGTAATATGTGAGTTTTGCCAAAATCAATGTTTATGTGTATGTTTTGTACGGTGTAAATCTTCTACACACTACTTTCTTACATTACTCCATTCATACTCGAACCACTTGGGACTAACAATGATTTTCTTTATTATATCTCCGTACCCCAGAATTGGTGTCACGTTGTCATTCCCAAAACAAACATTCCCGGAGTACTTGGGAACGAAGTTTTGCAGAAGACTCTTGTTTCCAGTCATATGCTTTGTTCACCCAGAGTCCAGGTACCAGAGATTAGGCTCCTGCACATAGAAAAAAAGAGGAGTTAGGTCCCCATGTTGTAATGGGTCCTTGTGTGTTAGTTTGATCTGAATCAGCAACCTGTTTTATGATACAATGAATATTTTTTTGTGATTGCCACGGACTCTTTTATTCTTCCAAATTGAACTTGGAGTTTTTAACCCAAAGTGGACCAGGAACAATTTGAGTCACTATTTTCAATGGAATTTCCCTTTTTTCCAGCACTGGGGATTGTGTTGTGATTTTTGGTTTCTATACTTGAATGATTTTTTTTGTTTACATACTTGAACCAGTTTTGGTTGAAGTTTGATCTTGGATTTTTGCTTTAATGGTTGTTTTGTATGGATTGATTTGGAAACATTTGTTGTTGACTTTGTTGGTTTTGCCATGAGTTTGGCTTTTGATTACTTTGGCATTGATTTTGACTTTGAGACTAACGCATGTGTTCTTAAGTTGATTTTGTTGCTTTGGAAAACTAGATGATTTTTTTCTTGGTGCATGTGAAGAATTTTGCTTCCATGATTGAGTTTTAGTGACATTCCATGCTTTGAGGAATTCCATGTATCAACCATGCCTGTATGCCTCCAGTTCTTGGATTGTCATTAAGCGGTTTGTAATTCCAGTGATTCATGAGTTTTAATGCATACTTAGAGACCCATTGAAGAACAATTACACCTTTTGAAGTGATGAATGGAGCATTGCATTGATTTGTATATTGTGCTTTCCAACTTTCACATGATCAAATTCCAAAAGATTTTTTGAGTTTATCATATTGATAGTTGAATTCACAGTGACCATGCAGACAACCACTACTCACACAAAAAGAAGTGGACGCTTTCATTTCATTTGCATTAAAAGAAGTACAACTATTTGCAAAAGTGGAAATGTGATGACACTTTGTAGAAAAATTAATGCAGAACCTAGCAGCTCTAGGTGTATCTTTAGTCCAAGTTTCTTTCTTTTTAAACTCTTTTGTGGATTTGTCACTTGTCCTCACATCTGAAACATGAACAAAGTGATTAGTTGTAGTTTGGTGTGAACGTTGTGTGACAAACTTAGCATGAGATTTTTGTTTACATGTGTGAGATGTTCTGAGATTTGACTTTGCAATTGCATTTGGTTGCCTACTCGTGGATGCATGATTATGATGGTGTTGATTTTGAAATCCATTGTTGAGAAGTAGCTTCCTCCATTTTCATCTTTCTTTTTCTGCTCTTGAAGCCTTCATAGTCAGTTGGGGAGTAGAAGACATTGTTGAAGTTTGTTTGAAGGTTTCCTTTTGACAGTGACAAGAAAGAACATTTTCTTATTCATTTATTGTGTTTTTGTGACATCCGTCACCAGAGCTAGTTAGCCAATTGAGACTCTCAACTTGTTGGTATTATGCTTCATACATTTGATTTCTCTTGAAACCCTAAGAATCCAAATAAGTGATGAGTATTAGAAGGTATACTCTCTTTACGCACTATTCAGACCATGACACTTAGATAATCCTATAGTTACATGCCTAAAGTGTGAAACAAATTCGTTACATGCACCTTGAATGCACATCAAGGGTGACACAAGCTCAAGTACTAAATAGAGCTCATTAGAATAAAAGTACAATTCTTGGAACAGTTGTTATAGGTGCATAAACTCTATTGAGACTCGAATAATTTTAAAGAAGATTAATACACTAACAAGCAACCGTATGACATCAAAATTAAAGTAATAGTAATAATAACACAACAAATAAGTTGGCACTACAAACCAAAATAATAAAACTCTAAAACATCTCCTAAAATTTAATAACTTAGAATACAAATATGAATTGTAACACATGGCAAGTTTAGGTGCACCACTTGCAACCCTTTTTCTTTTATCCTTTTCAAGACTAAATTATAAAAAAAAGAACATATATACCTATATATGTAGTACCTAAATCGGCCAAGGGAAGAAAAAAAAGAGGGAAAAGAGGAGCCTTTTCTTTCCATTCAAAATTTGAAAGATATATGAGCAAATAGAAACTTAATCACCCATTAATCTTGCATTCATTCCTAAATAAACCTCCTATCTTCCTTCACAAGCCATCACCTCCTTCTTCACTCTCAAAATTCGTCCTCCATCCTCTCCTCTCTTTGATTTTGCTCTTCAAAACACAAGGAATCAAGCAAGAAATCAAGAAGAGAACATAAGAAATTCGGGTGTTAAGGTAAGAACTACAAATCTCTACACCTTCTTCCTCTTTATGTATTTAATTGAAAACCCTAAGTGATGAATATAAAAGAACGATTTTGATGAACAATAAGCAAAACACAATCAAAAGGCTAAACCTTGTTACTAAAAGATGAGGAATATAAAATCCAGAATCTGATAAATACTTTGGGTCGTGTTTAAGAGGTCATAACTTGGGAAATTCGTGGACTTTTATTTCGTATTTTAAGTCTAAACAGAATTACTTTGAGTCTAATTTCTACTCCAATTGGTCTCATCTCAAAATGATATCGTTTGATCATCCAAATAAATTAAAACATTTTGGTGCGCAAATCTGGATTATTGGGACAGAAGCATAGTTAACTTATCCGCACTATAAATCACTTATTTTGATGAATAACACCGTGAGATTCATACAAGACAAAGCTTTACGTGTGTATGGAGGTCTGTAAATTTGGAAATTAATTCGTTCGTTTACTATTTTAAATAGAAATAAACTTTCTGTCGTGTAAAACAGTGATATTTTCGGGTTAGTCGATTATCACGAATTTATTTTAATATAAAAGTAAAAGAATAAATTCTGGAAAAATTAGGGTTTCATCTAGAGACATGGAAGTACATTTCATAAAAATTTAGGAATTTAACTAGGTTATTTAGAGGGGTTTAAAAATACAAAATGAGACTACAAATTCTGCCATAAAACTACTTGAATCCTAAAAAGTATTTCTAAAAGTATTAAAATAAAATAATGGAATTTATAACAAATCTAAGTGATAATACAAGTAAACCTTGCATAAGAAAGGCATTATTCGAAGTATTGGATACAATAAAAGAGCAATCTATCAAAGTTAGATTGCTACCTAAGAATTTCACACCATAGGAACTAATGTCATGAAACCTATTGTAGATCTCTGAGCGGTATACATCTCACTAACTACTACCAACACTCAAGGTGAGTACTCGTTGCCCATTTTGCATGTTTTTCTTGGGGGGAAATGACACTCAATGAATTGCTTTATTTTTCATGCCATGAATGGAAATTCTTTTCTTTTTGACAACTTGGATTATGTGTTTCATGCTTGTGTGAACCCGATTATGGATTATGTCAATCAAACTAACCCGATGATGGGTTAAGTCAATCAAACTAACCCTGTGATGGGTTAAGTCAATCAAACTAACTCCGTGATGGGTTAAGTCTAACCCCGTGATGAGTTTAGTTGATCAAATGAACCTGGTGATGGGTTAAGTCAAATGAATTCAATTTACCCAACTTAGTGCTCCAGCTGGTAGGCCTTGTTGGATGACAATAATCAAATGGACAGTGTGGTCCGGTTATCATTATTCAAAATGGATAGTGTGGTCCGGTTATCATTATTCAAAATGGACATTGTGGTCCGGTTATCATTATTTATAATGGACAGTGTGGTCCGGTTATCATTATTCAAAATGGACAGTGTGGTCCGGTTATCATTATTCACATTGGACATTGTGGTCCGGTTATCATTATTCATATAGGACATTGTGGTCCGGATATCATTATTGCGAGTATGTGTTACACTATATCCATTGTCAAACTAATGTATACACGGCAAATCAATTATTTTGTTTAAACCTGCGAGCTCACCAACCTTTGTGTTGACATTTTTAGAGTGTTCATTTTCAGGTAATACTTACGCTAACGCTTAAGGAGCCTAGAAGACTCTAGACGGACCTTAGCGTGACTCATAGCGAGAACCGAACTATTAATATCAATTTGTGATGTGGGTGTTTGTTAACACTTCAAATTGTTATATGGTTTTGGGCTTGTCGCCCGTATACTTGACCCGGGTTGTGGGGTTTAGATTCGAATGATCATTTACTCTCGTTGATTGTCTATGTTGCCGTGGAACCGACTTAACACGGCGCAAGACTCCTCTTGTGTCGGGGAAACGTCGTGACACGTTGGATTAATTGCATTTAGTGATTTTCTCTATTTTATATCAATGTGTTATGACGATTCTCTCCGTCACACTTCGCGATTCCACCTTGGCGGGGTGTGACAGTTTTATAAATGACTCATGATGATTGTTTGAAAATAGAAAGCCTCAAGTGCTTCGAGTCGCCATTGTAATACCATATGAGGAATTTAAACTCTGGATTGTCAAATTACTTCGTGCTTTTTCAAGTCATTCGGATATGCAAGCTCTGAATCATATCTGCCTCACTAGGTTTTTATGACCCAGATGAAGTGGATTCGTTCAATTCTTGATAATCAAAAGGTAATTCTATTTTTAATTTTAAATTTCTTTTAAACTCTTTTTCAACTACTTCTTCCCCTTGTCCACAAACACCATGTTTTTCGTGATGCTATCGTTCATGGGTTAAAATTGTATAGTTGCTTGCTAATCACTCTCTCGCTTATTCTTGGGTTCTTAAAACCCAGACCATCGTAGGTCCATTTGAAGAATTTTCTTTCCTTGGGTATATTGAGAAAGATTGTTTGTTCTGTTTAGCCTCGTTTGATCAATGTATCTTCCAATTCTTTTATTTTTGAAAAGAGTTCTCCTTTTTCCTTTTTTATAAATTCAGTATCTTTTTCAGCACTGATCTTTTCTGCTTTAAGATCATGGATTTGTGTGCTCATTGAAGCAGTTAATTCATTTAGTTCATTTTCTTTTTTCATAGATATTTAATTTGAGACTGGATAACTATTGTTCAGATTGTTCTATCCGTTGTTGAGTTTCCATCTCCTTTTGATTTATTATGGCTTTCATTCTATCTCTTTTTATGTGTGACTTATGTAATTTTCTTTCCAATTTCTGCATGCGTTCAATTATTATTTGAACATGTTCCATGATCAATCCTGCTTCATAAATTGAGTTAGAATGTATCTGTGTTTCATCCTCAGCATCAAGCTCTTCCTCGGAGTTGTCATAATGTGCCTCTGGCTCTTTATCATTGTCTGTGAATTCTTCCTCTACGTCAACCATGACACATAATTGAGCTTGTGCATCTCCTCTAGATCACTATTATTAGTGTCTGAAAGAAATTGATCTTCATCTACCATCATGGCCCTACGTGCACTTTTCTTTTTGGATAGTCTGAGTTTTTGTTTGTAGTACTCAGCATCCTTCTTCTTCTTTTGTGTGCAGTCTTTGATGTAGTGGTCATTTCCCCGACACTTGTAACACCTGCGTTCATCTTTATTCTCTTCTTTAACAAATCTTGGTTTATCTGCAACCTTGAAGGTATCTGGTCTTCCAGACCCAGATGTGTATCTTTGACGGTTGTTGGTTTTGGAGTACTGGTTCTTGAATGCTTTTGTTATGAAAGGCATGGATTTGATACTTGCTCCATTTAAGTTTCATCTGAGTTAGAGATAGCCACTTGTTTGTACTTTTGAGATCTTGAAGGTTTAGGAGGGGATTGCTCAGCAGCTACTAGTGCAATAGGATCAACATATATCTTGGGTTATGATTTCAAGTCCTCATCTTTATATTGTTGGAGGTCTTCGAAGATGTTGTGGTAGGTAACAATCGTCATATTTCTATTTATATGCTTGTATAGTTTGACGTGCTCCTTCCATTCTAGACCTAGAGACTTCAATAAGACACAATTAATGTCCAAGTCTGTTCTTTCCACTTTGTTTGTACCCAGTTTGTTTTGCAGTTTGCAGAAACGACTGTATGTATTGATCAATAGTTCATTTTCTTTGGCACATAACTTGTTGAACAAATTGATAAGTTGAGTTCGTTTAATGTGTTCTCCCTACTCTGTTCCTTGTAGTTGTCTTTTGATCTCATCCCAGATTTCTTTGACAGTGGATAGACTATCAACCCTCATGTACATTTCGGATGATAAACCTCAAGTAGTATTTGGCCAGCATGTCTGCTTTATTATCTCAAACTTAACAAAGGTGTATGTGTGTGAAAGTGTGTTCTTCTCTGCCAAAAAACCGAAGCAAGAAGGAAACAATCGGAATTTCTAGAAATTAATTCTACATTCAAGAAAAGGTTAGATTTTATGATTACATGATAACTTAATAAGATTGAGGATTGAAATAACATGAATATATGAAGATCACAAGAATCGGTTTTTGATGAAATATAAGTTTTATGGGTTTTATGTGTTCATATGATTTTTGTGTTTAAATGATGATATGATGCATGGAAATGTGTTTAGATAAATAAAACATGTTTTTTATATGATATGATGAAATTATGAAAACCTGGATTTTAGTTATGACATTTTGAAGATGGCGGATTTAATAAAAATATGAACTATCGGTTTTGGTGTTTGGGAAGAAGAGGAATACCGATTTTGGTGAATTCCGATAGTTTGGAAAACTGGAAGTTAGAATCTGGAAACCTATTAACCGAAACTTGTAAAGCAAAAGCCTAAATCCGATTAATGCTAGAATCCGAGATATGAAATCCTATACTAGTAATCCGAGTGTAATGAAAACCGATACCTTGAAAACCGACAACCTAGAATCCTATACTTAAATCCAATAAACTTGGGAGATTATAACTTAGAATCCGATACTAGTGAAATCCGGGTACTTGGAGTTTAATTAAGGAAAATCCGACAGTATGGAATCCATCGGATTCCCAAATCCGACATTGGTAAGATCTGAGACATGAGTAGCGGATTTTGAGAAATCTGAGAATTTTGGAATTCCGATACTTTGTGTTTGGGAACTTGTATTTGAATATTGTTTGTTATTGTTTGATGAATGATTTATAAATATATGGATAGATATATTTATGAGGTTGAGACTGATTTGGTTATTGCTATGTTTTCAGGCAATCCAAAAGCTTAGTAAAATTAGATATCTGAGTTCAAGTTGAAACTGAGGTGAGTGGACATTAATCACGGATGGTAAAGGTTGCAGTTAATATTGTAGATGTGATGCATGATTGTGGATTGAGATTAGATTGATTGAACTGCTGATTGTGATATGAAATGTTGATAACTGTTGCATGACTATTTGGTTGATACGCGCTCTTAGGATGATTTTGAGTTGCGTTGAGAAGTCAGCTATACGTGGACTTGGGCTGGACTTGTCTAACTGATTGGTTGAACAGTAGTAGTCTTTATGTTGCATTTGTTGCTCAGAGGGGAGTTTACTGTGCCAATACAGTGGAAAGCTATCGGTAAACCCTTGCTTTGGCCGGCATTGGTTGTAGGTTCTGAGCCGAACCACCGGTCTTCTCTAGTTATGTGATTACATGTTTGATATTGATTGTGAATGTTTGCATTTGATGTTTAGCCTCTACTCACTTAGCTTTGTGCTAATTCCCCTCAGTTGATGTTTTGTAGGTTCGTGTTAGAGTTGAAGAAGGAAGAGTTGACCATACTCTAATACTTATTTTGAAAAAGAGACGAGCCAGTCATTTTGTAACACCAAACAATTGATGATAATGTTGTTGTCTTTTGAACAAATGATTGTATCTTTGTAAATATTGGTTTAATGTATTTAAGTTGAGTTAATTTAGCTTCCGCAATGCAATTAAAAAAATGGCTTGTGATTTTCCAGTGTTACACTACCCTTCCATACAATGTAGTCGTTGCGGAATAGGACAGGAGGTTTTGAATCAGTTCCAATTGCAATGATTTCATTTGAGCTCGACATCTTTCTTTACTTGATTGTGAATTGATCGTTGACTTGAAAAGTTAGGTGTGATTGTGTTTGAATTATTGAATTCGAAGTGGTCTTATAAAGTAATGTTCGAAGAGTGTGAAAGGTTTGTTTCGAATGGATTGAAGATGTGGTTAGAAGTTGGTTTTGACTAATCGGTGTGCTTTCATTCGAAGTGGGATTCAAAATAATTCGAAATGAACAGGAATCTTTGGTTCAAAGGGCTTGGGATGATTTGAAGTATGTTAGTTCGAAGCAATGTTGAAGAAATTTGAAGTGAAAGTTGAAGAATTTCGAAGTGAATAGTGTTGGTTTTAAGTTGTGGTTTCAAATGCGAAATGATCTTCGTGAATTTCGAATTGTGTTACGAATTCGAGATTGTCACTTGAGTTTCGAGTTTTATTTACAATTCAAAATGAGTTGATTTGTTTCGAGTTTGATTACGAGTTCGAAGAGAACTTGAAAGCAATCTAGAGTATTTAGAATGCTCGAAGTTGTCAACAGTCTTCGAAATAGGAGACTTCGAATTTGAAATGTGAAGGCATAGTTTTCGAAGTTCTTTGGCAATCAAATAGCCCGCTCGAAGTCAAAGTATATCAACCAACTCAGTTTTGGAAGTGTATCAACTTAGTGTTTAAAACCCAAATATCAGCTCAAAGTCTATAGACGTCGTATTCGAAATGAACTTGACTTCGACTTCGGAGGTTATTCTCCGCTCGAAGTCTTCTTTCTTGAGCAATTCCCGGATTTTCAGGAATTTGTTTGTAACGTACAAGCTCCAAGTCCACATACAAACACTTTTTCCTTCGAATTAACAATCAAAATCGATTAAAAACTCAGATCTAAGTTGTTCTTCATGATCTTCAAGTGTTCTTCACCAAAATTTGGATTTCAATGAAAAACTATGATTGAACCTTCGAAATGGATTCCTTGAATTCGTAGTTCACTAATCTTAATCAATATCTAACCAATTCCATCTTCCACTTGATTTTAAATGGAATTTAAAGGCGAAAACCATAAGAACACTTCACAAAAAACCTTTAAATACCGATCTGATTAGCTTCAAATCATTCCATGATAGATTATATTTGATTCTAATACCAATTCCTTGTAGAACAAAATTAAAATCAGCGATAAACACTCAAACCTTCATCTCCGAATATTGAACAGTAGACTCTTCGTTTTCTGCATAGTATTCACAATGGATTCTGGTCTTTGATTGATTAAACCGCAATCACGAGCCTACTTTGATCAAGTCTGTCTCTCTGATACCAATTGAAAGCTCCTGATTTTAATCAAGTATCGTGGAAAAAGAATGAGACTCGAGAGAAACACACACAAACACTTTGGCTAATGCTTTGAATCAAGCTTGATTAATTTTTGCAAAATCTTACAATACCACTACCCATATCCATATTTATAGGCATAAGGATAGGTGTGGCTTTCTCTTCATTAGGTAAGAGAGTCAACAATTGATTTCAGCCGATCTATTATGTGAGTAAGACTCTCAATCTAGCTCAGGAAAACTACACCACAACAGAAAAGGAATTGCTACCTGTAGTTTTTTCTTTTGATAAATTCCGGTCATATTTGATCTTGTCCAAAACCATCGTGTTCACTAACCACTTTGCGTTGAAACATCTTTTCAACAAACAGGATTCCAAGCTAAGACTGATTCGGGGGATTGTTTCTTCAAGAGTTCGATATAGAAATTAAAGACAAAAAAGGAGCGGAGAACGTGGAGGCCAACCACTTGTCCCGTCTTGAGAACCCCGAATTGGAAGAGCTAAATGAGGCTGATATATGGGATGACTTTCTACATGAATACCTACTACAAGTAAGTGAGACTACACCGTGGTATGCTGACTTTGTGAATTATTTAGTAGCAGGGATCCTCCTAAAAGGAATGTCATATCAGCAAAAGAAGAAATTCCTAGCTAATGTGAAATATTACTATTGGAATGATCTTATTTGTTTAGAAATTGCGCAGATAATATAATTCAAAAATGCCTATGGGGAGATGAGGCGAGGGAAGTACTAAGGGATTTCCACAGTGGACCAACCGGGGGACACCACGGTGTTATCTACACAACAAAGAAGGTATTTGAAGCCGGATTCTATTAGCCTTCAATTTTTAAAGACGCACATATCTTCTTGAAAGAATGTGATGCATGCCATCGAGCACGTATTATTTCTGCCCGAAATGAGATGCCACAACACACTATTCACGTCTATGAAATATTTGATGTGTGGGGTATCGATTTCAAGGGGCCTTTTCCTTCTTCCCGTGGAAATCAATATATTCTAGTAGTCGTCGATTATGTATCGAAGTGGGTTAAGGCGGTGGAACGGGCCGTGTGTGGTTCAAAAAGTGTTCCCATATGGAGCGATCAAGCTGAAATCCAATGATGGAACGACTTTGAAGATGAATGGGAACGGTGTTAACAACTACATGGAAGGATTGCCTAAGGAAGATCATGGTGAGGCTTTACGCCTCGATGATATAATGCCCTAAGTGTGGGGTGGAGTCCAGCTAATGACTCATATCAAAAGAAGCGTTTGCGGGAGGCAACCCGTTCGGTTGTTTTTGTTTTGTTTCGTGTGTTTTCTTTTCGTTGTTTCCTTTTGTTTTACGTGAAGGTACACTCATTAATATGGTATTACACTACCTTTGGAGGAAGCCTCAAGTGTCTACAAAGTCTGAAAGATCAAAAGATAAGAATTTTTAATTTTTGACAAATTGCATAAACGAGACACGTTAGGTGCAAAAACAAGACATGTTAAAGCCAGATGCGATTAAGAAGGGGAAAACAGAATCAAACACGCCAGGTTTGTTTCTTTAACCCTAGGCATTTCGCGAAGCAGGTTTAAATCTTAAAACCCTTTTCTTTTTCCCCACTTCACCCAAACTCACACACACACTATTTTTCTCGATCCGATGCGTTCTCTTCAAGAATCCTCGAAGGAGAGATCGATTCCTACTGCAATCGCTCACATTAGCCCTACATTGTTCTTATATTCATCGAACAAGTAAGTTTCAAAGCCTTTTATGTGCGTTTACACAAAAATAAATTACCAAAATGTCTATTTAAGTTAGGGTTTTTCGTTTTTATGGTGATTCATGCTATTACAATGCTATTTGACCCATTTATGGTGCGATTGTGTTTGTTTTTGCTCAATATTGGTCGATTGTTCGAGATTTAGGGTTTTAAGGTATCGTGTGATAAAAATCCAAATGTTGGGGTGGTTGTATGGGGGTTTATGCATTCATCTCCATGTTCTTTTCGCCCCTACCAGTATCGAAGATGGTACTCACTTTGTTTTATTCAATCTTTAAAATAATTTTCGTTTTAAGGTTTTTTGTCTAAACATGAACCGAAATGGGTTGTTTTGGGTTAGATTTCGATCTTGTTGTCATACTATTACTGCTTAATAGCTACATTCTAGATTAATTTCGATTGTGTGTTGACTTGTGTGGGAAAACAAGGGTCGACAGTCGTCCCTGTTCATCTTTCTTCTTCATCGTGAACGTGATGCGTCCGGTTCATGAACCCGACGTGTCGGTCAAAAATTTAGATTCTATTTTTCTGTTTTAGGGACAGTGTGTAGGGCTTTTCTTTGCTGATTATTTCTATTTACTGCATGTTATCATCTAGCTCATGAATTTTGATTTGAGATTGCTACAGTGATGGCTAATAGAGGTCAAGGTAGAGGCCGCGGCCACAGGGTTGCGCAGCCCGAGGTGGTGGCTATTGTGTCGCTGGCTCCGCCGGTCCAGCATGAGTGTTTGATCTTTCCAGAGACGATTCTAGCCCAGTACCTGAATGAGTACATTACACGACTGCTGTACTAACTCTGCAAAGAGGCGGAGGTGCCTTATACTTTAGACAGGGAGGTAGCTACCGCTGCAGGGATCACAACTCTGATCTCTCCTTCCTGATCCAGGAGTACATAGGGCATGATGGGGCGGTGCTATTTTCATGCTCGGCGTGGGAGCGCTTGTTCAGCATGCGGGTGCCTATCTACCGCGAGTTGATGTTGGATTTCTACTCCATCATTAACTTCAACACGGTTACTTCGGTTTACATAGACCGGCAGACCATTTCTTTTCACTGATTGAGTTTAGCTAGAGTTTGGGCCTATACACTCCCGAGGAGATGGGAATTAGGTATTTCAGGCATTCCTTCAAGAGTGTCTATGCAGTCCGCCTGTAGAATTTTGCCCACCAGAGTTCTAGCATACGATTGCCAAAGGTGGGTACATCTCGACGTATGCCAGTGAGAGCCAAATCCGCGCTCTAGTTCTCCGACTCATCTACCAAATGATCTCCACTTTCATTATTCACTGCAAGGGCGGTGAGAAGGTTACATAACCGATCTATTTTACATATTCTCCTTGCTCACCCCTAGCACCCTGTGCAACATGCCGTATGCTATAGCATTTTTCTTGGCTCGCAAGGCCACCGGGCCCAAGAAGACGACCTTGTTATGTGGTGGTCAGTTCATCACCCACCTGGCTAGATCGTATGGTATTCTGATAGCTACTTCGGAGGCCAAGTTGTTGAGGATGGAGTCGAGGCTAATGGGTGAGTATTTCTTAGAGGTGATGCGGGCTTTGGAGAGGACCATATATGGTGGGTTGATGAGAGTTGACGTTGAGGATGACCTGGAGGAGCAACCAGGATATGACATAGAGGCCGGAGAGAGGAGAATTCCGGAGTAGCAGCTTAGAAGGAGACGTTCTCAAGAGCAACCAAGTTGCATTCGGAGCAGGAGATAGATTTACGGTACGTCGCTGCGAGGATTGTTGCACTTGGCAAGTACCTTGATTACATATGGCGTTATCAGTATGGCATGCAACATCAGCTGCAATGGTTAGGGTCAACTTACTCCGAGTTGGCTGAGCGCTAGGGCTACACACGCACCACACCCTTTCCAGCTGCTCCGACTCCATATGTAGATTGGCCAATGCATTTTCCCCAAGCTCGATCAGCAGGGCCCTCGGGTTATGGAGGCAGAGATTGTGATGATGATGATGGGTGAAGTTTTTCTTTTGTTGTGTTTGTTTCTTTGTTTTTGTTTGAACATATTCAGTACCTCTCATGATTGTAGATGTATTTTTTGATTGATCATATGATGTCTTTTAAGATGATTGGTTTAGATAATGTTTGAATTGTATGGAGTGCATGCTTGTGTTGGTTGTCAGCCCAGCGCCTTATTTTAATAACTCTGATCGCCATGTGAGAGATATACTCAGGGGAGTTCCTTTTTGATCATTTCTACCCCTATTTTTATGTTCCTTTGTCTTTATGTACAATGAGGTCATTTTACGATTTAAGTGTGGGGTGGGAGGTTAATAAAAATTTCCACTATTTCATTTGAGCTTTATTTGTAATCATGAAAATTATGATTGATTTGGGCTAGAATATTTAATTTTTTGACATCATTCGGGTAAGAATTAAGTGTTAGTTAAAGATGTCATGATAAATGATTTATAAACAAGTGTTAAGGTTATATGTAGCTTTTATGTCATAGTATTTGTGGAGTTTCACCATTTTCCAAGAAATTTTGATTTGTAAGTAACTGAACATTAATTTGTAAATTATTTTAAAATTAGTAAGGTTAAGCATTTTTTAATCTAAAACAGCGAGCTGGTATTCTAAAATACCCACATAGATGTTAAGTAGTTGAATCTTGACAAATATAGGCCGAATATGAATTTTCAGTTTTACAAATCATATGCTATGCTAAAAAAAAGAAAAAAAGAGCCAACAATGAAAAAAAAGAAAAATTTGTTGGAAATATAAGTCATTCGGTGGCCTTTGATACTCGAGTTAGTAAACTCTAAGGGGTGTTCTACACCTAATCACCTAAATCCAACTGGTTTCGGATTGGTCGAGTTGAATGTTCGCGACATGGGTTCCATCGAAAGTGATGGACTTAAAGGAAAAATAAAAGAATAAAAGCATATGTAGAATAATGTCTGGAAATCTGCAATATGCTTTGAAGTGAGTGGATTCCTTAAAGATAAATTAACTATGTGCTAAAAATATAAATAGTTCGTGAATTAAAGTTTCGTTATTTAAGAAGAGATTGAGTATTTCAGTGGTGAGGTGTTAAGGAGGATCAATACACACGCACACACACACACACACACATATATATATATATATATAATTCTAGGTATAATCCTTATAATTTTGTTTTCAATCATTTGAATAGACATTGGTAAGTACCACTTGAATTCTTTAGAGATTAAGGTTGCAAGTTGATTTTCTATGCCTAGATGATCTATAATTTGCTTGGGGACAAAGAAAGCTCATGTCTAGGGTACTTTGATATCGCCTTATTTATATATTTTTTATACATGATATCTTGGTATTTAAAGGTTGATATTTCACAAAATTGGTTAAATGGTACTTAATTTATGTGTTTGTGAATATTAGGTCTCAAAAGAATAAAGGCAAGAAGTTTAAGCGGAAAAAGACTTAAGTTTTAAGGAAAAATTAAGTCAGAAAATCAATTAACAAGACGCATTCAGTTATAAAAACAAGTCGTGTCGGTGCAAATAAGGTCTAACAAGTCGGGCGAGAGTCACGCGACGCGTCTTCAGCTGAATTCGAACTCTATTTAAACACTTGTTCTTATCCAAAATAGAGATAGACATAAATCTTAGCCGGCCATAGGTGTTCCATAGAGCATATTTTCAGAACTAGAGTGTTGTTTTGCTTGCAGCTTGAAGATTTTGCATTGGGAAGTGAGAATTTGAAGTTTGCATGATTGATTTGCATTCGGTTAGCTATATAATCATGTTTGGTTCACTTTACATGAATTTCAGTTGCTGTAATCTTCTAATTATGGGCTAAAAGCTCTGTAATCTCTGCTTAGACTAGATGAATATTTGATTTTTAGTTAGATTTCATTGATTTGGATAATATGGAATGATATATTTGTTATGTTTAGCTTTTTCAAAGATCCAAATGTGTTAAAGTGTCTGACTTTATGACCTATTCTTAAGTTTTTCAAAGTCGAGATGACCATTCTAGCTATGTTTGCTTTAATTGAGTGATTTTGTGACTTAAACAAATCAATAGATTAAGTCTAGCATAACACGAATAAATTGACAAGTTGTAGTGATAGTTAATGTCATTAACATTGGGTTAATATTTTTATAATTATAGTGTTAGTAAGTCTGACCATGAGATCTAGCCATATTAGGAATCGGTATATGATTGCCTGTTAATCCATTGCATTTTTATTGAAATCTGCTAAATTGAAGAAGTGATTCAAAGTCTAAGTGGAAGTTTTTCAAATTATTGATAGTTTTAATCTAAAAGTTTCTTGCTTTATTGCTTTTCTAGACTTTTATTAATTGTTTTTTGTATCTTTAGGATTAAAGTTAAGAACTTGATTGCTTTAGGTTGATTTAAAACATAAAAAATCCCTCTTTTATACCCATTCCCCTCGAGTTCGGACCCCGTACTTATTTTGGTGGTACTAAGATACGATTAGGTTCTTTTGCCTATTGTTTTGTAGTCATGCATGCTTAAATAACTCGGATTTTATAAATTAAAAACTAATACGCTATATGCATATTAACTTTCATTTTGGCGGTTTTCACCCCTCTAGTTATAAACACCTCTTATCATTTATAATACTTAATCATAAAGACTTTTGAACTTTGGGGCATTACACTCCAACAACACTTAGCCATCCCCATGTTGAGCAACACTTGGTTCTCGTGAGTAACCTAGTGATCATGCCACTTGGTGATACCTACTAACACTGCACTTGTCGATCGGGCAACAATAGGACCTTGGCTATTGGGCCCTTGCCCACTTCACCATTGGGGTGTCCCCTTAAGGACTCAACTCACTTGGTGTAACACTTAAGGTTCAAAATACATTTAAATAATAGAAATTAATAATAAGTGTTATATGTGTGTTATGAGTTGCATAGATGAGATTAAATGTGTTTATAAAACTAGAGGGGCCAAATTGTCAGATTATTACTTTAATAAGTGTAGGGACCATTTGTGAAATTAAGCAATAGATATAGATATATATCACCTTAATTTGACTTCATGTTGAAGTCCTTCTAAATAAAACACAGACAACTATCATACTTTCACTTATACTACTTGAAGCTTCTTATCTCTTTCTTTGTGGATTTTGAACAAGAACTCAACAAGATTAAGCATCTATTATCATCATCATCCTAGTTCTACTTCTTGCAAGGTATGATTAGTTTTATTAGCATTCAAGATTTAATGGGTTAAATGGGTCAAGGAATGATTCAAGGATCAAAATATGTTATTTTGTTGTTAGGTGTTGTTTACTAGCTGTTTGGGATGAAAGGAATCACCCCCCATGAAGTTTTAAATCGATTACAATTGAGTTTTGTTTGGAAATGGCTTAAATCAGCAAGCTGGCCGACTTACTGGTTCTAACTAAAGGGAGGCACGGTCGTACCCTGAGAGGGTACCGGCGTGCCTATAACCGGGCTAGCCTTAGTTCTTGAGATACACCCCATGCCCTGGGGTAAAGGCATGGGCGTATAGTGCCCAGTCATGGGCGTGACTTTTTAGTCGTATGACTTTGGGTTTTTGAAAGTCGAATACATAAGTTGGATACGAAGGTCGGATCATAAGTAGCATCTGTATGTCACACCAGCTAGGCACGGAAATGAAGCGTTACAACTTGGTATTAGAGCCACGGTTTGAGGGATCTGGATGTGTGTTATGCACAGTCTGGACTTGAACTATGGTTTTGAAAATAATTGTCAAATGGGAGGCTTGCAGCTTGGTAAGTATACTAATCATTATATTGATTATGTTTTATATGAGGACTACATGTGAATACTTGAAATAATTAGAGAATTGAAATGATATATGTGAAATCTTTATCATTTAACTAATTATGTGATATAATTTATTGGTAATACATAGCCTAAGCCTGTGAATCCGAACTTTTTGTGATAAAGTTAAGATCAAACATGTGTAGTGTGTTTAGAGTAATATAAGGGCCCATATTATTACAAACACATGATACATGTTGGAACTTAATGTAATCATGAGGAATCTTGTGAATTGGTTGAGAGGTACTTGTAAAAGATATTACACCTGGGAATATATATAGAATGCCTTAGTATGCATAGAAATACTTTGGACTTGATGATAGGTGTATTGATATGTTGGATGTACTAAATACTATTTGTTATAGAGGATAGTGTGATAAAGCTATCCTATGCCTTAATGCTTTATCTATACTACCAGGATGGTGAGCAAATCCCTATAAGGGTACAACCAATAGTGAATGAAGGAGCACCAGATCTCAATCAGGGAGTTGTTGAACCTACAGTACAGGAGACAGTTGCCAAAGAAATTGACAAAGCTTTGGAGCAGAGTATACCCTACATTGTCACCCAAGTGGTGGAACAGATAAAGGATCAAAACCGTGAGATGAACAGACACGAGTTTGCAGCAAGAATTGTTGCAGGACGTGAAGGGCTCAACCCCAACCCCAAGTTATCATTCGTGATGCACCAAAAGTCTGTACTTTTAGGGACTTTTTGTTGGGTTTTCGTGGACCTAAAACACAGCGGAAGCAAAACGAGTAGAAAAATAGGTTTTAAATTTTGACCACGCAACGCCCACAAATGCACCAAAACTCTAATCATGTCTAAGCAACAAACAAAGAGAAAAAAGAATAGATTCATACCCTTGAAGCTATCTTCCTTGTTCTAGCGAATTTGGAGTTTGGAAATTGCGTGTACTAACTTGTACATGACTATTGAAGTCCACACCAAGATGTAATCGACTCCCACTTGCTAGAGTGCTAGATGTGCCAATCTAAACACCACAAAATAGCCTAACACAAAATGTATCACAGCCTTGAGTACTCCTTTGAGAGAATTGTGTGCAATATATATATTTTAGTGAGTCAAGTTCATGGAACATAACAACAAGACTTCTTGTGGCTTATATAGAGCTCCAAATTGAACTCAAAACCGTCCACAATTAAGAAACAATCAGTTACTAGAGTTATAGCCATAAACACCATCATAATCAGCCTTGAAAGCTGCTTAAAGAAGTTGTTACTGCACAAGGCATGGCCGTGCCTCACAAGGCATGGGCGTGCTAGCCCAAAAGGCCACGCCCAAGTCACGCCCGACTTGGGCTCGTGCCTGTCCACTGGGCACAGGGCACGGGCGTGCCTCCAAGAGGCACGGGCGTACCTAGCCACAGGCCACGCCCAAGTCACGCCTGACTTGGGATCGTGCCTACCCGTAGGGCACGGCCGTACCTCATAGAGGCAAGGGCATGCCTCGGCCCACCAGAACCTGTTTCTGGTTTTCTCTCTCATTCGACCATTTGTGATACCGGAATCAATACTTGGCGTGTGACCTAATAGGCCCTTGCTTCATCAACCACGAAGCCAACTCGTGTGCATGTCAGTGGGCATAATCCAACAGACTCCCACTTGCACATGACATACTCACGAAAACGCGTCACCGACATAGAGCGGCCTCTAGCAAGGCATCTATGCCCCCAAGTCAGCATAGGGTTTGTCTTCCCAAAACAAATACCTAACCAAAAGGAAAGGTCCTATAGATAAGTGATTATTAACCGTTCGTTCACGATATCCGTTGTGAGTGCAGGTCATGGAACATGGTTAACCCCAAATTATTCATGATTATGTTTCTCGATATAGACTAACTATGACTAACAACACAAGTTGCACAATTGATCCATCATCAATTCAACTTGAGCACGGCCATGCATTTTGATTGTCATCAGCTTAGTCACCGAGGGGCCCAAGGATATCCTCTAAAGAGGAACGAATACCTTTGTGTACATAGTCCTATCATAATAACAAGTTCTTGTTGGGGTTTGTTTGGTTTTTCAAAATATATTTTAGCAACGGAAGCATGAACAACAATTTTAAACTTGTTAAAACTCCCCACCAATGATCCATATGCAAGCCTTAAGAAACAAAACAACCATAGGGTGTTTAGAACTACAACCTTAGTAGCGTGAGTAAGCCGTTGGTGAAGTGGTTGATCTATGAGAAGCCAAGAGAAGACTTCCTCCAAGGTATCCACAAATCAATGAGTCCAACACCTCTAAGATGCTAGTCTCTCCAACCCTTGATATTCAAGAATGCAAGCAACAACCTTTGTTCTTCTTCTTGAACTAGATGTATGTATTTTGAGTATGTGTTTATGTATCACCTTTGCTAACTTGAAGAACACCAATACTAGAGAGTAAGGATGTTTTTCAAGTATAAAACACTTAGAAAAATTCTAAGAACACAAAGAAAGGTGATAGCATGCAAGTATGTTACAAAAGGGACCATGCATGTAATTATAAAAGTCAAGAAGCAAAGCAAGAGAGGGAGGACCCCCTCCCTTGCATTATGGACGAAAATTAGAGGGGGGAGGGTCCCCTCTTGCCTCTTGCTTCCTTACTTGTCCCATACATGCATGTCTTGGTTAAGTCTTATGCAAGAATACACCATATGGCCCCTTTCTTGCTCATTGTGAGAATTTCTAGATATTAATCTTTTAAATATATAAAAGATATACTAGATATGTCATACTATGTATAAAATACATCTACATGTATTTTATATACATACTTGATTGTTACTAGTAACTCTTTACTTGTAACAAGGATATACATACATTTATATAATTGTTACTAGTAACAATTTACTTGTAACAAATATATATTTATACATATATATATATATATTCATACATATATATAAAATCATATGTTTATATTTATATATTTGATATGCATTACCTTATATCAATATATAGAGTGATATTATTATTTTACATAAATAATAATATGCAACAATGCATATATACTTATATATATAATGAGTTGGAAACATATTTAAATCATATTCAAATATGTAATTGGTGTCCATTGATTGTAAATGTGTGACCCTATGAGTTTATTTATTATCAGTAATATCGTATTAATTTGTGTCTTGTGCACATAGAACCAAAAATCTCCCACTTGCACAAGTTACAACTTAAGCCGATATAGACAATGGTAAGAACGTCTAGCAACATCCCATTGCCCCTAATAATAAATAATGTGTGTTGATCAACACTTTCACCAACGAAATTAACTCACTAGCTACAAATCGTTGTTATAGGTAAGTTATCAATTAACCCTTTGTTTTAACATCTCGTTGAACATGAGACATGGATCTTCATCAATTCTCATATAATGTTCAACTTGTTTTAGGGCCCAGAGATATTATACTCCCAATTAAATGAGAGAAACAAATTCCATCTTGACCACATACGTCTCTTATAAGACTCATATCATACCTAATAATGGCCTTTATAACTACCCGGTTAAAGATAGCGTTTAACCACATTAAAGCATGATACTCCTCATACTCGAGTCCCAATATGTGTCTCAGGTCTAAGGATACAAAGATACCACCTTTTTCTCAAGATTTACTTATGTCACTGATCCATGAAGCGATCTTAAGAGCGGGTAATGTCCAATGTTCGTTCCGTAACAAACATTTAGTGAATTTGGCTGCAAACCCTTTTGCCTACTTTCATCACAAATGCAAGTCATCCAACCGATTCACATTAGTCTTAATTCATAACTATTCCCATAGTTATAACCGACTATGGACGTTTTAGAATAAAGAATTATTCAATGATTTAAACATGCTAATAAAGAACACAATAAATATTAATGAAGTGATCATATCCCATATATCATTTAGATAAAATAGATATTGTCATAATGTTCCAAAATATCCAAATACTAAATTACAATTCAAATCCAATCCCTTGCAAAGCGAAGACCTATTGCCCTAGTATGAGACTCATGCTTAGTCGAGGCAAGAGTTTTCGTAAAAGGATCTGCAAGATTCTGATCTGTATGAACTTTGTGAATACACACATCTCCTCTATCCACTATATCCTGTATGTAGTGGAAACGCCTGAGGATGTGTTTGGTGCTGTGATGTGATCTAGGTTCTTTTGCCTGGGCAATAGCACCTTCATTATCACAAAATATCTCTATGGGGTCTTGAATGCTTGTTACTACCCCAAGGTCAGCAATGAACTTCTTCATCCATGCAGCTTCTTGTCCACCCTCAGAAGCAGCAATGTATTCAGATTCTGTAGTGGATTGTGCAACTACACTTTGCTTAGAACTTTTCCAAGCAACCGTGCCTCCATTCATAACGAAGACATAGCCCGATTGTGATCGAGAATCATCTTGATCCATTTGGAAACTAGCATCTGTGTAACACTTTACACAAATATCTTCTTCCAAACCCCCATAGACCAAGAACATGTCTTTGGTTCTTCTCAAGTATTTTAAAATGTTCTTGACTGCCATCCAATGGGTATCTCCTGGGTTTTGCTAGTATCTGCTCGTCATGCTCAAAGCATATGAGACATCTGGCCTAGTGCATAGCATGGCATACATGATGGATCCAATTGCATAAGCATATGGGATCTCACTCATTCTATCTAGCTCTTCTCTTGTGCTAGGGCTTCGAGATTTACTCAAAACCGTGCCTTGTGCCATTGGCAAGAATCCTCTCTTAGAATTCTCCATCTTGAATCGTTTCAAGATCTTGTCAATATATGCACTTTGACTTAGGCCAATACGACGCCTAGATCTATCCCTATAGATCTTTATTCCAAGAATGTAGGTGGCTTCTCCGAAGTCTTTCATTGAGAAACACTTCCCAAGCCAAGACTTGATGTCTTGCAAGGTCGGGATGTCGTTTCCAATGAGTAGTATGTCATCAACATACAAGACAAGGAATGCTACTACGCTCCCACTAGTTTTCTTGTAAACACACGGTTCATCTTCTAATTTGATAAAACCAAACTCTTTGATTTTCTCATCAAATCGAAGATTCCAACTTCGAGATGCTTGCTTTAGTCCATAAATGGATCTTTTAAGCTTGCACACCTTGTTAAGATACTTAGGATCTACAAAACCTTCGGGCTGAACCATATAAACATCTTCACTTAAGTGTCCATTTAGAAAAGCCATTTTGACATCCATTTGCCATATCTCATAGTCATAATATGCAGCTATGGCAATAAGTATTCTAATAGATTTAATCATGGCTACCAGAGAGAAAGTGTCACACCCCGCTAAAGCGGAAACACGAGGTGTCACAGCACAAGATATCATCGCACAAGGTAAATAGATAATAACCATTAGATTAAATTAACAAAATAAGTAGTTCGGATGAAACATAAATAAAGGTTACATAACCGAATAATGTTTAAAGGACATTGTCTTGTACGATGCGTAAATAAAATAGATATTGTTTTTATAAAATGTGACGATGAAGATGAAGATGCCACACATCATGTTTGTAAGCATAAGATACCTAACGGCGGTCACCTGAAAGCACGGGTAAAAGAAAAGGGTCAACTACTAGAGTTGGTGAGTTCATAGGTTTTAATGTATGCACAAAAGATCTTTTAAATGAGAAAATTTTAAATAATTGATGGAAGTTTTTGGATAAAAATCCAAGTATGAAATAATGATAGAAGATGTATTATATTGCCCAATACGTTGCACATGGTAGTAATAGACTATGATGATTATTGCTTGAGCCATTATCCAACCTAGCCGACAACCAATTGCCCATGATAAACCTAACGCCTATATTAAATGACGTTAGTAGTGGTAAAGTACATCTATAGTTCGTCAACCATAAATGGGAGACGTCGGAATCTCCAAATAGCGCTACTTACAAATACCATCGGCTCACTAGCGGAGTTAAGGAATAATGTCCAACGAAAGGGCCTTACAACGATCACCCAAGCACATCAAAGAATAATACCATAAGTGCTCAAAATAATATTTGAAATAAATAAGAAGATAGGCAATAAACTTGAAACGTATACACATGCTTTCACCCCAAAAATAATATGAAATACGGTAAAAAGGGGCTATGATACTCACTCGGTATGCAAAGGTGTTTTCTTGTAAGGATTTCTTGTTCCTACCGAAGCTCCTTTCCTAATATAAAAGGTATGTAGCTCTATTAGACTTATTTTATTTATTATTTTGTATTATTTATTTGTGGTTAACTTATTTATTTAAATAGTTAAAGGTTGTCTCTATTTTTCCATAAATCATAAGTGTTTACTGAAATTTTCAGTTCTTTGAGTTGAACTTTAAAAATTAATAACTATAGTTTAGGAGTCATATTAAGGCTTGATATTTTAATATAATCTTACTACATGTTTCTAGAATGTCCAGTAAAAATATAGGAATTTATAATCCATGTTTGGTATTTTTAATAATTAAAAGTGTATAGGATGTCCACTGATCAGTGTCTGGATGACATGTTGTTACTAAAACGTCTGTTTAGGGCTCATACGACCTCCTTTTTACATGATTCAAACTGGGAAATAACCACGACTCACAGATTAAACTTTTAAAAAAAACTAGACGTAATTTGACCCAATAATGAGTTAGTTACACGCGTGTAAAGTGTACCCTTCTAAATCTGCCAGACTTCCAGATTCAACATATGGGTCTTTTTAAATATGTTTGAAGGATCAAACGTTCATGAAAATTAGTGAATCCAGGTTTAAATGAAAGGTAACACTTTAAACTAAGATTAGCAAAAAGAATCAACTGATTTTGATACCTAGAACTCCAGATATAACAAACACAAGTGAGGAGTTCTAACATCAGATTCTGCCAGATTTGTGATTCTTTTTGCTTATGGTTCATAACTTTAATATAACATGTTTATATTCATGAATAATCATATTGTATGAGTATAAGCTTTGATAATCCATGTGTTCTTACAACAATGGTAGGATGATACACATTTTATGTGTTCCTTACAACATTTGTTAAGATGAAACACATGCATGATCAAAGTCTTATTTTCTTGATTTTTAGTTGATTAAGTTCCATACAACAACGGTAGGATGATGCACATTTCATGTGCTCCTTACAACATTGGTAGGATGTTTATATTTACATGATTATATATATATATATAAATAAAGGAAATAAGATGAACAACAAAGAAAATAAGTAAAAGAAAGAAGAAAGAAGAAGAGAAGAAAGGTAGAAGAGTAGAGATGGGTGTTTTATGATCATCTTACCACTCTTTTCCTTGATTTTGTCTTTGATCTTCAAGAGATGATCAAGACTTGGATGTATTTGGGGAGATTTTTTGTAGGTGAAAGAAGAAGAGAGAAAAGAGAAGAGATGGAGTGTGGTGGTAAAGGAAATGATAAGGAGTAGTAGGAGGCTTATATAGAGCATGGGGGAGATCAAGTGGTGGTTCTTGGGAAGAGGAGGCAAGAGAAATTTGAGGGGGGGGGGGTAGGGGTGGCCGGCCTCATGGGGGGGGGGGGTTTTCTTTTATTTTATTTTATTTTTTTGAATTATTAAGTGTAATTGGTTTAAATTGAATTTTGTATAATTGTTGATTTTGTTTAAATCTTTTAATTACAAAGTTTTTATTACTTTTATGAGTTTATTTTTATATGTTTTATATTTTAACTTATTTATATTTATCATAATTTATTTAATTATTTTAATTGATATTATTTTTATTATTGTACCTGATTTGTAATTCTTGATTCGTAATAATTCGATTTTTCGAGCTCCGGAAGGTTCTAACCATATAGGCGGGATTTCTACGAATTCTAATATTATTATGGATGTATTTAAGTCATGATTACTATTTTTAGTCATGCTAGGCTTAAAATTAGAATTTCTAATGGCTAACCTAGGAAATTTGTTGCCGAATGTCACAGAAAGTTTCATCATAGTCAATACCATGAGTTTGAGTGAAACCTTTCGCCACTAGCCTTGCCTTAAATGTGTGTACATTTCCATCCATGTCTGTCTTCTTCTTGAAGACCCACTTG
Source organism: Dittrichia graveolens (assembly GCA_038502395.1). Taxonomy (NCBI): domain Eukaryota; kingdom Viridiplantae; phylum Streptophyta; class Magnoliopsida; order Asterales; family Asteraceae; genus Dittrichia; species Dittrichia graveolens. The sequence goes on along the minus strand of JARJIL010000003.1, from coordinate 32,960,929 downwards.
CTCCCTACAGTCTTACTATTGGACGGAAGATCAACCAAGTCCCATACTTGATTTTCATACATGGACTGCATCTCAGTGTTCATGGCATCAAGCTATTTATCGGATTCCGGATCCGATATAGCATCTTGGTAGTTAGTAGGCTCAGAAGAGTCTACCAAGAAAATCTCTTCATTGGACACGAGGAATCCGTATCTCTCGGGTTCTTGACGAGGTCTACCAGATCTACGAACACTTTGTGTTTCAGTAGGTTCTTGAACAACCAATTGTTCAGGTTCAACAACCGTTTGTTGAGTGCTAGTGCCAACCTGACTTGTATTTTGTGGTTCTTGAATTTCTTCAAGGTCTACATTGCTCCCACTTGCCTCTTTCGAAAGAAACTCCTTTTCTAAGAAAGTGGCATGCCTAGAAACAAACCCTTTGTTCTCAGCTGGGTTGTAGAAATAATATCCTAATGAATCTTTAGGATATCCCACAAAATTACATTTGATAGATCTAGGATCGAGTTTGCTTGAAGCTTCTTGTCGTACATGAGCCTCACAACCCCAGACTTTCAAGTAAGATAAGTTTGGAACCTTTCCATACCACATCTCATATGGTGTCTTATCTACCTTCTTGGTTGGAACCATATTCAATATGCGCGCAGAAGTTACTAAAGCATAACTCCAAAAGGACGAGGGTAGAGTACTTCGGCTCATCATAGACCGAACCATATCTAGTAGAGTTCGGTTCCTCCTTTCGGATACACCATTATGTTGTGGTGTTCTAGGAGGAGTAAGTTGTGAGATAATCCCACAATTACTAAGATGATCCATAAACTCTTGGCTTAAGTACTCGCCACCTCGATCGGAACGAAGGGCCTTGATTGTTTTGTTGAGTTGATTTTGTACTTCGTTTTGAAACAACTTGAACATTTCAAATGTTTCATGTTTATGTTTCATCAAATAAACATAACCAAATCTACTATAATCATCGGTGAATGTAACGAAGTATCTATCACCATCCCTAGACATTGATCTAAAAGGACCGCATACATCCGTATGTATGATTCCTAATAGATCTTTAGCTCTTTCACTTGAACCGGAGAAAGGAGCCTTAGTCATCTTCCCATATAAACATGATTCGCAAACTTCAAATGAGCTAGAATCGTTTGATGTTAAAATTCCATCCTTTTGAAGTTTTGCAATGCGTTTCTTGTTTATATGACCAAGTCGACAATGCCATATGTATGTTTGACTTAAGTCATGCTTAGGTCGTTTGGTGCTAGTGGTATATATAGAACTATCATCAAGAGATCTTTTAAGATTAACTTCATATATTCCATTAAGAGGGCGAGCCTCAAAATACAAAATGTCGTTTTTGAAGGCATGAATGCCATCATCAACGAAACCAAAAGTGAATCCAGATTCTCTTAACCGAGCTACTGAAATAATATTCCTAGTTAAACTAGGTACATAACAACAATTGTTTAATATTAAGTATAGGCCATTTGGTAATAATAATTCAAAAGTTCCAAGGGCTTCAACAGCAACATTTGCTCCATTGCCCATGTGGAGGTCCAAATCGCCTGGCTTCAGCAGCTTACTTTTTCTCAACCCCTGCACATTGTTACAAATGTGAGTTCCACAACCGGTATCAAATACCCAGGAATTTATAGAAAAAGTATACATTTCAATCATATATATACCTGAAGTGCTGGCCTCGCCAGCCTTCTTTTTCAACTCTGCGAGGTAGGTTGGACAATTGCGCCTCCAATGTCCTACCACCCCGCATTCAAAGCACGGGTAATTCTTGGGAACCTTTCCCGCCGTCTTGGGTGTAGGAGCCTTGGCAACCTGCTTGCCTTTGTCCTTTCCCTTTGTCCTTTGCTTTGCCTTTGCTTTGCTCTCTCCATCAAGTTAAAACAACAAGGTAGTTAACGTTTACCAATTACATCTCGTTTGTAATTCCTAAATCTTTATAGGATCCTAGACAACGATTGTCAATTTTGGCATGTTTGATCTCATCTATGCCTCGGGCTTCCTTACGTTTGGCTAATGCTCTTTCCGTAATAAAATTCCGATTAAGTCGTCCTATTTCAAGACGGTGAATTTCCGGCCCAAGACGTTTATGGAATTCGCGGAAAAACACTCGGTTGTTACAAAAACAATCCACGCGTTTGGCTAATGCTCTCTCCACGTGAGTGTCGTTGCAACAAGCGAGTCTCTTAAAATGGGATGGCATAGACTTACGTTTTGAAAAAGGGCTTTTACCGTTTTGTATATTTATTAAATAAAACAAAACGAGTCGTGTGACTAGTATTGCATGCATACAATAATAAGTCCACGTTTTGATAAAATCATATTTTATATATATATTGGTCTTGAGTATTCTTAAAATCCATATTATACGAACTCTCAACGCGTTCAATTTTAAACTAGTATTAATATCCTATATTAACGTGTGTAATTTCGAGCGCGCGAATACGACCAATTTTAGCTTGTAATAAAACCATTTTATTATTAAGCTAGAATGGAGTTTGGTTGAGTTTTAAAATCTCTATTTTATAAAACTTGTATATATATATATATATATTGACATAATGAATTTTAATCTTTACAAAACTCTTTTTATATAAAATTCATTTTACATCTTATGTTATGTCAACTTAAAATACCAAACTCCCATTATGTGATTTATATTATGTCAAAAATATTATCTAGCATGCAAAAGTCCTATTTTCAACCATGTATAATAATATAAACATAAACACACACAAATAACATGTATAAGTGCATAACCAAGCCATTTATCCTAAGTGGTATTTTTGTGAGCCATACAAAAATACCAAGTCATAACTAAGGACCATAAAATTCCTCTTGTGATGAACTTGAAGCTCCCACTTGCCAAAACAACTCCTTGTAGTGCAAATAATTCCAAGCCTTCATGGTTGACTCCACCACACTTGAAAACTCCAACTTGGTCATTTCTTTATCTTCTTACATTTTTATAAAAGTAAACTAGTCTAAACTATTCTACTACTTACAAAATATAACAAGATGAAACAAAACTAAAATTATTATTACATACCAAATGAAAGAATAATTTTACAACCAAATCGAATTTCCAACACATCACAAAAGGTCTATGGCTTGTTATGCACAGCATACACTCAAACAAACATATATATCAACACTTGATATTTAGGCAACTTTTACAACCAAACATACATGTGGTTTAGTTGTTTCCCAAAATAAATATATAAACCTATACAAGTTGCCAACAAGAAAATCCACAACTTTTCTAACAGAAGAAAAATTGTCCATTTTCTTAAACAATACATACTCAAAATAAAGTTTCTTAAAACTATACATAAGTGGCTCTGATACCACTGTTGGGGTTTGTTCGGTTTTTCAAAATATATTTTAGCAACGGAAGCATGAACAACAATTTTAAACTTGTTAAAACTCCCCACCAATGATCCATATGGAAGCCTTAAGAAACAAAACAACCATAGGGTGTTTAGAACTACAACCTTTGTAGCGTAAGTAAACCGTTGGTGAAGTGGTTGATCTATGAGAAGCCAAGAGAAGACTTCCTCCAAGGTATCCACAAATCAATGAGTCCAACACCTCCAAGATGCTAGTCTCTCTAACCCTTGATATTCAAGAATGCAAGCAACAACCTTTGTTCTTCTTCTTGTACTAGATGTATGTATTTTGAGTATGTGTTTATGTATCACCTTTGCTAACTTGAAGAACACCAATACTAGAGAGTAAGGATGTTTTTCAAGTATAAAACACTTAGAACAATTCTAAGAACAAAAAGAAAGGTGATAGCATGCAAGTATGTTACAAAAGGAACCATGCATGTAATTATAAAAGTCAAGAAGCAAAGCAAGAGAGGGAGGACCCCCTCCCTTGCATTATGGACGAAAATTAGAGGGGGGAGGGTCCCCTCTTGCCTCTTGCTTCCTTACTTGTCCCATACATGCATGTCTTGGTTAAGTCTTATGCAAGAATACACCATATGGCCCCTTTCTTGCTCATTGTGAGAATTTCTAGCTATTAATCTTTTAAATATATAAAAGATATACTAGATATGTCATACTATGTATAAAATACATTACATGTATTTTATATACATACTTGATTGTTACTAGTAACTCTTTACTTGTAACAAGGATATACATACATTTATATAATTGTTACTAGTAACAATTTACTTGTAACAAATATATATTTATACACACACACACACATATATATATATATATATATTCATACATATATATAAAATCATATGTTTATATTTATGTATTTGATATGCATTACCTTATATCAATATATAAGAGTGATATTATTATTTCACATTAATAACAATATGCAACAATGCATATATACTTATATATATATATAATGAGTTGGAAACATATTTAAATCATATTCAAATATGTAATTGGTGTCCATTGATTGTAAATGTGTGACCCTATGGGTTTATTTATTATCAATAATATTGTATTAATTTGTGTCTTGTTCACATAGAACCAACAGTTCTTTCTTGAAAACTTCCCTTATAACAGCCAGTTATGAACTGCGTAGAAAGCAATCTAAACAAGTCCATGTTAATAGTCAAGCAACGCATGCATCTCTAGTAAAAGGATAAATAATGTTATCATCCTGATTTACTTGTGATTATATCCATGAAGTAAACTCAGGTACGGGTCCTCCAATTACTTAATCACCATTAAGCACAGGCAAGTGTTGCATAAACATCTATTCAATCCAAGATAAATACTTTACCAACCACTCGCCTCGATCTTATTTCACTTCTTCCTTCCAATGAAGAATGAACGATCGTGGAGTATTTAGAATAAATAAATTTATTCAAGGAAGTTTTAAACATGCAAAGATAGAACACAATAATGTTTCATAAGGTAATCGCATCACGCGTATATTAAAACCCCATTTAATAATCATTACAATAAGAAATACATTATTTCTTTAATGTTCTCAATAACAAATACAACTAAAATAATTAAACCAAGTCACTAGTGAATCTAATACCAATAGACTTAGCATAAGAATCATGCTTAACTTGTGACAAAGGTTTGGTGAGTGGATCTGCCAAGTTCCCCTCGGTCAGTACTCTACTAACCACAATGTCTCCATTCTCGATGTTATCACGAATAAAATGATATTTCCAAGCAATGTGTCTCGTACGTCGATGCGCTCTTGGTTCCTTATCTCGAGCTACTGCACCCTCATTGTCATAGAAGATCTCAATAGGGTTAGCGATGCTAGAAATAACTCCAAGGTCTTGAATGAATTTCTTCATCCACACGGCTTCCTTAGCAGCCTCGCTTGCAGCAATATACTCTGACTCCATCGTTGAATCGGCCACTGTATCTTGCTTGGAACTTCTCCAACTTATTGCTCCACCATTTAACAAGAATACAAATCCCGATTGAGACCGGCAATCATCCTTGTCCGTTTGGAAGCTAGCATCAGAATATCCAGTGACTCTGAGCTCCTCCGATCCACCGAACACTAAAAACATTTCCTTGGTTCTCCGAAGATATTTAAGGTTGTTTTTAACCGCAACCCAATGACTTTGACCAGGGTTAGCCTGATAACGACTCGTCATGCTCAAAGCATATGACACATCAGGCCGAGTACATAGCATAGCATACATGATCGATCCCACTGCCAAAGCATACGGGACTTGACTCATTTCCTCTAGTTTCTTTTGAGAACTAGGACACTGAGACTTGCTCAATGCCATACCATGCAACATAGGCAAACTCCCTTTCTTGGAATCTTGCATCTTGAACCTCTTCAAGACTTTATCTATGTACATACTCTGGCTCAAACCAATGAGTCTCTTAGATCTATCTCTATAGATCTTTATCCCCAAAATATATGTTGCTTCTCCCACGTCTTTCATAGAGAAGCAACTCCCAAGACAGGTTTTCACTTCGTGAAAGGTGGTCACGTCACTTCCTATGAGTAATATGTCATCTACATACATGACTAGGAAAACTACAGCACTCCCACTAGCCCTGACATATACACAAGGTTCATCCTTGCTTTTAGAAAAGCCAAACTCTTTGACCTTTTCATCAAAGCAAATGTTCCAACTTCGAGATGCTTGCTTAAGTCCATAAATGGACCTCTTAAGCTTACAGACTTTATTAGGATATTTGGGGTTTACGTAACCATCAGGTTGTGCGATGTGCCCTAATAGACTTTAACATAGCCACTGGAGAAAAGGTTTCATCATAGTCTACACCATGAGTTTGAGTGAAACCCTTTGCTACCAGTCGGGCTTTGAAAGTGTCTACTTTTCCATCCATGTTAGTCTTCTTCCTTAAGACCCACTTGCACCCTACTGGCTTGTTGCCGGGTATTGGATCAACCAAGTCCCAGACTTGATTATCCGCCATGGATTGCATCTCAATGTCCATTGCCTCCTTCCACCTAGCAGACTCAGGGCCCGCTACGGCTTCCCGGTAGTTGGTTGGTTCACTATGATCCACCAATAGTTTGTCGCCCTCGGATATGAGGAACCCGTATCTTTCTAGCTCATTACGAACTCTACCAGATCTACAGAGCTCTAATGGTTGTGTGTCAGGTACCTCATCCTCCCTTAGTTGAGGTTCCACTTCTTTTGGTACGCCGACCTTAGAAGCGGTACTAGTGCCAACATCAGGTTGATCATTGGTGCCATCTTGTATTTCTTCAAGATCGACTTGCCTCCCACTGGCCTCTGCGGATATCAGCTCCCTTTCAAGGAAGACCGCCCTTCGAGCAACAAACACCTTGTTCTCAGAAGGTTTGTAAAACAAATATCCCATAGAGCCAGCTGGGTAGCCAATGAAAATACACTTCTCGGCTCTGGGTTCAAGTTTGTCTTGAGCTTCACGTCTCACGTAAGCTTCACAACCCCAGACCTTTTGTAACACCGTAAATTCTCAATCCATTTTTTTTAAAACTCGCTGCGCAAGCATTAACTAATTTCATTTAAACAAATACAAAGTACAAAGTACTGTTTACAAACATCACGTCAATTTGTGTTACAAAGTATTTACAAACATGGCTCATCTCTTCTCAAAACATAATATCAGAGCATTGGTCAAATTTCCCTTCCCAACAAACAAAGCTAAACAGCCAAACCTGCAAAAAGCAATCAACCAAGGGGAATTAGCACAAAGCTAAGTGAATGGAAGCTACAAACAAGCTTCCTCAATTAACAAGCACAAGCAATAATCAACCAATCAAACATACATATCTCAAACAGATCAATCAATCAATCACAAACCAATCCAATCTCTAGAGGAACGGCAGTTCTGCAGAACCTGCAACCGATACGGGCCATAGCAAAGGTTACCGATAGCTATTTGCTACTTGGTATAGTTAAACCCCTTCTACTGCAACAAATGCATAAAAGATATAGAACTGTGCAACTAATAGCAGATAGCCCAGCCCAAAACATACGATAGCTGACCCCCAACCATGTACGCATATAATTAACCATACGTACAGGTCTCACCACGTGCACATATAATTAACCATGTACACTGGCCACGCAACAATCCCAAATGATCACAATCAACAAACATCAATCAACAATCAATGAATAACACTCAACACAGTCTGTCAACACATATCAAATAACACTTGCAATCCTGGCAAATCAGACTAGACAGTCTCTCATGGTATCTCAGATTAAACAGTCTATCATGGCATTTCAGACTAAATAGTCTAGCATGGCATCTTAGACTAAACAGTCTATCATGACAAATCCAAATCTTAAGAATATCTCAATTTATGCAATCATAAACGTTACCACCATCACCACTCGTGAGTACACTTCCACTCACCTCAGTCCACGTTCCCGTCTGCTCAGTTGTCTAATATCACTGAGTCTTTACAACTCCTAAGAACACAACAAACCGAAATCAATCTCAATTCATATATATATATATATATATATTCACATATATTTATATCTTCTCTAGTTATAAACAATAAACTAATGTTACATCAACATGTATATAAAACATCATCAAAACCATCAAAACTATCGGATTCCAAGTAAATCTGCTAAAACTCTCGGATTTGAAGAAATCTGATACATAGTGTCGGATTTCCATTCTACGGGATTTCCAAGAATCCGCAACCTCAAGTGTCGGTTTCCATATTATCGGTTCACCTTTGTCGGATTTGGGTCTCGGATTTTAGTCACTTATCGGATTCTTATAAGTATAGGATTTCAAACTCCCGGATTTCAAGTGTATCGGATTCTCAACAATTGGATTTCATCCTCTACTAGTTTTCAATATATATATAAAGTATCGGATTTGAGGCATCCGGATTCCATAACTTTTGGATTCTGGGGATCGGATTTGGCCTTGTCTGTTTTTCAACCAATCACATTTCTATCATCTTTTACCTCACACAATCTAGCAACTTCTTATCACCATCTAACTCAAAACCCAGAATTTATAACTTTCATTAAAACTTACCGAAAACATGTTTAAACATATTCAAACATGTATTTATGCATTATAACATCATATAATCATACAAATCATAAAAACACACAAATCCCATCAAAATCATGTTTCTTCAAAACCAATCCTATTGTTCTTCAAAGATTCATGTTATTCAATCTGAAATCATTCAAGACATGTTATAAACAAAGTCTAACCTTGACTTGAATTAATAACACACAATTTCTTGAATCCGATTGCTTTCTCCTTGTTCTTTCTTTTCTTCATTCGGCCGAGAGTAAAATAAACACACACACTTCCTTTACTTTAATGAAAATGAGCAGGAAATTTGCATTGCACCATATACATACACGTACACATACTAATTTACCTTTCCAAGGCATGAGGTGTAATCCCTCAAAAGACACGTGCATGCATACGTATGCCTATAATATACATACATACATACATAAAATATCATGCATACATACAATCTTAACTTAATTAACCAAATAATTTACTAGCTAACCAATTAAATGCATTTAAAACAGATAAATACATACCACAAACCTGCTAATTTCCTAGCCCTGGTTTGCGGGTGTTACACCTTTAGATAGGCTAGTGAAGGAATCCTTCCATGCCACATCTCGAACGGTGTACTTGCAACCTTCTTTGTTGGTACAAGGTTTAAGGTCCTAGCAGCAGTTTCCAAAGCATAACCCCAAAAAATTGCGGGTAGCTTTGTATGACTCATCATGGGCCAAACCATATCCAATAAAATTCGGTTCCTCCTTTCAGCGACCCCATTTAATTGCGGTGTCCTGGCTGGAGTAAGTTATGAAATAATTCCACAACCCCTAAGATGATCAAGAAACTCGGTACTAAGATACTCACCACCCCTGTCAGATCTGAAAATCTTAATCCGCTTACCTAATTGATTCTGCACTTCGTTTTTGTATGTCTTAAACAGCTCAAAGGTTTCAGACTTATGCTTAATCTAATAAACATAACCATACCTACTGAAATCATCAGTAAACGTAACAAAGTACCTACAGCTGTTTCTTGTAGCAGACCTGAAAGGACCACACACATCCGTGTGAACGATGTCCAACAAGTCTTTGCCCCTCTCACTAACGCCGGTGAAGGGTGCTTTAGTCATTTTGCTTAATAAACAAGAATCACATACCTTCCTTGACCCGTGATCAAACGATTCCAAAATCCCATCCACTTGGAGTTTGGCGATACGTTTCTTGTTTATATGGCCAAGACGACTATGCCACAAAGACAACTTATCCAATACACCTTTGGACTTAGAATCAATTTTCATGATTGATTTATTACCATCCAAACATACACTTGTTTCATAAATTCCACGACATGGATAAGCTTTAAAATAATAAACACCATCTCTTAAACAAGAAATAATTCCATTATCAAAATTATACTTAAAACCATCGTCAAACAATGCATCAAAAGAAATAATGTTGCATGCCACGCAGGGTGAAAAATAAACATTAAGCAAGGTAATAGCAAGGCTTGAGGGAAAGGTCAACACACCCTATCCGCTCCACAGGAACCACATCCTTGTTTCCCATGATCAGGTCAAGCTCTCTAGCACCCAGAGCCCTACTTCCTCTTTGCACCTGGACATTATTACAAATATGAGTACCACAACCGGTATCAAGTACCCAGCCGTTAGAAGTAGCGCTATTGTAGAGTTTAATCATAAACGTACCTGAGTTACCAGCCCCCTTCGGTTTTATCCGCTTGAGCTCCTCAAGGTACTTTGGGCAAAAACGCCGCCAATGCCCCTTTTCCTTGCAGTGGAAGCACTCGGCTTCCGTAGGGTCCTCGGCCGGTGGAACCATTACGGCTTTCCCCTTGCCCTTCGGGGTCGGACTCGGGTTAGGTTTTGCAACCTTCCCCTTACCCTTTCCCTTGGAGGGGGAGCGCCTTTCCTTTTGGTTCTGCCTCCCTCGATAGCTAGGACGGATTTGGACGAGGAGGGCTTCTTGGACATGTGAGACTCAACGGTCTTCAACATTCTGTGAAGCTCCATTAGGGACTTGTCCATGCCATGGACATGATAGTTCCACACAAATTGTGAAAAGGAACTAGGCAAAGAACGGAGGATCACATCCACCGCTAACTCCCTCCCTAACGGGAATCCCAGCCTCTCCAAGCGATCAACCAATGCTTTCATCTTAAGCACGTGAACGCTCATATTTCCGCCCTCCTGCATGTGGCAATCGAAAACGGACTTTAGGGATTTGAATCGCTGTAGCTTAGCCTGCTATTGGAACATTTCCTTCAGCTGGTTAAGCATATCATATGCCCCTAAATGTTCCATTTGTTTTTGAAGCTCAGGAATCATTGACAAGAGCATTATACAAGCCACTTCGTTCGTTTCCTTGACGCGCTTTTCATACACGTCTCAGACCACCCTAGTCGCATTGGCCGCAGGTGCTTCTGGTAAAGGCTCCTCGATGGACCACATCTTTTGTTCATACCTAAGGGCTATCCTTAGTTGCATAAACCAATCCATGAAGTTTTGGCCATCGAGTTTGGCCTTTTCGAGGAACAATTTTAGGGAAATTGAGTTCAATGATGCAGAAGCGTTGTTGGATGCCATCCACAAAATTAGAGTACCAATTTTAGTTGTCAAATCCTTGTAGAAATAATTACCCAATAGTTATAAAACTAATTATTTGAACAAGGCTAGGAACCTTATTTCACTCTATCCCATGACGGGTTTACCGCGGATCACGAAATAAGTTATTTAGGTCGGTAACCATTTTACCGATTGCAACCATTGCAACTCTTAGATCCTTGCGGGATCCTAATGACATCAAATGTCTAAGACATGTTTGATCCCTTCTTACACCAAACCTTTTATTATTCTTAAATGACTCGGCTAGAGATCAACAACATTTAAGCATTATAAAAGAATTTGTAAGTCGTCCGTCAAGACACACGTTGGTACCCTAGCCCAATCATTGTTTCGTGCTTAAGCTCGACTACCAATATTGCGGGTTGCCACACTCACCTTCCACACAACTCCACAAGGCATGACTCGTGTTAATGCTCGACAATCATCCAAGTTTCGTTAGATTTGGGTGGTGTCGTCTTACGGGTGGCGCGTGACTTACTTTTGAAAAACGAGTTTTTGTTTTCCGGTTAAAATAATATTTTAACAATTTTGCGAATTAACAATTTAAGTGACAAAAAAATCCTTTTTAATCACCATTTAATATAATCAACTTTTATATTAAAATTGCCAATTCTTATGCGCGTAGAAATATAAACACATTTATAAATCTCTTTGTTTTGTATATTTTTTAAAAATTCTCTACCATGAAAATCCTAAAGAATTAAATATAAAATAACCACGCATAAAAGATAATCAAAGACCCGGTAACATGCCCAAATCCTAAGCGTTCTCCCCGTGAGCCAAACCGGGGAAAACATGATCATTCTAGGGACAACAAAGAATGCTCCGTCACGATCTCCATACCGGTGAATCTCCCGGATTTGGTTCATCAAGACGCCAACACCGTGTCTCATGATTGGTTTGATGCAATATATATATATATAATATAATATAATATAAGTACGAGTACATAATAATAAGAAAACGACATGCAAGTCGCGATCCTAATAATCTATTACGAGTACAAAGATTTAAATAAACGACATGCAAGTCACACCAAATATAAATACTACAACAATACGGCACGCAGGCCAATACTAAAACCAATCACAACCATCACAAAGGCTATGGGCATATCAAGTTACCGGGCTACCACAACAAACACAACCAAACGAAAACAATGGTGTGCCACAAAACCATGTCAAACAAAAATATATTTTGATCAAGATTGCAAAAAAAAAAACATTTAAGGCACAACAAGCAATCCTTGTACATATGCATTAGCAATTCTAATACACCTTTTAAATTGCATATTCATATATACACCTAAAAATATATGTTTTTATGAACTTCATGCCAAGTCATAAAAACAATTTTAACACTTTATAAAAAACATCAAGACTAGTCCAGAACCCGGATTTTAACATTTTTAAACATATTGTTTCAAAAACAAATTCTGACCGAAAAACTAGAAGGCACGGGCGTACCCCAAAGGGTACGGGCGTGCCTGCCCTTTTGTCAGTATACAGTTTAAACTGTTTTAAACACTTCACGAATTCTGCCGGCACGGCCCGTACCCCCACTCGTACTCCCGTGCCCCGGCCTCCGGCACAACCCGTACCCCTATAGGTACGACTGTGCCCGGTCACCGGAAAAACCATTTTTGACAGAAAACAGAAAAATCCGGTTTAACTCCAAAAGTGCAAATCCATGTTAGAGATGGCTCTAATACCACTGTTGGGTTTTTGTGGTCCTAAAACACAGCGGAAGCAAAACGAGTAGAAAAATAGGTTTTAAATTTTGACCACGCAACGTCCACAAATGGACCAAAACTCTAATCATGTCTAAGCAACAAACAAAGAGACAAAACAATAGATTCATACCCTTGAAGCTATCTTCCTTGTTCTAGCGAATTTCGAGTTTGTAAATTGCGTGTACTAACTTGTACACCACTATTGAAGTCCACACCAAAATGTAATCGACTCCCACTTGCTAGAGTGCTAGATGTGCCAATCTAAACACCACAAAACAGCCTAACACAAAATGTATCAAAGCCTTGAGTACTCCTTTGTGTATTTGAGAGAATTGTGTGCGATATATATATATATATATATATATATATATATATATATATATATATTAGTGAGTCAAGTTCATGGAACATAACAACAAGACTTCTTGTGGCTTATATAGAGCTCCAAATTGAACTCAAAACCGTCCACAATTAAGCCACAATCAGTTACTAGAGTTATAGCCATAAACACCACCATAATCAGCCTTGAAAGCTGATTAAAGAAGCTGTTACTTCACAAGGCATGGGCGTGCTAGCCCAAAAGGCCACGCCCAAGTCACGCCCGACTTGGGCTCGTGCCTGTCTACTGGGCACAGGGCACGGGCGTGCCTCCAAGAGGCACGGGCATATCTAGCCATAGGCCACGCCCAAGTCACGCTCGACTTGGGCTCGTGCCTACCTGTAGGGCACGGCCGTACCTCGGCCCACCAGAACCTGTTTCTGGTTTTCTCTCTCATTCGACCATTTGTGATGCCGGAATCAATACTTGGTGTGTGACCCAATAAGCCCTTGCTTCATCAGCCAAGAAGCCAGCTCGTGTGCATGTCAATGCGCATAATTCAACACTTTTCAGCATGCCAATCACCACTTTTTCATGGATCTATTGATCTTGTTGTTAGTCATTTGTGGATTTCAAAAATTGAGGGTGCTTTTCATACTTGTTCATGCGTACCTGAAAACAAAGTAAGATACGCCTCCAATCAAATGCGTGGTGTTACAAAGGACTAGTGGGATATGGAAGTGAAGCAAAGGGGTTATACCATGATTGGAGCTATGACATGGGAGGAATTTAAAGAATTGGTGATTGAGCACTTTGTTCCTCAATCGGAGATTGACAGAATTGTGGATGAATTCCAGAGGTTGAAGCAAACAATGAAGACTGTTCCAGAGATCAATACAAAGTTTTTGGAGCAAGCATGATTTTGTCCTGATTATGTTGCAAACGAGAATATGAAGATGTATAGGTACATGATGGCACTGAAACCAAGCATAACAGAATTCATAGATGCCATCAAACACCAAACCGTGATGTCTATGATGGATGTCGCCAGAGCGAGAGAGTTAGAGTTAGAGACACTGAAGAAAGAAAGGAAGCCAGTTGAAAGAACTGCGCCAGTGTTCAAGAAGCCAATGGTGGAGTCTTCTGAGAAGAAGGTGATGAAAAAGACCTACCCATTATGCCCAACTTGTAAGAAACACCACCTAGGAGAATGTCGATATGGTTCTCCTACGTGTTATAAATGTGGGAAACCGAGCCATGTGGGGAAGGACTCTAGGAACCCACTTCGAGTTTGTTTCAATTTCTATCAACGGGGACATCAGAGGTCAGAATGCCAGAAGTTAACTTCAACCACTCAATCTACCAGATCTAAACCTACTATAGCATTGCCTCCATTACGAATTCCAGGAGTGAAGGAAGTGAAGAAGGAAGATGTACCTAAACCGAAAGGAAGAGCTTTCCAACTTAAGGCTGAGGAATCCAAGACTGAACCAGATGTGGTAACAGGTACATATCTTATCAGCAATTTGCCTGCCTTTGTGTTATTTGATTTGGGTGCAAGTAAATCATTTATATCTATTTCCTTCTACAAAAATTTCAACAAAATGTGTGAAAAGCAAGACTCTACTCTTGATGTTGAAATTGCTGATGATAAATCTGTAATTGTATCTGATGGATATAGATGTAATGTGATAGAAATAGATACAATTAGGTTCCTTATCGAACTTATACCCATGACTATGAGAGAATTCCAATTAGTAGTTGGAATGGATTGTTTAGGCTATCATCAGGCTACTATACTGTGTGGGCAAAAAGTGATATGGGTTCATACTCCAAGTGGGGAAGAACTATGCATATGTGGTGATATCAAAAAGGGAAAGTCATATGTGTGTTCAGTGTCCAAAGCTTGAAAATACTTGCAGTATGAGTATACAGCTTTCCTAGCTCATGTTATAGATACAAAACTAGAAAAGAAACAAACAAGTTTCGAAGATGTGAAAATAGTATGTGAATATCCCGATGTATTTCCTGAGGATCTACCTGGGATACCGCCAGACAGAAAGATTGAGTTCAGAATTGATTTACTGCCGGAAGCTTCACCAGTTGTAGGGCTCCATACAGACTTGCTCCACTAGAGATGCAGGAACCAATGAAGCAACTCCAGGAACTGCTAGCAAGGGGTTTATTAGACCCAGTAGTTCTCCATGGTGTGCTCCAATATTATTTGTAAAGAAGAAGGATGGTACTTTTCGTATGTGCGTCGATTACCGTGAGCTTAATAAAGTGACCATCAAGAATAAATATCCGTGTTGGTATATGCAAGCTGACACACACGAGTTAATAGTACTGCTGATGAGGTATAGGCCTATTAGGTCACACACCAAGTATTGATTCCGGCAACACGATCAAGCAAAAGAGAGAAAAAGGCCAAAATGAGCCTTGGTAGGGTGAGACACGGCCGTGCCATGTGAGGCACGGGCATATTAGCCCAGTTTTGGGCCGTGGTCTTTGGGCCAACACGGCCGTGTCATATATGACACGGGTGTGCCCTTGGTCTATAATAGCAGAATTGATTGGTTTTAATGCTCATTTTAATGGGATTAAGTATCATCATTTTTGGGAGTTTCAAAGGTCACAAATTTTAAGAGTTCTTTGGGGTAACACTAGTTAGAACACAAGATTTTTTTATACACATTTTCTCTCTAGTTCTCAAACACTTTGTGATCAAGTTTTTGATGCACAAAGATGTTACATATACTTTGATCTTGTTGTTTTGGTGCCTACATCAACCTACTAGCATTGGGGAAGCAAATGTGCTTGGGGTGGACTACACTAGAGGAATTCTCTTGTTCAATTCTACATACTTGACAAGAAGAAGTTAATATTGTGATCTTGCTTAAAGGTATAACAAGTTCTTCCTTCTTGTTCCTTTATTTTAGTTGTTAAACCATGTCTAGATTTTGGTCCATTGGGATGTGTTTGTTTGGACTCTTTTGATTTTTTGAACTATACTATGCTTCCGCTTCGTCTTGAATATGCCAAACAAATACTTTCAGTGGTATCAGAGCCATATCTAACACGGCTTTGCACTAACAAGTCAAGAAACCATAAAAATGTGTTATTTGTCAAATGGCAGAAGGGAGGCACGGCCGTACCTATGGGCGTACGGGCATGCCTGTCGCCGGATGCGTTTGGTCAAAGCTCACCTCATGCCTGAGGGCGTACTGTCAGGTACGGTCGTGCCTTTCTGAGGTATGGCCGTGCCAGGCATTTGTTGAAAAATTTAATTTTGTAAAATTATAAGAAAATTGTTTTCTTGCAATGGTTTTCGGTTTTACATTTGTTGACTGATATTGAACTAGTCTTGATATATTTATTTATGTTTGTTGCCCCCATAGTATTTTAGTTTTTATATTTATATATTTGTTGTAACTTGGCATGAAGTATACACAAATATATACTTATAAATGTGTATATGAATATGTGTTTCAAAATTGGTTTGGTTCACTAATGCATATGTACAAGGATTGTCATTTTGTGCCTTTGATGTTTTGGACAATCTTAACTTATATATATATATATATATATACATTATCATGGTTTTGTGTGGCACACCATGTTTCATTATGTTGTGTTTGCTTTAATTCGGTAACATGATATGCCCTTAGACCTATGTGTTGTGGTGTTGACTAATTTGGTTTTTGGTGGCCTGCATGCCATATTGATGTAATATTTATTTATTTATTTATTGGTGCGTTTTGCATGCCGTTTCTTTTATTCCGTGTATTTGTATAAATAGTGTAGGAATGCGACCTGCGTGTCGTTTGAAAATTCTATGTATTTGTAAAAAGTATAGAACTTGAACCGGAGGTGTCAACGGGAGTCATGATGATGACGTATTGGCGAGACGGAGTCCACACGCTATTGGAGGTATCGGATCCAATGGGAGCTCACCCAATGATACATTACCTTGTTCTTAGGTTTTGGCCTTGTTTTCCCGGGGAAAATGCATAGGATTTTTGGCATGTTTCCGAATTTTATTTTATTTACGTGATTGTGTTTTATTTTCTATGCATAGTTTAAGAATCGCATGCTAGATAATTTTTTCTTAAAAATTAAATAAAATACAACGTTTGTTAAAATTTTTTACAATCTCGCGCAAATAGAATTGACAAAGAAAATATAAAATTGGTATTATATTTATAAAGTGTTAAAATCGTTTTGACACTTACTTTGTTAATTCACAAGAAGGTTTTTATAAACCAAAAACAAAATCCTGTTTTTCAAAATGTAAATCACGCACCATCCGTAAGACGACACTACCCAAATCTAACGAAACAAGGATGATTGTCGAGCTAAGAACGAGTCATTCCTTGCGTAGTTGTGTGGAAGGTAAGTGGGGTAACTCGCATGATTGGTTGTCGAGCTAAGCACGAGCCAATTGATGGTCTAGAGTGCCACACATGTGTCTTGTCAGATGATTTACAATTTTGGTATATAATTCTTGGTTAGTTGTCGAGCTAAGCACGAGCTAAAAAAAATTATATATTGAGATTGGTGTGAGGAAGGGATCAAACGTGCCAACCGACATAGTGGATGTTAATGGATCCCGCAAGTGCCTAAGAGTTGTAATAGAGATTACAATTGGTAAAATGGTTACCGGCCTAAATAGCTTCGCCACGTGATCCGCGGCTAGCCCGTCACGGTGCGAGGTGAAATAAGGTTCTTAGCCCTTGTTAAAATAATTGGTTTCCTTAAACATATGGGGTTATTATCTTTAACAAGGTTTATCTAACTAACCAAAACTCGTACTCTTGTTATTTATAGATGTCAGGCCATAATAACACCACATCAAACATCTAACTTCGTATTTCCTAGAAAGGGAGAAACTCACGGGAGTGAACTTTATTGACTTGCTTAGGCAATTAAGGATTATCCTTCGCCATCAGTCAAAGTTGCACATCCTTGAGGAACCCCTTCTAGAGCCACCTGATACAAACGCGACTTGGGCCGTCCGATACGGATATGAAAAACGTGTTCAGGACACGCACGATGTTGCCTACCTCATGTTTTCAACTATGAGCTCAAAGTTGCAAATGCAGTTCGAGCACATGAGTGTGTACAATATGCTAAACAAGCTCAAGGACATGTTCCAACAGTAAGTTAGGCAGGAACACTATGAGTGTGTTAAAAGCCTAGTCGGTTGTAGGATGCAGGAAGGCGGGAATGTTTGTCTTCACGTCCTCAAGATGAAGGCGAACTTGGACCAAATGGAGAGGTTAGGATTCTCTATTGGGAGGGAGGGAGCTGTGGATATTGTATTCCAATCCCTGCCTGCGTCATATGATCAGTTTGTCATAAACTATCACATGCAAGGAATGGAGAAATCCTTAAGTGAGTTGCATGGCATGTTGAAGTCTACGGAGTCTGACATGCAAAGCATAATTCCACCTCATCCATTCCCGTCTTGGGTTTAAAGAAATGAAAGAAAAGGAAGAAGAAACCGACCCAAAAAGAAAAGGTTGGAGCTTCCAAGCCTATTCTTGAAATTGAGTCTAAGGACATTGAAAATGTATCTCAAGAAGAGACTCAAGAAAGGGTAGTTTGCTACTTCTGTGGAAGATTTGGAAATTGGGGCCGTCACGCCTGCCCTACGTGGCGAGAGGATATAAAACTTCTAAGGAAAGAGAGAGTTAACTTTCCCTCTTAAAGTACGTTCATGATTCATTGCTATTCTTCTATAAGCTGGGTTGTTAACCCGAGCTAATTGACTCACGTTTGTAACAAATTTATTTTGTTATAAAGTGTAGGTCCTTGGTGGAAGAATGAAAAGCATGAAGAACCGGATCTCGGACGAGGACACCAAGATGAATGTCCTCTAAGAGAAAATAAGGAGACTTGATCTCGCTTTTGTTACCGGTTTGTTTATTACTTTATTTTGTTGCCCTGCGTGGCAGTTAATGTTTCTTTGTATGCTCGTTTTGAAGACGATGGATATAATTTTGAAGTTTTATGAATTGATGTAAAACCTTTTTAGCATCGTTTGTTCAAATCTTATTCATGTCATAGCTTATGTGTTGCTTTGCCCTGCGTGGCACACAACTGTACATTTGATGACGATGAATTTATCCTTGAAAATTGAAATTTGTTATGAAAAATTTTGTTATGAGATATTAGTTATATTCAGAAATTATCCATGTCATGGCATACACAAGATTTTGTTACAAGTAATAGAATAATCATGAATAACTTATTCTGAATCCACAATAGTTTGGATAAGTTATCTTTGTGAGATAATCAACTTTACCACATAAACAAGAAATATATCACCTAGATCCATGTGGTTAGGATCTCGGGATAGTTTAGCCTCGGGCTAAACATTTGATGATGATCTTGTTTATTAGGCTAATATGATTAGACCCTTCACCGGAGTTAGTGAGAGGATTGAAGGCTTGTTGGATATTGATCACACTTTTGTGCATAATCCGTTCAAGCACACCACAAAGAATGACAAAAGATAAACATCTTCATCACTACCTTGATGGTAGTAGTTGCGGGATGTTTACTAGTTTAGGTATATGTCTGAAACCTTGTTGGCATTTAGAATTAGCCAAAACGACTTTCAGAATCAATAGGGCATATAGATCAAGATACTTAGATCTAGTCAAGATGCTAATATACCTTCTATCTATATTGAATGGCCATATAGTGAATTGTGGAATTGTCTCACAATTCATATCCTACTAAGACACATTGGTACATGGTGTCATGGTGTAAGGAACCGGATATTATTGAATATGATCTGGTATATGATGGGTCAAGAATGTGTGTCTGACTTGTTGGTACACTAATTTACCATGGTGAGTAAGTCCTCAAATCTAAATTCAATTGATGGTCTACTTTGCGCTTAGTAAGATATGACTAGAAAGGTTCTTTGCTTGTCTATCTTATAGTTCGAAGTTATCCAATCTACATTCAGTGGGAGATGGATGAACTTGAAATCAAGAAGTGCTAATACATATGAGGAGTTCTTCTAAGTTTTAGTTTTTTTTTCTTAAAAGGGGACAATAGCTAAGGCATTCTAGTGGAAGAATGTGGAATGTAAATAAAAGACCTGATGTTGATACTGGCATATAATCAGATATCATTGATTGATAATCGGCATGGATATGCTGGTATACCTAACTAAGAGTCATTACTTCTTTTAATTCTGATAAGATTCATATAGAGCCAAAGAGATATGGGTTTCTCATAACTAAGTGGCAATGACTTAATGATGAGTCATGTTAAGTTCACCATCTATCAGAAGATATAGTAGATCCGGAATTCACTAAAATAAAAGAAGAAAATGATAAAGAGATGAAATCCATTTGAAATGTCCAAGTACTTGACTTGGCTTAATCCCATACCTAGGTGTAAATCAAGACAGTAGTAATGGGATTAACATGGATGGAATTGTAGACAACTTCAAATACCGACTAGTTGTAAAGTTTTCATGATAGTTATGGAGAAACTTTTTCTAGTGGCTATGTTGAAGAATGTTTGATACTCATGGATATTGTTGACTGCGTTCCGTCATGGAACAATATTATGAGGAAGTGCTTATAACACTCTCCGAGGGTCTTGATATATATCCGTAGTATCCAAATTAAGTCTACAAAAGTGAATAAGTCCACTTCGGACTTATGCTAGCATCTTAAAAGAAAGATCTTTGCTTACTATTAGAAAATCAAATTGATGAGTTTTCTAGAAGCATAGATAAGACTTTTAGATATGTTAGGGCTAGTGGGAGCTTTGTTGTATTCCTGATATTATGTGCCTATTAAAGATAATGTCCCGGTGTTAGGTTATCAGCGAACCTAATTCAGGAAATACTGCTCCATAAGGACACTTAGGAGATACAAAATTGGATAATTTTAGTTCAAGAAATATAGAGATATGTTCTTGATGTTTGACGACTAGAATAGGCATGAAGTAAGTATTTACTCTAATCTGTGTTTTTACTAGGATAACTGTTGATCTTAATCAAAGTCTATGATCCTAACTTGTGGTGTTGATTGTTGGTTCTTAAGTATCACTAACCCTATTGTGGACTTTTGAGACAGTGAGGGTGTGATTACTTTATTTTTTGAAAATGAGATCTCTTTGATGCATACTTTTAAAGTAGTCTCATCAAAGGGGTATAAGTAAATAACAAAAATACATGTGGATGTTGTGTTACAAAATCCACTAGTTAAGCTGTTGTTATAGACTAGTGATGTTTATCATACTAGGTCAACTAGCATTTCTAATGCATATGACTTGGCTTGAATATTGTTTTGGTTCATGATTGATTTGTACTTATATATTGGGGACATTAAGAAGTTTTGTAATTAATACTATATCGATTATTAAATGGAGATTAATAATACGCCAAGGACGGGTATTTTATGAATCCTTACTATGTTCCATCTTAGCATGTTTAAACACTTCCGAGAATGTTTTTAATTCTAAATCTCCACAATCGGTTATACTTTATGGGAAGAGATTATAAATTAAGATTGAGGTAAAGAATTGGTTTTGATAAACATGATTCTTGCCTGTACTTGAAAGGGGTTTCAAGTGATTGGAGGACCCGTACCCGAGTTCACTTCATGGTTCTGGTCATAAGTAACTCGGGATGATGATGGCGTTTCATCCTTGAACTAGAGATACATGTGATTCCAAAGCATAGGTCTGCTTTTCTTTGATCATTTTCTAACACGGTCCGTAACTGGTCGTTATAAGGGAGATGATTGGGTAGAGGATCATCTATGTGACGGGACTATGTAGTCAAAAGGAATTTGTTCCTCTATGCATAGAGAAGATATCCATGGGCCCCTCGATGATTGAGTGCTGACGTTCATATGCATGGACGTGCTCAAGTTATATTGTTGATGGATCAATGTTAACTTGGTTTGTTGGTCACCATTAATCTAGAATCGAGAAACATAATCGTGAACGATCTAAAGGTTGACTTTATTCCATGCCTTGTGTTCACATAGGATATTGCGAACAAAGGGATGTACATGATTATTTATCTTTAGGACAATCATTTTATGATTGGGATCTTGTCAAGAGTGGCATACCCTATACTGACTTGGGAGCATAGATGTCTTGCTAGAGGCCGCTCTATGTTTGTGTTATTTTTCGTGGTCGTGTCACATGCAAGTGGGAGTCTTTTGGTATATGCCAGCTGACACACACGAGTTAATAGCACTTCTGATGAGGTATAGGCCTACTGGGTCACACACCAAGTATTGATTCCGGCAACACGATCAAGCAAAAGAGAGAAAAAGGCCAAAGTGGGCTTTGGCAGGGTGAGACACGGCCGTGCCATGTGAGGCATGGGCCGTGTCTAGTCCACAGGCACGGGGCGTATTAGCCCAGTTTCGGGCCGTGGTCTTTGGGCCAACACGGCCGTGTCGTATATGACAAGGGCGTGCCCTTGGTCTGTCACAGCAAAATTGATTGGTTTTAATGCTCATTTTAATGGGATTAAGTATCATCATTTTTTGGAGTTTCAAAGGTCTCGAATTTTGAGAGTTCATTGGGGTAACACTAGTTAGTGTTAGGAATCCATGGGGATCAAAACACGCAACGGAAGCAACAAAAACACACAAAACGATCCCATGATTTCCCAATGGTGGTGAAAACTTGTAAGAAGCTACATGCAACCAAAAAACAAGAACAGGGAGAAGAGGGAGATCAAATCATACCCTTGAAGACTTTGATTATTTGCTGGAACAATTCGGATTTGGGATGAGTTCTTGGAACAAGAGGCTCCAAGCTCCAAAGAAGTCCACACCAAGCTTTGCTTCTTTCTCCTTGTACTAGCAAGCCACCAAATCACCAACACTTGATGATATGGTTCTGGAATAGCCTTGAAAACAAATGTGCACAGCCCTTGAACACTTGTTCTTGCTCTCTCTCACACTAGAAGAACTCACAATGTGTATAGTTGCACAAATTGACCAAGAGTATTGAATGAACAAACAATGCCCCGTATAAAGAGACTTCATCTGTTCTTGAGAATCCAGAGTCGTGCTAATTGGCACCCACTTATTGGACCAACAAAATGGTCCAACCAAATACAAGTGTCACTTAGAATTCTGCCTTCACGACTTCTTCACGGGCTCTCACGGGCCGTGAAGGATAAATGCGCCACGAACGGCCATTAATCCTTCACGAGCCGTGCCGCGCTGTGCAAGAATCGTGAGGGTTATGCCTCCATGACCTCCTTCACGGGCCGTGTAGGGTAGTGAAGCCCTAGGGTTTCACGAACCATGCGGCCCACGACAGGACTCGTGGACACTAGCTGCTTCACGACCCGTGGGGCATCCTTCACAGTCGTGAAGCCTTGGTCAACTGGAATTTGACCATTTTGACTCTTTCCTCTTATAGTAGGCTGTCGAGATTGAAACTTGGCATGTGACCCAATAGGCCCGCGCTTCATTGGCAGTGATGCCGGCCTACGTG
The DNA here is from genome assembly GCA_038502395.1 of Dittrichia graveolens. Classification (NCBI taxonomy): domain Eukaryota; kingdom Viridiplantae; phylum Streptophyta; class Magnoliopsida; order Asterales; family Asteraceae; genus Dittrichia; species Dittrichia graveolens. The sequence goes on along the minus strand of JARJIL010000003.1, from coordinate 32,937,240 downwards.
TGTCGGTGGGCAGATTCCAACAGTTAGAACACAAGATTTCTTGATACACATTTTCTCTCTAGTTCTCATACATTTTGTGATCAAGTTTTTGATGCACAAAGGTGTTACATATACTTTGATCTTGTTGTTTTGGTGCCTACATCAACCTACTAGCATTGGGGAATCAAGTGTGCTTGGTGTGGACTACACTAGAGGAATTCTCTTGTTGAATTCTACATACCTGACAAGAAGAAGTTGATATTGTGATCTTGCTTAAATGTATAACATGTTCTTCCATCTTGTTCCTTTATTTTAGTTGCTAAACCATGCCTAGATTTTGGTCCATTGGGATGTGTTTGTTTGGACTCTTTTGATTTTTTGAACTATACTATGCTTCCGCTTCGTCTTGAATATGCCAAACAAATACCTTCAATCCCTTACCTAGAATAGATGATTTATTTGATCGTTTAAAGCACATGGTGGTCTTCAAAAACCGACTTAAGTTCGGGGTACCATCAACTAAAAATAAAAAAAAAAGAAGACATTCCAAAAGCAGCATTCAGAACCCGACACGGACACTTTGAGTTTGTGGTGATGTCATTCGGTCTTACCAATGCACCTGTAGTATTCAAGGACTTGATGAACAGAGTTTGTAGACCGATGCTAGATAAATCGGTAATTATGTTTATTGACGATATTCTCATTTATTCAAAGAATCTAGTGGATCATCAAAGGCATATTAAAGAGGTTTTAGAAACTTTGAGAAAAGAGCAATTGTACGCAAAATTCTCTAAATGTGAATTTTAGATTCAAGAAGTGAAATTTCTGGGTCATTTGATTAATCAAAATGGAATCAAAGTAGATCTTACAAAAGTAGATGTTGTAATGAAGTGGGAACCACCAAAGAACCCTACTGAGATTCGAAGTTTATTGGGATTGGCAGGTTACTACAAGAGATTCATTCGGAATTTTTCAAAGACTGCTCATCCATTGACTCAATTGACTAATAACAATGTTGAATTTGTGTGAGGAAGTGAACAATATACTGCTTTCTCAACTCTCAAAAAGAAGTTATGTGAAGCACTAGTTCTTGCATTACCTAAACGGATTGAAGACATGGTGGTATTTTGTGATACCTCTTATCGTGGATTAGGTTGCGTGTTAATTCAGAAAGGAAGAGTTATTGCTTATGCTTCACGACAGTTGAAGCCGCACGAAAGTAACTACCTAACTCATGATCTAGAGTTGGCATCAGTAGTCCTTACACTTAAAATATGGAGACATTACTTATACGGTGTGAAGTTCACTATTTATACTGATCATAAAAGTTTGAAATATTTCATGGGTCAGAAAAATCTCAACATGAGACAGAGGCATTGGTTAGAATTGTTGAAAGACTACAATTGTGATATACTTTATCATCTGGGAAAATCAAATGTGGTAGCCGATGCTTTAAGCAGGAAGTCAGGAACCGTACTCATGAAGAATCAATCTTTGAGAATAACTGTTACAACGCCTATAATTGATGTGATACGAACAACCTAGTTTGAAGCAATCAAAAGTGAAAATCATAACTCAGAACGAATTAAAAGGCAGGTGGCCAATTTTACTAAAGACAGTCGTGATGTTTGGACTCGTTATGGGTACCAGATTACGGTGATGCACGCCAAACTCTTTTTAATGATGCTCACAAATCCAGATTCTCTATTCATCCAGGAGCTACCAAAATATATAAAGACCTGAGGGTGAATTATTGGTGGCCATACATGAAACGTGATGTAGCAAAATATGTGGAAAAATGCCTTACATGCTTACAAGTGAAAGCTGGACATCAGAAACCTCATGGAAAGTTACAACTGGAGATTCCAGTTTGGAAATGGGAAAACATTACAATGGACCTGATTACGAGACCCCACGTGGTTATGATGCTATATGGGTAATTGTAGATAGGTTAACTAAAAGTGCATATTTTATTCCCATTAAAGAGAATTATCCTTCAGAAAGATTAGCAAATGTATATGTGAACGAAATCGTGTCTCGTCATGGTGTACCAGTTTCTATAGTGTCAGACAGAGATACAAGACTTACTTCTAGGTTCTGGAGCAAATTTTATGAAGACCTCGGAACTAAACTTCATCTCAGTACAACATATCATCCTCAGACTGATGGTCAAAGTGAAAGGGATAAAGAAAAGTCACCTACAAGAACTTATTTAAAATCTTTAAACGGTTTGGAGGACATGTTGTGCGCATGTGTTGTTGATTCTGGTGGAAGCTGGGATTCTTATTTGCCTTTAGCAGAGTTTTCATACAACAACAGCTATCATTCTAGTATTGGAATGCCACCATATGAAATGCTATATGGTAGAAAATGCAGAACTCTGGTGTGTTGGAGTGAGGTGGGGCAGAAAGATCTAGGTCGCATAGAAGTGGTACAACGGACAACTGAATAGATTCAACTGATAAGAGACAGATTGTTAACTGCTCAGAGTAGACAAAAGAGCTATGTAGACAAACGCATATCACCACTTGAATTTCAGGTGGGGGACTATGTATTATTGAAAGTGTCGCCATGGAAAGGCGTAATCAGATTTAGAAAGAGGGGGAAACTCGGTCCGAGATTTATTGGACCATTCAGAATCATAACATGAGTGGGAAAGGTTGCTTACAGACTAGAATTACCAGATGAAGTGTCTAGATTCACAACACCTTCCATGGTTCACATCTGAGAAAGGAAACTATGCAACCTATAGCAATATTAGAAAGGAAAGTGAAAACCTTACGTAACAAACAAATTGGACTGGTCAAGGTCCAATGGAAGCACAGGAAAGGGTCAGATTACACATGGGAGCCTGAACAAGAGATGATGCATAATTATCTAGAACTCTTCGGTAGTTGATTTCGAGAACAAAATCATTTCAAGTGGGGAGAGTTGTAACACCCAAGATTCGAAATACATTTAAATAATAGAAATAAATAATAAGTGTTATATGTGTGTTATGAGTTTCATTGTTATGCTAAGGCTTTTGTATGCCAAATTGTTATGCTATGGCTTTTGTAGGCCAACTATGTTTATGCTGTGGCTTTTTGTAGGCCAATGTGTGTTGTACCGGTACTTTGTTGGATGTTTGGTGCCAGCTTGTCTGGATCTAGTAAGGGCCTCGTGCCGCCAGCTATGATGTGCGGCGATTCGATGATCACGAATCTTGGTTCCTGCAGAACCTCCGCCCCTCAACACTATATGGGCTCTCAGTTCCAGCTGATCCCGAGTGGGGTACAGTTCCCTGATAACGCAATGGTGGACCGCTACCCACTTCTCCACTGCATGGAGGAAGTATCGGTTTCCCTAGTCAGGATCACTAAGCCGGGCTTATAACCCTACAAGACGTGGTTTTTGGTGACTAACCGTTGCTTCACAATGTGCTAGGGTAGACTTGATTGTTGATATGTTATGCATGTGATATGCATATGATACTGTTGATATGATGCTTCCGCTTAATTATTATTCACTAGTTATTTATAGCTAACCCTCTCATGTTCACTCCTTATGCAGGTAAATAGTTTGTTGGTGAGGCCGTGTACCTACTGGGGTGACATGTTTATTTTTGGAACACTTTGTGAACACTTTTTTATGTAACTTTGTTAGTATGTTGTATTGTGTAATGGTTGAACGAATTTGGTAACACCTTGAGAAGTTTTAATAGTACTTTTGTAACACAAATTATATATACAAGTTGTAAATTGTTAAATAAATAATAAAGCTTCCGCTCGTTTTATAAAAAAAAGACTCCTCAAATTTAGGCGGCGTTACAAGTTGGTATCAGAGTCTTGGTTTGAGTGAATTGGGTACTTTAAATAGTATTCAATCTCAGACTCAAGCTCCACCATTACTATGTGTTCCATGGGTGGTATTGGGGTGTCAAGAGTGACTTATATGAATTGTTATGTGCTAGGAAAAGTATAAGAGTTGATAAGATAAAGAAGTTATATATGAGATATACTAAATATTCTACTTTGATATATATATAGAAATCTAACTCGACATGGTTGGTTCTTCTAGAGATGGTGATAAGGATGCTTACATCCTGAAATTGGAGGCTCAGCTAAGGCAAGCAAATAAGCATGAGTTTACATGAATGGAGAAGGATACTCATAAGTCTACAACTTTCAAAACTTTACTGAGTTGTCAGCCTCCTACTTTTGTTGGCGCAACCAATGATCCCTCTGAAGTAGAAACCTGGATCAGGGAGATACATAATACCTTTGAATCCAGTGAATGTGACGAGAATAAGAAGGTAAACTATGCTAAAAGAATTTTTAGGGGCCTGCTTTGGCCTAGTGGGATACTGTAATTGCTATTACACCACCAGCCACATTGGAGGCAATGACTTGGGATGGTTTCAAGGAGAAGATCAGGGGTAAATATTGTTCTGACTATGATATGTTGAGGATAGATAACGAGTTCAGGGCACTATAGAAGGGTGACAAGCCTCTGGATGATCTTATATCCAAATTCACTGATAAAATGAGGTTTGTTCCTCATCTGTTACCCAATGAAAAGGCAAAGATCACTTACTTTGCCAACACTTTGCCCCTGGAGTATCGATCTACTGTGAGATTTGCAGCAACCCTTGATGAAGCATTTGATAATGCTAGAACCACTGATTATGATTATAAGCAGCGAGCAAGATCCCAACAACAACAACAACAACAGCAATCTGGTGGAGGTAAGAGAAAGTTTGATCAGCAAGCAACTCAGAAGATAGGTGATAGTGGAACTGGTGGTAAGCAGCGTATGAATACATCCTAGAAGTTTGAAGACTAGGGTTTGTTGAAATATGGAAGGTGCGGGAAGAAGGGGCACCAAACTCATGATTGCAGGTACAATGAGAACGTGTGCTACAAGTGCCATAAACCTAGGTACCGCATTTCAGTGTGCCCGTTGTGGCCAAACATAAGTGTTGGGGGTTCATCAGCAACCACGGGTCTAAAAACGGGAGGCGCTCCTCGTGCATAATGGAGGGCTTTCCCGATGACGGCTGATGAAGCCAAAGATACAGGTGATGTAATTACAGGAACTTTTCTGATTAACAATACTTCTGCATGTATTCTATTTGACTCGGGCGCTACTTACTCTTTTGTCTCTGTATCTTCTCGTGAAAAGCTGCAATTACCTGTTTCCCTATTATCTAATCCAATTAAAGTAGAAGTAGCTGATGGGGTAAAGTAGTCTATGTTACCGAGAAAGTTCAGATAGTTGTTCTTTAAATCGATGGGAACAGTTTCACTATTTCCTTTCTTATCATGCCTATCGCGGGCTTTGATGCTGTTATTTGTACGGATTGGCTCAGCAGTCGAGATGCTGAGATCTTGTGTTCTAAAAAGATAATCAAATTTACTTTGTCCGATGGTTCTTATGCTAAAGCTCGAGGGGAGAAAATGGATTCTGCCATTCCTATTATTTTTGTGATTAAAGCTCAGAAATTGATTGCAAAGGATTGTATCTCCTATTTTGCATATGTGATTAATGCTGAGATAGGAGCAAAAAGTGTTGATGATATCAGGGTTGTTTCCGAATACCCTGATGTCTTTCCTAAAGACCTACCGGGTTTACCTCCTGTTAGGGATGTAGAATACCGGATTGATCTTGTTTCTAGAGCTACACCTGTAGCAAAATCTCCCTATCATCTCTCTCCATCTAAAATTCGGGAGATCATAACCCAAATCCAGGAAATACTTGACAAGGGCTTTGTTCACCCAAGTTCTTACGGTGGGGAGCTCCTGTTTTATTCGTAAAGAAGAAGGATGGGACTCTCCGTATGTGTATCGATTACAGGGAGCTTAACAAGCGAACTGTAAAGAACAAATATCCATTACCTCGCATAGATGGTCTCTTTGATCAATTGCAAGGTGCCCCATGCTTTTCCAAGATTGATCTACGTTCTGGCTATCATCAGGTCCGTGTTCGAGAAAATGATATCACTAAAACCGTGTTTAGACCTCGATATGGGCACTACGAATTCTTGGTTATGCCATTCAGCTTAACCAATGTTCCAGCTATCTTCATGGATATGATGAATTGTGTATGTCGCCCTTTTCTTGATAAATTTGTGATCGTGTTCATCGATGATATTCTCATTTATTTCAAAACAGAGGCGGAACACGAGCAACATCTTCGTTTAATTCTGGAGACTCTTAAGCGAGAACAACTCTACGCAAAGCTTTCTAAATGTGAGTTCTGGATTAAGGAGGTGCATTTCTTGGGTCATGTTATATGTAATGACGGTGTTAAGGTTGATCCCGTGAAGATTGAAGTTGTTATGAACTGGGAAAATCCTCAGAATCCTTCAGAGATAAAGAGTTTCTTAGGTCTTGCTGGTTATTACAGGCGGTTCATACAGAACTTTTCTAAACTTGCTGGTCCATTGACTAAATTGACCCGCAAGGATGTTGCCTATGTATGGAGTGAAGAACAAGATAAAGCATTTCAGACTCTGAAGCAATTGTTATGTCAAGCACCTATTCTAACATTGCCTAATGGGTCAGAAGACTTTATTGTCTATTGTAATGCTTCATATGAAGGTCTACCCTGTGTTTTGATGCAACGAGACAAGGTGATTGCATATGCTTCTCATCAATTGAAGCCACACGAGAAGAATGACCCAACACGTGATCTGGAGCTTGCAGCTGTGGTATTTGCTTTGAAGATATGGCGTCATTACTTGTATGGCACCAAATGTATTGTATGCACAGATCACAAGAGTCTGCAGTATCTGTTCATGCAGAAAGAGCTTAACATGAGACAACGGCGTTGGTTGGAGCTAATAAAAGACAATGATTGTGAGATCAAGTATCATCCGGGCAAGGCGAACGTGGTAGCTGATGCTTTGAGTCGAAAGAACTCTCCTGGAGTAGCTAAATTCATGAGACTCACTGTAGAATCTGATATAATTGCTCAGCTTAAAGTAGCACAACAAGAAGCATTGCAAGAAAACAACTTGAAAGCTGAGACAATGACCAAGATATCAAAGCAATTGGGAGAAGACAGTTGGGGTCTGAAGACATTTCAATCCCGAATCTGGGTACCGAGTCAAGGTGGCAATCGGGAGACAATCTTACATGAAGCACACAAATCTAGATTGTCTGTTCATCCCGGAAGCACAAAAATGTATCAGGACTTGAAATCATTGTATTGGTGGCCTACATTAAAGCGCGACATAGCTTCATTTGTAGAAAAATGCCAAGTCTGCGCACAAGTTAAAACCGAACACCAAAAGCCCTATGGTAATCTACAACAATTGGATATCCCGGAGTGGAAATGGGATCACGTTACCATGGATTTTGTTACCAAATTACCCCAAACTGCAAAGGGGCATGATATGATATGGGTTGTGGTTGATCAACTTACTAAGAGTGCTCATTTTCTCGCGACTAACGAAACTGCACCTATGAATAGTTTGGCTCAATTGTATATTAATGAGGTTATATCGCGACATTGTATACCTCTATCTATTGTCTCGGATCGAGATTCACGGTTCACATCTAAATTTTGGCATAGTCTTCAACGTGAACTTCGTACGCGGGTGAATCTTAGCATAGCATACCATCCTCAAACTGACGGATAGTCTGAAAGGACTATTCAAATTCTTGAAGATATGCTGAGAGCTTGTATTCTTGAATTTGGTGGTTCTTGGGATTCTCATATTCCCTTGATTGAATTTGCCTATAACAACTCCTATCATTCGAGTATAGGCATGCCACCATATGAAAAGTTGTACGGTAAGCGATGCCGTACACCTACGTGTTGGTTAGAACCTGGAGAAAAGCAATATGTAGGTCCTGACATTGTACAGATGACAGCTGATAAGGTAAAGATGACACGTGAAAAGCTGAAACATGCACGAGACAGACAAAAGATGTACGCAGATCCTAAACGGCGACCCATTACATTTGAAGTGGGTGACCGGGTTTTCTTGAAGGTTTCACCCTGTAAAGGGGTGATTCGATTTGGTCGCAAGGGTAAGCTAAGTCCGAGATATATTGGTCCATTCAGAATTCTGCAACGAGTCAATGATCAGACTGTATCACTTGAACTTCCTCCTTAGCTATCTGGTGTTCATAACACATTCAATGTGTGCTATCTGAGGAAGTGCAAGGTCAATGATGACCAAATCCTACCTCTACAAGAGTTGAAAGTCGATTCAGCTAAACGCCTTGTGGAGGAACCTGTTGAGATTTTGGATTCAAAAATCAAAAAGATGCGTAAGAAGATGATTAGGTTAGTGCTCGTCAAATGGAAGCACAATCTGGGTCCTAACTTGACATGGAAGGCTGAGGATGAGATGAAAGCACACTACCCACACTTGTTCATTGCTGAGTAGATTCCAATGACGTAATCCTCTTAAGGGGGTAGATTTATAACATCCTTAGAAAGGCCTAGACGCATGCGTACGTGCTATGTTAAATAAATTAAATAAATTGAATAAAATATATATTCGTTAGTTATTGGTAAAAGTGACTAAATAGTTATTAAATGAGTTAATAAAATTGTAATAAAAATAGATAAAATAATAGAATATTAAATGGTTTAAGATAAACATTCCAAAAATATTCCCGTTAGTTAAAACGGGTACTCGTGCGTTAAGTTGTAAGTTGGAAAGGGGAACAAAATACCCACTTGTGGATGATATTAACCCACAAGTAGGTTAGTCATTCTCCTTACTCACGTAACACATGACACATAACTCATTTGTTGTCTTCCTTGTGTTCTTGTTGGCTTGTGAAGGAGAAGGAATGTAAGGATCATTCAAGCTTCAATCTGCTGCAAATCCATGTAATAAAACCAAGTTTCAATCTACTTTTGATCATCTCTTTATCCTTTGTTCTTCTTTTGTTCAAGTTCTTCAAGTTGGGTGTTATGGTCAAGATTGTCAATTGAAGCCGAAGATTAAAATTGATGTTACCAATTAGTTTCTAAGTTGATTCTAAGTGTATAAGAGGTTTTTTTGTTAATTAAAGATATGATTTTGATTGATTTTGGAGATTAAAGCTTAAATGGGTCAAAATGATGAATTTGGTCCCAAAGTGTGAATTTGATGTTGTTAGATATTAGTTAGTTTGTTTGCCTTGTGTTATTTTGTGTGTAATTTATATATTTCTAGACTAGTTTATTGTATGGGCTTGGCCCACTATCTTTATGTATTTTCTAGTCTAGTTTAATTATTTAGAATTGGGCCCATGTGGCTTTAAAGCCCATGTGTCTTATGTACTCATAACCTTGCAAACCTAGTTTTCAAGGTAACTCTTTGTAATTGCATTCTCTGCTCTTTACGTTCAAGTAATATACAAGAGAGAATCTTCAAGTTAATACAAAGTGTTCATACTTGTTCATACTAACTTCATCATCTTTACTTCAAGTATTCATTGTTTACTCGTCTTCTTCACAACAAAGGACTTTCAATTGGTATCAGAGCCAACTCCCTACTGGATTGGTTAAACATTACCTGAAAGAAACATCTGTTTGTGAGAAACAAAACCCAGAAGCTGCTTCTGTTCTTGTTTGCGTGAATCTTAGAAAGAAGAAAACCCATTTAGCCAAAATCTCTTGTTTTTCAAGTTATTTGTTGTATCTAAGAAGTATTTAAGAAGGATAAAACCTTTTTAAGTGGTTTTAGGACAAACAAACAACATCTGGGTAGTGTTCTTGAAAATTTAGTGTTCTTCAAGTTCTTAGAGTTTTTCTACTGTTTCATCAAATTTTCAAAAAATTTTGTTTTGGGTTGAATTCAGTAAAGGGAAGTGTTTCTAGTAAAAAGAAAGGTCGAAACAAAAGTTTAGTGAGTTTTCAGTGTGTTTTGGGCAAAATTAGCAGTCTGCTAGATAACAGAGTACATACCTGCAAGTTTTGGAATATTACCCATCCGACAGTAGTGCGACTCTAAGCTCATCCGACTTTGGCTCCTCCGACTGTCGTGCGAATTTCCTAAAGGCCATGCGACTCTTGTTCTAGGTTCATCCAAACTTGGTTTTAAAAACACACGACTTTTGCCTCATCCGATCTTCGGATTGTAAAACTCATCCGACTTTTAATTCAAAATTTTCATCCGACTTTCAGATCACTAGTTTCATCCGACCTTCGAATTGAAAACTCATTCGACTTTCGGATTGAAGAACTCATCCGACATTCGGATCACTATTAATCTCATCCGACATTCGGATCACCAAAGCTCACCCGATAGTCGCATCACACCAAAAATCCGATAGTCAATCCGACAGGCACAGAAAAACAAATCCGATACCCTTTACTCCATCCGACTTTCGGATCATCCGACAGTCGCATCAAATCCGACAGTCGCATAAGCAAACAATCCGACAGTCGGATAACCTCACTCAATCTTCAAACACTTCCTCTGAAGTTCACAAGTTTTCTCACACACATACTATCCATTCTACTTCAGGGAGAAAGATCCAAAGAAAAGATGAGTTCAAGCAACGAAATTGTAGAGCAATCAAATGAATACACAATAGATTCAAGTAGAGAGAAATGTATGGAAACACCTTAATGTGTGTGTGTTTTCTATTCAATATTATATCAAAGGTTACAAGGAAGGAAGACTACAATACTATATATACTAAGTACAAAGTAAAACATAAAAACATTAAATTGTGACTAGACTTAAACACAAATTTAACTCTAACATTCTCCCCCTTGTTTAAGTCTAGCTCATATTTCTTTGACCCATCTTTCTCTGCCAATGTCTGATCATCTTTCTTTCATCTCTTTTGGCATCGAATAGCTTTATGACTTCAGTTAATCTGACTCTGGGCGCTTGGTCTACTTCATCCTTTAAGCTCATACTATAATCCAAAATTTTTAAGGTCCAAATCTTCAAAGATCCATCTTAGTAAGCATTAACTTCTTTGAACCTTAAGAAGAACTTTTCTCTTTTGCTATTAAACAAAACAATCCCTTCATCTCCCTCAAACTCTTCATCATCACTCCAGAAAACTTGAAACATCTTCAGGTGGTCAATTTTTGAATGTTTTGTGTTTGGCTTTAGCAAATTGATTTTGGCTTTATCAGATTCGGCTCCCAACTGAAGATCTGTATACTCTGCAATTTGACATCGGTGCCTGACAAACTCCCTGAGCTTCTTATAACCAGCTGAATCTTCAGCATTCTTTTCTAGTTTCATTTCAAGCTCCTCTAGCAGAAAGTTAACGTCACTAAGGTTTAAGAATTTTAGGTCCACATGCCCAATTGTATAACTCTTCATATCCGGCCTTGTGACTAGATAACTGATCATTTCTTTGTAGACAACTCTCTGAACTCCAACAAAATTGAGTTTTATGATCTGATATTTTGATTTGACTTCCTCTTTCTTTGCAGTATGCATATTGAGAATCATCTTTGCTTTAACATCTTCTGCATCTTTGGAACCCATCATATTCACATCCAACATCTCTTCTATTTCCTCTACATAGATGTCAACAAAATTTTCTTCTAGAAAGGCCACTGGTATATCTTGATATATCCAGTTTCTGACGGTTTTCTTTAGGGCCTTCCTACTTAGCACATAGCTTTTCTTTACGTTTGGTAAAGACCCAGTGTGAACCGGATCTATTTGAGCAGTTTTAGGGATACTCCATTCTGACTGTTTTGATATTTCTCTAATTTGACTTTCTTTCTGTTGTTGCTTTCTGATGTCTGAAGGAGTGACTCTGAATTGCTTCGAAGATGGCGGAAATTGTTCTGTTACTTCTTTATGCACTTTCATCACACTATCCAAATTGTATCTTTCAAGCCCAGATTCATCAACTATTTCGGAAGAAGGCTTTTCAACCTCTTGCTTGCTCAGCCATAAGGCTAGCATCAGATCCTCATCCTCTGCCTCAACCTCAGGCACATTTGACTCCTCAAATTCAACCATAGTCTGCTTGCCCTTATATATTTGTTTAAACGATGTTTCCTCCAATCTGACAGCAACTGCACCGATTCGCTAAGCAGCCGGGGTATCAAAATATACCTTTTGAATCAGAAAGGTATTGCGAACTTGGATCTGTTGTTTGTTTGCACAAATAAACACTTCGAAATTCTTGGATTCTTTGAACTCTTGGTTTCTTGAAAAGGTTTGGAAAACCGATAATGAAATCGGATTTTTGATTATATAGGAAAAACCGACCCACGAAATCCGAATGGGTAAAATCCGATCCACAAGAAATCCGGAACCCACAAAACCTATAAAAACACTCGGTTTTGGTCAAAATCTGATTAAAGTATCGGAATCCGACAACTTTTATCGGATTTTCAACACTTCTCATTAAAAATTTGATTTTTCAAATCATTCCACTCCCCTAAACTTTATATTTCATATTTAAAAATAATTCTTTGAATATGAAGATGAAATTTTCAAAAATTTGACAATTTTAATTCAAAAACAAAAAATAAAACTCCTCCTCAAATTATGCACAAATGTACAACAATTTGAGATGAAGAAAAAAAATATTTTTGAGTTTTGTGTGTTTTGTACATGTTTTTGATTTTTCATTTAATATATACAAAACCTGATATATTTTCTCCCCCTACAAGTATGAACCCTCAGTGATTCATAACTTGTATTTGCTCTGTCTGTCCATTGACCAAATTTGACCTGCACAACTAGCATATACCGTGTAAGATCTATTGATTCAGAATGTTATGTTAAACTGTCAAATTCAACATTCCTAATCTTGACACTAAAGCATTAAAACGAGATTCGTGTAACGCTGTGATGAAAATATCAGCAAGTTGATTATCTGTTTGAACATATTTTAATTCAATTAAACCTTTTTCAGCATAGTCTTTTATAAAATGATATCTGATGTCAATATGTTTCGTTTTAGAATGATGTACCGGATTGCATGTAATTGCAATGGCACTTTGAGAATCACACATTAGAGGGATTTTGTTATATATCAGACCAAAGTCGGAAAGCTGAGTCCGAATCCAAAGTCATTGTGAACAGCAGCTAGTAGCAGCAATGTATTCTGCTTCAGCGGTTGATGATGAACAGTTCTGCCTCTTGGGACCCCAGCAAACCAGTCTGTCTCCCAAAAAATGTGCACTCCCAGATGTGCTCTTTCGGTCTAGCATGCAACCGGCATAATGTGCATCAGGATAGGAAATTAGCTCAAACCAGAATCCCTAGGATACCACAAACCTAGATCTGGGGTACCCTTAAGATATCTAAATATGCGTTTTACCGCCAGAAGGTGAGATTCTTTATAATTTGCTTGGAATCTGGCACAAAGACATGTAGATTACATAATATCTGGACTACTAGCTATTAAATATAGCAATGAACCTATCATCCCTCTATAAGTTTTCAAATCTACTGCTTTTCCTTCCAGATCAGCAAATAGTTTTGTTCGAGAAGTCATGGGTGTTGAGATTGATGAACAACCAGTCATATCAAATCTCTTTAATAGATCTTTGATATACTTAGCTTGATTTATAAAAATTCAATGGCTAAATTGTTTAATTTGCAATCCGAGGAAAAAATTAACTTCCCCCATCATGCTCATTTCAAATCGCTTTGTCATAGTATTAGAAAATTCATTGCCATATTTAGGGTTTGTAGAACCAAATATTATGTCATCGACATATATTTGTACCAACACATAATCGTTTCCAATCTCCTTTTTGAACAATGTGGTGTCAGTTTTCCCTTTGACGTATCCTTCGTTAAGCAGGTATTCTGACAGCTCATCGTACCAAGCTCTCGGGGCTTGTTTTAAACCATATAGAGCTTTGTCCAGAATGTAGACGTCATTGGGTTTGTTAGGATTTACAAAACCTTCAGGTTGACTGACATACACTTCCTCTTTCAGTTTGCCATTGAGGAAGGCAGTCTTCACATCCATTTGATACACACTGAAGTTTCTGTAGGAAGCGTAGGCTAGGAAAAGTCGAATTGCTTCTATCCTTGCTACAGGGGCGAATGTCTCATCATAATCTATCCCTTCCTGTTGATTATACCCCTTAGCCACTAGCCTAGCTTTATTACTAACCACCACACCATCAAAATCATTTTTATTCTTAAATACCCACTTCATTCCAACAATAGATTTGCCTTTAGGTCATGGAACTAGTCTCCAGACTTTGAGTCGGTCAAACTGATTTAGCTCTTCTTGCATAGCTATAATCCAATCAGGATCAGCTAGAGCTTCCGACACTCGTGTGGGTTCGACCATGCTTAGAAAACTAGAGTGTTGACATATGTTAGTTGTGGCACATCGAGTTTGAACACCGGAGTCTAAACTTCCTATGATTTGAGTCTCTGGATGACTATTCAGCCAAACAGGTTCGGGGGATTGAACCTGAATGAAGTCATTAAGATTTTGAAGATCAAAGGAATTAATGTCTTCTGCTACTTGATCATATCTTGGATTTTGTTCATTTGCAGGGATATTTGTAGCTTCAAACTCCGAGTTATCAGAATTTGTAGTCTGTTGAACTGTAGATACACTTGGTGGCTCAGTTATTGACACAGACTCCTGCTAAATATCCTGCAAGACAGTAGATGTGTTATCATTCTTTTTAAAGAAATCAAACATAAAATCCAAGCTTATATCTTCTGAATATGTGAATGACTCATCTGTATTGTTATTTGTAAAAATTTAATGTTTAGATGAGTTAGATTTACTCGTTAAGAAATTTAAATTGACTAAATCGTCAAACGTAACATTTATGCTTTCGACAATCATGTTAGTTCTCCGATTTAGAATTCTGAAAGCCTTTTTATCCATTGAGTAACCTAAAAAGACTCCTTCATCGGCTTTCAAATCAAACTTTGACAGTTTGTTCAATTCATTCAGCACAAAGCACCTATTACCAAATACATGAAAGTATTTGACATTAGGTACTACTCCATTACATAATTCGTATGGAGTTTTATTAAAGAGACGATGAATTAAGGATCTGTTTTGGGTGTAGCATGCAGTATTCACGGCTTCAGCCCAGTAGGATGGTGGTGGCTTTGAGTATTGTAACATTGTTCTGGCAGCTTCAACCAAGGTTCTGTTTTTCCTCTCAACTACTCCATTTTGCTCCCGAGTATATGCTGCCGAGAACTGATGAGTAATTCCCTCATAATCCAAATAGGAATCTGAAGTTCTATTTTTGAACTCTGTACCGTTGTCCGTTCGAACACTCTTCACCGGTTGTCCATTCTGAGTCTTGTGTTTCTTTAGAAATACAATCACTTGTTATGGTACCTCACTCATATGACTCACGAACCGGACCCAAGTATACAGGGAATAATCATCCACCATCACCAGAATATATCGCTTTGCGTTCCTTGACTGGAGTTTCATTGGTCCGTAGAGATCCATGTGAATCAACTGTAAAGGCGCGGTAGTTGAAGATATCTGACTTACTTTGTGTGGAACTCTCTTCATTTTTCCCGCTTCGCAGTCCTTACAGAGATGATCTTTCTCAAATTTAAGCTTCGGTAGACCTCTGACCAAGTTACCATTCACCAGCTTGTTTATGTTTTTGAAATTCAAGTGCAACAACTTGCGATGCCATGACCAGTTTAGGTCTGATGATGCTTTAGACAACAGACATACTGGTGCGCCGGAACCTTTCTCAGACAAGTAAATTGTATACAAATTTGACTTTCTGTTGCCACCCAAAATTTCTGCTCCATCTTCAGTTCTTAATGAACAAGAGCTTTTCTTGAAAACTACTTCCATACCCTTATCACAGAATTGTCCTATGCTAAAAAGATTGTGGCCTAAGTCTTCCACATAGGATACTTTTTCTATCTTCAAATTTCTTGTTTCTATTACCCCGTGGCCTAAGATCAGAGAGACTTGGTCATTCCCAAACTTTACATTCCCTGTATACTTGCTCACAAAGAGTTTGAGTAGACCTTTGTTCCCCGTCATATGTTTTGTGCAGCCCGAGTCCATGTACCAAAGATGATCTTTCTGCACATGGAAAAGAACCTCGTTTGATTTGTTTTGTTAGATGTTTCAGGTGTTTTGACAACATTCAAACTTTCTTTGTTAAGCACTTTCTTTACAATCCATTTCCCAGTTGATTTCTCAGTTGATTTGATCACAAGTGAGAAATGCTTGTTTTTTACAACATACACGCTTTTCGTTATGGGTTGATATGACACTGGTGTATTCATCATCTGTTTTTGATTCTTCGTTGAATATGATGTATATGATGAATTTGAAATAGCTTTCTGTTGAGATTGGTTAAAAGATGTAAATTTGTTACGAACTACTGGAGTTGAAGAATGTGTTTGATTGTTGTTCATTATGTTCATATGTTCACTCCACTGTCCTGGGCGGACTGGTATCTTGCGGTTAGCATACCTTTTTAATAATCCTGCTTTTTGATGTGTGTGAATCCATTGGTGAATAATGAATCCATTCTTATTGACGAACCAAAGCAGAATCTTATCATCATTTGGATTCTTCCAGTTTTTGTTGGATTTTAATCCGCTTTTCAGTTTATTTTGATGATTTTCACATTTGAATTTACATTGTCCTTCAGGACAACCATCTCCAGCACAACATATTTTATTATCAAGTATTTTTGCTTTTGAGCTTTCTATTTTGATTTTCCATGAAAAAAGTAACTCACAATTTTTATTACAGTATGATTTATGGATCTTACAAAATGGTTTCACTTTTTTCTTGGAATCAACATTGATTACATGTGCTTTCTTTTTCTCTATTTCTTGCAAATCTTCCTTCGCAATCCACTTCATTGGTGCTTTTGTCTCTCTTTTCTTCACATCTTTGATGTTTGACTTCTTCATGTTGTTGCTTGAACCTTCTTTCCTTTTTGATTGAGCTGATTTTGTTTCAGAAAAGGAATTTTTGTTAGACAAAAGAAGTGATTTAATAGATTTTAAAGTATGCACAGTTGATGACTTTTTGATTTTTGAAATTTCAGGAATCTGCTTTGTGTTTGAAGATGATCCTTTCTCTGTAATACTGTTTGGATCACAAAATTGATTGCATTTATGTGACATGAACTCTCTGCAAGCCTTCGGACACTGTGGATACACAATATCCAGATACTTGTCCAATTCAGTTAGCAATCTTTCCACCTTTTCTTCAAGCATCCTCCGTTCGATTCCATTGGAAATAAATTGTGGAATAAGATATTGTGCAATCTCAGCATTTTTATCTTTTTCATCAGTTATTTCAATCTTTATCTCAGATGCAGCGGAATTTATCTTTTTGTTTAGATTGAAGATTGTTTCTTTTAAAACACGATTTTCCACATCAAATTTAATTTTCTAATCGATGCATGTAGCTTCAAGCAATTCCTGCCTCCTTTGTAATTCCATGTGTGAAATGTAGACTCGAGCATTTCCATCATTTGCTTCTTCAACATGTTTCTTTACTGCGGGTGGGATAAGAATGAAACATTCTTCTAACGCACAACCACCACTCTTCTTAGTTCTGCGTAAGACGTGTTCAGTTCATCATAATTAATTGAGTTTTGCATTTTCTTTGTTGTTTTTCTTTTGAGTTCTTCTTCATGTTTAATTTCTTCCTCTCCCACAAACACCATTTTTGAAGTCCAACCTTGATTTATTCTTTCTAATTGATACAGTTGAGTGCAATTGATCTTTGAGAAGGAGTTATTTTCATCATACCCTAACCCTTTATATCTGTTCTTGACATTTGGTTCAAGGTGTTTGAAAATACTATGACGTGTAGTTACTTGCTTTTTAACTATATCCTCAAGATGTTGAACTTTCTCATCAAGATTCCTTTTCTCCTTCATTATTAAATTTAAGTTTATCTCTACAGACAGTTTGGCTGCATTCAAGTCATGCACTTTTAACTCTGTTTCTTTCTAGAATTTTTTGAGTGCATTTTCTTTGTCTTTTATTTCTTGTTGAAGTTGTTCTATATTTGAGAATTGAGTTTTTAGTTCAACTTCACTTTTCATTGCTTGTTCCATTTTTAGATTTATATTCTTTTCATTCAACTTCTGGTTCTTGTTCATGAGAGATTGATTCTTGGAAGTTAAGATCTCTACCTGTTGCATAAGAGTTAGTATATATTCAGTAGGAAATTCAGAGTCATCTATTAATGCCTTCTCTTCATTCTCAGCAATTGATGGGTTGGTGCCTTCAGTAGCAACCTCTGATTCAATTTCTTCTTCTTCCTCATACTCACTCTCCATGTCTGACTCATCAAACCTGGCCATAAAACCAGAGTCATTTCCCACGATTTCATCTTCAATCTCCCCATCGGTTTCCTCAAATCGACACTCCTCTACCTTAGCCATTAGAACAAATTGGGCATGGACATTAGGATCTTCATCACTGTTATCAGTGTCAGACAAGAATTGATCCTCTTCTGCAAGTAATGACCTCCCACTATTTCTTTGCTTTATGAGGTTGAGTTTAGTTTTGTAATATTCTGAGTTCTTAACCTTGGGCTTTTTGCAATCCTTGATAAAATGCCCAGTTCCGCCACAGTTATAACATTTGCTCTCCTAGGCAGTTTCTACTTTTCTTTCATACCTTCTTTCCAATCTCTGACCATCCTTCTTTGAGAATTGGTCATCTCTCCTTCTTGAGCCAGACGTGAACCTTTGTCTGTTGTTTGTCTTTTTCTTCAGAAACTTATTCTGCATCATGTTGGTCAAATAGATCATTGCCTCCATGATCTTTTCATTGTCAACAACATTTTCTCCCTCCGAATCTGAAGTTTCTATTTCTATAACTTGTTTCATTTTAACAGACTTCGTTGAGCTCTTAACTCTTTTCTCATTTACCACCAGAGCCAGTGGATCTACAGTATCTTTTTGTGTACCTAAACCAACATCATCCTGATATTGATTTAGTTCCTCAAAAATCATATGATGTGTGACTTTGTTGAGGTTCTTTTGATTCATTTGTCTGTAGATTGCTACTTGGGATCTCCATTCAGACCCTAGAGAGTTTAGAAACCTAGTATTCTTCGTTAAATTAGAGTAATCATCGAGTTTCTGGTTTCTGAGGTCATTGAGTAGTTTACAGTAGCGACTGTAAGTTTCAATCAGTGCTTCCCCTTCTCTGGCTTTGAAATGATCAAAGGAGTTAACCAGTGTAGTCTCCTTGATCCAGACTCCTGACTCTGTGCCCTCCATCTGACTCTTAATTTCGTCCCATATCTCTTTTGAAGTGTTGAGACCATTCACCTGGATGTAAAATTCTGAAGAAAGGCCATGTTTTAGGTAGTATTTTGCTTTCCGATCAGTTGTGGCTCTGTGTTTTTCTTCAGCACTATACTCAGATGGAAGCTTTTCTCGGTGGATTTCATCCAAAGGTGGATTATGATGAGGATTTGCTTCTTGATCTATCCTAAAAATCCCATTTCCTTCCAGTATGCTTTTCTTCATTTCCTCACCATATTGCTCATTGTTGTCTATAAAATCCATAAACCGACCTTTCCATACATGATATTCTCCTCTATACAACACTGGTGACTTCGTGTCTGAACCGAATGAAAGTGTTTCACTGTATGTACTCATTCTTGCTTTGAGGATCTTTTCTTTGTAAGATATTTGATTGAAGAATTCTTTTGTAATCTGAAATCCGATACTCACTGAAATCCGAAACTCACTTGTCTAAAATCCGAGTCTTAAAATCCGATTCCTATTAAAACTTCAAAATCCGAGACTTAAAAACCGAGTGAATTTGAAATCCTAGAGTCAAAATCCGATAGCTGAAATCAGATAGAAGTGAGTTCCGTTGGATTCAAAAACCAATAGATTTGAAATCCGATAATGTTTTGAAATCCGAATGCTTCAAACTCCGAAAGGTTGAAAAACCGATTTGAAATCCGAATGATCCAAAATCCGAAAGATTAAAAAACCGATTTGAAATCCGTATAATTCAAAATCCGAGAAATTCAAATCCGATGATTTGAAACCCGAGACAATTCCAACTTTGTAAATCCGATCAATCAAATCCGTTGATTAAATCCGTGACTTCAAAAATCCGATACTTTGCAAATCCGAAACTCAACAAATGGCAAACCAAACAATCCGATTGCAAATCCCAAATCCGCAACTCAATCCTTGTATTTCCAAAATCCGCAACACAGAATCCGATAAAAAAGTATCGGAATCCGATAGATATCTTCGGATTTTGTAAAATCCGATTGTTCTTGAGATCAAATCCGCAAGTTCTTGCAACTGTTGTAACCGCCAACTTTCAAACTTCAAGTTCTTCCGAATTTAGATCAAATTCGTGAATTTTTTCTTCCAAAGGGTTCGTATACACACTAATTACAATTCAGAATCAAATTTACAACAAAATTCAACCTCTAGAATACATTTTAGATTAATTTTTCTCAAAAACCAAAAAATACAAAATCTCAAATTCAACACAAACTGTTGTAGTGATTGATCGCGGACTCACATAGATTAATTCTAATGATGATTGCGAATCCAATAAACTTCTAATCCTCCATTTTCATACACAATTCGATAGAAATCAGATTATACTCAAAGTCGACCAAAATACCTCAAAATCTGACAAATTCCTTCGGATTGTTGCTGTTATCTCTCGAAATCTTCAATCAAGAGCCTTATCTTAGCAAAGATTAGGCTCTGATACCAATTGTAGAGCAATCAAATGAATACACAATAGATTCAAGTAGAGAGAAATGTATGGAAACACCTTAATGTGTGTGTTTTCTATTCAATATTATATCAAAGGTTACAAGGAAGGAAGACTACAATACTATATATACTAAGTACAAAGTAAAACATAAAAACATTAAATTGTGACTAGACTTAAACACAAATTTAACTCTAACAGAAATCCTTGCCATAGGCACAGACACTAAACCTCCGGTACTTTTCAAAAATGAGTACAATGTATGGAAAGGAAGGTTTATGGACTTCATAGAGCACAATGAAAAATATGGTGAGATGATGAAAGACAGCATCTTAAACGGTGATGCCATTTTTGAGAAAATCATCGAGGCTGTTCCAGATAACAACCCACCAATTGTTGCTGAAAGGAGACGGAAGCTCCCATAAGAACTAACTGCGGAAGAAAAAGACCGTGCACGCGCCGACAAGGACGCAAAATATTACTTGAAACAAGGGCTATGTGCGGAAATCTACTCAAAAATAGACAGTTTGACTTCTGCCAAAGAAATTTGGGATGAAGTAAAACAACAGATGCATGGTACTGAGCAAGGGTCATTTATCAGGGAAACACAACTTGTTAACACCTTCAGGGAATTCAAGGCCAGGGAGGGAGAACTGTTGCAGGATACTTACAGTCGCTTCAGCAGACTATTGAACGAAATGAGGAATCATGGCGTGACGAGATCCGATCTAGATATAAATGTCAACTGGATCAATGCACTTGGTCCAGAATGGAGTGAACATGTTCGCTTGTATAAACATGTTAATCGGAATCTCAAGGCGGTATCTCACCACTCAATTTATGAGGACTTGAATCAATTTGAAGATGAGGTCCTCACCAAACTCTCAATGAAGCAACCATCTGACCCGGTTGCACTAGTGGCTGATAGGAGACCGCGGGAATCATCAAGGGGTAGCAAGGGAAAGCAGATTGTGGTTGACTCCGACTCCTCTGAAGGGGAGATAGAGATATCAGAAAAGGATGCAGTGCTGAAGGCCATGTCATTTATCACGAGAGCTTTCCAGAACAAGTATGGAAAGACCAACAACCGACAGCGGTACACTTCCGGACCAAGAAAAGGTGAAGGGATGGTAGCTGATAAGAAGAGGAAGACCGACAAACCAGCAAAACCTCAGGAAGAGGAAAAGAAATGCTATAACTACGGTAGAACAGGGATTTTATCAAAGATTGTAGAAAACCTAAGACCAAAGATGCCGAATACTACCGTAACAAACTCCGGTTGACAAAGAAAAAGGAGAGTGGGAGATCGATGCTTGTAGAAGAAGACCAGTTTCTGACCGACACTGATGATTCAGACGAAGATGGTACTGATCAAGTTCACTTTTGCTTGATGGCTCATGATGGGGTCTCCTCAGATGATGAGGATGAGAATGAAGCTGATGGTACTAACGAGTTCGAAGAAACACATAATGATGATGCAGGTGGTTCTGGGAAGGTAAACATTCAGTATGCTCAAACATTAGTTGAACACATCGAACGACAAAACCGTAAAATCTCTAAGTTGGAACACCGAATCAAGAATCAATCAACATCTAACTTAGAAAATCTTCAAACAGAATTAACCGCAAAATAAAATGAACTGAACACCTTAAGAAGTGAAAATGAGGTAATAATTCATAACTTAAAAGTGGCCAAAGTCTCAGTTGAAGAAGATTTTAAGTTTTTGCAAAAAGAACGATGTCAACTATACTCAAAGATAAAAGATCTCGAAGACCTGTTAATTAAAAGAGATCAAACGGCACAAACCATTTTTCTAAACAAACCTAAGGATGTTAAATTTTCTAAATGGACATACGAAGGTTTAGGTTACGTTAATCCTCACGTAAGTGACAAGATAAGTGCTAAACAGCTATACGACTTTGAAAGCATGAATCTGGGGTTAACCGAGAAAATGGTGTTCGTTGGAAAAGTTGACGAACTCGCCGAGGAGGAACACAAGAGACGCATCACGAACAGAGCTTCAACCTCATACGACTACGAAAGCCTAAATCAGTCGTACATAACCGAAGTCTTCAAACCCACAATCTCTGATGACTACTTCCAAAGCTACTCCCAAACAGAAATGGAGTCATTACCATCAATCTCAGATTCTCCACCCGAGCATCGCATCTATATTCCTCATATGGATCTACAGCGACACCTTGAGTTAGTTGAACTTGAGCTTGTCCATAGATCCATTATCTTTGACTTTGAAAAGACAATTCTTCATAACCTAATCGATCATCTTGCAACTGAAAATACCAAACCACAAAACTCCGCTGCCCTAAACACATCCAAAGTCCCGATTCCACACGTGCAAGAAAGTGAATGTTCAACATCTGGAAATTCAAGTTCCGACATTCATACAAGTGATGTATTCTCAATGAATCTTGGTAAAAATTAGGAAAAATGCAAAAGATCAGAAAAGTCATTGTTCACTCTTCATGAGAAACTTAATACACTTGAGAATGATTTTTTCAGAATGAAAACAATTGAATCCATTAACTTTAAGGGAAAAGCTAAGATAATTGATACAGTGTTATCACAAAATAAAAGTATCTCAAAACCATCCAAATCCAAAACAAAGCTAATCAAGAAACAAACAACACGCTCTCGTTCCAAGAATGATCGTTTGGCAATGTCTGCTTCTAACCCAAATGTCCTTCTAGGTGGAAATGTGAAGAGCGAAAGAACACATATTTTTGGATGGCGGAAGAAGCTAGAAGAGAAAGATGGAGGAAGACAAGACGAAGAGTGTTTGATTTACCCAGCTACTTTCAATAAACAAACAACTCTGTTACTTTGTAATGATTCGTCAATCTTGAATGTTAAACCTGTTCGAACTCCACTTGATTCTATTCAAACTGAAATATTTTGCATGAGTGATGGTTGCATAGATGGTCATTGTACTTTCAGATGTGTGTATGATGATGATAAAAAGAACACAAGACAAACAAACTAGTTAATATCTAACAATCTCCCCTTTTTTGTTGCCTTGTACTGAAGCACGTATTTTTCATCTGCTTCTCTGACCTAGGAGTCTTTCCTAGCTCCGGATGACCTTTATTTCTTGAATCTTTTCCTCCAATTGATCTGCAATTCTTGTCATTTTTACCAATTCTGATTGATCAGGCAAGTGACGGTTTCTGAAGAATTCTGCGGAATTTAGATATGCATCTTTGAAGCGTTCCGTCAGAAAATGCGCTGAGCTACGAAAGTCAAAGGAATGCTTTGTCTCCGTTAAGATTTGGCATGACGAATCCATCGACTGCTTTGTAGTCTTCATCAAACTTTTCTATGATAGTGTATTTTCTGTGTCTGTCAAGCTTGGAATGCTGTTGGTTAGGCCTTTGAAGATTTATCTTTGCAAGATCAGCCTCAGCACCAAGCTGTGGATCGTGGGTTCTGCACAGAATTATCTTCTTTCTCATGAAGTCTCTGATGACTTGGAGAGCTCTTTGTTCCTCACGATTCTTTTCAAGCTTACAGGCCAGCTCATCTTCCATATGTGTTATATCTCCCAAATTCAAAAATCTAAGCTCGACTTTGAGAAATGTATACCTTTTCCCATCTGCTCTAGTTACATGGAAGTGAACCATTTTGGTAGTTGAGGAAGTTACGCAAGTACACAAACTCGATCTTGACGATTGGATATTTGGAGGCCACATGTTGTTTCTCGTTTGTATTGAAGGTTGCGGCGAATCGGACGGCTTTTTCATGCTCTTCTGAGTTTAGTACATACAAATCATCAACCTCACTGACAGTCTCTAAGAAGATACCTGGAATTCTTTCTTCAAGATATGGAGTATTTAGCAATTGAGTGGGCCCAGCGAGGTTGGTCTTTTGCCAAAGCTTCCCTAGGCCTGATGTTTCTGATATTTGGCCTTTCTGCTATTACTCTCTTGTGAGTGGCCAAGGGCATAGGTCCTCCATGATAAGTTGTTACCGGCCACTCACCCTCTTTCTGCTCAGATTCTTGAGGTTGCTGCTGACTTATAAGATCGATGGGCGCAATGTTGAATTGCCCCTGTTCACGTGGAAAAATTTCAAGCAGCTCCCTGTTTACCGTTGTAAAGACCTTACGTATGTTGATTAGTGAAGTCTCTTCTACTTCCTCAGTAATCGGCCTTTTGCCTTTGGATTTTTCAGTTGAAGATTCAGGAAGAGAGGATTCTAGTTCTTTTGAATGTGTTTGGATTTGCGGGATTTGGATTGATGGAGTTTGGATTGTTGGAAGGATTGTTGGGGTTTCTTGTCTTTCCGTCTCTGACTCTGCCCCCTGACCCGCTTCAAATTCAAAATCTACCATTGTAGGCTCAGTTGCAGGCTCAGTTAGTTGTTGTTTACCCCACTCCCACTGCCGCTTTGACCCTCTGACGGCCTTGACACTAGGGCGGCTTCAATTCGGAGTACGGTGCTTTGAGCCCCAATGTATCGCCGCTACCGCTTCTCCCCCTCATGATGTCCTGGATCCTCAAGATCATCATGCCTACACTTGCGAGATTCGGATTGAGCTTTGCAGGACTCCTCCACTACTTCCAGCCTTTTGCTTATATTTGAGACGGTGGAGGTTAAGGCATTCAAGGCTTGTAGGACTGTATCTTGGAAGGTGGTGGAGCTGGAAGAGGAGGGCTGGGGTTGTTGTTGCAGTGCTGCAAGTATGGTTGATTGTTCGGGTGTAGGATTGGCAACACTGTTTAGTTTCGCATGGAGGAGGTCCTTGAGTTCATCAATTGAATAATCTCGCTCAATGACAGTAGGTGGGCGGTTTTCCAAGGCTCGTAGTTGGGCTCTGAGGGAGTTGATTTCATAATGGAGTTATGTGTTGACATACTCCCTCAGGCAAGAGTCAAGAGAGGAGAACTTAGAATTCAGGAAAGATCTAAGCTCTGGTGTAACCCCGACCTCACTAAGAGGCTCGGTTGGCACAGGTCTTTCAGACCCGTGGCCCTCACATAGTGTTGGCAAAATGGTAGCACTAGAGGGACTTCTGCTCGATCCTCGCGTTACCTCTACAGTAGAGGCCGCTAGGAGCGTTCCGGCAACGTCACGAAGACGTGCTAGTGGTGATTGTGTCCTAGCAAAAGATTGGAAACCCGTCAAGGTTGGTGCTAGACTCGATTGTGCATGGAAAGAAGATGTGGACGGGGGAGGCGGTCCACTAATTTCAAAGCCAGCAAACTCCGAATGAGTTGCCGACTGCGTATGTGATAAATCCCCGTGCAATGAAACTACTTCCATTTGAGTGGAAGCACAGTGGCTGGTGGGGTGAGGTGCATGTACTGGTGGGATGCCAGTGTCTGTTTCAATACCAGCCGAAACAGTGTCCCGACCGGTAGTGGATGAGGCTTCCCGGCTTGCTCGGTCTGGGGTACCCTCACCCTCATTCTTTTCTTTCTAACTTACACTATCGCTCACCACAACATCTACTTCTTCATCTTCTCTTTCCATTAACTGTACATCACCAAAGGTGGCAGATATGTCAGATAGATCGTGATGGATGTCCTCGGGATGATCATATACTTGCCACGTGCCAGTAGATTCAGCACGGACCGGAGAAGGTCGTGGGCCAAATGAGATTGATTGCCTGGAGGAGGAAGATTCTGTTTGAGTCCTTTCTGTGGAGGACTTATTCTTTGATTCGGCATGGGTGGAGGCCTCTGAGTCACTTATTACAACACCCTCGCTCTCGTGTATCTCTCCTCCCTCACCACTTCCACCACCCCTTTCTACTGATTCTTCCCTCTCAATCACAACCCTGCTCGGGGCACCCCTGCGCACCCGAGCCCTAATACCGCTAGGACCCTCACCAGGTGCTACTGCTCCCGGGGCAGGCACAACCGGCTCTGGTTGCGCCAGAGGAGCAATCCTATTGACTCTCATGTACTCACGCACTGCCTCACTTTCCTGATTTGGCATTCGAAGAAGGGCAACAGGCACATTCATGGATACGATATTGGGGAGGTCTCTGATTCGTAGGAATCTAGTGATGCGCTATACTTGGACCTGCGGGTTATTGAGTCGCTGAGGAATAGTGTGGTAGGTTTCCAGGTCGGTGGCGATGAATATGGTCAGGAATCGTTGAAAGGGTATGAAGGTTTTCTGGCGAGTGGTTTCCTTTTCCTTAACCATGCGAACGATCTCCTCAAATATGATGGTGGCGTAGTCTAAGTGGCGGTGGTAAGCAACACCAGCCAAAAGTAGTAGGGAGTAGTAGGATCTGCCATCTGTGCCTCGGTGAATACCAGTAAGGGTCCGGGAGATTATAGTAGCAAGCGTCTGCCAGAGAGGTGCAAGATTTGTTCATCTGAACTGGTGAATTTGGTTCAGCTCTCCTTGATATCCAAGACCTCTGATTAGGTCTAGTATTGCATCAACTCCAGGATTTTCATCAAGTCAGCTTTGTCTGGATAGTGATCAGCAGCAGGTAGGTCCAGTAGATTTCTCAGTCTGACAGCAGAAAGAGTTGTGTGGAGATTCTCAATCCGGCCCCGGAGGCATTTGTGTCCCACGCGAGTGACACCCTCAGTAAAGGTATACCACAGTTGTTGCAGGTAAATTTCAGGTACATGTGTCGGTGATGTGTTTGGGTTTTCAGTGATGGCCTGGCGGAGAGGATGGGCACGGATAATTTCAGTGATGATAGGAATTTTGGTATCTGTAGCTAGGTCAAAGTACACGTTGTTGCTCAGTGTTTCAAGCCTGTCAGAGGAGGGACTAGGCTTTCCTCGGGAAGGGGTTGGTTAGCAGCCATCTGCACAGATAAGATAGATCAGATTAGTATAGGAAAAAGGACAGATAGTGTCTGATGCACATGTGAACTTATGAATGAATATGTGTATTGTAGTTCAATGCACATGTGAATATTTGGTTTTGACTTTGACCTTGATTTTGTGACTTATGAAATTGGAATCAAGTCAAAAATTCTCTAAGTGTTGAAAGTCGGATGAACCTAAGGTGTGCGAAAGTCGCATGAAACATTTAATCTTGAAAGTCGCATGAGTTTAACAATGAAGTGAAAGTCGGATGTGCTTAATTCATGCGAAAGTCGGATGGTTTGAAATATGCGAAGGTCGGATAACCCAAGTGGCATTTCAAAGTCGGATGAGCACATTCTATGCGAAAGTCGGATGAACAAAATTCATCCGAAAGTGGGATGGGCAAATGAGTCATGCGAAAGTCATGCGAAAGTCGGATGGAACTGTTTCATGCGAAAGTCGGATGGAATTGTTTCATGCGAAAGTCGGATGGAGTTGTTCATGCGAAAGTCGGATGGAATTTTTTCATGCGAAAGTCGGATGGAGTTGTTTCATGCGAAAATCGAATGGCATAAAACTTAGTCTTTTCAGTGTTATTGTGTTTCGAAAGTCGCATAGAACAAAGTCGTCCGAAAGTCGGATAGACCAAGTTCATCCGACTGTCGGATGAATCACATTTCCCTTCACCTGACTTTTATGAACACTCAGTTTGTTCATATTAAGTCCAAACATGATTTTTGACATAGAGTAAACTTATGAGCTCAAATTTGGTACCAATAGCCTCGGATTTTAACCTCAAACAATTGTGTACACTCAATCAAACCTAAACAACTCTAAAATTTACACATTTTGACTTGAGGACCTTTGTTCTTCACAACGAAGAACAGTACCCACGAACAACAAAAAAATCTTATTTGGTTCGATTCTGTGTGATTTTGAAAGCTATTTTGGTTCAAGTGGGTTCGCAAACATCCAAATGTTACTCTATGCCCTTCAAACACAACAAACAACACCATTTATGGTGTTTTTTATTCAAACCAACCGAAGGCCCAACTGTTCGATAACAGGGGTTGAAAATCCACAAAAAATTCGATTTTGGACATGTAAATGTGCAAAGGATTCACCATTCCTTGTTCAAATCATCTTACCTTTCAGTTTAGTGTTGCTTAAACACAACAAATTGCACTACAAGTGAGTTTCGATCGAGAGCAGTTGAGAGGGTAAGAAGATGAACAGTGTTTGCTTTTTGAAATATTTGGAAGCGTGAAAGGAAAGAAGGGTCGGATAGTTCTATTTATAGACTATCCAACGGTCGGATGGGTCGGGGCTTTGATCCGACTGTCGGATCGACCCGGTTTGGCCCAAACTTGATGGGTGGTCCAATCTATTCTATTTAAGCCCAAGACTTAGTATTTAGCATTATTTAGGCCCAAAATTTATTATTCATTCTTTTTGTTGTTTTCTACTTCATTTTCGTGACGTAAAATAAACATCTAACAAAGAATCATCTGCGAAGATGAATTATGCACATTTCTCCCCCTACACGAATGCACGGAAAACATTCGTGTTAACTAGTGAACCGCATCGCTCCCCTTAGACAGGAGCATCTGTATAGCTGCACAGAGAATAAAATAGCGTGTAAATCTGTTCAAGATATGAAAACAGTAATGAATTAGAGTTTGAGATTCAGCATTCCAATCTTGGATACCAGAAATGAGAATCGGGCTTTGTCCAGTGGTTTAGCGAACAGATCAGCCAACTGATGATCAGTAGGAACGTACTGGAGCCCAATCAGACCCTTTTCGACATTTTCTTTCAAGAAGTGATACCTAATATCAATATGCTTGATTTTATAGTGATGGACAGGATTGCAGGAAATGGCAATTGCACTCTGAGAATCATACAACAGGGGAATCTTAGAGTAGGTAAGACCAAAGTCCCATAGCTGAGTTCGCATCCACAGACTTGGGAGCAGCAACTGGCAGTAGCCACAAATTCAGCTTCAGCAGTTGATGTAGACACACAGTTCTGTTTCTTTGAACTCCAGCAGACTAAACGATCGCCCAAGAAGTGTGCACTCCCTGACCTGCTTTTCCTGTCCAACATACACCCGGCATAATCCGAGTCGGAATACACAAGCAGTTCAAATGAGGAGTCGCGGGGATACCACAGACCAAGGCCAGGGGTCCCTCTCAGGTATTTGAGGATACGTTTAACGGCAAGTAAATGTGATTCTTTGGGATTTGCCTGAAAACGAGCACAGAGACAGGTAGAAAACATTATGTCCGGTCTACTACCCGTGAGATACAGTAAAGAGCTGATCATTCCCCGATAGGTTTTCAAATCGACTGCCTTTCCATCAGGATCAGCAGACAATTTGGTTTTGGAAGACATGGGGGTTGATTTGGACGAGCAGTCCGACATTTCATATTTTCTTAATAAATCTTTAATATATTTAGACTGATTTATGAAAATGCCATTGGAAAGTTGTTTGACTTGTAGGCCGAGGAAGAAATTCATTTCTCCCATCATGCTCATTTCAAAGTTGCTCGCCATGAGTTTTGAAAACTCTAAACTATATTGTAGGTTCGTAGAGCCAAATATAATATCGTCTACATATATCTGAACTAAGATATAGTCATCCCCAATTTTCTTGGTGAAGAGTGTGGTGTCAATTTGTCCCTTTGAATAGCCTTCACGAACCAGGTAGGCCGAGAGAACATCATACCAAGCCCGTGGAGCCTGTTTGAGGCCGTAGAGGGCCTTATCAAGGATGTAAACATCAGTTGGTCATTTGGGATCAACAAATCCTTCTGGTTGATATACATAGACTTCCTCCTTAAGGATTCCATTTAGAAATGCCGTTTTGACATCCATCTGGTATACCTTGATGTCCCTGTAAGCAGCATACGCGAGAAAAACTCGGATGGCTTCAATACGGGCAACAGAAGCAAAGGTTTCATCGTAGCCAATACCCTCTTGCTGGTTGTATCCTTTTGCTACCAGTCTGGCTTTGTTCCGAATCACCACACCGTCGGAATCTTTCTTGTTCTTGAAGACCCACTTGGTACCAACAATGGTCTTGTCATTGGGTCGGGGTACCAGTCTCCAAACCTTTAAACGGGTGAACTGATCTAACTCTTCTTGCATGGCAAGAATCCAGTCTGGGTCCTGCAGGGCGTCAGCAGTTCGTGTGGGTTCTAACAGACTAAGAAAGCTGGAGAACTGACACTCATTTGCTGTGGCAGATCTGGTCTGAACGCCGGCATCTTTGTCTCCAATAATTTGCGTTTTAGGATGTGCAGTCGTCCACTTGGTGTTATGGGGAAGAGAGTTATCAGCTACTTCATCAGTAACATCCTGAAGGAAGAATTCATCCAGGCATTGTTGAATAGATGTTTCACCCTCAGGAGTAAATGACTCTGGAAGGGACTGAGGTGTTCTATTTTCGTGATCCTTAGTGGTAGCATCGTCGACAGTGTTTACTGTAGAATTGGATGCAGTGTACCGTTCACCCAGGACAAGGAATGGGTTAGCAGATGAATTAACAGGCCCTGATGTAGATGTAGTGGCAGTTTTTTGCGTGAGTTCAAGGGATTCCTGAACAACATCTGTAGACCTGTCAAGAGGTACACTATTAGTTCCAGAATCATCGGTATCTAAGAAATCAAATATATACTTTAAATCAGAAGATTCATTTGCGTGTGTTATATTTGTTTCTTGTCGATTAAGTCCCGGTCCTGAACTAATATGTTCAGAAACGATTGCAGGTGACTCAGGTGATAAAGATGTAGTGGTTAAAGTGTCATCAAAAGTCACATTAATACTTTCAATCATAGCATTTGTTCGTTTGTTTAACGCACGAAACGCTTTAGACTCTCTGATTGTCAATTGAAGCCAAAGAATAAAATTGATGTTACCAATTAGTTTCTAAGTTGATTCTAAGTGTATAAGAGGTTGTTTTGTTAATTAAAGATATGATTTTGGAGATTAAAGCGTAAATGGGTCAAAATGATGAATTTGGTCCCAAAGTGTGAATTTGATGTTAAATGGTATAAAAAGTGTGTTTTTAGCTTGGTTTTGATGAGTTATTTCATATGTGAATGATAGAAAACGACTAGAAATGTATTGGTAATATTTTGGTTTGAGTTTGGCTGGAAAAAAGTAGGTTTTGGTTGAACCTGCTACTGTAAACAGAAAGGCACGTGTGTGACTCTCAAGACAGGCCGTACCCTAGGGCGTATCCTAGGAGGCACGGCCGTACCTCCAAAAGGTACGGGCGTTCCTAACCCTAGAAGGTCCGGGGGAGTGCTTGCAGTCAATGGCGTACCTGATAGTAAGACACGGGCAAGTCTAGTTCAGGTACGGCCATGCCTTAGTCAGGCACGGTCGTACCTTGCCTTCTGGCAGTTTCTGTTTTAGTGTTTATTGATACGTGTAAACCTGTTTAGGTGAACCAGTTGATCCAGAAACATCTGTGCCTTAGTTCTTACCTATTATAACTCCACAGGTGAGTAACAGTTAACCCAAGTATGATATTGATGGTGTTATATAGATGTTTATATGTTACAAACCAAAGAATTGTTAGCTATGCATGTTTAAGGTTTTCATGAACCAACTGAGTTGTTAAATCGTTATGTACGCATGTTAAGGCTTTTGTAGGCCAATTTGTTATGCTAAGTCTTTTGTAGGCCAATTTGTTATGCTATGGCTTTTATAGGCCAACTGTGTTTATGATGTGGCTTTTTGTAAGCCAATGTGTGTTGTACCGGTACTTTGTTGGATGTTTGGGGCCAGCTTGTCTGGTTCTAGTTGAGGCCTCGTGCCGCCAGCTATGATGTGCGAGTGGGGTACAATTCCCCGATAACGCAATGGTGGACCGCTACCCGCTTCTCGGCCAGCGCGAAGGAAGTATCAGTTTCCCCAGTCAGGATCATTGAGCCGGGCTTATAACCCTGCAAGACGTGGTTTCTGCTGACTAACCATTGTTTCACAATTTGCTAGGGTAGACTTGATTGTTGATATGTTATGCATGTGATATGTATATGATACTGTTGATATGATGCTTCTGCTTAATTGTTATTCACTAGCTATTTATAGCTAACCCTCTCATGTTCACTCCTTATGCAGGTAAATAGTTTGTTGGTGAGGACAGGTACCTGCTGGGGTGACATGTTTATTTTGGGAACACTTTGTGAACACTTGTTTATGTAACTTTGTTAGTATGTTGTACTGTGTAATGGTCAAACGAATTTGGTAACGACTTGAGATGTTTTACTAGTACTTTTGTAACACAACTTATATATATATATATATGTTGTAAATTGTTAAATAAATAATAAAGCTTCCGCTCGTTTTATAAAGAAAAAGAAAAACTCCTCAAATTTAGGCAGCATTACATGCATACATGGGATTAAATGTGTTTATAAAATTAGAGGGGCCAAATTTTCAGATTAGAACTTTAATAAGTGTAGGCACCATTTGTGACATTAAGCAATAGATATAGATATATATCACCTTCATTTGACTTCATGTTGAAGTCTTTCTAAATCAAACACAGACAACTATCATACTTTCACTTATACTACTTGAAGTTTCTTATCTTTTTCTTTGTGGATTTTGAACAAGAACTCAGCAAGTTTAAGCATCTATTATCATCATCCTAGTTCTACTTCTTGCAAGGTATGATTAGTTTTATTAGAATTCAAAATTTAATGGGTTAAATGCGTCAAGGATTGATTCAAGGATCAAAATATGTTATTTTGGTGTTAGTTGTTGTTTACTAGTTGTTTGGGATGAAAAGAATCACCCCCATGAAGTTTTAAATCGATTACAATTGAGTTTCGTTTGGAAAATGGCTTAAATCAGCAAGCTCCCCGACTTACTAGTTCTAACTAGATGGAGGCACGGCCGTACCCTGAGGGGGCACGGGCGTGTCTATGGCCGGGCTAGCCCTAGTTCTTGAGATACACCCCGTGCCCTGGGGTAAAGGCACGGGCATATAGTGCCCAGTCACGGGCGTGACTTTTTAGTCGTACGACTTTGGGTTTTTGAAAGTCGAATACATAAGTTGGATACGAAGGTCGGATCATAAGTAGCATCTATATGTCACACCACCTAGGCACGGGCGTGCCTGTAGTAGGGTACGGGCGTGTCCTGCCCATTTCCAGTTTCTATTTATTAAGTTTCAGCATATGTTTAAAATATTATTGGTATTATACTTGTCGTGGATGTTTTCATTGAACCATAATTACTTGTGGATTGACTTGTAGCATTACAGCTTACAAGGTGAGTTGACTAGACTATTATTCATATCTACAGCATGTGTGTTATCATGATAGAATATTATGCATGTATTATTCATGTGTTGTTTAGCGTACTGCTATGTGCAGTAAGGCTCATATGTGGTACAATACTGTGACCTATGTTGCTGCCCTAGGTCTAGAACTAAAGGCTAGCTTTGTTTGCTTGACATACATGTGGTATCTCTTTATGATCTTATACGTGTGTTTATATGATTATTAGTTTGGCATACTCACTAAGTTCTCGTAGCTTATCAGATACTGTTTTTAAAATTTTTTGCAGGTCATTCCAAAGACAAGGGCAAAGCTTCCATTTGACAGCTTTTTACTCAACTCCGTTTGAAACAATTAACGCCCGTTGTGTAATATAAGAAACAGTTGTTGTACTTTAAAATGTGTTTTCTTACAAAACAATACTCAAACTTTGTTGTAATTACACTTCTGCATACTTTTGAGACCATATGTGAATCCTACTATTATGTTTTTGTTTAAACTTTATTTTTTATAAAATATGGCATTACACTTGGCGATTGGATGTCCCCTAAGGGAGTCAATCCACATGGCAATTCAGCTGGCCAACCACTTGGTCCTTTGAGCACCGGAATTTGGCCATTCACACCCACACTCATACTTAATGATTTCAAGAACACTCTCATACTTCTTGATTCAAGAACACATTCCTACTTCGAGATTCAAAAACATAGCCTACGTATATCAAAATCAAACTCTTACAAAACTTAACAAACTGATAGGATTCTTGTTTAAATGCACCACAAATTTCATCTAGGTATAATGCTAACCAATTAATTTCATTTTAAACTTGTTTTGATGGATCAAAATCACAATAGTGTTCTTGGTTTCACATACGGCTCGACACACATACAGGTCCTCAAATCATCATTATTTTCTAAGATTTTAGTAGCTAAATTGGATGTAGAAGATGAAGAACACATACCTTATTGATTTATGATTGATTTTAGGGAAAATGGTGAATAAATGGCCTAGCTTCCTCTCTTTTTCTCCTTTGGCAGTTACACACTTTACCACACAAAACACATACTAGTAGAAAGCGGCTATTGTAAATGCACATAAGGTTTTGTGTCCTAATTTGGGTTTTATACCGTCTTTAAGTATTCGTTAAGGCCCACACACCCCCTCATGTCTCATAAAGAATTTCTCACACTAACTCCAACAAGACTAAAAATCCATTCTCATTAATAGTAATTACAATAATAATATAAATTTAAAAATCGGGAACGGGTATTACATCAATGTGTAGTGATCACGGATAAAATAAGACTTATAAACCAAATTACATGGTTGGCTTATAACTTGGATGATTAACCATGATACCTTATGGAATTATTTAAGGACTATAACTGAGACCCGAGAATTGTGTTCATTGGACATAAATGATTAAATTGCACTAAATATGTTTTTTTGTTAATAGCAATATTAACTTAGAATTTGTGTGATATTAGATCTTATGTCTTAAAGTAATCACGTGAGTATCTTTAGTATGAACTGGTTTAGATTACAACTTTGTTTATGATATCAGATATTACATTGATTGGATTTGTTAGGTTATTAAAGACTTTGAATACTTAATTGGATTAATCGAGTATTTGGTGACCATAGCAAAGTTAGGTTAGGTTTGTGGTAGCGAGTACGCTTCTAAAAGTGTTATCTATCTAGATGTATACCTGATGACCATTAAATGCATGGGTTCTAACTTGTTCATAAAGAGTTTTTCCTTAAGAGTTGATTATACAGTCTATTCAGTGATTAGAACTATATACCAAGATAACTATGACTTTTAGGGTTTGAGTGTTTACTTTATGAAAGTGATCGATTAACTTTGTTTTTGAAAGCTCAAAGATATGAATCATATGTTACATAGTTTACAGTTTAATTAAGGTTTATTTACTTTACCTTTATTTTATGTATATTAGTTTTGCTTTATGTTTATTTTATGTCTTGTAGTTATAATCAATCTATCCCTAGCATGATTCTAGGTTGATTGTTAATCGTTGTTAGATAGTTAACACACACCGTTCTCTGTGAATTTAAATTTTAACCCCACTTAACCATTTACTATACTATCAATATGGTGAATACTTGCCTGTAGTGTGAATGTCAAGTGGTTTGTTAGATTTCATAAATAAATACTTCGATATGTATGTAAGACATACATAATCCCTAGCATGGAGTTTTACTATTTTCAATTTTTACAACATTTTTAAATTGCAAGTCAAGTTTAAAATACTTTATAATGCCAATTTGTATTAAAAAAAGTCATTTTTTGTTTTTAATAAGATAAATAAGAATCATAGTACGTAACAACATTTTGTCACGGTTAACAAGCGTAAAGTGGTTTTAAAATTCTAGTTTATCTTTATTCTAATAAGTTCAAAAATTTAATATAAAACATGATTTTATACGTATTATATTACAAGCGGGGATTTAAATGAGAACTGTTTTTTAGTGAGAACTGCAAGACCCAATTTTAACCCTTTATTAAAAATTAATCAATGTCTAAGAAATTTTGATGGCTCATTAATGTTTCATTAATGACATATTAATGACACATTAATGACGCATTAACGAGAGATTTTTTTTAAAAAATCAAGCCTCACAAATTGATAACGGTTCACCCAGATACAATTCATAGTTGAGTAAATATATAAATGATCAAAATATCATAATCAATAAGTTATTAATTATATTACAATCAATTATCGCAATTATTATAGAAAAATATTTAAAAAAGAGGAAGATTTGTTTTCATTTGCTGATTTAAGGGTCCCACCAGAGAAATACTATTCCCACTTGATGAACGATTGTCCCACCATAAATTGCCAACTAGTTTCTCCCAACTCAGTATCAATATCATCTTCTTCGTCAATATTCCTCATTTTCTTTTCTTGTAAATCATTTTTTTCCTTCATAACTCATACAATGACTTCCTTGAACTTGTATGATCACCTTAGAATCCCACTCAAAGATATTAAATCCGCCACCAACAACTTTGATAAAAACAATATGATCGGACGTGGTGGCTTTGGTTTAGTATACAAAGGTGAACTACTGCTTTCGGAAGGACCAACTGTGGTTGCTTTTAAACGCTTAGATCGTAAAATGGGACAAGGAGATGTTGAGTTTTGGAAAGAGATTATGTTGCTTACTGAATACAGACATAAATATTTGATCTCTCTCTTGTACTTTTGCATTGAAGATGATGAAATGATCCTCGTATACGAATATGCATCTGGTGGAAGTCTCGACAGATATATAAGTGACGTTAGTCTCACTTGGATCCGACGCTTGAAGATATGTGTTGGGGTTGCACATGCAATAAATTACTTGCATGATCCAAGGGGAAAACAACAAAGACTTCTCCATCGTGACATCAAAAGTTCAAACATTCTTTTGGATAGTGAATGGACTCCCAAAGTTTCTGATTTTGGTCTGTCAAAATTAGGTCCGGCTAACCAACAAGTAACTTATCTTATTTCAACACTTGTTGGTACTCCTGGGTATTGTGATCCATTGTATTGGGAGACTGGTTTGTTATCAAAAGAGTCTGACGTGTACTCATTTGGAGTGGTGTTGTTTGAGGTTATGTGTGGGAGCTTATGCTACGAATATGTTAATCGTGATATGATCCTTTTCATGCCCAAATGGAGACAATGCTATGATGATAAGAAGTTAGATGAAATTGTCCCTCTTTATCTCAAAAAACAAATGGAACCAGGTTCTTTTAATACATTTTCAACCATAGCATATCAATGTGTTAAAAGAACCCACCAGGAACGACCAAAGATGGCTCAAGTTGTGGAGAAACTCGAGTTTGCACTTAAACAACAAGTAAGTTGTCTTTTTGTACTTCAAAGATTATTCAACCATAGCATATTTGTACTTTAAAATTCGAGCCTCCACTCATAGGTTATATAGTCAATATGTTAATTAGAAGCTAAACCACATAACTTAAAATTAGAGAACTCGTGTGATGGTTTGATCCATTACCCTCCTTTAGCAAGGACAACAAATAACCAAGTAAACCGTAAGTCACATATAAATAATTTGTTTTACATATATATAAAAACGTGTGGGTGAAAAAATCGACATAAAACCTATATATAGTTACCTAAACAACCATTGTATATATGTGATCTTATTGTAACAGAATTTTTTTTAAAGTGTCACTAAAAAAAAGTAATGTCTTCTAATCACATTTTCTAATGTGTAAGGGAAGAGTTTTAGAGTTTTCTACTCTTCAACAAACATTTATAAATAACTTGAATTTATTGATACTTTTTATTCCGTTATAAATATGGGGATATGATATATACTTCTATCAGCACCTATTTTAGATAGTTCCACGCTCATAAATAACTAAGATAGTTTGTTATTATTTTACAATTTACTCATTTAAGTGTTTATAAGGATATAAACACCTAAACTAGATGTTTCTAACTATACACGTCATTTTCTCTATAAATATATGTGTCATTAAAATAAAGAAAATGCTAACTATGAAATAAATATAATTTTTAGTTTTTAAATAGAAATCATGTTTCATATATGGAATGTCAAAAACTAATTAAAAAGTAACTATATAAATTATAAAAAGTTAATTATGATAACACAAGTTATGATTTTCATTTTTAAAAATTAAAATTACCTTTTTTTCCGTTTTAAAAAAGTAAGATTACCTTTTTTAGGGTTAGCATTCTCCTTACAATAATATTATTACTGTAGTGAGATATCAAGATTTCTATTAAAATATTACAAATGAACATAACAAAATAAGTTGTCACAATGGTTTTATTTAACAGGAGGTTTATGAATCTCTCCAAAAGAAGGCGGATTTCAATGAAATTACTAGGATTGCAAACCTTGCACATGTTCATGCCGAATACCAAGGCCAACTACTCATATTTTTTATGAAAGGGGTCCTTGTGGATGCCCTCAAGAAGGTAAGTATGATTTTTATCATTGATTTGTCTTTTATTATAATATATATTTAATACTATTTTAGCAAGCGAAAATTATTAATGTATCCTCAAATATTCTTTATTTCTTTTTTTTACTTTACGCACTTATCAATAAACATACTTTTTCATAACTAAACACTTTGCTACAAAAAAAAATAAAAACAAGTTGTTTTGTTGTTTTTAAACCTTTGTTTAGAAACGAATAATATATAAAGTTGATGGAGAGAAAAGGGAAATAAAGGCCGGCAACATACTTCATAGAAACTGTTTACCGAATATCATATATTTATATTCTATAAAGCGACATATTATCAGTTAGAAACTATCTGCGATCGCTATATTGTACAAGTACCATGCTAGTATATCTTAAAAGAGACATAGAGTTATGATATCATCAATCTATTTTAAAACTTTTTTTTATCAATTATTCGCTATATTCCCTTAAATAGCTTACAAGTGAGTTGTTTTTTCAAAGGTGGATATGCGATTTTTTAGGTTATTTAGTTTGTTTAAATCATAAATATCTTAATAAAAATATCTGTTTAAATCATTTAGTAGATACATCTAGCTATTTTCATGGTTATTTATGTAAAAACATATACCAATTTATTTAGATTTAAACATTCAAATTTGATTATAAAAAGGTTTTATAAAAATTTTGATGATGATAATATCTATAATTTTTTAATATATTTAACTATCTGTTAAGAGATTTTATATCTCTATGTGTATTTTACAATTACTTTACTATATATTTCAGTACTATTTAACACCATAAACACGAAATATTTAGCTAGTTATATACTTATATTTATATGGTAAAACATAACATAGTCTAATCCTTAAATTTGATATCGTGAACATTCTAGTTTTAAGTTTAATTGATTGTATAATTTTTAACCCATAAGGCCGCGCATGGCAGTTAACCCGAAGCCATTCGGCTTCCTTCGGGTTCGGAGGGAACACCACTACGGGGGTCCTTTGGGTTCCCACTCACAGGTTCCCCAACTGATCAATCCAAAACCTTTTTTTTTTTTGCTTTTACATGTCTCAACGGCTACGAAAAAAATACAGCGGTCATATAGCCGTTATATATATATATATATATATATATAATTTTACATAACCATCCCTCAACACTTTTTATCCAAAATTCTTTTAATCCTCCAACTTCTCCTCTATATGTATACTAAATACGGCATCACCACCACATTCTTCATCGAACGGTTCGTCGGATTCCGTATCAACCGATGAGCAGCTCCGGCAGGAAGAAGAAAATTTTGTAGGCAGTGTAGACTATACTCATTGAGCGTGGGCAAATTGCCAGGTTGCATGGCGGGGTCAGTTCATGAAAGGTGATCACGAGCACCCAACAATAATGCTAGAAGTCGTCGCCTCACATGAGCAATGGATATGGCACGCGTACTTTGCTGTTGTAGGTTCCAACAACGATATCAATATTCTCAAGTAGTCACCCATGTTCAACGATATCTATGACGGAAAAGCACCAGAGTGTCCATTTGAGGTGAACGGAGTCACCTACAAGCACGAATATTATCTAGCTGATAGGATATATCCGGAATGGGCTACATTTGTAAAATCATTAACGTGCCCACAAAGACGATAAGCGAAAAAATTTCAAGTCGGCGCAAGAATCGGCACGGAAAGATGTTGAGCGTGCTTTTGACGTGCTCAAACAACGTTGGCACATACTTCATAATCCGACACGCGAATGACATCCAAGAACACTAGGAAACATTATGTACGCTTGTATCAATTTACACAATATGATACTTGAAGACGAAGACAATGCCCTTTGTAGTTTATACCCAAACGATATTTTATCGTCGGATATCGAAACAGAAATAAGTGAACAAGCACGCGCGGCAAACGTGCAAGGAGTCAAAAAAAACCCATAGATGCATAATAATCTTCAATCGGATTTGGTCGAACATATTTCACTTATCCAAGTTTCGGACAAAGAAGACGAGTAGTTTTTTTATTTATTAATTTCGATTTAGAGTTTTGTAATTTATAATAATAATATTTTTATTAATGTTATGAACTTTTTATTTTTATTATTTGCTATATTTTTACTTTTATAGAAGTGTTTAAATATTTTATTTTGTTTAATATATAAATGTATAATTAAAAAAATTTAAAAAAGTGGAAAAAATTGGATTGATTTTGGATGAGTGCTATTTAAGTTGATTTAGATTGAGAAGGCAAATGTAAAAAAAGTTGATGTAACATTTGAATTAATTTGAGTTAAAAATATGCTATACTCATGGTCTAAGAGTGTGCAGGGTGGGGATGGTGTAGGCGTAAGAGGGGATCACACTAAGGTCATAGACTCATAGGAGGCTGCCACACCACCATGGGGTGATAGTCCTTGGCAAGGAAAGGTTGAATCCACATGAACAAGAGTATTAAAGCATCGGTGATATATCATTTTACTTTTTTCTCTTACTTATCTTTCTACTTATAAGATCAACATAAATATTAAAATTAATGGAAGAGTTGGGGAAAAAGAATTAATAGACTACACATGTTATCTTATGATAAATAAAAGAATAAAGTAGAAACAAATAGTAAAAAAATATATTATTTTTCTTATGGAATATGTGGAGTTAGTTTTGCATCCTTTTCTTTTTCTTCCTTTTTTTTTCTGAACAAGTAAAATTTATTAAATTCGTGATACCAGTCACATAAATTACATTACCCTACATAAACTCAAGCTAAAGCATAACCATTCTAATGTCCATCACACAACCTTTGTTTGATGCTTTGACCAATACATACACTTATGACTTATCAACCAATGACACTCAAATTACATTGCTTCCTTTTCTTTACCTTGTTATCTACTATTTTGACCGGTCAAAATGTTATATTTAGTTATTATTATTACTGTTATTACTAATATTGTTATCTTTACTACTCTATAAAACATTTAGCTCTTTTTTTAACACAATTTTTTAAGTTAAGTAGTACAAGTAATATAGCATGTTTTACAATAACTTTCAACAACAATCTTAACACTTTTAAAATAGTACAACTCAAATAGCATTATTTACAATTAATACTTTACAATAACTTCCATAATTTAAGACAATTTAAATACATAATTAATACTTTACAATAACTTCCAACATTTAACCATCAGAATTTAATTACATTTAGCTTTTTTTAAAGTTAAGTAGTACAAGTAATATAGCATGTTTTATAATAACTTCTTGCAACAATCTTAACACTTTTAAAATAATACAACTCAAATAGCATTATTTACAATATGTTCCAGCAATGATCTTAAACACTTTAAAACTGTCAAAATAATAATTACAAAAAACTGTCTTGAATTTAATGACAGAAAACAGACCAAAATATTTGCCTATATATACCTTATAACTGTCTACAAAGAAGTGTTGCGTGATAAGTGAAGTACATATG
This sequence comes from Dittrichia graveolens, assembly GCA_038502395.1. Taxonomy (NCBI): domain Eukaryota; kingdom Viridiplantae; phylum Streptophyta; class Magnoliopsida; order Asterales; family Asteraceae; genus Dittrichia; species Dittrichia graveolens. Next base: position 32,895,086 of record JARJIL010000003.1, on the reverse strand, counting down.
TATTTAGCATGATCTAAATAATTGTCACATTTACTTACTGTTTTCAAAAAATTTTATATTCTACCATGTAATATGATCGTAAAAGATGGTATGAATTCGTTCATATAAGAATAGAATGTTGTCATTTAAACGTAAGTGTTGCGTTAACCTGATATTTGTACGAATATCACAACCACCATATTCTCCGGCAACATCACAAATAACATGTTGAATTGACAAGTAGACAAATGAAACTATTTTACCCCGCCGCATCGCACGGGTAAAATACTAGTTAGATTAAATGTCTGTGTAGTATACGTGTTAATTTATAAAATAAGATTGGAACGAGAATTTAAAGATATGAAGACAGACGGCGTATATGAAAGTTATAAAAAGTAACAATGATATTTATAAATTATAGTAGACAAATACGATATTTAAAAGTTTAAAAAAGACATGAAATTCAATCTAACAATTTTGGTTCAAACTAAACTTTAGATTGAATTCAAGTTTGCTAAAAAAAAGTCAAAGTTAGATTTTAATGTTTACTTCAGATTTGATAATTTAAATTTTTATATAAATCAATGACTATAATTAACTAATAATTTTTATTTATGTTGGCCTTTTATTAATTTAATATTATTAAAAGATTAGATTAGAATATTATTAATAGATATGTATCGAGATTAGATCTGGTAAGTTTTCCGTTTTAGTCAACTATTACTCCATGTGCGAGTTATAAAATTATTGTTCACTTTTAATTTTTTAAATGTTTGTTAGTTATTTTTAGTTGAGCATATTCTTTTCATTTAATTGCTTTCTAAACTCTTTACTATATAAATATTCTTTATTATTTAAACATATTAAAGTTATTATTTATTATCCTTTTAAATTCTTACTTTTTTTTCTTATAATTATTTAATATTTTTTTATTAATATTTAATATATCTTATTTTTTAAATCAAATGATACATCAAATTGACATTTAATCTAGTGTCTCTCTCTCTTTCTATATATACATATATATATATATTAAATCTATTTAATTTGATCTAACATATTTCTTTAAATCAAATTTCTTATCCACTACATTTGCTTGATAATAAATTTAATAAATCTTAGATTACATCAATAATATAACATTATAAATATTCAAAATTTTTATTCCTACCTCTATTTATTATATATACTACAAATCTTATTATAATTAAATTTTATGTTCTTCCTAAAGTTGATTAATCTACCCTATAGGTCATTTCAATAAATAATAATGGAGAATTTATTGAACTTGTGTCCGCTACAACGTGCATAACTGGAGAAGAGCTTATCTCTGAGCCCAACGAAAATTCAAGGTTAGATTCTCTTTTAATCTTATATTTACCTATATAATATATTAAGATTTTTATTATTATTGTTCTACCGAATTAGTGAATTGTTACTACTTGAACGAATATATATATATATATATATGTATATATATGTATATATATGTATGTATATATATGTATGTATGTATATATATATATATAAGTATGTATGTATATATGTATGTTTGTAGGCAAAAGTTCAAACGAGATATGTTTTTCGTACGAGAACCGCGAGAACTAATCTTATCCGTCCAATTCTCCCTCCAATTAAATTGCACACCCATGAATTCCTTACATGCACCCTGCCACACTCAATCCCCCCACACCCTTCATCCATGAATTCCATTATCCAAAATGAACGGTCAAGATTGGTTCTCGCAGTTCTTGTACGAAAAACAGTTCTCGTATGAACCCTCCCCTATGTATGTGTATGCATATATATATACATATATATACACACACATACATAGGGGAGGGTTCAAATGAAAACTGTTTTTTGTATGAGAACTGCGAGAACTAATCTTGGCCATTCAAGTGATAGTGGAATTGATGGATGAAGAACGTGATGAGATTGAGTGTGGCAAGATGCATGTAAGGAATTCATGGGTGGGTAATCCAATTGAAGGAGGAGGAATTGGACGGCTAAGATTGGTTTTCGTAGTTTTCCTACAAAAAACATTTCTCGTTTGAACTTTTTCATATATATATATATATATATATATATATATATAAACAATTACGTCATATATGATAACAATTAAAGGATTTATTTCATAGAATAGTTGTAAAGTATTCCATCAAGGTCCTACATGGGTTATTTAACATTAATAAAAAGGTTAGTGATCTTGGTGAAAAACTTTTCAAACTTGGTTACTATTATATGAATTTCCCATAATGAAATCATTCTAGCTGACCCATATGTAATTGACCCAGCTCCAAGTTCCCGCAAACCACATAACCCAAAAGTGGGTCAAATACACACCATAAAGAAAACCAAGTCATAACAAACCACATAGTCAAATTACAACGGTTTATCAATCTCCAACGAATATGGAGAGATTTGCATTGCGTTGTATATAAAGAATAAAATATACAAGACAAAAGAATAGGAAAAGATAATAAAACAATAATTCCCATAATTATGGATCTACACAATCTCTAGAAGATTGTTATGATGTATCGTTAATACCCCCTCCCCCATTCAAGCAAGGCGATGGGGAACCAACACAGAGCTTGGAACGAAAATGTTCAAACAGTAGGCGAGGTAGACTCTTTGTAAAAATATCCAACAATTGATTATTAGTAGGCACAAATTGAGTATGAAGACGGCCCAAGGAAAGAAGCTTTCGAATTCACAACTAGAGTGCGAAACCATTGGTTGTTTCTTAGCACTCGAAGAAACAATGTTCCCACCAAGAAAAATAGAGTAGCCATATGTTGACTGACGAGTTTCAATGCATCTTGCCCAATCGACATGGGAGTAGGCAATGAGAGATATGTCAGTAGAGCGTTTGAAAGCAAGACTAAATCATAGTGTGCCCTTGACATAACGTAGAATGCGTTTGACTGCGTGAAAGTGATTGTTAGTAGGAGCATGTAAGAACTAACTCACTTGATTAACCGCATATGACAAATCCGGCCGAGTAATTGTTATGTATTGCAATGCACTTACTAGTGAATGATACAAGTTTGGATCAGAAAAAGAATTCCTATGACTTTTTAAATGCGCAGATGTGATGAGAGGGGCGGAGACCGGTTTAGCATCCAGCTAACCGGCTTGAGTGAGATGAGTCATGCGCATATTTTGCTTGAGTTAGAAACAAACCATTGCTTGTGTAAGAAACTTCAAGCCCCAAAAAATAATTTAGTTGCCCCATATTCTTGATGGCGAATTCCTTGTTTAAACGATATATAAATTGTGAGATGAATTCTTTACTATTGTAGTGAGTATAATATCATCAACATAAACAAGGAGATATAAGAGGCACGAGTCATGTTTAAACACAAACACGGATGTATCATTGTGACCGAATATGAAGCCAAGCTGAATAAGAAAGGAGCTAAGTCGTTCAAACCAAGCTTGTGTAGCTTGTTTAAGGCCATAAAGTGCCTTTTTAAGATGACAAACATGATTTGGGAACAGAGAATCAATGAATCCAGATGGTTGCTCCATATAGATAGTTACATTGAGATGCTCATTCAAAAAGGCATTCTTCACATCTAATTGATGTAGAGGCCAATTACGGAGAACAGCAAGCGATAGAACACTACGTACCGTAGAAGCTTTCACAACAGGGCTGAAGGTACGAGAGTAATCCAAGCCCGGGATCTGAGTAAATCCTCGTGCTACAAGGCGTGCCTTGTAGCTTTCTATAAAACCATCAAACCGAACTTTGTTCTAAACACCCATTTGAACCAACCATATTAGAGGCAATAAGTCTAGGAACTAAGTCCCAAGTATTATTTTGTCGAAGAGCAGACATCTCCTCATTCATCGCATCAAGCCACTTTGGATGTTTGGCAGCGGTTTTGAAATCTTTTGGATCTTTATGTGTAAAGTGAGCAAGATGAATGGTACTTGAGTTAAGAGTGGCAAGATTTGAAAAATGTCTTGGGTTAAAAATGCCGGCACAGGATTGTCTGGTCATGGGATGCACCCATGGGGCCATTGGCGAAGCAATAGTAGGTGGCGAAGGTGGTGCGTCCTGGGTAGCAGGTGAAGGGGCCAGTGTTGGCATAGTTGTGGAAGCAGGTGCAGAATCGGGACAAAGAGAGCACAAGACACACGGATCAAATGAACTTGATTGCGCCGGACAATCAACACTAGGCTTTGATTAGGCCCGCAGTGATGACATAGGCTCCTCAAAATAGGAAAAACCTAATTTTGCATGATTAACATTAAATGTATTAAATGTAAAACCACTGAATGGGAATGTAGATTCATCTAACTTAACATGCCGAGTAGTGTATATTTGAGATGTAGTTGGGTCTAAACAACAGTAACTTTATATTGAGTGTTGAACCGTATAAACACACATGAAATGCTATGAGGAATAAGCTTGTTAGTGGAATAATTTCGTAAATAGGACAAAAAACACAACAACCAAATGTAAGGAAGACATTATAATTTGGTGTGGTGTGAAAAAGCAACTCAAAAGGAGACTTATCTTGCAACACCATTGATGGCAACCATTTAATAATATAGACTGTAGAAGCGAAAGCATCGACCCGTAAAGATGCTAGAGTGTTGGCATTAAAAAACATTGCAAGACCTGTTTCGGTAATATGACGATGCTTGCGCTCAACACGTCCATTTTGTTGGGGCGTGTAAGGGCAAGACAATCGATGATGAGTTCCATTTTCAACTAATAAGGACTGAACCCGCTGATTAACAAATTTGTGCCACCATCACTTTGAAACACCTTAACCTTGCATGAGAATTGAGTTTGAAAAAAATCTCAAGAAAGCCGTTAGCACGTGAAAAAAATTAGATTTGTCTTTCAAAGGATAGAACCAAGTAAACCATGAGAAATCATCCACAAATATTGCATCGTATAGATAACCTTCAGTAGACATAACGAGTGCAGGTCCCCATAAATCACAATGTATAATATCGAAAACATGCAATGATCATTTCTCATTAATTTGAAATGGTAGTTTATGGCTTTTAGAAAGCGCACAAGCAAAACAAACATTCGGTTTAGGTAAAACAGAAGTAACAAATAACCGACTAAGTTTATTTATAACTTAATAGTATCAAAAGCAACATGCCCTAAGCGATTATGCCATAGTTCAAAAGAAGCACGAAGCGGGGTGGAATTGAGTTGAGCCACAAGAGCTTCATGTAATTTTTCGAGCACGTAAAGACCACGATAACACTTGCCCCTTGCTAGTATTTTCTTTGTGTTCCGGTTCTGAATTGTGAAAGCATGACCAGAAAATAACTCATCAAAGGAGAATCAGAGGTTAATTTTCTAATAGAAAGAAGATTCTCCGTTAGTCTTGTAAACAACAAGGACATCCATTAAATCAATATATTTGGTAATGAAAGGATTACCAATACGAGAGATATTTAACATACTACCATTACCGAATGTCACATGATCGTTAACTGTGTAAGGAAAGGAAGAATCAAGACTAGTAGCAGATGACGTCATGTGTGTAGAAGAAGCTCTGGAATCAACAAACCAATCCGAGGAATCATCATGGACATTACATTTATCGTGAAAGGCTTGTGCAAGTTTACATCGATAGAAGGTCCACGTTGCGCAAAGATAGAAAGATTTGTACATTGATTCACATAATGATCGTCTTTCCATCAAAGGTGACAACGGGGTGGCCGACGACCATGACCACAACCACCAGCTCTACCACCGTGACCACCACGACTAGAAGACCCATGATTTGAAGAGCGACCGGAATCAACATTAAAGGCAATAGGTGGTGGTGTAGAACGATGAACCGATTTTAGAAAGAGTTCATGGCCTTCAGCTTGAAAAAGAAGATCTTGAAAGGTGGGGTGTGGTTTGACAGCCTGGTGTGCGGTAGAAAAAGTCTCAAAGGCAGCAGGTGGTGGTGTAGAACCATGAACCAATTTTAGAAAGAGTTCATGGCCTTCAATTGAGAAAGAAGATCTTGAAAGGTGGGGCGTGGTTTGATAGCCCGGTGCGCGGTAGAAAAACTCTCAAAGGAAGGACCGAAACCGCATAAAAACCAATGAGTTTGTCTACATCAACCACTAGTTGACCCATGGCAACAAGTTGATCGCAATGGAACTTGAATTGGTGACCATATTTAGAGATAGATGAAGTTTCTTTTTGTAATTAATGAAGAGAATCCGGAAGGTTCTGCATACGCTTGATAGAGTCATGGTTGAAAGTTGAGTCAAGAGGCCGCCAAACATCATAGGCAGTAGAGAGACCAATCACTTCTGCCATGGCTTCTTTGCTGAGGGAGGATTAAAGAATAATAAGAGCACGTTGATTAGCTTCTTGCATGTAATAAAATCTGGGTTGGGAGAAACTTTGTTGTTGATAATGATGGTTGAAGGAGTGGCGGTGAAACTGTCATCAACATAACCAAGAAGGTTTTGATATGATAGCAGAGGGTGAATCTAGTTTCACCAGAGAAGAAAGTTTGTAGAGGAAAGCTTTATAGTAAACATATGTAGAAAAATGGCAAGGGGAAGGGTGGTGTCATTTAAAGAGAATTCACTGTCAGCCATGATGGAGAAGGAATAGGGCGACAACAGTATCAGAAGAGAGAGGATCGTGAAAAGGCTGATACCATATAAGGGTTTATCAATCTCCAATGAATATGGAGATATTTGCATTGTACTATATATAAAGAATACAATATACAAGGCAAAAGAATAGGAAAAGATATCACAACAATATTTCCTATAAATATGTATCTACACAATCTCTAGAAGATTGTTATGATATATCGTTAATACAAATCATAAATCATAATAGATACCATCCCGTAGTTATATCATAAATTGTCTTCGCATAACAATATAGTGCTCCTAATGTAGAGCCAATGCCAACAAAAGTAACAGACTTAACTACTCACATGCTAAGAAACCCTTGCAGCAAATGGGGCACAACTCCTGACTTACGCACCAATATACTTTAATTACTACTTTTGCTACTATGACCTTGCAAAGTACAAGAACCTCGCATTGTCGTTCAAGTGAAGGTAGTAATGGAGGCTCCCACATACGACTCTCCCAACACCCATGTGGTGTTTTGCATATGATCCTATCTAGCGGTCACACACCACCCCACCAATACAAGTGCACAAGGTACCTACATACCACTTGCCACTAAAGTCGTCTAGAAAACCCAGTAGCTCGTATAGCTAGCACACTATCCTAGAAGGTCACTATCCAACCAACTAGGCTCGTAATCAATCCAAATAAGTTAGAACTACCCCCTTCCCACTATTATGAACACATGTCCAACATAAGGCCATTGTTTAGTTCTATTTTTAATGAATCATTTAATTGTTCTTTATCAAACATAACCAACCTTGAACGTATAATAGTCATGTAGAATCAGCAAGCATTCATGTCTAGCACACATGAAACCATATAATATGTTCACAATTATAACTTGTATGTTCCATTTGTAATTGTCACGTTTAATTGTCAATCATTTAGCAGACGTATTCTTACTATCAAGATTTCATGATATCAAGATTGTGACTTTCTACTTTAACTTTCACATAGGCATAATAAACCAATATCATGATATTAAGGCCATCTGTTATATCTATAATCATTGTCATACTATATAAAGCATGTTTCATCATATAGATCATATCTTTAGCAATCCATTACATCTTTCATTCATTGATATCATAATCGTTCACATATAAGCACGCAATCACACTTAAATATAATTAAGCCTTTCACCATAAATACGATTTGATGAGTAACCCACCAAATATATAGATCTGGTGTTAAAAAATCAAACTTTGCTCCTTCTAAGCACACACACAGAAATCAGCTGCTATAATAACAATGAAAAAGCATTGAGTATTGTGTCCTAATCTAGGTATTTATACTCATGTAAGGTTCTGTGAAGTTTCCATATCTAGTCATTCACAATCCATTATTTTAAAATCTTAGTCCCAACAAAAAACAAAAATAATATGAAATAGGATAGAAGTTCTGTTAATATAGATTATATTATTGAAATTGAAAATGGGTATCATAACTCTCCCCACTTAAACTGATTTCATCCTTGAAATCTTTTACTAAACAACTATGGGTAGTTCCTCTTGGTTTTCTATGTTGGTTCCCAAGTCCACTCAAGCCCACAACATTCTTCCCATTAAACCTTAACTAGTGGAATCCACTTGTTCCTTAAGGTCTATACCTTTCTTGCTAAATCAGCTACTGGTCCTTCCACATAGTTCAACTTCTCGTGAATGATTATATTCTCTATAGGCACAAAAGTAGACTCGTCCGCTAAACACTTCCGTTGATGGGACATAGGGAAGGTGTTATGAATCCTCGACAACTCTTCAGGTTACTCCAGTCTATACACCACCTTGCTAACACATGCTAACACTTTAAACAGTACGATTTACCTCAGGCTTACTTGCTCCTCTTTCAAAATTGGATAACGCCCTTCCTAGGTGAAACCTCTATTAGCACATGATTACCAACTTAAAATTCCAATTATGAGCATCTCTTATCAGCATAATTATTTTACCAACATTGTGCTGCACACAATGATTCCGAGTTCCCTCTAGCCCATCACACCCTAAGAAATTTGCACTGCCTACTGTATAACATCCAATATGGAGGTATACCAACACTAGTGTGATAACTATTGTTATTTGAAAACTTGGAGAATGGGTGGTAAGTATACCAGTTATCCCCAAAATTAAACACATATTTATTCAATATATCTTCTAATGTCTATATCGTCCTCTCATTCTGACCATTTCTCTCAAGGTGATACACTATACTAAAGTGCACCTTCATTCCTATATAAATGTGAAACTTCTCCCCAAAATGTAGAAGTGAATCTCGTATCCTTCTCATACACTACTGACTAGGGCACCCCGTGCCTCAAGATCACATCTTTTAAAAACACATCAACCATCTTTTTGACTAGAAAATCATATAAATAGGGATAAAGTGTACACTCTTCGTCAATTGGTCCACTATTATCCAAATCGAATCAAAATTCCTCGGAGTTTGGGGTAACTTGTTGATTAAATACATTGTAATATGATCCTATTTCCACACTAGCTTCTCTAAAGGGTGGAGCTTCACATAAGGAGTTCTATGATCGGCCTTACCCCTTAAGCATGTAAAAAATCCTTCAACATACTTAGCAATGTCTCTCTTCATTGTGAGCCACCAATACTCAACTCGTAGATCCTTGTACATCTTAGTATCCCAGGATGAATCGAAAACTTTTAATTGTATACCCTCATAAAGAAAACTTCTTCTAACATCCCTCATACTAGGTACCAAAACCGTTGGCATCGAGTTAGTAAATGTTGGCTGCCTCCGACAAATTTGCCACTTGCCCCTTAACCCACTCTTCCCTAGTGGTTTACTTCCTTGATAGCCTTTGCTTGAGTTGTCCTAATCATATAAACTAATATAGTAGTCAAAGTCAATTGCATACACTACACCCGAAGGAGCATACATGTTGCCTTCCTACTCAATGCGCCCTACACAACATTAGCTTTACCGGGATGGTAAAGTATCTCACAATCGTAATCGTTCACAAGATCTAGCTAACTCCACCTTCTCATATTAAGATTCTTCAACATATTTCAAACCCTTATGATCGTTATATATAGTACACATCACACCATACACATAATGCCTCCGAACCATCAAGGAAAATACCATGGCTGCAAGCTTCTAATTGTGTGTCAGGAAGTTACTTTCGTGAGGTTTTAACCATTGTGAAGCATATGCTATTACCTTCCCTCGTTGCTTCAGCACACAACCCAACCCACATTGTGATGCATCACGATACACTACAAGGTCTTCCATTCCCTCCAGTAAGATAAACATTGAAGCCTCATATAACTTACTCTTAAAGGTCTCAATTTCCTTTTGTTGATTAGCTCTCCAATCAAAATTTACTTTCTTCTTAGTCAATTTAGTCAATAGAACCACTATCTTCGGTAAATCTTGAATAAACCTCCTTTAGTATCTAGCCAAACCCCAAAAACTTCTAATCTTCGTCGGACTCTTTAGTTGTTCCCACTTCATGACATCTTTTATCTTGGCAGGATCCACTTTAATTCTATCTTTTTCATGAGATGACCCCAATAGTGAACCTCTTGTAGCCAAAACTCGCATTACAAAAACTTTGTGTAAAGATTTTCTCGTTTTAGAGTTTCTAACACTTGTCGAAAATGTCATTTGTGCTCCTCTCGAGTCTTAGAATAAATCAGAATGTCATCTATAAACGTAACCACATACTTGTGTAGCATTGGTCTACACACTCTATTCATTTGACCCATCAGTGTTGTCGGTGCATTCGTCAATCTGAAAAGCATGACTATGAACTTGTAGTGAGCATAACATGGTCTAAAAGCTATCTTCACAATAACTTTCCTCTCGAACCTTTAATCGATGATATTTCTACCACAAGTCTATTTCGAAAACCATGTTGCTCCCTGAAGTAGATAGAACAAATCATCTATTTGTGGTAGTGAATATATGTTCTTCACTGTAAGTTTGTTTCATTCTCTATAGTCGATGAACATCCTAAAGGATCCATCTTTTTTCCACTAATAGAATCAGCGCACCCAATGGCGAATTGATAGGTCTGATGAACGCTTTATCCAATAGCTCTTGTAGTTGACTCATTAATTCCTTCATTTCTGGTGGAGGCAAACGGTGTCGTGCCTTAGATATCAAAGATGCACTAGGCAGTAGATCGATCTTGAACTTTACTTGCTGATTAGGACGTATTTCCGGCAAGTACTTTGGAAACACTTCTCGAAACTCCCTAACCACTAGAAAATGTAACACATCCATTGCGACTTTATCCTCGTTACTATTTACTACATAGATTAAGAATGCAGAACACCCATGTAGTAAGTACTTCCTTGCCTTAGACACTGTGTAGAAGGAAGCTTCTCTTTTTCCCCGCTCACCAATGATGGTAAGTTCTCTTCCACTTGGAGTGTGAACTATAACTTTTCTCTCATTGCATATAATGGCAGCTTGATGTGTGTCTAACCAATCAATACCCACAACTATATGAAAATCCCACATCGCTATTGGAATCAGGTCTATCGCAAACTTCTCGCCCTCTAGCTATATCATGATACCCTTGTACATAGTTAACACATTCAAAGGCTTGTCATTAACTATTTCCACCTCAAATGGAATTTATCACTTTACTGGTGTGTGCTTGAAATTTTCATAGAAAGCAATTGATACAAAAACAAACCGGCACCAAAATCAAACAATAAAAGTGCGGGTACTGAGTTAACAAGATACAACATGCAACAACATCTCTTTAAGCTCTAAAACTCTTTAGCAGTAAGTTAAAAATATCGGCCCGTTCCCCTAATGCATCATTCTTCTTTTCCCGATCCTCGTTAGTAATCCTTAGTGTAGTTGGTGCAACTGCCTTGGCAATTTTGAAGGTCAACATTAGGCATACAATTCTCATTACCCGACCTGTAGCATTTAGATGGTTCTTTCTTTCCCCTGTTTCAGCCCCATTAACTTGGCCTCTTCACTATAGCTTCAGCTTGCTCAACTTTTCTCTTCCTCTCTCTCACTAGTTCTTGCTTCTCTAGTTTCAACTCTCATGCCCTAGCAGCACCCATCATTTGATTATAGTATTTTGACGAATCCAAAAACTCCCTAATCTCATTCTTTAGAACATTCATGTGATCTTTATTTTCTCATTTGCCACATACCGTAGGCGAAACCGGCATTTCTCCAAAAACAAGTCATTAATGTTAGTAATAGACTCAGTTCTCTACTTCCTAGTGAGGAACTCACTCATGATCCTCTCCACATCCACTTACGATGTAAACTTCTATGTGAAGATCTCCTTAAATTGCTCCCACGTCAACTCAATCAAAGCTTCACCCTTTTGTTGTACCAAGAGTGCCACCATTCTTAAGTATTGATAATCCACTATAAGTTAGGTAGGCATTATCACAAGCTTACTTCACCACTAACCTCTAAAGCAATAACCAACTTTCATGCCAAACACTATTCAGGAATAGCCCTAACCATATTCACAAGATTCCTTATGATTTTGAAAAATTCCAATATGTACCATGTTCTTGTAATAATATGTGCCCTTTATATTATTACTAACACACTATGCACACCGGATCTTAGCATCACCCCTTAGTCTCTCCCTTGACAAGCTTAGTCATGTACTCATGTAAGACTTAATGGTCTAAAAGCACCTAAGTGTTTTATGTTATCACTATAATAGTTCCAACACATAAGGAATCATGTATCGGTCATCACAAAATCATCGAGTCCTTGCTAAAGCAAAGTAGCTATAAGCATAAATAATCTCCTAGGAATTAGTGATCTTATTACCGTAGGTATTAGGTATTACAATATTTTTTTTAATTATTCACTATTTATATAGTAAAAAGGAAACAATAGATCTCTTGTAGCCAATAATCTTCTAGGTATTAGTGATCATATTACTCTGATTCAAAACCTTCTTAAATGCTCTATTTGGAACCCACAAAAGAGATGACTTATGTAAATACGGGAAAAGGTCTTCATTCTCACCTTAGTTACGTTACCACTAGATGCATGATTAATGCGTTTTCGCCATTCCTAAATAGACCAAATAAAAATTTAGCAAACCTCATGAATGCATTTATCAAACCATATTACCAAGTTAAAGCTATTTGTATGATACATAGGTGAATTTTTAACCTATTGAAACACATCTCCATGTAACTATGTTCCACTATTGACCAAAATTGTTGTATCTTCCAGTTTGTGCTTGAGCAAAATACAACTATCCCTATAAAAATAGTTACCCTTCGAAGGTTAACAACCTACTTTTAATGTTAACATAACTTCCTTTATTTTTCCTCTCCATTTGCCTCAATGTAGCAAGTAGTTTCTCATTTTTCTAAAGTACTTCCCATATTCTACCATTAGAATATTTTGTCATTAAAATATAAGATCCGATATTAGCAAGGCGAGTAGGATTAAGGTGCTTCTTAGGATTTATGTTGAAAGAAAAAAAATATAGTATGCATCTTATAATGGTGAGACTGTATGTTAAAGGAAACCTTCTTTAGCTTTCAATATCAATAAAAGTAGGTCATTTCAATATCACCATTAATAAATAATATTGACAAAAGTAGGTCATTTCTTTGTTTTTGATGCTACGAATTTTCTAGTAAATGATAAGAAGTAGTTGAAATACATTCATACTATTGTTATATGTGCAGGTTTTCTAATGCCTTATGGGGTTGGCCATACCGTCCTTTCAAAGTAGAAGTGAGCACTCATTTTCTGTCACCTGATGTGCAATACACTGTGAATCTTGTATTGAAACATTGTGGAATGGATCAGAAGATACCAATGACATTCCAATACAAATTGGAAAATGAGACCAATTATTCGACTTCTTGCGTTCCACATCTAAGACAGGATGGATGGCTTACTATTGAATTATTCCAGTTTAAAAGCAGCCAAAAGGAACATGATTTTAGCATCGAGTTCTTGGAATCAGTCGATATCTACTCCTCCTGTACTTTGTTTTTTCTCGAAGGCATTGAATTTCATCCTTTAAAGTAGCGGGTCTAAGGTATCTAAATGAATTTGTTTGTTGACATCATGTTTTCACTTCTTTAATTTAAGGTTACATGGACATCATCGTTATGTTTTAAGGGTTAGAATACTATCATTTACCTTATGGATAATTTATGCTCACATGTTATTAAATCTTGAACATCTTGAAGTGTTTCGTCTTATTTTATAGCTTGCCCTACAATATAAGATTTAATTATCTTTTCTACTACTCGAACTGGTCATTAGTGTTGGGGTTGTACATGTTTTATAAAACATTTATATTAGCTACAGAAGCATGAAATAAGGTACAATAATTTTAAATTCTTTAAAACTTCCCACGAAGATCCATATGCACATTTTAAGAAAACTATAACCACCATAGGAGGATTTAAGAAATACAATCTTTGTAGCATGAACCGGTATCAGTGGATGCAAGAAATAGCAAGGAACCAAAGGAGCTTCTCTCTATCGGTATCAACATGCGAGCAACATGTTAGGATTGGAAAACTCTTCTATTAACGATGAGAATAGAATTACAATAGGAGGAGCAACTCTCGCTCTCGACTATTACAAATAACCGACCCTTTTTTTCTCTCAATTCTCACTCTAAGTGTTTCTCATTATTCTTGGTGTTTACAACAACAAATGGAACATCTTGTTGGGTATTTGTGGCATCAAGAAATGCAACAGAAGCTAAAAATGGGTAAAAGAAATTTTCTAAAATACCCACCAATACACACCCCAATGGACCAAACTCTAAAACATGCACAAGGCAACTAAAAGAAAGAAACAAGAAAAGAAATTGTACCTAACACAAGATGTCTCCTTTCCTTTGTTGTTGATGAATATGTTGGATGTGAGGACACAAACTAGTTTTCCTTTACTAGTATCCACACGAAGCTCGTAAGACTCCCACTTGCTAGAGTACTTGTATACCAACAAGAACAACGCACAATAGAACAATACACTTGTAGTACATTAGCCAATGTTTACCGGTGTTTTTGAGAGAAATATGTTACCATATCAAATTAAGTGGCCAACCTTAACACTAAGAACTACTAGAACTTCTTATAGTCCACATGAGGTACCTTAAAACCGTTCATAACAGCTCTAGTGTTAATTTCCATCAAACCCATTAATCTAGTCTTAAAAGACTAGTTAAATATATTGTTACAGCGTCGGGCACGACCGTGCTTCACAAGCCACGCCCGTGTGGGTCCAACCGGGCACACCTAAGTCACGCCCGACTTGGGTTCATGCCTTTGCACAAGGCACGGACGTACCTCTACTAAAAACGCCTGTGCCGGCCACAAATGGTACGCCCTAGACACACGAGTCTTGGGCCAGTACCCAGCTGATGGGCACACCTTAATTGTAACCCGCGTGGGTCCCTTTCAAAATCATTATTCATCAGATTAAGCAGCGGAATTTAAATTTCAAAAGTTACAACTCATATTTACATCACATTATTCTTTAAACAATAGTTGATGTTACCTAACACAAGAACCGACCATAACAACACATATTTACATCATACAACAAGTGTTCCATCCCATAAGATATATATATATATATATATATATATATATATATATATATATATATATATATATATATATATATATATATATATATATATATATATATATATATATATATATATATATATCTGAAAGCACCCGCCTCACAAGGCCGCCTTCTAGTCTTTACCTGAAAAGGGGTAACGTAGCACAATTAGCTGCTAGTGGGTACTAACTTATCATAAGCATCAATAAGGCGAGTCATACAATACATAAGCAATCAATCATTTCTATCTTATCACATTGCGGTGTGCTGACAAGATTAGTAAGAGTCATGTCTTGTAGGGTAATCAATCCCGCTCAACAACTCAAACTGGGGAATCAGACATAACCAACCGCGCTGGTGGGGGAGCATAAAGCAGTCCACCAAACATCGTTTCAAAGCCAATGGATTCTCGGAAATTCAACTACAACCGGCTGATTTCCATCAGATGTTAAGGAACAGTGGTTCTGCAGAACCTAGACCTGGTAGGCCCCCGAGTCTCCGTTGATCCCGATCCGACCCAAATGTCTTCTAGAACCAAGCTACAACCGGCTGACCTCAACTTAATAGTGGGGTACAGCTACAACCGGCTAACCTTGATCCACTAGAAGTCCGCATACCATTCACATACACACATACATATGATCCCTTAAGGATCAATCATCTTGCATGCAATATCATCTATTCATTCGTTCATGCATCGTACATCTCATTCATTCAACATGCATAACTTCATTATTAACTAGGTGGTTCCAATCTGGATCCGCTAGCATACACTTAATACATGTTCTACAAATATTAGCATTGCATAACATATTCACTTCATAACAAAACTTATTCTTCCGCCTTTAAGCATACCTACAATAAAACTCAACCATACATTGTAATATCATACATAATCAATCAATTAGCAGTCAAGTCTCACTCTATTGAGACTTATGAAAGCAGGTACTCAACTGAATAGCTTATAACGTCTGTTTACTTAACTCCGCTTCAGCTAATTCGACAAGTTCACCTAAATTCATTATTATTCGCGCTAAGCGTTTTCACATACGAGATTATATTATTAGAACCCTCTGACACTTATAGACCACTTATCATGCTTACTTTTGACACTACATTACATATCCAACAAGAACATGTGCTAAAACAAAGTTCTTGCTGAACAGGCCTCGGTCGCGTCACGGCCTACAAGCCCGTCGCGTCGTGACATGTAAAAAGTCGGATCAGAGAGTGGCACGACTCATCAGAAGGTCGGACCCAAGATTCAGATGACTTATCCGAAAGTCGGATCAACAAGTTGGATGGTCCGTCCGAAAGTCGGACCAAAATGTCGAATGGATCATCCGAAAATCGGATGATCCAATTAAGTCGCATAGTTCATATTCAACGGGGTCGCACCGCGATCTTTACTCTGCACTACAAGAAAAAGAGGTATTTGGGAGAGGAGAAAAATGTGCCAAATACTCAAAAAAACGTGCCAAATACTATTTGGCACGGGTTTTGCTCTGTCCTAAATACGAGGGTGCCAAATACATTTGGGTCGGGAGAAAACCGTGCCAAAGTGTATTAGGGACCGTTTTGGCACGGTATTTAGATTTCATGTCACTTTGGGAAGTATTTAGCACGGTTTGCAACAAATGGTGCCAAATTCCCATTTGACACTATTTTGCACTCCGTGCCAAATGATCATTTAGCACGGAATTAGAAACAGTGCCAAACATGCATTAGGCACAACCTGCGAAACCGTGCCAAATGCGAATTTGGCACTACTTTTTTCCCGTGCCAAATGAACATTTAGAACTACGATTACCTTGTGCCAAATAAGCATTTAGAACTACGTTTTCGCTATGCCAACTAGTTATTTGGATCTATGTTTTTTCAGTGCCAACTAAGTATTTGGAACATTCCCGTACCAAAAGAATTTGGTAATGCTGAAATCATTTTAAAAACATTTGGAACAGCTATATTGTAGTTCCAATTATGTTTCTGGCACAGTTTTGTATATTCCAAATTTGTTTTGTACCTGTTACATTATCATATATAATGTACATAAATATATCTCAAATTAGAGTCGAGCGTAGACTTGGATCATGATAATATAAAACATGGTTAATCAAATTTCATAAATCAATCATAATCTCGATTTAATGCATTTGTATCTCACTAAATCCAAATAAAAACCATTCAACAAGTTTATTAATCTAAATTCCATAAAGTGATAAAGTAGCATATCCAATCTAAATAATGAAAACTAAAATCCGGAAAATATGTAATCAATTTTAGCACACGACCTCCCGTCTTCATACCCTACGTAAGAGTAAATCCATTCATTAGATATATGCATGTAACATTATAAATTTTTTAAAAAATAGCAACAAAAGTTTAGATATATCAAGTAAGATGAACTTATCATAACTTGAATTGGTAACCATTATATGCTTTCATCCTTAAAATATTTGAAACCAGTTGAGTTAAAAATATAGTATGGTTAATCCAATGTTAAAGATAAAAATGTGTCAAGCGATCCAAAAGTTATACTTTTTATAAGCAAATTTCAGCCTCTAATTTAAATGGGTCAAATTGGTTGAAATTTGTCATACCTTTTATTCGAAAGCATTAAACGGAAATAATGTTCAAAACTTTACATTCAAAAAATCTTTAACTGATTTGATCAGCATGTGTTTATTATCCATTTGCTCGTGTCACAATTGACAATTCATATCATAGTTGTAAATATATAATAAATAAAGACCGGATACTTACATTTTGAAAATGCATATGCTGCTTCATATAGACTTTTAGAGCTCAACTTTCATTTGAAGAAGTCCGAACCTACAACATACAAGCATATAAGATTTGCAATACAAGATTTGGATTGTAATTGACTAATAATTAAGCAGCAAAGTTGATGGAAAATATTAATTCATGTTTAAAACACAAAGATAGAAATAGAGATAATGGGACAAAACGTCAACACTTAAAAACCTTAATAATTTACTTGTGAAGCACATTAACTCACAATCAAAATTAAAAAAGAAAAAACTTTAAGTCATGTCCTTTAACTAGTCAACTTAAAGAACAACTATATGAATTATACTAAGTTTTGGATTTTAAAAGAAGATAAGACCTTAATTATTGAATTAATAAGAACAAAGGGTCTTTGAGATTAAGTGGCTTATTACTTATATGCTTGAGAATCTAAAAATATAATCAAGGAAAACTAGACTAAAGATCAGAATGGAATTTATAAGATATAAATCTTATAAATATATACGTATATATACACACACATACACAGGGAAAAGTAGACTATAGATCACAAGGGAATTTATAAGATATATATCTACCTGGCCGACATTTGATCCAGATCTACGCATGTCATGTTGTGATGGTGGTTCTAACAACCCTTCAAACACTAGTAAATGATGCATCATTTGCATCTTTTCGACCATCTCTCCTTGAGTTCTCTCAAAGCCAGACACCTTCTCTGCTACTTGTTCTGCTTCTCGCTCTGCTTCCCTAGCCTCTAGTTGTGCTTCTACTTGAGCTTCAACCATCCTTTGAATCATCCGAAGATGATATACCCATTGAATGTGAGCTAGACCCAAGATCAAGGCGAGGAGATGGTCCTGTGAAAACGTTTTCTTTAAGAGCATCACTTTGATTCGATTCTGGAATCTCACTCATCCTCTCGTAGAAAATAAACACTATATTTCATAACAATGAACATTTTAAATATAACTTGATGTGATTTATTATATAATCTACTTACAACCAACTTTCTTCTGGTATCATCATCCGGTATGGTACCATCTTTCTTACTATGTGTTTTTGTAAACACTTTAGCACGAGAAGTATCCTCATTGTTAGCTTTCATCTACATAAACATTTTTAACAATATTTAGTTAGTATCCTAAATAATTAATTACTAAAAAGAATATAAATAAAAAACACGCAAAATTCATCTCTAAGCGTTATAACATATACATCCTTTCGAAGATTAGCATGAGATGTTCTTCTGGTCCTTGATAAGAATTCTAAATGCTTTCGATTAGTGGCATTTCTCAAAGATTGAGTCTGTAAAAAAATCAGGATAATTAAATTATTTAATAGTCAATTAATATTTCTTATTTACATAGTAGTGTGTTAACCGAAAATAACAACTAAATACCAGATTACTTGACTGTTATTGCATATACCTCAACATCTTCACGCTTCCAATAATCTGTCAAAATATACTTGAGACGACTTTTAGCTTATCTTATAACCTCATAGTTTAAAACATGACTTATGTGGTGTAAAAATATCTGCAGTCAAATATTAGTCATTGGGTCAAACAGCACAATGTACCTGGATTACATATTACTAATGGACTAAAATTCTTGATTGATTTTATGTTGTGAAGGTTTGAGGGTAAAAGAACTTTTAATGCATACACTTTATGTTTAGCTCAACCTCAAGGCCATGTGTTTACTAAAAAAATATATATTAAGATGATACCATAATCGATATGAACAACTACATTTGCTTTACACTTATAAAAATGTAGATTACCACAAAATCCTTTACTAAAAAAATGTAGATTGCGATTCACAGGTGATGGTTACCATATGATATTTGTTGTTCTTAACTACAATCCTCTGGTTTCTATCTGTTTTTGGGCAATGATATTGGTCAAGGGTTATTGTTCACGGGTATGTAAAGGGAAATTTATTTGGTTGTTTTACTGCATCCGATATAAAGTATCATGCTTAGTACAGTCCACATTTTTTGCCTGTTAAGTTTGAGCCCGAGCAAGCGTACTTTGCAGCAGCAGAGAGCGTTCGTGACCGTCTGAGTACAACTACTTGGCCTCGAAGTGTAACTCCGCGTACATATGTCAATTATACATGGCATCTTTTTTCTTTTTGATATTTTGCTTGTACATCAAGTAGGGAAGCACAAAGTTCAAGTTTTACTATACTCTAGAGGTTTAATTTATTTACCAATGGTAATAGAATATATTGAAATCTTATGAGTTTGCATATTAGAAAGGCTGATACATGATAGTTATCGGAACTTTAACCAAATAAACTCTCATCATGGCATGAGTTTTTTTATGCTAGAATCAAATTAATTTGTGGTTGCATCAGATTAGCCATTTGAATTTGAAGTTATCATTTGATGTATTCTGTTTTCATGTATTGACCTAGTAGCATGATAGTAAGCAACAATCCATATTAAACTTCTCAAAATCGTGCCAAATTATTTGGCACTATTTTTTGGCTGTTCCAAATAAGTTCGTCCCAAAAAGCCCTTTTCGTTGTAGTGTTGGTCGGGCAGCGATCTTAGTTTTTACAGTTTATCATCTTCTTCAGCTTGTTATCTAGCCGACTTACCTTAACCATTACAAAAACTCAGAATTTCAAACTTGTTAGAATCACTCTAAAAACACCTTAGAACTTCATATATCATTCATATGAACCTCAAGAACTCATTAACACCAAAACCCATTTATAAAGTAAGCTTCATATGTTCTTTAATGGTGTTCTTCATATGAATTTGAGTCCCAACTTTAACTAATCGCACCACTAGCTTCAAATATACTTAAACTTCACAATCAACATCTTACTAACCTTTATTTGATTCAACAAGAACAAATACTTCAAGACCTTCTTCAAGAATCCATGAGAGATTTTATCTAGTGTGTGTTTGTGTGTGTTTTGTAGTTTCTCAACAATTGACTTATTTAGTCAAATATCACTTACACACTTATATATATTCTTATCCAGACAAACAAACCGCCTCTTAACTTAAAATATCTTCACAATAATAAGTAATATATACATATATATATATATATTTACACCTTAATTAATCAAAATGACATATATATACTCCTTTAAACAACAATTAATCCTCCAATACATAAATATACAACTAAAACTTCCTCATATTTTATTAATCACATACGCGTACATACTTAATTACAACTAGACCCAAGTCGAGGATGTTACAAATCTACCCCCTTAAGAGGATTTCGTCCTTGGAATCCGCTCATTGATAAACAGGTGAGGGTATCTTGTCTTCATCTCAACTTCGACTTCCCACGTCAGGTTTGGACCTAAACTATGCTTCCACTTTACAACAACCAGCTTGATCATCTTCTTACGTAGCTTTTTGTCCTTCGTGTCAAAAATTTCAACAGGTTCTTCAACGAGTCGCTTAGAAGAGTCAACCTTCGGTTCTTGCAATGGGAGAATCTGCTCCTCTTCAACGTTGCACTTGCGTAAGTAACATACGTTGAAGGTTTCATGAATACCAGCTAGTTCAGGCGACAGCTCAAGAGTTACCATCTGATCATTTACCTTACGTACAACTTTGAATGGGCCAAATAAACGTGGGCTTAGCTTCCCCAAACGCCCAAAACGAATGACGCCTTTCCAAGGACAAACCTTCAAGAACACAGGATCACCAACGTCAGATATAGCGGGATGACGTTTGGGATCCGCATACATCTTTTGTCGGTCACGAGCCGCTTTTAGCTTTTCAAGAGTAACATCCACTTTATCAGAAGTAATCTTGACAATCTCAGGTCCAGCAAACTACTTCTCACCAGGTTCCAACCAACAAGTTTGAGTACGACAGCGTCTTCCATAACGCATCTCGTATGGTGGCATTTCAATGCTGGAATGATATGAATTATTATAAGCAAATTCAATCAGTGGGAGATGCGAATCCCATGAACCACCAAACTCGAGTACACATGCACGAAGCATATCTTCCAACGTTTGGATCGTTTGTTCAGATTGGCCATCTGTCTGCGGGTGATAGGCAGTGCTCAGATGAACACGGGTGCCTAGCTCATGCTGGAAACTTTGCCAGAAATTCGAAACAAATCGAGAGTCACAATTAGAAACAATCGAACAAGGAAGACCGTGACGTGACATAATCTCATTGATATAAAGCTGAGCCAAACGAGTCAATGGAGCAGACTCGTTCGTGGCTAAGAAATGAGCACTTTTAGTCAACCGGTCAACAATGACCCATATCATATCGTGCCCTTTGAACGTCTTAGGCAGCTTTGTCACGAAATCCATCGTGATATGATCCCACTTTCATTCCGGAATATCTAGTTGCTGCAGATTGCCATAAGGCCTCTGGTGTTCCGTCTTCACTTGCGCACATATTTGACATTTCTCCACAAAGGAAGCAATATCTTTCTTAAGAGTTGGCCACCAATATAACATCTTTAAGTCGTAATACATCTTAGTAATTCCCGGATGGACAGACAAGTTGGACTAGTGGGCTTCTTGCAATATCAGCTCACGGTACCTCCAACAAGAGGTACCCAAATCCTGGATTGAAAAGTCTTCAACCCACAATTATCTTCACCTAGTTGGTCTTTCATTTTCTTCATCGTCTCGTCTTTCAGATTGTCTTCCTGCAGTGCTATCTGCTGATCTTCCTTCAACTTAGAAATCAAATCTAGCACCACTACAATCTTCATAACTTGGCTTCTGCTGTCGGTCCTTTACGGCTCAAAGCATCCACTACAACATTGGCTTTACCAGGATGGTAATGGATTTCACAATCGTAGTCTTTAATTAACTCCAACCAACGGCGCTGCCGCATGTTGAATTCTTTCTGGGAAAAGACATAATGTAGACTTTTGTGATCAATGCATACTACACACTTCGTTCCATAAAGGAAATTGAAATCACACGAAAGGAACTAACCAACCCATGATCTTGTGCTTGCTACTGTAGTATTTGCATTAAAGTTTTGGAGGCATTACCTTTATGGCACAAGGTGTGTGATATGCACTGATCACAATAGTTTATCGTATGTCCTATCCCAGAAAGAACTCAACATGCGGTAGCGCCATTGGTTGGAGTTAATTAAAGACTACGATTGTGAAATCCGTTACCACCCTGGTAAAGCCAATGTTGTAGCGGATGCTTTGAACTGTAAAGAACCATCAGCAGAAGCAAAGTTTATGAAGATCACAGTGATATCAGATTTGATTGCAAAGCTAAAAGAAGCCCAACAGTTATCCTTGCAAGAAGATAATCTGAAAGCTAAAACGATGAAGAAGTTGAAAGACCAGTTGGGTGAAGATAATCGTGGGTTGAAGACTTTTCAATCCAGGATTTGGGTACCTCTTGTTGGAGGTAATTGTGAGCTGATTTTGCAAGAAGCCCACAAGTCCAAGTTGTCTATCCATCCGGGAATCACCAAGATGTACTATGACCTGAACAGGTTATATTGGTGGCCAACTCTTAAGAAGGACATCGCTTCATTTGTGGAGAGATGTCAAATATGTGCGGAAGTCAAAACGGAACACCAAAGACATTATGGCAATCTTCAAAAACTTGATATTCTGGAGTGGAAGTGGGATCATATCACGATGGATTTCGTGACAAAGCTGCCTAAGACGTTTAGAGGGCATGATATGATATGGGTCATTGTTGACCGATTAACTAAAAGTGCTCAGTTCTTAGCAACCAACGAGTCTACTTCGTTGACTCGTTTGGCTCAGGTTTATATTGTTGAGATTGTATCAAGTCACGGTCTTCCTTGTTTGATAGTTTTTGATCGTGACTCTCGATTTGTTTCTAATTTCTGGCAAAGTTTGCAACGTGAGCTAGGCACTCGAATTCTGAACGAACGATCCAAACATTGGAAGATATGCTTCGTGCGTGTGTACTCGAGTTTGGTGGTTCATGGGGTTCTCATCTCCCATTGATTGAATTTGCTTATAATAATTCATATCATTCCAGTATTGGAATGCCACCATACGAGATGCTGTATGGAAGACGTTGTTCTACTCTAACTTGCTGGTTGGAGCCTGGGGAGAATGTAACACCACCATTTTGAGAACCAAAATTTTCTTTTTTTAAATGTTAATTTACCATTTTCTTTTAAAAACACGCAGCGGAATATAAAACACGTGGCAAGTATATTACATTCAAAATTGCCACATACACGGTTTGGTGTTACTGATACCGAAGCATTCGACCATTATCTATTACAACATATTATAATATCAGAGTTTAACAAAAACATAGTGTTCCTCCTATTAAAGCAAACTACCCGCAGGGTCCCGAGCTCACTGAGGATCACCTGCACATGTAGGGTGTAGCATCTGTTAGCTATAATAGCTAGTGACTACGCAAATAGCATGCGATCAACATAAATACATCACATATCATCAATCATGCTCAGATAGTTCTATCCTAGCATCTCGTGATGAGCTAGCGTCGTCAGAAGGTAGCATATCTCGTAGGGGAGCTAACCCGACTCAATGCACGAAACTGGGGTACAAGACACATCAACCGCTCCGGTGGGTGAGGTGTAAAGCGGTCCACCATTGCATTTTGGAATCAACCGATTCCTTTGTTGTACAGCATAAGCTATACCCAAAGAGGATATCTTTGTCCATAAGTAGAACAGCTTTGTTCTTAATGTAGGACAGCTTTGTCGAGGACAGCTTTGTCCATAAGATCCGGACCAATCACAAACAAATAATCTGATCCAATCGGATCGTCAATCAGCGTGCATATATTCAATTATCATCATAGCATACACCTAATCAAGTGCATACTACATCATGTCAACATGTTAAATTCTAGCATCATCATGCAACCTACACTTTAACAAGTGCGTGTCGAAATCATGATATACAATTCTGTGATCATTGTTAATATATGTTATAGGTATATTAATCGTTATCTTATTCATCATCTCGGGAGGTTTAGAGGGAGCGAGACGATATGGAGCTTTAGCCACTTGGGTAGCTCCGGGTACAAGATCAATCCTGTAATCAACATCCCTGACTGGAGGCAGTTCGGGTAATTCATCTGGGAAGACCTCAGGGTATTTTGACACTACCCTGATATTTTCAACTGGTTGTTTCTCCATTTTAGTGTTAATAACATATGCAAAGTATGAGACACAACCTTTAGTAACTGATTTCTGGGCTTTAATAACAGAGATGATAGGAATATCAGATTCCTGTTTCTCACCTCGAGCTACTACAAAAGATCCGCCAGGTAAAGGAAATCGAATTATCTTCTTTGAACACAAAATTTCAGCATCTTTACTGCTGAGCCAATCCACTCCGATCACAGCATCAAATCCCGCGATTGACATAACCAGAAATGAAAGAGGGAAACTAGTCCCATAAATGTTAATCAGTGCCATAGGAACTCAATGAACAACAGGAACTATCCTACCATTAGCAACCTCAACGCCTATCGGATCAATCATTGTACAAATAGGCAGTTGCATTTTCGCACAGAAAGATGCAGAGATAAAAGAATAAGTTGCTCCTGTATCAAATAAAACACAGGCAGGAGATTTGTTAACAAGAAAAGTGCCAGTGATCAAATCACCTGCGGCCTTAGCCTCATCGGCAGTCATCTGGAATGCCCTGCCTGGTGCATGTGGTGCAACATTCTTCCCCCGCCCTGAGGAAGATCCTCCAGCTCCTCCTGATCTAGGGTTAGGACCCGATCTGCAGTCAACCGATCGATGTCCTGGTTTGAGGCACTTGTAGCACACGTTATCTTTATATTTACAGCTATCCGCTGTATGCCCCTTCTACCAGCATTTAGGACACCTTGCAGTATCCTTGGTACAATGCCCTGTATGCTTAGTTCGACACTTCGCACACCATATATCATTTGCGGGACCGTACCTCGAAACCCCCTATTGTTGGTGTTGCTGTTGCTGTCGCTGCCACGACCCTCCACCTGTTCCCTTCGACCCCGAAGACTGTTCAAACTTCCTTTTGGAAGTTCCCCCAGCCTGCTGTGCGTGATCACTCTCGTACCGACGAGGAAAGACGAATGCCTTATCCAAAGTAGTTGCAACCCGGATAGATGATCGATATTCAGGTGGCAGAGCGAGTGCAAAGCGGTTAATCTTTGCCTCTTCATCCGGCAAGGAACCCTGCACAAATCGCAGCAACTCGGTATACCTGGTAATGAGCTCCACAACTGATCGGTTGCCTTTAGACAAGGCCCTGAACTCATTATCCACAGCTTCCAGTGCTTGGGCTGAACAGTATTTAGCCTGCATAATCCTCAGAAAATCTGTCCAAGTCATAGCATTTAGGACTGCAGCTGGTGTAGATGCAATCACCGTATCATACCAAGAAACCGCGCGACCCCGCAACATCTTCCTTGCATAGGCCACTTGCTTGGAATCCTCAACTTTACAAGTCTCGAATGTTAACTCTGTATCACGAATCCATCTCTCCGTGACTACCAGATCCATACTACCATCAAAGGTAGGTGGTTTGCACATCATGAAGGCTTTCAGCCCCATAGCCATCTTCTTTTCTGGTACTCGTTCCTTAGAAGCCTTGAGACGAGCTTCTAAGTCACGAATGTATGCCTCTCTATCGTCACTCCCAGACATTGTTAGTCTCTAAATTTTGTTAGATAATTAAAGTCATATATTCTTAGTATACTTTCCGTACTTGATTAATCATGTTAATCAAATAAGAAAATAAGCAACAATAATATCAGTCATATCAATCTCTCTCACACCCCAATACCTCCCGAGGAACACTTTAAATAATGGTCGAGCCTGAATTTGAGACTGAATACTCTTCCAAGTACCCAATTCACTCAAACATAGGCTCTGATACCAGCTTGTAACACCACCATTTCGAGAACCAAATTTTTCTTTTTTTAAATGTTAATATACCATTTTCATTTAAAAACACGCAGCGGAATATAAAACACGTGGCAATTATATTACATTCAAAATTGCCACATACACGGTTTGGTGTTACTGATACTGAAGCATTTGACCATTATCTATTACAACATATTATAATATCAGAGTTTAACAAAAACATAGTGTTCCTCCTATTAAAGCGAACTACCCGCAGGGTCCCGAGCTTACCTAGGATCACCTGCACATGTAGGGTGTAGCATCAGTTAGCTATAATAGCTAGTAAGTACGCAAATAGCATGCGATCAACATAAATACATCACGTATCATCAATCATGCTCAAATAGTTTTATCCTAGCATCTCGCGATGAGCTAGCGTAGTCAGAAGGTAGCATATCTCGCAGGGGAGCTAACCCGGCTCAATGCACCAAACTGGGGTACCAGACACATCAATCACTCCGGTGGATGAGCTGTAAAGCGGTCCACCATTGCGTTTTAGAATCAACCGATTCCTCTGTTCTACAGCATAAGCTATACCCGAAGAGGACAACTTTGTCCTTAAGTAAAACAACTTTGCTCTTAATGTAGGACAACTTTGTCGAGGATAGCTTTGTCCATAAGATCCAGACCAATCACAAACAAATAATCTGATCCAATCGGATCGTCAATCAATGCGTGCATATATTCAATTATCATAATAGCATTCACCTAATCAAGTGCATACTACATTGTGTCAACATGTTAAATTCTAGCATCATCATGCAACCTACACTTTAACAAGTGCGTGTACAAATCATGATATACAATTCTATGATCATTGTTAATATATGTTATAGGTATATTAATCGTTATCTTATCACGCACTCACCTGTCGAGCTAAAATACTTTAATCTATGATACAGTAGCTTCTGGACCAACTAGAATACCTAAACAAGGTTTATAGATATCAAAACCTTGAAAAACAGATTCTGCAAGAGGCAGGGCACGCCCATACTTTGCCAAGGCATGCCCGTGCCTGGCGAGGCACGCCCCGGGTACGCCCCGTACCTGATACTCAGGTACACCCCGTGACTTCAAGGTACCCCCGGGCTTGCTAGGGTTAGGCACGCCCTGTACCCTTGGGAGGTACGGCCGTGCCTCCCAGGTACACCCTGAGGTACGGTCTGTTCTTGAGAGGCACGCCCGTGCCTTTCAATATACAGTAGCAGGTTCTTGCAGTACCTGCTGTTTTCCATTCTAAATTCACCAAAACATTCCTAGAACATTACCAATCGATTTCTATTGTTCACATATGAAATTACACATCAAAACCAACCTAAAGACATCATTTTTACACATCAAAACAACAAATTCAGTGTTTGGGACCAAAATCTCTATTTTGACCCATTTACCACGTTAATTCTTGAATTCCATCCAAGTCATCAATTTAATTCCATTTTCTGATTTCTATACACTTAACAACACACTAGAAACAGATTGGTAACTTCAGAAACAAAGATTGGCATCCAATTCAACCAAACCCAATTGAGAACCCAAACTTGGTGAAACTTGAAAATAAGAACAAAGAACTCACTTGAATTGGAGATGATTAGGAGATATTACAGCAATTAGAACTTGATTTCAGTACTTGAATTCACAGCAAAACAGATGGCTTAGGTGATCTTGTTGATTTCTCCTTCAATTTTGCAAGAAGACAAAGTCAAGAGAGAAAGGAGAAAGTGTCTGTGTTTGTAAAATGGTGAAGAGGTGCAAACCTGGGTGCCTACTTGTAGGTTGATAATATCCACAAGTGGGTATCTTGTTCCCCTTTTCAACATACAACTTTACGCACGAGTACCCGTTTTAACTAACGGGGATATTTCTGGAAACCTCGTTCTAAACCATTTAATATTTTATCATTCTTATCTATTTTAATATTATCATTTCTTTATTATTTTCTTCTATTTTTCTAATTTAATCAATTATATATATATTTTTTCTTTTATTCAATATTTAGATTAGAATTTAGACGTACCAGATTCGAACACGTCTAGGCCCAATATGAGGTTGTTATAGGAGAAGCAGTTTGCTGGATTTGAGATTGTTTAGATCACGTCTGATAAAGTAAATGTGGCTTTAGAAAAGCTGAAAGCGGCCCGAGACCGACAAAAGATGTATGAGGATCCCAAACGTCGTCCCGCTACAGTTGATGTTGGTGATCATGTATTCTTGAAGGTTTCTCCTTGGAAAGGCGTCATTCGTTTTGGGCGCAAGGGGAAGCTAAGTCCACGTTTCATAGGCCCATTCAAACTCATTCGTAAAGTTAATGATCAGACGGTAACTCTTGAGCTACCGCCTGAGCTAGCTGGAATCCATGATACCTTTAATACATGCTACTTACACAAGTGCAACATTGAAGATCATCAGATTCTCCCATTGCAAGAACCGAAGGTTGACTCTTCTAAACAACTCGTAGAAGAACCTGTCAAAATTCTTGACACAAAGGTCAAAAAGCTGTGAAAGAAGATGATCAAGCTGGTTCTTGTTAAGTGGAAGCACAGCTTAGGTCCAAACCTAACGTGGGAAGTTGAGGACGAGATGAAGACAAAATACCCTCACCTGTTTATCACTGAGCAGATTCCGAGGACGGAATCCTCTTAAGAGGGGTAGATTTGTAACATCCTCGATTTGGGCCTAGTTGTAAATCTTTTTTAAATGTATGTAAGATAGTAGATTATGTCAATAGTCCAAGTTGTATATATATGTATGTATTAATTGCTTAAATGAAATTGTGTTTAATGATATATATATATATATATCTGTATTTGTGTGCATCAGTTAATAAAATGAAGTATATATATATATATTAAAAGAATAAGAAAATAAGTTAAAGAAATATATTAAGAAAAG
Source organism: Dittrichia graveolens (assembly GCA_038502395.1). Taxonomy (NCBI): domain Eukaryota; kingdom Viridiplantae; phylum Streptophyta; class Magnoliopsida; order Asterales; family Asteraceae; genus Dittrichia; species Dittrichia graveolens. Next base: position 32,865,332 of record JARJIL010000003.1, on the reverse strand, counting down.
AAAATCCAGAGGCGGTTTGCCTCTGGATAAGAATATATATAGTATGTATGTATTAAGTGTTGACTATGTTAGTCAAAGTTGATATAGCAAAACACACACAAACATACACTTGCTCTCTTCTGTTGTGAGTCTCTAAAGAAGAGTTTGGAGATTTGTGGATCTTTGAATCCAAAGAAGGTACGCATGTGTTTGTTATAGAGTCTAAGCATGTTTGATTTTAGTTTTGTGTTTAAATCATGGCTAAAACTCAAATTCATGCAAGACACCATGGAAAAACATATGAAGCTCACTTTGAAAGTGGGTTTTGCATGTTTGGTGTTCTAATTTGGATTTGATGAGTTTGTGAAGTTTGTATGGATGATATATGATGTTCTAAAGTGTTTTAAAAGTAAAACTAACAAGTTTGAAGTTCTGAGTTTTGAAATAGTTAAGAAAAGTCGGCTGAATAACAAGCTGAAGAAGATGATAAACTGTAAAAACCAAGATCGTGGCGCGACCATTAAGGATCGCGGTGTGACCCCGTTGAGTTTGAATTATGCGACATTTTGGTCCAACTTTCGGACGGTTCATCCCACCTTTGGGTCCGACTGTCGGATGACCCATTCGACTTGTTGGTTCGATTGTCGTATAGTCCACGCGACTCTTGGTCCGACCTACGCATAAGTCATCCGACTCTTAGGGGTCCGACTTTTGCACGTCGTGACACGACGGGTTAGACGGTCGCGACGCGACCAAGGCCTGCTCAGCAAGAACTTTGTTTTCATTACATGTTCTTGCTGATAGGTAATGTAATGTCAAAAGTAAGTTTAATAAATTGGATCTTGTAAGGGTTCTAAGTAATAGAATCCCATATGTGTAAACGCTTAACGCGAATAATAATGATTCTAGGTGAACTTACGGAATTAGCTGAATCGGAGTTAAAGTAATCCGAAATATAAGCTACTTAGGTGAGTACCGACTTTCATAAGTCTCAGTAGAGGGAGACTTGCTTGCTAAATGAATTATCTGTATAAGATATTAATGTTGCATGTATGTTTAGAAGTAAAGACATAAGTCTTGCCATGCTACTTTATTGCACTATGCCATGTTTAGTACTTGTTATACGTAAGTTAAGTGCATGTCAGCAGAATCCAGAATTGTAGCCACCTAGTTAAGATAAATGATATACATGATACTGATCCTTAATGGATCAACTATGTGAAAGATTGATGATATGCAAGCTAAGGATCCATATTGGATCTGCCTCGATGAAATGAATGAATATGCATGCTTAATGAATGATCCTGATTGGATCAACTATGTGTATGTGAAATGTTCGAGGACAACTTCAAGCATGGTTAAGGTCAACTTTGTAGTTGGATCCCAGGGATCCTTGATCAGGTGATTCAGGATTTAACGGTGATTCGAGGTAACATTCCAGATAGTAGGTTCTGCAGAACCGCCGTGCCTTATATCATGAGGGGTAATCAACCAGATGTAGCTAAGTTGCCTAAGGAGCCTATGGTTTAGTAAACGATGCTTGGTGGATTGCTTTATGCTCCTCAACCAGTACGGATGGTTGTGTCTGATCCCCCGGTTTATTGTTGTTGAGCGGGACTAGATATCCTGCAAGAAATGACTTATACTGATCTTGTCAGCACACCGCAATGTGATAGGATAGCATTAATTGCTTATTCCTATGATACATGACTTGCTTTATTGATGCTTATGTTAAGTTTGTACTCACTAGCTATGTGTATAGCTAATGGTGCCATGTTGACCCTTTTTGCAGATAAAGATTAGGTGGCCTGGTGAGCGGGGTTGCCTTCAACTGGATGTTTATTTTGGGATGGAACACTTTTATAAATGTTGTAATGTTATGGTATTATGGTCGGTCATTATGTTAGAGTAACACCAAATAGATGATACAGTATTTTGAATTTAAATAATTTGATGTAAAACCTTTTGGTTTAAATTTCCGCTGCGTATCTGAAAGGTAAGATCTGGAATAATGAACCTTCAAGAATGGTGTAGAGAGATGATACTTGAGAGAGAATTACACGCACTTCACGTTAAATTGATATTGCATATATGAGCCAAACGTTACAAGAGTGGTGCCACGCCCAAGGACCTAATAGCCTATTTATAGGCTACGCCTACCACAAGGGCCTCATGGGCTTTTATACATTTTCTAATATTAACAATCTCCCCCTAAATGGAGAGAAGGCCTATTACATTGAAATGAAATACAGAAAGTAAGTAATTACAAAATAGACCTATTTCTTATTCCAAACATCACCTGCCACCTCCGTATAATCCGCCGGTTGTCCAATGTCCTTTTGACCTGTTCAATGGTTCGTATCAACCCAGCCATTTCAGTCTCACTTAAAGTAGATTGATCCATTTCGGCCTTTTCTTGGAGACGGTGAAATAACAGTTTAAGAGTCCCATCTGAGTATGCCATTAAGTCTATCATCCCAACCATGATCTTTCAGCGGCGTTGATTGACAAAGATGACACCTCTTTGACCCGCAAAGCAATAATTGTGATCTCTTCTAGGGTTTGTAAATCAGTATGATGCTGCAGTGGTTTAAGCAGATTCACCTCGAGTTGATTACTCTCGGCGCCTAATTGTAGATCGTGCTCTTGTATAAATTCAATGAATCTCCTCATATATTTCATTAGAGCTGATCATCCTTGTTATTCTTCATAGGACTTGTTGATGTTTGTTGAGTGCTCCTCGTATATGAAATCAATATCATGTAGCTTTACATGTCTCTGCTTCATTGAGGGAGATTTTCTGACCATCTACTCTATGGACATCATACACAGCAAACATGTACCTTAGTGATTTTTGCATGCTTACGCGAAGTACTTTTCTGATTGGGTACTTTGACACTATCTGCTCCCTCGGGGTTTTGTATTCGGTGAGGATGTGAGTATATCGTCTCCTTTGTGCATCATCAAGACCTCTCACTTCTGGGGGAATCTTGTCTCTGATTTTAGAAGTGTAGATGGTAGGGATCCGATCCTCGAGGTAAGTAGCGTTCACACCATATTGGCCCCATATAGGGTTTTTCATAGCTTCCCTGGTGAACATATTGTGTCTATCAAGGCCTGGGTCTGATGAGGTTAGAATTGGACGTGCCGGTTGGACATTAGGAGGGATAGGCCATTCAGATGATGTTTGTTGTAGTAGTTGTGCCTGCTCAGCTTCTTGATTCTGCCTTAGGATGTCGGCAGCAGACACCTAGAATTTCTTAGACTCAGGAGGAAATAATTGATGTACCTCCTCAGATATGCCCCGGAGAACCCTTGTGAGATCTAGCTTTCTGATGGTCTCCTCCATTTGCGTTTTGGTAACTAACTCCCTCACAGGCTTTGCAACCCTTAAAGAAGCTGACTTTTGAACAGTTGGCACGGGCATATCCTCAAACCTGTCCACAATTTGGACTTCCTCGGTTCTTTCAGGTAGTTTTTCAAATGAGAGCCCTTCAATGTGTTTTAGTAATTCATCTGACTCATCCCTTTCATCAATATCAGCAGTTTCCATTTCAAATTCAAACACTAGGATGGCAGGTTCAGTCTCAGATAGATGTGGTTGTTGTTGCTGTTTTTGTGACTGTTGTTGTTGTTGCTGTTGTGATTGTTGTTGTTGTTCTGGTTCTGCCCCGATCTCCATTGCGGCTGCAAGTTGTTCGGTCAAAGGGGTAAAGGTCAAAACGCGGGGTCTTATCTCCCCCTCGTGACGATCATGATCGGGATCATCATCATCGCGCCTACATTTTGACCGAGCAGCTTGGGATTTACAAGTTGTTTCAAGTGTTGTCAGCCTTGTTTCCACAGAGTCTGGCTTTTGAAAGACCACGTTACCTAGATACTCCATTGAGTTCATGACTGTTTCTTTGAATTCAGTTAGGTTGCTACCCTTATAAATTTGTTCAGTCCGAAGGGTTTCAAGGAGATCCAAGTTCTGTTCGCGGTCAGGGGCCTTTTCCAGTAAACGGTCATATAGCAGGGATTTAAGTGTATCGGTAGATAAGCTCGATCTGTCAACAACTTTGGATTTAAGGGAAGCAAGGGTCTGTTTGATGTCCGCAATGCCCTCGGTGATAGGGTTAAGAGCCTTCTGCAGTTCCTCTTTGGTGACAAACCGAGACTCACTTAGAGTACTCGTTGAAGTCTCCACCACAGAGGCGGAGCTACTCGAATGCAGAGCTGAGGTGGTGAACACTCCGCCGATATTTCCACCTGATCCTCGAATGGCACTTTCAGTAGTGCCACCTACAGGTGTTCCGGACTGTTGACTGTTAAACAACGTCGTAATTTGTGCGAGTGTAGATTAGTGTCTGGAAAGGAAAGCAGAAATCTGCGGTATGTCAATGTGCGCTGAAGAAAAGGGCGAGGTCGAGAGAGGTAGACCTCTAGTTTCAATACCAGCCATCTCCGAATGAGAGGCCGGTGGAGTAGGTGCAAAATCTCTGTGGAATGAAACAGGTGTCTGTTGAGAGACACTTGAGTGGCTGTTGGGGTGAATATGCACTGTTGGGATGACAGTGGCTATTTCAACACCAGAGCTGACAATGCCAGCTCCAATGGCAGGTGTAGCTTCCCGGCTTTTTGGGCTTGGGGGTCCCTTAGCACTCTCCTTTTCTTTTCTCACCCCTCTCTCTTCTACCACTATCTCATCTTCTTCTTCCACCTCTTCCTCTTCTTCCACATAAGAATCAAAATCATGTCCTTCACTAGTTTCATCAAGAGGACCCAGTTGATAGCCATACATAAATTCTGTTTCGGAGTCGAAGGCCTCGGGTAGATTTGGAAATAAGTCAGAAAAGCTCAAATCTTCCTCTTCAGTCACCACTGGCTTCTTGGCTCGTTGTTCCTCAGTATTGTCACGAACCAGTGGTGCGTCTCCAGGGGTAAAATTTATCACAACCAAAGTGTCGGAGGCAAAGTCAGGAGCTGTTGCAACTTTATGAATTTTGGGTTCAGAGGATTCCGGCTGTTGGTCGGGATCAGGGAGCACATTTGAGAATCAATCTATCATAGCTTGGATCTGTGCAGGGTCATACTCCGCCCCTCCCTCACTATGTGTTTCACCGACATCCCCTTCACCGCCCCTCTCATCACTTTTCTCTCTCAACTCTCCCCTCTCAGCTTCCCCCATGGAAGTCTGAGGCCTAGTTACTATCACATCACTGGGAGCTACTGGCCCCGGGGTAGGTGCAACCGGCTCTGGTTGCGCCATAGGGCCAAGTCCTACACTTTGCCTATAAGCTTGCACTACTTCATTCTGTGCACAGAGATCCAACAGAGAAACCGGAAAAGGTTGAGGTTGAGCCGGATGATTAGCGGTGAGAACTTTCACATAATTAAATTGCTTAAGCCGGATTGCATCATGATTTGGCCTGCGAGGGATTTCCTCGTTTTTGTCCATTGCGAACTGGATCATCATAGGCAAGAACCTTTGGTATGATAGAAATCTACCCTTTGCACGTTTGAGATAAGAAAGTTTGCCTTCGACCTGCTGCACAAGATCAAGAAATATTAAAGTGGCATAATCAATGTGTAGGTGATTAGCCGCAACATAGATGAGTTTTATCTGGTTGGTGTTGGGATATTCGTATCCAGTATGTTTTGGGGTGAGGCAACGCTGAAGAATGGTTAGAAAGGTATAGAATATGGGGTGAAGGTTAGCTCGTTTAAAGTGGGAACGGAGTTGTAAGTCCCCGATGTAACCCATGGCACGAATGCCCGTAAGGGCAACAGTCTCATCAGGCATCTCTTGAAAGTCAAGGAGAGGAGGCCTACTTCCAGAAGTGGGGAGTTGAAGGATTTCATGGAGTTGGTTGGCGGTAATGTTTAGGGTGAAGTGGTCTACGTCACCACGGATTGAAACTCGACCAGTGTTGGGATTGGTATGGGTGTGAACTGTATTCCAGAACTGTTGCACATACAACTCAGGAACATGAGTTCCAGAAGTAGATGGATTAAATGTGAGAGCATGGTTCAGTGGGTAGATGCAGAGTATTTCGGTAATGATTGGAAAGTTAGGGTTTCTGAAGTTGTCCATGTTTACGAAATGGTTGTTATCATAGGTTACCACTGAAAGAAATTGGTTTCTAAGAAGTAGTTGGTCGTCCGGGTTATGGGATTCGCTTGCGGTCGAAGAACGATGCGAGACAGAGTCGTCTTCCATAGCCATGATTTGTCCTATGAGAATAGCCAATAGGTTAGAAAACAGAACATTCACATGTGAAGCTTTGTGACAGTAGTTGACTTCAAAAGCTTTAAAAAATTTGTCAAACCCCAAAAATTTGATAACACCCGAAATTCCTTCATTGATGAAGTGGTATTTTTGATGAGCAAAAATGTGTTTTGACACATGTTTTACAATGAATACATGCATCTAAACACTTTTATAACACTGAAATTTTTCTCATTTTACCCATGACATGAAGATCTAGCCCAAGAATGAAATCAAGGCCATCTTCAAACACACGAAGAACACCAAGAAAACTTTTTAAATTTTGTGAGTTTTTCTTGTATTCCTAAGACCCATCGCAAGTCTCATTTTCAATTACATTGTCATTTTATAGTCGAACAATGCATTTGAAACTCGAAAAGGTGTCTTCCGAGTTGTACAGTACACCCTTTGATTTTGTGCTTTTAGACGTGAAATAAACTTGTTTTGTTACTTATTTGATGTATACCTTTAGGAAGTAAGCAAGTTTATAACCAAAATTGGAATTTTTTGGCAGCAACGTTGAACAAGAGTTGTAAAATTCGTAACTGGTAATTTCTCGTAATGTTTGAAAATAGGAAAGCGTAAAGAACACACTAGGACATATCACCTATTTGTAGGAAAAATATTCAAACGGTAATATTTCAAATTACACGCTCGAAGTGTGAAGGACTTCGAGGGTAAAAAACGCGCTCGAAGTCCACTTGACGACACTGTTCACTTCGAAGTCCAAGCGGCTTCGAATTCGAAGTGTGAAGGCTTCGGACTCGAAGTAGGTTAGTTTTGGCCACTGTTCATGTCCGCTCGAAGTGTATAGAGCATACACTGTTTGGAGTTCGAAGTCTACTAGCTTCGAATTAATGCTAGTAGACGCGCTCGAAGTGAACGTGGACTTCATGATTTCGTATTTGAAGTTAACTGACTTCGAATTAAGTCCAAAGAGGGCGCTCGTAGTGACCTTTGAATTGATGGGTTCGAGTTCGAAGTGCTCTGACTTCGAATTAAATTCAAAGATGGCGCTCGAAGTCCACTTTTAATTGCGTGCTTCGTGTTCGAGGTCCATGGACTTCGAATTAAACTTGTGAATTCGAAGAGAATAAAAATCTTTTTGCATTTTTCAATTTTTAAAGAAATGAAAACATATTATTGATATTTTCTTTGTTTTGAAAATGTTTTTGGTATTTTCTTTGATTTTTGAAATGTTTTTGAATTTTCTTTGTTTTTTGAAATGTTTTTGGATTTTCTTTGTTTTTTGAAATGTTTTTGTATTTTCTTTGATTTTCTCCCCTACAAGCATGCGTAACTTGTACGAATGATTGACACCCCTCCTCAAATTGTGCTTGGTTTATCTGCAACATGAACAAACAAAGTGAACTACCCACTCAACAAATGACTGATAGTCATACACCATAATTTAACATACCCAATTTGGATACTAACTCATTAAAATGAGATTAGTCTAATGGTCTAGTAAACAGATTAGCCAGTTGATCATCAGTCTTGACACTGAAGCTCTATTAGACCCTTTTCCACATTATCTTTAATAAAATGATACCGTATGTCAATGTGTTTGGTGTTTGAGTGGTGGACTGGATTGCATGAGATGGCAATGGCAGATTGTGAATCACACAGTAAAGGTATCTTGTCATAGTGTAGGCCAAAGTAAGAGAGTTGAGTCCTAACCTACAAACTTTGAGAGCAGCACATTGCAGCAGCAACATATTCAGCCTCAGCAGTTGAAGTAGAGACACAGTTCTGTTTCTTAGAAGCCCAACACACTAACCGATCACCCAAAAAGTGTGCACCGCCAGATGTGCTCTTTCTGTCAGGCATGCAACTACCATAGTCGGCATCTGAATAGGCATATAACTGTAGACTAGAATCCCTTGGATACCAGACCTAAATCAGGAGTACCCTTGAGATACTTGAATATTCTTTTGACTTCTAGCAGATGTGATTCCTTTGGATTAGCCTGAAATATAGCACATAATCATGCAGAGAACATTATATCGGGCCTACTAGCCGTCAGATACAGTAATGAGCCAATCATACCCCGATAAGTTTTTAAATCATCTGCTTTTCACTTAAGATCAGCAGATAGTTTAGTTTTTGAAGACATGGGGGTAGATAGTGAGGAACAACTAAGTATGTCATACTTCTTCAACAAGTCTTTAATGTACTTGGATTGACTAATGAAGATGCCATGACTCAGCTGTTTCACTTGTAATCCGAGAAAGAAATTCATCTCTCCCATCATACTCATCTGAAAACGATTTTGCATGGTATGTGCAAACTCATCACTGTACTTTGGGTTTGTGGAACCAAAAATGATGTCATCCACATAAATTTGTACTAAGATTAAATTCTTTCCTTTAGCTTTGGTGAACAAAGTGGTGTTGGTTTTTCCTTTGATGTATCCCTCCTCAACAAATATTCAGACATGACATTATACCAAGCTCTCGGGGCTTGTTTTAGTCAATATAAGGCTTTGTCTAGAATATAAACATCTTGAGGGTATTTGGGATTGACGAAGCCTTCTAGTTGAGACACATATACCTCCTCCTTGAGGATACCATTTAAGAATCCTGTCTTAACATTCATTTGAAAAACCTTGAAGCTTTTATAGGCAGCATAGGCTAAGAAGAGTCGAATGGCTTCTATCTTAGCTACAAGAGCAAATGTTTCATCATAGTTTATTCCCTCTTGTTGGTTGTAACCCTTAGCAACCAGCCTAGCTTTGTTTCTAACCACTATTCCATCAAAATCCTGTTTGTTCTTAAAAATTCACTTGGTACCAACCACTGATTTTCCCTCTGGAAGTGGTACCAATCTCCAAACTTTGAGTCTTTCGAACTGGTTAAGTTCTTCTTGCATTGCAATGAGCCAATCTGCATCGTGTAAAGCATCGGAGACTTTGGTGGGTTCTATCATAGATAGGAAACTGGAATAAAGGCACTCATTTGCCATTGCAGAACGATTCCTTACCCCATCTTGAACATTTCCTATGATTGGGATTCGGGATGGGATTGTGTCCATCTTATTCCGCGGGGGTTTTGGATAGGAGGAAAGAACTCATTTAAACGATTTGAGAGTTCAATGTCTTCCTCTATTGATATTGGGTTTTAATCATAGACTGGAGTTCCCTCATACACCAGCTCATGAGGAACTATAACTGGATTGACAGTTGACGTAGACGTAGAATCCACGGTTGGATATGAGGACGAGTTGTCAACTTTCGTTGCAGTTGTAGCAGGAGACACTGCATCATTCCTATCACCAATATTAGGAACATTAGATTCAGACTGTAAGAAATCAAATAAGAAATCTAAATTGTGTTCTAATGACTTTGGATTTATATTTGTTTCTTTTCTTTGAAGTACTGGTCCTGAACTAACTTGTCCAGAAGCAACTTCATTTTATTTTTGAAATGTGTTAACATCCAACATGTCGTCGAATGTAACATTTATAATTTCCATAACACAGTTAGTTCTTTTATTTAACACCCTGTAGGCTTTTGACTCATGTGAATAACCTAGAAAAATTGCTTCATCAGCCTTAGCTTCGAATTTCCCTAGATTATCTTTTTCATTGAGTACAAAGCACCTATTACCAAATATATGAAGATATTTGATATTAGGTACAATGCCATTTGCTAATTCATATGGTGTTTTATTGAAACACTTATGGATGAAAGAACGATTCTGTGTGTAACACGCGGTGCTGATTGCTTCAGCCCAATAGGAAGGCGGGAGACCAGAATATGCAAGCATAGTACGAGCAGCCTCAACCAGAGTTTGGTTGCGTTGTTCCACCACTCCATTCTGTTGTGGAGTGTATGTTGCAGAAAATTGATGAGTGATCCCCACAAGGTCAAGGTAGTCAAACAAGCCTTTGTTCTTGAACTCAGTTCCATTATCCGTGCGAATGGAGGCAACACTGTGTTCATACTTGTTCTGCTGTTTTTTTATGAAGCTGATGATAGTAGGAGTTGCTTCATCTTTCGACCTTAAGAACTTGACCCAAGTATACCTAGAGTAATCATCGACGATGATTAGGATATACTTCTTCCCATTGCGTGTTTGGACTCTCATCGGACCGCATAGATCCATGTGTAGAAGCTCCATTATTTTCTTTGTACTGGAGACTTGCTTGACTTTGTGAGATGAACGTTTCATTTTCCCTTTTTCAATGTCTACACACAAATTTTCTTTGGTGAATTTTAACTTAGGCAGGCCTCTCACCAGTTCTCCAGTAACCAGTTTGTTGATATTGTGGAAGTTGAGATGTGAGAGTTTCCTGTGCCACTGCCAAGTTAAGTTCGATGAGGCTTTACTTAGTAGACAGACGGAGGTCTTCGTGTTGTAGTTGTTCAGATCAATTAAGTACAAGTTAGACTTTCATGTTCCCGCGAGAAGTACATCACCTGTTTCAGTTGTCACTGAACAAGAATTCTTTTTGAATGTAACCTCCAAATCTTTGTCACAGAACTGGACAATGCTAAACAGATTATGGCCCAATTCTTTCTACAAAAGAAACCTTTTTAGTCTTGATATTTTTCTTGATTATAACTACGCACCCCAGTATCGGTGCAACATTGTCATTCCCAAAACGAACCTTCCCGGAGTACTTGGGAACGAAGTTGTTGAGAAGACTCTTGTCACCGGTCATGTGCTTGTTGCAGCCTGTGTCCGGGTACCAGAGATTAGGTTCCTGCACACAGAAAAGAATGAAGATTTAGGTCCCCATGTTGAAATGGGTCCTTGTATGTTAGGTGCTACATTGGTGTCTACGACTTCTTGAAAAATACAATGTATTCTTTTTTGTGTGTTCCATTGACTATTTTGTTCTTCTTTGTTAAACTTTGAAGTTTTAATCCAGAATGGATCAGGAACAATTTTAGATTCAATGGGTAGAGGAATCTCTCCTCTTTCAAGAATTGGTGGACTGTCGAGGTCTTTGATGTCCACTACTTGAACCACATCTTTTCGTTGCCAGATTTGAATTATTTTGGGTTTTGCAACTGTTTGAGATTTGGATTCATTTTTGGTGGTAACAGGTTTGGATTTTATGATGGGTGATTTTGATTATTGTTGTTTGTTTGGTTTAGCTTTTGATCTTGATGTTTTTGAAGAATTTGATTTTGCCTTTTATGAGAGAAACTTGGTACGTAATGATTGAGATTTCCATGTTTTGGATTTAGTAGTATTCCAAGCCTTCAAAAACACTTTGTATCCTCCCTTTCTGTATGCTTCTAACTCTTGAATAGTGATTGGTCTATTTTCATAGTTCCAATAATTCATGAGTTTTAAAGCATGTTTAGTCACCCACTGATGAATGACTATTCCATGTGATGTAATAAAGGGGGCATTTATTTGATTCGATCCTTGTGGTCTCCACTTCTCACAAGCACTAATTCCCACCTGCTTTCGAAGCCTATCATATTCACACTTGTATTCACAATGTCCGTGCAAACACCATGACTTTTGCAAAAACATGTACTTGCTTTCATTTCAGTTGTGGAAAGTGAATTACAGTGATTAAAGAAAACCGAAATGTGTTGACACTTCTTGGAAAAATCAAAAGAAGGCTTAGAAAAATGGGTTTAAACTTTTCTCTGTTTTCATTGGTGCAAACACTCTTCTTCTTGTTTTGTTTTCTGCCTACATCTGAAACATTCAAAACGTGGTTAGGTGTGAATGGTTTTGATTTATTTTTTACAACTTTTGATGGTAACTTTGATTTGTACTTGGAAAAGTGTGTGAGATTGGCTTTGGTAATGGCATTTGGTTGCCTTTTGGTGGTTGCAATTGATTTATGATGTGACTTTCGAGTCCATGATTCTTCCACCTTTGTTTTCCCTTTTTCTTCTCTGGTATATTTTCGTGTTGGTTAGGAAGTAGATGGAGTGGAAGTGCATGTCAAGATTTTCTTCTGACAGTTACATGGAAGACTCTTTTCTAATTTATTTATTTCTCTTTCTAAATCATCAGTGATAATGGTTTGATAATAATAGGCTACAAGTATTTCGAGTTGCCTTCGTAATACCATATGTGGTATATATATTCGGGCTTCCAGAACTGCTTGCGGCTTTTTAAGATCATCAGGATAGGTGAAACCATTAGACTCATCTATCTTACTGAGCTTTTGAGGCTCAGATAAGATAGATTCATTTAATTCATGATAGTTAAAAGATATTTCAGATTTTAGTTTAGAGTTTCTTTTAAAATCTTCTTCCACAACCTCTTCTTCTCGTCCAAAAAATACCATTTTGTTTGTGATGCCAGCATTCATTAAGTTGAAATCATATAATTGTTTGGCTGTCACTTTCTCACTGATTCGTGGGTTTTCAAATCCAAGCCCATCATAGGTCCATTTTGAGAAATTTCATTCTTTGGATTTATTGAGAAAAATGGTTTGTTCTATTTGACCCCGTTTCATCAGTGTGTCTTCAAGCTCTTTGATTTTTGAGCACAATTCACCCTTCTCTTTGAGAATAAATTTTGCGTCATTTTCTGCGCTGATCTTTTCTGCTTTAAGGTCATGTAATTGGGTGCTCATGTTTGTAGTTAGCTCAATGAGTTCGTTTTCTTTTTCATGAGTCGGATAGCTCTTCTCATGTGGCTTCAGTTGGCGTGAATCATAAGCTATCACTTTGTCCTTCTGCATAAGGACACTTCCCAAACCTGCGTAAGAAGCATCACGATAAACAATAAAATCTTCTGACCCATTTGGCAGAGTCACAATTGGACCTTGACATAAGAGTTGCTTCAATGTCTGGAAGGCATTATCTTGTTCATCAGACCCCGAATAGGGAACATCCTTTCGTGTAAGCTTAGTCAGAGGACCTGCAATCTTAGAAAAATTCTGAATAATCGCCGATAATAACCGGCAAGTCCTAAGAAGCTACGAATCTCAGATGGGGTTTTGGGAATTCCCTAATTCATCACCTCCTCAACTTTGGCTGGATCAACCATTACACCATCCTTGCTTAACACATGCCCAAGGAAATGTATCTTTTCAAGCCAGAACTCGCATTTAGAGAATTTAGCATATAATTGTTCTCGCATCAGAGTGTCAAGAACTATGCGAAGATGTGCCTCGTGTTCTGCTTTAGATCTGGAATATATAAGAATGTCATCGATGAATACAATGACAAATTTGTCAAGAAAGGCACGACAGACCCGATTCATAAGATCCATAAATATTGCTGGAGCATTTGTCATTCCGAAAGGCATCACAAGAAACTCATAATGCCCATATCTCGTCCTGAAAGCCGTCTTTGGAATATCTTCATCGCGTACACGGACTTGATGATAACCAGAACGAAGATCTATCTTTGAAAAGCAAGTAGCACCCTGAAGTTGATCAAACATATCATCATTATGAGGAAGAGGGTACTTGTTCTTTACAGTTCGCTTATTCAGCTCCCTGTAGTCAATGCACATCCGCATCATCCCGTCTTTCTTTTTAACAAAGAAGACTGGAGCTCCCCAAGGCAAAGAGCTAGGACGAATGAAACCTCTATCAAGAAGTTCTTGTATCTGAGTCATCATCTCGCGGACCTCAGATGGTGCAAGACGATAAGGAGATCTTGCTACAGGCGTAGCACCTGGTACAAGATCTATCTGATATTCTACATCTCTTACCAGTGGTAAACCCGGTAATTCATCAGGGAAAACACCCGGGTATTCGGAAACTACCCGAATGTCATTTACAGCTTTCTTGTCCATGTGTGTATCAATAACATAAGCCAAATAGGACTCACATCCCTTGGCTACAAACTTGCGAGCTTTCATCAGGGAAATCAATGGAGTTTCAGAAGTTCTTCATTCACCACGAGCCACAGCATATGACCCGTCAGAGATAGGAATTTTAATAATAATTTTGGAGCATATAATCTCAGCATTTTGATTGCTGAGACAATCCATCCCGATTACTACATCAAACCCAGCAATCGGCATAACCAGAAAAGAAACAGGGAAACTAGTCCCGTCAATATCAATCAATGCGATAGGAACTCTATGAACAACAGAGACTATCCTACCACTAGCAACTTCAACGCTTAATGGATCAGTCAGTGTACAGATAGGCAGTTGCAGTTTAGCAAATAAGAATGTAGAGATGAAAGAATATGTTGCTCCTGAATCAAATAAAACACATGTAGGATAATTATTAATGAGAAAGGTGCTAGTGATCACATCACTTGCTGTCTTAGCCTCATCGGCAGTCATTTGGAATGCCCTGCCTGGTGCACGTGGTGCAACATTCTTCCCCCAACCCGAGGAAGACCACCAGCTCCTCCTGATCCAGTGTTGGGACCCAATCTACAGTCAACCGATCGATGTCCCGGCTTGAGGCATTTATATCACACATTATCTTTATACTTACAACTATCCGCTGTATGCCCCTTCTGCCCACACTTAGGACACCTTACAGTATCCTTAGTACAATGCCCAGTATGTCTAGATCAACACTGTGCACACCATAGATCATCAGAATGACTGTACCTTGAACCCCCTTGTTGCTGCTGGTGTTGCTGGCTGCCTCTGCCATGATCCTCCACCTATACCTTTCGAGCCCGAAGACTGTTCAAACTTCCTTTTGGAAGTTCCCCCTGCCTGTGATGCGTGATCACTCTCATACCGGTGTGCATAATCAAATGCTTTATCCAAAGTGGTGGCAAACCGGATAGATGACCGATACTCAGGTGGCAGAGCGAGTGCAAAGCGATTAATCTTTGCCTCCTTATCAGGTAAAGAACCCTGCACAAAACAGATCAACTTGGTATACCTGGTGATGAGCTCCTCAACTGCTCGATTGCCTTTAGATAAGGCTCTGAACTCGTTATCCACCGCTTCTACTGCTTGGGCTGAACAGTATTTAGCCCTCAAGATCCTCAGAAAATCCGTCCAGGTCATAGAATTAAGGACGGTAGTCGGGGTAGAAGCCATCACAGTATTATACCAGGAAACCGCGCGACCCCGAAGCATCTTCCTTGCATAAGCCACTTTCTTGGACTCTTCAGCTTCGCAAGTCTCAAATGCTAATTCTGTATCACGGATCCACCTCTCCGTGACTACGATATCCATGCTACCATCAAAGGTAGGTGGTGTACACATCATAAAGGCCTTCAGCCCATGGCTATTTTCTTCTCAGGAACTCGTTCCTCAGAGGCTTTGAGACGAGCCTCTAAGTCACTAATATAAGCTTCTCTATCATCACTTCCCGACATAATCAGTCTCTAAATTCTATTAGATCATTAAAGTCAGATATACTTAGTATACTTTTCCATACTTGATTAATCATGTTAATCAAATAAACCAATAATCAACAACAGTGTTAGTCATGTGAATCATATCAATCTCTCTCACACCGCAATACCTCAAGAGGAACACTCTAAATAATGGTCGAGCCTGAATTTGAGACTGAGTACTCTTTCAAATACCCAATTCACTCAAACTTAGGCTCTGATACCAGCTTGTAACACTGTGCTTTTGAGAACCAAATTTCTCTTTTTAAAATACAATTTAAGATTTCAAACTGTGTGGGTTTGACTATAAATAGAACAATCAAACCTGTCTTATAATTTAAAAATGCAGCAGAAGTAAAAACACGTGGCAAACTTTATAAACAGTCAAAATGATGCCACAAACAACAGTTGGTGTTACGGATACATAACCGGCTGACCATTATCTTAAACAAACATAAGCATAATTCAACAGAGTTTTAAACATAATAGAAGTGTTCCTCCCAAAGCATTTAAATTACCCGCAGGCTCCCGAAGCTCACTATGGATCACGTGCACATGTGGAGTGTAGCATCTGTTAGCTATAATAGCTAGTGAGTATCAAATAGCATGCAATAAATATAAGTACATCACATATCATCAATCATGCTCAGATAGTTCTATCCTATCATCTCGCGATGAATTGGCGTAGTTAGAAGGTAGCATATCTCGTAGGGGAGCTAACCCGGCTCAATGAACCAATCTGGGGTACCAGACACATCAACCGCGCCGGTGGGGGAGCTGTTAAGCGTCCACCGTTGCGTTTCAGAACCAAACGATTCTTCTGAGTAAAGCCCTAAGCTAAACCCACAGGGGACAAACCTTGTCCGCGGCAAACCTTGCCCAATAGGTAGGACAACTTGGTCTGGGACAAACCTTGCCCAATAGATCCGTACCGATCACAAACAAATAATCTGATTCAATCGAATCATCTGTCAGTGCACGCATATATTCAATTATCATCATAGCATACACCTAATCAAGTGCATACTACATTGTGTCAACATGGTAAATTCTAGCATCATCATACAATCCTACACTTAAACAAGTGCGTGTGCAAATCATGATAAACAATTCTGTAATCATTGTTAATATATGTTATAAGTATATTAATTGTTATGTCATTCGACACTCACCTGATAGGCTAGAATAAGCAAAGACCTTGCTTTGGCACTCACGGATTGTCAACTCGACCTATAATACCAATATCTACGCATCAATCACTTGAACACGCGAGGAACGTCTAGGATACTTGAAACAATACCCTAATGGTGTTATTTAACCATTTATTAACTAACTATAGCAGTCCAAGCAACAACACACAAATACATAGCACAAAACAGCATAGTAAGTTGTGTGCAGGGGCATCGCGCCGCGACACCCCTATGGGTTGCGCCGCGACCAGCCTGCAGTGCACAAACAGCTGGCTGTTTTGTGCACAACAATGCCATTTTTGCACATTTCAACTCCAAATCAATTTTAGTAAAATTCTAGTGTTTCATAAGACCATTTGACACTTATGGAGGCTTTCTAACACCAAAAACTCCTATCCAATTAATTCATACGAAAATCACAATTAAATGGACAAAGACGTGTGCATAATGGCCAAAACTTGGTGTAGACCAATTCCAACACTTGCAAAACACCATATACACCTAATATGATGTATTGAAGGTGTTGTAACTGACCAAAACCTTTAAACTCATTGTTTGGTATCATTTTCCACTTTCTTGCCTATTTATGGCCTATTTTCCACTATTTTAGCCAATTCAAGCAAAATTACCATTTCAATTCAAAACCAATGTTTAATCAATTCATACAAGTCATATGAACCTATTAGAACCCTAAAAAATCAGTTCTTGATGTGTAAAAATTGATTTAGCCCATTTTGGCCATTTTGACCCATTTAGGCTAAATATTGGATTTGTGCAAAAACACCACTTCTAATGCACCAATTGCGTTCTAATCAATTCTAACAAGTTATAGCATCAATTAGAATTATAAATTTCAGTTCTTGAAGGTGAAAATCAGTTTGACCCGTATTTGACCAATTTTGACCCATTTGAGCCAAAATTCAAAACTCATCAACACTACTTTAATTCATGGAATTGATTCCTATGTACTTATAAATGATATTAGAACCTATTTCAATCATCAATTTTAGTTCTTGATTGCAAAATCACAATAACCTATCAAAACCTAGAATTTCAAGAACATAATGAACACTAGCATGAACAAGGATGAATTGGAACTTACAATGATCAAAGGTAGATTAGGAACAACTTGTGGGACTGTTATGATCCTTATTTAACTGCTGGAACAAGAGTTTATGAGTTTTCTTCCAAAACCTAAAAATTCAAGAATGAAGAAAAAGCCATGGATATGGAACTTACAAGGTTAGAGAAGAAGAAGATGATGTTCTACAGCAGATTATAACTTGATTTGGCACTTGAATCCATCAAGAATTAGATTGGCACTTGAATCTTCAATGAATTCCTTCAAAGCCAAGAACACATGAGATAGGAACAAAGTCTTTGTTTGTGTAAATGGCTATACACGTGAATTAGCTGCCATGTGCCCACTTGTGGGTTATTATTATCCACAAGTGGGCATCTTGTTCCCCTTTTCAACTTACAACTTATCTATCGCTTAAACGTTTCAACTAACGAGGATATTTTTGGAATCCTCGTTTGAAACCGTTCGATATTTTATAATCTTTATCTATTTTTATTAATATTTTTAATAACCCATTTATTTATTGTTTTTCGTATTTTATATCATTCTCTAAAATATATATATTATTTAATTAAATTAAATAATTGACGTACCATATTCGAACATGTTTAGGCTCGTTTTGAGGATGTTACACCTTGGTGATGAATGACTTGGCCTTGATGACTCATCATATTCTTAGTCAGATAAGGCCACTTGTTTGAATTTTTGTGTTCGGAGGACTCGCGGGGGGATGGTTCTGAAGCAACTAAGGCTAAGGGATCAGCAGAGAGTCTGGGTGATGACTTTGAGACCTCATCTTGGTATTGCTGAAGGTCCTCAAAAATATTTTGATATGTGACAATTGTAAGGTTTCAGTTGATGTGTTTGTAAAGCTTAACATGCTCTTTCCATTCCGGTCCTAGATCACGAAGAAACACGCAATTGATATCTAAATCTGTCCTTTCAACCTTGTTCGTCCTGAGTTCATTCTGGAGCTTGTTCGTTATCCTTGGCAGTAAATTCGTGAAACATGTTCACCAATTGTGTTCTTTTTATATGTTCTCCTTGCTTAGTTCCTTGTAATTGACGTTTGATCTCATCCCAGATCTTTTTGGCTGTAGCTAAACTGACAAGCTTCATGTACATCTCAGATGATAAACCTTGTTTGAGATAATACTTAGCCAACCTATCAGCTTTCTTCCTTTCTTTTTCAGCAGTAGTTAACTCGTCATGAGTTTTCTCTCTCACCGTTCCAACAATTGGAGGGTTGTTTTCAGGTTATGCATCCATGATTCTGTAGAATTTCTTTTCTCCGTTGAGAATAGAATCGATCATCATCTCACCATATACATCATTGTGCTAGAAAATCCATGAACCTCCCTTTCCATACTATATAGTCACTGCGGAAGAGAACAGGGGTTTTGGAGTCTGTGCCAATGGCCAATATCTCGTTGGAACTTGACATTTTTGGTTTAATTACTTGAAAGTTTCAAAGTGATCGTTAACTTGGAAAAATTTGGTGATTGGGTTCGAAGATGGTTTCTTCGAATTGGAAGTGATGGTTCGAAGATGTGACTTTGAATTGATCAATGAAGTCGATGTGAATGTTCTTAGGAATTTGATGTGAATGTTCTTAGGAATTCGAAGTGAGATTAACCAAGGAATTAGAAGTCAACTTGAAGTGAACTTCGAATGGAACAGTAATGTTTGGTTTTCGAATGGAATAGTATTGTTTGGTCTTCGAATGGAAGTGTTTCAGAGTGTCTGAATTTGTTTTCGAAGTGAACTTCGAATGAAATAGTGGTATTCGAACTTCGAATGGATGTTTGCGAAGGTGTTTCGAGCAAATGAGTTTCGAATGCGAATTGTGGTAAGGTAAAGTGGTTTCGAATTGTATTTGGATTACTTTTCGAATGCAAAGTATTTGGAATGGACACGCTCGAAGTCAAAGAGTTTTGTTTTCGAAGTGGGTTGGTAACTTGATGAATGCGCTCGAAGTCAATGTGACGGAGTAACTTTTGAATTCGAAGTGCACTTGGGAACTTATATCAGCTCGAAGTTGTCTAGGATTTCGAACTTGGAATTTGTGATGTTGATTTCGAGCTCGAAGTGTTTAAGGCTCAAACTTCGAAGTGTACTTTCTTCGAATTGTGAGGATTTGATGCGCTCGAAGTCTATGTAACCAACAAATTCCGGATTTTACGGGATCTGATTTCAACTGCCTTGCTCGAAGTCTTCTTTGCAATGCTAAACACGCTCGAACTCAACAGTAAACACCAAAAACTTTGAAAAATTAATCCAACTCGATCAAAAACTTAGATCTAGACTGTTCTTCATCATCTTCAAATGTTCTTGACTGAAATTTCAATCCTTATCAAAAACAATGAAAAACCAATCGATTTTTATACCCTCTTGGTCGCAATTCCTCGTAGATCAAGAATATTCCAATTAATCGATCATTCCCATGAAATCAGATGAACTATTGAAGAAAAAACAGTAGATGTATTCCACGAAAAACTTCAAGAACTCATTCGATTTTGATCCAAATCAAAACATAAATGATTGTTTACGAATATAGAATCGATTTCGAGATGAATGGGATCAATTTCAATACGAAAAACACTCAAACCTTCATAGCTTCGATTTCTGAATAGTAACCTTCTTCGATGTTGCTTGTTTAATCAATGATTCACCCAATCAAGAGCCAACTTAGATCAAGTTAGGCTCTAATACCAATTGAAAGGTCAGATTTGGAATAATGAACCTTCAAGAATGGTGTAGAGAGATGATACTTGAGAGAGAATTACACGCACTTCACGTTAAATTGATATTGCATATATGAGCCAAACGTTACAAGAGTGGTGCCACGCCCAAGGACCTAATAGCCTATTTATAGGCTACGCCTACCACAAGGGCCTCATGGGCTTTTCTACATTTTCTAATATTAACAGTATCCAAATCTTAATTAATCGTGAACGAGTTCACGTTTACGAAAAACACACATTTTTGCTAATTTTGTCGTTTTACAAAGCCGGTGTTACAAGTAGGTATCAAAATTAGCAAAAATTTGCGTTTTTCATAAACGTAAACTTGTTCATGATTAAATAACATTTGGATACGCAGCAGAAATTTAAACCAAAAGGTTTTACATCAAATATTTACATTCAAAATACTGTATCATCTATTTGGTGTTACTCTAACATAACAACCGACCATAATATCATAATATTACAACATTATAAAAGTGTTCCATCCCAAAATAAACATCTAGCAGAAGGAAACCCCGCTCACCAGGACACCTAATCTGTATCAGCAAAAAGGGTCAACGTGGCACCATTAGCTATACACATAGCTAGTGAGTACAAACGAAACATAAGCATCAATAAAGCAAGTCATGTATCACATGAATAAGCAATTAATGCTATCCTATCACATTGCGGTATGCTAACAAGATTGGTATAAGTCATTTCTTGCAGGATAGCTAGTCCCGCTCAACAACATTAAACCGGGGGATCAGACACAACCATCCGCGCTGGTGGGGGAACATAAAGCAGTCCACCAAGCATGGTTTACGGAACCATAGGCTCCTTAGACAATTCAGCTACATCTGGCTGATTACCCCTCATGATATAAGGCACGACGGTTCTGCAGAACCTAAGATCCGGAATGTTACCTCAAATCAACTTTAAATCCCGAATCACCTGATCAAGGATCCTTGGGATCCAACTACAAAGTTGACCTTAACCATGCTTGAAGTTGTCCACGAACATTTAACATACACATAGTTTATCCAATCAGGATCATTCATTAAGCATGCATATTCATTCATTTCATCGAGGCGGATCCAATCTGGATCCTTAGCATGCATATCATCAATCTTTCATATAGTTGATACATCCAGGATCAGTATCATGTATATCATTCATCTTAACTAGGTGGCTCCAATTCTGGATTCCGCTGGCATGCACTTAACTTACATACAATAAGTACTTAACATGGCAAGACTTGTGTCTTTACTTCTAAACATACATGCAACATTAATGTCTTATACATATAATTCATTTAGCAAGCAAAATTCCCTCTACTAAGACTTATGAAAGTCGGTACTCACCTGAGTAGCTTAATTTTGGATTACTTTAACTCCGATTCAGCTAATTCGGCAAGTTCACCTAGAATCATTATTATTCACGTTAAGCGTTTACACATACGGGATTCTATTACTTAGAACCCTTACAAGATCCTACTTATTAAACTTACTTTTGAGATTACATTAGCTATCAGCAGGAACATGTAATGAAAACAAAGTTCTTGCTGAGGAGGCCTTGGTCGCGTCGCAACCGTCTAACCCGTCGCGTTGCGACGTGCAAAAGTCGGACCCTAAGAGTCGGATGACTCATGCATAGGTCGGACCAAGAGTCACGTGGACTAACCGACAGTCGAACCAACAAGTCGGATGGGTCATCCAACAGTCGGACCCAAAGGTGGGATGAACCGTCCGAAAGTCGGACCAAAATGTCGCATAGTTCAAACTCAACAGGGTCACGAGGCGATCCTTAATGGTCGCGCCACGATCTTGGTTTTTACAGTTTATCATCTTTTTTAGCTTGTTATTCAACCAAATTTTTCTTAAGTATTTCAAAACTCAGAACTTCAAACTTGTTATTCTTACTTTTAAAACACTTTAGAACATCATATATCATCCATATAAACTTCACAAACTCATCAAATCCAAATAAGAACACCAAACATGCAAAACCCATTTCCAAAGTGAGCTTTATATGTTCTTCCATGGTTTCTTGCATGAATTTGAGTTTTAGCCATGATTTAAGCACAAAACGAACATCAAATATGCTTAGACTCTATAACAAACACATGCTTACCTTCTTTGGATTCAAAGATCCACAAATCTCTATACTCTTCTTCTTCAAAGACTCACGAGAGAAGAGAGCAAGTGTGTGTTTTGCTATATCAACTTTGACTAACATAGTCAACACTTAACACATACATATCTATATATAGTCTTATCCAGAGGCAAACCACCTCTGGATTTTCATTTTTTAATATCTTTTTTTAACTTATTTTCTTATTCTTTTAATATATATACATATATACATATATATTTACTTCATTTTATTAAGTAATACACACACACACACACATATATATATACATATTTCATTAAACACAATTTCATTTAAGCAATTAATACATACATATATATATATATATATATACAACTTGGACTATTCACATAATCTACTAGCTTACGTACATTTACAAATGATTTACAACTAGGCCCAAAACGAAGATGTTACAAATCTACCCCCTTAAGAGGATTCCGTCCTCAGAATCCGCTCAGTGATAAACAGGTGAGGGTATCTTGTCTTCATCTCGTCCTCGACTTCCCACGTCAGGTTGGACCTAAGTTGTGCTTCCATTTAACAAGAACCAGCTTGATCATCTTCTTTCGCAGCTTCTTGACCTTCGTGTCAAGAATTTCGACAGGTTCTTCTACGAGTCGTTTAGAAGAGTCAACCCTGAGTTCTTGCAATGGGAGAATCTGATCATCTTCAACGTTGCACTTGTGTAAGTAACATACGTTAAAGGTATCATGGATTCCAGCTAGCTCAGGCGGCAGCTCAAGAGTTACCGTCTGATCATTGACTTTGCGAATGAGTTTGAATGGGCCTATGAAACGTGGACTTAGCTTCCCCTTGCGCCCAAAACGAATGACGCCTTTCCAAGGAGAAACCTTCAAGAATACATGATCACCAACATCAAATGTAGCGGGACGACGTTTGGGATCCGCATACATCTTTTGTCGGTCTCGGGCTGCTTTCAGTTTTTCTAAAGCCACATTTACTTTATCAGACGTGATCTAAACAATCTCAGGTCCAGCAAACTGCTTCTCCTCAGGCTCCAACTAGAAAGTTGGAGTACAACAACGTCTTCCATATAGCATCTCGTATGGTGGCATTCCAATACTGGAATGATATGAATTATTATAAGCAAATTCAATCAATGGGAGATGAGAATCCCATGAACCACCAAACTCAAGTACACACGCACGAAGCATATCTTCCAACGTTTGGATCGTTCATTCTGATTGGCCTTCAGTCTGCGGGTGATAGGCAGTGCTCAGATGAATACGAGTGCCTAGCTCACGTTGCAAACTTTGCCTGAAATTAGAAACAAATTGAGAGTCACGATCAGAAACTATCATACAAGAAAGACCGTGACGTGATACAATCTTAACAATATAAAGCTGAGCCAAACGAGTCAATGAAGCAGACTCATTGGTTGCTAAGAACTGAGCACTTTTAGTTAATCGGTCAACAAAGACCCATATCATATCATGCCCTCTAAACGTCTTAGGCAGATTTGTCACGAAATCCATCGTGATATGATCCCACTTTCACTTCCTCTGAACGTCTTTGGTGTTCCGTTTTGACTTGCGCACATATTTGACATCTCTCCACAAATGAAGCGATGTCCTTCTTAAGAGTTGGCCACCAATACAACCTCTTCAGGTAATAGTAATCTTGGTGATTCCCGGATGGATAGACAACTTGGACTTGTGGGCTTCTTGCAAAATCAGCTCACGATTACCTCCAACAAGAGGTACCCAAATCCTGGATTGAAAAGTCTTCAACCCACGATTATCTTCACCTAGCTGGTCTTTCAACTTCTTCATCGTTTCAGCTTTCAGATTATCTTCTTGCAAAGCTAACTGTTGGGCTTCATTTAGCTTTGCAATCAAATCTGATATCACAGTGATCTTCATAAACTTTGCTTCTGGTGATGGTTCTTTACGGCTCAAAGCATCCGCTACAACATTGGCTTTACCAGGGTGGTAACGGATTTCACAATTGTAGTCTTTGTTGGGGAGATAATCACTTTACCCTAATAATCAACTCTGCCTATCCTAAAACATAGAATTTGATGATAACCAAACTCTACATTCAGTATGACTTAGAAAGAATTCAAACATGTGTTGTTTGAATCAGATTATGTAAAAATATGCTAAGTATGGAACCATCAGCTGAGCATCAGATCCTACTCAATGTGTTAGTCCTTTATTTGTATATATTCCATTCCTGAATAAGCTTTTGAAGAAAGCGACAGAAGGTGTGATATCTTATTCTTTTGAAAACTGTTCTGACGCGTCATCTAAAGAAAGAAGCCCGAAGTTCATTTGAAGATTAGTTCTGAAGTGAACGTCAACTGAAGTGAGTCTTCAGTCATCAAATGGTCTTCTGCACCGAAGATACATATGACAACCAGAATCTTCCTGTTATGTAAAGTGCACGATCTACGCATTCTGAATGAGCTCGAAACGGCAATCTTGTTTTCTGTTCCTAATTATGTGTAAAGCGGTACACGTGTAAATAAATTAGATGTTCAGGATTAGTTTACTTAGCCTATAAATACCTGCTCGTTAAACGAGAAAAGGTTAAGCGTTTGTTCGCTAATTTGCATTCAAGTTTGTTCTTGATTTAGTTTGTACTCGGTGCTCAAGTTTGTTCTTGTGCACTCTTTGAAGTTTGGTTATTAATATAATCCTACTTTGAAAACTTTCGTGTGTTCGTTGCTTTGAAACTATTTCTGCACTTTGATATTATTCATTGTTAGTTTTATACTTATTCGGGGAAAACAATTGATATCAGAGCAAGTTCTAATTTTATCTATAAATTAGTGATCTGTTCAACATGTCGAAGTTTGATTACATCGATAATGGCTCGTCTGCCAAACCACCAAAGTTTTCTATCGAACATTTTTCTAGTTGGAAAAACAGAATGCTATTTTATTTATAAAATCTTGATTGCAACTCTCTTGTTATTTTGGAGGAAGGTCCTTATATTCCTCAAACCATCTCCATGGAGACTGGTTCTGCTGAAACCTTCATTCCCTCTCGTCCGAAACCAAGATCTCAATGGACAGAGGAGGAGAAGAAGCTAGTTGGTCTAGATTCTAAGATACGAAACAGTATTGTTATTGCTTTACCTAATGAAATATTTCGTACTTTTTGTAATCTGAAGACAACTAAGGATATGTGGGAGAGCATATGCATATCGTTCGAATGAACTTTTGAAGTTCGTGAGAACAAGAAGACCAACATCATACGCAAGTATGAAAGCTTCTGTGCAAAAGATTCAGAGTCTCTCACTGAGGTCTAAACCAGATTTACAAGTCTACTGAACGACATGACTGAAGTTGGAGTTGTTAGAGAGCAATTCCAAATACTAAATAGATTTCTGGATTCCCTCCGTCTGAATGGGATACCATGTGCATGATCCTGAGAACCAACAACATGCTGAGGGACATGAACATGCATAAGCTATATGAAATCCTGCTGAATGATGAACAAAACCGCATTCAGAAAACTGATTTGAAGAAGGCCTTCAAGAAAACTCCGGCCCTCGTTGCTAAAAATCCTCAAAGAGTCAAATACAAGCAAACTGAAGACTCTGATTCTGAAGATGAGCCTCAGATGAATAGTGCTGAGGAGGAAGAAAGATCTGATGATGAAGGTACCGAAAAAGCTTTCATCATGAAGAATTATAAAAAGTTTCAGAAGTTTAAATCTGATGGGAAAAGAAGATTTGATAAGAAGTTCTCATCAGAGAAAAAGGGCTCATCTGAAGGGTCCAAGAATGAGTGCTTCAAATGTGGGAAGCCTGGTCATTATGCAACTGACTGTTTTGTGAAGGAAACCTCCTCAAATCCTAAGAAAGGGTTTCCATCAAAGGCTGAAAAATACAAGGCTAAATATAAGGCCCTGAAAGCATCAAATGAAAGGAAGAAAGAAAAGGCAATGATTGTTGATAACCTTAACTGGACTGATTCTGAAACATCTTCAGATGAGGAAGAAGAAAATTAAGTGAGAGGAAAGTGTCTGGTGGCTGAAGAAATCCTCAGAACTGCACATCCTGAAATGTGCTTAATGGCCACTAAAAGCAAGTTCAGCAAGGATCTGGCTGAGGTTGAAAAGTTCAGCCTCAGCAAAAGGATGGAATCCCACCATGATGTACAAGGTATCTAATTTCAAAAATTATTCAATGAATGAGAAGGATGATATGTTTGCTTATTTGTGTTCTGATCTGACAATTGCGCATAACAATCAAAACAAATCTAAACAAACTATCACCAAGCTCACCTCTGAAATAAATGTCATTGAAAAAGAAAATAAACAATTTCTTCAAGAGTCTTATGCCTTAACGAATCATCTTGAATTTTTAACAAATGAACTCAAAAATGTGAAAATAGATTTGCAAGACTCTAACGAAAAAGTGAAAGATCGTCAGTCGATTATTGATCTTTGGTTGAGTCCTAATAAACTGGCATTTGAGAGTATAAATCATCAGATGGTGATTCAAAGAGAATGAGTAGGCATTGGACACATTAAACAAGCCGCTGATTTCAGCAAAAAGTGTAAAAATGTCGATGAAATGATTTTTAATGACATAAGCATTAATGATGTTGGAAATCAAAATCTCCTTAAAAAGAGATTCACCAAATCTGAAGCTTTAAATCCAAGTTTTTCTGAAAGAACAAATTCTGAAATTAGAAATCTTCAACTTCCTACTGAGTACGATACTCCTGCCCACAAAACTACTGAACCAATCCCTGAAATTTCTATAACACCAAGTCCTACTGAAACCCAACCTGAAGTTGTGTCTGTAACCACAACTGAAACCCAACCTAAAGTTGTATCTAAGCCATGGACTGAAACCCTCAACGAGTCTTCGTCTGAAGTTGGTGAAGTATCTTCTGATATCAAAATGGCTGAGTTATCCAACTCTAGCTTTCTTCCTGAAGCCAGTGTCTTCTATGACATTATCATCCCTATGATCTCGTCAAATGAAGAATCATCAGTTGAAACCTTACAATCCACAGCTGAAAATTCAAAAGCCTCCAAAACCAAAAACAGTGAGAAAACATTTGCTATGCCCGTATCCAAACTCAAAGAAGTTAAGCATTCTCTTTTCAAAATTTTAAAGTTAATTGGTGAAAAAGAGAAAAAGATTAAAAGAGTTACAGCAAAGAATTCTAAATCCACTCGAAAGTGCTATAAATGTGGAGTAAGAGGTCATGAAGCGACTTCTTGTTCTAATGAAGGCAAAGTTCCTTGTTGCCCTTCTAAGTAGTGTATTTTGGAGCCCAGTAAAGTTTGGGCTCTTCAAATGAACTAACTTTTAAACTGTCTGTGTAGGGCGATTAGCATGATAACATTTGGTACCTTGATAGTGGATGCTCAAGGCATATGACCGGATGTAACTCCCTACTGAATGGGGTTCAAGCAGCTAATGGCCCAAAGGTTACATTTGGTGGAGGAAAATGTGGCAAAACTGATGGTTATGATTATCTCAACCAAGGTTCAGTCAACATTAAGAATGTTGCTTATGTAACAGGACATGAACACAACCTGATCAGCATCAGCTAGTTGTGTGATGCATATTATGAAGTGCATTTCAAGAAGACCAGAGGTTCAATCTTCAACAAGAAAGGCAAAGAAGTCTTACAAGCAAAAAGGCAGGGTAACATCTACGTTGTTAATTTCAACTCTGCCACCTCTGAAAAAGAAGCTTGTTTCTTTTAAGAAGCTGATTCCAAAGTTAACTGGTTATGGCACAAAAGATTATCCCATCTCAACTTCAAAAATATTAGCAAACTCTCTAAGCTTCAGCTTACTAGAGGTCTACTGTCAGTTCGGTTTCAGAAAGACAAGCTGTGTCATGCATGTGAGAAGGGAAAGCAAAAGAAGTCTGTCTTCAAATTCAAACATTGTAACCAAGTTAACTCCGCCTTTCACTTACTTCATATGGATCTCTTTGGTTCTGTCAGTTCCCCTAGTATGGGAGGCAAGAAGTATACCCTGGTTGTAGTTGTTGAATACACCAGGTTCACATGGGTATTCTTTTTGCGCAACAAAGGTGATACTGCTGAAGTTCTGATGAGCTTTATTCGTCGTGTTCAAAGACAGTTTGACACACAAGTTAAATAGCTTCGCAGTGATCATGGAACAGAGTTTAGGAACTCTACTCTTCAAGATTTTTGTAATGAAAATGGCATCATCCAAAACTTCTCAGCCCCATATACCCCTCAGCAAAATGAGGTTGTTGAACGAAGAAATAAGACCTTGATAGAAGCAGCCCGAACTATGCTAGCTGAAGCATCTCTGAAAGGACATTTCTGGGCTGAAGCTGTTAATGCTGCTTGCTACACTCAGAACAGGTCTATCATTGTCAAGCGCCACCGCAAAACTCCCTACGAGTTACTTTATCTGAAGTCACCCAATGTCGGATACTTCAAAGTTTTTGGAAGCACATGTTTCATCCTGAACACCAAGGATCAGAAAAGAAAATTTGATCCAAAAGGGGAACAAGGAGTGTTTCTAGGCTATTCTAACATTTCTAAAGCTTATCGTATTTTTCTTCCCAAGAAAAACTCTGTGGTTGAAACAATGAATGTCACCTTTGATGAATTCAATGGAGAGTCAACCTCAAATCATACTGATCAAATTGTCTTTGATGAATTTGATGCTCTTCTACAAGAGTCATTCAATGATGACTTGAATGACTACTCTCAGGAGATAAACACTGACGATAATGTTGTTTCTATTAATGTGAATCAGGTAATTAAAGATCTTCTGGAAACAAATGACTCCTCTGCTCATGAGCGACAGGAGCAACCACAAAGGGTCACGAAATGGACTCGAGCTCGTCCTATCACAAATGTGATCGGTAATCCAAATACTGGTGTGCAAACCCGAAATTCGATTACATTTGCATTCTGCATTTTCTCTGAATTTATATCACAGGTCAAACCAAAGAAAGTCGATGAAGCTCTGAAGGACCCAAACTGGGTGGTCGCTATGCAAGACGAGCTTAATGAATTTGAAAGGAACAAGGTTTGGAAGCTGATTGCCCCACCTGAAGACAAGTCTATTATTGGCACAAAATGGGTCTTCAGAAACAAACGTGATGAAACTGGGTCAGTTGTGCGTAACAAGGCCAGATTAGTTGCAAAGGGCTACTGTCAAGAGGAAGGGATAGATTATGATGAAACGTTTGCTCCAGTTGCTCGTCTGGAGGCAATACGTATGTTTCTAGCCTTTGCAGCATTCAAGGGATTCAAGGTCTTTCAGATGGATGTTAAAAGAGCCTTTCTGAATGGAGAACTTCAAGAAGAAGTATTTGTTCAACAACCTCCTGGATTCGAAAGTCCCAAGTTTCCACACAATGTGTATAAGCTCGACAAAGCTCTTTATGGACTGAAGCAAGCTCCGCGTGCCTGGTATGATACTTTGTCCACTGATCTTCTGAAGAATGGATTTCAGAGAGGGAACATCGATAAAACTCTATTTCAGTGTAGAGAAAAAGGTGAACTAATTCTAGTTCAAATTTATGTTGATGATATTATATTTGGTTCTACTGACAATCGTTTATGCAAGAAATTTGAGAAGATCATGTCAGAAAAATTCAAGATGAGCATGATGGGAGAACTGAATTTCTTCCTTGGGCTTCAGATTAAGCAATCTGACCAAGGTATCTTCATTAATCAAGGGAAATATGTTAATGACTTACTCAAGAAATTCAACTTTTCAGACTCTTCCCTGATGAAGACTCCTATTGCTCCAAAAACCAAGCTCACAGCTGATCCGAATGGGAAAGCAGTTGATCTTCCTACATTCAGAGGGATGATCGAATCCTTACTATATCTAACGGCCAGTCGTCCTGATATAATGTTCTCCACATGCCTATGTGCAAGGTTTCAGGCGAACCCAAAGGAATCACATCTGACAGCTGTCAGACGAATTTTCAGATACCTGAAAGGTACACCTGAACTTGGGCTATGGTACTCTAGAGACTCCGGCTTTGAATTAAATGGATTTTCAGATTCAGACTATGCCGGATGTCAGATTGACAGGAAGAGTACTACAGGTGGGTGTCAGCTACTAGGTGGAAAACTAGTAAGTTGGCAAAGCAAAAAGCAGAACTCAATTTCTCTATCCACCGCTGAAGCTGAATACATTTCAGCTGGGAGTTGTTGCGCACAAGTCTTATGGATGCAACTTCAGCTCGCTGACTATGACATCTCCTTTCAACGCACTCCTATCTATTGTGATAACACAAGTGCTATTGCAGTCTCCAATAATCCAGTGCTCCATTCTCGTACAAAGCACATTGATGTACGCCATCATTTTATTCGAGATCACATAGCAAAGAATGAAATTGAGCTTCGTTTCATCTCCACTAAACATCAGCTAGCTGACATCTTCACGAAAGCCCTAGATGAACACCGGTTCAATCAACTAGTTGCAGAATTAGGAATGCTAAATCCTTTAGCAGCATAGCTATTTCAGGTAAGTTTGATTGTTACTGTTCATTCTTTCTTGTCACATTTAATGCCAGTCACCCTAATAGCTAAGCTTGAATAATTACTTTTACCCTGCCTCTCACTGACTGTCAAATGATCTCTGAAGCATAATCATGAGTAATTTTCTTTATAAACATCCAAAGATTTTCTTTCCTTTTTCATCGTCTGCAAAACTAGAAACAAGTCCCAGAAAATCTTTTCCTTTCTTGAAAATTCATGGAGTTCACTATCACTTTCGTTTTCTTCCAGGTGTGCTACGTGATCACTGTTCGCATTCCGGATGAAGGGATTGGGATAGAAGTCTCATCTCAAATATTTGTGTTATCTTAAACATGAATGTAATTTTCTTTTGGCAGTCTATGTAAATCGTGATTAACATCATGTAATCATCTTTTGTTAATATATAGAATTAGTAATTTCCAAGCTTAACTATTATTCTTGTTGGCATTGTGTTCTTCCTTTTATTTCCTTCCATCTACTTTATTTTTATTGAGATTAAAATTTCAAATGCAAAGTTTGGATATTTTTTTCCCTTTACATTGTGACATTTTATCTCCATGCTAATGGTTTGTTGATGAAGTTTAGCTATTTCCAAGATAACACTGGGTAAATTGGTTTACCCAATAACTGTTTGCCATCACAAAAGTTATCCTTGCGTATTTTCCGGTATCACACGCTCGTTTTCACCCTAGATTTACTCAACCGCCAAGATTGATTCAGTTTTAAACCCTTTAAAACCCCCATATCGCCCTTTCAAGTTCTTCACCTGCAAATCATCTTCTCCAACGATTTCTCTTGTTCAAAGGCAAAAACAACTCTTGTGCTTGATTCCATGGCCCCCAAAATTGCTTCTGCGAAGGTAACTCTTCCAACTGATGTCGTCCCCAAAATCTCACTGGATTCAATCTGTTTCAAAGACAACAACTTCGTTGCTGACTTAACCATTCCTCCTTCCACCTCACCACTTCACCAAATCATGACCTACCTTCGTAACTGCCCGTTGAGTTTTGCTCTCACCGCAAAGGTTCCGATGTTTGAAGAACACCTCTGTGAGTTCTGGATGATCGCTGAAGTCATTAAACCCAAAACCTCCGGCCAAAGAATTCACTTCAGTATGCTCTCTGGTAGCAAGTTCACTGAAATCACCACGAAATTTCTTGCATCTGTTCTTCATCTTCCATGACGGGAACTAACCTCATCCACTGCCAACGCTAAAGAGTTGCTCTTCTCCTTCTTTTAATATGATGATGAGCACAAAGTCAAAGGAAACTCTGTGGTTCGCACTCGTCTTCCAAAGGAGTGGAACTGTCTGATTGCTCATCTGAACTTCTGTATGACAAGCAAAACCGATGGTCTTGACCAAGTCAATGAAGCCGTTCTGAAAATGGCCTATGCCATTATCCATGGTCATAACATTGACTACGCTGAACTCATCATGGAAAGTCTTGTGGTCTCACTGACGGCCCACACAGGGTCTCAACACATTCCTTTTCCTAGGTTTGTGTCATTGGTTATTTACTCCCTGCTATCCTCTGAAGTATACAACTCTGCTTCAGTTCTGCTTCCATCTCCCTCACTACTGGGTTTAGTATGGACAGGTTCCTCGTCTGCCTTCAACCCAGCCTTGACTGCACCAATGCTTGCACTAGTCTCGCTGAAGCCCTCTCATGTCATTCCACTACCATATTTAGGTTTATCAACTGAAGCTGCACCTTCTAAACCCCAACCCCAAGTGCTTCAGTCCTCTCCATCGAAAAAAAAGAAAAGGAAGCTGATATCCACTTCGACTAAGCCATCCACCAAACCTTTAGCCGTACTTAAATCCACCACCACTAAACAAATAACCACCGCTCAACCGCTCAAATCACTCTCAACCACCAAACGCCACAAACCCAACGTTACCTCCAGTCCCATCATCTCTCACTATGCTTCAAGTGAGGATTCCCCTGATGATACCCCGTTGATGCTTCGCAAAACTCGGCTTCACTCCTCAAAATCCGCAGAAGCTGTTCAGGTACGCTCTTCTTTACATAAATTTTCTAAACCTAGTCTGACTGATGAAGAGACAGCTCAAAACCAAGCTGTTCCTGAATTCCCACTTCTACTTCCACATGTTCAGGACACTAACAAACACCAGTCAGCCGAGACTTCCTCCATCCCCACCAATGAGTTTGCTAGCACACCAACTACCACTCAGGTACCACCAGAACAGGGAACTCCTATTCCTGCTTCTACTGAACTTCCCCCTCTATCCCTTAATGTATCAGTAAACCCAACTGGTCATATGGATATCGACCAAGCACATGATGTGTCAGCATCCAAACCGGCTGACTCTGATGCTCAGCCCAACACCAATGATGAAACTACAATTCCCCAGTTTCGGAGGTCCAACTAGTCGATGACTCTTCAGTTCACGCTGAAGATGAAACTGCACCCAAATCCCTTGATGTGTCGCAAAACCTAATTGACACTATGGATTCTACTAGGGCAGATGATTTATCAGTTTCACACCAAACTAAGAGTGATGCCCCACCTTCCATAATCAATGAAACTGAAGTTCAACCTCCTTCAGTCGAGATTCCTCATGCTAATGAAGACACAGTCTTAAACCCGACTGTAACTGAAGCAAATGTGCCCCAGGCCCTTGATGTATCAGTCACTTCTACTGATGCTACGGCCTCCCCATATATACTAAACAACTTGTTTGATATCCGTTCTCCTGATACCACTGTCAATCCTTTTGATGACAGTGATGCCTTTGATTTTCTTCAATCCCCCAAGTCTGTACATTCTCAACCTTCTGAGCCTTCCATAGACATTGCTTCCTCATTGGAAAGTCTATCTGAAATCGTCCTCTCTGTTTCTAATTCAATTAAGATAAACACCTTTCAGGGACATTGTGTCGCCAATAATCAAGCCAAGCTTGAAACTGAGCTCCGCTCTCTTGTTGATTCCATCAAAACTCAGTTCACCACCCTCACCCAAACCATTGATTGTAAAAATCTGATACTTCATGGGATGTTCAAAACCCTTCAGAATCTTGTAAAAACAATAGCTGATTCTACCACTCTTGAATTTTAAACTCAACACCTAACTCTCTACTCTCTCCACGTCTATAAATTCTCTATCATCCAAGGTTGACAACATTCATGCTGTCAATCTTTCTGAAGCCGCAACTTATCAGTTGCAAGAATTGTTTGCTCCCTCCTTCTCTGGACTCTCCAAAGAGATTTTGGCCATGTCCCGGTCGGTAGAAGCTTCAGGAATCTCTATAGCTGAAGAAAGTATTCACGTGTTGAATACTTACAAAGATTAGAAGAGGAAGTGGCTCACCTCAAAGCCGCTGAAGAAAACAAGAATAATGCCTTGATCGACTTCGAGGCTAGGTTAGCGAAAGCCGAAGAAGCTAAGGCACTTGCTGAGGGGGAGCTCAAAAGTCTCCTTGATCAAAGAAAGGCTAAAGCTGAACTTTTCAGTTCAGAGCTAGATGGAGCTGAATGTCAGCAAATTATAACTAAAGCTAAAGCCTCTCAGATTCCTAATGAATCAACTGCTCCTTCATCCAGTGGTCAGC
Organism: Dittrichia graveolens; assembly: GCA_038502395.1. Taxonomy (NCBI): domain Eukaryota; kingdom Viridiplantae; phylum Streptophyta; class Magnoliopsida; order Asterales; family Asteraceae; genus Dittrichia; species Dittrichia graveolens. The sequence continues at coordinate 32,830,652 of JARJIL010000003.1, read as the reverse complement.
TAAGCCAGTCTGATAAAGGTAAAGGGAAAATGGTGATAACTGCTCCGGATGATCAGATGAGTAAGGGTATATATGATTTCACTGACTCAGATGACGAAAATCCAAGAGACAAAGAATTGAAAGTTGTTGATGAACTTGGCAGATTAGCAACAGAGAAATTGGCACTCGAAGAACTTGCTGCAAACAAAATTGATCTGTCTCCCTTCGATCATCAAAAACAAATTCAGGAGGATATTGAAGCTGAAAAAGCTTTAAAAGAGGAGAAGAAAAAGATCATGGAGGAAAAGCAAAAAAAGTGGTTAAGCTCTCGGCATCAGAGAAGGCATCCATATAAAATCACGGGAATAAAGCTAAAGAAAGTTAACAATGAAATTTTGCTGCATGTTCAGCGCAGAAATCTTCCTCTCTTCAGTGTACAATCTGTCAAGAATGTCCAACTCAATTATGCTGTTTCTGAATGGAATGAAATAATTGCTTGTTTGTCAAAACGCAAGCAAACTGATGTTGTTGAGTTCATTCAACGAGAAATCACCAAACTAATTGAATATTATGAAGAGGAAGTGAAAAAGAGGGGATCTGGTGCGATAGTTGTGTCACAGAAGGATAAACCCACTCGAACTGAAAAGTTAAAATTTCAGAGAAGGAGGCTCACTCACAAGAAATCTCAGCAACAAATCTTGTAGCTGATATCTATTGGAGAGCTTCCAAATTGCAAAGGTTTTGACACTACTTTGCCTCCTGGTGTCATTCCTAAAGTGGGTAAAGTTCTCTCAAATCCAAGAGGATTTTATTTTCTTGATGCATATGACAAGATTCGATTTCAGAAAGTTTCAGATTTCGCCAAGGCTGACTGGCTTCATCTAAGATCTCTCCGATATTTCATAGACAATAAAAATCCGGAAGTCAAAGACATTCTGGTTGAATACTTGAAGCAAATGAAGCTCAAAACTCCAAAGGAACTCACTCCTAAAGAGTTCAAACCAGATATTTAGAATAGTAATTCTTTATTATTTATTCTTTCTATTCTTTATTTTATTTTGTAAATAGTCATTGGTTATAAGCAAATAGGGGGAGATTGTTAGTCCTTTATTTGTATATATTCCATTCCTGAAGAAGCTTTCGAAGAAAGCGACTGAAAGTGTAATATCTTATTCTTTTGTAAACTGTTCTGACGCGTTATCTGAAGAAAGAAGCCCGAAGTTCACCTGAAGATTAGTTCTGTAGTGAACGTCAGCTGAAGTGAGTCTTCAGTCATTAAAGGGTCCTCTGAACCGAAGATACATCTGACAACCAGAATCTTCCTGTTATGTAAAGTGCACGATTTGCGCATTCTGAAGGAGCTCGGAACGGCAATCTTGTTTTCTGTTCCTAATTATGTGTAAAGCGGTACACGTGTAAATAAATTAGATGGTCAGGATTAGTTTACTTAGCCTATAAATACCTGCTCGTTAAACGAGAAAAGGTTAAGCGTTTGTTCGCTAATTTGCATTCAAGTTTGTTTTTGATTTAGTTTGTACTCGGTGCTCAAGTTTGTTCTTGTGCACTCTTTGAAGTTTGGTTATTAATATAATCCTACTTTGAAAACTTTAGTGTGTTCGTTGCTTTAAAACTATTTCCGCACTTTGATATTATTCATTGTTAGTTTTATACTTATTCAGGAAAAACACAATGTATCAGCCAAGAGATATCAGCCAAGGAGCATCAGATGAAGAAAACAAGTAAAGAAGACCATCAGCTAAGGAAAATAAACCATCAGCTGAGTGAAGAAAGTTGATCAGCTGCGTGCCTACACCATCAGCTGAGCAAGGACTTTGCTCAACTACTCCATCAGCTGAGTGAACAAATGGATCAGCTGAGGCCCAGAGCATCAGCTAAGTTAGTCTTCTCTTACACAAGTCATCTCTACACATAATCTGATGTATTTAAATGATTAGATGAGCATTCTTGATCAACTAATCATACAAATATATGAGCTTATGCCTTCCTAAGTTTACTATTGATCAACTGAGCATCTATACGATCAGCTGAGAAATATATATCAACTGAGTCCTACCAAAAAGTGATCAACTGATATGTTTTGTCAACTGAGTAGTGAAATTCAGAGTTCCTAGTACAATCTGTTAGCTGAGTCATGCAAAATGTCAAATCTGCACTATCTTTTCAGATTGTAAGTCATATGTAAAAGGCAAAACATGTGTTGTTCTATTATGCTTTGGATCTTTGTTTGTAAAAGTAAAATGAACTTTTTGGATCAAGTATGAGACAAAAAGGTTTGATCTTATCCTCTGGAAAAGGATAATGATACCTCAAACAGACGAAGATCTTGATGATTTGTTCAACAACTAAGTATGGCTGGCAATCCCGTACTTGGTAAAGTCAAATCAAACAGAAGCATGGTGTTGATTAAAGTACAAGCATGGAAAGGGAAAGAAACTTCTACACGACAGTAGATGTGGGTTTTAATATTTTATATTGTGAGTGGGTTGCATGTTTGTAGAGAAGTACAATTACTTTTATCAAACAGTTGATTAAAGTAACTTTACTTTTCACCCACTACCTTTACAATTAAAATATTATATTTCCAAATCCTCTTTGTCTCCTACCTTCATGCAACCTGATTCACCAAGATTTCTATAGATACTCATGAATGGTGGACATGCAAAACACAACACAGTGAAGTCTCTACTCCACAGAAAGAAAATCTCATCAGTTGAGAAATTCATAGAGTTTAAGCATTGTGTAGAACAAACTTGTTCATGTGTTGAACACTCTATATACATTAGTTGTTTTAGAGTTAGCTTGTCTATGTGTTAGACAAATAGATTTCCACCTTTTATTGTACTTAGAATTTCCGCTTCTAGTACATGTAATTCTTGATTCAATATCACAAAGAATTATATAAAAATATATCGGTGTGTCTTTAAATTTTTAAAAGCTAAAGTTTGTATTCAACCCCTCCCCTTCTACAAACATTTGTTGTTGCGTACTCAATCCGGGACTAACAACTGGTATCAGAGCAGGTTAGATAATCAATATCTAGATCTGTTTTGCTTACTCTACAACTGCTTCTACCCCTCTCAAAATGGCCTCATCAGCAAACAACATGAATATCTCGAACACTGGGTCTTTAACAAGATGTCCCATGTTTGATACAGAAAATTTCTCCATGTGGAAAAGTAGAGCACTTCTTTTCTTTTCCACCCTTGATATCCAAATGCTTGAAATAGTCACTGATGGTCCTTATGTTCCAACATCAGTGTTATCCATTCCATCAGAATCTGAAGGTCAAACCTCCACAACAGAAAGAATCATAACCAAACCTATGCATCTGTAGACCGATGAAGATAAGAGGTTGGTTAGCTTAGATGTTAAGGCTAGATCAGCTCTTATCTCTGCACTACACAATGAGATCTATCATCAAGTGCTTAATTGTACTTCTGCTAAAGAGATGTTAGATACATTCACAGTTGCATATGAAGGGACTGAAGAGGTGAAGGAGAACAAGAAGATCCTCCTCAACAGAGAGTATGAATTCTTCTTTGCTCAGAAAGGTGAGAGTCTTACACAAATATACACCAGGTTCAACTGCCTAGTCAATGACATGAAGAGGGTAGACATAACCAAGAGCAACTTTGTTTTGGTAAACAAGTTTCTATACTCCCTCCCTGAAACATGGGATCACTTTGTCACTGTTCTAAGACATAGTGAGAAGATAAAGGGAATGTCTCTGGTTGCTCTCTATGGTAACTTGCTAAACCATGAGCAATCAGTCAAGCAAAGGAAGTTGTCATCCAAGGAGATGAAGGAGGTCGTGAAAGTTGCACCAACTACCCTTGTATCAAGAGATATAAAGATGAGAAGCTTTACAGCTATTGATTCTGGTTCTGATGAAGAAGGAGATGAAGAGGAGAGTGCTGGAGAAAGTGATGAGGAGAATGATTGTGAGGAGAATAACTTGGAGGAGCTAGTTAAAGGTGTAGCAATGCTGGTTAAGAAGTTCAGACCTTTCAAGAAGGGAAAGGGTGTCCAGAGGTTCAGCAAGAGGCCATCAAAGTTTCTCAAGTCCAAATCTACATTAGATGCCTCCACAACAGAGTGTTATAAGTGTGGCAAGATTGGCCACATAGCCAGTGACTGTTAGTCCAAATATAACATTGGTTCTTCATTTGTGCCAAAGAAGGAGGGAAAAATTGATTATGAAGCCAAGTATAAGAAACTCCTTGCTGCTGTCCTTGACAAGAAGAAGAAGAAGAAAAAAGCCCAGGGTCAAGTTCTTGTAGCAGAAGAAGAAGATTGGGCAGAAGAAGATCTTTCCTCAGATGAAGATGAGGTGATCTCTGCTTAGTTCTGCATGATGGCCAACAACAATGATGGTAGTTCCTTTGATGAAGACATGAAAAAGGCTGTTAAAGCTTGTTCAACTACCAACTGGGATCCTTCTTCTATGTATCAGGCTGGAAAATTTATTAACTATGATGATAATGAGAAGAATGCTATGTTTGATTACTTGTGTATTGATTTCCAGTCTGCTATTCAAAGAGAGAAGAAGCTAAAACTAGAAGTAGAATCACTAAAGGAAAAGTTCATTCTTAAGGATGAGGAACTTAAGCAGATAACAATCTTAAATGATGAACTAGCTAATCAAAAGATACTTAATGAGATCTTAGTAAAAGAAACTATTGAAGCAACCAAAAAGTTCAATGACCTCCAAAAAGTAGTAAAGCCTTGGTGTGTATCTGCAGAAAAGACCACTCAGTGTGTCATGGAGCAGATACCCAAACAAGTTCAAGCTATTATTGGTGGAAATTACTCTAAGGCTGCTAACTATGTTGATTTTAATAAGAATCTTAATATCTTAGACAAAGCTGACATTTTGCCACAAACTTTTCACAAAACTGTTAAAGGCAAAAGTGTGTTCACAAATAAGTTTGTTAGAAGTAAAAGTTCTCACTCAAAAGAATCAATTATTCCTTCTGTTGAATCATCCTCTAGTAAGACTTCAGAATGTAAAAATACAAAGTCAAAGGATGTGAGTAAAGGTAAGGAATCATTGGTTGAAACCTTAGAGACATTATGTTGTCAAACCTTGAAAACAGATGACTTAAATCCTAGTATTTCATAAACTGAAGAATCATTAGCTAATACTACTTTATCAACTGATAGGTTAGTAGATGATAAATGCTCAGCTGATAACCTGTCAGCTGATCATAGCTCATCTTCTAAACAGTCAGTTGATCCAGAAGTAATCAACTCTCTTTCAATAGAAGAAACTATGAGTAAAAATAATGATGTTCACATTGTTCCCATTTCTGCCACTCCAAGGATTGGTCAAAAACTTTCTAAAAACAAAGATCAATCCAAGGTGCCTGTAAATAAAGACCTAAAAATTTACAGGATAAGCTTCATAAGCTGAATGTTCAAGTTAGTCAAATGATGTCTGATAATTGTCAAATGACTGATAAGAAAACTCATAGGCATTCAAACAATGTTGTTCAATGCTCCAAGGCGACAAAATCTCAAAAATGTTATAAATGTGGAAGCAAAGAGCATAAGGCATTTGAATGTTCTTTATAAGGGAACTCAAGACAGCGGACTTGTAATGATAACATAGTTGTTCCTCTCATACATAAGAAACCTGAGATAAAGTGGAAAGCTAGGTGCATTCCACAGGGATCCACTAAGTAGTGGATTCCTACTTGTGTCACTAACTCTTCTTTTATTCAATATGTATCAGGGTATTGGTTCATGGTTTCTTGACAATAGATGTTCAAGAACTATGACAGGTAACAAGGCTTTGCTCAGTAACTACAAGAAAGAGAAAGGTCCAAAGGTGACTTTTGGTGACAACAACCATGGGCAAACAAAAGGCTATGGTGAACTTCATAATGTGAACCTCAAACTGTCCAAAGTTTAATATGTCAAAGGGCTGAAATACAATCTCATAAGCATAAGTCAATTGTGTGATGGAGATAATGAAGTCCACTTCACAAAGACAGGAGGCTCCATAATAAATAAAGAAGGTAATACAGTGTTAAGTTTCAAGAGAACCAAGGATGTGTATACACTTGGGTCTTCTTTTTTAAAGTAAAGACTGAGGCTGCTGAAGAGATTATATGTTTTATCAAGAAGATGGAAGTGTTGAATGGCAATCTGGTGAGGAGTCTTAGAAGTGATCATGGAACTGAATTTAGAAATCAAACTCTGGAATCTTTCTGTGATGAGAAAGGGACATCTCAAAACTTCTCTGCTCCAAGAACCCCACAACAAAATGGTGTAGCTGAAAGAAGAAATAGAACATTTATTGAAGTTGCCAGAACCATGCTGTGTGAAAGTGGGTTATCGTTTAATTTATGGGCTGAGGCTGTAAGTTATGCATGTTTTACACAGAACAGGTCCCTTATTATCAAGAGGTACAACAAAACTCCATATGAAGTGCTCAAGGGAAGGAAGCCAAGCATCAGCTTTCTGCATATTTTTGGTTGTCAGTGTTTCATACTCAATCAAAAAGATCAATTGTAGAAGTTTGCTCCAAAAGCTAATGAAGGAGTGTTTGTAGGTTACTCAGTAATTTCCAAAGCATACAGAGTATACAACCTCAGAACCAAAGTCATAGAAGAATCCATCAATGTAAGTTTTAATGAAAATGACTTTGTTGCTTCCTGTTCTTCTAATCATGTTTCAGGTGAAGAATTTAATAATCTCATGCAAACTGGAGAAGACACTCCAGAGCAAGTTGATCCCTCTCCACCAACTGCTCATGATGTAGATAAACATGTTCCTATCCAAATCTTTAACCATGTATAACAATCCTCATCCAATCCTACCTCTACTGAATAATGTGGAAAATGACTCAACATCATTGGATTCTAATTCCATATCACACATTCCCTCTTTAGTAGAGATACCCATAGATTGCAACAATGAAGTTATATTAGCCCCTCGAAATGAACTCATTTCTACTGCTGATAGCCAACACATAACTTCTTTCCCCAAATCCAAATGAATCCCAATTCCTAAGAAATCCAAAAAGCCTTCAAAGACCTCAAGCACCATCCTCATAATTTGGTGATAGGCAATATAGATGATCCAGTCAGAACAAGATCAAAAGCTTGCAAAATCTGTCTATATTCTGGATTTGTCTCAATGATTGAACCAAAGAAGGTTGATGAAGCTCTCAATGATCCTCACAGGGTGAATGTCATGCAAGAGGAACTGGCAGAATTCAAAATAAATAATGTATGGACTTTGGTACCCAAACCAAAGGATAAATTCATCATTGTAACAAAGTGGGTGTTCAGAAATAAGGTAGATGAAAATGGGAAAATCATCAGAAACAAAGAAAGGCTAGTGGCACAAGGGTATTGTCAAGAAGAAGGTATTGATTTTGATGAAACCTTTGCCCCTGTTGCAAGATTGGAAGCTATTAGACTGTTCCTAGCCTATGCTACCTTCATGAACTTCAATGTGTTCCAAATGGATGTGAAGAGTGCATTTCTGAATGGAGATCTGAAAGAAGAGGTGTATGTGAAACAACCTCCCGGTTTTGAGGAGTCAACCTTACCTGATCATGTTTACTTTCTAAACAAAGCTTTATATGGTCTTAAGCAAGCTCAAAGAGCCTGGTATGATACCCTCTCTTCTTTTCTCATTAACAAAGGTTTTACAAGAGGATGCATTGATAGCACTTTATTCATAAGGAAATACAAAGGTGATATGATACTTGTGTAGATATATGTAGATAATATAATATTTGGGTCTACTAATTTGGAACTATGCAAAAAGTTTTCTAAACTCATGTTTGATAACTATTAGATGAGCATGATGGGTGAATTAAACTATTTTCTTGGTTTGCAAATTAAACAAGAGGTTGATGGTATTTTCATTCATCAAACAAAGTATGTCAAAGATTTAATCAAAAAGTTTGATTTTGAAAATTGTTCTTCAATGAAAACACCTATGTCTACGTCTATCAAGTTAGGAAAGGACACTGATGGCAAATCATTGAACATTACAACTTATAGAGGAATGATTGGGTCACTTTTATACCTCACTACAAGTAGACCAGATATAATGTTCTCAACATGTCTCTGTGCAAGATATCAAGCATATCCTAAGGAATCACATCTTGCTGCTGTTAAAAGAATATTCAGATATCTCAAAGGAACTCCTAATCTCGGTCTTCTGTACCCCAAAGACTCAGATTTTTAGTTAGTTAGATATTCTGATTCTGATTTCGTAGGGTGTACATTAGACAGAAAAAGTACTTCAGGTCGTTGTCAACTTCTAGGAGGAAGATTGATTAGTTGGTCTAGTAAGAAACATAATTCAGTGTCAACATCCACTACAAAGGCAGAATACATTGATGCAGGAAGCTGTTGTGCTCAAATTTTGTGGTTACAAAATCAACCACTTTACTATGAGATAGACAAGCAAAGACACTCTTTCTAGTCCTATCTCCTAAGATGCATACTAGATTGTCTTTGTTGGTTATAAATTTAGAATATCGCCCGCCACTTTCAGGTGCTCCCAAAACTTAGGTACAAACATGCAACCCATCAAGACCGGATCATATCCAAGATTATCTGGTTCCTCCACTAAGTGACCCCATATGACAATGTATCCTAGGAGGAATGAATTGTGAGACTAATCTCATAATTCTTATGATGGTTACAAAATTCAAAAATTAGGGTACTTAATATGTTTACAAGATTTAAGCATCTTAAATTCTTTCCTAATTGACCACGTGTCTTGTTATGGTAACTCTTGAATACCCTAAAGGTTTCAAACAATACCCATCCCTACTACCACCACCGGTAAAGGTAACGAAGTACATGGAGTTATCCCCATGGATTGCTTGAACCAACTATACACACAAGTGTGAACTAGATTCAACAAGCTTTCAATTCTTCTCACTTACACCGGTGAAAAAGGTTCAAGTCATTTAGCCTAATAACCAATTTTCGCATTCGACTTTTGATCAATTATCAGATGTATCCAAGATCCCAAACCACATGGATCTTGGTGAAGCAAGCCTTGTTTATATGGCTAAATTGACATTGCCATAAGGGTAATTTGCCCAAACCATTTTTGGACACAAACACATCATTCATTACCAAATACAAAGTAATATCCGTCGTTAACCAAGGCATAATAGACATATTGTTTCTCTCGCCACGCAGAGAAAAAAAATATATATATATATATAGGGTGGTTCATGCTAAAAGTGTTTTATTTGTGAAAAATGTGAAAAGCATTTATGACCTATAGATAATTTAATCAAGGGCTAAGATGATGTATGGCGTTTATGTAATTAAATTGAAAGTTTAAATTAAATAAAAAGGACAAAAGTGACATTTAACCAAATTCTAAAATATTGCCTAAAAGAATTCAATTTATTCTTGTGCATGAGCGCTTCGTTTACCAATCACCTGATCTCCCAATTTGTCCCTTAATCTCTCTCTCCCTTCTTCTTATTTACCTATTACGCCGGAACCCCATCATCAAAGTCCATTAACACAAGTGGCCGCCAATTACCTTGAATGTGGTGTACAAAACGTCATGCCTTTCCTTGCGCCACTCTCTTTTTCTCTAAGCTTTTTTGCAACCAAAAACCGCCCGCTACTATCGCACGCAACCCTGAACCGCCGGCCACCATTGGAACCACCGCGAGTTTAGGGTTTTCTCCGTGGGTCATGGATCGTTGCATCAGATCTACAAACCTCGCCAACAAAGACGACCCGCTACAACCCATGGCACTGAACAGAGAAACGGATGACGAAACCAAACGCCATCCAGTTCATGGATCCTTGCATCAGATTCTACAACCCTCGCCACCGCCATTAGTTCTTTGAACAAGGAATCAGATCTACATCCCTCGCGACGAGATCGTTTCCCCAATCAAGCCACTACCGCCATTGTTGGTCAACAACCCTCGCCGCCGCCCAGATTTCGATCCCTGTCCAATTCTCGATAACCCAATTCTTTATTTTTTCTGGGGTTTTATAATATCTGGAAAAAAAATTTAGGTTACAAGGATTTGTCTTTTGAAGGTAATTTATCATTTTGTTTTTTTTCAAATGTATTCGAATTTTATTTGATCAATAATGAATGTTACGTAAAATTTTAGGTTATTAGGTTTTATTTTTGGGTATTTTCAAACTAGTAGATATAGTTTATTATAGTTTATTCATCATTGAACAAATTTATATTGGTGTATGTGTTCATGTAAGAACAAGAAAATTAAGTTTACTTTTTTAATCTTTATTGTACTATATATTATTGAACATATATTTGTGTGTTCTAATATTTGTTATCAGATTTTAATTATAAACATCAAAGATAAAAATAATCTTTGTTCACATGTAAATTGAAGTAGCTATAGGAAAATAATAAATAAACGCTGAGTTCAGTATTGAACATTGTGTAGGGTAACAAAAAAACCAGATAAAAAAAATTTGTTCAGGAAAAAAAACTTTGTATTACTAACTTCACTGGAAACCAAAAAAATAGGTGTTTATTAATGAACAATGTGTAATGAAAATAATAACAATGAAAAACTCGTAAATTTTTTGGATGCGTTCATCGGTGAATTTCGTAAAATTTAATAATTTACTGGTAAATTATTTTTAATTTATTTTGTTTTTCATTCAAAATTCATGTGAGAGAAAAATAGATTGGAGAGAGAAATTTTTTGTTTACTATTATACCCTTTTTAATTTAAAAAACAAAAAAAACATGATTAATATAGACCACTAGATTAAATACGAATAAGTGACTAGGATTGATTCTCGCACTTTTCGCAAATAAGACGTTTTTCGCATGAACCCTCCCATATATATATATATATATATATATATATATATATAAAATAATAAAATAGCTAGACGGAATGGTGAGATCTAAACTCCTAATTATCTCAATCGAGACAACGTCTAAGTTTCCTAACTTCAGGTCCAGCTCTCCATGCCTCATATGTCTACTTCTATGCCATAGCCAGCATTTCAAAAACTTAGCTAAAGAAGTAGAAGAGCGATGGACTTAACCATGAATGTACCTGAAGATGAATCTCTTTTCCTCTTGAGAAATCTCATCTCCTCGAGGCACTTAGGGCAGGCGTGACAGCGCCAATTTCCGATACTACCGCAAAAGTAGCAAATCTACCCCTTGAGGAGTCATATTTTGAGGCGCATACTCTGTCCTCTAACTTAACAATTAGGGGAGACATGGTAAAACCAAACTTTCCATTTGAGGTCAGTTTCTTCTTCTCAGTTCCAAGTTCCTTGAAAGGTTTGGTGGAAATGGACGAGGTGAGTTTGCACTTGGCCATGTTAGACTCAAAAGTCTTAAGCATACCATGCAACTCCATTAAGGATTTCACCATTTTGTGCATATGATTGTTTTTAACAAACTCATCATCAGACGTGGGCAGGGATTGGAGAATTATATTCACCGCAAGCTCTCTCCCAATGGGAAAACCTAGTCTCTCCATTTGGTCAATGTATGCCTTCATCCGAAGGACATGAGCACTAACTCTCCCGCCTTTCTGCATCCAACAACCGACAAGGGTCTTGACACACTCATAGAGTTCCTACCTAACGTGTTCTCGGAACTAGTCCTTAAGCCGGTTGATCATATTGTACGCACTCATTTGCTCAAACCGGTTTTGCCGCTTGACGCTCATTGTCGACAAGATGAGACACGAAACCTCATTTATATCTTTGACACGCTTTTCAAAAGCATATCTAGTGGCCGAACTCGCGTTGGTAGTAGGTGGTTCCGGAAGGGGTTCTACAAGAATGTGCAACTTTTGATTCATGGTGAAGGAAAATTATCAATTACCGATGTCAATCAACAAAGTTCACACCTATGAGTTTCTCCTTTTCTAGGAATGAACGGAGTGATAAATTCGGTATTGTGTTGTTAACATTTGCCATCTACAATCTAGAGTACACGTTTTAGTTAATTTTGATACAATCATTGTGAAAATAGTTACCCAAATATTTTATCAAAACCAATTACTTAAACTAGGCTAGAAACCATATTTCATCTTACCTTATGACGGGTTTGCCGCGGATCACAAAGCAAAGCTATTTAGGCCAGTAACCATTTTACCGATTGCAACCATTTTGCAACTTCTAGACCTTTGCGGGATCCATTGACATCCATTATGTCTTTGGCATGTTTGATCCCTTCTCGCAACAATTCCTAATTGTTCTCCCTAAATGAATGGGCTAGATCTTGACACCACTTAAGTGTCATAAAAAGAGTTATAAACCGCCCGTCAAGACACACGGTGGTACTCTCGACCAATAATTGGCTCGTGCTAAGCTCGACAACCAACCTTGCGAGTTGTCACACTCACCTTACACACAGTTCCACTAGGAGTGACTCGTGATATAGCTCGACAATCATCCAAGCTTCACTAAATTCGGGTGGTGTCGTCTTACGGATGGTGCATGATTTACATTTTGAAAAATGGGATTTTGTTTTTCTGGTTAAAACCATTTTTAACCCATTTTGCAAATTAACAAATTACGTTATAAAACAAAATTTTACCCACTTATAAAATAATACCAAATTTATATTATTTTGTTAATTCTTTACGCGCATAGATAAGTAAACCATTTCTACAAATCTTGTGTTTTATTATTTTATCAAAAAATTATCTAGTATGTGATTTCCTAAGCAAGCATGCGAGAATAATAAATAATAAAAACACAACCAAGCATACACAATAGTTCAGTAACATGCACAAATCTATGCGTTTTTCCCGCGAGCCAAACGGGGAAAACAAGGTCAACTATGGAATCCAATATCCAAAGTACCCATTTGAGTGTGCTCCTACCGAATACGGCATCTTCATTAGCATTCCGTACTTCATATCGCCACACTGTGTATTACAATAAAAATAAACTACTATATTATTATAAAAATACATAGAAGTAGAAACGGCGCGCATGTCGCATTCCTATACTACTAATACAGGTACAAAGGAATAAACAAATGGCATGCAAGCCTCACCAAGTAATAAAATTACAACAATACGGCACGCAGACCACCAAACACCACAACACATAGTTCTAAAGGGCATATCTAGTTACCGAACCAATCCAAGCAAGCACAACCAAAGCTAAACGCATGGTGTGCCACACAAAAACATGCCACAAAATGTTTGGATCAAGATTGTCCATAAAACACTTAAGGCACCAAGACAATCCTTGTACATATGCATTAGTGATTCTAAGACTAAGTTTAAAATCACATATTCATATATACACCTATAAGTATATGTTTTTATGCACTTCATGTCAAGCCATACAAAACATATAAATATAGGAACCAAAACACAATGGGAACTAAACCAGATCCAAGACTGGTCAAAACTAGTCAAAAACCGGATTTTAAGAAAACCAATTTTTCTATTTCAAAAATTCCATAAAACCGGTTCTGGACACGGCAGGCATGGACGTGCCCCACTGGTGTGATGCCGGAAACAGTTTAAATTTTTCAAAAACCAGATTCTGCTCGGTATGGCCAGTGTTCCCACAGGCACGACCGTAGCTCGATAGCTAGCACGGCCCATGCCGCGAAAGGTACAGCCAGGCCCAGTCACCGGAATCACAAAATCATCAAAAATTCTGGTTTTTCAAATCCCAAAGTACAAATCCATGTTAGAGATGGCTCTAATACCAATGTTGGGTATTGGTGGCATCGAGAAATGTAACTGAAGCTAAAAATGAGTAAAACAATTTTTCTCAAATGCCCACCAATACACACCCCGATAGACCAAACTCTGAAACATGCACAATGCAACTAAAAGAAAGAAACAAGGAATTAAATTATACCAAACACAGGATGTCTCCTTTCCTTTGTTGTTGATGAAGATGTTGGATGTGAGAATACAAACTGGTGTTCCTCTATCGGTATCCACACCGAGCTCGTAAGACTCCTACATTCTAGAGTACTTGTATACCAACAAGAACAACACACAATATAACAATACACATGTAGCACATTAGCCAATGTCTACCAAGTGTGTTTTTGAGAAAAATATGTTACCATATCAAATTAAGTGGCCAACCTTAACAGCAAGAACTACTAGAACTTCTTATAGTCCACATGAGGTACCTTAAAACCGTTCATAACAGATCTAGTGTTAATTGCCATTAAACCCCATTAATATACTATAAAAGACTAGTTAAATAGGTTGTTACAGCATCGGGCACGGCCATGCTCCACAAGGCACGCCAGTGCCATTCCAACCGGGCACACACAAGTCACGCCCGACTTGGGCTCGTGCCTTACCATAAGGCACAATTGTACCTCCACTAGGCACGCCCGTGCCGGCCAAAAATGGAACACCCTAGACACGCGGGTCTTGGTCACGTACCCGGCCGATGGGCACATCCATACCTCCATCAGGCACGGCCGTGCTCGGCTCACCAAAATCATATTTTGGCATTTTTCTCTCTCTTGTTCAAATGTGTTGCATGAATCAATACTTGGCATGTGACCTAATAGGACTATGCCTCATCAGAAATGATACCAACTCGTGTGTGTTAGTGGGCATATTCCAACACATTTATTTATACACAAGCCAACCACTATATCATTTAATGAGTTCACTTGGCAAGGTGAATTTTTCTTTGCCTGGTGGACATGTTCTTTAACAAGTGAGGAGTTACTATAACTATGGTAGTTGGAGTTTATCAAGGAGGCTGGAACACAATGAATCTCCCCCTCCAATCTCCATCGATCATTCGTTAGTCCAACTATGTCAGCACATAGTTTATGTTTCTCACACGTCACCACCTTCGTCAACATGTCTACAGGATTGTCATTAGTGTTGACCTTTGAAAGCTTCAACTCTTCTTTCTCAATGGCTTCTCTAAGACAATGATAGCAGACATCAGTATGTTTCTTGTGGGAATGATACATTGAATTCTTGCTAAGGTCAATAGCACTCTAACTATCGCAATAAATAATGTATTCTTGTTGAGGAAAACCCAATTCTTGGAGAAACAGTTTAAGCCACAAGAGCTCTTTACCAGCTTTGACTGCGGCAATGTACCCAGATTCTATTGTTGATAGCGCTACACACTTTTGGAGCATGGATTGCCACGAAATATCTTCCCCTGCTAGAGTGAAAATGTAACTTGAAGTTGATTTTCTGCTATCAAGATCTCCCTCCATATCAGAAGTTGTATAGCCTTTTAGAATTGGTATTTCTCCCCCGTAGCACAATCACATTTTAGATGTACCTCTAAGGCACCGTAGTATCCACTTGACCGCTTCCCAATGCTCCTTACCTGGATTTGACAAGTATATGCTTACAACACCAACAGGGTGACCAATGTTGAACCTCGTGCAAACCATTGCATACATCAAACTTCCTACTACTGAAGAGTAAGGTATTCCTTTCATCTTCTCCTTTTCTTTATCTAAAGAAGGATAATATTTATTACTTAAATTGAGGTGGTTTGCTAGCAGATTGCCGACAACTTGGCATTTTCCATGTTGAACCTTTTGATCACACATTGTACAAACTCTGGTGACAAATATAACTTCCTTGCCTTTCAATCATGAACAATTTTCATTTCCAAAATTTATTGTGTAGGACCTAAAAGTCTTTCATGTCAAAAAATTTAGAGAAATCATCTTTCAACTTGTTGATCATGGTTGCATCTTGGCCTACTATAAGCATATACTTTCCATCTTGGAACGTCTTCTTGTACACACAATGATCTGTAGTCGTTCTTTTGTATTAATGTTTCACGATGAACGAGTCAAACTATTTGTACCATTGCCTCGGGCTTGCTTAAGACCGTAGAGCCTCTTCTTTAATTTGCAAACAAGATGCTATTTCTTTGGGACTTTGAAACCATCTGCTTGCTGCATGTATATTTCTTCATTTAAATCACGATGGAGAAAAGCCATTTTCACATCCATTTGTTCACGCTCAAAACTGAGACTAGCAAGCAATCCGAGTACAACATGGATTGACATCATTTTCACTACTTGTGAAAAAATATCATCAAAGTCAATTCCTTGCTTTTGTTGGAAACCTTTGACAACGAATTTTGCCTTATACTTTAAGATATTTCCATTTCCATCTCTCTTAAGCTTGAATACCCACTTGTTCTTCAAGGCTTTGTTTCCCTATGGAAGTTTCACCAACTCATATGTTTGATTCTTCTGCAAAGAATTCATTTTATCTTACATGGCCTTCTGACAATTAGTCTTTTCATGATGCGATTGAGCTTCTAGAAAGCTCTTTGGCTCCCCCTCACTAGTAAGAAGGATGTATTCAGTTGGTGAGTACTTTGTTTGTGGAACAAACCCTTTTGCGGAACGTCGAACTTGAACATTGTCTACAGCAATCTAAGGTTGAACATTTTCTAGCTCCCCCTAAGCATGAACATCTTCAACAAGATCATCATAGTAAACATTTAGAGATCATCATTTCCCTGGTCATCGGGAACATTCACTTCCTCATTGTCCACAAGAATGTGTGATGATATAGGGACATCTTCTAAAACATGATAACTTTCTTCTTACTGACGATGAAGTAGATTCGTAAAATTGGTTCTCATGAAATACTACATCTCTGCTCCGAATAACTTTCTTCATTTCGGGATCATACAACTGGTATCCAAACTCCTGGTGACTTTAGCCTACAAAGATGCATGGAGTTGACCTGAGATCAAGCTTCTATCTCAACTGACATGCATAAATGCCATGCACCCAAACACCTTCAAGTGCGAGTATGAAATATCTTTTCCACACCATATCTTCTCTAGAACTTCAAAGTTCAATGTAACCGAGGGTGAGCTGTTTATAAGATAACAGCTGTTAACACATCTTCGCCCTAAAATAGCTTAGACAGTTTAGCCATACTACTGGGCCAACATTGATGAAAAATGACAAAAGAAAAACTTATCCCATCGCATCATTAACAGGTGTAGGATTAAAGATCAAGTCCAGGATTTTGCTGTGCGGACTGTAGTACTATGTCTCATGTCTGATTCCATGTTCAAGGCAGTATGCTGAAAATTCTTGGGAAGTGTACTCGCCTCCAATATTAGATCGAAGGCATTTAAGCTTCTTTCTAGTTGCTATTTCTACCATGGCATGGAACTTCTTGAAGTGATCAAATGCTATATCCTTTGACTTAATACAATAAACTTATACCTTATGAGAGGTATCATCAATGAATGTCACAAAGTACCTACTTCCACCAAGAGATTCTTCTTCAATAGGTCCACATACATCAGGGTGAACAAGGCTTAACAACTCAGAGCGGTTCTTTCTTGTGGAGCTGAAGGAAACTCTATGTTGTTTCCTGAACAGGCAACGCTCACATGGATCCAAGGCTACATCTTTGGCAAATGAGATAGCCACCTTCTTTGCAAGAGTCATCAATCCCTTCTCACTCATGTGGCCCAATCTTCTATGCCACAAATTTGGATATGTCTCTTCTTCATCAACATTTAGACTTGGATGATGCAACTTGACATGAGTTTTATAAAGAGTACCACAAATATGTCCTTTGGCAATTATCACCGAGCCTTTTAACAACTTATACACACCTTCTTTGAATCGATTCTCATAACCCTGCCTAGAGTTAATCCTGAGATGAGTTTCAATCTCAGATCTAGAACGTGTCGAACGTCTTTCAACACTAGCACATATCCGATGATGGTTTTTATGTGTACATCACCAATTCCAACAATGCTCGAGAAACTAGTGTTGCCCATATTTACAACACCATAGTCTCTGGATTTATAATTCATGAATAAATCCCAATGTGGAGGGCGTGAAATGATGCAGTGTTACCAATCACCCACTCGGTATATTAAGTTCCGACATGTAGGCGTGTTTCCTCTCCGGAAGTAACGAGTGCAATCTCAGGCGACATGGTGACCATGGTCTCACCGTCTTCTCTATTTGACTCTTGACTTGTTTGGGGTTGCTCTCATTAAAACTTTCGACAATCCCTCTTCTTGTGGCCATAATTACTACAATAATTACAATAGCCTTTGAACCATGTATTATTATAGACCGACTTTCCTCGTGATTGTGATTTGTCTCAAACTTGGGAACTACATCTATTTTGACATCGGCCTCTACCTCTGTTTCGACATCGACCTCTGTCTCCGCTTCTGCCTCTACCTCGTCCATTATTTTTTGACATAAAGGCATACAATTGATTCTTCCTGACTTTTTTTCTTCGGGTTTCCTCATTCAGTAAGGCATCTGTAACCATCTGCATTGTGTCATTGCCATTAGGGGTAGAATTGCTTAGAGTAACGACAAGGGTCTCCCAACTATCAGGTAGGAACTTAGGAGTAGTATTGCTTGTTCCTCATCTTTGAGAACCCAGCCTGAAGCGCTTAGCTAGTTCACAAGATCCTAAAACTGACTCGTGTGCTCTGTTATACAAATACCACCACGTAACTTGTGGTTTACCAACATTCGCATTAATAACATCTTATTTCGAGATGTCTTAGCTTGGTACATACTCTCAAGATTTTCACAGAGACTATACGCACTTTGCTCTTGTGCGACATGATGAAAAACACTTTCTTCAATCCATTATCGGATCTGAGCCATGGTTTTCTATTCATTTTTGCCCATTCTTCGACGTTCTTCCCTTCTAGTTTGGCACCATTATTGAAGAGTGGCTCAGATAAATCTTTCAAACTTAGCAAATCTTCCATCCCTGGCTTCCACATATTATAATTTGTGAGAGTAAGTCGGATCATCGTTTCCGAACTTGTAGATTCCATAAATAATGTGTAAAATACCATTTGCACAATTTTCAATAAAGAATTAGGGAAAATGAAGTTCACAGTTTGATTCGGAATGGTTGAAAATGGTAGGGTAGTACCTTTTTTTTAAAGGATAAGGGTCAAAATGTAGTTTTTGAAAGTTCAGGGATGAAAATGTAATTTTAGAAACTTTAGGGACCAAACTGTAATTTTTGGAAACTTAGCATGCTCATGATGACGTGGCATCTACGTGGCACTAACGGGGCGTTGACTGGATGATGACGTGGCATTGACAAGGCAATGACGTGGTGTTGACGAGGCGCTAACGTGAAGCTAACTGGGTCATTTTCTCCGGCGAGACAGTTGTTAGAAGGGAAGATTTGTCTAACACATAGACTAGCTAACTCTAAAACAACTAATGTATTTAGAGTGTTCAACACATGAACAAGTTTGATTCTACACAATGCTTATACTCTACGAAATTTCTCAACTCATGAGATTTTCTTTTAGTGTAGTAGAGACTTCACTTTGTTGTGTTGTGTAGTATATTGTCGTTTGCATGTCCACCATGCATGAGTATATATAGAAGTCTTGGTGGATCCGGTTGCATGAAGATAAGAGACAAAGAGGATGTGGAAATATAATATTTTAATTGTAAAGGTAGTGGGTGAAAAGTAAAGTTACTTTAATCAAATGTTTTGATAAAAGTAATTGTACTTTTTTGCAAAAGTGCAACGCATTCACAATATAAAATATTAAAGTCCACATCTACTGTCGTGTAGAAGTATCTTTCCCTTTCCATGATTGTACTTTAATCAACACTATGCTTTTGATTGATTTGACTTTACCAAGTATGGGATTGCCAGCCATACTTAGTTGTTTGGACAAATCTTCAAGATCTTCGTCTGTTTGAGGTATCATTATCCTTTTCCAGAGCATAAGGACAGACCTTTTTGTCTCATACTTGATCCAAAAAGTGCATTTTCCTTTTACAAACAAAGATCTAAGGCATAATAGAACAACACATGTTCTGCCTTTTACATATGACTTACAATCTGAAATGATAGAGTAGATTTGATATTTTTCATGACTCAGCTAACATATTGTACTAGGAACTCTGATATTCACTACTCAGTTGACAAAATATATCAGTTGATCACTTTTTGCTAGGACTCAGTTGACACATATTGCTCAGCTGATCAATAGTAAGCTTAGGAGGACATAAGCTCATGTATTTGGATGATCAGTTGATCAAGAGTGCTCAGCTAATCAATCAAATACATCAGTTTATGAGGAGAGATGACTTGTGTAAAGGAAGACTTACTTAGCTGATGCTCTGGGCCTCAGCTGATCCATTTGTTCACTCCGCTGATAGAGTAGGCACTCAGCTGATCAATCTGTTCACTCAGTTGATAGAGTAGGCACTCAGCTGATCAATGTGTTCACTCAGCTGATCACTTTCTTCACTCAGCTGATCAATATGTTTACTTAGCTGATGGAATATTTTCATCAGCTGATCAATAATTTTGCTCAGCTGATAGACTGTTTTCCTCAGCTGATGGTCTTCTTTACTTGTTTTCTTCATCTGATGCTCCTTGGCTGATATCCTTTGGCTAATACATTGAGTAGGATCTGATGCTCAGCTGATGGCTTATTTTCCTCAGCTGATGGTTCCATACTTAGCATATTTTTACATAAACTGATTCAAACAACACATGTTTGAATTCTTTCTAAGTCATACTAAACGTAGGGTTTGGTTATCATCAAATCCTATGTTTTAGGATAGGTAGAGTTGATTATTAGGGTGAAGTGATTATCTCCCCAACAATCTCCCCCTATTTGATGATGACAAAACCTTTTTCTTTTTGAAGAATCAGTTTGACTTCGAATACAAAAGATTTGAACTTTTACGTACATATGGCTACCTAGCTATCTGTTTTTGGTAGCTCTTTTTATTTGAACCTTGTTCTGTTTTTTGTTTCTTTTCTAATGTTCCATTTTGTTCTGTTTTTATGGAATCTTTTTCTGTGTTGTACCATTTTGTTCTGTTTTTGTGGTATCTTTTCATTTTTCAATTTTTATATATTTTTGATTTTCTGATATACATAAACATCACTTGAAATAACAGAATAAGGAAATGTACATAAGTGCTTACAAGGATAGACTACTAATTAACTATTCTATAATTTACAATCAACTAAATAACAACAAAATCTTCAGAGTTAGAATCAGTCTTCAATCATCCCACCAAGGTTCTTCTTTAACTTCAAAATCTTTGGCATGGGGATCAGCTTTAGCTAAGACTTCACATTGGGCTTGAACAAGCGCTTCAAAGTTTTCATTTCCAGTTCTGCCTCTTGTAGATATCCTTAGCCCAAATAGAAACTTCTTGCTAGCCTTAAGGATTTCAGACTGTCTAAAGAATCTCCATGTGCCAGCTTTGTCCAAAAAGAATATACCTTCAACAGGCATAATTATAAACTTGTACAGCTCAGGAGTGATGTTCAGTGGAAGAGAAGTGTTGAGACCCTCAAAATCTGATAGGAATTCATGCTGGGGTAGTACCTTTCTTAGCTCAAATGGTTTGAAGGTCTTGGAGCCTTTCTTATGAAGATTATCAACTGTGTGCACATGCCTGTAATAGTCATCTGGAGTGAAGGTCCTTTGTGACACAGCTAGAGCTATCCAATTCTGAATTTTCTGAATAAATTGAACTTTGAGCTTTGATTTTGATTTGAAGAGAAGGTACATGATCTCAACTAATTCTGTGAACCCATATATGTGACACCTCTCATAGGATACAACTTCACAGCTGTTGAAGTTGTTCTGTCTTATTGCTTTGAGGTAGGGTTCACCATCACCTTTATGGACAATGGCTCTTGTTATTGGAGTTGGTTCTGTTCTGTTTCTCAGAATATTAATTCTTTCTCTGAAGCTTTGAAGTCTTTGTTGACTTAGGTTGATGGGAGCAGATAAATCAAGGTTGAAGAGGGTTTTGATGGCATCAGCATGGGATCTAGCTTTGAGTAGTTCAGCCTGAGATTTTTCCCTTGCCAATTTGTGTTGAGCAGCAGCTTGATTTTGGCTTTGTTCTTGCTCTTGCTGATATGCTAGCTCTTTGGCTTGGTAGATTTCTTCAACTGAAACACCCAATGCTTGAGCCATTTGAGCATTCTCCCTTTCTTCCTTTTCTTTAAGAGCAAGCTACCTTTTCATTTGATCATCTGCTTCAACTTGCTCATCTGTCATCTTTTGTTTGCCTTTATCCTTAGGAGCAGAGGTTGAAGCCTTTTGGAATGATGGGGTAAATTGGACTGGTGGAGCAGATGGCTTAGGGCTTTGTCTTCTTCTTCGGAGGATGTCAGAAAGTGGGGTATCATCCTCATCATCAGAATCAGACTCTATGGTGATTGGTGGAGAGCAACCCTCGGCAACTTTTCTTTTAGGTTTTGGCCTGTTTTCCATCCTTTTCAACCTTTTTGGAAACCTTTGCTCTCCCTCAGAAGATGCTTTTCTTTTCATGGGTGAGGGAGCTGTTGCTTTGGGTGCTTCCTGTTGCATGATTTTGGTGGCTGTTTCAGCATAGGCAGCATCAATATCCTCTGAGTCAGGATCATCCTCCCTTGAAGAACTTGAGAATTTCTTCCCCTTTTTGGCATCATCAAAAGGAGGAGGGGATTCACCTGCTGCAGGCTTATGGGATGAGGTAGGGGTAGGGGTTTGGGTGGAGGAAGGGGTAGAGGATATTTTAGAGAGCTAAAGGGAAAGGTCATCCTTGAGATCTTTGATAGCTTTCCACAATGAGAGATGACTCATTCTGGATTGTTCTGTTAAGGTCTCTATGTCATCAAGGATGCCTTTGAGAAAAGAAGGCATAGGGAGTAGTTGTTCAGGAATGGGTACAGAAATGTTGGGGTTTATTCGGCGTAGGGTTTGGAGTTGGGATAGGAGGTTGGATATAGTTTATTTTAGGGTAGATATGGTAGATTGAGGTAGGCTGGGAATTTGTGGTTGAGAGGGAAGAAGGGTAGAAAGATGGTCTATTTTGGTAAGGATTGGGGTAAGGTTAATGGGTGCAGGGGAGGGTTGGGGTGGGGTTTTGAGAGACTCAATGTCTTTGGTAAGTTTAGTCAATTGAGCAAAGGTTTGGGTTTGAAAGGTTTGGGCTATTTGATCAAGGTTTTGGTTAATAGTCTGGATAAGGGTAAGGTTTGGGGTTTGGGTAGATATGGATGGGGTAGAGGTGGAAGGAGTAGATAGAGGTTCAAAGAAGTTGGGTAAGGTTTGTGTTCCCTCATTTGAGCCTTGGTGTATAAGCTCAAATTCATTGGGAAAGATAGTTGAGCCCTGTGCAAGTGGTTGGTTTGTACCACTAGCATTGGCAGGCTATGCTTGTGTAAGAATAGAATCAATGATAGGTGCAAGGTAAGTGGACTGAGTGTGGGATGCACTCAATAGCAGGGAATTCCTTATTGGATCCACATTCTGTTGGGAGAATGTGGATGGTATAGGCTGACTCAATTGTGGGATAGACACAATGTGACCTTGGGTTGAGGTCTGTCTTTCAATGAGATCAACCTTTTGGGAGGTTGTCTCAGCTAACGGTTTAAGTCCCATTTTTACAGATGTATCCTGTTGTGAGGATACATCCACAAGTTCAAAGGTTGCAACATCCAATTGCTCCCCCTCAACATGAGGAAGGGTAATTGGAGTTGAGGTCAGAGGTGTGGATTGCACTCCCTCAAAGTGCTCATAATGAGTCACTTCTGGTGACCTTGTATATATGGGGCTACGGATAGGAGTGGAACTAGTGACCACAGGAGGTTCACTAGAGCTTGGCTGTTGGAGTGGTGTTTGGACTGGAGATGAGGATGGGCTATCAAAGGTTGGGATGACCATTTGAATATCCTCAGAGGTGGAATCAGTACTATCCATACCTTGGGTCATGATGTGCCTACTTCTGTCAATGAGCTCCAGAAGTTGCTCAGAGATCTCTTGTTCTTGGGCATCACCATCATCACCAAGAGGACTTAGCTCCATTGGACTGGGAGGAGCAAAATCACCAGCATCACCACCACCAGCATCATCATCATCATGCTTAGAACCAGTGTGGCTTTCATCAGCATCATCATCACTATTATCATCATCATCCGCATTTTCATCACCATTTGCAGCATCTATAAGCTCTTGCATTTGGGCAGTGATTGGAGGACCTTTGTTTGCCTTTAAGAAATGGAATATCTTTTCACCCATGGCAGGGACAGGAATATGCTCAAGATGTTTAGTTAAGCCCACATAATCATCCTCTCCAATTTCCCTCATTTCTATCAGGCTTAAATATCGAATGTAGGGCACTTGCGACCTCGATGATTTCTTGGTTGTGCTCTAAGTGATTTTATCAACGAGATCAGAGAATATGACTTGAGCAAAGTCGATGTTGACCCCAAAGGCTAGGGTATAGAGCACCATAAGCTCGATTTGGTTGATGAGATGATGGCTTCCAGATTTAGGACCGAAGCAACGTATGACCACGTTGGCCAAATACTTCCATGGATGAGCGTGAGCAGAGACTTTGACTTGACCATGCACTACAGGTTCATTGTAGCCGATGGTGTCTAAAACTGTTTGAACTTCTGCTCTGGATGGAAAAGCTGTGTAAGGTGGGAAGTGAGGAATACCAGTGGCTTCACGAAGTGTTTCAGCGGTGATTCGGAGATTATAGTTTCCTTGGGCTAGGGTGCAGTTGATGGTGTTGTTGTTTAGGTTATAGGTTGCGGAGTACCATAGTTCACCAACAATGGTAGGGAATATGTAGTGAGGATCAGCGGTGAGACTATCAAACAGTGGATGAGCTTGAAGGAAATGAACCATTGGTTCATATCCTTGGTTTTCTCGCGAGGCAGGGATGGTGGTGCAGAGGAGAATGTTGTTGGGAGTTATATTCATCGGTTGATTGGGTGCAACATTCTCACCGGGGTTAACAGCTGGGTCTGGAATATAGGTGGCCATTTGGTAGGGATGATGAACAGTGAGTATCAAGAGAGAAGGTAGGGTAGTTCTTCGTAGAGAGAGAGAGGGAATTTGGAAAGTTTGAACAGGTAAAGGTGAATGAGAGAGAAATTGGGATATTTATGAAGGTTAGTTAACAGAGATCGTTAGATACTGACAAAAGATCTAACGGAGAACAAATTAATAAGCTATTAAATGAAAACTGACAAACGGAGTAAATAACTAGGGTTAAAAAGCATTAAATGAGAGTAAAAAGTGAAAATTTACTAAGTGTAGAATCATCAGCTGATCAAGGAGAGTATCAGTTGAGGTGTATCAGCTGATGAAAAACTATTAGTTGAGGGGTATCAGCTGATAGTGAGAGTTTGGGGTATCAGCTGAGTAAAGTACTTAGCTGAGCATGTCTTCCTTATCTTAAAGTGATCAGCTGAGTAAATTTGATTAGCTGAGCATAGTTACTCAGTTTACACAAATCAAGTAAGACTTAGATATGCTTAGATAAGTATCTTATAATTTTCAACACTTATAAGTTAACACAATCTAAATTACCACTATTCTAAACTAAAAATTTAGCATACCTAGTTTGGATATTAGGAAGTTGAACCTTGCTTCATCTAATGGCTTTGTGAATAAGTCTGCAAGTTGTAAATCAGTGTTGATGTAGTGCAAAGTGACCTTCTTCTTTTGCACATTATCTTTGAGAAAATGATGTCTGATTTCAATATGCTTTGTTTTTGAATGCATGACTGGATTATTTGAGATGGAGATTGCACTTGTATTGTCACATAGAATTGGGGTGTCTTCAAACTTCATATCATAATCAAGTAGTTGATTTTGTAACCACAAAATTTGAGCACAACAGCTTCCTGCAGCAATGTATTCTACTTCTGCAGTAGATGTTGACACTGAATTCTGTTTCTTACTAGACCAACTAATCAATCTTCCTCCTAGAAGTGGACAACCACCTGAAGTACTTTTTCTGTCTAATGTGCATCCTGCAAAATCAGAATCAGAATATCCAACTAACTCAAAATTTGAGTCTTTGGGGTACCAAAGACCAAGATTAGGAGTTCCTTTGAGATATTTGAATATTCTCTTAACAGCAGCAAGATGTGATTCCTTAGGATCTGCTTGATATCTTGCACAGAGACATGTTGAAAACATTATATCTGGTCTACTTGCAGTGAGGTATAAAAGTGACCCAATCATTCCTCTATAAGTAGTAATGTTCACTGATTTGCCATCAGTGTCCTTTCCTAACTTAATAGAAGTAGACATAGGTGTTTTCATTGAAGAACAGTTTTCAAAATCAAACTTCTTGAGTAAATCTTTGACATACTTTGTTTGATCAATGAAAATATTATCAACCTCTTGTTTAATTTGAAAACCAAGAAAATAGTTTAACTCACCCATCATGCTCATTTGATAATTATCATACATGAGTTTAGAAAACTTTTTGCATAGTTCCAAATTAGTAGACCCAAATATTATATCATCTACATATATCTGCACAAGTATCACATCACCTTTGTACTTCCTAATAAATAAAGTGTTATCTATGCATCCTCTTGTAAAACCTTTGTTAATGAGAAAAGAAGAAAGGGTATCATACAAGGCTCTTAGAGCTTGCTTAAGACCATATAAAGCTTTGTTTAGAAAGAAAACATGATCAGGTAAGCTTGACTCCTCAAAACCAGGAGGTTGTTTGACATACACCTCTTATTTCAAATCTCCATTCAGAAATGCACTCTTCACATCCATTTGAAACACTTTGAAGCTTTTGAAGGCAGCATAGGCTAGGAATAGTCTGATAGCTTCCAATCTTGCAACAGGGGCAAAGGTTTCATCAAAATCAATACCTTCTTCTTGACAGTACCCCTGTGCCACTAGCCTTGCTTTGTTTCTGATGATTTGCCCATTTTCATCTAGCTTATTTCTGAACACCCACTTTGTTCCAATAATGGATTTATCCTTTGGTTTGGGAACCAAAGTCCATATATTATTTCTTTTGAATTCTGCCAGTACCTCTTGCATGGCAGACACCCAGTGAGGATCATTGAGAGCTTCATCAACCTTATTTGGTTCAATCATTGAGACAAATCCAGAATACAAACAAATGTTGCAAGCTTTTGATCTTGTTCTAACTGGATCATCTATGTTTCCTATCACCAAATTATGAGGATGGTGCTTGAGGTCTTTGAAGGCTTTTTGGATTTCTTGGGAATTGGGATTCATTTGGATTTGGGGAGAAGAAGTTACATGTTGGCTATCAGCAGTAGAAATGAGTTCATTTTGAGTAGCTGATACAACTTCATTATTACAATCTGTGGGTATCTCTACTGAAGAGGGAATGAGTGATATGGAATTGGAATCCAATGATGTTGAGTCATTTTCCACATGATTCAGTAGAGGTATAGGATTGGATGAGGATGGTTGTACATGGTTAAAAACTTGGATAGGAACAGGTTCATCTATATCATGAGTAGCTCGTGGAGAGGGATCTACTTGCTCTGAAGGAACTTCTCCAGATTGCATAAGATCATTATTAGAAGAACAAGAAGCAACAAAGTCATTTTCATTAAAACTTACATTGATGGATTCTTCTATGACTTTGGTTCTGAGGTTGTATACTCTGTATGCTTTAGAAATCACTGAGTAACCTACAAACACTCCTACATCAGCTTTAGGAGCAAACTTCTGCAATTGATCTTTTTGATTGAGTATGAAACATTGACAACCAAAGATATGCAGAAAGCTGATGCTTGGCTTCCTTCCCTTGAGCACATCATATGGAGTTTTGTTGTGCCTCTTGATAATAAAGGACCTGTTCTGTGTGAAACATGCACAACTTACAGCCTCAGCCCAGAAATTAAATGTTAACCCACTTTCACACAACATGGTTCTGGAAGCCTCAATCAATGTTCTGTTTCTTCTTTCAGCTACACCATTTTGTTGTGGGGTTCTTAGAGCAGAAAAGTTTTGAGATATCCCTTTCTCATCACAGAAAGATTCCAAAGTTTGATTTCTGAATTCAGTTCCATGATCACTTCTAAGACTCCTCACCAGATTGCCATTCAACACTTCCATCTTCTTTATATAACAGATAATTTCTTCAGCAGCCTCACTCTTTGCTTTAAGAAAGAAAACCCAAGTATATCTTGAGAATTCATCAACCAATACAAGAGCATACTTATTTCCACCAATACTAGCAGTTGCAACAGGACCAAAGAGATCCTGGTGCAACATATAGAAAGGTTCTGTAATTGAGAAGGCCTGCTTGGATGGAAATGATGTCTTATGCTGCTTTCCCTTCTCACAAGCAGTGCAAGGTTTAGGCTTAAGATAAGTTAGTGAAAGTAGTCCTGACACTAGTTCACCCTTGCTCAACTTGTTGATGTTTTTGAAATTAAGGTGGGAAAGCCTCTTGTGCCACAGCCAGTTTGTATCCTCATTATTCTTGGAGTACAAACATGTTTCCTTTGAAGGGTCACCAGAGGACATGTCAAATATATACACATCCTTGGTTCTCTTGGCACTGAACACTGTATTACCTTCTTTATTTATGATGGAGCCTCCTGTCTTTGTGAAGTGGACTTCATTATCTCCATCACACAATTGACTTATGCTTATGAGATTATATTTTAGCCCTTTGACATATGAAACTTTTAACAACTTGAGGTTCCCATTATGAAGCTCACCATAGCGTTTAGTTTGCCCATGGTTGTTGTCACCAAAAGTCACCCTTGGACCTTTCTCTTTCTTGTATTTACTGAGCAAAGCGTTGTTACCTGTCATGGTTCTTGAACATCCACTGTCAAGAAACCAAGAACCAACACCCTGCACATATTTGAATGAAAGAAGAGTTAGTGACACACGTAGGAATCCAGTACTCAGTGGATCCCTGTGGAATGCACCTAGCTTTCCACTTCATCTCAGGTTTCTTATGTATGAGAGGAGTGACTATGTTATCATCACAAGTCCGCTGTCTTGAATTCCCTTCTAAAGAACATTCAAATGCCTTCTGTTCTTTGCTTCCACATTTATAACATTTTTGAGATTTTGTGGCCTTGGAGCATTGAACACCATGGTTTGAATGCCTATGAGATTTCTTATCAGTCATCATTTGACTAATTTAACCATTCAGCTTATGAAG
Organism: Dittrichia graveolens; assembly: GCA_038502395.1. Taxonomy (NCBI): domain Eukaryota; kingdom Viridiplantae; phylum Streptophyta; class Magnoliopsida; order Asterales; family Asteraceae; genus Dittrichia; species Dittrichia graveolens. The sequence continues at coordinate 32,801,720 of JARJIL010000003.1, read as the reverse complement.
CTTATCTTGTAAATTTCTTAGGTCTTTATTTATAGGCACCTTAGATTGATCATTGTTTTTGAAAAGTTTTTGACCAATCTTTGGAGTGGCAGAAATGGGAACAATGTGAACATCATTCTTTTTACTCATAGTTTCTTCTATTGAAAGAGAGTTGATTACTTCTAGATCAACTGATTGTTTAGAAGATGAGCTATGATCAGCTGACAGGTTATCAGCTGAGCATTTATCATCTACTAACCTATCAGCTGATGGAGTAATATTAGCTAATGATTCTTCAGTTTGTGAAATGCTAAGAATTAAGTCATCTGTTTTCAAGGTTTGACAACATAATGTCTCTGAGGTCTCAAATAATGATTCCTTTCCTTTAATCACATCCTTTGACTTTGTGTTATTAGTATTTTTACATTCTGAAATCTTACTAGAGGATGATTCAACAGAAGGAATAATTGATTCTTTTGAGTGGGAACTCTTGATTCTAACAAACTTATTTGTGAACACACTTTTGCCTTTAACAGTCTTGTGAAAGCTCTCTGGCAAAATGTCAGCTTTGTCTAAGATATTAAGGTTCTAACTAGAATCAACATAGTTAGCAGCCTTAGAGTAATTTCCACCAATAATAGCTTGAACTTGTTTGGGTATCTGCTCCTTGACACACTGAGTGGTCTTTTCTGCAGATACACACCAAGACTTTACTAATTTTTGGAGGTCATTAAACTTTTTGGTTGCTTCACTAGTTTCTTTTACTAAGATCTCATTAAGTATCTTTTGATTAGCTAGTTCATCATTTAAGATTGTTATCTGCTTAAGTTCCTCATCCTTAAGAATTAACTTTTCCTTTAGTGATTCTACTTCTACTTTTAGCTTCTTCTCTCTTTGAATAGAAGACTGGAAATCAATACACAAGTAATCAAACATAGCATTCTTCTCATTATCATCATAGTTAATAAATTTTCCAACCTGATACATAGAAGAAGGATCCCAGTTGGTAGTTAAACAAGCTTTAGCAGCCTTTTTCATATCTTCATCAAAGGAACTACCATCATTGTTGTTGGCCATCATGCAGAACTGAGCAGAGATCACCTCATCTTCATCTGAGGAGAGATCTTCTTCTGCCCATTCTTCTTCTTCAGCAACAAGAACTTGGCCCTGGGCTTTCTTCTTCTTCTTCTTGTCAAGGACAGCAGTAAGGAGTTTCTTATTCTTGGCTTCATAATCAATCTTACCCTCCTGCTTTTGCACAGATGAAGAACCAGTGTTACATTTGGACTTAAAGTCACTGGCAATGTGGCCAATCTTGCCACACTTATAACACTCTGCTGTGGAGGCGTCGAAAGTGGATTTGGGCTTGACAAACTTTGATGACCTCTTGCTGAACCTCTTGACACCCTTTCCCTTCTTGAAAGGTCTGAACTTCTTAACCAGCATAGCTACACCTTCAACCAACTCCTCCAGATTACTTTCCTCACAATCCTTCTCCTAATCACTTTCTCCAGCACTCTCCTCTCCATCTCCTTCTTCATCAGAACCAGAATCAATAGCTGCAAAGCTTCTCATCTTTGTATCTCTTGATACAAGGGCAGTTGGTGCAGCTTTACAACCTCCTTCATATCCTTGGATGACAACTTCCTTTGTTTGACTGATTGCGCATGGTTTAGTAAGTTACCATAGAGAGCAACCAGAGACATTCCCTTAATCTTCTCACTATGTCTTAGAATAGTGACAAAGTGATCTCATGTTTCAGGGAGGGAGTCTAGAAACTTGTTCACCAAAACAAAGTTGCTATTGGTTATGTCTGCTCTTTTCAAGTCATTAACTAGGCAGTTGAACCTGGTGTATGTCTGTGTAAGACTCTCACATTTCTGAGCAAAGAAGAATTCATACTCTCTGTTGAGGAGGAGCTTCTTGTTCTCCTTCACCTCTTCAGTCCCTTCATATGCAACTGTGAGTTTATCTAACATCTCTTTTGCAGAAGAACAGTTAAGCACTTGATGATAGATTTCATTAGGTAGTGCAGAGACAAGAGCTGATCTAGCCTTAACATCTTGGCTAACCAACCTCTTATCCTCATCTGTCCACAGATGCATGGGTTTGGTTATGATTCTTTCAGTTGTAGAGGTTTGACCTTCAGATTCTGATGGGATAGATAACACTGATGTTGGAACATAAGGACCATCAGTGACTATTTCAAGCATTTGGATATCAAGGGTGGATAGGAAAAGATGTGCTCTACTTTTCCACATGGAGAAATTTTCAGCATCAAACATGGGACATCTTGTTAAGGACCCAGTGTTTGAGATATTCATATTGTTTGTGGATGAGGCCATATTGAGAGGGGTAGAAGCAGTTGTAGAGTAAGCAAAACAGATCTAGATATTGAATATCTAACCTGCTCTGATACCAGTTGTTAGTCCCAGATTGAGTACGCAACAACAAATGTTTGTAGAAAAGGGGTTGAATACAAACTTTAGCTTTTAAAAATTAAAGACACACTTATATACTTTTATATAATTCTTATTGATATTGAATCAAGAATTACATGTACTAGAAGCGGAAATTCTAAGTACAATAAAAGGTGGCAATCTATTTGTTTAACACATAGACAAGCTAACTCTAAAACAACTAATGTATATAGAGTGTTCAACACATGAACAAGTTTGATTCTACACAATGCTTAAACTCTACGAATTTCTCAACTGATGAGATTTTCTTTCTGTGGAGTAGAGACTTCACTGTATTGTGTTTTGCATGTCCACCATGCATGAGTATATATAGAAGTCTTGGTGGATCCGGTTGCATGAAGATAAGAGACAAAGAGGATGTGGAAATATAATATTTTAATTGTAAAGGTAGTGGGTGAAAAGTAAAGTTACTTTAATCAAATGTTTTGATAAAAGTAATTGTACATTTCTGCAAAAGTGCAACACATTCACAATATAAAATATTAAAGTCCACATCTACTATCGTGTAGAAGTATCTTTCCCTTTCCATGATTTTACTTTAATCAACACCATGCTTCTAATTGATTTGACTTTACCAAGTATGGGATTGCCAGCCATACTTAGTTGTTTGAACAAATCTTCTAGATCTTCGTCTGTTTGAGGTATCATTATCCTTTTCCAAAGGATAAGGACAAACCTTTTTGTCTCATACTTGATCCAAAAAGTGCATTTTCTTTTTACAAACAAAGATCTAAGGCATAATAGAACGGCACATGTTCTTCCTTTTACATATGACTTACAATCTGAAAAGATAGAGTAGATTTGACATTTTTCATGACTCAGCTAACAGATTGTACTAGGAACTCTGATATTCACTACTCAGTTGACAAAATATATCAGTTGATCACTTTTTGCTAGGACTCAGTTGACACATATTGCTCAACTGATCATATAGATGCTCAGCTGATCAATAGTAAGCTTAGGAGGACATAAGCTCATGTATTTGGATGATCAGTTGATCAAGAGTGCTCAGCTGATCAATCAAATACATCAGTTTATGAGGAGAGATGACTTGTGTAAAGGAAGACTTACTTAGCTGATGCTCTGGGCCTCAGTTGATCCATCTGCTCACTCAGCTGATAGAGTAGGCACTCAGTTGATCAATCTGTTCACTCAGTTTATAGAGTAGGCACTCAGCTGATCAATCTGTTCACTCAGCTGATCACTTTCTTCAGTCAGCTGATCAATCTGTTTACTCAGCTGATGGAATATTTTCATCAGCTGATCAATAATTTTGCTCAGCTGATAGACTGTTTTCCTCAGCTGATGGTCCTCTTTACTTGTTTTCTTCATCTGATGCTCCTTGGCTGATATCCTTTGGCTGATACATTGAGTAGGATTTGATGCTCAACTGATGGCTTATTTTCCTCAGCTGATGGTTTCATACTTAGCATATTTTTACATAAACTGATTCAAACAACACATGTTTGAATTCTTTCTAAGTCATACTCAACGTAGGGTTTGCTTATCATCAAATCCTATGTTTTTGGATAGGCAGAGTTGATTATTAGTGTGAAATGATTATCTCCCCAACATCTATTTATACACAAGTCAGCCACTATATCATTTAATGAGTATCTTAACCGAGTGCTAGCCCTATAAATCATTTAATGAGTATCTTTGGCTGGTGGACATGTTCTTCAACAAAGGAGGATTTATGTAGCTATAATGGCTATGGTAGTTGGAGTCTATCAAGGAGGCTGGAACACAACACAACGTTCCAACATCAACCGAGTGCTAACCCTATAAATCCTATTAGTAGACAACATCGAGTATAAGCAAGAAATCGTCTTCTTCTTAATTTCTTATGTTCAAATATTCTACTTGTGGTTTTTTAAGCTTCATGAGAGTAGAAAACAAAACAGTATGCTGTATTTTTGTTGCATGAGAAAAAAAACAAGTAGGTTATGATTTTTATTCTAAGTCCACACTTAAACAAACATCCATATCCATTAACAACAAGAGAACTAGTTTAAATTTTCTAAATTAAAATCTCTACTTTTGCTTTCCTTTCATATTCCAAATGGTGGAATTAGCAAGAGGTCAACAAATATACTAAAATTTTGTGTGTTCTACGTAGGGGTGTAAACGAGTCGAATCAAGCTCTAGCTCGACAGGGCTCGAACTCGACTTGAAATTTTATGTTAAGCTCGATCTCGGCTCTATAGCTCGACGAGCTTTCATACTTGAAGCTCGAGCTCGGCTCGAAAGGGTACATTTAGCTCGAGCTCGGCTCGAAAAGCTCGAAATAATATAAAATTTTAAATTCAAAAACAAAATTATTCAAAATATAGATAAAATATAAAATTAATGATTTTTTAGTAACTACTTATTATAAATAATATGTATATAAAGTAAATTTGTTTCAATAAGTACTCTTTTTTAATATGTTTTAATATTAGTCCATCACATATACATATTACATATATAAATACACATATACTATACAAGGCTCGAAAAGCTCGATAAGGACTCGAGCCGAGCTCTTAGAAGCTCGAGCTCGGCTCGTTAAATAATTCGACCTCGTTTTTGGGCTCGAACTCAAACTCGAGCTCGATAAAGTTCGACTCGAACGAGCCGAGCTCGAGTTCGACCTCGAGTTACTCGATAAAAGCTCGACTCGTTTACACCACTTCTACGGCATAAGGGGGGTCTCCCCATCCCTTGAAATAACACACACACACACACACACATATATATATATATATACATATATATATAGAGAGAGAGAGAGAGAGCGAGAGAGAGAGAAATTTATTTAAGAACCAATATTAATGCGAGTACTGCGAGAACAATTTTAGGCCAATCAATTAATTACATGTCTTTTTTATTTAATTTAAAAAAAGCATATGTAGGTTTTTTTTGTTGGGTGCTACTTCCCGAGCCTCAAGGGCGGAAGCATCAAAGATCACATATGTTGATCCATGGGTCATATATATAAAAAAAAGATTCTGCCTAGAGCCAATGAAGACACCAAGTTGGAACACTTGCATCCACGTGTTAGAAAATTTCAAAACTTTATTACTAATAATTGTATTAATATTAAAATGTTCTTTTAATTAATCATAGTTCCACAATAGTTAAGTTTAAAACAAGTTTTCATTTACAAAACTGTATTACTATTAAAATGTTCTTTTAATTTACTTTTTTTAATTTCGTTTATTTCTTTTTTCCCTTTAATTCATTCTCTATTTATTAATCATAATCATTTTCATTTTTGTTGAAGAATGGAAAGAAGAATTGTTTTCATTTTGGCAAGTAGAATAACCAAAATAATCTAACAATGCCACTTTTTTAATTGATTGATTTACTTTTAGTTACAAGCACCAAATTTTAAAATTTATAGTAATATGTGAAACAAATACAAATTTGTATAGTTATTTTCCATTTATTTTCTCTTGTGTTAAGTTTAATGATTCAAGATGGCGATTTTGTTCTGATGTTTGTTAACATGTAAGTTACAATAATATGTAGAATGATAATTAATTGGTACTTGCTAATGTTTAACTTCGACTTAGCCAACTTTGAGTTACATATATGCATATAATGGTGTATATGTCTATGTGCAGATATGACAAATTTGTACCTGTGCTGAAAAAACGAATTTAGTTTTACATGCACATGTGCAAAAATCGGTACCTGGAAAAATCGAGTGTTATGTCTACATGTGCATGTGCATATCTGCACAAGATGCACACGTGTACAGTGGATATATATACACCTACACGCACTTATGTAGTATGAGCAGGTGGTGCACATGTGAATACATTTCATGTCGTGCTAAAAAAAACCGAGCAAAAATAAAAAAAATTTCATTGAAAAAGTATAGCAATATGAATGTCATATTAAAGAGCATATTTTCTCTTCAATTTCGTATAATTTTCATATTTTTATACCTTTACGTTTGGTAGATATTTTTATTTTAAGAAAGTGGGGGCAAGTGGCCCCCTTTTATTTAGGGAATTTGCCTAAAATACCCTTCCAGCATTTTAAGAAAGTAAAAATGATGGTTGTCTTTTTAATTAATTACATGTTCGTCACAAATAATATTAACCTTTGATTAATTATTATCAATGGCTACAAATGGTTCTCACGGTACTCGCAATAAAAATGGTTCAAAAATGAACCTTCTGGGAGTGTTAATTTGAGAACCATCCTTCTTGCAAGTACCGTGAGATTAGCCATTCATTTGGTAAGTGGAATTCATGGATGAAATTCGTGGGGAGATATAGTGTGACAAGGTACATTAGATGAATTCATGGGTGGGTGATGGAGTTGAAGCAGAGGGATTGGACGGCTCGTATTCGTTCTCGCTGTACTCCTAATAAGGATGATGTTAGTCAAATGAACTCATCAGTTTAGATTTAATAAGAAAAAATAAAACTTCTAATATAATCTTTAAAAGAGATAAGATGAATTATTGTCAACTGAAGCCGAGTAATCAGTTCTATGACAGAAACAAAGTTTCTAAGTATTTTTAGAAAACTTAATGACTTTCCAAAACATACTTAGAAACAAAGTTTCTTGTGAAGCAAAGTTTCTTGTGAAGCCGAGTAATCATCTTGATGAGTTTCAAGTTGAGTAACTTAGCTACACAAGAAAGTTTGAAAGAGTTTGAATGGGTCTTAAACTCTAAACTCCCTATCTATAGTTGGATAAGAAGATTCGGGATTGAAGATTCAAGTTTGAAGACTCAAGATTAAATATCACTGTTATCCAAGTTATCTATGTGAATGTATAGATAAGTTATTTTAAGTTAGAAGATTATCATAAGTCTTAGCTTGTTAAGTTTAGATGATTATTTGTAGAATTAGTATATGGTCAACTTCCTAATGTCTTTGGAGGTCAACTGGTTAGTCTGTCATTAACATGATATGTTCGGTATTAAGTTTAGGGTTTTTTCTTCATCAGTTAAATAAGTGAAATAAGATCTAGCAATTTCTTTATGAGATAGAGAGATAATTAAATTGTAATCAGTGAGTTGAATTAAAATTTCAGTACTGCTGTGAAACTTAATTTATTAATAAAAGCATGCTGTTTGATTTGGTTTGTTGATAGCTAGTTGAGTTGTGTATTCAACCCCCTTCTACACATCTATATTAGTTTGTTGATTACCTTAGGACCAACGACTGGTATCAGAGTAGTGTAATCTTTCATTGGTTGAAGATTAAGATCCTGAGAAGAAAAGGTAATCATGTTTACTACAAACAATTTTCCTCAGATGGTTGCGTAAGGTTGTCCCATATTCGATGGCTTTAGATATCCTATGTGGAAGTTTAGAGCCATGCTATTCCTCAAGTCAATTGACACCAGAATGAATGACGTAATCACCAATGGACCACTTGTTCCCATGATTACTACTCCTATTAGTGATAAGTCTCCTGGTTATATGTACTAGATGACAAGGCTAGAAGTGTTCTAGCTAATGCCCTATGTAATCTTCTCATACACATTGTGACTAGGTGTCAAACTACTAAGGAGATGTGGGATACACTTAGTTTGAAATATGAGGGCGTTGATCTGGTCAAGCACCACAAGAAGAACCACCTCAAAAGATCTTATGTGAACTTTTTGTTTAAGAATGATGAAACTCTCTCTAAGATTTTCACAAGGTTTCACTACTTGATTAATGACCTACTAAGGGTTGGCATTAAGAAAGATGGTGTAAAAGTAGTCCTGAAGTTCATGGATATGTTACCTAAACAATTCAATGAAGTAACTATAGTACTTCAGGCCAGAGGGACCTTACTTATGTATAACCTCCGGCCCATCAACAATCAACAGATCATAGACTAAAAAAAGAAATCCTAGCATCTGCTCAGGGACTCTCTAAGAAAGGGTCTATGTAACATCCCAAAATTTTATTTTTTTTTACAATTCATTCATAATAGATGTCAAAACCAAACGATAACGTAGTTGCATGACACATCATTAATTGAATTAAACACACAATATTCTTTGAGTTACATCAACATCATTAATTGTTAAAACTAAGTCAATAAGTGCGAAGGCTTGAGTACTGAGCTATCAACATCAAGCTGGAGCCCTGCCGTGGTCGTCACCTGAAAAAAGTTAAAATAACAACTGTAATCCCAAGGCTTAGCGAGTATACTACTTACAAACCAAATAGTTCACGTAACTGCTCATAGCTCATACCCACTACCGTAGTAAGTGGTCTCATCATACCCGTCAAGTAGGATGGTCTCGTCTCACCTGTTGTCGTCACAACGGTCTAACATACCCGACACCGAAGTGTTGATCTCATACTCGACACCGAAGTGTTGGTCTCATACCCGACACCAAAGTGTACGGTCTGCACATACCCATCACCGGAGTGAACAGTCTAATCATACCCATTACCGAAGTAAACAGTCTAATCACATTCAGTCATAACTCATAGCTATTCACTTATTCACATGCATATATTAACATCTGGAATCTATTTAGATCATAAGTGAGAATACTCACCTATCAGCGGTCCTGGTTACTCAGTTCTTACTGTAAGACTACTTGGTTGCTTCTTAATTAACTGTCACCTGCTCCACGATTCATATGGTTAATACCGGGTACTAACCTTACTTACTTATACAACTCTCATAAGTTGGGTGGGTACACACTACTAAAAGTCGCGTGAGCATGCTAATGCTAACTGAAAGTCACATGGCGTGAGGCCCATGTGCCTACTTGTATTTAAACCCTTGCAAACCTAGTTTGCAAGGTAACCTTTGCATTTCTCAGATTAATAGAAACAAACACATCTGTGTTTTCTCTCAAGCAAAGTGTTCTTCTTGTGTTCATACATTGTTCTTCATATCTTATACACAAGAATCATCATATTACTCATCTTTAATCTCATCTTTGGACCATCAAGTGGTATCAGAGCCAACTCCTTGCTGGATTTGTTCAAGATAACCTGGAAACAAAGATCAAGTGCTCTCTATTCTTCACATGAAAAACCCACTTGAGTCAAAAATCATTTTCTTTAAATCTTCTTGTTTTTCAAAGTTTTTTGAGTGTTTTAGAAGCATTTGAGGTGGAGAAATCATCTGGTTATCACCATTTTCAAAAACAAACAACATTAGTGAGCTAAAATTGAATTTTACATTTTTCAAGTTTTTGGTGTTTTTCACTGTTCTTGTAAAAATCTGGATCTTTTGTTGTTGTTTGTGCTAAGAGTTGATTTTGAAAAGTGTTTTTAGGTTGGAGAAAGCTTTAGGAATAGAAAATTCCAAGTTTCATTAAGATTTGAAGGTTTTTTATTTTCTGTTCATACACAGTAGGTGCGAGGAAGAAGACAGGTTGGTCCATCCGACTTTCACATCCATCCGACCTTCGGATCAACCTTCAGATCCATCCGACCTTCGGATCCATCCGACCTTCGGATCCATCCGACTTTCATATCCATCCGACCTTCGGATCAACCTTCAGATCCATCCGACCTTCGGATCCCATCCGACCTTCGGATCCATCCGACCTTCGGATCCATCCGACTTTTGGATCACAAGATAAGCCCATCCGACTTTCTGATCAAAAGTTCATCCGACAGTCGTATCGTCATCCGACAGTCGCATAAGCCATTCGACAGTCGCATAAGCCATCCGACAGTCGCATAAGTTATCCGACTTTCATTTTAAATGGCTCAAAATTTGTTTAAAAAATTCAAAATTTGAATTTTCGTGCATTTTCTGACAGTCGCATCGTCATCTCGACCCCAGCCATCCGACAGTCGCATCGTCAGCTCGACCCCAGCCAGGGGCTCTGCCCCTTGGATCCCGCCAGGGGTTTCCACCCCTTGGACCCCGCTACCAGGGGCGCTGCCCCCGGACCCCCGTTGTTCCAAATTAGAATTCTTGATCTTAAAATCATTTTTCACTCTAATTCGGTCAACTAAAGTCTGTCAACCGATTTTCAAGTGTTAACTGAAAATCACAATTAACAGAATCGGTCATTCTTACAACTCTATTTTTCACACGATCAAGTTTCCAGAAAACTAATTAATTTAAAGGAAAGATCCAATTTTAAAGATGAGTTCCTCAAATTTAAATGAACTTCAAAAGGAATTAACTGCTAAAGAAAATGAGTTAATCACCTTAAGAAAAGAAAATGAGGTAATCATTCACAATCTCAAGCAGCAAAAGTGTCACTAGAGGAAGACTTTAAATTCCTACAAAAGGAGAGATGTCAACTCTACTCCAAAATCAAAAGTCTTGAAGATTTGCTCATCAAACGAGACCAAACCGCACAAACCATTTTCTTAAACAAACCTAAGGATAAGAAATTTTCCAAATGGACATACGAAGGTCTAGGTTTTGTTAATCCACACATAAGTGATAAGATTACTGCTAAACAACTGTACGATTTTGAAATCATGAATCTAGGATTAACCAGAAGAATGGTATTCGTGGGGCAAGCCAAAGAACTTGCAGAGGAAGAGATCAAAAGACATAACTCCACCAAAGCTTCCACATCATACAACTACGAAAGTTTGAATCGATCGTATGAAACAACTGAATTTGTACCACTTATTTCTAACGATTACTTTCGAAGTTACACGCAATCGGAAATGGAACCAATGCCAAACGTTTCTGAAACTCGAACAAAACCGCACGTGTATATTCCTCACATGGAGTTACAACGCCGATTTGAATTGGTTGAAACCAAACTTTTTAATAAGTCAATCACTCACGAGTTAGAAACTGAGATTTTATATGATAAAATTGGCGAACTTGAATCTGTAAACTCTCGTATATCAAATTCCGCTGCAACAAGCATGTCTGATACAAACACCTTCCACGTGCACACACATGAGTGTTTTTCATGTTCGGATTCCATCACCATCGACATCACAGATGAATCGTCCCAAACCAAATCTGAGTTAACCAACTCGGAAGAGAGATGCCAAGAGTATAGAGACGAGTGTGTAAATCTTGAATCCAAACTTTTCCAACTTCAATCAAAACTCAATACAATTGAGAACGAATTTTTCAAGTCCCACTCACCTGAATCAACAGCTTTAAAAGGTAAAGCTAAGATCAGTAAACCCAGTTCATCAACACTTCCCCCGCCTAAGGCAGATCGAACCAATCAATGCACGACAAAAACCCGCAAACAATACACCAAAGATGACATGTTAGTGTGCTCTTCATCTAATGTACGTGTGCATCTAGGTACCAGCATGAACGGGGCAATGAAGCAAGTGTTGGGATGGAGGAAGAAGAAGACAGAGAAGGCTGATGAAGGAAGCAAAGAAGAAAATTTAGTTTATCCTGCTAACTTTTCAAAACAAACAAACTTAATGTTTTGTAATGATTCGTCTGTCGTTCTTATTAATTCCGTTAAACCTGAAATGTTTTGCATGAGCGATGGTTGTATCGAAGTACATTGCTCCTATCATTGTGCGTATGACCAAGATCGCAAGAACCGCGGGATTAAACCGGATCCATCCTATAGGCCGTTCGAATCATTTCATGTACAAACTTCCTTCATAAATCATAAAGGTTACAAGATAGCCTATTGGCGAAAGAAAAGATCTAGCAGAGCACGATTCCAATCAATTGACACGCCTTTGTCAATAGTGCTCAACTCACAATCACGGTTTTCCAACCGTCGATACCATAACAATTGAAATCACACCAATGAAACTGCCGTGAGGAATCATCCTCATCAAACCTATCAGAGAGCTAAACCCAAGCAAGCTCAGATTCTACAACGGCAGTACCAATCGATCAATCACTCAAAACCCAAAGTCCAATGACCCATTCCGACTTCAACCGTACGAATCAACAATCATGCGAATCCTAAACCGCATCAACCGTGGAATGGAAAAGCAGAAGAGAAAACAACAAGATTTCAATTCATCCAAGATGATGTGTCTCTTCCACAGGGCTTCAAACGTGTGGTGATCGAAGATCCAACCGTTGCACCAATACCCGACAAATCCAAAGAACTCACAACTTCGTCACCAACCCAACATCCACCTACGAAACAAACTTGGGTTCCCATTGTTAAAACAATAGAATCAGTAAAAGATGCAAACATAAAATCTGTTGAATGTGCTGACTTGCGAAGACCCAGCTCAAACTGGGTACCTAAAATGTTGTTATCTTCTATGTGCAGGTATCTAACAGGTGGTTCATGGTCTCCGGCTATCCCCAACAATATGACCGGGAACAAGAGTTCTCTGACGGATGCGCTTCATAAAATAAAAAAAATAAAAAAAAGGAATAAAGACACTCGGTTCTAGGGGGAGTGTCACTGTCATAAAACTACACGAATACATTTCCATGAATTTGCGTAGGGGGAGAAAATTCGACAACTCTCTGCCTCGCTCGCATCAATGAAACAAGCACTATTCGAGGGGGAGTTTGTTGTAATTTTGTCAGTGCGCTAGTGTACACGAATACATTAATATGCATTCATGTAGGGGGAGAAATCAGAAAATTTTAAAACATTAAAAAAAATTCCCAAAACCCAAAAATATTGTCCTTTTCAAAGTTATTTTTGCTACAAGAAGGTATACATTCATTGATCAAATCCTATACCTTACTTGTTCCTTGTCAATCTTTTGCAATATCCTTTCTCTTTGCATCTCATATAGCATTGTGTTTTCCTTCCACATAAACCGTTCATTCGTGTGTCACTGTCATATTTGTCAAAGTACAAATGATCAAAATGGCACTATGAGTGAGGGAGTGTAGGCATTTTATACTCCTATGGTCAATCCAGAACCGGAAGGACCTGCCCCAAGAGCTCACCGTACACTAGAAAATGATAGTAAGGGTAACTTACTAGGTCATCTAGGTGAGTGGAATCAGTTATCAAGGGATACTGATTGGTATGCAGAGGTAAAATTAAAAAGAGAGGGATGGAACAGGAGATGGGGGTGCACATGATCAACAAATGACTTGAGCTTTCATGAGAAAATCTTTCTTAACAATTGTTTTCAACATATTCATTCTTGAAAATCATTCATGTTGAAAATCACTATAATTGCTCAAACAAGTGTCCTAGTATATCCAAACAGAGATACAAATATTTCATTCTGGAAAGAGAGATCGAGGGAGAAGTTGAAAAATAAGAAGAGAGTTGAGGGTGAGACAGGATCAAAAGAAAAGAAAGATCCTCACTAAACAGTGTCAATCTGGGTCGCCACATCTATTACTAGTTTTATACTGGTATTGAAATAGACATCATGGACCCAGTGATGCAATGCACTTACCCCACCCAGCTACTCAATTATCTCTTAAAAGATATTTGTTTCAACTTTTCATGGAGAAATAGCACATTTCTATTGACATCTCATTCGGAGATTGTTAATATTGAAACAAGGAGGACATGCAGCTCCGGTCCCCGTCTTCTTTCATGCACTTATTGAGTCTAGAACCAATTGTAATATTATTTTCTTCTAGGTTACGTATGGAATAAGTTGCCTATCTATGACAGTGTCGGAACATCTTGAGTAATATCATTTGATATTTATGGTGATAGATGGAAATCCTACCAGTGCTAACATCAAGCCAACACTGAACGTAGGTCACTTAGTTAATTTTAAATGACATGTTAACGGGAAATCTATGTAATCCCGGTGCTACAAAGGCTGTGTTAATTGTCATAAATTTCTGATACACTCTTGTAAAAATAATGCTGAAAACCACTAAATGCAAAATTGTTCAAACAACCAAAGGTGTTTTACCTTAGGTTACTGGTGCGAGATGGAAGACATAAGAAAAAGGATGTCATTGCATGCTTTAAAAATCAAGGTTCTCATCAAGAAATTGAAGAGTCAAGACTTCAAGATGAGAAGACATTCCAAAGTCATCAAATTTTATTCCCATAAATCTTCACAAGAATGCAGAAAGAAAAAGAATATCTGCATTATCAAAATGGGAGAGATTCAACAAAAGCCAAAGAGGCAGATGAACACGCACAAGGCTACAAAAGGGGGAGATTGTTAGGACTTATTTGTGTTTGTAGGCCTTGTGCAACTATCTTAATTATCTTGCTATTATTGCTTTGTTAGTTTAGTTCATCTTGTGTAAGGGCTTAGCCCATTTAATATTAATTGTCTAGTCCATTAGTATGTAATAGACTAGCCCAAATGTTATATTAGAGAAATCCATCTTGAAAGCCCATGAGGCTTGAGGCCCATGTGCCTACTTGTATTTAAACCCTTGCAAACCTAGTTTGCAAGGTAACCTTTGCATTTCTCAGATTAATAGAAACAAACACATCTGTGTTTTCTCTCAAGCAAAGTGTTCTTCTTGTGTTCATACATTGTTCTTCATATCTTATACACAAGAATCATCAGATTACTCATCTTTAATCTCATCTTTGGACCATCAAAGTCGCATGAACATAATTGACTACTGAAAGTCGCATGACTATATATCAAAAGTCGCATGACTCTATCAAAAGTCGCATGGCAACTGAATGTCGCATGAACATGTTAAAAGTCGCATGGATCTATACACAACTACTAAAGTCGCATGGATGCATTCATTTACTAAAAGTCGCATGAATCTATACACTGAAAGTCGCATGAATGCATACATATATAAACTAAAAGTCGCATGGAACCACATACATTACTGAAAGTCGCATGGAGCTAAATGCATCAACTGAAAGTCGCATGGAATCATATACATTACTGAAAGTCACATGGAATCATACATACATTACTGAAAGTCGCATGGAATCACACATATCACTGAAAGTCGCATGGAATCATATATACATATCACTGAAAGTCGCATGGGACTATACACATCAACTAAAAGTCGCATGGCCATATAGGTACTAACTAAAAGTCGCATGAAACCATGTATACATAGTGAAAGTCGCATGGAACCTTATATACACACCGAAGGTCGCATGAATGTTCAGATACATCAACTGAAAGTCGCATGGTGTATCTCCTTCCCTGTCAATTCACCATTTTGAAAAACCCACACTCCATGGCCAAAATCAAGCTTTCTTAAAACTCGATCAATTCAACTCATTCTTGTTGCAAAACATTTCTCCATTCATTTAAAACTTTCCTTCTAACACAAATCTATATTTTATCAACTTATAGAGTGTTCTTGGTTAAATATTTCTTCTGGGTATTTCTCAAGCATTCTAAAACCCAAAACCTATATTCTAAGCATTCAATCATCAGCTTAACATAGCAAGAATTGGTATCTACATGATCCTAAAGGATTGAGAAACATTACCCGATGATTTTCTTGCATATTCTTAAGCTCTACAAGAAGCTTGGCTCCCCTTCTTCTCTGTTCCTTCCAAGAATGGCACTCACATACACACACACTTTCTCTCTTTAATGCAACAGTGATTTGAAGGAGAATGTTGGGGGCTGTGCCCTAAACTTCTATTTATACTCACTTGTAATGCCTCTTGTGGGCCTAAGCCCAATTCAAGTCTCAAGTCCAATTTTTCAACTAAAACCCTTATTGGATTAACCTAAACCCAACAACTTTAATGAATTTCCATCCAACAATATATATATATATAGGGGAGGGTTCATGCGAAAAGTGTTTTATTTGCGAAAAGTGCGAGAAGCAATCATGGCCTCTTATTTATATTTGATCTAATGGCTTAGATTAGTCTTATTTTTTTATTTTTTAAATTCAAAAGGTTACAATAGTAAACACATATTTTTTTCTCTCTCCAATTTAATTAATTTCCTTGATTTTTTATTTATTTACAAAAGTACCACAATTAATTCTAATCATTGATTAAACAATCGTATGGACCATAACGCTTCTCGCACTTTTCGCAAATAAGACCCTTTTCGCATGAACCTCCCTATATATATATATAACCACTATTTCATTCCAATAAATTACGTTCATACATTTTTAAAATTGCGGGTATTACAGTCTAAAGCCTTAGTGGTTGACTCCAGGTCAGAGTCAAATTTTGAAGCTGACCACTCAGTCTCACACTCAAGTATGGATTCTGATGATGTTTAATCCATTACTGAGTAGATGACAATGTTGGCCAGTAAGCTGAGAAGTGCCAACATGGGAAGATGAAGATATGACAGGAAGGGTAAAGTAAAGAGTTCCCTAGATCCCAACAAATCTATGTGCTTTAACTGTTAGAAAAAAGGACATATAGTTATCCAGTGAAGAAAGAAGAAGGGTGAATAAGCGTCGGTATCTGATATGCATGGTGACAAATACATGAGAAGATGGAGAATATTAGGGCCTGTGCCCTAAACTTCTATTTATACTCACTTGTAATGCCTCTTGTGGGCCTAAGCCTAATTCAAATCTCAAGTCCAATTTTTCAACTAAAACCCTTATTGGATTAACCCAAGCCTAACAACTTTAATGAATTTCCATCCAACAATATATATATATAGGGGAGAGTTAATGCGAAAAGTGTTTTATTTGCGAGAAGCAATCCTGGCCTCTTATTTATATTTGATCTAATGGCTTAGATTAGTCTAATTTTTTATTTTTTAAATTCAAAAGGGTAAAATAGTAAACACATATTTTTTCTCTCTCCAATCTATTTCTCTCTCTTACTTTTCTTTCTCCTACAATTTTTAAATAAAATAAATTTAAAAAAATTAATTGTAAATTAATAAATTTACGGTGTTCAACAATAAACATAGAAAAAAATTTACGAGTTTTTTAATTAGTAAACGTTATGTTCATTACTTTGTTCACTAGTAAACACTTGTTTTATATTGTTTCCGTAATATTTTTTTCTTTCAAATTAATTCTTTTTTTTCTGTTTTGAGTTTTCCTACTTATTTTAATATCCTATTTATTCTATGTAAGAAATAATAAACGATAATCAACTTTAAAATTAATATTCAATAATAAACAAAAATCCAAATACAACTAATAAAATAATCAACTTATCAATGTTCAATAATAAACACCTTATAAACCGATCTAACTTATAAATGTTCAATAATAAACAAAACCTTGAACACAGATAAAACTGTTGAACACAACTGATAAAATCTATATTCAATCTTGAACACATCTAATAAACCGATCCAACTCATGGACATTCACTAATAAACAACCCAGATCTACAAACACACAAATCAAGATGAATGATAAAAGAATAAAAATGAACAAAAACTTGTTAATAATAACCAAATTGCCAAGTATATTCTTCTATCAGTTGAAGAAGGGGATGGAAGCGACGGCTTCTGGATTCTTGATGCGGCAGCGCTTGTGGAGGTTGACTTTGCTAATGCGACGGCCACTGTAGAGGTCAAGTTCACCCAACCATTGAAGATCTAATGGTGGTGGTAGTGTAATCGCCAACCACAAAAAAAGCAGCCGTAAAAATTGAGAACCGTAGAACACAGATCTTGCCCTGATTTATCGAGAACCGTAGAGAAAACCCTCCCCGTCGGTTGTAAAATCGACATACCAAAAAGATAACTGACCTCGAGGCTCGGCGGAACACAGATCTTGGCCGATTTATCGAGAACCATGAACCATGAACAACAGGTTGATGGAGGTTGTAGGGGGCTGACGACGATGTATCGTCAATCTGTTCAAGAAGGGCTACGGCGGCTGCGATTGTGACTTTAATGATGGGAAGCACCGGCAGGTTGATGGAGGTTGTAGGGGGCTAACGATGGCACCGGTGGCGATGGTGACTTTAATGATGGGAAGCACCTGCAGCGATGGTGACTTCATCTTGGATTCTTGGGTGGCGATTAAATGATTTTACATGGAACGACGCCAATGGTGGCCAAATGGGCTTCTTAGTCGGTGTTGATGGAGGTTGTGGGGGGCTGCGACGGTGGTGGCGGTATGGATTTCTCCGGCGGCGGCTGTGGGCAAATGGCTTCTTGCTAGGGTTTTTTTTGGTTTTTGGGAGGAAATAGAGACGTGAGTGGTTGTTGGGATATGGGAAATGATCTACCAACATTAACATGAGGAAGAGAGAAATTAACTTATTTAGAAAGAGAGACGTGAGTGATTGGAGAGAGAATTAATTATTCCTAATTAATTGGTAATTATTATTTAAAATGTCATATGTACCCTTTATTAATTTAGTTAATTTCCTTGATTTTTTATTTATTTACAAAAGTACCACAATTAATTCTAGCCATTGATTAATCAATCGTATGGACCATAACGCTTCTCGCACTTTTCGCAAATAAGACCCTTTTCGCATGAACCTCCCTATATATATATATAACCACTATTTCATTCCAATAAATTACGTTCATACATTTTTAAAATTACGGGTATTACAGTCTAAAGCCTTAGTGGTTAACTCCAGGTCAGAGTCAAATTTTGAAGCTGACCACTCAGTCTCACACTCAAGTATGGATTCTAATGATGTTTAATCCATTACTGAGTAGATGACAATGTTGGCCAGTAAGCTAAGAAGTGCCAACATGGGAAGATGAAGATATGATAGGAAGGATAAAGTAAAGAGTTCCCTAGATCCCAACAAAACTATGTGTTTTAACTGTTAGAAGAAAGGACATATAGTTACCGAGTGAAGAAAGAAGAAGGGTGAATAAGCGTCAGTATCTGATATGCATGGTGACAAATACATGAGAAGATATTTATAGCACAAGAAAGAAAATCCTAAAGACAAGCTCAAAACGAAAGTCCTTTATGATGAAAGGTGGGACACAGAGTCATCTACCTTGGGTGATGATGTCCAAGACCAGTGTCTTATGGCTTTGGAAGAAGATGAAGAAGAGCAAGTGGATTTTGGTTTCTTTGGAAGCAATTTTGACAAAGACATGGAATAATCTGAGGAGAACAACAAATCTAGCTATTGAGATCCTTCCTCTATGTATAAGGTAGAAAACTTTAACTCTTACACTAATAAAGAAAAGTGTCTTAGCTTTATTTATTTGTTAAATGATTTTAAGACTAGCCTTAAAGTTCAAGCGGACCTTAAAGCTGATATAGATAAACTTAGTAATGAACTTATTTAACTCTCTTATAAGCTATTAAAAAGGCCAAATGTGACCTAGAATGTGAGAAACACATGAATATGATACTTACCGATGAAGTTGACGATGCTAGAGCCGAACTTGTACAGAGTCATGGTGTAATTCATCACAACAAGTTGAAAAGTGTATCAACCAACAAACCCTAAAGGAGTAAAGATTGTGCTTAGATGTGACTATCTCACTGCAGCTTGTGTAGCTGAAGATGAGGTAGTAAGCACATTATATGAGGATGACCTACTACATGAAGAAGATCACAATACATCCTCAGAAAAGAAACATGGTTAGGAAAAGAACTTAAATAGATTTCTTAGAGCCACAAAGGTCATGCCATAATTAATACTTACCATAGTGTAGAGGGTTGTAGTTATAGGAAGAATAGTAAGTCTTTATTCTGAAGATTGAACCCTAATATTGTTTGACATAGGCTTGTCTTTGATAGATTAAAGCCTAAATCCTTTAAAAGACAACATTCTCTATCTAGTTTAGAGAGAATCTTTAAGAATAGGAAGATGTTTGTGAGAGCCCACAAAATAAGGATAACAAGGTTAGAGTTGACAAAGGTAAGTCTATAGTCAATGAAAACCAGGTGAATTATGGAGAAAATGAAAGACCTTATCCCTAATGTGTATAATAGAAGAAAATGTCATATATATGGTGATGGGGGTCATGAGGCCATGGACTTGATAGTAAAACCCAGAGGCCTAAGAAAAAGCACAATGTTCAAGCTTAGCTAACCTTAGAGTCTACTCAAGCTGACTAGTGAGCTTTAAATAGGAGGTAAGCTAAGTGCTCATCTTTTGAACCCGCAAATAATGGGTCCCAAAAGAAACTAATATGTTTAGTTTTCATGTGCAGGATTTAAGTAAAAGAGGACAGTGAATGCCCAAGGCACATGACAGTGTGAAATGGATTTCTAAGTGAATTCAAGAAGAAGAAGGTCCTAAAGTAACTTTTGGTGATAACTCTCATGGTAAAACCAAAAGCTATGATAAAATGCATGCCGGAAGACTTACCTTCCGGAAAGTTGTATGTGTTAAGTGTTAGTGTATTTGCGCCATAACATGTGTCACCGTGTCTAATTTTATAAGAAACTAAAGGGTCACACTGCTACACACCAAATTAGAATTATCTTTTGAAATTACCAATGATAGTGTGAAGTGAATTAATCCATTGAACTATTTAAAGAGAGATATAAATAATAAATAGTTTATTTATTATTTATAAGTTGATTTAATAAGTCTATTAATCAATTAAGTGGTTTGTGATAATTAATTAGTTATTTAAGCCTGGTGAACTAGTTTTGTATTGGTTAAAAGTCATTTAGATAAGCTTAATCCTAATGGGCTTGGACCAGAATTTGTTTATAAATAAGAAACAAATTTAGGTTAAATTATAACTACAACTAAAACCTAATCTCCCTCTCTCTTTCATGGTTTCGACTCCACGGCCAAAAACCACAAAACCAAATCGGTTTTGGTATATTAAACATATGTACACACAAATACATACTTCGCGGTGTTTTCTAGTGTGGCCTAGCAGCACGGTTCAAGTTGGTGCACTAGTGGTGTAAATCCCTTTAGAAGTTTTGGAAGTATTCAAGTTGAAACACTTATAGGTACTATTTTAATCTTTTGTGATTGTTTTCATGTTTAATATTTGGATCACTCATAGGGCCGGGTTTTACGATAAATTAATGATTTTTATTCAACTATGCATTTTAATTTATTATTTTTAACCTTTAAAAATCCAACAGTGGTACGAGAGCCACTACTATTCTCAATAGGAAACAATAGGTTTGTTGCGCATTTTGCCCTTTAAAAAATGTAGTCAAACTTTGAGATTATGAGGATACAAATGATTTGGAGTTTAAGCAATTATTTAAAATAAATTAATTAGAACATAATTTACCCTTAATATTTGTATAACTTTTTAAGTTTGCAAAACTTTAAAATTTTTATTATTATATGTATCAATTTTTAAAACTATTATTTAATGTATTAAACTTTTAAAATCCGCCTTTTGTACGTGTTTGGAAACTTTTTAACAGGTTCCATGTAATTATTTGATTTTATATTTATTTATTAATACAAAATTGTTACTATATTAATTATTCGGGAGATTTATTAATACAAAATTGTTACTATTTTAATTATTCGGGAGATTTATTAATACAAAATTATCAATCACACAAATCTTTCCATAAAACTAATAAACCAAAATTCTTTGGGAGATAATGAAGTCGACCTTATAGAAATCCAAGGTATATTAACAGGATAAATCCTTATTATAGACAGTAATAATAATTAAAAAAATGTAATATCTTATAACTTATTTAAAAGAAAAGAATGATGACATTATCATTCTTTCCAAAAATTATGTTTTTAAGAATGATGGTGTCACATTGCAAAAAAGGAATTTTAAACCAACTGAGAGGGGGCTGGATGAAAATTGTGAGGGGGTTTTATAAAACATATGAGGAGTTTTATAAAAATTGTTTATTAATGTAATTCATTATACATTGTTTATAAATTATTTTTAGTAACTTGTGATATATTTTTTTAGAGAAAAAATAATTATATATTTGCGGTCGTCTCTTTTTTATCTACGTTTTGGTGTAAATTTTATTGTAATATAACACTTTTTTAAAATTAGTATATTCTTAATATTTTGTTATAAATTAATAGTAGTGGGTAGGTAATTTTTTGTTTAGCTGAGGGTTTTTTTTTGGATTATAGTGATGAGCTGAGTGATCAACTTGAATATGCTATTCAAAGTGTTTAGTTATTGATTTTTAAAACATCTTATCTTATAATCTTATTAAAAGAAAAGGATGACAAATAAATTTCCACCAATCACAACATCCCATTTAAAAAAATTAAAAAACTCGTGTTTAAGAATATAGTAACATCATCCCAAAAAAAAACTAGTTTTTGAATTTTAGATTAGTTACAATTAATCTATTCAAATTAATGCTTCAATTTATGACCAAATGATCAAAGTTATTGAATGTATTAAAATTTATGACCAAATTAAAATTTATTTTAATTTATTTAACTAATTAACCAAATTTTAGGATAATATTTAATTAATTTATTAGTTAAAACTTTAATTGCAATTCGGGAACCTCAATTGTACCAAAAAAACCAAATTTTGAATTTTAGATTAGTTATAACTAATCTATTCAACTTAACTAAATATGAGAAATTTTAGATGAGTTGCAACTAATATATTTAAATTATATAATACAATTATTTTAGATGAGTTAAAAACTTTCGAATTTTACTAAATAAATGGATATATTAGGAATTTTAGATTAGTTACAACAAATCTATTCAAATTAAATAATATTATTATTTAAAGTACCCGATGATATATGAAGCATTAATTCAAAATCGGAAATATTTCAATTGTAGTATAGTATTCTTGTCAAACTTTATTTACCCCCCAAATAATTAAAACTTTGGAATTTAAACCATAAGTGATATATGTAAACTGCTTCCAAACTTTTGAATTTATACATATAAATCGGATTTAGGATTTAGGATTTTGGATGTATCTTCGGATGACTTATATAGTATATATACTCAATTTTCCAAACACAAAATTCTTTACAACTCCTTGAAAAGATTGTTGTAACACGGGAAAACCAAAGCCATTTTTTTAAACGCGTTGCGGAAGCTTAATTAAACAAACTCACTTTACATACATTACGAATATTTACAACAACAACCATTGTTCAAATAATCAAAACATCAGTTTGGTGTTACAAAATATACTGGCTCCTTTTCTTTTTAACATTCAAAATATATCAGAGCAGGGTCAACTTCTCCTTCTACAAACACCTCCAACAATCACAAACATGCAAATCAACAACTGAGGGGAATTAGCACAAAGCTAAGTGAGCAGAAGTTAAACACAAAGGCAAACATCAACAGTCATTATCAAAACATGTAACCACACAATCAAGAAGACTGGCGGTTTGGCGCAGAACCTACAACCAATGCCGGCCAAAGCAAAGGTTTACCGATAGCCCTCTACTGAATTGGCATAGTGAAATTCCCCTCTGATACAATGCATGCATCGGTAGGACTACCTGTAACACCGTATTTTCAACCCAAATTTTTTTCCTTTTAAAATAATGCGGAAGCGACAGAAAATTCAACTAGTATATTTACAACTGAAAATATACAAACAGTTTCCGAGTCATCAGTTTAGTCAAAATACAAGTATTACAAAAACCACGACTTGTCACAATTTAAATCAGAGTGCCCGCCAATTATTCCCCAAGTAACACCCCCTCACATCCGAACCGCAAAACTCACCAAAAACCTGAAAAGGAGTGAGAGCTGGGGGATTAGCACAAAGCTAAGTGAATGAAAGTAAAACTACAACTCAGTATCAATCACAACCGTAGGATACCAAACAATCATAACCGCAGAATATAAACAATTAATCATGCCCGCAGAATACCATCACATAATCGTGTCCCGGGAAGACCGGCGGTTCTGCAGGAACCTACAACCAATGCCGGCCAAAGCAAAGGTTTACCGATAGTTCATTTTCTATTCTCACACAATATTACCCTCAAGTTGCAACGAATGCGTCAAAAGATCCGAATACTGATTAGCCGATAGCAAACAAACCCAACCCATGTGCCTAGCCGAAACTGACTTCCCAATATCATGTATACATATCACTAACGCAACAATCAACTAACAATCAACCAGTTAATCAATTATCAGACATAAAGTGTATCCATGCATCATTCTACAAACTGTTATAACCAAAGCAAGTTATAACTAACATCAGTCGTGAGTTAAACGTCCACTCACCTCTTGATCTCAATCTCCACTCACTGGTCTAATATTACTAAGCCTTGTCCATTCCTGAGATCACAATAAACTGAAATCAGTATCCAGTCTATAAATATATATCAAACATATATTTATATCTCTATAATTCATACACAACATGCTAGATACATATACAAAGCATACTACATTAAAGTATATCAAACAAACTTCAAAATCCACAAAATCCGCAGACGCGTCGCGTCCACCAAACCGACGCGTCGCGTCGATGCAAAATATCAGATTTCCCCAAATCCGGATCTTAACTTGTCGGATTTCGAGTCCCGGATTTCCATTATCGGATTCTGGAGGTCGGATTTCACTTAGCAGATTGTCAGGGTCGGATTTTGGTGTCTCGAAAAGCAACTATCGGATTTCTTCTTCGGATTCTCAAGAATCCGTAATTTGACGGGAACGCGTCGTGTCCAATCCAATGACGCATCGTGTCGCGACGATATCTGCATCATCTTCTCCAAAAATCCAACCGACTCAACTTTAACAAACTCACTTTCCAACTTCTGAATTCAAACCCAAAAACTTCTAAAACGTGTATAAACCACATATATCATGTATACCAACATCACAAACATCTTATATCCAATTAAAACATCAAAACAAGTAAAACCCATTTACCAATCATGGAGTTTTAATCTCCATCAATGGTGTTTCACCATATATACATATATATCATCAGAAAAAACATACCAACAGTTACTAACACATGTTATAAACATCAACTAACCTCTGTTTTACTATAATAATCAACAATCTTCAATTCCACAAATTCAAGTATGCAAGTTCTAGCTTTCTTCAACAATGGTTTAGCTAAACACACACTACACACTTTTCACTTTGAAATTATGAGCAGAAACTCTTCAAGCTCTAAACATATGCACGTACACATTCAATCCTCAAAATCAAAGCAGGAGGTGTGACTCCAAACTTTATCCATTTACATGCATACATACATGCCCACATACATACATACATACATACATACATTCATTTATTAACTTTTCCAGTAATTATCTTTCCACATATAAATATTTCCACACATATATACACATATTTAATAAATCAATTTACTAATTGATTTAATCAGATTACAGATTAACATTTTCCTACTAGTTAATCCTAATTAATTAATTCGCATATTAATTAACACGTATCATAAATACACATAATTAATCATAGGTACTCGCCACCAAACACGATCCACTTACCACTGACCCGCCCACAACTAAGCCGGGTTTACGGATGTTACACTACCACTGTTCAACCAACCAGTAGACGAGCCCAGTCCAATTCCACGTATAGCTGACTTCTCAAACACAACTCAATATCATCCCTCGAGCACGTATCGGCCAAATAGTCATGCAAAAAATATAATCAATCAACAATCACAATCAACAACCAAAAATCAGACTCAACGGTCTAACAATCACAAACGCATGCATCACATCAATCATATCAACCATAATCTTTACCATTCACGAGTTAACATCCACTCACCTCTTGATCTCAAACGTGGAACTCAGATTTCTTATATTACCGAGCCTTTGTGTTTCCTGAAAACACAATAACACTAGAATTAGTTTCTGATTCATAAATATATATGCCTTCATATATTTATATCATAATATTCAATATAAACCCACAAATAACAATCCAAAAGATCCAACAAACAAAGTCCTATATTCTGAAAAAAAAAGCCAAACATGTCACAAAAAGCCTTTGAGTGGTTCAGACTTCAAACCGTAGGTCACTTCGAGCGGAAGACCACTTCAAGCAGAAAGCCACTTCAAGCAGAAGGCCACTTCGAGCGGATCCCCATTCGAAACAAGCCACTTCGAGTGGATCCCCCTTCGAGCCAAGATCACTTCGAGCGGATCCCCCCCAAAGGCCACTTCAAGCAGATCCCCCATAGGCCACTTCGAGCGAATCCCCCATAGGCCGCTTCGAATTCTAAGCCTAAAGGCTGGGCCCCTCAAATTTAATTAATTTAATTTTTTTTCATCTTCTTCTTCCTGTTCTCGATTCAACCAACTTTTCATTCAAAAATACCCAGAACCAGAATTTAAAACTTACTAAAAACATTACTAAAATATATACAAACATTATTAAACATGTTTTCATGCCTCAAGAACACCTTTTAATCAATTAAATCACAACATCCAACAAAACCATTTAATCAAGTAAGCTTCAAAAACCCATCAATGGTGTTCTTCATCATTCAATCATCAAACTTAGTAAAAACATAGTATAACTAGCATAAATATTCATCAAAAGACATATGGAACAATAACTAACCTTTTGTTTGATTTATAAAACACCAAATTTTCTATCCACAAATTCAAGTCTTGCAACTCTAGAGGTTTCTTCAACAAGAGGTTAAGAACACACACACATACACCTTTTCACTTTTGATTCAAGAGCTAGTCAACTTTCAAACTTTAAGTATATATACGTACACACAAATTCTCAATTTCAAAGCATGAGGTGCCATTTCAAGGCTTATCCATATTTTACATGCATACATGCTTATATACATACATACATACTTGTTAGTCCCAGATTGAGTACACAACAACAAATGTTTGTAGAAGGGGGGGTTGAATACAAACTTTAGCTTTTAAAGATTAAAGACACACCGATATACTTTTATATAATTCTTAATGATTTTGAATCAAGAATTACATGTACTAGAAGCGGAAATTCTAAGTAATAAAAGGTGGCAATCTATTTGTCTAACACATAGACAAGCTAACTCTAAAACAACTAATGTATATAGAGTGTTCAACACATGAACAAGTTTGATTATACACAATGCTTAAACTCTACGAATTTCTGAACTGATGAGATTTTCTTTCTGTGGAGTAGAGACTTTACTGTGTTGTCTATTGCATGTCCACCATGCATGAATATTTATAGAAATCTTGGCGTATCCGGTTGCATGAAGGAAGGAGACAGAGAGGATGTGCAAATATAATATTTTAATTGTGAAGGTAGTGGGTGAAAAGTAAAGTTACTTTAATCAATTGTTTGATAAAAGTAATTGTATTTTTCTGCAAAATTGCAATCCACTCACAATATTAAATATTAAAACCCACATCTACTGTCGGGTAGAAGTTTCTTTCCCTTTCCATGCTTGTACTTTAAACAACAGCCATGCTTCTGTTTGATTTGACTTTACCAAGTATGGGATTGCCAGCCATACTTAGTTGTTGAACAAATCTTCAAGATCTTCGTCTGTTTGAGGTATCTTTCTCCTTTTCCAGAGGATAAGATCAAACCTTTTTGTCTCATACTTGATCCAAAAAATGCATTTTACTTTTACAAACAAAGATCTAAGGCATAATAGAACAACACATGTTCTGCCTTTTACATATGACTTACAATCTAAAAAGATTGAGCAGATTTGACATTTTGCTCGACTCAGCTAACGGAATGTACTAGGAACTCTGAATTTCACTACTCAGTTGACAAAATATATCAGTTGATCAATTTTTTCTAGGACTCAGTTGATACATATTGCTCAACTAATCATATAGATGCTCAGTTGATCAATAGTAAACTTAGGACATAAGCTCATGTATTTGTATGATCAGTTGATCAAGAATGCTTAGCTGATCATTTAAATACATCAGTTTATGTGGAGAGATGACATGTGTAAGAGAAGATTTACTAAGCTGATGCTTTGGGCCTCAGCTGATCCATTTTTCACTCAGCTGATGGAGTAGCTGAGCAAAGTCTTTGCTCAGCTGATGGTGTAGGCACTCAGCTGATCAATTTTCTTCACTCAGCTGATGGTTTACTTTCCTCAGCTGATGGTGTTCTTCACTTGTTTTCTTCATCTGATGCTCCTTAGTTGATATCCCTTGACTGATACTTTGAGTAGGCTCTAAAACTCAGCTGATGGTTCCATTGCATATTTTCCAGAATTTGATTCAAACAACACATGTTTGAATTCTTTCTAAGTCATACTGAATGTAGGGTTTGGTTATCATCAAATTCTATGTTTTAGGATAGGCAGAGTTAATTATTAGGGTGAAGTGATTATCTCCCCAACAATCTCCCCTTATTTGATGATGACAAAACCTTTTTATTTTTGAAGAATCAGTTTGACTTCGAATACAAAAGATTTAAACTTTTAAGTGCATTTGGCTACCTAGCTATCTGTTTTTGGTAGCTCTTTTTATTTTGAACCTTGATCTGTTTTTGGTTTCTTTTCTAGTGTTCCATTTTGTTCTGTTTTTATGGAATTTTTTTCTTTTTCCATTTTTATATGATTTTGATTTTCTAATATACTTGGACAAGGGCTTCAAATTGTTCATTTCCAGTTCTGCCTCTTGTAGATGTTCTTAGCCCAAAGAGAAAATTTCTACTAGCTATGGGAATTTCAGACTGTCTAAAGAACCTCCAAGTGCCATCTCTGTCCAGAAAGAATATGCCCTCAATAGGCATAGATATAAACTTGAAAAGTTCAGGGGTGATGCTGAGTGACAAGGTTGTGTTGAGACCCTCAAATTCATACAAGTATTCATGTTGAGCAGTACCTCTCTTAGCTCAAATGGTTTAAAGGGCTTGGAGCCTTTCTTGTGTAAATTATCAACTGTGTACACATGCCTATAGTAATCATCTGGAGTGAAGGCCTTTTGTGACACGGCTAGAGCTATCCAATTCTGAATCTTTTGAATGAATTGCACTTTAAGCTTGGATTTGGATTTGTAGAGAAGGTACAGGATCTCAACTAATTCTATGAACCCATAGACGTGACACCTCTCATATGATACAACTTCACAGCTATTTAAGTTGTTCTGCCTTATAGCTTTGAGGTAGGGTTCACCATCACCTTTATGGACAGTGGCTCTTGTGATAGGGGTTGGTTATGTATAGTTTCTCAAAATGTTGATCCTTTCTCTGAAGCTTTGTAATCTTTGTTGACTTAAGTTGTAGGGAGCAGATAACTCAAGGCTGAATAGGGTTTTGATTGCATCCGCATGAGATCTTGCTTTGAGTAGTTCAGTTTGAGATTTCTCCCTTGCCAGTTTGAGTTGAGCAGTAGCTTGATTTTGAGTTTGTTCCTGTTCTTGTTGGTATGCTAGCTCCTTGGCTTGGTAGATCTCTTCAACTAGAACACCGAATGCTTGAGCCATTTGGGCATTCTCCCTTTCTTCTTGCTCTTTAAGTGCAATCTCCCTTTTCATTTGTTCATCTGCTTCAACTTGCTCTTGTTTCATTTTCCTTTTCCCTTTGTCTTTGGGAGTAGAGGTTGAAGGCTTTTGGACTGTTGGTGTTGATTGGACTGGTGGAGCAGATGGTTTGTGACTCTGTCTTCTTCTTTTGAGGATGTCAGAAAGTGGAGTATCATCCTCATCATCAAAATCAGACTCTATAGCAATTGGAGGAGAGCAACTCAGCAACTTTTCTTCTTGGCTTTGGCATGTTTGCCATTCTTTTCAAACGCTTTAGGAATCTTTGCTCCCCCTCGGAAGGTGCTTTTCTTTTGAGAGTAGGAGGAGCTGTTGCTTTGGGTGCTTCCTGCTACAAGATTGTGGCAGTTTCATCATAAGCAGCATCAATTTCTTCTGAATCAGGATATCCTCCCAAGATGAACTTGAGAATTTCACCCCCTTTTTGGCATCATCAAAAGGAGGAGGGGAGTCACCTGTGGTTGGTTTGGGGGCAGGGGTAGGGGTAGGTGTATGGGTTGAGGAAGGGGTATAGGTTGGGGTAGAGGTAAGTTTAGATATTTGAAGAGAGAGGTCATCCTTGAGATCCCTAAGAGCTTTCCATAAGGATGGGAATTTGTGGTTGAGAGTGAAGAAGAGTAGAGAATTGTTCTATTTTAGCTAAGATGGGGGTAAGATCAATGGGAGAGGTAGGAGGTGCAGGGGAGGGTTGGGTTGGGGTTTTAAGGGACTCAATGTCTTTTGCAAGTTGTGACAGTTGAGTATTGGTTTGGGTTTAGAAGGTATAGAAGTTTTTAGTTAGGTTATCAAGGTTTTGGTTTATGGTTTGGACAAGGGTAAGTTTTGGTGTTTGGGTAGAGGTAGAGGGTCGAGAAGTAGAAGGAGTGGAGATGGGTTCAAATAAATGGGGTAAGGTTTGTGTTCCCTCATTTGAGCCTTGGTGTATAAGCTCAAACTCATTGGGAAAGATTGTTGAGCCCTTTACAAGTGGTTGGTTTGTACCACTAGCATTGGCATGTTATGCTTGTGTAAGAATTGAATTGATTAGAGGTGCAAGATAAGTGGAGTGAGTGTGGGATGCACTCAATAGTAGGGAATCCCTTATTGGATCCACATTCTGTTGGGAGAATGTGAATGGTATAGGCTGACTCAATGTAGGTGTAGACACAGTATGACCTTGGGTTGAGGTCTGTCTTTCAATGAGATCAAACTTTTAGGAGGCTGTCTCAGATGGCAGTTTATGTCCCATTTTTACAGATGTATTCTGTTGTGAGGATACATCCACTGGCTTAAGGTTGGCAACATCCAATTGCTCCCCCTCAACATGAGAAAGGCTAATTGGAGTTGAGGTCAGAGGTGTGGATGTCACTACCTCAAAAAGCTTATTAGGAGCATACTCTATTGACCTTGTATATATGGGGCTACGGATGGGAGTAAAACTAGTAACCACAGGAGGTTCACTAGAGCTTGGTTGTTGGATAGGTGTATGGACTGGAGAGGAGGATGGGTTATCAAAGGTTGGGACTACCATTTGAATATCCTCAGAGGTGGAGTCAGTACTGCCCTTACCTTGGGTGCCTGCTTCTATCAATGAGCTCAAGGAGTTGCTCAGAGATTTCTTGTTCTTGTAAATCAGCATCATCACCAAGAGGACTCATTACCATTGGACTTATGGGAGTGAACTCAGAATCACCAAAGTTACCAGCATCACCATCACCATCACCAGCATCATCATTATTTCCATTGTGGCTCTCCTATGCATCATCCCCATCATCATTATCATCACCACTTTCATTATCATCACCAGTATTTGCATTCTCATTTGCAGCATCAATCAACTCTTGTATTTGAGCAGTGATTGGAGGACCTCTATTTGCCTTTATAAAATGGAAAACCTTTTCACCCATGGCAGGGACAGGAATGTGATCTTGATGTTCAGTTAGACTCACATAGTCATTTTCACCAATCTCCCTCATTGCTACCAGGCTTAGAAATCGAATGTAGGGTACCTGAGACCTTGATGACTTTTTGTTTGTGCTCTGGGTAATTTTGTCAACAAGATCAGAGAAGATAACCTGAGCAAAATCGATGTTGACCCCAAAGACTAGGGCATAGAGCACCAGAAGCTCTGTTTGATTTATAAGATGGTGGCTTCCCGATTTAGGACCAAAACAACGGGTGACAACATTGGCCAAATACTTCCACGGATGAGAAAGAGCATAGACTTTCACTTGACCATGCATTACGGGCTCATTGTAGCCGATGGTTTGTAGAATGGTTTAAACTTGAATTCTGAAGGGAAAAGCGGTGTAAGGTGGGAAGTGAAGAATACCAGTGGCTTCGCGTAAGGTTTCAGTGGTGATTTGGAGATGATAGTTTCCTTGGGCTAGGGTGCAATGGATGGTATTGTCATTTAAGTTGTAGGTTGCAGAGTACCATAGCTCACCAATGATTGTGGGGTAGATATAGTGGGGATCAGCATTAAGGCTTTCGAACAGAGCGTGAGCCTGAAGAAACTGTACCATAGGCTCATAGCCTTGATTTTCGCGAGACGCGGGAATGGTAGTGCATAGAAGAATGTTGTTTGGAGTTATGTTCATGAGTTGGTTTGCAGCAACATTCTCACCAGGGTTGACAGCAGGGTCTGGAATATAGGTGGCCATTTGGTAGGGATGATGAACAGTGAGTATCAAGAGAGAAAAGTTAGGGTAGTTCTTTTTAGAGAGAGAGGGAATTTTGAGAGTTTGAACAGATAAAGGTGAATGAGAGAGGAAGTGGGATATTTATGAAGTGTAGTTAACAGAGATCGTTAGATACTGAAAAAAATTCTAACGGAAAACAAATTAATTAGCTATTAAATGAAATCTGACAGACGGAATAAATAACTAGGGTTAAAAAGCATTAAATGAACGCAAAAGATGAAAATTTACTAAGTGTTGAACCATCAGCTGAGCATAGAGATGTATCAGCTGAGGGGTACAGCTGATGAAGAACTATCAGTTGATAGTGAAAATTTTGAAAGTATAAGTTGAGGGAAGTACTTAGCTGAGCATTTCCTTCTTATCTTAGGGTGATCAGCTGATTAAATTTGATCAGCTGATAGGCATCAGCTGAGCAAAGTTACTTAGTTTACACAGATTCGGTAAGACTTAGAGATACTTAGATAAGTAACACATGATTTTCAACACTTATAAATTAACATAAACTAAATTACCACTATTCTAATCTAAAAATTAAGCATACCTAGTTTGGATATTAGGAAATTGAACCTTGCTTCATCCAATGGCTTTGTGAACAAATCTGTAAGCTGCAAATCAGTGTTGATGTAGTGTAGAGTTACTTTCTTCTTTTCCACATTATCTCTGAGAAAATTATGTCTGATTTCAATATGCTTTGTCTTTGAATTCATGACTGGATTATTTGAGATGGAGATGGCACTTGTATTGTCACACAGAATTGGGATGTCTTCAAACTTCACATCATAGTCAAGTAGTTGATTTTGTAACCACAAAATTTGAGCACAACAGCTTCCTGCAGCAATGTATTCTGCCTCTACAGTGGATGTTGACACTGAATTCTGTTTCTTACTAGACCAACTAATCAATCTTCCTCCTAGGAGTTGACAACCACCTGAAGTACTTTTTCTGTCTAATGTACACCCTACAAAATCAGAATCAGAATATGCAACTAACTCAAAGTCTGAGTCTTTGAGTACCAAAGTCCAAGATTAGAAGTTCCTTTGAGAAATATGAATATTCTTTTAACAACAGCAAGATGTGATTCCTTAGGATCTGCTTGATATCTTGCACAGAGACATGTTGAAAACATTATATCTGGTCTACTTGCAGTGAGGTATAAAAGTGACCTAATCATTCCTCTATAAGTAGTAATGTTCACTGATTTGCCATTAGTGTCCTTTCCTAACTTGATAGAAGTAGACATAGGTGTTTTCATTAAAGAACAGTTTTCAAAATCAAAGTTTTTGAGTAAATCTTTGACATACTTTGTTTGATGAATGAAAATACCATCAACCTCTTGTTTAATTTGCAAACCAAGAAAATAGTTTAATTCACCCATCATGCTCATCTGATAGTTAACAGACATGAGTTTAGAAAACTTTTTCCATAGTTCCAAATTAGTAGACCCAAATATTATGTCATCTACATATATCTGCATAAGTATCACATCACCTTTGTACTTCCTTATAAACAAAGTTCTATCAATGCATCCTCTTGTAAAACCTTTGTTAATGAGAAAAGAAGAGAGGGTATCATACCAGGCTCTTGGAGCTTGCTTAAGACCATATAAAGCTTTGTTTAGAAATAATACATGATCAGGAAAGCTTGACTCCTCAAAACCAGGAGGTTGTTTTACATACATCTCTTCTTTTAGATCTCCATTCAGAAATGCACTATTCACATCCATTTGGAAATCTTTGAAGTTCTTGAATGCAGCATAGGCTTGGAACAGTCTAATAGCTTCCAATCTTGCAACAGGGGCAAAGGTTTCATCAAAATCAATACCTTCTTCTTGGCAGTACCCCTGTAGCCTTGCTTTGTTTCTGATGATTTGCCCATTTTCATCTAGCTTATTTCTGAACACCCACTTTGTTCCAATGATGGTTTTATCCTTTGGTTTGGGTACCAAAGTCTATACATTATTTCTTTTGAATTCTGCCAGTTCCTCTTGCATGGTAGTCACCTAGTGGGGATCATTGAGAGCTTCATCAACCTTCTTTGGTTCAATCATTAAGACAAATCCAAAATATAAACAGATGTTGCAAGCTTTTGATCTTGTTCTGACTAGATCATCTATATTGCCTATCACCATATTATGAGGATGGTACTTGTGGTCTTTCAAGGCTTTTTGGATTTCTTGGGAATTGGGATTCATTTGGATTTGGGGAGAAGAAGTTATATGTTGACTATCAGCAATAGAAATGAGTTCATTTTGAGTGGCTGATATAACTTCATTGTTTGAGTTACATTTGTGTTTAAGTCTAGTCACAATTTAATGTTTTTATGATTCACTTTGTACTTAGTATATATAGTATTGTATTCTTCCTTTCTTGTAACCTTTGACATAATATTGAATAGAAAACACACACTTTAAGGTGTTTCCATACATTCTCTCTACTTGAATCTATTGTGTATTCATTTGATTGCTCTACAATTGGTATCAGAGCCTAATCTTTGCTAAGATAAGGCTCTTGATTGAAGATTTCGAGAGATAACTGCAACAATCCGAAGGAATTTGTCGGATTTGAGGTATTTTGATCGACTTTTGTTCTAATCTGATTTCTATCGAATTGTGAATGAAAATGGAGGATTAGAAGTTTATTGGATTCGCAATCATCATTAGAATAAATCTGGTGAGTCCGCGATCAATCACTACAACAGTTTGTGTTGAATTTGAGATTTTGTATTTTTCAGTTTTTGAGAAAAATTGATCTAAAATGTATTCTAGAGGTTGAATTTTGTTGTAAATTTGATTCTGAATTGTAACTCGTGTATGTACGAACCCTCTGGAAGAAAAAATTCACGAATTTGACCTAAATTCGGAGGAATTTGAAGTTTGAAAGTTGGCGGTTACAACAGTTGCAAAAACTTTCAGATTTGACTCAAGAACAATCGGATTTTAGAGTCAATCCCCCGAACCTGTTTGGCTGAAGAGTCATCCAGAGACTCAAATCATAGGAAGTTTGGACTCTAGTGTTCAAACTCGATCTGCCACAGCTAATATATGTCAACACTCTAGTTTTCTAAGCATGGTCGAACCCACACAAGTGACGGAAGCTCTAGCTGATCCTGATTGGATTATAGCTATGCAAGAAGAGCTAAATCAGTTTGACCGACTCAAAGTCTGGAGACTAGTTCTGCGACGTGAAGGCAAATCTATTGTTGGAACAAAGTGGGTATTTAAGAATAAAAAGGATTCTGATGGTGTGGTGGTTAGGAATAAAGCTAGGCTAGTGGCTAAGGGTATAATCAACAGGAAGGGATTGATTATGATGAGACCTTCGCCCCTGTATCAAGGATAGAAGCAATTCGACTTTTCCTAGCCTATGCTTCCTACAGAAACTTTGGATGTGAAGACTGCCTTCCTTAATGGCAAACTGAAAGAGGAAGTGTATGTCAGTCAACCTGAAGGTTTCGTAAATCCTAACAGACCCAATGACATCTACATTCTGGACAAAGCTCTATATGGTTTAAAACAAGCCCCGAGAGCTTGGTACGATGAGCTGTCAGAACATCTGCTAAACGAGGGATACGTCAAAGGGAAAACTGACACCACATTGTTTAAAAAGGAAATCGGAAACGATTATGTATTGGTACAAATATATGTCGATGACATAATATTTGGTTGTACAAATCCTAAGTATAACAATGAATTTTCAAATACTATGAAAAAGCGGTTTGAAATGAGCATGATGGGGGAAGTTAATTTTTTCCTCAGATTGCAAATTAAACAATTTAGCCATGGAATTTTTATAAATCAAGCTAAGTATATCAAAGATTTGTTAAAGAGATTTGATATGACTGGCTGTTCATCAATCTCAACACCCATGGCTTCTCGAACAAAACTATTTGCTGATCCGGAAGGAAAAGCAGTAGATTTGAAAACTTATAGAGGGATGATAGGTTCATTGCTATATTTAATAGCTAGTAGGCCGGATATTATGTATTTTACATGTTTTTGTGCCAGATTCCAAGCAAATCCTAAAGAATCTCACCTTCTGGCGGTAAAACGCATATTTAGATATCTTAAGGGTACCCCAGATTTAGGTTTGTGGTATCCTAGGCATTCTGGGTTTGAGCTAATTTCCTATTTTGATGCAGATTATGCTAGTTGCATGCTAGACCTAAAGAGCACATCTGGGAGTGCACATTTTTTGGAGACAGACTGGTTTGCTAGACCGAAAGCGGTTTTAAATGAAAAATCAAAAACATTTACAAAACACACAAAACTCAAAAATATTTTTTTTTTCTTCTTCATCTCAAATTGTTGTACATATATGTATGATTTGAGGGGGAGTTTTATTTTTTTGTTTTTGAATTAAAATTGTCAAATTTTTGAAAATTTCATCTTTATATTCAAGGAATTATTTTTAAAGATGAAATATGAAGTTTAGGGGGAGTGGAATGATTTGAAAAATCAAAATTCTAATGAGAAGTGTTGAAAATCCGCTAAAAGTTGTCGGATTCCGATACTTTTGTCGGGTTCCGATACTTCAATCGGACTTTGACCAAAACAGTGTGTTTTATCGGTTTTGTGGGTTCCGGATTTCTTGTGGATCAGATTTTACCCATTCGGATTTCGTGGGTCGTTTTTCTATAAAAACACAAATCCGATTTCATTATCGGTTTTCCAAAGCTTTTCAACAAACCGAGCGTTCAAAGAATCCGAGAATTTCAAAGTGTTCATTTGTGCAAACAAACAACAGATCCTAGTTCGCAATACCTTACTGATTCCAAAGGTATACTTTGTTTGCATTTTCATCAACGTTTAATTGGTTTTTAACAAATTCTTTTCACTGAAAAACCCTCGAATCACTCGATGCTCAAATCTTCAAAATCATATGTGTTGTTAACATGATTGGACTCGGTTTTAGTTGTACATTAATGGGTTGTATGTCGATTTCAAGATACTTGATCTTTGAGTTGGGTATTTAATGATTTTGAATCTGTCGGTTTTTTCGAGTTTTAGTCGGAAATGTTGGTTTAAACGAGGAAGGGTTTTAGTGGTTATTTGTGTTGTTTGATCCAAAACGAGTTCTTAGTTTAAGTTTAATTGCACAAATATGTTTATTTTGTAAGTGATAAATGAAAGAAGTGAGGATTTTTGAAAGAATCGGATTGTCGAACAAGTAACTGTGTTCATGAACATGAACTGTCGGATTTCATGAAAATCCGTTAGTTTATCGGATTTCATGTTCAATCGGATTTTGACAAATCCGAATGTTCACATTGACAAGTGTTGGATTTATTACCAAACAAAGCAAAGGATTTCAATGTTATCGGATTTTATGTAAATCCGAGTGGTTGTCGGATTTTTGTAAATCCGAGTGGTTGTCGGATTTTAACCCAAACGGATTTTCAATATCATCGGATTTTGAAAATGTCGGATTTTAATTAAATGATCATCGGATTTCAAGTTCAAAAGACTCGGATTTTGAAATTGAGTGTCGGTTTTTCATACTTATCGGATTTTGGAAAACATTGACTATCAGAAGTTCATTTGTATCGGATTTTCAAAGAATTCAATCGGATTTTAACATATGTCGGATTTTGAAACAAAAAGGGTGTCGGATTTCTAAGTGTCGGTTTTTGCCAACACTTAGGAATTTTCAAAAATTTTGGAAATTTTTGAGAGTTGTACTAATCGTTTTATTTCACAGATGGCTCAAATTCCATCCAATTCCCTTTACCCTCAAGTCAATTACCTACCAAACTAATTGAACAATGCCTACTTCTTACCAGATGTTACCAAAATCGAATACCCGATAATCACCGAACTTATAACATCTCACCCATTGAACCACATATTCACTTTTAATCCTACTGAAGCCTTCCCTCATGTTCCGGAGGTGTACGTACAAAAATTATGGAGTTCATTATCTTTAACTGAAAGTGCTGAAGGACTTCATGTACTTACTGGCCAAATAGAGCAAGTTGAATTTGAGATGGGTGTTGAAAGCATCCACAGAATCCTAAGACTACCCTAATCAACCTCTTATCCACCAAAACCTGATTTTGATCCAATCCCTTCTGACAAACAAATTCTAACCCATGTGATGGATCTTGGATGGAGAGGAGATAAATTAACCGGCGTGTCAAAATTCAAACGTTCAGGACTCGTTCCTCAGTGGCAAACTCTATATGCTATAATCATGCGGTGTTTGACAAGTGTGACCAAAGGGATAGATGGTGCCAATATCTTTGCATTGAAGGTGCTGGTTGGAATGGCTAAACATTTTCATTTTGACTATGCAGAGTTGTTGTTTATTGAGATAGCCAAGGTGGCCAGGGAAAAAGTGATGCCTGGAAAAAGACATAACTTCTTACCGTTTCCACAGTTTCTTTCTATGATAATTCGATGGGTGATGGCCAGGGATACTGATATCTCGAGGCGTGATGGTGAACCAACAGTGCAGATTCAAATGATGATAAAATTATACAAAATACCGGCGATGCCTGATATTCAACCATTCGTGATGCCTGCTAAGTTAGTACATTTGTTGGATCTGGAAAATGAGGTGGTCCAGGAGTATGTGAGATTACATAACATTGTTCTTATGGATCGACAAGAGCCTGTTGATCCAACCCCAAGAACGTTAGGATCCCCGAGTGCTAGTGATATTAGGAGTCAGTCTTCTACGGGAGAAGCTGACAGGGAAGAGCAAAGAGAAAAAATAATTGAGAGGGGTGGAGAAGAAAGTGAAGGTGTTGGTTAGTTTACAGAGGGAGTTGCTCTGGACACATCTAAAAGTGACACTGATTCGTTCCAAAAACATATTGAGAAAATGTTTCCAGATCAGATCGAGGAGGAGTTAGGTCCTGATGGTCAAAGAGTACATACTAGTTTACCTTATTATGACCAAATGATGGATTTTTCGGATATTGATACGCAATTGATGTATGATGATATTACTGCGCTTAATGTAGATGAAGATGCTGAGAGGCAAAAACAAAGTGAGGGAGTGAGTGTTGGGAGAAAAGAAAATGTGAGTGCTGAGATTCCCCTAGCCATTTTTAGCCGGGACACCACATCCACTGTCGGGTTTATACCTGGCATTGAAAAAGACTCTGGCTTCCCACCAGAGCAAGCACAAACCCCTCCAAGCCACTCAGTATCCTCTCAAAAGGATATTGTTTCATCACACGGAGATAAAGCACATAATCTAACGGATCCTCATTTGGAGGAAACAGTTATTGAAACAAGTGGCACTCCTCTCCAGGCCACACCTGTCATTTCTGCGCACATCGATAACTATCAACATATTGTTGATTTTCTTTCAAAACACAGGGAAACACTTGAAGCAATAACTGGTCTATTCAGTGATAGACCAGCTGGAACTACTATAGGTGAAGCCTTCACAGGCCATATCCGAGGATTAGTAGGAAATCCCACCACAGCCAACGTCAATCCAGCTGTGAAAGTGGGTGGTCCTTCATCTACAGAATTCGTTTCTGGAGGTGTTGGAACCTCAACGGGTAATCTAAGTGATTTCGGGGTTACAACTTCTGAATCTGAATCGGCTAAGGAATTCGTTTCCAAGGCTGATTTTGATGCTGCTCTTGAACATTTGCACGTCAGAATTGATAATATTCAAAGATTACAACTTGACAGACTCACCAGAATCGAAAAGAAATTGGATGATTTAGTAGAACAGAAAGATATGGAAGTAAAGGATAAAGTTACAGATGCCTTGTCAGTGGATGAGTTAAAAATCTTATTAATGGTTAAGTTGATTGGCAAGGGTGATAGCAATTCTGAGGATTTAGATATCTTATCATTGTTGAGAACTGAGGTGGAGTCTACGTGTAAAGCTGCTGCTGGGTCATCAAAACGACCTAGGCATGACGATGATGACTCAGACACCGATCGTCTTGAGGGGGAGAAACGTTTAAAAACTTATTTTGATACCCCGGCTGCTCAGCAAATCGGTGTAGTTGCTGCCAGATTAGAGGAAACATCGTTTAAACAAAAATATAAGGGCAAGCAGACTGTGGTTGAATTTGAGGAGTCAAATGTGCCTGAGGTTGAGGCAGAGGATGAGGATCTGACGCTAGCCTTATGGCTGAGCAAGCAAGAAGTTGAAAAGCCTTCTTCCGAGATAGTTGATGAATCTAGGCTTGAAAGATACAATTTGGATAGTGTGATGAAAGTGCATAAAGAAGTAACAGAACAATTTCCGCCATCTCCTAAGCAATTCAGAGTCACTCCTTCAGACATCAGAAAACAACAACTGAAAGAAAGTCAAATCAGAGAAATATCAAAACAGTCAGAATGGAATATCCCTAAAACTGCTCAAATAGATCCAGTTCACACTGGGTCTTTACCAAACGTAAAGAAAAGCTATGTGCTAACTAGGGAGGCCCTGAAGAAAACCGTCAGAAACTGGAGATACCAAGATATACCAGTGGCCTTTCTAGAAGAAAAATTTGTCGACATCTATGCAGAGGAAATAGAAGAGATGTTGGATGTGAATATGATGGGTGCAAAAGATGCAGAAGATGTTAAAGCAAAGATGATTATCAATATGCATACTGCAAAGAAAGAGGAATTCAAATCAAAATATCAGATCATAAAACTCAATTTTGTTGGAGTTCAGAGAGTTGTCTACAAAGAAATGATCAGCTATCAAGTCACAAGGTCGGATATGAAGAGTTATACAATAGGGCATGTGGACCTAAAATTCTTAAACCTTAGTGACGTTAATTTTCTACTAGAGGAGCTTGAAATGAAACTAGAAAAGAATGCTGAAGATTCAGCTGGTTATAAGAAGCTCAGGGAGTTCATCAAGCACCGATGTCAAATTGCAAAGTATACAGATCTTCAGTTGGGAGCCGAATCTGATAAAGCCAAAATAAATCTGCTGAAGCCAAACACAAAACATTCAAAGATTGACCAACTGAAGATGTTTCAAGTTGTCTAGAGTGATGATGAAGAGATTGAGGGAGATGAAGGGATTGTTTTGTTTAACAGCAAAAGAGAAAAGTTCTTCTTAAGGTTCAAAGAAGTTAATGCTTACTCAGATGGATCTTTGAAGATTTGGACCTTAAAAATTTTGAATTATAGTATGAGCTTAAAGAATGAAGTAGACCAAGTGCCCAGAGTCAGAAAAACTGAAGTCATAAAGCTATTAGATGCTAAACGAGATGAAAGAAAGATGATTAGACATTGGCAGAGAAAGATGGGTCAAAGAAATACGAGCTAGGCTTAAACAAGGGAAAGAATGTTAGAGTTACATTTGTGTTTAAGTCTAGTCACAATTTAATGTTTTTATGATTTACTTTGTACTTAGTATATATAGTATTGTAGTCTTCCTTTCTTGTAACCTTTGACATAATATTGAATAGAAAACATACACTTTAAGGTGTTTCCATACATTCTCTCTACTTGAATCTATTGTGTATTCATTTGATTGCTCTACATTCATTGTTATAATCTGTGGGTATCTCTACTGAAGAGGGAATGTGTGATATGGAATTAGAATCCAATGATGTTGAGTCATTTTCCACATGATTCAGTAGAGGTATAGGATTGGATGAGGATGGTTGCACATGGTTAAAGATTTGGATAGGAACAGGTTCATCTACATCATGAGCAGTTGGTGGAGAGGGATCAACTTGCTCTGGAGTGTCTTCTCTAGTTTGCATGAGATAATTAAATTCTTCACCTGAAACATGATTAGAAGAACAGGAAGCAACAAAGTCATTTTCATTACAACTTACATTGATGGATTCTTCTTTGACTTTGGTTCTGAGGCTGTATACTCTGTATGCTTTGGAAATCACCGAGTATCCTACAAACACTCCTTCATCAGCTTTTGGAGCAAACTTCTGCAATTGATCTTTTTGATTGAGTATGAAACATTTACAACCAAAAATGTGTAGAAAGTTGATGCTTGGCTTCCTTCCCTTGAGCACTTCATATGGAGTTTTGTGGTGCCTTTTGACAATAAGAGATCTGTTCTGTGTGAAACATTCACAACTTAGAGCCTCAGCCAAGAAATTAAAAGATAACCCACTTTCACACAACATGGTTCTGGCAGCTTCAATCAATGTTCTATTTCTTCTTTCAGCTACACCATTTTGTTGTGGGGTTCTTGGAGTAGAGAAGTTTTGAGATATCCCTTTCTCATCACAAAAAGATTCCAGAGTTTGATTTCTGAATTCAGTTCCATGATCACTTCTAAGACTCCTCACCAGACTGCCATTCAACACTTCCATCTTCTTGATAAAACATATAATCTCTTCAGCAGCCTCACTCTTTACT
The DNA here is from genome assembly GCA_038502395.1 of Dittrichia graveolens. Taxonomy (NCBI): domain Eukaryota; kingdom Viridiplantae; phylum Streptophyta; class Magnoliopsida; order Asterales; family Asteraceae; genus Dittrichia; species Dittrichia graveolens. The sequence continues at coordinate 32,759,224 of JARJIL010000003.1, read as the reverse complement.
TTAAGAAAGAAGACCCAAGTGTATCTTGAGAAATCATCAACCAATACAAGAGCATACTTACTTACACCAATACTAGCAGTTGCAACAGGACCAGAGAGATCCATGTGCAACAAATAGAAAGGTTCTGTAATTGAGAAGGCCTGCTTGGATGGAAATGATGTCTTATGCTGCTTTCCCTTCTCACAAGCAATGCAAGGTTTACGCTTAAGATAAGTCAGAGAAGGTAGTTTTGACACTAGTTCACCCTTGCTCAACTTGTTGATATTTTTGAAATTAAGGTGGGAAAGCCTCTTGTGCCACATCTAATTTGTATCCTCATTATTTTTGAAGTACAAACATGTTTCCTTTGAAGGGTCACCAGAGGACATGTCAAGTGTATACACATCCTTGGTTCTCTTGGCACTTAACACTGTATTACCTTCGTTATTTATTATGGAGCCTCCTGTCTTTGTGATGTGGACTTCATTATCTACATCACACAATTGACTTATGCTTATGAGATTGTATTTCAGCCCTTTGGCATATGATACTTTGGACAGGTTGACGTTCCCATTATGAAGTTCACCATAGCCTTTTATTTGCCCATGATTGTTGTCACCAAAAGTCACCCTTGGACCTTTCTCTTTCTTATAGTTACTAAGTAAAGCCTTGTTACCTATCTTAGTTCTTGAACATCCACTGTCAAGAAACGATGAACCAACACCCTGCACAGATTGAACGAAAGAAGAGTTAGTGACACAAGTAGGAATCCACTACTTAGTGGATCCCTGTGGAATGCACCTAGCTTTCCACTTCATCTCAGGTTTCTTATGTATGAGAGGAACGACTATGTTATCATTACAAGTACGCTGTCTTGAATTCCCTTCTAAAGAACATTCAAATGCCTTATGCTCTTTACTTCCACATTTATAACATTTATGTGATTTTGTGGCCTTGGAGCATTGAACAACATTATTTGAATGCCTACGAGTTTTCTTGTTAGTCATTTGACAATTATCAGTCATCATTTGACTAACTTGACCATTCAGCTTATGAAGCTTATCCTGTAAATTTCTTAGGTCTTTATTTACAGGCACCTTGGATTAATCTTTGTATTTAGAAAGTTTTTGACCAATCTTTGGAGTGGCAGAAATGGGAACAATGTGAACATCATTATTTTTACTCATAGTTTCTTCTATTGAAAGAGAGTTGATTACTTCTAGATCAACTGATTGTTTAGAAGATGAGCTATGATCAGCTGACAGGTCATCAGTTGAGCATTTATCATCTACTAACCTATCCGTTGATAAAGTAGTATTAGCTAATGATTCTTCAGTTTGTGAAATACTAAGATTTAAGTCATCTGTTTTCAAGGTTTGACAACATAATGTCTCAGAAGTCTCAACTAATGATTCCTTTTCTTTACTCACATCCTTTGACTTTGTATTCTTAGTATTTTTATATTCTGAAATCTTACTAGAGGATGATTAAACAGAAGGAATAATTGATTCTTTTAGGTGGGAACTTTTGCTTCTAACAAACTTATTTGTGAACACACTTTTTGTTGAGGTTTGTTCGGTTTTTCAAAATATATTTTAGTAACGGAAGCATGAACAACAATTTTAAACTTTTTAAAACTCCCCACCAATGATCCATATGCAAGCCTTAAGAAACAAAACCAACCATAGGGTGTTTCGAACTACAACCTTTGTAGCGTGATAAAACCGTTGGTGAAGTGGTTGATCAATGAGAAGCCAAGTAGAGACCTCCTCCAAGGTATCCACAAATCAATGAGTCCAACACCTTGAAATGCTAGTTTCTCCAACCCTTTGTAGCTCACAAGTAGGAATGGCAACGGGGCGGATTCGGGGCGGGGATTGGTCCCCCCGTCCCCGTCCCCGTTTAAGATATCCATCCCCGTTCCCGCTTAAAAATCCGCGGGGATTTAAACGGGGATCCCCGTCGGGTATCCGGGGAAAACCACGGGGAACGGGTATCCCCGTTTAATGTAAACGGTTTTTTAAACGGGTAATTTTCTCCGCGGGGATTTAGACGGTGATTTTTCCCCATCACCGTTTACCTTTTGTCACGGACTTGAAAAATGAATATATAAAGTTATACATCATTATCAAATACAAACATGTCCAAAATGAACTTAAAGTCCTAACACACCTAAACGGAAAAACGGACAAATCAAACAATCCAAATAAAACTAAAACAAATAATGTTGGATTATGCCCACTGACACACACACGAGTTGGTATCATGGATGATGAAGCAAGGGCCTATTGGGTCACACGCCAAGTATCGATTCCGGCATCACGGATGGTCTGATGAGAGAGAAAACCACAAACTGGTTCTGGTGGGCCAAGGCACGCCCGTGCCTCTATGAGGTACGGCCGTGCCCTATGGGCAGGCACGAGCCCAACTCGGGCGTGACTTGGGCGTGGCCTGTGGCTAGGTACGCCCATGCCTCTAGTAGGCAGGCCCGTGCCCTGTGCCCAATGGACAGGCACGAGCCCAAGTCGGGCATGACTTGGGCGTGGCCTCTTGGGCTAGCACGCCCGTGCCTTGTGAGCCACGGCCATGCCTTATGCTGTAACAGCCATTTAACTAGGCTTTCAAAGCTAGTTAAATGTGGTGTTTATTGTCATTATTCTAGTAACTGAAAATGACATTAGTATGCACGAATTTGAACTGAATTTTAAGCTCTATATAAGTGCTATGATGCTAATGTGGTGAAGTTCCAAGAATTGTTTTACTAGAATATATATATATATATATATTTGCATATACACAACTCTCTCAAGCACAAGAGGTACTAAGGCTTTGGTTCTCTTGTGATAGACATCTTGGTGGTGTTTAGATAGGCTTATCTAACACTCTAGTAAGTGGGAGGCAATAGTAGCTTGGTGTGGACTTCGATAGAGGTGTACACGTTAGTGCACAAGACTTCCAAACTCCAAACCCGCGCGTACAAAGAAGATAGCATCGAGGGTATAATTCTATTTCTTTGTATGTTTATTTTGTTGCTTAGCCATGTCTAGAGTTTTGGTCCATGTGGTGGGTACATTCGTGGTCGATTTTTGAAACCTTTTTCTACTCGTTTTGCTTCCGTTGCGATTTTAGACCACGAAAACCCAACAGATAATAGTAGATGTTTCAACATATTTCAAATATTAACTAATTCTTCCAACTTATGTTATCTCCGTTCACAACACCCGTCACCAATCATACCATCATCATAGTCAAACATTTGCAACCCCGGATTGCTACAATTACACCAAAAAAAAATATAAGCTCACGATAATTAAATAAAAATGGGAATAATATATATCATGCATAAATTGTATATATGTAGTATGTTTACCTCATCACCTTCATCACGATCTTACTCCACATTTTTACAATATGCTTCGGTCTCTTGTGAACAAGTTGCTGTATTTATTAATTTATTTAACAACATATCAAATTAACAGTACAATTAAAAAGTAAAGAAAGTTATAAGTAAATATAAGAAATGATTGATTACCTTTTATTTCGTTTAATAACCAACTTTTGGCACACATTAGTGCCTCCAACGTCTTTGGATGAAGACGACTACGATGAGCAAGCTCAGATGTAATACCTAAAAAAGGAAAAACTTATACGAATAAAAATTAAATAAAACAATGAAAAGATAAATGAAAAAAGTTGATTCAATGATACCCGTATGATTATCCTCTTCAACGGATGTGTAATAATCACCGAAAAACCCACCCTCCCCATCACTATTGTTGTGACTTGAATCAACATCATGCCGATTCCGTGAACTTTCAATACCACAAGCTTGATAATCTTGGAACAAACGATACACAAGCTCCTTGAGTTTTATTATTTCACCATTAGACTTTTGAGAACCATAAAGCTTTGGGAAAGCATACTCCATTATCTTCAACTTGAATCTTGGATCTAAAACTACCGCAACTCCCATTATTCCATGTATAACAGACCAATATTTATCAAACTTAACAAGCATCCTCTCCGCCATTGTTTTTATTATTTCATCTTCATCTTCGCTCCACTTACTCAACGAAAATCTTATCTCACATACAGATTCAAAAAAGATATTAGCTATAGGATACTTAGTACCCGAAAACATCAAAGTCACCTTATAAAATAGCTGCAACTTTGCACAAATATTAGAAGCTAACTCCCAATCTCTCTGTAGGCAAACTTTATATTGTGCTTCTCGTTGTTTTAAAGGTTTGAATACATCCTTGTACACTACAGCAACACTCAACATCATATAAGTAGAGTTCCAACGTGTTTTACAATCAAGAGACAACTTTTTTGAACAATCAATTGCCAAATGGCGAGCCGCTTCTTCAAACTTTTCTATTCTTTTTGGTGTCGCGCTCCAAAAGAAAACACTGTCCCTCACTTTTTCAATCCCATCACCAATAACATCACCAATAACAGATAAACCATCTTGAACAATTAAGTTCAAGATGTGTGCATAACATCTCATATGAAATAACTCTCCACCTAAAATCAATGAGGTCAAGGACAACTTATCTAATAATAAATGAATCATCAAATCATTTGTGCTACAATTATCAACGGTTACCGTTGATATTTTCCTATCAATATTCCAATCTCATAGAGATTCATACAACACATAAGCAAGAACTTCAGCAGTATGAGGACAAGGCACATAAATAAACCTAGTAATTAAGTAATGATAATTGATTTAGTCCATAACTAAAAATATTTAGTACCTACCAAATGAAAGTAGAAAGTACCTCATAATTTGGCTTTGCATTTCCCAATTATCATCAACTAGGTGAGCTGTGATTGCCATGAAACCTTTTTTTTTATTACTTCACTTCCACATATCCGTTATAATCGCAATCTTGCTTTGATTCTTCTCTAATAGACTAAAATAAATAAATCATGTAAATTAGAAACCAAATAGCATTAAAATTAAAATTAATGTTAAATAACACATACCTCATTGTCTTTTCTTTCTCGAAATCGTAAATCTTTAAACTATCATTTTTCAACGTATTCCTAAATGGGACCTTGAATAAAGATTGAAGAACAACCACAAACTTTCGAAACCCGTGATGTTCCACGATCACAAGTGGATATTCGTGCACTATTACCATCTCCGCAAGATCTTTTCTTGATTTCACGGGGTCAAAATTTAAGCAAGATATATTTGCTTGCCCGTCAGGTTTTTTTTGCCCTGCCCCTAGCACTTGTTGACGTATGTCACGGAAAGTTCATCTTGGACAACACTTCAAATGATCATGAAAATGTGTTGTCCCGTTCTTAGTATTTCCTCCTAATCTTTTCTTGCAATAAATACACTCGGCCTTATCCTCACCATTAACCGCCAACCTCTCAAAGTGATTCCACACAACCGAAGTAAGTTTTCGCTTTCTACTATTAGTAGCACCATCACCTCCATTGTTTTGTGTTTGTTCCTCTTCCGTGGGTGTCATGGACGGGCCTTGGTTTTCTTGCATCGGAGATGATTGATTCATGCAATTATTGATATCGGCTTGTGATTCTCCTTGTGTCCGTGCATTGGAATTTTCATTTGTAGATTGTTGACCTTCCATTGGTGGCTACAAAACAACCTTTTCATCATTCATCAACAAGTATAGCTTGATTAAAAAGTAACCAAGAAATCTAAGCATTAAAAGATCTACTCATTACAAGAATCTAACAATTACAAAAACTTAAAGCAAGGATTTAACTATTACAACAAAATCTAACTATTAGAAAAACTCAAAGCAAGAATTAATAACTCTTAGCATGGTACTTCCAAGTGTAACGACCACATATTAGGAATTTTTTTAAATATATAAATATATTTAACAAAAGAATATGGTTAAAGATAATTGAATATGGTTTGAATAAAGAAATAAATATATATGCTCATGAAACAGTAACTTGTAGGTTTGCAAGTGGGAAATAAATATACATGGAAATAAATATATATGTAAATAAATTCACATCTGTCCTTAATATTTGCTAATAAAATTTAACTATCACCAAACTGCTAGTAGTCATATAACCAAGCAAGCTGACATTCTTTTCAATATCTTCCTTTGTTGACATTCTTTAATCCAGGTTCTCTAAGCATATAATGTTTAACCCTATTCTATCAAAAGACCCCATTTTCTAAAGTTGTTATATATATAATATATAAGTATGGGTTATGGCATAAATGCAAAAGAGTCGAACACTGAACCCGTACGCAAAGATTTTCAGTTAGATATATAATATATAAGTTGACAAAAGCTCATTTATTGTTTATAATTAATTGACAAAAGCAAAGATTTTCAGTTAGATTAAAAGAGATCGAGAGACGAGAGGTTACAAACCTAAACCTGTATGCAGGGCGGTGGCCGAAGGTGTCGCATACGCCAGAGGTTGGAGGTCGGGAGGTGTCAGGGCCGGAGGCCGGAGGTGTAACGCGGGGCTGGAGGTGTCGCAACAGTGCCTCACGAACTCACGATTTGCAACGGTGCCTCACGATTCGGTAACAGTGCTGACGAGTTAACGACGGGACTGACTCACTAGTCACGATTCGAAGAAGGATCGAGGGAAATTTAGCTTGATTTTAGATTTCCTTTTTTGAAATTTAGGGATTGTTGTCTGTTGATTCAAAGAAGAAGGGAAGATAGAGTCACAGAGGCGATAGAAGAGTAGAAGACTTGAAATGAAGATAGGGTTTCTTAAAAGACTAGGGTTTCTTCAAAGACTATTTCTATATATATATATATATATAAAAAATATTATATAATATAAATAATATATATATATATAAAATATTATATAATATAAATAATATATATATATATATAAAATATTATATAATATAAATAATATATGGATCGGGTATACGGGGCCGGGGTTCGGGTATACGGGGCGGTGATAATAAAACCCGTCCCCGTCCCCGTCCCCGTTTAAGTAATCGGATTTTCCCCATCCCCGTCCCCGTCCCCGTTTATAATCCCCGAATCCGCCCCGTTTATTTCGGGTTTCGGTTTTCCCCGTCAGGTTCGGGTTTTTTTTTGCCATCCCTACTCACAAGCAAGCAAGACAACAACCTTGTCTTCTTCTTTGAACTAGATGTATGTTTGAGTATGTATTATGTTACCACACTTGGCTAAAATGAAAGAACACCAATACTAGTAAGTAATGATGTTTTTTCAAGTATGAAAACACTTAGTACGTTTCTAAAGAAGCACAAAGGTGGTAGCATGTAAGTGTAACACAAAAGGGACCATGCAAGTGACTTTAAAAGCCAAGAAGCCAAAACAAGAGAGGGAGGCCCCTCCCTTGTCATTTTGGACGAAAATATGAAGGGGGAGGGTCCCCTCTTGCTCTTGTTGCTTCACTTGTCCATGGTATGCATGTCTTGGTTGATTTCCTTTAAGCAACCTCAAATAGGCCCCTCTTGGTAATTATTGTGAGCATTTCTAGTTTCTTTTATAAATATATATAAAAGGTATACTAGATGTGTCATACTATGTATAAAATACATGTATTTTATATACATACTTGATTGTTACTAGTAACTCTTTACTAGTAACAAAGATATACATATACTTATATAATTGTTACTAGTAACAATTTACTTATAACAAATATATATTTATACATATATATACATGCATATATATAAAATCATATGTTTATATTTATGTATTTGATATGCATTATCTTATATCAATATATAAGAGTTATATTATTATTTCACATAAATAATAATATTCAACAATGCATATAAACTTATATATATATAATGAGTTGGAAACATATTTAAATCATATTCAAATATGTAATTGGTGTCCATTGATTGTAAATGTGTGACCCTATGGGTTTATTTATTATCAGTAATATCGTATTAATTTGTGTCTTGTGCACATAGAATCAACAATCTCCCACTTGCACAAGTTACAACTTAAACTGATATAGACAATGGTAAGAACGTCTAGCAACATCTCATTGCCCCTAATAATAAATAAAGTGTGTTGATCAACACTTTCACCAACGAAATTAACTCACTAGCTACAAATCATTGTTATAGGTTAGTCATCAATTTATCCCTTTGTTTTAATATCTCGTTGAACATGAGACATGGATCGTCATCAATTCTCATATGGTGTTCAACTTGTTTTAGGGCCCAGAGATATTATACTCCCAATTAAATAAGAGAAACAAATTCCATCTTGACCACATACGTCTCTAATAAGACTCATATAACACCTAATAATGGCCTTTATAACTACCCGGTTAAAGATGCCGTTTAACCACATTAAAGCATGATACTCATCATACTCGAGTCCCAATATGTGTCTCAGGTCTAAGGATACAAAGATACCACCTTTTTCTCAAGATTCTCCTATGACACAGATCCATGAAGTGATCTTGAGAGCGGGTCATGTCCAATGTCCGTTCCCTAACAAACATTAGTGAATTTGGCTGCAAACCCTTTTGCCTACTTTCATCACGAATGAAAGTCCACCAACCGATTCACATTAGTCTTAATTCATAACTATTCCCATAGTTATAACCGACTATGGACATTTTAGAATAAAGACTTATTCATGGATTTAAACATGCTAATAAAGAACACAATAAATATTAATGAAGTGATCATATCCCATATATCATTCACATAAAATAAGTATTGTCATAATGTTCCAAAATATCCAAATACTAAATTACAATTCAAATCCAATCCCTTGCAAAGCGAAGACCTATTGCCCTAGTATGAGACTCATGCTTAGTCGAGGCAAGAGGTTTCGTAAAAGGATCTGCGAGTTTTTGATCTGTATGAACTTTACGAATACACACATCTCCTCTATCCACTATATCCCGTATGTAGTGGAAACGCCTGAGGATGTGTTTGGTGCTGTGATGTGATCTAGGTTCTTTTTCCTGGGCAATAGCACCTTCATTATCACAAAATATCTCTATGGGGTATTGAATGCTTGTTACTACCCCAAGGTCAGCAATGAACTTCTTCATCCATGCAGCTTCTTGTCCAGCCTCAGAAGCAACAATGTATTCAGATTCTATAGGGGATTGTGCAACTACACTTTGCTTAGAACTTTTCCAAGAAACCGCGCCTCCATTCATAACGAAGACATAGCCCGATTGTGATCGTGAATCAGCTCGATCTGTTTGGAAACTAGCATCTGTGTAACACTTTACACAAAGATCTTCTTCTAAACCCCCATAGATCAAGAACATGTCTTTGGTTCTTCTCAAGTATTTTAAAATGTTCTTGACTGCCATCCAATGGCTATCTCCTGGGTTTTGCTGGTATCTGCTCGTCATGCTCAAAGCATACGAGACATCTGGTCTAGTGCATAGCATGGCATACATGATGGATCCAATTGCAGAAGCATACGGGATCTCACTCATTCTATCTGGCTCTTCTTTTGTACTAGGGCTTTGAGCTTTACTCAAATCTGTGCCTTGTGCCATTGGCAAGAATCCTCTCTTAGAATTCTCCATCTTGAACCGTTTCAAGATCTTGTCAATATATGCACTTTGACTTAGACCAATAAGACGCCTAGATCTATCCCTATAGATCTTTATTCCAAGAATATAGGCGGATTCTCCCAAGTCTTTCATTGAGAAACACTTCCCAAGCCAAGACTTAATGTCTTGCAAGGTCGGGATGTCGTTTCCAATGAGTAGTATGTCATCAACATACAAGACAAGGAATGCTACTGCGCTCCCACTAGTTTTCTTGTAAACACACGGTTCATCTTATGATTTGATAAAACCAAACTCTTAGATTTTCTCATCAAATCGAAGATTCCAACTTTGAGATGCTTGCTTTAGTCCATAAATGGATCTTTTAAGCTTGCACACCTTGTTAGGATACTTAGGATCTACAAAACCTTCGGGCTAAACCATATAGACATCTTCACTTAAGTGTCCATTTAGAAAATCTGTTTTAACATCTATTTTCCATATCTCATAGTCATAATACGCGGCTATGGCAATAAGTATTCTAATAGATTTAATCATGGCTACTGGAGAGAAAGTTTCATCATAGTCAATACCATGAGTTTGAGTGAAACCTTTCGCCACTAGCCTTGCCTTAAATGTGTGTACATTTCCATCCATGTCGGTCTTCTTCTTGAAGACCCACTTGCTCCCTAGTCTTACTATTGGGAGGAAGATCAACCAAGTCCCATACTTGATTTTCATACATGGACTGCATCTCAGTGTTCATGTCATCAAGCCATTTATCGGATTCGGGATCCGATATAGCATCTTGGTAGTTAGTAGGCTCGGAAGAGTCTACCAAGAAAATCTCATCATTAGACATGAGAAATCCGTATCTCTCGGGTTCTTGACGAGGTCTACCAGATCTATGAACACTTTGTGTTTCAGTAGGTTCTTGAACAACCAATTGTTCGGGTTCAACATCCGTTTGTTGAGTGCTAGTGCCAACCTGACTTGTATTTTGTGGTTCTTGAATTTCTTCAAAGTCTACATTGCTCCCACTTGCCTCTTTCGAAAGAAACTCCTTTTCTAAGAAAGTGGCATGCCTAGAAACAAACACTTTGTTCTCATCCGGGTTGTAGAAATAATATCCTAATGAATCTTTAGGATATCCCACAAAATTACATTTGATAGATCTAGGATCGAGTTTGCTTGAAGCCTCTTGTCGTACATGAGCTTCACAACCCCAGACTTTCAAGTAAGATAAGTTTGGAACCTTTCCATACCATATCTCATATGGTGTCTTATCTACCTTCTTGGTTGGAACCATATTCAATATGCGCGTAGCAGTTAATAAAGCATAACTCCAAAAGGACGAGGGTAGAGTACTCCGGCTCATCATAGACCGAACCATATCTAGTAGAGTTCGGTTCCTCCTTTCAGATACACCATTATGTTGTGGTGCTCTAGGAGGAGTAAGTTATGAAATAATCCCACAATTACTAAGATGATCCATAAACTCTTGGCTTAAGTACTCGCCACCTCGATCGGAACGAAGAGCCTTGATTGTTTTGTTGAGTTGATTTTGTACTTCGTTTTGAAACAACTTGAACATTTCAAATGTTTCATGTTTATGTTTCATTAAATAAACATAACCAAATCTACTATAATCATTGGTGAAAGTAACGAAGTATCTATCACCATCCCTAGACATTGATCTAAAAGGACCGCATACATCCGTATGTATGATTCCTAATAGATCTTTGGCTCTTTCACTTGAACCGGAGAAAGGAGCCTTAGTCATCTTCCCATATAAACATGATTCGCAAACTTCAAATGAGCTAGAATCGTTTGATTTTAAAATTCCATCCTTTTGAAGTTTTGCAATGCGTTTCTTGTTTATATGACCAAGTCGACAATGCCATAGGTACGTTTGACTTAAACCATGCTTAGGTCGTTTGGTGCTAGTGGTATATATAGAATTATAATCAAGAGATCTTTTAAGATTAACTTCATATATTCCATTAAGAGGGCGAGCCTCAAAATACAAAATGTCATTTTTGAAGGCACGAATGCCATCATCAATGTACCCAAAAGTGAATCCCGATTCTCTCAACCGGGCTACTGAAATAATATTCCAAGTTAAACTAGGTACATAACAACAATTGTTCAATATTAAGTACAGGCCATTTGGTAATAATAATTCAAAAGTTCCAAGGGCTTCAACAACAACATTTGCTCCATTGCCCACGGGAGGTCCAAATCGCCTGGTTTCAGCAGCTTACTTTTTCTCAACCCCTGCACATTATTACAAATGTGAGTTCCACAACCGGTATCAAATACCCTGGAATTTATAGAAAAAATATACATTTCAATCATATACATACCTGAAGTGCTGGCCTCGCCAGCCTTCTTCTTTTTCAACTCCGCGAGGTAGGTTGGACAATTGCGCCTCCAATGTCCTACCACCCCACATTCAAAGCACGGGTCATTCTTGGGAACTTTTCCTGAATTCTTGGGTGTAGGAGCTTTGGCAAACTGTTTGTCTTTATCCTTTCCCTTTGCTTTCCCTTTGCCCTTCCCCTTTGAGTTGTTCCTTTTCTTTTTCTTGATTTTCCCTTCTTGAATCATCAAGACCTGAGGTGTCTTGCTTGGAATCTTACTCTCAGCAGTTTTGAGCATCCCATGCAACTTTGAGACAGATTTCTCCCAATTGTTCATGTTGTAATTCATGACGAATTGATCATAAGCTTTGGTCAACAAGTTAAGGATCATATCCTGTGCAAACTCGTTGGTTATGGGAGATCCAAGCCTAGCAAGCTGGTCAATGTATCCTTTCATCTTTAGCACATAGTCGCTAACGGATTGACCTTCCTCCATCTTGCATGCATGGAAGGCTCGAGTGACCTCAAAGCGTTCTTGCTTCGCTTGCTTTTGGAACATTTCCTTAAGTTAGCGAAGCATCTCATATGCTCCATGCTCCTCGAGGTTCTTTTGAAGATCCGGAGACATGGTAGAAAGCATGAGGCATGCAACTTCGACCGAGTCGTCAGAATGCTTCACCCAAGCATCCCTAACGGCTTTGGCCGCAGTCAATGGAGGTTCCTTAGGAACGGGATCCTCAAGTACGTACAATTTCTTTTCGTTCTTAAGAACGATTCTCAAGTTACGATACTGGTCTAAGAAATTTGTACCATTGAGTTTTTCTTTCTCTAATATTGAACGAACAGATAAGTTTTTAATGGGCGTAGTTGAGTTAGGGGCCATCTACAAAATTAACAAAGTTCAATTTAGTATTTTCGATATTTAATCCTTTAATAATTAATACCCTTTAGAATTATATAAAATTCTTTAATTGTTAAAGGCTAGGATCCAAGTTGAACTTAACCTTGAATGTTTGGCTAATTCTCTCTCCATCAAGTTAAAACAACAAGGTAGGTAACATTTACCAAATACATCTCGTATGTAATTCCTAGATCTTTATAGGTTCCTACACAATGATTGTCAATTTTGGCATGTTTGATCCCATCTATGCCTCGGGCTTCCTTACGTTTGGCTAATGCTCTCTCCGTAATAAGATTCCGATTAAGTCGTCCTATTTCAAAACGGTAAATTTCCGGCCCAAGACGTTCATGGAATTCACGGAAAAACACCTCGGTTATTATAAAAACAATCCACGCGTTTGGATAATGCTCTCTCCACGTGACTGTCGTTGCAACAAGCGAGTTTCTTAAAATGGGATGGCATAGAATTACATTTTGAAAAAGGGCTTTTACCGTTTTGTATATTTATTAAATAAAACAAAACGAATCGTGTGACTAATATTGCATGCATAGAATAATAAGTCCACGTTTTGATAAAATCATATTTTATATATATATTGGTCTTGAGTATTCTTAAAATCCATATTTTACGAACTCTCGACGCATTAAATTTTAAACTAGTATTAATATCCTATATTAACGTGTGTAGTTTCGAGCGCGCGAATACGACCAATTTTAGCTTCTAATAAAACCATTTTATTATTAAGCTTGAATGGAGTTTGGTTGAGTTTTTAAAACCTCTATTTTATAAAACTCATATATGTATATGTGCATATATATATATATATATATTGACATAATGAATTTTAATCTTTATAAAACCCTTTTTATATAAAATTCATTTTACATCTTATGTTATGTTAATTTAAAATACCGAACTCCCATTGTGTGATTTATATTATGTCAAAAATATTATCTAGCATGCATAAATCATATTTTCAACCATGCATAATAATATAAACATAAACACATACAAATAACATGTATAAGTGCATAACCAAGCCATTTATCCTAAGTGGTATTTTTATGAGCCATACAAAAATACCAAGTCATAACTAAGGACCATAAAGTTCCTCTGTTAGTCCCATGTTTAAAATAGTTAGATTTGATGAGACAAACTATAGCTATGTATAGATGATAGGTTAAGAGTTAGGAATTATGTAAGTCTGTTATAGACTGACTAGTCAGCTTAGGCTGAGTAGTCAGGGTATAAATAGATATAGAGTTTTCTATGTGAGTACTAGATAGCTCAGTGACTTCTAAGCTGAGATAGGTTTCAAGAATGAAGACTTGAAGATTCAAGAACTCAGCTTGACGATGTCAAGTCTGAGTGAGTCAGCTCAACGTCCGAAGTCAGTTTAAGAATTTAAGTAAGTTCTAAATTCTGTTATAAACTCTTCATATCTACGACATTTAAATTAGGATATCTGAACCTAATTTAAACTATCTATTAGTTGGATAGAGATATCAAACGGAATTAATTAGATGTTCAAATTAAGGAGTTTGTTACGGTTTTAAAGAAAAGATAAGTTCTATCTTTAAACTGCGATTTATTCGTAGATATATCAAGTATGAGTGTAAACCTTCTTATGGGTTTTCAATATAAAAAAGGAACATAGAATACCGAAGAATATACGACTTCATAAGTTGCAAACGTACGTGTGTTCGTCATACTTTATACGCGTGTGTTGCGATTACTTTGTGAGTTCAAAGTTCAAGAGAGTTTTCAAAAGTTCTTGTTAATCAGTTTTAACAAGAAGTTCGATCATCAATTAGTTTGTGATACAAGAGTGTTTAGAGAGAGTTGAGTTTATAATCAGTGTAAACATCAAATCATCCTGTTGATTTGATTAGAAAGTGATAATTGTAGTCTTTCTGTTTGATCATTGAATATACATTTGATTACTTTGATTGATTGTGTTAAAGTGTATTCAACCCCCCCCCCCCTTCTACACTATATCGGTTGCTTGTTTACCCTCTATGGGACCAACATCCTCTTGTGATGAACTTGAAGCTCCCACTTGCCAAAACAACTCCTTGTAGTGCAAATGACTCCAAGTCTTCATGGTTGACTCCACCATACTTGAAAACTCCAACTTGGTCATTTCTCCATCTTGTTACATTTTTATAAAAGTAAACTAGTCTAAACTATTCTACTACTTACAAAATAAAACAAGATGAAACAAAACTAAAATTATTATTACATACCAAATGAAAGAATAATTTTACAACCAAATTGAATTCCAACGCATCACAAAAGGTCTATGGCTTGTTATGCACAACATACACTCAAACAAACATATATATCAACACTTGATATTTAGGCAACTTTTACAACCAAACATGCATGTGGTTTGGTTGTTTCTCAAAATAAATATATAAACATATACAAGTTGCCAACAAGAAAATCTACAACTTTTCTAACAAAAGAAAAGTTGTCCATTTTCTAAAACAATACATACTCAAAAATAAAGTTTCTTAAACCTATGCATAAGTGGCTCTGATACCACTGTTGGGGTTTGTTCGGTTTTTCAAAATATATTTTAGCATAAGTGGCTCTGATACCACTGTTGGGGTTTGTTCGGTTGTAAAACTATACAAGTTGCCAACAAGAAAATCTATAACTTTTCTAACAAAAGAAAAGTTGTCCATTTTCTTAAACAATACATACTCAAAAATAAAGTTTCTTAAAACTATGCATAAGTGGCTCTGATACCATTGTTGGGGTTTGTTCGGTTTTTCAAAATATATTTTAGCAACGGAAGCATGAACAACCATTTTAAACTTTTTAAAACTCGCCACCAATGATCCATATGCAAGCCTTAAGACACAAAACCAACCATAGGGTGTTTAGAACTACAACCTTTGTAGCGTGATAAAACCGTTGGTGAAGTGGTTGATCAATGAGAAGCCAAGTAGAGACCTCCTCCAAGGTATCCACAAATCAATGAGTCCAACACCTTGAAATGCTAGTTTCTCCAACCCTTTGTAGCTCACAAGCAAGCAAGACAACAACCTTGTCTTCTTCTTTGAACTAGATGTCTGTTTGAGTATGTATTATGTTACCACACTTGCCTTAAATGAAAGAACACCAATAATAGTAAGTAAGGATGTTTTTTCAAGTATGAAAACACTTAGAACTTTTCTAAAGAAGCACAAAGATGGTAGCATGTAAATGTAACACAAAAGAGACCATGCAAGTGACTTTAAAAGCCAAGAAGCCAAAACAAGAGAGGGAGACCCCTCCCTTGTCATTTTGGACGAAAATATGAAGGGGGGAGGGTCCCCTCTTGCTCTTGTTGCTTCACTTGTCCATGGTATGCATGTCTTGGTTGATTTCCTTTCAAGCAACCTCAAATAGGCCCCTCTTGGTGATTATTGTGAGCATTTCTAGTTTCTTTTATAAATATAAATAAAAGGTATACTAGATGCGTCATACTATGTATAAAACACATCTACATGTATTTTATATACATACTTGATTGTTACTAGTAACTCTTTACTAGTAACAAAGATATACATACACTAATATAATTGTTACTAGTAACAATTTACTTGTAACAAATATATATTTATACATATATATATACATACATATATATAAAATCATATGTTTATATTTATGTATTTGATATGCATTATCTTATATCAATATATAAGAGTTATATTATTATTTCACATAAATAAAAATATTCAACAATGCATACAAACTTATATATATATTCAATGAGTTGAAAACATATTTAAATCATATTCAAATATGTAACTGGTGTCCATTGATTGTAAATGTGTGACCCTATGGGTTTATTTATTATCAGTAATATCGTATTAATTTGTGTCTTATGCACATAGAATCAACACTTTTGCCTTTAACAGTCTTGTGAAAAGTTTATGGCAAAATGTCAGGTTTGTCTAAGATATTAACATTCTTATTAGAATCAACATAGTTAGCAGCCTTAGAGTAATTTTCACCAATAATAGCTTGAACTTGTTTTGGTATTTGCTCCATGACACACTGAGTGGTCTTTTCTGCAGATACACACCAAGACTTTACTACTTTTTGGAGGTCATTGAACTTTTTGGTTGCTTCACTAGTTTCTTTTACTAAGATCTTATTAATTATCTTTTGATTTGCTAGCTCATCATTTAAGGTTATTATTTTCTTAAGTTCCTCATCTTTAAGAATTAATTTTCCTTTAGTGACTCTACTTCTAGTTTTAGCTTCTCCTCTCTTTAAATAGCAGACTGAAAATCAATACATAAGTAATCAAACATAGCATTCTTCTCTTTATCATCATAATTAATAAATTTTCCAACCTGATACATAGAAGAAGGATCCCAGTTGGTAGTTAAACAAGCTTTTGCAACCTTTTTCATGTCCTCATCAAAGGAACTACCATCATTGTTGTTGGCCATCATGCAGAACTGAGTAGAGATCACCTCATCTTCATCTAAGGAAAGATCTTCTTCTGCCCAATCTTCTTCTTCTGCTACAAGAACTTGGCCCTGGGATTTCTTCTTCTTCTTCTTGTCAAGGACAGTAGCAAGGAGTTTCTTATACTTGGCTTCATAATCAATTTTTCCCTCCTGCTTTGGCACAAATGAAGAACTAGTGTTATATTTGGACTTCCAGTCACTGGCTATGTGGCCAATCTTACCACGCTTATAACACTCTCCTGTGGAGGCATCAAATGTAGATTTGGACTTGATAAACTTTGATGGCCTCTTGCTGAACCTCTTGACACCCTTTCCCTTCTTGAAAGGTTTGAACTTCTTAACCAGCATAGCTACTCCTTCAACTAACTCCTCCAAGCTATTCTCCTCACAATCATTCTCCTCATCACTTTCTCCAGCACTCTTCTCTTTATCTCCTTCTTCATCAGAACCAGAATCAATAGCTGCAAAGCTTCTCATCTTTGTATCTCTTGATACAAGGGCAGTTGGTGCAGCTTTCACGACCTCCTTCATCTCCTTGGATGACAACTTCCTTTGCTTGACTAATTGCTCATGGTTTAGTAAGTTACCATAGAGAGCAACCAGAGACATTCCCTTTATCTTCTCACTATGTCTTAGTACAGTGACAAAGTGATCCCATGTTTCAGGGAGGGAGTCTAGAAACTTGATCACCAAAACAAAGTTGCTCTTGGTTATGTCTGCCCTTTTCAAGTCATTTACTAGGAAGTTGAACCTGGTGTATGTCTGTGTAAGACTCTCACCTTTCTAAGCAAAGGAGAATTCATACTCTCTGTTGAGGAGGAGCTTTTTGTTCTCCTTCACCTCTTCAGTCCCTTCATATGCAACTGTGAGTGTATCTAACATCTCTTTAGCAGAAATACAGTTAAGCACTTGATGATATATCTCATTAGGTAGTGCAAAGACAAGAGCTGATCTAGCCTTAACATCTAGGATAACCAACCTCTTATCTTCATCTGTCCACAGATGCATGGGTTTGGTTATGATTCTTTCTATTGTGGAGGTTTGACCTACGGATTCTAATGGAATGGATAACACGGATGTTGGAACATAAGGACCCTCAGTGACTATTTCAAGCATTTGGATATCAAGGGTGGATAAGAAAAGATGTGCTCTACTTTTCCACATGGAGAACTTTTCTGCATCAAACATGGGACATCTTGTTAAAGACCCAGTGTTTGAGATGTTCATGTTGTTTGATGATGAGGCTATTTTGAGAGGGGTAGAAGCAGTTGTAGAGTAAGCAAAACAGATCTAGATATTGATTATCTAACCTGCTCTGATACCAGTTGTTAGTCCCAGATTGAGTACACAACAACAAATGTTTGTATAAGGGGGGGTTGAATACAAACTTTAGCTTTTAAAGATTAAAGACACACTGATATACATTTATATAATTCTTATTGATTTTGAATCAAGAATTACATGTACTAGAAGCGGAAATTCTAAGTACAATAAAAGGTGGCAATCTATTTGTCTAACACATAAACAAGCTAACTCTAAAACAACTAATGTATATAGAGTGTTCAACACATGAACAAGTTTGATTCTACACAATGCTTAAACTCTACGAATTTCTCAAATGATGAGATTTTCTTTCTGTGGAGTAGAGACTTCACTGTATTGTCTATTGCATGTCCACCATGCATGAATATTTATAGAAATCTTGGGGTATCCGGTTACATGAAGGAATGAGATAGAGAGGATGTGGAAATATAATATTTTAATTGTAAAGGTAGTGGGTGAAAAGTAAAGTTACTTTAATCAATTGTTTGATAAAAGTAATTGTACTTTTCTGCAAAAGTGCAACCCACTCACAATATAAAATATTAAAACCCACATCTACTGTCGTGTAGAAGTTTCTTTCCCTTTCCATGCTTGTTCTTTAAACAACAGTCATGCTTCTGTTTGATTTGACTTTACCAAGTATGGGATTGCCAGCCATACTTAGTTGTTGAACAAATCTTCAAGATCTTCATCTATTTGAGGTATCTTTCTCCTTTTCCAGAGGATAAGATCAAACCTTTTTGTCTCATACTTGATCCAAAAAGTGCATTTTACTTTTACAAACAAATATCTAAGGCATAATAGAACAACACATGTTCTGACTTTTACATATGACTTACAATCTGAAAAGATTGAGCAGATTTGACATTTTGCTCGACTCAGCTAACAGAATGTACTAGGAACTCTGAATTTCACTACTCAGTTGACAAAATATATCAGTTGGTCAATTTTTGCTAGGACTCAGTTGATACATATTGCTCAGCTGATCATATAGATGCTCAGTTAATCAATAGTAAACTTAGGACATAAGCTCATGTATTTGTATGATCAGTTGATCAAGAATGCTCTGCTGATCATTTAAATACATCAGTTTATGTGGAGAGATGACATGTGTAAGAGAAGACTTACTAAGCTGATGCTCT
The DNA here is from genome assembly GCA_038502395.1 of Dittrichia graveolens. Lineage (NCBI taxonomy): Eukaryota > Viridiplantae > Streptophyta > Magnoliopsida > Asterales > Asteraceae > Dittrichia > Dittrichia graveolens. The sequence goes on along the minus strand of JARJIL010000003.1, from coordinate 32,739,552 downwards.
GGGCCTCAGCTGATCCATTTTTCACTCAGCTGATGGAGTAGCTGAGCAAAGCCTTTGCTCAGCTGATGGTATAGGCACTCAGCTGATCAATTTTCTTCACTCAGCTGATGGTTTACTTTCCTCAGCTGATGGTCTTCTTCACTTGTTTTCTTCATCTAATGCTCCTTAGCTGATATCCCTTGGCTGATACTTTGAGTAGGCTCTGATACTCAGCTGATGGTTCCATACTTAGCATATTTTCCAGAATCTGATTCAAACAACACATTTTTGAATTCTTTCTAAGTCTTACTGAATGTAGTGTTTGGTTATCATCAAGTTCTATGTTTTAGGATAGGCAGAGTTAATTATTAGGGTGAAGTGATTATCTCCCCAACAATCTCCCCTTATTTGATGATGACAAAACCTTTTTATTTTTGAAGAATCAGTTTGACTTCGAATACAAAAGATTTAAACTTTTAAGTGCATTTGGCTACCTAGCTATCTGTTTTTTGTAGCTCTTTTTATTTTGAACCTTGATCTGTTTTTGGTTTCTTTTCTAGTGTTCCATTTTGTTCTGTTTTTATGGAATTTTTTTCTTTTTCCATTTTTATATGATTTTGATTTTCCATCGTAATTTTATAGTCACTAACCATTTTAATCTTCAGATGATTTTCAATAGGTATATATTAAAGTTAATGAAATTTTTAAGTAAAATTAAATACATTAATTACAATAAACTAATGAACTTGAACTTACTGCCATGATGAATATTATTTCTCGAATCTGTCAACTATAATTGTCTGTTAATCGGAATTGCTTTAATTTATTTCTAATTATTTTTACTATTTGTGTTAGTACTCCTTAAAGCTATAAAAGTTTAAATTTTACTTATATCATTCCCGTGTTGACACACGGGTCGCTTAGCTAGTGTTGTAAAAATAAGAAAAGCATGTGTAGAAACATCTATGATGGTTTTTTTTCACACTCATAAAAACTTAAATGTGTTTATGATGAAATGACTAATATACTCTCATTTAAAGTATTTGCAATGTTTTAAGACCCAGTGACTAGACTGGGTCAACGTAGAGCGGGTTTTTGGCAATTTATGGCCCTCTATGTTGACCCGGTTCGATCTGGTTTAGCATATATATTTTTTTTAAAAGTTTTTCTTAACCCTAAATCTACAACTCACTTTTTAATGTCTCAAAATCTTTAATTTGGTTCGATTGTGAACCTATGAGAATTGTGATTCGATGTTTGAATTTCCTTTTTTTGTATTGTATGTTATGTCGAAGTTGATTAATGTGTTTGGATTGATGATATTATAGGTTTATTTTATTCTTTTTGTTATTGTAGACAATGTTTTTTCTTTACTTTTTGTACTTTATATATAATTGAAAAATCTGAAAACCTGGTTGACTCGCCGGTCGAACTGGTTGACCCGTGACCTGATGAAGAAACCTGGCAACTAAAAACCGGTTTTTTTTTAACATTGAGTTATTGTAAGTGTAAAATCACCTATCTACTAGAAGCATATATCCTATCCGTTTTAAAATTTTAAGCTGATCCAAAATTTTGAATACTTCAGATACATTTTTGAACGAGATGCTTTTTACTAGTGTCTTACGACGAGTCTTTAAGGTGAAAAAATATAGGAACTAATTCCTAAACTCCAATAATAAAATAAAGTGAGTGTTAAGATGTTGTCAATCATACATCTATTTAAGGGTAGAGAGATTGCTTCTTGAAAGATCTTCGACAGTAAAATATAAAAAATATCTAAATAAAATAACATAAATAAATAAAATTAAAACTAAATAAATAAAGATAAAATGAAATAAGAATAGAATAAAATAAAAGGAGACAAATTAAAATAGATAAAAAAAATAAGTAAATAAATAAAATGTAAATAAAAAATAAAGGTGATTACTAAAACTTTCTTTTTTAAAAGACAAAAATTTATAAACAGAGGAATAGATTACTAAAAACTTTTAATGTGAGTCAAATATAGTTTTGATTACTAGGTTTAATTAGTTATTAATTTAATTAGATAATTATTAGTTTATAAAACAATTTTCTATCTTAACCTAATCTGTTGGTTGGAACTTTATACCTTCTTAACCCTAAATCATAATCCTCATTTAAAAAAATCTCTTCGAGAACATGTCCTCGGAGAAAGAAAAAGTTCGTCCACACTCTATCCTCCCACCTCATAGATAGACAACCACGCCTTCTTATGCCATCAACTAAAATCGATTTCGGTTATCTTCTCTTCAAATGATCTAACCAATAAGGATAATATAATACTCCAAGATCTAATTTGTTTCGTAGAAATTGAAGGAATAGAATGAAATTGAAATCAAAATCTGTGTTGTATTACGTTTGATAAACTTATTTTTAAATAAAATCTCGTTCTTTTATATGTTTAAATTAATTCCTTTCATTCGAATCCTACGAAAAAACTAAACCTAAAATTTTGAATACTTCAAATAGATGTTGATTATTATGTTTAATGTTAATTATTAACTCTTTAGTAAAGATTAGATTAATTATTGTATTTATAATAATTTTTATCTTTCCTTTTTATAAAGATCGGCAAAGGATATCAAATGTTAATAACTTATCATCAATTTTTTTTTAAAAATTAATACAACAAACTTTCAAGAGTTTTTCATTTTATACAAATTGTTACTTAAAATGCAGGTAGCATATTACTTTCTAAATTTCTTTTGACTTTTAAATTTATTATTATGGTATTCATATCATTTAATATGTTCTTAGTAAAAAACCCGGAGTCTAAACTTTTCAATCCTCATATTACAAACCTCAAATCAAATCTAGATTGGCCTAAACTCCATTCATCTACAAACTCATGTATCCCAGCTCTAGGAAAGAATCAAAATCATATTAAATAAGTGAATAAACTACAAAGTACCAAGGCATAAGAAACTTTAATAAACTCATTGGTGATGGTTTGAAAGTGGAGGTGTGCGGTGGTGATTTAAAGGCAGCGATCTACGGTGAATGGCTTTGAAGGCAGTGGTGGTGGTGTGCGGTGGTCGATCTGTGAAGGTAGCAATTAGAGCTCCAAACTATTCATCTCCTTCGTCTTAATCACCGTCGCTTTCGTGTTCTTGAGTAAGTTTCATAGGTGTTCTTAATTTATTTCTATATTAGGGTTGATAAGATTTTGGGTTTTTCCTGAAATGAGGTTTCATGTTTCATGTTGTTGAGTTTGTGTTCGATTTTATTATTGATTTGTCCAATTTCATGTTTCACAGTAGTTATGGTTCTTCTTCATCTTCCAACCTATTCATCTTTATCTTAATTTTGTTGTTGAATGCATGTTCAATTTCTTTCGGATATTGTTTAATCTTTTTCATGTTTTTCATATTTTTCATATTCATGCCCTTGTTCAGTTTTTTTTATCAGGGTAAAGGATTTGGGTTTTTGATTCTAGTTCTTCATATGAACAAGATGAAAGTTCAAGAACACAATAAATTTACAAATCAAAAAAATAAAATATAATAATATAAAAGTGTAACCGGTTGGGTTAGGTGACCGGTGATTAAAGGTCACTTGCATGCAAAAGTGATATTTAGAGAGTTGGTTGTATTGAAGTTTTTTAACTTGATTGTATAGAATAGTAACTTAGTCAAAGTTTATTGTATTTCCAAGCAATTTGCCCTAAAATGTAATGAAAGTTGGTTTATAGCTGAAATATAACCTTAAAAAATCATGAATATAATTATTTATCTATACTACTATATAAACCATTTAACATTCTCTCTCCTCCTTATTTTTAAAAGTTCTTAAAATTCAATCAACACAAAAACTTGGCCCTTCATTCTATCTAAATTAACCTCATTCACTCAATCTATAACCATTTCACTCTCTCTCATAATTTACTTTAACTTTTTATTTATTTAAAATATACTCTCTCATACAAAAACAATTATCTACCCACATCAACATAATTTTCAAAATCTTATTAACTTATCTCTCGTTAGAACATATTTTTAAAATTAATAAATATGAAAATAAAAGAAAAATTGAAAAAACGGGCATGTTACTGTTGAAAACTTTTTCGTAACATTGAATTGCACGAATAACATAATTACATTCTTGAAAACAACATTTTGTAAAATATGAACTATTTACGACCGCAACATTGCGCGGGTACGGTGCTAGTATTATATTATAAAGCAATTAAGCCTTATGGACTCTTAAATTTTAAGTATTTTAAAATTACTACATTATCCCTCATATAAACTAAATGGAAATTTAAATAAAGTAACTATTAAATAGAGTTAATGAGATTCTTATATTCCATTTTAATAACTAAACCTTATATTATTAAAAAAATATCAAGTCAAATTAACTTAATAATTAAAATATATTTTCATAATCAAACCTATTATATAATGTAATAAATATTTTAACTCAATTATCAAAAAAAATTGTGTATAAGTAAACCTCATAAACTCAAATAACCCATAATCATAATTTAAAAACATATATTTATAATATTTCTAAATTACTCATATAATCAATAGTTTCAAATCAGTTTAGTCTATTTTCTTGGTCTCTTAATTTTAAATATTTTCAAATTACTAATTTACACTTTGTATTTTCATGCAATTTAACTTATTTTATAAGTAGAAACTTTTTTTCTTATTTAATTGCAATTTAACTTATTTTATAAGAAAATCGAAACAATAAAAAAAATAGAGATGTTATAAGAGAACAATTATTTGTTGTCTCGGTATTACATAAATACAAAAGACGGACAAGTTATCGAATAGAAATTACTCAATACCGTCGTATTAGTAATATGGGATGTGGACATTAACATTTGATAAAACCACAAAAAAAGAGATGAAATAAAAAAACACGGAATCGAACTTGTAGCCTTCTTACAATTCTTTTTAAAATTACATGATATTAATATATAATTAAGAACGCGACGTAAGTTAATTATCAAAGCCTTTGTAAGTTAATTAATACATAATTTACCCTTAATATTTTTGTAATTTTTTAAGTTCGCAAAACTTTAAAAATTTTATTATTATATGTATCAATTTTTAAAACTATTATTTAATGTATTAAACTTTTTTACGTGTTTGAAAACTTTTCAATAGGTTCCATGTAATTATTTGATTTTATATTTATTTATTAATACAAAATTGTTACTAATTTTAATTATTCGGGAGATTTATTAATACAAAATTGTCGATCACAAATCTTCCCATAAAACTGATAAACCAAATTCGATGAATTCTTCGTGAGATAATGAAGTCGACCTTATAGAAAATCCAAGGTATATTAACCGGATAAATCGTTATTATAAGTAGCTTGCTATACAGACAGTAATAATAATTACAAAAATGTAATATATCATAAAAATAATAAAAGCATGTGTAGATTCATCTATAATAGTTGTTTTCACACTTATAAAAACTTAAATGTTTATATAAAATGACTAATATGCCCCTCATTTAAAGTATTTGCAACGTTTTAAGACCCGGGTCGAACCAGTTGACTCGGGACACGATGACTAGACCGGGTCAACATAGAGCGGACTTTTGGCAATTTATGGCCTGGAGTGACCCGGACGGGTTAATGGTTGAACCGGTCTATGTTGACCCGGTTGGACCCGGTTTAGCATATATTTTTTTTAAAAAGTTTTTCTTAACCCTAAATTCCCAACTCACTTTTTAATGTCTCAAAATCTTTAATTTGGTTTGATTGTGAATCTATAAGAATTGTTGTTTGATGTTTGAATTTTTTTTTTTTTTTTTGTATTGTATGTTATGTTGAACTTGATTAATGTGTTTGGATTAATGATATTATAGGTTTTTTTTTTTTTTTGTTATAGTAGACAATGTTTTTTCTTTACTTTTTGTAGTTATATATATATATATATATACACACACACACATATATATATATATATTTGAAAATTCTGAAAACCTAGTTGACTCACCAGTTGACCCGTGATCTGATGAAGAAACCGGATCAACTAAAAAACCGGTTTTTTAAACATTGAATAATTGTAAGTATAATATCACCTAAGATATGTTCTACTAAAAGCATATATCCTATCCGCTTTAAAATTTTATGCGGATCCAAATTTTTGAATACCTTAGATACATTTTTGAACGAGATGCTTTTTACCCGTGTGTTACGACAAGAGTTTAAGGTGAACAAAATATAGGAACTAATTCCTAAACTCCAATAATAAAATAAAGTGAGTGTTAAAAAAATGAAATCTCATTCTTTTAAATGTTTATATTCCTTTAAAAAAAGAAAACTCCATTCCATAGTTAAACCGAAAAAATTAATTCTATTCATTCGAATCCTGTGAAAAAAATAAAACTAAAATTTTGAATACTTCAAATAGATGCCTTGGCGATTTGAGGGGGGCGTGAGGCGTGACAAGGAGTGTATTGTTTAATGTTTAATCGAGCTTAATTGATGTTGATTATTAACAAGACGTGTGTGTGTGTGTGTTTTGGCTAGCCGTTAGAATTTGAAAAGAAAACGAAGCGAACAACGGCTAGCTAGGTTTTCCAATCATCCTTTTGCCGATTGATTATCCCCAAAGAACAACATCCTCTCTACTCTACTTGAGTTGCAGTTGAATCACTAGCAGTTCCATGGCAGCAGATCAGGGAGGAGCAGCTCCTCCTCCTCCTCCTCCTCCTCGCCGTCCAAGAGTCAGAGAGGTGAGCTCCAGGTTCATGTCTCCGGCCGCCGTGAAATCATCATCATCATCACCTGCGCCTCCTATTGAGAAATCATCAAAGCCATCGCCGTCACAATCAATTAAACGCCATCAGGAACCATTTTCTAATCATTCATCCTACGATAACATTCCCCACACTCTTCGGAGCATCGACAGCGTTAAATCTGATTTATATTCTTCCACACACAGAAAAAAACGATCCCTCAAGTTTCTCAAAGAGAATGATCAGATGCAGATCTCGTCGTCAACAGTCATGTCTTCCAGACCTGATACGCCGACTTGTGCTCCAACAGAAAGGATCGTTCCATCAAGGTTCAGATTCCCACAGCGTCAAACAACTTCTGATGCTGCAAGGCTCTTACAATCCACTGGTTTGTCATTTTCGTCAATCAATAATCACACACATACACTTGTCAATGAATCTCAACCCCAAATTTCAAAAGAATCGGAATCCATTTCATGCCCTAATTCACCCATCTCCTCCCAAAACAACATCAGATCCAGAACCTCTGAAGATTCATTATCCACCAGATTGCTACTTCCAAGTACTACTGCTAATTCCCACACTTCCTCCAAGTTTTCAACGCCGTCCCTTTGCTCACGGTCTCTTAATTTGACCATATCTGCTTCTTATAATTCTTCCAAAACGGGCCACACAAACTACGCCCTGCCTCCACAACCCACTAGTACCAGACCTGTTGGACTTGATTCAAACAAGACAAAAAAGCCTCACTCTTCCCAAGAACAACTACATTCTTTCAAATTGCTTCATAATCATTACCTGCTTTGGAGATATGCAAACGCTAAAGCAGAAGCTTCTATGCTTGTCCAGAGAAGAGAAACGGAGGTTTGCCAATTCTTGTTCATCACAATTTGCTACTGTATAACACTCTCTGTTGATTTGTTTAGACTACTTGCCCCCCCGCCCCAACACACACACACATTAAAAACAGAAAAAAGAAAAGGAAACAGAAGAAGATGATTTCTATTTGACATGGACTGGTACAGTGGTACCATATGAGTAAAATTCGAACATCTAGGGACAATTGCTGATAACTATGAGTCCAAGCGTTTTACTTTTTAAAAAACAATTCCATTGAAGATCGACTCTATTGCCCATATTCAAATGTTTCATGTTATATAATGTTGGATATTTGATGCCATAAGTGTTTCACCTAGCAACTTTTTCGTCCGTAAAAGTATTAGAAAAGAATCATCAAGTGCATATGTGATTGTATTATGAGAATTGAAAAAAATGTTCCTAGTATTGTTCTAGTTACTGTTCTTTCTTTGTGTAGAAGCAATTTTTTTCTCTTGGAGCTGATATATCTCAACTACGCGATACGGTAAAAAGGAAGAAAGTGGAACTTGTGGTACTGCAACAAATAAATGCACTTTCCACCATTCTTGAGGCTCAGGTAAAACTGCAATCTGATAAACAATTATCCTTTCCATTAGAAAATGAGTCCAATTCTGATGTTTAATCAAGAATATACTCTCCTTACTTAAGTATGACATGATATGTCATATGAATGAGAAAATTATTGTTTCATTTAGGTATATAAGGATAACAATGAACATATTTCTTTCTTTTCAAGATCAGTTTTTTTCTTTCTTTGTGGGTTCATTTTAGATGCCATATCTTGATGAATGGTCTTCTTTGGAGCAAGATTACACATATTGCTTATCAGGAACAACAGATGCTTTAACCAACTCCTTGCTCCGCCTTCCTGTTAGTGGGAATGTTCAGGTACATCTGTTTTTTATTACTGTGTGAAATTACCCCAAATATCCCCAGCCTAGTTTTTTGACCTTTATCACTACCTATCCATATGTTTAGGTGCTGACCAATATCTAATTTGGTGGCAGGTTAACATAAAAGAAGCAGCAGAGGCTCTGGATTCCGCGGTAAAAACTACAGAAATGATATCTCAGCACATGCAGATGTTTTTGTTGAAGGTAATGCATCTACTACAGTACTACATACAGGAAATGAATTTAATACCAACTCTTCACAACATACTTTTTCAAAAGAATGTCACTGCACAACTAAATACAAGAATGATTTGCGTGTTCTTGAACTGCATAGGTTATAGAGAACTGAGGTTTACAGGGTTCCACTGCATTAAGAGGTTGCCAAATAGAGTCACCATTTAACCTTTGACACCCTATTAGCAACTGTCTAATACATTTATACATGTATGCCATCATGACTTGCATATGATAGTGGCTTTTGCACCCAATGTCTGGATCATAACCTTGTAGGGACAATGTTTTAAAACCCGGGTTGACCCAGCCGGTCCAACCGGTTGACCCGTGACCCGGTGAGAAGACCGGGTCAATGTACACCGGGTTTTTGGTCATTTCTGGCCCGCATTGACCCGCCCGGGTTTACGGTTGAACCGGTCGACCCGGTTTGACCCGTTTTTATTTTTTTTCATTTTAATATTTTTTTAAAACATAAAAGTTTAGCGACTTAGTCATCTCGACGGTGGATAATTTGAAACCCTCACTCAACAAAAACTCTAAAAATGAGTTCTAAATCCCTCTCGATAGTCGACAGCAACTCCTGTCCTTTGTCATCTTCGACATGCGACTGTCCTTCAAGCAGAAACCTCCATTGAGTTCACGTAACCCTCTCAATATAATTTCATTTATGTTTGATAGATTATTTAGTTTCTTAATATATTGGTAATTGTTTCCAAGCTTATATACATACATATATATACACACATATGCATATATATTTTAAAAAATTTAAAATTCTGAAAACCGGATTGACCCGCTAGTTGACTCGTGACCCGGTGATGAGCCCGGGTCAACTAAAAATCCGGGTTTTAAAATATTGTGTAGGGAAGCTGTGCATCATAGTTGGACCAATGGTCATGTTGGATAACGGATGTGGTTTTTCCGGATGTTTTAGAAAATAGAGGTGATATATCCTCCTACTTATTCTCCTACTCACAAGATCAACACAAGTGTCAAAATCAATGGAGGATGTGAGGAAGAAGAATTAGTGGACTCCACATGTTGTGGTGAATAGAAGAATGAAGTAAGAAGAAATAGTAGGAGGATGTATCACTTTTCTTTAGAATCAGAACTAGTAGTAGGAAGAATTAGTGGACTCCACAACATGCTTATGAATCAGAATTTTTAGTCTTTTGTTTGATAGGTTGTGGGCTAAAATAATAACTTCCCCCGTGATTTATTACTTTAAAGATAAGGTCTTTTTATCTTCAATTGGTAAGTAGAATTCATCACATGCACCTTGCCACACTCGATCCCCCACACTCTTCATTCATGAATTCCACTTACCAATTGAACAACTAAGATTGGTTCTCGCGGTTCTCACAATAATAATGGTTCTCAAATGAACCCTCCCCTATATATAGGCAAAAGTTCAAATGAGGATTGTTTTTCGTACGAGAACTGTTTTTAACGCCATTAATGACTCATTAATAGGGGTATTTTGGTAATTTATATATTTGCCCAACCGTGAATTGCGTCCGGGTGAGTCGTCATTAATTTGCGAGGCTTGATTTTTCCGAAATAACCCTCATTAATGAGTCATTAATGAAGAACTAATGAGCCGCCAAAAAAATTTAGCCACTGATTAATTTTAATCAAGGGCTAATATTAGTTCTCATTAATAGGGGTATTTTGGTAATTTATATATTTGCCCAACCGTGCATTGCGTCCGGGTGAGTTGTCATTAATTTGCGAGGCTTGATTTTTCCGAAATAACCCTCATTAATGAGCCGCCAAAAAAATTTAGCTACCGATTAATTTTAATCAAGGGCTAATATTAGTTCTGGCAATTCTCATACGAAAAACACTTCTTGTTTGAACCATCCTCATATATATAGTGAAAAGATCATTTGAGAACCATTTTTATTGCGAGAACCAATCTTAGCCGTCCAATTCCCCCTCCTTCAATTGGATTGCCCACCTATGAATTCCTTACATGCACCTTGCCACACTCGATCTCTCATGCTCTTCATCCATGAATTCCACTTACCAATTTAACGGCTAAGATTGGTTCTTGCGGTCTGACAATAATAATGGTTCTCAAATGAACTAGAGTGATAGAGTGAGAAAGAGCGAGAGAGAGAGAGAGGGAGGGAGGGAGAGAGAGAGACATATACAACATTAGGTATCTATATCTTATTCTAAATCAGGTTTCAGTTTAATGCTGATATGTTACGGAACCAAAGAATCAGTATACTTCTTAAGTTAAGAAAACAGTTTCATGTCTTGCTGTTACAAAATAGTAACATCATATCATATCTTATCCAGAAAGCTATCAATGAATAAAACCATATTCTTATGCGTATTTTTGTTTGTTGAGTTCAATTCAATCAAGTATGTGATTTGCAGAAACAACTCAAGTATTGTTTGAATTGAAGACCTGACTACTGACTAGAGAATCTTGTGTGTCTCTTAATATAAATGCAGGCAGAAGAAATGGATAGTTTGATGACAGAAGTAGCAAACGTTATTGATCTAGAAAAATCACTAGTCGAGGAATGCGGAAATTTATTGGCAAAGACCTACACAATGCAGGTTAACTTTTGTTTCATATTAGTCTTCTTTTGTTACTATACATCATTTGAAGTAAAGAAAGCAGCCTCTCTTGAAAGTCGAGTATTTTCAGCTCATTCGGTATGCTTGAATTGTTGCAGGTTGAAGACTGTAGTTTACAGGCACATCTAATGCAATTATGTGGAAGCAAACAATAAAGGCCAGACATGTGTCACGCCATCCGTCTGTCGTGCTTCTTGCCTTGTTTTATTACTAATAGTAACAATAATCATTGCCATTATACCAAAATCTTGTGCATACAGGAGTTGGCTGTGTTACCATACATGTTGTCAAATGTAACCTACTACTTTCACTGTAATGGAGGAGGATAGTGATTATGAGATTGAGATTTTATTGTTTCGAATTCAAGTAAAAAATATTAGTAGTCATGCAATTTTTATAATCATATGATACTAAGGGAAAAGGATGGGTGTTGCCCCAACATAACGCTTACATACCTCTTTAATAAGCAAATACTAAAATGACAAAACTACCCTTCATTAAAAAGATATATGAGTGTAGCAGCGTCTATTTTAGGTGTCACTAGCAGCAAATATCTTTTGCCCATATAATAAAGTATAACACCAATCATTTTGTAACTTGGTTCACCCCAGTTAGCTTATTTGCAAACGAGGCATTTGTGAATAGGTGTCACTAGCAGTAAATATCCTTTGCCCATGTAATAAAGTATAACACCAATCATTTTGTAACTTGGTTCACCCCAATTAGCTTATTTGCGAACGAGGCATTTGTGAATAGGTGTAATTCAGTTGGTATAAAAGTTGGAGTTAATTACACCTTTCGTCTTTTAGTTTACCTCAAATATTTAAAATTTATACTTCGTTTCAAAATTATTGTTTACATAAAAAAAACATATATTTTAAGACAGTGTAAGTAATACAAAGTTTAATTAGCAAAAATACCGTTTTTAATATTGCATTTAATACCTTGTTGACTTGTAAAGTATGTAATAATGATAACAAATTAAGGCTAAAATAGAAAATGTAGCAATTGATGACAAAATATTTTTAAAAGTAGAGAATTATTTTAAGACGGACAAAATAGTATATACTCACACAATAAATATCGAGACGGAAGGAATAGTTCTTTTTGGTCTGACGCGATCTTTTTTTTCTTTGTTAACAATTCACAATTTCGTTAACCAACACATGTCAACCACATGTCTTTTTGTCAGATGATGGTATACAAACTGGTTGTGGGTTAGGACTCATCACTTGGGGTTGAGGGCATGTCGTGACAAAAGGGTTTCAAGGGGGGTAAGGTTGGAGTGGGAAATCGTGGGCCAAATAGTTAATCTCACACGTCTATTTCTCCCTATATATTTTTTGTTTTCAGTTGAGTAGTTGGGTACTAGGTAGGTTTTAGAACGGATCCACCCATTGGAGAGAGGCGGGGGGGAGTTGCCCCGTACACTAGGCCCAAGAAGAAACAATATATATATAATTGTGAAGGCCCATGTAGAATCAAATTTGGGCCCCACACTCATAAAATAAATCTGATTTTTTAAAGGCCCCACCACTTTCAAATTTCATGTCTTACTAATCCTCAAAAAACTTCAGCTCCATGTGAAACACTGAAACCAGCCAACATCCCACTTGGTCACTCTCAAAAAAAAAAATTCTTAATAGTCCTAAAAAACTCAAGAAGATTCCATGGTTCAATAGCAATTTTGGATTTTGTGATTGGAGTCGCGCAAGTGAAAGTGCCAATTTCAAATTTCAGATATGTAACACCCAGATTTTTGGTATAAATTTAACTTTTAAAATTATAACAAAACAACATTGTTTTGATATTTGTTTACATCATTGTGCGGAAGCTGTATCAGATTTACAAAAGTTGGTGTTACTTGTTTACCTGAATCCATGACCATTAATTACAAATAAACAAAATAGGTGAATAGTCATGTATTCCAAACATATCATAAGGCAACAAGTCTTCCCCACAAGCATCTACCCGCCTCACTGGCACCACGTTACTATTTATCTACGGATACGAAAAACATATTCAACAGAGTTGTTAGCATACGCTAGTGAGTGAACCAAAACAGTTTAATCAATAAACAAGTCATCATCATACATAAAACATTCATGGCATCAATAAACTAGTCACACAAGATGTGGGGCACAAGTCCACTTGTGCTTGTATCTTTCATAGTAGCCAACCGTGGTCAACAAGTTCTCGTGGGGGTATGTCCACATCTCCCGTCAAAGTGGGGGAAACACGAAGCAGTCCACCATACAATGGTTATCTGGAGTGAATGACCTGTTCTCCAAGTCCACTATGTTGCTTAGGTTCGGTGGCTCGTCAGCTCATTGAACCTACACGGTTATAATGGGTACTATCATCCCCTCAACTCTTTGCACCAATTTCCTAACCACCCGTGTATCGAGATTCCTCAATTGCCGAAGCCACATAAACCAGTACACGTCTCAATGGTTAGGAATCATCACGGTACAAAGTACCAAATCACAAGCATAGGTCCGGACCACAAGGATCGATCACAACACAAGCAAGTTATACACATATGTCACTAACTTGCTAGAATCAATCACAACACAAGCAAGTTATACACATATGTCACTAACTTGCTAGAATCAATCACATAGCATAGCATGCTTCAAATCAGGTGAAACATATACTCATGCATAACTCATTGTCATAAGCATGATAATAAACAATAGCAATTCATATTGATGCCAAGTATATATATATATATTATATATATATACATACATATATATATAACATAGTATATAAGAAACAACTGATGACTTGCACGTTTAAAAGTAGTTTGTGTATCCGCAGGGCACAACTCACTTGATTGAAGTGATGAGGATCACTTTCAATCCAAAATCAAAGCTAGATCACTTGCGCAAAGGTCCTAATATCACAAACATAAGGTTAACTTAGTTAAGTTAACCAAACATTGAAGTTCCATAAGAGCATTGACTCAAAACAAGGCTTAAACACGTTTTTCGGGTCTAAAAGACTTCATACAACCCTTATAAAACCTTTAAATCAATCCCCAAACAAGTACATGGTCAAATGAGGTCAAAATCATGAGTTTTGGAGGTTTGAGGGTGCCTCGTGCCGCGAGGAAGGAAGCTCGTGCCGCGAGAAAATCTCTGAAACAAATGACCTTCACGACAGCAGAACCTCGCGCCGCGAGACCTATAGCTCGCGCCGCGAGTAACGCGTGAACAGTAACTTTCGTGCTTGTTTAAACACCAATCGGCCAAATATCAAGTTTTTCCAATGCAAACTCAATTGCAACACAAAATAGGCTCAAATACACTTCAAAACTCTCTAGCATCAACACTTTTCATGTCTTTGATTATCAAAACTCTAACTTCCCCATTTCTTACCAATTTTGACCCATTTAACACCATATACCCAAACTTTCAACTATAAATCATCAACTACAATATATAAAGCTGAAATCAAACAAAATCACAAGTTAACTTACTTGATCAAAGAACCCACTTGGGTGGTTAACTTTCTTTCCTCAAATCAAAACCAAGGATGAAGAAGATGAAGAACAAACACCTAAACCTTGAATTCAAACCCAAGAACCACCAATTTCTCCTTAATTTCCCTTCTATTTTTGCAAAAAACCTTATCTAGAACCCTCTTCTCTCTCTCTACGATTTTTGGCCAGCAAATTGGAAACTTTGACTCAAATAATTGGAGTTTATACACTTATACATACATATTTACACAATAGGTCCTCCAAGTATACTACATCTTTCATTTTGTTCACATTTTAAATATAATACATACATACTTGTAGCAATAATAAATATAAAAAAACACATAACTTTACTAATTAAAATTGTATGTTATATGTTTTATGATTTTACAAAATTTCAGGTATTACAAGATATATTTTTGTTTTTTAATTTTCGTATATCTTGCACAATCGAGTCTAATAATCTAGTTTCTCAGTTGGTTTTTAATCTACTTGCCAACTTGTTAGTTGTTTACGATTAGTTATAAATTGTTCATAAAAATATAAAATAGAATTGTTGTTTAATTGTTGATTGTTTGCTTCTTGTTGTTTAAATTTTAAAGGGAATGAAAAAAAATACTTGAAAAGGAAGGTTCCATCTTGTATTGATAGTCTTGGAGGAGAATCTTCAAAGGGAACTAATACTACAAACAATATTTCACAAACTACCACCGGTTATTCAATTCCTAACTTAGTTAATTTGGATAATCTTCCTTAGGATCCTCCGAAGAGGAAAAGAATTTTAGAATGTCATCCTAATCAAAGAGACCAAATAAGACGAGTATATTGGATTAAAGGACCTTGTCAACCACGTGGTCACAACTTTTCAAAAAAGATTATAGGAAATAAAGAAAGACGTTTTATAGAGGGATGGTTCGATCAATATGCTAATTGGTTGGAATATAGTGTGAAAGTGGACGAGGCTTTTTGTTTATGTTGTTACTTATGTAGAGATTATGTGGGGCATGAAAGCGGGAGGGATGCCTTTGTGATGGAAGGCTTCAATAGTTGGAATAAAACTAAGATATTTTCAAAACACGTTGGTGATGTTAATAGCTTCCATAATGTAGCCATTAAAAGATGTGAAGATCTAGTTACACAAAATCAATCTATTGCTGTTTCCCTTCATAAGCAAGATGATATTGTGAAGAAAGAGAACCGAATTATTAAATGCTACAATTGATGCTTGTAGATTTTTATTGTAGATTTTTAAATTTCTACAATTGGTGATGGTGTGTTTGCATTATTAGTTGATGAGTCAAAGTGACATATCTAAAAGGAACAAATAGCTATTGTTTTGCGATATTTTGATAGATTTGGACTTGTTAAAGAAAATAACTCGGCATATTACATACATTGTTTTGCTATCAACTTCAATTAATGGTTGTGGCGGTTGCAAGAAAACACTTGGGTGTTGTGAACTTTTTTGATATGTTAGCCACTATGATGAATGTGGTTTGTGCTTCATGCAAAAGAAAAGATATTCTTCGAGAAGTTGAAAACGATAGAGAGATGAATTTGATTGGTAACGGTATACTTAAAACTGGAAGTGGTTTGAACCAAGAACTTTCTCTTACACGATCTAGGGATACATGATGGAGTTCTCATTACAAATAGTTTTGTGGTTGGCTGATTTATTTCCATATGTCATTAAAGTGCTTGAATATGTTAAAGAGGAAGCTACTAATAGTTCTTATCAAAATCAAGCAATTGGTCTTCTAAGGTATTTTGAAGCATTTGATTTTGTATTTTATTTACACTTGATGTTGCACATTTTAGTCTCACAGATGTACTATCACAAGCATTTCAAAGAAAGGATCAAGATATCTTGAAAGCAGTTGAATTGATAAGATCAACAAAAGAAAGGTTGCAAGAGTTTAGACAAAATGGGTTTGATGCACATTTAGAGAAAATCTCTAATTTTTGTGGAAAACATAATATTGAAATGTTGAAAATGGAGGATTGTTATGTTAATTCAAGAAGACAAAGGATCAATATCACTAATCGACATTATTATGAATATGATTGTTTTAACACGGTGGTGGATATGCAAATTCAAGAGTTTGGTGACCATTTTGATGAGGTAAGCACCGAATTACTTGAAAATATGGTAGCCTTGAATTTGTGTAATTCGTTTTCTAGATTTAATACATCAAAGTTGATGAGGTTGAGTGAGTTTTATCAATATGATTTTGATAATGGGGAGAAGATGACCCTTGAACATGAACTCGACTTGTATCATCACAGTGTGCAAAAGGATGAAAGATTTGCTCATTTAAATGGTATTGCGGACCTTTATAGAGTGTTGATAGAAACAAGGAAGCATCTTTCGTATCCTTTGGTTTATCGACTATTAAAATTAGCATTGATTTTACCCGTTGCAACAGCAACAGTCGAGAGATGCTTTTCGACAATGAAACTTGTGAAGACTTATTTGCGTAATCGAATGGGAGATGATTTTTTAAAATCATGCGTACTTTGTGTCGTAGAAAAAGAATCACTTGTCAATGTTACGAATGACGATGTAATTAAACGATTTCAAAAGATGAAAGAATGTAAAGGACAAGTGTAGAATTTAATATTTTTATCGTATTTAATGAAAAATCGTAGTTACCCTTTATATTGTTTTGTTTAACTATGTTTATTTTTATGTTATTAATCACGCCCCCTAACCCAATTTCTTGGATCCGCCACTGGGAGTGAATACTACAAGCTGAGTGATGAGAGAAAATGTAACAAAGTAGTTTTCAAAATTTACAACTTCCAAATTTGTTTCAAGAGAAATACTACACAACAGAAACTTTAAAAAACTTTATAAGTAAACAATCGACCTAAGTTTACCAACCTTTCAAATTAAAACCACAGTTATCACCTTTAGAATTCATCACATCAATAAATAACTGTTCAATCTATTACTAGGGTTAACTATCCAAGAAGCAACCCTAGCTCACCAAGCACACACTCTAAATAACCTGTACGAGTATAAAATACATTTTAAAAAGCAAGTTTTAGCTTGTGACTTATGAGTCAATAATAGTTTTTATACAAAACAAGGTTTGTATCTAACATCTATAAACCAAAAACAACAACAAATAATCAACTTCCAAGTCAAGAACCATTATTTCAAACCAAGCAATCAAATTTAAATGTGATTAATGCTCTTGGGGAGATTATAACCATTTCAACCCAAAAATCAAACCAACTTATTGAATTATATAAGATTTGATGTTAACAAAACTATCATTTATAATAATAGACTAGAAATTATCTTTAAACGTGCTGTTAACATAAGACTTGTAATTTTACTTAGACTTGTAAACTAGTACTTAGCTGATCATTCTAGATGCTCAGCTAACAGGATACTTAAGATCAAATTTGATCAGCTAAGCAGTGTTTGTCGCTTAGCTGAGCAATTACTTGCCTTAGCTAAGCAGACATATCTGAATAATCCTTTGCTCAGCTATGCTTTGTTATCTTATCAGTAAAATATTGAGTTACTTTCTATGTTTCTATGTATTTTTAACTAAGTCAAAAAATTAAACATGTGTTGCTCTTTACAACCTTAGATATTTTATTTGTAAAAGTATTAGCACTTTTAGCTTTGCAAGTAAAGCTAAAAGGATATAACTTGAACCTCATAGAAAAGGTTAAAGTTACTAAAAGAAGATCTCAGAAATCTTATTCAAGTACAAAAGCAATACCCACAACAAACATGTTTAGGAAAGTCATTTTGGATGATAAAAGTTTCCAGCATAAAAAGAAAGTTGTGTTGCTCAAGACAAAAAGATATGAGATATATATTTAAATATTATGAGTTGGGTGTACTTTTCACAAAGTAATTTTATTGTATTAGGTACCTAATTAAAATAATATTTACTTTGACTTTTTTCTAACTTTATCAATTGAATATTATATTCTCAATACCACATTTCTTCCAACTGTTGTTGCCTCAATCCTTTTATAAATATGCAAGCATGCTTCATTGTTGAAGCACGACTAAGACTTACAAAGATTTTGTAAATCAAATTGCAACTTCACATAAACAATTAGAGGTGGCATATTTATGCTTTGCTACTAAAAGTCAAACTCAATTTGGTCAAAAACCATTTAACCATACAGGATGATTAAACAATTTATCAGTTAAGAAAGAATCCTAACAAGAGTATTAAGCTAATATTATAAAATTTATAAGCAAGAAAACTACTTTACCTCTTTTGAGTGCAGAATGAAATCAACTCCCCTAGATATTTCAGAATCCCATGTTCACTTTGAAGGAAGAGAGATATATTTAGGGCAAAAGTGGAAAGGGAAATTGGGAAATGTACAGAATGGGAGCTGGGAAGACATACACATGAAACCCTTTAGACACACACTGATATTATGATCAGTTTTTGCTTTTATATAACTTTGTTATATTTGTATTTTGAATCTTATAATTTCATTATAATAATTAAAATTTGTATACTGATTTTTGAAGGTGATCTTATTTTAATCTTACTATAAATACAAACTTATTTAGTGTTGTCTTTTGTTAGTGGGTGTTTGTTTATATTTGGTAAAGTGAAAGTGGAATTTGGAGCTATCAACGGTGGGTTTTGCCTGCCTTGTTGTGATTTTTATCTTCAAGACTGTTAGAAAATGATTTACAATGTTTTTAAAAAGCGACCCGTTTTAACCCGAACCTATTTTGACCCGAATATGTTCCAACTCGAACCCTTTTGACCGCTACCCAATCTGCCCATTTTGCCACCACTAGGATTAGCTAGTCTATGCTAAACTTGTTGTCATCTTTTATAGTATTAGAAAATTCCGCATCCAAACACTTATAATTCTTGATTCATAATCAATAATAGTTATATTAAAAGTAATTGTTTTTGCAATAAGTTTAAAAGATAAAGTTTATATTTAACCCCCCTTCTACAAACACTTTGTTGGTTGAGTACCTAATCTGGGACTAACAAATGTTTTGTTTAATAAATAATCAAATAAGTAGACCAAATTGTTGATAATACATAATCAAGTAAACTAAACTAAGTGTTCATTGCTTGGACAAAAGTCACAAAACCATTGTTTCAAAACCAAATAATCAAGTAAACGCAATTGTTTACTGTTGTAATGCGGCTCATTGTTTTGACTTTTTCAAACAAGGAAGGGTATAGCATATATAACTAAATATTACTCTCAAACTCGAAGGGCTGTTGAAGCCGGCCCTAGAACAACAAGTGATGAGCATCAATCGATGACCTAATGAAGGCAGCCCTAAAACAACAATCAATCGACTAATTCACTGAGAGATCGTAAAATATGGAGAAGAAGTTAGTGGAGTAGTGGACGTAGAGAACTAGGGAATAGTAATCGATAAGCTATAGTCAAAGAAAAAGAAAGGGCTTTTTAATAAATATGGGTCAAAGGGACTTTTTGGGCTACTTTTTTACTCTTTCATGTAAATGGGAATAAGGATGTACAATTACAATTGTAATGGGTACTAGTGAATGAAGGAGATGGTTTAAAAAAATAGATTAGGGTATTCATGTATACCCAAACTTAATATTCCTCAACCAATACCCTAACTGACATACTTACGCTTTAACCAAATAACTGAAAAATTGGAACCGAATTACCCGAACCATCAATAAGTCGGACGGTTTTTTCAAGTTTTGGTTATTTTTAACGGGCCTAACCCTAACTATGGATACATCCTCCCTTCTTGCTACCAACGAATACCAACATTGATATGTCTTGTCATCTCCCTTATGTATGTCGAAGAAACTTACATGTTCGACTGAATATATATGCACTCGAAGATGACATATCACCGACCATCATCAGATTCTCCCTCTTCACTCCCGCTGCAATGCGTGTATACACCACTAGTGTGTGTATGTATGTGTATATATACATACATGTATATATGTATATATATACTAGTAAAGTCTTTAGGCTGTGCTACGCACAGCTCACGACGTTTTTTGATTATTTTTAAGCATAAATACGTAGGGAAATATTCATTTGAGAATCTGAGTACCATGAGAATCAGTCTTGGCCCTTAATTAAATTAAATCAATGACTATAATGCTAATTGCTCATTAATAGCTCATTAATTGAGGCATTTTGGGGAAATCAAGCCTCGTTTAATAACGACTCATCCAACCCGTCATAATTCACAGTTGGATAAATATATAAATGACCAAATTACTTCTATTAATGAGTTATTAATGAATATTAATGATTGTTACGAATGGTACTCGCATTAAGAGTACTTCTCAAATGAACTTCTCCTCAAATACGTAATTATGTAACCAAAATATCAAATATATGTGACACACGTAAATTCAGAATAAGAGCTCACATTAAAGAAACAATAGTTTATATATCGAATTTCTAAACAAAAAAGAGGATCACTAAAAGAATAATAAGAATTCAAAACAGATGTTTCGTGTTTTGAGAACAAGAATATATATAAAAGAACAAGAATGCATACAAAATAACATATATTTAGTTAGAATGAGCGTCATAAAAATGTTAATATTATATTAATTATTGTATTTAAGAATTATATATTTAGCATATGAAGTTAACCATAATAAATTTAAAAAGCTTCTTGTTAGTATCGACAATGTTAATATTAATTTATAAATCAACATGAAAAATATTAAACGAGTATCGAATTGAACCCATTGTTAGTTTTTCACTTTTTACCGGTCATTCCTTTTTCCAAAAATATATCAATTTTACATAGTTGTTTTTGACATCCTATGTTGCATTTTCCAAGCAATTATTTATTATAGATAAGAGTATATTTATAGTAATTGGATGATGAGACATGTCTCATGCTTATTTTCTATTCTTTAAAGCTTGTAGTAAAAAAACGAGTCTCTTTCTTGTATTTAGATCCTATCAATTTTTGGTGAAACGTAACCAATTATGATCTCTAACAGAAATGAAAATCATATCTACAAAGTGGATGAGTTTTGATTTAAAACAAGGAATCTACTCTTATTTTTATATGAGAACATGATTGGTTATGTTTAACAAAACTTAACAGGATCTCAATTCATATTTCTCCAACATTTTAATGATTTTCTTTGTTTCAACACACACACACACACTTCATCTATAACACGGAAGTACTTAGTCCTTTAAATACGACAGGATGTCACAAAAATATTTATAAATTGGCTAAAGAGCTTTTATGATACTAAGTGAGAAAATAATATGATATAATATGGATTGTACTATATCTTAAAATTTTAATAAAGATTATTAATATCAAAAACTTTAAAAAGAAGTAAATAAGATCTTAAATACGTATGATATATACAACCCTCACATCTTGTATGTATGTTGTTAGATACATATATGTTTAAGTAATTAACTGAAAAAGGTATAAGATTGTTAGTTTTTTACTTCTCCGAAATACTCACCACTTTAACATATAACAATAGATTATAGATATAACAAGTTTCTACTTCAAGTTTGGCAGAAATTCAAGGTAACATGAAGCTAAGTTGATAAAAATTCTAGTCAAGTTCAATCTTCAACCTCTGTTTGCTGAAAATGCAACTTTGAAATAGATTAATAGGGTGTGGACTAAATGAAGCCTATCAAACAAAGTACTTTGAATTATAGCAGATAAATAAATGAGTTTACAGATGATACGTTTATCGGTTTTTGGTCTAAATTAACCGAATTACCCGAACCATCAATAAGTTGGTTGGTTTTTTCGGGTTTCGGTTATTTTCAACGGGCCTAACCCTAACTATGGATACATCCTCCCTTCTTGCTACTAACGAATAGCAACATTGATAAGTATTGTCATCTCCCTTATGTATGTCAAAAAAACTGACATGTTCAATTGAATATATATGCACTCGAAGATGACATATCACCGAC
This sequence comes from Dittrichia graveolens, assembly GCA_038502395.1. Taxonomy (NCBI): domain Eukaryota; kingdom Viridiplantae; phylum Streptophyta; class Magnoliopsida; order Asterales; family Asteraceae; genus Dittrichia; species Dittrichia graveolens. The sequence goes on along the minus strand of JARJIL010000003.1, from coordinate 32,716,822 downwards.
CATCATCACATTCTCCCTATTCACTCCCGCTGCTATGCGTGGATACACCACTAGTGTGTGTATGTATATGTATATATACATACATGTATATATATATATGTGTGTGAGTTTATATATATATATATATGTATATGTATATATATATTAGGAGGCTCTAATAAAAATTGATATTTAGGTGAGAATGAGAGAATTAATCCTGGTCCTTCATTTGCTTTGGTCGGATGGTCTACATTTAACCTTTTTATTTTATTCATTACCCAACCATAAATTGTGACAACCATGAATTGCAACAGATGAATTGCAAACATTAGATCTAATAGATCAATATCTAATTGATGGCTAGGATTTGTTCTCACATTCTCATCTAAATATCCATTTTCACAATAACCTTCCCTTATATAAATGGGTAATTTAGACTTTTAATACACTATCAACTAGGGGTGTTCAAAAATATCCGTATCCGATCCAAAATAAAAAATATCTGTATCGGATTCGAATAGCATTTTTCCAAAATTTCGGATATTTGGATATCCGAAATATCCGAAAAATATATTTTTAAATTTTTTAAATAACAAATATATAATATGAAAAACATGCATAGATGTCCAAAACTCAAAATTGATATCATATATACGTGATGATCTAGTTTCTACATCGATCGATTGATCGATCTTGTTATTATATGTTTATTTTAGATACACTCACGTCAATTTTCTATATCTTTATTTTTGCTCTTCTTCATCTAAAGATTATTGATTTTGTTAGTCCCAGATTGAGTACACAACAACCAATTTTTGTAGAAGGGGGGGGGGGGTTGAATACAAACGTTAGCTTTAAAAATTAAAAGACACACCAATATACTTTTATATAATTCTTATTGATATTGAATCAAGAATTATATGTACTAGAAGCGGAAATTCTAAGTACAATAAAAGGTGGCAATCTATTTGTCTAACACATAAATAAGCTAACTCTAAAACAACTAATGTATATAGAGTGTTCAACACATAAACACGTTTGATTCTACACAATGCTTAAACTCTACGAATTTCTCAACTAATGAGATTTTCTTTCTATGGAGTAGAGACTTCACTGTGTTGTATTTTGCATGTCCACCATGCATGTATATATAGAGATCTTGGTGTATCCGATTGCATGAAGGTAGGAGACAAAGAGGATGTGGAAATATAATATTTTATTTGTAAAGGTAGTGGGTGAAAAGTAAAGTTACTTTAATCAATAGTTTGATAAAAGTAATTGTACTTTTCTGCAAAAGTGCAACCCACTCAACATATAAAATATTAAAACCCACATCTACTGTCGTGTAGAAGTTTCTTTCCCTTTCCATGCTTGTACTTTAATCAACACCATGCTTCTGTTTGATTTGACTTTACCAAGTATGGGATTGCCAGTCATACTTAATTGTTAGAAGAAATCTTCAAGATCTTCGTCTGTTTGAGGTATCATTATCCTTTTCCAGAGGATAAGATCAAACCTTTTTGTCTCATACTTGATCCAAAAAGTGCATTTTTACTTTTACAAACAAAGATCTAAGGCATAATAGAACAACACATGTTCTGCCTTTTACATATGACTTACAATCTGAAAAGATAGTGCAGATTTGACATTTTGCACGACTCAGCTAAAAGATTGTACTAGGAACTCTGATTTTCACTACTCATTCGACAAAACATATCAGTTGATCACTTTTTGCTAGGACTCAGTTGATACATATTGCTCAGCTGATCATATAGATGCTCAGTTGATCAATAGTAAGCTTAGGAGGACATAAGCTCATGTATTTGTATGATCAGTTGATCAAGAATGCCAGCTGATCATTCAAATACATCAGTTTATGTGGAGAGATGACTTGTGTGAAGGAAGACTTACTTAGCTGATGTTCAAGGCCTCAGCTGATCCATTTGTTCACTCAGCTGATGGAGTAGCTGAGCATAATATACAATCAACTAGATATCAACAAATCTTCAGAGTTAGATCAGTCTTCAATCATCCCACCATGGTTCTTCTTTTACTTCAAAGTCTTTGGCATAAGGATCTGCTTCAGCTAAGACTTCACATTGGGCTTGTACAAGGGCTTCAAAATGTTCATTTCCAGTTCTGCCTCTTGTAGATATCCTTAGCTCAAAGAGAAACTTCTTGCTAGCTTTGTGGATTTCAGACTGTCTAAAGAACCTCCAAGTACCAACTCTGTCCAGAAAGAATATACCTTCAACAGGCATAACTATAAACTTGTAAAGCTCAGGGGTGATGTTCAATGGCAGAGTTGTGTTGAGACGCTCAAAATCAGATAAGCACTCATGCTGGGATAGTACCTCTCTTAGCTCAAATGGTTTAAAGGGTTTGGAACCTTTCTTGTGAAGATTATCAACTGTGTGCACATGTCTGTAATAGTCATCTGGAGTGAAGGCCGTTTGTGACACAACTAGAGCTATCCAATTTTGAATTTTCTGAATAAATTAAACTTTAAGCTTGGATTTGGATTTGAAGAGAAGGTACAGGATCTCAACTAACTCTGTGAACCCATAAATATGACACCTCTCATAGGATACAACTTCACAGCTGTTGAAGTTGTTCTGCCTTATAGCTTTAAGGTAGGGTTCACCATCACCTTTGTGGACAGTGGCTCTTGTGATTGGAGTTGGTTTTGTTCTGTTTCTTAAAATGTTGATCTTTTCTCTAAAGCTTTGAAGCCTTTGTTGACTTAGATTGTAGGGAGCAGATAGATCAAGGTTGAAGAGGGTTTTGATGGCATCCGCATGAGATCTTGCTTTGAGCAGTTCAGACTAAGATTTCTTCCTTTCTAATTTGTGTTGAGCAGCAGCTTGATTTTGAACTTGTTCTTGTTCTTGATGATATGCTAGCTCCTTGTCTTGGTAGATCTGTTCAACTGGAACACCCAATGCTTGAGCCATTTGGGCATTTTTTCTTTCTTCTTGCTCTTTAAGTGCAAGCTCCCTTCGCATTTGTTCATCTGCTTCAACTTGCTCAGATGTCATTTTCTGGTTGCCTTTGTCTTTAGAAGCAGAGGTTGAAGCCTTTTGGACTGATGGAGTTGATTGGACTGGTGGAGCAGATGGTTTTGGGCTCTGTCTTCTTCTTCTGAAGATGTCAAAGAGTGGAGTATCATCCTCATCATCAGAATCAGACTCAATAGCAATTGTTGGAGAGCAACCCTTAGCAACTTTCCTTCTTGGCTTTGGCCTGTTAGCCATTCTTTTTAATCTCTTGGGAAACCTTTTCTCCCCCTCAGAAGGTGCTTTTCTTTTGAGAGGAGGAGGAGCTGTTGCTTTGGGTGCTTCTTGCTACAGAATTTTGGTGGCAGTTTCATTGTATGTAGCATCAATATCCTCAGAGTCAGGATCATCCTCCTTGGAAGAACTTGAGAATTTCTCCCCCTTTTTGGCATCATCAAAAGGAGGAGGGGAGTCACCTGTAGTTGGCTTTGGGGATGGGGTAGGGGCAGGGGTAGGTGTATGAGTTGAGGAAGGGGTATAGGTTGAGGTAGAGGCAAGCTTATAAAGTTAGAGGGAGAGATCATCCTTGAGATCCTTAAGGCTTTCCACAATAAGAGATGACTCATTCTGGATTGTTCAGTAAGGGCTTCAATGTCATCAAGGATGCCTTTAAGTTAGGAAGGCATGGGTAGGAGTTGTTCTGGGATAGGGACATAAATGTTTGGGTTTATTGGGCGTAGGGTTTGGAGTTGGGATAGTAGGTTTGAGATAGTCTGGTTTAGGGAAGAGATAGTGGATTGAGGAAGGATGGGAATGTGTGGTTGAGATGGGATAAGGGTAGAGAGATGGTCTATTTTGGCTAGTAGGGGGTGAGATCAAAGGTAGACGTAGTAGGTGCAGGGGAGGGTTGGGTAGGGGTTCTGAGGGACTCAATGTCTTTAGTGAGTTTAGACAGTTGAGTGAAGGTTTGGGTTTGGAAGGCTTGGAAGGTTTGGGTCAGGGTATCAAGGTTCTGGTTTATGGTTTGGATAAGGTTAAGGTTTGGTGTTTGAGTAGAGGTAGATGGTTGAGAATTGTAAGGGGTGGAGATAGGTTCAAAGAAATTGGGTAAGGTTCGTGTTCCCTCATTTGAGCCTTGGTGTATAAGCTCAAACTCATTGGGAAGGACTATTGAGCCCTGTACAAGTGGTTGGTTTGTACCACTAGCATTGGCAAGCTGTGCTTGTGTAAGAAATGAATTGATAAGAGGTGCAAGATAAGTGGATTGAGTGTGGGATGCACTCAATAATAGGGAGTCCCTTATTGGATCCATATTCTGTTGTGAGAATATGAATGGTATAGGCTTACTCAATAGTGGGGTAGACACAGCATGACCTTGGGTAGAGGTCTGTCTTTCAATGAGATCAACCTGTTGGGAGGTTGTCTCAGATTGCGGTTTAGATCCCATTTTTACAAATGTATCCTGTTGTGAGGATACATCCACTGGCTTAAGGTGGAAACATCCAATTGCTCCCCCTTAACATGAGGAAGGGTAATTGGAGGTGAGGTCAGAGGTATAGATTGCACTCCCTCAAAGTGCTCATAATGAGTCACTACTGGTGACCTTGTATATATAGGGCTACGAATTGGAGTAGAACTAGTGACCACATGAGGTTCACTAGAGCTTGGTTGTTGGATTGGTGTATGGACTGGAGAGGAGGATGGGGGGTTGGGACTACCATTTGAATATCCTCCGAAGTGGAATCAAAATTGTCCTTACCTTGGGACATGATGTGCCTACTCCTGTCAATGAGCACAAGAAGTTGCTCAGAAATTTCTTGTTCTTGGGCATCACCATCACCACCAAGAGGACTTAATACCATTGGACTGATAGGAGAGAATTCACCAGCATCATCATCTTTATTATTATTGCCAGTGTGACTTTCCTCATCATCATCACCATCATTATCATCATTATTCTCATCATCATCATCTCCAGCATTGGCATTATCATTTGCAGCATCAATCAGTTCTTGCATTTGGGCAGTGATTGGAGGACCTCTGTTTGCCTTTATAAAGTGGAATACCTTTTCACCCATGGCAGGGACAGGAATATGCTTTTGATGTTCAGTTAAGCCCACATAATCATTTTCTCCAATCTCCCTCATAGCTATCAGGCTTAAGAATCGAATGTAGGGCACCTGAGACCTTGATGATTTCTTGTTTATACTCTGAGTGATCTTATCAACAAGATCAGAAAATATAACTTGAGCAAAGTCTATGTTTACCCCAAAGACTAGGGTATAGAGCACCAGAAGCTCAGTTTGGTTGATGAGATGGTGGCTTCCAGATTTTGGACAAAAACAACGTATGACCACGTTGGCCAAATACTTTCACGGATGAGAAAGAGCAGAGACCTTTACTTGACCATGCACCACAGGTTCATTGGAGCCTATGGTTTGTAGAATGGTTTGAACTTCTACTCTGGAGGGAAAAGCTGTGTAAGGTGGGAAGTGAGGAATATCAGTGGCTTCGCAAAGTGTTTCTGTGGTGATTTGGAGATGGTAGTTCCCTTGGGCTAGGGTGCAGTGGATGGTGTTGTCGTTTAGGTTGTAGGTTGCGGAGTACCATAGCTCACCAATAATTGTGGGGTATATGTAGTGTGGATCAGCAGTGAGACTATCGAACTAAGGATGAGCCTGAAGAAACTGAACCATTAGCTCATAACCTTGGTTTTCTTGAGAGGCAGGGATGGTGGTGCAGAGTAGAATGTTGTTTGGATTTATATTCGTTGGTTGGTTGGGTGCAACATTCTCACCAGGGTTGACAGCAGGGTCTGGAATATAGGTGGCCATTTGGTAGGGATGATGAACAGTGAGTATCGAGAGAGAAGTTAGGGTAGTTCTTTGTAGATAGAGAGAGAGAATTTAGAAAGTTTGAACAAGTAAAGGTGAATGAGAGAGAAAGTGGGATATTTATGAAGGTTAGTTAATAGAGATCGTTAGATACTGACAAAAATTCTAACGCAAAACAAATTAATTAGCTATTAAATGAAATCTGACAAACGAAGTAAATAACTAGGGTTAAAAAGCATTAAATGAATGTAAAAAGTGAAAATTTACTAAGTGTTGAACCATCAGCTAATCATAGAAATGTATCAGCTGAGGAAAGTACTTAGCTGATAAGAAACTATCAGCTGATAGTGAAAAGTTGGAGTATCAGCTGAGGAAAGTACTTAGCTGAGCATTTCTTTCTTATCTTAGGGTGATCAGCTGAGTAAGTTTGATCAACTGATAGATATCAGCTGAGCACAGTTACTTAGTTTACACAGATTAAGTAAGACTTAGAGATGCTTAGATAAGTGACCCATGATTTTCAACACTTATAAATTAACACAAACTAAATTACCACTATTTTAAATTAAAAATTAAGCATACCTAGTTTGGATATTAGGAAGTTGAACCTTGCTTCATCTAATGGCTTTGTGAATAAATATGCAAGTTGCAAATTAATGTTGATGTAGTGCAAAGTTACCTTCTTCTTTTGCACATTATCTCTGAGAAAATGATGTCTGATTTCAATATGTTTTGTCTTTGAATGCATGACTAGATTATTTGAGATGGAGATTGCACTTGTATTGTCACATAGAATTGGGGTGTCTTCAAACTTCATATCATAGTCACGTAGTTGATTTTGTAACCACAAAATTTGAGCACAACAGCTTCCTGCAGCAATGTATTCTGCCTCTGCAGTGGATGTTGACACTGAATTCTGTTTCTTACTAGACCAACTAATCAATCTTCCTCCTAGAAGTTGACAACCACCTGAAGTACTTTTTCTGTCTAGTGTACACCCTGCAAAATTAGAATCAGAATATCCAACTAACTCAAAATCTGAGTCTTTGGGGTACCAAAGACCAAGATTAGGAGTTCCTTTGAGATATCTTAATATTCTCTTAACAGCAGCAAGATGTGATTCCTTAGGATCTGCTTGATATCTTGCACAGAGACATGTTGAAAACATTATATCTGGTCTACTTGCAGTGAGGTATAAAAGTGATCTAATCATTCCTCTATAAGTAGTAATGTTCACTGATTTTCCATCAGTGTCCTTTCCTAACTTGATAGAAGTAGACATAGGTGCTTTCATTGAAGAACAGTTTTCAAAATCAAACTTCTTGAGTAAATCTTTGACATACTTTGTTTGATGAATGAAAATACCATCAACCTCTTGTTTAATTTGCAAACCAAGAAAATAGTTTAACTCACCCATCATGCTCATCTGATAATTATTAGACATGAGTTTAGAAAACTTTTTGCATAGTTCCAAATTAGTAGACCCAAACATTATATCATCTCCATATATTTGCACAAGTATCACATCACCTTTGTACTTCCTTATAAATAAAGTGCTATCAATGCATCCTCTTATAAAACCTTTGCTAATGAGAAAAGAAGAGAGGGTATCATACCAGGCTCTTGGAGCTTGCTTAAGACCATATAAAGCTTTGTTTAGAAAGTAAACATGATCAGGTAAGCTTGACTCCTCAAAACCAGGAGGTTGTTTCACATACAACTCTTCTTTCAGATGTCCATTCAGAAATGCACTCTTCACATCCATTTGGAACACCTTGAAGTTTTTGAAGGCAGCATAGGCTAGGAACAGCCTAATAGCTTCCAATCTTGCAACAGGGGCAAAGGTTTCATCAAAATCAATACCTTCCTCTTGACAATACCCCTGTGCCAATAGCCTTGCTTTGTTTCTTATGATTTGCCCATTTTCATCTAGCTTATTTCTGAACACCCACTTTGTTCCAATGATGGATTTATCCTTTGGTTTGGGTACCAAAGTCCATACATTATTTATTTTGAATTCTGCCAGTTCCTCTTGCATGTCAGACACCCAGTGGGGATCATTGAGAGCTTCATCAATCTTCTTTGGTTCAATCATTGAGACAAATCCAGAATACAAACAGATGTTGCAAGTTTTTGATCTTGTTCTAATTGGATCATCTATATTGCCTATCACCAATTTATGAGGATGGTGCTTGAGGTCTTTGAAGGCTTTTTGGATTGCTTGGGAATTGGGATTCATTTGGATTTGGGGAGAAGAAGTTATATGTTGGCTATCAGCAGTAGAAATGAGTTCATTTTGAGTGGCTGATATAACTTCATTGTTGCAATCCGTGGGTATCTCTACTGAAGAGGTAATGTGTGATATGGAATTAGAATCCAATGATGTTGAGTCATTTTCCACATAATTTAGTAGAGGTACAGGATTTGATGAGGATGATTGTACATGGTTAAAGATTTGGATAGGAATAGGTTCATCTACATCATGAGCAGCTGGTGGAGAGGGATCTACTTGCTCTTGAGAGTCTTCTCCAGTTTGCATGAGATCGTTAAATTCTTCACCTAAAATATGATTAGAAGAGCAGGAAGCAACAAATTCATTTTCATTGAAACTTACATTGATGGATTCATCTATGACTTTGGTTTTGAGGTTGTATACTTTGTATGCTTTAGAAATCACTGAGTAACCTACAAACACTCCTTCATCAGCTTTAGGAGCAAACTTCTGCAATTGATCCTTTTGATTGAGTATGAAACACTGACAACCAAAAATATGCAGAAAGCTGATGCTTGGCTTCCTTCCCTTGAGCACTTCATATGGAGTTTTGTTGTGCCTCTTGATAATAAGGGACATGTTCTGTGTGAAACATGCACAACTTATAGCCTCAGCCCAGAAATTTAAGGGTAACCCACTTTCACACAACATGGTTCTGGCAACTTCAATCAATGTTCTATTTCTTCTTTCAGCTACACCATTTTGTTGTGGGGTTCTTGGAGCAGAAAAGTTTTGAGATATCCCTTTCTCATCACAGAAGGATTCTAGAGTTTGATTTCTGAATTTAGTTCCATGATCACTTCTAAGACTCCTCACCAGATTGCCATTCACTTCCATCTTCTTGATAAAACAAATAATTTCTTCAACAGCCTCACTCTTTGCTTTAAGAAAGAAAACCCAAGTGTATCTTGAGAATTCATCAACCAATACAAGAGCTAGCAGTTGCAACAGGACCAAAGAGATCCATGTGCAACATATAGAAAGGTTCTGGAGAAGGCCTGCTAGGATGGAAATGATGTCTTATGTTGCTTTCCCTTCTCACAAGCAACGCAAGGTTTAGGCTTAAGATAAGTCAGAGAAGGTAGTCCTGACACTAGTTCACCCTTGCTCAACTTGTTGATATTTTTGAAATTAAGGTTGGAAAGCCTCTTGTGCCACAGCCAATTTGTATTCTCATTATTCTTGGAGTACAAACATGTTTCCTTTGAAGGGTCACCGGAGGACATGTCAAGTGTATACACATCCTTGGTTCTCTTGGCACAAAACACTGTATTACCTTCTTTATTTATTATGGAGCCTCCTGTTTTTGTGAAGTGGACTTCATTATCTCCATCACACAATTGACTTATGCTTATGAGATTGTATCTTAGCCCTTTGACATATGAAACTTTGGACAGTTTGAGGTTCCCATTATGAAGTTCACCATAGCCTTTTGTTTGCCCATGGTTGTTTTCACCAAAGGTCACCCTTGGACCTTTCTCTTTCTTGTAGTTACTGAGCAAAGCCTTGTTACCTGTCATGGTTCTTGAACATCCACTATCAAGAAACCAAGAACCAACACCCTTCACAGATTGAATGAAAGAACAGTTAGTGACACAAGTAGGAATCCACTACTTAGTGGATCCCTGTGGAATGCACCTAGCTTTCCACTTCATCTCAGGTTTCTTATGTATGAGAGGAAATCACTATGTTATTATTACAAGTCCGCTGTCTTGAATTCCCTTCTAAAGAACATTCAAATGCCTTATGCTCTTTGCTTCCACATTTATAACATTTTTGGGATTTTGTGGCCTTGGAGCATTGAACAACATTGTTTGAATGCCTATGAGTTTTCTTATCAGTCATCATTTGACTAACTTGACCATTCAGCTTATGAAGCTTATCCTGTAAATTTCTTAGGTCTTTATTTACAGGCACCTTAGATTGATCTTTGTTTTTAGAAAGTTTTTGACTAATCTTTGGAGTGGCAGAAATGGGAACAATGTGAACATCATTCTTTTTACTCATAGTTTCTTCTATTGAAAGAGAGTTGATTACTTCTAGATCTACTGATTGTTTAGAAGGTGAGCTATGATCAGCTGACAGGTTATCAGATGAGCATTTATCATCTACTAACCTATCAGTTGATGGAGTAGTATTAGCTAATGATTCTTCAGTTTGTGAAATACTAAGATTTAAGTCATCTATTTTCAAGGTTTGACAACATAATGTCTCTGAGGTTTCAACCAATGATTCCTTTCCTTTACTCACATCCTTTGACTATAATATTATTAGGATTTTTACATTATGAAATCTTACTAGAGGATGATTCAACAGAAGGAATAATTGATTCTTTTGAGTGAGAACTTTTGCTTCTAACAAACTTATTTGTGAACACACTTTTGCCTTTAACAGTTTTGTGAAAAGTCTGTGGCAAAATGTCAGCTTTGTCTAAGATGTTAAGGTTAATTATTAGAATCAACATAGTTAGTGGCCTTAGAGTAATTTCCACCAATACTAGCTTGAACTTGCTTGGGTATCTGCTCCATGACACACTGAGTGGTCTTTTCTGCAGATACACATCAAGATTTTACTACCTTTTGTAGGTCATTAAACTTTTTGGTTGCTTCACTAGTTTCTTTTACTAAGATCTCATTAAGTATCTTTTGATTAGCTAGCTCATCATTTAAGATTGTTATCTGCTTAAGTCCCTCATCCTTAAGAATTAATTTTTCCTTTAGTGATTCTACTTCTAGTTTTAGCTTCTACTCTCTTTGAATAGCAGACTGGAAATCAATACACAAGTAATCAAACATAGCATTCTTCTCATTATCATCATAGTTAATAAATTTTCCAACCTGATACATAGAAGAAGGATCCCAGTTGGTAGTTGAACAAGCTTTTGCAGCCTTTTTCATATCTTCATCAAAGGAACTACCATCATTGTTGTTGGCCATCATGCAGAACTGAGCAGAGATCTTCTTCTTTCTAATCTTCTTCTTCAGCAACAAGAACTTGGCCCTGGGCTTTCTTCTTCTTCTTGTCAAGGACAGTAGCAAGGAGTTTCTTATCCTTGGCTTCATAATCAATTTTGTCCTACTGCTTTTGCACAGATGAAGAACCAGTATTATATTTGGACTTACAGTCACTGGATATGTGGCCAATCTTGCCACACTTATAACACTCTGCTGTGGAGGCATCAAATGTAGATTTGGGCTTGACAAAATTTGATGACCTCTTGCTGAACCTCTTGACACCCTTTCCCTTCTTGAAAGGTCTGAATTTCTTAACCAGCATTGCTATACCTTCAACCAGCTCCTCCAAGTTACTCTCATCACAACCATTCTCCTCATCACTTTCTCCAGCACTCTCCACTTCATCTCCTTCTTCATCAGAACCAGAATCAATAGCTGCAAAGCTTCTCATCTTTGTAACTCTTGATACAAGGGCAGTTGGTGCAGCTTTCATGACCTCCTTCATCTCCTTGGATGACAACTTCCTTTATTTGACTGATTGCTCATGGTTTAGTAAGTTACCATAGAGGGAAACCAGAGACATTCCCTTTATCTTCTCACTATGTCTTAGAACAGTGACAAAGTGATCCCATGTTTCAGGGAGGGAGTCTAGAAACTTGTTCACCAAAACAAAGTTGCTCTTGGTTATGTCTGCCCCTTTTAAGCCATTAACTAGGCAGTTGAACCTGGTGTATGTCTGTGTAAGACTCTCACCTTTCCGAGCAAAGAAGAATTCATACTCTCTATTGAGGAGGAGCTTCTTGTTCTCCTTCACCTCTTCAGTCCCTTCATATACAACTGTGAGTGTATTTAACATCTCTTTAGCAGAAGTACAGTTAAGCACTTGATGATAGATCTCATTGGGTAGTGCAGAGACAAAAGCTGATCTAGCCTTAATATCTAGGCTAACCAACCTCTTATCTTCATTTGTCCACAGATGCATGGGTTTGGTTATGATTCTTTCTGTTATAGAGGTTTGACCTTCAGATTCTGATGGAATGGATAACACTGATGTTGGAACATAAGGACCATCAGTGACTATTTCAAGCATTTGGATATCAAGGGTGGATAAGAAAAGATGTGCTCTACTTTTCCACATGGAGAAATTTTCTGCATCAAACATGAGACATCTTGTTAAGGACCTAGTGTTTGAGATATTCATGTTATTTATTGATGAGGTCATTGTGAGAGGGGTAGAAGCAGTTGTAGAGTAAGCAAAACAGATTTAGATATTGATTATCTAACCTGTTCTGATACCAATTGTTAGTCTCAAATTGAGTACACAACAACAAATGTTTGTAGAAGGGGGGGGGGGTTGAATACAAACGTTAGCTTTAAAAATTAAATGACACACCAATATACTTTTATATAATTCTTATTGATATTGAATCAAGAATTACATGTACTAGAATTGGAAATTCTAAGTACAATAAAAGGTGGCAATCTATTTGTCTAACACGTAGACAAGCTAACTCTAAAAAAACTAATGTATATAGAGTGTTCAACACATGAACAAGTTTGATTCTACACAATGCTTAAACTCTATGAATTTCTCAACTAATGAGATTTTCTTTCTATGGAGTAGAGACTTCACTGTGTTGTATTTTGCGTGTCCACCATGCATGTATATATAGAGATCTTGGTGTATCCGATTGCATGAAGGTAGGAGACAAAGAGGATGTGGAAATATAATATTTTATTTGTAAAGGTAGTGGGTGAAAAATAAAGGAACTTTAATCAAAAGTTTGATAAAAGTAATTGTACTTTTCTGCAAAAGTGCAACCCACTCACCATATAAAATATTAAAACCCACATCTACTGTCATGTAGAAGTTTCTTTCCCTTTCCATGCTTGTACTTTAATCAACACCATGCTTCTGTTTGATTTGACTTTACCAAGTATGGGATTGCCAGCAATACTTAGTTGTTTGAACAAATCTTCAAGATCTTCGTCTGTTTGAGGTAGCATTATCTTTTTCCAGAGAATAAGATCAAACCTTTTTGTCTCATACTTGATCCAAAAAGTGCATTTTTACTTTTACAAACAAAGATCTAAGGCATAATAGAACAACACATGTTCTGCCTTTTACATATGATTTACAATCTGAAAAGATAGTGCAGATTTGATATTTTGCACGACTCAGCTAACGGATTGTACTAGGAACTCTGATTTTCACTACTCAGTTGACAAAACATATCAGTTGATCACTTTTTGCTAAGACTCAGTTGATACATATTGCTCAGCTGATTATATAGATGCTCAGTTGATCAATAGTAAGCTTAGGAAGACATAAGCTCATGTATTTGTATGAAAAGTTGATCAAGAATGCTTAGCTGATCATTCAAATACATCAGTTTATGTGGAGAGATGACTTGTGTGAAGGAAGACTTACTTAGCTGATGTTCAGGGCCTCAGCTGATCCATTTGTTCACTCAGCTGATGGAGTAGCCGAGCAAAGTCCTTACTCAGCTGATGGTGTAGGCACTCAGCTGATCAACTTTCTTCACTCAGCTGATGGTTTATTTTCTTCAGCTGATGGTCTTCTTTACTTGTTTTCTTCATCTGATGCTCCTTGGCTGATATCCCTTGGCTGATACATTGAGTAGGATCTAATACACAGCTGATGGTTCCATACTTAGCATATTTTCACAGAAACTGATTCAAACAACACATGTTTGAATTCTTTCTAAGTCATACTGAATGTAAGGTTTGGTTATCATCAAATTCTATGTATTAGGATAGGCAGAGTTGATTATTAGGGTGAAGTGGTTATCTCCCCAACATATTTTATATCCTTAATTTCCCCTCGTTAATTATATTCTATATATTGCTTCAAGTTGAAGACTAATTAATTAATTTGATTGTACGTATATATAGTATAATTTGGTTGATGATCTAATTATATAAAGGGTAGTTAATTAGTCTGTAAAAGTAGTTCTAGTTTGAAAAAAATAATAAATTAGCTTTTGAAGGAAATGAATGAAATTAGTAAAAGTAGTTCTAGTTCTAATTAAGTTAATATTTAGGACATGTAACCTTAGTACTAAGTTTTCGGGAAGAGCCTTAAGCAGAAACAACTCTTTGTAAAAAAAACTTAGTATTAAATTTCGGATTATTCGATATCGGATATCCGAAATTTCAGATTTGGATATTGGATAGGGAAATGCATTATCCGAAAATTTCGGATATCCGAAAATCCGGATATCCGAAAATGAACACCCCTACTTGCGATCCCTTCCTCCCCATTCCCCCTTTTTTTAAGGTGAAATTCCATTCGAACCCTACCCTGCATCTTAACAATTCAATCTATGGCCACCTCACTACCATTTGTAAAAACACATTAACACTCATTAATAGAGATATTTTGGTATTTTATATATTTTCCAACCTTGAATTGCATCCGGGTGGACCGTCATTAAAGAGCGAGGCTTGATTTTCCACAATATCTCTATTAATGATTCATTAATAAACCGTCATTTTTATTGGCTATTGATTTATCTTATTTAAGGGCCAAATTGGAGTGTGTATGTGTATGAAAAGTTCATTTGAGATTCTTTTAATACGAGAACAATCGTTACCATCCATTTATTATCTAATGTAAAACATCCTTAATTAAGTTGAAAGGGTATTTTAGTCTTATTAATAAAAACTTAAATACCTTGTCTTTTATCAGTTTTATAAATCTAGACTAACCACTACCTTTGGAACCGGATGGTTTTGATTGAGCCAGCAGAAAATCGAGAACCGACAAACTAGGTTTAAATATTTTTTTCACTAGAACATTAAAAATTTTGTACTTACGAAAACAACTTAACAAGCTCTATAACCAAAAAGCTAAAGAGCTTAAGAATATATTAGCATGCTTCTCCTTTTATACACACACTTGACTTGCTTTGTTTCCACTCAAAGGCGATGTGGACTTGAATAACGAGAAACACACATTTCTTTCTTTTCGAAGGTGAAATATTGTTATAATGTTTAGTTTTTCCTCTTACATATGTATTTAAATGAATATAAAGTTATTATTTACTTTTTGCTTTATAATTACATTTATTTTTTAAGAGCATATGTTTAGTTACTTTATAATAACTAAAAGGCACGCTTAAGTTTTGTGTATCTCATATTTCTTTCATTGATTATTTTTTGATAGTTTGTTAGATGAAAACATAGCATATATTCATATTTTTGGTGTGTTTTATAAGTATTGAAATTTAAATCAATAGTGACGTCATCCGGTTTTCAAGAGTGGTTCGACCTATTGCACTTGTTAAACCGTCCTCCGGTTAGATGTTCGGTTAGATGTCCGGTTAAGTTTTAAAAACATTGATCTAAAGACACCATTCCACTCACACAAATTCATGTTTTGTTTTATTTTAATACTAGGGTAAAGTCCATAATTTTCGTTCTATGTGCACACATGCATATGCACATGTCCCAGAATAAAAACCCAATAATATGGTGCACGTGCAAAAACTCGAAGTTGTGCTGGAAAAAATCCACTACATTGTGCACATGTGCAACTATCCGCACTTATGCTCGAAAAAAGCGAGTGCTATGTGTACATATCTGATGCTGTGTTGAAAAAAATCCTAGAAAAAATGAAAATTTTCTTTGAAAAAGTTTAACAATATAGATGTTATATTAAAGAGCATAAAAATTCTCATTTTTTAGGTGTAACTTTCCTATTATAAATCTTTTGCATTTAGGAGATATTTTAGTTTTAAGAAAAAGGGTGTAAATGCCAAATGTCCAAATTACCTCTCATTAAATTACCTTAAACATAGCATTTTTTTATTAATTTAAGGTTATCCATTAATAACTATTTAATCTAGACACTCCATTTTTCTGATCAATAGCTATAATTGGTGTTGGTTCTATGTGCACAAGACACAAATTAATATGATATTACTGATAATAAATAAACCCATAGGGTCACACATTTACAATCAATGGACACCAATTACATATTTGAATATGATTTAAATATGTTTCCAACTCATTATATATAAGTATATATGCATTGTTGCATATTATTATTTATGTGAAATAATAATATCACTCTTATATATTGATATAAGGTAATGCATATCAAAAACATAAATATAAACATATGATTTTATATATATATGTATGAATGTGTGTATATATATATATGTATAAATATATGTTTGTTACAAGTAAATTGTTACTAGTAACAATTATATAAATGTATGTATATCTTTGTTACAAGTAAAGAGTTACTAGTAACAATTAAGTAGGTATATAAAATATATTTAGATGTATTTTATACTATGTATGGCACATCTAGTATACTCTTTTATATATATTTAAAAGAATAACTAGAAATTCACACATAATTCACAAAAGGGCCCTATTTTGACCTTACTTGGAAAAGGCTCAACATGGACATGGCATGGGGCATGACATGAAGAAGTAAGGCAACAAGAGATCCCCCCCTCTCCTTTTTTGGCCGAATTTGGCCTTGAGAGGGGACCTCCCTCTTGTTTGTTGTTGGTTGGTGCTTTTAATTCTTCATGCATGGTCTTTGTGAACATATACATGCTACCACCTTTGCTTGTGTTCTTAAGAATATGTTCTAAGTGTTCTAAGAGCTTGAATATATCTTTACTTTATAGTATTGGTGTTCTTCAAGTGAACAAAGTGTGATACTAGAATACATACTCATATACATACATAGTAAGTTCAAGAAGAAGAACAAGAGGTTGTTGCTTGCTTGCTTGAATTTCAAGGGTTGGAGAGACTAGCATCTTGGAGGTGTTAGACTCATTGATTTGTGGATACCTTGGAGGAAGTCTCTACTTGGCTTCTCATTGATCAACCACTTCACCAACGGTTTTATCACGCTACAAAGGTTGTAGTTCTAAACACCCTATGGTTGTTTTGTTTCTTAAGGCTTGCATATGGATCATTGGTGGGGATTTTTAAAAGTTTAAAATTGTTGTTCATGCTTCCGTTGCTAAAATATATTTTGAAAAACCGAACAAACCCCAACAGTGGTATCAGAGCCACTTATGTGTAGTTTTAAGAAACTTTATTTTGAGTATATATTGTTTAAGAAAATGGACAATTTTTCTTTTGTTAGAAAAGTTGTGGATTTTCTTGTTGGCAACTTGTATATGTTTATATATTTTGGGAAACAACCAAACCACATGCATGTTTGGTTGTAAAAGTTGCTTAAATATCAAGTGTTGATATATATGTTTGTTTGAGTGTATGTTGTGCATAACAAGCCATAGACCTTTTGTGATGTGTTGGAAATTCGATTTGGTTGTAAAATTATTCTTTCATTTGGTATGTAATAATAATTTTAGTTTTGTTTCATCTTGTTGTATTTTGTAAGTAGTAGAATAGTTTAGACTAGTTTACTTTTATAAAAATGTAACAAGATGGAGAAATGACCAAGTAGGAGTTTTCAAGTATGGTGGAGTCAACCATGAAGGCTTGGAGTCATTTGCACTGCAAGGAGTTGTTTTGGCAAGTGGGAGCTTCAAATTCATCACAAGAGGAATATTTGGTCCTTAGTTATGACTTGGTATTTTTGTATGGCTCACAAAAATACCAATTAGGATAAATGGCTTGGTTATGCACTTATACATGTTATTTGTGTGTGTTTATGTTTATATTATTATGTATGGTTGAAAATAGGATTTTTGCATGCTAGATAATATTTTTGACATAATATAAATCACACAATGGGAGTTTGGTATTTTAAGTTGACATAACATAAGATGTAAAATGAATTTTATATAAAAAGAGTTTTGTAAAGATTAAAATTCATTATGTCAAATATATATATATATATATGAGTTTTATAAAATAGAGATTTTAAAACTCAACCAAACTCCATTCTAGCTTAAGAATAAAATGGTTTTATTACAAGCTAAAATTGGTCGTATTCGCGCGCTTGAAACTACACACGTTAATATAGGATATTAATACTAGTTTAAAATTGAATGCATTGAGAGTTCGTAAAATATGGATTTTAAGAATACTCAAGACCAATATATATATAAAATATGATTTTATCAAAACGTGGACTTATTATTGTATGCATGCAATACTAGTCACACGACTCGTTTTGTTTTATTTAATAAATATACAAAACGGTAAAAGCCCTTTTTTAAAACGTAAGTCTATGCCATCCCATTTTAAGACACTCGCTTGTTGCAACGACACTCACGTGGAGAGAGCATTAGCCAAACGCGTGGATTGTTTTTGTAACAATCGAGGTGTTTTTCCGCGAATTCCATGAACGTCTTGGGCCGGAAATTCACCGTCTTGAAATAGGATGACTTAATCGGAATCTTATTACGGAGAGAGCATTAGCCAAACGTAAGGAAGCCTTGGGCATAGATGGGATCAAACATGCCAAAATTGACAATCGTTGTCTAGGATCCAATAAAGATCTAGGAATTATATACGAGATGTAATTGGTAAACGTTACCTACCTTGTTGTTTTAACTTGGTGGAGAGAGCATTAGCCAAACATTTAAGGTTAAGGTCAACTTGGATCCTAGCCTTTAAAAATTAAAGAATTTTATAAATTCTAAAGGGTATTAATTATTAAAGGATTAAATATCATAAATACTAAATTGAACTTTGTTAATTTTGTAGATGGCCCCTAACTCAACTACGCCCGTTAACAACTTATCTCTTCGTTCAATCTTAGAGAAAGAAAAACTCAATGGTACAAATTTCTTAGACCGGTATCGTAACTTGAGAATCGTTCTTAAGCACGAAAAGAAATTGTACGTACTTGAGGATCTCGTCCCTGAGGAACCTCCATTGACTGCGGCCAAAGCCGTTAGGGATGCTTGGGTGAAGCATTCCGACGACTCGGTCGAAGTTGCATGCCTCATGCTTGCTACCATGTCTCCGGATCTTCAAAAGAACCTTGAGGAGCATGGAGCATATGAGATGCTTCGCCAGCTTAAGGAAATGTTCCAAAAGCAAACGAAGCAAGAACGCTTTGAGGTCACTCGAGCCTTCCATGCATGCAAGATGGAGGAAGGTCAATCAGTTAGCGACTATGTGCTAAAGATGAAAGGATACATTGACTAGCTTGCTAGGCTTGGATCTCCCATAACCAACGAGTTTGCACAGGATATGATCCTTAACTCGTTGACCAAAGCCTATGATCAATTTGTCATGAATTATAACATGAACAATTGGGAGAAATCTGTCTTAGAGTTGCATGGGATGCTTAAAACTGCTGAGAGTAATATTCCAAGCAAAACACCTCAAGTCTTGATGATTCAAGAAGGGAAAATCAAGAAGAAAAGGAAAAACAACTCAAAAGGGAAAGGCAAAGCGAAGGCAAAGGGAAAGGACAAAGGCAAGAAAGTTGCCAAGGCTCCTACACCCAAGACGGCGGGAAAGGTTCCCAAGAATGACCCGTGCTTTGAATGCGGGGTGGTAGGACATTAGAGGCGCAATTGTCCAACCTACCTTGCGGAGTTGAAAAAGAAGAAGGCTGGCGAGGCTAGAACTTCAGGTATGTATATGATTGAAATGTATACTTTTTCTATTAATTCCTGGGTATTTGATACCGGTTGTGGAACTCACATTTGTAACAATGTGCAGGGGTTGAGAAAAAGTAAGCTGCTGAAGCCAGGTGATTTGGATCTCCACGTGCGCAATGGAGCAAATGTTGCTGTTGAAGCCCTTGGAACTTTTGAATTATTATTACCAAATGGCCTGTACTTAATATTAAACAATTGTTGTTATGTACCTAGTTTAACTAGGAATATTATTTCAGTAGCTCGGTTAAGAGAATCTAGATTCACTTTTGGTTTCGTTGATGATGGCATTCGTGCCTTCAAAAACGACATTTTGTATTTTGAGGCTCGCCCTCTTAATGGAATATATGAAGTTAATCTTAAAAGATCTCTTGATGATAATTCTATATATACCACTAGCACTAAACGACCTAAGCATGACTTAAGTCAAACATACCTATGGCATTGTCGACTTGGTCATATAAACAATAAACGCATTGCAAAACTTCAAAAGGATGGAATTTTAAAATCAAACGATTCTAGCTCATTTGAAGTTTGCGAATCATGTTTATATGGGAAGATGACTAAGGCTCCTTTCTCCGGTTCAAGTGAAAGAGCCAAAGATCTATTAGGAATCATATATACGGATGTATGCGGTCCTTTTAGATCAATGTCTAGGGATGGTGATAGATACTTCGTTACATTCACCGATGATTATAGTAGATATGGTTATGTTTATTTGATGAAACATAACATGAAACATTTGAAATGTTCAAGTTGTTTCAAAACGAAGTACAAAATCAACTCAACAAAACAATCAAGGCCCTTCGTTCCGATCGAGGTGGCGAGTACTTAAGCCAAGAGTTTATGGATCATCTTAGTAATTGTGGAATTATCTCACAACTTACTCCTCCTAGAACACCACAACATAAAGGTGTATCTGAAAGGAGGAACCAAACTCTACTAGATATGGTTCGGTCTATGATGAGCCAAAGTACTCTACCCTTGTCCTTTTGGAGTTATGCTTTATTAACTGCTGCGCGCATATTAAATATGGTTCCAACCAAGAAGGTAGATAAGACACCATATGAGATGTGGTATGGAAAGGTTCCAAACTTATCTTACTTGAAAGTCTGGGGTTGTGAGGCTCATGTACGACAAGAAGCTTCAAGCAAACTCGATCCTAGATCTATCAAATGTAATTTTGTAGGATATCCTAAAGATTCATTAGGATATTATTTCTACAACCCAGCTGAGAACAAAGTGTTTGTTTCTAGGCATGCCACTTTCTTAGAAAAGGAGTTTCTTTCGAAAGAGGCAAGTGGGAGCAATGTAGACCTTGAAGAAATTCAAGGACCACAAAATACAAGTCAGGTTGGCACTAGCACTCAACAAACGGTTGTTGAACCTGAACAATTGGTTGTTCAAGAACCTACTGAAACACAAAGTGTTCGTAGATTTGGTAGACCTCGTCAAGAACCCGAGAGATATGGATTTCTCGTGTCCAATGATGAGATTTTCTTGGTAGACTCTTCTGAGCCTACTAACTACCAAGATGCTATATCGGATCCGGAATCCGATAAATGGCTTGATGCCATGAACACTGAGATGCAGTCCATGTATGAAAATCAAGTATGGGACTTGGTTGATCTTCCTCCCAATAGTAAGACTGTAGGGAGCAAGTGGGTCTTCAAGAAGAAGACAGACATGGATGGAAATGTACACACATTTAAGGCAAGGCTAGTGGCGAAAGGTTTCACTCAAACTCATGGTATTGACTATGATGAAACTTTCTCTCCGGTAGCCATGATTAAATCTATTAGAATACTTATTGCCATAGCTGCATATTATGACTATGAGATATGGCAAATGGATGTCAAAACGGCTTTTCTAAATGGACACTTAAGTGAAGATGTCTATATGGTTCAGCCCCAATGTTTTGTAGATCCTAAGCATCCTAAGAAGGTGTGCAAGCTTAAAAGATCCATTTATGGACTAAAGCAAGCATCTCGGAGTTAGAATCTTCGATTTGATGAGAAAATCAAAGAGTTTGGTTTTATCAAATCAGAAGATGAACCGTGTGTTTACAAGAAAACTAGTGGGAGCGCAGTAGCATTCCTTGTCTTGTATGTTGATGTCATACTACTCATTGGAAACGACATCCCGACCTTGCAAGACATCAAGTCTTGGCTTGGGAAGTGTTTCTCAATGAAAGACTTGGGAGAAGCCGCCTACATTCTTGGAATAAAGATCTATAGGGATAGATCTAGGCGTCTTATTGGCCTAAGTCAAAGTGCATATATTGACAACATCTTGAAACGATTCAAGATGGAGAATTCTAAGAGAGGATTCTTGCCAATGGCACAAGGCACGGTTTTGAGTAAAGCTCAAAGCCCTAGCACAAGAGAAGAGCTAGATAGAATGAGTGAGATCCCATATGCTTCTGCAATTGGATCCATCATGTATGCCATGCTATGCACTAGGCCAGATGTCTCGTATGCTTTGAGCATGACGAGCAGATACCAGCAAAACCCAGGAGATAGCCATTGGATGGCAGTCAAGAACATTTTAAAATACTTGAGAAGAACCAAAGACATGTTCTTGATCTATGGGGGTTTGGAAAAAGATCTTTATGTAAAGTGTTACACAGATGCTAGTTTCCAAACGGATCGAGATGATTCTCGATCACAATCGGGCTACGTCTTCGTTATGAATGGAGGAGTGGTTGCTTGGAAAAGTTCTAAGAAAAGTGTAGTTGCACAATCCACTACATAATCTGAATACATTGCTGCTTCTGAGGCTGGACAAGAAGCTGCATGGATGAAGAAGTTCATTACTGACCTTGGGGTAGTAACAAGCATTCAAGACCCCATAGAGATATTTTGTGATAATGAAGGTGCTATTGCCCAGGCAAAAGAACCTAGATCACATCACAGCACCAAACACATCCTCAGGTGTTTCCACTACATACGGGATATAGTGGATAGAGGAGATGTGTGTATTCGCAAAGTTCATACAGATCAGAATCTTGCAGATCCTTTTACGATACCTCTTGCCTCGACTAAGCATGAGTCTCATACTAGGGCAATAGGTCTTCGCTTTGCAAGGGGTTGGATTTGAATTGTAATTTAGTATTTGGATATTTTGGAACATTATGACAATATCTATTTTATCTGAATGATGTATGGGATATGATCACTTCATTAATATTTATTGTGTTCTTTATTAGCATGTTTAAATCCATGAATAATTCTTTATTCTAAAACGTCCATAGTCGGTTATAACTATGGGAATAGTTATGAATTAAGACTAATGTGAATCGGTTGGTTGACTTTCATTCGTGATGAAAGTAGGAAAAAGGGTTTGCATCCAAATTCACTAATGTTTGTTAGGGAACGAACATTGGACATGACCCACTCTTAAGATCGCTTCATGGATTAGTGTCATAAGTAAATCTTGAGAAAAAGGTGGTATCTTTGTATCCTTAGACCTGAGACACATATTGGGACTCAAGTATGACGAGTATCATGCTTTAATGTGGTTAAACGCTATCTTTAACCGGGTAGTTATAAAGGCCATTATTAGGTATGATATGAGTCTTATAAGAGACGTATGTGGTCAAGATGGAATTTGTTTCTCTCATTTAATTGGGAGTATAATATCTCTGGGCCCTAAAACAAGTTGAACATTATATGAGAATTGATGACGATCCATGTCACATGTTCAACGAGATGTTAAAACAAAGGGATAATTGATGACTTACCTATAACAACGATTTGTAGCTAGTGAGTTAATTTCGTTGGTGAAAGTGTTGATCAACACACTTTATTTATTATTAGGGGCAATGGGATGTTGCTAGACGTTCTTACCATTGTCTATATCGGCTTAAGTTGTAACTTGTGCAAGTGGGAGATTGTTGGTTCTATGTGCACAAGACACAAATTAATACGATATTACTGATAATAAATAAACCCATAGGGTCACACATTTACAATCAATGGATACCAATTACATATTTGAATATGATTTAAATATGTTTCCAACTCATTATATATATAAGTATATATGCATTGTTGCATATTATTATTTATGTGAAATAATAATATCACTCTTATATATTGATATAAGGTAATGCATATCAAATACATAAATATAAACATATGATTTTATATATATGTATGAATGTATATATATATATATGTATAAATATATGTTTGTTACAAGTAAATTGTTACAAGTAACAATTATATAAATGTATGTATATCTTTGTTACAAGTAAAGAGTTACTAGTAACAATTAAGTAGGTATATAAAATACATTTAGATGTATTTTATACTATGTATGACACATCTAGTATACTCTTTTATATATATTTAAAAGAATAACTAGAAATTCACACATAATTCACAAAAGGGCCCTATTTTGACCTTACTTGGAAAAGGCTCAACATGGACATGGCATGGGGCATGGCATGAAGAAGTAAGGCAACAAGAGAGGCCCCCCCTCTCCTTTTTTGGCCGAATTTGGCCTTGAGAGGGGACCTCCCTCTTGTTTGTTGTTGGTTGGTGCTTTTAATTCTTCATGCATGGTCTTTGTGAACATATACATGCTACCACCTTTGCTTTTGTTCTTAAGAATATGTTCTAAGTGTTCCAAGAGCTTGAATACATCTTTACTTTATAGTATTGGTGTTCTTCAAGTGAGCAAAGTGTGATACTAGAATACATACTCATATACATACATAGTAAGTTCAAGAAGAAGAACAAGAGGTTGTTGCTTGCTTGCTTGAATTTCAAGGGTTGGAGAGACTAGCATCTTGGAGGTGTTGGACTCATTGATTTGTGGATACCTTGGAGGAAGTCTCTACTTGGCTTCTCATTGATCAACCACTTCACCAACGGTTTTATCACGCTACAAAGGTTGTAGTTCTAAACACCCTATGGTTGTTTTGTTTCTTAAGGCTTGCATATGGATCATTGGTGTGGAGTTTTAAAAGTTAAAATTGTTGTTCATGCTTCCGTTGCTAAAATATATTTTGAAAAACCGAACAAACCCCAACAATTGCTTCTCGCGATAATTACAATAAAAATAGTTCTCAAATAAACTCCCCTATACATACATACATACATAGATACATACATACATACAAACATACATACATACATTGAAAGGTCAAATCTATGAACAGTGAACCTTCAAGAATGCTGTAGAGAGATGATATTTGAGAGAGAATACACACACTTCACGTTTTCCTTGGAATGTCAATATCTCTTTAATTTGCCAAACGTTACAAGCGGTACCAAGCCCAAGGGTCTAGTGGCCTATTTATAGGCCAAGCCTACCACATGGGCTTTCCTACATTTTCTAATATTAACAATCTTCCCCTAAATGGAGAGAAAGCCTATTACAATGAAAGATATGCAGAAAGATAACAATTACAAAATAGACATATTCCTTATTCCAAACATCATCTGCCACCTCCAAATAATCCTAGTGTTGTCCAACGTCCTTTTGACCTGTTCTATTGTTCGTATCAGCCCGGCCATTTCAGTCTCATTTAAAGTAGAATGATCCCTTTCAGCCTTTTCTTGGAGACGATGAAATAACAGTTTCAGAGTCCCATCTGAATATGCCATTAAGTCTATCATCCGAACCATGATCTTTCGGCGGCATTGATTGACAAAGATGGCACCTCTTTGACCCGCAAAGCTAGAATGATTTTCATCAATAACTGTGAGCACTTCTAGGGTTTGTAAATCAATATGATGCTGGAGTTGTCTAAGCAGATTCACCTCAAGTTGATTACTCTCGGCGCCTAATTGTAGATCATGCTTTTGGATAAATTCAATGAATCTCCTCATATATTTCATCAGAGCTGATCGTCCTTGTTGTTCTTCATAGGACTTGTTGATCTTTGTAGAGAGCTCCTCGTATATGAACTCAATGTCATGCAACTTGACATGTCTGAAGTCTGCTTTATTGAGGGAGATGTTCTGACCATCAGCTTTCTGGACATCATACATAGCAAACCTGTACCTTAGTGATTTTTGCATGCTTACGCGAAGTACTTTGCTAATTGGGTACTCTGACACTATCTGCTCCCTCGAGGTTTTGTATTCATTGAGGATGTGAGTATATCGTCTCCTTTGTGCATCATCAAGACCTCTCAGTTCTGGAGGAATCTTGTCTCTGATTTGAGAAGTATAGATGGTAGGGATCCGATCCTCGAGGTAAGCAGCGTTCACACCATATTGGCCCCATATAGGGTTTTTCATTGCGTCCCTAGCGAACATATTGTGTCGATCTAGGCCTGGGTCTAATGAAGTTGGAATTGGACGTGTTGGTTGGACATTAGGAGGGATAGGCCATTCAGATGATGTTTGTTGTAGTAGTTGTGCCTGCTCAGCTTCTTGATTTTTCCTCAGGATGTCGGCAGCAGACACCTGAAATTTCTTTGATTTAGGAGGAAATAGTTGATGAACCTCCTCAGATATGCCCCTGAGAACCCTTGTAAGATCTAACTTTTTGATGGTTTCCTCCATTTGCTTTTTGGTAACCAACTCCCTCGCAGGCTTTGCAACCCTTGAAGAAGTTGGCTTTTGAACGGTAGGCACCAACATATCCTCAAACCTGTCTACGATCCGGACCTCCTCGGTTCTTTCAGGTAGTTTTTCAAAAGAGAACCCCTCAATCTGTTTCATCAATTCATCTGACTCATCCCTTTCATCAATATCAGCAGTTTCCGTTTCGAATTCAAACACTGGGATATCAGGTTCAGGCTCAGTTTGTTGTTGTTGTTTTTGTTGTTGTTGTTGTTTTTGTTGTTGTTGTTCTGCCCCGATCCCCATTGTGGCTGCTAATCGTTCTGTCAAAGGGGTAAAGGTCAAAACGCGGGGTCTTTTCTCCCCCTCGTGACGATCATGATCGGGATCATCGTCATCATGCCTACGTTTTGACCCAGCAGCTTGGGATTTGCAAGTAGATTCCAGAGTTGTTAACCGGTTTTCCACATAATCTAGCTTCTGAAAGACTACATTACCCAGATCCTCCATTGTGTTGATTACAGTTTCTTTGAAGTCATTCAGGTTGCTACCCTTATAAGTTTGTTCATTCCGAAGGTTTTCAAGGAGATCTAAGTTCTGTTCGCGGTCTGGGGCCTTTTCTAACAAACGGGCATATAACAGGGATTTTAATGTGTCTGTAGATAAGCTCGATCCGTCATCAACTTTAGATTTAAGAGAAGCAAGGGTTTGTTTGATTTCGGCAATGCCCTCGATGATAGGGTTTAGAGCCTCCTACAGTTCTCCTTTGGTAACAAACCAAGACTCACTTAGAGTACTCATTGAAGTCTCCGCCACAAAGGCGGAGCTACTCGCATGCGGAGCTGAAGTGGTGAACACTCTACCAAGATTTCCACCTAATCCTCGAATGGCACTTTCAGTAGTGCCACCTACAGGTGTTCCGGACTGTTGTCTGTTAAACAACGTCGTTATTTGTGCAAGTGTAGATTGGTGTCTAGAAAGGAAAGCATATATCTTTAGTATGTCGATATGCGCTGAAGAGACGGTCGAGGTCGGGGGAGGCAGACCTCTAGTTTCAATACCAACCATCTCCGAATGAGAGGTCGGTAGAATATGAGCAAATTTCCCGTGAAATGAAGCAAGTGGCTGTTGATAGACATTTGAGTGGCTGGTGGGGTGAATGTGCACTGTTGGGATGACAATGGCTATTTCAACACCAGAGCTGACAATGTCAGCCCTAATGGCAGGTGTAGCTTCCCGGCTTTTTGGGCTTGGGGGTCCCTCAGCACTCGTTTTTTCTTTTGTCACTCCACTCTCTTCTACCACTATCTCTTCCTCTATCTCTTCCTCTTCTTCCACCTCTTCCTCTTCCATATAAGGATCAAAATCATGACTTTCACTAGCTTCATCAAGAGGACCCGGTTGATAGCCATAAATGAATTTTGTTTCAGAGTCGAAGGCCTCGGGTAGATTTGGAAATAAGTCAGAAAAGCTCAAATCCTCTTCCTCTACAGTCACCACTGGCTTTTTGGCTCATTGTTCCTCAGTATTGTCTCAAACCAGTGGTGCTGCTCTAGGGGTAAAATTTATCACAGCTAAAGTGTCGGAGGCAAAGTCAGGAGCCATTGCAGCTTTATGAATTTCAGGTTCAAAGGACTCCGACTGTTGCTCGAGATCAGGGAGTACATTTGAGAATGAATCTATCATAGCTTGGATCTGTGCAGGGTCATACTCCGCCCCTCCCTCACTATGTGTTTCACTGACATCCCCTTCACCGCCCCTCTCAACACTTTTCTCTCTCATCACTTCCCTCTCAGCTTCCCCCGTGGAAGTCCGAGGCCTAGTTACTATCACCTCACTTGGAGCTACTGGCCCTGGGGTAGGTGCAACCGGCTCTGGTTGCTCCATAGGGCCAGGTCCTACACTCTGCCTATAAACTCTCACAGCTTCATTCTGTGCACAGAGATCCAGCAGAGAAACCGGAAATGGTTGAGGTTGAACCGGATGATCAGCGGTAAGAACTTTCACATACATAAATTGCTTTGGCCGAATTACATCATGATTTGGCCTTCGAGGGATTTCCTCATTTCTGTCCATTGAGAATTGTACCATCATAGGCAAAAACCTTTGGTACGGCGGAAATCTACCCTTTGAACGTTTGAGATAAGAAAGTTTGCCTTCTACCTGCTGCACAAGATCAAGAAAGATTAAAGTGGCATAATCGATATGGAGATGTTTAGCCGCAACATAGATTAGTTTGATTTGATTGGTGTTGGGGTATTCGTATCCAGTATGTTTAGGGGTGAGGCACCGTTGAAGAATGGTAAGGAAAGTATAGAACATACGGTGAAGGTTGGCTCGTTTAAAGTAGGAACGAAGCTGTAAGTCCCCGATATAGCCCATGGCACGAATGCCCGCAAGGGCAGCAGTCTCATCAGGTATCTCCTAAAAGTCAAGGAGAGGAGGCCTGCTTCTTGAAGTGGGGAGCCGAAGGATTTCCCTTAGTTAGCTTGCGGTAATGTTTAGGGTGAAGTGGTCTACGTCACCACGGATAGATACTCGACCATAGTCGGGATTTGTATGTGTACGGACCGTGTGCCAGAACTGTTGCACATATAATTCAGGAACATGAGTTCCAGAAATTGATGGATCAAAAGTGAGAGCATGGTTCAATGGGTGGACACGGAGTATTTCGGTGATGATTGGAAAGTTAGGGTTTCTGAAATTGTCAAGGTTTATGAAGTGGTTGTTATCATGGGTGACCACAGAAAGGAACTGATTTCGGGGAAGGAGTTGATCGTCAGGGTTATGGGATTAGCTTGCTGTCGAAGAACGATACGAGACAGATTCTTCTACTATAGCCATGATTAGACCTGTAAGAATAGCCAATAGGTTAGAAAACTGAACATTCACATGTGAAGCATTTTGACATTTGTTGACTTCAAAACATTTGAAAAATTGATCAAACCCCAAAAAATTTGGTAACACCCGAAAGCCCTTCATTGATGAAGTGGTATTTTTGATGAGCAAAAACGTGTTTTGACACATGTTTTATAATGAATACATGTATCTAAACACTTTTATAACACTGAAATTTTTCCCATTTTATCCATAACATGAAGATCTAGGCCAAAAATGAAATCAAGGCCATCTTCAACCACACGAAGAACACCAAGAACACTTTTTAAATTTTGTGAGTTTTTCTTTGATAAAAACATTGTTCTTGTGTTCCTAAGACCCATCGCAAGTCACATTTCCATTAACATCGTCATTTTATAGTCGAAAAAAGCATTTGAAACTCGAAAAGGTGACTTCCGAGTTGTACAGTTCAACCTTCGTTTTTGTGCTGTTAAACGTGAAATAAACATGTTTTGTTACTTATTTAATGTATACCTTTAGGAAGTAAGCAAGTTTATCACAAAAATTGAAATTTTTGGCAGCAACTTTGAACAAGATTTTGAAAATTCGTAACCGGAGATTTCTTCGTAAATTTGAAAATTAGAAAGCGTAAAGAACACACAAAGACACGCCGCCTATTTATAGAAAATAATTCAAACGGTAATTTTAAAAGTTACACGCTCGAAGTGGTCTTAAGGACCACTGTTGAGTTCGAAGTCAAAAGGGCTTCGAATTCGAAGTGTGAAAGCTTCGAACTCGAAGGAGGAGGTTGGTTTTGGCTACTGTTCATGTCCACTCGAAGTGTATAGGACATACACTGTTTGGAGTTTGAAGTCTACTAGCTTCGAATTGATGCTAGTAGACGCGCTCGAAGTGAACGTGGACTTGATGATTTCATATTCGAAGTGCACTTAAGTTCAAAGAAGGCGCTCGAAATGAACTTGGACTTGTTGATTTCGTATTCGAAGTGGCACTGACTTCGAATTAAGTCCAAAGAGGGCGCTCGAAGTCCACTTTTCATTGTGTGCTTCGTGTTTGAGGTCCATTGACTTTGAATTAAACTTGTGAATTCGAAGTTCGAATTCGAAGAGAACAAAATATTTTTGTATTTTTCAATTTTGAAAGAAATAAAATCACATATTTTTGATATTTTCTTGAATTTTGCAAATGTTTTTGGAATTTTCTTTGTTTTGTGAATGTTTTTGGTATGTTCTTTTATTTTTAAATGTTTTTGGTATTTTCTTTGATTTTCTCCCCCTAGAAGCATGCGTAACTTGTACGGATGATTGACACTCCCCCTCAAATTATGCTTGGTTTATCTGCAACATAAACAAACAAAGTGAACTACCCACTCAACAAATGACTGATAGTCAAACTTTATAATTCAACATACCCAATTTGGATACTAACTCGTTAAAACAAGATTCGTCTAATGGTTTAGTAAACAGATCAACCAGTTGATCATCAGTCTTTACATATTGAAGTTCTATCAGACCTTTTTACACGTTATCTTTAATAAAATGATACCGTATGTCAATGTGTTTGGTCTTTGAGTGGTGGACTGGATTGCATGAGATGGCAATGGCAGATTGTGAATCACACAGTAAAGGTATCTTGTCATAGTGTAGGCCAAAGTCAGAGAGCTGAGTCCTAATCCACAAACCTTGAGAGCAGCACATTGCAGCAGTAACATATTCAGCCTCAGCAGTTGAAGTAGAGACACAATTTTGTTTCTTAGAAGCCCAACACACTAACCGATCTCCCAAAAAGTGTGCACTGTCAGATTTGCTCTTTCTGTCAAGCATGCAACCAGCATAGTCGGCATCTGAATAGGCATATAATTGTAGACTAGAATCCCTTGGATACCATAGACCTAGATCAGGAGTACCCTTGAGATACTTGAATATTCTTTTGACTGCCAGAAGATGTGATTCCTTTGGATTAGCCTGAAATCTAGCACATAAGCATGTAGAGAACATTATATCAGGCCTACTAGCCGTCAGATACAGTAATGAGCCAATCATACCCCGATAAGTTTTTAAATCAACTGCTTTTCCCTCAAGATCAGCAGATAATTTAGTTTTTGAAGACACGGGGGTAGAGAGTGAAGAACAACTAAGCATGTCATACTTCTTCAACAAGTCTTTAATGTACTTAGATTGACTGATGAAAATGCCATGACTCAGCTGTTTCACTTGTAATCCGAGAAAGAAATTCATCTCTCCCATCATACTCATCTGAAAATGATTTTCATTGTATGTGCAAACTCATCACTGTACTTTGGGTTTGTAGAACCAAAAATGATGTCATCGACATAAATTTGTACTAAGATTAAATCCTTTCCTTTGGCTTTTGTGAATAAAGTGGTGTCGGTTTTTCCTTTGATGTATCCCTCACTCAACAAATATTCAGATAGGACATCATACCAAGCTCTCGGGGCTTGTTTTAGTCCATATAAGGCTTTGTATAGAATATAAACATGTTGAGGGAATTTGGGATTGACGAAGCCTTCTGGCTGAGACACATATACCTCCTCCATGAGGATACCATTTAAGAATGTTGTGTTAACGTCCATTTGAAAAAGCTTAAAGCTTTTGTAGGCAGCATAGGCTAGAAAAAGAGTCGGATGGCTTCTATCCTAGCTACAGGAGCAAATGTTTCATCATAGTCTATTCCCTCCTATTGGTTGTAACCCTTAGCAACCAGCCTAGCTTTGTTTCTAACCACTATTCCATCGGAATCCCGTTTGTTCTTAAAAATCCACTTGGTACCAACCACTGATTTATCTTCTGGAAGTGGTACCAATCTCCAAACTTTGAGTCTTTCAAACTGATTAAGTTCTTCTTTCATAGCAATGACCCAATCTGCATCTAATGTTCAAAATGCTGGTGACAGGAATGATGTAGTGTCTAATAAGATATCTAAATTGTGTTCTGATGAATTAGGATTTGTATTTGTTTCTTTTCTTTGAAGTACTGATCCTGAACTGACTTGTCCAGAAGCAATTTCATTTCCTTTTTGAAATGTGTTAACATCCAACATATCGTCGAATGTAACATTTATACTTTCCATGACACAGTTAGTTCTTTTATTTAACACTCTGTAGGCTTTGGACTCATGTGAATAACCTAGGAAAATTGCTTCATGAGCCTTGGCTTCAAATTTCCCTAGATTATCCTTTTCATTGAGTACGAAGCACCTATTACCAAATATATGAAGATATTTGATATTAGGTACAATGCCATTTGCTAATTCATATGGTGTTTTATTGAAACACTTATGGATGAAAGAACGATTCTGTGTGTAACATGCGGTGCTGACTGCTTCAGCCCAATAGGAAGGCGGGAGACCAGAGTAAGCAAGCATAGTACGAGCAGCCTCAACCAGAGTTCGGTTGCGTCGTTCCACCACTCCATTCTGTTGTGGAGTGTATGTTGCAGAAAATTAGTGTGAGATCCCCACTTGGTCAACGTAGTCAGACAAGACTTTGTTCTTGAACTCAGTTCCATTATCCGTGCAAATGGAGGTAACACTGTGTTCATACTTGTTCTGTTGTTGTTTGATGAAGCTGATGATAGTAGGAGTTGCTTCATCTTTCGACCTTGAGAACTTGACCCAAGTATACCTAGAGTAATCATCTACGATGACTAGGATATACTTCTTCCCATTGCGTGTTTGGACTCTCATCGGACCGCATAGATCCATGTGCAGAAGCTCCATTATTTTCTTTGTACCGGAGACTTGCTTAACTTTGTGAGATGAACGTTTCATTTTCCCTTTTTCACAGTCTGCACACAGATGATCTTTGGTGAATTTTAACTTAGGCAAGCCTCTCACCTGATCTCCAGTAACCAGTTTGTTAATGTTGTGGAAGTTGAGATGTGAGAGTTTCTTGTGCCACTACCAAGTTAAGTCCGATGAGGCCTTGCTGAGTAGACAAACGGAGGTCTTCGTGTTGTAGTTGTTCAGATCAATTGAATACAAGTTAGACTTTCGTGTTCCCGCGAGAAGTACGTCACCTATTTCTGTTGTCACTGAACACGAATTCTTTTTAAATGTAACCTCCAAGTCTTTGTCACAGAACTGCCCAATGCTAAACAGATTATGGCCCAGTCCTTCTACAAATGAAACCTTCTTTATTTTGATACTCTTCTTTTCTATATCTCCGTATCCCAGAATCGGTGCTACATTATCATTCCCAAAACAAACATTCCTGGGGTATTTGGGAACGAAGTTTTTGAGAAGACTCTTGTCACCTGTCATATGCTTGGTGCAGCCTGAGTCCAGGTACCAGAGATTAGGTTCCTGCACACATAAAAGAATGAAGATTTAGGTCCCCATGTTGAAATGGGTCCTTGCTTGTTAGGTGATACATTGGTGTCAACGACCTCTTGAAAAATACAATATATTCTTTTCTGTGTGTTCCATTGACTCTTTTGTTCTTCTTTGTTAAACTTTGAAGTTTTAATCCAGAATGGATCAGGAACAATTTTAGATTCAATGGTTAGAGGGATCTCTCCTCTTTCAAGAATTAGTGGACTTTCTATGTCTTTGATGTCCACTACCTGAACCACATCTTTTCGTTGCCAAACTTGTATTATTTTGGGTTTTGCAACTGTTTGAGATTTGTGTTTTGCAACTGTTTGAGATGTCGGTTCCTTTTTGGTGGTAACAGGTTGTTGTTTTATGGTGGGTGGTTTGGGTTTTTGATTCCTGTTGATTTTATCTTTTGATCTTGATGTTTTTGAAGAATTTGATTGTGCCTTTGATGAGAGAAATTTGGTACGTTGTGATTGAGATTTCTATGTTTTCGATTCAGTAGTATTCCAAGCCTTCAAAAACTCATTGTATCCACCTTTTCTGTATGCTTCTAACTCTTGAATTGTGATTAGTATATTGTCATATTTCCAATAATTCATGAGTTGTAAAGCATGTTTAGTCACCCATTGATGAATGATTATTCCATGTGATGTAATAAAGGGTGCATTTATTTGATTCGACCCTTGTGGTCTCCACTTCTCACAAGCACGAATTCCCATTTGTTTTCGAAGCCTATCATATTTACACTTGTATTCACAATGTCCGTGCAAACAACCATGACGTGTGCAAAAACATGTACTTGCTTTCATTTCATTTGAGGAAAGTGAATTATAGTGACTGAAGAAATTTGAAATGTGGTGACACTTCTTGGAAAAATCAAAACAAGGCTTAGAAAAACTGGGTTTAAACTTTCTTCTATTTTCATTGGTGCAAACACTCTTCTTCTTGTTGTCATTTCTTCTCACATCTGAAATATTTGAAAAGTGGTTAGTTGTGAGTGGTTTTGAGCTCTTTTTGACAACTTTTGTTGGTAACTTTGATTTGTATTTGGGAGAGTGTGTGAGATTGGCTTTGGGAATGGCATTTGGTTGCCTTTTTGTGGTGTCAGTTAATTTGTGATGTGACCTTGGAGTCCATAACTCTTCCACCTTTGTTTTACCTTTTTCTTTTTTGGTATATTTTTTTGTTGGTTAGGAAGTAGATGGAGTAGAAGTGCATGTCAAGAATTTCTTTTGACAGTGACATGGAAGACTCTTTTTTAATTTATTTAATTCCTTTTCTAAATCATCTGTGATAATGGTTTGAAAATAATAAGCTACAAGTATTTCAAGTTGCCTTTGTAAAACCATATGTGGTATATATACTCGGGCTTCTAGAACTGCTTGCAGCTTTTTAAGGTCATCAGGATAGGTGAAATCATTAGACTCATATGTCGTACTGAGCTTTTGAGGCCCAGATTAGATAGATGTATTTAATTCCTGATAGTCCAAAGGAATTTCAGATTTTAGTTTAGAGTTTCTTTTAAAATCTTCTTCCACAACCTTTTCTTCTTGACCGACAAATACCATTCTTTTAGTGATGCCAGCATTCATTAAGTTGAAATCATATAATTGTTTGGCTGTCACTTTCTCACTGATTCGTGGGTTTTCAAATCCAAGACCATCATAGGTCCATTTTGAGAATTTTCTTTCTTTGGATTTATTGAGAAAAATGGTTTGTTCTGTTTGACCCCTTTTATCGGTGTATCTTCAAGCTCTTTGATTTTTTAGTACAATTCACCCTTTTCCTTGAGAATAAATTTTGTGTCATTTTCTGCGCTGATCTTTTCTGCTTTGAGGTCATGTAGTTATGTACTCATGTTTGCAGTTAGCTCAATCAGTTCGTTTTCTTTTTCCAATGATTTTGATTTTAAGTTCTTCAATTTCTTTATCAACATGAAAAGTTTCCATTTGTTGATTTCTTATTATTTCTTTTAGTTTTTCTTTATCTGATTTTGATTTTTGCACCTTTTTCTCTAACTTTTTCATTCGTGTCATGATGATCTGAACATGTTCCATGCTCAGACCACAACCTGTTATAGAGTTAGAGTGTACCTCATCATCATCATTTGCAGCATCAAGCCCTTCATCATCAGTATTGTCATAGTGCCTCTGGCTCTGCTTCATCATTAGTGAACTCATCTTCAACATCAGCCATTAGACAAAATTGGGTTTGTGCCTCCTCATCCAGATCACTATCATCCGTATCGGTGAGGAACTGATCTTCTTCAACCATCATGGCTCTTCCTGCACTCTTCCTTTTGGCCAGCCTGAGTTTTTGCTTATAGTACTCAGCGTCTTTCTTCTTTTTCTGTGTGCAGTCTTTTATGAAGTGGACATTTCCCCCACAATTGTAGCATTTTCGTTCTTCTTTTCTCTCCTCCTTGGCAATCCTAGGTTTCTCAGCAACCTTAAAGTTTTCAGGTATTCGAGACCCAGAAGTGTATCTTTGGCGATTATTGGTTTTAGAGTACCTATTCTTGAATGTCTTGGTGATGAATGACATGGCCTTGATGACTTGTTCCATTTCAGTACCATCTGACTCATCAGATTCTGAGTTAGACAAGGCCACCTGTTTGAATTTTTGTGTTCTGGAGGATTCACGGGGGGATGGTTCTGAGGCAACTAAGGCTAAAGGATCAGCAGAGAGTCTGGGAGATGCCTTTGAGACCTCATCTTGGTATTGCTGAAGGTCCTCAAAGATATTGTGGTACGTGACAATTATAAGGTTTCGGTTGATGTGTTTGTAAAGCTTCACATGCTATTTCCATTCAGGACCTAGAGCACGAAGAAACACGCAGTTGATATCCAAATTTGTCCTCTCAACCTTGTTAGTTTTGAGTTCATTCTGGAGCTTGCAGAAACGATTGTAGGTGTCAATTAACAGTTCGTTGTCCTTGGCAGAAAATTCATGAAACATGTGCACCAATTATGTTCGTTTTATATGTTCTTGCTCAGTTCCTTGCATTTGTCTTTTGATCTCATCCCAGATCTCTTTGGCTGTAGCTAGACTGTCAACCTTCATGTACATCTCAGATGATAAACCTTGTTTGAGATAATACTTAGCCAGCCTATCTGCTTTCTTCCTTTCCTTCTTAGCAGCAGTTAACTCGTCATGAGTTTTCTCTCTCACATTTCCATTAATTGGAGGGTTGTTATTAGGATGATTACCCATGATTTTGTAGAACTTCGTTTCTCTGTTGAGAATAGAATCAATCATCATCTCACCATACACTTCGTTATGTTCCAGAAAGTCCATGAACCGCCCTTTCCATACTAGATAGTCATTGCGGAAGAGAACAGGGGGTTTCGAGTCTGTGCCAATGGCCAATATCTCGTTGGAACTTGACATTTTGGTTTAATTACTTGAAAGTTTTGAAGTGATCGTTAACTTGGAAAAAGTTGGTGATTGGGTTTGAAGATGGTTTCTTCGAATTTGAAGTAATGGTTCGAAGAGGTGACTTCGAAGTGACAAATGAATTCGAAGTGAATGTTCTTAGGAATTCAAAGTGAAGTAATCAAGGAATTCGAAGTCAACTTGGAAGTGAACTTCGAATGCAATAGTGGTATTTGATCTTCGAAGGGATGTTTGCCAAGTGTTTTTCGAACAAGTGATCTTCGAATGCAAATTGTGGTAAGGCAAATTTGTTTCGAACTATTCAGAGTACTATTCGAATGCGAAGTATTTGGAATGAAACACGCTCGAAGTCAGTGTTTTGGTATTCGAAGTGGATTTGGGACTCAAATGATGCGCTCGAAGTCAAGGTGGAAATGTGAATTTCGAGTTCGAAGTGAACTTGGGGATTTAAGTCCGCTCGAAGTTGTCTAGTATGTTTCAAACTTGGAACTTTGGATGATTTCGAGCTCGAAGTGTTAAGGCTTCGACTTCGAATTGTGAGGATTGATACGCTCGAAGTCAATGTAAGCAACAAATTCCAGATTTTACGGGATCTGTTTTTCAACTGCCTAGCTCGAAGTCTTCTTTGCAATAACAAACCCGCTCGAACTCAACAGTAAACACCAAAAACTTCGAAAAATTAATCCAACTCGATCAAAAACTCAGATCTAGACTGTTCTTCATCATCTTCAAATGTTCTTGACTGAAATTTTAATTCTGATAAAAACAATGAAAATCCCCTCGAATTTTATATCCTATTGCTCGCAATCCTTTGTAGATCAATACTATTCCAATGAAACCATCATTCTCATTAAATCTGATGATATTTTGAAGCAAAAACAGTAGATGTTTCCACGAAAAACTTCAAAACTCAGCCGATTTTGATCCAAATCAAAACATATTTGATTGTTTTTCGAACACAAAATTGATTCGGAGATGAATGGGATCAGATTTAATACGAAAAACACTCAAACCTTCATTGTTTCGAATTCTGAACAATAACCTTCTTCGATGTAGCTGTCAATTAATGATTCACCCAATCAAGAGCCAACTTAGATCAAGTTAGGCTCTGATACCAATTGAAAGGTCAAATCTATGAACAGTGAACCTTCAAGAATGGTGTAGAGAGATGATATTTGAGAGAGAATACACACACTTCACATTTTGCTTGGAATGTCAATATCTCATTAATTTGCCAAACGTTACAAGCGGTACCAAGCCCAAGGGTCTAGTGACCTATTTATAGGCCAAGCCTACCACATGGGCTTTTCTACATTTTCTAATATTAACATACATACATACATACATATATATATATGGAAAAGTTCAAACGAGAATTATTTTTCATACGATAACTGCGAGAACCAATCTTAGCCGTCCAATTCCCCCTTATTCAACTGGATTGTCCACCCATGAATTTCTTACATGCACCTTGCCACATTCAATCATCCTACACTCTTCATCCATGAATTCCATATACCACTTGAATGACCATGATTGGATCTCACAGTTTTCGTATGAAAAATAGTTCTCGTTTGAACTCTCCTTTATATATAGGCAAAAGTTCAAATGAGAACTGTTTTTCGTACGAGAACTAATCTTAGCCGTCCAATCCCCATACTTCAATTGGATTGTCCAACAATAAATTCCTTACATGCAACCTGCCAATTCAATCCCTCACGCTCTTCATCCATGAATTTCATTATCCAAAATGAACGGCCAAGATTGGTTTTCGCAGTTTTCGTACGAAAAACAATTCTTGTTTGAACCATCCCCTATATATACACCCGTATGTATAAGAGTATTTCTTAAGGTTTTAAAATACTTTAATATGATACCTTTTATTAGTCTTTTTAGCTAAGGATGAAGGTAAAAAGGTTACTTAACAATATGAACCAAATTAACGTTATGTGAAATTAACTCTATTTGTATTTTTATAATTTACTTTTTTTTATTATTGAAACAAAAGCGAAGCATTGCCGACGACGCTTCATTACAAACCTAATCGGCTAAAAACACCGATTGAAAAACAGGGTTGAATCTGCAACAATCAAGTTGAAGCTAAGATCCACAGACCACAACTGTTGTTTGAATCTCTATCATCGTCGTCGTCATCATGGGTATGAAATTTCTGAACAAGAAAGGATGGCACACCGGTAGTCTTCGGAACATAGAAAACGTATGGAAAGCAGAGCAGAAGCATGAGGCCGAACAGAAGAAGCTTGAGGAACTCCGAAAGCAAATCCATGAGGAAAGGGAGCGATCTGAATTCCGTCAACTTCAGGAACAGGCCGGCTTGATCCCGTAAGCTCCTCTCTCTATAACCTGATTGACTTGGTATTCTTTCAACCGTAATTAGGGTTAGGATTAGGGTTTCTCTTTCAGATTCTTACCAGTTTATATAAAATCGCAGAAAGCAAGAAAGATTGGATTTCTTATATGATTCTGGATTAGCCGTTGGCAAGGGCAGTTCTGATGGATTTAAGCCTCTTGAATCATTTCCATCGAAACCACAACCTGAATCGGTCGTTCCTGCCAACAAGGTACACTAATCCTTCCATACTGCTGTTATATTTACGAAAAATCGGTTTATTTATTCAGTGAAGGTAAATTAATCATCATCAACAGTTTATAAAATGGATAACCTGCGTGTGCTAAATTAGCTCTAGAAGTCTAGGGTTATCTTGGCTCTGAATTGCCCTTTTGAGTTTTAGAGATGAATTCAAAAGGCCACTTGTCAATAAGGATGGTATCCCTGTGTTTTTGCTATAGCTTAACTTATCTGCTTCTTGTTATCCCCTTCACACTTGCAAACTGTGACAAAGCTAATAGTATGACTGAACTTGCAAACTGTAAAATGAAATGATAAAAGAAATAAAAGCAGCTCATCTAATTGGTGTTGTATAGAACCAAATTAGGAGCTTTTAGCATCATATCACAAAGAGGGGTTTGAGCTGTTCATCAAGGTATGAATCATTTTCCAAAATCTGGAACCAAGTAATTTCAATATAAGTGAGTGTTGCAATAATATATAATCATATTACAAAGAGGGGTTTGAGCTGTTCATCAAAGCATACTTGACATACATCCCTTTTATGATATCAATTTATTTTCGTTTGGTATTATTTCTTAATATATAATCATGACTGTTGCAACAGCCATCTGCGCCTGGGGCTTTATTTGAAGAGAAGCCTCAGTCTGCAAATGATTCATGGAGGAAACTGCATTCGGATCCCTTGCTTATGATAAAGCAGCGTGAACAGGAAGCACTAGCTCGTGTCAAGAATAATCCAGTCCAGATGGCAATGATTCGCAAATCTGTATGCTAGCATGTAATTTTTACTATACATATATAAACCAATAACATTCAAAGATACCTGGTTCATCCATTTGTAATCTTGTTGTTTCTTAGGTTGAAGCAAAGAAGCACAAGGAGAGAGCCTCAGATGGAGAAAAGCACAAAGGGAAACATCACCACAAGAAGTCAAAGCACGAAAAGCATACTTCATCGAAGCATCGCATTAACTCAGAGGATGTCGTTGAACAGAAAAAGAGGAAAGAAGAAAGAAGCATAAGTCCCAGGCAAGACTTAAAATACAAGGATAGTGCCAAAACCGAGCGTGTAAGGAATAGCGACAGGCACCAACGTGAAAGATATCATGAGGAAGAACGTTTTGAGTCTGAAACAGCTAAAAGAGATGATAGGGAAGACAGAAAGCATTATAAAATTAGTCATAACCGACAAAAGAGCTCCACACAAGTATTACTTTCAAAAGAAGATAGAGCTGCAAAGCTTAAAGAGATGCAAATGGATGCTGAGCTGCATGAAGAACAAAGATGGAGACGGTTGAAGCAGGCTGATGATGATGATGCTAAGGAAGTTACCCATGCAAGTTCTAGTGGCAGGAATTTCTTGGATGCTGCTCATAAAAGCGTTTATGGTGCTGACAAAGGTGGCAGCTCCACCATTGAGGAGAGTGTTCGCCGCCGCACACATTATTCACAACGAAGGAGTGATGGAAATGCTTTTAGGCGGTAAGAGCAAGTTGTTTTTTAGTTGGACAACGTTATTGCAGTGTGTTATGTGAAGATGGACGCATAAACAAGAGAACGCATCTAGTCTGAAATACCCGTGTTTATTCAAGTTGCTGGTCAAGTGAATTAATGTGTATGGGGATTTATTAACAGTCGAAACTGTTTGTATATCATGTGGCAAGAGTTTTAACTCTTAACTCGAGTTACCGCTGCTCTGGTGACTAGGATACTACAAGGTTAAAGGTCTACTGGGTTATAGGGATATAAACGAGCCGAGTCGAGCCAGACACTTAT
Organism: Dittrichia graveolens; assembly: GCA_038502395.1. Taxonomy (NCBI): domain Eukaryota; kingdom Viridiplantae; phylum Streptophyta; class Magnoliopsida; order Asterales; family Asteraceae; genus Dittrichia; species Dittrichia graveolens. Next base: position 32,675,726 of record JARJIL010000003.1, on the reverse strand, counting down.
CGAGCCAGGCTCATTTAGGATTTTTTAAGCTCGGGCTCAAGCTTGGCTCGGCTCGTTTAGGCTTGGGTATTATTTTGATATTTTTATTAAAATGATATATATAATCATTAAAAATTAAACATATAAAATATGAATTATATTTTTATGGAGCCCATTTAGGCTTGTTTAAGCTCGCGAGCCCACTCTTTGGAGCTCGAGCTCGGCTCATTTATTAAATGAGTTTTGATCTAGGCTCGAGCTCGAGTTCGTTAAGGTTCGTCTCGTTTCGAGCTTTTAACGATCTCAGCTCGAGTAGCTCGGTTCATTTACATCCTTAGGGCTATTCGTGATATTCTAATTAGTCCAAACGGCTTCTAAATCATGTCATTTTCCCAATTATAGTAAATTTGGTAGCTGAATAATATGAATATCAATTGTTGCTTTCAAATGAGCATCCAATTTCGTAGTGGAAGTGTTTCGTTGTTGCATTTGAGTTGCCACACATTCCAACACAATAATCCTTCTAGTGTCCTGATGGCTGATACCCCTAGTCTAAAAAAAAAGCATTGGAACTCTGAAACTAATCTATTTTTTCCCCTTCACCTACTTTCTTTCTTTGCATTTTTGTTGTTTCTTATGCTGGGGCTGTCTTTTACCTAACTAGGGTCGTAGTTCGTGGTCGTCACTTTAACTTCAATAAAACAAATAAACGAACACAAACGGATAAAATAACGGATTTTTGTTTTCATGTTCGTTTGTTTAACTTTAGTCGAATAAATAAATGTAAACGAAAGATAAACGGACAAAAGCAACAAGAACGATAAACGAACGAGCTTTTGTGTTCGACTATTTAAAAGATTGGTTGGTTCATGTACTTTTTGTTCATTTAAATGATAAATAAACGTAAACGAATGAACACGCACTATAATGCAAGTCCAACATTATTTAACCAAAATAAACACTATATATATAAACATATAAACAAACATAGACAAACGGATATCCAAACTTTTATGAACATAAATGAACGAATGAGAGCTCCGTTCATATTTGTTCGTTTATTAAACAAACTAGCTTTCCACCAGATGATTTTACGAACAATTCATGAACGTTCGTTCGGTTTGTTTACGACCTTACTCCAAACTATGAACCTTCACGGGTCCATTTTGATAAATATGTTTAGCCTATAATATATACCACTATACCAGTAGTAAGGATTGTATCAATCGAAAATAGAATTATATTACAACCCCACAAACACAGATCCATAATGCCATAGTGGCTATGAGATGTGACAAATGAATATCAAAACTTCTTTTCTTAATGGGCACTTAAGATTAAGATTACGGTAGGTTTTGTAAATTCATATATATTCTAATAAAGTTTGTAAACTTAAAAAATTTATTTATCGATTAAAGCAAGAATCTTCCAGCTGAAATCTTACGATTTGATAAGAAAGTCAAAAGTTTGGTTCTATCAAATGACGCAGATGAGCTATGTGTATAAAATTCAGTAGGAGCATTAGAGTTCTTAAGGTAGTCAATTTGGGTCGGGTTTATATCGTTCGGGTTCGAGTCAGTTTCGTGTCAACCAAATTTCAACTAATTTATTTTCGTGTCAGGTTCAGACGAGTATTTTTTCGGTTTTCAAATACGGTTTTCGAGTGTAATTTTCGAATACAATTTTCCGTTTTAACTACGCTTTTCTTTATCAATATTTCAAATTCCATGTTTATTTTCTAATTTTCGGTAAGAATTTCGAAAATAATTTTCATTCATATTTTAACTTCAATATTCAATGTTTGTTTTAATTGTTTTCAAAATTTAAATTCGATATTTATTTCGGTTTGATTCAAAATTTGATTTTAACTTTTTATTAGACTTATATAAATGAATCTATATCTCTTATAACTTAATAACCTTTCTATCATATGTGGCATTCTTCATTGATCCCTAATTTTTGAATCTAAGTTAATTAGGATGGGTGGATGAATGATGTGGCACCAAATTAGAAGTTTGGGTTTAAAGTGTCACCAAGATTAATTTGTGAGGTAAAGTTATGTAAATAGTGTTCTTCTTTAATACCCTACCATCGGTTACAACTAAGAATATCAATTACGCAATTAGTGTATTAATGAGGTAGAGTTATGCAATTAGTGTTCTTCCTTAATCCCCTAAGGTCTATAAATTCGAAAGCTTCCTTCTATCTTTCTTGGCTTTTTGTTCAAAGATAATGATGATATTAGTAAGGTGGTTTCCTTAGTTGGAATGAAGTTCACTATTTGTGCTAATTATTTTATTTTTTACGTATGAAAATTGATCTTTATACTTTGTAGGTGAAGAAAGTAAATGAGAATAGTACTACATTTAAGCTCCAGCCGAGGTTTATAAATTTTAAAGTTTCCTTCTTTCTACGCTTTTTGTTCAAAGATAATGACCCTATTAGTGAGGTAATTTGCTTAGTTGGAATGAAGTTCATTATTTGTGTTAAACATTTTATTATTTACCTATGAAAATTGACCATTATGCTTTGTAGGTGAAAAAAGTTTTCATTGTTGTTTTCATTTGAGCTCCAAACGAAGGTTTTTAAATTCGAAAGCTTCCTTCTTTATTCGCTTTTTGTTCAAAGGTAATGACGATATTAGTGAGGTAGTTTGTTTAATTAGAATGAAGTTCGCTATTTGTGCTAAATCTTTTATTCTTTACCTATTAAAATTGAACTTTATGCTTTGTAGGTGAAGAATGTTATTATTGTTGTTTTCACTGTTGTTAATCTAATGATGAATACGGAGGTTGAATTATTGAAGGTTTTCTATGTGTTTAAACATGGTTATTTAACAATGATAAGTACATAAGGAGTACAAGGAATTATTAAGCTCTTTGGTTTGAGTTTTAAAATATAAGTTTTCATGTTTGTAATTATTAAGTTCTTTGGTTTGAGTTTTAAAATATAAGGTTTCATGTTTGAAATTATTAACTTCTTTGTGTTGTGTGTTAATATATGTGTGTATTATTCAATTAATCTCTACACATAATATGTTTGTATTTCGGCTTTGTTATACGATGATTTCCTAATTTTAGTGTAGGATGACTATACAAATAAATAGTGATGATTGTGAAATTGTGACTCCTAAGGTGGCTCGAAAATGTTTTTGACTTTTATCAACTAAGTAGCATGATTATCTTTGGCTGTATTTCTCAAAACACTAATCAATTTTACCATATGATAATTAGGTTATTTGAAAATAATATAATTTGGTTTTAGTTTCTAAAATATCAGTTTTCATGTTTGAAATTATTAACTGAGCTTGATAATGATTTACGTCATCTCTATTGAAAATGTTGTTGTAACTTATATGTTACTATAGTAACATAACAATGCCCATAAAACAATTCAAATTTATTACACATTAATTTTATTTATTACACTTAAATAGCAACATGTAACTATAAAATTATAAATTATAACCCATGTCCATAATTGTTATATATTTTTGATAAATTATTTGTAACTTATATTTTACTAGAATAATATAAGACATATATTAAACTAAACAAATTTATTAGACATTAATGATAATTATTACTATTAAATAACAATTATTATTTATTATTAAAATATCAATTATTATAGGTTAACAATACTAATGTAAATATCAAAATTTGTTACTCATCAATATTAATTATTACTTTTAAATCATAATTATGATTTATCATTACTTTATACTCTATTAATCTATTTACAATTTCATAGGTACAAGATTGTATACGAAGATTTCTAAGAAATCCAACAATACCATAATGCAATGAGGGAGAATCCAAGTATTTCTCATTTACAACAATATAAGTTTTTATCATAAAATGCACTCTTTATTGTTTTACCTACTTCAATATTATTGTATGTTTATTGATTAATCTAATTATTAAAATTGTTAAAGCCAAATATATTTACAATATAGAAAAGCCAAAAGATTGATTCTCAAAATATAAATTATTATATGTTAAAAATAATTTTATAATTATCAAAATATATTACTTATTAATATTAATTATTACTCTTAAATTACAATTATGATTATCATTACTTTATACTCTATTACAATTTCTCATCCCAAATCTATTTACAACTTCATATGCACAAGATTGTATGATAAGATTACTAATTATGACTATTACCTAAAAATTCTCCTTTAGAGACTACAAACCATGTTTATAATATCCGATTCATAAAAATTAATCAATGTATAATTAGAATGCATGACATGGATTCTATATACTATACAAGACAACAATTCCTTAGGACACCAAAATACTTCACCACATTTAGTGAATAAAACACAACATATCTGATATGTATAAATTATAGCATTATTCTACATTCAAGAAATATATTGTGATTTCATAAAAGATAACATGTCAACAATCTCAAATGTAGGACTTAAGCAATTCATTTCTATAATCAATCAACTTTGACACCACAATAAAACATACAATATATATGTAACACCCGCAAACCTGGGCTAGGAGATTAGCGGGTTAGCGGTATGTGTTTATTTGCTTTAAATAAAATTATATGGTTAATTTAAATTGTTAGAACCTAGAGGGGGGTGAATAGGTTATATGCCCACTTTTTGAAATTTTTAACAATATTTGCAAGTAAATAAAGAATTTAAGGAAGAAAGATATCACCAATGAAGTAGCTAGGACACAATGATTTATAGTGGTTCAAGCAAGGGTTAACAGCCTTGCTCTACATCCACTCCTTGGCCCCACCCACCAAGAGTTGCTCCACTAACTTCTCCCTTTGAAGGTAGAGATAAACCTTTTACAACTTCTCTTTTTAGCTTACAAGAATTACACTTCACTCTTGCAAACAAGGCTAAGATAAACCTCACTTCACTCTAATTTGAAAGGCTAGAGTTGATCCTCACTTCTCTCTAATTTTATAGGCTAGAGATGATCCTCACACTATTACAAATATGTATGAAAGTAATGAAGTAATTGAACTTGAATGCTTTCACTCTTGCTTGATTCTTGATATTGGTTTATCAAGGAATATGAGCTCACAAGATTTTTATGTATTCTTTGTTTTTTTTCAGATTGCAAGAGGTGAGTAAAACACAAGACTTGAGTTGCTTTAAATAAGGAAAAGGTTGATGCTCAAAAAGTGTCCAGACTTGCCACGGTCGATGCACGGCATCGACCGTGGATCAACCGTGGTTGGACTGGAATTTTGCACAGTTGCGACGGTCGAGTGACGGTCGACCGTGAGTTCGACCGCCGGACGGTTTTCAAAATTTTGGTTTTTTTTGTCCTTTTTGGAAACTCTGATTTTATTACTTTAATATACATCTAATTCTTATATTTAAGATACATCTTAGATCCAACAAACCTATGTATAAGAAAACTACAACAAAAGTTAAACCAAACCCAAACAAAACCCACTTTATCAACCTTAAACCATATATAACAAAAACTACGAAATAATCTTACCAAATGAAGCCCAATCAAAAAAAAAACTTGAGATACACATGATTCATTTGTGCCAAAAAGATAGAATCCTAAGGAGATGAGGAAGAAAGAGTTAAAAAACATTATACCTTGGAGAGAGAACGCGTGGATCGACCGTGAAAGAAGGAAGAAAACGTGTTCAACCGTAAGCAGAACCGTGCCTTTGACCGTAAGTGAAATATTTTTACTTCCAATGATTTTTGAAGCTTTTTAGAGAGAAAAATGGTAAAAGGCGGCTAGGGTTTAATGAGGAAGATGAGGGAAGATGAAAGTGGGGAGGGAAGAGAGAGAAAAAGACAAGATAGGGTTAAAACTCATCAGGTGTCCTACGGTCGATCCACGGTCGACCGTGGTATCGACCAAGTGTTTTCTTACCTTTGTGACAGTGCCCCGATGGTCGATACACGGTATCGACCGTGGTTCGACCGTAGAGCCTCTGGATAGCATTTTTCTGTTGTGTTTCAGCTTTTGGGTGTTAATCTCTTAAGGTACGTGTTCCATCATTCCCAAACCAAGTCGTAATGTGTCAAATACTTCCTTTTTAATGGTTTAGTGAATATGTCGGCAATATTTTCACATGAAGTAACTTTTTCTAAGCTTATATTGCCTTTTTGCATGTTATCACGTAGAAAGTGATGTCTAATTTCGATATGTTTAGTTCTAGAATGTAATACGGGATTTTTACTTAGATCAATGGCACTTTTATTATCACACATAATAGGAATTTTAGATAGATGTACCTCATAGTCTAATAAAGATTCGTTTGACGGCCTCATAGTGTGATTTCTTTGAATTTTCCTGAAAACGAGCACACACACATACACTATACATAATATCGGGACGACTTGTTGTTAGATAAAGCAAGCTCCCGATCATACCACGATATCTTGTACTATCAAATCCTTCACCCTCTTCATCTAGTGTCAAGTGTGTGTTTATAGCCATAGGTGTACTCATTGGTTTCACATTTTCAAAATCGAATTTCTTAAGCATGTCTTTAATATACTTTGATTGATTTATGAATGTACCATCTTCATATTGTTTTATTTGAAGTCCAAGAAAGTAATTCAACTCACCCATCATACTCATTTCAAATTCATTATGCATAAGTTTTGAAAATTCATCACACAAGTCTTGGCATGTTGATCCAAATATGATATCATCCACATAAATTTGTACAAGCAATATGTCATCTTTTATTTTCTTTGTGAACAATGTATTATCAACTTTACCCATATTATATCCATTTTTCAACAAGAATGATTTTAATCTATCATACCAAGCTCTAGGAGCTTGTTTAAGGCCATACAATGCTTTTCTAAGTTTATATACATAAGATGGATGAATGGGGTCTTCAAAACCGAGAGGTTGACATACATAAACTTCTTCATTTATAAACCCGTTTAGAAAAGAACTTTTGACATCCATTTGATATAGTTTGAAATTTTGAGCACAAGCATAAGCAAGTAGAATCCTAATGGATTCTAATCTAGCAACCGGAGCAAATGTTTCATCATAATCTATCCCTTCTTGTTGATTATATCCTTGGGCTACTAGTCTAGCTTTGTTTCTAGTGATATTTCCATTTTCATCAACTTTGTTTCTAAAAACCCATTTAGTTCCAATTATTGTGTGACCACTAGGTAGAAGTACTAAGTCCCAAACTTGGCTCCTTGTGAATTGATTTAACTCTTCTTGCATTGCGATTACCCAATTTTCATCTTTAATTGCTTCTCTAATGTTCTTGGGATCTATGTGTGACACAAAGGCAAATAAAGTATTAAGGTTTTGGGCTTGGGATCTCGTGAGTCTTTGATTTAAGTCTCCTATGACTTGAGTTATTGGATGGTTCCTATTTTCTTTAATTTCATTTTCATTACTTGTGGTTTTGTTATCTATTATTGGGCTTTGAACACTATGATGATTTATGTCTAATTTTGAGAGTTGTTGTTCTATGGCTTCTTCTTCTAATTTGTCATCATCTACTAAGGGTTGAGTCTTAGGAGGAAGTGGAGATTCATCAAATGTGACATTAAGGGATTCCTCCACAACCATAGTTGATTTGTTTAATACTCTATAGGCTTTACTATTCAAGGAGTATCCTAAGAAGACACCCTCATATGCTTTAGGATCAAATTTTGTCAAGTAGTCTTTGGTATTAAGGATATAGCATTTACTACCGAATACCTTAAGATGTCCCAAGGATGGTTTTCTACCTTTGATGATTTCATAGGGTGTTTTATTTAACATTGGTCTAATCAAGACTCTATTTAGGATGTATGTAGCCGTTGAGACCGCATCACACCAAAACTTTTGTGGAATGGATTGTTCATTTAGCATTGTCCTACTCATTTCTTGTAAAGTCCTATTTTTCCTTTCAACAACCCTATTTGATTGGGGAGTGCGAGGAGCCGAAAAGTTATGAGAAACTCCATGTTTTTCACAAAATGCTCCAAATTGCGCTTCATTGTCAAATTCTCTTCCATGGTCGGTACGAATTGAAATAATCGTACAACCAAATTGGTTTTGAATTTTCTTGCCAAGAATTTTCAATTTGTCAAAAGCTTCATTTTTTGTTTTCAAAAATAGTGTCCATGTATATCTAGAAAAGTCATCTACAACAACTAGTGTGTAGAAGTTTCCCCCATAACTTTGAATTGATGAAGGCCCAAAAAGATCCATATGCAATAGTTCAAGACATCTCTTTGTAGTTACAACATTTTTGGATTTATGAGATGAATGCACTTGTTTTCCTATTTTACATGCATCACAAAAATGATTATCGAATTTAATATTTGGTAAGTCTCTATCAAGCTCATTTCTAGTCAATGTTTGTAGTAGTCTCATGTTGGCATGTCCTAGCCTTCTATGCCATAATGTTGAATTATCAATTATAGATGCAAGAGATACTTGTGTGTTAGGATTATCACCAAGTCTACATGTATAGAGTCCATTTCTCCTAACACCTTTTACTAAAACTTTATCATCTTTGCATATTAAGCTTTCATGTTTAGAGAATTTAACATTTAGATCTTTATCACATAGTTGACCAATACTTATTAAATTGTAAGCTAAACCACTAACATGCTCAACATTCAAGAATTTGATATTGTCATGAAGAATGTTACCTTTACCAATCACCTTTCCTCTTAGATTGCTTCCAAACACAACATGTCCTCCATCATACTCCTTGTATGAGGTGAAGAGTTCTCTATTACCGGTCATGTGTTTTGAACAATCACTATCAAGAATCCATTCATGAGATATACTCTCACTTTTATTGAAACCCTACACATATAAAGTTTTCATTCAAGCTTTTGGTACCCAATGTTTCATGGGTCCTGTATGGTTAGCATCAAAAACTCCTATTCTAATCCATCTTTGTGTGATTTTAAAACCTTTATGATACCATGTGTTCTTAGGGTTTATGGGTTGAGAGTATTTTGGTTTTTGCGTCACATTTGATTTGGATTTCTTGAATCCAAGTCCATGCTTTGTAGTTGGAGTATAAAACTTTCTCATTAACTCATTACTTGCAACCTTGGGCATACAAGTGGAAGAGCTAGAGACAATATTTACATTTTTTCCCTTTTGAAAATTCTAGTGACCCGACGGTCGATGCACGGTATTGACCGTGGGATTTTTTCTTTCCCTTTTTCTTTCACAAATTGGATGGTTTTCAAGTGACTTATTGGAATGTTGTTTGAGTGCCCAGAGAATCCCATGCCACCCTTATCTTTTGATGATTTTTGAATCTTTAACATTTCATCTAACTTTGTTGAACTATTCTCAAATTTTGACAATGTGGTTGTATCCAAGTTTGTTTTTAACTTATTTTCCAAATCTTTTATGCTTGTATGTGTATGAGATGCAATTTTGTTTTCTAGATCTTTTATCTTTATGATTAAGTCATCATTTTCATTTTTCAACTTGACATTTTCCTTTTTTAAACTTTTGTTCTCATTTTTTAACTCCTCATTTTTAGTAAGTATTTTTGAGCTAAAATCACATAATTGATCATATTGATGACCATTATTATCACTATAGTAGCTAGAATTGGAATGTACCTCACTTGTCTCAAAGGCCATGAGACATTTTTCTTCTTTTGTTTCATCTTGGTTCTCATCACCACTATCACTCCATGCTCCTCCTAGGAAGGCTTTGTGATTTTCCTTTTTCTTTGAAGCTATCTTTGGGCAATCACTTATGAGATGTTAAGAGTCTCCACATCCATATCATTCTCTAGATGATCTCTTTTCTTTCTTGGGATCCATGGCTTGCTTATACTTTTTAGGATCAAATGGAGCTTTCACATGCTTGCCTTTCCTTTTGAAGAATCTTTTGAAGTTTCTTACCATCATGCATACTCTTCATCATCATCACTATTGGTTTCATCTCCTTCATCACTAGAGGATTCTTTGACATGTTTGGCTTTAAGTGCAATAGACTTGCTCTTTTCTTTCTTTAGCTTGGCAATCTCATCATCTTTTTGCATGATCACTTCATACACCTTGAGATTTCCTATTAGCTCATCCATTTGAAGTATGTTCAAGTCCTTTGACTCTTCAATAGCCGTTACCTTTGCCCTCAATTTTGGTGAAAGAGCCTTAAGAAACTTTCTTACAATCTTTTTGTTAGAGTAAGTAGTCCCAAGTGACTTGAGACTAGTAACAATAGTATTAAACTTTACAAAAGCCTCATCAATTTTCATATCATCTAGTATTTGAAATTGTTCATATTGTTGCACAAGTAATTCAATTTTATTATCTAGAACTTGGGCATTTCCTTGATGTGTGGTGACAAGAGATTTCCAAATAGCATTTGCATTTTCACACATAAAGACTCTTTCAAACTCTTTTCTAGGCAAAGCATTGTAAAGAAAGAGTTTTGCTTCAAAATTTTTAGAAACCATTTTCTTATCCTCTTGATCCCATTTTTCTTTAGGAAGTGCAACAAAAGCATCTTGTTTGGAATCAAAGGTTTTTGGTACATAATCCCCTTCTTCAATAATTTCCCAAAGATCAACATCTTTGGCTTTGACATAAGTCATGAATCTTTGTTTCCAATAACAAAACCCTTCTTCTTCAAGAAGAGGAGGTCTAACAATAGAATTCCCCTCTACATAGTTTTCTCCCATGTTGTTAACTCAAAAAAATTTTGAAAAATATTTTTAGAAGATTTAAACAACTTTTTCAAAAATTATCTAGAGCAACTTGCTCTGATACCAATTGTTAGAATCTAGAGGGGGGGTGAATAGGATATATGCCCACTTTTTGAAATTTTTAACAATATTTGCAAGTAAATAAAGAATTTAAGGAAGAAAGATATCACTAATGAAGTAGCTAGGACACAATGATTTATAGTGGTTCAAGCAAGGGTTAACAACCTTGCTCTACATCCACTCCTTGGCCTCACCCACCAAGAGTTGCTCCACTAACTTCTCCCTTTGAAGGTAGAGATAAACCTTTTACAACTTCTCTTTTTAGCTTACAAGAATTACACTTCACTCTTGAAAACAAGGCTAAGATAAACTTCACTTCACTCTAATTTGAAAGGCTAGAGTTGATCCTCACTTCTTTCTAATTTTATTGGCTAAAGATGATCCTCACACTATTACAAATATGTATGAAAGTAATGAAGTAATTGAACTTGAATGTTTTCAATTTTGCTTGATTCTTGATCTTGGTTTATCAAGGAATATGAGCTCACAAGTTTTTTATGTATTCTTTGTTTTTTTCAGATTGCAAGAGGTGAGTAAAACACAAGACTTGAGTTGCATTAAATAAGGAAAAGGTTGATGCTCAAAAAGTGTCCAGACTTGTCAAGGTCGAACCACGGTCGACCGTGGCATCGACCGTCGTACTGCTGGAAAATTTTGAGCCTTGTGCATATAAACGTTGGGCTTTTACCAAAACCACACACAACTCATTTTTGCCATAAAAATGCACTAAAAAGGAGTTTAAGAAAAGTTGGGTTAGTGCCATACTTCTTAAGTTTGAATTTAAACATGATAATGGTAGTTTGGAACCAAATGCACAAAGTATGTTGGAAGTTTTCCACTTTGGGAGATTCCTTTTGCTAAATGTGGTTTTAACTTGTTTCAATGTAAGATTGTGTTTAGTATTTGCCAAAATGGGAATTTATTTTCTTTGACTTCCAAGCTTGTGATTTTTATAAAAATTGTCTCAATTTTTATAAAGGTATTTATAAGAATTATTTTATAAAAACTTAAACTTATTTGATTATTTATTTTGTAAGCTCATAGACTTTGAAAGTTTATTTGTAGGAGTCTTCGACATCGACTTCTACTTGAGCTCGGATTTTGACGATTGAAGCTTTGTCATTTGATGAAGCTTATTTTGTAGATCATAGATGAGAATATATTTGATTGAATATATTTATGTATATGTACACATATGTTAATGTTAATACATACAATTATATAAACAAGTTGTATATTTTTGTGTCAACAAAAGAGGATATATTTGTAAGCCTATTTTTCCCAACATAAATAATTGAAAAAAGGATTATTATATGCATGCATGTGTTAGTATGAATATATGCGTATGTATGTATATTGTTAAGATATGTATACGTGTACGTGTGTTTGTAAAACAAGAGGTGGGTTAGCCACCTCTTGCTTCAATATATGTATTATGTGTACGTGTGTGTATATGTCAATGTGAAGGACAATTTGTTGTTATCTTCAAAAGAAAGAAAAGTGTAGTGTGTGTTTTGTGTGAAAATCCTTTGCCGAGAATAAGAAGAGAAAGGAAGGAATCGGATTTAAAGATTGGTGTGTTCTAATATAAAGTAAAGGTTAGTAAATGCTTTGTGTTGATTCATGTTAAGGTTTACTGTGTTTTGTTGGGTTTTTATGGTTAAACCTCAAGAACACCATGATTGAACTTTGAAGGATTTTGATTAAATGGGTTTTGCATGTTTTAGTGATTTATATGATTGTAAGGTGTTTATGAAACACGAATTCATGCTTATAAATGTTTAGACCTGTTTTTGGTAAGATTTAATAGGTTTTAAGAAACCTGGAATTTAAATCATGAATGTTTGAAGTTGGCGGAATTGAGTGAGGAAGAAGAAGATGAAATCCGATTAGTTGAAAAACCGATACTCAAAAGCCGTAGTCTTAAATCCGATAACTTTGTAATCCGAGTATCTTGAATCCAGGACTGAAACCGACACTTAGAATCCGCAACCCAGAATCCGATAAACTCAGATTCCGACAATTTGTAATCCTATACCTGAAATCCGACATTGCTAAATCCGGTGTGGAATCCGGAAACATTGAAAATCCGAGAGCCAAGAATCCGATAGACATGAATTCCGGCGGATTCTCAAGAATCCGACAACCCTGAATCCGGCGGATTCCTAGAAATCCGATGATTTGGAAATCCGACATTTGGGAATGAATTTGTAATTGTTTGTTGTCTAATTTAGCTTGTGTTCATGAATGATTGAGTTATAAATATGTGGACAAATATATTTATATATTCCAGACTGATTTAGTTGTTGCTGTGTTTTCAGGCAATCCAAAGACTCTGTGATATTAGACATCTGAGTTCGCGTTGATTTTGAGGTGAGTGGACGTTAATCGTGGATGGTAAAGATTATGGTTAACGTTATTGATGTGATGCATGTGATTGTGATTGGGAAGATTGATTGATTGAATTGTTGATTGTGATTCTTGATTGATGATATCTGTTGCATGACTATTTGGCCGATACGCGCTCTTTAGATGATATTGAGTTGCGTTTGAGAAGTCAACTACACGTGGAATTGGGTTGGGCTCGTTCACTGGTTGGTTGTACAGTGATAGTCTTACTGGTGCATACGTTTCATCAGAGGGGAATTTTCACTGTGCCAACTCAGTGGAGGGCTATCGGTAAACCTTTGCTTTGGCCGGCATTGGTTGTAGGTTCTGCTCCGAACCGCCGGTCTTATTGGATATGTGATTACATGCTTTGATATTGTCTGTTGATGTTTGTTTTTGTGCTTAGCCTCTACTCACTTAGCTTTGTGCTAATTCCCCTCAGTTGTTGTCTTTGCAGGTTTGTGTTAGTGGTGTTAGCAGAAGGAAAAGTTGACTTGACTCTGATAGATTTTGTAGAAGAAACGATCCTATTGTTTTTGTAACACCATGACTTTGTTTTGTTGGTTGAAAACAGATATTTGTGTATTGTACATATCTGGAATGTTTGTAAAGTGAATTTATGTAATTAAGCTTCCGCAATGCGTTTAAAAAAAATGGCTTAAGTTTTCCGGTGTTACAGTTTGGTATCAGAGCCTAGGTTTGGCGATGCGTGCTCGGCTAGAGTGTTGCATTCCTAAATATGGGGTCGTGACGGGTCAAGCTTTCCTTCGGGGGAATTAGGGTGAGTTAGAGATGTTTGTAGTAGTTATTATTTTGTGTACTAACGGTTTATGCTAATGAGGTGTGAGGTGATGTGATTGTAACAGATTATGGCTGATAGAGAAAACCCCATCTTTCCTTTTTTGACTCAAGCTACAACAGGGGCACCCGTGATTGAGAATTTGGATTCAGCAAATATCAGGTCAAGTTCACGAAGAAGACCAAAATGAGTATGTCTACCAATTGGAGAATGAATTAGTGGAACTCAGGAATAAGATTCATAGTATGGAGCGACAACAATAGACCCTACCTGAACCAATCCTAGTGCCAACTGCGATTTCTACCCAGTCAACTACAGCACCAGTAACGACACCCCTACCACCAGTAATACAAATGATGCAACCACCGTTTTATTATCCGTATGCACAACCAGGAGCATATCCTTTTGCGTTTCCTGGATATAAGCAACCATGCACGTACAAGCAATTCTTGGATTGTAAACCTTCTGAGTATCGACGGAGTTCTGATCCCAATATTACTTTGAATTGGCTGAGAGAGATGGTGAAGGCATTAGATGCCTGTATTTGCGAGAACGAATTGAAGGTGAAGTATGCAACTAGGATGTTGAAAGGAGACGCGATAGTCTGGTGGGATTCGATAACTGGGCATTTTACAGAGCAACAGCAAGAGAGTATTACCTAGAGTCAATTCCAAGAAAAGCTATGCGAACAATATTGCAGTTCCTTTGAGATTGCCAAAATCAAGAAGGAATTTATGGATTTACAAATGACAGGGAACATGACTGTGGATGATTTGATCAAGCAATTCAATGAGAAGATGAGGTTTGTTAAACACTGGGTACCGGATGAAGAATCAAAGATTGCTCATTTTGTTGGGGCTTTGCATCCAGATCTTCGTAGCGCCACTAGATGGGCTACCATCCTATCCCAGGCTTTCACTTTAGCCAAATCGGCTGAAGGGGATTTGATTGCGAGAAACAGATTAAGGGGGGAGAGGATTTCTCAACAAAAGTCAAGATTTGAACATTACAATACCCAACAGAGGTAGGGAGGGAAGAGCAGTAGTAGCAGGCAGGGAGAACAGAATAGGAGGCCTACTTCGGGTGGGTCTAATCAGAGGGCACCTTGGTGTGGCAGGTGCAAGTCATTCCATAATGGTCAGTGTACGCCACAAACACTGAGATGCGTGAAATGTGGTCAGTTTGGCCATGATTTTAAGAATTTCATATTCCCGAGAAGCATTTGCTGGAATTGCTAGAAAGAGGGGCATAAAGTGGGTGACTGCCCGATGAATAAGAAGTCAGGGTCAGGGTCAGGAGCGGGGGTGGCTGGGGGATCGTCTTCAGCAGGTCAGAAAAGAAAGAGTCCACCCACTGCCGAGGGTCGGGAATTCAGGATGGCGGTGGATGATGCCACCACCACAGACAATGTCATCACGAGTATGTTTCTGATAAACTCTACTCCTGCTAGAGTATTGTTTGATTCTAGAGCTAATCGCTCATTTGTTTCCATGGAGTTCTGTGGTAGATTGAATGTGCCTGTTATTAAACTTGCTAGTACTTTAGAAATAGAAGTAGCTGATGGCATGATGGTTCCGGTCACGACTGCTGTGGCTGGAACTAAAATTGATATAGGTGGTGTGTGTTTTCCTGTTTATTTCCTTGTCATGCCTTTATCTGGGTTCGATGTGGTGCTCGGGATGGATTGGTTGAGTTTGAATCAAGCCAGTATCAAGTGCCACAAGAAGTTAATTTCTTTTCTGTTGGCGGATGGTACACGAGTTGTAGCAAGGGGTGAGAAGGCTGGATCTGTGATCCCGATTATTTCATGTTTAAAGGCTAAGAAAGCATTGGATAGAGGATGCGAATCGTACATGGCATATGTCATTGACGGAAAGGAAGAAAAGCAGGCGATGACGGATATTCGGGTGGTAACGGAATACCCGGATGTGTTTCCAGAGGAATTACCAGGACTGCCTCCAGTTCATGAGGTAGAGTTCAAGATTGATTTATCCCCGGTTCACGATCAGTGGCAAAAGCTCCGTACAGATTGGGAGCTTCAGAGATTCGGGAGATGATGAAGCAGATTCAAGATCTGTTGGATAAAGGGTTCATTCGTCCGAGTTCGTCCCCGTGGGGAGCACCAGTATTGTTTTTGAAAAAGAAAGACGGTATGTTGCGTATGTGTATCGACTACCGTGAGTTGAACAAGAAAACGATAAAGAACAAGTATCCGTTGCCCAGAATAGATGATTTATTTGATCAGCTACAGGGAAATTCGTTCTTTTCAAAGATTGACTTGAGATCGGGTTATCATCAGGTACGTGTTTCAGAGGAAGATGTGTCAAAGACAGTCTTTTGTACGCGTTATGGTCACTACGAGTTCTTGGTTATGCCGTTCGGCTTAACCAATGCACCTGCGATATTCATGGATCTTATGAACATAGTTTTCCGACCATTTCTTGATGAGTTTGTAATTGTCTTTATTGATGATATCCTGATTTATTCAAAGACTGAGATAGAACATGAACAACATTTGAGACAAGTTCTGGAGACTTTGAAGAGAGAACGTTTATATGAAAAGTTTTCAAAGTGCGAATTCTGGTTGAGAGAAGTACAGTTCTTGGGGCATGTGATTTGTAATGAAGGAGTGAAAGTGGATCCTTCAAAGGTAGAGGCAGTGATGAACTGGAATGCTCCAAAGACACCGTCTGAAATAAAAAGTTTTCTTGGATTGGCTGGATACTACCCCAGATTTATCAAAGATTTCTCCAAGATTGCGGGTCCATTGACTAAGTTAACTTGGAAAGACGTGAAGTTTGTATGGGGTAATGAGCAAGATAAAGCTTTCCAGATGTTAAAGCAGTTGTTGTGTCAGGATCCTATTCTTGATTTTTCAAGTGGATCAGATGATTTTATTGTATATTGCGATGCATCATTTGCGGGATTGGGCTGTGTGCTAATGCAAAGGGATCAGGTGATTGCGTATGCTTCAAGGCAGTTGGAACCTCATGAAAAGAATTACCCGACTCACAATTTGGAGCCGGCAGCTGTTGTATTTGCCCTCAAACTGTGGAGACACTACTTGTATGGCACCAAATGTGTACTTTGTACAGATCATAAGAGCCTACAATATGTATTTACCCAGAAAGAACTAAATATGAGACAGAGATGATGGGTGGAACTAATAAAGGATTATGATTGTGACATCAGATATCACCCTGGAAAGGCAAATGTAGTGGCAGATGCCCTGAGTCGTAAAGAAGCTGGAAGTTCTATCCAATTTATGCGTATGGAGATTGGATCTGATTTAGTGGATAGATTGAAGTCTTCCCAATTGAAAGCTTTAAAGGAAGAAAACTTGAAGGCTAAATTGATAAAGAAACGTAAAGATGAACTTATTGACGATTCTCGTGGATTGAAAGTATTCAAAACCCGTGTTTGGGTGCCTATGCTTGGAGAGTTGAGAAAGTTGATTTTAACAGAAGCATACAAGTCGAGACTGTCTGTTCACCCAGGAAACACTAAAATGTATAACGACTTGAAAGCATTTTACTGGTGGCCTATGATGAAAGCAGATGCGGCACATTTTGTAGAGTCATGTCATATATGTGCGAAGGTGAAGGCAGAACGTCAGAAGCCTTACGGATCTTTGAAACAGTTAGAGATTCCTAAGTGGAAGTGGGAACACGTAACGATGGATTTTGTAACAAAACTCCCGCGAACTCAGAAGAATCATGATATGATTTGGGTGATTGTGGATCGACTGACGAAAAGTACTCATTTCCTGGCTACTTGTGAGACGGCTTCTTTGAGTAAGTTGGCTCAGCTATACATTGATGAGATTGTTGCGAGGCATGGTATACCGTTGTCTATTGTATCCGACAGAGACTTCAGGTTTGTTTCTAACTTCTGGAAGAGTTTTCAGAGAGAATTGGGGACGAAAATTAACTTGAGTACTGCTTATCATCCCCAGACTGACGGTCAGACCGACCGAACCATACAGACACTCGAAGATATGTTACGTGCCTGTGTAATTGAGTATGGTGGATCTTGGGATTCACACCTGGCATTGATAGAGTTTGCATATAACAATTCTTATCACTCAATTATTGGGATGCCTCTGTATGAAATGTTGTACGGTCGTCGCTGCCGTACTCTGACTTGTTGGTTAGAGGCTGGTGAGAAACAATTTGCAGGGCCTGAGATTGTTCAGTTGACTGGTGACAAGGTTGCTATTGCCAGAGAGAAGTTGAAAGCTGCCAGGGATCGTCCAGTATCGTTTGATGTGGGGGAGTTAGTGTATGTGAAAGTCTCTTCGTGGAAAGGCGTGATCCGTTTCAGCAAACGCGGGAAGTTGGCTCCCCGTTTTATTGGTCCTTTCCGCATTCGTCAGATAGTGAATGATCAGACAGTTACACTGGATCTTCCAACAGAGCTTGCAGGTATTCATGATACGTTCAACGTTTGCTATCTGAGAAAATGTAAGGTTGAGAATGAAAACCAGATTCTCCCAGTACATGATTTAACATGTTCACTAACTCCCTTGCGACTCAAAGCATCGGCTACCATGTTGGCTTTCCCTGGATGATAACGAATCCGGAAATCATAATCTTTAACAAGTTCCAGCCATCGTCTCTGTCGCATATTGAGTTCCTTCTGCGAAAATACATACTGTAGGTTTTTATGATCCGTACAAATGACGCATTTTGTACCATAAAGATAGTGTCTCCACAATTTTAACGCAAAAACCACAGCTGCCAATTCTAAATCATGGGTTGGATAGTTCTTCTCATTCGGTTTCAACTGACGAGAAGCATACGCAATCACTCTATCCTGTTGCATCAACACACAACCTAACCCTGCCAATGACGTGTCACAGTAAACTATGAAGTCATCTGACCCATCCAGTAAAGCAAGAATAGGAGCCTAGCACAAGAGTCGTTTCAACGTCTGAAAAGCTCTCTCCTGTTCATCACTCCATTTAAATGGAACCTCCTTGCGAGTCAGTTTAGTCATGGGATTCGCAATCTTAGAAAAATCTTTAATGAATCTTCTATAATACCCAGCCAATCCCAAAAAGCTTTTAATATCAGAAGGTGACTTCGGAGCCTCCCAATTCATCACTGCTTCTATCTTTGCTGGATCTACTTTGACTCCATCACTGCAAATGACATGCCCCAGAAAGTGAACTTCTCGCATCCAGAATTCACACTTCGAGTACTTGGCATACAATTGCTCCCGTTTTAGAGTTTCAAGAACCCGTCTCAAATGAACCACGTGATCAGTTTCAGATTTCGAATAAACCAGAATGTCGTCAATAAATACTATCACAAATTTATCCAAGAACGGTCGACAAACCCGGTTCATCAAATCCATAAACACTGCAGGTGCATTAGTCAAACCGAACGGCATGACTAAAAACTCATAATGGCCATACCTGGTACGAAAAGCAATCTTAGCAACATCCCCGTCAGAAACTCGTACCTGGTGATAACCTGATCTCAAATCAATCTTCGAGAAATACGAAGCACCCTGCAACTGATCAAACAAATCATCAATCCTGGGCAGAGGGTATTTATTCTTCACTGTCCTCTTATTCAGTTCTCTGTAATCAATACACATTCGCAGAGTACCATCTTTCTTTTTCACAAATAAGACTGGTGCACCCCACGGTGAAGAAATCGGACGAATAAATCCCCGATCCAACAAATCCTGAATCTGCGTCATCATCTCCCTTATCTCAGAAGGAGCCAACCGATAAGGAGATCTAGCCACTAGATTAGAACCTGCTATCAACTCAATCTTGTACTCTACCTCTCGAATAGGAGGTAACCTAGGTAACTCATCCGGAAATACTTCAGGATATTCTGTTACAACTCTCACATCAGTAACCGCCCGTTTCTCTTTTCTAGCATCAATCGCATATGCCAGAAAACACTCGCATCCCTTACTCAAGGATTTCTTGGCTTTCAACATCGAAATGATAGGAAACACAGACTTGTTCCTTTCCCCTCGAGCCACCACACGCGACTCATCAGATAACGGAAATGAAATCAGCTTCCTATGACATTTAATACTCGCCCTGTGCTTACTCAGCCAATCCATCCCCAACACCACATCAAAACCCGCCAATGGCATCAACAGGAATGATACAGGAAAGCACTTACCATCTATGTCAATCTCAGCACACGTCACAAAAGTCGTAACAGGCACTATCTTACCATCTGCTACTTCTATATCAATCGGCAAAGAGATACTAGTAGTAGGCAAATTTAACTTACCACAAAATGCTACAGAAATAAAGGAGCGATTCGATCCAGAATCAAACAATACACGAGCAGGTAAGGAGTTTATAAAGAACGTACCGGTGATCACATCATCAGTGGCAGTAGCATCATCTACTGTCATCCGTAACGCCCTGCCCTCCGGAGTCGGAGGATTCTTCCTTTTCTGCCCACCCGCTGCAGACGAGCCCCCCACCGCCCCTGCCCCTGTCCCTGACCCAGTCCCTGCTGCTGGTGTTCTCCCTGTAGGGCAATCACCCGCCCTATGACCCTCTTGATGACAATTCCAGCATACATTCCGAGGGTACCGACAATCCTTAGATTCGTGCCCGTGCGTTCCACATCTCACACATCGCATAGTCTGAGTAGTACACTGCCCAGTGTGAGTAGCCCTGCACCTCGTGCACCACTGTGATTTATTCACCGAATCTCCTATAGGAGCTTTTCTATTCTGACTGCCCTGGGACTGGTTACCCTGCCATTTCTTTTTCTGCTAGCTACCCCCAGCCTGATCATACCTCGGCTTCTGCAAAGCCGCCTCATCCTTGCTCTGTTTATCCTTGGCCTGGATGTCCCCCTCAGCAGATTTTGCCAAGGTGAAGGCCTGGGACAGAGATCCAGCCAATCTCGTGGTGCTCCTATACTCTGGCAATAATGCCCCGATGAAGGGCTGAACCTGGGAAGATTCACCCACTGAGTTACAAACCTCAGTTTCGAGTTGAACTGTTCAATCAATTCATCAACCGTCATTTTCCTTGTCATCTTCAGTTCCATGAACCCTTGCCTTATTTTATTCAATTCAAAGGCGTTGCAGTATTGTTCACACAACTTATCCCGAAATTGGTTCCAAATGATTGAATCCATTTGGGCTCTCGACAAGTGGGTGGTAATGGAATCCCACCAAACCATTGCTTTGCCTTTGAGCATCCGGGTGGCAAAACAAACTCTCATCTCCTCCTCATGGTTACAAGCATCTAAAATCCTCCCTGTATCCCTCAGCCAGTTCAAAGTAACATTGGGATCCGTGCTGCCATGATATTCATCAGGTTTATAATCCAGAAATTGTTTATACGTACACGGCTGCCTATAACCCATTCCTGGTGGAAATCCCATAAAAGGATAAGAATAAGATCCAGATCCTTGTGGCATTGACCCTTGCGGAATAGATCCTTGAGGATAGGGTCCTTGCGGAAACAACGGATAATAGAAAGGTTGTGTCATTGGTTGAGTAAACGGTGGTATCGACATTGACATCGGAGGAACCTCTGCCAATGTAGTCATTGCTGGAAAAATAGGGGGTATCGCAACCTTAGTTAAAGCTACAGAAATAACTGGTGGTTGTGCTGCAGGAGCCTACCTCTGTTGCTCTAATCCTGATCTCAAATCTTGCAGCTAACCTTCCAGTTGAAATATGTACTCATCCCTGTCATCAACCGCTGTACCAGATTACCAGCGTTAGTTGGAATCTCAAGTGTTGCAGTAGGAACCTCAGTAGTAGTTGGGACAGTAGGGGTATTGGTTGAGTAATCACGTCCAGCCATTGTTATCTGTAACAATCACATCACCTCACGATTTATTAGATAAATCCGTTAGTACACAACATACTAACTACACCCTCTCCAATTCACCCCAATCCCACACCCAAGGAGTAATCGACCTACCATGAGCCAAGATTTGGGAATGTAACACTTCCACTATGCCTACATTGCCAAACCTAGGCTCTGATACCAAACTTGTAACACCGTATTTTTTAACCCAAAAATTTTCATTTTCATAATCATTGCGGAAGCGAATAAAAAAACCAAAGTGTTTACAACTGTACAAACACAACTGTTTAAATATCAGTATTACAAAACACGGCTCGCCACAAAATAAAATATTAGAGTCCTAGGTGATTACTCCCCAAGCTAACCACTCTCAGCCGAGCCGCTGACTTACCAAAACCTGTAAAAAGAGTGAGAGGTAGGGGATTAGCACAAAGCTAAGTGAATGGAGTATCACAAAACAGATATATCAGCCAGAACCACATGATATCAACAACCACAAATAAGCACCCTGGGAAGACCAGCGGTTCTGCAGGAACCTACAACCAATGCCGGCCAAAGCAAAGGTTTACCGATAGTACATTTGCTATTCTCACACAGTATCATCCTCTGGTAGCAACAAATGCATCCCAAGGTCCTGATGCTGCTTAGCCAATAGCAAATGAACCCAGCCTATAAGCCCAGTCGTAAACTGACTTCCCTTCCAACATGTATACATATCACAGAATACAACAATTAACATTCACAGTTAATTAACCAACAAATATACAATCTATCCAACCATAGTTGCAACCAAACCAATACAACTAATATCACCCGTGAGCAAACATCCACTCACCTCTGCTTCTCAGCTATTCCACTCAGTGATCTAATGTTACTGAGCCTTGTCTGTTCCTGAGAACACAACAAACTGAAATCAGTATTCAATTCATAAATATATATTTGTCATATATTTATATCCATTTAATCAAACATAAACATGTAAGATTCACATATGCATGCACATATAACACATAGCATTAAACAATGCAAAACAACAAACCAAAACTGTCGGATTTCATGAGAAATCCGACACTACCATCGGAATCCGCAACCCCTATCGGATTTCAAGGAATCTGATACTTCTTTCGGATTACACTTAGTACAATCGAATTTCATACTTAGGATTCCACATTCGGGTTCAAACCATAGGATTTCGACACTAGGATTTCACACATCCGGATTTCAAGAGTTTCGGATTCTAAGTTCCGGATTTCACAACTACCGGATTCAACACCCGGTTTTCCACTCGGTTTTCATCATCATCATCAAAATCCGCAACCTTCAACAGTTCCATGAACCCGACAGCTTCATAACTTGCATACCTCAACTTTCCAGTTTATACAATTCACATACAAGTTCATTAAACATGTTTAAACATGCATGCATTCATCAAAACACCATAAAAACATAAGAACACCAAGAACTCTAAATCCGACAACTTCATATGATGTTCATATCAAAACCAACTCAAAGTCGTAGCATGTTAATACTATTCCAAGCATATCAACAATAATCATGAAATAATCCTCGACCTTTGAAACTTTGAATCACAAATTCAAGAAATCACAGGATTCCGATTGCTTCTTGTTTCTCCTTCCTAGCTCTCGGTTTCACACTCACTTTACACACACAAGAATAACTTCAATGTGAAGTAATACCAACACACAACCACGTATACATACTTAAGTAGCATGAGGTGTCATGGTTTAAAACACTAAACACATGCACACACATATCATCACCGTATACTTACATACATATATATATATATATACAGATATATAATCCATATTAATTAAGTAATTAATCAATTAATCAAATTAACCATTAAATACCAATTAATTAACTTAATAATTCACGTGTAACATACCCCAATGCCTACGTTCTACTAGGCCACATTTCAGGATGTTACAAAATTTGTTGTTATCTTCAAAAGAAAGAAAAGTGTAGTGCGTGTTTTGTGTGAAAATCCTCTGCCAAGAATAAGAAGAGAAAGGAAGGAATCGGATTTAAAGATTGGTGTGTTCTAATTCAAAGTAAAGGTTAGTAAATGTTTTGTATTGATTCATGTTAAGGTTTACTGTGTTTTGTTGGGTTTTTATGGTTAAACCTCAAGAACACCATGATTGAACTTTGAAGGATTTTGATTAAATGGGTTTTGCATGTTTTAGTGATTTATATGATTGGAAGGTGTTTAAGAAACATGAATTCATGCTTATAAATGTTTAGACCTGTTTTTGGTAAGATTTAATGGGTTTTAAGAAACCTGGAATTTAAATCATGAATGTTTGAAGTTGGCGGAATTGAGTGAGGAAGAAGATGATGAAATCCGATTATTTGAAAAACCGATACTCAAAACCCGTAGTCTTAAATCCGATAACTTTGTAATCCGAGTATCTTGAATCCAGGACTGAAACCGACACTTAGAATTCGCAACCCAGAATCCGATAAACTCAGATTCCGACAATTTGTAATCCTATACCTGAAATCCGACATTGCTAAATCCGGTGTGGAATCCGGAAACATTGAAAATCCGAGAGCCAAGAATCCGATAGACATGAATTCCGACGGATTCTCAAGAATCTGACAACCCTGAATCCGGCGGATTCCTAGAAATCCGATGATTTGGAAATCAGACATTTGGGAATGAATTTGTAATTGTTTGTTGTTTATTCTATCTTTTGAAATTTAGCTTATGTTCATGAATGATTGAGTTATAAATATGTGGACAAATATATTTATATATTCGAGACTGATTTAGTTGTTGCTGTGTTTTCAGGCAATCCAAAGACTCAGTGATATTAGACATCTGAGTTCGCGTTGATTTTGAGGTGAGTGGACGTTAATCGCGGATGGTAAAGATTATGGTTAATGTTATTGATTTGATGCATGTGATTGTGATTGGAAGATTGATTGATTGAATTGTTGATTGTGATTCTTGATTGATGATATCTGTTGCATGACTATTTGGCCGATACGCGCTCTTTGGATGATATTGAGTTGCGTTTGAGAAGTCAGCTACACGTGGAATTGGGCCGGGCTCGTTCACTGGTTGGTTGTACTGTGATAGTCTTACTGGTGCATTCGTTGCATCAGAGGGGAATTTTCACTGTGCCAACTCAGTGGAGGGCTATCGGTAAACCTTTGGTTTGGCCGGCATTGGTTGTAGGTTCTGCGCCGAACCGCCGGTTTTCTTGAATATGTGATTACATGCTTTGATATTAACTGTTGATGTTTGTTTTTGTTCTTAGCCTCTACTCACTTAGCTTTGTGCTAATTCCTCTTAGTTGTTGTCTTTGCAGGTTTGAGTTTGTGGTGTTAGCAGAAGGAAAAGTTGACCTGACTCTGATAGATTTTGTAGAAGAAACGATCCTATTGTTTTTGTAACACCATGACTTTGTTTTGTTGGTTGAAAACAGATAGTTGTGTATTGTACATATTTGGAATGTTTGTAAAGTGAATTTATGTAATTAAGCTTCCGCAATACATTTTTAAAAAAATGGCTTAAGTTTTCTGGTGTTACAATATACTCACTTACGAGTATATGAGGTTGATGTGGTGTTCGATGAATCTCAACTAGTTGGTTTATGTGGACCAACATGGTAAAAATTATGTAAAGATCTTAAAATCACTCCAGGATATTATCTCGTGTTTGATCATATAATGGAAGGAATGATAAGCCTTACACACTATGACATATCCGGCAAATAAATTATCTCTACACATGAAAAGGTGAATAAGGCTAGAGAAGAAGATATCAAAACAATGAATGATGGAAGAACTGGTGGATGGATTTTAAAAAACCTTTAAAGTTAAGACAACGTACTAAGTTGCTTTTTACAATTGATGTGAATGCCTTACAAAACAATCATCAAGTGGTGTTTACGGTTACATCACCTTATCACTGCTAGCATACTTACAAGTAACTATGATTGTCTTTGGTGCTTTACTTTACAAAAGAAAATACAAATAAACAGTTTTAAGGTTGCACAATAATAACCATATATACCAAACATTGCCTACTTTAGAATATATTATGATAGTATAATTCTTTGCAAATTAAACAAATAAGATATTTGTATAATAGTGCATTATACTTTGAGAAACACTTTCTTCTTTTTTTCATATACCAATGAGTTTACTTAGAACAACATAACAAACTAAAAACAGAATTTCACAATAAAGCAAGACAATTTATACAATTTGTGTAGAATGTTAGTGTATGTACTCTCATTATTTAAAATGTGGTCGGTAACTTACTTTAAAAAACATTAATATTAACAAAGTTAACAAATACATTATTACCTGGCCCATGTTTACACGGGCGTGAGATCTAGTATAATATAAACTATGATGTACTACTATTCAATCAAGTGCTAATAAATAATGTTAATGAACAACCAAATAATTTAAAATTATTCATCATTAAAAAGAATTATAATCGATTCAAAATACGAAAATACCACATATCAAGTAATCAATGTAAACTTACCAAAATTATATAGTCAAATTAACAAATACCAAATGACTTACTATTGTTCTAACTGTAAATTTTTATATTTTATTTTAAGTTTTTGTTAATGTTTAAAGGTTTTTATACTTTTGTTTGGCGGGTTTTATTGTCTTAAGATGTCACTCCCTTATTTGAATCGGCAATCTTATTTTCAAAATTTAAATTTTAAGTATTAAATAAAATTTTGTAATGTTATAGTTTTACCCTTAAACAGGTTATACATGTCACTTTTGGGTTGTCGGGTTGACCATAACCTAATCCATTTATTTTCATGTTGATTTCGTGTCGACCCACTTTTGACCCATTTCGAGTTTGTGTCACTTTTTTCGTGTCGGGTTCGGGTTGGGTTTCGTTTCAACTCAAAAATTGTCAATCTTAAGAATTCTTTGTCTTGTATATAGACGACATACTACTAATCGGGAATGACATTCCGCCCTTGCAAGCTCTAAAATTCTATCTTAGGGTTGAGTAGTGTAACCCGAATTTTAAGTCAATTATTTATGCTGATTAAACTAATATCTATGTGTTAAAATATTTTTTAATTGTTGATTTATTTGTGGTAATTAATTAAATTATAGTTGTTTGGGAGATGTTACATGACTTTTTGCCTGAAGTAGTTATTTGGTAATAACTTGATGAGAATTTAATTTGGTAAGTATTTTAGTTGGTTGAACGTGCTAATGAGAATGCAAGAGGTACAAGTTTGTGTTGCATACTTTTAGTGGCATTTATGTGAATTATGAAAGTTCGGGGGTCATAGAGTATACTAGTACAGTGGGGTTTAGTAACTATTTAAACTAGTTGTATACCTGTGCGGTGCTTGGGTACGTAAATAAAGTATTTATGTTTATTACTTTTATACATACTCTTTTTAAAAATATAAAATTATATTTCACGTCTTCAAGTTTTTAGTGTAATATTAATGCATTTCTTGTGTTCACTATTGTTAATAAAAATAATAATTATGTAATAAATAGATGAAAAATCACCCTTATTAGTTATCACGTTAGAAATCATGAATGAGAAATATCAGGGTAGTGGATTTTCGTTATTCCAAAAATGTCCTTTTATGTATACGAATGCACGTCAATTATCAATTATACGGGTCGTGTACCCTTCAGATACACGGGTACCTCAGGCTACATGGCTTGTGTTTAACTTAGGGTACTACACAAGCCATGTTGACCTACATGGGCCAAGCTACACGACCTTCCAAAAACTACGCGGGCTGTGTACACCACCAACTCTACAGCCTGTGTTTTGCACAGCTGCTGTTCTTGGTTCAATTCATACTCTTTTTGATTTTTAAACACATAGGGGTGTTTAATACTAACTTGAACAACTAGAAACATGAATTAACATATAACAAGTAGAATTCAACCATATGAATCCTTTTTGACCCATTACATATAATTAATCAACTACACATACCTTAATGTTATAAGGATTTATATAGTTATGTTATAGGGCTCAAAATATGTTGTTCTTATCAAAATTTGAAAGGGAAATGGGCAGCTACTTGTGTATACAGATGTGTATGTGTGTTTGGGTTGGTTTAAAGAAATGGCATATATATATATATATATATATATATATAACTATCTCAATATGGCAGAAATGACCCATGTACTTATCAACTTTTATTTTAGCAGTTTTAGCACCTCTAGTTTTATAAACAACTCTAATCTCATAAAGGAAACTCATGATTTTTATAACACTTATTTATTTATTTATATTTAATTAAGGAATTTCGAACCTTGGGTGTTACAACAATGCCCTTAATTAATAAACAACTATGTCCAATCCATGAAGGTCAAGAAGTCTTTAAAGAACTGAAATATCATCCTCATGATCAAGTGAGTGAAAATTTACAAGAGACACTTATGACAAAAGGTAGAATAGGTAATATTTGTATGTTTGTAGTATTTGTCTTTTTAAAAGACATGAAAGATGAACTTGCTGAGTTCACTAGAAACAATGAATAAACTTTGGTTGTAAAGGCTCATTATAAAACTATCATTAGAACCAAATGGATGTTTAGAAACAAGATGGATGAAAAAGGATTGATAATCAGAAACAATGCAAGATTGGTAGCACAGAGGTATAATCAAGAAGAAAGAATTTATTATGAGAAACATTTGCTATTGTTTCAAGACTTGAAGCCATCAGACTGTTTTTAGCTTATACTTCTTTTAAAGGATTCAAGGTTTACCAAATTGATGTTATAAGTGTCTTTCTCAATGGGAACTTAAAAAAAAGGTGTATGTCAAGCAACCACCCGGCTTTGAAAATTCTAAGTGCCTTGATCATGTCTACGAACTTGATAAAGCACTTTATGAACTCAACCAAGCTCCAAGAGCATGGTATGAAACACTCTCTACTTTTTTCACAAAAAATGGTTTTAGTAGAGGTTGCATGTATAACACTTTGTTTATCAGAAATATCAAGGGTGATGTGATTCTTGTACAAATATATGTTGATGATATGATCCTTGGTTCTACAAATTTGGATTTATGTACAAAGTTTGCCCAACTCATGTCAAAACATTATGCTACGAGCATGATGGGTGAGTTAAACTACTTTTCAGAACTTCAAATTAAACAAAGTGAAAATGGAATTTTCATCATTCAAACAAAATACATCAATGAGTACTAAATTTCTTTTATTTTGAAAACTATTTGTCAATGAAAACAACTATGCCTACTTCTATCAAGCTAGGTAACTGAAACACCCGCAAACCGGGGCTAGTAGATTAGCAGGTTTACGGTATGTGTACATTTGTGTTTTAATTGCTTTAATTATTTATGTGATTAATTAAGTGATATTAGTTATTTAATTAATCTAGAATTATGAAATAAGATGTGTGTATGAATGTATGTCCATATGTATGTGTGTATGTATGTAAGTGGGTAGTACACGTGGGAGTGTCAAGAGAAGATGGTGTCACCTAATTTTTGCATGTAAACATATTTCTGTGTGTGTCACCTGTTTCCATTACCTCAAGTTCAAGAAAGTGTGTGTGTGTGTATTATCTGCCAAAGAAGAAACCTGAAGAAGAAATAGAAGAAAAAGAATCGGGATTTCAATTTGAGTTTATATAAAACAAGATAAAGGTTGGTATGTTTTAATTAACATGTTATTGTCCTTCTAGATGTGATATCTGATTTAAAAGAAATGATTTCTGTTTGGTTTGAGGATTGCATGTTAATATGAAGAACTATAGAATCGGTTTTTTAGAACTTGATCTTATGGTTTATGTGTTTAAAGAATGTTTTAATGTATGAAAACATGTTTATATGATGTTTCAAAGCATGAATATGTGTTAAGAAGTATTTTAATATGTTTCTGGTATAATTTGATAATAGTTATAAAATCTGGGTTTTTTGAGTTTTTGATAAAAACCATGATGTTCTCGGATTGTTGGAAAAGAAGGTAGGAAATCCGATTGTTTGTAGAAAACCGATACTATTGAAATCCGGAACCTTAAATCCGAAGGAAGCATAACCGATACAATCCTATATTGGAAATCCGATACTTGGAATATGATAATATCAAATCCAATTGCTATATAAGAAATCCTAAACTTGGAAAGTGATAAGTCAGAATCCGATACATGTAAAACCAGGACTTAGTGAAATCCGATACTCTTGATTTTTGAATACTTGAAATCCGATTAAGGAAAAATCCGATAGTTTTGGGATCCATCGGATTCCCAAAATCCGACAATGGTAAAATCCGACATGAAGTTGCGGAGTCTTGGAATCCGATAGTTTTGAAGAAATCCGATACTTTGTGTTGATTTATATTTGTTTATTGATTGTTGATGTTATGAATATATGTTAAATATATTTATAAGATTTGGACTAATTGGTTGCTATTGTGTTTTCAGGCAATCCAAAGGCTCAGTAACATTAGAATTCTGAGTGCTTCCCCTGAGATTGAAAGGTGAGTGGATGTTCAATGCAAAAGGTAAAGATTATGTTTAATATTACTGATGTGAGGTATGATTGTATGTGATGGTTTGATATTGGAACTATTGATTTTTGGATATCATTATTGAGGACTATTGCATGATTATTTGATCGATGCGCACTCTTAGTATGATTTTGAGTTACGTTTGAGAAGTCAGCTATACGAGGAATTGGGCTGGGCTCGTTTACTGGTTGGTTGAACAGTGGTAGCCTTACAGATGCATATGCTGCTTCAAAGTGGGATTTCACCATGCCAATTTAGTAGAGGGCTATCGGTAAACCTTTGCTTTGGCCAGCATTGGTTGAAGGTTCTGCGCCGAACCGCCGGTCTTCTTAGAGTTGTGATTACATGCTTAGTATTGACTTGATGTTTGTTTTCGAGTTTGGCTTCTACTCACTTAGCTTTGTGCTAATTCCCCATAGTTGTTGCTTTTTGCAGGTTTGTGCTTGTGAATGTTTGATTGAAGGAGATGTTGACCTAACTCTGATGTCAAGTTTTAAAATGAAACGAGTCAGTCATTTTGTAACACAGAGTTTATGTTTGATGGATTGTAAAGAACAAATATTTTGTTTAGTATATATTTGCATATGAAATGTATGTTTAATTTATTAAAGCATCCGCAGCGTAATTTTAAAAAAAATGGCTTAGATTTTATGGTGTTACAGTTTGGTATTAGAGCCTAGGTTTGGCGATGCAGGCACGGCTAGAATGTTGCATTCCCAAATCTTGGCTCGTGACAGGTCAAGCTTTCCTTCAGGGGGAATTAGAGTGAGTTAGACTTGTTTGTAGTAGTTAGTATTTTGAGTACTAACGGTTTATGCTAATAAGTTGTGAGATGATGTGATTATAACAGATATGGCAGGAAGAGAGACCCCTATCCTCCCTCTAGTGACCCAATCATCTGCAGAGGCACCTGTAATAGAAGATTTGGATACTACTAACCGAGCAGGAACAAGAAGATGACCAAAGCGAATACATATTCAAGTTGGAGAACGAACTATTGGATCTTAGAACTAAGATTCATAATTGGAACAAAGATTAACCCAACCTGAACAAACTCCAGTGCCAACTGCGATCTCTACTCAAGCAACAATACCACCAGTATCAATACCCCTACTACCAGTGACGCAGATGATACAACAACCGTTCTACTATCCATATCCACAACCAGGAGCTTACCCTTTTGCGTTCCCTGGGTATAAGCAACCATGCACATACAAACAATTCCTTGACTGTAAACCTTCGGAGTACAGTGGAAGTCCTGACCCTAACATAACCTTGAACTGGCTGAGGGAAATGGTAAAGGCATTAGATGCCTGTAACTGTGAAAACGAGTTGAAGGTGAAATACGCATCAAGAATGCTGAAGGGTTATGCTATGGTTTGGTGGGATTCTATCACTGGCCATTTTACTGAACAACAACAAGAGAGCATTAGTTGGAGTCAATTCCAAGAAAAACTTTGCGAACAGTATTGCGGTACATTTGAGGTTGCTAAGATCAAGAAAGAATTCATGGATCTGTAAATGACTGAGAACATGATAGTAGATGATTTGATCAGACAATTTAACCAGAAAATGAGGTTTGTAAAACACTTGGTACCTGACGAAGAGTCTAAGATTGCTCACTTTGTTGGAGCATTGCACCCCGATCTTTGTAGCGCCACTAGGTGAGCTACCACCTTATCGCAGGATTTTACCTTGGCTAAGACAGCAGAAGGGGATTTAATTGCCAAAAACAAGTTGAGTGGGGAGTAGATAGCCCAACAAAAATCGAGGATTGACCATTATAATACCCAACAGAGACAGGGTGGACAGGGCAGTGGATATAGACAGGGAGACTAGAATAGGAGGTCAAATGTAAGTGGGTCAACACAAAGGGCACTGTGGTGTGGTCGGTGCAAATCATATCACAATGGGCAGTGTACGCCCCAAACAAGGAGGTGTGTTAAGTGTGGCCAGTTTGGCCATGATCTGAAAGATTGCAGGTTCCCACGCAGTGTTTGTTGGAACTGCCATAAGGAAGGGCACAGAGTGGGAGAGTGCTCGGTGGGAAAGAAAACTGGGTCTGGTACAGGGGCGGGGACAGCTGGGGGATCATCTTGGCTGGTCAGAAGAGGAAGAATCCACCTACTACTGAGGGTAGGGATTATAAAATGACAGTGGAGGATGCCACCACTACTGACCATGTTATAACTGGTATGTTCTTGATTAACTCAATTCCTACAAGAGTATTATTTGATTCTGGAGCTAATCGCTCATTTGTGTCTATGGAGTTTTGTGGTAGATTAAATATACCTGTTATTAAACTTGCTAATACCTTAGAAATAGAAGTAGCAGATGGCATGATGGTTTCAGTCACGACTGCTGTGGCTGGAGCTAAAATTGATATAGATGGTGTGTGTTTTCCTGTTTATTTTCTTGTCATGCCTCTATCTGGTTTTGATGTGGTATTGGGTATGGATTGGTTGAGTCTAAATCAAGCAAGTATAAAATTCCACAAGAAGTTGATTTCGTTCCCATTAGCGTATGGTACAAGAGTGATAGCAAGGGGTGAGAAAGCCGGGTCTGCAATTTCAATAATTTCGTGTTTAAAGGCTAAGAAAGCATTAAGTAAAGGTTGTGAATCGTATATAGCGTATGTGATTGATGGAAAGAAGGAGAAGAAACCTATGACAGACATCCGAGTGGTAACGGAATACTCGGAGGTGTTTCCAGAGGAATTACCAGGGCTACCTCCAGTTTGAGAGGTAGAATTCAAGATAGATTTAATTCCTGGTTCCCGACCAGTGGCTAAAGCACCGCATAGACTGGCGCCTTCAAAAATTCGAGAAATGATGACACAGATTCAAGATTTGTTAGATAAAGGATTTATCCGCCCTCATCTCCGTGGGGTGCGCCAGCGTTGTTCGTAAAGAAGAAAGACGGTACATTGCATATGTGTATTGATTACCGGGAATTGAACAAGAGAACGATAAAGAATAAGTAGCCGTTGCCCAGAATTGATGATTTTTTTCGATCAACTGCATGGAGCTTCTTTCTTCTCAAAGATTGATTTAAGATCGGGTTATCATCAGGTACGGGTGTCAAAGGAGGATGTGTCAAAGACAACTTTTCGTACGCGATATGGTCACTATGAGTTCCTGGTTATACCATTCGGACTAACCAATGCACCAGCGATATTTATGGATCTCATGAACAAGGTCTGTCGACCATTTCTTGATATGTTTTTTATTGTCTTCATTGATGACATTTTGATTTATTCGAAGACTGAGTTAGAGCATGAACAACATTTGAGACAAATTTTAGAAACTCTGAAGAAAGAACAGTTGTATGCGAAGTTCTCGAAATGTGAGTTCTGGTTAAGGGAAGTACAATTTTTGGGGCATATAATTTGTAAAGAAGGGGTAAAGGTGGATCCTTCGAAGGTAGAGGCAGTAATGAGCTGGAATGCTCCAAGAACACCATCAGAGATAAAGAGTTTTTTGGGATTGGCAGGATATTACCGCAGATTTATCAAAGACTTCTCCAAAATTGCGGGTCCGTTAACCAAGTTAACTCGGAAGGATGTAAAATTTGTGTGGAGTAATGATCAAGATAAAGCTTTTCAGATGTTAAAAGAATTGTTGTGTCAGGATCCAATCCTTGCCTTGCCAAGTGGATCGGAAGATTTTACAGTGTATTGTGATGCATCATTGGCTGGTGTAGGGTGTGTATTAATGCAGAGGGATCGGGTGATTGCTTATGCTTCCAGACAGTTAAAACCACATGAGAAGAATTACCCGACTCATGACTTGGAGCTGGCAGCAGTTGTATTTGCTCTCAAACTGTGGAGACATTACTTGTACGGCACCAAGTGCGTAATTTGTGCACATCATAAGAGCATGCAGTATGTGTTTACTCAGAAAGAATTGAATATGAGACACCAACGCTGGGTAGAATTGATAAAAGATTACGACTGCGAGATTAGATATCACCTTGGAAAAGCGAATGTGGTGGCAGATGCCCTGAGCCGTAAGGGAAACGGAAGTCCTATTCAATTTATGCGTATTGAGATAGTATCTGACCTGGTAGATAGATTGAAGTCTGCTCAGATGGAAGCCCAAAAAGAAGAAAATCTAAAGCTTGAGTTAACGAAAAAGAGAAAAGATGAACTGAATGAAGATTCTCGTGGATTAAAAACGTTTAAAACTCGCGTATGGGTGCCTAAACTTGGAGAACTGAGACAATTAATTTTGACAGAAGCACACAATTCAAGACTGTCTATACACCCAGGAAGCACTAAAATGTATAACGATCTGAAAGAGCTTTACTGGTGGCCTACAAGAAGGCAGATGTGGCACATTTTGTGGAATCGTGTCATATTTGTGCGCAAGTGAAGGCAGAACATCAGAAGCCTTACGGGTCCTTAAAAAAGTTAGAGATTCCAGAGTGGAAGTGGGAACACATCACGATGGATTTTGTAACAAAACTACCACGAACTCAGAGGAATCATGATATGATATGGGTGATAGTGGATCGCCTGACAAAGAGTGCTCATTTTCTAGCCACCTGTGAGACGGCTTCATTGGGTAAATTGGCACAACTATACATAGACGAGATCGTTGCAAGGCATGGTATACCGTTGTAAATTGTGTCTGACAGAGATTCAAGGTTTGTATCCAATTTCTGGAGGAGTTTGAAAAGAGAATTAGGGACAAGGATTAATTTGAGTACAGCTTACCATCCTCAAACAGACGGTCAGACTGAAAGAACCATACAGACACTCGAGGATATGTTGCGAGCTTATGTATCAGAGTATGGAGGATCTTGGGATTCACACCTGCCTTTGATAGAATTTGCATAACACAACTCTAATCCCTCCAGTATAGGAATGCCTCCGTATGAAATGTTGTACGGTCGTCACTGCCGTACTCCGACTTGTTGGTTAGAGGTTGGTGAGAAACAGTTTGCAGGTCCCGAGATAGTACAGATGACTGCTGACAAGGTTGCTATAGCCAGAGATAAGTTGAAAGCAGCCAGAGATAGACAGAGAATGTATGCTGATCCGAAACAACGTCCATTAAAGTTTGATGTGGGGGAGTTAGTGTATCTGAAAGTTTCTTCATGGAAAGGTGTAATTCGTTTCGGCAAACGTGGGAAGTTGGCTCCCTGTTTCATTGGTCCTTTCCGTATTCGTCAAGTTGTGAATGATCAAACAGTTACACTAGAACTTCCCACAGAGCTAGCAGGAATTCACGATACATTCAGTGTGTGTTATTTGAGAAAATGTAAGATTGATGATGAAAGTCAGATTCTCCCGGTGCATGAATTGAAAGTTGATTCAAAGAAAAGATTGTTAGAAGAACCGGTTGAACTATTAGATCGAAAGGTAACCAAACTTCGAAAGAAACAGATACCAATGGTATTGGTCAAATGGAAACATAGTTTAGGTTCCGATCTAACCTGGGAGACTGAAGCAGAAATGAAAGAAAGATATCCCCAGTTATTTGAGCAAGAAAGGATTCCGAGGACGGAATCCTCTTAAGGAGGGGAGATTTGTAACACCTGCAAACCGGGGCTAGTAGATTAGCAGGTTTACGGTATGTGTACATTTGTGTTTCAATTGCTTTAATTATTTACGTGATTAATTAAGTGATATTAGTTATTTAATTAATCTAGATTTATGAAATAAGATGTGTGTATGAATGTATGTCCGTATGTATGTGTGTATGTATGTAAGTGGGTAGTACACGTGGGAGTGTCAAGAGAAGATGGTGTCACCTAATTTTTGCATGTAAACATATTTCTGTGTGTGTGTCACCTGTTTCCATTACCTCAAGTTCAAGAAAGTGTGTGTGTGAGTATTATCTGCCAAAGAAAAAACCTGAAGAAGAAATGGAAGAAAAAGAATCGGGATTTCAATTTGAGTTTATATAAAACAAGATAAAGGTTGGTATGTTTTAATTAACATGTTATTGTCCTTCTGGATGTGATATCTGATTTAAAAGAAATGATTTTTTGTTTGGTTTGAGGATTGCATGTTAATATGAAGAACTATAGAATCGGTTTTTTAGAACTTGATCTTATGGTTTATGCGTTTAAAGAATGTTTTAATGTATGAAAACATGTTTAGATGATGTTTCAAAGCATGAATATGTGTTAAGAAGTATTTTAACATGTTTCTGGTATGATTTGATAATAGTTATAAAATCTGGGATATTTGAGTTTTTGATAAAAACCATGATGTTCTCGCATTGTTGGAAAAGAAGGTAGGAAATCCGATTGTTTGTAGAAAACCGATACTACTGAAATCCGGAAACTTAAATCCGAAGGAAGCAAAACCGATACAATCCTATATTGGAAATCCGATACTTGGAATATGATAATAACAAATCCGATTGCTATATAAGAAATCCTAACCTTGGAAAGTGATAAGTCAGAATCCGATACATGTAAAACCAGGACTTAGTGAAATCCGATACTCTTGATTTTTGAATACTTGAAATCTGATTAAGGAAAAATCCGACAGTTTTGGGATCCATCGGATTCCCAAAATCCGACAATGGTAAAATCCGACATGAAGTTGCGGAGTCTTGGAATCCGATAGTTTTGAAGAAATCCGATACTTTGTGTTGATTTATATTTGTTTATTGATTGTTGATGTTATGAATATATGTTAAACATATTTATAAGATTTCGACTAATTGGTTGCTATTGTGTTTTCAGGCAATCCAAAGGCTCAGTAACATTAGAATTCTAAGTGCTTCCCCTGAGATTGAAAGGTGAGTGGATGTTGAATGCAAATGGGAAAGATTATGTTTAATATTACTGATGTGAGGCATGATTGTATGTGATGGTTTGATATTGGAACTGTTGATTTTTGGATATTATTATTGAGGACTATTGCATGATTATTTGATCGATGCGCACTCTTAGTATGATTTTGAGTTGCGTTTGAGAAGTCAGCTATACGTGGAATTGGGTTGGGCTCGTTTACTGGTTGGTTGAACAGTGGTAGCCTTACGGTTGCATATGTTGCTTCAGAGTGGGATTTCACCGTGCCAATTCAGTAGAGGGCTATCGGTAAACCTTTGCTTTGGCCGGATTGGTTGTAGGTTCTGCGCCGAACCGCCGGTCTTCTTAGAGTTGTGATTACATGTTTAGTATTGACTTGATGTTTGCTTTCGAGTTTGGCTTCTACTCACTTAGCTTTGTGCTAATTCCCCACAGTTGTTGCTTTTTGAAGGTTTGTGATTGTGAATGTTTGATTAAAGGAGAAGTTGACCTAATTATGATGTCAAGTTTTAAAATGAAACGAGTCAGTCATTTTGTAACACAGAGTTTATGTTTGATGGATTGTGAAGAACAGATATTTTGTTTAGTAAATATTTGCATTTGAAATGTATGTTTAATCTATTAAAGCTTCCGCGGCGTAATTTAAAAAAAATGGCTTAGATTTTATGGTGTTGCAG
The DNA here is from genome assembly GCA_038502395.1 of Dittrichia graveolens. Taxonomy (NCBI): domain Eukaryota; kingdom Viridiplantae; phylum Streptophyta; class Magnoliopsida; order Asterales; family Asteraceae; genus Dittrichia; species Dittrichia graveolens. The sequence goes on along the minus strand of JARJIL010000003.1, from coordinate 32,638,041 downwards.
TAACAACACTAATGGTAATTTAGTGAACATGACTATCTATAGAGGTATGATTAGGTCTCTATTATATCTTACTACAAGTTGACCTGATATTCTGATTTCAATATGTTTATATGCAAGATATCAAACAGATCACAAAGAATCTCATCTTATATCCGTCAAATGAGTTTTTAAGTATCTCAAAGAAACTCTAATCCTTGGTCTTTGGCACCCTAATGACTCTAATTTTTAGTTAGTCAGATACATAGATTCTGATTTTGCAGGTTGCATTTTGGATAGAAAAGGGACATCTGGGAGATGTCAAATATTAGGAGGAAGACTAGTAAGTTGCCAAGTTGGTCAAGTAAGAAACATAATTTTGTCTCAACATCCTCTGCTGAAGCTATAACATCCCAATTTTTTTTGAATTAACTAAAATTTGAGATTCATTTAAATACGGAAGTAATCAAAAGGGGTTTACTACAACCAATTGTCAAGACCTACCCAACACAGGGGACTTACGGTTCAAATAAATGTATCAGACTTATTGTTCATAAATCAAAGTTTAGGAGACTAAGTTACGGAAAGATGATGTCACGCTGGCGCCTTTTCCTTGTCTACCCGGGACGGCCCTGAAAGAATAACTCAACAATGGATTAAGCACACAATACAAATACACTACATCAGACATATATTCAAATAATCATATACGTCACATCAAATGCCACTCAGGCGGTGCCACTCAGGAGATTGCTACTTAAGTGATTGTGCCACTCAGGCTGTGCCACTCAGGCGATTGTTACTCAAGCGATTGTGCCACTCAGGCGATTAATCAACACAATATCATATAAGAACATGTATCACGATCTAAAGTATAAGTTAGTGAAACTGACCTGATCAGCAACACGGTAGTAGCAGTAATTCACAATGCAGGTTACTCAACTAATCCATTCAATGAACCCGACTGTTAAACCTACACCATATATTTTAAGTCAATACACAGTATCACTTTAAGAGCCACATGACATCTAGGTCGGACCCCCACCCAAATGTTCCTAAGTCAGACCCATCCTTGGGTCGCACCAAATCCTCTAGTCGGACCACACTAGGTCGCACATCCCTTAGGTCAGACCAAGTTCTAAGTCGCACAAGTCATCCAAGTTGGACCATACACTAGGTTGGACATCACCAAGTTCGGACACCTCCAAAGTTGGACCACACTCAAGCCCTCAAGTTGGACAGGCATCCTTTGAGCGTAAGTTAGACACAAGCTTAGGTTGTACCAAAGTCGGACCTACTGCAAGTCGGACGGTGTGCTATGTCGCACCCTTTCTAATACACACAAGGGTCCAAGTCGGACGTCATTGAAGTCGGACGTCTCCCTCATTGGGACAAGTATTTAAGTCGGATGGGTTCCCCTACACAAGTCATAAAATCCTCAACACATAAGTCGGACCAAGCACTACTTCTTGGTCGGACAACACCTACTTACACAGACAGACTTGGATTCTTGAAATCCATTCAAAACACAACTAAATCAAATGATTCTAGCTTCTCAAGATTTCTAACCATGTATAATCAAACCCCTCTTAATTAATTTGATTAATATCATTATTTAGTGGGTCAAAATCCCAATTTTGTTCTCGGCCAGTTCATACGTAAAACAGGGTTACCGGCTTTAAGAACCAATTACAACTTCATATTTTTAACTTGATTGATGTTACTAACAGCATCCTAGTTCATTTAAGATCATAAGCCTTACTAAAAACATCACCATTTCACATTGAAACTCAAAACCAAGCTCACGTGTGTTTTCTTGTTCTTGGTTGATAAAAGCTAAAACAGAGTGAAGAAAACCCATTTTGACAGCTCTCTAATATCCTCCTATAAGCTGAAAATCTTACATGATTACTTTTACAGAGGTTTAAAATCCATACCTTGTATTCTTCTTCAAGGGTTGCTTCTAAGACTCCAATCCCTTGCTTCCTTCTTCTTTTTCTTCACAATAAGACGACCACAGAGCGCCCTCTTCTTTTTCTCAGTGCAACAACTCAATGAATGGAACAGTAACAGGAACTTGGGGGCTGTGCCATAGGCTAGTGTATATATATATATATATATATTCCTTTGTTAGACCAAGCCCACCCCTTTAATTGTCTAAGCCCAACTAAATTAACAACTCATGAAATCCATTACTAATAACCATAATAGTGTTCACAATTTAGTTTACATCATTTTGAATAATGATAATTCTAATATTTACAATTTGATTTACATGACATACGAGTACATTCGGGGGGGGGGGGTAGGGTATTACAACTCTCCCCCACTTAAACTCGACTTCGTTCTCAAAGTCAGTGATCGAACAATCCCCGTTAGAACTTCCTCATCTCCGCCTCTGGTTTCCATGTCTAATCTGAACCTTTACAATGTTCCCACTAGACCTTCACCATCTCAACTTGTTTGTTCCGTAACGCCTTTGTCTCCCGGTCGATGATAGCAACGGGTCTTTCGACGTAGTTTAGGCTCTCGTCTATCACAATATCCTCTAACAGTATGAAGGTAGACTCGTTAGCTAGACACTTCCTCAAATGCGACATGTGGAATGTGTAATGGATTCTTGACAGTTCTTCGGGTAACTCTAGATGTTAAGCAACCTTTCCTACTCGCGTCATTACTTTAAATGGACCAATAAATCTAGGGTTTAGCTTGTTGCACTTCCTGAAGCGTATAATTCCATTCCAAGGTGAAACCTTTAGTAATACAAAGTCCCTAACTTGAAATTCTAAATCGGATCATCTCTTATCTACATAACTCTTTTGCCGACTCTGAGCTGCGTATAGCCTTTCTCGAATCTTCTTTATATTCTTTGTTGTCTTTTGTACTACCTCGGTACTACCTAGCACCCTGTGTCCAACCTCCCCATAACAAATTGGAGTCCTACACCGCCTCCCATAAAGCATCTCATATGGAGGCATTCTGATGCTTGCATGAAAACTGTTATTATAGGAAAATTCTGCAAGTGGAAGGTAAGTATTTGAGAGTCTGAATCATCCTCTCGCTTTAACCATCTGTCTGCGGATGATAGGCGGTGCTAAAATGTAGTTTTGTTCCCAAGTCATTGTGAAACTTTTCCTAAAATCTTGAAGTGAAACGCGTATCTCGGTCAGACACCACTAACACCAGTACACCATGTCTAGCTATAATTTACTTTATGTACACATCCGCTAATGCTGCCGATAAAAAAGTCTCGCGGATTAGTATGAAGTGCGTGTTGTTGGTTAACCGATCCACTATTACCCAAATAGTATCGATATTTCTCTGTGTTCACGGCAGCTTAGTGATAAAATCCAAAGTGATGTGCTCCCACTTCCATTCCAGAATTTCCAACGGCTGCAACTTCCCATGTGGTCTTTGGTGTTCGGCCTTGACCCTTAGAAGGTCAAGCATCCTTTTCAACATATTTGGCAACGTCTCGCTTCATCCCGGGCCACCAATAATCTAATTTCAAGTCTTGATACATTTTCATTGCCCCAGAATGGATGGAAATTTCGAGTAGTAAGCCTCGTGTAATAAAGTGGCCCTGATGTCAGTCGATGCTGGTACCTATATCCGCCCATACCGCATGAGTAGATCTCGACTATCCTCATCAAAAGTCTTCACTTGGCCCTTGATTCTTTCCTTATTGTTGTGGTCTAGTTTAATTGCCTTGGCTTGAGCTAACCTAATCAAATTAAAAAACGAAGTGGTATCCGTTATCCGTAAACATCTCACCTTAAGCAACTTACACCTTGACTTACGACTCGAGGTGTCAACCACAACATTAGCCTTACCCGAGTGGTATAAAATTTTGCAGTCGTAATCCCTCACTAGGTCTAGCCATCTCCGCTGTCGCATGTTCAAATTCTTTTGGTCTGTAAAGTACTTTTAACTCTTGTGGTCGGTGTAGATCGTACATTTAACCCCATAGAGATAATGCCTCCAAAATTTTAACGCGAAAACCACGGCCGCAAGCTCCAAATCGTGAGTCAGATAATTACTTTCGTGGGGTTTGAGTTGCCTCGACACGTAGGTGATCACCTTTCCTTGCTGCATAAGTACGCACCCTAAACCGCAGTGCGATGCATCACAATAAACTACTAAATCCTCCATTCCCTCTAGTAAAGTTAACACCGGAGCCTCACATCATTTCTATCATGGTTTCCCAAAAGCCATCTGTTGCGCACTTCCCCAAATAAACTTCTCGCTTTTCTTGGTTAATTTTGTTAATGGGGTGGCAATCTTCTAGAAATTTTGGATAAACCCTCTGTAATATCCATCCAGTCCTAGAAAACTCCTAATCTCGATAAGGCTTTTCAGCTGCTCCCACTTTAAGACCGCCTCAATCTTGGCGGAATCCATCTTTATTCCATCCTTGTTCACGAGATGGCCTAGAAACTGAACTTCTTTTAACCAGAACTCACACTTAGAAAACTTTGCATACAGTTTCTCCCGCTTCAGAGTTGCTAGTATGTCCCGAAGATATCGTTCGTGCTCATCTCGATCTTGGAATATATCAAAATGTCATCGATCAAGACAATCACTAACCTGTCTAACATAGGTTGGCACACTATGTTCATTAGATCCATGAAAGCGGCTGGTGCATTTGTAAGCCCGATGGGCATTACCACAAACTCGTAATGCCCATACCTCGTCCTGAACGCAGTCTTGCTGATATCTTCTTGCCGTACTCGTAGCTGGTGATATCCCGATTGAAGATCTGTAACGCCGCCTAAAATTGAGAAGCTTAATTTTGTTAACAATAAACTTCTTTCGAGTTTTAAAACTGCGTGGGTACAACTGTAAATGCAATATTTCTAAAACCTGCTTTTACAAAATATTACAGCTGTCACAACGGTAGTATATTTAATAACTAATTCAGTATTTGTAACTCATATCATAAGTTGTAACAAAAATTAAACCAAGGCGTTACCAATATCGTTCGACCATTACACAACTAAAATAAAAACAAAAACTACACAACAAATGTGTTCCTAAAACAAACATGCAATCCATAGCAGGTACCCGATCTCACCAGCCAAACTATTTACTTGAGCATGGAATGTACACGAGAGGGTTAGCTATAAATAGCTAGTGAGTAACAGTTAAACGGAAGCATCATAACAACAATATCATATACATATCATATCAACAAGAAAGTCTATCCTAGCACATTGCGAAGCACCAGTTAGTCAGCAGGCAGCGAACCCGGCTCAATGATCCTGACTGGGGAAACTGATACTTCCTCCGTGTAGGTGGAGAAGCGGGGTATCGGTCCACCATTGCGTTAACGGGGAAATCACCCCTATCGGGATCATTGGGAACTAGGAGCCCATCATCGAGTTGAGGGATGGAGGTTCTGCAGGAACCAAGACTCATGATCATCGAATCGCCACACATCATAGCTGACGGCACAAGACTCTAACTAGCTCCAAACAAGCTGGCCCCAAACATCCAACAAAGTACCGGTACAAACGCACATTGGCCTACTTAAGCCACAACACAACATTGTTGGCCTACAAAGGCCATATCATATCATAATTGGCCTACAAAAGCCATAGCATAGCAAATTGGCCTACAAAATCCATAACACATCATGGTTAGCCTACAAAAGCCATTAACATACCAACACTGGCCTACAAAAGCCTTTAACATGCATACATATCAAATTACTACTCAATTGGCCTATAAAAGCCTCTAATATGCATAATTATCAATTCTTTGGTTTCTAGCATTCAAGAAACTATATAACATTCTTGATATCATGCTTAGGTTCACTGGGACTCACCTGTTGAGCTATAACAGGTAAATATAGTGTTCTGGCTCTTCTTGGTCAACCTTAGCACCTATAACACACCATTCACATTTAGACATTTAAACACATAAAGAAACCATCAAGACACTTAAAACAATGTCCTAACAGTGTTCCTAACTTGTTTACTAACTTATAACCATAGCCCAAACATTTATACGCGAAAGAACAATACAAAGCAGCATTTTGTGCAGAAAAGCACTAGACGCGTCGCGTCCAAGCCTTGGACGCGTCGTGTTCTGCCTGTCAACTCCAAATCAACTTTAGTAAAATTTTAGTGTTTCATATGATCATTTGACACATGTGGAAGCTTTCTAACATCAAAAACTCCTATCTAATTAATTCATATGAAAATCACAATTAAATGGACCCATTTAAGCCAAAATTCAAAACTCATCTAGATCATTACTTTAATTCATGGAATTGATTACTATGTACTTAGAAATGATATAGGAACTTATTTCAAGCATAAATTTCAGCTCTTGATTGCTAAATCAAAGAACCCACTTGAAAAACTAGAAATTCAAGAATTGAAGAACACCTTCAAGAACAAGGATAAATATGAACTTACAAGGATGAAATGATGATGGATAACAACTTGTGGGACTATTATGAAGCTTAATTCACTACTGAAACAAGAGTTTTTGAGTTTTCTTTCAAAACCCAAAAATCAAGAATGAAGAACAAGATGAAGAAATAAGGTTACAAGGTGATGGAGATGATGAATTAGAGTTGATTCAATCTTCAATTTGCAGATGGAATTAAGCTTGAATGATCTCTTTATGATTCCTTAGAGTTTTTCTTCTTCACTTTGCAAGAGCAGAGAACTAATGAGTGTGTGTATGTGTAAACTTAAATGTGTATGTGTCTGTGTAAGGAGGATAGCTTAAAACCAACTTGTGAGTTATTATTATCCACAAGTGGGTATTTTGTTCCCCTTTTCAACTTACAAGTCGTCTCTCGTTTACCCGTTTCAACTAACGAGGATATTTTTGGAATCCTCGTTTGAAACTGTTTGATATTTTATAATCTTTATCTATTTTTATTAATAATTTAATAAACCATTTATTTATCATTTTCAAACATTATAACATTTTTCTAAAATATATATATATATATATTTTATTTAATTTATTTAAATAATCGACGTACCACGTTCGCACACGTTTAGGCCCTTTTTAAGGATGTTTCAAATCTACCCTTTTAAGAAGATTCCGTCTTCGGAATCTGTTCAGCAGTGAACAAGTGAGTGTAGCGTGCTTTCATTTCATCGTCGGCTTCCCATGTCAAGTTAGGACTCAAATTGTGCTTCCATATGACGAGAACTAACTTGATCATCTTTTCACGCAGCTTCTTGATTTTGGTGTTCAATATCTCAATAGGTTCTTCTACAAAGCGTTTAGCTGAATCAACTTTCAACTCTTGTAGAGGTAGGATTTGATCATCATCAACCTTGCACTTCCTCAGATAGCACACATTGAATGTGTTATGATGTGCTAAGATTAACTCGCGTACCAAGTTCATGTTGAAGACTATGCCAGAAATTAGATGTGAACCGTGCATACAACACATTTGGTGCCATACAAGTAATGACGCCATAGCTTTAAAGCAAATACGACGGATGCAAGCTCTAGATCATGGGTTGGGTAGTTCTTCTCGTGTGGCTTCAATTGACGTGAAGCATATGCAATCACCTTGTCTTATTGCATCAGAACACAACCTAGACATGCATATGAAGCATCAGAATAGACACTAAAGTCTTCCGACCCATTAGACAATGTTAGAATAGGTGCCTGACATAACAATTGCTTTAGAGTCTCAAATGCTTTCTCTTGTTCATCATTCCACATATAGGCATCATCCTTGCGGGTCAATTTAGTTAACGGACCAACAAGTTTAAAAAAATCATGTATGAATCATTTGTAGCAGCCAGAAAGACCTAAGAAACTCTTTATTTCTGAAGGATTCTGAGGAGTTTCCCAGTTCATAACAGCTTCAATTTTCATTGGATCAACCTTAACACCTTTGTTACAGATAACGTCACCTAAGAAATGCATCTCTTTAAGCCAAAACTCACATTTAGAAAGCTTTGCATAGAGTTGTTCTCACTTAAGAGTTTCCAAAATTAGGCAGAGATGTTGCTCCTATTCCGCTTCTATTTTCGAATAAATGAGGATATCATCGATGAACACGATCACAAATTTATCAAGAAAAGGGCGACATACGCGATTCATTAAATCCATGAAAATAGCCGGAGCATGGTTAAGCCGAATGGAATAACCAAGAATTCATAGTGCCCATATCGAGTTCTAAACGCCGTTTTAGAAATATCTTCTTCTCGAACATGGACCTGATGATAGCTAAAACGAAGATCAATCTTGGAAAAGCATGTGGCACCTTCCAATTGATCAAACAGATCATTTATCCGAGGAAATGGATATTTGTTCTTTACAGTTCGCTTATCAAGCTCCCTGTAATCGATACACATACGGAGAGTCCCATCCTTCTTCTTAACAAACAGAACAGGAGCTCCCCATGGTGAAGAACTTGGGCGTATAAAGCCCTTGTCAAACAATTCATGGATTTGTGTCATCATCTCCCGAATTTCAGATGGAGCGAGACGATAAGGAGATTTTTAAGCTATAGGTGTAGCACCAGGAATAAGATCAATCCGGTATTCTACATCCCTGACAGGAGGTAAACTCGGTAAGTCTTCCGGAAAGACACCAGGGTATTCAGAAACAACCCTGATATCATCAACATTCTTTTCTACCATCTCAGCATTTATCACATATGCTAAGTAGGAATCACAGCCCTCGGCAATGAATTCCTGGGCTTTAATGGCAGTTATCAATGGGACATCAGATTTATGCATTTCTCCTCGCGCCATAGCATAGAATCCGTTAGGTAAAGGAATCTTTATCAACTTATTAGAACAAAGAATCTTGGCATTTTGACTAGTTAGCCAATCCATGCCAATAACAATATCAAAGCCCGCAATAGGCATAAGAAGTAAAGAGATCATAAAACAATGCCCGTCAATGTCAAAATAAACTTGAGGTACGTGTGAAGTAATAAAGACTTGATTACCATTAGCAACTTCCAACTTTATAGGATTTCTAACCGAAGCAATAGGTAGTTGCCATTTATCACAGGATGAAGAAGATACAAACGAGTAGGTAGCACTAGAATCAAATAGGATGCATGTTGGTACAGAATTAACTAAGAAAGTATCAGTAATCACATCACCTATATCTTTAGCTTCCTCATCCGTCATCTAGAAAGCCCTCCCTTAAGCACGAGGAGTGCCTCCCTGATTTTGACCAGTGGCTGTTGACGAGCCCCCAGCACCCAAGCTTTGCCATAAAGGGCATCCTAAAATGCGGGGCCCAGGTTTATGGAAATTGAAGCAAACATTCTCCTTAATCCTACAATCATGTGTTTGATGCCCCTTATTCCCACACTTGCCACATTTAAGTGAATCCCGGCTTCCCGGTTTCTAGGATGTATCTACTCGCGAATTACTCCCAGATCCACCATCACCCCTCTTATAACTTGGCGGATGATCATACTTCCTCTTTCTTCCACCCCAGTGTTGTTGTTGTTGTGACTGAGGTTTTGGTCTCTGCCTGTAGTCATCCTCAGTCTGTCTAGCAATATCAAGGGCCGCATCTAAGGTTGCTGCTGACCTCACAGCAGATCAGATCGATACTCAACGGGCAAAGCATTGGTAAAGTAGGCAATCTTTGCCCTTTCATTGGGTAGGAGGTGAGGAACAAATCTCATCTTGTTAGAAAATTTGGTGACAAGATCCTCCAAGGGTTTATCACCCTTTTGTAATTCTATAAACTCATTCTCCACTTGTATCATATCATAAATAGAGTAGTACTTACCCCTGATTTTCTCCTTGAAACCATCCAAGTTCAGCGCTTTCAAAGTTGCTGGTGGTGTAACAGTGTAACATCCTCAAATCGGGCCTATTCGTGCGCTCCATTTGGTACGTGAATTAATTTAAAAGAATTAAATTAAGAGTTTATGTTTAGTATTTAAAGATAATAAGTTATTGTTAATTAAATGGGAATTTAAAAATAATAAAGAAAATAGATAATAATGATTAAATATTAAATGGTTTCAAACGAGGTTTCCAAAAATATCCCCGCTAGTTAAAACGGGTATTCGTGCGTCGAGTTGTATGTTGAAAAGGGGAACAAAATACCCGCTTGTGGATAATAATAATCCACAAGTCAGATAATGGTGGTGTACCCACGTATACACACAAATTCAGATTCAACACCTCACCTCCTTCCACTTTTCTATTGGCAACTTGAAGATTGAAGAACACAAGCAATCAAAACTAGAATTAAACTCAACAATCTGCTGTGAATCTTTGTTGTAATCTGTTCTACATCATCCTCTTCATTCTTGTAAGTTTTCCTTCCAAATTCTACCAAGTTCTAGTTTTAGGTCCAAATGGGTCAATGTTCAAATTAGCTTTAATCCTTGAAGTTAATTGTTCTAAGATGTTCCTAGACCAATTCCAGATGATTAGAAATCAGTTTGAGTAATTGTATTGATGTTTAATGAAGAATTGGTTGATTTTGTGAAAATGGGTCAAAAAGGTAGAAATTGATCCCAAATTTTATATATGTTGTTATGAGGTGCTAAAGATGTGTTTTTAGCATGTTAATGTAACATAGGTTCATATGTGAATGAAAGGTAACATGTGGAAATGACTTGGAATGAGTTTTGGTCAATTTGGAATGGAACACAGCAGGTTCTGTTCGAACCTGCTGTTGTGGGTCAAAGGGCACGGGCGTACCCTTCAAGATCTAACCGTGTTCTAGGGCGTACCCGGGTAGGCACGGGCGTACCTCGAAAAGGTACGGGCGTGCCTAACCCTAGAAGGCCCGGGGGAGTGCCTTTGGTCACGGGGTGTACCTCTGACCAGGGTACGGGGCGTGCCCCTTGAGTCACGGGTGTGCCTTGCCCTGTGACAGTCCTGTTTTACAGCGAATCTAATATATATAATCTGTAATTAGGTATTCTAACTATACCAGGAGTGCCAATACTGTAGTTTGCCTAATACTAGCCTAACAGGTGAGTATTGACTTTCATGAGTTCAATAAAGGAAGATTTAACTGATAAATGCACTACACGGTTATTGTATGCTAAATATGGTACACACAAGAATTATATGTATGAAAGTAAGTAAGGCCATGATTATCTGATATGTGAACATGTATTTAAATACATGTGCATATATATATATATTGATGAATACAAGTTATATGTAGAAGAATGCATGCAATTGTTCCTGAAAAAGGATTTTATAATGAGCTATATGTATGTCCGGACAGTTTCTTGATTAAGGTCAGCTTCGGCTGGGTCCTGGGCCTTCGGGCATAATGTTCTGGACTAACGGTACTCAAGTGCCGTTCCTTAGATTATCTAGGAGGTGATTACCTTAATTGGCTGTGCCTATGAGCATTTGGTTGCTAAACGAGCATGGTGGTTCACTCACGTGGTGACACCAGCGCGGTTGGCAGTGTTTGGTTCCCCCGGTGGTAGTGGTTTGAGCTGGATTTGCATCCCGGCAATATAATACACTCGCTGGACTTGTCAGCACTCCGCTAAGTGATAGGATATCATTGTTTGCTACCTCTTTATATGTATATGACTTACTTTATTGCTTTTCATGCCTGTTAAAATTTGATATGTATATGATGGGTGAGTTTGACGCGATCCAAAACTCTTTTAAAATTTGAAATTCTGATCAGGTCGCGTCGCGCCGCGACATCACTTTTTTATATTTTGACCAGAAAGTGAAATTGCAGCCCTCTGAGTCTAGTTTCTGTGGCCTTTTGAATCACCTCAATCCGAGTTCGTATGAGTGAGATATGATCAAAACAGTGGAGGTGTGTCGACGCGGACAACTTTTCTTATTTCTTCGGTTTCTTCCGTTTTTTTGCTCAAAACTTTTCATATTCTACCTTTTTAACCTGAAACTCAATAAATGAAGATAATTAAGTGTCTTTTACTTATTTACGAACAATAATAGGCTAAAATAAAACAGATATCTCTTAAAATATATATCTATATTTGGCGATATCAAGGTGCATTTTCTTGGTCACGTTATCTGCAGGAAAGGTGTGAAAGTAGACCCTGCTAAAGTAGAGGGGGTGATGAATTGGGAGGTTCCCAAAACTCCTACAGAGATCAAGAATTTCCTTGGTCTTGCTGGCTATTATCGGCGATTTATTCATGATTTTTCTAAAGTCACTGGTCCTCTTACTAAATTGACACGGAAGGATGTTGCTTGTGTGGTTTGATGCACAGGAGCAATCCTTTCAAACTTTAAAGCGGCTACTCTGTGAAGCTCCAATTCTTACTCTGCCAAACGGGTCGGAGGATTTCATAGTATATTGTGATGCTTCTTATTCTGGCTTGGGATGTGTTCTAATGCAACACGATAAGGTGATTGCCTATGCTTCAAGGCAATTAAAACCGCATGAAATGAACTACCCAACACACGATCTTGAAGTCGCAGCAGTTGTATTTGCATTGAAGCTGTGGAGGCATTACTTATATGGCACAAAATATGTTATATGTACGGATCATAAAAGCTTACAGTATGTCTTTTCTTAGAAAGAACTCAATATGAGGCAACGACACTGGATTGAGTTGATTAAAGACTATGATTGTGAGATCCGTTATCATCCGGGCAAAGCTAATGTAGTAGCTTACTGTGGTTCCTGATATTATTTCCAAATTGAGGGAAGCACAACAATTAGCCTTACAAGAGGAGAATCTGAAGGCAGAAACTATGAGAAAGCTGCAAGATCAGCTTGTTGATGACAGCCAGGGTTTGAAGACTTTTCAATCCCGAATCTGGGTACCATTCATTGGAGGAAACAGTGATCTGATATTACAGGAAGCACATAATTCCAGGTTATCTATTCACCCAGGTATTACCAAGATGTATTATGATCTCAAGAAGCTATATTGGTGGCCTACTCTTAAAAGAGACATTGCTTCATTCGTGGAGAAGTGTCAAATATGTGCACAGGTCAAAACCGAGCATCAAAGGCCTTATGGCAATCTGCAACAGCTCGATATTCCAGAGTGGAAATGGGATCATATTACTATGGATTTTGTTAAAAAGCTACCCAACACACTCAGAGGGCACAACATGATTTGGGTCATAGTTGACCGATTGACCAAGAGTGCTCATTTTCTTGCTACAAACGAATCTACATCATTGACACGCCTAGCTCAACTCTATATCAACGAGATTGTCACACGTCACGGTTTACCTTGTTCTATTGTTTCTGACCGTGACTCTCGTTTCATGTCTAATTTCTGGCAAAGCTTACAATGTGAGCTTGGTACACGGGTTCATCTGAGTACTGCTTATCATCCACAAACGGATGGTCAGTCTGAAAGAACAATTCAGACTCTGGAAGATATGTTACGAGCATGCGTGCTCGAATATGGTGGTTCTTGGGATTCTCATCTCCCATTGATAGAGTTTGCTTATAATAACTCTTATCATTCTAGTATCGGGATGCCACAATATGAGATGTTATACGGGAGGCGTTGTCGCACTCCCACTTGTTGGATTGAACCGGGTGAGAAGCAGTATGCCAGACCCGAAATTGTGCAGATTACTTCAGATAAGGTTAAAATAGCTCTGGAGAAATTAAAAGCAGCTCGTGATCGTCAAAAGTTTTATGCAGACCCAAAGCGCTGACCCGTTGAATTCTGTGAAGGCGATAGGGTATTCTTGAAGGTATCTCCTTGGAAGGGGGTAATTCGGTTTGGATGTAAGGGCAAGCTGAGTCCACGTTATATTGGTCCATTCAGGATTATCGGAAAGGTCAACGAGCAAACTATATCTCTTGAATTACCTCCTGAGCTATCTGGTATTCACAACACTTTCAATGTATGCTATCTAAGAAAGTGTAAAGTCGATGAAGATCAAGTTCTACCTCTGCAAGGGCTGAAGGTTGATTCAGCTAAACGTCTTGTAGAGGAACCAGTTGAAATTCTTAACGCAAAGACAAAGAAGCTGCGTAAGAAGCTGATCAGACTAGTTCTTGTCAAGTGGAAGCACAGCCTAGGTCCCAACATGACATGGGAAACTGAGGATGACATGAAGGCACGCTACCCTCATTTATTTCCAGCTGAGCAGATTCCGAGGACGCAATCTTCTTAAGGGGGGTAGAGTTGTAACATCCTCAAATCGGGTCTATTCGTACGCTCCATTTGGTACATGAATTAATTTAAAAGAATTAAATTAAGAGTTTATGTATAGTATTTAAAGATAATAACTTATTGGTTAATTAAATGAGAATTTAAAAATAATAAAGAAAATAGATAATAATGATTAAATATTAAATGGTTTCAAATGAGGTTTTCAAAAATATCCCCGTTAGTTAAAACGGGTATTCCTGCGTCGAGTTGTATGTTGAAAAGGGGAACAAAATACCCGCTTGTGGATAATAATAATCCACAAGTCAGATAATGGTGGTGTACCCACATATACACACACATTCACATTCAACACCTCACCTCCTTACACTTTTCTCTTGGAAACTTGAAGATTGAAGAACACAAGCAATCAAAACTGGAATTAAACTCAATAATCTTTTGTGAATCTTTGTTGTAATCTGTTCTACATCATCCTCTTGATTCTTGTAAGTTTTCCTTCCAAATTCTACCAAGTTCTAGTTTTAGGTCCAAATGGGTCAATGTTCAAATTAGCTTCAATCCTTGAAGTTAATTGTTCTAAGATGTTCTTAGACCAATTCCAGATGATTAGAAATCAGTTTGTGTAATTGTATTGATGTTTACTGATGAATTGGTTGATTTTGTGAAAATGTGTCAAAAAGGTAGAAATTGATCCCAAATCTGATATATGTTGTTATGAGGTGCTAAAGATGTGTTTTTAGCATGTTAATGTAACATAGGTTCATATGTGAATGAAAGGTAACATCTGGAAATGACTTGGAATGAGTTTTGGTCAATTTGGAATGGAACACAGCAGGTTCTGTTCGAACCTGCTGCTATGTGTCAAAGGGCACGGGCGTACCCTTCAAGATCCAACCGTGCCCTAGGGCGTACGTGGGTAGGCACGGGCGTACCTCAAAAAGGTACTGGCATGCCTAACCCTAGAAGGCCCGGGGGAGTGCCTTTGGTCACGGGGCGTACCTGTGACCAGGGTACGGGGCGTGCCCCTTGAGTCACGGGCGTGCCTTGCCCTGTGACGGTCCTGTTTTACAGCCAATCTGATTTGTATAATCTGTAATTAGGTATTCCAACTGTACAAGGAGTGCCAATACTGTAGTTTTCCTAATACTATCCTAACAGGTGAGTATTGACTTTCATGAGTTCAATAAAGGAAGATTTAACTGTTAAATGCACTACACGGTTATTGTATGCTAAATATTGTACACACAAGAATTATATGTATGAAAGTAAGTAAAGCCATGATTATCTGATATGTGAACATGTATTTAAATACATGTGCATATATATATTGATGAATACAAGCTATCTGTAGAAGCATGCATGCAATTGTTCCTAAAAAGGATTTTCTGATGAGCTATATGTATGTCCGGACAGTTTCTTGATTAAGGTCAGCTTCGGCTGGGTCCTGGCCCTTCGGGCATAATGTTCTGGACTAACGGTACTCGAGTGTTGTTCCTTAGATTATCTGGGAGGTGATTGCCTTAATTTGCTGAGCCTATGTGCCTTTGGTTCCTAAACGAGCATGGTGGTTCACTCACGTGGTGACACCTGCGCAGTTGGCGGTGTTTGATTCCCCCGATGATAGTGGTTTGAGCTGGATTTGCAACCCGGCAATATAATACACTCGCTGGACATGTCAGCACTCCGCTAAGTGATAGGATAGCATTGTTTTCTAACTCTTGATATGTATATTACTTGCTTTATTGCTTTTCATGCCTGTTAGTACTCATCACACCCTAATACCACCCAGGGAACACATAGTAATGGTCAAGCCTAGGTTTGAGACTGAGTACTATTTAAAGTACCCAATTCCCTCAAACCAAGGCACTGATACCAACTTGTAACACCGCCTAAAATTGAGAAGCTTATTTTTTTAACAATAAACTTCTTTCGAGTTTTAAAACTGCGTGGGTACAGCAGTAAATGCAATATTTCTAAAGCCTGCTTTTACAAAATATTATAGTTGTCACAGCGGAAGTATATTTAATAACTAATTCAGTATTTGCAACTCATATCATAAGGTGCAACAAAAGTTAAACCAAGGCGTTACCAATATCGTTCGACCATTACCCAACTAAAATAAAAACATAATCTACACAACAAATGTGTTCCCAAAACAAACATGCAATCCATAGCAGGTACCCGATCTCACCAGCCAAACTTGCGCATGGAATGTACACGAGAGGGTTAGCTATAAATAGCTAGTGAGTAACAGTTAAACGGAAGCATCATAACAACAATTTCATATACATATCATATCAACAAGCATGTCTATCCTAGCACATTGCGAAACACCGGTTAGTCCGCAGGCATCACGTCTGGCGAGGTCGCGAACCCGGCTCAATGATCCTGACTGGGGAAACCAATACCTCCTCCACCCCGGTGGAGAAGCAGGATAGCAGTCCACCATTGTGTTAATGGGGAATTCACCCCTATCGGATCAGTGGAAGCTTTCTAACATCAAAACCTCCTATCTAATTAATTCATATGAAAATCACAATTAAATGGACAAAAAAGTGTGCTTTTAGCCTAAAACTTGAAATAGACCAATTCTAACACTTTCAACAAACCATATACATCAAATATGATGTATTGAAGGTGTTGCAACTAACCAAAACCTTTAAAGTCATTGTTTGGTATCATTTTCCATTTTCTTGCCTATTATGGCCTAATTTTCACTATTTTAGCCAATTCAAGCAAAACTACCATTTCAATTCAAAACAAATGTTCTAATCAATTCATACAAGTCATATGAACCTATTAGAACCTTTAAAATCAGTTCTTGATGTGTAAAAAAACAGATTGACCTCATTTTGGCCATTTTGAGCCATTTAGGCCAATTCTTGAATTTGTGCAAAAACACCACTTCTAATGAAACTTATGAGTTCTAATCAATCCTAAGAAGTTATTAGAACAAGTAGAACACTAAATTTCAGTTCTTGATGGTCAAAATCAGTTTGACCCGTATTTGACCAATTTTGACCCATTTGAGCCAAAATTCAAAACTCATCAAGATCACTACTTTAATTCATGGATTTGATTCCTACATACTTAGAAATGATATAGGAACTTAATTCAATCATAAATTTCAGTTATTTATTGCTAAATCAAAGAATCCACTTGAAAACCTAGAATATCAAGAATTGAAGAACACCATCAAGAACAAGGATAAATATGAACTTACAAGGATGAAATAATGACGGAGAACAACTTGTGGGACTATTATGAAGCTCAATTCACTGCTAGAACAAGAGTTTTTGAGTTTTCTTTCAAAACCTAAAAATCAAGAATGAAGAACACATGAAGAATTAAGCTTACAAGGTGATGGAAATGATGAAGATGATGAATTAGAGTTGATTCAATCGTCAATTTGCAAATGGAATTAAGCTTGAATGATCTCTTGATGATTCCTTAGATTTTTTCTTCTTCACTTTGCAAAAGCAGAGAACTAATGAGTGTGTGTGTATGCGTAAACGTATATGTGTATGTGTAAGGAGGTTCGCTTAAAACCGACTTGTGGGTTATTATTATCCACAAGTGGGTATTTTGTTCCGCTTTTCAACTTACAAGTCGTCTCTCGTTTACCCGTTTAAACTAATGAGGATATTTTCGGAATCCTCGTTTGAAACCGTTCGATATTTTATAATCTTTATATATTTTTATTAATAATTTAATAACCCATTTATTTATCATTTTCATACTTTATAACATTTTTCTAAAATATATATTTTATTTAAAGAATCGACGTACCACGTTCGCACACGTTTAGGCCCTTCTTAAGGATGTTACAAGATCTATCTTAGAAAACCATGATACCCCTTGTAGTTGATCGAACAAATCATCTATCCTGGGTACCGGGTAACGATTCTTGACCGTAAACTTTTTCAACTATCTGTAGTCTATGCACATCCGGAAGGATCCATCATTCTTTTTACGAAAAGTATCGGTGCTCACCATGGTGAGCTACTTGGTCGTATAAAACCCTTGTCTGATACTTCCTGCAGCTGACTCATTAACTCATTCATTTCTGGCTATGCAAGTAGATAAGGTGTCTTAGCTATCAATGCCGCGCCGAGCACTAGGTCAATTTTGAATTTCATCTGGTGCTCCGGCGGTACCCCAGCAAATCAAGGAGATAAGGTGTCTTAGCTATTGATGCCACGCCGAGCACTGGGACAATTCTAAATTCCACCTGGAGCTTTGGCGGTACCCCATGCAAATCCGTCGGAAACACTTTGGCAAACTCCCTAACTACTGGCACGTCACTCCTATATACTGCTCTCTTTTGTTGAGGGCCACCAATCACATATGCTAGATACGCTCAACACCCGTGCTGGAGATATTTCCTTGCCTTCATAACTATGTAGAAGGTGGTGTCTCTTTTCTAGCATTCCCCAACGATTACGAGTTCTCCCCCACTTGGAGTTCTAACTCTGACCTCTCGTCATTTACAATCAATCGTGGCTTGTTGTTGACTCAACCAATCCATACCGACCACCACATGGAATTCCTACATTGCGATAAGTATTAAATCAATCTTAAATTCATCTCTCTCTATATGTATGGTGTTACTCCTATATACTGTCGTTACCGTCAAGGATTTGTCGTCCGTGATTTCTACTTCTAGAGGTACTTATAGCTTAACAGGTACGATTTTAAGATTTTCACAGAAAGTAAATGACATAAAATACTTGCTAGCTCCCAAATTGTAACATCCTCAGATCGTGCCTAGTAGTTTAGGTGGCTGTGGTATGTTAACTTGTGATTAGTACTTGATTAATTACTTGTTAATATTAAGCTACATGGTTTTAATTAAATTGATTAATTAAATATATGAGTTATGTGTTAATATAAATATATATATATATATGTACATGTACGGATATATATATATATATATGTGTGTGTGTGTGTGTTAGTGTGGATGTTGGTATGTTATTATATTATATAATATCATTTGACACATCATGCTACACAAATTGAGACATACATACGTGGGACTTAGTAGAGGATTTTAGCTGAATTGCAACATAACTTGAAAACCGACTCTTGGTGTGTGTATGTGTTCTTGAGAGAAAAGTCAATCAAACTTGATAGTTGAAGGTTTTGATTTGTTGTGTGTTAATTCAATGAAAAGGTATGGTTGTAATCCTGGCATGATTCTGATTATCTTAACATGTTTTGCTTGTGAAGATATGCTAAGAACATGAATACACCATGGTAGAAGTTTAGAAGTAAACTTGGTTGGTGGGTTTTGTATGATTTGCCATGTTAAAAAGGATTTGATGTGTTCTTGTTGTTCTATACATGTTATAAGGTGCTTATACATGTTTTAGAAGTGTTCATAATGGATATGGAGTGTTTGAATCGGATTTGGAAGGTTAGAGTCGGCTGGCAAAATGAAGAAGATGATGCAGGTATACGAGAAACGCGACGCGTTCCTCTCTTGGACACGACGCGTTCTTCAAAGCAATCGCATTCTTGGAGAAATCCGATGGTGCAATCTGAGATCCAAAATCCGAAACTAGCAATCCTATAAGGCAAATCTGACAGTTGAAATCCGAGACTTGAATTCCGGGATTGGAAATCCGATTGTGGGATTTGGATTTGTGAAATCCGATACTTTTAGGGGCGACGCGACGCATCGGGGCCTTGGACGCGACGCGTCCGGGGTTTTTGTGGAATTATTTGTTTGTTTGCATTGGTTAATGCTATGTGATATATGTTTATACATATGTGAATCATACATGCTTATGATTGATTAAAAGGATATAAATTTATGTGTTTGACATATATTTATGAATCGTTACTGATTTCATTTTGTTGTGTTCTCAGGAACAAACAAGGCTCAGTAATATAAGATCACTGAGTGGAGTAACTGAAAGCTAGAGGTGAGTGGGTGTTAATCGCAGATGGTAAAGATTTCGGTTAATGTTATTGATGTGATGCATGACTATGATTGAGATTGGATTAGATTGATTGAACTGTTGATTGTAATTATTGTTGATTGTTAATTAATTGTGCGTCAGTGATATGTATACATGAGGATTGGGAAGTCAGCTTCAGCTGGGCATATGGGCTGGGTCTGTTTGCTATCGGCTAACCAGTGTTGGGATCTTTTGATGCATTTGTTGCAACTTAAGGTAATACTGTGTGAGAATAGCAAATGAACTATCGGTAAACCTTTGCTTTGGCCAGCATTGGTTGTAGGTTCCTGCAGAACCGCCGGTCTTCCCGGGGCACGATTATCTATTATGTGTTGTTGATATTGATGCGGTTATTTGCTGATATATCTGTTGTGGTTTACTCCATTCACTTAGCTTTGTGCTAATCCCCCACCTCTCACTCTTTTTACAGGTTTTGGTAAGTCAGCGGCTCGGCTGAGAGTGGTTAGCTTGGGGAGTAATCACCTAGGACTCTGATAATTTATTTTGTGGCGAGTCGTGTTTTGTAACACTGATATTTAAACAGTTGTGTTTGTACAGTTGTAAACACTTTGGTTATTTATCGCTTCCGCAATGATTATGAAAATGAAAATTTTTGGGTTAAAAATACGGTGTTACAAGTTTGGTATCAGAGCCTTGATTTAGCAGTGTAGGCACAGTGGAAGTGTTACATTCCCGAATCTTGGCTCGTGGTAGGTTGATTACTCCTTGGGTGTGGGATTAGGGGTGAATTGGAGTGTGGTTAGTATGTTGTGTACTAACGGATTTATCTAATAAATCGTGAGGTGATGTGATTGTTACAGATAACAATGGCTGATCGTGATCACTTGACTGCTGCCCCTATTGTCCCGTCTTCTGCTGAAGTCCCTACTACAGTGGAAACATTGTTAAATGCGGTACATTTGGTACCGCTGCAGATGAAAGAGATGAGTATATCTTCTAGTTGGAGGGCCAACTACAAGATTTGCGAAAGGAACTAGAGTAACAAAGACAAGTTCCTATAATTCACCCCCCCGGTTACTACTGTGACATCAACTACGGTTGCGATACCTCCTATCTTTCCGGCAGTGACTACATTGGCAGAGGTTCCTCCGATGTCAATGCCGATACCACCGTTTACTCAACCGATGACTCAACCTTTTTACTACCCGTTATTTCCTCAGGGGCCCTATCCGCAAGGATCTGTTCCACAGGGGTCGATACCTCAAGGATCTTACTCTTACCCGTTTATGGGATATCCACCGAATATGGGATTCAGACAGCCATATACATACAAGAAGTTTCTAGATTGTAAACCAGATGAATACCATGGCAGGACGGATCCTAACGTCACTTTAAATTGGTTGAGAGACACAGGGAGGATTTTGGATGCGTGTAACTGTGAAGAGGAAATGAGAGTATGCTTTGCCACCCGGATGCTCAAAGGCAAGGCGATGGTTTGGTGGGATTCCATTACCACCCATTTATCGAGAGCTCAAATGGATTCAATAACATGGAATGAATTCCGGGATAAACTGTGCGAGCAGTATTGCAATGCCTTTGAACTGAATAAGATAAGGCAGGAACTTATGGAATTGAAGATGACCAGGAGGATGTCTGTCGATGAATTGATTGAACAATTTAACTCGAAGCTGAGGTTTGTAACTCAGTGGGTACCGGATGAATCTTCACAGGTTCAGCATTTTATCGGAGCTTTGTTACCGGAGTACAGGAGTACTACTAGACTGGCTGGATCACTGTCTCAGGCCTTCACCTTGGCAAAATCTGCTGAGGGAGACATTCAAGCCAGGGATAGACAGAATAAAGATGAGGCGGCTGTGCAGAGGCTGAAGTATGACCAGGCAGGTGGTCAACAAAAGAAGAAATGGCAGGGCAATTCTTCGCAGGGTAATCATAGTCGGAAGCTGACTACAGGGGGTACAAATACGAAGTCTCAATGGTGTACCCGATGCAAGTGCAGTCACACTGGGCAGTGTACTGCCCAGACCATGCGTTGTTTACGCTGTGGTACACATGGGCATGAAACGAAAGATTGCAGGTTTCCCCGCAATGTTTGTTGGAATTTCATGAAAGAAGGGCATAGGGCCAGTGATTGCCCTACTGGGAGAGGAGCCGGGACAGGGACGGGGGCAGGGGATGTTGGGGGATCATCGTCAGGGGCACAGAAAAGGAAGAATCCTCCGACACCGGAGGGTAGGGCGTTCCGGATGACAGTAGACGATGCTACTGCTACTGATGATGTTATCACCAGTATGTTTCTTATAAACTCCCTACCTGCGCGTGTGTTATTTGATTCTGGAGCGAATCGCTCCTTTATTTCTGTGGCTTTTTGTGAAAAGTTGAAATTACCTGTTACTGTTATTTCTGTACCGATTGAGATAGAAGTAGCAGATGGTAAAATAGTTCCTGTTACAAGTTCTGTGACTGGGGCTGAGATAGATATCGATGGTAAGTGCTTTCCAATGTCATTTTTATTGATTCCAATAGCGGGGTTTGACGTGGTTCTGGGGATGGATTGGCTGAGTAAGCACAGGGCGAGCATTAAATGTCATAGGAAATTGATTTCTTTTATGTTGTCTGATGGGTCGCACGTGGTTGCTTGAGGGGAAAGGAACAGGTCTACATTTCCTATTATTTCTATGTTGAAGGCTAAGAAATCCTTGAGTAAGGGATGCGAGTGTTTTCTGGCATATGCTATTGATGCTAGAAAGGAAAAGCGGGCAGTTACTGATGTGCGAGTCGTATAAGATTTTCCTGAAGTGTTTCTGGATGAGTTACCTGGGCTACCTCCCGTTCGAGAGGTAGAGTACAAGATTAATCTAATACCAGGTTCGAATCCAGTGGCTAGATCTCCTTATAGGTTGGCTCCTTCTGAGATTAGGGAGATGATGACACAGATTCAGGATCTTTTGGATCGGGGTTTTATTCGTCCGAGTTCTTCACCGTGGGGTTCACCGGTTTTCTTTGTGAAAAAGAAAAATGGCACGCTACGGATGTGTATTGATTACAGGGAACTGAATAAGAGGATGGTAAAGAATAAATACCCTCTGCCCAGGATAGATGATTTATTTGACTTTTTGCAGGGTGCTTCGTATTTTTCTAAGATCGATTTGAGATCAGGTTATCACCAGGTACGAGTTTCAGTCAAAGATATTGCCAAGACTGCTTTCCATACCCGGTATGGTCATTATGAATTCTTAGTCATGCCGTTCGGTTTGACTAATGCACCTACAGTGTTTATGGATTTGATGAACCGGGTTTGTCGACCGTTTCTGGATAAACCTGTGATAGTATTTATCGACGACATTTTGGTTTATTCTAAATCCGAAGCTGATCATGAGATTCATTTGAGACAAGTTCTTGAAACCTTGAAACGAGAGAAATTGTATGCCAAGTACTCAAAGTGTGAATTCTGGATGCGAGAAGTTCACTTTCTAGGGCATGTAATTTGCAATGATGGAGTCAAGGTTGATCCGGCAAAGATAGAAGCTGTAATGAATTGGGAAGCTCCGAAGTCGCCTTTGGAAATTAAAAGATTCTTGGGATTGGCAGGATATTACAAACGGTTTATCCGAGATTTTTCTAAAATTGCGAATCCCATGACTAAGTTAACTCGCAAGGAGGTTCCATTTAAGTGGAATGATGAACAGGAGAGGGCTTTCCAGACACTGAAATGACTTTTATGTCAGGCTCCTATTCTTGCGTTACCGGATGGGTCAAATGAGTTCATTGTTTATTGTGATGCTTCTCTGGCAGGGTTGGGTTGCGTGTTGATGCAGCGGGATAGAGTTATCGCCTATGCTTCTCGTCAGTTGAAACCTAATGAGAAGAATTATCCAACCCATGATTTGGAACTGGCAGCTGTGGTTTTTGCGTTAAAGTTATGGAGACATTATCTTTACGGTACAAAGTGTGTTATTTGTACGGATCACAAGAACCTGCAGTATGTATTTTCGCAGAAAGAACTCAATATGCGACAAAGACGATGGCTGGAACTTGTTAAAGATTATGATTGCGAGATTCGCTATCATCCTGGGAAAGCCAACGTGGTAGCCGATGCTTTGAGTCACAAGGAAGTTAGTGAACATGTTAAATTTATGCGAATTGAAATAGTCTCATATTTGATTGATAGATTGAAGGCAGCTCAGTTGGAAGCCTTGAAGGATGAAAACTTGAAGTCTGAGATTATGACTAAGAAGAAGAATGACTTGAACGATGATTCTAGGGGATTGAAAGTTTATCAATCTCGTGTTTGGGTACCTTTGCTCGGAGGTTTGCGGAATTTGATTATGACTGAAGCTCATAAATCGAGACTATCTGTTCATTCAGGTAGCACAAAAATGTATAACGATCTAAAGGTGTTGTATTGGTGGCCTACAATGAAGACAGATGTTGTATAGTTTGTGGAGGCTTGCCATATTTGTGCACAGGTCAAGGCAGAGCACCAGAAACCTTATGAATCATTGAAGCAATTGCAGATTCCAGAGTGGAAATGGGAGCATATAACGATGGATTTCGTAACGAAACTTCCACGTACGTAGAGGAATCATGATATTATTTGGGTGACTGTTGACAGATTGACCAAGAGTGCTCACTTCTTGGCTACCAGTGAGACGGCGTCACTCAGTAAGTTGGCTCATTTGTATTTAGATGAAGTTGTTTCCCGACATGGTATACCCCTTTTGATTGTATCAGATAGATATTCCAGGTTTGTGTCGAACTTCTGGAACAGTTTACAGCGGGAGTTGGGTACGCGTGTTAATCTGAGTATAGCTTACCACCCTCAGACAGACGGGCAATCTGAGAGAACTATTCAGACACTCGAAGATATGCTGCGGGCATGTGTGTTAGAATATGGAGGTTCTTGGGATTCCCATCTACCGTTGATAGAATTTGCGTATAATAATTCTTACCATTCGAGTATCGGTATGCCGCCTTATGAGATGTTATATGGTCGTCGCTGCCGTACTCCTACTTGTTGGCTAGAAGTGGGTGAAAAATAGTATGCAGGTCCTGATATTGTACAGATCACCGCAGATAAAGTAGCTATTGCATGAGAAAAGTTGAAAGCTGCGAGGGATCGACAAAAGATGTATGCTGATCTGCGTCGTAGGCCTGTCACTTTTGTTGAGGGGGAATTGATTTATCTGAAGGTTTCTCCGTGGAAGGGGGTTATCCGTTTTGGGAAGCGGGGAAAGTTATCTCCGCGGTATATTGGACCGTTTCGTGTTCAACGGGTGGTTAATGATCAGACAGTTACTATTGATCTTCCAGCGGAATTATCAGGTATTCACAATACCTTCAACATTTGTTACTTGCGGAAATGTAGAGTTGAGGATGAGAGTCAGATTCTACCTCTACATGATCTTAGAGTGGATTCCAGCAAGAAACTAGTGGAAGAACCCATTGAACTACTAGATCGGAAAGTGACGAAACTGCGTAAGAAACAGATTCCGATGGTTCTAGTTAAATGGAGGTACAGTTTGGGTTCAGACTTGACGTGGGAAATGGAGGCTGATATGAGAGCTCGTTACCCTCGGTTATTTGTTAATGAATAGATTCCGAGTACGGAATCCTATTAAGGGGGGAGGATTTGTAACATCCTCAGATCGGGCCTAGTAGTTTAGGTGGCTGTGGTATGTTAACTTGTGATTAGTACTTGAATAAATACTTGTTAATAATAAGCTACATGGTTTTAATTAAATTGATGAATTAAATATATGAGTTATGTGTTAATATAAATATATATATGTACATGTACGTATATATATATATATGTGTGTGTGTGTGTGTGTTAGTGTGGATGTTGGTATGTTATTATATTATATAATATCATTTGACACATCATGCTACACAAATTGAGACATATATACGTGGGACTTAGTAGAGGATTTTAGCTGAATTGCAACATAACTTGAAAACAGACCCTTGGTGTGTGTATGTGTTCTTGAGAGAAAAGGCAATCAAACTTGATATTTGAAGGTTTTGATTTGTTGTGTGTTAATTCAAAGAAAAGGTATGGTTGTAATCCTGGCATGATTTTGATTATCTTAACATGTTTTGCTTGTAAAGATATGCTAAGAACATGAATACACCATGGTAGAAGTTCAGAAGTAAACTTGGTTGGTGGGTTTTGTATGATTTGCCATGTTAAAAAGGATTTGATGTGTTCTTGTTGTTCTATACATGTTATAAGGTGTTTATACATGTTTTAGAAGTGTTCATAATGGATTTGGAGTGTTTGAATCGGATTGGAAGGTTGGAGTCGACTAGCAAAATGAAGAAGATGATGCATGTATATGAGAAACGCGACGCGTTCCTCTCTTGGACGCGATGCGTTCTTCAAAGCAATCGGATTCTTGGAGAAATCCGAGTGGAAATCCGATGGTGCCATCCGAGATCCAAAATCCGAAACTAGCAATCCTACAAGGCAAATCCGACGGTTGAAATCTGAGACTTGAAGTCTGGGATTGGAAATCCGATTGTGGGATTCGGATTTGTGAAATCCGATACTTTTGGGGGCGACGCGAGGCGTCGGGGCCTTGGACGCGACGCGTCCGGGGTTTTTGTGGAGTTATTTGTTTGTTGGCATTGTTTAATGTTATGTGATATATGTTTATACATATGTGAATCATACATGCTTATGATTGATTAAAAGGATATAAATTTATGTGTTTGACATATATTTATGAATCGTTACTGATTTCAGTTTGTTGTGTTCTCAGGAACAAACAAGGCTCAGTAATATAAGATCACTGAGTGGAGTAACTGAAAGCTAGAGGTGAGTGGGCGTTAATCTCGGATGGTAAAGATTTCTGTTAATGTTATTGATGTGATGCATGACTGTGATTGAGATTGGATTTGATTGATTGAACTGTTGATTGTGATTATTGTTGATTGTTAATTAATTGTGCGTCAGTGATATGTATACATGAGGATTGGGAAGTCAGCTTCGGCTGGGAATATGGGCTGGGTCTGTTTGCTATCGGCTAATCAGTATTGGGATTTTATTTGATGCAACTTAAGGTAATACTGTGTGAGAATAGCAAATGAACTTATGGTAAACCTTTGCTTTGGCCGGCATTGGTTGTAGGTTCCTGCAGAACCGCCGGTCTTCCCGGGGCACGATTATCTATTATGTGTTGTTGATATTGATGCGGTTATTTGCTGATATATCTATTGTGGTTTACTCCATTCACTTAGCTTTGTGCTAATCCCCCACCTCTCACTCTTTTTATAGGTTTTGGTAAGTCAGCGGCTTGGCTGAGTGTGGTTAGCTTGGGGAGTAATCACCTAGGACTCTGATAATTTATTTTGTGGCGAGTCGTGTTTTGTAACACTGATATTTAAACAGTTGTGTTTGTACAGTTGTAAACACTTTGGTTATTTATCGCTTTCGCAATGATTATGAAGATGAAAATTTTTGGGTTAAAAATACGGTGTTACACAAATCAAATAGTACAAGCGTTGGATGAGAGTTCACAAGAAAAATACCTGCAACCACATCTGGCTTAACTTTGGATTCTTCTGTAATAAGTTGGAAAGCACACCCTCGACAGTTCGGTCCTTCCGGCTTCCTGATTACGGCCCGTCAGTGATTTTGAGCGTAGCTGGGGCAGGTGCCCTGACCAGGTTAGCATTGACACGCGGGCATGCGGCTTTCTCGTGCCCCGGCTGGTAGCGGAAAAAACATAGTTTTGTTGATGCCGCCCTGCGGTCTCGGCCCAACTGATATCACTTCCCACAATTGTAACATGTGGGAACCAAGTCCCCGCACGCACCCTGATGGTGCCTCCCACATTTGTAGAACCTTGGAATCTCTCTGCTTCCGCTTGGTTTCTACACAGTGTACCTCATCTTCTTTTGCACCTTGTCAGCTTGCTCAACCCTTAGTTTACTCTGTTTCTCTACTACTAATGGTTTCCGTTGTCTGCTTCATGGCTAGAAATTCCCTCTTCACCCTCTCCACTTCCACTCTTGGTGTGAATTTTGCAGTGAACATTCCCTTGAACTCATCCCAGGTTGATTCAACCAGTGCTCCCCCCTTCTGCAACAATAGAAGTGAACACCAATCCTTCGCTGCCCACCGAAGTAAGTTGCTGGAATACAGGATCTCCCGGTCCATCGGGCAGAAGCTAGTCCTGAACGCCCCCTCTATCTCAGCGAGCCACCTAGAACTTGCCTTCGGGTCTAGTTTACCCTCGAAGGTGGGTGGCTGGCATGCTAAGAACTCCCTGTAGGTGCATCCCCCAAGAATCCCTTGATTTCCCTCTCGGACTCCAGGCTGCCTGTAAACCCCTCTGGCTTCCAGTGCTCGTCCAACCTCATCAACAACCATGACCTTCATCTCTTCAGCCATCTACTCGAACATGTTGGGAAGGATTTGCTCCAATGCCTTCCCGATTGCAGCCACTATTCCATCATCCACCATAGGGGGGTCCACATTTCTACCATAGCAGTATCTACCAGTATCCTCGGCTGTCGCCTTAGATCTGTCTCCACCGTAACGCTTGCAACATCCCCATCTTGGGGTACATTAGCAGTTACCCCGGTCAACAAGTTTCGGTTCCTCTGAGTATCAACCATTCTAAAGTATAGATAACTCACTCGAAGTTAGGTAGGCGTTACCACATATAACTTCCCAATACATAAACTCCTTTGCATACTTAGCTTGTTTACGAGTAGCCCTATGTGCACTAAGGCAGTCCTAGCGAAGCACATAATAGTTCACACATGTAACCCCTCACAAGATCCACAAGATACTTCATGATTCTGTTAAGTTCTAGTGTGTATCGTGGGTTTGTAACAATAAAGGCGTTCATATTGTTACCAACACATTATAAATACTAGATCTTAGCTTCACCACTAAGTCCCTCTATTCACGGGTTTAGGTCATGCATCACTACAAGTCTAGGTATCACATACAAGGCATCATGTATAAGGCATCATGTCTGCATCATATCATCGTCATCAGTCTAGTATAGTGTGAATACGGTGCTATGCATAAAACTAGTAATATAGGTAGTCAAAGGCCTGAATCTACCCTACCACAACCATCAAACGAGAACACGCAATAAGGAAAATTCAAGTGCTCTAAACCTATACATCCAATTTTATACATGGCATGGGGTTTTCACAGTACCCTAAGCATCAATATGTAACAACCTCAAAATGAGCCTAGTCGTATTCGAATCTGGTACGTCTAAAATTCTATTTGAATATTGAATAAAAGAAATAAAATATATATAATTGATTATTTGGGAAAAATAGAAGAAAATAATAAAGAAATGATAATATTAAAATATTATGATAAATAGAGAAGAACAATAAAATATTAAATGGTTTAGAACGAGGTTTCTAAAAATATCCCCGTTGGTTAAAAAGGGTACTCGTGCATTAAGTTGTAAGTTGGAAAGGGGAACAAGATACCCACTTGTGGATATGCACAACCCACAAGTAGGCACCTGTTGCCTCCTCACGTGTACATACAAACACAGATATTGTCATTTTGACTTATTGTGTTCTTGTGTGGGCAAAGCTTTTCAAGAGGAATTCATTGAAGATTCAAGCAATCTGATTTTGTTGTTGAATTCAAGTGCTAAAATCCAAGTTCTAATCTGCTATGTTGTCTTCCAATTATCTCCAATTCAAGTAAGTTCCTATCCTTGTTTCCAAGTTTCACCAAGTTAGGTTCCAAATTGGGTTTGTTTGAATTTGGACCCAATAATTAAGTTTGATGTTACCAATCTATTTCTAGGAGGTTTCTAAGCTAATAGAAATCAAAATCTGGAATTAAAATGATGAATTGAGTGGAATTCAAGAATTAAAGTGGCTAGTGGGTCAAAGTGATGATTTTGGTCCCAAGTTCTAAATTTGTTGTTTTGGTATGTAAAAATGGTACCTTTAAGTTGTTTTAGATGTATTATTTCACATATGAACCATAGAAACTGATTGGTAATACTCTGGAAATGTTTTGGTGTGTTTTTGGATGGAAAACAGCAGGTTGCTGTACATTGAAGGGCACGGGCATGCCTCTCAAGAACAGACCGTACCTCAGGGCGTACCTGGGAGGCACGGCCGTACCTCCCAAGGGTACGGGGCGTGCCTAACCCTAGCGAGCCCGGGGGTACCCTGAAGTCACGGGGTGTATCTGAGAACCAGGTACGGGGCGTACCCGGGGTGTGCCTCACAAGGCACGGGCGTGCCCTACCCCTGGCAGAATCTGTTTTACAAGGTTTTAATAGTTGTAAACCTTGTTTAGGTATTCAAGTTGATCCAAAAGCTTCAGTATCGTATAGTAAAGTTTTCTAGCTCGACAAGTGAGTGTCTGATAACATAATGATTAATATATATATAACATATGTTAACAATGATTACTGGATTGTATACCACGATTTGTACACGCACTTGTTTAAGTGTAGGTTGCATGATGATGCTAGAATATAACATGTTGACACGGTATAGTATGCACTTGATTAGGTCTATGCTATAACGATAATTGAATATATGCGCGCATTGATTGATGATTCGATTGAATCAGGATATTTGTTTGTGATTGGTCCAGATCTTTATGGACAAAGCAGTCCAACATAAGAACAAAGTTGTTCTACTTAAGGGCAAAGTTGTCCTCTTCGGGTATAGTGTATGCTGTACAACAGAGGAATCGGTTGATTCCAAAACACGACGGTGGACGCTTAACAGCTGCCCCACCGGAGCGGTTGATGTGTCTGGTACCCTAGTTTGGTGCATTGAGCCGGGTTAGCTCCCCTGCAAGATATGTTACCTACTAACTACGCCAACTCATCGCGAGATGCTAGGATAGAACTATCTGAGCATGATTGATGATATGTGATGTATTTATGTTGATCGCATTCTATTTGAGTACTCACTAGCTATTATAGCTAACAGATGTTACACTCCACAT
The DNA here is from genome assembly GCA_038502395.1 of Dittrichia graveolens. Lineage (NCBI taxonomy): Eukaryota > Viridiplantae > Streptophyta > Magnoliopsida > Asterales > Asteraceae > Dittrichia > Dittrichia graveolens. The sequence goes on along the minus strand of JARJIL010000003.1, from coordinate 32,607,095 downwards.
GTGCAGGTGATCCTCAGTGAGCTCGGGACCCTGCGAGTAGTTTGATTTCTTAGGAGGAACACTTTGTTTGTAATAACTTTGATATAATGTTTGTTTGTATATGATAATGGTCGACCGGATAAGTAACAGTAACACCAAATGTGTATGTGGCAAATTTTTATTGTAATATATTTTCCACGTGTTTTATATTCCGCTGCGTGTTTTTAAATGAATAAGATAAATTACTATTTAAAAAAATTTGGTTCTGGAAATCACGGTGTTACAAGCTGGTTTCAGAGCCTAAGTTTGAGTGAATTGGGTATTTGAAAGAGTACTCAGTCTCAAATTCGGGATCGACCATTATTTAAAGTGTTCCTCGGGAGGTATTGGGGTGTGAGAGAGATTGATATGATTCACATGACTAACACTGTTGTTGATTATTTGCTTATTTGATTAACATGATTCATCAAGTATGGAAAAGTATACTAAGTATGTCTGACTTTAATGATCTAACAGAACTTAGAGATTGACAATGTCGGGAAGCGATGACAGAGAGGCGTATATTCGTGACTTGGAGGCTCGTCTTAAAGCCTCTGAGGAACGAGTTCCTGAAAAGAAAATGGCCATGGGATTGAAGGCCTTTATGATGTGTTCACCACCTACTTTTAATGGTGATATGGATATGGTTGTCGCGGAGTGCTAGATCCGTGATACTGAATTGGCGTTTGAAACTTGTGAGGCTGAAGAGTCCAAGAAGGTGGCATATGCAAGAAAGATGCTGTAGGGTCTAGCTGTTTCCTGGTATGATATAGTTATGGATTCTACACCGGCTGTTGTCCTTAATTCCATGACATGGACGGATTTTCTAAGGATATTGAGGGCTAAATACTGTTCAGCCCAAGCAGTAGAATCGGTGGATAACGAGTTCCGAGCCTTGTCTAAAGGCAATCGATCAGTTGACGAGCTTATTACGAGGTATACCGAATTGGTTCGTTTCGTGTAGGGTTCTTTACTTGATGAGGATGCAAAGATTAATTGCTTTGCACTCACTCTGCCATCGGAGTATCGATCATCCGTCCGGTTTGCCACCACTCTGGATAAGGCATTTGATATTGCACGCCAGTATGAGACTGATCATGCATCACAGGCTGGGGGAACTTCCAAAAGGAAGTTCCCCCAGCCTTCAAGGTCGAAGGCTTCAGGTGGAGGATCATGGCAGAGGCAGCCACAACAACAAGGGAGTTCAAGGTATAGTCCTTCTGATGATCTATGGTGTGCTTCGTGTCGATCTAGGCATACCGGGCATTGTACTAAGGACACTGAAAGGTGTCCTAAATGTGGTCAAAAGGGGCATACAGCTGAACGCTGTAAACGTAAAGAGAATGTGTGCTATAAATGCTTCAAGCCGGGACACCGATCGGTTGACTGTAGGTCGGGTTCCAACACCTGATCAGGAGCTGGTGGATCTTCCTCGGGTCGGGGGAAGAATGTTGCACCACGTGCACCAGGCAGGGCATTTCAAATGACAGCCGATGAGGCTAAAGCTGCAGGTGATGTTATCACTGTCACCTTTCTTATTAATAATTCTCGTGCATGTGTTTTATTTGATTCAGGAGCAACATATTCTTTCATCTCTACATTCTTATGTGCTAAACTGCAACTGCCTATTTGTACACTGACTGATCCGTTAAGCGTTGAAGTTGCTAGTGGTAGGAGAGTCTCTGTTGGTCATAGAGTTCCTATCGCACTGATTGATATTGACGGGACTAGTTTCCCTGTTTCTTTTCTGGTTATGCCGATTGCTAGGTTTGATGTAGTAATCGGGATGGATTGGCTCAGCAATCAAAATGCTGAGATTATTTGCTCTAAAATGATTATTAAAATTCCTTTCTCTGACGGGTCATATGCCGTGGCTCGTGGTGAAGGAAGAAATTCTGAAACTCCATTGATTTCTCTGATGAAAGCTCGCAAGTTTGTAGCCAAGGGATGTGAGTCCTATTTGGCTTATGTTATAGATACACACATGGAGAAGAAAGCTCTAAGCGACATTCGGGTAGCTTTTGAATGCCCGGGTGTTTTCCCAGATGAATTACTGGGTTTGCCACCGGTAAGAGATGTAGAATATCAGATAGATCATGTACCAGGTACTACGCCTGTAGCAAGATCTCCTTATCGTCTTGCACCATATGAGGTCCGCGAGATGATGACTCAGATACAGGAACTTCTTGATAGAGGTTTCATTCGTCCCAGCTCTTCGCCTTGGGGAGCTCCAGTCTTGTTTGTTAAAAAGAAAGATGGGACGATGCGGATGTACATTGACTACAGGGAGCTGAATAAGCGAACTGTAAAGAACAAGTACCCTCTTCCTCGTATTGATGATCTGTTTGATCAACTCCAGGGTGCTACTTGCTTTTCAAAGATAGATCTTTGTTCTGGTTATCATCGAGTCCGTGTACGTGATGAAGATGTTGGAATATGCCCACTGACACGAACGAGTTAATGGCACTACCGATGAGGTATAGGCCTATTGGGTCACACACCAAGTATTGATTCCGGTAACATGATCAAGCAAAAGAGAGGAAAAGGACAAAATGGGTTTTGGCAGGATGGTACACGGGGCGGTGTTCCTAAACACGGGCCGTGTCCAGTCCAACATACACGAGGCGTATTAGCCCAGTTCAAGGTCGTGTAGTTTGGGCCTACATGGGCCGTGTAGATGAACACGGGCCGTGTAGTGCTTGATAGACACCGGCCGTCTTAGCCCAATTAGGGCCGTGGACTTTGGGCCTACACGGCCGTGTAGACCTACACGGACCGTGTACGTTCGCTGTAACAGCAGAATTAACAGCCTTAAACACTTGGTTTAATGGTGTTAACTTCTAATAATGGTGGTAGACAAAGAGGCTACGAGTTATCTGCTCTAAGTGAGGTTTTTGGATGTCTCTTGGCTCTTGGTTGACACTTGAACACTCTCTCACTTGTTCATCTTGTTCTTGGTGTTCTTGAACACAAGAAGCAAGAAACACATAGACTTGGGTGTTGTTTTGGTGGCTACACCAACTTACTAGCATTTGGGAATCAAGGTTGCTTGGGGTGGACTTCATTAGAGGAATCCTTGTTTGGATTCTTGAAGCCTTGACTTGCTTGAGTTCTTGAAGATTAACAAGAGGAAGATCATTGTGCTTGAGTTGTGGTATAACTTTCTTTCTATCTTGTTTATTATATTTTAGTTGCAATTCCATGTCTAGGTATTGGTCCATGGGAAGTGTTTGTTTGGTTAGCTTATTATTTTGTATTATATCTTGCTTCCGTTGCTACTTGATTATGCCAAACAAATACCTTCAGTGGTATCAGAGCCATATCTAACATGACTTTGCACTAATGAGTCTAGAAAAACCATATGAATATTTTATACAAGAAATTGTTTTCTTGAAATGATTTTGGTATGGATGGTTGCTAGGCTAAAATTGATATATTTGTAGCCTACATAATATTCATATAAGTATTTTTATGTTAGAAAATTGTTTTCTAGAAATGGTTTTTCATGTAGATCTTTGTTGGGCTAAAATTGGTATATTTGTAGCCTACTTAATATGTTAGTTTTTACATCAAGTCTCAAAAACCATATAAATACATTTATGTAAGAAAAATTGTTTTCTTAAAATTGGTTTTTCATTGAGACTATTGTTGTGCTAGAATTGTTATATTTGTAGCATTGTTAATATTTTAGTTTTTATATTTATATATTTGTTGTACTTGGCATGAAGTGTACACAAATATATACTTATAAATGTATATATGAATATGTGTCACAAAAATGGTTTGGTACACTAATGCATATGTACAATGATTGTCATTTTGGTGCCTTTGATGTTGTTGACAATCTTGACTAAAATATAGATATATATTTATATCATGGTTTTGTGTGGCACACCATGTTTCACTTATGTTGCGTTTAGTTAATTCGGTAACACGATATGCCCTTAGACCTACGTGTTGTGGTGGTTGATTGATTCGGGTTTTTGGTGGCCTACATGCCGTATTGATGTAAATATTTATTTATATATTTGTTGGTGCGGCTTGCACGCCGTTTATTTTATTCCGTGTATTTGTATAAATAGTGTAGGAATGCGACCTGCGTGTCGTTTATATATATATATATATATATTCTATGTATTTGTAAATAGTATAGAATTAGAACCGGAGAAGTCAACGGGAGTCATGGTGATGACGTCTTGGCGAGAAGGAATCAACACGCTATTGGAGGTGTTGGATTCGGTGGGAGCTCACCCAACGAGACTTTACCTTGTCCTTAGGTTTTGGCCTCGTTTTCCCCGTTGTGGCTCACTAGGAAAACGCATAGGATTTTTGGGCATGTTACCGAATTATACATATATATATTTGCGTGGTTGTGTTTTATTTTTCCTATGCATGGATTAGGATTCGCATGCTAGACAATTTTTCTATAAAATTAAATAAAATACAACGCTTGTTAAAATGGTTAACAATCTCGCGCGAATAGAATTGACAAAGAAAATATAAACTTGGTATTATATTTAAGTAGTGCTTAAAATCGTTTTGACACTTACTTTGTTAATTCACAAAAGGTTTTTATAAACCGGAAACAAAATCCCGTTTTAAAAAAATGTAAATCACGCACCATCCGTAATATGATACCACCCGAATCTAACGAAACAAGGATGATTGCTAAGCACGAGTCATTCCTTGTGTAGTTGTGTGGAAGGTGAGTGGGGTAACTCGCATGATTGGTTGTCGAGCTAAGCACGAGCCAATTGATGGTCGGGAGTGCCACCCGTGTGTCTTGTCGGACGGTTTACAATTTTAGTATATAATTCTTGATTAGTTGTCGAGCTAAGCACGAGCTAAACAAAAATTATATATTAAGATTGGTGTAAGGAAGGGATCGAACATGCCAACCGACATAATGGAAGTCAACGGATCCCGCAAGTGTCTAAGAGTTGTAATAGAGATTACAATTGGTAAAATGGTTTCCGGCCTAAATAGCTTCGCCACGTGATCCCCGACAAACCCGTCACGGTGCGAGGTGAAATAAGGTTCTTAGCCCTTGTTATAAATAGTTGTTTTTGTCTAAAACTATGGGGTAATTATTTTTAACAAGGTTTATCTAAACTAACCAAAACTCGTATTATTGTTATTTATAGATGTCAAACCATAACAATACCACGTCAAATATCTCACTTCGTGTGTTCCTAGAAAGGGAGAAACTCACGGGGGTGAACTTTAGTGCATGGCTTAGGCAATTGAGGATTGTCCTTCGCCATGAGTCAAAGTTGCGCATCCTTGAGGAACCCCTTCCGGAGCCAACTGCTACCAACGCGACTTGGGCCGTTCGATACGGGTATGAAAAACGTGTTGAGGACGCGCACGATGTTGCCTGCCTCATGTTGTCAACTATGAGCTCGGATTTGCGAAAGCAGCTCGAGCACATGAGTGTGTACAATATGTTAAACAAGCTCAAGGACATGTTCCAACAGCAAGTTAGGCAGGAACACTATGAGTGTGTTAAAAGCCTAGTCGGTTGTAGGCTGCAAGAAGGCGGGAATGTTGGTCGTCATGTCCTTAAGATGAAGGCAAATGTGGACCAAATGGAAAGGTTAGGATTTCCTACTAGGAGGAGAGCTCGCTGTGGATATTGTACTGCAGTCTCTGCCCGCATCATATGGTCAGTTTTTCACAAACTATCATATGCAAGGAATGGAGAAGTCCTTAAGCGAATTGCATGGCATGTTGAAGTCTGCGGAATCTGACATGGCCAAGCATAATTTTACCTCAACCACTCCCGTTTTGGGCTTAAAGAAACAAAAGAAAAGGAAGAAGAAACCGACCCTAAAAGGAAAGATTGGAGTTTCCAAGCCTATCCTTAATATTGAGTCAAAGGACATAGAGAATGTGCCTCAAGAAGAGACTCAAGAAAAGGTCGTTTGCTACTTCTATGGGAGATTTGGAAATTGGGGCCGTCCTGCCTGCCCTACGTGCCGAGAGGATATAAAACTTCTCAGGAAAGAGAGAGTTAACATTCATTGCTATTCTTCTATAAGCTGGGTTGTTGACCCGAGCTGATTGACTCACGTTTGTCACAAATTTGTTTGTTACAAAGTGTAGGTCCTTTGGTGAAAGAAAAGCATGAAGAACCGGATCTCGAACGAGGAAACCATGGTGATTGTCCTCCAATAGAAGATAAGGAGACTTGATCTCGCGTGTGTCGCCGGTTTATTTATTACTTTATTTCATAGCTCATGTGTTGGTTTGCCCTGCGTGGTGTACAACTTTACATGTGGTGACAATGAGTTTATTCTTAAAATACGAAATTTATTATGAATATCTATTGTGAGATATTTTGTTCAAAATTTCCCATGTCATGGCATACACAAGGATTTGTTATAAGTAATAGAATATTCATGAATAATTGATTCTGAATCCAAAATAGTTTGGATGAGTTATCTTTGTGTGATAATCAACTTAACCACATAAACAAGAAATATATCGCCTAGATGCATGTGGTTAGGATCTCGGAATAGTTTAGTCTCGGGCTAAACGCTTTGATGTTGATCTTGTTTATTAGGCTAAGATGATTATGAGATCCTTCGCCGGAGTTTGTGAGAGGATTATAAGCTTGTTGGAGATTGATCACACTTTGTGGATAATCTGTTCAAGCACACCATAAAGAATAACGAAAGAGAAACCTCTTCATCACTACCTTGATGGTAGTAATTGCGAGACGTTTATTAGTTTAGGCATATGTCTGAAACCTTGTTGGTGTTCAAAATTAGCCAAAACAACTTTAAGAATCAATAGGGCATATAGATCAAGGTACTTAGATCTAGTTAAGATGTTAAGGTATCTATTATCTATATATTGGATGACCATATAGTGAATTGAGGAATTGTTTCACAATTCATATCCTACTAAGACACATTGGTACATGGTGTCATGGAGTTGGGAACCGGGTGTTATTGATCCGGTTTATGACGGGTCAAGAATGTGTGTCCGATTTGTTGGGATATTCATTTACCATTGTGACTAAGTCCTCAAATCCAAATTCAATTGATAGTCTATTTAGCATTTATTGAGATACAATTAGAAAGGTTCTTTGCTAGTCTATCTTATAGTTCAAAGTTATCCATTCTACATTCAGTGGGAGATGGATAAACTTGAAATCGAGAAGTGCTAATGCATTTAAGGAGTTCTTCTAAGTTTTAGTTATTTAACCTTTTGAGAACAATGTTTGTTGCTTAAAAGGGGAAGAAGAGAGAAACTAAAACTAAGGCATTCCAGTGGAAGAACATTGAACTTAAATGAGAGACTTGATGATGATACTAGCATATAATCTGATATTTTTAATAGATGATTAGCATGGTTATGCTGGTATACCAGACTAAGAGTCATTACTTCTTTGAATTCTGATAAGGGTCATATAGAGCCAAAGAGATATGGATTTCTCATATCTCAATGGCAATGACTTGATGGTGAGACATGTTGAGTTCACCACCTATCGGAAGACGTAGTGGATCCAGAATTCGCTAAAAATAAAAGAAGTAAATGATAAAGAGATGCAATTCATTTGAAATTTTCAAAGACATGGATATGTTGACTTGATCCCTACCTAGGTGTATACCAAGGTGGTAGTGATGGGATTAACATGGATGGAATTGTAGACAACTTCAAATACCGACTAATGGTAAAGTTTTTCATGGTGGTTATGGAGAAACTTGCCCTAGTGGATATGTTGAAGAATGTTTGATACTCGTGGATATTAATGACCGCGTTTCGTCATGAAACAATATGATGAGGAAGTGCTTATAACACTCTCCGAGGGTCTTAATATACATCTGCAGTATCCGTGTTATGTCTACAAAAGTGGATAAGTCCAATTCGGGCTTATTCTTGCATCTTGAAGGAATGATATCTTTGCTTACTATTAGAAGATCATAGTGATGAGTTTTCTAAAAGCATAGATAAATCCTTTTACGTATGTCAGGGCTAGTGGGAGCTTTGTTGTATTCCTAGAAGATAATGTCTATAGAAGATAATGTCCCGATATTAGGTTATCTGCAAACCTAATTCAGGTATTACTGCTTCATAGGGGCATTTAAGAGATACAAAATTGAATAGTATTTAGTTCAAGAAATATAGAGATATGTTCTTGATGTTTGACGACTTGAATAGGCTTGGAGTAAGTAGTTACTCTAATGCGTGTTTCTGCTAGGATAACTGTTGATCTTTGATCAAAGTTGATGATCCTAACTTGTGGTGTTGTTTGTTGATTCTTGAGTATCACTAACCCTATTGTGGGCTTTTGAGACAATGAGGTTGTGATTACATTAACCTTTTTGAAAAGTAAGATCTCTTTGATGCATACTTTTAAATTAGTCTTGTCAAAAGAGATATAATTGAATAACAAAAGGACTTGTGGATGTTGTGGGACAAATCCACTAGTTAAGTCGTTGTTATGGACTAGTGGTGCTTGTCATACTAGGTCCATTAGCATGTCTAATGCGTATAACTTGGCTTGAATATGTTTTGGTTTATGTTTGATTTGTACTTATATTTTGGGGACATTAAGCAATATTGCAATTCATACCATATCGATTATTAAATGGAGATTTAATAATACGCCGAGGGCGGGTATTTTACGAATCCTTATTGTGTTCCGTCTTAGCATGTTTAAACACTTCCGAGAATGTTTTTCATTCTAAATCTCCACAATCGGTTATACTTTATGGGAAGGAAGTATAAATTAAGATTGAGGTAAAGAGTTGGTTTTGTTAAACGTGATTCTTGCCTATACTTGAAAGGGGTTTCAAGTGATTGGAGGACCCGCACCCGAGTTCGCTTCATGGTTCTAGTCATAAGAAACTCGGGATGATGATGACGTTTCATCCTTAAACTAGAGATGCATGTGATTCCAAAGCATATATCTGCTTTGCTTTGATCGTTTTCGAACGCGGTCCGTAACTGGTCGTTATATGGGAGATGATTGGGTAGAGTATTATCTATGTGGCGGGACTATGTAGTTGAAAGGAATTTGTTCCTCTATGTATAGAGAAGATGTCCATGGGCCCCTCGATGATTGAGTGCTGACATTCATATGCATGGCTATGCTCAAGTTATATTGATGATGGATCAATGTTAACTTGGTTTGTTGGTCACCACTAATCTAGAATCGAGAATCAAAATCGTGAACGGTCTGAAGGTTGACTTTATTCCATGCCTTGTGTTCACATGGGATATCGCGAACAAAGGGATGTATATGTTCATTTATCTTTAGGACAACCGTTTTATGATTGGGATCTTGTCAAGAGTGGCATACCCTATACTGACTTGGGTATTATATTTCTTGCTAGAGGCCATTCTATGTTTTTGTTATTTTTCGTAGTCATGCCACGTGCAAGTGGGAGTGTGTTGGAATATGCCCGCTGACACGAACGAGTTAATGGCACTACCGATGAGTTATAGGCCTATTGGGTCACACACCAACTATTGATTCCGGCAACACGATCAAGCAAAAGAGAGGAAAAGGCCAAAATGGGTTTTGGCAGGATGGTACACGGGGCCGTGTTCCTGAACACGGGCTGTGTCCAGTCCAACATATACGAGGCGTATTAGCCCAGTTCAAGGTCGTGTAGTTTGGGCCTACACGGGCCATGTAGATGAACACGGGCCGTGGACTTTGGGCCTACACGGGCCGTGTACGTTCGCTGTAACAGCAGAATTAACAGTTTTAAACACTTGGTTTAATGGTGTTAACTTCTAATAATGGTGGTAGACAAAGAGGCTACGAGTTATCTGCTCTAAGTGACGTTTTTGGATGTCTCTTGGCTCTTGGTTGACATTTGAACTCTCTCTTACTTGTTCATCTTTTTCTTGGTGTTCTTGAACACAAGAGGCAAGAAACACATAGACTTGGGTGTTGTTTTGGTGGCTACTCCAACTTACTAGCATTTGGGAATCAAGGTTTCTTGGGGTGGACTTCATTAGAGGAATCCTTGTTTGGATTCTTGAAGCCTTGACTTGCTTGAGTTCTTGAAGATTAACAAGAGGAAGATCATTGTGCTTGAGTTGTGGTATAACTTTCTTTCTATCTTGTTTATTATACTTTAGTTGCAATTCCATGTCTAGATATTGGTCCATGGGAAGTGTTTGTTTGGTTAGCTTATTATTTTGTATTATATCTTGCTTCCGTTGCTACTCGATTATGCCAAACAAATACCTTCAGAAGATATTCCAAAGACGGCTTTTAGAACGAGATATGGGCATTATGAGTTTCTTGTGATGCCTTTCGGATTGACGAATGCTCCAGCAATATTTATGGATCTTATGAACCGTGTCTGTCGTGCCTTTCTTGACAAATTTGTCATTGTATTCATCGATGACATTCTTATTTATTCCAGATCTGAAGCAGAACACGAGGCACATCTTCGCCTAGTTCTTGATACTTTGATGCGAGAACAATTATATGCTAAATTCTCTAAATGCGAGTTCTGGCTCGAAAAGATACACTTCCTTGGGCATGTGATAAGCAAGGATGATGTAATGTTTGATCCAGCCAAAGTTGAGGCGGTGATGAATTGGGGAATTCCCAAAACCCCATCTGAGATTCGTAGCTTCTTAGGACTTGCCGGTTACTATCGGCGGTTCATCCAGAATTTTTCCAAGATTGCAGGTCCTCTGACGAAGCTTACACGAACGAATGTTCCCTATTCGTGGTCTGATGAACAGGATAAGGCTTTCCAGACTTTGAAACAACTTTTATGTCAAGCTCCAATTCTAACTCTGCCAGACGGGTCAGAAGATTTCATTGTTTACTGTGATGCTTCTTACGCAGGGTTGGGAAGTGTCCTTATGTAGAAGGACAAGGTTATATGTTATGCTTCCCGCCAACTGAAGCCACATGAGAAGAGCTATCCGACTCATGATCTGGAGTTCGCAGCTGTTGTCTTTGCTCTGAAACTATGGTGCCACTACTTGTATGGCACCAGATGTGTGGTATTCACTGATCATAAGAGTCTCCAATATGTTTCTACACAGAAGGAGCTCAATATGAGGCAACACAGGTGGATGGAATTGATTAAGGACTATGATTGTGAAATCAAATACCACCCGGGAAAGGCTAACATGGTGGCTGATGCTTCAAGCCGAAAGGGCTCCACAGAAACCGTTAAATTCATGAAAACCACCATTGCTTCTGATCTTATTACTCATTTGAAGGTGGCTCGGCAAGAAGCCTTAACAGAAGCTAATCTGAAGGCTGAGGTTATGTCAAAGATGAAGGAGCAGCTACAAGATGACAGCAAGGGATTGAAGACATATAGGTCCCGAATCTGGGTACCTAGCATTAGAGGGAACCTGGATCTTATCTTGAAGGAGGCGCACAGTTCTTGTCTATCTGTTCATCCTGGGTGCACGAAAATGTACCATGATCTTAAGGCACTTTATTGGTGGCCTACTCTGAAACGTGACATTGCCTCTTATGTGGAGAAATGTCAGATCTGTGCACAGGTGAAGACCGAGCACCAAAGACCCTATGGTAATTTGCAACAATTACCAATTCCAGAATGGAAATGGTACAACATCACCATGGATTTTGTTACTAAACTGCCCAGGACTTCTAAAGGGCACGACATGATCTGGGTGATTGTTGATAGACTCACCAAGAGTGCACACTTCCTAGCTGTGAATGAATCTTCTTCTATGCCCAGACTTTCTCAGATATATATCAATGAGATTGTAGCTCGACACGCTGTTCCTCTATCTACTGTCTCCGATAGAGATACACGCTTTTTTTCACACTTTTGGAGCAGTCTTCAACGGGAGCTCGGTACTCGTGTTCATTTGAGTACCACATACCATCCGCAGACAGACGGACAGTCCGAAAGGACTATCCAAACTCTTGAAGACATACTACGCGCATGTGTGCTTGAATACCGTGGCTTGTGGGATTCTCATTTTCCTTTGATTGAGTTTGCTTATAGTAACTCATATAATTCTAGTATTGGTATGCCACCGTATGAGATGCTTTATGGTAGGCGTTGTCGCACACCTACCTGTTGGCTTGAACAAGGGAAGAAGCAATATGCTGGACCTGATCTGGTCCAAATTATAGCAGATAAAGTTAAGCTTGCTCATGAGAAGCTTAAAGCAGCCAGAGATAGGCAAACGATGTATGCTGATCCTAAACGCAGGCCGGTTATCTTTGAAATTGGTGATCGGGTATTCTTGAAGGTTTCTCCCTGGAAGGGTGTTATCAGATTCGGGAAGAAGGGAAAGCTGAGTCCGAGATATATTGGTCCGTTCAGAATTATTCAGAAAGTTAATGAGCAGACAGTATCTTTGGAGTTACCTCCAGAGCTATCAGGTATTCATAATACCTTCAATGTCTGCTATCTTCGTAAGTGCAAGGTGGATGAAGTTCAGATTCTATCCTTGCATGATTTGAAAGTTGATTCTTCTACACGGCTCATGGAAGAACCCGTTGAGATTCTGAACACGAAGACTAAACGGCTGAGAAAGAAGACTATTCAGCTGGTCTTGGTCAAATGGAAACACAACCTCAGGTCAAACCTGACGTGGGAGACCGAGGAGGATATCAGGGCCAGCTATCCCCATCTGTTCACTTAAAGTAGATTCCGAGGACGAAATCTTTTTAAGGTGGATAGATTTGTAATAACCTCAAAATGCGCCTAGTCGTGTTCGAATCTGGTACGTCTAAAATTCTATTTGAATATTGAATAAAAGAAATAAAATATATATAATTGATTATTTGGGAAAAATAGAAGAAAATAATAAAGAAATGATAATATTAAAATATTTTGATAAATAGATAAGAATAATAAAATATTAAATGGTTTAGAACGAGGTTTCCAAAAATATCCCCATTGATTAAAACGGGTACTCGTCCGTTAAGTTGGAAAGCGGAACAAGATACCCACTTGTGGATATGCACAACCCACAAGTAGGCACCTGTTGCCTCCTCACATGTACATACAAACACAGATATTGTCATTTTGACTTATTGTGTTCTTGTGTGTGCAAAGCTTTTCAAGAGGAATTCATTGAAGATTCAAGCAATCTAATTTTGTTGTTGTTGAATTTAGGTGCTAAAATCCAAGTTCTAATCTGCTATGTTGTCTTCCAATCATCTCCAATTCAAGTAAGTTCCTATCCTTGTTTCCAAGTTTCACCAAGTTAGGTTCCAAATTGGGTTTGTTTGATTTTGGACCCAATAATTAAGTTTGATGTTACCAATCTGTTTCTAGGAGGTTTCTAAGCTAATAGAAATCAAAATCTGGAATTAAAATGATGAATTGAGTGGAATTCAAGAATTAAAGTGGCTAATGGGTCAAAGTGATGATTTTGGTCCCAAGTTCTGAATTTGTTGTTTTGGTATGTAAAAATGGTACCTTTAAGTTGTTTTAGATGTGTTATTTTACATATGAACCATAGAAACTGATTGGTAATACTCTAGAAATGTTTTGGTGTGTTTTTGGATGAGAACCTGCTACTGTACATTGAAGGGCAGGGGTGTGCCTCTCAAGAACAGACCGTACCTCAAGACGTACCTGGGAGGCACGGCCGTACCTCCCAAGGGTACAGGGCGTGCCTAACCCTAGCAAGCCCGGGGGTACCCTGAAGTCACAGGGTGTATTTGAGAACCAGGTACGGGGCGTACCCGGGGCGTGCCCTGCCCCTAGCAGAATCTGTTTTACAAGGTTTTAATAGCTGTAAACCTTGTTTAGGTAATCCAGTTGATCCAGAAGCTTCAGTATCGTATAGTAAAGTTTTCTAGCTCGACAGGTTAGTGCCTGATAACATAATGATTAATATATATATATATAACATAAGTTAACAATGATTATTGGATTGTATACCACGATTTGTACACGCACTTGTTTAAGTGTAGGTTGCATGATGATGTTAGAATATAACATGTTGACACCGTATAGTATGCACTTGATTAGGTGTATGCTATGATGATAATTGAATATATGCCCGCATTGATTGATGATTCGATTGAATCAAAACATTTCTTTGTGATTGGTCCGGATCTTTATGGACAAAGCTGTCCTGGACAAAGTTTTCCAACATAAGAACAAAGTTGTTCTACTTAAGGACAAAGGTGTCCTCTTCAGGTATAGCGTATGCTGTACAACAGAGGAATCGGTTGATTCCAAAACGCGACGGTGGACGCTTAACAGCTCCCCCACCGGAGCGGTTGATGTGTCTGGTACCCCAGTTTGGTGCATTGAGCCGGGTAAGCTCTCCTGCAAGATATGTTACCTCCTGACCACGCCAGCTCATCGCGAGATGCTAGGATAGAACTATCTGAGCATGATTGATGATATGTGATGTATTTATGCTGATCGCATACTATTTGAGTACTCACTATCTATTATAGCTAACAGATGTTACACTCCACATGTACAGGTGATCCTCAGTGAGTTCGGGACCCTGCGAGTAGTTTGATTTCTTAGGAGGAACACTGTGTTTGTAATAACTCTGATATAATGTTTGTTTGTATTTGATAATGGTCGACTGGATAAGTAATAGTAACACCAAATGTGTATGTGGCAACTTTTTATTGTAATATATTTGCCACGTGTTATATATTCCGTTGCGTGTTTTTAAATGAATAAGATAAATTACTATTTAAAAAAAATTTGGTTCTCGAAATCACGGTGTTACACAATATCATCAACATCTAAATAATAAACACAATTAGGCAATCACATCATCAATTAGTGCTTACAGCTGACAGCGCGTTTTAAAATTGGTTTTTTTAAATCATTTCAAAAATCTCGTATTGAACCAAGGTCTAAGTCCAAACACACCACTTGTGTGTTTGAATCCCTTAAACCTAGGCTCTGATACCAAGTTTTAACATCCCAATTTTTTTTATTGAATTAACTAAAATCAGAGATTCATTTAAATAAGGAAGTAATCAAAAGGGGTTTACTACAACCAATTGTCAAGACATGCCCAACACATGGGACTTACACTTCGAATAAATGTATCAAAACAATTGTTCATAAATCAGAGTTTAGGAAAATAAGTTGCGGAAATATGTTGTCACGCTAGTGGCTTTCCCTTGTCTGCTCGGGACGGCCCTACAAGAATAAATCAACAACGGATTAAGCACACAACTTAGTGAGTACACAATTCGCATACATTAAATCAGACATATATTCAAATAATCATTTATGTCACATCAAATCAACAACGGATTAAGCACACAGCCTAGTGAGTACACAATTCACATACACTAAATCAAACATATATTCAAATAATCATTTACGTCACATCAAATGCCACTCAGGCGATTGCTACTTAAGCGATTGTGCCACTCAGGCTGTGTCACTCAGGCGATTAATCAACACACTATCATATAAGAACATGCATCATGATCTAAAGTATAAGTTAGTGAAACTCACCTAATTAGCAACACGGTAGTAGTAGTAATTCATAATGCAGGTTACTTAATAAATCCGTTTAATGAACCCTATAGTTGAACCTATAACATATATTTTAAGTCAATATGCAGTATCACTTTTAGAGCCACACGATACCTAGGTCGGACCCCTCACCCAAGTGTTCCTAAGTCGGACCCTCTTAATTAATTCGATTAATATTATTATTTAGTGGGTCAAAATCCAAATTTTGTTCTCGGCTGGTTCATACGTAAACCAGGGTTACAGGCTTTGAAAATCGATTAGGACTTCACGTTTTTAACTTGATTGATGTTACTAACAACATCCTAGTTCATTTAAGATCATAAGCCTTACTAAAAACATCACCATTTAGGATTGAAACTCAAAACCAAGCTCATGTGTGTTTTCTTGTTCTTGGTCGATAAAAGCTAAAACAAAGTGAAGAAAACCCATTTTGACAGCTCTCTAATATCATCTTATAAGTTGAAAATCTTACATGATTACTATTACAGAGGTTTAACATCCATACCTTGTATTTGTTAGGGTTTGTTCGGTTTTTTCAAAATATATTTTAGCAACGGAAGCATGAACAACAATTTTAAACTTTTTAAAACTCCCCACCAATGATCCATATGCAAACCTTAAGAAACAAAACCATAGAGTGTTTAGAACTACAACCATTGTATCGTGGAAACCAGTTGGTGAAGTGGTTGATCAATGAGAAGCCAAGTAGAGACATCCTCCAAGGTATACATAAGCCAATGATCTCAACACCTTGAACTGCTAGTTTCTCCAACCCTTGAAGCTCAAGATGCAAGCAACAACCTTTGTTCTTCTTCTTGAACTAAATGTATGTATTTTGAGTATGTATGTATTACCACACTTAGCCAATTTGATACACCCATACAAGAATGTAAAGATGCATTGTTGCAAGACTTGCAACAATGCTTTAAAACAACAAGGAAAGGTGATGGTATGTCCTGTAGTAAATGTGCCATGCATGAGTACTTAAAACATCAAGCAATAAGGTACAAGAGGGAGGCCCCTCCCATGGCCTATTTTCGGCCAAAAATTGGTGAGGGGGGAGCGTCCCCTCTTGCCTTGCTTCCTCACTTGTACATGTAGTCCATTCTTTGGTTAGTTGCTTTCAAGTATACACAACATGGCCCCCTTTTAGATTAATATAGGATTTTCTAGATGTACCATGCCATGTATAAAATACATCTACATGTCTTTTATATAAATACTTGATTGTTACTAGTAACTCTTTACTTGTAACAAAGATATACATACATATATATAATTGTTAATAGTAACAATTTACTTGTAACAAATATATATATATATGTATATATATATATACATACATATGTATAAAATCATATGCTTATATTTACATATTTGATATGCATTATCTTATATCAATATATAAGAGTAATATTAATATTTCACATAAATAATAATATACAACAATGCATATAAACTTTTATATATATATATATATATGATGAGTTGGAAACATTTTAAATCATATTAAAATATGTAATTGGTGTCTATTGACTATAAATGTGTGACCCTATGGGTTTATTTATTATCAGTAATATAGTATTAATTTGTGTCTTGTGCATATAAAACCAACAATCTCCAACTTGCACAAGTTACAACATAAGCCGATATAGACAATGGTAAGAACGTCTAGCAACGTCCCATTGCCCCTAATAATAAATAAAGTGTGTTGATCAACACTTTTACCAACGAAATTAACTCACTAGCTACAAATTGTTGTTATAGGTAAGTCATCAAATATCCCTTTGTTTTAACATCTCATTGAACATGAGACATGGATCATCATCAATTCTCATGTAGTGTTTAACTTGTTTTAGGGCCTAGAGATATTATACTCCCAATTAAATGAGATAAACAAATTCCATCTTGACAAAATATGTCTCTTATAAGACTCATATCATACTTAATAATGGCTTTTATAACTACCCGGTTAACGATAGCGTTTAACCACATTAAAGCATGATACTCCTCATACTCGAGTCTCAATATGTGTCTCAGATCTAAGGATACAAAGATACTACCTTTTTCTCAAGATTTGCTTATGACACAGATCCATGAAGTGATATTGAGAGCGGGTCATGTCCAATGTTTGTTCCCTAACAATCATTAGTGAATTTGGCTGCAAACCCTTTTGCCTACTTTCATCACAAATGAAAGTCAACCAACCGATTCACATTAGTCTTAATTCATAACTATTCACATAGTTATAATCGACTATGGACGTTTTAGAATAATGAATTATTCTTGGATTTAAACATGCTAATAAAGAACACAATAAATATTAATGAAGTGATCATATCCAATATATCATTCAGATAAAATAGTTATTGTCATAATGTTCCAAAATATCCAAATACTAAATTACAATTCAAATCTAATCCCTTGCAAAGCGAAGACCCATTGCCCTAGTATGAGACTCATGCTTAGTGAAGGCAAGAGGTTTCGTAAAAGGATCTGCGAGATTCTGATATGTATGAACTTTGCGAATACACACATCTCCGCTATCCACTATATCCTGTATGTAGTGGAAACGTTCGAGGATGTGTTTGGTGCTGTGATGTTATCTAGGTTCTTTTGCCTGGGCAATAGCACCTTCATTATCACAAAATGTCTCTATGGGGTCTTGAATGCTTGTTACTACCCCAAGGTCAGCAATGAATTTCTTCATCCAAGCAGCTTCTTGTCCGGCCTCAGAAGCATCAATGTATTCGGAATTCGGATTCTGTAGTGGATTGTGCAACTACACTTTGCTTAGACCTTTTCCAAGTAACCGCGCCTCCATTCATGACTAAGACATAGCCTGATTGTGATAGAGAATTATATCGATCTATTTGGAAACTAGCATCAGTGTACCACTTTATACAAAGATCTTCTTCCAAACCCCCGTATATCAAGAACATGTCTTTGGTTCTTCTTAAGTATTTTAAAATGTTCTTGACTGCCATCCAATGGCTATCTCCTGGGTTTTGCTGGAATCTGCTCGTCATGCTCAAGGCATACGAGACATCTAGCCTAGTGCATATCATGACATATATGATGGATCCAATTGCAGAAGCATGTGGGATCTTATTCATTCTATCTAGCTCTTCCTTTGTGCTAGGGCCTTGAGCTCTACTCAAAACCGTGCCTTCAAGACCTTGTTAATATATGCACTTTGACTTAGGCTAAAACGATGCCTAGATCTATCCCTATAGATCTTTATTCTAAGAATATAGGTGGCTTCTCCCAATTCTTTCATTGAGAAACACTTCCCAAGCCAAGACTTAATTTCTTGCAAGGTCGGGATGTCGTTTCCAATGAGTAGTATGTCATCAACATTCAAGACAAGGAATGTTACTGCGCTCCCACTAGTTTCTTGTAAACACAGGGTTCATCTTCTGATTTGATAAAACCAAACTCTTTGATTTTCTCATCAAATCAAATATTCCAACTTCGAGATGCTTGCTTTAGTCCATAAATGGATCTTTTAAGCTTGCACACCTTGTTAGGATATTTAGGATCTACAAAACCTTAGGGCTGAACTATATAGACATCTTCACTTAAGTGTCCATTTAGAAAATCCGTTTGACATCCATTTGTCATATCTCATAGTCAGAATATGCGGCTATGGCAATAAGTATTCTAATAGATTTAATCATGGCTACTGGACAGAAAGTTTCATCATAGTCAATACCATGAGTTTGAGTGAAACCTTTCGCCACTAGCCTTGCCTTAAATGTGTGTACATTTCCATCCATGTCGGACTTCTTCTTGAAGACCCACTTGCTCCCTACAGTCTTACTATTGGGAGGAAGATCAACGAAGTCCCATACTTGATTTTCATACATGGACTGGATCTTAGTGTTCATGGCTTCAAGCCATTTATCAGATTCCGGATCCGACATAGCATCTTGGTAGTTAGTAGGCTCAGAAGAGTCCATCAAGAAAATTTCATCAGTGGACACGAGAAATCCATATCTCTCGGGTTCTTGATGAGATCTACCCGATCTATGAACACCTTATGTTTCAGCAGGCACTTGAACAATCAATTGTTCAGGTTCCACAACCGTTTGTTGAGTGTTAGTGCCAACCTGACTTGTATTTTGTGGTTCTTGAATTTCTTCAAAGTCTACATTACTCCCACTAGCCTCTTTCGAAAGAAACTCCTTTTCTAAGAAAGCGGCATGCCTAGAAACAAACACTTTGTTCTCGGTTGGGTTGTAGAAATAATATCCTAATAAATCTTTAGAATATCCCACAAAATTATATTTGATAGATCTAGGATCGAGTTTGCTTGAAGCCTCTTGTCGTACATGAGCTTCACAACCCCAGACTTTCAATTAAGATAAGTTTGGAACCTTTCCATACCACATCTCGTATGGTGTCTTATATACCTTCTTGGTTGGAACCATATTTAATATGCGCGCAACAGTTAATAAAGCATAACTCCAAAAGGACGAGGGTAGAGTACTTCGGCTCATATAGACCGCACCATATCTAGTAGCTCCTTTCTGACACACCATTATATTGTGGTGTTCTAGGAGGAGTAAGTTGTGAGATAACCCCACAATTACTAAGATGATCCATAAATTCTTGGCTTAAGTAGTCGCCACCTCAATCGGAACGAAGGGCCTTTATGGTTTTGTTGAGTTGATTTTGTACTTCGTTTTGAAACAACTTGAACATTTCAAATGTTTCATGTTTATGTTTCATTAAATAAACATAACCAAATCTACTATAATCATCGGTGAATGTAACGAAGTATCTATCACCATCCCTAGACATTGACCTAAAAGGACCGCATACCTCCGTATGTATGATTCCTAATAGCTCATTGGCTCTTTCACTTGAACTGTAGAAAGGAGCCTTAGTCATCTTCCCATATAAACATGATTCACAAACTTCAAATGAGCTAGAATCGTTTGATTTTAAAATTCCATCCTTTTGAAGTTTTGCAATGCGTTTCTTGTTTATATGACCAAGTCGACAATGCCATAGGTATGGTTGACTTAAGTCATGCTTAGGTCGTTTGGTGCTAGTGGTATATATAGAATTATCATCAAGAGATCTTTTAAGATTAATTTCATAGATTCCATTATGAGAACAAGCCTCAAAATACAAAATGTTGTCTTTGAAAGCACGAATGCTATCATCAACTAAACCAAAAGTGAATCCCGATTCTCTTAACCGAGCTACTGAAATAATATTCCTAGTTAAACTAGGTACATAACAACAATTGTTTAATATTAAGTACAGGCCATTTGGTAGTATTAATTCAAAAGTTCCAAGGGCTTCAACAGCATCATTTGCTCCATTGCCCTCGTGGAGGTCCAAATCGCCTGTCTACAACAGCTTACTTTTTCTCAACCGTTGCACATTGTTACAAATGTGAGTTCCACAACCGGTATCAAATACCCAGAAACTAATGGAAAAAGTATACATTTCAATCATATATATACCTAAAGTACTGGCCATGCCAGCTTTCTTCTTCTTCAACTCCGCGAGGTAGATTGGACAATTGTGCCTCCAATGTCCTACCACCCCGCATTGAAAGCATGGGTTGCTCTTGGGAACCTTTCCCCGCCGTCTTGGGTGTAGGAGCTTTGGCAACCTGATTGCCTTTGTCCTTTCCCTTTGCCCTTCCCTTTTGAGTTGTCCTTTTTCTTCTTTTTGATTTTCCCTTCCCCAATCATCAAGACCTTAAATGTCTTGCTTGGAATCTTACTCTCAGCAGTTTTAAGCATCTCATGCAACTCTGAGACGGATTTCTCCCAATTGTTCATGTTATAATTCATGATGAATTGATCTTAAGCTTTGGTCAACGAGTTAAGGATCATATTTTGTGCAAACTCGTTGGCTATGGGAGATCTAAGCCTGGTCAATGTAGCCTTTCATCTTTAAAACATAATCTCTAACGGATTGACATTCCTCCATTTTGCATGCATGGAAGGCTTGAGTGACCTCAAAGCGTTCTTGCTTTGCTTGATTTTGGAACATTTTTTTAAGCTGGCGAAGCATCTCATATGCTCCATGCTCCTCAACGTTCTTTTGAAGATCTGGAGACATGGTAGCAAGCATGAGACATGCAACTTTGACCGAGTCTACGGAATGCTTCACCCAAGCATCCCTAACGGCTTTGGCCGCAGTCAACGGAGGTTCCTCAGGGACGGGATCCTCAAGTACGTACAATTTCTTTTCGTGCTTAAGAACGATTCTCAAGTTACGATACCGGTCTAAGAAATTTGTACCATTGAGTTTTTTTTCTCTAAGATGGAACGAAGAGATAAGTTGTTAACAGGCGTAGTTGAGTTCGGGGCCATCTACAAACTTAACAAAGTTCAATTTAGTATTTTCAATATTTAATCCTTTAATAATTAATACCCTTTAGAATTATATAAAATTCTTTAATTGTTAAAGGCTAGGATCCAAGTTGAACTTAATCTTGAATGTTTGGCTAATGCTCTCTCCATCAAGTTAAAACAACAAGGTAGGTAACGTTTACCAATTATATCTCGTATGTAATTCGTAGATCTTTATGGGATCCTAGACAATGATTGTCAATTTTGGCATGTTTGATCCCATCTATGCCTCGGGCTTCCTTACGTTTGGCTAGTGCTCTCTCCGTAATAAGATTCCGATTAAGTCTTCTTATTTTAAGACGGTGAATTTTCTGCCCAAGACGCTCATGGAATTCGAGGAAAAACATCTTGGTTGTTACAAAAACAATCCACGCGTTTGACTAGTGCTATCTCCACGTGAGTGTCGTTGCAACAAACGAGTGTCTTAAAATGGGATGGCATAGACTTACGTTTTGAAAAGGGATTTAACCGTTTTGTATATTTATAAAATAAGACAAAACGAGTTGTGTGACAAATATTGCATGCATACAATGATATGTTCACGTTTTGATAAAATCACATTATATATATATATATATATTGGTCTTGAGTGTTCTTAAAATCCATATTTTACGAACTCTCGATGCGATTAATTTTAAACTAGTATTAATATCCTATATTAACGTGTGTAGTTTCGAGCGCGCAAATACGACCAATTTTAGCTTATAAAACCATTTTATGATTAAGCTTGAATAGAGTTTGGTTTAGTTTTAAAATCTCTATTTTATAAAACTCATATATATATACATACATATATATATATATATATTTTGACATAATGAATTTTAATCTTTAAAAGAAAACCCTTTTATATAAAATTCATTTTATATCTTATGTTATGTCAACTTTAAAATACCAAACTTCCATTATGTGATTTATATTATGCCAAAAATGTTATCTAGCATGCGAAAATCCTATTTTCAACCATGCATAATAATATAAACATAAACACACACAAAACATGTATAAGTGCATAACTAAGCCATTTATCCTAAGTGGTATTTTTGTGATCCATGCAAAAATACCAAGTCATAACTAAGGACCAAAATCTTCTCTTGTGATAAACTTGAAGCTCCCACTTGCCAAAACAACTCCTTGTAGTGCAAAGGACTCTAAGTCTCCATTGTTGACTCCACCATACTTGAAAAATCCAACTTGGTCATATCTCCATCTTGTTACATTTTTATAAAAGTAAACTAATCTAAATTATTCTACTACTTACAAAATACAACAAGATGAAACAAAACTAATTATTATTACATACCAAAATAAAAGAATAATTTTACAACCAAATCGAATTTCCAACACATCACAAAAGGTCTATGGCTTGTTATACACAACATACACACAAATAAACATATATATCAACACTTGATATCTAGGAAACTTTTACAACCAAACATGCATGTGGTTTGGTTGTATCAAAAAATAAATATATAAACATATACAAGTTGCCAATAAGAAAATCCATAACTTTTCTAACAAAAGAAAAATTGTCCATTTTCTTAACAATACATACTCAAAATTAAAGTTTCTTACAACCATGCATAAGTGGCTCAGATACCACTGTTAGGGTTTGTTCGGTTTTTTTAAAATATATTTTAGCAACGGAAGCATAAACAACAATTTTAAACTTTGTAAAACTCCCCACCAATGATCCATATGCAAGGCTTAAGAAACAAAACAACCATAGAGTGTTTAGAACTACAACCTTTGTAGTGTGAGGAAATCGTTGGTGAAGTGGTTGATCAATGAGAAGCGAAGTAGAGACTTCCTCCAACGTATCAACAAACCAATGATCTCAACATCTTGAAATGCTAATTTCTCCAACCCTTGAAGCTCAAGAATGCAAGCAACAACCTTTGTTCTTCTTCTTGAACTAGATGTATGTATTTTGAGTATATATATATTACCACACTTAGCCAACTTGATACACCAATACAAAAATGTAAAGATGCATGCAAGACTTGCAACAATGCTTGAAAAAAACAAGCAAAGGTGGTCGTATTTTCTAGTAGCAAATGATCCATGCATAAGTACTTAAAACATCAAGCAACAAGGCAAAAGAGGGAGGCCCCTCCCATGGCCTATTTTCGGCCAAAAATTGGCGAGGGGGGAGGGTCCCCTCTTGCCTTGCTTTCTCACTTGTACATGTAGTCCACGCTTTAGTTAGTTGCTTTAAAGTATATACAACATGGCCCCCTTTTAGATTAATATAGGATTTTTCTAGTTTTTCTTTTAAATACATAAAAGAGTATACTAGATGTACCATGCCATGTATAAAATACATCTACATGTATTTTATATACATACATATATATAATTGTTACTAGTAACAATTTACTTGTAACAAATATATATGTATACATATATATATGTATATATATACATACATATGTATAAAATCATATGTTTATATTTATGTATTTGATATGCATTATCTTATATCAATATATAAGAGTAATATTATTATTTCACATAAATAATACTATACAACAATGAATATAAACTTATATATATATATATATATGACGAGTTGAAAACATATTTAAATCATATTCCAATATGTAATTGGTGTCCATTGACTGTAAATGTGTGACCCTATGGATTTATTTATTACCGGTAATATCGTATTAATTTGTGTTTTGTACACATAGAACCAACAGTATTCTTCTTCAAGGGTTGCTTTCAAGACTCCAATCCCTTGCTTCCCTCTTCTTTTTCTTCACGATGATACGACCACAGAGCGCCCTCTTCTCTTTCTCAGTGCAAGAACTCAATGAATGGAACAGTAAAAGGAACTTGGGGGGTTGTGCCCTAGGCTAGTATATATATAGATATTCCTTTGTTTGGCCAAGCCCATCCCCTTTAATTGTCTAAGCCCAAATAAATTACAACTCATGAAATCCATTACTAATAACCATAATAGTGTTCACAATTTAGTTTACATCATTTTGAATAATGATAATTCTAATATTTACTATTCGATTTACATGACATATAAGTACATTCGGGGGTAGGGTATTATAGAAGCTATATACATAACTACTTGCGGTTGTTGTGCTAAGTTTTTATTGTAACAATAGTTTTCATCGACAAATAGTGCAATCTCCAAACTACAAACCCAACAAACAAACAAAAATAAGGTATCACTTTCTTAGACACATTGTTCAAAAACAGAAAAAATCTTTGCAATATGTCAAACTGAGTTTTAGATAGCTGTTTTATTCACAAAACCTTTATATGTGTCAAGATTTAAATTTCTTTTGGATGAATTACGGATGCTTAACTCTTAGGTTATTTTGTGTTTTTGCATTTATAGTTGTTGAAAGGATTTTATTAGTTTATTTGTTTTCATGTACGTTTTGTAATTTAAATATGATCTTTACCTAGCTGATTTTTTTTATACTTAGCTTATATGCTCAGATAATCAAACTTTGTACAACTGAGTAGCTCAGCTCATCGTAATCAGCTTAGTAAGAAGTTGTACAAATAAGCTCAGAACATATTTCACTTATCTTAATCAGCTATGGTGTTTAGTAGAGTAAGTCATCATTCAGTTATTTGATTAACTCAGCTTAGCTGATTAACCTTAGCTTATCATAATTGCTTAGACAAAGTGTGCTCAACTCATCTACTTAAACATTTCTTGTGTTTGATTGCTTTATATAATTAACGTATTTTAGCTTATTTGATTAATCATGCTTAGTTGATCACTCTTAGCTTAGCCTTATTGCTTAGACGAAGCATGCTCAGCTCATCTATATAAATAAAAAAAATTCTAAGTATGTGTTTATGTGAAAGTTATTTTAAAATCCATTTTGTTGAAAGTTATTTTAAAAAATTCTAAGTATGTGTTTAGAGAAGTTACTTTTTCAATTTACCGTTACTTTATTCTTTCCATCCATTTTGTTGACCGTTACTATCCAATCTGAGAGTATTTGAAATCCTCTCTTCGTCGATAAATCCTAGAACACTGTTCTTTGAAATTTTCAATCAATCAATGGCAAGCACTATAATATTCCATCCCACTAATGTTCTTGCACCTGGTGGGAACATAGTTAAACTCTCTAAGATCACCATTCAACCAAACAACTACAACGCCAACTTCTCCATTCTTGAATCCAAAGCAAATCAAGGTTACGAAACAACTGTAAATGTTTTAAACTCCCACCCTATTCGTAATTGTCTCACTCTATCCCCACACTATATCTATCCTACATTGTTAGGGAGTTCCGGTACACTACCAAGTATTTCTCCATATTAGAAACAATCATTGGAACAATTTGTAATGGTCAATAGTCCGTATTCTGTGACCCTATACTGTTTGAGAACTGCTATTGGCCTCCAAGCTTTTCCCACTTATACCAAATTTGCAACAAGCCAAGTAGCCCAATTTGTCCTAACTCTTATTAGCCATAATACTCGAATTGTAAGAGGGAAAATAGCTTTTACCTCACGTTCTTACCCAGGAAATATCTTACCTCAGTTGTAATTAGATGTTTGGGAACAAAATTGGATGGTTTTGACTAGTTAAACAAGACTGAATTGCTAATTCTGTATTATGTGGATAAAGGGTTAAATGTTGACTTTGTCCAAGTTATATTCACTAATAGTATTTCCAAACTCACCCAACCTCTCACCAAAAGATCATCCCAAAACACTATACCTTATGTTAGGTTCCTAAGTCTAATAATCAAGTTTGTTATTAGTGATGAGAAGTATGTGGAGTATGCAACTAGGCTGGAAACTTTTCCCATTCCACTCATAGGTGAAAAGATCTTCTATAAGATTAGTGCAACTTTGGGTCCTGATGTCACTGTTGAATGTCACATCTAAAGGAAATGATAAGAATAAAGAAGATAACATTGGTGATGATGATGATGATGATGACCGTGATGGTGATGAGATAAATGTTGATGGTGATGATGAATATGATAATGATGATAATGGTGATGACAATGCTGATGATAATGGTGCTGATAATGATAATTATGGTGATGATGATGATGGATGCACTTGAAGGACCATCTTCCACATTTGAAAGTATATTTTTAAAAATCTCATAACCCAAAGAGGACATACAAGCTATAGAAACACTTGTGAACACATCCTTATCACCTGTCAAAACATAACTCCAACAGCCAAGCTCTAGTGAACCATCAAATGTTCCTAGTTCTACTGTCACATACACCAGAAAGAGTAAACCAAAAGGAACAGTGCAAACAACACTGATATAAGAGGATCTTATTTCAACACCTCTTCAGGCTTCAATCTCTATGTCTACCTCTAATGTTGAGGGGGCATATGATTATTGACCTAAATTGATCCCTAAAACCATTGGACTCAGTCTCATGAATGGTTGAGTTTGTAAATATGGGACTTCTATAAACGGGGTCATCCTCCCAAAAAGATGACACTATTGAAAGACAGACTCCATTCTCGAGTCATATTGTGTCTTTAACCATGAATTAGCCCCTAGCCTCTATAACTTCACAAAAAGTTGCAGTTAGAATATTAGGAACCCTACTGGATACAACCCATATTCATCACACTAAATGTTAGTCCTAGATTGAGTATGCAACAACAAATGTTTGTAGAAGGGGGGGGGGGGTTGAATACAAACTGTAGCTTTTTAAAAATAAAGACACACCATTATACTTTTATATAATTCTTATTTATTATGAATAAAGAATTACATGTACTAGAAGCGGAAATTCTAAGTACAATAAAAGGTGGCAATCAATTTGTCTAACACATACACAAGCTAACTCTAAAACAACTAATGTTTAACGAGTGTTCAACACATGAACAAGTTTGGTTTTACACAATTGCTAAACTCTATAAATATTTCTCAACTAATGAAATAGCTTTGTGCTGTGTAGAAACTCCTTACTCTTTTTGCATGTCCACCATGCATGTATATTTATAGAAGCTTAGGCATCCGGTTGTATGAAGGAAGGAGAAAAAAGTATGTGGAAATATAATATTTTAATTGTAAAGGTAGTGAGTGAAAAGTAAATTTTCTTTAATCAACTGTTTGATAAAAGTAATTGTACTTTTCTGAAAAAGTGCAACCCACTCAAAATATAAAATATTAAAACCCACATCTTCTGTCTTGTAGAACTTTCTTTCCCTTTCCATACTTGTACTTTAAACAACAGTCATGCTTCTATTTGATTTGACTTTACCAAGTATGGGATTGCCACCCATACTTAGTTTGTTAGTCCCAGATTGAGTATGCAACACGAATATACTTTTATATAATTCTTATTGATTATGAATCAAGAATTACATGTACTAAAAGCAAAAATTATAAGTACAATAAAAGGTGGCAATCTATTTGTCTAACACATAGACAAGCTAACTCTAAAACAACTAATGTATAAAGAGTGTTCAACACAT
Source organism: Dittrichia graveolens (assembly GCA_038502395.1). Classification (NCBI taxonomy): domain Eukaryota; kingdom Viridiplantae; phylum Streptophyta; class Magnoliopsida; order Asterales; family Asteraceae; genus Dittrichia; species Dittrichia graveolens. The sequence continues at coordinate 32,578,801 of JARJIL010000003.1, read as the reverse complement.
GAACAAGTTTGGTTCTACACAATGCTTAAACTCTACAAATTTTATATCAACTAATGAGATTGCTTTGTGTTATGTAGAAACTTCACACCGGGGTGTTTTGCATGTCCACCATGCATGTATATTTATAGAAGTCTTGGCGTATCCGGTTGCACGAAGGAAGGAGACAAGGAGTATATAGAAATATAATAATTTAATTGTAAAGGTAGTGGGTGAAAAGTAAAGTTACTTTAACCAACTGTTTGATAAAAGTAATTGTACTTTTCTGAAAAAGTGCAACTCAAAATATAAAATATTAAAACCCATATCTTCTGTAGTGTAGAACTTTCTTTCCCTTTCCATGCTTGTACTTTAAACAACAACCATGCTTCTGTTTGATTTGACTTTACCAAGTATGGGATTGCCAGCCATACTTAGTTGTTGAAACAAATCTTCGAGATCTTCGTGCGTTGGAGGTATCTTTCTCCTTTTCTAGAGGATAAGATCATACATTTTTGTCTCATACTTGATCCAAAAAGTGCTTTTTACTTTTACAAACAAAGATCTAAGGCATAATAGAACAACACATGTTCTGCCTTTTTCATATGTCTTTTACAATCTGAAAGATAGTGCAGATTTGACATTTTGCTCGACTCAGCTAACAGAAAGTACTAGGAACTTTAACTTTCACTACTCAAATGACAAGATATATCAGTTGATCAATTTCTAGTAGGACTCAGTTGATACATATTGCTCAGCTGATCATATGGACGATCAGTTGATCAATAGTTATCTTAGGAGGATATAAGCTCATGTATTGATATGATCAGTAGATCAAGAATGCTCAGCTGATCATTTAAATACATCAGTTTATGTAGAGAGATGACTTGTGTTAGGAAAGACTTACTTAGTTGATGCTCTGGGCCTCAGCTTATCCATTGTTCACTCAGCTGATGGTGTAGCTGAGCAAAGTCCTCGCTCAGCTGATGGTGTAGGCACTCAGCTGATCAAATTTCCTCACTCAGCTGATAGATCACTTTCCTCAGCTGATGGTCTTTTTCACTTGTTTTCTTCATTTGATGCTCCTTAGCTGATGTTCCTTGGCTGATACTTTGAGTAGGATCTGATACTCAGCTGATGGTTCCATACTTAGCATATTTCCTAGAAACTAATTCAAACAACACATGATTGAATTCTTTTTAAGTCATACTGAATGTAGGGTTTGGTTATCATCAAATTCTATGTTTTAGGATAGGTAGAGTTAATTATTAGGGTGAAGTGATTATCTCCCCAACAATCCCCCCTATTTGATGATGACAAAACCTTTTTCTTTTTGATAAATCAGTTTGACTTCGAGTACAAAATATTTATACTTTTAAGTGCATTTGGCTACGTAGCTATCTGTTTTTGGTAGCTCTTTTTACTTTGAACCTTGTTCTGTTTTTGGTTTCTTTTATAGTGTTCCATTTTGTTCTGTTTTTGTGGAATCTTTTTCTTTGTTGTACCATTTTATTCTGTTTTTGTGGTATCTTTTCATTTTTCCATTTTTATATATTTTTGATTTTCTGATTTACATAAACATTACTTAAATAACAGAATAAAGAAATGTACAGAAGTGTTTACAGAAGATTAACTACTTAGCTATGCTAGTCTATAAAAAATTACAAGAAAAATACAATCAACAAGAGATCACTAAGACTTCAGAGAGTAGGTCAGTCATCAATCATCCCACCATTTCTCTTCTTTTACTTCAAAAGTTTCAGCTCGAGGATCTTCTTTGGCTAGAACTTGACATTGTGCTTGTACAAGGGCCTCAAATTGGTCATTTCCGGTTCTGCCTCTTGTAGATACTCTTATCCCGAAGAGAAAACTCTTGCTTGCCTTGGGGATCTCAGACTACCTAAAGAACCTCCAAGTGCCTCCTCTGTCCAGAAAGAATATACCCTCAAAAGGCATAGATATAAACTTGAAAAGCTCAGGAGTAATGTTGAGTGGCAAGCCTGTGTTGAGACCCTCAAAATCATACAGATATTCATGTTGGGGCAGTACCTCTCTTAGCTCAAAAGGTTTAAAGGGCTTTGAGCCTTTCTTGTGTAGATTATCAACTGTGTGTACATGCTTATAGTAATCATCTAGAGTAAAGGCCTTTTGTGACACAGCAAGAGCTATCCAATTCTGAATCTTTTGAATAAATTGTACTTTGAGCTTGCTTTTGGATTTGTAGAGAAGGTACAGGATCTCAACCAATTCTGTGAACCCGTAGATGTGACACCTCTCATATGATACAACTTCACAACTATTGAAGTTATTTTGCCTTATGACTTTGAGGTAGGGTTCACCATCACTTTTAAGGACAGTGGCTCTTGTGATAGGAGTTGGCTCGGTTCTATTTCTCAAAATATTTATTCTTTCTCTGAAGCTTTGTATCCTCTGTTGACTTAGATTATAAGGAGCAGATAGGTCAAGACTGAACAGGGTTTTGATTGCATCCGCATGGGATCTTGCTTTGAGCATCTCAACTTAGGACTTATCCCTTGCCAATTTAGTTTGAGCAGCAACTTGAACTTGTTCTTTTTCTTGCTCTTGTGCATATGCTAGCTCATTGGCTTGGTAGATTTCCTCCACTAGAACACCCAATGCTTGAGCCATTAGGATGTTTTCCCTTTCCTCTTGCTCTTTGAACTCAAGCTCCTTTTTCCTTTGCTCTTCCTATTCAACTTGCTCATTTTTCATTTTTCTTTTTCCTTTATCTTTGGGAGCAGAGGTTGAAGGCTTTTGGACTAATGGAGTTGATTGGACTGGTGGAGCAGATGGTTTGGGGCTTTGTCTTCTTCTTCTGAGGATGTCAGATAGTGGAGTATCATCCTCATCATCAGAATCAGACACAACATTGATAGGTGGAGAGCAACCCTCAGCAACTTTCTTTTTGGACTTTGGCCTATTTGCCATGCGTTTTAGTCTTTTTGGGAACTTTTTCTCCCCCTAAACAGATGTTTTTCTTTTGGGAGCAGGGGAGGCTGTTACTGTTGCTTTGGATACTTCCAGCTGCAGGATGTTTTTAGCAGATTCAGTGTAGGCAGCATCAATGTCCTCTGTGTTAGGATCATCCTTCCTTGTTGAACTTGATAATTTCTCCCCCTTTTTGGCATCATCAAAAGGAGGAGGGGAGTCACTTGTGGTTGGTCTAGGAGATGGGTAAGAGGCTTAGGTAGGGGTAGGGGTTTGGGTTGAAATCTTGGAGAGTTGAAGGGTGAGATCATCTTTGAAATCTTGGAGAGCCTTCCATAATGAGAGATGACTCATTCTGGATTGTTCAGTGAGGGGACACGAAGAATTTCTGGTGGGATGGTACAGAAATATTTGGGTTTATGGGTTTGATGAGGTGGAGATGGGTGAGAAGGTTATAGATTGTTTGGTTTAGTGAGTCTAGTGTGGATTGAGGTAGGCTTGTGGTAGGTTGTTGAGATGGAAGAAGTGTAGAGAATTGATCAATTTTGGTTAAGATAGGAGTGAGGTTAGGTTGGGTGAGAACAGGTGTAGGAGAGGGTTGGTTGGTTTTAAGGAACTCTATGTTTTGACCAAGTCTAGACAGTCGATTATTAGTTTATGTTTGAAAGCTTTGGAAGGTTTGGGTAAGGTGGTCAAGGTTTGTGGTAAGGGTAGTTAAAAGTTTAAGGGTTTTGTGTGGAAATGAGGTAGATGGTTGAAATGAGAAGGAGGAGGTTGGAATAGGTTCGAAGAATTTTGGTAAGGTTTATGTTCCCTCATCAAAGCCTTGGTGTATAAGCTCAAATTCATTGGCAAAGACTGTTGAGCCCTGTACAAGTGGTTGGTTTGTACCACTAGCATTGGGAGGCTGTGCATGTGTAAGAATTGAATCGATTATAGGTGCAAGATAGGTGGAGTTAGTGTGGGATGCACTAAATAATAGGGAATCCCTTATTGGATCCACACTCTGCTGAGAGAATGTGAATGGTATAAGCTGACTCAAGGGGGTATAGACACAGTATGACCTTGGGGTGAGATCTGTCTTTCAATGAGAACAACCTTTAAGGAGGCTGCCTCAGATTGCGGTTTTAATCCCATTTTTATAGATGTATCTTGTTGTGAGGATACATCCACTGGCTTAGGGTTAGCAACATCCAATTGCTCCCCCTCAACATGAGGAAGGGTAATTGGAGTTGAGGTCAGAGGTATGGATGTCACTACCTCAAAGGGCTCAATATGAGCAACCTCTGTTGACCTTGTATATAGGGGGCTACGAATGGGAGTAGAACTAGTGACCACTGGAGGTTCACTAGAGCTTGGTTGTTGAATAGGTGTGTGGACTGGGGATGAGGATGGGCTATTAAAGGTTGAGACTACCATTTGAATATCCTCAGAGGTTGATTCAGAACTATCCATACCTTGGGTTGCAAGATGCCAGCTTTTGTCAATAAGATCAAGAAGTACATCTGAAATTTCAGGTTCAGGTTGAGCAGCAGCATCACCAAGAGGACTCATGATCATTGGTCTTAAGGGAGTGAATACGGAGTCACCAAAGTTACCAGCATCACCAGTATCACCATCACCAGCATTATCATCATCATTATTGCCATTATGACTTTCCTCAGCATCATCACCATCATTACTTTCATTCTCAATTTCATCATCATTTTGAACATTTGCCTCAGCAGCAACATCATCTATTAACTCTTGCATTTGTGCAGTGATTCGAGGACCTCTGTTTCCCTTTATAAAGCAGAATACCTTTTCACCCATGGCAGAAACAGGAATACTATCTTGATGTTCAGTTAGGCTCACATACTCATTTTCTCCAATCTCCCTCATTGCAATCAGGCTTAAGAATCGAATGTAGGGCACCTAAGACCTTGATGACTTTTTGTTGGTGCTCTGTGTGATTTTATCTATAAGATCTGAGAATATAACTTGAGAAAAGTCAATATTAATTCCAAAAACTAGGGCATAGAGCACCAGAAGCTCTATTTGATTGATGAGATGATGACTTCCGGATTTGGGACCAAAGCAGCGAATAACGACGTTGCCTTGGTACTTCTATAGGTGCGATAGAGTAAAGACCTTGATTTGTCCATGCACAACAGGTTCATTGTAACCTATTGCTGGAAGAACCGTTTGAGCTTCTGCTTTGGATGGGAATGCAGTGAAGGGTGCAAAGTTGGGAATGCCAAGAGCTTCTCGGATGGTTTCAGCGGTGATTTGAAGATTGTAGAATCCTTCGGCTAGGGTGTAGTGAATGGCGTTGTCGTTGATGTAGGTGGCAGAGTACCATAGTTCCCCAATGATGGTGGGAAAGATGTAGTGTGGGTAAGTGGTTAAACATTCAAACAGAGGGTGAACTTGAAGAAATTATACCATAGGCTCATAACCTTTATTTTCGCGAGAGGCGGGAATCGTGGTGCAAAGAAGAATGTTGTTGTGAGTGATGTTCATGGGTTGGTTTGGTGCAACATTCTCACCAGGATTTACAGTGGAAAGAGGAGTGTAGGTCGCCATTTGACAGAGAAGATGAACAGTGAGAGAAATGGAGAAGTATCGAGAGAGAAAGTTAGGGTAAGTCTTTTTAGACAGAGAGAGGGAATTTTGAGAGTTTGAACAGGTAAAGATGAATGAGAGAGAAGGTGGGGTATTTATGAAGTGTAGTTAACAGAGATCGTTAGATACTGACAAAAATTCTAACGAAAAACATATTAATGAGCTATTAAATGAAATCTGACAGAAGGAGTAAATAACTAGGGTTAAAAGGCATTAACTGAGCACAAAAGATAAAAAATGACCAAGTGTTGAACCATCAGCTGAGCAATGAAATGTATCAGTTGAAGGGCATGAGCTGATGAAAGACTATCGGCTGATAGTGAAAAGTTTGGCTGTATCAACTGAGTGATGTACTTAGCTGAGCATTTCCTTCTTATCTGAGGGTGATCAGCTGAGTAAATTTGATCAGCTGATAGACATCAGCTGAGCAAAGTTACTTTGTTTACACAGGCTCAGTAGGACTTAGAGATGCTTAGATAAGTAACACATGATATTCAACACTTATCAATTAACATAAACAAAACTACCATTATTCTAATCTAGAAATTAAGCATACCTATTTTGGATATTAGGAAATTGAACCTTGCTTCATCCAATGGTTTTGTGAACAAGTTTGCAAGTTGTAAATCAGTGTTGATGTAGTGCAAAGTTACCTTTTTCTTTTACAAATTATCTATGAGAAAATGATGTCTAATTTCAATATGCTTTGTCTTTGAATGCATGACTGGATTATTTGAGGTGAAAATGGCACTTGTATTGTCACACAGAATTGGGTGTCTTCAATCTTTATATCATAGTCAAGTAGTTGATTTTATAACCACAAAATTTGAGCACAACAGCTTCCTGCAGTAATGTATTCTGCCTCTGCAGTGGATGTTGATACTGAATTCTGTTTCTTACTAGATCAACTTATCAATCTTTCTCCTAGAAGTTGACAACCACCTGAAGTACTTTTCCTGTCTAATGTACACCCTGCAAAATCAGAATCAGAATATCCAACTAACTCAAAATCTGAGTCTTTGGGGTACCAAAGACCAAGATTAGGAGTTCCTTTGAGATATCTGAATATTCTCTAAACAGCAGCAAGATGTGATTCCTTTGGATCTGCTTGATATCTTGCACAGAGACATGTTGAAAACATTATATCTGGTCTACTTGCAGTGAGGTATAAAAGTGACCCAATCATTCCTCTATAAGTAGTAATGTTCACTGATTTGCCATCAGTGTCCTTTCCTAAGTTTATAGAAGTAAACATAGGTGTTTACATTGAGGAACAGTTTTCAAAATCAAACTTTTTAAGTAAATCTTTGACATATTTTGTTTGATGAATGAAAATACCATCAACCTCTTGTTTAATTTGCAAACCAAGAAAATAGTTTAATTTACCCATCATGCTTACTTGATAGTTATCATACATGAGTTTAGAAAACTTTTTGCATAGTTCCAAATTAGTAGACCCAAATATTATGTCATCTACATAAATCTACACAAGTATCACATAACCTATATACTTCTTTATAAACAAAGTGTTATCAATGCATCCTCTTATGAAACCTTTATTAATGAGAAAAGAAGAGAGGGTATCATATCAGGCTCTTAGAGCTTGTTTAAAACCATATAAAGCTTTGTTTAGAAAGAATACATGATCAGGTAAGCTTAACTCCTCAAAGTAGGAGGTTGTTTTACATACACCTCTTCTTTCAGATCTCCATTCAGAAATGCACTCTTCACATCCATTTGGAATACTTTGAAGTTCTTGAAGGCAACATAGGCTAGGAACATTCTAATAGCTTCCAATCTTGCAACAGGGGCAAAAGTTTCATCAAAATCAATATCTTCTTCTTGGCAATACCGCTGTGCCACTAGCCTTGCTTTGTTTCTGATGATTTGCCCATTTTCATCTAGTTTATTTCTAAACAGCCACTTTGTTCCAATGATGGTTTTATCCTTTGGTTTAGGTACCAAAGTCCATACATTATTTCTTTTGAATTCTTCCAGTTTTCTTGCATGGTAGCCACCCAGTGGGGATCATTGAGAGCTTCATCAACCTTCTTTGCTTCAACCATTGAGACAAATCCAGAGTACAAACAGATGTTGCAAGATTTTGATCTTGTTCTAACTGGATCATCTATATTGCCTATCACCGGATCATGAGGATGATACTTGTGGTTTTTGAATTTCTTGGGAATTGGGATTCATTTGGATTTGGGGAGACGAAATTATATGTTGACCATCAGCAGTAGAGATGAGTTCATTTTGAGTGGCTGATATAACTTCATTGTCACAATCTGTGGTTATCTCTACTGAAGAGGGAATGTGTGATATGTGTTAGGTTTATTAATTGTATAGAATAGAAGATTACATTTTGAGTGAAGTTTGTATTAATTACAAACTAGAGGGTCTTAATTGTAAATATACTCATGGAGTATATAAGCCTATGATTAAGGCTAATCATGAATCAATTGCCATAATCAAGGTGTAATTAGTATACTCTCATAGTTCTACATATGCAATTGAAGATTAGCTTGATACTTGAATAATTAAGGGGTTATCAATTGGTATCAGAGCCTAAGGAGTGATTTTATTGAAGATTGGATCAAGAATTGCAAGAAATTTGAAGAAATTTTGAAGATTTTCTGAAATTTTTAGATTATTTTTGGGCAGAAACTTTGAAAAATTCTAGAAAATTTATACAATCTTCATTTGATCAAATTTTGGATATGTTGTTGTGTATGATTGCAGGAACCTACAGTAAAATTTTCAAGTGCAAAATCCGCTCCATGTGAGAGAAATCTAAGAATTACGAATCTTGGTTTTTAGAAGATGTTCTTGAGACTTGAATTTTGAAATTCGTGATTTAGTTGGAATTAATTGCTCAATTTTTGAACGAGTGTTAGTAATCATATCACGAATCAATCTGCAAAGTTTCATATCAATTCATCAATCATACATGAAGTAATTTGAAATTTTTGTGTTTGAAGGTTTCATGATGTTCTTGGTGAATTTTGGTTAAATTCGTGAGTTTTAATCCAAATTGTTGTAATATGAGAGTTTTAAAAGTGTTTGTTTAAGTGGAGATTGATTAATTTGAAGAGAAAATTCATTCTTGGTAAAGATTTGAAGATTCAAGTTAGATACGAGTTTATGTGTTCTTGAGAAGATGAAGTTACTGGATTTGGAAGATGAAGTTATCGGATTTCATAAATCCGATTAAGTGTTTATCGGATTTGACATTTGGCGGATTTGGTTTAGGCGGATTTCGAAATTATCGGATTTGAAAGTACCGGATTTGGCTTCTACCGGATTTGAAAGTGTCGGATTTTAAAGTACCGGATTTGCTTTCTACCGGATTTGAAAGTGTCGGATTTGGGCTGATTTGAAAGTGTCGGATTGGACATAATTTAAAGTGTCGGATTTGGATATATTTGAAAGTGTCGGATTTGGGCTGATTTGAAAGTGTCGGATTTGAACATATTTGAAAGTGTCGGATTTGGACATATTTGAAAGTGTCGGATTTGGACATATTTTAAAGTGTCGGATTTGGACATATTTGAAAGTGTCGGATTTGGACATATTTTAAAGTGTCGGATTTGGAAATATTTGAAAGTGTCGGATTTGGACATATTTTAAAGTGTCGGATTTCCTTTTTTCATAGCAATTTTAAATGGCTCAAAATTTGGTTGAAAATACAAAATTTGAATTTTCTTGCATTTTCTGATATAGCAATTTCGACCCCAGCCAGGGGCTCTGCCCCTTGGACCCCGCTATAAGGGGCGCTGCCCCCGATCCCCGTCGTCGTTGTGATTGAATTAGAATCAATCTTTCACAACTCATAGTCACTTTTATTAATTCTCATACTACACTTTCAAATCATTATTATTGATTAAATTTGTGATCAAATCAAATCATTCCTAAACGATCGTATAGTTTTCAAGTATCAAGATAAATATCAAGATGTCAACGAAGATTCCACATGTTGGAGTAAATTTTGAGAAGAAGAAGATAGACGGATTGGTTAATGAGAATATCCAGCTCAAAGAGAAGATTTCTTCACTGAACAAAGAGATTCATACATTGACACGGAGAAATACAATTTATGATGTAAGTATTGAACGTATATCAGATGATATAATCAAAAAGGAGAAACAGATGCAAATTCTGAGTGGAGAAAGTTCATTACTAAAAGAACAAGTTGAATTTGAAAAGAAAAGAGAAAGTAAATTACAAGTTGAAAAAGTTGAATTGCATGATAAGTTGAAACAACTTGAGCAACAGCTACTTGTTGAAAAAGTTGAGTTATAGAAAGAAACAAAGGTATTAAACCTAGAAAAGAGTTTGGAAAGTGAAAAGAAAATGTTTGAAGAAGAAAGAAGTTTGTGGAGAAAATTTCACAACTTGAAGTACATTCTAAAGAGGAGAAAAAGAAAGCAGAGATTTTGTCAGAAGAGAATGCCAAGTTTAAAGACCTCATATCTGAATTTTCTATTGATCGTCAAGATTTTCAAAGGATGTTGCAGAATGATGATAAGTTGATAGCGAGTTTAGGTATTGAAAAGGCTGAATTGCAAAGAAAAGTCACAGAACTTGAGCAACAGCTTCTTGCTTCTTCTAAACTATAAATTCCCAGCTCAGTTCTGAAAAACAAAATATCTGAGCTTCAGGAGACTCTGGACACATAGAAGAAAACATTGGAGAAAAAGAGACTACAGTTTTTGGCTAAACTCAAGTTCGCAATGCTTCTTGCTGAAAAAGCTTCTGAATCTACCAAGACTTCCGCTGACAATATCAATTTTGATTCAGAAACACATTGTGGTAGCGATACTGACTCTTATTTTTCTGTTGCAAATGCTGAAAGTAGAAAATCAGATAACGATTTCATTGATGTTTCTACTCCCAAAGCAACTATTTCTTCTCAAAAGCCAAAAGTAACTGAATTCAGAAGTCAACAGAATGCATCTTCAAGTTATATTGATTCTGAATTTTCAGTAAGCTCAAATGATTCTTTATCAAAGACCAAACAAGCTTGGATTCCAAAGAAGAATCTAGGTGACAATTTTGTAAATATATCATCATTCTGGACTGAAAAGAAGACAACCACAGAAACCTCAATCTTTAATTCACCATGTGGTTCAATCAATCATGTGCATTCAAATGCATGTTTTTCATCATCAGAATTCCGTATCAAAAATGTCATAACTGATAAATTCTCATCCAACGCAATACCTACCGAGACATCTTCAGAAACTAAACCTAGAGCATCTGAGTTTCGAATGAAGAATGTCATCAATGATGGTTTTAAATCCAATGTTGTACCACAAAGAAGAATGCATAGACAACATCATTCTGGTAAGGAACATCATGCTGATATGCAATATCATTCATTTAAACATCTAAGTACCAAATTTTTTCTAGAGCAAAGCATAATGGAAATTTTGTGCTCAAAACTGATGTCAAATATCCTTTTGTGGTATATTCAGTCAAGCACTTAATCAGACTTTCAAAAGAGAAGATTTGTAAAACTTCAAGAGCAAATCATAAATTTGCTGTTCAAAATGGTATTCCGGAATGGCACACAGGCCCAATGCATAGAAAGGTTCATAAACCTAACATAGTTGGACCCAACTTCAAGTGGGTACCAAAGTGTGCTTAATTTGTTTTGCAGATTAGTCAGAGACATTGTTGGAACACAATGAAGATCATTCAGAATACGTTGAAAAGTACATTGTGTTCAGTATGCTAACAATTTCAATCTCCTGACTTGAACAAAGAAGAGTGTTCTGAGAAACTTTTCACATGTCATTTTGTTCAGCATTAGCCCGAGTCTAATGTTCTGAGAAACTTAATGTTTGTATTTTATCATTCCTTGATATAACTTGTGTGATAATGATTCATTATTTGTAGGGGGAGCAAGAACGACATAGATTCTTTGACAGACAAATCATTTTTGTCGAGAACCTACAAGATTGCAATTTTGTTTAAAATGAAAACTATTTTTGTGCATTCTTGTAGGGGGGGCAATTTTTTTCTAACCTAGTTGATGAAAAATCATTTTCGAATTTCAATGCATCAACTTAGGAAGAGTTTATTTTTTTTCAAATCATTTTAAAAATGAAAATCTCAAAAACAATACAAAATTTTAAAATTCAAAAAGATTTTCAATTTTCAAATTTTATCGTTTTTTTCCATCGAGAAGACATTCATTCGTTGATTCATTCTGATGTCTTTCCTGATTCATTTGATTGTTGATCTTCTGAATGCTCATCTTTCATTTCTTGAATTCTATCCTGATAATAATTCTGGAAATCCATTCTCTATTGTTGATTATTTCATTCTTTCTGGAAAATCGTTCATTCTCGTGTCAATCATTTTTTATGTGACACATACTTTTCAAGTGATCAATAAGGCACCAAAGAGTGAGTGAGTGTAGGATGATTCTACTCCTATGGTCAATCCAGAACCGGAAGGACCTACCCCAGGAGTTCACCTTATGCTTTAAAAAAACAAAGTAAGGGTTTAATTGGTCAAATAGGTGAGCAGTATCGGTTATCACGTGATACTGATTGGTGGGCAGAGATAAAATGAAAATGAGAGGGGTGGAACAGGAGATAGGGGTGCATATGATCAACAAATCACTTTGAGCATACATGTCAAATCATTTTTTCATTTCCTACTTCAAAATTCTTTGATTGTTCATATTCTTTAATTGCTCAAATCATTCTTGACAATCTTTCTCAACTGAATATTTCGTGAAAATCATTCTTGTTGACATCAATATGATTGCTCCTAATCATTTGAACAGATAACAAGTGTCAATTTGTATCCAACGGAGATACAAATATTCATTTTGGAAAGAGAGTTTGAGGGAGAAGTTGAAAAATATTTAGAGAGCTGAGAGTGAGAGATAGGATCAAAATAAAAGAAAGATCCTCTCAAAACAGTGTCAATCTGGGTAACCACATATACTACTAGATTTCATGTGTTGAAATTTGATATTGAAGAAGACATCATGGATCCAGTGATGCAATGCACTAACCCCACCCAGCTACTCAATTATCTCTTAAAAGATGATTGTTTCAACTTCACACGGAGAATTAGCACATCTCTATTGACATCTCACTCGGAGATTGTTAATATTGAAACAAGGAGGACATGTTGCTCCGGTCCCCGACTTCTTGCATGCATTTATAGAGTCTAGAGCTTATTGCTATATAATTGTATTTCTTAGGACACATGATGGAAATGTCACAAGTATCTAGTTTTCGTAACTGATACCGAAACATCTTGAGTGTTATCTTTGTGATATTCACGATGATCGATGAAAATCCTACCAGTGCTATCATTATTCCAACACTGAACGTAGGTCACACAGTTTAAAAACTATTGTGTCAACGAGCAATCTATGTGATCTCGGTGTTAACATTTCCTAACGGGAACTTTGAGACGGTGCCCTAAAGACTATCTCAAATACTTTCATTATAATATCATTTTGGTCACAATATCAAAGAGATACATATTTGATAAATTCAACTGAATGTCATGAGAAGGATTCTAAGCTATAAATGTTGAAGTATTCATGAACAAATCAAGCTGAATGTCAATTAAAATTGCATGATGTTCATGAAGAATCCTGGTCATCATGAGGGGGAGAGAAGGAAACCAAAATATTAGCTGATTCTTACTGAGTTGAAGATGATGATGAGTTCTCATCAAAATTGTGCAGCTAAAGAAGACCAGATTCATGTGTTGAGAGGGAGACAAAGAAAAGTTTAATTCTGAAAAATCAATATATGTCAAGTCAAGGGGGAGCAAAGAAAAGAGATATCTATCAAATTTGAAAAAGATCAAGAGCTTCATTCAAGGGGGAGAGAACAAAATATTCTTCATGCACAAGCAAAGCTTATTTTAAGACAAGAGAGCTCAAGATTAGAAAGAATAGGTTGAAGATTGGGAAAAGCTAAAAATCACTACATGTTATGTTGATAATACAACCAAAGGTTGAAAAGCCTAAGGTTACCAATGCAAAAGAGGTGTTTGAAGAGAAAAGGTGTCATTGTATGCTATCAAGTTTCAAGTTCTCATCAAGATGTTGAAGTGAATACTATTCTCAAAGTGAAGAGTCTCTATTTAAAGATGAGAAGTCATTTTGAAGACATCAAGTAAAGGTTTGAAAATTCCCTAAAGCTTCAAAAGAATATTAACGGAAAAAGAATATCTGCATGATTCAAAAGGGGAGATTGTTAAAGTTTGCGTCAGATGCCAAAAAGCATAACGTCTTCTATTTCTATACAAAGGGGGGGATTGTTAGGTTTATTAATTGTATAGAATAGAAGATTACATTTTGACTGAAGTTTGTATTAATTACAAACTAGAGGGTCTTAATTGTAAATATACTCATGGAGTATATAAGCCTATGATTAAGGCTAATCATGAATCAATTGCCATAATCAATGATATGAACTATGTGTTAATCAAGGTGTAATTAGTATACTCTCATATTTCTACATATGCAATTAAAGATTAGCTTGATACTTGAAGAATTAAGGGATTATCAATATGAAATTAGAATCCAATGATGTTGAGTCATTCTCCACATGATTCAGTAGAGGTATAGGATTGGATGAGGTTGGTTGCACATGGTTAAAGATTTAGATAGGAACAGGTTCATCTACATCATGAGCAGTTGGTGGAGAGGGATCAAATTGCTCTAGAGTGGCTTCTTCCGTTTGCATGAGATCATTAAATTCTTCACCTGAAACATGATTAGAGGAACAAGAAACAACAAAGTCATTTTCATTAAAACTTACATTGATGCATTCTTCTATGACTTTGGTTCTGAGGTTGTATACTCTGTATGCTTTGGAAATCACTGAGTAACCTACAAACACTTCTTCATCAGTTTCTTTTACTAAGATCTCATTAAGTATCTTTTGATTTGCTAGCTCATCATTTAAAGTTGTTATCTGCTTAAGTTCCTCATCTTTAAGAATAAATTTTTCCTTGAGTGATTCTACTTTTAGTTTTAGCTTATTCTCTCTTTGTAGCAGACTAGAAATCAATACAAAAGTAATCAAACATAGAATTCTTTTCATTATCATCATAATTAATAAACTTTCCAACCTGATACATTGAAGAAGGATCGCAGTTGGTAGTTGAACAAGCTTTTGCAGCCTTCTTCATATCGTCATCAAATGAACTACCATCATTGTTATTGGCCATCATGCAGAACTGAGCAGAGATCACCTCATCTTCATCTAAGGAAAGATCTTCTTCTGTCCAATCTTTTTCTTCAGCTACAAGAACTTAGCCCTGGGCTTTCTTCTTCTTTTTTTGTCAAGGACAGCAGCAAGGAGTTTCTTATACTTGGATTCATAATCAATTTTGCCCTCATGCTTTGGCACAGATGAAGAACCAGTGTTAATTTTGGACATACAGTCACTGGCTATGTGTCCAATCTTGCCACATTTGTAAGACTCTGTTGTGGAGGCATTAAAAGTAGATTTGGACTTGACAAATTTTGATGGCCTCTTGCTGAACCTCTTGACACCCTTTCCCTTCTTGAAAGGTTTGAACTTCTTAACCATCATGGCTACTCCTTCAACTAGCTCCTCCAAACTATTCCCCTCACAATCATTCTCCTCATCACTTTCCCCAGCACTCTCCTCTTCATCTCCTTCTTCGTCAGAACCAGAATCAATAGCTGCAAAGCTTCTCATCTTTGTATCTCTTGATACAAGGGCAGTTGGTGCAGCTTTCACAACCTCTTTCATCTCCTTGGATGACAACTTTCTTTGCTTGACCGATTGCTCATGGTTGAGTAAGTTACCATAGAGGGCAACCGGAGACATTCCCTTAATCTTTTCACTATGCCTTAGTACAGTGACAAAGTGATCCCATGTTTCAGGTAGGGAGTCTAGAAAATTGTTCACCAAGACAAAGTTGCTCTTGGATATGTCTGCCCTCTTCAAATCATTTACTAGGCAATTGAACATGGTGTATGTCTGTGTAAGACTCTCACCTTTCTGAGCAAAGAAGAATTCATACTCTCTGTTGAGGAGGAGCTTCTTGTTCTCCTTCACCTCCTCAGTCCCTTCATATGCAACTGTGAGTGTATCTAACATCTCTTTAGTAGAAGTACAGTTAAGCACTTGATGATAGATCTCATTAGGTAGTGTAGAGACAAGAGTTGATCTAGCCTTAACATCTAGGCTAACCAACCTCTTATCTTCATCTGTCCACAGATGAATGGGTATGGTAATGATTCTTTCTGTTGTGGAGGTTTGACCTTCAGATTCTGATGAAATGGATAACACGGATGTTGGAACATAAGGACCCTCAGTAACTATTTCAAGCATTTGGATATCAAGGGTGGATAAGTAAAGATGTGCTCTAATTTTCCACATGGAGAAGTTTTCTTTATCAAACATGGGAGATCTTGTTAAAGACCCAGTGTTTGAGATGTTCATGTTGTTTGAGGATGAGGCCATTTTGAGAGAGGTAAAAGCAGTTGTATTGTAAGCAACACAGATCTAGATATTGATTATCTAACCTACTCTGATACCAGTTGTTAGTCCCAGATTGAGTACGCAACAACAAATGTTTGTAGAAGGGGGGGTTGAATACAAACCTTAGCTTTTTAACATTTAAAGACACACCAATATAATTTTATATAATTCTTATTGATTATGAATCAATAATTACATGTACTAGAAGAGGAAATTTTAAGTACAAAAAAAGGTGGCAATCTATTTTACTAACACATAGACAAGCTAACTCTAAAACAAATAATGTATAAAGAGTGTTCAACACATGAACAAGTTTGGTTCTACACAGTGCATAAAATCTACGACTTTTATCTCAACTAATGAGATTGCTTTGTGTTGTGTAGAAACTTCACACCGGGGTGTTTTGCATGTCCACCATGCATGTATATTTATAGAAATCTTGGTGTATCCGGTTGCATGAAGGAAGGAGACAAGAGGTATGTGGAAATATAATATTTTAATTGTAAAGGTAGTGGGTGAAAAGTAAAGTTACTTTAATCAACTATTTGATAAAAGTAATTGTACTTTTCTAAAAAATTGCAACCTACTCACAATATAAAATATTAAAACTCATATCTTCTATAGTGTAGAACTTTCTTTCCCTTTCCATGCTTGTACTTTAAACAATAGCCATGCTTCTGTTTGATTTGACTTTACCAAGTATGGGATTGCCAGCCATACTTAGTTGTTGAAACAAATCTTCGAGATCTTCGTCTGTTTGAGGTATCTTTCTCCTTTTCCAGAGGATAAGATCAAACCTTTTTGTCTCATACTTGATACAAAAAGTGCTTTTTACTTTTACAAACAAATATTTAAGGCATAATAGAACAACACATGTTCTGCCTTTTTCATATGACTTTTACAATATGAAAGATAGAGCAAATTTTACATTTTGCTCGACTCAGCTAACAGAAAGTACTAGGAACTTTAACTTTCACTACTCAAATGACAAGATATATCAGTTGATCAATTTCTGCTAGGACTCACTTGATACATATTGCTCAGCTGATCATATGGATGCTCAGTTGATACATATTGCTCAGCTGATCATATGGATGCTCAGTTGATCAATAGTTATCTTACGAGGATATAAGCTCATGTATTGATATGATCAGTTGATCAAGAATGCTCAGCTGATCATTTAAATACATCAGTTTATGTGGAGAGATGACTTGTGTTAGAAAAGACTTACTTAGCTGATACTCTGGGCCTTAGCTTATCCATTGTTCACTCAGCTGAAGGTGTAGCTGAGCAAAGTCCTTGCTCAGCTGATGGTGTAGGCACTCAGCTGATCGAATTTCTTCGCTCAGCTGATAGATCACTTTCCTCAGCTGATGGTCTTCTTCACTTGTTTTCTTTATCTGATGCTTCTTAGCTGATGTCCCTTGGCTGAAACTTTGTGTAGGATCTGATACTCAGCTGATGGTTCCATACTTAGCATATTTCCCAAAAACTGATTCAAACAACACATGTTTGAATTCTTTCTAGGTCATACTGAATGTAGGGTTTGGTTATCATCAAATTCTATGTTTTAGGATAGGCAGAGTTAATTATTAGGGTAAAGTGATTATCTCCCCAACATAGTTGTTGAAACAAATATTCAAGATCTTCGCCTGATTGGGGTATCTTTCTTCTTTTCCAGAGGATAAGATCAAACCTTTTTGTCTCATACTTGATCCAAAAAGTGCTTTTTACTTTTACAAACAAAGATCTACGGCATAATAGAACAACACATGTTCTGCCTTTTACATATGACTTTTACAATCTAAAAGATTGAGCAGATTTGACATTTTGCTCGACTCAGCTAACAGAAAGTGCTAGGAACTTTAAATTTCACTACTCAGTTGACAAGATATATCAGTTGATCATTTTTTGCTAGGACTCAGTTGATACATATTGCTCAGCTGATCATATAGATGCTCAGTTGATCAATAGTTATTTTAGGAGGACATAAGCTCATGTATTGATATCATCAGTTGATTAAGAATGCTCAGCTGATCATTTAAATACATCAGGTTATGTAGAAAAATGACTTGTGTTTGAAAAGACTTACATAGCTGATCCCCTGGGCCTCAACTTATCCAATGTTCACTCAGCTGAAGGTGTAGCTGAGCAAAATCCTTGCTCAGCTGATGGTGTAGACACTCAGCTGATCGAATTTCTTCACTCAGCTCATAGTTCATTTTCCTCAGTTGATGGTCTTCCTCACTTTTTTTCTTCATCTTATACTCCTTAGTGGATGTCCCTTGGCTGATACTTTGAGTAGGGGCTGATACTCAGCTGATGGTTCCATACTTAGCATCTTTTCCAGAATCTGATTCAAACAACACATGTTTAAATACTTTCTAAGTCATACTGAATGTAGGGTTTGGTTATCATCAAATTCTATGTTGTAGGATAGGCAAATTTGATTATTAGGGTGAAGTGATTATCTCCCCAACAATCTCCCCCTATTTGATGATGACAAAACCTTTTTCTTTTTGAAGAATCAGTTTGACTACGAATACAAAATATTTAAACTTTTAAGTGCATTTGGCTACCTAGCTATCTGTTTTTGGTAGCTCCTTTTATTTTGAACCTTGTTATGTTTTTGGTTTCTTTTCTAGTGTTCCATTTTGTTCTGTTTTTGTGGAATCTTTTTCTTTGTTGTACCATTTTGTTCTGTTTTTGTGGTATCTTTTTCTTTGTTGTACTATTTTGTTCTGTTTTTGTGGTATCTTTTCATTTTTTCATTTTTATATATTTTTGATTTTCTTATTTACATAAACATCACTTGAAAAACAGAATAAAGAAAAGTACAGAAGTATTTACACAGATTAAACTCTAATCTGAACTAGTCTAAATAGGATTTACAATGTATATACAATCAACTAGTGATCAACAAATCTTCATAGATAGATCAGTCTTCAATCCCACCATTCTTCTTCTTTGACTTCAAAGGCTTTGGCAAGAGGATCTGCTTCAGCTAAGACTTCACATTAGGCTTGTACAAGGGCTTCAAATTGATCATTTCCGGGTTCTGCCTCTTGTAGATATCCTTAGTCCAAAGAGAAAATTTCTGCTTGCCTTGGGGATCTTAGACTGTCTAAAGAACCTCCATGTGCCTCCTCTATCCAGGAAGAATATACCCTCAACAGGCATAGAGATAAACTTGAAAAGCTCAGGAGTGATGTTGAATGGTAAGGCTGTGTTGAGACCCTCAAAATCTTATAGATATTCATGTTGAGGCAGTACCTCTCTTAGCTCAAAAGGTTTAAAGGGCTTGGAGCCTTTCTTGTGTAGATTATCAACTGTGTGCATATGCCTATAGTAATCATCTGGTGTGAAGGCCTTTTGTGACACAGCAAGAGCTATCCAATTTTGAATTTTTTGAATAAATTGCACTTTGAGCTTGCTTTTGGATTTATAGAGAAGGTACAGATCTCAACCAGTTTTGTGAACCCATAGATGTGACACCTTTCATATGATACAACTTCACAACTGTTGAAGTTGTTTTACGTTATAGCTTTGAGTTAGGGTTCACCATCACCTTTATGGACAGTAGCTCTTGTTATAGGAGTTGGCTCGGTTCTGTTTCTCAAAATATTTATTCTTTCTCTCAAGCTTTGTATCCTCTGCTGACTTAGATTGTAGGAAGCAGATAAGTCAAGGCTGAACAGGGTTTTGATTGCATCCGCATGGGATCTTGCTTTGAGCATCTCAGCTTGAGATTTCTCCCTTGCCAATTTAAGTTGAGCAGCAGCTTGACTTTGAGATTTTTCTTGTTCTTGTTGATATGCTAGCTCTTTGTCTTGGTAGATCTCTTCTAATGGAACACCCAATTCTTGAGCTATTTGGGCATTCTCCCTTTCCTCTTGCTCTTTAAGGGCAAGCTCCCTCTTTCTTTGTTCATCCTCTTCAACTTGCTCTTGTGTCATTTTTCTTTTTTCTTTATCTTTTGGAGTAGAGGCTAAAGTCATTTGGACTTTTGGAGCAGATTGGACTGGAGGAGCAGATGGTTTGGGGCTTTGTCTTCTTCTTCTGAGGATGTCAGAAAGTGGAGAATCATCCTTATCATCCAAATCAGACTCTACATTTATTGGTGAAGAGCAACCCTCATCAAACTTTCTTTTTGGCTTGGGCCTGTTTGCCATTCTTTTCAATCTTTTAGGGAATCTTTGCTCCCCCTCAGAAGGTGCTTTTCTTTTAAGAATATGAGGAGTTGCTTTGGGTGCTTCCTGCTGCAAGATCTTTGTGGCTGTCTCAGAAGAGACAACATCTATATCCTCTGAATCAGGATCATCCTCCCTTGTTGAACTTGAAATTTTTGTCCCCCTTTTTGGCATCATCAAAAGGAGGAGGGGAGTCACATGTGGTTGGGTTTGGGGATGGGGTAGGGGTAGGGGTAGTTTTAGTGGTTGAGGAAGGGGTAGGTATATGGGTGGGAAGATGGGTAGGGGTAAGTTTAGAGAGTTGGAGGTAGAGGTCATCCATGAGATCCCTTAGAGCTTTCTAGAGAGAAAGATGGCTCATTCTGCTTTGTTCAGAAAGGGCTTCAATATCATCAAGGATACCTTTTAGGAAAGAAGGCATGGGAAGAAGTTGATTTGGTATTGGGACAGAAATGTTAGGGTTGATCGGTCGTAGGGTGTGTAGTTGGGTTAGAAGGTTAGAGATGGTTTGGTTGAGGGAAGAGATAGTGGATTGAGGTAGGATGGGAGTTTGTGTTTGAGAGTGAAGAAGGGTAGATAATTGGACTATTTTGGCTAGAAGGGGAAATAGGTCAGGGGAAGTTTGGAGAAGTGCATGGGAGGGTGGGGTTTGGGTTTTAAGGGACTCTATGTCTTGAGCAAGTCTAGACAGTCGAGTATTGGTTTGGGTTTGGAAAGTTTGGAAGGTTTGGGTAAGATTGTCAAGGTTGTGTTGTATGGTTTAGAGAAGAGTAAGGTTTTGGTTTTGGGTAGAGGTAGAGGGTTGAGAGGTGAAAGGGGTTGAGATTGGTTCATAGAATTTGGGTAAGGTTTGTGTTCCCTCATCTGAACCTTCGTGTATAAGCTCAAAATCATTGGGAAAGATTGTTGAGCCTTGTACAAGTGGTTGGTTTGTACCACTCGCAATGACAGGTTGTGCATGTGTAAGAATAGAATCGATTATAAGGGCAAGATAAGTGGAGTGAGTGTGGGATGCACTCAATACTAGGGAATCCCTTATTGGATCCACATTATGTTAGGAGAATGTGAATAGTATAGGCTAACTCAATGGGGGTATAGACACAGTGTGACCTTGGGATGAGGCATGTCTTTCAATGAGAACAACCTTTTGGGAGGTTGCCTCAGATTGCGGTTTTAGTCCAATTTTTATAGATATATCCTATTGGAAAAATACATCCACTGGCTCAGGGTTAGCAACATCCAGTTTCTCCCCCTCAACATGAGAAAGGGTAATTGAAGTTGAGGTAAGAGGTGTGGATGTCACTACCTCAAAGGGCTCGAGATGAGCAACCTCTGTTGACCTTCTATATAGAGGGCTACGAGGTGGAGTAGAACTAGTGAACACTGGAGGTTCACCAGAGCTTAGCTATTGGATAGGTGTATGGACTGCATATGAGGATGGGTTATCAAAGGTTGGGACTACCATTTGAATATCCTCGGATATGGAGTCAGAGCTATCCTTACCTTGGGATATGATGTGCCTACTTTTATCAATGAGCTCGATGAG
This sequence comes from Dittrichia graveolens, assembly GCA_038502395.1. Taxonomy (NCBI): domain Eukaryota; kingdom Viridiplantae; phylum Streptophyta; class Magnoliopsida; order Asterales; family Asteraceae; genus Dittrichia; species Dittrichia graveolens. The sequence goes on along the minus strand of JARJIL010000003.1, from coordinate 32,557,034 downwards.
TTGCTCAGAGATTTCTTGTTCTTGTTGTTCAGCATCTTCACCATGAGGACTCGTGACTATTGGACTTAAGGGAGTGAAATCAGAATCACCAAAATAGCCATCTTCACCAGCATCATCATCATCATTGTTACCATTATTACTTTCCTCGGCAGCATCGATCAGATCTTGCATTTGAGCAGTGATGGGAGGACCTCTGTTTTCCTTGATAAAATGGAAGACTTTTTCACCCATGGCAGGGACAGGAATGTCATTTTCTCCTATCACCATCATCGCAATCATACTCAAGAAGCGGATGTAAGGCACTTGAGCTCGGGAAGATTTCTTGTTAGTGCTTCGGGTTACTTTATCAACAAGGTCAGAGAAGATGACCTGAGCAAAATTTATATTAACCCCAAAGACTGTTGGGTTTTCGTGGTCTAAAATCGCAGCGGAAGCAAAACTAGTAGAAAATACGTCTCAAATTTTGACCACGAATGTGCCCACCATATGGACCAAAACTCTAAACATGGTTAAGCAACAAAATAAAGATACAAAGAAATAGTGTCATACCCTTGAAGCTATCTTCTTTGTATGAGCGGGTTTGGAGTTTGGAATTTGCGTGTACTAACGTGTACACCTCTATCATAGTCCACACCAAGACTTGATCGTCTCCCATTTGCTAGAGTGTTAGGTATGCCAACCTAAACACCACAAAGATGACCAACACAAGAACACCAATGCCTTACTACTTCTAGTGCTTGAGAGAGATGTATATGTGCAAATTATATGTTCTAGTAAAACCAATTCTTTGAACATGACCACATTAGCTTCATGACACTTATATAGAACTAAAAAATCAGTTCAAATTCGTGCACACTAATGTCATATTTAGTTACTAGATTAATGGCAATAAACACCACTTTTAACTAGCTTTGAAAGCCTAGTTAAGTGGCTGTTACTGCATAAGGCACGGCCTTGCCTCATAAGGGACGGGCGTGCCAGCCCAAAAGGCCACGCCCAAGTCACGCCTGACTTGGGCTTGTGCCTGTCCATTGGGCACCGGGCACGGGCGTGCCTCCCAGAGGCACGGGCGTACCTAGCCATAGGCCACGCCCGACTTGGGCTCGTGCCTGCCCGTAGGGCACGGCCGTACCACATAGAGGCACGGGTATGCCTTAGCCCACCAGAACCAGTTTCTGGATTTCTCTCTCATTAGACCATCCGTGATGCCGGAATCGATACTTGGCGTGTGACCCAATAGGCCCTTGCTTTATCAGCCATGACACCAACTCGTGTGTGTGTCAGTAGGCATAATCTAACAAAGACTAGAGCATACAACACCAATAATTCAGTTTGATTGATCAAATGGTGGCTTCCAGACTTTGGACCAAAGCATTTGATGACCACATTGGCCAGATACTTCACTGGTGCGATAAAGCATAGACCTTGATTTGTCTGTGTACAACAGGATCGTTGTAGCCTATTGTTTGCAGAACGGTTTGAGCTTCAACTTTCGAGGGGAAGGCAGTGTATGGTGGGAAATGAGGAATACCGGCGGCTTCCCTTAAGGTTTCAGGAGTGATTTGAAGTTGAAAGTTTCCTTGGGCTAGGGTGCAGTGGATGGAGTTGTCATTAATTTTGTAAGTAGCGGAGTACTAGAGTTAACCGATGATGGTAGGGAATATATAGTAGGGATCGGCGGTGAGACTTTCAAACAGAGGGTGAGCTCGAAGGAACTGCACCATTGGCTCATATCCTTGGTTTTCGTGTGAGGCGGGTATGGATGTATATAATAGAATGTTGTTGGAAGTTATGTTCATGGGTTGGTTGGGTGCAACATTCTCACCGGGGATGACTGCTGGACCAGGAGTGCAAGTTGTCATTTGGTAGGGACGATGAACAGTGAGAGAAATGGAGAAGTATCGAGAGAGAAAAGTTAGGGTAAAGATTTTTAGAGAGAGAGGGGATTTGGAGAATTTGAACAGGTAAAGATGAATGAGAAAGGAAGTGGGGTATTTATGAAGTGTAGTTAACAGAGATCGTTAGATAATGACAAAAATTCTAGTTTGGATATTATGAAATTGAACCTTGCTTCATCCAATGGTTTTGTGAACAAGTCTGCAAGTTGCAAATCAGTGTTGGTGTAGTGCAGAGTTACCTTTTTCTTTTTCACATTATCTATGAGAAAATGATATCTGATTTCAATATGCTTTGTCTTCGAATGCATGACTGGATTATTTGAGATGGAAATAGCACTTGTATTGTCACACAGAATTGGGGTGTCTTCAAACTTCACATCATAGTCAAGTAGTTGATTTTGTAACCACAAAATTTGAGCACAACAGCTTCCTCCAGCAATGTATTCTGCCTCTGTAGTAGATGTTGATACTGAATTCTGTTTCTTACTAGACCAACTTATCAATCTTCCTTCTAGAAGTTGACAACCACCTGAAGTACTTTTTCTATTTAATGTACACCCTGCAAAATCAGAATCAGAATATCTAACTAACTCAAAATCTGTGTCTTTGGGATACCAAAGACTAAGATTAGGAGTTCCTTTGAGATATCTGAATATTCTCTTAACAGCAACAAGATGTGATTCCTTTGGATCTGGTTGATATCTTGCACAAAGACATGTTGAAAAAATTATGTCTGGTCTACTTGCAGTGAGGTATAAAAGTGACCCAATCATCCCTCTATAAGTTGTAATGTTCACTGATTTGCCATCAGTGTCCTTTCCTAACTTGATAGAAGTAGACATAGGTGTTTTCATTGAGGAACAATTTTCAAAATCAAACTTTTTAAGTAACTCTTTGACATATTTTGTTTGATGAATGAAAATACCATCAACCTCTTGTTTAATTTGTAAACCAAGAAAATAATTTAATTCACCCATCATGCTCATCTGATAGTTATCAGACATGAGTTTAGAAAACTTTTTGCATAGTTCCAAATTGGTAGACCCAAATATTATGTCATCTACATATATCTGCACAAGTATCACATCACCTTTGTACTTCCTTATAAACAAAGTTCTATCAATGTATCCTCTTGTAAAACTGTTCTTAATGAGAAAAGAAGAGAGGGTATCATACCAGGCTCTTGGAGCTTGCTTAAGACCAGATAAAGCTTTGTTTAGAAAGAATACATGATCAGGTAAGCTTAACTCCACAAAACCAGGAGGTTGTTTTACATACACCTCCTCTTTTAGATCTTTATTCAGAAATGCACTCTTCATATCCATTTGAAATACTTTGAAGTTCTTGAAGTTAGCATAGGCTAGTAACAATCTGATTGTTTCCAATCTTGCAACAGGGGCAAAGGTTTTATCAAAATCAATACCTTCTTCTTGACAATACCCCTGTGCCACTAGCCTTGCTTTGTTTCTGATGATTTGCCCATTAACATCTAGTTTGTTTCTAAACACCCACTTTGTTCCAATGATGGTTTTATCCTTTGGTTTAGGTACCAAAGTCCATACATTATTTCTTTTGAATTCTTCCAGCTCTTCTTGCATGGCAGTCACCTAGTGGGGATCATTAAGAGCTTCATCAACCTTCTTTGGTTCAATCATTGAGACAAATCCAGAGTATAAACAGATGTTGCAACCTTTTGATCTTGTTCTAACTGGATCCTCTATATTGCCTATCACTAAATCATGAGGATGATACTTGTGTTCTTTGAAGGCTTTTTGGATTTCTTAGGAATTGGGATTTATTTGGATTTAGGGAGATGAAGTTATGTGTTCACTATCAGCAGTAGAAATGAGTTTATTTTGGGTGGCTGATATAACTTCATTGTCACAGTCTGTGGGTGTTTGTACTGAAGAGGGAATGTATGATATGGAATTAGAATCCAATGATGTTGAGTCATTTTTCACATGATTCAGTAGAGGTACGGGATTGAATGAGGTTGGTTGCAAATGGTTAAAGATTTGGATAGGAACAGGTTCATCTACATCATGAGCAGTTGGTGGAGAGAGATCAACTTGCTCTGGAGTGGCTTCTCTAGTTTGCATGAGATCATTGAATTCTTCACCTGAAACATGATTAGAGGAACAGGAAGCAACAAAGTCATTTCCCACCTTTCTCTTTCTTATAGTTACTGAGCAAAGCCTTGTTTCCTGTCATATTCTTGAACATCGACTGTCAAGAAACCATGACCTAACACCCTGCACAGATTGAATGAAAGAAGAGTTAGTGACAAAAGTAGGAATCCACTCTTTAGTGGATCCCTATGGAATGCACCTAGCTTTCCACTTCATTTTAGGTTTCTTATGTATAAAAGGAATGACTATGTTATCATTACAAGTCCACTGTCTTGAATTCCCTTCTAAAGAACATTCAAATGCCTTATGCTCTTTACTTCCACACTTATAACATTTTTGAGATTTTGTGGCCTTGGAGCATTGAACAACATTATTTGAATGCTTATGAGTTTTCTTATTAGTCTTCTGATAATTATCAGTTATCATTTGACTAACTTGATCATTCAGCTTATGAAGCTTATCCTATAAATTTCTTAGGTCTTTATTCACAGGCACCTTGGATTGATCTTTGGATTTAGAAAGTTTTTGACCAATCTTTGGAGTGGCAGAAATGGGAACAATGTAAACATCATTCTTGTTACTCATAGTTTCTTCTATTGAAAGAGAATTGATTACTTTTGGATCAACTGATTGTTTAGAAGATGAGTTATGATCAGCTGACAGGCTATCAGCTGAGCATTTATCATCTACTAACATATCAGTTGATAAAGTAGTATTAGCTAATGATTCTTCAGTTTGTGAAATACTAAGATTTAAGTCATCTGTTTTCAAGGTTTGACAACTAATGATTCTTCAGTAGTATTAGAATCAACATAGTTAGCAGCCTTAGAGTAATTTCCACCAATAATAGCCTGAACTTGTTTAGGTATCTACTCCTTGACACATTGAGTAGTCCTTTCAGCAGATACGCACCAAGACTTTACTACTTTTTGGAGGTCATTGAACTTTTTGGTTGCTTCACTAGTTTCTTTTACTAAGATCTCATTAAGTATCTTTTGATTTGCTAGCTCATCATTTAAAATTGTTAGCTGCTTAAGTTCCTCATCTTTAAGAATTAATTTTTCCTTGAGTGATTCTACTTCTAGTTTTAGCTTCTTCTCTCTTTGAATAGCAGACTGGAAATCAATACACAAGTAATCAAACATAGCATTCTTTTCATTATCATCATAATTAATAAACTTTCCAACCTGATACATTGAAGAACGATCCCAGTTGGTAGTTGAACAAGGTTTTACAGCCTTCTTCATATCTTCATCAAAGGAACTACCATCATTGTTGTTGGCCATCATGCAGAACTGAGCAGAGATCACCTCATCTTCATCTGAGGAAAGATCTTCTTCTGTCCAATCTTCTTCTTCTACTACAAGAACATGGCCCTGGGCTTTCTTCATCTTTTTCTTGTCAAGAATAGCAGCAATGAGTTTCTTATACTTGTCTTCATAATCAATTTTGCCCTCCTGCTTTGGCACAGATGAAGAACCAGTGTTACTTTTGGACTTACAGTCACTAGCTATGTGGCCAATCTTGTACTATTTGTAACACTCTGCTGTGGAGGCATCAAAAGTGGATTTGGACTTGACAAATTTTGATGGCCTCTTGCTGAACCTCTTGACACCCTTTCCCTTCTTGAATGGTTTGAACTTCTTTACCAGCATGGCTACTCCTTCAACCAGCTCCTCCAAACTATTCTCCTCAACACCATTCTCCACATCACTTTCTCCAGCACTCTCCTCTTCATCTCCTTCTTCATCAGAACCAGAATCAATAGCTGCAAAGCTTCTCATCTTTGTATCTCTTGATACAAGGGCAGTTGGTGCATCTTTCACCACCTCTTTCATCTCCCTGCATGACAACTTTCTTTGCTTGACTGATTGCTCATGGTTGAGTAAGTTACCATAGAGAGCAACCAGAGACATTTCCTTGATCTTTTCACTATGTCTTAGTACAGTAACAAAGTGATCCCATGTTTTAGAGAGGGAGTCTAGAAACTTGTTCAACATGGTATGCAACAAGAACTCCCTTTGATTGTCAACAAAGTGATCCCATGTTATTACTCCCTTTGATTGTCAGAAACTTATTTGACAAGAACTTCGAATCCGTCTTGCGCGTCTCATCTAACATGGTATGCAACAAGAACTCCTTGGCTAACCGAAGCTCTTCCTCCAGATGATGTATATACGCTACCTGATCTAACTCAGATCCACCACTTTCAGCATTGCGCTAAAAACGTTCATTTTCAGGTTGATGAGGCACATGTGAAGAAGCTACATCTTCCATATCTTTTTAGAGCTTGCTCTGTATTGCCACGTTCGGCAGACATCTTTTCTAACATTCTATACGACAGAGAAAGAGCAGTTAATACTCTATCTCACTTACTTATCTTACCTACAAGTCATCGTACAACATAGCATACACATAACACTCTCACTCAAACCCCCCCCATAGGAACACTTCTTAATGGTCAGGCCCGAGTTTGAGATCGAATACTCTTACAAGTACCTAATTCACTCAAACTTATGCTCTGATACCTAATTGTAACACCGCTTCTGAAAACAGTTACTTTGGTGATAATTCAGGTTTAGCAGCGGAAATTTTTTTTTATTATTAACATATGGTTAATTACATCATCTTTGTATTCAAAACAATCATTGGTGTTACCTAACATACAAGAACCAACCATAATGTATCTTATAATATTACATAACAAAAATTAAGTGTTCCAACCCACAAGGGGCATTTACATCAAAAGAGTCACCCGCCTCACCAAGCCATCTAGTCTTTACCTGAAAAGGGAAATCGTAGCACCATTAGCAAACACTTGGCTAGTGAGTACATACTTAGCATTAGCATCAATACAGTGAGTCATGCAGCACATACATCATACCTATCATATCATACATATCGTATCGTACATAAGCAAGCATTGCTAGCTTAACACATAGCGGTGTGCTGACAAGATCAGTAAGAGTCATATCTTGCAGGGGAGTCTATCTTGCTCAATAACTTAGACTGGGGGATCACACACAACCATCCGCGCCGATGGGGGAGCATAAAGCAGTCCACCAAGCATCGTTCACGGAGCCAAAGACTCCTCAAGTAATCCAGCCGTTACCCAGCTGATTACCACTCACGTTAAGGCACGGCGGTTCTGCAGAACCTCGCCCCGGGATGCACCCCGAGTCACCGTTAAATCCCGAAATGACCAAAGTCCTGTTGGGATCTAGCTAACCGGCTGACCTTAACCATGCGTCAGATGTCAGATGGTCTGCAGACCGTGCACATACACATATACGTACATTTAATCCCACATGGATCCATTGTCATCGCAATCATACATCGTACATAGGATCCCATTGGGATCCATCATACAGTCATTCATTCATACTTTCACATGCATCATCATACAGTTCATCATTCATGCACATCATTAGTTATTAACTAAGCGGTTCCAATCTGGACCCGCTGGCATGCACCTATTATACAACTTACAAGCAATCATAACATCATTCAGAAACTTACACTCATCTTCTTAAGCATACCTGCATAGACATGTTAGACATACATACACATTTACACACATTCACACAGTCATCTTAGCATGCAAAACTTACTCTACTAAGTCTTATGAAAGTAGGCACTCACCTGAGTAGTCCACTATGTACAGGTATCCGGTTTTGATTCCACTAACATGACAAGTTCACCTAGAAACGTCATTATTTACATTAATCATTCGCATAAGCGACACACGACAAGATCTGGAACCCCTAAAGGAACCATAGACCAATAAAAAAAATCTTAACAATCTTTGAGTCATTTACAGAAAGACACCCCTTGCGGCCGCAAGCACAAATGCTTGCGCCCGTTAGGGCATGCTTGCGCCCGCAAGCAATTCCGCTTGCGCCGGTAAGCACAACCAATCCGATAAAACTATCGGATTCCGACACTTCTATCGGATTCCGACACTTTAAATCGGATTCCAACACTTTCAATCGGATTCCGACACTTCCTATCGGATTTCAACATTTGTATCGGATTCCGAAACCCCTTGCGGCCACAAGGGTGGGGCCTTGCGCCCGCAAGCACTATCGGATTTCCACACTCAATGTGTCGGATTTGGTACTTAACTCACCAGATTTGGGCTCCTTGCGGCCGCAAGGAAGGGCCTTGCGCCCGCAAGCAAACCTGTTCAAGAACGGGTCGGCTATAGCATCCCCTTTTCCGACTGTTCTTATTTCAACCCTCAAAACCGAGTTTCTAAATTATTTTCAATACATAGAATTCATTGGAAACATTCATATGATTCTAAAAACAACCTTTTTTATAAATTATAACAACTTTTACATGATTTGGGATAAAAAACAATCATTGGACCCATTTTATTCAATTTTCATGAACTTCATCAAAACATCATTTTTATTCATCAATTTAGTTCTAATCAACTTATAACTGATATAGAGATCAGTTAAAGTCAATTTGATAACTTAATTTGAGGTTCAACTTGTTAACATCAAAAACCCACTTGGTAAACTTTCTTACCAAATGAAGAACAAAGGTGAAGAAGGTGATGAAGAAGATGATGACACTAACAAGAAGCTTTGTCCACTAGAAATCAGCTTGTACTAAGGAACTTCAGAGATTTTCTTCAAGACTTCAAGAAGTAGAGCGAAAAAGAGTTATCTGTGTTTGTGTTTGAACACAAACACACAAACGTGGGTCTTCAAAGGCATAAACCGCCTTTGGTTTAAGCCTAACAACAAGAGGGTATTTTGTTCCCCTTTTCAACTTACAACTTGACCTAAGATTACCCGTTTTAACTAACGGGGATATTTCTGGAATCCTTACTTAAAATCATTCATATATCAATCATCTTATTTATATTACTACTACTTTTATAGTCTAACATACAACCACTTAAAACACATAACAATTAAACACACAATAATAGACGTGCATACTTTACTACTATTTTACTCGACTTTATACACGTATATACTTAAATACAACTAGGCCCAAATCGAGGATGTTACAAATACTTTCTAAGTCATACTGAATGTAGGGTTTGGTTATCATCAAATTCTATGTTTTAGGATAGGCAGAGTTGATTGTTAGGGTGAAGTGATTATATCCCCAACACTAAATTAGTGCCAGAACTCTCTTCACTTCTTACACATTCTAATCCACAAACTGTTTACATATTTGGTACTAGCTAACCAAGTGTTCAGGGCTCAACCTTTGTTCTAGTGATCTTGAAGTTAGACAACAAACTTCAAGTGAGAGACCCCATAAAATACCCTCAATAGCCACTCTACCTACTCCTACACCAAACATTCAACCTAACCAAGCCTCATAAATCCTTTCTACGATTGAAACCTTGAACAACAACCTTACAACCTTAACAACCAATTTCCAAACCAAAATAGATATTCTACTGTGAAAACTAACAAAGGACATTGAATCACTCAAATCCAACTGAACCCAACCTACAACTACCCCAAACCAACTAGAAAACCTCACTGCCACCCTAGCCAACAAAACCTAAACCTCCAAAACCACAAACCTAACAACAAACCCCTTATCCAATGCCACCTTAGATAACCTAAACCAAACAATATCCAACCACCTCACTAACCAAATTTAAACTTGCTACCCAACTCCCAACCATAAACATTCCTGTTCCTCCATAATTCAAAACCAGTCCTTCCATACCCCAATCCATTTTAACCAAACATTCTTCCATGTATATGGAAGAAGATAGACACTTTACCTCTATCCAACAAGACCTAGGAAAAATTGAGGAGTTTTGCATACAACATATTTAACAATCTTAACCTCAATATCCTAAAAACCAACCCTTAACCTCTATGTAACACAAAACCCCAAATCTAATCCCAACCTATCCCCATCTCTACTATACCTACCAAACCCTCTAAACCAACCACACCAACCCAATCCTCAGATGACTCCCCATCCTCTTCTCATAATGATGACAATGACAAAAAGGGAGAAAACAATTCTGATGCACAATCAAAAGATTTCGGCTCTAAGAGGGAACTCAGGGAAGGAAGAGCTTAATATGAGGGGAGCAAGAATCACCAACCGTTGCTCTACCCAAAGTTGGTAAAATAAAGTAAAAAAAAGAAATTAATCGTTAGAAGGTCTACCAAAAGACTAAAGAAAACCAGATGCTCAGCAAAGGCCAACCTCTGTCAATGTATTATTTGACTCAGATGATGAAGAAGAAGAAGATTTCACTCAAAGAAAGATGCTAAAATCTTAAAACTTTGATCAATAAAATAAGCAAGCTGTTACACTATTGGAAAAGGTTTACCCTAGTTGACTAATTACACCTAGCATAAATAGTTGATTTAGCCTAGTTTTTATATTGCACTTTTCACTACTCCAATTTTGGTGTCTTCCTATCAAGCTCTGTATTGTCAACCTCCTCAAAGTTATGGTCGATATCATACCAAAGACTTGTTGTCACAAAAAGAGAAAGGGACTTGGTTTTGCTGAAGGACCATTTTATAAATCTCAAAGTTTTATGATGGTGCAAGCTATGATAATAACCCCTTGAACATTTAAAACTTGTGTCATATATCTACAACATTCTCTTTACATACCTTTCACAAATCAGCAGCGAAGTATAATGGGCATTTACAGGTCCTTCAGTTGAGGGGTTTAGTATCTTACAAGCTACAATACTTATTGGTTTAAAGATCCATGAACTGTTTCACATTCCCTAGTTGAAGACAAAGATGGGAAATCATGATTTAATGTAATACTCGTTTATATTAAATTCGGTGAAAAAGTAGAGTATTAAGATAAATATATTAGTAAAATTCCTATCTTGACACATTAAAAGTAATGACTTGTAAAGTGGAGGAGCTGATTGTGATAATTGTAAAATTTAAGAATAGGGTATTTGTAGTAGATTAGGGCACAAACCCCCAAATAAAAATATTGTAGCCGCGACTTAGTTCTTTTACACGATAAAGCTTGAGTGTGTGTGCATTTGTGTGAACGGCGACCAAGGATTGGAGGGCGTCGGCGGTAATCGACCAAAGGAGGTTAGGTATGATCTCTCTACTTCTTGCAGTCTTCTAAATATTGATTTAGTGATTTGTGGTGGGGATTTAAGACTGATTTGGGTTATGGGTGTGTGAGTCTTGATAAACAGGGAAGAACAGGCACTTAAATGGTTGATGAAAGCTTTACGAAAATGAAATTAATCGCTGGGGTTTCTTCATTAGAATGATTGGAATCATATACATCTTGAATCCTTCGATTTGATTTATAGTTGATGGGTTTGGTGAGGGTTTTTTGGACCGTTCGAACTTGAAAAACAGGCCGAAGAGTTGGCTGGGAATTTTGAGCTACGAAATCATATTCAAATTTCAATTAAAGCATAGGGATTTGTTTTTACAATGTTTTAAGCCTAACACAACTAATATTTAACAACTTGATTAAGAACTTGTGGAGTCTAATTTTGGAAGGTGACGACTGTGTGAATGAACCATAATTGTTCCTCAACATCAATCCCTTCGTATATGATTAAAAAGGTAATCAAAGTTAAAACCTAGTTAATAAGAATCAAGTAAGTGTCGAGTAGGTGTGAATCGAGCTTGGATCGCCAAATCAAGCCTTGAACCAAAAACTGAGTGTTGTTGGGCAACCGAAGCTCGAGTGTTGTGTAGCAAATTGAAGACTGAATCATCGGTATCAATTGAAAACTAAGCTGCTTACGTTATAGCTAATCGAAAACCTGATAGGCCTAAAATTGAAAACCCAATTGAAAACCTTATTTGAGCCCTTAATCAACCGAAAACCTTGTTGGGCATAAAATTAATCAAAAAATAGGCTACAGAGATGATGAAACCCATGTTGGGCCTTAGCGAACCAAAAACCACAAAGGAGGCCCAATCGAAAAGACATAAAGATTATGCAATTGAAAACTTAGCTATATAGGGAATCGAAAACAGAAATTTGCATTTAAGTAATTGAAAAGTTTCAAAGATCTGTAAGCAATCAAAAACTTAATGGGCTTGTAGTTTAATCGAAAATCTAAAGGCTTTATAACTAAAGAATGGGCCGTAAAGTTTAAGCGGGGAATATGTGGACCCAATTGTGATTAAGGGTTATTGGATTTCAAGAAAATATGGAATGAATAATAAAATAATTAAGGAAAGGAAATGGACATATATATATATGTGTGTGTGTGTGTGTATAAAGAGAGAGAGAGTGTGTGAGAGTTAGGATCAAATGAGAACACCTTTAAAATGCACAACAGTAAGAACACTTTTGAGCCTTTGATTTCATTGATCGGATGGTTTAAAAATTGTCACATTTCTTTTAGACTGTTGATTTCATTGATCGGATGTTTAAAAATTGCCACGTTTTTTGATTATTTGTTTGACTATATACCTAATACATTAATGCATACAAAAGTGTTTGTGATCTGATACATCAATGCATACAAATCTTTAAATGTTAATATTATAAAAATAATTTTGATTTTATGATTTAGGATGTAAACTTGACTTTTGGGTAGTTATGGGTGAACATGAACGTAAAGAAGAAATGCTAAATTACAAGTGTACCCAAGTTCTCGCTATCTTTCATTTTAAAAGGGTTCTCCCACCTTATATATATATATATATATATATATATATAGATAGATAGATAGATAGATAGATGATCGAAAAGAATACATATATATAGTGAAAAGTACATTTGAGAACCGTTTTTATTGCGAGAACCGCAAGAACCAATCTTAGCCGTCAAATTCCCTCTCTTTCAATTAGATTGCCCACCCATGAATTCCTTACATGCACCTTGCAACACCCAATCCTCCCACGCTCTTCATCCATTAATTTCACTTACCAATTGATATATATATATATACATATATCTTACTCATTTATAATACATTTACACCCTTAAAAGCTCTTAATTTTAAGTAACTTGAATGTATTAAAATACCCCTTCTTAACCATTTCATTCTCACTATTAATTTACTTTAACTTTTAAAATACCCATTTTTAACCATTTCGTTCTCTCTCCTAATTTACTTTAACTTTTAAAATACTCTTTTTTAATCATTTCATTCTCTCTCCTAATTTACTTTAACTTTTTATCTACTTAAAAGCAACATATTATTACATTTTTAAAAACAACATGATGTAAAATAGAAATTATTTGCCGTCACAGCATTGCGCGAGTACCTTGCTACTATATATATATATATATATATATATATATATATATATATATATATATAAGGGAGGGTTTAGTTGAGAACCATTATTAGTGAGAACCAATCTTAATCGTTCAATTGGTAAATGGAATTCATGGATAAAGAGCGTGGGGAATTGGGTGTGGAAATGTGCATGTACTGAATTCATGGGTGGGCAATTCAATTCAAGAAGGGGGACTTTGTAACATCCTCGAAAACGGGCTTATACGTGTATGAAATTGATATGTCGATTATTTTAAAGTAATAAATTAAGTATTTATATTTAAGTAGATGACATAAATTATGGAAAATAGTTATAAGATGGAGTTGAAAAAATAATAACAAAAATAGATAAACATAATAAAATAATTATACGGTTTCAAATAAGGATTACAAATATATCCCCGTTAATTGAAACAGGTAATCGAGTGTTGAGTTGTAAGTTGAAAAGGGGAACAAAATATCCACTTGTGGATATATTTGACCCTAAGTTTGGTTTCCCTCTTTTCAAACCCACAGACACACTTTCTTCATCTCACTCTCTATGTTCTTGCATCATTGAAGGAGAAATCAAGAAGATTATAATCAAGCTTCAATTTCCTGTAGTAAATAAGGATTGAAATCCTACTGATATCGCCAAATTTAGATATATACTTTAAGCGATATCTGTTTTATTTTAGCCTGTTATTGTTCGTAAATAAGTAAAAGATACTTAATTATCTTCATTTATTGAATTTCAGGTTAAAAGGGCGGATGATGAAAAGTTTTGAGCAAAAACCGGAAAAAACAGAAGAAATATGAAAAACCGAAGAAATATGGAGCTCAACTTTTAAGGATTGGAGCTTATTTTTTGAAGGTTTTGGCTTAGATTCATCACGGTTCTATCATTCTTATTATTTATCTTCTGTGTTTATGTTGTTCTTAATTTCCAGAAGCTATTTTATGGTGTTTCTAGGCTAGTTCTTTCTTGTTTTCCTCCCTAGAGGAGATGAACCTCAATAAAGTTGATTAATTTATGTTAATTTGGACATGTTTGCTATATAATTTGTCTTGTATTGCTTAATTGATGATCCACATGTGTTTTGGTTTCTGTTTTTAGAGTTTATTTACTGAGTTTGCATGAGTTGGAGAATCAATCCACTGGTGTAACTTGAATCTTGATTGTTTAGGACCAATAGACAATCTAGACTAGTGATAGACCAATCCTAGGTTAAACTTCTAAAAAAGTAAACTTTAATGTGTGTAATGAATATATAATGACCATTTATATGTTAATACATGTTTTGTTAACGTAAACAAACATAAAGATTAAGTCTTTCTTGACACGAACTTAAAATCGGCTAATTATGTGTTTTGATCAATCTCATGACCATAAGGTTTTTTTAAAACCATAATTATAGAGTTATAATCTGACCATGAGTATAACTAGTATAGGAATCGGTATATAGTGATTATATGTCCATTGCACGCATTAATTGAATTAATTAGCTAAAAAGAGGTGAAATCGAGTCTAGGGAGGGAAACCTTTGAATTGATAAGTTTGAATCCATAAAGTTTGTTGCTTTCACTTCCTTTGGTTTGTTCTTGGTTCGTGTTGCTATTATTTATTGAGTTGGATCATAAAGTTTGGATCTTTATTGTTAAGGTTCTAATTCCCCCTCTAGTTGTTTATATTCGTTTAATATTTAATTAGTATAGTTATATTCAAAATCATACCCATTCCCCTTGTGTTCGACACCCGTACTTATTTACTATACTACGATACGATTAGGTTCTCTTGCCTATTTGTGTTGTAGTCGTACTAAATAATTCGGATTTATAAATTTAAAACTGGTACGCTATACGCACATGAAGTTTTTGGCGCCGTTGCCGGGGAACGGTTTTATTTTGGTTTAACTTGACTAATTCTTTATTAAACGATCCTTCCTGCGAGTTTAGGCTCAAAAGGAAGTTACTTTTCGTGTTTTAGTATTTAGTTCCTAGTTCTTCGTTTTGTGCTCTTTTCTGAGTTTTCTTCGATGTCTCTTTTGTGATTATGTATTGGCCCGAGGATCATCCGATCTGTTGGAAGTCCTTCCTTAAAGATTTGTTGAAAGAATTTTACGACGATGGCATCAAACGGGATGATTACGATTTTATTCCAAAAGATGATGAGAATGACCAACCGATTAGCTCTCCTGATGAACCACATGTTAGTCCTAAACCGTACTATTCAGACAACTCCGATTCTGACGACAGTATACATTTTGAGCCTTGTGTGGAGGTGGAGTCGAGAGATGATGCTCAGTCTGATGAAGATGTTCTGGAGTGTCTCGCTGACCTGCTTGAGGAACCAGAAGAATATTCAAAGGATGAACCGCCAACCCTCGTTCAACCAACACCCACGTTAGGTTTAGAACCAAAACCCGCATGGGGACCCTCCCTTCTTGAGAGAGAAGACGTGGAGAATTATGCAGATGAAATCTTGGACTATCTAGAATTTCTACTCTTCGAGGAGGACGCTCCGAAATCAGAAAAGGAGGTAACCACGGGATCAAGTGAGGAGTTGGAGTCGCATTATGGAATCCCTTTGGTGCCGGGAATTCTGTGGAGTACTTCAAGTGCAGAAAAGGATCAGGAGCATAACTTAGACAACATCGGGAGCCAGTTGGAGACTTTGCTTGAGTCACAATTGAGTTCACAATCACTAGGAGGATCCAAAATTCAGAACGTGAGAGAGATGTTTATGGAAACCAGGGAGGTGCAGTGGAACGCAGCACTCGCAGTAGCATTTCAAATCGGTAACAAATATACATCACCCGGTGTGTATAAATATTACCACCCGCACTTGATTGCAAGTGTGGGGTCATTCGTTCAAAGTCACAAGAAATAAATTCGGAGTCAAGCTAGAGACTCAAACAAAAACAAGCGCTTCTCGGGAGACAACCCGTGGTTAGTTTAGGTTTTTCTTTCTTCTTTATTTTTGTATTTGGTTTCCTTTCTGTTCAACTTTGTGGGTGTGTTGCCTAGAAACCCTCACGAGACTATAACTCGTCCACTCGGGCTACCGAGGGGTTTAAAGGCTTGTTGCATACTCTAAATGCAACCGTGATTCCTACGAAAGTGAGTTAGGTTTGTTTCTTTTTGTTTTCGTTTTTAGGGAATCCTAGCCTAGATAATTCTTCATATATGCTTCTGGAATCCTTCATATAGAATCATATTCAGACACTTACTATCCTCTGATGTTTATATTTCTGTATGTCTGACGTTATGCTTTGAGTAATTTATATTTCAGTGGGAGCTTTTAATTTATGGAGTACGCGCGTATATACTGACATCTATCTACTCCAATCGCCTAATTGTACCCAGGGAGTTTTTCTAACATTTTTCTACCTTCTTATATCTTTATTTTATGTACAATGGGAACATTGTACAATTTAAATGTGGGATAGGGGGTTAGAAAATATTTCCTCGCTTGAAATTTATTTGTCCTCGTGTTAAATTATTATTTTATTTGGGCGTTAAATTTAAAAATTTTTATATTATTCAACTTAAGAGTTAGATATTATTTAAGAATGTCAAGTTTGTTGATTTGTAAAACAATTTTCATAGTTATATCTAGCTTTTATGCATAGTACTTGTGACTTTTCGTCAATTCCTTAGAAATTTGTGTTTATAGTATCCAAATTTTAATTTTTGAATTGCTTCAATAAAATATAATATTAAGCCCTTTTTGAGTCTAAGCTTGACAAAAATAGACCGAGTTGAATTTTTAATTTTTATAAACATATGTTTGAAAAAAAAAAGAAGTGAAAAAAAGCCAATGTGCAAAATGAAAAATATATGCAAAAGAGCTAGAAAAATATATATAAGTCAAATAAATGGTCTTTGGAACTTGAATTAGTATACTCTGAGGGGTGTTCTACACCTAGCCACCTAAAGCCAACTGGTTTGGGATCGGTTGAGTTGAGGATTCGCTACATGGGTTCCATAGAAAGTCATAGACTTATAAAAAAGAGCTAAAAAGATAAAAAACATATGTAAAAATAAAGTTGGAAATCTGCAATAAGTCTTGAGGTCCGGGGATTTTTAAAGGGTAAATTAACCAAATTAAATATAAATGCAATTCTTAAGTTAAGGTTTGGATATGTATAAATGAAAATATTATTTGGGATGGTTGAAAAGTAAATATGGATCAAATCGTGAGTATGTGCATAATTCTAAGTATAGCCAATGTTTTGTTTTTAATCAACCTTTTTAACATTTTTAAGTGATATTTAATTTTTCAAAGAATGGTACTGATTACTTAAAATTTATAGCCTGGATAGAGTTGTGATTTGCTTGGGGACAAGCAAAGTTCAAATGTGGGGTATTTTGATATCGCCAAATTTAGATATATATTTTAAGCGATGTCTGTTTTATTTTAGCCTGTTATTGTTCATAAATAAGTAAAAGATACTTAATTATCTTCATTTATTGAATTTCAGGTTAAAAAGGCGGATGATGAAAAGTTTTGAGCAAAAACCGGAAAAACCGAAGAAATATGAAAAGCTGTCCGCGCCGACACAACTCCACTATTTTGATCATATCTCACTCATACGAACTCGGATTGAGGTGATTCAAAAGGCCACGGTGTAACATCCTCAACTTGGGCCTAGTTGTAATTGGTACGTAGATGTATGTAGTTATTATAATAAGAAGTATGTTTTGTGTATACTTGTTGAGTTAAGTGTATATGTGTTTATATGTATGTATGCGTGTGCAAATATATGTATGTGTTAAGTAGGTGTGTGTGTGATTGGAAGGAAAACCTCTAGTGAGGTAAGGTGGCAACCGCCTTTGAGGATACAAAAATATATATGTATGTGTGTAATTTGACTTTCCAAAGTCAAATATACCAAACAAGAAAACACACACTTTCTCTCTCGGTTTCTCGCTGTTCTCTCTCGTCTCCTTTGCGTTCTCTCGGATTTCCAGAAAAGAAAAAGAGAAGTACTCTGCTGTTGATCTTTAAGGTTAGCAACATAATTCTAAGATGTTTAGAAGATTAGAAGCATGTGAAACATGTCAAGAACTATGAATCCATGTAAGAACACTTTGAAGAATATGGAAAACTCACTTCCTAAGTGGGTTTTGCATGAATAGTATTCTTGGTGTGATTTCATGTATTTATGATGATGTTATGATGTTCTGGGCTTAAAGCAAGCCAAAATAAAGTTATCTAGATGACCAAATGATGTTATCGGAATTTCAGTTGATGAAGCAGTCGGATTCCGCAACTATGAAGTTGTCGGAATCCGCATGTGATGAAAACCGAAGGAAATGTCGGAATCCGATAGAGGTGTTGGATTCCGCAACTTTGTCGGATTTCATTTGTTTGTAGTCCTTTTAAATATGGAATCTGTAAGTCTATCGGATTTCCATAGTTTCGGATTCTAAGTATTGGAATCCGATAGTATCAGATTTCCAAGTGTCAGATTTCCCTCTATGTATTGGAATCTGCAAGTGTCGGATTTCACATGCATGATTGGAATTCTTAAGTGTTGGAATCCGATTGATTGAGTATCGGAATTTGAAGTCAGTGTCGGATTTCATGAATCCGACAGAATCATCGGATTTCCCAAATCCGACAGTTCTGGCGGATTTGTGTAATGTCCAAAATTGAATGTTGTCTTTGTAAGTCTTGAATGCACATATGAATGATGTAAGTGTAATATGCTAGGTGAACTTGTGAAAGAACTCAAGTCAAATACATGTGCCTACTTTCATGAGACTCAGTAGAGTAAGTATTGCAAGCTAAGATGATTATGTGAATGTGTGAATGTGTGAATGTGTGAATGTGTATGTATGTATGACTAACCTATCTATGCAGGTACGCTTAAGAAGATGAGTGCAAGTTTCTGAACGGTGTTATGATTGCTTGTAAGGTGTGTAATAGGTGCATGCCAGCGGGTCCAGATTGGAACCGCTTAGTTAATATCTGATGATGTGCATGAATGATGAACTGTATGATGATTGCATGTGAGAGTATGAATGAATGATTGAATGATGGATCCCTATGGGATCCTATGTACGATATGTGACTATATGATGATGATGGATCCCTGTGGGATCAAATGTACGTATATGTGTATGTGAACTGTCTGCAGACTATCTGACGCATGGTTAAGGTCAGCCGACTAGCTGGATCCTAACAGGACTTCGGTCATTTCTGGATTTACGGTGATTCGGGGTGCATCCTGGATCGAGGTTCCTGCAGAACTGCCGTGCCTTAACGTGAGACCGTAATCAGCCAGGACCTGGCCGTGATTACTCAAGAACCTTGTGTTCTGTATAAGATGCTTGGTGGACTGCTTTATGCTCCCCCACCAGTAGATTGGTTGTGACTGATCCCCCAGTCTGAGTTGTTGCGCAGGACTGGCTCTCCTGCAAGACATGACTCTCACTGTCTTGTCAGCACACCGCTATGTGTTAAGCTAGCAATGTGTGCTTATGTACGATAAGATGTGTACGATACGATATGTATGATATGATATGTACGATGTGTATGATGCATGAGTTACTTTATTGATGCTTATGCTAAGTATGTACTCACTAGCTAGTGTAGCTAATGGTACTATGATTTCCCTTTTCAGGTAAAGATTAGATGGCCTGCGAGGCGGGTGACTTATGGGAATGTATTGCCCCTTGTGGGTGGAACACTTGTACTTGAATGTTGTAATGTATGTACGAAGCTATGGTCGGTTCCTGTATGTTAGGTAACACCAACGAATGTTTTGGAAACAAAAACGATGTAATTAACTGTTTGTTAATATTAAAAAGAAAAATTTCCGCTGCTAAACATGAGTTTTTATTAAAGCAACTGTTTTCAGAAGTGGTGATACACACGGAAACTAAACTTAGAGGGCTACAAAATCACTTTTATGGTCAAAGTCTAAAAAAGCGATGTAGTGGCGCGACACCTTCAAGAATCGCGGCGCGACGGAGTTGTTCAAGATAAGATCCAAAAGCTCGCCACGTGTCATCGCGGCGCGACAGTTGCTTGGGTCGGAGCGCGACGCGTCAGAATTCAATTTTTAAAAGAGTTTTGGATCGCGTCAAACTCACCCGTCGTGATGCGACACTTACCCTTCGCGGCGCGACGCCCCTGTTTTCAGTTTTCTATATAAACGAACGTCCAGATCGGTTTTGGGAGAACAACACAACTTATACTACCCAAATACTACCAAAACACGTCCAAAAGCATTCTAGGGGCTGTGGAGCTCAACTTTTAAGGATTGTAGCTTATTTTTTGAAGATTTTGGCTTAGATTCATCACGGTTCTATCATTCTTATTATTTATCTTCTGTGTTTATATTGTTCTTAATTTCCAGAAGCTATTTTATGGTGTTTCTAGGCTAGTTCTTTCTTGTTTTCCTCCCTAGAGGAGATGAACCTCAATAAAGTTGATTAATTTATGTTAATTTGGACATGTTTGCTATATAATTTGTCTTGTACTGCTTAATTGATGATCCACATGTGTTTTGGTTTCTGTTTTTAGAGTTTATTTACTGAGTTGCACGAGTTGGAGGATCAATCCACTGGTGTAACTTGAATCTTGATTGTTTAGGACCAATAGACAATCTAGACTAGTGATAGACCAATCCTAGGTTAAACTTCTAAAAAAGTAAACTTTAATGTGTGTGATGAATATATAATGACCATTTATATGTTAATACATGTTTTGTTAATGTAAACAAACATAAATATTAAGTCTTTCTTGACACGAACTTAAAATCGGCTAATTATGTGTTTTGATCAATCTCATGACCATAAGGTTTTTTTAAAACCATAATTATAGAGTTATAATCTGACCATGAGTATAACTAATATAGGAATCGGTATATAGTGATTATATGTCCATTGCATGCATTAATTGAATTAATTAGCTAAAAAGAGGTGAAATCGAGTCTAGGGAGGGAAACCTTTGAATTGATAAGTTTAAATCCATAAAGTTTGTTGCTTTCACTTCCTTTGGTTTGTTCTTGGTTCGTGTTGCTATTATTTATTGAGTTGGATCATAAAGTTTGAATCTTTATTGTTAAGGTTCTAATTCCCCCTCTAGTTGTTTATATTAGTTTAATATTTAATTAGTATAGTTATATTCAAAATCATACCCGTTCCCCTTGTGTTCGACACCCATACTTATTTACTATACTACGATACGATTAGGTTCTCTTGCCTATTTGTGTTGTAGTCGTACCAAATAATTCGGATTTATAAATTTAAAACTGGTACGCTATACGCACATCAAGTACCATCTTCCCAACTTCCATCTCATTTGTAAGCTCTTCTTCCTTTTTCTTCATTTTGTAGCTTTAGGTTCAAATGGGTCAAAACCCAAAATGATATCAAGAACTGAAATTGGTGATACTAATCTATTTCTACATCAATTCTAAGTGTTTAGGAATCAAATTCTTGAATTAATGTGTTAGTTTTGATTAAGTTTAGAAGTTTTGCTCAAATTGGTCAAAAAAGGTGTTTTTGATCTTAAAGCAGAAATTGGCTGTCAAAGTGTGTAAGATTTGGTGTTATAGCTTAGTTAGACCATATATAACATGTATGAACACTAAGAATTGGTTAGAAATCGTTTGAAGTGGAATTGGTATGGGAAATGGACTGAATAGGGTGCTGGATTCGACACTGGTCTGTAACAGACTTGTTGGCGGGCGCAAGGATAAGCCTTGCGGTGGCAAGGGATATTGCTTGCGGCCGCAAGCAGCCTTACGGGTGCGAGCATGAGGCTTGTGGCCGCAAGGTGCCTTGTAACAGCAAACAGTTTGTTGTTATTCATAGTATGATATTTGGGAAGTTTGTATAGGTGAGTTTGATGATCAGGAAGACCCAGGGCACTATATTTGCTTACACATAAGAATTAATATAACCATAGTATATGTTAACTAGGATTAAGAAGTGAATCAACGAAAGTAAATTATGTGAACTTACAGTTGTATGATCTAGTGTAAATGATAGAAGGTCGGGTATCTTGCTATATAATCATTGAATCATGATTATGATATGTATTTGTGTACATGCTATGAGACTCGGAATGGGTCAACTATGATAAAAGGTCGAGTACCTTTGATATATGATTATTGAATGTATGAAACATCTATTAAATGATCTGGCATACACTTGAATAGTGTAAGACTTGAATCATGATTGTGATATGTATTTGCGTGTGCGCTATGAGATCCTGAATGGATCAGTTATGTGTTTGTGAACGGATCCGGTTATGAGGACTGTATAGTCCATGATCGAGGCCAACACGAGGTTTAGGATTGCCATGAGGTCTGTGGGTCGATGATAGCATCAACGGTACCTGGATAGGTATTTAGGGTCTTGCAAGCCTAATGTTCCTCGATCGGTTGTAGGGATCAACTAATCGTTGTACCCAATGGAGTCGATTGATTTCATAACCCAATGGTGGACCGCTTTACGCTCACCCACCGGCACGGTTGATGTGTCGGGTACCCCGGTATGTAGCATTGAGCTGGGCTAGCTACCCTGCGAGATTATGTTGCTTTCTGACTACATCAGCTCATCGTGAGATGCTAGGATAGCACTATCTGATAATTGTTATTGATATGTGATGTGATATGCTTTGATTATTGTTATTGATATATGATGTATTTATATTGATCTTTATACAATCTTATGCTCACTAGCTTTAATTAGCTAACAGATACTCTCCCCCATGTTGCAGGTGACCCTTAGGCTCGTGAGCTCTGGTGCTTGCTAATTTTGTATATATGGGAGGAACACTTGCATGCTACATTTTGTATGTATATGTTCTTATGATATGGTCTATTGTACGTCACAGTAAAACCAACAGTTTTTGTACTATGTGGCTAGTTTTGATTTATAAATACTTAGCCACTTAACTTTCCGCTGCTTATGATAATTTTGAAACTAGGTTTAACACAAGTAATGTTTTAAATGAAGTCGCGTTGTTTGGAACTTTAAAATTATAGTTTTAAAAAGAAAAAAAATATGGTTCTCAAAATGACGGTGTTACAGAATTGGACAGCTAAGATTGGTTCAACTATCCATTGGTTGAAAAATATCATTAACCTCAAGAATATCGAGGAGACTGTCACCGGCCTTTGCAATCAGTGATTTTCCCGGCGAACAATTCAACAGGAAGTTGGATTATAATTGCTTGAAATCTCTGTAAGCAACTATCTATAGATATAATAGAATTCTTTACCAATGAAATCCAATTGTGGTAGTAAACATACCAAGATCAACACAACCGCGCAAGTTCAAACGTGGATGTATGATACACCGGTCCACAACTGTACCCAGCTTAAATAGGGACTCTTACAAACTCAGATTTTCAATGGTGCCATCCTTTTAGGAGGATGGCCAGTTTGTAAGAGTCCCATATTTACAAACTCAGCCATTCGTGAGACTCCATCCTAGAGTCATACTGTGTCTTTAACCATGAGTTAGCCTCCGGCCTCTACAACTTCACAACAAGTTATGGTTAGAGTATTAGGAACAATATTGGTTACTACCCCTCTCCATCACACTAAATTAGTGCCACCATTTTCTTCACTTCTTACACATTCTAATCCACAACCTCTTTACATATTTGGTACTAGCCAACCAAGTGTTTAGTGCTCAACCTCTATTCCTAGTGATCTTGAAGTTTAACCACAAACTTCAAGTGAGGGACCACATAAATATCCTTAATAGCCACTCTACCTACTCCTACACCAACCATTTAACCTAACCAAGCCTCACAAATCCTTTCTGCGACTAAAACCTTGAACAACAACCTTACAACCTAAACAACTTTCAAACCAAAATTGATGATCAAGTGTCCAAACTAACAAAGGACATTCAATCACTCAAAGCCAACCAAACCCAACCTACAACTACCCCAAACCAACTAGAAAACCTCACTTCCTCCCTAGCCTACTTAACAAAAACCTTATCCAAAACTCAATCCTCCACACCACAAACCTAACTAACAAACCCCTTATCCAATACCATCTTAGATGCCCTATACCAATCAATATCCAACCTACTCACCTCACTAACCAAATTTAAACTTGCTACCAAACACCCAACCATAAACATTCCTCTCCCTTCATTATTCCAAACCATTCCTTCCATAGTTTAATCCATTCTAACCAAACTTTCTTCCATGTCTACAGAAGAAGCTAGACACTTTACCTCTATCCAATAAGACCTAGGCAGAATTGAGGAGTTTTGCGTACAACATATACCAATCTCAACCTCAATAACCTACAAACCAACCCTCAACTTCTGTGCAACACAAAACCCCAAATTCAATCCTAACACAACCTATCCCCACCCCTGCTGCACCTAACAATTCTAAACCAACCACACTAACCTAATCCTCAGATAACTCCTTATCCTCTTCTCATAATGATGATGATGATGATGATGATGATGATGATGATAAAAAGGGGGAGAATGATTATGATGCACACTCAAAAGATGCTGACTCTGAGTGGAGCTCAAGGAAGGAAGGGCTGGATCTGGGGGGAGCAAGAACACCAGCAGTTGCTTTACCCAGAGAAATCAATAGCCAGAAGGTCTACAAAAATACTAAAGAAAACCATATGCTCTCGTGAGCCAACCTCTGTCAATGTATTATTTGACTTAGATAATGAAGAAGAAGATCTAACTCAAAGTCTTCTTCCCGATGAATGACCAAATCATATTGTTCTAGTTTTAATGAGATGCTAAAATCTTAAACTATGATTAATAAAAAAAAGTGAGGCGTTACACTATTGTGAAAGGTTTACCCTAGTCTGAAGAGCTGAATTAGCCCGGTTTTTGTATAGCACTTTTCACTACTACAATTTGGGTGTCTTCCTATCAAGCTTTGTATTGTCAACCTCCTCCAAATTATGGTCAATATCATACCAAAGACTTGTTCTCGCAGAAAGAGAAAGGGACTTGGTTTTTATGAGGACCATTTTATAAAGCTCAAAGTGATATGATGGTTCAAGTTGTGATACTAACCCCGTGAACGTTTAAAACTTGTGTTATATATCTACAACATTCTATTAATGTACCTTTCACAAATCTGCAGCGAAGTATAACAGGCCTTTAAAGATCCTTCAATGGAGAGGTTTAGTCTCTTACAAGCTACAAGACCTCATGTTTTAAAGATCCATGATCTATTTCACATTCCCTACTTGAAGAAAAAGATGGGCAATCATGATTTGAAGGATTCACTTGACAAGTGCATGGTGAAGTAAAGGAATCTATAGCTTCTCAAGTGATCCTACAGTGGTACAACATGACCCAGGGATGGAACATAGTACTTGGTAGGATGTTCTTGATTTGCAACCGCTTTTGCCAAACTTATTTTTTACTCTGTTCTCTAGGGATGTAAATGAGTCGAACTACTCGTGAGCTACTCGAGCTCGGATAGTTAAAAGTTCGAAACAAGCCGAGCCTTAACGAGCTCGAGCCTAAATTAAAGCCTATTTAATAAAGGAGCCGAGCTCGAGCTTTAAAGAGTAGGCTCGCAAGCTTAAACGAGCCTAAACGAGCTCCATATATAATATAATTTATATTTTATATATTTAATTTTTAATAATTATATATATATATATATATATCATTTTAATAAAAATATCAAAATAATACCCGAACCTAAACGAGCCGAGCCCGAGCTTTATAAATATTAAACGAGCCGAGCTCGAGCTCAACATCTAAAGCTCTAAACGAGCCGAGCTCAAGCTCAAGCTTAAAAAATCCTAAACGAGCCTAGCTCGATAAGTGTCTGGCTTGGCTCGGCTCGTTTACATCCCTACTGTTCTCGTGTCATTCTTGAGGTCAATGATATTTTTGAACCACCAATGGGTAGTTGATACAGGTCATTTTGCTGGTCAATAATAGATAAACGATAGTGACTTATATTTGTCGATTTGTAAGTCATTTAGGATCGTTAAAATCGAGGAGACTGTTAACAATGTTTGCAATAACAGATTTTCTCGGCCATCAATTCTTCAACAGGAAGTTGACTATAGTGGCATTAAATCCCTGTAAGCAACTACATATAGATGTAATAAAATCTTTTACGAACGAAATCCAATTGCGGTAGTAAACATACCAAGACCAACACAACCACGCAAGTTCAAATGTGGATGTATGATACACCGGTCCACAACTATACCCAGCTTAGATAGGGTATGAGAAAGGTAAGATGTGTAGACGAAACTTCTACCCATAGGTAAAAAAAGACTGCTTCTAGAATGATAGACCAGTCCGTGACGTCTCATTTTTAGCATCACAACAAACGTGCAGCAGATGATGAATAATGCACACAACACCAATAAATACAGTAGTATTATCATCTAATTTATCTCAGATTCAGAATACTAATTACGAGTTTTTTAAATCTTACCACAAGCTTTAAACCTAATGAAATATATAATATATATTTCTATAACTGCACAGGTAGAAAAGAAAGCATGATCATGATTGATCATTCACTACGCCATACTTTTACATGTTAATCTTCGTTATCAGCTGACATCCCTCCAGATGAATGACCAAACTGCTCTGTTGTCAGGTAAGCTGTTTTCTGCTGCTGCTGGTGATCGAATGGTGGTCTTACACTTGACTCCAGTATTTGATGAGTTAAACCCAACCCCCCCATGCTCGCTCGTTGCTTTTTCATGGGCCTTTCTCCTCCTGTTGGTATCGGGTTCTCAACAGGTGAACCCCCCAAGTGAAAACCCGAGTCTGGTGTTAAGGGCTCGCCACGTCTTTCATCAACAGAAACAGAAATGTTGTTGATTGGGCGACAAGGTGATTCAAAAGCCGGGTCGTTTATATTTTTGGATTCTGGGTGACAGTTGTCTTGTGAGCCAGTTGGTACTTCAGATACAACTCCTCCACTGAGCCTTTGTTGCTCTTCAATGATCTTCTTTAGGTACTTCCCTTGGGCTTCTATCCGTAACTGAAGCTGTCTTTGCACCTATTTGGGGAAGTTACTTTAAACAACAGAATGACAAACAAGTATCCATAACCTTTTTAACATTTGGACAATTGCTGCGGTCTTGTTAACCACAAAAAGTCGTCTTGGTAGTTGGAATTATATTTGGTATTTGGCTCTGGAAACTTGAGTCATCTAAATTGAACTTCTCTTTTACAAAAAATGACTTAAATAACGTAAGTTCAGTTGCAGAAAACTAGGTTTGTTTTCATGAAATACTTTTCAAATTAAATCAGAAAACATGTTGAAGTAGGGTTTTTTTTAAATCACGTGACGTTTTCTACTTTATAAATATAAAATTGGAAAACATTAGAACATACTTTTTTCAGACAATTCCTTTATAAATTTGATTGGTATTTTCGAAAGTTTTTCATGCTTTTCCAGCCCTACCAATCTACCATCGCCGGTTATCCATCTTTTGACAGCCATCACCGCAACCCTTAAATGTGGTATTTGTTCTGATTTCCTATTTCGAACACATTTTCGAAATTTTCAATACTTTGAAATGGAAAATAGAAAAAATTATAAATAACTGGAGATAGAAAAGTGGAGGAATTTTTTTCACATTTAAACACATCCTAAGCATGGCTAAAAGATGCATTTTTCTTGGTATTTTTTATTAAGAACTACATAAAGATTACGCACTGTCAAGGTTCAGAAGTTCAAGGGAAAGGAAAAAGAAAATTATTATTTGATGACAGAAAGGAAAAAGAAACATATAAGAGGAAATATGTTACAAGGAATAACACCTCCAACTGTTCGTGCAATCGTTTTTGCACTTCCATCTGCAGCTTGAGTGCTTCTGTAATCTGCATCCCACTGCACCAAGAAAATGGCAAAAATACATTTTAAGCCCATTGTACTTCCACCTTCTTTTAGAAAAAAAAATCCCTCAACATAAATTTTGAATAACAAAGTCCCTTAAATTTTTTGTTTTATTACAAACAAGTATGTATTTAGAAAGATATGACATATAACTGTTAAAAATTTGTTAAGGTCACTTCAAGTGCGCACAAAAGGTGGTGTGCATAAAATTTTGATTAAATTGATGCTGTGAACTTTTTTGTTTAATCTCTACTCTTTTGTAGTATATGTTATTTAATTTTAACACTAGAGAAACAAAGACCAAAAAAAAACACTTGCCCACCTCCCCAGCTTTCCTCAACCCCTCAAACAAGTGAAACTACTTTCTAACTTGGCCACTCAATTTTTTTCTAAGGGAACAACTTTATAGGCCATGTAAATATGTACCTGTTTTCTACTAATCACACCATAACAGGCTCGTAGACGTATACAGCCTTTAAGTTATAGATAAAAAGAAAATCAACTTGCTTACACATTTTGCAAAGCGTAAGATTATCGGACACAAAAAAATGTAGAAAAAAATCGTCATTTAAGATGTTTCTTTTGTCACATTGGGTAAAAGAATGTGCTTATATAAGTAGTTTTTAATAGTTGGATGGTTTAATTAAAAAAGTTAAATAGTTTGGCGGCCTCTTTATACACTATCCCGAAGTATAAAATAAAACCAGAAAAAAAAAGAAACTCTGTGGCTTCCACATCAGCCACCTGCGCAAGAAACAAACATTTCCTCTTAAATTACATGATTGTATATTCTAAACAAGGTTTAAGACCTTTATTCAAACAGTATGTTGAGGGAATTTTTCATAGAAAAACAGAATACATCATATATCTATACAATTTGCCCAATTATCTAAAATTGCATATTTTGCTCGCAGGAATTTTCATATCTGAGAATTAAAACGAAGGGATGAGAAAATAGACTTACGATGACCCATCCAAACTAGAAAGCATGTCACCGGGTTCTTTCTGGTCAAACGCTTTTCCTTGTATTGGCAATTCAAGCAAATAATCAGTGCACTTGTTGATTTTCTTTATAAAGTGTACAAATGCAAGATATTATACTAATCAATTCTAGAAACTTCTACTATGATTAACTAATGAAGATTAAAATCAGCTCTTTTTAAGAAGAATAAGAATACCTTCAGAAGAAGAATCAGGAAGGTATTTTGCGAGACGATATTTCTGTAAAAAATAACAGGCAAAAATTAATTCAACAAAGCAAGAGCATGTCTAGGATCATTCTGATAGGGGTGTTCATCAAATCGAGTTTTGATTTCATTGCATTGTTCAAGTCGGATTGTTCCAGTTTGAAAATTTTAAGCTCAATTTGAAAACTGGATCAAATTAGCATTGGCTCGAGTAAACCAATATTAACTAAATAGGTCGGAAGTCCAAACTCCAAAGTAAGTTCAGAAAAATTCAAGATTTCTAGGTTTTCTAGTACTCTAGTAGGCAAATCAAGATTTCTAGGTTTTCTAGTACTCTAGTAGGCAAATCAAGATTTCTAGGTTTTCTTTTCTCGGAGATGAAAAAAGGAAAACTTATCTTCAGAATATATTTCATTCATACAAATATATATATATATATATATATATAATCAAATCCGAGTTTCGAGGAGAATTCAAAAACCAATATGTGAATTCGATTCTGGTTGAGCCTAACTATATATTTGACTTGAACTGTCTCGAACTTTGATTTTTTTCGAGTTAAATTTGAATATCTACGATCAAAAAGATGAGCTAAAGTTAAAAGGAAGGTTTGAGCTACAGTGGGAGGATTGGAAGAGACAAAAATTGAAGTCAAAGGATGTATGGCTGAATACAGGAGAACTATTTTACAGAAACATGTGCTACTGTTTGGTGCGATGGTATATTTTCCTTTGGTTTAAGTATGGGTTTCTTTGTATGTATTAATTGAGTGTATTCTTGTTGTTCTGTTTTTAGATTAGTTTGGGTTGTTATGTAAGCATTGATTTGTGCTGTACTGATATGGACTTGAATATGAATGAAACTTAGATGTCCAAAAAAAATTTGAATACTCCTAAATATCTGCATGGTAAAAGAAGCATGTTAACTACCTGCAAATGGCTCTTCACATGATAAATAGTCAACCCCTGAACACCCATGACTCTGAGTACGCCTTTTGGAGTAGCCCCTGTAAATATGTTTGATTAGGGTCAGCAAAAGTAAGCGTAATTTAAGCTAAGCAGTAACTTTATTTCATATATAAAACACATGGAAATGTATTGCTCTACGTACAAAGATTTACTCTATCCCCACCAGAATTGCAGCATTTGACTCCAAAAAAAGAAACAAAACAAAAGAAAACAAAAGCTTTTTACTATTACACAAACGCCCAAAGTATATTTCCTCATTCAACTTATAGATGTAGTGGACCCCAAAAAAACAACTATACGTGTTTTCTAATGCTTAATATACGATCATATACAAGTTAATATGGAAAATTCTTCCAAAAAAAGGATCCATTGACACACATGAATATTATAATTTCCCCATTCCCCTCCCCTCTCGTTTTTTTTTTCTTTTTGAAGTATTCATAGTCAATGTAATACAACTCCACAATTAAACAAACATAAACATAATCCCAACAGTTTCATTACACAACTGTCAACATGATCAAGTATAACAAGTAAAACCCCTTTATCAAACTTTTTCATTGTTTCCGAACCCTAAGCTTACAGGTTTCTACAAAAACTTTTATTTATAGTTTTCAACATAGATAAAGTTCCTCAGACGTTAGGTGATGAACATGAAGGGAACTCACTATCAGGGCCACCCAGTTGTGCAACAGCATCAACAAATCGTTCATGAAGCTCATGAGTCCAACGGAGTCGTTGTTTAGAAGCTAGATTAGGGTTATTGTTGAGCCCATTTGCTCCATTCACCAGATCCATGATACTGGCACCAGTTTTAATGCATAATATATTCTTGCAAACTAAACTTTAACTAGCTTCACACTTCACTTGTATATATATACAAGTCCTTCACCTAAATGAAAATGAATCTGAGTGTAAGTTAGCAAAGAAACTCCCATACAGTTCGAAAATATAAAAAATAAATCTATTAGAATGTATTCCTGCCTTGTAAAAAGAAAATTAGAATGTATTCCTAAAAAGATGAAAATTCAGCAGCAAAAATAAGAGAATTGTACTAAATAAATTTAAATACGAGTTTATTTAGAGAGAAAGAGAGAGTATGTATACTTCGTGAGGAATATAAAGACTACAAACTAACACCTAGCTGTAGCAGATAATTATCTAAATAAAAGAAGCATGATACTTGCCAACTTAGAGAGAAACTAATTACTTACACATGTGACACTCAGGTACAGTTCTTGAAAAATTTTGCAACAATTTTGGAATCAATACCAGGTTAATTATGAAACAAGACATTCCGCAAAAAAACAAACAAAAAAAAAACAAACTAATAGTGAAGGAATTAGTGTTTATTCTTTCAATCAAATTACCAATTTCAACTCATTCAACATTGTCATCTATTGTAGTTTACATTATCTGTTTATTTCAAAACTAGTGATTTTTAGAATGTACAGCTAATTTTGATTGTGTTTGTTTGGTGAAAATTGAGTAAACTAATTTTTCAAAAATTCAATAAAAGATACATTATACGACCCCACCTTGTTCACACAGAAACTAAACTGATCCCTAGTGATTTGAGTGACATTATAATGAAATACTTTAACAGCAGATGAGAATAATAGTAGCAGGTTTAAGAAAAGAAACAAAAAGGAAAGAAAGGAAAGCATTGCATCAGAAACTTATATCTTCTTATAATATATGACAAGGCATCATACTAGGCGATTTGGCCTCTCTTTTTTATGCTTATAAAGAGTTGGTTAAGTGGCCAACAGCCCACTTCTATCAAACTACAGGCATTCAGATTAGTCCGAACCGCTTAAAGGGGGTTGTTTAATGAATTGTTTCTAAAGCTGCAGAAGTGCAGAGGAGGCTTCAATTGATGCTATGGGAACATGATAAGCATAACCTTGAATATGTTGCTGCTAAAGGTCAATATGTAAACACAGCAAAGCTTCAACATATTCTCTTCACCATCCAGGTCATGGTCAGATTCTAAATTTTCTACTTTCGTGGAAGGACATCCAGATGTGCGCAGTACTTCTAGGGATAGACAACATAGGAAGCTGTGGATGATTCCATGGAAGCCGGGTACTAATAAAGATGATAGGAGTGAGGATTTTATTCCAAGTCAATTGTCGAATTTCAGGCATGAGGACAAGCCTTCTTTATGGGGGCAATATTGCTAGAGAACATGCTACTAGTCCATATTGTTATGTTCCATACCCACAACTTTTAAAAGCTAATCAAATATGTTTTTTACAATACCATATGGTTTTATGATGCAGGCATTTCTTTTGTTGCCATGACCTATGATAGTTTCTACATAATGATAAAAAGCCATTGGACAACTTAGTCCAGAAACGAAGCCACCAAATATGTACTAGTTAAGAGTCCCTTTACTTATTAAGGAATTGGAGGCCATTCAAAACCAAGTTATTTAACACAGAAAAGAATGGGCACAAAAGGGTTGTTCAATATTATAGGATGGATGGCACGATTGTTAGCTTTATGGTGAACTCTCATGGAGAGTTTGCTGTGTGTGTTCTTGATATAATAGTTGAGGAGGCAGGTGAAGAGAATGTGGAGAAAGTGTTGCAGATAATGCATCCGCTTATGTTAAGGCAGGTGAGAGTTGCAACTGTAGACCATTTTCTCTTTAGATTCTTGAATTTACATTTCATGCTTAATCTTTTGTCTAATGTCATTGTATCATAAAGTTAGTACTTAGTAGGGAAGTTGCTAGAAGGTAGAAGACCAAATCTCTATTGGATACATTGAGCAATTCATTGCTTAGATTTAATGTTGGAGGATGTTGGCAAACAAATTCCGATGGTGTGAAGTGCTTTAAACAAGGCCATTTTCTAAAATGGGTATATAACTATATATAACCATGTTGGTCTTGTGAACTTGATGAAAATAGTCACAAGCCAAAGAAATTTGCATGGGTCAGTGATTAATGAATACTAGGTTTGCATCCTCCTTGATTACTCTTGCCCATATCTACAAGCAAAGAAATAGTTTCAGAGAAATGATTACTTCTCGAGAGTGGGATTGTTTGTTTTTATTGAATAGCAAAAAACACACACCCTAAACCTACTCCTAAATCTACAACTTTTGTCCACTATGGGATTTGAACCCACAAGCATGGGGAATACCTTTCCAATACACCTAATACCGCCGGGCTAGTTAGCAAGTGGTCTCAAAAAGCTATACGTAAAAAAATGAAAATCTTACTTTTCAAAAGAGAATTTTTAATGGAATGTAGTCTAGCCTCTCAAGTTGGTAGACCCCTTGTGAAAGTCCTTACAATGGTTGATGCCACATGAAGTTGGCCATTGGTTACATTTATGAGGCCTAGATAGAACTAAGAACACAATCAATGATAGCATCCTAAGTAGAGAGGATGACTACAAGAAATTTTTTAAAATAATCGATCATAAGTGAGGATGTCAACCATTGTTGTAAATATCGGCCTAGGCGGCCGATATATCGCCGGTATCGGCGGCCAGCCGACCTATAAATCATATTATCGGTCAAAAAATCGGGCATGCTCAAAATCGGTCCTCGGCAGTCTTGGGGTCAATAAAAATGGTTTGACTTCTTTAAAAATAATTAAAAAGTTAAAGGACTTATGGTTTATTATTATGAACTTATGGTTTTTTTTCAAGCTTTTTAAACTTTTTTAAGGTTATTGACTTATTTTGTTAGGATATTGTTGATATTTATTTTTTTTAAATAAATTCATTTATAATTTTGGGTCCTAGTCGAGAAAACGATTAATCACCACAGAGGCTAATTAATTGCTTGAAGATGGTCGATCGACTGCATCCCGCCAAGCAATTTTTACAACCTTGATGTCAAATCCATAAACCCTTGCATGTGGTGGGGCATTACTTAAACCCACCAGCGGTGTGTCTATTGAAGAAGTTCAAAAGGGTTTGAATACATCCATTAGAACCAGAAATTCAAGAATACTACAAAAGTTGGATAAGGACCAAAAAAGCGAAGGGCTCTTTTGTACAAACATGATTAGGGCATTAGGCAAAGGAAGACAAATTACCAACTAAATGAATCACTAAGACACGAAATATTATAGTATTACTAACATAGTCCAAGTTTATTACCTACTTTATTATTTATTTTTCAATTTTTGCTTTTTATAGAGACTGGTGCATCATTTTGATCTTCGGCTCCGAACTTCAAAATCTTTGTTATACGAGTTCTTAGCCTCACTTGTAGAGTTGTAGTGCTACAAGTTGTGAGATAAATTTGGGTGTCTTTCGATGTGTAAGTTGTCTAGCGTTACTAATTTTCTTACTTTAATCTAAAACATGCTTTTTTACTTATGTTTTTCTACTTATTATTGTTGCATGACAGCAGCATAATGTTACTGGAAAACATGTTTTTTTGCATAGTATTGTTGCTGTACAGCTGACGAAGAACCATGGATGACCCAAGAAATTCCTCAACTTCCTTCATCTATACGAAGAGATTGACGAATAAAACCACCCAAGAAATAGTTTGCACCCTTTTCTTCCATGATTAATACATGTTCATGAGTGTTGATTGTGATTCAGGGTAATAAATACATTTACTATTCTCCATAACTATTATTAGCACATTGTTTTGATAATTTAATCTCATAGGAATATGTGGGGTTATTAAGGCAGAATAGATTTGAAAAGATCATTGACACGATGAACACATATCAGAATACATAGCCGGTGTTGTAAAAATCGGCCTTGGCGGCCGATATATCGCCGCCTTGGCGGGTATCGGCGGCCGGCCGACCTACAAATCACCAAGTCGGTGTAAGATATCGGCCCCGGTCAATATCGGGCATTTGGCGGTCTCGGCGGTCTCGGCGGTCTTGGCGGTCAACGAAAATCTGTTGACTTTTTAAAAAAATTAGGGTTTAAAATTATATTTTACGGGACATACGACATACCATTCACGCATGTTTCTTTCGCTGTATTTCTTCTCTGTGGCAACGGGAGACTCGAACACACCAACACCAACCCACGCCTCTCTTCCTCTCTCTCTTCTCGTCGGACTTGCCGACTCCACAGCTCCCGCAAATGCTCAACTCCACATCTCCGGTGAGGTTTGATTCCACATCTGAAGTTGCTGCTCCAGTACTCTAGTCTGCTCCTATTTTCTTTTTCTTTCTTCACTCCGAACTTGATAAGGGGGTGGCTCTAGGGTTGCTAGTAGTGATATTTTGTGGTTAAAAGACTTTTATACCCCTTTTATCTTATATTAATTACCCTTCCAGCCTTTCTTTCTATTTATTTACTAAATTATCATTGGAATAATTCATAATTCAAACATTATCTAATTTTATGGTTAAAATTTAAACTAATTATGTACTTATGGTTTTTATTTTTCAAACTTTTTAATTGTTACCAACTTATTTTGTTAGGATATTGTTAATATTTATTTAATTTAAATAAATTCCTTTAAAATTTAGGGTCTCCACCGAGAAACCGATTAATCGCTGCCAAGACCGATTAATCGCTTGAAGGTGGTCGACCGTCGACATACCGCCAAGCGATTTTTACAACCTTGTACATAGCTTATATGTACATCATTGATAGATTCTAAGTGAGTGTAGTATCCTAACTAATCACGTAATTATTCTTGCATCAAACTTGTTATTCATTAATTAGCTTGCCTTAATCTGCTTTCGCTAGTGTCCTTTCGTAATTTAGTGTTTCCTAATTACAAAATTTTTAACAACCGTTTAATGATATATTCATCATCTTCATCAATTATTCTTGATTTAGTCTCTATTGGCTGATCTCGTACTTCTTGCACTTTATTAGTCGATTTGATAGATTACTTGCATTATTTTGCCTATGGACCATAGAGCAAATAAAAAGCGTTAAATACCAGCAGGTTGATAGAAAACACTGCAATTACCTTTGGATTGCCTGAAGGAATGTTGGATTTGTTTTTGATAGAGGGAAGTTACTTGGGGATAAATATATTTTTACCTATTCAAAAGAAAAATAGAGCATGATCATGATCATTACTGGCTCGTTGTTGGGATGATTAGTAACATCATCATTGTAATGAGCTTCAATCTATAGCATACAGCCATACACATGGACGTTATTTCATATAAAAAAGAAACATATCAAATTATGTTTTATTTACATGAACTAGTGAAGTTTTATTAAATGTCTTTTTCTTACTAGTCCCATGCCTTCCATATTGTTCCTTTTTTTACATCACTAAACCTCCATGTGATAACCCAAACATCATCATAAATTTAAGATAACATTTCATTACTACCACGACTAGGCGACCAGGTACCACTTAAACCAAAAAAGAAGTGGAGAAATATAATTTTCAGCCTAAAGTTAAGTCCTTAGACAACGTAAACAGTCACGAAACAAGAGCCTACAAAATCTACACTGATCCTAGACAAATTAGAACTAGTAATAAGATTTTCAATACATATGAAGCTAGGCAAAACAAGTGGAAATGCGAAAATGATGACCAAAACCTGCTTATAGAATGATAAATCTACAAAGAGAAGAATCAATAATAATAACTCAGAACTCAGAAGGGTGAAGTATCATTTATTAATAGAAGAAATGGTGTACGTAGACAGAGAGCTAGAAAGGATCGAAGAAAAATAAAATGTGCAGAGAAAACCATTACCAGATAACAACGTCTCCCTGTTGGTTTTGAGACCAAAAAAACAGCATTGTCTAACAGATCCTTGTTTACGCTAAACAAACACAAAATTGGGCAGAGCTGATTTCAAGGAAGCTATTCAAATCAGATGGATCAGGAGTTACTATTAGAGCTCCCCTTTCCAAAATAATGGCAGATAACTCTTAATAATTGTTAAATACGAGGGCAACTAGTTGTCATTTAAATCCAGATACCAAAAGAATATATTTATATACAACAGAAAACGCAGTTAGGGTTAGTTAAATATTAGCAGATATAATTGCAAATCAATTCGATTACGTTAATGTAATGGATAAGGAGTTCAATACCAGTAGAAGAAGAAATCAAAAACGTAGAAGATGAGACCCACCGGTTCCAGATTGGTTTTGAATGCAGCCAAAGCAAAAGCAGCACAAGATGATGATGATGATGACGACGATGATGATTGTGATGATATCTCCTCCTCCGCTTTTCAACTCCACCTCCACCGGCACCTCCACCTCCTGGGATGAATTGAATTTGAGTTCAACACACAAAGTCCAAGTCCAAGACAACCATTGGTAACTCAAGTCATCGAATGATATGCTTTGCTTTTCACGATTTTGTCTTTTTCATCGTTCTATCTCTTAACTAGCTTCGAATGAGGGGAAATCTTTAATTTTTAATATGGCTGTCAATTTATAGATTTTTATTTAACTAATTTTAAATTATAAGTTTATTTTTTTTTATAAAGGTTTAAGTTTCATCTTTCAATTATCATTTTATGTATCCACGGTCCTTTCTAAGGCTTTCCGTTTTTAGATCTGTTAAGTCGTCCCTTGTGTACAACGTACGTGTATAGACATTTTTGTCTTTCTAACCTTATTACCTTTTTATGGATTTTCAATATTTAATAATATTTAGAAACTTTTTTTAATTTAAAAAGCGAAAAACTCTCTTCTTCGGTACCTAATCTAATATGTTAGTCTCTCGCTCATATCTCTCTTTATTTTAATCTCACTCTCCACAATTCCACCTCCACAATCTCGTCGGACATTGTCACTACGATCCCCAATGTAACTCGTCTCCGCAACTACCTTCATTGGACGTCGAGGATGCAACTATCCTCTGTCATTATAAATCACGTCCGCAACTGCCTTCATGAGACGTCACCTTTGCATGGTTTTGTGGAACACCATGTTATATGCTTTCATAGTTGTATGAGTTTCTTATTTGGTAACCTCC
Source organism: Dittrichia graveolens (assembly GCA_038502395.1). Taxonomy (NCBI): domain Eukaryota; kingdom Viridiplantae; phylum Streptophyta; class Magnoliopsida; order Asterales; family Asteraceae; genus Dittrichia; species Dittrichia graveolens. The sequence goes on along the minus strand of JARJIL010000003.1, from coordinate 32,518,879 downwards.
ATGCCTAGACCTATGAGTTGTGCTGCTTATTTTTTTTAATTATTCGTTCATTTGGTAGTTATGTTGGTTTGTAATAATTAATTTAATTCAATTTGTAATAGTTAGTGTGGAATGCATGTCATTCTTAAAGCTCGCTATAAACATACATATACACTTGAATACATTTTCTATTAAGTGTTCTAGAGTGTTGGGTGCAAGAAGCTTATTGTGTATTGTTCCAGAAGTGATTTCAAGGTGTTGAAGGGTTAGAGAGATAATCATTTTGACCCAATAATCAAATCCATCTATTGAAATATACAGGATTTGATAATAACAAAACCAGACCTTCGGTAAGAATAAAGATTAATGTGTTGTTAAGATTTTGATTTGTAATTTACTAAGTATAAAGAGTTAGTCGAAGACTTGCTAAGTACTAAGTATCAACTGGAGCTAACATCTGAGATCAGCTAAGAAGAACCAAGTGTAGAAGACCATTAGCTGATGCATGTTCTACCCATCAGCTGAGTGAATTCATCTAGCAGCTAAGTGACCAAGACTATCATATTGAACCAAATGAATAGTTGAGTGCCTCTGATAATCAGCTAAGTATACCTTTCAGCCCTTAGTTTTATTTTTAATAATCCCATCACTCTAAATGATCAGTTGAACTACTCTGATCAACTGATCATATAGGTTGTTAAGCTTATGCCCTCTTTAATCTAACAATTTGATCAGCTGTGCAATCTGTTATCAGCTAAGCAACTTAGTGATCTGCTGAGTATCTATACTTAGGCTGAGAAACTTGATTCTGTGAGACTAGTACCTTTTGATTAGTTGACTCACGAATTTGACTTATATTGTTTGCCAATGTACTCTATTTCGTATCCAATTGTTCTAAGTCAAAGGTTGCACATGTGTTGTTTATTTATGCCTTAAATCTTTGTTATGTAAAAGTATTTGCACTTCTTGTACTACCAAGTGAGACAAAAATGATAAAACTTTATCCTCTAGAAAAGGATAAACTTATCTTCGAAACAAGATATTGAAGATTTGATAAAGTCCTGAAGTATGGTCGGCAACTCCATCTTTGGTAAAGTCAAATCTGAATAAGTATAAATGTTGATTAAAGTACAAGCAGAAAGAGAAGTTGATAATTACAAGACAAAAAGGTATGGTAAATAAAATTAGGGTTAAGTGCACTGCAATATAATGAACTATCCCCATTTTAATATTGTGTGTAACAAACTAAACTTTATTTGCTAAAATGCATTAAGCTACCCAAAAGTTGTAATTTGTGTAATTTTGATATGCTTTATAGGTAATTACTGACGTGTCCGGTTACCTTATCATACAATACTAAAATGGGGATAGTATATTACATTTTGGTTCACTTAACCCTTATATAATAATTAATAATAATAATAATAATAATAATAATAATTATTATTATTATTATTATTATTATTATTATTTATTCTTTTTAAGTTTATAACCGGTCTCTCTTTGAACATGACATGCGCCGACCGACCACCCATCATCACCACCACCCTCACTCACTGCCTCCTCAACCGCCGCCATCGCCAGAGTAGAAGACCGCCACCATCTTCGGAGAAGTGACTACCATGTGATGTCCTCCTCTCTCTCGCTCTCATGGAATCACCGCCGCCACCACCTTCAACTCAATCAGTTTCTGGGTTTCTTAAAACTTCAACCGTCGCTTGATGTGCGAGCACCGGCCACTGTAACATCGGCTTTGCAAAAAACAAAATCAGCAAAAATTTGCATTTTTTCATAAACGTGAACTCATTCACGATTAAATAACATTAGGTTAAGCAGCGGAAGTTTAAACCAAAGGTTTACATAAGATATTTACATTCAAAACTCTGTATTAGTTGTTTGGTGTTACTCTAACATAACGACCGACCATAACATCATATCATTACAAAAAGTGTTCCATCCCACAATAATTATCTCGCAGAAGGCAACCCCGCTCACCAGGCCGCCTATACTTTATCTGCAAAAAGGTTCAACGTGGCACCATTAGCTATACACATAGCTAGTAAGTACAAACTTAGCATAAGCATCAATAAAGCAAGTCATATATCACAGGAATAAGCATACAATGTTATCTTATCACATTGCGGTGTGCTGACAAGATCGGTATAAGTCATTTCTTGGAGGATAGCTAGTCCCGCCCAACAACAATAAACCGGGGGATCAGACACAACCATCCGCGCTGGTGGGGGAGCATAAACCAGTCCACCAAGCATAGTTTACGGAACCATAGGCTCCTTAGGCAATTCAGCCACTTCTGACTGATCACCCCTCATGATATAAGGCACGACGGTTCTGCAGAACCTACAATCTGGAATGTTACCTCGAATCACCGTTAAGTCCCAAATCACCTGATCAAGGATCCCTGGAACCCAACTACAAAGTTGACCTTAACCATGCTCGAAGATGTCCGCGAACTTTTCACATACACATAGCTGATCCAATCTGGATCATTCACTTAGCATGCATATTCATTCATTTCATCGAAGCGGATCAAATGTGGATCCTTAGCATACATATCATCAATCTTAACTAGGCGGCTCCAATTCTGGATTCCGCAGGCATGCACTTAATACACATTCAACAAGTATTTAACATGGCAAAGTGCATTAAAGCAACATGGCAATGCTTACGTATTTACTTTTAATCATTTATATAACTTTAAACATCTCCGAAATACATACAATTCATTTAGCAAGCAAGTCTCCCTCTATTGAGACTTATGAAAGTCGGTAGTCACCTGAGTAGCTTATATAACTAGATTACCTAAACTCCGGTTCAGCTAATTTGGCAAGTTTACCTAGAATCATTATTATTCACGTTAAGTGTTTATACACACAAGGTATTACTACTGGAACAAGGGTAGAAATCCCTAAAGACACCTTAGATCAACTTACAAGGCCATATCAACCTTTTATACGTAACAACACAGAAGTTAAACAATCTGTGAATTGTTACTAAAAAACCACCCCTTGCGGCCGCAAGCATGGATGCTTGCACCCGTAAGCACCATTCGAAGTTGTAACACCGTCATTTTGAGAACCAAATTTTTCTTTTTAAAATAAAATTTAAGTTTTCAAACCGCGTGGGTTTGACTGTAAATAGAACATTTACACCTGTCTTATAATTTAAAAATGCAGCGGAAGTAAAAACACGTGGCAAATTATATAAAAGTCAAAATATTGCCACATACAACGTTTGGTGTTACGGATACATAACCCGCTAACCATTATCTTAAAACAAATACAAACATAATATAAACAGAGTTTTAAACATAATAGTGTTCCTCCCAAAACATTTAACTACCCGCAGGCTCCCAAGCTCACTAAGGATCACCTGCACATCACGAACGAGTTAATGGCACTACCGATGAGGTATAGGCCTATTGGGTCACACACCAAGTATTGATTCTGGCAACATGATCAAGCAAAGTAGAGAGAAAGGCCAAAATGGGTTTTGGCAGGATGGTACACGTGCCGTGTCCAGTCCAACATACATGAGGCGTATTGGCCCAGTTCAAGGTCGTGTAGTTTGGGCCTACACGGGCCGTGTAGATGAACACGGGCCGTGTTGTGCCTGTTAGACACGGGTCGTCTTAGCCCAATTGGGGCCGTGGAGTTTGGGCCTACACGGCCATGTTGACCAACACGGGCCGTGTACGTCCGCTGTAACAGCAGAATTAACAGCCTTAAACACTTGGTTTAATGGGGTTAACTTCTCATAATTGTGGTAGACAAAGGGACAACGAATTCTCTGCTCTAGTAGAGGCTTTTGGCTTGTTCTTTGTCTCTTGGTTGATACTAGAACTCTCTCTCTTATTCATCTTGTTCTTGGTGTTCTTGAGCACAAGAAGCAAGAAAAGCTTACACTTGATTGTTGTTTTGGTGATTACACATCAACTTGCTAGCATTTGGGAGTCAAACAAGCTTGGGGTGGACTTCATTGGAGGAGTTCTTTGTTGGATTCTAAGCTACTTGGCAAGAAAAGTTGATTTGTGTATTGCACTACTGAGGTATAATCATTTCTTCTTGTCTTGTTCATATTAGTTGCAATTTCATTGTTAGATTTTGGTCCGTGGGAGTGTATTTATTTGTTTGGCATCGATTTTTGTTATATACTTTGCTTCCGTTGCTACTTGTTTTTGTCAAACGAATACCTTCAGTGGTATCAGAGCCATATCTAACATGGATTTGCACTATTGAGTCTAGAAAAACCATAAAAGTATTTTTGACAAGAAAAGTGTTTTCTTAAAATTGGTTTTTCATTGAGACTCTTGTTGTGCGAGAATAGATTTATTCGTAGTCTTATTAATATTTTAGTTTTTATATTTATATATTTGTTGTAACTTGGCATAAAGTGTACACAAATATATACTTATAAATGTATATATGAATATGTGTCTCAAAAATGGTTTGGTACACTAATGCATATGTACAAGGATTGTCTTTTTGGTGTCTTTGATGTTTTGACAATCTTAACTAAAATATAGATATATATTTATGTATCATGGTTATGTGTGGCACACCATGTTTCTATGTGATATGTTTTGGTTTGATTCGGTAACATGATATGCCCTTAGATCTATGTGTTGTGGTGGTTGATTATTTTGGTTTTGGCGGCTTGCGTGCTGTATTGTTGTAACAATATTTATTTATTTATTTATTGGTGCGGCTTGCACGCCCTTTCTTTTACTCTATGTATTTGTATAAATAGCATAGGAATGCGACCTGCATGTCGTTTATATATATATATATATTCTATGTATTTGTATATAGTATAGAATTAAAACCGGAATAGTCAACGGGAGTCATGGTGATGACGTCTTGGCGAGAATGAATCAACATGCTATTGGAGGTGTTGGATTCAGTGGGAGCTCACCCAACGAGACTATATCCTGTCCTTAGATTTTTTGGCCTCGTTTTCCCCGTTGTGACTCACGGATAAAACACATATGATTTTTGGGCATGTTACCGAATCATATATATATATATATATGCGTGGTTGTATTTAATTTTTCTATGCATGGATTAGGATTCGCATGCTAGACAATTTTTCTATAAAATTGAATAAAACACAATGTTTGTTAAAATGGTTAACAATTGCGCGCGAATAGAATTGACAAAGAAAATATAAAAATGGTATTATATTAAAAGTGCTTAAAATCGTTTTGACACTTACTTTGTTAATTCACCAAAAGGGTTTTTATAAACCGGAAACAAAATCCCGTTTTTCAAAATGTAAATCACGCACCATCCGAAAGATGACACCACCCGAATCTAACGAAGCAAGGATGATTGTCGAGCTAAGCACGAGTCATTCCTTGTGTAGTTGTGTGGAAGGTGAGTGGGGTAACTCGCATGATTGGTTGTCGAGCTAAGCACGAGCCAATTTATGGTCGAGAGTGCCACCCGTGTGTCTTGTTGGATGATTTACAATTTTAGCATATAATTCTTGGTTAGTTGTCGAGCTAAGCACAAGCTAAACAAGAATTATATATTAAGATTGGTGTAAGATAGGGATCAAACATGTCAGCCGACATAATGGATGTCAACGGCTCCCGCAAGTGTCTAAGAGTTGTAATAGAGATTACAATTGGTAAAATGGTTGCCGGCCTAAATAGCTTCGCCACGTGATCCGCGGTAAACCCGTCACGGTGCGAGGTGAAATAAGGTCCTTAGCCCTTGTTATAAATAAATTGTTTTGTTTAAAACTATGGGTACTTATTTTAACAAGGATTTTCAAACTAACTAAAACTACTTTGCTATTTTAGATGGCGTCTTCAAGAAACACCAACACCACCAACCATTTTTCGCTTAGAGTTTTTCTTGAGAAGGAGAAACTCAATGGTAACAACTTCTTGGATTGGTTTAGGCAACTTAAACTTGTCCTACGCCAAGAAGGGAAGATGGTTACCATAGAGGAGGTCCTACCCGAGGCTCCTGCTGCCAATGCCACTCGGGCTATCCGAGAGGCTTATGAGAAGCGTGTCAAGGATACCGAGGACATTACTTGCCTCATCCTAAGTACTATGATCCCCGAGCTCCAAAAACAAATGGATCATTTGAGTGCTTTTGACTTGATCGCTCAGCTTAAGAAAATGTTCCAGCAGCAAGCGAGACAAGAGAGGTTTGAGTGTCTTAAGACGGTACTTGGTAGCAAGATGGCCGATGGCGGGAATGTGAGTGCTCACGTGTTGCGCATGAAAGCAAACGTGGAGCGCATGGAACGGCTCGGATTTACCATAGGGAGGGAGCTAGCCGTGGATTTGATCCTATGGTCCCTGCCCACCGCGTATGATCAATTCGTTATGAGTTATCATATGCATAGTATGGATAAGTCCATTATGGAGCTTCATGGTATGCTTAAGACAACGGAGTCTAGCATGACCAAAAATAAGCCCGCCGTTCCAAATCCCGTTCTTGCTATAAGGGAGCGGCGAATCCAGAAGAAGAAGAAGTCCGTTTATACTCCTAAGGGTAAGGGGAAGGGGAAGATTGGCGCTACCAAGTCTAGCCTCGCTTCGGAGGGTAAAGTCAAGGGGAAGATGGTTCCCCAAGCCAAAACTCCGAATGAAGCAGAATGCTTCTTCTGCGGGAAGAAAGGCCATTGGCGCCGTAACTGCCCGGGGTACCTAGAAGGTCTAAAGAAGCTCAAGGGGTTGAGCATCGGAGGAACTTCCGATTCAGGTACGTACATGATTGAACTCCATCATACTTCTACATCTGGTAGTTGGGTATTAGATACCGGCTGTGGCACTCACGTTTGTAATATTGTGCAGGTGCTAAGGACAAGTAGAAGGATGGAGAGTGGCGAGCTTGACTTGATAATGGGAAACAAGGAGATTGTCCCGGTCAAGGCTCGAGGCGAAGTTGAATTATCTTTTAATTCCAGTTTTTCCATATTATTATTGAACGTATGCTATTCGCCGCTTGTGGCGCGAAACATTATCTCTTTTCATGCATTACACGACAATGGTTTTGGTTTTTCTTTTGACAATGGAGTCATTATTTGTTTTAAAAATAATATTTTTTATTTTAAAGCTTATCCTTGTCGTGGTATTTATGAAGTAGATGCGTACGTTAGTGATAATCGTTCAATCATGAATATTGATTCAACGTCTAAAAATGGTTAAGACAAATTGTCTTTGTGGCATGGTCGACTTGGCCATATAAACAAGACTCGTATCGCCAAGCTCCAGGCGGATGGGATCTTGGAATCATTTGACCATGAGTCTAATGAAGTATGCGAATCTTGTTTATTAGGCAAGATGACAAAAGCACCCTTTTCCGGTGTGAATGAGAGGGGAAAAGACTTATTGGACATTATACATTCCGATGTGTGTGGTCCATTTAAGCACATCACAAGAGACAATTCTAGATACTTCGTTACCTTTATAGATGATTATAGTAGGTATGGGTATGTCTACTTGGTTAGACAAAAGTCCGAGACCTTTGAGGTCTTTAAGACTTTCCAAATCGAAGTAGAGAATCAATTGGGCAAAAAGATTAAGATACTTAGATCCGATAGGGGTGGTGAGTATCTTAGTCAAGAGTTTCGTGATCATCTCAAGGGTTGTGGAATTATCTCACAACTTACACCTCCTAGGACGCCACAATTAAATGGTGTTGGCGAGAGGAAGAACCGAACATTGTTAGATATGGTTCGGTCTATGATGAGTCACACCCAAGTCCCTATAAGCCTTTGGGGTTATGCTCTTGAAACGGCAACAAGAATCCTTAATCTCTTTCCAACGAAGAAGGTCGAGAAAACACCTTTCGAGATGTGGCATGGGAAACCTCCCGTTCTTGCCTATCTAAAGGTTTGGGGTTGTCAAGCCTACGTACGACGTGAGGTAGATGACAAGTTAGAGCCCTGATCCGAAAAGTGTTATTTCATCGGATATCCAGCTGTGGGTATTGGATATATATTCTATAAACCTTCTGAGAATAAAGTATTTGTGGCTCGGAGGGCGGTCTTTTAGAAAGAGAATTAGTATCCAATCAGCAAGGCGGGACCAAGATTGATCTTGAAGAAGTTCAAGAGTCAACGGATGAAAGACCTGACGTTGGCACTAGCCAACAACCTAGTGAGGTTGAGTCTGAGCATGACGATCTAGAGACTAACGTACATCTGTTACCTCCCCGTAGATCTGGTAGAACTCGCCATGAGCTAGAGAGATATGGGTTTCTCATATCTGAGGGCGACGAGTTATTGGTGGATCTTAATGAGCCTACCAACTATCGGGAAGCGGCAACGGGCCACGAGTTTGCTAAGTGGAAGGAGGCAATGGATAACGAGATGCAATCCATGAAGGATAACCAGGTTTGGGAACTGGTTGATCCTACATCCGGTTGTAAACCAATAGGGTGTAAGTGGGTCTTCAAGAAGAAGACCGACATCGATGGAAAAGTCAACACTTTCAAAGCCCGACTGGTGGCTAAAGGTTTCATCCAGACACATGGTGTCGATTATGACGAAACTTTCTCCCCAGTGGCCATGTTGAAATCTATTAGGATACTTTTGGCAATCGCCGCATTTCATGATTACGAAATATGGCAAATGGATGTCAAAACCGCCTTCCTTAATGGGAAGCTCTCTGAAGAGGTGTATATGACGTAGCCTGAGGGTTTTGTACATCCGAAGCATCCTAATCGAGTGTGTAGACTAAAGAAGTCCATTTATGGACTTAACCAAGCATCTCGTAGCTGGAATCTATGCTTTGATGAGAAAATCAAAGAGTTTGGTTTTTCAAAGAGTGTAGACGAGCCATGTGTATACGTTAGGGCTAGTGGGAGCGCCGTTGTTTTCTTAGTCTTGTATGTGGATGATATCCTACTTATTGGTAAAGATATTCCAACCTTGCAAAGTGTTAAAACTTGGCTTGGAAAATGCTTTTCAATGAAATACTTAGGAGAAGCGGCATATGTTCTGGGTATCAAGATCTATAGAGATAGATCTAGAAAACTTCTCGGGTTGAGTCAAAGTACATACATTGACAAAGTCTTGAAGCGGTTCAAGATGGAGAACTCCAAGAAAGGAAATCTTCCTATGTCGCATGGAGTGATGCTGAGTAAGACTCAATGTCCTAGTTCTCATGAGGAACTAGAAGTAATGAAGCGAGTGCCATATGCTTCAGCCGTGGGCTCGATCATGTACGACATGTTATGTACTCGTCCTGATGTGTCATGCGCTTTGAGCTTGACTAGTAGATATCAGGGAAACCCGGGGCAAGCCCATTGGGTTGCGGTAAAGAACATTCTTAAGTATCTTAGGAGGACTAAAGAAATGTTCTTGATCTTTGGTGGTGAGGAAGAGCTCAAAGTAAAGGGTTACTCTGATGCTAGCTTCCAAACTGATAGGGATGATTGCCGATCACAATCGGGGTTTGTGTTCCTATTGAATGGTGGGGCTATTACTTGGAGAAGTTCAAAGCAAGACACAGTAGCTGATTCTACTACAGAGTCAGAATACATTGCGGCAAGTGAAGCTGCTAAAGAAGCTGTGTGGATAAGGAAGTTCATCCGAGACCTTGGAGTGGTTCCTAGTATATCCGACCCTATTGAGATCTTTTGTGACAGTGAGGGTGCGGTAGCCTTAGCGAAGGAACCAAGAGATCACAAGAGAACGAGGCATATACCTCGTAAGTACCACTTGATAAGAGAGTTGATTGAAAGTGGTTAAGTCGCTATTAGTAGAGTAACCTCGGAAGGCAACTTGGCCGATCCGTTTACTAAACCGTTGTCACAAGCTTCTCATGATTCTCACACTATGGCTATAGGTGTTAGATTTGCTCATGACTTGGTTTAGATTTAGTTTTAATTTGCTCATCCTTAAACTAGAGATACATGTGATCTCAAAGCATAGGTCTGCTTTGCTTTGATTGTTTTCTAACGCGGTCCGTAACTGGTCGTTATAAGGGAGATGATTGGGTAGAGTATTATCTATGTGGCGGGACTATGTAGTCGAAAGGTATTTGTTTCTCTATGTATAGAGAGAATATCCATGGGCCCCTCGATGATTGAGTGCTGACGTTCATATGCATGGCCGTGCTCAAGTTATATTGATGATGGATCAATGTTAACTTGATTTGTTGGTCACCACTAATCTAGAATCGAGAAACATAATCGTGAACGATCTGAAGGTTGACTATATTCCATGCCTTGTGTTCACATTGGATATCGCGAACAAAGGGATGTACATATTCATTTATCTTTAGGACAATCATTTTATGATTGGGGATCTTGTCAAGAGTGGCATACCCTATACTAACTTGGGAGCATAGATGTCTTGCTAGAGGCCGCTCTATATTTGTGTTATTTTTCGTAGTCGTGTCACGTGCAAGTGGGAGTCTGTTGGAATATGCCCGCTGACACGAACGAGTTAATGGCACTACCGATGAGGTATAGGCCTATTGGGTCACACACCAAGTATTGATTCCGGCAACATGATCAAGCAAAGTAGAGAGAAAGGCCAAAATGGGTTTTGGCAGGATGGTACATGGGCCGTGTCCAGTCCAACATACATGAGGCGTATTGGCCCAGTTCAAGGTCGTGTAGTTTGGGCCTACACGGGCCGTGTAGATGAACACGGGCCGTGTTGTGCCTGTTAGACACGGGTCGTCTTAGCCCAATTGGGGCCGTGGAGTTTGGGCCTACACGGCCATGTTGACCAACACGGGCCGTGTACGTCCGCTGTAACAGCAGAATTAACAGCCTTAAACACTTGATTTAATGGGGTTAACTTCTCATAATTGTGGTAGACAAAGGGACAACGAATTCTCTGCTCTAGTAGAGGCTTTTGGCTTGTTCTTTGTCTCTTGGTTGATACTAGAACTCTCTCTCTTGTTCATCTTGTTCTTGGTGTTCTTGAGCACAAGAAGCAAGAAAAGCTTACACTTGATTGTTGTTTTGGTGATTACACATCAACTTGCTAGCATTTGGGAGTCAAACAAGCTTGGGGTGGACTTCATTGGAGGAGTTCTTTGTTGGATTCTAAGCTACTTGGCAAGAAAAGTTGATTTGTGTATTGCACTACTGAGGTATAATCATTTCTTCTTGTCTTGTTCATATTAGTTGCAATTTCATTGTTAGATTTTGGTCCATGGGAGTGTATTCATTTGTTTGGAATCGATTTTTGTTATATACTTTGCTTCCGTTGCTACTTGTTTTTGCCAAAGGAATACCTTCAAGTATCTGTTAGCTATAATAGCTAGTTGGTACAGTAAAGCATAATATCACATATCATCAATCATGCTCAAACAGTGCTATCCTAGCATCTCACGATGAGCTAGCGTAGTCAGAAGGCGACATATCTCGCGGGGTAGCGAACCCGGCTCAGTGCACCAAACTGGGGCACCAGACACATCAACCGCTCTGGTAGGTGAGCTGTGAAGCGGTCTATCATTGCGTTTTGGAATCAACCGATTCCTCTGTGTACAACCATAATCTATACCCAAGGCGGACTGCTTTGTCCTTAATGTAGAATAGCTTTGTTCTTGTTGTAGGACAACTTTGTCCTTGTTGTAGGAAAGCTTTGTCCTTGTTGTAGGACAACTTTGTCCTTAAGGTCTGGATCGTTCACAAACACATATATGATCCAATTAGATCTTCATTGCGCACATATAGTCATATATCATCATAACATACACCTAATCAAGTGCATATTATATTGTGTCAACATGTTAAGTCTAGCATCATCATGCAACCTATACTTAATCAAGTGTGTACATATCATGGTATACGATTCTCAAATCATTTGTTAATATATGTTATAGATATATTAATTTTTATGTTATTCGGCACTCACCTAATAAGCTAGAATGAGTAAAGACCTTGCTTTCGTACTCACGGTTTGTCAACTTGACCTATAATACCAATATCTACGCATTAATCACTTGAACACGTAAGGAACATCTAGGATACTTGAAACAATACCCCAATGGTGTTATTTAACTATTTATTAACTTATTATAGTAGTCCAAGCAACAACACGCGAACGAATAACACAAAACAGGAAAGCATGCTGAAACAGGGTGGACGCGTCGCGTCCATAGGGGCTGACGCGCCACGTCGCGTGCAGTAGTGCACAAACCTTGCTTTTGCATAGCAATGCAATTTATCCCATTTCAACTCCAAATCAACTTTAGTAAAATTCTAGTGTTTTATATGACCATTTGACATTTGTGGAAGCTTTCTAACATCAAAAACTCATATCCAATTAATTCATACGAAAATCACAATTAAATGGATAAAGAAGTGCGCATTTTGGCCAAAACTTGGTATAGACCAATTCTAACACTTGCAACACACCATATACACCTAATATGATGTATTGAAGGTGTTGCAACTGACCAAAACCTTTAAAGTCATTGTTTGGTACTTTTCCAATTTCTTGCCTATTTATGGCTTAATTTTCACTATTTTAGCCATTTCAAGCAAAACCATCATTTCAATTCAAAAGCAATGTTCTAATCAATTCATACAAGTCATATGAACCTATTAGAAACTTAAAAATCAGTTCTTGATGTGTAAAAACAGTTTGACCTCATTTTGGCCATTTTGACCCATTTAAGCCAATTCTTGGATTTGTGCAAAAACACCACTTCTAATCCACCATATGAGTTCTAATCAATCCTAACAAGTTATAGGAACAATTAGAATTCTAAATTTCAGTTCTTTAAGTTCAAATTCAGTTTGACCCGTATTTGACCAATTTTGACCCATTTGAGCTAAAATTCAAAACTCCTCAAAATCACTACTTTAATTCATGGAATTGATTCCTATGTACTTAGAAATGATATTAGAACTTATTTCAATTATCAATTTCAGTTCTTGATTGCTAAATCAAAGAACCCACTTGAAAACCTAGAAATTCAAGTCTTGAAGAACACAATCAAGAACAAGGAGGAATTTGAGCTTACAATGATCAAAGGATGATTAGGAACTGATCTTGGAGTGATTGTAAGCCTTAATTCCCTGCTGGAACAAAGCTTAATTAATCTCCCATCAAAATCCCAAGAATCAAGAATGGAAGAATTCAAAGAAATGGAGACATGGAGTAGGGACTTACAAGTAAGCTAGAGAAGATGAAGATGGTGATTTAATTCTTGATTTGCAGCTGTGTTTTTGTATTTGAATTCACGGTTGATTGCTTCTCATAAGTTCTTCTTCTGCAATTTGCAAAAGCAAAGAAAGAAAGTGAGGAGGTGTGTGTGTATGCGTGTGTGTGTAGATGACTGTGAACTCAAGACCGACTTGTGGTAAATATTATCCACAAGTGGGTATTTTGTTCCCTTTTTCAACTTACAACTTGTCTCTCGTTTAACCGTTTCAACTAACGAGGATATTTTTGGAATCCTCGTTTGAAACCGTTCGATACTTTATATTTATCTACTTTTATTAATATTTTTAGTAACCCATTTATTTATTGATTTTCATATTTTATATCATTTTCTATAATATATATAATTTTTATTTAATTAAATTAAATAATCGACGTACTACGTTCGCACACGTTTAGGCCCGTTTTGAAGATGTTACAGAAGTCCCTTCGAACCATCTGGTCGAAGCCACTTCGAACCACCAATTCGAAGCCTCACTTACGGCCGGAAAGATTGGTCTGTGGGCCAGTAAACACAATTGAAGCTAGTTCGAACAACCTTTCGAACCATCAATGCAAGGTAATGATTACGGCCGCAAGGGCACTTCCTTGCGCCCGCAAGCACCCTTCGAACCGACCATTCGAAGCCCTCTTGCGGCCGCAAGGATAGGGCCTTGCGGTCACAAGGATAGGGCCTTACGCCCTCAAGCAAACCTGTATCAGAACAGGTCGGCTACAACCCCCTGTTTCGACTGTTTTCTTTCCAAACTTCATAAAACGAGTTTCTAAACTATTTCCAGTGTTCATACTTCATGGGGAACATCCATATGAGTCTAAAAACATCCATTTCACCCTTTATAACAACTTATACAAGATTTGGGATCAAATTTAGTCATTTGACCCATTTCAATCAATTTTCATAAACTTAATCAAAATTACCATTTCAAGCTTTGTTTGATGTTCCAATCCATTCATATGAACAACAAGAACAAATTAGAGCACTAATTTCAGTTCATTGGGTTAATTTATGCTTAACCCATTTTTAACCTTTAACACCCAAGAACATGGAGAAGGAAGAACCTTGAACTTACAATAAAGGAAGAAGATGAAGATGAAGTAGGAACTTGAATCTGCTATAAACTCTGGATTCAACACAAATGGTTCTTCAATCTTTTCTCCAAGCTCAAAAACACAAAAGAGCACCAAGAAGTGTCTGTGTTTGAGTTTTGAGCCCATACGTGGGTTTACATAGGCTTAGACCGAATTTGGGTTTAAGTCTATCCACAAGGGGTATTTTGTTCCCCTTTTTAACTTACAACTTGACCCTAGATTACCCGTTTCAACTAACGGGGATATTTTTGGAATTCTTACTTAAAACCGTTTACTAAATATTTATCTTATCTATATTACTACTACTTTTATAATTTATCATATAACAACTGATGTGTGAAATCAGGTTAAAAATTTAAAGTCCAGTTAACACCCAGTCCAGATCACCGCACTATAGGCAAGACTGACCTAATCGTATGATAATATAGCTAAGGTAAGTAAAAGGGTATCGTCTCCACAGGAAACAGTTGAGCTGACTACTAATGATAGAACAAACTCGATTAATCTAAGAAATTTGATTTGATTGAAGGGTTGTTGTGATTAAATTAATTACTCTACTAAATTACTAAAAACAAATCAAAGATTGAAACTTTACCTAAGTAAATGAGTTCTGAATAAATTCTAATTAGTGGGAAAAGATATTCACTATGATTAACGCACCCTAAACATAGATTTGGCCGATTTAAGTCCCGATTAATTGAAATTCCCTAAAGGTTGATCAATTAACTCTCGTTTAATCTCTCGCAATGTTACAACCTGGTTCCTAGGACTTTCACCTCTAAGCCTATGTTATAACATACCCCAAATAACAGTGCAATTGGAGGTTCGGATTTCTCGTCACCCCTAATCCTAGAACTTTCGTTACAAGAATTAGTCCTTTTAGTGATTAACTAGGTTATTGGTGGTTAACTTCAACCCCTATCTGTAGTAAATTGCCTACTACGTCACATAAGCGAAAAGTAGAAGAGATCACATAATAATGACATTCTCATGATCAATAACGCATGCAATCAACAAATCAACCATCCAAAGTTTAAAGCCAAACAACTTAAGGGTTCTTTCAATTGATGAACGATAATTGTTCAAGAAACCAAATCAATCCATAATGATAGCCAAATCTAGTCTAGGGTTTGTCAAATCATAGTGAATACAAGAGATCTAGCACATAGACATACTAGATTCAACCAACAGAGAATAAAAATCCCAGAAAAAGAACATCTTGATTGAACAAACGAACAAAACAAGAATTCAAACCGGTTTTGAAACTTGAAGGTGTCTTGAATATTCTCTTTGAATGATATGAAGCAAAGAATGGTGTGAAACACAGCTCCCTACTCCAACAATATGCTCCTGATTAGACTTCTCCAAAAAGCTCTCTTGAGAAAATACAGAAAATCCAATTTAAAGAGCCAGATCCGCTGTGCTCGCGACGCGAACACCATACCTCGCGGCGCGAATGTGGGATTAACATTATCCATTTTCAAACTTCAAACAGTCCAACCGGTCAAAGGCAATCCTCGTGGCACGAACCTTGGACCTCGCGGCGTGAACTTCATCATGAAATTTCAAGAGATTTCTAGCCGGCGCGAACTTCAACTTCTCACGTCACAACCATTCCTCGCGGCGCGAACCTTGGTCTTCGCGGCGCGAACTTCATCACACGACTTCATTTTAAGCTTTTGACTTCTGTGGCCCATGTTTTACACAGGTTTTAAACTTTTCAACTCTAGAGACCTGAAACACACAATGTACACACCTTGAGTGTAAAAGCTTTTTCTTTTGCACTATTTTCATGTAAATCTACGGATATTTGACGGGATTAAATATGTATAATTATGGCTATATCAACCACTTCCTACACAAAACCTTGCTTGTCCTCAAGCAATTTATCTAGTGCAGAACACAAGTTTAAACAATCCAGAAATTTCTCAACGAGTCGTCCAATAATTGCAAACCTCATTGCTACTTAATTCAACAATCTACCCTAATTGATTCTAAAATTTATGCAAATCCACCCATCCTCACTAAGGGTTATCACTCAATCACTCAAGTGTATAAGGCATAAATATGAACATAAGACACACATGATATCCAATGCACAACACACACATATGCTTGTAATCAAATCTCATCTCCACCACTAGAGGTATCAACCTTCAAGAGGGCTTTAAGGTTGTAATTTTGGGCTAAGGTTAAGGGCATGAAAAATGGAAAAAAAAATTTAAGTGACTAAAAATAGCATAAACCCAAGTCAAGCTGGACAGAAACGAATCACCGTTCAACTGGAATGGTTATATGATTAGAGCACATAACATCTAACTTTTGATATTGGCACTTTCTTGATACCACTTTTATTCTTTTATTGAGCATCTTCTTTTTTTTGGCTTTCGGAGGATTCCACTGCTTAGAACTTAGAATCTACTATCTTGACAACAGTATCTCTTAATTGGCTCACTTGAACATGAAGATCACCCGTTATTCATCCAACTAGACAGATGAAATAATGTACTTTTAAGGCCTGGATTACCGGACTATCGCTAAAAAAAATTTGGGTGTTCAAGAATCTGGTACTTCACACAATGAACTACTCAACTTACAAGCAGAAGTTGACCCCACTTCCCACACTTTAAAGATATGCATTGTCCCCAATGCAACAATAATAATTGTATCACGTGTAGGGTAACAAGTTAAAAATAAAAATACTCCCCTGGGTCCATTATTGCTTTCCGCTTTCTGATCACGGTTAGGAGAAATTTGCTAACAACTTGGATTCCATGCTACATCCTTCTTGCTTCAACTGGTTCAATTCCTGAATCAAACAAAACACCAAACAAGCAGAAGAAAACTAGAACAAACAATCACTAAAAACAAACAAAATGAAAAGAAAAAATAAAATGTTGGAGCGAGCAAACCCATTAGTTATCGAACTCATCCCAATGGGGGGCTGAGTCGTGTCTGTGCACCCAGTCATCCCAACTGCTGTAGTTGGGTGGGTTCTGCTCCTACTGAGGCCATTCTAGGGGTAGCTGGTATGGCTCTGGCTGAAATTGTGGTGGTGGTTGATATCCGAACCACCGATTCATTGTCCTTTGCTGCTAGTCCATTGAATATTGCAGCTATGTGTTTTGATATGTGAGACGATGATAGTAATCGTCCACATTTTCGTTCAGCGTGTTATGGGAAACTTCATGCCTCCCCATCCTATCGGTCATATTCTGGTAAGCTACATAGGCATCCTAGTTTTGTGGTGTTGGCTGAGAACTGGATGCACCATGTGGCCCTGACCGTTCCGTTGCTGACGCGGTAGGGGGACCCTGCTGCATTTGGCGTTCATGTTCCTCCTAATCAATGGCCGTCCTCCCAAATCACTTCCATGCTCCTCTCCTATCTGCTGGGATGATCACCTTCATTCCTTTAAGTTGGTTCACATCAATATATCCCATGGGATCTGCTAAGGCAAATGATTCCACCACTCGTGTGGTCAAAATATCCAGTGATCGGGCAATACGAGTGATATACAGACCACCACATAAGCCACTGTTGGATCTTAGCCCGGTGGCTTCCGATAAAAATTTCGCGATAACAAAGGGAAGATTGGTGAAGTTCTCCCTTTGCGTGATTTGATGAAGCAGCCACAAGTCTAGTTTGTTTACTTTATCTTGACTCTCTTTTCTTTGATTAACTGAATTGACAATCATCCAATGCAAGACTCGGTGTTCAAATGAATAGATCTTGGATGCCTTGGTATTTGCATTCCTGTAATCTCCTAGGCCAATGTTGTGCCATAGGATGGTGTTTAAGGAATCATCGGTTGTCTCTCCTTTGCATTGTTGTATATAGGTTGCAAAGAGGGGATGATCCAGCTGCGCATCGGTGTACAAACCCAGGTGTTGAGCTAAATCACTCAGGCTGCATACCCACCATTTCCCATCAAGTCTGAACTGCATGCAGTCTACATCTGGCCCTTCTCTCGCTTTATCCGCCATAAATTGATAACTAGATAAGAATTCTAGCACCAATTCCCTATATATGGGCTCCCTAATGTCGATTGTTGTTTGCCATGCCCTGTAGGTGAATATTACAACACCCTGATCATCTGTAAAATTTCTTACCAAGAATGCATTTATGCTGTCTTCCCGATTCGGCTTTCGAATAAGGTTCCAGTCGAGAGTCCTCCCGTGTTCTACTCTCTGTTGTCGAATCGTAGCTAGCTTTGTGTTGCATATTCCACGAACAATCGGCGGTATGTCCGTGTCATGTTCAAAATCCAGAAAGACATGCGTTGCATTGACCACAAGATTGTCGAGGAAGCCGTCCGCGTGTGTGCCGCTTGAACTAGTTGCCCGGGATCGCTGTCAAAACAACATGAAAATTTTGTACCAGTAGTTAGCGTATATTGTGTTGACAATTGGAAGGGCCACTTCACACACTTTCTTCTTCTAACCCACTAGCCAAACTATTGTGTGTAACGTCCCAAATTTTTTTTTTGTAAAACATAATTCATTCATAAAAGATGTTCATAATCATGATAACGTAATCACGCGAAATATTTTTCGTTGAATAAACACCCATAATTCATTAAGTTACAATCAACCTCATTGTTTGTAATTAAAACTATTACTGTTGAAAACTACGTTAGAAGATTGCGGAAGCTTAGGATTAAAGCTATCATCACTGCGCTGGAGCCCCGCCATGGTCGTTACCTGAAAGGGTATGAAACAACAACTGTAAGCCCAAGGCTTAGCGAGTATACTACTTACAACCAAATAGTTCACATACTACTGAACTCATACCCACTACCGTAGTAAGTGGTCTCATCATACCCGTCACTAGGACGGTCTCGTCTCACCCGTTGTCGTCACAACGGTCTAACATACCCGGCACTGAAGTGCTGGTCTCATACCCGACACCGAAGTGTACGGTCTAACATACCCGACACCGAAGTGTACGGTCTAACATACCCGACACCGAAGTGTACGGTCTAACATACCCGTCACCGGAGTGAACGGTCTAAACATACCCGTTACCGAAGTAAACGGTCTAAGTACAATAAACTATAAATCGTATATTCATAAATATCTGGTATTCACATGCATACATAACATCTGGAATCTATTGAAGTTATAAGTGAGAATACTTACCTGTCAGCTGGCTTAGTTCACAGTTCCTACTGAAGGACTTTACTGGCTTAGCTCTGTAACTGACCGTTACCTGACCAAGTCTAAACATTGGTTAACACTGGGTCTAACTATTACTCATTGAAAGT
The DNA here is from genome assembly GCA_038502395.1 of Dittrichia graveolens. NCBI lineage: Eukaryota > Viridiplantae > Streptophyta > Magnoliopsida > Asterales > Asteraceae > Dittrichia > Dittrichia graveolens. The sequence goes on along the minus strand of JARJIL010000003.1, from coordinate 32,499,372 downwards.
CGCATGGACTTATGCTTGCTACATGAAAGTCGTATAAACTACTATGAAAGTCGCATGGACTACTATTCATCACCTAAAAGTCGCATGGCACATGTAGTGGGACTAAAAGTCGCATGAGATAACAATGAAAGTCGCATGGCATGTAACAAGAGCTGAAAGTCACATGGCTTAGCACTAAAAGTCACATGGCACAAAATCAAGAGCTAAAAGTCGCATGGACTAAGGCTGAAAGTCGCATGGCATACAAACAAGAGCTGAAAGTCGCATGGCACAAAATCAAGAGCTGAAAGTCGCATGGACTAAGGCTGAAAGTCGCATGGCACAAAATCAAGAGCTGAAAGTCGCATGGACTAACACTAAAAGTCGCATGGAACAATACTTATCACATGAAAGTCGCATGAAATCATACATGTAACAATCTGAAAGTCGCATGACATACATACTAGGCCTGAAAGTCGCATGGCACATAAATGTGTCCATGCGACTGTCGCATGGCACATGAATGTGCCCATGTGACTGTCGCATGAACCATCTTCTTCCCTGTAAGTTCAATTTTTTGAAAAACCCAGACTCCATAGCCATAATCAAGCTTTCTAGAAACTCAACCAATTCAACTCAAACTTGTTGCAAAACATTTCTCCACTTATATAAAACCTTCCTTTAAACTTAAAACCATATTTTATCAACTTACATGGTGTTCTTGGTGAGCTACTTTTCCTGTGTTTTTCTTAAACCCTCAAAACCCAAAACCCAGCTTATAAATCATTCAACTATTACCTTAATGTAGCAAGAAATGATGTTTACTTGATCTTAAATGATAGAGAAACATTACCTGGTGATTTTCCTTGCTAAAATCTCAAGTTTCCACAATTTGATGCAACCTCCTTCTTCCTTTTCTCGTATCTTCCAAATGGCAACCAACACACACAAAACCCTTGAATGAATGCAACTGTGATTTGAGGGTTTGTGTGGGAGGCTGTGCCCTAAACCCCTATTTATACTCACTTGTCACCCCTTTGTGGGCCTAAGCCCAACTCAAGACTCCAAGCCCACTTACAACCATAACTCTTATGGGACTATAGCATATACAAGCCCAATCTTTCTCAATGAATCACCATCCATTATATATATATGTACATAAACAACATAACTCCCAATTCCTAAATAATCTCAAACCATATTATATATAAAGTTCTCCATAATATCCATAAAAATATTCTTATACATTTAAAATAATGGGTATTACAACTCTCCCCCACTTAAACACGATTTCATCCTCGAAATCCTTATTCGAATAATGCCGGGTAGTTCTTTTCATCTCGTCTTCGGACTCCCAGGTCCACTCCCTTTTCGGTGCTCCCACTACACCTTGACCATCCCTACTTGCTTGTTGCGTAGTTGTTTGACTCTTCTATCAATGATCGTAACCGGCTTTTCAACATAATTCAACCTCTCGTCCACGGTTATGTCCTCCAAAGGCACAAATGCCGACTCATCGGCCAAGCACTTCCTCAAATGTGAAACTTGGAAAGTGTTATGTACTTTCGATAACTCCTCTGGTAGCTCTAAACGATAGGCCACCTTGCCGACTCTTGCAATGACCTTAAACAGTCCTATGAACCAAGGGTTCAACTTCCCACGCTTTCTAAAACGAATCACCCCCTTCCACGGGGATACCTTGAGTAACACATGGTCGCCCACTTGAAATTCTAATAACGATCTCCGCTTATCTGCATAGCTTTTCTGCCGGCTCTGAGCCGCTTTCGACCGTTCGCGAACTTGTTGTACGTACTCCGATGTTTTCTGAACTATCTCGGTGTTACCGAGCTCCTTCTGACCCACTTCTCCCCAACAGATCGGGGTCCTACACTTCCTTCCATACAACATCTCATAGGGCGGCATCCCGATCCTGGCATGGTAACTGTTGTTGTAGGAAAATTCTGTGAGAGGTAAGTACAAATCCCAACTTCCCCCAAAGTCGATCACGCAAGCTCTTAACATATCTTCAACAGTCTGTATCGTTCTTTGGCTCTGCCCGTCGGTTTGCGGGTGGTATGCTGTGCTGAGATTTATCCTCGTGCCCAGATCCTCGTGAAACTTGTTCCAAAACCTGGATGTGAACCGCACATCCCGATCCGAGATGATAGTAACTGGCACTCCGTGCCTTGAGATTATGTCCTTCACGTAAATATCTGCCAATTTCTCTGTCGAGCTAGCTTCTCGGATGGGTATGAAATACGCGCTCTTGGTCAATCTATCCACTACAACCCAAATGGTGTCAAAATTCCTTGGTGTCTTCGGTAGTTTCGTTATCAAATCCATGGTTACGTGTTCCCATTTCCATACCGGTGTCTCCAGCGGTTGCAACTTACCATGTAGTCACTGGTGCTCGGCTTTTACCCGCAGACACATCAGACACTTTTCTACGTAACTTGCCACATCTCTCTTCATTCCTGGCCACCAATAATCCATCTTTAAGTCTCTGTACATCTTAGTAGCCCCGGGTGTATAGAAAATTTCGACTTGTGGGCTTCATCTAGAATAACACTTCGAATCTCTGTAGCTTTTGGCACCCAAATCCTCCTGTAACGGGTCCACAATCCCCGACTGTCCTTGGCCATGAAGGCTAACTGGCCCTTAATCCGTTCCGTCTTCTGGTTTTCCTCCTTGGCTGCCTCAACTTGGGCCGTCAAAATCATCTCAAAGAGTGAGGTTGTAACCGTCATCCTCAGACATTTCGCGCTAAACTGCAACTGACTCATCTTTCGACTCAACGCGTCCGCCACTACGTTGGCCTTTCCTGGTTGATACAAGATTTCGTAGTCATAATCCTTGACGAGGTCTAGCCACCTCCGTTGTCACATGGTCAAATTCTTCTGATCGGCGAAGTACTTCAAACTTTTATGATCTGTGTAGATTGTGCATTTGACTCCGTATAAGTAGTGTCACCAGATCTTAAGCACGAACACAACGGCTGCCAATTCTAGGTCGTGCGTCAGATAGTTACACTCGTGAGGTTTCAGCTGTCTTGAAGCATAAGCGATAACCTTCCCTCTCTGCATAAGAACACACCCAAGCCCCACGTGAGAGGCATCAAATTACACCACTAAGTCTTCCATTCCTTCGGGTAAGGTTAGTATCGGGGCTTCAAAAAGTTTGCGTTGGAGAGTTTCGAATGCTTTCTGTTGATCGGCTCCCCAACTAAAAGGGGCATTCTTCTTTTTCAGCTTTGTCAGTGGCACTGCCAGTTTCGAGAAATCCTTGATGAATCGTCTGTAGTAACCGGTCAAACCTAAGAAACTTCGGATTTCCGTTGGACTCTTTGGCGTTACCCACCTCATCACGGCCTCTATCTTTGCCGGGTCCACTTTGATTCCTTCGCGGTTCACCAGGTGCCCGAGAAATTGCACCTCATTTAACCAGAACTCGCATTTTGAAAATTTTGATACAACTTCTCCCTCTTTAATGTCTCTAGCACCTCTTGAAGGTGTCTCTCATGTTCCGCCTCGGTCTTGGAGTAGACTAGAATGTCATTGATAAAAACAATTACTGACTTATCCAGCATCGGTCGGCAAACCCGATTCATTAGATCCATGAAAGCCGCGGGCGCGTTGGTGAGGTCGAATGGCATCACCACGAACTCAAAGTGCCCATATCTTTTTCGAAATGCTGTCTTCGCTACATCTTTTTCTCGGACTTTGAGCTAATGATAACCTGACCGCAAGTCTATCTTTGAAAAATAGTACACACCTTGTAACTGATCAAACAGGTCGTCTATTCGAGGTAATGGATACCTATTCTTCACTGTTACCTTGTTGAGCTCTCGGTAGTCGATGCACATTCTGAACGTTCCGTCCTTTTTCTTTACAAACAAGATTGGGGCTCCCCAAGGTGAGCTACTGGGTCGGATGAATCCCTTGTCAAGCAATTCTTGCAGTTGCGTCATTAACTCCTGCATTTCTGGCGGTGCTAAACGGTAGGGCGCTTTCGCGATAAGCGCTGCTCCTTGCATCAAATCTATACGGAATTCTACTTGTTGGTCCGGCGGTATCCCTAGCAGATCCTCTGGGAATACCTCGGGGTATTCACACACCACAGGTACGTTGGACACCTCTAACTATTTCTTTTCTTTCCTCGAGTTGATGACGTGTGCGACAAACGCAACGCACCCCTTGCGTAAATACTTTACGGCTTTGGTTACGGTGCAGCATACTGTCGTTCCTTTATGTTTCTGGCCATAGATAGAGATTTCACCACCACTCGGATTCTGGATCCGTATGATGCCCTGCTTGCACAAGATACTGGCCTGGTGACGCCCCAGCCAGTCCATTCCCACAATCACTTGGAATTCCCTTATCGGAGTCGGCAGTAAGTCTATAGGAAACTTTACATCGTCTATTACTTTTACATTGTTCCTATAGATGGTAGATACACTCAAAGCCTTATCATTGGCGATTTCTACCTCTAGTGGCATTTCTAGCTTTACCGGTGCTACAACAAAACTTTTACAAAACGATGAAGATACAAAGGACTTGCTAGCCCCGGAATCAAAAAGTACAAGTGCAGGTAAAGAGTTAACGATGAAAGTACCTGCTATCACATCCGGTTCCTTCTTGGCTTCCTCCACAGTCATCTGGAAAGCGCGACCCCTAGGTTTGGGTGTTTCTGGCCTCTTTCCTTTCTCCCCATCGGTGATCCTGAGTGGCGGCTGCCAGTTTGCCCTTCCACTACCCCCAGCTGCTTCGGGGCATTCTGCCATCCAGTGCCCCAGTTTATTGCATTTAAAGCACACATTGAGGTGGGCCTTGCAATCTTTCCCATGGTGCCCACCCCTTCCACATCTGTAACACCTGTCTATCCCCTGACGACAATTCCCAACATGCGTTTTACCGCATCGCCCACACCTGGACCCTACATTCGGTTTCTTAACTGGCGGTTTCCCCTGGTGGTTGCCGAGAGCGGCCCGCTTTGCAGTACGTTTCTTGTTTCTCTCCGTCAGATACAATTCTCTTTTTCAAGCCCCCTCAATCAGTTGGTCAAGGGCGGAATACTAACCATTAGCTACAAACTCCCGAATATCGTCTCTCAACATCTGGGTGTACCTGTGCATCTGTAACCCTTCATCGTTGGCATAAGCTGGACAATAGAGCAGTTTCTCCTTGAATACTGCCGTAATCTGGTTGACTGTCTCTGTGGTCTGCTCTAACTTCATGAACTCATCCATGACCCTCTCTACTTCAACCTTCGGTGCATACTCAACATAGAACAAGTCTGTAAACTCTTCCCATTTCATCCTGGCGATTGACTCGCCCTTCATTTTTCGCAGCAAGTTCCACCAGTCTTTGGCGGCTCCCCTCAAGAAGTTGGATGCGAACCAAACCTTCGCATCTTTAACACACTTGCAAGTGAAGAACGCTCCCTCCACCGCTGCGATCCATCTGGTACTTAGCACTGGGTCTGGCAGACCCTCAAAAGTCGGCGGCTGACATGCCGAGAAGTCTCGAAAGGTACCTCCTGGAGTTACCTGATTAGCAGCTGGTGTCACTAGCTGGGTGTTTGCTGCGGTCAAACTTGCTTCTTTTGCGGCCCACAGAGCACCCAGTTTCTGGTCGATCATGGTGCTCATATCCTGCTTTAGATCCTCTACTACCTTAGGTAGAAGTTCCTTTAAGGTATTGGTCACCGCTGTGGTTACTAATTCAGTCATGTCTGCTTCCCCGAACTCTTCACTTTCAAGGTCATTCGGTACTGCGTTCTCAGGAGCCACGTTCTCAGGAAGTGGTTGGTTAACAACTGGTTGCATGCGGGGGTCACACTAGCATTTTCCCTGTCTGGCGGGTTTTCGAAAACTCTTTCTGCTGGAATAACTCTTCGGTTTCTCGTGTTCACCATACTGGATGTATAGACAGTGCACTAATCAATAGGCGGCATTGCCATACAGTCCTCACTAATATCACAAGATATATATCAAGCATCACATGTCAAGACCTAGCTAGCAGGCAACCGTAGTAATTCTAAGGCACTCTAGCCACAGGCATCTTATCTCTACAAGTACCCCTCACCGGATTCACAAGATTATCTTGGATGCTGGTAGGTTCCCGTAAGTATCATGTGCAACTAATAATATGGGACCTATTATTACCAACACACTATACGTACTGGATCCTAGCATTACCCTCGAAAATCCTGATTCACTGGCTTGGGCCATGTATCATCACTTTCTACAGCATCTGGTTTTCACGTATAGTAATCACGTAAAGGTCTCACTAACCCCTTGCTACCCTTCTAGAGTAGCCTACTGTCAGAAATCATATACAAACTAGCATATAATATATTACTGTAAGTACCTTGTACCTTGCGCATGACCACTCGGACTAGCTCCAGCTGATAGCTCATTAAAAATTTTAACATTTGGAAGTTGTGAACTTTGTTTGAAATTTTTTAAGAACCAAGGTTTAAGTCTAAACACGCCGAAACGCATCTAGATCCCTTAAACCTAGGCTCTGATACCAAGTTGTAACGTCCCAATTTTTTTTTTGTAAAACATAATTCATTCATAAAAGATATTCATAATTAAGATAACGTAATCACACGACATATTGTTCGTTGAATAAACACCCATAATTCATTAAGTTACAATCATCCTCATTGTTTGTAATTAAAAGTATTACTGTTGAAAACTACGTTAGAAGATTGCGGAAGCTTGGGATTAGAGCTATCATCACTGTGCTGGAGCCCCGCCATGGTCGTTACCTGAAAAGGTATGAAACAACAACTGTAAGCCCAAGGCTTAGCGAGTATACTACTTACAACCAAATAGTTCACATACTACTCAACTCATACCCACTACCGTAGTAAGTGGTCTCATCATACCTATCACTAGGACGGTCTCGTGTCACCCGTTGTCGTCACAACGGTCTAACATACCCGGCACTGAAGTGCTGGTCTCATACCCGACAACGAAGTGTACGGTCTAACATACCCGACACCGAAGTGTACGGTCTAACATACCCGTCACCGGAGTGAGCGGTCTAACATACCCGTCACCGGAGTGAACGGTCTAAACATACCCGTTACCGAAGTAAACGGTCTAAGTACAATCAACTATAACTCGTATATTCATAAATATCTGGTATTCACATGCATACATAACATCTGGAATCTATTCAAGTTATATAAGTGAGAATACTCACCTGTCAGCTGGCTTAGTTCACAGTTCCTGCTGAAGGAGTTTACTGGCTTAGCTCTGTAACTGACCGTTACCTGACCAAGTCTAAACATTGGTTAACACTGGGTCTAACTATTACTCACTGAAAGTCGCATGGACGTATGCTTTCTACATGAAAGTCGTATAAACTACTATGAATGTTGCATGGACTACTATTCATAACCTAAAAGTCGCATGGCACATGTATTGGGACTGAAAGTCGCATGAGATAACACTGAAAGTCGCATGGCATGTAACAAGAGCTGAAAGTCGCATGGCACAAAATCATGAGCTGAAAGTCGCATGGACTAAGGCTGAAAGTCGCATGGCATACAAACAAGAGCTGAAAGTCGCATGGCACAAAATCAAGACCTGAAAGTCGCATGGACTAAAGCTGAAAGTTGCATGGCACAATCAAGAGCTGAAAGTCACTTGGACTAACACGAAAAGTCGCATGGAACAATACTTATCACATAAAAGTCGCATGAAAACATATATGTAACAATCTGAAAGTCGTATGACATACATACTAGGCCTGAAAGTCGCATGGCACTTAAATGTGTCCATGCGACTGTCGCATGGCACATGAATGTGCCTATATGACTGTCGCATGAACCATCTTCTTCCCTGTAAGTTCAACTTTTTGAAAAACCCAGACTCCATAGCCATAATCAAGCTTTCTAGAAACTCGACCAATTCAACGCAAACTTGTTGAAAAACATTTCTCCACTTATATAAAACCTTCCTTTAAACTTAAAACCATATTTTATCAACTTACATGGTGTTCTTGGTGGCTACTTTTCCTGGGTTTTTCTTAAACCCTCAAAACCCAAAACCCAACTTATAAATCATTCAACTATCACCTTAATGTAGCAAGAAATAATGTTTACTTGATCTTAAATGATCGAGAAACATTACCTAGTGATTTTACTTGCTAAAATCTCAAGTTTCCACAATTTGATGCAACCTCCTTCTTCCTTTTCTCGTATCTTCCAAATGGCACCCAACACACACAAAACCGTTGAATGAATGCAACAGTGATTTGAGGGTTTGTGTGGGGGGATGTGCCCTAAACCCCTATTTATACTCACTTGTCACCCCTTTGTGGCCTAAGCCCAACTCAAGACTCCAAGCCCACTTACGACCATAACTCTTATTGGACTATAGCATATACAAGCCCAATCTTTCTCAATGAATCACCATCCATTTTATATATATATATATATATATATATATATGTACATAAACAACATAACTCCCAATTCCTAAATAATCTCAAACCATATTATATATAAAGTTCTCCATAATATCCCTAAAAATATTCTTATACATTTAAAATTATGGGTATTACATTGTGGAGACATGCAAGACAAGATATAAATCATGAAATGACTATGCAAATATGTAGATAACTTATTTGTACTCACACACATAGCATATGACATCAAAAACATAATTTTTCTTGCATATTGCAAATTTAGAACCACCTTCTAGCATATAATGACTCAAGAACCTGAAGCAATAAACAAGCTTCATGAATGTTGTGGAAGAATTTCTTATTTCTAGCATAATAACACATAATAATCACCAATCTAAGCTGATCCACTCAAAATATGTATCATTCATGTGATAAGAAGTCATAAAACTAAGAAAATTTCAATATTAGAAGTTAGCATAACAATGAAGAAAAACCCCCAAAAATACCCACCAAAGCTCTAAAGTTGTTGCTTAAATCTTGAAGAAATAGCAAGAAGAATCATTTACTTACCTTAGGAGCCATGATTATGCAGAGATTTTGAAGAACAATTGGTCAGAAAATCGATCTTGGCGGGAGGAGATGGAGCTCACGGCAGCTAGGGTTAGTCGAGAATGAAGAACAAAAGAAATGAAAGAGAAATAAAAAGGCAGTTCTGCGTCGGCCTCGCGGCGCAATTTGGGTCAGGCACCGACAGAATTTTCCGGGTCGGGTTTCTCGTGGCACGAAGGTGGGTCCTCCCGGCGGGAAAAATTCTCTGGAAAAATGGGGCCTTTTTCGACCATGACCTCGCGGCGCGAGCCCCTATTTTTTGTCTTTTTTTTTTGGGTTTTCTGAGTTTTCTAGAACGAAAGGAAAGACGAGAACACACGGGTTGCCTCCCACGAAGCGCTTCGTTTTTAACGAGTCTAAAGCTCGACTCGATATTCACGATTCATTCTTCTCTTCCCATCGGGGTGAAGTACATCACTTCCCCCTCTTTTTGTGCCATGTCCTCATAGTAACGTTTGAGGCGATGTCCATTACGCGAAATTGACCGTTCTCAGAGCGGAGCTTAACAAATCCAGTGGGGTACGTTTTGATGACGGTGTATGGACCTGTCCTTTTTTATTTCAGTTTGCCAGGCGAGAATTTATATGGAGACTGGTAGATTAGCACCTTCTTGCCTTCCGCAAAGTGCTTCACTCCTTTCAATTGTTTGTCATGCCATGACTTGCTCTTCTCCTTATAGATTTTCGAATTCTCGTAGGCATGCTGTCTTATCTCACCGAGAAGATTTAGTTGAGCCCTCCTCTCTTCTCCCGCTGAATTTATATCCAGGTTACACTATTTAAGAGCCCAATATGCCTTATGTTCGATTTAAACGGGAGATGACATGCTTTAACATAGACAACCTATAGGGAGTGTATCCTATCGGGGTCTTGTAAGCTGTGCGGAATGCCCATAGTGCATCATCAAGCTTTTGTGACCACACTTTTGGGTTATTTTCCACGGTTTTCTCGAGAATTCGCTTTAAAGCTTTGTTTGTGTTCTCCACATGTCCACTCGTTTGTGGATGGTAGGAGGTGGAGAACCGATGATTTACGCCATACTATTTTAGAGTTTTCTCCATAAGGTAGTTGGAGAAATGAGTGCCTCGGTCACTGATTAAGGCCTTGGGACATCCGAAACGGCAGAACAGATTCTTGATGATGTTGACTACGACTCGGGCATCATTTGTGGGGAGAGCCTTTGCTTCAGCCCATTTGGAGACGTAATCAACGGCCACTAGGATGTACTTATTGTTTTGGGAATTTGGGAATAGACCCATGAAGTCGATGCCCCAGATATCAAATATTTCACAAACGAGGATGCCATGCTAGGGCATTTCATCCCTTTTAGAAATGTTACCAATTCTCTGGCATGAATCACAGGTTTTCACCATGGAATGAGCATCCTTAAAGATTGTGGGCCAGTAAAAACCTGCATCTAAAACTTTTCAGGCAGTGTAATTCGGGCCAAAGTGTCCACCTGTAGGACCCTTGTGACAGTCTATGAGAATTTGCATGTCTTCAGTACCATGCACACATCGGCGTCGAATGGTATCAGCACCAATCCTGAAGAGGTAGGGTTCCTCCCAGTAATAGTGCTTCAGATCTAAAAAGAGTTTGCCTTTTTGTTGGTGAGTCAGTCCTTTGAGTAGTACACCCGCTGCAAGATAATTTTCAAAATCTGCGTACCATGGGGCATTATCCTCTTCCCGTATGTAGATGGCTTCAAGAAACTCATCGGGGAATGTATCATGAACCTTGATGAGGTATGTGTGGATGTTTGCCTCCTATAGTCTTAGCCGGACCTAGACCAAATGATGGACGTCCGGAGCTCATACCTCTAATCATCGTCCGGACCTTCGCCTCTCAAGCGTCGTCCGGACCTTTACCCCACAACCCCCTCAGGTTAAAGCATATCATAGTCATTGGTAAGACAACTTACGAATAAGGAAACATAAACAGCCACAGCCGGATGTACAGACCAAAGCTGCATCACAAGGATTACTATAAGCATGTTTAAGGTTTGCTTTCCCAAAGAGGACAAACACAGCCCTCTAGAAGCAGCCCTACAAGAAGAAGGTCAAAGCCTAAGTCAAGTCACATCCTTGGCAGAGCACATTGGTCTCTAATACCAAGGGTTTGACTGAAGCAAGAGCTTGCCTTTCAGACCTCCGGGTAAAAGGAAGGCTCAGGCTTGCTTATCAACTCTATAAAAAGGGGGACAAAGGCACCAGAAGAAGGTAAGCCCAGAACTCATTCTCCATTCACTTCCTTAGCATCTCTTAACTTCTACTCCCTTATACACAATACTTACTCTTGCGCCGGAGCTTGGTCACGAGGCCAACCCCCTCCTCGTGGCGAGGCTAACCCTTGTCTGTTTTACAGAGATCCTAGGTGGTGTGCTGGTCTGAACGTTCTCCATCATCCAGACGTCCCTGCTTAACACGTGCTGAAGCCTTTGGCCAGACGTCTTGCTTCAACATTTGGCGCCATCCGTGGGACTCGGTTGTCATGGAACCTTCCCCAGTTCCACCTCTCGATTTTCTTATCCTTGGTTCGTCCAGAAACACCACCACCACCACCCTCCCCATTACTCCAATAGTCCAGTCCGTCATTACAACACAAACCCTTGATGCCTCAGAAAACTCCTGAAGTAATTCGACAAAACTACCAACTACTTAAAACACTTGTTGAAAGTCATGAAAAGGAAGAAAGGCTGAAGGAGGTACAAACTAGGCTGCACTTCGGAGAAGAACCACTTATGGCAGGACCTACTACCTCTACAACCATCCTTCGAACCACCCCACTTACTAACACAAGGTCTAATCCATCCATTCAACACATCCTTGCCAAACCACTCGCAAGTAGCCTAGAAGAGGAGGAGCTAATGCGTCCTTATCGCCCCCTCCGAGTCACCAAAATTTACTCAAAGGACAGCTCGCTTTAATTTTGGGGGAAAGATAAAAATGCCATCTCACGTAAAAATGTATAAAGGGACGACCGATCCGGAGGATCACCTTCGGATATTCATGGGGGCTGCTGAAGTAGAGCGCTGGTCCATGCCGGTATGGTATCACATGTTTGCACAGACCCTTATAGGACCAGCCCGAGTGTGGTTCGACCACCTTCCGAAGGGAAGCATCGACAACTTCGAAAGCCTCAAAAAGTGCTTCTTATCCAGCTTCATGCAGCAGAAAAGGTACATAAGAGACCTGTTGGAGATCCACAACATCAAACAGAAGGAAGGGGAGACATTATGGGCCTTCATGGCGCGGTACTTAAAAGAAAGCCAAGAAATCGGAGGAGCCGACGAAAACATGAGGATCTCCGGTTTCGTTCATGGAATAAAATCTAAGCAGTTGATAGAGAAGTTTTGCTATAATGTGCCCAAAACGGTGGATGAAATGATGGAGGTGGCGAGAGCATTTATTAGAGGGAAAGAAGCTGCAGGGCAGCTGGATGAGGTATCAAGAAAAGGATCCTCAGTCAAGCCGGCCCAGTGGAGAACAGGAGCCCCAAAGAGAAGCTTCGTTCCGTCCTTCTCCCCAACACCCTTCAATGACAGAAGGATGTCCGAAGCTCGTAGAGGAGTCCCATACCAAAGTCGAGAAAATAGAAAACCCCACTTCACACCACTAACGAAAACACCTCAAGAAATACTAGCCACGGAAGAAGCAAGTCATAGCTTCTTGCCACCCAGACCCATGCTGGCCCCTCTTGAGAAGAGGAATCAAGAGAAGTACTACGAGTTCCACGCCGATAAAGGACACCACACCAATGATTGCTTTCAGTTAAAAAAGCAAATCGAGGAGGCAGTAAAAACGGGACAACTAGCACACTTAGTAAAAGAGATCAAACAACCACCCCCTAGATACCAAAGTCGTGGTAACAAACAACAAACTGTCGAGAAAGGAAAGGAGAAAGAGATATTCATGATGCGAGTATCAAGAGAAGAAAGGAAGAGAATAGAAAGGGAATATGAAAGTTGGATAAACCAAAGGATCGATTTTCCTCCAATCGGACACGTGGGAGCAATCGTTAGTCCGATAGTTGTCCGAGCCATCATAGCAGGATACGAAATACACCGGGTGTACATTGATGGGGGAAGCTCATCCAAAATTATGTATGAAAATTGCTACCTAAAAATGGGGTCAGAAGTTAAGGCACGACTAATGGCAGCAACTGTGTTTACAAACAGTAGTTGCTTCCACCATACATTCCCTCATTAAATTCCCAACACCGTCAGGAGTGGCCACCATACACTCGGAGAGAGAAATAGCAAAAGAGTGTTTACAAATAGAAAGAGAGGAGAAACGCAACCAAAGAAGGGAAGCATTAAACAAAGAAGAAAGGAAGGTTGTGATAAATGACAATTATCCTGAGCAACCAATAACGGTGGGAGCTTCCTTAAGCTGGACCTGTCAGGAAGAGTTAGTAAGGCTGCTACGGGCAAACAAAGACGTTTTTGCATGGGAACCTTCTGATATGATAGGAATTCCTAGCGAACTGATCGAGCACAGGCTAGGAATAGCCAAAGAAACAAAGCTGGTGGTCCAACAGGAAGAGAGGGTTAGCTCCGGATCGAAGCAGAGCAGCATGTGCAGAGGTTGATAAGCTAACACAGGCGGGGATTCTTCGGGAAGTGCGTTATCAGTCATGGGTAGCAAATCCCGTCATGGTAAAAAAGAAGGATAGCACATGGAGGATGTGCGTCGATTTTACAGACCTCAATAAAGCTTGTCCGAAAGACCCGTACCCGTTGCTGGAGATAGACCTTAAGATAGAATCACTGCATGGGTACCGTTTCAAATGTTTCCTGGATGCATACAAGGGGTATCATCAAATCCAAATGGCAAGAGAAGACGTGGATACGACCAGCTTCTACATTGATCAAGGCGTCTATTGCTACAAAAAGATGCCTTTTGGTCTCAAGAATGCGGGGGCAACTTACCAATGGCTCGTCGACAAGGTCTTTAAAAACCAGATCCGGAGAAACATAGAGGCTTATGTAGATGACCTAGTGATTAAAAGCACAACGGAGAGGGAAATGCTTAAAGATATTGCGGAGACGTTCCTAAACCTGCGATAGGCCAACATGAAGCTAAATCCAAAGAAATGTTCTTTCGGATTAGAGCAGGGGCGATTCTTAGGACACGTGATCACGCCCGACGGGATCAAAGCAAACCCTGATAGGGTAAAAGCCATTATGGATCCCCAATCCCCAAAGACGATAAAACAAGCACAAAGCCTTAATGGGAAGATAGTTGCATTGCATATGTACATGTCACGGGCTGCGGAACACTCATTGCCAATTCTCAAAACACTTAAAAATTGCGTCAACAAAAAAGACTTCCGTTGGACAGAAGAGGCGGAAGAGGCTTTTCAAAAGCTCAAAGAAGCTATCTCGAATGTCCCTTCTCTCACAGCACCAAAAAAAGGTGAACCTCTCATCCTATACCTGGCTGCCTCCTCAAATACCTTAGGGGCGGTATTGATGGCGGAAAGAAGTAAAAAACAAATGCCCATTTACTTCATAAGCAAGGTATTACAAGGCCCAAAGGTTAATTATCCTGCTCTGGAAAAGGTAGTTTTGTGCTTGGTATTTGCTACTTGAAGATTAAAAAGGTACTTCCAGGCCCACCAAGTCAAGGTCATTATAGATGCACAAATCAAACGTATCCTCAGCAAGCCAGAGGTGTTGGGCAGATTAGCCCATTGATATCACATACGAGTCCAGAATCTCGATGAAGGGTCAAATCCTGGCGGATTTCTTAATTGAGTCCGATGAAACAAAGAACATAAACGCCAAAGAAGATGACAAAGAAGGAACATGGAAGTTGTACACAGATGGAGCTTCCAACAGTGAAGGAGCAGGAGGAGGTTTAATACTCACAAGCCCCACAGGGATTGAACTCATGTACACATTAAGATTCAACTTTGCAAGCTCCAATAACGAATCAGAATATGAAGCCTTGTTGGCAGGGCTACGCATAGCTTCGAGCATGAAGATAAAATGATTAAAAATATATGTGGACTCGAAGTTGGTGGAATCGCAGATAAACGACTCATACGAAGCAAAGGAGCAGAACATGAAGAAATACTTGACCAAAGCTAAGGAGATCATGTCTGGATTTCAAACTTGCACAGTTAAACAAATACCATGAAGTCAAAACAAGAAAGCTGATGCCCTAAGCAAGTTAGTATTAGTAACATTTGATCACTTGACAAAGGAAATCCTAGTGGAGGTGGTAAATAGGAGGTCCATCGATGAGGAAGAAGTCCACACCATTACCAACGAAGAGCAAGACACGTGGATGACTCCAATTATCAAGTACCTGCGTCATGGGGAGGCTGGTGTGGAAGAGGAAAAGGTCAAAAGAATAGCGGGACGGTACAGGCTGATCAATGGGGTGCTATACAAAAAATTGTTCTTGGGACCGGACCTCCGGTGTTTGGGACCATTGGAAGCAAGATGCGTGATAAAGGAAATACACGAGGGTTCTTGTGGACTGTACGCAGGGCCCAGATCGATAGTAGCTAAGGCAATGCAAATTGGATACTATTGGCCTAGTATGCATCGAGATACATTCGAAGAGGTTAAAAAATGTGTGGCTTGTCAAGTCCATTCTCCACTACCCAAATTACCCAAGCGTAACCTAGTCTCCATAGCATCAGCGTGGCCCTTCATGAAGTGGGGTATGGACATAGTGGGTCCATTCCCGGAGGCCCCGGGAAGATTAAAATTCTTACTCGTAGCAATTGATTATTTCACAAAGTGGTGCGAAGCGAAACCACTCGCCACCATCACAGGATCACAAATTATCAAATTCATGTGGGATAATATTGTATTCAGGTTCGGATTGCCAAAGGAGTTTGTAACTGACAACGGAAGGTAGTTTGCCGGAGAACCATTTTGTTCTTGGTGTGAAGGAATGAATATTGAACAACGTTTCACCTCGGTGGCGCACCCTCAGGCCAATGGGCAGGTAGAGCGAATGAATAGATGCATCGTTACGGGAATCAAGGTAAGATTAACAAAAGATGATGGCAGTTGGGTTGACCATCTAGGACATGTCCTTTGGGCACATCGGACGATGGTAAAGACGAGTAATGGCGAAACGCCGTTTAGTCTAACTTACGGAACAGAAGTTGTCATACCTCCTGAAATTGGTCTACCATCATACAGAAGTAGTCAAGTCCACGAAGCAACGAATGATGATAATCTAGCAACGAACCTAGATGCTTTGGAAGAACGAAGGGAGATGGCGGCTATAAGGGAAGTCCGATGCAAACAGCAGATTGAGAAGTACTATAACAGTTGAGTCCGAAGCACAACTTTTAAACTAGGGGAGCTAGTATGGAGAAACAACGACGTCAGCAAAGGTGAAAAACAAGGAAAGTTAGGGCCTCAATGGGAAGGTCCGTACAAGATTCAGACAACACATCGTAACGGCTCTTACGAACTAGAGGATATAAAAGGGAATGTCCTACCAAGGCCTTGGAACGGAATGCACTTGCGAAGGTGCTACTGCTAGTGAAGCAGCACTATTAGGTAACAATCAACTTTTGTGTTAGGAACGACCGTAGTCGATAACAACATGTAGTAAGCACCGAAATGATGAATGTTGACTACCTCATGTATCTCCTTTTGAAGGTCCCAAGTACCTTACGAATACATGAATGAAACAAAATAACGTTCCAAATGTCAATCGCATGCGTATATTTAAAAATGAACGTGTCACACGAGCAACGCTCCAACACCCAACAATGTATAGAAAAGGGCCCAGAACCAAAAGAATCTTATTCAAATAAATCTCGACAATGGTCTTGACTATAACTATACACTATATAGACATGTCGTCTATAATCGGCGCCCCGACAACGGTCTTGGTTGCAAACATACATCATACAGGCATGCAACCTACAATAGGCACCTCGACAATGGTCTTGGTCGCCCACATACAATGCATAAACATGTTTACGCAAATGTCAGCGACTTCAGTCATGAACATACAGTGTATGAGCATAATTGTCTACGCAAAGGGACTAAAAATAATCGTGCCCACAAATACGAAACATTTAAGCAAAGGGCACAACAATGATACAAAGACATAACATGCAAAAGTAATATACGTTAGCATAAAAGATAGTACTAATGACAATGTCATGATACCCAAAGGGCATAGGGCCCATATACGAACTAGTAAGCAATGCGCGTACCATCACACAAAGCCGAGCAAAATAGTATCACAGTAGAAAAAACAAAGTGTAGCAAAATGTAGCAAGAACATAGCAACAGTCACCAAAAACAACAACAGTCAGCGAATATCAGTTTAAGTATCACTCGTCACCACCGACAGCACGAACATGATCCTCTTGGCGTAGCTCCGGTTCCACCACTTGAACTTGTTCAGGGGTCCCCGACTTGTCAACCTCCGGAGTCGCTTGCTCAATCTCCGGCTTGTCAGCAGTTGGACTAGCGGACACAACCACTTCCGGACCTTTGTCAAGAACCTCTGGCATCACACGTAGAACCTCCTCCGCAACTCCACGGCTTTAGGTACAAAAACATCAGCCACACTAGCACCAGCACCAACCATCTTAGAAGATTTATCCGGATCAACAACCATCGGACCTTCCGCACTCCCACCCAATGTTGCACTAGTAGGTTCAGCAACCTTCTCCTGCGGAGCAGTGGATTGGGCAACAGCAGAAGAGCTCCTAGCGGTGCTACCTAACAAACATTTAATAACCTCAACATAGCTAAGTGAGAAATACCTCGGAAGAACGGCGTAAACGACTTTCGATCCCACGCTGCAACAACAACACGCAACTCATCCGAAGCAGAAGAGTTGTAGCAAGGAGCATCGGACAAGGGAAGATCATGTCTTCCGGAGTTATATCCAACTTCCAAGCCTTACATATAACCAGCAGAATAGCTTTTCGACTGTAGCTCGCCAAGCGCCTTCAAATACCTATCACTACGACGAAGTTTCTCGAAGGCACGTTCAAAACCCTTGTTCACCAACCACAGCTTCTCCTTCACAACAGCGTTTTTAGATAATTGCATTTCCTTCACACGACCATCGGCCAACTCTCTTTCCGCATCTCTCTCACAAATCAATCGACGGGTTTGGGAATCCTTCTCTTGCAGATTATTTTCCAACAAAGAAATCACCTTATCTTTGACAGCCAATTCTTTCCTCTTTTCCTTCACAGCTTTCTTCTGAATCTTCTTCGCACTTTTCAAAGCAATGCTCTCCTCCTCCAAAGATGTTATACGCCCCTTAAACCGATCAATTTCCCCCTAACAACTCTTGAATTTTCTGCTCCGCCAACTCAATGGTTCATTTTAGAAACATAAGCGCACATCTTAGCCAAGTACTGAAAGAACCTATTGGAGATATACTCATCACTCTTTTCAGACGCCTTCTTTAACTCAGTAGGAATAATCATATTCTCAACCAAGGTCCGACAGACGTAAGAGGTATTGCACAGAGAATCGTTCCTCAGACCAAGAAGCACAGGAACAAAAGGACTGTTATTCACCACTATAGTACCTTCGGAGGATCGGACACCACTCCCCTCATTCACATCTTCCTCACTTGAAGCCATTATTTTCTTACCTTTCTTAATCTCCTCCTTACGCCTCGTAGAAGGAGGAGTAGAAGAAGCAGGGATACCAGCAGAGTGCTTAGGCAAGGGATCAGGAGTCCCTTCCATATCAAAATCAATAGCAGTAACAGGAGAAGCAAGATTAACAACCGGTGCATCAAGAGGCACGCTGCCCTCACGATGACCACTACCCTCAGTACCATCACCTTTGGACACACTTCCAGACATTAACAAACGACTTTTAGATACATGCTTCTTCCTCTTCAAAGAACGAAGGTCCCTACTACCAGAAGCTTCAACAGCAGAAGCATCTCTTTTCAGGGAAGACCCACCTTCACCCGGGATAGCAAGATTCTTTGCATTCTTTTCCACAATAGCAACTTTACTCCCATTATCATCCTCAACAATTTCAACCTCTTGAACTACAGGCAAAACAATAAAATCCAAGAGACTCATCACTGAAACAAACAAAAACAAACAACAGAGGAATGTTTATTATCAACAAAATAATCATTAAACACTACAAGTGCATCAATAACAACAAGTTTCAAACGAAGAGAAAATAGATAAACAGTTTCATCTCAACCATACCTTGTCCCTCATGACGAAAAGATTGTTTTTTCGCAGGAAGATCCCATAGGCAACTAAGCCCAGCCAATACCAGAACCCCTTCCTCGAGAGGACGAACATACATTTTGTAACATCCTCGAATTGGGCCTAGTTGTAATTCGTATGTACGTGTATGTAAATTAATTGAAATAATAATAAAGTATGTATATTTGTTATATGTTTTAAGTAGTTATTTGTTAGAATATAAAAGTAGTAATAATGTAAATAAGATGATTAATATATATACGGTTTTAAGTAAGGATTTCAGAAATATCCCCGTTAGTTGAAACGGGTAATCGTAGATCAAGTTGTAAGTTGAAAAGGGGAACAAAATACCCCCTTGTTGATAGGCTCAAACCCAAAGGTGGTTTATGCCTTTGAAATTTCACGTCTGTGTGTTTGTGTTTAAACACAAACACATACACAGACAACTTGAAACTCTCTCAACTCATTGTTCTTGAAGGTTTTTCTTGAAGATTTCTTGCATCAAACTGGTTTCTAGTAGATTAAGATTCTTATCATCTTTTCCACTTTGTTCTTCATTTGGTAAGTAACCTTACCAAGTGGGTTTTGTGATTTATGTATGATAGACTCAAATTGAGTTCTTAAATTGACTTTAATTGATTTCTATATCAATTACAAGTTGATTGGAACTCATATGGTGAATTAAAATGATGTTTTGATGAAATTCTCAAAAGTTGAGTAAAATGGGTGAAATGAATGATTTTGGTTCCAAATCATGTGTAGGTTGTTATGATTAATAAAAGATATGTTTTTGGGATCATATGAATGTTTCCTAAGATGTACTAATGCTGAAAATAATTTAGAAACTCGGTTTTTGAAGATCGAAAGAAGAACAGTCGGAACAGGGGATGTTATAGCTGACCTGTTCTTGAACAGGTTTGCTTGCGGGCGCAAGGAGCCAAAATCTGATAAGCTAAGTGATCAAAATCCAACACACTAAGTACAAATCCGATAGTGCTTGCGGGCGCAAGGCCCCACCCTTGCGGCCGTAAGGAGTGTCGGAATCCGATAAGAAGTGCCGGAATCCGATGGAATTGTTAAAATCCGATAGGAAGTGTCGGAATCTGATGGAAGTGTTGGAATCCGCAAGAAGTATCGGAATCCGATAGTTTTGTCGGATTTCTTGTGCTTACGGGCGCAAGCATGCCCTTACGGGCGCAAGCGTTTTTGCTTACGACCGCAAGGGGGTGTTTTCTGTAAACGAGTCAAAGATTGTTAAGTCTCACTATGCTAGATATAAAAGGTCAGCATGGGCTTGTTGGTTGGTCTATGGTTCCTTTAGGGGTTCCTGATCTTGTCGTGTCTCGCTAATGTAGACGATTAAGGTAAGTAATGATGTTATAGGTGATCTTGTGTCGTTAGCAAGTCCGAAGTGAGTTATCTGTTGATTCTAAGCTACACATGTGAGTATCTGCTTTCATGAGACTCGGTAGAGTAAGGCTTGTATGTTAGATGAGTATATGATTGTATTAGGTATGTCTAACTTGTTTTTGCAGGTACGCTCAAGAATGGAAAGGTAAGTTTGTATGATGTTAAGATGTGTAATAGGTGCATGCCAGCGGGTCCAGACCGGAACCGCTTAGTTAATACATGATGATATGTACGAATAAATAACTGAATGATGTTGCATGTAAGATGATGGATCCCTGTGGGATCATATGTACGTATGTGTGTATGTGCACTGTCCACAGACTATCTGAAGCATGGTTAAGGTCAGTCGGTTGTAACTGGATCCCATTAGTACTTCGGGATTTCACGGTGATTCGGGAGGCATCCCGGATCCTAGGTTCTGTAGAACCGCCGTGCCTTAACGTGAGTGGTAATCAGCCGGTTGTAGCTGGATTACTTGAGGAGCCTCTGGCTCTGTGAACGATGTAGCTGGATTACGTGAGTGGTAACCTCCACTAGGCACGCCCGTGCCGGCCCCAATAGGTACGCCGGCCTTGGGCCCGTACCTGGCATAGGGCACGCCTGTACCTTCACAAGGCACGGCCGTGCCCGGCCCAACCAAAACCCATTTTGGCATTTTCTCTCTCTCTTGTTCAAAGGTGTTGCCGGAATCAATACTTGGCGAGTGACCCAATAGGCCTATGCCTCATTGACAGTGATACCAACTCGTGTGTGTCAGTGGGCATATTCCAACAAACTTCCACTTGAACATGACACACCCACGAAAGGTAACACCAACATAGAGCGGCCTCTAGCAAGGCATCTATGCCCCCAAGTCGGCATAGGGTATGTCACCCATGACAAGTACCAACCTGTAAAGAATGGTCCTACAGACAAGTGATTATTCATCCCTTCGTTCACGATATCCATTGTGAATGCAGGTCATGGAACATCATCAACCCCAAAACATCAACGATTATGTTTCTCGATCTAGACTAACTATGACGAACAAAACAAGTTGCAAAATTGATCCACTATCAATTCAACATGAGCACGGCCATGCATTTTTATGTCATCAGTTCAGTCAACGAGGGGACCAGGGATATCTCTCTAAAGAGGAACGAATACCTTTGACTACATCGTTCCGTCATAATAATAAGTTCTTGCCTGAAAACTTTCCTTATAACAGCCATTTACGAACTGTGTTAGAAAGCAATCTAAACAAGACCATATCATTATTCAAGAAGCCCATGTATCTCCAGTAAAAGGACAAACAATATTATCATCCTGATTTACTCGTGATCATGTCCATGAAGTAAACTCAGGTGCAGGTTCTCCAATTACTTGATCACTATCAAGTACAGGCTAGTGTTGCGAAAACATGTATTCAATCCACTATGAATACTTAACCAACCACTTGCCTCGATCTTAATTCACTTCTTCCTTCCAATGAAGAACGACCGATCGTGGAGCATTTAGAATAAATAAATTTATTCAAGGAAGTAGTTAAACATGCTAAGATGGAACACAATAAAGTCTAACGAAAGTACCCGCTCCGCGCGCATTATCAAATCTCCATTTGATAATCGATACAATCAAAGCACATTATTGATTTTAATGTTCCCAACTCAAAACACATTAAATTCAACTAAAACAAACTCAAGCCAAAGCCACTTGTAAACCAAGTGTACACAAGCCTAGTATGAAAGTTCATCACTAGCTTGTGACTAAAGCTTTGTAAGCGGATTCACAAAATGACATCCATTCATACTCTAACAATCACCATATCTTCTCTCGACCAAACACTTATAAAGTGTGCGTCGGCAAGATCATGGTCCTTTGTTCAAGCCTTCGTGCTCTCATTGTTTCAAAGAACCCAATGGACTTAACGATGCTTCGAACAATTTTTCTCGTCTATGAGCCGCTGTACTATTATTGTTTCAAGGAACCCAATAAAGTCACAATGCGCAAGACTATGGTTCATATATATACAAGCCATCATACTCTTATTTTCTCAAAAGAACCCAATTAGAGTCAATGATGCTTAAAGAACCAATCTAGTTGATAACATTCCACTTAACAACACAACAATAACAATTTACCAAGAATAATACATTACTCAAAGTTCCTTGTTACCACCGAACATCAACTTGAAGAACAATGTACCAAGAGTTCTTCCAAGTATGTCAAAATGAGAGAAAAGAAACCATGTGATAAACCAAGTTTCTAATTAAATTAACACACTAGTCCATCATGTTTCAATATCACTCTCTTAGTTTTGTCACTCCGAAAAGTTCACGTTCGTATCTTCCAATTCTTCTTATGAAGCAATAATTTCTCAACCCCGGTTTTATGAACCGCCAAGTTAGGATATTATCTTCAAGAAGAAGTATGTTATGGATACACAATTTGAGGAACACAAGCACTCCCACTAGCTCTGGCTTACATCCAAGTTTAATCTTTCCTTTTTGAAAACTCAAATCTATGATTTTCTCATTAAAGTGAAGATTACAACCATGCGACATTTATCCAAGTCTACGAGGATACTTTCAATGTACAAGACACTTTCGGATAGTGTTGAAACACTCTTCCTCAAAATTCCCATGAAGGAATACAATCTTTACATTGCAGTGATAAACACATGTATCCGAGTAACCTTCAACATAACCGCTAGGAAAATTTCCTTATGATACCATCCTCATGGTCAATCATAACGGAACATTTATCATTAGTTGGTATATGAAGTTCAAGTCCATGAATAGACTTCTTGGGCTCGTAGACTTTACGAGGATACTTATAGTGTACAAGACTCTCGGATAGTATTAAAACACTTCCTCAAAATTCCTATAAAGGAATAGTGTCTTTACAATTCACTACCATACTTTCATAGCCATGAGAAAGCGGTGATATATCATAAGTCATCCAAGTAGACTTCAACATAACCACCAGGAAAAATCTCTTCTATGATACCATCCTCATGGTCAATCATATTAGAATTTTTACCACCGGTCGGCATTTGAAGTTGTCTACATCTCAATTCATACATACCCCTAGGTTCACACCAAGGCATTGGATCATACAAGTCCAATACTTGGATATCCTACATGGATTGCATTCCATTCTCATTACCTCTCTCCTTTTCGTAGACACTACGCCCGCTACGACTTCCGATAGTTGATGAATTCAACTAATCCATCATCGAGTTATCTTCCTCTAGATATAAAATATATATCTATCTGGCCTTGCGACAACTCCTATCAGAAATAGGAAGAGTAACGAATTATGCCAGGTACTCCAGCATCGCCATGCCGAGTTCCAATCATTACTGATTATATGCTAGTGCCAACATCAGGTTTTATCATTCAAGGCTCCGTTTACTTCCACTGGCTCCCATAGATATTTCCACCTGCCATTGAGCGACAAAAACTTATCCTCAAAACATTATGAAACAAATATCTCATGGTATCAGTAGAATGCCTAATGCAGTTGCATCACTAGTCCCCGGATTCTACCACCTCACGTCTACACGTAGGCTGGATAATCTAGGTTTTGAGATAGACAAGCAAAGACACTCTTTCTAGTCTTTTCTCCTAAGATGCATACTAAACCATCTTTGTTGATTTTATATATAGAACATTTCCCACCATACTTAAGCATCCCAACACTTTGGGCATGAATTATTTATCCATCAAGACCCGAACATACCCAAGAATGTTCGGTTCCTCCTCTATGCGACCCATATGCCAATGTGTCCTAGAAGAAATAAATTATGAGATAAATCCCACAATTGTTATGATGATCCCAAAATTCATAAATTAAGATACTCAACATCCTTACAAGATTTAAGTAACTTAACCTTTCGTCCACAAACCTTGTTATGGTAATTATCGAACACCTCAAAGGTTTCAAAATATACCAATCCCTACTACCACTACGGGTAAAGGTAATGAAGTGCATGTAGTTATCCCCATGGATTTGCTTGAACGAATTAAACACACAAGTGTGAACTAATTACAACAAGCTCTCAATCCTCTTACATACGCCGATGAAAGATGTACAAGTAATTTAGCCTAATAAACAATTCTCGCACTCAACATTTGATCAATTATCAAATGCATCCAAGATTCCAAACCACACGGAACTTGGTGAAGCAAGTCTTGTTTACATAACTAAATAATCTTGTCACTTGGATAACTAATCCAAACCAATTTTGGATTTAAACACATTATTCATGATTACTTTATTATTTTTAAGCAAAAGCTTATAAACGCCATGACATGGATAAACTTTGAAATAAACCACTAATTTATATATCAAATACAAAGTAATATCCATCGTCAACCAATGCATAATAGACTTAATATTTCTCTTGCCACGCAGGGCAGATAATATATTAATCTAGTAAAGTAATAAAATAGCTAGATGAAATGGCGAGATCAAAACTCCCAATCCTCTCAATCGAGACAACATCCAAGTTTCCCAATCTTGAGCTCTAGCTCTCCATGCTTTATCAGCTACTTCTTCCGTTTAACACCTACACTTTGTAACAAAACAATTTTGCAACAAATGTGAGTGTTATAGCCAGCATTTCAACAAATCTAGCTAGGAAGTAGAAAAGCCATGGAGCTAATCATGAATGTACCTGATGACGAGAAGTTTTTCCCTTGCCTCATAGGAAGCTTTAACTCCTTCGAACACTCAGAACAAGCGTGGTGGCGCCAATCTCCATATTTACCATAGAAATAGCAAACTTCTCCCTTAGGAGTCGTATTCTTTTTCTCGGTTTTACGTTCCTCAAATAACCGGGTGGGAACGATCTTGCGTTTGGCCATGTTAGACTCGAAAGTCTTAAGCATGCCATGCAACTCATCTAAGAATTCTACCATTTTGTCCTTTTGATAGTTTTTGATAAACTCATCATAAGACGCGGGTAGGGACTGGAGAATCATATTCACCGCAAGCTCCCTCCCAATGGGAAATCCTAGTATTTCCATTTGGTCAATGTATGCCTTCATACAAAGCACATGAACACTAACCTTCCCACCTTCCTGCATCCGGCAACCGACAAGGGCCTTGGCACACATAAAGTGTTCCTCTCTAATCTGATGTTGGAACAAGTCCTTGAACCGATTAATCATGTCGTACGCACTAATATGCCCAAGTTGCTTACGCAGCTCGCAGCTCGTAGTTGACAACATGAACGTAGAAACATCTTTTGCGTCTTCGACACGCTTTTCAAAGGCGTATCTAGTGGCCCAACTTGTGTTGGTAGCAGGTGGTTTCGGAAGAGGTTCCTCGAGGATGTGCAACTTAGATTCATGGCGAAGGACAATTCGCAATTGCCTATACCAATCCACAAAGTTCACACCTACGAGTTTCTCCTTTTCTAGGAACGAACGGAGAGACAAATTCGGTGTTGCGTTGTTAACGTTTGTCATCTACAATTTTAGAGTACACGTTTTAGTGAATTTAGATATAATCCTTGTATAAATAATTACCCAAATAGTCTTCAAAACCAATTATTTAAACAATTCTAGAAACCATATTTCACTTTACCTTATGATAGGTTTACCGCGGATCACAAAGCAAAGCTATTTAGGCCGGTAACCATTTTACCGATTGCAAACACTTTGCAACTTCTAAATCCTTGCGGGATCCATTGACAATCAAAATGTCTTTTGGCATGTTTGATCCCTTCTCGCACCAATTCTAGCTTGATCCCCTTAAATGACTCGGCTAGAGCTCGATGCCACCTAAGTGTCACAAAAAGAATTGTAAACCGTCATTCAAGACACACGGTGGAACTCTCGCCAATAATTGGCTCGTGCTAAGCTCGACAACCAATATTGCGAGTTACCACACTCACCTTCCACACAGTTCCACTCGGCATGACTCGTGCTAAAGCTCGGCAATCATCCAAGTTTCACTAGATTCGGGTGGTGTCGTCTTACGGATGGCGCGTGATTTACATTTTAAAAACAGGATTTTGTTTTTCCCGTTAAAACAATTTTAACCCATTTTGCGAATTAACAAATCAAGTGATAAATACAATTTTTATCCACTTATAATATAATACAAATTTATATTATCTTGTTAATTCTATACGCGCGGAAAGAAATATATTGCGGCAAGTAAAGCTGCTAAAGAAGCTGTGTGGATAAGGAAGTTCATCCGAGACCTTGGAGTGGTTCTAAGCATCTCCGACCCTATTGAGATCTTTTGTGACAATGAGGGTGCGGTAGCCTTAGCGAAGGAACCAAGAGCTCACAAAAGAACGAGGCATATACCTCGAAAGTACCACTTGATCAGAGAGTTGGTTGAAAGTGGTGAAGTCGCTATTAGTAGGGTAACCTCGGAAGGCAATTTAGCCGATCCGTTTACTAAACCGTTGTCACAAGCTTCTCATGATTCTCACACTATGGCAATAGGTTTTACATTTGCTCATGACTTGGTTTAGATTGAGTTTTAATTTATGTTTGGACCATTTTGTATTTAGGAACGTTAGCAGTAATGTTACAAATGTTTGTTTCAATTTATATAGTAGAGATCTATATATACGCATGTTGCGGTTACTTACATTTATTCTTTATTTTGTTCTACTTTGCATGTTTAATATCTTCCCAAGGTTGTTTTACAATCTTTAAATCTCCACAATCGGTCATACTTTGTGGGAAGGAAGTATGAATTAAGAGTGAGGTAAAGAATTGGTTTTGATAAACATGATTCTTGCCTATACTTGAAAGGGGTTCCAAGTGATTGGAGGACCCGCATTCGAGTTTACTTCATGGTTTTAGTCATAAGTAACTCGGGATGATAATGTTGTTTCATCCTTAAACTAGAGATACATGTGATTCCAAAGCATAGGTTTGCTCTACTTTGGTTGGTTTCTAATGCGGTCCATAATTGGTCGTAATAAGGGAGATGATTGGGTAGAGTATTATCTGTGTGGCGGGGCTATGTAGTCAATAGGAATTTGTTCCTCTATGAATAGAGAAGATATCCATGGGCCCCTCGATGATTGAGTGCTGACGTACATATGCATGGCCGTTCTCAAGTTATATTGATGATGGATCAATGTTACTTAGTTTGTTGGTCACCACTAATCTAGAATCGAGAAACATAATCGTGAACGATCTGAAGGTTGACTATATTCCATGCCTTGTGTTCACATAGGATATCGCAAACAAAGGGATGTACATGATCATTTATCTTTAGGACAATCATTTTATGATTGGGATCTTGTCAAGAGTGGCATACCCTATACTGACTTGGGAGCATAGATGTCTTGCTAGTGGCCGCTCTATGTTTGTGTTATTTTTCGTAGTTGTGTCACGTGCAAGTGAGAGTCTGTTGGTATATGCCCGCTGACACGCACTAGTTAATAACACTACTGATGAGGTATAGGCCTATTGGGTCACACACCAAGTATTGATTCTGGCAACACGATCAAGCAAAAGAGAGAAAAAGGCCAAAATGGGTTTTGGCAGTGTAACACCGGAAAATCACAAGCCATTTTTTTTAAATACGTTGCGGAAGCTTTAAGTAAACAAACTTAATTACATACAAACTAATATTAACAAATTTACAATCATTGTTCACCAACAAGTATCATTTTGGTGTTACAAAAACTACAGGCTCGTTTCTTTTTCAAAATCTAATATCAGAGTGAGGTCAACTTCTCCTTCAGCCAACCTCACAAACACGAACCTGCAAAAAGCAACAACTGAGGCGAATTAGCACAAACCTAAGTGAGTAGAGGCTAAACCCAAAAGCAAACATGCACAGTCAATATCAAAGCATGTAATCACATATCCCGAGAAGATCGGCGGTTCGGCATAGAACCTACAACCAATGCCGGCTAAAGCAAAGGTTTACCGATAGCTCTCTACTGAATTGGCATAGTGAAATCCTCCTCTGAAGCAACATATGTAACAGTAAGGCTACCACTGTTCAACCAACCAGTAAACGAGCCCAGCCCAATTCTACGTATAGCTGACTTCCCAACGCAACTCAAAATCATCCTAAGAGTGCGTATCGACCAAATAGTCATGTAGCAGATATTAACAATCAATATCACAATCAACAATTCAATCAATCCAATCCAATCTCAATCACAGTCATGCATCACATCAATAAAATTAACCGAAATCTTTACCATCCGCGATTAACGTCCACTCACCTCAAAATCAACACGAGCTAAGAGATCTAATTTTACTGAGTCTTTTGATTGCCTGAAAACACAGCAACAATCAAATCAGTCTCGAATATATAAATATATCTTTCCATATATATTTATATCTCAAATTCATATAAACAACTTAATAAAATCACATAAATAATATGCCAAGTTATTCCATTCAAAACACATTAAAAAATAAGAAACTTTTCTGAATTAAGGCCTGTCGCGCCGCAACCATGTCGGATTTCAAATCCGGAAGTTAACACTCGGATTTCGGTGGCGGATTTCTAATATATCGGATTTCAGTGTCGGATTTGCCAAGGTTCCGGATTTCCAAGGGTCGGTTTTGCAAAATGTCGGATTCTCACAATCCGAAACCCAAATTGTCGGATTTCACCAACGTCGCGCCGCGACCCTTAGGCATAGCGCCATGACGTGCGTTCTGCAGTTCATCTTCTTCGCTAGTCTCGGATTTCAACCAAGTAAATCTTTTTAGAAACCTTTCTAACTTCATGTTTCTTCAACCAAAACACATATATAACATATAACTTGTCTTTAAATCATCATAAACACCTTTTTACTCACTCAAAACAACAAAATCTACAAAACCCATTATTCAAGCTTTCTTCCAAGCTTTAACAATGGTGAAACCACCTATACACATGCTTTCAACATATAAACATATCAATACGAATTATGACATGCTATAAACACTTTCTCACCTTCTTTTTTAATTAAAACACACAAAATCTTTGCTTCTCAAATTCAAGTTTGTGACTTTTCTTGACTTGGAGGTTTTGTTTCAAAAACACACATACACCTTTTACACTTAGGAAATATGAGCAGATGACTAATCTCATACACATGTATACATGTTTGAAGAAACCTAAGCAGGAGGTGGCTATTAGACTATTGAATTTTCCATGCATACATACATACATATTATCATACATGCACACATACTTGTACTTTCTTTTCTTTCTAAAAATTTCATCAATAACACACACACACACATATATATATATATAATCAAATTAAATTAATTAATTTCATTAACTCTTAATAAACACATAGAAATTTCAAAACGCAATTAATCACAGATCGCTAACCTACTAATCTCCTAGTGCAGGTTTACGGGTGTTACAGGCAGAATAAGACACGGGCCGTGTGCTTGAACACGGGCCGTGTCTAGCCCAACAGGTACGGGACGTTTTGGCCCAAATAGAGGCCGTGTACTTTGGGCTGACACGACTGTGTAGGTGAACACAGGGCATGTCTTGGCCCATTTGAGGTCGTGGACTTTGGGCCGATACGGCCGTTTTGTTGAACACGGGCCATGTACGTTCACTGTAACAGCAGAATTAACATTCTTAAACATACATTTTAATGGGATTAAAAGTGTGGTTAATGCATGCTACGGTTTTGAGAGCTCTAGAACATAACTTGGGGTAGTTCAAGTGGTTGTTCATGCTAACATTCTCTCTAGTTTGATATTCCTTTTTGGTGATCAAGTTTTGGTGCACAAAAGAAGGATATACACATTGCCTTTTATTTTGGTGATAAACACCAACTTACTAGCACTTGGGAATCAAGGGTGCTTGGGGTGGACATCACTAGAGGAATTCTTGTTTGAATTCTAACTTCTTGACAAGAAGGGATTGCTTTGTGCTTTACATTGAGGTATAATCATTCCTTCTTATCTTGTTTATTTTAGTTGCAATTTCATGTGTAGATTTTGGTCCATGGAAAGTATTCGTTTGGTTTGCTTTGAAATTTTGATCTATATTATGCTTCCGCTACTACTTATTTATGCCAAACGAATACCTTAAATGTTTTGATCCAATAATTATCCACGATCTCTTCGTCTTCCAACACGTCTTCCACAGATGGAATGTCATCATCATCTATACTCAGCAGCTCTTGAAGCTCGCGAATAGCTTCATCCAGATCATGATTTGGCTCACCATCAGTAGTGAGAGGAGCTTCTTCCCATTCTTTGGTTATAAAGGAGTCAATCTCCTTCTCGATACACGGATCGAGGAGCACAAACATAGCATAAGTATCATTAGAGTAGAACATGCATATCAGGAATAAGCATACAATGCTATCCTATCACATTGTGGTGTGCTGATATGATCGGTATAAGTTGTTTCTTGCAGGATAGCTAGTCCCGCTCAACACCAACACACCAGGGGATCAGACACAACCCTGCGCGCTAGTGGGGGAGCATAAAGCAGTCCACGAAGCATCGTTAATGGAACCAGAGGCTCCTTAGGTAACTCAGTCATTTCTGACTGAATAACCCTCATGATATAAGGCACGACGGTTCTGCAGAACCTACGATCCGGAATGTTACCTCGAATCACCGTTAAATCCCGAATCTCCTGATCAAGGGTCCCTGGGATCCAGCTAACTGGCTGACCTTAACCATGCTAGCAGATGTTTGCGAACGCATACACATATCTTGTTCATTTACTTAGCATGCATATTCGTTTACTTCTTTTAGAATGCATTTACATTTAGTTACTTCATTATAGATCCAATCTGGATCCCTAGCATGCATATCATCATATCTTTACTTAACTGATTCATTTAGAATTAGTATCATGCATAGCATTTATTTAACTAAGCGGTTCCAATTCTAGATCCCGCTGGCATGCACTTAACTTACATACGACAAGTATTTAACATGGCATTGCACTTTAAGTAACATGGAAATTCTTATTCATTTACTTATGAACACAAGTGCACTCAAATCACTTAGCACATAATTCTTCCTCTACTGAGGCTTATGGAAGTCGGTACTCACCTGAGTGACTTAAAACAGATAGCTAATTTACTTCTGCCTTGTCTAGGGTGTCAGGTTTACCTAGAACATTAGGATTTACATTTATTATCTTAACATACTTAGAATAGCTACAAAGCCAACAAAGGAAATCCCAAAAATCCGGATTCCACATAAATCCGACAGACTGTCGGATTACATGAAATCTGACATTCTTAAGAGAATTCCGATACATTGTAAAATTCGACACTCATCGGATTTCAACACTTATGAACTTGAAAATTTGGTCACAAAGTTGGAAATCCGACCTTCAATCGGAATCCGATACATTTATCGGAATCCGACACTTTTGTCGGAATCCGACACTTTCAAAGGAATCCGATTCTTTCGGATTTGCCTTGCAATTATACATATGAACTTTAGGAAAGCCGATACTTATCGGATTTAGAACAATAACTCGGATTTAGACATGATACGGATTCCGACACCACTAAGTCCTGGAATCCGACACTTATCAGATTTGACAACATGCGGATTTGGGCAACTAGCGGATTCCGATACACTCATGTGTCGGAATCCGACAGTTTCAACCCAGAAACCACCACCTTCATGTATGGTTTATTTTCCAGAATTCCATTCATCGTTTATACATTTTTGCATTCTAAAAACATCTATTTTCGTCAGTATGATGCCAAAAACACATCAAACCCACACAAAAACACCAAACAACCAAACCATTTGCAAAGTAAGCTTTGAATGTTCTAAATGGTGTTTTGCAAGGATTTGAGGATTTAATCATATTTTAAACATAAGAACCATTTCATATATGTTAAATCTTTACAACAAAAAATTGTTTACCTTTGTGTGGAATTAAAACCACCAAGTTCTTTACTTCAAGAAGATCAAGAGAAAACCGAGAGAGTAGAGAGAATCTGAGAGTTTGTGTTTTGTGTTTGCTTTTGATACTTTTACCACCATTTGACTTTTCACACACACATATATATATATACGATTATATCCAGAGGTGGTTGCCTTTGGAATTTCTCATTCTTTTCTTTCTTTTAATACACATATATTTATATACATAAAACACACAGCACATAACATATATACAATTAACTCTTCATTAATATCATTAACTTACAAGCTTACTAACTTAATACACGTTTAACAGCTAGGCCCAAATCGAGGATGTTACAAATCTACCACCCTTAAGAAGATTCCGTTCTCGGAATCTACTCAGTGATAAACAGGTGAGGGTATCTTGTCTTCATCTCGTCCTCGACTTCCCATGTCAGGTTCGGACCTAAACTGTGTTTCCACTTGACAAGAACTAGTTTGATCATCTTCTTTCGTAGCTTCTTGATCTTCGTGTCAAGGATTTCAACAGGTTCTTCTATGATTCGCTTAGAAGAGTCAACCTTCAGTTCTTGTAACGGAACTATTTGTTCCTCTTCAATGTTGAACTTATGCAAGTAACATACGTTGAAGGTATCATGGATTCCAGATAGCTCAGGCGGCAGCTCAAGAGTTACCGTCTGATCATTGACTTTATGCACAATCTTAAATGGGCCTATGAAACGTGGACTTAGCTTCCCCTTGCGCCCAAAACGAATAACGCCCTTCCAAGGGGAAACCTTCAAGAATACACGATCACCGACATTGAATGTAGCGGGACGACGCTTAGGATCCGCATACATCTTCTGTCGATCTCGGCTGCTATAAGCTTTTCTAAAGCCACATTCACTTTATCTGAACACATATGGACAATCTCAGGTCCAGCGAACTTGTAACATCCTGAGATTGGGCCTAGTAAAAACGTAGGCTTTGGGGTATGTTACACGTGAATTATTATGTTATTATGTTTGATTTGATTGATAAATCATTAACTTAATTATTATTGGTTATATATATAAATGTATGTATATATGCGGATTTGTGTGTACATGTGTTTAAGTTAATTAAATGATGACACCTCATGCTTGTATATATATACGTGGGTTAAGAGGTGGATACTTCATTTTGAAGTATTACATGTGTGTGTATTTGTGTGTAAACCGAGAGCTAACAGAAGAGGAAGAACAAACAATCAGATTCCTATAATTTTGAATTTGTGGATTCAAGTATAAGGTTTGTATGTTTATTGTTTTCTTCTTGAAACATGAATCTTGTTATGAAACATGATTTGGTTAGTATTAACATGCTACGGTTTGAATGGGTTTAATGTGAACATCATATATGAAGTTATCGGATTTGGTGTTCTTGGGTGTAAAGGTGTTCTTGATGCATGCTTATATGATTAAACATGGTTATACGTGTTTCTATGAACTTGCATATGAATTGTATAAAACTGGAAAGTTGATTTATGCAAGTTATGGAGTTGTCAAATTGTGGGACTGATGAAGGTGGCGAATTGTGGTAATTATGATGAAAACCGAGACTTTGGAAACCGGATGTAGAAATCCGAACCTTGTGAAATCCGACACTCTTAAATCCGGATGTATGAAATCCTAGTGTTGAAATTCGATGGCTTGAATCCGATGGTGGATCCCAAACATGAAATCCGATTGTGGTTGCCAAATTAAAATACCAAGTGTGGAAATCCGATGGGTGTATCGGATTCCTTCAAATCTGATGAAAAGTGGCGGATTCCGATGGTGGTTGCGGATTTGGTGCAAATCCGATGGTAGTATCGGATTTCTCGTGAAATCCGATAGTTTAGCTGTTGTTTAATGTTTTATGTTATATGTGTATGCATATGTGAATCTTACATGTTTATGTTTGATTAAAAGCATATAAATATATGTTTGATATATATATATATTTATGAATTGAATACTGATGGTTGGTTGTTGTGTTCTCAGGAACAGATCAGGAACAGACAAGGCTCAGTAAAATAACATCACTGAGTGTAAAAGCGGATAGCTTGAGGTGAGTGGATGTTTACTCACGGGTGATATTAGTTGTACCGGCTTGGTTGCAACTATTGTTGGATAGATTGTATATCTGTTGGTTAATTAACTGTGAATGTTAATTGTTGAATTATGTGATACGTATACATGTTGGAAGGGAAATCAGTTTACGACTGGGCTTATGGGCTGGGTTCATTTGCTATTGGCTAAGTAGTATCAGGACCTTGGGATGCATTTGTTGTTACCAGAGGATGATATTGTGTGAGGAAAGCAAATGAACTATCGGTAAACCTTTGCTTTGGCCGGCCTTGGTTGTAGGTTCCTGTAGAACCGCCGGTCTTCCCAGGGTGCTTATTTGTGGTTGTTGATATCAGGTGGTTCAGGCTGATATATCTATTGTGTGTTACTCCATTCACTTAGCTTTGTGCTAATCCCCCACCTCTCACTCTTTTTACAGGTTTTGGTAAGTCAGCAGCTCGGCTGAGAGTGGTTAGCTTGGGGAGTAATCACCTAGGACTCTGATAGATTATTTGTGACAAGCCATGTTTTGTAATACTGATATTTTGTAAACAGTGGTTTGTAATTAGTGATAATTACTTTGGTGTTTGTAAACGCTTCCGCAGTGTAATTAAAAGTGAAAATTTTTGGGTAAAAAAAATACGGTGTTACAAGTTTGGTATCAGTGCCTTGGTTTGGCAGTGTTGGCACAGTGGAAGTGTTACATTCCCAAATCTTGGCTCGTGGTAGGTCGATTACTTCTTGGGTGCGAGATTGGGGTGAATTGGAGTGTGGTGGAGTTAGTATGTTGTGTACTAACGGATTTATCTAATAAATCGTGAGGTGATGTGATTGTTACAGATAATAATGGCTGGACGTGATTACTCAACTGGTACCCCTACTGTCCCATTTACTGCTGAGGTCCCTACTGCTACAGTTGAAGTTCCTACTAGCGCTGGTACATCTGGTGCAACGGTTGATGAGAGGGATGAGTACATATTTCAACTGGTGGTTCAGCTACAAGATTTGAGAACACAACTAGAGCAACAGAGGCAGGCTCCTGCAGTACAACCACCAGTTATGTCCGTAACATCAACTACTGTTGCGATACCACCTATTTTCCCAGCGATTACTACCTTGGCAGAGGTTCCTCCGATGTCAATGCCTATACCACCATTTACTCAACCGATGACACAACCCTTCTATTATCCTTTGTTTCCTCAGGGACCTATCCGCAAGGATCTGTTCCATAGGGATCGATGCCGCAAGGGTCGTATTCTTATCCTTATATGGGATTTCCACCAGGAATGGGTTATAGGCAGCAGTGTACCTACAAGCAGTTCTTAGATTGTAAACCAGATGAATATCACGGTAGCACGGATCCCAATGTTACTCTGAACGGGCTGAGGGATACTGCAAGAATACTGGATGCTTGCAACTGTGAAGAGGAGATGCGAGTATGCTTTGCTACCTGTATGTTGAAGGGCAAAGCGATGGTTTGGTGGGATTCCATTACCACCCATTTATCGAGAGCACAGATGGATTCGATTACGTGGAATCAATTCAGAGATAAACTGTGCGAACAATACTGCAACGCCTTTGAATTGAATAAGATAAGGCAGGAATTCATGGAATTGAAGATGACGAGGAAGATGACTGTGGATGAAATGATTGAATAGTTTAATTCTAAACTAAGATTTGTAACTCAGTGGGTGCCTGATGAATCTTCCCAGGTTTAGCACTTTATTGGGGCATTATTTCTAGAGTACAGGAGCACAACCAGATTGGCTGGATCTCTGTCCCAGACCTTCACTTTAGCAAAATCTACTGAGGGGGACATCCAAGCCAAAGACAAACAAAGCAAGGATGAGGTGGCTTTGCAGAAGCCGAGGTATGACAAGGTTGGGGGTAGCCAGTAGAAAAAGAAGTGGCATGGTAACAAGTCCCAGGGCAACCAAAGTAGAAAAGCTCCTACAGGAGATTCGGGGAGTAAACCACAGTGGTGCACGAGGTGCAGGTCTTCTCACACTAGGCAGTGTACTGCTCAGACGATGCAATGCGTGCGATGTGGAACGCACGGGCATGAATCGAAGGATTGCTGATATCCCCGAAATGTATGTTGGAACTGTCACCAGGAGGGACATAGGGCGGGTGATTGCCCTACAGGGAGAAGACCAGCGGCAGGGACAGGGGCAGGGGTGGTTGGGGTTCGTCCGCGGCAGGGGGGCAGAAAAGGAAGAATCCTCCAACTCCGGAGGGTAGGGCGTTCTGGATGACAGTAGATGATGCTACTGCCACTGATGATGTGATCACCGGTACGTTCTTTATAAAATCCTTACCTGCTCGTGTATTATTTGATTCTAGAGCGAAACGCTCCTTTATTACTGTAGCATTTTGTGCTAAGTTGAATTTGCCTACTACTAGTATCTCTGTGCCGATTGATATAGAAGTAGCAGATGGTAAGATAGTGCCTGTTACGACTTCCGTGATGGGTGCTGAGATAGATATTGATGGTAAGTGCTTTCATGTATCATTCCTGTTGATGCCATTAGCGGGTTTTGATGTGATTTTGTGGATGGATTGGCTGAGTAAGCACAGGGCGAGTATTAAGTGTTATAGGAAGCTGATTTCGTTTCCGTTATCTAATGGGTCGCATGTGGTGGCTCGAGGGGAAAGGAAAAAGTCTATGTTTCCTATCATTTCGATGTTGAAATCCAAGAAATCCTTAAGTAAGGGATGCGAGTGTTTTCCGGCATATGCGATTGATGCTAGAAAAGAGAAACGGGCAGTTACTGATGTGCGAGTCGTATCAGAATATCCTGAGGTGTTTCCGGATGAGTTACCGGGGCTACCTCCCGTTCGAGAGGTAGAGTATAAGATTGATTTGATACCAGGTTCTAATCCAATGGCTAGATCTCCTTATCGGTTGGCTCCTTCTAAGATAAGGGAGATGATGACGCAGATTCAGGATTTATTGGATCGGGGATTTATTCGTCCGAGTTCTTCACCGTGGGGTGCAGCAGTCTTGTCTGTGAAAAAGAAAGATGGTACTCTACGTATGTGTATTGATTACAGAGAACTGAACAAGCGGACAGTGAAGAATAAATACCCTCTGCCCAGGATTGACAATTTATTTGATCAGTTGCAGGGTGCTTCGTATTTTTCTCAGATTGATCTGAGATCGGGTTATCACCAGCTACGAGTTTCTGACGGGGATGTTGCTAAGACTGCTTTCCGTACCAGGTATGGCCATTATGAGTTTTTAGTCATGCCGTTCGGTTTGACTAACGCACCTGTAGTGTTTATGGATTTGATGAACCGGTTTTGTCGACCATTTCTGGATAAATTTGTGATAGTATTTATTGACGACATTCTGGATTATTCGAAATCTGAAGCTGATCATGAGATTCATTTGAGACAGGTTCTTGAAACTCTGAAATGGGAGAAATTGTATGCCAAGTATTCGAAGTGTGAATTCTGGATGTGGGAAGTTCACTTTCTAGGGCATGTCATTTGCAGTGATGGAGTCAAGGTTAATCCGGCAAAGATAGAAGCAGTGATGAATTGGGAGGCTCCGAAGTCGCCTTCTGAGATTAAAAGCTTCTTGGGATTGGCAGGATATTACAGAAGATTCATTAAAGACTTTTCTAAGATTGCGAATCCCATGACTAAATTGACTCGTAAGGAGGTTCCATTTATATGGAGTGACGAACAGGAGAGTGCTTTTCAGACATTAAAACGACTCTTATGCCAGGCTCCTATTCTTGCTTTACCGGATGGGTCAGATGACTTCATAGTTTACTGTGACGCGTCATTGGCAGGGTTGGGTTGTGTGTTGATGCAACGGGATAGAGTGATTGCGTATGCTTCTCGTCAGTTGAAACCGAATGAGAAGAACTATCCAACCCATGATTTAGAGCTGGCAGCTGTGGTTTTTGCGTTAAAATTGTGGAGACACTATCTTTATGGTACAAAGTGCGTCATTTGTATGGATCACAAAAACCTACAGTATGTATTTTCATAGAAAGAGCTTAATATGCGACATAGGCGATGGCTGGAACTTGTAAAAGACTATGATTGTAAGATTCGCTATCATCCAGGGAAAGCCAATGTGGTAGTCGATGCTTTGAGTCGCAAGGGAGTTAGTGAATATGTCAAGTTTATGCGAATTGAAATAGTCTCCGACTTGATTGACAGATTGAAGGCCACTCAGTTAGAAGCCTTGAAGGATGGAAACTTGAAGTCAGAGATTATGACTAAGAAAAAGAATGACTTGACCGATGATTGTAGGAGATTGAAGGTTTACCAATCTCGTGTTTGGGTGCCTTTGCTTGGAGGTCTTCGGAATTTGATTATGACTGAAGCTCACAAGTCTAGACTATCTGTTCATCCAGGTAGCACAAAAATGTATAACGATGTAAAGGTGCTGTATTGGTGGCCTACAATGAAGACGGATGTAGCACAGTTTGTGGAGTCTTGCCATATTTGTGCACAGGTTAAGGCAGAGCACCAGAAACCCTATGGATCACTTAAACAATTGTAGATTCCAGAGTGGAAGTGGAAGCACATAACGATGGATTTCGTAACGAAACTTCCACGTACACAGAGGAATAATGATATGATTTGGGTGATCGTTGACGGATTGACCAAGAGTGCTCACTTCTAGGCTACCAGTGAGACGGCATCACTCAGTAAGTTGGCTCAGTTGTATATCGATGAATTTGTTTCCCGACATGGTATACCGCTATCGATCGTGTCAGATAGAGATTCCAGGTTTGTGTCAAACTTCTGGAACAGTTTACAGCGGGAATTGGGTACACGTGTGAATCTGAGCACAGCTTACCATCCACAGACAGACGGGCAATCTGAGTGAATTATTCAAACACTCGAGGATAGGCTACGGGCATGTGTGTTAGAATATGGAGGTTCTTGGGATTCCCATCTACCGTTAATCGAATTCACGTACAACAATTCGTATCATTCGGGTATCGGTATGCCGCCTTATGATATGCTATATGGTCGTCACTGCCGTACTCCTACGTGTTGGTTAGAGGTGGGTGAGAAACAGTATGTAGGGCCTGATATTGTGCAGATCACCGCAGACAAAGTGGCTATTGCGCTAGAAAAGTTGAAAGCTGCGAGGGATCGACAAAAGATGTATGCTTATCCACGTCGTAGATCGGTTGTGTTTGTTGAGGGGGAATTGGTATATCTGAAGGTTTCGCCGTGGAAGGGGGTTATCCGTTTTGGGAAGCGGGGAAAGCTAGCTCTGCGTTATATTCGGCCGTTTCGTGTCCAACAAGTGATTAATGATCAAACGGTTACTCTCGATCTTCCGGTAGAATTGTCAGGTATTCACAATACCTTCAAAGTATGTTACTTGCGGAAATGTAGAGTTGAGGATGAAAGTCAGATTCTACCTCTACATGATCTTAAAGTAGATTCCAGCAAGAGGTTGGTGGAAGAACCCATAGAACTATTAGATCGGAAAGTGACGAAATTGCGAAAGAAAAAGATTCCGATGGTTCTGGTTAAGTGGAAACATAGTTTGGGTGCAGACTTGACGTGGGAAACCGAGGCCGACATGAAACCTTGTTACCCGCAGTTGTTTATTGATGAATAGATTCCGAGGACGGAATCCAGTTTAAGGGGGAAGATTTGTAACATCCTGAGATTGGGCCTAGTAGAAACGTAGGCTTTGGGGTATGTTACACGTGAATTATTATGTTATTATGTTTGATTTGGTTGATAAATCATTAACATAATTATTATTGGTTATATATATATATATGTATCTATATATGCGGATTTGTGTGTGCATGTGTTTAAGTTAATTAAATGATGACACCACATGCTTGTATATATATATATATATGTGTGGGTTAAGAGGTGGATACTTCATTTTGAAGTATTGCATGTGTGTGTATTTTTGTGTAAACCGAGAGCTAACAGAAGAGGAAGAACAAACAATCGGATTCCTATAATTGTGAATTTGTAAATTCAAGTATAAGGTTTGTATGTTTATTGTTTTCTTCTTGAAACATGAATCTTGTTATGAAACATGATTTGGTTAGTATTAACATGCTACGGTTTGAATGGGTTTAATGTGAACATCATATATGAAGTTATCGGATTTGGTGTTCTTGATGCATGCTTATATGATTAAACATGATTATACGTGTTTCTATGAACTTGCATATGAATTGTAAAAAACTGGAAAGTTGATTTATGCAAGTTATGGAGTTGTCGGATTGTGGGACTGATAAAGGTGGTGGATTGTGGTAATTATGATGAAAACCGACACTTTGGAAACCGGATGTAGAAATCCGAACCTTGTGAAATCCGACATTCTTAAATCCGGATGTATGAAATCCTAGTGTTGAAATCCGATGGCTTGAATCCGATGGTGGATCCCAAACATGAAATCCGATTGTGGGTGCCAAATTAAAATACCAAGTGTGGAAATACGATGGGTGTATCGGATTCCTTCAAATCCGATGAAAAGTGGCGGATTCCGATGGTGGTTGCGGATTTGGTGCAAATCCGATGGTAGTATCGGATTTCTCGTGAAATCCGTTAGTTTGGCTGTTGTTTTATGTTTTGTGTTATATGTGTATGCATATGTGAATCTTACATGTTTATGTTTGATTAAAAGGATATAAATATATGTTTGATATATATTTATGAATTCAATACTGATGGTTGGTTGTTGTGTTCTCAGGAACAGACAAGGCTCAGTAAAATAACATCACTGAGTGTAAAAGCGGATAGCTTGAGGTGAGTGGATGTTTACTCACGGGTGATATTAGTTGTACTGGCTTGGTTGCAACTATTGTTGGATAGATTGTATATCTGTTGGTTAATTAACTGTGAATGTTAATTGTTGAATTTTGTGATATGTATACATGTTGGAAGGGAAGTCCGTTTACGACGGGGCTTATCGGCTGGGTTCATTTGCTATTGGCTAAGCAGTATCAGGACCTTGGAATGCATTTGTTGCTACCGGAGGATGATATTGTGTGAGGATAGCAAATGAACTATCGGTAAACCTTTGCTTTGGCCGGCATTGGTTGTAGGTTCCCGTAGAACCGTCGGTCTTCCCAGGGTGCTTATTTGTCGTTTTTGATATCATGTGGTTAAGGCTGATATATCTGTTGTGTGTTACTCCATTCACTTAGCTTTGTGCTAATCCCCCACCTCTCACTCTTTTTACAGGTTTTGGTAAGTCAGCAGCTCGGCTGAGAGTGGTTAGCTTGGGGAGTAATCACATAGGACTCTGATAGATTATTTGTGACGAGCCGTGTTTTGTAATACTGATATTTTGTAAACAGTGGTTTGTAATTAGTGATAATTACTTTGGTGTTTATAAACGCTTCAACAGTGTAATTAAAAGTGAAAATTTTCGGGAAAAAAAAATACCGTGTTACAGAACGGTTTCTCTCCGGGCTCCAACCAGCAAGTCGGTGTGTGACATCGTCTCCCGTAGAGCATTTCGTACGGTGGCATTCCAATGCTGGAATGATACAAATTGGTATAAGCAAATTCAACCAATGGGAGATGAGAATCCCATGATCCACCGTATTCAAGTACACACGCTCGAAGCATGTATTCAAGAGTCTGAATCGTTCTTTCTTATTGGCCATCAGTCTGCGGGTGATAGGAAGTGCTCAAATGCACACAAGTGCCTAACTCACGTTGCAAACTTTGCCAGAAATTAGATACAAATCTGGTGTCATGTTACTATCTCATCAATATAAAGCTGTGCCAAACGAGTCAATGAAGCCGACTCGTTGGTTGCCAAGAAATGAGCACTTTTAGTCAATCTGTCAACAATGACCCAAATCATATCATGCCCTCAGAATGTCTTTGGCAGCTTTTTCAGGAAATCCATCGTGATGTGATCCCATTTCCATTCCGGAATGTCAAGCTGTTGCAAATTGCCGTAAGGCCTTTGATGCTCTGTGTTGACTTGGGCACATATATGACATTTCTCCACGAATGAAGCAATGTCTTTCTTCAGAGTGGGCCACCAATACAATCTTTTCAGATCATTATACATCTTGGTGGTACTCGGGTGGATAGACAGTTTAGACTTGTGAGCTTCTTGCAGAATCACCTCACAGTTACTTCCAAGAAGAGGCACCCAAATCCTGGATTGAAAAGTCTTCAATCCACGATTATCTTCACCCAGCTGGTCTTTTAACTTTTTCATCGTTTTAGATTTTAGATTGTCTTCTTGCAAAGCTAACTACTGGGCGTCTTTCAACTTTGCAATCAAATCTGATACAATTGTATGTTTCATGAACTTTGCCTCAGCTGCTGGCCCTTTACGGCTCAAAGCATCCGCTACAATATTGGCTTTACCGGGGTGATAGCGGATCTCACAGTCGTAGTCTTTGATTAACTCCAACCAATGGCGCTGCAACATGTTGAGTTCTTTCTGTGTAAAGACATACTACAAGATTTTGTGATCAGTGCATATCACACACTTAGTGCCATAAAGGTAATGTCTCCACAATTTCAGTGCGAAGAAGCAAGTTCGAGATCGTGAGTTGGGTAGTTCCTTTCATGAGATTTCAGTTGCCGAGAGGCATAAGTGATTACTTTATCTCTTTGCATAAGAACACAACCCAACCCCGCATAAGAGGCATCACAATAAACAACGAAGTCCTCCGAACCCTCCGGTAAGGCAAGAATCGGAGCTTCGCATAATAACCGCTTTAAGGTCTGGAACACTTCTTCTTGAGCTTCCGACCAGACAAATGCAACATCCTTACGGGTCAGCTTGGTCAACGGACCCGCAAGTTTAGAAAAGTTGTGAATAAATCGCCGATATTAGCCGGCCAAGCCAAGGAAACTCTTTATTTCTGAGGGAGTTCGAGGAACCTCCCAATTCATCACCGCTTCCACCTTAGCCGGATCTAATTTAACGCCTTCTTGACAGATAACATGGCCAAGGAAATGTACTTCCCGAAGCCAGAATTCACATTTAGAATACATGGCGTACAATTGTTCTCGTTTGAGAATCTCGAGAACCTGACGAAGATGAAGCTTGTGATCAGCCTCAGTCTTCGAGTAGACCAGAATGTCGTCAATGAAAACAATTACGGATTTATCAAGAAAGGGACGACACACGCGATTCATCAAATCCATGAATATGGCAGGAGCATTGGTTAAGCCGAATGGCATAACCAAGAATTCATAATGACCGTAACGAGTCCGGAAAGACGTCTTCGGAATGTCTTCTTCGTGGACTCGTACTTGATGATACCCCGAACGGAGATCAATCTTCGAGAAATACATAGATCCCTGCATCTGA
Source organism: Dittrichia graveolens (assembly GCA_038502395.1). Classification (NCBI taxonomy): domain Eukaryota; kingdom Viridiplantae; phylum Streptophyta; class Magnoliopsida; order Asterales; family Asteraceae; genus Dittrichia; species Dittrichia graveolens. The sequence goes on along the minus strand of JARJIL010000003.1, from coordinate 32,455,551 downwards.
TCAAAGAGATCGTCGATACGTGGAAGAGGATACTTATTCTTTACAGTTCGCTTATTCAACTCCCTGTAATCAATACATATCCTCATGGTTCCATCCTTCTTTTTGACAATTAAGACAGGAGCTCCCCAAGGCGAGGAACTAGGTCGAATGAAACCTTTTTCGAGTAATTCCTGGATTTGTGTTATCATCTCGCGGATCTCAGAAGGAGCGAGATGATATGGAGATCTAGCTACAGGTGTAGCTCCAGGAATCAAATCAATCTTATACTCGACATCTCTTACCGGAGGTAAACCCGGTTATTCATCAGGAAAGACTTCAGGGAATTCAGAAACTACCCTGATATCTTGAACTAGTCGCTTTTCCATCATAGCATCAATAACATATGCCAGGAAGGAATTACATCCTTTAGCAATAGACTTCTGAGCTTTAATGACGGAGATAACAGGAATATCAGAATCCCGTCGTTCTCCTCGAGCAACTGCATAAGATCCATTAGCGAGAGGGATCTTAATCATCTTCTTGGAACAGAAAATCTCAGCATCACGCTTGCTAAGCCAATCCATTCCAATCACAACATCGAAGCCCAAAATAGGCATAACAAAGAACGAGATAGGGATACTACTTCCATCAATATAAATAACGGCAACAGGGACTTTCTCGGTAACCGAAACTACTTTTCCGTTTGCAACTTCTACATTAAGAGGCTCGTCTAAAGGTACAACACGTAACTTGAGTCTTTTACAGCAAGCAACAGAAACAAAAGAATATGTTGCTCCTAAATCAAATAGTACACTGGCAGGAAAATAACTGATAAGAAATGTACCAGTGACAACGTCACCTGCAGCCTTTGCCTCCTCTGCAGTCATCTGAAATGCCTACCCTCTAGCACGCGGGGCATTATCTTTCTTTTGCCCTCCAGAAGACCCAGCTGCTCCGGAGCTTTGACTGTCAGGGCACTCTACCATTTTGTGACTGGGTTTGCGACACCGGTAACAAACGTCTTCTTTGTATCGGCATTCAGTCACCGAATGCCCTCCTTGCCAACATCTGCCGCACCTCCTTGTTGCTGCTGAGCATTCTCCGGAATGATAGGTACGGCATGAAGAACACCAAGGATCATTAGGTCTTGGTTTCTTAGGAGATTCAGTTTTCCCACCTCCTGAGGATTGCCCTTTTGAAGAGCCCGATTGGAGAGATGGCTGAAACTTCCTTTTACTGCCACCACTGGCAAATTCACCCCGACACTGTATACGATCACCTTCCATTTGTCGGCCCACTTGAAACGCCTGATCCAGTGTTGGAGTTGCCCGCACATGGACACGAAATTCCAGAGGGAGAGTCGCCACAAACCTTCTTATTTTCGTGAATTCATCTGGAATCAGGTGTGGAACAAACCTCATCTTATCAGTGAATGAGGTGATGTGTTCTTCAATAGGTCTATCTCCCTTCCGGGGATCTGTAAACTCCCTCTCCATTCTTTCCATATCATACTCGGCACAGTAATTCTGTAGCACCTTTTTAGAAAACTGCACCCAAGAGAGAGCACTTAATACCTCTTTACTAACTGAGGCCTTCACGGTATCCTACCAAAATATAGCACGACCCTTTAACATGCGTATCGCGTAATTCACACGATACTTGGGCTCCCACTTACAAGACTCAAAAGCTTGCTCCATTTCACGGTGCCATTGAATAGTAACAGTGGGGTTATCACTCCCTTCATACGTTGGCGGGTGACACATCAAGAACTTCTTATACGAGCAGGGCTTGCGTGCTTTGGTAAGATTGGATTTCAATAAGAGCTCTTTGGCTAAGCGGAGCTCTTCCTCCAGACGCTTTATATAAGCTAGCTGGTCTGGATCAGGTACTGCGCCACGAGTATTATGCTGAGGGCGTTGGTCTTCGGCTTGGTGAGGCGTGTGAGAAGCCTCATCTTCTAATTCTTTGAGCGCTTGCTCAGTGTTTGCTTTGTCAGCAGACATTTTCTTATCTCTTCTATATAACACAGAAGAGTAGTCAGTACTTAGTCAATCTTACTTGTCATGTCTGACAAGCTATACTATAACAAGTAATAATCACGTAACTCTCATACTCAATCCCCCCCAAAGGAACACTTATTATGGTCGGGCCCTTGTTGAGATCGAATACTTTTGCAAGTACCCAATTCCCTCAAACATAGGCTCTGATACCTACTTGTAACACCGGCTTTGTATATACCATATTTTATCAAGAAATTTTGTGTTTTTAAACAAACGTGAACTTAATCACGAACAATTATCATTAACCAGCGGAAATATTTACATAAAGCATTGTTTCACTATCTGGTGTTACTCTACCACAACCGACCTAATGTATTTATTACAACATTAAGTGTTCCCACAAAATATCCAGAGGCAGGGGACCCGGCTCACCAGGCAATCTAACTTTGATCTGCAAAAGCAGTTAACATGGCACCGTTAGCTACACTTAGCTAGTGAGCACAAACTTAGCATAAGTATCATTAGAGTAGAACATGCATATCAGGAATAAGCATACAATGCTATCCAATCACATTGTGGTGTGCTGATACGATCGGTATAAGTTGTTTCTTGCAGGATAGCTAGTTCTGCTCAACACCAATACACCGGCGGATCAGACACACCCCTCCGCGCTGGTGGGGGAGCATAAAGCAGTCCACCAAGCATCATTAATGGAACCAGATGTTTCTTAGGTAACTCAGCCATTTCTGACTGATTTAACCCTCATGATATAAGGCACGGCGGTTCTGCAGAACCTACGATCCGGAATGTTACCTCGAATCACCGTTAAATCCCGAATCTCCTGATCAAGGGTCCTTGGGATCCAGCTAACTGGCTGACCTTAACCATGCTAGCAGATGTTCGCGAACACATACACATATCTTGTTCATTTACTTAGCATGCATATTCGTTTACTTCTTTTAGCATGCATTTACATTCAGTTACTTCATTATGGATCCAATTTGGATCCCTAGCATGTATATCATCATATCTTTACTTAATTGATTCATTCAGAATCAGTATCATGCATAGCATTTATTTAACTAAGCGGTTCCAGTTCTGGATCCCGCTGGCATGCACTTAACTTACATACGAAAAGTATATAGCAAGGCATTGCACTTTAAGTAACATGGCAATTCTTATTCATTTACTTATGAGAACAAGTGCACTCAAATCACTTAGCACATAATTCTTCCTCTACTGACGCTTATGGAAGTCGGTACTCACCTGAGTGACTTATAACAGATAGCTAATTTACTTCTGCCTTGTCTAGGGTGTCAAGTTTACCTAGAACATTAGGATTTACATTAATTATCTTAACATACTTAGAATAGCTACAAAGCCAACAAAGGAAATCCCAAAAATCCGGATTCCACATAAATCCGACAGACTGTCGGATTACATGAAATCCGACATTCTTAAGGGAACTCCGATACATTGTAAAATCTGACACTCATCGGATTTCAACACTTATTAACTTGAAAACATGGTCAAAAAGTTGGAAATCCGACCTTCAATCGGAATCCGATACATTCATCGGAATCCGACACTTTTGTCGGAATCCGACACTTTCAAAGGAATCCGATTCTTTCGGATTTGCCTTGCAATTATACATATGCACTTTAGGAAATCCGATACTTATCGGATTTAGAACAATAACTCGGATTTAGACATGATACGGATTCCGTCACCAATAAGTCCCGGAATCCGACACTTATCGGATTTGACATCATGCGGATTTGGGCAACTAGCGGATTCCGATACACTCATGTCTCGGAATCCGACAGTTTCAACCCAGAAACCGCCACCTTCATGTATGGTTTATTTTCCAGAATTCCATTCATCGTTTTTACATTTTTGCATTCTAAAAACATCTATTTTCGTCAGTTCGATCCCAAAAACACATAAAACCCACACAAAAACACCAAACAACCAAAACCTATTTGCAAAGTAAGATTTGAATGTTCTAAATGGTGTTTTGCAAGGATTTGAGGATTTAATCATATTTTAAACATAAGAACCATTTCATATATGTTAAATCTTTACAAAAAACAATTGTTTACCTTTGTGTGGAATTAAAACCACCAAGTTCTTTACTTCAAGAAGATCAAGAGAAAACCGAGAGAGTAGAGAGAATCCGAGATTTGTGTTTTGTGTTTGCTTTTGATACTTTGACCATCATTTGACTTTTCACACACACATATATATATATATATATATATATATATATGAATATATCCAGAGGCGGTTGCCTCTGGATTTCTCATTCTTTTCTTTCTTTTAATACACATATATTTATATACATAAAACACATAGCACATAACATATATACAATTAACTTTTCATTAATATCATTAACTTACAAGCTTACTAACTTAATACACGTTTAACAGCTAGGCCCAAATCGAGGATGTTACATAGCACGTATCGTCCAATGTTGCGGTGTGCTTTTTTGCTTTATCGATAGAGAATGTGACCCGATCATTCGCAATCCCTAAATTGAGTTGCTTCTTGGAGACATGAATAATTGCATCAGCCGTGTTAAGAAAAGGTCTACCAAGAATCAAAGCGACGTTTTTGTCTTCATATCTTGTATGACGAAATCGGTGGGAAAGACAAATTTATCAACTTTAACGGGTATATTTTCAACAACACCTATGGGATATTTGAATGACCTATCAGCTAATTGAATGCTCATCCTGGTGGCTTTTAGATCTCCTAGCCCTAACTTAGAGTATAGTAATAATGGCATCAAATTTATACTTGCACCTAAGTCAGCTAAGGCATTACACACTAGTAAATTACCAACAAAAAAAGGGATAGTAAAACTCCATGGGTCACCAAGTTTTGGTGGCATTTTCGTTTGGATAATAGCCGAGCACTCCTCACTTAGCAAAGTTGATGATGCCTCCTCCATTTTGGTCTTGTTAGCTACCAAGTCCTTCATGAACTTTCCATAATTGGGCATTCCTACCAACATGTCAACCAAAGGAACATTAATACAGACTTGTTTAATCATATCTAAAAACTTACCATATTGAGCTTGCAACTTCTCCTTCGGAAATGGAATTTTTGGCTGATAAGCTTTCGGTGGTGACTTCCCTTGTGTAAGTGTTGATTTGTCTAGAGGTTGCACCTCTTCAACCTCTTCTTGTTCCATTGGTGCTTCTCCTTGTTTATTTTCCTGCACATCAAATGAATTGGTAGAATTTAGATTATCAGAATAACACCTACCTCTAAGCCACTTCGAGTGGTAATTGCTTTTACATGTGCATCATTATTAAATCCCCCTTTTGGATTTTCTTGTGTAGTTGGGGGTAGACCTCTTGGCTGTCTCTCGGTTAATTTTTGGGCTATTCTCCCAACATTTCTTACCAAATTTTGGATTGAAGCCTACTGATTTCTAAGAGATTGCTCAAACTCGTCATTTTTCTTTGTCTGACCCACCACAAACTTCTCCAACAAGAGTTCTAATTTAGATGGCTCTTTCCTCGGATCTTGATCACCAGAGTCGGGTCTAGGAGGAATGGGTTGAGTATGCCTATAGAAACCAGGTGGGTTTTGTCTTTGGTTGAAGTTATGGCTGCGGTTATTATTCCAATTTTTGTTACCCCCTTGATAATTTCCCTTGAACCCCTGGTTCATGAATTGCACTTCTTCGGGTGTCATCATGGGCTGATGTTGTTCACAATCCTTAGTTAAGTGCGGCCTTTGCAATTATCACAACCGACTTGTAAGGCATGTAATGAAGTAGTCAACTTCTCTATTTTCCTTTCCAAGAATTTTTGGTTATTACGGAGAGCTGCCACATCCTCATTCGAATTGTCATCAACAACATTAATTGTGACCCTCTTTTGTAGGTTTCTTTTATCGGGAGTCCACTCAAGATTGTGTACGGCCATATCCTCTAACAATTAATACCCGGCAGTAGGAGTTTTATACATAAACACACCTCCACTAGAAGAATCCAAAATAGAACAGGAGGTATAATCCAATCCTCTATATAATATTTGCACTAAGTTCCCTTTCTCTAACCCATGGTTGGGACACATCCTGGTCAATCTCTTGAACCTCTCCCATGCTTCGGTTAATGGTTCATCCCCACTCTGTTGAAAGGCCATAATATCTGTTTTTATCTTCTCTGCTTTGGCTAGAGGAAAATACCTTGTGACAAATCTGCTCCTCAATTCGTCCCCCGTGGTTTTTGAGTCAGGTTCTAAGACTTTTATCCATTCGCTTGCTTCCCCAATGAGAGTGAATGGAAATAAACGGAGTCGGACCGCGTCAGTTGATGCACCTTGATGTTTAAACAGCTCACAAATATCTAAGAAATTTTCGTTCGGATCATTGTTTATCTTTCCATCAAAGTTCAAATCCCTTCCCATACTCAGAAATTGTCCTTTTATCTCGAAGTTTTCTCCATCGATTGGAGGTTTGTGAATGGCCGAGGCAGGAGCCGCAGGGGCCGTTTGCCTAGTGGTCCACATGGGTTGTTCATCCGCCATGTGTTGTACGGGCCTAATTCTCCTTGCTCTTAAGCATTGATGAAATTCCCTTTCAAGTTCAGCAAATGGTAATGCCAAATCTGCACGAGAGCTACGGGGCATACACCTTTAACAAAACAAAAAGAAAGAAATTTGTGACCCGCACCCGTTCAAGATGAAGAAGACAAATTAAAATAACAAGAAAAGAAAGAAAAAACAAAAACTACTTTACCCTAGAAAGCAAATTAACTCACCCAAGAACAAGTTCTAAGATGAGGATCGAACAATTAAGAAAGTTCTATTAAAGAATCAATCAACCGTTCCCCGGCAACGGCGCCAAAAACTTGATGTGTGAAATCATGTTAAAAATTTAAAGTCCAGCTAACAACTAGTCCAGATCACCACACTATAGGCAAGACTGACCTAATCGTATGATAATATAGCTAAGGTAAGTAAAAGGGTATCGTCTCCATAGGGAACAATTGAGCTGATTACTAATGATAGAACAAACTCGATTAATCAAAGAAATTTGATTTGATTGAAGGGTTGTTGTGATTAAATTAATTACTCTACTAAATTACTAAAAACAAATCAAAGATTGAAACTTTACCTAAGTAAATGAGTTCTAAATAAATTTGTATCAGTGGGAAAAGATATTCACTATGATTAACACACCCTAAACATAGATTTGGCTGATTTAAGTCCTGATTAATTGGAATTCCCTAGAGGTTGATCAATTAACTCTCGTTTAATCTCTCGCAATGTTACAACCTGATTCCTAGGACTTTCACCTCTAAGCCTATGTTATAACACACCTCAAATAACAGTGCAATTGGAGGTTCGGATTTCTCTTCACCCCTAATCCTAGAACTTTCGTTAAAAGAATTAGTCCTTTTAGTGATTAACAAGGTTATTGGTGGTTAACTTCAACCCCTATCTCTACTAAATTGCCTACTACATCACATAAGCGAAAAGTAGAAGAGATCACATAATAATGACATTCTCATGATCAATAACGCATGCAATCAACAAATCAACCATCCAAAGTTTAAAGCCAAACAACTTAAGGTTTCTTTCAATTGATGAACGATAATTGTTCAAGAAACCAAATCAATCCATAATGATAGCCAAATCTAATCTAGGGTTTGTCAAATCATAGTGAATACAAGAGATCTAGCACATAGACATACTAGATTCAACCAACAGAGAATAAAAATCCCAGAAAAAGAACATCTTGATTGAACAAACGAACAAAACAAGAATTCAAACCGGTTTTGAAACTTAAAGGTGTCTTGAATCTTCTCCTTGAATGATATGAAGCAAAGAATGGTGTGAAACACAGCTCCCTACTCCAACAATATGCTCCTGATTAGACTTCTCCAAAAAGCTCTCTTGAGAAAATACAGAAAATCCAATTTAAAGAGCCAGATCTGCCGTGCTCGCGGCGCGAACACCATACCTCGCGGCACGAATGTGGGATTAACATTATCCATTTTTCAAACTTCAAACAGTCCAACCGGTCAAAGGCAATCCTCGCGGCACGAACCTTGGACCTCGCGGCGTGAACTTCATCATGAAATTTCCAGAGATTTCTAGCCGGCGCGAACTTCAACTTCTCACGTCACAACCATTCCTCGCGGCGTGAACTTCATCACACGACTTCATTTTAAGATTTTGACTTCCGTGGCCCATTTTTTTACACAGGTTTAAACTTTTCAACTCTGGAGACCTAAAACACACAATGTACACACCTTGAGTGTAAAAGCTTTTTATTTTGCACTATTTTCATGTAAATCTACGGATATTGACGGGATTAAATATGTATAATTACGGCTATATCAACAACTTAAACACATAACAACTAAAACATATAAAAATAAACATACATATTTTATTATTATTTTAATTAATTTACATACACGTATCAATCATATACAACTAGGCCCAATTCGAGGATGTTACAGCCACTATCACGTTCAACCCTCAAGCTACTCGTGAAGATGTAAGGAACAATATCCCTCAATCGATTGATGCTCCTGGTACCTCATACTCTCCGGACTTGGTAAAACAAAGGTGAGAAAACCCCAAAGCGAAGAACTCAAAAATCCCAGATGTGTATTTCGTTTCTTCTTAGTTCATTAGATCTGTCTTAAATCAGACTTCAAATCGTTGTAAAATTAGGGTTTTCATCTATCATTTGAAAAAATTAGGGTTTTCCTCCATCATTTGAAAAAAATTATGGTTATCATCGATCTGTTTTGTTGAAAAAGTTAGGGTTTTCATCGATCTGAGAAAATTAGTTTTCGTTTCATATCCGGTGGTGGTGGTTGAATGTTTTTACGGTTTTCATCTCAGATCTGTTGGGAGTGGTAGTTGTGGTGTTGAAGATGGAGTGGTTGTTGTAGATGAAGGTGGCGACAGCGGTGGTTGAAGAAGAAGGCGGTGGTAACAGTGGATGCGGTTGAAGGTGTTAGCGGTGGTAGTGGTGTTTGCCCAGATGTTCATCTCACTTATGTTCATGTATTATAAGTATAATAATAATAATAATAATAATAATAATACTAATAATAATAATAATAATAACAACAACAACAACAATAAAATAGTAATAAAGTAATTACACAAATTACAACTTTTGAATAGTTTAATTATGCATTTTAGCAAAGAAAGTTTAGTTTGTTACATACAATATTAAAACGGGGATAGTTCCTTACATGTCGGTGCACTTAACCCTAATTAAAAATGAAAAAAATATTAAAAAAAATAAGATGACCGGGTAATCTTCAATAGAAGGTTACGTTACATTAATTGAAACTTTCGGGTATTTTAATGCATTTTAGCGAAGAAAGTTTAGTTTGTTACATGCAATAGTAAAACGGAGGATAGTTCATTACATTTCGGTGCACTTAACCCATAATATTATATATAGTTAGTGGGGTGTACTATTCAAAAAGTATTATTATTTTATTGGGAACCGGATTAAAATAATATTACTTTTTTATCCACTCACTTCATGATTAAAATATTATTTTTCTTATACCACCTTATGTCTAACAACTTCCAACCATCTGCCAAGGCCTCTCTATATATACACTCGCAATTCCAACATCTTCATTCTCTAACTACACTGACTAGAATATCTCTCGAAGAACAAGCTTAAGCTTTTAAGCAAAGAAGATTTTAGAGTTAGCAAAGTGTAGAAAAACTTGTTCATGTGTTGAACCTCTTAGACATTAGTTGTCTTAGAGAAGTTAGTCTATGTGTTAGACATTTTAGTTGTCAGCTTTGATTGTATTTTGAATTTCCGCTTCCTTGTACATGTAATTCTTGATTTACATCAATAAGATTTATATTAAAAGTATTAGTGTGTGCATTAAATTTTAAATAGCTTAAGTTTGTATTCAACCCCCCCTACAAACATTTGTGAGCAGGCTAGATAATTCATAACCTGATCTATTTTGCTTACTCTTTAATTGCTTCAACCCCTTACCAAATGGCCTCATCATCTGCTTCAGCAAGCCTGTGAAATACTCGTTCACTCACAAGGTGTCCCGTGTTTGATACAGAAAACTTTTCCATGTGGAAAAGTAGAGTTCTTCTCTTTCTATCAACTTTAAATTTTCAAATGTTAGACATTGTTTGGGGTGGTCCTTATATCCTGGTGTCCATCCTCAGTGTAACTATAGAGTCTGAAGATCAACTCTCGACATCTGATAGGGTGATAACAAAGCCCATCTATCATTGGTCTGATGAAGACAAGAGATTGGTAAACCTTGATGTCAAACCAAGGTCAACTATTGTCTCTACTCTTCCTAATGAAATCTAGCATCAAGTTCTCAACTGTGTTTCTACCAAAGAGATCATTGATACCCTGACCATTGTCTATGGAGGCATACAGAAAATTGAAGAGAACAAAAATTTTCTTCTCAACCGTGAATATGAGTTTTTCTTTGCTCATAAAAATGAAAGTCTTACTCAGACCTACACAAGGTTCAACTACCTAGTTAATGATCTTAGAAGGGCATATTTGACCAAAACCAACTTTGTTTTGGTCAACAAGTTCTTGGACTATCTTCGAGAATCCTGGAATCAATTTGTCACTATACTTAGACATAGTGAGAGGATAAAAGGTATGTCCCTTGTTGAGTTGTATAGTAATTTACTTAACCATGAGTAGTCTACCAAACAAAGGAAGTTAGCCACCAATAAAATAAAGGAAGTGGTCAAAACTCCATCCATTGCCCTTTTTCTAGAGAAGAGTAAAGGTGTTAAAAGGTTCAGCAAGAGGATTCCAAAGGATGGCAAAGCCAAATTCAAATCATCCTTTGATGCCTCCACAACTGAGTGTTACTCTTGTGGAAAGATTGGGCACATAGCCACTGACTGTAGATCCAAGAGTACCACTGGACCCAAGGCTGTGTCAAAGCAAGGTGACAAGGTCGACTATTGTAACGACCCAAAATTTTGTATTTGTCGTAAGCATGAGTTTAAGAAAAAAGATGTATATTCAAGACGAATATATTATGAGTAAGTTTATACTGTTGTTAAGTTGTGTTGAAAAATCAAAGAAAGTCTGAAGATCGAGATCGCAACATGACGCGTCAGGGAGATCGTGACGTGACACGTAGGTCATCAATTATGGCATGCATTAGATGTGGTGTGTGCAAGATGTGACGTATGTCAGGGGTTGCATGTTGTAGGGATTGCGACACGACGCGACCGTTTTAGACATCTATAAATGGTTTGCATTTTCGCTTGACTCCCACTAGTTGTGTACTTTTATAAGGTTACTTTGCAACTTTTAAGAGAGGTTTTAAGGCTGGAGAGCGTGTGGTGGTGTCGGGTTTCGATAGGTGCGCATATTCAAGGCTCAGAGAGGTGCATTGGTATCGTTGCGATCTAAGATCCAACTTTGGCTTCGTTTTGGTGATCTTGAGAGTAGCTGTTACTATCCATATGTTTATATTTTAGTCGTATAAAATAGGTGTCGTATTCATGTCGGTTTAAATTTTAAATGGACTATTTTGACGGTCGCGACGCGATGGTGGTTATGTTGCGACGCGACAGCTGTCGGACAGATTCCTTGCATGTTCGTGTTTTATGTAGATTAAGCATATTTAGACTTATTTAAGACCTATATATAGTTCTCCTGATCTAGTAGCCATTGTAAAAATTTTTGGAACATTTCAGATCGGGATTTGGCGATCCGAGAGTAAAGCTCGTCGAATCGATATTTGAGTGGATCGACTTATCTGGACCGGGCTGAGTTTAGTTATTTTCTGACATAAAGACAAAATTGTTTTAGAACGACAACGTTTTTAGAGGGGATTTAATGATAAATACGATCGATTTAATTATTGTTTATGTTGGGGAGATAATCACTTCACCCTAATAATCAACTCTGTATATCTTAAAACATATAATTTGATGATAACAAAACCCTATCTTCAGTATGACTTAGAAAAAATTCAAACATGTGTTGTTTGAATCAGATTCATGAAAATATGCTAAGTATGGAACCATCAGCTGAGCATCAGCCACTACTCAAGAGCATTAGCCGAAGACATCACCTGAGGATATCAGATGAAGAAAACAAGTATAAAAGACCATCAGCTGAGGAAAAACATCTATTAGGTGAGTGAAGAAAGTTGATCAGCTGAATGCTTACACCATCAGCTGAGCAAGGATTTTGCTTAGCTATACCATCAGCTGAGTGAACATTGGATAAGCTGAGGCCCAGAGCATCAGCTAAGTAAGTCTTTCTAAACACAAGCCATCTTCCTACATAAACTGATGTATTTAAATGATCAGCTGAGAATTCTTGATCAACTGATCATATCTATAAATGAGCTTATGTCTTCCTAGATAACTATTGATCAAATGAGCATCTGTATGATTAGTTGAGCAATATGTATCAACCGAGTCTTAGCAAAAATGATCAACTGATCTATTCTTTCAACTGAATAGTGAAAGTTATAAGTTCTTAGTACTTTCTGTTAGCTGAGTCGAGCAAAATGTCAAATCTGCTCTTCTTTTCAGATCGTAAGTTTCATATGTAAAAGGCAGAACATGTGTTGTTCTATTATGACTTAGATCTTTGTTTGTAAAAGTATAAAACACTTTTTGGATCAATTATGAGACAAAAAGGTTTGATCTTATCCTCTGGAAAAGGAGAAAGATACCTCAAACAGACGAAGATCTCGGAGATTTGTTTCAACAACTAAGTATGGCTTGCAATTCCATACTTGGTAAAGTCAAATATAGAAGAATCATAGCTGTTGTATAAAGTACAAGCATGGAGAGGGAAAGATAGTCTTACAAGGCAAAAGGTGTGAGATTTAATATTTTATATTGTGAACGGGTTGCACTTTTTCAGAAAAGTATAATTACTTTTATCAAACTGTTGATTAAAGTAACTTTACTTTTCACCCACTAACTTTACAATTAAAATATTATATTTCCATACACTCTTTATCTCCTTCCTACATGCAACCGGATTCCAAGCTTCTATATATATTCATGCATGGTGGACATGCAAAAACAAGCTTCTACACAACACAAAGCAATCTCATTAGTTGAGAAAAATTCGTAGAGTCTAGCAATTGTGTAGAACCAAACTTGTTCATGTGTGGAACACTCCTAAACATTAGTTGTTTTAGAGTTAGTTTGTCTATGTGTTAGACAAATTTATTGCCGCATTTTATTGTACTTAGAATTTCCGCTTCTAGTACATGTAATTCTTGATTTATAATCAATAAGAATTATATAAAAGTATAATGGTGTGTCTTTAATTTTTAAAAGCTATTGTTTGTATTCAATCTCCCCTTCTACAAACATTTGTTGTTGCGTACTCAATTTGGGACTAACAGTTTATGATATGTGTGTTAAATATTTTACGACAATACATGATTGATTCATATGATGATTTGCGAGATAAATATATAATGTTGAATATACAATGATTAAATATGACATACGAGGTATGTGTATGCGTAATTTAAATGCATAGTTAATGATTATAATGAATTCAGTAATGATGGTTATTGTGGTACATATAATAAGAATTCATTATATTGTTGTAAATAATACTTTAGGATGGGGGTAGATGTAACATCCGAAAACCCGGCCTAGTAGTAGGGGGCTGATGGTAAATTGAAATATGTTTAATTATGCATATTTAAAGATTTGTTATGTGATTAAACGAGTATTTGATATCGTATATGTTTATGATTAAATAAGATTAAGTTTGATACGAGGATTGAGTGTAATAATTAATTGATGGTTAATTGGCATGTAATATATGCTAGAAGAGTTAATATGGGTATTTATGTATGTATGATATCATGCATGTGTGTGTTTGTGAGTTGGTGTGTAAGGTGATGAGACCTATTATCTGAGAAGTTTTGTAACATCCCAAATTTTTTTTTACAATTAAACAAGACTACGATTGATAATTCATCACGAATGAAACATTGTGCAAGTTAATTACAGACCTGGGTGATAACCCGTCAAATTCAAAAGTAATTGTTTAGAATACATCAAGAAACACAAGATAGTTTAATATTTGCGGAAGCTTGTGGGGTATGAGCTATCAACTGCGTGCTGGAGCCCCGCCGTGGCCATCACCTGAAAAGGAGGTTAAACAACAACCGTAAGCACAAAGCTTAACGAGTACACTTACTTACAATCAACCATAAGGCATTAACTCCTCTGTTTCACATTCGTATTACATCTTTCATTCCCGCTAAAGTAGTAGACGGTCCCAACATTCCCGTCACCGTAGTGAACGGTCTCATCATTCACGTCACCGAAGTGAACGGTCTAATCATTACCGTCACCTAAGTGAACGGTCTCATCATTCTCGTCACCGAAGTGAATCTCATCATTCCCGTCACCGAAGTGAACGGTCTCATCATTCCCGTCACCGAAGTGAACGGTCTAATCATTCCCGTCACCGAAGTGAACAGTCTCATCATTCCCGTCACCGAAGTGAACGGTCTACTCAATAGCATAGCATAACACATTATCGGTTCATCAATTCATCGTTTCATCATTTCATCAATTCATCAATTATCGACTCATCATTCATTAATCATATAGCACATAGCACATTTGACACATACATCATAAGGTTAGATAGTAAGTAAGAATACTCACCTGTCTTGCAGTCTCAATTTTCTCAATCTTAGCTTACTAGTACACTTGTGGTTACTTGCTAGTCAACCGTCACCTACAATAGGTCTAATAAATCAATATCGTTCACGAATCCCTTGTTCGTTTATTCATATAATACATTCGAGTTTCACAAGGCAAGTAACAATAAGAAATTTACTAAAGTACATAAAGTTGGGGACGCGTCGCGTCGAGTTGTAAAAGTGTCGGATTTCACAGATCCGGATTGTAACTATCGGATTTCCAACTTACATATGGAACTATCGGATTTTTAAATATCAAGCATCGGATTTCCATCCGGATTTCAACCTATCCGGATTGTTAGACTCGGATTTCAACTTATCCGGATTTCATAAGTCGCATAGGGTTCAAAAGGTCGCGTGGTCACATGAATGTCGCATGAAGGCTCCATGCGACAGTCGCATGAGGCGACAGTCGCATGAGGCGACTGTCGCATGAGCATCTTCAAAGGTAAAAGTCGCATGAGGCCCCCATGCGAAAGTCGCATGGGCATGTACATTGGTGTAAGTCGCATGAAATGTTCACAAGTCCTCAAAAGTCGCATGGAACAAAATACTAAGTCACATGAAACACAACAGGAAGTCGCATGGGGTATCCCCTTCCCCATGCGAAAGTCGCATGTGACAAACATAGAGTCGCACGACTTTCCAGTATAAGTCGCACGACTTATGCTGAAAGTCGCATAAGGTCTTTCTTCTTCATCAGTTCCTCATTTCCTTAAAACACAGACTCCATAGTCAAAATCAAACTCTTTCAAAACTTAACCAAATCGTCTCATTTTTGTTCCAAAACGTTTCTCCATTCATTTAAACACTTCTTTCAAGATTTAAACACATTTTATCAAGTTTTTCAAACTCATATCTACATTTCTTTTTCTCTGGTTCTTCATAAACCCAGAACCCAAAAACCCAGAAGCTAAATCATGCTATCATCATCTAAACAAGATAAAATTGATACCTACAGTATCCTAGTGAGGTAAGAAACATTACCTGATGATTCTTGTAGCAATTCTTTGAGTTTCACAGCTGATTCTTGCCTCTTCTTCCTTGTTTCCTCGTGGGTTTAAGCACACACACACACTAAAACTTTCTCTCTCAATGCAACAGTAACAATCTTGTTTGAAAGATATTGGGGGCTGTGCCGTAATTCTCTCTATATATACATATATATCAAAAAGGCCTAAGCCCACATTTTCTCATAGATTGGGCCCAAGAACATAATTCAACAATACACAATAGTCTAGCCCATTTCTATTTCCTTAATTCATTCAAGCCCAACACATACATATTCAACCCAATAAAACTTAAATAGTCCATTATAAATTTCACAACTCAACACAATATTATTTTCTCCAAGAAATATTCTTTTATTTATTTATTCGGAAATCCGGGCATTACAACTCTCCCCCACTTAAACACGATTTCGTACTCGAAATCTTTACTCGAATAATCCGGGGTAACTCTTCTTCATTTCTTCTTCGGACTCCCACGTCCATTTTTAACCTTTGCGGTGCTCCCATTGCACCGTCACCATTCCCACTTCTCTGTTGCGTAATCGTTTGATCTTTCTTTCGAGGATCGCAACCGGTCTCTCGATGTAATTCAATCTTTCATCTATAGCAATATCCTCCAATGGTACAAACGCCGACTTGTCGGCCAAACACTTCCTTAGATGAGATACATGAAACGTGTTATGTATCTTAGATAACTCTTCGGGTAGCTCCAGACGGTAAGCCACCTTACCAACTCTTGCTATGACCTTGAAAGTCCCAATAAATCTCGGGTTTAGTTTTCCACGTTACCTGAATCGGATCACTCCCTTCCAGGGAGATACTTTCAGCAATACGTGATCACCAACTTGAAACTCCAGTAGTGATCTCCGTTTATTCGCATAGCTCTTTTGCCGGCTCTGGGCCACTTCAAGTCGTTCCCGGACTTGTTGCACATACTCCGAGGTTCTCTGCACTATCTCCGTGTTGCCAAGTTCCTTCTGTCCAACCTTACCCCAGCAGATCGGGGTTCTACACTTTCTACCATACAACATCTCGTACGGTGGCATACCAATGCTCATGTGGTAGCTATTGTTATACGAAAATTCTACTAGGGGTAAGTACAAATCCCAGCTTCCCCCGAAATCAATTACACACGCTCGTAGCATATCCTCTAGCGTCTGGATAGTTCGTTCACTTTACGCGTCGGTTTGAGGGTGATATGCCGTACTCAAGTTCACCCTTGTTCCCAAATCCTCATGAAATTTATTCCAAAATCTGGATGTAAATCGTACATCCCTGTTAGAAATGATGGTCACCGGCACCCCGTGTCTCGAAACTATCTCTTTCACATAGATGTCCGCCAATCTCTCGGCCAAACTCGCCTCTCGGATCGGTATGAAATGAGCGCTCTTCATTAACCGATGAACAACTACCCAAATTGCATCATAGTTCCTTGGGGTTTTCGGTAGTTTCATTATCAGATTCATTGTTATGTGCTCCCATTTCCATACGGGTATCTCTAGCGGTTGCAGTTTACCGTGTGACCGTTGGTGCTCAGCTTTCACTCGTAGACACGTAAGGCACTTCTCAACATATTTGGCCACATCTCGTTTCATTCCTGGCCACCAATAGTCCATTTTCAAGTCCCTGTACATTTTTGTGGTTCCCGGATGTATAGAAAATTTCGACTTGTGTGCTTCATCAAGAATGAGATTCCGGACTTCAGTGATCTTGGGTACCCAAATTTGTCCGTATCGGGTCCACAACCCGCGGCTATCTTTGACCATCAGTGCCATCTGGCCCTTTATCCTTTCTGTTTTCTGATTCTCTTCCTTGACTACTTCACCTTGGGCGGCTGAAATCGATTCGAATAGTGAAGTTGTAACCGTCATCCTCAAACATTTCACATCCAACTGTGCATGGTTTGCCTTATGGCTTAGTGCGTCTGTGTGACATTCGGCAACAAATTTCCCAGGTTAGCCATTAGAAATTCTAACTTTAAGCCTGGTATGACTAAAAATATTATTTATGATTTAAATACACCAATAATAATAATAGATTTCATAGAAATCCCGCCTATATGGTTAGAACCTTCCCGAGCTCGAAAAATCGAATTATTAAAAGTCAAGAATTACAAATCATATACAATAATAATAATAATAACAATAAAAATAATTAAATACATCATAATAAATATAAATAAGTTAAAATATAAAACATATATATATAAACTCATCAAAGTAATTAAAACTTTGTTAATTAAAAGATTTAAACAAAATCACCATTTATAACAATTTATTTAAACTAATTACACATAATTTATAAAAAATAAAAATAAAAGAAACCCCCCCCCCTCCTCTCTTTTCTCTTGCCTCCTTCTCTTCCCAAGAACCACCACTTGATCTCCCCCATGTTCTATATAATCCCCCTTCCTCTCTTCATCATTTCCTTTACCACCACACTCCATCTCTTCTCTTTTCTCTCTTCTTCTTTCACCACCAAAAATCTCCCAAGAAAATCAAGGATTGTTCATCTTGTAAATATCCAACACATAATCAAAGGCAAGAGTTGGTAAGATGATCATAAAACACTCATCTCTACTCTTCTACCTTTCCTCTTTTCTTCTTTCTTCTTTCTTTTTATTTATTTTCTTTGATGTTCATCTTATTTCCTTTATATATATCTATAATCATGTAAATATAAATATCCTACCAATGTTGTAAGGAGCACATGAAATGTGCATCATCCTACCATTGTTGTATGGAACTTAATCAACTAAAAATCAAGAAAATAAGACTTTGATCATGCATGTGTTTCATCTTAACAAATGTTGTAAGGAACACATAAAATGTGTATCATCCTACCATTGTTGTAATAACACATGGATTATCAAAGCTTATACTCATACAAGATGATTAATCATGAATATAAACATGTTATATTAAAGTTATGACCCATAAGCAAAAAGAATAATAAATCTGGCAGATTCTGATGCTAGAACTCCCTATTTTTTTTTGTTATATCTGGAGTTCTAGGTATCAAAATCAGTTGATTCTTTTTGCTAATCTTAGTTTAAAGTGTTACCTTTCATTTAAACATGGATTAACTAATTTTCATAAACGTTTGATCCTTCAAACATATTTAAACAGACACATATGTTGAATCTGGAAATCTGACAGATTTAAAAAGGTACACTTTAAACACGTGTAACTTACTCATCCTTGGGTCAACCATTAACGACTCTGACTCAGAATGATAAGAAATTCATTTGGGGAGATAAGCAAGAAGAAGCCTTTCAAACCTTAAAGTAGAAGCTATGCAACGCACCTATCTTGGCATTGCCAACTGGAATAGAAAACTTTGTGGTCTATTGCGACGCATCACACCAAGGGTTGGGATGTGTTTTAATGCAAAAGGACAAAGTTATCGCCTACGCTTCAAGACAATTGAAGGTTCATGAGAAAAACTACACTACTCATGATTTGGAATTAGGAGCGGTAGTGTTTGCACTCAAAATATGGAGACACTATTTATATGGCACCAAGTGTACCGTCTACACTGACCATAAGAGTCTCCAGCATATTTTTGATCAAAAGATGCTCAATATGAGACAAAGGCGATGGGTAGAACTACTCAACGATTATGATTGCGAAATCAAATATCACCCAGGCAAGGCCAATGTGGTAGCCGACGTATTGAGTAGGAAGGAAAGAGTAAAACCAACGTGAGTACGAGCATTAGGAGCTGTTGTGCAAACAATTCTGAAAGGAAGGATCCTTGAAGCTCAGGAGCAAGCATTAAAAGCAGAAAATCTAAAAGAGGAAACACTCCGTCATTTGGAGCACAGATTCGAGATTGGAACTGATGGAGTACGTTACTTCGAAAAGAAGGTTTGGATTCCCAAGGCGATAACATACGGTTAACGATATTGGATGAGGCACATAAGTCTAAGTATTCTATTCATCCCGGAGCCGATAAAATGTACAAGGATTTGAAGGAATACTATTGGTGGCCCGGAATGAAGAAGGATGTCGCCCTATACGTGGGGAAATGTTTGACTTGTGCAAGAATTAAGGCAAAACACCAGAAACCCTCTGGATTACTACAGCAACCAGAAATCCCGGAATGGAGATGGGAACAGATAACTATGGATTTTGTGACTAAGTTACCCCGATCCGCTAAAGGGTACGATTCCATCTGGGTAATAGTAGACCGGCTTACAAAGTCAGAACATTTCCTTCCCATTCGTGAAGATTACAAGATGGAAAAACTGGCACGAATCTACATCAATGAGATCGTCATGCGTCATGGAGTGACCATCTCTATCATCTCGGATAGGGATAGTCGCTTCACCTAACGATTTTGGAAATCACTTCAGAAAGCACCGGGAACGCGAGTCAATTTAAGCACCTCTTACCACCCCCAAACAGACGGTCAATCGGAAAGAACTATTCAAATGCTAGAGGATATGTTACGTGCTTGTGTGTTAGATTTTGGCGGAAGCTGGGACTCACATTTGCCATTGGTTGAATTTTCATACAATAATAGTTATCACACCAGTATCCAGTGTGCACCCTATGAAGCACTGTACGGACGCAAATGTAGATCCCCGCTCAGCTGGTTGAAAATCGGAGACCGACAATTGTCCAGACTAGATGTCGTACAGGAAACCACCGATAAGCTCAAGATTATCAAGGAAAGGCTCAAAACAGGTAGGGACCGACAAAAGAGCTACGCCGACAATCGCAGGAAACCCCTAGAGATTCAAGTTGGCGATAAAGTTCTTCTAAAGATATCACCTTGGAAAGGGATAGTGCGTTTTGGGAAAAAGAACAAATTAAGTCCCAGGTACGTTGGGCCATTCGAGATAATCGAAAGGATTGGACCGGTAGCCTACAAGCTAAAACTTCCACAAGAACTGAGCGCCATCCATGAAACGTTCCATGTGTCGAATTTAAAGAAATGCCAAACGGAGGAAACCTTAGTCTTACCCTTAAAAGATGTGCAAGTTGATGACCGGTTGCGCTTTGTAGAAGAACCAATCGAAATCCTTGACCGGGAGGTCAAAAGAATAAGGAGAAGCAAGATCCCCATTTGAAAAATTCGTTGGAACTCAAGGCACGGGTTTGAATACACTTGGGAGCGAGAAGATTATATGAAACTCAAATATCCGCACCTGTTCGCTTTTAATCATGGGAGACTGTGACATTCGGCAACAAATTTCCCAGGTTAGCCATTAGAAATTCTAACTTTAAGCCTGGTATGACTAAAAATATTATTTATGATTTAAATACACCAATAATAATATTAGATTTCATAGAAATCCCGCCTATATGGTTAGAACCTTCCCGAGCTCGAAAAATCGAATTATTAAAAGTCAAGAATTACAAATCATATACAATAATAATAATAATAATAATAACAATAAAAATAATTAAATACATCATAATAAATATAAATAAGTTAAAATATAAAACATATATATATATATAAACTCATCAAAGTAATTAAAACTTTGTTAATTAAAAGATTTAAACAAAATCACCATTTATACAAATTTATTTAAACTAATTACACATAATTTATAAAAAATAAAAATAAAAGAAACCCCCCCCCCCTCTCTTTTCTCTTGCCTCCTTCTCTTCCCAAGAACCACCACTTGATCTTCCCCATGTTCTATATAATCCCCCTTCCTCTCTTTATCATTTCCTTTACCACCACACTCCATCTCTTCTCTTTTCTCTCTTCTTCTTTCATCACCAAAAATCTCCCAAGAAAATCAAGGATTGTTCATCTTGTAAATATCCAACACATAATCAAAGGCAAGAGTTGGTAAGATGATCATAAAACACTCATCTCTACTCTTCTACCTTTCTTCTTTTCTTCTTTCTTCTTTCTTTTTATTTATTTTCTTTGATGTTCATCTTATTTCCTTTATATATATCTATAATCATGTAAATATAAATATCCTACCAATGTTGTAAGGAGCACATGAAATGTGCATCATCCTACCATTGTTGTATGGAACTTAATCAACTAAAAATCAAGAAAATAAGACTTTGATCATGTATGTGTTTCATCTTAACAAATGTTGTAAGGAACACATAAAATGTGTATCATCCTACCATTGTTGTAATAACACATGGATTATCAAAGCTTATACTCATACAAGATGATTAATCATGAATATAAACATGTTATATTAAAGTTATGACCCATAAGCAAAAAGAATAATAAATCTGGCAGATTCTGATGCTAGAACTCCCCATTTTTTTTGTTATATCTGGAGTTCTAGGTATCAAAATCAGTTGATTCTTTTTGTTAATCTTAGTTTAAAGTGTTACCTTTCATTTAAACCTGGATTCACTAATTTTCATAAATGTTTGATCCTTCAAACATATTTAAAAAGACACATATGTTGAATCTGGAAATCTGACAGATTTAAAAAGGTACACTTTAAACGCGTGTAACTTACTCATCCTTCGGTCAAAATACGTCTAGTTTTTTTTAAAGTTTCACCTTTGAGTTGTGGTTAATTACCAGTTTGAATTGTGTAAGAAAGAGGTCGTATGTGCCCTAAAAAGACGTTTTAGTAACAACATGTCATCCAGACACTGATCAGTGGACATCTTATACACTTGTAATTATTAAAAATATTAAACATGGATTATAAATTCCTATATTTTCAGTGGACATTCTAGAAACATGTATTAAGATTATATTAAAATATCAAGCCTTAATATGACCCCTAAAACACAGTTTTTAATTTTTAAAGTTCAACTTAAAGAACTGAAAAATTCCAGTAAACACTTATGATTTATGGAAAAATAAAGACAACCTTTAACTATTTAATAAATAAGTTAACAACAAATAAATAATACAAAATAATAAATAAAATAAGTCTAATAGAGCTACATACCTCTTATATTAGGAAAGGAGCTTCGGTAGGAACAAGAAATCCTTACGAGTGAACACCTTTGCATACCGAGTGAGTATCATAGCCCCTTTTTACCGTATTTCATATTATTTTGGGGTGAAAGCATGTGTATATATTTCATGAAAAGTTTATTGCCTATCTTCTTATTTATTTCAAATATTATTTTGAGCACTTATGGTATTATTCTTTGATGTGCTTGGGTGATCGTTGTAAGGCCCTTTCGTTTGACATTATTCCTTAACTCCGCTAGTGAGCCGTTGGTATTAGTAAGTAGCGCTATTTGGAGATTCCGACGTCTCCCATTTATGGTTGACGAACTATAGATGTACTTTACCACTACTAACGTCATTTAATATAGGAGTTAGGTTTATCATGGGCAATTGGTTGTCGGTTAGGTTGGATAATGGCTCAAGCAACAATCATCATAGTCTGTTACTACCATGTGCAACGTATTGGGCAATATAATACACCTTCTATCATTCAGGCATACTTTTATTTTATTCCAAAAACTTCCATCAATTATTTAAACTTTTCTCATTTAAAAGTATTATGTGCATATATTAAGAAAACCTATGAACTCACCAACTCTAGTAGTTGACCTTTTCTTTCTTTTACCCGTGCTTTCAGGTGATCGACGTTAGGTACCTTATGCATACAAGCATGATGTGTGGCATTTCCATCTTCATCGTCACATTTTATGAAAACACTATCTATTTTATTTACGCATCGTACAAGACAATGTCATTTAATTATTATTCGGTTATGTAACTTTTATTTATGTTTTACCCGAACTATTTATTTTTGTTAAGTTAATATAATGGTTATTGTCTATATGCCTTGTGCGATGATATCTTGTGCTGTGACACCTCGTGTTTCCGCTTTAGCGGGGTGTGACAGTCTGCTACAACGTTTGCCTTTCCCTGGTGATACAAGATTTCACAATCGTAGTCCTTGACCAGGTCTAGCCATCTTCGCTGGCGCATGTTAAGGTTCTTTTGATCCGCGAAATACTTTAAGGCTTTTGTGATCCGTATAAATGGTACACTTAACTCCGTACAAATAATGTCTCCATAACTTGAGCGCGAATACCATAGCAGCCAATTCCAAGTCATGAGTCGGGTAGTTGCACTCGTGCGGTTTCAGTTGTCGTGAGGTGTAGGCAATCATCTTCCCTCTTTGCATCAACACACAGCCAAGTCCCACATGGGACGCATCGCAATAGACTACCAAATCCTCCATCCCCTCTGGTAATGCTAATATCGGGGCTTCACACAACTTGCCCCGAAGGGTCTCAAACGCTTCCTGTTGCTTCTCTCCCCAATCGAAACGAACGCTTTTCTTTGTCAGCTTGGTTAGTGGTATGGCTATCTTAGAGAAATCCTTGATAAACCTCCTGTAGTATCCGGCCAAACCTAGAAAACTTCGAATCTCCGTAGGACTCTTCGGTGTTTCCCATTTCATTACAGCCTCGATCTTGGCGGGGTCGACTTTGATCCCTTCTTGGTTAACCAGGTGCCCGAGAAACTGAACTTCTTGCAACCAGAACTCGCACTTGGAAAACTTTGCGTACAGCTTCTCTTTCTTTAAGGTTTCGAGTATTTCTCGCAGATGTAGTTCGTGCTCGGCCTCCGTCTTCGAGTAAACCAAGATGTCGTCGATGAATACAATCACGGACTTATCAAGCGTTGGCCTACAGACTCGGTTCATCAAATCCATGAAAGCTGTTGGCGCGTTCGTAAGACCGAAAGGCATGACGACGAACTCGAAGTGCCCATAGCGCGTGTGAAAAGCCGTTTTGGCTATATCCTCCTCCCGAACTTTGAGTTGATGGTATCCCGATCGCAAGTCTATCTTGGAAAAACAAGCCGCTCCTTGCAGTTGGTCGAACAAGTCGTCGATCCTTGGGAGCGGATAACGATTTTTTATTGTCACCTTGTTGAGTTCGCGATAGTCTATGCACATCCTAAAGGTTCCATCCTTCTTTTTCACAAAAAGGATCGGTGCTCCCCACGGTGAGCTACTCGGGCGTATAAAGACCTTATCAAGCAGTTCCTGTAGTTGTGACATTAGCTCCTGCATCTCTGGCGGTGCTAGACGGTATGGTGCCTTTGCGATGGGTGCCACTCCCGGCACTAAGTCTATACGGAACTCCACTTGTCTGTCCGGCAGGATTCCTGGCAATTCCTCCGGAAATACTTCCGGGTAGTCGCATACCAGTGTTACGTCTGAAACCATTAGTTTCTTCTTTTCCATTCTCGATTCGATCACGTGAGCTATGAAGGCCGTGCAGCCCTTGGGTAGATACTTTGCCGCTTTAGTCACGATGCAGCATGCTGGTAATCTGTTCTGTCGTTTTCCGTAGATGAATATTTCTCCCCCACTTGGACTCTGGATCCGTATGATCCCCTGTTTACACAAGATGTTGGCCTGGTGACGCCCCAGCCAATCCATCCCCACTATTACTTGGAACTTTCTCATCGGAGTCGGTAGCAGATCTATAGTAAATTGTACATCATCTATCACTATTACATTACCCCTATAGATCGTGGTAACACACAAAGCCTTATCATTGGCTATCTCTACCTCTAACGGTGTTTCTAACTTCACCGGTGCTATTACAAACTTATTACAGAAAGTAGTAGATACAAAGGACTTACTCGCCCTAGAATCAAATAATACAAGTGCAGGTTGAGAGTTAACAATAAATGTACATGCAATCACATCTGGCTCCTTCTTACCCTCCTCCACGGTCATTTGGAAAGCACGCCCCCGAGGCTTTGGGACCTCGGGTTTCTTTCCTTTATCTCCTTCGGTGATTCGAAGCGGTGGTTGCCAAGCGGGTTTCCGGCCTCCTCCAGTAGCCTCAGGGCACTCCGCCATGCGGTGCCCCGGTTTGTTGCACCTGAAACACACGTTCAGGTGGGCCTTGCAATCCTTCCCATAGTGTCCGCTCTTACCGCATAAGAAGCAGTTCACAGTTCCCATTCGGCACTCTCCAGCATGCCCCTTTCCACACTTACCACATCTTGCCTCCGGATTCCTATTGGCAGGCTTGAAGTTCCCAGCATTCACCTTCTTAAACGATTGTTTCCCAGCAGTGTTACCTAATGCCGCTCGTTTAGCCGACCTTTTCTTGTTCCTCTCCATCAAATACAATTCCCTCTTTCTCGCCCCCTCGATCAGCTGGTCCAGTGTAGCATACTGGCCATTCGAGACAAACTCTTGAATATCCTCCCTCA
The DNA here is from genome assembly GCA_038502395.1 of Dittrichia graveolens. Taxonomy (NCBI): domain Eukaryota; kingdom Viridiplantae; phylum Streptophyta; class Magnoliopsida; order Asterales; family Asteraceae; genus Dittrichia; species Dittrichia graveolens. The sequence continues at coordinate 32,429,689 of JARJIL010000003.1, read as the reverse complement.
GCATCTGCATATACCAGTGTATCTGCAGTCGTTCATCGTTGGCGCAAGCCGGGCAGTACAGTAGTTTCTCCTTGAATGTCGCGGTTATTTGATTAACCGTCTCAGTAGTTTGTTTGAGTTTCATAAACTCATCCATCACCCGCTCCACCTAACCTTGGGAGCATATTCTTCGAAGAACAATTTTGTAAACTCTTCCCACTTCATTCCGGCGATAGCTTCGCCTTTCATCTTCCTTAATAAGTTCCACCAATCCTTGGCCGCTCCTCTCAGGAAGTTAGAAGCGAACCAAACTTTAGAGTCTTCAGCTCAATGCCCGGTGAAGAAAGCTCCTTCTATCGCAGAGACCCATCTGGTGCTCCGCACCGGGTCTGGTACTCCGTCAAAAACAGGCGGCTGACACACCAAAAAGTCACTGAAAGTCCCTCGAGGGATCACGTGATTCGTAGCTTGTGCTACTGGTTGAGCGACCACAACAGTTGCGGTAGCCTCCTTTGCACCCCATAGGGCTCCCAGCTTTTGATCCATCGTCACGCCCATATCCTGTTTTAGATCCTCCACGATCTTGGGCAGTAGTTCCTTCAGTGTGTTGGTAACCACAGTAGTCACCAACTCAGTCATCGTCTCATTCTCATATTCTTCATCATTCATCACATTTTCCGGTTCAACATTTCCCGGATTCACATTCTCAGTTTGATTCAGGATTGGTTGTGCACGGGGGTCACTCTCTCCCGTCACACTTGCATTCTCACCATCAGGTGGGTTCTCAAAACCCGTCGGTATCACGGATCGATTTCTTGTAGTCACCATACTGGATGTATAGACAATGCACTTAATTAACAGGCGGCATTGCCACACAGTCCTCATTACTATATCATTTCATATTTCACGTATTCATGTCCTAAGTACAGCTATCAGGCAACCCTAGTCATTCTAAGGCACCCTAGCTACAGGCATCTTACCTCTACAAGTACCCCTCACCGGATCCACAAGATTCCCCGAATTTTGACAAGCTTCAACAAGTGTCGTGTGCAAATAATAGTATGGGCCCTATTATTACAAACGCGCTACACGTATTGGATCTGGTCATCACCACTAGGAATCCCGATTCACTGGCTTGGGCCATGTATCAATCATCTCATCAAGCATATAATCAGTCATCATGTAAGCATTTAACATGTCATTCTATTCTGATTCTACTAGGGCACTTAAATTGCAAAGCCTCAGTCATCATAGTTAGTATATGATTTCAACATATCAGTTAATCATGATCATCATATCATAAACTCATACCTTATTCTCGCGTGTGGCCACTCGGACTAGCTCCAGTTGATAGCTCATTGTAACATTTATTACTTGAAAAAGGTTTCAAAACTCCGTCTAAAATCTTTCACGAACCAAGGTTTAAGTTCAAGCACGCGGAAACGTATTCGAATCTCTTAAACCAAGGCTCTGATACCAAGTTGTAACGTCCCAAATTTTTTTTTACAATTAAACAAGAGTATGATTGATAATTCATCACGAATGAAACATTGTGCAAGTTAATTACAGACCTGGGTGATAACCCGTAAAATTCAAAAGTAATTGTTCAGAATACATCAAGAAACACAAGATAGTTTAATATTTGCGGAAGCTTGTGGGGTACAAGCTATCAACCGCGTGCTGGAGCCCCGCCGTGGCCATCACCTGAAAAGGAGGTTAAACAACAACCGTAAGCACAAAGCTTAGCGAGTACACTTACTTACAATCAACCATAAGGCATTAACTCCTCTGTTTCACATTCGTATTACATCTTTCATTCTCGCTATCGTAGTAGACGGTCCCAATATTCCCGTCACCTAAGTGAACGGTCTCATCATTCCCGTCACCGAAGTGAATCTCATCATTCCCATCACCGAAGTGAACGTTCTAATCATTCCCGTCACCGAAGTGAACGGTTTAATCATTCCCGTCACCAAAGTGAACGGTCTCATCATTCCCGTCACCGAAGTGAACGGTATCATCATTCTCGTCACCGAAGTGAACGGTCTACTCAATTGCATAGCATAACACATTATCGGTTCATCAATTCATCGTTTCATCATTTCATCAATTCATCAATTCATCAATTATCGACTCATCATTCATTAATCATACAGCACATAGCACATTTGACCCATACATCATAGGGTTAGACAATAAGTAACAATACTCACCTGTCTTGCAGTCTCAGTTTTCTCAATCTTAGCTTACTAGTACACTTGTGGTTACTAGCTAGTCAACCGTCACCTACAATTGGTCTAATAAATCAATACCGTGCACGAATCCCTTGTTCGTTTATTCATATAATACATTCAAGATTCACAAGGCAAGTAACAATAATAAATTTACTAAAGTCCATAAAGTCAGGGACGCGTCGCGTCCATAAAACCGACGCGTCACGTCGAGTTGTAAAAGTGTCGGATTTCACAGATCCGGATTGTAACTATCGGATTTCCAACTTACATATGGAACTATCGGATTTTTTAAATATCAAGCATCGGATTTCCGTCCAGATTTCAACCTATCCGGATTGTTAGACTCGGATTTCAACTTATCCGGATTTCATAAGTTGCATAGGGTTCAAAAGGTCGCATGGTCACATGAATGTTGCATGAAGGCTCCATGCGACAGTCGCATGAGCATCTTTAAAGGTAAAAGTCGCATGAGGCCCCCATGCGAAAGTCGCATGGGCATGTACATTGGTGTAAGTCGCATGAAATGTTCACAAGTCCTTAAAAGTCGCATGGAACAAAATACTAAGTCCCATGAAACACAACAGGAAGTCGCATGGGGTATCCCCTTCCCATGCGTAAGTCGCATGGGACAAACATAGAGTCGCACGACTTTCCAGCATAAGTCGCACGACTTATGCTGAAAGTCGCATAAGGTCTTTCTTCTTCATCAGTTCCTCATTTCCTTAAAACCCAGACTCCATAGTCAAAATAAGTCTTTCAAAACTTAACCAAATCGTCTCATTTTTGTTCCAAAACGTTTCTCCATTCATTTAAACACTTCTTTCAAGATTTAAACACATGTTATCAAGTTTTTCAAACTCATATCTACATTTCTTTTTCTCTGGTTCTTCATAAACCCAGAACCCGAAAACCCAGAAGCTAAATCATGCTATCATCATCTAAACAAGATAAAATTGATACCTACAGTATCCTAGTGAGGTAAGAAACATTACCTGATGATTCTTGTAGCAATTCATTGAGTTTCCCAGTTGATTCTTGCCTCTTCTTCCTTGTTTCCTCGTGGGTTTAAGCACACACACACACACACACTAAAACTTTCACTCTCAATGCAACAGTAACAATATTCTTGGAAAGGTATTAGGGGATGTGCCCTAATTCTCTCTCTCTCTCTCTCTCTATATATATATATATATATATATATCAACAAGGCCTAAGCCCACATTTTCTCATAGATTTGTCCCAAGAACATATTTCAATAATACACAATAGTCTAGCCCATTTCTATTTCATTAATTCATTCAAGCCCAACACATACATATTCAACCCAATAAAACTTAACTAGTCCATTATAAATTTCACAACTCAACACAATATGATTTTCTCCAAGAAATATTCTTTTATTTATTTATTCGGAAATCCAGGTATTACAAGTTTACACGTGTGTGAGTGTGCATGTGACCACTTGAAGAAATCTGATTTTTTTGAAAGAAAGAAAGAAAAGTGAAGTGTGTGTGTGTGTTCTCTCGAAGAAAGAAAAGAACTTAATTCTTGAAATTGAAGTTTTCTAGTTTATAATTCAAATTGATGGTGAGTATATGGTTATAGCATGCAAGGGTTCTTCATTATGTGTTTATTTGATTGATTACATGATTAAATAGAGTTTTACCGTTCATGGGTTTTTGAAGAAGATGGATGAAATGGGTTTTGATGAGTTTGTTAAAAATGGTGTTTATGATGTTATGTATACATGATATATGGTATATGTGAGTTTAGAATGAAGATAGATGAAGTTGGTAATGTTTACAAGAGGAATTGATGGCTGGAAATTCGACAAATTGAAGAGGAGACCTTGAAAACCGATGAGTGTCGCGGCGCTATGTTGAAGGTCGCGCCGTGACCTTCATGTAATCCGATAGTTTGGGTAAGTTTTATGGAGAATCCGAAAGTTGCAAATCCTAAACCATGAAATCCGATACTTAAAATCCGAGTGCATGAAATCCGACCCTAAATCCGACAACTAAATCCGATACTCAAATCCGTTGCCCCAAATCCGATTGTTGAAATCCGGAATTCGAAATCCGATGGTGTCGCGGCACGACACAAGGGAATGTCGCGGCACGACAGCGCCTGTTTCAAGAAAAAAATGTTTGTTTTGTTTGTGTTTCTTTTGGGATAAGTTGGATTATTAATTATATGATTAAATCAAGTTGTTTAAATGAATATGAGATATAAATATATATGGAAAGATATATTTATATATTCAAAACTGATTCGGTTGTTGTTGTGTTTTCAGGCAAACCACAGACTCAGTGATATTAGACAACTGAGCACGCGTGATTCGAGGACTGAGGTGAGTGGAAGTTTACTCACGGGTGGTTTTGGTGGTAACATGATGATTTGTTTGATTCAAGGAATGATTGATTGCAATGTTGATTGCTATTTGAATATATGATTATTGACTAAGGAGTTTGATATGCGAAGATAGATTGATTGTTATGCCATGATAGACTGTTAAGTCTGCTATTTGTTAAATGAGAATTATATGTTCATATATGTTATATGTGATAGAGTTTTGATTGTACTTGTGACTAGAAGAGTAACTGGATTGTTTGAGAACCGGCTTCTGTGTAACGGGTCGGTAGAGATCAGCTTCTGTGTAAGGGCTGGTTGGGGTCAGCTGCTGTTGCAAGAGCTGGGCTCGCTTGCGGTTGGTTGAGCAGTGGTAGTCCTCCTGATGCATGCGTTGTATCAGAGGGGAATTTCACTATCCAATCGGCAGGGAGCTATCCGTAAACCTTTGCTTTGGCCAGCTTTGGTTTTAGGTTCGGCGGAACCGCCGGTCCTCGAGATTGAAGAGATTGTAGAATTGACAGATTGATTGTTGATTGTTGTTCGGAGGTTCCGTTGGGAACAGTGATTGTTGTTTGCTTGTTTGTAGCTTCTATTCACTTAGCTTTATGCTACCCCCCCCCCACGGTTGATTGCTTTTTGCAGGATTATGTGAGTAGCTGTTTAGCTTTGTTTGTGGAAAAGGGAATTTGAGTAATACTGTGATATTGTGTTTTGAGAAGAGACGAGACTCGTTTTATAAATCTTTTGTAACACAAATGGATGTTGTAATTTGTAAAAGTACTTGTACTTTGTGGATGTTTAAGTTAATGAAATTAAGTATATGCTTCCGCGGTGTTTTAAAAAAAATGGCTTAAGAATTTACGGTGTTACAGTAGACGTATTCTAATCATTGATGCCTAGTAGGTAGATTTTATGCGTTATAGGAAATTGCTAGCATTGCGATGAGTTGTCAGGTTTTCTATATGACCTTGGTAACACGTGGTATAAGAGTATCTTGATGTTCGTATGTTGGAGTAGTGTATTGAAATTAATTTAAATGAATTGAATAAGAATATAATTGTAAGAATTAATGGAAATTAATTATTGGCCACATAAATGTGATTTCAAAAATAGTGATAAAAATATAAAAGAATTATAAAATAATAACTGGTTTCAAACGAGGTTTCCAAAAATATCCTCGTTAGTTGAAACGGTTATTCGGGTGTTGTGTTGTATGTTGAAAAGGGGAACAAAATACCCCTTGTGGATAAGTAAAAAACAAAAGTCGGTTTTTAAGTCACCAACACACACTGTATACACACACACATATGAAATAAACACACACACCTCTTACTCTCTTCTCTTTTGTGATCTTCAATCAAGTTTGATCCAAGATCAAGAACAAGGCTGGAATTGAGTTCAAATCTTACTCCTAATCTGTTTCTAAGCTTCAATTTGTCATCTTGTTCACTCCTTGTAAGCTTCTTCTTCCAAGTTCTTCGTTTTGTTTTTAGGTCAAAAAAGGGTAAAACGGGTTTACACAATAAAGTTTAGATTTCTTGATTTCAAACTGTTCTAGGACCATTTGTAAGTTGTTTGGGACTAATTTTGAGTATTAAAGTTGTAATCTTGATTGTATTTCTTGAAATTAACTAATTGGGTCTTCAATGGAGAATTGATGAATTAATCTTGAATATGATGTTAGAGTTGCCTATTTAGATGTTTATGAACTCCTATAAGTGTCCTAAAACTAGTACAAAACCTGGAATTAATTAAGAATATGTTAAACTTAAGGTTGGAATGCTATAGAGCTGTGAAGAGCACAAGTTCATGCTTCTGAAGCTGTGTCACGGCATGACACAGGAAGGTGTCGAGGCGCGACCTGTGCTGCAACAAACAAATAGTTTTTTTCAATGGATTAAGTGTATGTAATGTTCTTGTATCATTTTTGACCATTTTAGAGGTATTTAGTATGGTTTAAACATTTTTACTCAAATAAACACATAAGTAGGAATATAACACTAGTTTTAGTATATGTGTATATATGTGGTGATCTAAATGGAATTATATGTAAACAATAGGTAATTAAGCACCAAGGAAGGACAAATACATATTTGAGATATATTTAAGCACCAAGGTGAGTACCGACTTGTATGAATCCAATAAAGGAGGTTTTTGAATGCATTTTGTTTAAATGAACACGGTATGCTATTTATATGCAAATAGACTTGTATATTTATATATATAAGCTTAGAAACAAGTTATTGACAGGATGAATGATATATTTGACATGTATTAAATACATGCATATTTATTGTGATATGTGGATATATATGATTTCATATGTGAAAGCATGCATGCTAAGATCTCTATTATGAGATAATGATGAGCTATGTGAAGAGTCCGGACATATGTGTATGAAAGGTCAGCTTTGGCTGGGTCTCAGGGGCCTTCGGGCAATTGTTCGGGACTAATGGTACTCAAGTGCCATTCCTTTAAACTCTTGGGGTCATTGCCTTAACTGGCTGAGCCTAATGAGCCTTTGGCTCCGTTACGAGCAGGTGGAGTCACTTATGTGATGATACCAGCATGGTTGGCAGTGTTTGATTCCCCCGGTGGTTGTTATTGAGCCGGACTAGCTATCTCGAAAGATATAGCACTGCTGGACATGTCAGCATTACCGCTAAATGTTAGGATAGCATTGTATGCTCATATTTGATTCATGACTTGATATTATTGCACTCATACATGTCTGTATTCACTAGCTATTTTAAATAGCTAATCCTGTTGTTATTTCCCTTTTTCAGACAAAGTATAGGCAGGCCTGGTGAGACGGGAACCCTTATGCATTTGTACGGGCTGTTGTGGAACACTGCTTTTGGTATATAATATATATACAATGGTCAGTTTGGTTTAAAGTAACACCGGTTGTTGTGTTTGGCAAGTTTTGTTTTGTATATTTGTATATACGCCAAACACGTGTTTAAACTGTAATAGTTTAATAGGCTTGGGTTTGTTTATTGTTTTTGAAAATTCCGCTACTTTGCTTTTGAAATTCGGTTAGGATAACTAACAGGTAAACATTCAATTTACAAACGGACCCATGCAGTTTGAAAACTCGAATTTTAACTGATTTTTAAGGTTTCAAAGGAGGTGTTACAAGTTAGGTATCAGAGCCTAAGTTTGAGGGAATTGGGTACTTGAAAGAGTATTCAATCTCAAACTAGGGCCCGACCATTATGAAGTGTTCCTAATTGGGTAAAGGGGTTTGATTATGAGAGTTATATGATAAGTACTTGTTAATAGCTAGTCTATATGTTTATGTGTAAGTATAAGTGCTATAATGAATAATCCTTCTTTCATATAGCAAAAGTTGAATATGTCTGCACAACCGGGTGCTACTGAACAAGCACTTAAGGAAATGGAGGAAGAAGCCTCCCATATACCTCAGCAGGCTGCACATCAGCAGTCTGAGCACCATTCTGAAGGTGCACCAGCTGAGAATGTGCAACAGGCGTATATCAAACGCCTCGAGGAGGAGCTCCGTACTGCAAAGGAGCTTCTACTCAACTCGGCTTTGGGTAGACCAACCAGTAAGCCATGTTCTTACAAGAAATTCCTATCATGCCACCCACCTACCTTTGAGGGGAGTGATGACCCCGTAGTTACCATGAGGTGGATTAGAGAGATGGAGCAGGCTTTTGAGTCCTGCGAGTGTGAATCCGAGTACCGCATCAGGTATGTAGTTCGGATGTTGAAGGGCCGTGCCATATACTGGTGGGACACGGTCAAAGCCTCTATCAGAAAGGAGGTACTTGAAGCTTTATCTTGGGAACAATTTGCAGAGAAAGTGTAGAAGAAGTACTGCACTTAGTATGATATGGAACGCTTGGAACGTGAGTTCAACAATCTCCAAAAAGGAGATAAGACTATGGAGCAACACATCAGTGCTTTTTCTGATAAAATGAGGTTTGTACCTCATTTATTAACCGATGAGAATCTGAAGATACGAAAGTTTGTTGCCACGTTACCTTTGGAGTTTAGAGCACATGTCAGAGCGGCAAGTGATCTGGATCGAACCTTTGAAATAGCTCGACAAATGGAGGGTGATCGTATCCAGTGTAGGGGTGAATCTGCAGGAGGAAGCAACAAGAGGAATTTACAGTCTTCTTCTAACCCAAGTCCTTTAAAAGGACAATCTTCTGCAGGTACAAAATCTGGAGATTTCAAGAAGCCTAAAACTGAAGGCTCGTGGTGCAATCAATTCCGTTCCACCCATTTTGGTGAGTGTTCTAGAGCTACTAGAAGATGTGCTAGATGTGGTATCAAAGGCCACCCAGTGGAGGATTGCAAGTTTAAGGAGGATGTCTGCTTCAGATGTCGCCAGCCTGGGCACAGAATCGCCAAATGCCCACAGGGTTCTAACACACGAGCTGGAGGATCATCATCTGAGCCAAAGAAGGACGGCGCCCCAGATGACGGCCGAGGAGGCCAAGACTATGGGTGATGTGATCACGGGTACTTTTCTTATTGAAACTACCCCAACATGTATACTGTTTGATTCTGGAGCTACTTACTCTTTTATTTCCGTATCTTATTACAAAAAGCTACAACTACCTGTTTCCCCATTAACTGATCCAATTAGAGTAGAAGTGGCTGACAGTAAAGTAGTTCCAGTTACCGAAAAAGTTCCGGTAGCACTTGTTTATATCGATGGGCATAGCTTTTCAATTTCATTCCTTATTATGCCTATCGCGGGCTTTGATGCTGTGATCGGGATGGATTGGCTCAGCAGTAGAGATGCTGAAATTATATGTTCTAAGAAGATAATCAGATTTCCTCTAGCCGACGGGTCTTATGCTATTGCGAGGGGAGAAGGACGGGAGTCTGATATTCCTATCATTTCGTTGATTCAAGCTCGGAAATCTTTTACAAAAGGTTGTGTCTCCTATTTCGCTTATGTTATTAATACTAATATGGAGAAACAACCAGTAGAAAATATCAGGGTAGTGTCAGAATATCCTGAAGTCTTCCCAGATGAATTACCCGGACTGCCTCCAGTCAGGGATGTGGATTATAAGATTGATCTTATTCCCGGAGCTACTCTAGTGGCTAAAGCTCCGTATCGTCTCGCTCCTTCTGAAGTCCGCGAGATGATGAACCAAATTCAAGAATTACTTAACAAAGGCTTCATACGCCCGAGATCTTCTCGTTGGGGAGCTCCAGTTCTATTTGTCAAGAAGAAAGATAGGACTATGCGAATGTGCATAGATTACAGGGAGCTTAATAAGAGAACTGTAAAGAATAAATACCCACTCCCGCGTATAGATGACTTGTTTGATCAATTGCAGGGGGCAACTTGCTTCTCCAAAATTGATCTCCGATCAGGGTACCATCAAGTAAGGGTACAAGCTAAAGACATTCCCAAGACGGCCTTTCGTACCCGCTATGGCCATTATGAATTCTTGGTGATGCCATTCGGCTCCACCAATGCACCAGCTATTTTCATGGATCTCATGAAGTGAATCTATCGTCCATTTCTGGACAAGTTTGTGATAGTATTTATTGATGATATCTTGATCTATTCAAAAACCGAAGCTGAACATGAATCACATCTTCGTCAAGTTCTTGAAACTCTTAAGCGAGAACAACTTTATGCCAAGCTTTCTAAATGTGAGTTTTGGCTTCGGGAGGTGCATTTTCTTGGTCACGTTATCTGCAGTGAAGGTGTTAAAGTAGACCCTGCTAAAGTTGAAGCTGTGATGAATTGGGGAGTTCCCAGAAGTCCTACAGAGATCAAGAGTTTTCATGGTCTAGCTGGCTATTACCGGCGGTTTATTCGTGACTTTTCTAAACTCACTGGTCCTCTTACTAAACTGACACGGAAGGATGTTGCTTATGTGTGGTCTGATGCACAGGAGCAATCCTTTCAAACTTTGAAGCGGTTATTATGTGAAGCTCCGATTCTTACCTTGCCAAACGGGTCGGAGGATTTTATCGTCTATTGTGATGCATCTTATTCTGGATTGGGTTGTGTTCTAATGCAGCGCCACAAAGTAATTTCCTATGCTTCCAGGCAATTAAAACCACATGAAAAGAACTACCCAACACATGATCATGAACTCGCAGCAGTATTATTTGCATTGAAGCTGTGGAGACATTATTTATATGGCACAAAATGTGTTATATGCACGGATCACAAAAGCTTATAATATGTCTTTTCTCAAAAAGAACTCAATATGAGGCAACGACGGTGGATTGAGCTAATCAAAGGCTATGATTGTGAGATCCGTTATCATCCAGGCAAAGCTAACGTAGTAGCTGATGCCTTGAGCAGAAAAGGGGTTTCAACTGAAGCCAAATTCATGAAGCTAACTATGGTTCCTGATATCATTACAAAATTGAAAGAATCACAGAAATTGGCTCTACAGGAGGAAAATCTGAAAGCTGAGACTATGAGGAAGATAAAGGATCAGCTAGCTAAAGATAGTCAGGGTTTGAAGAATTTTCAATCCCAAATCTGGGTACCATTAATTGGAGGCAACCGTGAGTTGATACTAGAAGAAGCTCATAATTCCAGGTTGTCTATTCATCTAGGTATTACAAAGATGTATTATGATCTCAAGAAGCTGTATTGGTGGCCTACTCTTAAAAGGGACATTGCTTCATTCGTGGAGAAGTGTTAAATATGTGCACAGGTCAAAACCGAGCATCAAAGGAATTATGGCAATCTGCAACAGCTTGACATTCCAGAATGGAAGTGGGATCATATTACAATGGATTTTGTCACCAAGCTACCTAAGACACTGAAAGGGCATAATATGATTTGGGTCATTGTTGACCGATTAACCAAAAGTGCCCATTTTCTTGCTACAAACGAATCTGCATCATTGACACACCTAGCTCAACTCTATATCAAGGAGATAGTCACTCGTCACGGTTTACCTTGTTCTATTGTCTCTGACTGTGACTCTCGTTTCGTGTCTAACTTCTGGCAAAGCTTGCAACGTGAGCTTGGCACACGGATTCATCTGAGTACTGCTTATTATCCACAAACGGATGGTCAGTCTGAAAGAACAATTCAGACTCTTGAAGACATGCTTAGGGCATGTATACTTGAATATGGCGGTTCTTGGGATTCTCATCTCCCTTTGATAGAGTGTGCTTATAACAACTCTTATCATTCTAGCATTGGGATGCCACCATATGAGATGTTATACGGGAGACGTTGTCGCACTCCACTTGTTGGCTTGAACCGGGTGAGAAGTAGTATGCCGGACCCGAAATTGTGCAGATCACTTCAGATAAAGTCAAGATAGCTCTGGAGAAATTAAAAGCGGCTCGTGATCGTCAAAAGATATATGCAGACCCAAAGTGCCAACCTGTTGAATTCTGTGAAGGCGATAGGGTATTCTTGAAGGTATCTCCTTGGAAGGGGGTAACTCGGTTTGGACGCAAAGGCAAGCTGAGTCCACGATATATTGGTCCATTCAGGATTATCCGAAAGGTCAACGAGCAGACTGTATCTCTTGAATTACCTCCTGAGTTATCTGGTATTCACAACACTTTCAATGTATGCTATTTGAGAAAGTGTAAAGTTGAGGAAAACCAAGTTCTACCTTTGCAAGAGTTGAAGGTTGATTCAGCTAAACGCCTTGTAGAGGAGCCAGTTGAAATTCTTAACGCAAAGACAAAGAAGCTGCGTAAGAAGATGAGCAGACTGGTTCTTGTCAAGTGGAAGCACAGCCTAGGTCCCAACCTGACATGGGAAACCAAGGATGACATGAAGGCACGATACCCTCACTTATTCCCAGTTGAACAGATTCCGAGGACGGAATCTTCTTAAGGGGGTAGAGTTGTAACATCCTCAAATTGGGCCTATTCGCGTGCTCCATTTGGTATGTGAAAGTTATTTAAATGAATTGAATAAGAATATATTTGTAAGAATTAATAGAAATTAATTATTGGCCAGATAAATGTGATTTCAAAAATAGTAATAAAAATATAAAAGAATTATAAATAATAACTGGTTTCAAACGAGGTTTCCAAAAATATCCTCGTTAGTTGAAACGGTTATTCGGGTGTTGTGTTGTATGTTGAAAAGGGGAACAAAATACCCCTTGTGGATAACTAAAAAACCAAAGTCGGTTTTTAAGTCACCAACACACACTGTATACACACACACACACACCTCTTACTCTCTTCTCTTTTGTGTTCTTCAAGCAAGTTTGATCCAAGATCAAGAATAAGGCTGGAATTGAGTTCAAATCTTACTCCTAATCTGTTTCTAAGCTTCAATTCGTCATCTTGTTCACTCCTTGTAAGCTTCTTCTTCCAAGTTCTTCATTTTGGGTTTTAGGTCAAAAAAGGGTAAAACGGGTTTAGCCAATAAAGTTTATATTTCTTGATTTCAAACTGTTCTAGGACCATTTGTAAGTTGTTTGGGACTGATTTTGAGTATTAAAGTTGTAATCTTGATTGTATTTCTTGAAATTAACTAATTGGGTCTTCAATGGAGAAATGATGAATTAATCTTGAATATGATGTTAGAGTTGCTTATTTAGATGTTTATGAACTCCTATAAGTGTCCTAAAACTAGTACAAAACCTGGAATTAATTAAGAATATGTTAAACTTGAGGTTGGAATGCTGTAGAGCTGTGAAGAGCACAAGTTCATGCTTCTGAAGCTGTGTCACAGCGCGACACAGGAAGGTGTCGTGGCGCGACCTGTGCTGCAGCAAACAATTAGTTGTTTTTCAATGGATTAAGTGTATGTAATGTTCTTGTATCATTTTTGACCATTTTAGAGGTATTTAGTATGGTTTAAACATTTTTACTCAAATAAACACATAAGTAGGAATATAACACTAGTTTTAGTATATGTGTGGTGATCTAAATGGAATTATATGTAAACAATAGGTAATTAAGCACCAACGAAGGACAAATACATATTTGAGATATATTTGAGCACCAAGGTGAGTACCGACTTGTATGAATCCAATAAAGGAGGTTTTTGAATGCATTTTGTTTAAATGAACTCGGTATGCTATTTATATGCAAATAGACTTGTATATTTATATATATAAGCTTAGAAACAAGTTATTGACATGATGAATGATATATTTGACATGTATTTAAATACATGCATATTTATTGTGATATGTGGATATATATGATTTCATATGTGAAAGCATGCATGCTAAGATCTCTATTATGAGATAATGATGAGCTATGTGAAGAGTCCGGACATATGTGTATGAAAGGTCAGCTTTGGCTGGGTCTCAGGGGCCTTCGGGCAATTGTTCGGGACTAATGGTACTCAAGTGCCATTCCTTTAAACTCTTGGGGTCATTGCCTTAACTGGCTGAGCCTAATGAGCCTTTGGCTCCGTTACGAGCAGGTGGAGTCACTTATGTGATGATACCAGCATGGTTGGCAGTGTTTGATTCCCCCGGTGGTTGTTATTGAGCCGGACTAGCTATCTCGAAAGATATAGCACTGCTGGACATGTCAGCATTACCGCTAAATGTTAGGATAGCGTTGTATGCTCATATTTGATTCATGACTTGATATTATTGCACTCATACATGTCTGTATTCACTAGCTATTTTAAATAGCTAATCCTGTTGTTATTTCCCTTTTTCAGACAAAGTATAGGCAGGCCTGGTGAGACGGGAACCCTTATGCATTTGTACGGGCTGTTGTGGAACACTGCTTTTGGTATATAATATATATACAATGGTCAGTTTGGTTTAAAGTAACACCGGTTGTTGTGTTTGGCAAGTTTTGTTTTGTATATTTGTATATACGCCAAACACGTGTTTAAACTGTAATAGTTTAATAGGCTTGGGTTTGTTTATTGTTTTTGAAAATTCCGCTACTTTGCTTTTGAAATTCGGTTAGGATAACTAACAGGTAAACATTCAATTTACAAACGGACCCATGCAGTTTGAAAACTCGAATTTTAACTGATTTTTAAGGTTTCAAAGGAGGTGTTACAAGTTAGGTATCAGAGCCTAAGTTTGAGGGAATTAGGTACTTGAAAGAGTATTCAATCTCAAACTAGGGCCCGACCATTATGAAGTGTTCCTAATTGGGTAAAGGGGTTTGATTATGAGAGTTATATGATAAGTACTTGTTAATAGCTAGTCTATATGTTTATGTGTAAGTATAAGTGCTATAATGAATAATCCTTCTTTCATATAGCAAAAGTTGAATATGTCTGCACAACCGGGTGCTACTGAACAAGCACTTAAGGAAATGGAGGAAGAAGCCTCCCATATACCTCAGCAGGCTGCACATCAGCAGTCTGAGCACCATTCTGAAGGTGCACCAGCTGAGAATGTGCAACAGGCGTATATCAAACGCCTCGAGGAGGAGCTCCGTACTGCAAAGGAGCTTCTACTCAACTCGGCTTTGGGTAGACCAACCAGTAAGCCATGTTCTTACAAGAAATTCCTATCATGCCACCCACCTACCTTTGAGGGGAGTGATGACCCCGTAGTTACCATGAGGTGGATTAGAGAGATGGAGCAGGCTTTTGAGTCCTGCGAGTGTGAATCCGAGTACCGCATCAGGTATGTAGTTCGGATGTTGAAGGGCCGTGCCATATACTGGTGGGACACGGTCAAAGCCTCTATCAGAAAGGAGGTACTTGAAGCTTTATCTTGGGAACAATTTGCAGAGAAAGTGTAGAAGAAGTACTGCACTTAGTATGATATGGAACGCTTGGAACGTGAGTTCAACAATCTCCAAAAAGGAGATAAGACTATGGAGCAACACATCAGTGCTTTTTCTGATAAAATGAGGTTTGTACCTCATTTATTAACCGATGAGAATCTGAAGATACGAAAGTTTGTTGCCACGTTACCTTTGGAGTTTAGAGCACATGTCAGAGCGGCAAGTGATCTGGATCGAACCTTTGAAATAGCTCGACAAATGGAGGGTGATCGTATCCAGTGTAGGGGTGAATCTGCAGGAGGAAGCAACAAGAGGAATTTACAGTCTTCTTCTAACCCAAGTCCTTTAAAAGGACAATCTTCTGCAGGTACAAAATCTGGAGATTTCAAGAAGCCTAAAACTGAAGGCTCGTGGTGCAATCAATTCCGTTCCACCCATTTTGGTGAGTGTTCTAGAGCTACTAGAAGATGTGCTAGATGTGGTATCAAAGGCCACCCAGTGGAGGATTGCAAGTTTAAGGAGGATGTCTGCTTCAGATGTCGCCAGCCTGGGCACAGAATCGCCAAATGCCCACAGGGTTCTAACACACGAGCTGGAGGATCATCATCTGAGCCAAAGAAGGACGGCGCCCCAGATGACGGCCGAGGAGGCCAAGACTATGGGTGATGTGATCACGGGTACTTTTCTTATTGAAACTACCCCAACATGTATACTGTTTGATTCTGGAGCTACTTACTCTTTTATTTCCGTATCTTATTACAAAAAGCTACAACTACCTGTTTCCCCATTAACTGATCCAATTAGAGTAGAAGTGGCTGACAGTAAAGTAGTTCCAGTTACCGAAAAAGTTCCGGTAGCACTTGTTTATATCGATGGGCATAGCTTTTCAATTTCATTCCTTATTATGCCTATCGCGGGCTTTGATGCTGTGATCGGGATGGATTGGCTCAGCAGTAGAGATGCTGAAATTATATGTTCTAAGAAGATAATCAGATTTCCTCTAGCCGACGGGTCTTATGCTATTGCGAGGGGAGAAGGACGGGAGTCTGATATTCCTATCATTTCGTTGATTCAAGCTCGGAAATCTTTTACAAAAGGTTGTGTCTCCTATTTCGCTTATGTTATTAATACTAATATGGAGAAACAACCAGTAGAAAATATCAGGGTAGTGTCAGAATATCCTGAAGTCTTCCCAGATGAATTACCCGGACTGCCTCCAGTCAGGGATGTGGATTATAAGATTGATCTTATTCCCGGAGCTACTCTAGTGGCTAAAGCTCTGTATCGTCTCGCTCCTTCTGAAGTCCGCGAGATGATGAACCAAATTCAAGAATTACTTAACAAAGGCTTCATACGCCCGAGATCTTCTCGTTGGGGAGCTCCAGTTCTATTTGTCAAGAAGAAAGATAGGACTATGCGAATGTGCATAGATTACAGGGAGCTTAATAAGCGAACTGTAAAGAATAAATACCCACTCCCGCGTATAGATGACTTGTTTGATCAATTGCAGGGGGCAACTTGCTTCTCCAAAATTGATCTCCGATCAGGGTACCATCAAGTAAGGGTACAAGCTAAAGACATTCCCAAGACGGCCTTTCGTACCCGCTATGGCCATTATGAATTCTTGGTGATGCCATTCGGCTCCACCAATGCACCAGCTATTTTCATGGATCTCATGAAGTGAATCTATCGTCCATTTCTGGACAAGTTTGTGATAGTATTTATTGATGATATCTTGATCTATTCAAAAACCGAAGCTGAACATGAATCACATCTTCGTCAAGTTCTTGAAACTCTTAAGCGAGAACAACTTTATGCCAAGCTTTCTAAATGTGAGTTTTGGCTTCGGGAGGTGCATTTTCTTGGTCACGTTATCTGCAGTGAAGGTGTTAAAGTAGACCCTGCTAAAGTTGAAGCTGTGATGAATTGGGGAGTTCCCAGAAGTCCTACAGAGATCAAGAGTTTTCATGGTCTAGCTGGCTATTACCGGCGGTTTATTCGTGACTTTTCTAAACTCACTGGTCCTCTTACTAAACTGACACGGAAGGATGTTGCTTATGTGTGGTCTGATGCACAGGAGCAATCCTTTCAAACTTTGAAGCGGTTATTATGTGAAGCTCCGATTCTTACCTTGCCAAACGGGTCGGAGGATTTTATCGTCTATTGTGATGCATCTTATTCTGGATTGGGTTGTGTTCTAATGCAGCGCCACAAAGTAATTTCCTATGCTTCCAGGCAATTAAAACCACATGAAAAGAACTACCCAACACATGATCATGAACTCGCAGCAGTATTATTTGCATTGAAGCTGTGGAGACATTATTTATATGGCACAAAATGTGTTATATGCACGGATCACAAAAGCTTACAATATGTCTTTTCTCAAAAAGAACTCAATATGAGGCAACGACGGTGGATTGAGCTAATCAAAGGCTATGATTGTGAGATCCGTTATCATCCAGGCAAAGCTAACGTAGTAGCTGATGCCTTGAGCAGAAAAGGGGTTTCAACTGAAGCCAAATTCATGAAGCTAACTATGGTTCCTGATATCATTACAAAATTGAAAGAATCACAGAAATTGGCTCTGCAGGAGGAAAATCTGAAAGCTGAGACTATGAGGAAGATAAAGGATCAGCTAGCTAAAGATAGTCAGGGTTTGAAGAATTTTCAATCCCAAATCTGGGTACCATTAATTGGAGGCAACCGTGAGTTGATACTAGAAGAAGCTCATAATTCCAGGTTGTCTATTCATCTAGGTATTACAAAGATGTATTATGATCTCAAGAAGCTGTATTGGTGGCCTACTCTTAAAAGGGACATTGCTTCATTCGTGGAGAAGTGTTAAATATGTGCACAGGTCAAAACCGAGCATCAAAGGAATTATGGCAATCTGCAACAGCTTGACATTCCAGAATGGAAGTGGGATCATATTACAATGGATTTTGTCACCAAGCTACCTAAGACACTGAAAGGGCATAATATGATTTGGGTCATTGTTGACCGATTAACCAAAAGTGCCCATTTTCTTGCTACAAACGAATCTGCATCATTGACACACCTAGCTCAACTCTATATCAAGGAGATAGTCACTCGTCACGGTTTACCTTGTTCTATTGTCTCTGACTGTGACTCTCGTTTCGTGTCTAACTTCTGGCAAAGCTTGCAACGTGAGCTTGGCACACGGATTCATCTGAGTACTGCTTATTATCCACAAACGGATGGTCAGTCTGAAAGAACAATTCAGACTCTTGAAGACATGCTTAGGGCATGTATACTTGAATATGGCGGTTCTTGGGATTCTCATCTCCCTTTGATAGAGTGTGCTTATAACAACTCTTATCATTCTAGCATTGGGATGCCACCATATGAGATGTTATACGGGAGACGTTGTCGCACTCCACTTGTTGGCTTGAACCGGGTGAGAAGTAGTATGCCGGACCCGAAATTGTGCAGATCACTTCAGATAAAGTCAAGATAGCTCTGGAGAAATTAAAAGCGGCTCGTGATCGTCAAAAGATATATGCAGACCCAAAGTGCCAACCTGTTGAATTCTGTGAAGGCGATAGGGTATTCTTGAAGGTATCTCCTTGGAAGGGGGTAACTCGGTTTGGACGCAAAGGCAAGCTGAGTCCACGATATATTGGTCCATTCAGGATTATCCGAAAGGTCAACGAGCAGACTGTATCTCTTGAATTACCTCCTGAGTTATCTGGTATTCACAACACTTTCAATGTATGCTATTTGAGAAAGTGTAAAGTTGAGGAAAACCAAGTTCTACCTTTGCAAGAGTTGAAGGTTGATTCAGCTAAACGCCTTGTAGAGGAGCCAGTTGAAATTCTTAACGCAAAGACAAAGAAGCTGCGTAAGAAGATGAGCAGACTGGTTCTTGTCAAGTGGAAGCACAGCCTAGGTCCCAACCTGACATGGGAAACCAAGGATGACATGAAGGCACGATACCCTCACTTATTCCCAGTTGAACAGATTCCGAGGACGGAATCTTCTTAAGGGGGTAGAGTTGTAACATCCTCAAATTGGGCCTATTCGCGTGCTCCATTTGGTATGTGAAAGTTATTTAAATGAATTGAATAAGAATATATTTGTAAGAATTAATAGAAATTAATTATTGGCCAGATAAATGTGATTTCAAAAATAGTAATAAAAATATAAAAGAATTATAAATAATAACTGGTTTCAAACGAGGTTTCCAAAAATATCCTCGTTAGTTGAAACGGTTATTCGGGTGTTGTGTTGTATGTTGAAAAGGGGAACAAAATACCCCTTGTG
Organism: Dittrichia graveolens; assembly: GCA_038502395.1. Lineage (NCBI taxonomy): Eukaryota > Viridiplantae > Streptophyta > Magnoliopsida > Asterales > Asteraceae > Dittrichia > Dittrichia graveolens. The sequence goes on along the minus strand of JARJIL010000003.1, from coordinate 32,410,181 downwards.
GATAACTAAAAAACCAAAGTCGGTTTTTAAGTCACCAACACACACTGTATACACACACACACACACCTCTTACTCTCTTCTCTTTTGTGTTCTTCAAGCAAGTTTGATCCAAGATCAAGAATAAGGCTGGAATTGAGTTCAAATCTTACTCCTAATCTGTTTCTAAGCTTCAATTCGTCATCTTGTTCACTCCTTGTAAGCTTCTTCTTCCAAGTTCTTCATTTTGGGTTTTAGGTCAAAAAAGGGTAAAACGGGTTTAGCCAATAAAGTTTATATTTCTTGATTTCAAACTGTTCTAGGACCATTTGTAAGTTGTTTGGGACTGATTTTGAGTATTAAAGTTGTAATCTTGATTGTATTTCTTGAAATTAACTAATTGGGTCTTCAATGGAGAAATGATGAATTAATCTTGAATATGATGTTAGAGTTGCTTATTTAGATGTTTATGAACTCCTATAAGTGTCCTAAAACTAGTACAAAACCTGGAATTAATTAAGAATATGTTAAACTTGAGGTTGGAATGCTGTAGAGCTGTGAAGAGCACAAGTTCATGCTTCTGAAGCTGTGTCACAGCGCGACACAGGAAGGTGTCGTGGCGCGACCTGTGCTGCAGCAAACAATTAGTTGTTTTTCAATGGATTAAGTGTATGTAATGTTCTTGTATCATTTTTGACCATTTTAGAGGTATTTAGTATGGTTTAAACATTTTTACTCAAATAAACACATAAGTAGGAATATAACACTAGTTTTAGTATATGTGTGGTGATCTAAATGGAATTATATGTAAACAATAGGTAATTAAGCACCAACGAAGGACAAATACATATTTGAGATATATTTGAGCACCAAGGTGAGTACCGACTTGTATGAATCCAATAAAGGAGGTTTTTGAATGCATTTTGTTTAAATGAACTCGGTATGCTATTTATATGCAAATAGACTTGTATATTTATATATATAAGCTTAGAAACAAGTTATTGACATGATGAATGATATATTTGACATGTATTTAAATACATGCATATTTATTGTGATATGTGGATATATATGATTTCATATGTGAAAGCATGCATGCTAAGATCTCTATTATGAGATAATGATGAGCTATGTGAAGAGTCCGGACATATGTGTATGAAAGGTCAGCTTTGGCTGGGTCTCAGGGGCCTTCGGGCAATTGTTCGGGACTAATGGTACTCAAGTGCCATTCCTTTAAACTCTTGGGGTCATTGCCTTAACTGGCTGAGCCTAATGAGCCTTTGGCTCCGTTACGAGCAGGTGGAGTCACTTATGTGATGATACCAGCATGGTTGGCAGTGTTTGATTCCCCCGGTGGTTGTTATTGAGCCGGACTAGCTATCTCGAAAGATATAGCAGTGCTGGACATGTCAGCATTACCGCTAAATGTTAGGATAGCGTTGTATGCTCATATTTGATTCATGACTTGATATTATTGCACTCATACATGTCTGTATTCACTAGCTATTTTAAATAGCTAATCCTGTTGTTATTTCCCTTTTTCAGACAAAGTATAGGCAGGCCTGGTGAGACGGGAACCCTTATGCATTTGTACGGGCTGTTGTGGAACACTGCTTTTGGTATATAATATATATACAATGGTCAGTTTGGTTTAAAGTAACACCGGTTGTTGTGTTTGGCAAGTTTTGTTTTGTATATTTGTATATACGCCAAACACGTGTTTAAACTGTAATAGTTTAATAGGCTTGGGTTTGTTTATTGTTTTTGAAAATTCCGCTACTTTGCTTTTGAAATTCGGTTAGGATAACTAACAGGTAAACATTCAATTTACAAACGGACCCATGCAGTTTGAAAACTCGAATTTTAACTGATTTTTAAGGTTTCAAAGGAGGTGTTACAAGTTAGGTATCAGAGCCTAAGTTTGAGGGAATTGGGTACTTGAAAGAGTATTCAATCTCAAACTAGGGCCCGACCATTATGAAGTGTTCCTAATTGGGTAAAGGGGTTTGATTATGAGAGTTATATGATAAGTACTTGTTAATAGCTAGTCTATATGTTTATGTGTAAGTATAAGTGCTATAATGAATAATCCTTCTTTCATATAGCAAAAGTTGAATATGTCTGCACAACCGGGTGCTACTGAACAAGCACTTAAGGAAATGGAGGAAGAAGCCTCCCATATACCTCAGCAGGCTGCACATCAGCAGTCTGAGCACCATTCTGAAGGTGCACCAGCTGAGAATGTGCAACAGGCGTATATCAAACGCCTCGAGGAGGAGCTCCGTACTGCAAAGGAGCTTCTACTCAACTCGGCTTTGGGTAGACCAACCAGTAAGCCATGTTCTTACAAGAAATTCCTATCATGCCACCCACCTACCTTTGAGGGGAGTGATGACCCCGTAGTTACCATGAGGTGGATTAGAGAGATGGAGCAGGCTTTTGAGTCCTGCGAGTGTGAATCCGAGTACCGCATCAGGTATGTAGTTCGGATGTTGAAGGGCCGTGCCATATACTGGTGGGACACGGTCAAAGCCTCTATCAGAAAGGAGGTACTTGAAGCTTTATCTTGGGAACAATTTGCAGAGAAAGTGTAGAAGAAGTACTGCACTTAGTATGATATGGAACGCTTGGAACGTGAGTTCAACAATCTCCAAAAAGGAGATAAGACTATGGAGCAACACATCAGTGCTTTTTCTGATAAAATGAGGTTTGTACCTCATTTATTAACCGATGAGAATCTGAAGATACGAAAGTTTGTTGCCACGTTACCTTTGGAGTTTAGAGCACATGTCAGAGCGGCAAGTGATCTGGATCGAACCTTTGAAATAGCTCGACAAATGGAGGGTGATCGTATCCAGTGTAGGGGTGAATCTGCAGGAGGAAGCAACAAGAGGAATTTACAGTCTTCTTCTAACCCAAGTCCTTTAAAAGGACAATCTTCTGCAGGTACAAAATCTGGAGATTTCAAGAAGCCTAAAACTGAAGGCTCGTGGTGCAATCAATTCCGTTCCACCCATTTTGGTGAGTGTTCTAGAGCTACTAGAAGATGTGCTAGATGTGGTATCAAAGGCCACCCAGTGGAGGATTGCAAGTTTAAGGAGGATGTCTGCTTCAGATGTCGCCAGCCTGGGCACAGAATCGCCAAATGCCCACAGGGTTCTAACACACGAGCTGGAGGATCATCATCTGAGCCAAAGAAGGACGGCGCCCCAGATGACGGCCGAGGAGGCCAAGACTATGGGTGATGTGATCACGGGTACTTTTCTTATTGAAACTACCCCAACATGTATACTGTTTGATTCTGGAGCTACTTACTCTTTTATTTCCGTATCTTATTACAAAAAGCTACAACTACCTGTTTCCCCATTAACTGATCCAATTAGAGTAGAAGTGGCTGACAGTAAAGTAGTTCCAGTTACCGAAAAAGTTCCGGTAGCACTTGTTTATATCGATGGGCATAGCTTTTCAATTTCATTCCTTATTATGCCTATCGCGGGCTTTGATGCTGTGATCGGGATGGATTGGCTCAGCAGTAGAGATGCTGAAATTATATGTTCTAAGAAGATAATCAGATTTCCTCTAGCCGACGGGTCTTATGCTATTGCGAGGGGAGAAGGACGGGAGTCTGATATTCCTATCATTTCGTTGATTCAAGCTCGGAAATCTTTTACAAAAGGTTGTGTCTCCTATTTCGCTTATGTTATTAATACTAATATGGAGAAACAACCAGTAGAAAATATCAGGGTAGTGTCAGAATATCCTGAAGTCTTCCCAGATGAATTACCCGGACTGCCTCCAGTCAGGGATGTGGATTATAAGATTGATCTTATTCCCGGAGCTACTCTAGTGGCTAAAGCTCCGTATCGTCTCGCTCCTTCTGAAGTCCGCGAGATGATGAACCAAATTCAAGAATTACTTAACAAAGGCTTCATACGCCCGAGATCTTCTCGTTGGGGAGCTCCAGTTCTATTTGTCAAGAAGAAAGATAGGACTATGCGAATGTGCATAGATTACAGGGAGCTTAATAAGCGAACTGTAAAGAATAAATACCCACTCCCGCGTATAGATGACTTGTTTGATCAATTGCAGGGGGCAACTTGCTTCTCCAAAATTGATCTCCGATCAGGGTACCATCAAGTAAGGGTACAAGCTAAAGACATTCCCAAGACGGCCTTTCGTACCCGCTATGGCCATTATGAATTCTTGGTGATGCCATTCGGCTCCACCAATGCACCAGCTATTTTCATGGATCTCATGAAGTGAATCTATCGTCCATTTCTGGACAAGTTTGTGATAGTATTTATTGATGATATCTTGATCTATTCAAAAACCGAAGCTGAACATGAATCACATCTTCGTCAAGTTCTTGAAACTCTTAAGCGAGAACAACTTTATGCCAAGCTTTCTAAATGTGAGTTTTGGCTTCGGGAGGTGCATTTTCTTGGTCACGTTATCTGCAGTGAAGGTGTTAAAGTAGACCCTGCTAAAGTTGAAGCTGTGATGAATTGGGGAGTTCCCAGAAGTCCTACAGAGATCAAGAGTTTTCATGGTCTAGCTGGCTATTACCGGCGGTTTATTCGTGACTTTTCTAAACTCACTGGTCCTCTTACTAAACTGACACGGAAGGATGTTGCTTATGTGTGGTCTGATGCACAGGAGCAATCCTTTCAAACTTTGAAGCGGTTATTATGTGAAGCTCCGATTCTTACCTTGCCAAACGGGTCGGAGGATTTTATCGTCTATTGTGATGCATCTTATTCTGGATTGGGTTGTGTTCTAATGCAGCGCCACAAAGTAATTTCCTATGCTTCCAGGCAATTAAAACCACATGAAAAGAACTACCCAACACATGATCATGAACTCGCAGCAGTATTATTTGCATTGAAGCTGTGGAGACATTATTTATATGGCACAAAATGTGTTATATGCACGGATCACAAAAGCTTATAATATGTCTTTTCTCAAAAAGAACTCAATATGAGGCAACGACGGTGGATTGAGCTAATCAAAGGCTATGATTGTGAGATCCGTTATCATCCAGGCAAAGCTAACGTAGTAGCTGATGCCTTGAGCAGAAAAGGGGTTTCAACTGAAGCCAAATTCATGAAGCTAACTATGGTTCCTGATATCATTACAAAATTGAAAGAATCACAGAAATTGGCTCTACAGGAGGAAAATCTGAAAGCTGAGACTATGAGGAAGATAAAGGATCAGCTAGCTAAAGATAGTCAGGGTTTGAAGAATTTTCAATCCCAAATCTGGGTACCATTAATTGGAGGCAACCGTGAGTTGATACTAGAAGAAGCTCATAATTCCAGGTTGTCTATTCATCTAGGTATTACAAAGATGTATTATGATCTCAAGAAGCTGTATTGGTGGCCTACTCTTAAAAGGGACATTGCTTCATTCGTGGAGAAGTGTTAAATATGTGCACAGGTCAAAACCGAGCATCAAAGGAATTATGGCAATCTGCAACAGCTTGACATTCCAGAATGGAAGTGGGATCATATTACAATGGATTTTGTCACCAAGCTACCTAAGACACTGAAAGGGCATAATATGATTTGGGTCATTGTTGACCGATTAACCAAAAGTGCCCATTTTCTTGCTACAAACGAATCTGCATCATTGACACACCTAGCTCAACTCTATATCAAGGAGATAGTCACTCGTCACGGTTTACCTTGTTCTATTGTCTCTGACTGTGACTCTCGTTTCGTGTCTAACTTCTGGCAAAGCTTGCAACGTGAGCTTGGCACACGGATTCATCTGAGTACTGCTTATTATCCACAAACGGATGGTCAGTCTGAAAGAACAATTCAGACTCTTGAAGACATGCTTAGGGCATGTATACTTGAATATGGCGGTTCTTGGGATTCTCATCTCCCTTTGATAGAGTGTGCTTATAACAACTCTTATCATTCTAGCATTGGGATGCCACCATATGAGATGTTATACGGGAGACGTTGTCGCACTCCACTTGTTGGCTTGAACCGGGTGAGAAGTAGTATGCCGGACCCGAAATTGTGCAGATCACTTCAGATAAAGTCAAGATAGCTCTGGAGAAATTAAAAGCGGCTCGTGATCGTCAAAAGATATATGCAGACCCAAAGTGCCAACCTGTTGAATTCTGTGAAGGCGATAGGGTATTCTTGAAGGTATCTCCTTGGAAGGGGGTAACTCGGTTTGGACGCAAAGGCAAGCTGAGTCCACGATATATTGGTCCATTCAGGATTATCCGAAAGGTCAACGAGCAGACTGTATCTCTTGAATTACCTCCTGAGTTATCTGGTATTCACAACACTTTCAATGTATGCTATTTGAGAAAGTGTAAAGTTGAGGAAAACCAAGTTCTACCTTTGCAAGAGTTGAAGGTTGATTCAGCTAAACGCCTTGTAGAGGAGCCAGTTGAAATTCTTAACGCAAAGACAAAGAAGCTGCGTAAGAAGATGAGCAGACTGGTTCTTGTCAAGTGGAAGCACAGCCTAGGTCCCAACCTGACATGGGAAACCAAGGATGACATGAAGGCACGATACCCTCACTTATTCCCAGTTGAACAGATTCCGAGGACGGAATCTTCTTAAGGGGGTAGAGTTGTAACATCCTCAAATTGGGCCTATTCGCGTGCTCCATTTGGTATGTGAAAGTTATTTAAATGAATTGAATAAGAATATATTTGTAAGAATTAATAGAAATTAATTATTGGCCAGATAAATGTGATTTCAAAAATAGTAATAAAAATATAAAAGAATTATAAATAATAACTGGTTTCAAACGAGGTTTCCAAAAATATCCTCGTTAGTTGAAACGGTTATTCGGGTGTTGTGTTGTATGTTGAAAAGGGGAACAAAATACCCCTTGTGGATAACTAAAAAACCAAAGTCGGTTTTTAAGTCACCAACACACACTGTATACACACACACACACACCTCTTACTCTCTTCTCTTTTGTGTTCTTCAAGCAAGTTTGATCCAAGATCAAGAATAAGGCTGGAATTGAGTTCAAATCTTACTCCTAATCTGTTTCTAAGCTTCAATTCGTCATCTTGTTCACTCCTTGTAAGCTTCTTCTTCCAAGTTCTTCATTTTGGGTTTTAGGTCAAAAAAGGGTAAAACGGGTTTAGCCAATAAAGTTTATATTTCTTGATTTCAAACTGTTCTAGGACCATTTGTAAGTTGTTTGGGACTGATTTTGAGTATTAAAGTTGTAATCTTGATTGTATTTCTTGAAATTAACTAATTGGGTCTTCAATGGAGAAATGATGAATTAATCTTGAATATGATGTTAGAGTTGCTTATTTAGATGTTTATGAACTCCTATAAGTGTCCTAAAACTAGTACAAAACCTGGAATTAATTAAGAATATGTTAAACTTGAGGTTGGAATGCTGTAGAGCTGTGAAGAGCACAAGTTCATGCTTCTGAAGCTGTGTCACAGCGCGACACAGGAAGGTGTCGTGGCGCGACCTGTGCTGCAGCAAACAATTAGTTGTTTTTCAATGGATTAAGTGTATGTAATGTTCTTGTATCATTTTTGACCATTTTAGAGGTATTTAGTATGGTTTAAACATTTTTACTCAAATAAACACATAAGTAGGAATATAACACTAGTTTTAGTATATGTGTGGTGATCTAAATGGAATTATATGTAAACAATAGGTAATTAAGCACCAACGAAGGACAAATACATATTTGAGATATATTTGAGCACCAAGGTGAGTACCGACTTGTATGAATCCAATAAAGGAGGTTTTTGAATGCATTTTGTTTAAATGAACTCGGTATGCTATTTATATGCAAATAGACTTGTATATTTATATATATAAGCTTAGAAACAAGTTATTGACATGATGAATGATATATTTGACATGTATTTAAATACATGCATATTTATTGTGATATGTGGATATATATGATTTCATATGTGAAAGCATGCATGCTAAGATCTCTATTATGAGATAATGATGAGCTATGTGAAGAGTCCGGACATATGTGTATGAAAGGTCAGCTTTGGCTGGGTCTCAGGGGCCTTCGGGCAATTGTTCGGGACTAATGGTACTCAAGTGCCATTCCTTTAAACTCTTGGGGTCATTGCCTTAACTGGCTGAGCCTAATGAGCCTTTGGCTCCGTTACGAGCAGGTGGAGTCACTTATGTGATGATACCAGCATGGTTGGCAGTGTTTGATTCCCCCGGTGGTTGTTATTGAGCCGGACTAGCTATCTCGAAAGATATAGCAGTGCTGGACATGTCAGCATTACCGCTAAATGTTAGGATAGCATTGTATGCTCATATTTGATTCATGACTTGATATTATTGCACTCATACATGTCTGTATTCACTAGCTATTTTAAATAGCTAATCCTGTTGTTATTTCCCTTTTTCAGACAAAGTATAGGCAGGCCTGGTGAGACGGGAACCCTTATGCATTTGTACGGGCTGTTGTGGAACACTGCTTTTGGTATATAATATATATACAATGGTCAGTTTGGTTTAAAGTAACACCGGTTGTTGTGTTTGGCAAGTTTTGTTTTGTATATTTGTATATACGCCAAACACGTGTTTAAACTGTAATAGTTTAATAGGCTTGGGTTTGTTTATTGTTTTTGAAAATTCCGCTACTTTGCTTTTGAAATTCGGTTAGGATAACTAACAGGTAAACATTCAATTTACAAACGGACCCATGCAGTTTGAAAACTCGAATTTTAACTGATTTTTAAGGTTTCAAAGGAGGTGTTACAAGTTAGGTATCAGAGCCTAAGTTTGAGGGAATTGGGTACTTGAAAGAGTATTCAATCTCAAACTAGGGCCCGACCATTATGAAGTGTTCCTAATTGGGTAAAGGGGTTTGATTATGAGAGTTATATGATAAGTACTTGTTAATAGCTAGTCTATATGTTTATGTGTAAGTATAAGTGCTATAATGAATAATCCTTCTTTCATATAGCAAAAGTTGAATATGTCTGCACAACCGGGTGCTACTGAACAAGCACTTAAGGAAATGGAGGAAGAAGCCTCCCATATACCTCAGCAGGCTGCACATCAGCAGTCTGAGCACCATTCTGAAGGTGCACCAGCTGAGAATGTGCAACAGGCGTATATCAAACGCCTCGAGGAGGAGCTCCGTACTGCAAAGGAGCTTCTACTCAACTCGGCTTTGGGTAGACCAACCAGTAAGCCATGTTCTTACAAGAAATTCCTATCATGCCACCCACCTACCTTTGAGGGGAGTGATGACCCCGTAGTTACCATGAGGTGGATTAGAGAGATGGAGCAGGCTTTTGAGTCCTGCGAGTGTGAATCCGAGTACCGCATCAGGTATGTAGTTCGGATGTTGAAGGGCCGTGCCATATACTGGTGGGACACGGTCAAAGCCTCTATCAGAAAGGAGGTACTTGAAGCTTTATCTTGGGAACAATTTGCAGAGAAAGTGTAGAAGAAGTACTGCACTTAGTATGATATGGAACGCTTGGAACGTGAGTTCAACAATCTCCAAAAAGGAGATAAGACTATGGAGCAACACATCAGTGCTTTTTCTGATAAAATGAGGTTTGTACCTCATTTATTAACCGATGAGAATCTGAAGATACGAAAGTTTGTTGCCACGTTACCTTTGGAGTTTAGAGCACATGTCAGAGCGGCAAGTGATCTGGATCGAACCTTTGAAATAGCTCGACAAATGGAGGGTGATCGTATCCAGTGTAGGGGTGAATCTGCAGGAGGAAGCAACAAGAGGAATTTACAGTCTTCTTCTAACCCAAGTCCTTTAAAAGGACAATCTTCTGCAGGTACAAAATCTGGAGATTTCAAGAAGCCTAAAACTGAAGGCTCGTGGTGCAATCAATTCCGTTCCACCCATTTTGGTGAGTGTTCTAGAGCTACTAGAAGATGTGCTAGATGTGGTATCAAAGGCCACCCAGTGGAGGATTGCAAGTTTAAGGAGGATGTCTGCTTCAGATGTCGCCAGCCTGGGCACAGAATCGCCAAATGCTCACAGGGTTCTAACACACGAGCTGGAGGATCATCATCTGAGCCAAAGAAGGACGGCGCCCCAGATGACGGCCGAGGAGGCCAAGACTATGGGTGATGTGATCACGGGTACTTTTCTTATTGAAACTACCCCAACATGTATACTGTTTGATTCTGGAGCTACTTACTCTTTTATTTCCGTATCTTATTACAAAAAGCTACAACTACCTGTTTCCCCATTAACTGATCCAATTAGAGTAGAAGTGGCTGACAGTAAAGTAGTTCCAGTTACCGAAAAAGTTCCGGTAGCACTTGTTTATATCGATGGGCATAGCTTTTCAATTTCATTCCTTATTATGCCTATCGCGGGCTTTGATGCTGTGATCGGGATGGATTGGCTCAGCAGTAGAGATGCTGAAATTATATGTTCTAAGAAGATAATCAGATTTCCTCTAGCCGACGGGTCTTATGCTATTGCGAGGGGAGAAGGACGGGAGTCTGATATTCCTATCATTTCGTTGATTCAAGCTCGGAAATCTTTTACAAAAGGTTGTGTCTCCTATTTCGCTTATGTTATTAATACTAATATGGAGAAACAACCAGTAGAAAATATCAGGGTAGTGTCAGAATATCCTGAAGTCTTCCCAGATGAATTACCCGGACTGCCTCCAGTCAGGGATGTGGATTATAAGATTGATCTTATTCCCGGAGCTACTCTAGTGGCTAAAGCTCTGTATCGTCTCGCTCCTTCTGAAGTCCGCGAGATGATGAACCAAATTCAAGAATTACTTAACAAAGGCTTCATACGCCCGAGATCTTCTCGTTGGGGAGCTCCAGTTCTATTTGTCAAGAAGAAAGATAGGACTATGCGAATGTGCATAGATTACAGGGAGCTTAATAAGCGAACTGTAAAGAATAAATACCCACTCCCGCGTATAGATGACTTGTTTGATCAATTGCAGGGGGCAACTTGCTTCTCCAAAATTGATCTCCGATCAGGGTACCATCAAGTAAGGGTACAAGCTAAAGACATTCCCAAGACGGCCTTTCGTACCCGCTATGGCCATTATGAATTCTTGGTGATGCCATTCGGCTCCACCAATGCACCAGCTATTTTCATGGATCTCATGAAGTGAATCTATCGTCCATTTCTGGACAAGTTTGTGATAGTATTTATTGATGATATCTTGATCTATTCAAAAACCGAAGCTGAACATGAATCACATCTTCGTCAAGTTCTTGAAACTCTTAAGCGAGAACAACTTTATGCCAAGCTTTCTAAATGTGAGTTTTGGCTTCGGGAGGTGCATTTTCTTGGTCACGTTATCTGCAGTGAAGGTGTTAAAGTAGACCCTGCTAAAGTTGAAGCTGTGATGAATTGGGGAGTTCCCAGAAGTCCTACAGAGATCAAGAGTTTTCATGGTCTAGCTGGCTATTACCGGCGGTTTATTCGTGACTTTTCTAAACTCACTGGTCCTCTTACTAAACTGACACGGAAGGATGTTGCTTATGTGTGGTCTGATGCACAGGAGCAATCCTTTCAAACTTTGAAGCGGTTATTATGTGAAGCTCCGATTCTTACCTTGCCAAACGGGTCGGAGGATTTTATCGTCTATTGTGATGCATCTTATTCTGGATTGGGTTGTGTTCTAATGCAGCGCCACAAAGTAATTTCCTATGCTTCCAGGCAATTAAAACCACATGAAAAGAACTACCCAACACATGATCATGAACTCGCAGCAGTATTATTTGCATTGAAGCTGTGGAGACATTATTTATATGGCACAAAATGTGTTATATGCACGGATCACAAAAGCTTACAATATGTCTTTTCTCAAAAAGAACTCAATATGAGGCAACGACGGTGGATTGAGCTAATCAAAGGCTATGATTGTGAGATCCGTTATCATCCAGGCAAAGCTAACGTAGTAGCTGATGCCTTGAGCAGAAAAGGGGTTTCAACTGAAGCCAAATTCATGAAGCTAACTATGGTTCCTGATATCATTACAAAATTGAAAGAATCACAGAAATTGGCTCTACAGGAGGAAAATCTGAAAGCTGAGACTATGAGGAAGATAAAGGATCAGCTAGCTAAAGATAGTCAGGGTTTGAAGAATTTTCAATCCCAAATCTGGGTACCATTAATTGGAGGCAACCGTGAGTTGATACTAGAAGAAGCTCATAATTCCAGGTTGTCTATTCATCTAGGTATTACAAAGATGTATTATGATCTCAAGAAGCTGTATTGGTGGCCTACTCTTAAAAGGGACATTGCTTCATTCGTGGAGAAGTGTTAAATATGTGCACAGGTCAAAACCGAGCATCAAAGGAATTATGGCAATCTGCAACAGCTTGACATTCCAGAATGGAAGTGGGATCATATTACAATGGATTTTGTCACCAAGCTACCTAAGACACTGAAAGGGCATAATATGATTTGGGTCATTGTTGACCGATTAACCAAAAGTGCCCATTTTCTTGCTACAAACGAATCTACATCATTGACACACCTAGCTCAACTCTATATCAAGGAGATAGTCACTCGTCACGGTTTACCTTGTTCTATTGTCTCTGACTGTGACTCTCGTTTCGTGTCTAACTTCTGGCAAAGCTTGCAACGTGAGCTTGGCACACGGATTCATCTGAGTACTGCTTATTATCCACAAACGGATGGTCAGTCCGAAAGAACAATTCAGACTCTTGAAGACATGCTTAGGGCATGTATACTTGAATATGGCGGTTCTTGGGATTCTCATCTCCCTTTGATAGAGTGTGCTTATAACAACTCTTATCATTCTAGCATTGGGATGCCACCATATGAGATGTTATACGGGAGACGTTGTCGCACTCCACTTGTTGGCTTGAACCGGGTGAGAAGTAGTATGCCGGACCCGAAATTGTGCAGATCACTTCAGATAAAGTCAAGATAGCTCTGGAGAAATTAAAAGCGGCTCGTGATCGTCAAAAGATATATGCAGACCCAAAGTGCCAACCTGTTGAATTCTGTGAAGGCGATAGGGTATTCTTGAAGGTATCTCCTTGGAAGGGGGTAACTCGGTTTGGACGCAAAGGCAAGCTGAGTCCACGATATATTGGTCCATTCAGGATTATCCGAAAGGTCAACGAGCAGACTGTATCTCTTGAATTACCTCCTGAGTTATCTGGTATTCACAACACTTTCAATGTATGCTATTTGAGAAAGTGTAAAGTTGAGGAAAACCAAGTTCTACCTTTGCAAGAGTTGAAGGTTGATTCAGCTAAACGCCTTGTAGAGGAGCCAGTTGAAATTCTTAACGCAAAGACAAAGAAGCTGCGTAAGAAGATGAGCAGACTGGTTCTTGTCAAGTGGAAGCACAGCCTAGGTCCCAACCTGACATGGGAAACCAAGGATGACATGAAGGCACGATACCCTCACTTATTCCCAGTTGAACAGATTCCGAGGACGGAATCTTCTTAAGGGGGTAGAGTTGTAACATCCTCAAATTGGGCCTATTCGCGTGCTCCATTTGGTATGTGAAAGTTATTTAAATGAATTGAATAAGAATATATTTGTAAGAATTAATAGAAATTAATTATTGGCCAGATAAATGTGATTTCAAAAATAGTAATAAAAATATAAAAGAATTATAAATAATAACTGGTTTCAAACGAGGTTTCCAAAAATATCCTCGTTAGTTGAAACGGTTATTCGGGTGTTGTGTTGTATGTTGAAAAGGGGAACAAAATACCCCTTGTGGATAACTAAAAAACCAAAGTCGGTTTTTAAGTCACCAACACACACTGTATACACACACACACACACCTCTTACTCTCTTCTCTTTTGTGTTCTTCAAGCAAGTTTGATCCAAGATCAAGAATAAGGCTGGAATTGAGTTCAAATCTTACTCCTAATCTGTTTCTAAGCTTCAATTCGTCATCTTGTTCACTCCTTGTAAGCTTCTTCTTCCAAGTTCTTCATTTTGGGTTTTAGGTCAAAAAAGGGTAAAACGGGTTTAGCCAATAAAGTTTATATTTCTTGATTTCAAACTGTTCTAGGACCATTTGTAAGTTGTTTGGGACTGATTTTGAGTATTAAAGTTGTAATCTTGATTGTATTTCTTGAAATTAACTAATTGGGTCTTCAATGGAGAAATGATGAATTAATCTTGAATATGATGTTAGAGTTGCTTATTTAGATGTTTATGAACTCCTATAAGTGTCCTAAAACTAGTACAAAACCTGGAATTAATTAAGAATATGTTAAACTTGAGGTTGGAATGCTGTAGAGCTGTGAAGAGCACAAGTTCATGCTTCTGAAGCTGTGTCACAGCGCGACACAGGAAGGTGTCGTGGCGCGACCTGTGCTGCAGCAAACAATTAGTTGTTTTTCAATGGATTAAGTGTATGTAATGTTCTTGTATCATTTTTGACCATTTTAGAGGTATTTAGTATGGTTTAAACATTTTTACTCAAATAAACACATAAGTAGGAATATAACACTAGTTTTAGTATATGTGTGGTGATCTAAATGGAATTATATGTAAACAATAGGTAATTAAGCACCAACGAAGGACAAATACATATTTGAGATATATTTGAGCACCAAGGTGAGTACCGACTTGTATGAATCCAATAAAGGAGGTTTTTGAATGCATTTTGTTTAAATGAACTCGGTATGCTATTTATATGCAAATAGACTTGTATATTTATATATATAAGCTTAGAAACAAGTTATTGACATGATGAATGATATATTTGACATGTATTTAAATACATGCATATTTATTGTGATATGTGGATATATATGATTTCATATGTGAAAGCATGCATGCTAAGATCTCTATTATGAGATAATGATGAGCTATGTGAAGAGTCCGGACATATGTGTATGAAAGGTCAGCTTTGGCTGGGTCTCAGGGGCCTTCGGGCAATTGTTCGGGACTAATGGTACTCAAGTGCCATTCCTTTAAACTCTTGGGGTCATTGCCTTAACTGGCTGAGCCTAATGAGCCTTTGGCTCCGTTACGAGCAGGTGGAGTCACTTATGTGATGATACCAGCATGGTTGGCAGTGTTTGATTCCCCCGGTGGTTGTTATTGAGCCGGACTAGCTATCTCGAAAGATATAGCACTGCTGGACATGTCAGCATTACCGCTAAATGTTAGGATAGCGTTGTATGCTCATATTTGATTCATGACTTGATATTATTGCACTCATACATGTCTGTATTCACTAGCTATTTTAAATAGCTAATCCTGTTGTTATTTCCCTTTTTCAGACAAAGTATAGGCAGGCCTGGTGAGACGGGAACCCTTATGCATTTGTACGGGCTGTTGTGGAACACTGCTTTTGGTATATAATATATATACAATGGTCAGTTTGGTTTAAAGTAACACCGGTTGTTGTGTTTGGCAAGTTTTGTTTTGTATATTTGTATATACGCCAAACACGTGTTTAAACTGTAATAGTTTAATAGGCTTGGGTTTGTTTATTGTTTTTGAAAATTCCGCTACTTTGCTTTTGAAATTCGGTTAGGATAACTAACAGGTAAACATTCAATTTACAAACGGACCCATGCAGTTTGAAAACTCGAATTTTAACTGATTTTTAAGGTTTCAAAGGAGGTGTTACAAGTTAGGTATCAGAGCCTAAGTTTGAGGGAATTGGGTACTTGAAAGAGTATTCAATCTCAAACTAGGGCCCGACCATTATGAAGTGTTCCTAATTGGGTAAAGGGGTTTGATTATGAGAGTTATATGATAAGTACTTGTTAATAGCTAGTCTATATGTTTATGTGTAAGTATAAGTGCTATAATGAATAATCCTTCTTTCATATAGCAAAAGTTGAATATGTCTGCACAACCGGGTGCTACTGAACAAGCACTTAAGGAAATGGAGGAAGAAGCCTCCCATATACCTCAGCAGGCTGCACATCAGCAGTCTGAGCACCATTCTGAAGGTGCACCAGCTGAGAATGTGCAACAGGCGTATATCAAACGCCTCGAGGAGGAGCTCCGTACTGCAAAGGAGCTTCTACTCAACTCGGCTTTGGGTAGACCAACCAGTAAGCCATGTTCTTACAAGAAATTCCTATCATGCCACCCACCTACCTTTGAGGGGAGTGATGACCCCGTAGTTACCATGAGGTGGATTAGAGAGATGGAGCAGGCTTTTGAGTCCTGCGAGTGTGAATCCGAGTACCGCATCAGGTATGTAGTTCGGATGTTGAAGGGCCGTGCCATATACTGGTGGGACACGGTCAAAGCCTCTATCAGAAAGGAGGTACTTGAAGCTTTATCTTGGGAACAATTTGCAGAGAAAGTGTAGAAGAAGTACTGCACTTAGTATGATATGGAATGCTTGGAACGTGAGTTCAACAATCTCCAAAAAGGAGATAAGACTATGGAGCAACACATCAGTGCTTTTTCTGATAAAATGAGGTTTGTACCTCATTTATTAACCGATGAGAATCTGAAGATACGAAAGTTTGTTGCCACGTTACCTTTGGAGTTTAGAGCACATGTCAGAGCGGCAAGTGATCTGGATCGAACCTTTGAAATAGCTCGACAAATGGAGGGTGATCGTATCCAGTGTAGGGGTGAATCTGCAGGAGGAAGCAACAAGAGGAATTTACAGTCTTCTTCTAACCCAAGTCCTTTAAAAGGACAATCTTCTGCAGGTACAAAATCTGGAGATTTCAAGAAGCCTAAAACTGAAGGCTCGTGGTGCAATCAATTCCGTTCCACCCATTTTGGTGAGTGTTCTAGAGCTACTAGAAGATGTGCTAGATGTGGTATCAAAGGCCACCCAGTGGAGGATTGCAAGTTTAAGGAGGATGTCTGCTTCAGATGTCGCCAGCCTGGGCACAGAATCGCCAAATGCCCACAGGGTTCTAACACACGAGCTGGAGGATCATCATCTGAGCCAAAGAAGGACGGCGCCCCAGATGACGGCCGAGGAGGCCAAGACTATGGGTGATGTGATCACGGGTACTTTTCTTATTGAAACTACCCCAACATGTATACTGTTTGATTCTGGAGCTACTTACTCTTTTATTTCCGTATCTTATTACAAAAAGCTACAACTACCTGTTTCCCCATTAACTGATCCAATTAGAGTAGAAGTGGCTGACAGTAAAGTAGTTCCAGTTACCGAAAAAGTTCCGGTAGCACTTGTTTATATCGATGGGCATAGCTTTTCAATTTCATTCCTTATTATGCCTATCGCGGGCTTTGATGCTGTGATCGGGATGGATTGGCTCAGCAGTAGAGATGCTGAAATTATATGTTCTAAGAAGATAATCAGATTTCCTCTAGCCGACGGGTCTTATGCTATTGCGAGGGGAGAAGGACGGGAGTCTGATATTCCTATCATTTCGTTGATTCAAGCTCGGAAATCTTTTACAAAAGGTTGTGTCTCCTATTTCGCTTATGTTATTAATACTAATATGGAGAAACAACCAGTAGAAAATATCAGGGTAGTGTCAGAATATCCTGAAGTCTTCCCAGATGAATTACCCGGACTGCCTCCAGTCAGGGATGTGGATTATAAGATTGATCTTATTCCCGGAGCTACTCTAGTGGCTAAAGCTCTGTATCGTCTCGCTCCTTCTGAAGTCCGCGAGATGATGAACCAAATTCAAGAATTACTTAACAAAGGCTTCATACGCCCGAGATCTTCTCGTTGGGGAGCTCCAGTTCTATTTGTCAAGAAGAAAGATAGGACTATGCGAATGTGCATAGATTACAGGGAGCTTAATAAGCGAACTGTAAAGAATAAATACCCACTCCCGCGTATAGATGACTTGTTTGATCAATTGCAGGGGGCAACTTGCTTCTCCAAAATTGATCTCCGATCAGGGTACCATCAAGTAAGGGTACAAGCTAAAGACATTCCCAAGACGGCCTTTCGTACCCGCTATGGCCATTATGAATTCTTGGTGATGCCATTCGGCTCCACCAATGCACCAGCTATTTTCATGGATCTCATGAAGTGAATCTATCGTCCATTTCTGGACAAGTTTGTGATAGTATTTATTGATGATATCTTGATCTATTCAAAAACCGAAGCTGAATATGAATCACATCTTCGTCAAGTTCTTGAAACTCTTAAGCGAGAACAACTTTATGCCAAGCTTTCTAAATGTGAGTTTTGGCTTCGGGAGGTGCATTTTCTTGGTCACGTTATCTGCAGTGAAGGTGTTAAAGTAGACCCTGCTAAAGTTGAAGCTGTGATGAATTGGGGAGTTCCCAGAAGTCCTACAGAGATCAAGAGTTTTCATGGTCTAGCTGGCTATTACCGGCGGTTTATTCGTGACTTTTCTAAACTCACTGGTCCTCTTACTAAACTGACACGGAAGGATGTTGCTTATGTGTGGTCTGATGCACAGGAGCAATCCTTTCAAACTTTGAAGCGGTTATTATGTGAAGCTCCGATTCTTACCTTGCCAAACGGGTCGGAGGATTTTATCGTCTATTGTGATGCATCTTATTCTGGATTGGGTTGTGTTCTAATGCAGCGCCACAAAGTAATTTCCTATGCTTCCAGGCAATTAAAACCACATGAAAAGAACTACCCAACACATGATCATGAACTCGCAGCAGTATTATTTGCATTGAAGCTGTGGAGACATTATTTATATGGCACAAAATGTGTTATATGCACGGATCACAAAAGCTTACAATATGTCTTTTCTCAAAAAGAACTCAATATGAGGCAACGACGGTGGATTGAGCTAATCAAAGGCTATGATTGTGAGATCCGTTATCATCCAGGCAAAGCTAACGTAGTAGCTGATGCCTTGAGCAGAAAAGGGGTTTCAACTGAAGCCAAATTCATGAAGCTAACTATGGTTCCTGATATCATTACAAAATTGAAAGAATCACAGAAATTGGCTCTGCAGGAGGAAAATCTGAAAGCTGAGACTATGAGGAAGATAAAGGATCAGCTAGCTAAAGATAGTCAGGGTTTGAAGAATTTTCAATCCCAAATCTGGGTACCATTAATTGGAGGCAACCGTGAGTTGATACTAGAAGAAGCTCATAATTCCAGGTTGTCTATTCATCTAGGTATTACAAAGATGTATTATGATCTCAAGAAGCTGTATTGGTGGCCTACTCTTAAAAGGGACATTGCTTCATTCGTGGAGAAGTGTTAAATATGTGCACAGGTCAAAACCGAGCATCAAAGGAATTATGGCAATCTGCAACAGCTTGACATTCCAGAATGGAAGTGGGATCATATTACAATGGATTTTGTCACCAAGCTACCTAAGACACTGAAAGGGCATAATATGATTTGGGTCATTGTTGACCGATTAACCAAAAGTGCCCATTTTCTTGCTACAAACGAATCTGCATCATTGACACACCTAGCTCAACTCTATATCAAGGAGATAGTCACTCGTCACGGTTTACCTTGTTCTATTGTCTCTGACTGTGACTCTCGTTTCGTGTCTAACTTCTGGCAAAGCTTGCAACGTGAGCTTGGCACACGGATTCATCTGAGTACTGCTTATTATCCACAAACGGATGGTCAGTCTGAAAGAACAATTCAGACTCTTGAAGACATGCTTAGGGCATGTATACTTGAATATGGCGGTTCTTGGGATTCTCATCTCCCTTTGATAGAGTGTGCTTATAACAACTCTTATCATTCTAGCATTGGGATGCCACCATATGAGATGTTATACGGGAGACGTTGTCGCACTCCACTTGTTGGCTTGAACCGGGTGAGAAGTAGTATGCCGGACCCGAAATTGTGCAGATCACTTCAGATAAAGTCAAGATAGCTCTGGAGAAATTAAAAGCGGCTCGTGATCGTCAAAAGATATATGCAGACCCAAAGTGCCAACCTGTTGAATTCTGTGAAGGCGATAGGGTATTCTTGAAGGTATCTCCTTGGAAGGGGGTAACTCGGTTTGGACGCAAAGGCAAGCTGAGTCCACGATATATTGGTCCATTCAGGATTATCCGAAAGGTCAACGAGCAGACTGTATCTCTTGAATTACCTCCTGAGTTATCTGGTATTCACAACACTTTCAATGTATGCTATTTGAGAAAGTGTAAAGTTGAGGAAAACCAAGTTCTACCTTTGCAAGAGTTGAAGGTTGATTCAGCTAAACGCCTTGTAGAGGAGCCAGTTGAAATTCTTAACGCAAAGACAAAGAAGCTGCGTAAGAAGATGAGCAGACTGGTTCTTGTCAAGTGGAAGCACAGCCTAGGTCCCAACCTGACATGGGAAACCAAGGATGACATGAAGGCACGATACCCTCACTTATTCCCAGTTGAACAGATTCCGAGGACGGAATCTTCTTAAGGGGGTAGAGTTGTAACATCCTCAAATTGGGCCTATTCGCGTGCTCCATTTGGTATGTGAAAGTTATTTAAATGAATTGAATAAGAATATATTTGTAAGAATTAATAGAAATTAATTATTGGCCAGATAAATGTGATTTCAAAAATAGTAATAAAAATATAAAAGAATTATAAATAATAACTGGTTTCAAACGAGGTTTCCAAAAATATCCTCGTTAGTTGAAACGGTTATTCGGGTGTTGTGTTGTATGTTGAAAAGGGGAACAAAATACCCCTTGTGGATAACTAAAAAACCAAAGTCGGTTTTTAAGTCACCAACACACACTGTATACACACACACACACACCTCTTACTCTCTTCTCTTTTGTGTTCTTCAAGCAAGTTTGATCCAAGATCAAGAATAAGGCTGGAATTGAGTTCAAATCTTACTCCTAATCTGTTTCTAAGCTTCAATTCGTCATCTTGTTCACTCCTTGTAAGCTTCTTCTTCCAAGTTCTTCATTTTGGGTTTTAGGTCAAAAAAGGGTAAAACGGGTTTAGCCAATAAAGTTTATATTTCTTGATTTCAAACTGTTCTAGGACCATTTGTAAGTTGTTTGGGACTGATTTTGAGTATTAAAGTTGTAATCTTGATTGTATTTCTTGAAATTAACTAATTGGGTCTTCAATGGAGAAATGATGAATTAATCTTGAATATGATGTTAGAGTTGCTTATTTAGATGTTTATGAACTCCTATAAGTGTCCTAAAACTAGTACAAAACCTGGAATTAATTAAGAATATGTTAAACTTGAGGTTGGAATGCTGTAGAGCTGTGAAGAGCACAAGTTCATGCTTCTGAAGCTGTGTCACAGCGCGACACAGGAAGGTGTCGTGGCGCGACCTGTGCTGCAGCAAACAATTAGTTGTTTTTCAATGGATTAAGTGTATGTAATGTTCTTGTATCATTTTTGACCATTTTAGAGGTATTTAGTATGGTTTAAACATTTTTACTCAAATAAACACATAAGTAGGAATATAACACTAGTTTTAGTATATGTGTGGTGATCTAAATGGAATTATATGTAAACAATAGGTAATTAAGCACCAACGAAGGACAAATACATATTTGAGATATATTTGAGCACCAAGGTGAGTACCGACTTGTATGAATCCAATAAAGGAGGTTTTTGAATGCATTTTGTTTAAATGAACTCGGTATGCTATTTATATGCAAATAGACTTGTATATTTATATATATAAGCTTAGAAACAAGTTATTGACATGATGAATGATATATTTGACATGTATTTAAATACATGCATATTTATTGTGATATGTGGATATATATGATTTCATATGTGAAAGCATGCATGCTAAGATCTCTATTATGAGATAATGATGAGCTATGTGAAGAGTCCGGACATATGTGTATGAAAGGTCAGCTTTGGCTGGGTCTCAGGGGCCTTCGGGCAATTGTTCGGGACTAATGGTACTCAAGTGCCATTCCTTTAAACTCTTGGGGTCATTGCCTTAACTGGCTGAGCCTAATGAGCCTTTGGCTCCGTTACGAGCAGGTGGAGTCACTTATGTGATGATACCAGCATGGTTGGCAGTGTTTGATTCCCCCGGTGGTTGTTATTGAGCCGGACTAGCTATCTCGAAAGATATAGCACTGCTGGACATGTCAGCATTACCGCTAAATGTTAGGATAGCGTTGTATGCTCATATTTGATTCATGACTTGATATTATTGCACTCATACATGTCTGTATTCACTAGCTATTTTAAATAGCTAATCCTGTTGTTATTTCCCTTTTTCAGACAAAGTATAGGCAGGCCTGGTGAGACGGGAACCCTTATGCATTTGTACGGGCTGTTGTGGAACACTGCTTTTGGTATATAATATATATACAATGGTCAGTTTGGTTTAAAGTAACACCGGTTGTTGTGTTTGGCAAGTTTTGTTTTGTATATTTGTATATACGCCAAACACGTGTTTAAACTGTAATAGTTTAATAGGCTTGGGTTTGTTTATTGTTTTTGAAAATTCCGCTACTTTGCTTTTGAAATTCGGTTAGGATAACTAACAGGTAAACATTCAATTTACAAACGGACCCATGCAGTTTGAAAACTCGAATTTTAACTGATTTTTAAGGTTTCAAAGGAGGTGTTACAAGTTAGGTATCAGAGCCTAAGTTTGAGGGAATTGGGTACTTGAAAGAGTATTCAATCTCAAACTAGGGCCCGACCATTATGAAGTGTTCCTAATTGGGTAAAGGGGTTTGATTATGAGAGTTATATGATAAGTACTTGTTAATAGCTAGTCTATATGTTTATGTGTAAGTATAAGTGCTATAATGAATAATCCTTCTTTCATATAGCAAAAGTTGAATATGTCTGCACAACCGGGTGCTACTGAACAAGCACTTAAGGAAATGGAGGAAGAAGCCTCCCATATACCTCAGCAGGCTGCACATCAGCAGTCTGAGCACCATTCTGAAGGTGCACCAGCTGAGAATGTGCAACAGGCGTATATCAAACGCCTCGAGGAGGAGCTCCGTACTGCAAAGGAGCTTCTACTCAACTCGGCTTTGGGTAGACCAACCAGTAAGCCATGTTCTTACAAGAAATTCCTATCATGCCACCCACCTACCTTTGAGGGGAGTGATGACCCCGTAGTTACCATGAGGTGGATTAGAGAGATGGAGCAGGCTTTTGAGTCCTGCGAGTGTGAATCCGAGTACCGCATCAGGTATGTAGTTCGGATGTTGAAGGGCCGTGCCATATACTGGTGGGACACGGTCAAAGCCTCTATCAGAAAGGAGGTACTTGAAGCTTTATCTTGGGAACAATTTGCAGAGAAAGTGTAGAAGAAGTACTGCACTTAGTATGATATGGAACGCTTGGAACGTGAGTTCAACAATCTCCAAAAAGGAGATAAGACTATGGAGCAACACATCAGTGCTTTTTCTGATAAAATGAGGTTTGTACCTCATTTATTAACCGATGAGAATCTGAAGATACGAAAGTTTGTTGCCACGTTACCTTTGGAGTTTAGAGCACATGTCAGAGCGGCAAGTGATCTGGATCGAACCTTTGAAATAGCTCGACAAATGGAGGGTGATCGTATCCAGTGTAGGGGTGAATCTGCAGGAGGAAGCAACAAGAGGAATTTACAGTCTTCTTCTAACCCAAGTCCTTTAAAAGGACAATCTTCTGCAGGTACAAAATCTGGAGATTTCAAGAAGCCTAAAACTGAAGGCTCGTGGTGCAATCAATTCCGTTCCACCCATTTTGGTGAGTGTTCTAGAGCTACTAGAAGATGTGCTAGATGTGGTATCAAAGGCCACCCAGTGGAGGATTGCAAGTTTAAGGAGGATGTCTGCTTCAGATGTCGCCAGCCTGGGCACAGAATCGCCAAATGCCCACAGGGTTCTAACACACGAGCTGGAGGATCATCATCTGAGCCAAAGAAGGACGGCGCCCCAGATGACGGCCGAGGAGGCCAAGACTATGGGTGATGTGATCACGGGTACTTTTCTTATTGAAACTACCCCAACATGTATACTGTTTGATTCTGGAGCTACTTACTCTTTTATTTCCGTATCTTATTACAAAAAGCTACAACTACCTGTTTCCCCATTAACTGATCCAATTAGAGTAGAAGTGGCTGACAGTAAAGTAGTTCCAGTTACCGAAAAAGTTCCGGTAGCACTTGTTTATATCGATGGGCATAGCTTTTCAATTTCATTCCTTATTATGCCTATCGCGGGCTTTGATGCTGTGATCGGGATGGATTGGCTCAGCAGTAGAGATGCTGAAATTATATGTTCTAAGAAGATAATCAGATTTCCTCTAGCCGACGGGTCTTATGCTATTGCGAGGGGAGAAGGACGGGAGTCTGATATTCCTATCATTTCGTTGATTCAAGCTCGGAAATCTTTTACAAAAGGTTGTGTCTCCTATTTCGCTTATGTTATTAATACTAATATGGAGAAACAACCAGTAGAAAATATCAGGGTAGTGTCAGAATATCCAGAAGTCTTCCCAGATGAATTACCCGGACTGCCTCCAGTCAGGGATGTGGATTATAAGATTGATCTTATTCCCGGAGCTACTCTAGTGGCTAAAGCTCTGTATCGTCTCGCTCCTTCTGAAGTCCGCGAGATGATGAACCAAATTCAAGAATTACTTAACAAAGGCTTCATACGCCCGAGATCTTCTCGTTGGGGAGCTCCAGTTCTATTTGTCAAGAAGAAAGATAGGACTATGCGAATGTGCATAGATTACAGGGAGCTTAATAAGCGAACTGTAAAGAATAAATACCCACTCCCGCGTATAGATGACTTGTTTGATCAATTGCAGGGGGCAACTTGCTTCTCCAAAATTGATCTCCGATCAGGGTACCATCAAGTAAGGGTACAAGCTAAAGACATTCCCAAGACGGCCTTTCGTACCCGCTATGGCCATTATGAATTCTTGGTGATGCCATTCGGCTCCACCAATGCACCAGCTATTTTCATGGATCTCATGAAGTGAATCTATCGTCCATTTCTGGACAAGTTTGTGATAGTATTTATTGATGATATCTTGATCTATTCAAAAACCGAAGCTGAATATGAATCACATCTTCGTCAAGTTCTTGAAACTCTTAAGCGAGAACAACTTTATGCCAAGCTTTCTAAATGTGAGTTTTGGCTTCGGGAGGTGCATTTTCTTGGTCACGTTATCTGCAGTGAAGGTGTTAAAGTAGACCCTGCTAAAGTTGAAGCTGTGATGAATTGGGGAGTTCCCAGAAGTCCTACAGAGATCAAGAGTTTTCATGGTCTAGCTGGCTATTACCGGCGGTTTATTCGTGACTTTTCTAAACTCACTGGTCCTCTTACTAAACTGACACGGAAGGATGTTGCTTATGTGTGGTCTGATGCACAGGAGCAATCCTTTCAAACTTTGAAGCGGTTATTATGTGAAGCTCCGATTCTTACCTTGCCAAACGGGTCGGAGGATTTTATCGTCTATTGTGATGCATCTTATTCTGGATTGGGTTGTGTTCTAATGCAGCGCCACAAAGTAATTTCCTATGCTTCCAGGCAATTAAAACCACATGAAAAGAACTACCCAACACATGATCATGAACTCGCAGCAGTATTATTTGCATTGAAGCTGTGGAGACATTATTTATATGGCACAAAATGTGTTATATGCACGGATCACAAAAGCTTACAATATGTCTTTTCTCAAAAAGAACTCAATATGAGGCAACGACGGTGGATTGAGCTAATCAAAGGCTATGATTGTGAGATCCGTTATCATCCAGGCAAAGCTAACGTAGTAGCTGATGCCTTGAGCAGAAAAGGGGTTTCAACTGAAGCCAAATTCATGAAGCTAACTATGGTTCCTGATATCATTACAAAATTGAAAGAATCACAGAAATTGGCTCTGCAGGAGGAAAATCTGAAAGCTGAGACTATGAGGAAGATAAAGGATCAGCTAGCTAAAGATAGTCAGGGTTTGAAGAATTTTCAATCCCAAATCTGGGTACCATTAATTGGAGGCAACCGTGAGTTGATACTAGAAGAAGCTCATAATTCCAGGTTGTCTATTCATCTAGGTATTACAAAGATGTATTATGATCTCAAGAAGCTGTATTGGTGGCCTACTCTTAAAAGGGACATTGCTTCATTCGTGGAGAAGTGTTAAATATGTGCACAGGTCAAAACCGAGCATCAAAGGAATTATGGCAATCTGCAACAGCTTGACATTCCAGAATGGAAGTGGGATCATATTACAATGGATTTTGTCACCAAGCTACCTAAGACACTGAAAGGGCATAATATGATTTGGGTCATTGTTGACCGATTAACCAAAAGTGCCCATTTTCTTGCTACAAACGAATCTGCATCATTGACACACCTAGCTCAACTCTATATCAAGGAGATAGTCACTCGTCACGGTTTACCTTGTTCTATTGTCTCTGACTGTGACTCTCGTTTCGTGTCTAACTTCTGGCAAAGCTTGCAACGTGAGCTTGGCACACGGATTCATCTGAGTACTGCTTATTATCCACAAACGGATGGTCAGTCTGAAAGAACAATTCAGACTCTTGAAGACATGCTTAGGGCATGTATACTTGAATATGGCGGTTCTTGGGATTCTCATCTCCCTTTGATAGAGTGTGCTTATAACAACTCTTATCATTCTAGCATTGGGATGCCACCATATGAGATGTTATACGGGAGACGTTGTCGCACTCCACTTGTTGGCTTGAACCGGGTGAGAAGTAGTATGCCGGACCCGAAATTGTGCAGATCACTTCAGATAAAGTCAAGATAGCTCTGGAGAAATTAAAAGCGGCTCGTGATCGTCAAAAGATATATGCAGACCCAAAGTGCCAACCTGTTGAATTCTGTGAAGGCGATAGGGTATTCTTGAAGGTATCTCCTTGGAAGGGGGTAACTCGGTTTGGACGCAAAGGCAAGCTGAGTCCACGATATATTGGTCCATTCAGGATTATCCGAAAGGTCAACGAGCAGACTGTATCTCTTGAATTACCTCCTGAGTTATCTGGTATTCACAACACTTTCAATGTATGCTATTTGAGAAAGTGTAAAGTTGAGGAAAACCAAGTTCTACCTTTGCAAGAGTTGAAGGTTGATTCAGCTAAACGCCTTGTAGAGGAGCCAGTTGAAATTCTTAACGCAAAGACAAAGAAGCTGCGTAAGAAGATGAGCAGACTGGTTCTTGTCAAGTGGAAGCACAGCCTAGGTCCCAACCTGACATGGGAAACCAAGGATGACATGAAGGCACGATACCCTCACTTATTCCCAGTTGAACAGATTCCGAGGACGGAATCTTCTTAAGGGGGTAGAGTTGTAACATCCTCAAATTGGGCCTATTCGCGTGCTCCATTTGGTATGTGAAAGTTATTTAAATGAATTGAATAAGAATATATTTGTAAGAATTAATAGAAATTAATTATTGGCCAGATAAATGTGATTTCAAAAATAGTAATAAAAATATAAAAGAATTATAAATAATAACTGGTTTCAAACGAGGTTTCCAAAAATATCCTCGTTAGTTGAAACGGTTATTCGGGTGTTGTGTTGTATGTTGAAAAGGGGAACAAAATACCCCTTGTGGATAACTAAAAAACCAAAGTCGGTTTTTAAGTCACCAACACACACTGTATACACACACACACACACCTCTTACTCTCTTCTCTTTTGTGTTCTTCAAGCAAGTTTGATCCAAGATCAAGAATAAGGCTGGAATTGAGTTCAAATCTTACTCCTAATCTGTTTCTAAGCTTCAATTCGTCATCTTGTTCACTCCTTGTAAGCTTCTTCTTCCAAGTTCTTCATTTTGGGTTTTAGGTCAAAAAAGGGTAAAACGGGTTTAGCCAATAAAGTTTATATTTCTTGATTTCAAACTGTTCTAGGACCATTTGTAAGTTGTTTGGGACTGATTTTGAGTATTAAAGTTGTAATCTTGATTGTATTTCTTGAAATTAACTAATTGGGTCTTCAATGGAGAAATGATGAATTAATCTTGAATATGATGTTAGAGTTGCTTATTTAGATGTTTATGAACTCCTATAAGTGTCCTAAAACTAGTACAAAACCTGGAATTAATTAAGAATATGTTAAACTTGAGGTTGGAATGCTGTAGAGCTGTGAAGAGCACAAGTTCATGCTTCTGAAGCTGTGTCACAGCGCGACACAGGAAGGTGTCGTGGCGCGACCTGTGCTGCAGCAAACAATTAGTTGTTTTTCAATGGATTAAGTGTATGTAATGTTCTTGTATCATTTTTGACCATTTTAGAGGTATTTAGTATGGTTTAAACATTTTTACTCAAATAAACACATAAGTAGGAATATAACACTAGTTTTAGTATATGTGTGGTGATCTAAATGGAATTATATGTAAACAATAGGTAATTAAGCACCAACGAAGGACAAATACATATTTGAGATATATTTGAGCACCAAGGTGAGTACCGACTTGTATGAATCCAATAAAGGAGGTTTTTGAATGCATTTTGTTTAAATGAACTCGGTATGCTATTTATATGCAAATAGACTTGTATATTTATATATATAAGCTTAGAAACAAGTTATTGACATGATGAATGATATATTTGACATGTATTTAAATACATGCATATTTATTGTGATATCTGGATATATATGATTTCATATGTGAAAGCATGCATGCTAAGATCTCTATTACGAGATAATGATGAGCTATGTGAAGAGTCCGTACATATGTGTATGAAAGGTCATCTTCGGCTGGGTCTCAGGGGCCTTCGGGCAATTGTTCGGGACTAATGGTACTTGAGTGTCGTTCCTTTAAACTCTTGGGGTGATTGCATTAACTGGCTGAGCCTAATGAGCCTTTGGCTCCGTAACGAGCAGGTGGAGTCACTTATGTGATGATACCAGCACGGTTGGCAGTGTTTGTTTCCCCCGGTGGTTGTTATTGAGCCGGACTAGCTATCTGGCAAGATATAGCACTGCTAGACATGTCAGCATTACCGTGAAATGTTAGGATAGCATTGTATGCTCATATTTGATTCATGACTTGCTATTATTGTACTCATACCTGTCTGTATTCACTAGCTATTTTAAATAGCTAATCCTGTTGTTATTTCCCTTTTTCAGACAAAGTATAGGCAGGCCTGGTGAGACGGGAACCCTTATGCATTTGTACGGGCTGTTGTGGAACACTGCTTTTGGTATATAATATATATACAATGGTCAGTTTGGTTTAAAGTAACACCGGTTGTCGTGTTTGGCAAGTTTTGTTTTGTATATTTGTATATACGCCAAACACGTGTTTAAACTGTAATAGTTTGATAGGCTTGGGTTTTTTTATTGTTTTTGAAAATTCTGCTGATTTGCTTTTGAAATTCGGTTAGGATAACTAACAGGTAAACATTCAATTTACAAACGGATCCATGCAGTTTGAAAACTCGAATTTTAACTGATTTTTAAGGTTTCAAAGGCGGTGTTACAGATAGGGTCATGTGCAAAACATCATGTAGGTGTAAGGAGGGCCTACTGTTGTTATTGGGTCACTGATTGTACTTTCACATAAACGGCATTTAGCCGGAGTAGCGAACGCGGACAGACTTGAGACTTATGATACGGGTAAGATTTGCGCCTTGTTCGGTACTTAATTCGCCAAACATGCTTAGAGAACCTTTGCTCGTACGGACCGACCTCGGGACTTAATAGTAGCCAGGCACGCA
This sequence comes from Dittrichia graveolens, assembly GCA_038502395.1. NCBI lineage: Eukaryota > Viridiplantae > Streptophyta > Magnoliopsida > Asterales > Asteraceae > Dittrichia > Dittrichia graveolens. The sequence goes on along the minus strand of JARJIL010000003.1, from coordinate 32,380,714 downwards.
TGTGGTGCCATTACGGACGGACTTTGTAACCTTGCGGTTGCCGGGCACGTATATGATGTTTGGGGTAGCGATGATCAAGATATGTGACGATAGACCCCAACTAAGATTGATGTTGTAACGACCTGAATTAATGGAATTTGTTCTAATATTATTAAGATGAGAAATAAATAATATTTATGGAGTTCATTTATTAGAAAGGTATTATGGAATATTATTATTTATCGTAGGTATAAGCTCCAAATCCATGTTAAAGACACATCGGGTTCAGTGTCTCTTTGTCTCTTTCATCACGAAGTTGCTAAACTTATTGGAAAAAGTGCTTATAACATTTTCAATTCGCTCCCATAGAATCTAAAAACTGATGTGTTCCCTCATGAGTTGAATATAATGGTAAGAAAATTATATGTGTTTATGTTGAGCATTGCAACGTACAATATTACCAATAAATATTACGTTTTCACCATTCGTAATGTAAGTGACGAACCTGAGTTACTTGCAAACTTTCCTATGGAGGTTGAACTATTGAAGGTATTCTATGTCTTTAACCATGGTTATTTAACAATGAAAAGTGAATAAAGAGTAAAGGAATTATGAAGCTTACTTTATTTATTTCCTAATTTTAATGTAGGGTGATGATACAAGCAACAAAGTTGTGATTGATAGTGATGATTGTGAAATTGTAACCCCTAAAGGTAGCTCTAAAACAAATACCGCGGGTTCATCTGGAAAATGTCTAAATATTGGTGATAAAGATGGGGATGTAGAAGGATGTACTGTTGGAAGAAGAAGATTTTATTTGTGAAGAAAGAAAAAGTTTGAAGGATTTGAGATGGCTACCATTTAGATTAATGTTTTTTGTTTTTTACTTTTATCAAATAAGTAGCTTAATTATTTTTTGTATTATTTCCCGAACACTAATCCATTTCACCATATGATAATTAGGTCATTTGAAAATAATATACTTTAGTTTGAGTTTTAAAATTTAAGTTTGCATGTTTTGACTTAATAGTTTTTGAGCAATTAGATGAGCTTGTTGTTGTTTTACAAAATCTATATTGAAAATGTTGTTGTGACTTATATGTTACAATACTAACATAACAATACTCATAAAACAATTCAAATTTATTACACCTTAATGTTAATTAATACACTTAAATAGCAACCTATAACTATAAAATTTAATTTATATTATTTACCCATGTCCATAATTGTTATATATTTTTGATAAATAATTTGTAACTTATATGTTACTTGAATAAGCTTAGACCATATATTAAATTGTACAAATTTATTAGACTTTAATGATAATTGTTACAAATTTATTACACATTATGATTTTTGCAACATTATAAATTATTAATATGTCAAATATATTTACAGTTTAGCAAAACCAAAAGAATGATTCTCAAATTATCATTTGTTGTAGGTTAACAATACTTATGTAACTATCAAAATTTTTTATTCATTAATATTAATTATTACTCTTAAATTGTAAATATGATTTAGCATTACCTTATAATCTATTACAATTTATCTAAGCTTGTCAATTTTTAAGATCCCAAATCTATGTACAACTTTGTATGCACAAGATTATATATTAAGATTTCTAAGAAATCCAACAATACCATAATGCAATGAGGGAGATTCCAAGTATTTTTCATTTACAATAATGTAAGTCTTTATCATAAAATGCAGTCTTTATTGTTTTACCTGCTTCATTATTGTTGTATGTTTATTAATTCTTCTAATTATTAGAATTGGTTAAGCCTAATATATTTACAACCTAGCAAAAGCAAAAGAATGATTCTCACAAAGAGGGTAAACAAGCAACCGATACAGTGTAGAAAGGGGGGGTTGAATACACTTTATCAACAATTAAACAATTCAATTCAACAATCAAACAATGTATTGCAATATCACTCTTTAATCAAATCAACGGGATGATTTGATGTTACACTGATTACAAACTCAACTCTCTCTAAACACTCTTGAATCACAAACTAATTGACGATCGAACTTCTTGTCAAAACTGATTAACAAGAACACTGGAAACTCTCTTGAACTTTGAACACATAAAGTTATCACAAGACACGCGTATATCAAGTATGACGAACACACGTACTTTTTGCAACTTATGCAGAACTTCTCTTTTTTTGGTAAACATACAAGAAGGTTTATACTTATACTTGATTTATCTACGAACAAATCGTGGTTTAAAGATAGAACTTATCTTTTCTTTAAAACCGTAAGAAACTCCTTAATTAGAACTTATCTAATTAATTTTCGTTTGATATTTCTATCCAACTAATAGATAGTTTAAATTAGGTTTAGATATCCTAATTTAAATGTCGTAGATATCGAAAGTTTATGATGAGATTTTAAAACTTATTTAAAATCTCTAATCTGACTTCTGGCGCTGAGCTGACTTGCTCAGACTTGACATTGTCAAGCTGAGTTCTTGGATCTTCAACTCTTTAGGTCTTCACTCTTGAAACCTATCTCAGCTTAGAAGTCACTGAGTTATCTAGTACTTACATGGAAAACTCTATATCTGTTTGTACGCTGACTACTCAGCTTAGGCTGACTAGTCAGTCTACTAGACTTACATAATTCCTAACACTTAACCTATCATCTATACATAGCTATGGTTTGTCTCATCAAATCTAATTATTCTAATCATGCGACTAACAATCTCCCCCTATTTGATGACAAAACATTGAATCAAAATAAGCATAGGTTGAAAGAATTATGTTGAACAACTCTGGAACTGACCAAAGTTAGTTCTGAAATAAGTATTGAACTGATCCGTACTTATTCATCATGTCTTGAACTTACAAGATTTGTTGTATTACAAATTTACTATATAACTTTTATTCTAAGTGTTGCACTGACAATCACTTAGATGTTGAACTTATTAGAATTAATTTAAGTTTTGTACTTACAAAACTTATATAACAGAACTTATTAGTGTATAATTGAACATATCAATCTTCAGCTTGAACTTACAAAGCTATTTGTTTGAGCATACCAAACTTAATATCAAACATATCAAATATTAAACAGTTGAACATATCAAACTTGAATTTTCATTAATGAACATATCATTTACATTTTAGCTTATCATCATGATTAACTTATGCACACTTAGTGCTTACAATATACAGAACTATAACATCAACTTATTATAGTTTTGAGATCAGCGAAGTTTTCACATTTACTTTGATCTTTAGGATCTCTTTCTCCAGCTTCCATCCACAGATCTAACACTTTAGTTCCCAGATTCCTGCTTCTTTAATAGCAATGTTAAGTGTTTCTTCACCTTCTGGAAACTCTTTCATTTCAGTTCTTCTAGATCTGATTTCTCTATTCAGTTGATATCTTAATGATGAGTTCTGAACTGAGTCATCACATAGAATTCTCAAATACAGAATCAGCTCTAGGTTTGCTAAGTGAAGATCTGCTGCCTTCAAAAATCACTTGTTACCTTCCACATCAAGATACAAGAATCCTTCCTAAGGTTGATCTATGTAAGTATTTTCTCTGAATTTAACTCCCTTTGGAACTTGTAAACTGATGTTTCTATTGGGTTTTGGTGGCATCTAGAAAACGCAGGGGAAACGAAACGAGTATAAAACAATTTAGGTAATTATGCCACCAACACACCACCCAATGGAGCAAACTCTAGACAATAGCAATGCAACTAAAAGAAGAAGAACAAGGACAAGAAATTATACCATACAAAATATATTTCTCCTTGTTGCCTTGGAAGATTTGTACACAAAGTAGCGTACCACTATCGGTATCCACATCAGGTGTTGATGATCCCCACGTGCTAGCTATATTTGGACGCCGCCAAAAGCTTCACCAATGATCTAACACCATCTTGAAGATTGATATGGCAATCTATCTTCAAGTGTGTATTATTTGAGAGAGTATGAACTAATTTGACAGATTACAAGTTCATATATTGCATAACTTTGTGATGATAATTCATATGGCTAACCAAAACACATTAGACTACTAGAACCTTTTTATAGACCACAAAATGAGGCCTAGAAACGTACATAACAGTCCTAACATCAATGACCATCATGAGCCATGAATACCTCATTAACTTAGTCTTAAAAGACTAGTTTAAGAGGCTGTTATAGCACAGCCCACGGGCACACCCAAGTCACAGCCGACTTGGGCTCGTGCTTTCGCACTAGGCACGGCCGTACCTCCACGAGGCACGCCCGTACCGGACCCAATGGGTACGCCCTAGGCACGCCGGCCTTGGGCCCGTACCCGGCATAGGGCACGCCCGTACCTTCACAAGGCACGGCCGTGCCCGGCCCAATCAAAACCCATTTTGGTATTTTTCTTTCTCTTGTTCAAAGGTGTTGCCAGAATCAATACTTGACGTGTGACCCTATAGGCCTATGCCTCATCGGCAGTGATACCAACTCGTGTGTGTCAGTGGGCATATTCCAACAAACTCCCACTTGAACATGACACACTCACGAAAGGTAACACCGAGATAGAGCGGCCTCTAGCAAGGCATATATGGCCCCAAGTCAGCATAGGGTATGTCGCCCATGACAAGTACCAACCTGTAAAGAATGGTCCTACAGATTAGTGATTATTCATCCCTTCGTTCACGATATCCATTGTGAATGCAGGTCATGGAACACCGTCAACCCCAAATCATTCACGATTATGTTTCTCGATCTAGACTAACTATGACGAACAACACAAGTTGAAAAATTGATCCACTATCAATTCAACTTGAGCACGGCCATGCATTTTGATGTCATCAGTTCAGTCAACGAGGGGACTAGGGATATCTCTCTAAAGAGGAACGAATACCTTTGACTACATCGTTCCATCATAAGAACAAGTTCTTGCCTAAAAACTTCCCTTATAACAGCCACTTACGAACTGCGTTAGAAAGCAATCTAAACAAGACCATATTGTTAATCAAGAAGCGCATGTATCTCCAGTAGAAGGACAAACAATTTTATCATCCTGATTTACTCGTGATCATGTCCATGAAGTAAACTCAGGTGCGGGTCCTCCAATTACTTGATCACTATCAAGTACAGGCTAGTATTGCGAAAACATGTATTCAATCCACTATGAATACTTTACCAACCACTTGCCTCGATCTTAATTCACTTCTTCCTTCCAATTAAGAACGACCGATCGTGGAGCGTTTAGAATAAATAAATTTATTCAAGGAAGTAGTTAAACATGCTATGATGGAACACAATAAAGGCTAACGAAAGTACCCGCTCCGCGCGCATTATCAAATCTCCATTTGATAATCGATACAATCAAAGGACATTATGGCTTTAATGTTCCCAACTCAAAACATATCAAATTCAAATAAACAAACCCAAGCTAAAGCCACTTGTAAACCAAGTGTATGCAAGTCTAGTATGAAAACTCATCACTAGCTCACGACTAAAGCTTAGTAAGCGGATTCACAAAGTGACATCCATGCGTACTCTAACAATTACCATATCTTCTCTCGACCAAACACTTATAAAGTGTGTGCCGGCAAGATCATGGTCCTTTGTCCAAGCCTTCGCGTTCTCATTGTTCCAAATAATCCAATAGAGTCACAATGCACAAGACTATGGTTCACATATATAAGCCATCATACTCTTATTTTCTCAAGAGAATCCAGTTAGAGTCAATGATGCTTAAAAAACCATTCTAGTTGATAACATTCCACTTAACAACACAACAATAACAATTCACCAAGAATAATACATTACTCAAAGTTCATTGTTACCACCGAACATCAACTTGAAGAACAATGTACCAAGAGTTCTTCCAAGTATATCAAAATGAGAGAAAAGAAACCATGTGATAAACCAAGTTGCTAATTAAATTAACACACTAGTCCATCATGTTTCAATGTCACTCTCTTAGTTTTTCACTCCGAAAAATCCACGTTCGTATCCTCCCAATTCTTCTTATAAAGAAATAATTCCTCAACCCCGGTTTTATGAACCGCCAAGTTAGGATATTATCTTCAACAAGAAGTATATTATGGATACACAATTTAAGGAACACAAGCGCTCCCACTAGCTCTGGCATACATCCAAGTTTAATCTTCCCTTTTCGAAAACTCAAATCTATGATTTTCTCATTTAAAGTGAAGATTACAACCTTGCGATATTTATCCAAGAGTACGAGGATACTTTCAACGTACAAGACCTTCGGAAAGTGTTGAAACACTCTTCCTCAAAATTCCCACGAAGGAATACGATCTTTACATTGTAGTGATAAACACATGTATCCGAGTAAACTTCAACATAACCACTAGGACAATTTCCTTATGATACCATCCTCATGGTCAATCATAACGGAAATTTATCATTAGTTGGCATTTAAAGTTCAACTCCATGAATAGACTTCTTGGGCTTGTAGACTTTACGAGGATACTAATAATGTACAAGACTCTCGGAGAGTATTAAAACACTTCCTCAAAATTCCTATAAAGGAATAGGGTCTTTACAATTCACTTCCATACTTTCATAGCCATGAGAAGGTAGTGATACATCATAAGTCATCCAAGTAGACTTCAACATAATCACCTTGAAAAATCTCTTTTATGATACCGTCCTCATGGTCAATCATATTAGAATTTTTTTACCACCGGTCGGCATTTGAAGTTGTCTACAATCCATGCATATCCTTAGGCTTATGCCAAGGCATCGAATCAACCAAGTCCAATACTTGGATATCCTACACGGATTGTACCCCATTCTCATTACCTCTCTCCTCCTAGTAGACACTAGGCCCACTACGACTTCCAATAGTTGATGAATTCAACTAATCCATCATCGAGTTATCTTCCTCTAGATATAAAACATATATCTATCCGGCCTTACGACAACTCCTATCAGAAATAGGAAGAGTAACGATTCGTGCCAGGTACTCCAGCATCGCCATGCTGAGATCCAATCATTACAGATTGTATGCTAGTGCCAACATCAGGTTTTACTCCCACCGGCTCCCATAGATATTAGACTTCCACTTGCTATTGAGCGACAAAACTTGTCCTCAAAAGTTCGTGAAAAAAATATCTCATGCCTAATGGAGTAGCATCTTTAGTCCCGGATTCTACCACCTCACGTCCACACGTAGGCTGGATAATCTAGGTTTTGAGATAGACAAGCAAAGACACTCTTTCTAGTCTTTTCTCCTAAGATGCGTACTAAACCATCTTTGTTGATTTTATATATAGAACATTGCCCGCCATACTTAAGCATCCCAACACTTTGGGTATGAATTTGCGATCCATCAAGACCCGAATATTCGGTTCCTCCTCTACGCGACCCATATGCCAATTTGTCCTAGGAGATATAATTTATGAGATAAATCCCACAATTCTTATGATGATCACAATATTCATATATTAAGATACTCAACATCTTTACAAGATTTAAGTAACTTAAACTTTTGTCCATAAACCTCGTTAAGGTAATCAATGAACACCTCGAAGATTTCAAATATACCTATCCCTACTACCACTACGGGTAAAGGTAACGAAGTGCATGTAGTTATCCCCATGGATTTGCTTGAACGAAATAAACACACAAGTGTGAACCAATTACAACAAGCTCTTAATCCTCTTACATACGCCGAAGAAAGATGTACAAGTCATTTAGCCTAATAAACAATTCTCGCATTCAACATTTGATCAATTATCAAATGCATCCAAGATTCCAAACCATACAGAACTTGGTGAAGCAATTCTTGTTTACATAGCTAAATAATCTTGTCACTTGGATAACTAATCCACACCAATTTTGGATTTAAACACATTATTCATGATTACTTTATTACTTTTAAGCAAAAGCTTATAAATGCCATGACATGGATAAACTTTGAAATAAACCACTAATATATAAATATATCAAATACAAAGTAATATCCATCGTCAACCAATGCATAATAGACTTAATATTTCTCTCGCCACGCAAGGGCAGACAAAATATTAATCTAATAAAGTAATAAAATAGCTAGATGAAATGGCGAGATCAAAACTCCCAATCCTCTCAATCGAGACAACGTACAAGTTTCCCAATCTTGAGCTCTAGCTCTCCATGCCTTATCAGCTACTTCTTCCGTTTAACACCTACACTTTGTAACAAAACAATTTTGCAACAAACGTGAGTGTTATAGCCAGCATTTCAACAAATCTAGCTATGAAGTAGAAAAGCCATGGAGCTAATCATGAATGTACCTGATGACGAGGAGCTATTCCCTTGCCTCATAGGAAGCTTTAACTCCTCCGAACACTCAGGACAAGCGTGGCGGCGCCAATCTCCATATATACCGTAGAAATAACAAATTTCTCCCTTAAGAGTCGTATTCTTTTTCTCGGTTTACGTTCCTCAAATAACCGGGTGGGAACGAACTTGCGTTTGGCCATGTTAGACTCGAAAGTCTTAAGTATGCCATGCAACTCGTCTAAGGATTCTACCATTTTGTCCTTTTGATAGTTTTTGATAAACTCATCATAAGACGTAGGCAGGGATTGGAGAATCATATTCACCGCAAGCTCCCTCCCAATGGGAAATCCTAGTATTTCCATTTGGTCAATGTATGCCTTCATACGAAGCACATGAACACTAACCTTCCCACCTTCCTGCAACCGGCAACCGACAAGGGCCTTGACACACATAAAGTGTTCCTCTCTAATCTGATGTTGGAACAAATCCTTCAACCGATTAATCATGTCGTACGCACTCATATGCCCGAGTTGCTTTTGATAGTCGATAACATGAAAGAAGAAACATCTTTTGCGTCCTCGATACGCTTTTTAAAGGCGTATCTAGTGGCCCAACTTGTGTTGGTAGCAGGTGGTTTCGGAAGAGGTTTCTCGAGGATGTGCAACTTAGATTCATGGCGAAGGACAATTCACAATTGCCTATACCAATCCACAAAGTTCACACCTACGAGTTTCTCTTTTTCTAGGAACGAACGGAGAGATAGTGTTGCGTTGTTAACGTTTGTCATCTACAATTTTAGAGTACACGTTTTAGTGAATTTAGATATAATCCTTGTATAAATAATTACCCAAATAGTTTTCAAAACCAATTATTTACACAAGGCTAGAAACCATATTTCACTTTACCTTATGACGGGTTTACCGCGGATCACAAAGCAAAGCTATTTAGGCCGGTAATCATTTTACCGATTGCAAACACTTTGCAACTTCTAGATCCTTGCGGGATCCATTGACAATCAAAATGTCTTTTGGCATGTTTGATCCCTTCTCGCACCAATTCTAACTTGATCCCCTTAAATGACTCGGCTAGAGCTCGACGCCACCTAAGTGTCACAAAAAGAATTGTAAACCGTCCGTCAAGACACACGGTGAAACTCTCGCCAATAATTGGCTCGTGCTAAGCTCGACAACCAATATTGCGAGTTACCACACTCACCTTCCACACAGTTCCACTCGGCATGACTCGTGCTAAATCTCGACAATCATCCAAGTTTCACTAGATTCAGGTGGTGTCGTCTTACGGATGGCGCGTGATTTACATTTTAAAAACAGGATTTCGTTTTTCCCGGTTAAAACAATTTTAACCCGTTTTGCGAATTAACAAATCAAGTTATAAATACAATTTTTATCCACTTATAATATAATACAAATTTATATAATCTTGTTAATCCTATATGCGCGGAAAGAAATATAAACCAGTTTTATAAATCTTTGTGTTTTATATATTTTGGAAAAATTATCTAGCATGCGATATCCTACACATTCATGCAAAATAATAAATATATAAAACAACCACACATACACAATAGTTCGGTAACATGCCCAAATCCTATGCGTCTTCCCCGCGAGCCACACGGAGAAAACAAGGTCAACTAAGGAATCCAAGATCCAAAGTACCCAGTCGGGTGTGCTCCCACTGAAGTCGGCATCTCCAAAAAGCAATCCGGACTCCACGTTGCCGAGACATCAACGCCGTGATTCCCGTTAGTTTATTACATACAACACCAACTTCTATACTATTTTACAAATACACAGAAGGAGAAATGACATGCAAGCCACAATCCTATGCTACTAATACAAGTACAAAGGAATAAATAAACGGCATGCAAGCCGCACCAAATAATAATCATAAAAATTACAATAATACGGCACGCAGGCCACCAAAACCAAACACCACAACACATAGGTCTAAAGGGCATCTAGTTACCGAACCACAACCAAACACAACCAAAGCAAAACCATGTTGTGCCACAAAACCATGTCAAACATATTTTAATTAAGATTGCCAACAAAACACCCAAGGCACAAAAGGCAATCCTTGTACATATGCATTAGTAATTTTAATACACCTTTAAAATTACATATTCATATATACACCTTTAAATATATATATTTTTATGTACATCATGCCAAGCCATACAAAATATATAAATTCAAGGAATCAAAATATAGTGGGGAAAAACTAGATCCAAGACTAGCCCAACCAACAAATCCGGAATTTAAATATAATTTTAAAACACTGTTTCAAGAACAAAATTCTGACCAAAAACCACAAGGCACGGGCGTACCCCAAAGGGTACGGGCGTGCCTTCCCTTTTGTCAGTGTACAGTTTAAACAGTTTTAAGCATACGAATATTCTGCCGGCACGACCCGTACCCCCACTGGTACGGCCGTGCCCCGGCCGCCGGCACGCCCCGTACCCCAAGAGGTACGGCCGTGCCCGGTCACCGGAAAACCGATTTTGACAGAAAACTCAAAATTCCGGTTTCAGTGCAAAGCCATGTTAGAGATGGCTCTTATACCACTGTTGGGTTTTGGTGGCATCTAGAAAACGCAGCGGAAACGAAACGAGTATAAAACAATTTAGGTAATTATGCCACCAACACACCACCCAATGGAGCAAACTCTAGACAATAGCAATGCAACTAAAAGAAGAAGAACAAGGACAAGAAATTATACCATACAAAATATATTTCTCCTTGTTGCCTTGGAAGATTTGTACACAAAGTAGCGTACCACTATCGGTATCCACACCAAGTGTTGATGATCCCCACGTGCTAGCTATGTTTGGACGCCGCCAAAAGCTTCACCAATGATCTAACACCATCTTGAAGATTGATATGGCAATCTATCTTCAAGTGTGTATTGTTTGAGAGAGTATGAACTAACCAAAACACATTAGACTATTAGAACCTTTTTATAGACCACAAAATGAGGCCTAGAAACGTACATAACAGTCCTAGCATCAATGACCATCGTGAGCCATGAATACCTCATTAACGTAGTCTTAAAAGACTAGTTTAAGAGGCTGTTATAGCATGAGGCACGGCCGTGCCTCACAGGACACGCCCGTGCCAGCCCGCGGGCACACCCAAGTCACGACCGACTTGGGCTCGTGCTTTCGCACTAGGCACGGCCGTACCTCCACGAGGCACGCACGTGCCGGCCCCAATGGGTACGCCCTAGGCACGCCGGCCTTGGGCCCGTACCCGGCATAGGGCACGCCCGTACCTTCACAAGGCACGGCCGTGCCCAGCCCAATGATAACCCATTTTGGTATTTTTCTCTCTCTTGTTCAAAGGTGTTGCCGGAATCAATACTTGACGTGTGACCCAATAGGCCTATGCCTCATCGGCAGTGATACCAACTCGTGTGTGTCAGTGGGCATATTCCAACAGTTTCTTTTAGCTCGTTGCCTTGCTACTCTACTTCTTGCAACTTTGCTTCTGTTCAAGAAGGTATCTATTTCATCAGCAAAAATCTCACCTAATTGATCGGTTTTTATGAAGAGTTTCTTAAGCACATCAACTATCTCTTGTCTAATCTGACTCTTTTTCATCTTTTTGATAGCTGTGGCTACAATCTTCAATTCTGAAAAACCCAACTTGTACAGACATCTCATATCTAAACCAATCTCATTTTTGTTGTCTTGTACAAACTTGATTATCACCAATTCTCCATTTCTGCTCAATGTAAGAGATTTAATCTTGTGATCAAAATGTGTTCTCTTATAGCAATGCCTTAGATCAATATCTGAGCAGGTAATTGGAACAACTCTTGGTCCATGATAGTCAGCTTCAGCTCTGCCAGCTTCAGCTTTAGCTTGTTCTCTTTGCAGCTCAGCTTGTCTTTGTTGTTCTTTCAATTCCTCCACTGACATACCCAGTTCCTTGGCCATATCTTGTAACATTTTTTTAGCTAACATGTTACTGGCATTCTGTGCAGCATCAGCTTCATCACCTGAGTCAGTGTCAGATTTAACAACTTGGGACTGACTTTGTTGCTCTAGTTCAGGTTTGGCAATGATGACTTTCCTCCTCTTAGTTAGAGACTTCATTCTTATTCTCTTCTTTCTTTTCACAGTCTCTACAACCTTGCCTTTCCTTTTATGAGCTTGTGAAGCTGCAACAGACTCAGCTTCAATTTTCTTTATCAACTTAGCTTGAGGGATTTCTGCAGGCTCAGCTTGAGAAGTTTCAACGTGTGGAATTTGTTGTGGAGCTGGTTGAAATAATGGAGCTGTAGTTGTTTGGACTGTTGGGGACTCTTGATCTTGTGACTGTCGTTGAGGAGGCTGATCTACAGTAATCATGAACCAATCATGAGTTTCTTCTTCAATATCTACTATTTTAGTGTGCTCCCCCTCAACTTCATTATCCTTTTACTTTGATTCTTCCTCCCCCTTTTTGTCATCATCAATAGGGGAGGTTCTCAGCTTAAGCACTAAGCTCTCCAACTCTGCCACGGACTTGGATAGATCATTTAATTTGCCCATCAGCTCGGCTTTATCTTTCTTCCTTTTTTTATGTAGAAGCTCAAACTGTATTTTTAGATATTTCAATATGGCTTGGGCATCAGTGGCTTCAGTATCATCAAAGGATTTGGGCTCCTCTGACCTATTTGTGAACTCAAAGCCCTCCTGGCCAGTGGAGGAATGAATTTCCACTGTAGAAGAGACATTTGAGTATTCCTCCTGAGGTGAGATTGTGGGCCCCATATCCAAAGGTTGGTGCTGACCTCTGGAATCAAGGGGGCTAGATTGTGGACCCTGTAATCCTTCCTGGTGTCTGGGAGGATCATTGGCAGGTCTTGCAAGAGGGTGGGAGAAGTGAAATGAAGGAGAAGGACCAAAATCATGCAATATGGTGGTAGTGGGGGCTGGACTGAGTGGCGAGGAGGGGGTAGATGACCCTGGAGATTGGTCAAATGTTCAATGTAACCTTCATTGGTCTGTGAAGGCATAGAAGTAGGCTCTCCCATGGCTCGAGTAGGTATGGGTTAAGTAGACACCATACCCGGTATAGGCTAGATGGGTGAAGTGAGCCGTGAGGTTGGCACCTTAAAAGAAGGTGTCTCCCCCTCAGCTCCTGCCGGTGGAGGTGCTAGTGTAACATTAGCTCCAGAGTCCTTTTGATGTGTAGGACCACCTTTGGCATTTTTTCGTGTATAGGTGTGGGATAGTAGCTTGGTAGCAGTGGGCTGACCAAGGTTGGTTTCAGATTGGAGAATAGATGGAGATGTTTGTGGTGGGGGAGAGTGGTTAGACTGAGTTGGGCTTGACTCAGTCTTATCTCCCTATTCACGTGATGGAGAAGTAAAAGAGAGAGAAGGAGATGAGATATGAGAAATTATACCTGCTACACCTAGCAGTGGGGACTCAGAGCTAGGAAATAAACTCCTTTTCTTAGAGCTGGAAATGGTGGAAGAAATCCTATGTGCACGGGGTCTGAGCTGAGTCCTTGGTTGTTCAGCTTGGGAGGACTCAGCCTCAGACGCAACCGCTTCACCTTCTTCCTCCTCAACTTCTTCATCCTCCTCAGCTTCACTTGACTCAGGAGTCGGAAGCTGCGCAAAGGCCCTTATTTGAGTACTCATTTCTGGATGCCCAAGGAAGATATCATCATTGAACATTCTTGAGCTGAGGGCAGGGGTTGGAGTAATTTCAAATCTTCTTGCATATTGAGCTCCTAGCATGTCCTTGAACACCATCGAAAGAAAGTGGATGAATGGCACATTTACTGTTGGAAAATGCCCGCTGACACGAATGAGTTAATGGCATTGCTGATGAAGTATAGGCCTATTGGGTCACACACCAAGTATTGATTCTGGTAACATGATCAAGCAAAGGAGAGAAAGAAGCCAAATTGGGTTTTGGTAGGATGGTACACAGCCGTGTGGCTGAACACGGGCCGTGTCCAGCCCAACCAGCACGTGGCGTATTGGCCCTAATTAAGGCCGTGTGCTTTGGGCCTACACGACCGTGTAGGTGAACACGGGCCGTGTTGGGCATACTAGACATGGGCTATCTTGGCCCAATTGAGGTCATGGGCTTTGGGCCTACACGGCCGTGTTGATCAACACGGGCCGTGTACGTTCGCCGTAACAGCAGCATTAACATCTTTAAACTCACATTTTAATGGGATTAAGTGGATGTTAATGCTAGCTACGTTTTTCTCTGCACATGAACAGACTTGAGAGACATCTAGTTAATCCCATTAAAATGTGACATAAAAGATGTTAATTCTGTTGTTACAGGGATCATACATGGCCCGTGTTGGTCAACACGGCCGTGTAGGCCCAAAGCCCACGGCCTCAATTGGGCCAAGATAGCCCGTGTCTAACAGGCCTAACACGGCCCGTGTTTACCTACATGGCCGTGTAGGCCCAAAGCACACGGTCTCTACTTGGGCAAAAACGCCCCGTGCTAGTTAAGCTCGACACGTGTTCACGAACACGGCCCATGTACCATGCTGCCAAAACCCATTTTGGCCTTTTTCTCTGTTTTGCATCATCGTGTTGTCGGAATCAATACTTGGTGTGTGACCCAATAGGCCTATACTTCATCAGCAATGCTATTAACTCGTTCGTGTCAGCGGGCATATTCCAACAGACTCCCACTTGCACGTGACACGACTACGAAAAATAACACAAACATAGAGCGGCCTCTAGCAAGACATTTATGCTCCCAAGTCAGTATAGGGTATGCCACTCTTGACAAGATCCCAATCATGAAATGATTGTCCTAAAGACAAATGAACATGTACATCCCTTTGTTCGCGATATCCTATGTGAACACAAGGCATGGAATAAAGTCAACCTTCAGATCGTTCACGATTATGTTTCTCGATTCTAGATTAGTGGTGACCAACAAACCAAGTTAACATTGATCAATCATCAATATAACTTGAGCACGGCCATGCATATGAACGTCAGCACTCAATCATTGAGGGGCCCATGGATATCTTATCTATACATAGAGGAACAAATTCCTTTCGACTACATAGTCCCGCCACATAGATAATACTCAACTTAATCATGTCCCTTATGACGACCAGTTACGGACCGCGTTAGAAAATGATCAAACCAAAGCAGACCTATGCTTCGGAATCACATGTATCTCTAGTTTAAGGATGAAACGTCATCATCATCCCGAGTTACTTATGACTAGAACCATGAAGCGAACTCGGGTGCGGGTCCTCCAATCACTTGAAACCCCTTTCAAGTATAGGCAAGAATCACGTTTTAACAAAACAAATTCTTTACCTCAATCTTAATTTATACTTCCCTCCCATAAAGTATAACAGATTGTAGAGATTTTAGAACGGAAAACATTCTCGGAAGTGTTTAAACATGCTAAGATGGAACACAATAAGGATTCATAAAATACCCGCCCTCGGCGTATTATTAAATCTCCATTTAATAATCGATATAGTATGAATTGCAATAATGCTTAACGTCCCCAAAATATAAGTACAAATCAAACATAAACCAAAACATATTCAAGCCAAGTTATATGCATTAGAAATGCTAATTGACCTAGTATGATAAACATCACTAGTCCATAACAACGGCTTAACTAGTGGATTTGTACCACAACATCCACAAGTACTTTTGTTATTCAATTATATATCTTTTGACAAGACTAATTCAAAAGTATGCATCAAAAAGATCTCAACTTTTCAAAAAGATAAAGCAATCACACCCTCGTTGTCTCAAAAGCCCACAACAAGGTTACTGATACTTTAAGAACCAACAAACAACACCACAAGTTAGGATCGTCAACTTTGACCAAAGATCAACAGTTATCCTAGCAGAAACACGCATTAGAGTAACTACTTACTCCAAGCCTATTCTAGTCGTCAAACATCAAGAACATATTTCTATATTTCTTGAACTAAATACTATCCAATTTTGTATCTCTTAAATACCCCTATGAAGCAGTAATTCCTGAATTAGGTTTGCATATAACCTAATATCGGGACATTATCTTCCATAGACATTTAACACTAAGAATACAACAAAGCTCCCACTAGCCCTGACATACATAAAAGGTTTGATCTATGCTTTTAGAAAACTCGTCACTATGATTTTCTAATAGTAAGCAAACATATTTCCTTTAAGATGCTAGCATAAGTCCGAATTGGTATTATCCAATTTTGTAGACATAACACGGATACTACGGACGTATATTAAGACCCTCGTGGAGTGTTATAAGCACTTCCTCATCATATTGTTTCATGACGAAACGTGGTCATTAATATCCATGAGTATCAAACATTCTTCAACATAGCCACTAGGACAAGTTTCTCCATAACCATCATGAAAAACTTTACCACTAGTCGGTATTTGAAGTTGTCTACAACCCCATCCATGTTAATCCCATCACTACCACCTTGGTTTACACCTATATATGGGATCAAGTCAAGTCAAGTACTTGGACATTTCAAACGGATTGCATCTCTTTATCATTTACTTCTTTTATTTTTAATGAACTCTGGATCCACTACATCTCCCGATAGGTGATGAACTCAACATGACTCATCATCAAGTCATTGCCACTTAGATATGAGAAACCCATATCTCTTTGGCTATATATGACCCTAATCAGAATGAGAGGAAGTAATGATTCTTAGTCAGGCATACCAGCATAACCATGTTGATCATCTATCAAAGATATCAGACTATATGCTAGTATCATCATCAAGTCTTTCATTTAAGTTCAACGTTCTTCCACTGGAATGCCTTAATTTTAGTTTCTCTCTTCTTCCCCTTTTAAGCAAAAAACATTCTTCTCAAAAGGTTAAATAACTAAAACTTAGAAGAACTCCTCAAATGTATTAGCACTTCTCAATTTCAAGTTTATCCATCTCCCACTGAATGTAGAATGGATAGCTTTGAATATATGATAGACAAGCAAAGAACCTTTCTAGTCGTATCTCAATAAAGGCTAAATAGACTATCAATTGAATTTGGATTTGAGGACTTAGTCACAATGGTAAATGAATATCCCAACAAAACGGACACACATTCTTGACCCGTCATAAACCGGATCAATAACACCCAGTTCCCTACTCCATGACACCATGTACCAACGTGTCTTAGTAGGACATGAATTGTGAAACAATTCCACAATTCACTATATGGTCATCCAGTATATATAGTAAGTATCTTAGCATCTTCACTAGATCTAAGTACCTTAATCTATATGCCCTATTGATTCTGAAATTTGTCTTGGCTAATTCTGAACACCAACAAGGTTTCAGACATATACCCAAACTAATAAACGTCTCGTAACTACTACCATCAAGGCAGTGACGAAGAAGTTTCGCTTTCATTATTCTTTATGGTGTGCTTGAACGGATTATCCACAAAATGTGATCAATATCCAACAAGCCTTCAATCCTCTCACTAACTCCGGTGAAGGATCACATAATCCCCTTAGCCTAATAAACAAGATCAACATCAAAACGTTTAGCCCAAGGCGAAACTATTCCGAGATCCTAACCACATGGATCTCGGTGATATATCTCTTGTTTATGTGGCTAAGGTGATTATTACACAAAGATAACTCATCCAAACTATTTTGGATTCAGAATCAATTACTCATGAATATTCTATTACTTGTAACAAAACCTTGTGTATGCCACCACATGAAAAAATTTGAATAAAATATCTCACAACAGATTCTCATAATAAATTTCATATTTTAAGAATAAACTCATCATCACCACATGTTAAGTTGTGTGCCACGCAGGGCAAAACAACACATGAGTTATGACATCACTAAACCTTGAATAAACAATGCTTAAAAGGTTTAACATCAATTCTTAAAACATCAAAATTTTTGTTCACCGTAATTAAAGCGAGCATACAAAGAGATGTTACTTGCCACGCAAGGCAATAAAATAAAGTAATAAATAAACCGGCGACAAAAGCGAGATCAAGTCTCCTTATCTTCTCTTAGACGACAATCATCATGGTTTCCTCGCCCGAGATCCGGTTCTTCATGCTTTTCTCTCACCAAAGGACCTACACTTTGTAACAAACAAATTTGTGACAAACGTGAGTCAATCAGCTCGGGTCAACTACCTAGCTTATATAAGAATAGCAATGAATCATGAACGCACCTGAAGATGGAAAGTTAACTCTCTCTTTCCTGAGAAGTTTTATATCCTCTCGGCATGTAGGGCAGGCGTGACGGCCCCAATTTCCAAATCTTCCACAAAAGTAGCAAACCACCTTTTCTTGAGTCTCTTCATGTGGCACATTCTCTATGCCCTTCGACCCAATATCAAGGATAGGCTTGGAAACTCCAACCTTTCCTTTTAGGGTCAGTTTCTTCTTCCTTTTCTTTTGTTTCTTTAAACCCAAGATGGGAGTGGTTGAGGTGGAACTATGCTTGGCCATGTCAGACTCCGTAGACTTCAACATGCCATGCAATTCCCTTAAGGATTTCTCTATTCCTTGCATATGATAGTTTGTGACAAACTGATCATATGATGCGGGCAGAGACTGGAGTACAATATCCACAGCGAGCTCTCTCTCAATAGGAAATCCTAACATCTCCATTTGGTCCACATTCTCCTTCATCTTAAGGACGTGAAGACCAACATTCCCGCCTTCTTGCAGCTTACAACCGACTCGGCTTTTAATACACTCAAAGTGTTCCTGCCTAACTTGCTGGTGGAACATGTCCTTGAGCTTGTTAACCATATTGTACACACTCATGTGCTTGAGCTGCTTTCGCAATTCCGAGCTCATAGTTGACAACATAAGGCAGGCAACATCTTGCGTGTCCTCAACGCGTTTTTCATACCCGTATCGGACGGCCCAAATCGTGTTGGTAGCAGGTGGCTCCGGAAGGGGTTCCTCGAGGATGTGCAACTTTGACTCATGGCGAAGGACAATCCTCAATTGCCTAAGCCATGCAATAAAGTTCACCCCCGTGAGTTTCTCCCTTTCTAGGACCACACGAAGTGAGATGTTTGACGTGGTGTTGTTATGATTTGACATCTATAAATAACAGTAATACGAGTTTTGGTTAGTTTAGATAAACCTTGTTAAAAATAATTACCCCATGGTTTTAGATAAAAACCATTATTTAGATAACAAGGGCTAAGAACCTTATTTCATCTCACACCGTGACGGGTTTACCGCGGATCATGTCGCGAAGCTATTTAGGCCGGTAACCATTTTACCAATTGTAATCTCTATTACAACTCTTAGACACTTGCGGGATCCGTTGACATCCATTATGTCGGTTGGCATGTTTGATCCCTTCCTTACACCAATCTTAATATATAATTTTTGTTTAGTTCGTGCTTAGCTCGACAACTAATCAAGAATTATATACTAAAATTTGTAAACCGTCCGACAAGACACACGGGTGGCACTCCCAACCATCAATTAGCTCGTGCTTAGCTCGACAACCAACCATGCGAGTTACCCCACTCACCTTCCACACAATTACGCAAGGAATGACTCGTGCTTAGCTCGACAATCATCCTTGTTTTGTTAGATTCGGGTGGTGTCGTCTGACGGATGGTGCGTGATTTACATTTTAAAAACGGGATTTTGTTTCCGGTTTATAAAAACCCTTTTGTGAATTAACAAAGTAAGTGTCAAAACGATTTTAACCACTTTTTAAATATAATACCAAGTTTATATTTTCTTTGTCAATTCTATTCGCGCGAGATTGTTAACCATTTTAACAAACGTTGTATTTTATTTAATTTTATAGGAAAAATTGTCTAGCATGCGAATCCTAATCCATGCATAGAAAAATAAAACACAACCACGCAAACATATATATATATATATATATATAATTCGGTAACATGCCCAAAAATCCTATGCGTTTTCCCCATGAGCCACAACAGGGAAAACAAGGCCAAAACCTAAGGACAAGGTAAAGTCTCGTTGGGCGAGCTCCCGTTGAATCCAACACCTCCAATAGCGTGTTGATTCCTTCTCGCCAAGACGTCATCATCATGACTCCCGTTGATTTCTCCGGTTCTAATTCTATACTATTTACAAATACATAGAATATATATATAAACGACACGCAGGTCACATTCCTACACTATTTATACAAATACACGAAATAAAAGAAACGGCGTGCAAGCCACACCAATAAATAAATAAATAAATAATTACATCAATACGGCACGCAGGCCATCAAAAAACCAAATCAATCAACCACCACAACACATAGGTCTAAGGGCATATCATGTTACCGAATTAACCAAACGCAACATAATGAAAACATGCTGTGCCACACAAAACCATGATACAAATGTATATCTATATTTTAGTCAAGATTGTCAAGATCACCAAAGGCATCAAAATGACAATCCTTGTACATATGCATTAGTGTACCAAACCATTTTTGTGACACATATTCATATATACATTTATAAGTATATATTTGTGTACACTTCATGCCAAGTTACAACAAATATATAAATATAAAAACTAAAATATTAACATGGCTACAAACATAACAATTCTAGCACAACAAGAGTACAACAAGAGTCTCAATGAAAAATCAATTTTAAGAAAACAATTTTCTTATATAAAAGTATTTATATGGTTTTTCTCGACTCGATATAAAACTAAAATATTAGGTAGGCTACAAATATACCAATTTTAGCCTAACAAGAATCTACATGAAAAACCATTTCTAGAAAACAATTTTCTAATATAAAAATATTTATATGAATATTATGTAGGCTACAAATATATCAATTTTAGCCTAGCAACCATTCATACGAAAAATCATTTCAAGAAAACAATTTTCTTGTATAAAATATTTATATGGTTTTTCTAGACTCGTTAGTGCAAAGCCGTGTTAGATATGGCTCTCATACCACTGAAGGCGTTTGTTTGGAATAATCGAGTAGCAACGGAAGCAAGATACAATACAAAAACTATAACTAGCCAAACAAACACACATGCCATGGACCAAAATCTAAACATGAATTTGCAACTAGAATATAATAAACAAGAAAGAAGAAAGATCATACCATAATGCAAGATCACCAAAACTTTCTTCTTTGTCAAAGTGTGTAGAATTCAAGGAAGAATTCCTCTAGAGTAGTCCACCCCAAGCAAACTTGATTCCCCAATGCTAGTAGGTTGGTGTAGACACCAACACAACATAATACAAGAACAAGGAACACCTTTGTGCATCAAGTCTAGATCACAAAGTGTATGTTAACTTCCCTTGTGCATCAAAACTTGATCACCTTCAAGAAGAACAACCAAAAAAGAATATGAACTTCCAAGAAGCTATTCAACTCTCTCAAGTCTGTTCATGTGCAGAGAAAAACGTAGCTATCATTAACATCTAGTTAATCCCATTAAAATGTGACATAAAAGATGTTAATTCTGTTGTTACAAGGATCGTACACGGCCCGTGCTGGTCAACACGGCCGTGTAGGCCCAAAGCCCACGGCCTCAATTGGGCCAAGATAGCCCGTGTCTAACAGGCCCAACACGGCCCGTGTTCACCTACACGGCTGTGTAGGCCCAAAGCACACGTGTGTGTACTTGGGCCAAAACACCCCGTGCTAGTTGAGCTGGACACGGCTCGTGTTCACGAACACGGCCCGTGTACCATGCTGCCAAAACCCATTTTGGCCTTTTTCTCTGTTTTGCTTGATCGTGTTTTCGGAATAAATACTTGGTGTGTGACCCAATAGGCCTATACTTCATCAGCAGTGCTATTAACTCGTTCGTGTCAGCAGGCATATTCCAACATAGATGTTGGTCCATGCGAAGTGTTTGTTTGGCTAGTTCAGTTTTGTATTATATCTTGCTTCCGTTGCTACTCGATCATGTCAAACAAATACCTTCAGTGGTATCAGAATCATATCTAACATGGCTTTGCACATTTGCGTGGTTGTATTTTATTTTTCTATGCATGGATTAGGATTCGCATGCTAGACAATTTTTTTTATAAAATTAAATAAAATACAATGTTTGTTAAAATGGTTAACAATCTCGCGCGTATAGAATTGACAAAGAAAATATAAAATTGGTATAATATTTAAAAGTGGTTAAAATCGTTTTGACACTTACTTTGTTAATTCACAAAAAGGTTTTTATAAACCGGAAACAAAATCCTGTTTTTGAAAATGTAAATCACGCACCATCCGTAAGATGACACCACCCGAATCTAACGAAACAAGGATGATTGTCGAGCTAAGCACGAGTCATTCCTTGCATAGTTGTGTGAAAGGTGAGTGAGGTAACTCGCATGATTGGTTGTCGAGCTAAGCACGAGCCAATTGATCGTCGAGAGTGCCACCCGTGTGTCTTGTCGGACGGTTTACAATTTTAGTATATAATTCTTGGTTAGTTATCGAGCTAAGCATGAGCTAAACAAAAATTATATATTAAGATTGGTGTAAGGAAGGGATCAAACATGCCAACCGACATAATGGATGTCAACGGATCCCGCAAGTGACTAAGAGTTGTAATAGAGATTACAATTGGTAAAATGGTTACCGGCCTAAATAGCTTCGCCACGTGATCCGCGGTAAACCCGTCACGGTCGAGGTGAAATAAGGTTCTTAGCCCTTGTTACAAATAATTGTTTTTATCTAAAACTATGGGGTAATTATTTTAACAAGGTTTATCTAAACTAACCAAAAATCGTATTATTGTTATTTATAGATGTCAAACCATAACAACACTACGTCAAACATCTCACTTCGTGTGTTCCTAGAAAGGGAGCAACTCACGGGGGTGAACTTTATTGCATGGCTTAGTCAATTGAGGATTGTCCTTCGCCATGAGTCAAAGCTGCACATCCTTGAGGAACCCCTTCCGGAGCCACCTACTACCAACGCGACTTGGGCCATCCGATATGGGTATGAAAAACGTGTTGAGGACACGCACGATGTTTCCTGCCTCATGTTGTCAAATATGAGCTCGGAGTTTCGAAAGAAACTCGAGCACATGAGTGTGTACAATATGTTAAACAAGCTCAAGGACATGTTCCAACAGCAAGTTAGGCAGGAACACTATGAGTGTGTTAAAAGCCTAGTCGGTTGTAGGCTGCAGGGAGGCGGGAATGTTGGTCTTCACGTCCTTAAGATGAAGGCGAACGTGGAACAAATGGAGAGGTTAGGATTTCCTATTGGGAGAGAGCTCGCTATGGATATTGTACTCAAGTCTCTGTCCGCATCATATGATCAGTTTGTCACAAACTATCACATGCAAGGAAATGAGAAATCCTTAAGCGAATTGCATGGCATGTTGAAATCTGCGGAGTCTGACATGGCCAAGCATGGTTCCACCTCAAACGCTCCCGTCTTGGGTTTAAAGAAACAAAATAAAAGGAAGAAGAAACCGACCCTAAAAGGAAAGGTTGGAGTTTCCAAGCCTATCCTTGATATTGAGTCGAAGGACATAGAGAATGTGCCTCAAGAAGAGACTCAAGAAAAGGTGGTTTGCTACTTCTGTGGAAGATTTGGAAATTGGGGCCGTCACGCCTGCCCTACGTGCCGAGAGGATAGAAAACATCTC
Source organism: Dittrichia graveolens (assembly GCA_038502395.1). Taxonomy (NCBI): domain Eukaryota; kingdom Viridiplantae; phylum Streptophyta; class Magnoliopsida; order Asterales; family Asteraceae; genus Dittrichia; species Dittrichia graveolens. Next base: position 32,356,889 of record JARJIL010000003.1, on the reverse strand, counting down.
AGAAAAGAGAGAGTTAACTTTCCATCTTCAGGTACGTTCATGATTCATTGCTATTCTTCTATAAGTTGGGTTGTTGACCCGAGCTGATTGACTCACGTTTGTCACAAATTTATTTTGTCACAAAGTGTAGGTTCTTGGAGGAATGAAGAAAAGCATGAAGAACCGGTACTCGGACGAGGAAACCAGGGTGATTGTCCTCTAAGAGAAGAAAAGGAGATTTGATCTCGCTTTTGTCACCGGTTTATTTATTACTTTATTTTATCGCCCTGCGTGGCAAGTAACATCTCTTTGTATGCTCGCTTTTTATTACGATGGACAAAATTTTGAAGTTGTAAGAATTGATGTTAAGCATTTTTAAGCATTGTTTATTCAAGGTTTGTTCATGCCATAGCTCATGTGTTGCATTGCCCTGCGTGGCACACAACTATGCATTTGATGATGATGAGTTTATTCTTAAAATATGAAATTTATTATGAAAATTTATTGTGATATTTTGTTCAAAATGTTCCATGTCATGGCATACACAAGGTTTGGTTACAAGTAATAGAATATTCATGAATAATTGATTCTAAATACAAATTAGTTTGGATTAATTATCTTTCTGTGATAATCAACTTTACCACATAAACAAGAGATATATATCGCCTAGATCCGTGTGGTTGGGATCTCGGGATAGTTTAGCCTTGGGCTAAACGTTTTGATGTTTATCTTGTTTGTTAGCTAAGATGATTATGAGATCCTTCACCGGAGTTTGTGAGAGGATTAAAGGCTTGTTGGATATTGATCACATTTTGTGGATAATCCATTCAAGCACACCACAAAGAATAACGAAAGAGAAACTTCTTCGTCGCTACCTTGATGGTAGTAGTTGCGAGACGTTTACTAGTTTAGGCATATGTCTGAAGCCTTGTTGGTGTTCAGAATTAGCCAAAAATGACTTTCAGAATCAATAGGGCATATAGATCAAGATACTTAGATCTTGTTAAGATGCTAAGATACCTACTATTTATATATTGGATGATCATATAGTGAATTCTAAAATTGTTTCACAATTCATATCCTGCTAAGACGCATTGGTACATGGTGTCATGGAGTAGGGAACCGGGTGTTATTGATCCGGTTTATGACGGGTCAAGAATGTATGTCCGATTTTTTGGGACATTCATTTACCATTGTGAATAAGTCCTCAAATCTAAGTCCAATTGATAGTCTATTTAGCATTTATTAAGATACTACTAGAAAAGTTCTTTGCTTGTCTATCTTATAGTTCGAAGTTATCCATTCTACATTCAGTGGGAGATGGATAAACTTGAAATCAAGAAGTGCTAATACATTTGAGGAGTTCTTCTAAGTTTTAACTATTTAACCTTTTCAGAACAATGTTTTTTGCTTAAAAGGGGAAGAAGAGGAAAACTAAAACTAAGGCATTCCAGTGGAAGAACGTGGAACTTAAATGAAAGACTTAATGTTGATACTAGCATATAATCTGATATCTTTGATGATCAGCATGGTTATGCTGGTATGCCTGACTAAGAGTCATTACTTCTTTTAATTCTGATAAGAGTCATATAGAGCCAAAGAGATATGGGTTTCTCATATCTAAGTGGCAATGACTTGATGGTGAGTCATGTTGAGTTCACCACTTATCGGAAGACGTAGTGGATCCGGAATTCACTAAAATAAAAGAAGTAATTGATAAAGAGATGTGATCCATTTGTAATGTCCAAGTACTTAACTTGACTTGATCCCGTACCTAGGTGTAAACCAAGGTGGTAGTGATGGGATTGACATGGATGGAATTATAGACAACTTCAAATACCGACTAGTGGTAAATTCTTCATGATGGTTATGGAGAAACTTGTCCTAGTGGCTATGTTGAAGAATGTTTGATACTCGTGGATATTAATGGCCACGTTCCATCATCGAACAATATGATGAGGAAGTGCTTATAACACTCTCCGAGGGTCTTAATATACATCCGTAGTATCCGTATTATGTCTACAAAGTGAATAAGCCCACTTCGGACTTATGCTTGCATCTTGAAAGAAAGATCTTTGCTTACTGTTAGAAAAATAAAAGTGATGAGTTTTCTAGATAAAACCTTTTATATGTGTCAAGGCTAGTGGGAGCTTTGTTATATTCCTAGTGTTAAATGTCTATTGAAGATAATGTCCCGATATTAGGTTATCTGCAAACCTAATTTAGGAATTAGTGCTTCATAAGGGAATTTAGGAGATACAAAATTGGATAGTACTTAGTTCAAGAAATATAGAGATATGTTTTTGATGTTTGACGACTTGAATAGTCTTGGAGTAAGTAGGTACTCTAATGCATGTTTCTGCTAGGATAACTGTTGATCTTTGATCAAAGTTGATGATCCTAACTTGTTGTGTTATTTGTTGATTCTTAAAGTGTCACTAATCCTATTGTGGGCTTTTGAGACAATGAGAGTGTGATTACTTTAACATTTTGAAAATGAGATTTCTTTGACGCATACTTTTACAGTAGTCTTGTCAAATGAGATATAAGTAAATAACAAAAGTACATGTGGATGTTGTGGGACAAATCAACTAGTTAAGCCGTTGTTTTGGACTAGTGATATTTGTAATACTAGGTCTTTTAGCATTTCTAATGCACATGACTTGGCTTGAATATTGTGTTGGTTCTTGTTTGATTGGTATTTATATTTTGGAGACGTTAAGCAGTATTGTAGTTCGTACTATATTGATTATTAAATAGAGATTTAATAATATGCTGAGGGCGGATATTTTATGAATCCTTATTGTGTTCCATCTTAGCATGTTTAAACACTTCCGAGAATGCTTTTCATTCTAAAATCTCCACAATCGCTTATACTTTATGGGAAGGAAGTATAAATTAAGATTGAGGTAAAGAATCGGTTTTGTTAAACGTGATTCTTGCCTATACTTGAAAGGGGTTTCAAGTGATTGGAGGACCCGCACCCGAGTTTACTTCATGGTTCTGGTCATAAGTAACGCGGGATGATGATGGCGTTTCATCCTTGAACTAGAGATACATGTGATTCCAAAGCATAGGTCTGCTTTGCTTTGATCATCTTCTAACGCGGTCTGTAACTGGTCGTTATTAGGGAGATGATTAAGTTGAGTATTATCTATGTGGCGGGACTATGTAGTCGAAAGGAATTTGTTCCTCTATGTATAGAGAAGGTATCCATGGGCCCCTCGATGATTGAGTGTTGATGTTCATATGCATGGCCGTGCTCAAGTTATATTGATCATGGATCAATGTTAACTTGGTTTGTTGGTCACCACTAATCTAGAATCGAGAAACATAATTGTGAACGATCTGAAGGTTGAATTTATTCCATGCCTTGTGTTCACATAGGATATCACGAACAAAGGGATGTACATGTTCATTTATCTTTAGGACAATCATTTCATGGTTGGGATCTTGTCAAGAGTGGCATACCATATACTGACTTGGGAGCATAGATGTCTTGCTAGAGGCCGCTCTATGTTTGTGTTATTTTCCGTAGTCGTGTCACGTGCAAGTGGGAGTCTGTTGGAATATGCCCGCTGACACGAACGAGTTAATAGCATTGCTGATGAAGTATAGGCCTATTGGGTCACACACCAAGTATTGATTCCAGCAACACGATCAAGCAAAGGAGAGAAAGAAGCCAAATTGGGTTTTGGTAGGATGGTACACAGCCGTGTGGCTGAACACGGGCTGTGTCCAGCCCAACCAGCCAGGGCGTATTGGCCCGTATTGAGGCCGTGTGCTTTGGGCCTACACGTCCGTGTAGGTGAACACGGGCCGTGTTGGGCCTACTAGACACGGGCTATCTTGGCCCAATTGAGGCTGTGGGCTTTGGGCCTACACGGCCGTGTTGATCAACATGGGCCGTGTACGTTCGCTGTAATAGCAGAATTAACATCTTTAAACTCACATTTTAATGGGATTAAGTGGAGGTTAATGCTAGCTACGTTTTTCTCTGCACATGAACAGACTTAAGAGATTTCAAGAGGGTCTTGGAAGTTCATATTCTCTCTTGGTTCTTCTAGTTCTTGGTGATCAAGTTTTGGTGCACTAAGTGAAGAAATACACACATACTGTTCTTGATTGTTGTCTTGGTGGTTACACACCAACCTACTAGCATTTGGGAATCAACAAAACTTGGGGTGGACTTCATTAGAGAAATCCTAGTTTGGATTCTTGAAGCTTGACAAGGGGAAGATTGTTGTACTTGCATTGTGGTACATTTCTATCCATCTTGTTCTTTTATTTAGTTGCAATTCCATGTCTAGATGTTGGTCCGTGTGAAGTGTTTGTTTGGCTAGTTTAGTTTTGTATTATATCTTGCTTCCGTTGCTACTCGATCATGTCAAACAAATACCTTCATTTACATCTCTCACAGCTTTGGTGACTTGTGATCTGCGTACTTCAAAGATCAACTCTGCATAATCCACATTTCTTGCATAATATATGTTGTACAGCAGCTGCATCTCGATTTCGTTTACATTGTTGAGACCACCAACTTTGTATCTCCGTGAACATACCACCGTGGATACCATGAAACCCTAACCGGTTTGGAAGACTGACTTCTTGATAACCCCGGTTACTTGTGGATGACCCAAGAGGAGTAGTACACTCCTAGATGTTTCCCTAGAAACGGGGTCATCGTTATGGACGACCACAGGTAGTTGTAGTACTCTCCGTGGATTGATGTTGCACAAAGCAATGTTAGGGTTTTAGAGAATAAAGAAGGAGGTATAAGATTTGGAAGCGAAGACAAAATCCGGTGAAGAGTCTTTCTATTTATACCTTTTCAAAGTGAGAGAAAAGTTACCGTTATTAAATGGTACTAAATATAGCCGTTACAGTAAAACTGATGCGTTACAACGGCTCTATTTAATGTAAGTTACCAAACTAGCACTGTTACATTAATCTGAATGTTGCAAGATTAATGGAATTACTTCTAAGAACAGATCTTAAAAAATATTTTATAAACGACTTACGTTTATTTAGAAAGAACATATCTTTAAAAATTTGGACTTACCATAATGTTGGACTTACCATTTATGAGGACTGACCTAGACATATGGGACTGACCACACTTGTGAACCTGATTACTCAGCGTAGACTGAGTACTCAGCTTAGATTGAGCACTCAGCTCTAAGTGAGTGAGTGACTCTTGTGTTGACACTTACTTAAATTTAGCACTTAGCAAGTATTGAACAGAGACAAAATACAACTGGAACATACCAATTTAAGGGTTGAGCATACCAAGCTTGCCAAGTAGAGTCGTGAATCTTATGCATTCAATTGGTTTAGTGAATATATCTGCAAGTTGATCTTCGGTTTCAATGAAGACTAACTCTACCTTGCCCTTCTCGACTATGTCTTGGATGAAATGATGTCTTATCTCAGTGTGTTTTGTTCTTGAGTGGAAAACTGGATTGTGTGTAATGGAAATTGCACTTTGATTTTCACAAATATGAGAGTCTTTGAATAATGCAAATCAAAGTCCCTGAGCTGACGTTGTATCCACAGTATTTGAGCACAACAGCTCCCTGCTGCAACATACTCAGCTTCAGCTGTAGAGATTGCCACTGAGTTTTGTTTCTTGCTTGTCCAGCTGACTAACTTACCACCCAATAGTTGACATCCTCTAGTAGTACTCTTTCTGTCTAGACCACAACCTGCGAAGCCTGAGTCTGAGTACCCTATCAACTCAAATCCTGATCCTTTAGGATACCACAAACCTAAATTAGGTGTTCTCTTCAGATATTTGAGTATTCTTTTGACAGCTTGCAAGTGTGATTCCTTTGGATCAGCCTGATATCTTCCACAGACACATGTAGGAAACATTATATCAGGTCTGCTTACTGTCAGATAGAGTAATGAACCTATCATTCCTCTATATTCAGTCTGACATATAGACTTCCCATCAATGTCCTTGTTCAGCTTGACATTGTGTAACATTGGAGACTTTGCAAGATGGCTTGAGTCTAGTCCACATTTCTTAATCAGATCAAATACATACTTGCTCTGATTAATAAATATACCATCTTTCTTCTGGTTAATTTGAAGTCCCAAAAAGTAAGTCATCCCACCGATCATGTTCATTTTGTATTGATTAGACATTATCTTAGAGAACCAATCACATAGACTTTGGTTAGATGAACCAAAGATAATGTCATCTACATAGATTTGAACCAGAATGACATGTCCTCTGCTTTTTCTTATAAATAGAGTTTTATCAATGTTTCCTCTAATAAAATTGTTTGAAAGCAGGTAGGTGGATAGTGTATCATACTAGGCTCTTGGTGCTTGCTTGAGCCCATAAAGAGCCTTGTCCAACTTATAGACATAATCTGGGTGTTTAGGATCAACAAAACTAGGAGGTTGTTTCAAATAGACTTCCTCATGTAGTGATCCATTTACGTATGCACTCTTAACATCCATTTGATACACTTTAAAATTCTTGAAGGCTGTATAGGCTAGGAACAATCTTATAGCTTCAATCCTTGCAACAGGGGCAAAGGTCTTGTCATAATCAAAACCTTCTTCTTGTTTATACCCCTGAGCCACTAGCCTTGCCTTAATCCTGATCACTACTCCATCCCTGTCCATTTTATTTCTATAGACCCACTTAGTGCCTATAACAATTTTTCCTTTAGGGGCAGGGACAATGGTCCAGACCTTATTTCTTTGAAATTCGGTCAGCTCCTCTTGCATGGCTTCAATCCAATCCTCATCCTTCAGTGCATCTTCAGTCTTCTTTGGTTCCATCTGAGATAGAAAACTAGAATAGGCAACATAGTTCGCAGTTGCCTTTGATCTAGATAACACACCATCTTCAATGTTACCAATAACATCATCAAGAGGATGATCTTTTAACACTTTGAAGGTTGTAGTGGGAGACTATGGTTCTGAGTCTAGATCTGAATAGTGTCTTTTAGGCTGAATAAGACTGACTTCTTCAGTCTAAGTTGGGATTGAGATATAACTTAGATCCTCAATTTGATTTATACTTGAAGATTCACATAGATTCTCAGGCTGATAATCAGATTCACAAACCCTATCTGTGTGATCATCTTCAATGTTGATGGCTTCTTTATTTATCACTGTCTTGTCAGATTTACCAGCTTCTTCATCATTAGAATCATCCATAACATACATGGGATTTGATGTGAGATCTTCTCTGCTCCTTTTAAGCTCACTTAGACTAATCGGGTCAGCTTAAGCTTTGTCAGTTTCATCACTACTTGTCTCATCAAATGTGACATGTACTGACTCTTCAATCACCTTTATTTTAAGATTGTAGACTATGTAGGATTTGGAAATTGAAGAGTATCCAACAAATATACCTTGATCAGCATTAGGTTCCAACTTATGGAGCTGTTCTCTTTGGTTTAGCACATAGCATGTTGAACCAAAGAAATGGAAATATCTAATGTTACGTTTATAGCCATGATACATTGTCAGGAACGAATATTACCAAAATCAAAAACAGGAATTATCTTTTGAATTTAAGCCAGAGTTTATATAAAAGACAATCTTTGAGCTTGATCACAATTAACTAAGAAGTTGCGGAATCACACTTAATTGATTAATGAAGGATTTATCACAAGAACAATTCAATCAACTCAATGAATAACTTCAAAACACAAGATGTTTATTAATAACCAAAGACGATTACAATATTCACCTACACCTCCAATCTAACTCTTTTGTTAGACGAAGAACACACTTTGTTCTTAGGTTTCAAAGAAAACTTGGAGGATAATACACTTTCAGAATGCAATAAACAATATGAATAAGTGCAAACTCTGACAGAGTTGAATTACAAAACTATCGATCCTTAACATAATATTCTAATGAAGTATTTATAAACTCTTAATCTTCCTTGAATAGTTGATAGTTGGTTAATCTTCTATCTTGCGAGATAATCTTGATAATCTTCCAACTTGATAAGATATCCTTCAAATCCACAAAGAGAGCAGTTTCCAAAAATAGCTCAATAGAAACTGTTTGTTAAATGTGACTCTTCTAACAGTCTTCTCTTTCATGCCTTTCAACAGTTGTCATAATCATTCTAACAGTTCCAATCTCTTTATACTAACAGTTGCAACATTCATCACAACTGTTAGTTACAACTATTTTCACAAATCAAACTAACAGCTTTCAACTGTTTTCTCAAACACATTAACAGTTTTACCTTTGCATGTCCAATAGTTTCAATCACTTAGCAAATTTCCCAACAATCTCCCCCTAACTTAAAGTATTGAACAATACACTTAAGTAGTTTTATAGGGTTCAATCACAGAAAAATATGCAAAGTCAAACTGTGACAATCAAAACATAAAGAAAGAAGATTATACTTTCTTTGACTGTAACGATTCCAACCTTTCTTTTAGCCTATGAATAAGATCTTCCTTAACTTTAGCAGGGCCAAAGAATTTTGCTTTCAACAAATATAAGAGCTTTGTTTTGTTGTGCTCTATAAATTCGATATCAAACCATTGAGTAATCGCATTTCCCATTACTATGTGATAAGTCTTTGACTTAGCATACACCTTTACAGTACTAATTGGGAAAGCTTCCTCAGCTATCAGCATAGGTATAACCTTCATAGGATCACATATACTCGCTAAATGCCTCATTAGCACTCTGACTTCAATCCCAGCAGCTTCTCCAAAATGACTTGTGTCATATTCATACATTTCTTGCACATCTCTTCTTGTCACACTTTCCATTAATTGTAAGAAGCTAGCATAGCTTTCAATTAGTTCATGTTCTCTCACAATTGTCACCCCTTGCTTTCCTGTTTCAATTCTTAACATTTCAAATCTCCACTCAGTGATGTGGGATTTTTGACCTAGTTGAACTTCCACAAGCTTTTCCAATTTCTTTTCAACCGCCATCCTGAGTCTGTCTTGTAAGATGGTTTGAACCATACCAGCTTTAGCCTTTTCTGATGGTTTCTTAATTATTTGAGACTTTTGAGTCTTTTTCTTTTCAATCCTTTTTCTCTTAACTCCCTTGTCAACCTTCTTTCCTCTTTCCTCTTCATCAATTTCCTTTGTAAACTCAGCTGCCATCTTTTGCGCTAGTTCTAGATCTCTTTCTTCTTGTTGCTAAATCTCAGTATTCAGCCTTTGTGCTAGCTCATAATCATGTTCTTCTTTTTGTTCTTTTGACATTTTGAGCTTTGGAATGTTAACCACAATCTCCTTTCCCTTACCTTGCACAGGAGGCATCTTCTCATCCTTCTTTGCTTCTACAATAGCAATGCCTTTGAACCCTGGCTTAGGTGCAATTGGCTCTAGCTTTGACACTTTACCATCAAGCCACCCATCATCTATCTTTTGAGCCATTTTGAATGTGCTGATATTAAGTGTTTGAGCACCAACAACAATCAAATGATCTTGTTTAGCTTTGGACCATGATTTGAATACATCTGTTATCTTCATCCGATTGAGCACTTACAATTGTTTGTAGTTGTTCTAGAGCAATTTTTGTTTGTCGAGTTGCAACTGTTAGAGTATCTGGTGCAGCTGTTTGTTTGGATTGCACAACTGTTTGTTTACTTTGCACATTTGCACTTGCTTCTTTATGATTGGCTTCTCCCCCTTTTTGATTGGAACTGTTTGAGAAGGAGTAGCATGAAACTGTTTAAGAATTTGATCATGGGCTTGAAGAACATTTGTAGCCTTCTTCGGAGTAGCCGACAAGACTTTGATCTGTTTGTCTTGCTTGATAATAAGTTCATTGTGTTTGGCAAGAAGCTTGTCTTGAAGGGAGTTCCTCTTTTTAAGATAAAGGAAGGTAGCAAGAAATGGTACAAGTTCGGGATTCGTCAATGCCTTTTGTTTCTTACTTGCCTCAATGTCAGCTAGTGTTTCCACCTCAAACATATCATCGGCAGATAGCACTGGTGGGTCACTCCTAGAAGTTCCCTCACCAGTACCCCTTTGTTCTTGGTACTGGGGATTTCCAAAAGCTATTTGACCAGCCTTTGTTGCCGTGGTTGAGGTCTTACTTATGTTGACACTGTCCTGCTCACTCCTTGCGGATGGAACAGTACTGTCAGCCTCAAGAACCACATGATCACTCTCCCCCTTGGAGTGATCACCTCCTCAGTGTGCTTGGGAGACAGCACTGTGGGTTCCCTTTGGATATTCTGCATAGGTGAATGCACCTGTGCAGAGCTTATAGTTTGGGTGATAGGGACTGTGGTGCAAGGAGCACCAACAGTTCTCTTCCTCTTTTTGAATGTTATAAGAGAGGGGGCTTGTGTTGTAGCTTGAGAAATGGTAGCTGAGGGTGATATTTGAGTATCATGAGCTTTGGGTTCCAGAGTTGGTGGTGTAGCAATTATTTGGGCTTCATGCTCAACTCTGGGAGCTCTGTTTCTTGAGAGAAACTCCACCGTTGCAGAGAGTGGTGGAGTGATGGCACCATAAAAATTCTTGCCATTGATCAACAGTTTGCTCAATGTGGAGGCCACATGAGTAGAGGGAATCAGAACCCTCTTGTAAGTTTGAAGATTTGGCAATAAAGAGTTTAAACAAGTTTGCACAAATCGGGGGTACATCAAAAAGAGACCATATTTGGTCCCGAGATGTTTTACCATACCATTAAAAATTAATTTAGAAAAGTTGAAGCACCGATTGCTGGCCAAACAGATTAAGGCCAAAGCAATGTTACTTCCAAACTCATTCCATCCAGTTCTTTTGGGGCTGATACATTGTTGTAAAGTATGAATCAAAAATTTCCAGTGTGCACAAAATTGCCCTTTGTAGAAGGTACCCTTTCCCCTAGGGCCCTCATACCCCAGCTTAACCAACTCCTACTGCAAGAATTCCAATGAGACCGAATCAGAATACTCATCCTCAAGATCATCAAGGTGAAGGTGTTCTCGAATGGTATTCTCAGAGAGTGAAATAGCATGATTATCAACATTTGAAGTGATCCATTTCACTCCATCTACTTCAGTGATTGTAGCGTTTTTCCAGAACTGATCGAGATGGGAAGTGTAGATAGTTGGATTGATGGTGAGAGCAGTGTTGAGGTTTGACAGCGTAAGGTAGTCGATCATGTCATGAAAGACATGCGACTCAGCAGGTTTAGAGAGGAAAGCTAGCATGTTGTGTTCCTTGACAAACGGAAGAGGAGCCATGGCGATTTCGAAGAGAAAGTCTAGGGTTTAGCGTTCAATTGAAGTTTAGTAAGCGTAATGAAAACTGCGATGAGGGAATGGCTTATATATGTAATGCATAATAAATGCAATTCAAAATGCCTTATAATATCTGCAAAGACTAAACTACCCTTGACTAACAGTTGAAGGAAAATTAAGAACTAACAGTTGAGAACTTTTTGGTTAATGAACTTCAACTGTAACACTCCCCCTTAAATGATCAGGCAGCTTGCCTAACAGTTGTGACACCAATGTACTAACAATTAAGAACTGTTAGTTGCAATTTGCACTGTAGATCCCTGAACACTTACATAAACAGTTGTTAGACATAAGACTAACAGTTTCAAACTGTTAGTGTGAAAATACAAAAACACAGAAAGATAAGCTAACAACCCATTATTCTAATTTAATCATTCCAATCTTTGAGATCAGAAAGTTAAACCTGCTCAACTCAAATGCTTTAGTGAACAGATCAGCCTACTGATCATCAGTATGAACTTTCAGAACTTGAATTAACTTTTTCTCATTGCAATCTCTGATGAAGTGAAACCTGATTTCTATATGCTTTGTTTTTGAATGCTTCACAGGATTGTTAACAATGCTAATAGCACTTGTGTTATCAACATAGATAGGTGTATTCAAGAAAGTCATACCATAATCCAGAAGCTGATTCTGGATCCACAACACTTGTGAACAACAACTTGATGCAGCAATATATTCAGCCTCAGCTGTTGAAGTTGAAACTGTTGTTTGTTTCTTGCACTGCCAAGATACCAACCTTGAGCCAAAGAATTAACATCCTCCAGAAGTTGATTTCCTATCCACATTAGCTCCACCATAGTCACTATCAGAGTATGCCACCAATTCAAATGGTGAATCCTTAGGATACCAAAGACCCAGTTTTTGTTGGCCTTTAAGGTACCTAATGATCCTCTTTACAGCAAATAGATGTGACAACTTAGGGTTGCATTGAAACCTGGCACAAACACATACATCAAACATTATATCCGGTCTAGAAGCAGTTAAGTACATTAGTGAACCTATCATAGACCTATACAAGTGAATGTCTACATCCTCCCCCTCAGGATCTGCTCCCAACTGTTTGTGTGTTTCCATTGGAGTACTGGCCAGCTTCACATCTTAATAGCCAAACTTGTCCAAGATGTCCTTGACATACTTTGACTGACTAAGAAAGATACCGGATGGCTTCTGCTTCACCTGTAGGCCCAAGAAAAATGTAAGTTCTCCCATGGAACTCATCTGAAATCTCTTATGCATGATGGCTTCAAACTCCTTGCAAAGATTGTCATTAGTGGAACCAAAGATTATATCATCAACATAGATTTGTACAAGCAAAATCTCTGTTTTAATAATCTTTGTAAACAATGTCTTGTCAATAGTGCCTCTTTTAAAACCATTCTCAATCAAATGAGATGACAATGTCTCATACCAAGCTCTAGGAGCCTGATGTAAACCATATAAGGCTTTATCCAACCTATATACCCTATCAGGATACTTTGAGTCTTCAAAACCAGGTGGTTGACACACATACACCTCCTCATCATTAGATCCATAGAGAAAAGCGAATTTGACATCCATTTGATATACTTTAAACCCTTTGAAGCTTGCAAAAGCAAGGAACAATCTAATTGCTTCTATTCTTGCAACTGGTGCAAAGACATCATCATAATCTATGCCCTCTTCTTGAATATAACCCTGTGCAACAACCCTAGCTTTATTCTTGATGACTATTCCTCTTTCATCCTTCTTATTTCTGAACACCCACTTGGTACCAATTGCTCTTTTGCCTCTTGGAAGTTCAACCAACTTCCAAACTTGCTGAATTTGGAACTGTAAAAGTTCCTCTTGCATTGCTTCTACCCATGAAGGGTCTTTTAATGTCTCTATTGCTTTCTTTGGTTCTATTTGCGATAGAAAGTAGGCATTCACATCAAACTGTTCAAGATCAACACCACTATTTTTATTTTGCAGCATAGCTCTTGTTCTAATAGGAGTGGTAGGATCACCTATAATCTGCCTTATAGGATGATTCTTGTGAACTCTGGATGTAGGAATGTGTTCCTCAGGTAATACATTCTCTAAATTGGACATGTCAATCTCAGCTTCACTTTCATTCCCAGATGAGTTACACACTTGATCTGAAACTGTTTGATGTTCAGAGGCACTGTGTTGTGGAGGAACATGAGATTCCATGTTTTTTGAAGGATCAGCATCATCATTCATTTGACCAACAGCATTGGAAGAAGTACTTTGAGCCAAGGGAATCACTACAAAGTCTTCAGGAACTTTGTTTTCACCAACAGTTGTTGGGATTGAACTAACCGTTTCAAAGTTGTTTGAACTGTTGGAGACAGTTTGTTGGTCTGAATCAACAGCTGTAGGGACACCTGCAAATGCTTCGGTAGAGAAATCAAAAGAAAGAGATTTAGTTAATGCATCAATATCAAATAACCACTCAGGACCATTACCTGCAACATTGATCCTATTCTCATTGAAAGACACATTCATACTCTCTTCTATGATCCTAGAAATATTGTTGAAGACTCTATACGCTTTGCTTTGAGTGGAGTATCCTACAAAAAATCCTTCTTCTGCTTTACTTTTAAACATGCCTAATTGTGACTTGGTATTAAGGATAGTGCAGGGACATCCAAAAGGTTTTAGAAAATTGATCAAAGGCTTTCTTTTAAGAAACAACTCATAGGGAGTTTTCCCTTTGTACTTGACAACCTGTACTCTATTTTGAACATAGCAAGCAGTGTTCACAGCTTCTGCCCAGAATGTCATTGGGAGCCTAGAATCAGCTAGCATTGATCTAGCAGCCTCTATCAAAGTCCTATTTCTTCTCTCAGCCACTCCATTCTGTTGTGGAGTCCTAGGAGCACTATATTGTCTTTCAATCCCTTTTTCCTCACAAAAAACTGTTTACCTCATAGTTCTTAAACTCAAAACTATTGTCAGATCTAATGACTTTCACTTTCAAATCAGATTGATTTTCAATTCTAACAATAAGAGATTTAACTAACTCAACAGTTTCATCCTTAGATCTAAGAAATTGAACCCAAGTGAATCTAGTGAAGTCATCAACTATGACTAAACAATAAGCTTTCTTCCCTATACTAACCACAGATGTAGGACCAAAAAGATCCATATGCAATAATTGTAAAGGTGCAGAGATGGAAGAAACTTCTTTGGACTTAAAAGAAGTTTTGTGTTGCTTGCCTTTGAGGCAAGCAATACAATGATGATCACATGAGAATTCCTTTTGGGGTAAACCTCTTACCAAACTATTTTTAGCTAACAAATTCATGGTTTTAAAGTTCATGTGACACATCCTTCTATGCCAAATGGCAGACTCATCATGAGATGCCTTTGAGAGTAAACAACTAAAAACATTCTGCTTAGCAACTTTTTGTGTATCCAAACAGTATACATTATCCTTTCTTGGTGTTCTTAAATAATATCCTTTTCAGTTAATTTAAAATCTTTTGAAAGGATAATGCATTCAGTATCTGTAAACAAGACTTTGTTTCCAATATCACAGATTTGAGACACACTCAACAGATTGTACTTGAGTTGTTCAACAAAGAAAACATCATTAAAAGTAAGGTTACCTGCATCTACAGCTCCTTTACCTGTGATTTTTCCTCCCTTTGAATTTCCTCCAAATGCTACATATCCTCCATTGATTCTTTTGAAATCCTTCAAGCAGTGTGGATTTCCAGTCATGTGCCTTGAGCATCCACTATCCACATGCCAGATTGCTCCTTGATTGGCCCTATGAATGCTCTATACAAAATAAACTCAGTTAGTAGCAGGAAGTACCCAGGCCATGCAAGTCTTGGGTGCACCATTCAAGTCATAATACTTAAACCACAGATTGAGTTTTCTTAATTTCATCCTAGTTATATTTCTCTATTCTGTGTGAAGAGTATTTAGTGAGAACATGTGGTTTCCAACTGTTGTGATTAACATGTGGCTTGATTTGACTTTCAGGTGGATTATCAGTTTTAGCCTCTTCAGAGACTGTTTGTTTGTGCAATTTTACCCAAGCCAGACAAACATCCTTTGATTTTGGCTTAACAGTTGGAGAACTGTTAGACTGTTTTGGCTTAACAGTTGGAGAACTGTTAGACTGTTTTCTGGTACTTGGTCTCTGGGTTCTATAGAACTGTGGGTTATGATAACAGTTGTGAGCCAAGTGATTTGCTTTCCTACAAATGTAACACCTTTTGGTTTTGACTATAGGCAACTCATTTCTTTGTGCCCATAACTGGTTTCTATTTCTTTGATATCCCCTCACTGGTGCTGAAGGAGGAAACTTTTGCACACCATGTTGTTTGCATGTGCAAACAGGCACTTATGTATGCCTCTTCACATGTTTGGATTGAGATTGTGTTTTTGAAGCTTCCTTCTTTTGCTTTGCAACTACAACTTCACCAACCTTCTCCTTTCCTTTGATCTTAACACTAATAGTTGAGGTTTTTGGGTCAAAACTGTTTGGGTTCTGTTTGGAACTGTTAGTGTAAAGGTGGGGACTGTTTTCAACTGTAGTGGAATTGTTTATAGAATTAATAGATTTGAAGGGTTTTGGTTCATTGGTGGAGGATTCAAAGGCTGCTTTTACAAACATCACATGTTGTGAAGAAGATTTAGGTGTTGTAGGTTCACAACAGATGTGATTTTCAATTTGAATGACTTCTTCTTTCTTCACAAATACCTCCTTCTTCTCACCATTCACCTCATACACAACTCCCTCATCTTCACTTTCAAGTTGTGGATCAGCTGACTTCAATTCTTCTTTTAATGGTTCATAGACATACCTTTCAGCTACATCAGACATGATAGTTATGATTCTATGGAGGTGGGGTCTGTTTATAGCCTATGCCTGTTTTTACCTTGTTTGTGATATGTGATTTCAACACAGTTTCAAGCTTAAGAGTTGAAGCTTTGAACATGCTTAAATCCATGTCCACACCATCCAATTTCTTGGTTAACTCATCTATCTTACTCTCTTTCTCACTCAACTGCTCTTTAAGACTATCAATCTCTTCTTGAAGTTGCTCCTTCTCCCACTTATGATACTTTCTATCATAATCCATTTGCAGTTCATTAGCCTGATAATCTTTGATTTTCTTTTCAAAGCTTTCAATAACAGCACTGGTTTCATACCTTCTTTCTTCCAATTTTCTTAGAGCAGCACAAACCTTTTTGTTGTGCTCTCTAAACCTTTTAACTATAGCTCTACATTCACCATGACATAGTTCAGAAGATACCTGAATGTCATCTGTTTCTGATGAATCCATGTTGATGGAGGAGTCAGTCAATGCCATCAATGCTTTGTTGTGAGTGGCTTGCTCTACTTGATCACTCTAATCAAACCCATGACCTTCTTGTGAGACCAATGCTGATGAGGTGGAATTTGAATTTTGACCTTGATGCTGACCTTGTCCACCAGATTTGCATTCCCTGGAAAAGTGACCAGGCTGTTGACATTTGAAACATCTTACTTTGGATTTGTCAAATCCAGCCTGACCATCAGCCCTGAAGTTCATGTTTTGCCTTCCTATTCTTTTGATGAATCTTTTTGCTCTCACAGTTAGCATAGCCATCTGCCACTTCAGATCCATCTCCTCAAGATCATCTGGATGCACTTGTTCAAGATCCTCATTTGTGAGAGTTGAATGTGCATAACTAGCAAGGAATGCTTCAAGCACTGCATCAGAAGTATTCACATCTACTCCGGTAACAGTACCTACACAACCATCAACTGAATTAGTTAAAGAAAGATTTGAGTCCATACCTGAGGATGAAAGAAGAGCAGCATTGTGGCTAGGGGTCATAGACTTCCTTTTTCCCTCAATTTCCCCTTCAAACACAATCAAACTGTTGTATAGATCATCTAGTTCTATATCTTCTAGAGAATCCGTAGTTCTCCATTGTGCAGCATAAACTGTCCATTCATCACCTAAGGACGTGAGAAACTTTCTATTGGTCTCATCTTGCTCTATTCTAACTTTTGCACTCTCAAGTTGACTCGCCAGCTTATAGAACCTATCAAAAATCTGAGTGATGCTTTAATTCTTTCCACTAGAAAAGTTCTCATAAGCTTGTTTTAGAAGATCCCTTTGATTTCTTTTAGAACTTGCATTCCCTGCAAACCTTTTCTCTAAAGCATTCCACAATTCATGAGCACCCTCAAACTTCTTAAACTGATGTTGATACTCATTTGGAATAGCAATCCGAAGAATGCTGAGAGCTTTCATCTCAAGCATCCTCTCTTTTCTTTCAGCATCTGTTTTTGGTGGTGGTTTCTTCCTTGGTTTTCCAGTTTCATCTAAATCAATAGGAGTTGTGGGTTCATTCTCAATGATTTCCCAAACAACATAGTCCATTAATTGAACATGTTGCTTGATTCTCAGTTTCCACATCTCAATGTCAGTTGGTTTGAGCATGGGAACACGAATGTTTGACCCAGATCCAGTGTTATCAGAAGATCCACCAGACTCCATTGCAATAAGGTAATTGAAAACTCACAATAGAACTTTAGAAACACTTTAAAACTCAAACACAGCAGATCTGTGTAAAACCTTCAACTGGTGATCAAATGAACCTTAATGTTAAGGCTCTGATACCACTTGTCAGGAACGAATATTACCAAAATCAATAGCAAGAATTATCTTTTGAATTTAAACCAAAGTTTATATAAGAGACAATCTTTGAGCTTGATCACATTCAACTAAGAAGTTGCGGAATCACACTTAATTGATTAATGAAGGATTTATCACAAGAACAATTCAATCAACTCAATGGATAACTTCAAAACACAAGATGTTTATTAATAACCAAAGACGATTACAATATTTACCTACACCTCCAATCTAACTCTTTTGTTAGACGAAGAACACACTTTGTTCTTAGGTTTCAAAGAAAACTTGGAGGCTAATATACTTTCAGAAAGCAATAAACAATATGAATAAGTGCAAACTCTGACAGAGTTGAATTACAAAACTATCGATCCTTAACATAATATTCTAATGAAGTATTTATAAACTCTTGATCTTCCTTGAATAGTTGACAGTTGGTTAATCTTCTATCTTGCGAGATAATCTTCATAATCTTCCAACTTGATAAGATATCCTTCAAATCCACAAAGATAGCAGTTTCCAAAAATAGCTCAACAGAAACTGTTTGTTAAATGTGACTCTTCTAACAATCTTCTCTTTCATGCCTTTCAACAGTTGTCATAATCATTCTAACAGTTCCAAGCTCTTTGTACTAACACTTGCAACATTCATCACAACTATTAGTTACAACTGTTTTCACAAATCAAACTAACAGCTTTCAACTGTTTTCTCAAACACATTAACAGTTTTACCTTTGCATGTCCAATAGTTTCAATCACTTGGCAAATTTACCAACATACATCTCATAAGGTGTTTTACCATGTCTTTTAATTATTATAGATTTGATCTGTGTATAACAGGCTGTACTTACAGCTTCTGCCCAGAAGCTTAGCTTGACCTTTGCTTCACATAACATGGTTCTGGCAGCTTCAATTAAAGTTCTATATCTCCTTTCAACAACTCCATTTTGTTATGGAGTTCTTACAGGTGAGAAATTCTGGATAATTCCCTTTTCTTCACAAAATCCTTCCAGGGTTGAGTTTCTAAACTCAGTCCCATGGTCACTCCTGAGCTGCTTGATGGACTTACCCTTCTGCCACTCTTCCTGTTTTAAGAAGATCACCCAAGTAAATCTTGTGAAGTCATCAACAATTACTAAGGTATACTTTTTACCACTTACGCTTGGGGACTTGAAGGATCCTTAATGATGCTTTCCCATCTCACAAGCTGAACAAAGTTTGTCTTTGGAAAATGTAATCTTTGGCAGACCAGAAACTAACTCTTTGCTAGACAATTTCTTGATATATTTGAAATTCATGTGTGACAGTCTCTTATGCCACAACTAACTTAGCTTGGGAGTTGAGTCAGAGTACAAGCAGTTTCTATTGAAGAGTCTGCTGAGCTGAGATCTAACAGATATATATCTTTTTCTCTTTTTGCCATTAATATTGGCTTTCCCTTCCTATCATAAATGGTCCCTGCATGTTTTCTAAAGGTGACTTCATAATCCTATTCACATAACTGACTGATACTTATCATATTGTGTTTAAGGCTTTCAACATATGCGACCTTCTTGAATGTGACTATTCTAGCTATTATCTTTCCGTAGCCTTTAGTCCTTCCTTGAGAGTTATCCCCAAATGTCACCTTGGTTCCTTCAATGTTTTGGAATTCACTTAGAATCCCTTTGCTTCCTGTCATGTGCCTTGAGCATCCACTGTCTAAGTACCACTTGTAGGAGCCCTGCACATGATTAACTAAACATATTAGTTTCTTTTAGGAACCCACTGTTTGGTGGGTTCTGAGGATGAGCACTTAGCTGATCCTTTAGACGCTAACTGATCAGCTTGAGCAGGTTCTGAGTCTTTCTTAAAATGATCATCCTCTTGAAGGTATTCGTTTGGAAAAAACAAGTAGCAATGGAAGAAAAGTATATAACAAAATTTAAAGCCAAACAACGAATACTTCCCATGGACCAAAATCTAACAATGAAATTGCAACTAAAATAAACAAGATGAGAAGAAAGGTTTATACCTCAATGCAAGTCACAAAGAAAACCTTACTTGCCAAGTAGCTTAGAATCCAACAAAGAACTCCTCCAATGAAGTTCACCCCAAGATTGTTTGACTCCCAAGTGCTAGCAAGTTGTTGGGCAATCACCAAAACAACAATCAAGTTCAAGCGTTTCTTGCTTCTTGTGCTCAAGAACACCAAGAACAAGATGAACAAGAGAGAGAGAATTCTAGTATCAACCAAGAGACAAAAACCAAGCCAAAAGCCTCTACTAGAGCAGATAACTCGTAGTCTCTTTGTCTACCACAATTATGAGAATTTAACCCCATTAAAGCAAGTGTTTAAGGCTGTTAATTCTGCTATTACAGCAAACGTACACGGCCCGTGTTGATCAACACGGTCGTGTAGGCCCAAAATCCATGACCCCAATTGGGCTAAGACGGCCCGTGTCTAATAGGCACAACACGGCCCGTGTAGGCCCAAACTACACGACCTTGAACTGGGCTAATACGCCTCGTGTATGTTGGACTGGACACGGCCCGTGTTCAAGAACACGGCCCGTGTACCATCCTGCTAAAACCCATTTTGGCCTTTTCCTCTCTTTTGCTTCATCGTGTTGCCGGAATCAATACTTGATGTGTGACCCAATAGGCCTATACCTCATCGGTAGTGCCATTAACTCGTTTGTGTCAGCGGGCATATTCCAACAGACTCCCACTTGCACGTGACACGACTACGAAAAATAACACAAACATAGAGCGGCCTCTAGCAAGACATCTATGCTCCCAAGTAAGTATAGGGTATGCCACTCTTGACAAGATCCCCAATCATAAAATGATTATCCTAAAGATAAATGAAAATGTACATCCCTTTTTTCGCGATATCCAATGTGAACACAAGGCATGCAATATAGTCAACCTTCAGATCGTTCACGATTATGTTTCTCGATTTTAGATTAATGGTGACCAACAAATCAAGTTAACATTGATCCATCATCAATATAACTTGAGCACGGCCATCCATATGAATGTCAGCACTCAATCATCGAGGGGCCCATGGATATTCTCTCTATACATAGACGAACAAATACCTTTCGACTACATAGTCCCGCCACATAGATAATACTCCACCCAATCATCTCCCTTATAACGACCAATAACGGACCGCGTTAGAAAACGATCAAAGCAAAGCAAACCTATGCTTTGAGATCACATGAATCTCTAGTTTAAGGATGAAATGTCATTACCATCCCGAGTTACATGTGACTAAAACCATGAAGTAAACTCGGGTGCGGGTCCTCCAATCACTTGAAACCCCTTTCAAGTATAGGCAAGAATCACGTTTTATCAAAACCAATTCTTTACCTCAATCTTAATTCATACTTCCTTCCCACAAAGTGTGACTGATTGTGGAGATTTAAAGATTGTAAAACAATCTAGGGAAGAAATTAAACATGCAAAGATAGAACACAATAAAGACTACATGTAAGTAACCGCAACACGCGTATATATAGATCTCTACTATATAAATTGAAACAAACATTAGCGACATTACTGCTTAATGTTCCCAAATACATAATTGTCCAAACTAAAACTAAATATAAACCAAGTCATGAGAAAATCTAACACCTATTGCCATAGTGTGAGAATCATGAGAAGCTTGCGACAACGGTTTAGTAAACGGATCGGCCAAATTGCCTTCCGAGGTTACTCTACTAATAGCGACTTCACCACTTTCAATCATCTCTCTAATCAAGTGGTATTTACGAGGTATATGCCTCGTTCTCTTGTGAGCTCTCGGTTCCTTCGCTAAGGCCACCGCACCCTCATTGTCACAAAAGATCTCATAGGGTCGGATATGCTAGGAACCACTCCAAGGTCTCGGATGAACTTTTTTATCCATACAGCTTCTTTAGCAGCTTCACTTGCCGCAATGTATTTTGACTCTGTAGTAGAATCAGCCACTGTGTCTTGCTTTGAACTTCTCCAAGTAATAGCCCCACCATTCAATAGGAACACAAACCCCAATTGTGATCGACAGTCATCCCTATCAGTTTGGAAGCTAGCATCAGAGTAACCCTTTACTTTGAGCTCTTCCTCACCACCAAAGATCAAGAACATCTCTTTAGTCCTCCTAAGATATTTAAGAATGTTCTTTACCACACCCCAATGGGCTTGCCCCGGGTTTCCCTGATATCTACTAGTCAAGCTCAAAGCACGTGACACATCAGGATGAGTACATAACATGGCGTACATGATCGAGCCCACGGCCGAAGCATATGGTACTCGCTTCATTACTTCTAGTTCCTCTTGAGAACTAGGACATTGAGTCTTACTCAACATCACTCCATGCGACATAGGAAGATTTCCTTTCTTGGAGTCCTCCATCTTGAACCGCTTCAAGACTTTGTCGATGTATGTACTTTGACTCAACCCGAGAAGTTTTCTAGATCTATCTCTATAGATCTTGATACCCATAATATATGCCGCCTCTCCTAAGTCTTTCATCGAAAAGCATTTTCCAAGCCAAGTTTTAACACTTTGCAAGGTTGGAATATCTTTACCGATGAGTAGGATATCATCCACATATAATACTAAGAAAACAACGGCGCTCCCACTAGCCCTAACGTATACACATGGCTCGTCTACACTCTTCAAAAAACCAAACTCTTTGATTTTCTCATCAAACCATAGATTCCAACTACGAGATGCTTGTTTAAGTCTATAAATGGACTTCTTTAGTCTACACACTCTATTAGGATGCTTCGGATGAACAAAACCCTCAGGCTGCGTCATATACACCTCTTTGGAGAGCTTCCCATTAAGGAAGGCGGTTTTTGACATCCATTTGCCATATTTCGTAATCATGAAATGCGGCGATTGCCAAAAGTATCCTAATAGATTTCAACATGGCCACTGGAGAGAAAGTTTCATCATAATCGACACCATGTGTCTTGGTGAAACCTTTAGCCACCAGTCGGGCTTTGAAAGTGTTGACCTTTCCATCCATGTCGGTCTTCTTCTTGAAGACCCACTTACACCCTATTGGTTTACAACCGGGTGTACGATCAACCAGTTCCCAAACCTGGTTATCCTCCATGGATTGCATCTCGTTATACATTGTCTCCTTCCATTTAGCAGACTCGTGGCCCGCTGCCGCTTCCCGATAGTTGGTGGGCTCATTAATATCCACCAATAACTCGTCGCCCTCAGATATGAGAAACCCATATCTCTCTGGCTCATGGCGAGTTCTACCGGATCTACGGGGAGGTAATGAATGTACGTTAACCTCCGCATTATCATGCTCGAACTCAACCTCACTAGGTTGTTGACTAGTGCCAACGTCAGGTCTTTCATCCGTTGACTCTTGAACTTCTTCAAGATCAATCTTAGTCCCGCCTTGCGGATTGGATACTAATTCTCTTTCTAAAAAGACCGCCCTCCGAGCAACAAATACCTTGTTCTCGGAAGGTTTATAGAATATATATCCAATACCAGCAGCTGGATATCCGATGAAATAACCCTTTTCGAATCGGGGCTCTAACTTGTCATCTACCTCACGTCGTACGTAGGCTTGACAACCCCAAACCTTTAGATAGGCAAGAACGGGAGGTTTCCCATGCCACATCTCGAAAGGTATTTTCTCGACCTTCTTCGTTGGAACGAGATTAAGGATTCTTGTTGCCGTTTCAAGAGCATAACCCCAAAGGCTTATAGGCACTTGGGTGTGACTCATCATAGACCGAACCATATCTAACAATGTTCGGTTCTTCCTCTCGGCGACACCATTTAATTGCAGCGTCCTAGGAGGTGTAAGTTGTGAGATAATTCCACAACCCTTAAGATGATCACGAAACTCTTGACTAAGATACTCACCACCCCTATCGGATCTAAGTATCTTAATCTTTTTGCCCAATTGATTCTCTACTTCGTTTTGGAAAGTCTTAAAGACCTCAAAGGTCTCGAACTTTTGTCTAACCAAGTAGACATACCCATACCTACTATAATCATCTATAAAGGTAACGAAGTATCTAGAATTGTCTCTTGTGATGTGCTTAAATGGACCACACACATCGGAATGTATAATGTTCAATAAGTCTTTACCCCTCTCATTCACGCCGGAAAATGGTTCTTTAGTCATCTTGCCTAATAAACAAGATTCACATACTTCATTTGACTCGTGGTCAAATGATTCCAAGATCCCATCCACTTGGAGCTTGGCAATATGAGTCTTGTTTATATGGCCAAGTCGACCATGCCACAAAGACAATTTGTCTAAACCATTTTTAGACGTTGAATCAATATTCATGATTGAACGATTATCACTAACGTACGCATCTACTTCATAAATACCACGACAAGGATAAGATTTAAAATAACAAATATTATTTTTAAAACAAACAATAACTCCATTGTCAAAAGAAAAACCAAAACCATTGTCGTGTAATGCATGAAAAGAGATAATGTTTGGCGCCACAAGCGGCGAATAGCATACGTTCAATAATAATATTGAAAAACCGGAATTAAAAGATAATTCAACTTCTCCTCAAGCCTTGACCGGAACAATCTCCTTGTTTCCCATTATCAAGTCAATCTCGCCACTCTCCATCCTTCTACTTGTCCTTAGCACCTGCACAATATTACAAACGTGAGTGCCACAGCCGGTATCTAATACCCAACTACCAGATGTAGAAGTATGATGGAGTTCAATCATGTACGTACCTAAATCGGAAGTTCCTCCGATGCTCAACCCCTTGAGCTTCGTAAGACCTTTTAGGTACCCCAGGCAGTTACGGCGCCAATGGCCCTTCTTCCCGCCGAAGAAGCATTCCGCTTCAATCGGAGTTTTAGCTTGGGGAACCATCTTCCCCTTGCCTTTACCCTCCGAAGCGAGGCTAGACTTGGCAGCGCCAATCTTCCCCTTCCCCTTACCCTTAGGAGTATAAGCGGACTTCTTCTTCTTCTGCATTCGCCCCTCCCTTATAGCAAGAACGGGATTTGGAACGGTGGGCTTGTTTTTGGTCATGCTAGACTCCGTTGTCTTAAGCATACCATGAAGCTCCATAATGGACTTATCCATACTATGCATATGATAACTTATAACAAATTGATCATACGCGGTGGGCAGGGACCATAGTATCAAATCCACGGCTAACTCCCTCCCTATGGTAAATCCGAGCCGTTCCATGCGCTCCACGTTTGCTTTCATGTGCAACACATGAGCACTTACATTCCCGCCATCAGCCATCTTGCTACCAAGTACCGTCTTAAGACACTCGAACCTCTCTTGTCTCGCTTGCTGCTGGAACATTTCCTTAAGCTGAGCGATCAAGTCAAAATCACTCAAATGATCCATTAGCTTTTGGAGCTCGGGGATCATAGTACTTAGGATGAGGCAAGTAATGTCCTCGGTATCCTTGACACGCTTCTCATAAGCGTCTCGGATAGCCCGAGTGGCATTGGCAGCAGGAGCCTCGGGTAGGGCCTCCTTTATGGTAACCATCTTCCCTTCTTGGCGTAAGACAAGTTTAAGTTGCCTAAACCAATCCAAGAAGTTGTTACCATTGAGTTTCTCCTTTTCAAGGAAAATTCTAAGCGAAAAATGGTTGGTGGTGTTGGTGTTGCATGAAGACGCCATCTAAAATAGCAAAGTAGTTTTAGTTAGTTTGGAAATCCTTGTTAAAATAAGTACCCATAGTTTTAAACAAAACAATTTATTTATAACAAGGGTTAAGAACCTTTTTTCACCTCGCACAGTGACGGGTTTACCGCGGATCACATGGCAAAGCTATTTAGGCCGGCAACCATTTTACCAATTGTAATCTCTATTACAACTCTTAGACACTTGCGGGATCCGTTGACATCCATTGTGTCGGTTGGCATGTTTGATCCCTATCTTACACCAATCTTAATATATAATTTTTTTTTTGCTCGTGCTTAGCTCGACTAACCAAGAACTATATACTAAAATTGTAAATTGTCCGACAAGAGACACGGGTGGCACTCTCGACCATTAATTGGCTCGTGCTTAGCTCGACAACCAATCATGCGAGTTACCCCACTCACCTTCCACACAACTACACAAGGAATGACTCGTGCTTAGCTCGACAATCATCCTTGCTTCGTTAGATTCGGGTGGTGTCATCTTACGGATGGTGCGTGATTTACATTTTCAAAAACGGGATTCTATTTCCGGTTTATAAAAACCCTTTTGTGAATTAATAAAGTAAGTGTCAAAACGATTTTAAGCACTTTTAATATAATACCATCTTTATATTTTCTTTGTCAATTCTATTCACGCGCAATTGTTAACCATTTTAACAAACATTGTATTTTATTTAATTTTATAGAAAAATTGTCTAGCATGCGAATCCTAATCAATGCATAGGAAAAATAAAATACAACCACGCAAATATATATATATATATATATATATGTGTGTGTGTGATTCGGTAACATGCCCAAAATCCTATGTGGTTTCCCCGTGAGCCACAACGGGGAAAACGAGACCAAAAATCTAAGGACAAGATATGGTCTCATTGAGTGAGCTCCCACTGAATCCAACACCTCCAATAGCATGTTGATTCCTTCTCGCCAAGACGTCATCACCATGACTCCTGTTGACTATTCCGGTTTTAATTCTATACTATATACAAATACATAGAATATATATAAACGACACGCAGGTCGCAATCCTATGATATTTATACAAATACATAGAATAAAAGAAATGGCGTGCAAGCCATACCAATAAATAAATAAACAAATATTGTTACAACAATACAGCATGCAGGCCGCCAAAAACCAAAATAATCAACCACCACAACACATAGGTCTAAGGGCATATTATGTTACCGAATCAAACCAAACATATCAAATAGAAACATGGTGTGCCACACATAACCATGATACATAAATATATATCTATATTTTAGTTAAGATTGTCACAACACCAAAGGCACCAAAAAGACAATCCTCGTACATATGCATTAGTGTACCAAACCATTTTTGAGACACATATTCATATATACATTTATAAGTATATATTTGAGTACACTTCATGCCAAGTTACAACAAATATATAAATATAAAAACTAAAATATATTAACAAGACTACGAATAAATCTATTCTAGCACAACAAGACTCTCTGATGGTCCCAGATATTATGAAGAACAATGATGTTGGAGCAAATCCACAATGATGATGTATGAATTGATGAGAGAGAAACTAGGAATTCACACACACACTTTTCTGAATAATGAAATGCTCTATTAACTTGGGGTAGGTAGACAAGTATATATACCCATTAGGTATTTACTAGATCTACCCTCTACAATACTAAATGACAAAATAGGTAAACTAATATAATGAACACAATATTTAGTCTAACAATCTCCCCCTTTGTGTTCATTATACAGATAAAGCAAGATAAATGAAAAATGTCTTCTTTACAGGGGTAGTTGATCTGTGAGGAAATCTTCAGATTAGTATCCTGGGTATTCTTCAAGAGAAAAATACCCTCCCCCTTGAATGAAGCTCTCAATCGTCATTGATGACTTGAGATCTTTTCATTTATTTGCTCCCCCTTGATCTTACGAGCATATATCTTCTTATGATAAACATCTACTGAAAAATAAGGTGGTTTTATGAAAATCTTCTCTTTAGAAAGTCTTAAGAGATGTTTGACAGAACGAACCACACATGGATATTTAAGCTCTGGCAAGGTGGGAAGACGTGCATTCATGTTAGTATTCGAGAATGATCTTGTTTGACTAACACGTGCAAATGGATATGCAGCATGATGAGGTGTACCACAATTCTTTTGAAGAAGAGTTTTCTCTTTCATTTCTTCAAAATTATCTTTGCTTTCATTCCAAAGCTTTCTCCGAAGCTTGACCCTGTTTATGAACTGCTTTGTGTATGATTTGAAACTTGAGTAATGATCCTTAGAGCATTTGGAGTTTAGACGCATGTGATTGTTTGATGATTCACCTCCAAGGACAGTTACAGGAACCACCTTGATTTCCTTTCCTTTGGCAAACTTACACTTTTGAACTTTTTCCGAATCAGAAGATGTCGTGACCTTTTCTTCTGCACAATCTTGTAAGTCTTGCTCCAATTTCTGAATTTTAATCACAAATTGATTTCTTTCAGTCTCAAAATTCATTCTTTCTTCAGTTGACTTTCTTTGAGTATCCAACAATTGTTGCTCAAGATTTCTTTTCTTACACTCTTCAATCTCTAACTCTTGAAATTTGCTCTCGGACTTGTGAAGTTTCTCAGTCAATTCAGAAAGCTGTAGGGTAAGTTTTGCATTTTCTTTCTCCAAATCATCTACCCTTTTTTTCTGTCTCTCGCCAAAATCTACCCAAAGATCAAACATTTTAATCTTTTCCTCATTGGTTTGTATCATGATTTGAAATGATCGTTAACTTGAGAAGTAAGATTGTGATTGTGTTCGAATTCAAAAATCGAAGTGATCGAACGAGATGAAAGAGTTCGAAGTTGATTTAAAGGTTTGTTCGGAATTAAACAAAGATTTCGAAGAATTTGGTGTTCGAAGTGAATGGCGAAATAAAAATTATCTCGAAGTGAACGATTAATAACGAGGTGCTCGAAGAACCCGTGGCCTTCGAATTGAACCGCTTCGAATTGTAAATGGAATGTAATGTGTTCAAAGTGTGTGGAATATATCGGTTTCGAATTGTGAAAGGAATTAATGGACTTTAAAGAAGCCAATTCGAAGTGAATGTCAAATAGAAGCTCGAAGTGTGTATCAATTACAAGTGGAGTTCGAAGTGAAAAATGGCAAATAAAAATAGGAGCTCGAAGTGGTTAATGAAATCAGACTTTGAATTGTGGCAAAATAATGAGGACTTCGAATGGCAATTAATGGACTTTGGATGGCAATGACTTAAATGGGCTTTTAATGATACGTGCATGGAATTATTTCTTGCATGGAATTTATATGAGTTGCTCGAAGTGAATGTTGTGCATGGGGTTCACGTCGGCTTCGAATGGTGCAAGGGATAGACAAATTCGTAGTGTGCATGTGCTGGAATATTATATTGTCCTTCAATATGGAATTCAAATGGAATGAGTAGGTAACTTTGAATGGAATATTTAATAAAGGTGGAGCTCGGAGTGTTAAAGGCTAAAAAGAAATATGGACTTCGAATGGCAGTCCTCGAAATTTAAATGGACTTCGAATTGTGGATTTTAAATGGGCTTTGAATTGTGCTAGGGGAAAACAACAGGCGCTCGAAGTGTTCTTTTGGAAATTAATTGACCAGCTTCGAATTGGGAATTAAATGACCAGCTTCGAATTGGGAATTAAATGACCAGCTCGTAGTATATGTGATGAGGATTTCGAATTTAATTGGACTTGGACTTCGAATTGTAATTAAATCCGCTCAAAGTACACTTGATATTCAATTCTTTGACTTCGAAGTGTGCTTGTGGATTTAATTGCTCGAAGTATACGTGTATTGGCAAATAAAAAGCGCTCGAAGTCTGAATAGAGTTTTAGTAGCCTTTGAATGGAGGAAATTAAATCCGCTCGAAGTGCATTGGACTTCGAATTGAAAAGAAATAACACGCTCAAAGTCTTCACATGAGACAAGTTTCCTGATTTTCAGGGATATTGTTTGTAACAAACAATTTCACAGTGAATAGGCGTGTGACTAAAAAGCTCGAAGTTGTCTAAAAAACCCCATTCTTTTTTTTCAGAAGAATTATAGATCAAAATAATATTTCTTCACTGTTCTTCAACTTCTTCAAGTGTTCTTCAATAAATTTTGAATATTGATGAAACTTTTGAATAATAGCCTCGAAATTTATCCCATTTGATTCGTAGATCTCAGATCTCAATTAATAACCAATAAACAGCTTCAAATTAAATATAAAAAACAATCAAACCTTAATCTTTGAATTCTTATCTTTGATGATGAATACACAATCACGAGCCTTACTTTTATCAAGCTTGGCTCTGATACCACTTGATGGTCCCAAATATTATGAAGAACAATGATGTTGGATCAAATCCACAATGATGATGTATGAATTGATGAGAGAGAAACTCGGAATTCACACACACACTTTTCTGAATAATGAAATGCTCTATTAACTTGGGGTAGGTAGACAAGTATATATACCCATTAGGTATTTACTAGATCTACCCTCTACAATACTAAATGACAAAATAGGTAAACTAATATAATGAACACAATATTTAGTCTAACAGTCTCAATGAAAAACTAATTTTAAAAAAACACTTTTCTTATCCAAAAACACTTTTATGGTTTTTCTAGACTCAATAGTGCAAAGCCATGTTAGATATGGCTCTGATATACCACTGAAGGTATTCGTTTGGCAAAAACAAGTAGCAACGGAAGCAAAGTATATAACAAAATTTAAAGCCAAACAACGAATACTTCCCATGGACCAAAATCTAACAATGAAATTGCAACTAAAATAAACAAGATGAGTAGAAAGGTTTATACCTCAATGCAAGTCACAAAGAAAACCTTTCTTGCCAAGTAGCTTAGAATCCAACAAAGAACTCCTCCAATGAAGTCCACCCCAAGATTGTTTCACTCCCAAGTGCTAGCAAGTTGGTGTGCAATCACCAAAACAACAATCAAGTGCAAGTGTTTCTTGCTTCTTGTGCTCAAGAAACCAAGAACAAGATGAACAAGAGAGAGAGAGAGTTCTAGTATCAACCAAGAGACAAAAACCAAGCCAAAAGCCTCTACTAGAGTAGATAACTCGTAGTCTTTTTGTCTACCGTGGACTTTGGGCCTACGATGGCGTTAAACGGGATGATTACGATTCTATCCCAAAAGATGATGAGAATGACCACCCGATTGGCTCTCCTGATGAACCACATGTTAGTCCTGAACCGTACTATTCAGACGACTCCGATTCTGATGGCAGTATACATTTTGAGCCTTGTGTGGAAGTGGATTCGAGAGAAGATGCTCAGTCTGATGGAGATATTCTGGACTGTCACGCTGACCTGCTTGAGGAACCAGAAGAATATTCAGAGGATGAACCGCCAACCCTCGTTCAACCAACACCCACGTTAGGTTTAGAACCAAAACCCGTATGGGGACCCTCCCTTCTTGAGAGAGAAGACGTGGAGAATTGTGCTGATGAAATCTTGGACTATCTGGAATTCCTACTCTTCGAGGAGGACGCTCCGAAATCAAAAAAAGAGGTAACCACGGAATTGAGTGAGGAGTTGGAGTCGCATTATGGAATTCCTTTGGCGCCGGGAATTCTGTGGAGTACTTCAAGTGCAGAAAAGGATCAGGTGGATTACTTAGACAACATTGGGAGCCAGTTTGGGTCTTTGCTTGAGTCACAATCAAGTTCACAATCACGGGGAGGAACCGAAATTCAGAACGCGAGAGAGATGTTTGTAGAGATCGAGGAGGTGCAGTGGAACGCAGCACTCGCAGTAGCATTTCAAATCGGCAACAAATATACATCACCGAGTATGTATAAATATTACCACCCGCACTTGATTGCGAGTGTGGGGTCATTCGTTCGAAGTCGCAATAAATAAATCCGGAGTCAAGCTAGAGACTCAGACAAAAACAAGCGCTTCTCGGGAGGCAACCCGTGGTTAGTTTAGGTTTTTCTTTCTTCTTTATTTTTGTATTTCGTTTCCTTTCTGTTCAACTTTGTGGGTGTGTTGGCTAGAAACCCTCACGAGACTATAACTCGTCCACTCGGACTACCGAGGGGTTTAAAGGCTTGTTGCATACGCTAAATGCAACCGTGATTCCTACGAAAGTGAGTTAGGTTTTTCGTTTTGTTTTTGTTTTAGCGAGTCCTAGCATAGATAATTCTTCATATATGCTTCTGGAACCCTTCATATACAATCATATTCAGACATTACTATCCTTTGATGTTTATATTTCTGTGTGTCTGACGATATGCTTTGAGTGATTTATATTTCAGTGGGAGCTTTCAATTTATTGAGTACGCGCGTATATGCTGACATCTATGTGCTCCAATCGCCTAATAATGCCCAGGGAGTTTTACTAACCTTTTTCTACCTTGTGATAATCTTTATTTTGTGTACAATGGGGACCTTGTACAACTTAAGTGTGAGGTAGGGGGTTAGAAAAAGATTCCTCACTTGAAATTTATTTGTCCTCGTAGTAAATTATTGATTGTATTTGGGCGTTAAATTTTAAATTTTTAATATCATTCGAGTTAAAAGTTAGATATTATTTAAGATTGTCAAGATTGTTTATTTATAAACATTTTATAGTTATATTTAGCTTTTATGTATAGTGCTTGTGGCTTTTCGCCAATTCTTTAGAAATTTGAGTCTATAGTATCCAATCTTTAATTTTTGAATTGCTGTAATAAAATATAAGGTTAAGTCCTTTTTGAGTCTAAGCTTGACAAAAATAGACTGAGTTGAATTTTCAATTTTTATAAGCATATGTCAGAAAAAAAAAAGAGTGAAAAAAGCCAATGTGCAAAAAAAAATGAAAAATATATGCAAAAGTGCTAGAAAAATATATAAGTCAAATACATGGCCTTTGGAACTCGAATTAGTAAACTCTGAGGGGTGTTCTACACCTAATCACCTAAAGCCAACTAGTTTGGGATCGGTTGAGTTGAGGATTCGCTACATGGGTTCCATAGAAAGTCATAGTCTTATATAAGAAAAGGAGCTGAAAAGAGAAAAAACATATGTTCAAATAAAGTTGGAAATCTGCAATAAGTCTTGAGGTCAGGGGATTTTCAAAGGGTAACTTAACCGAATTAAATATAAATGCAATTTTTAAATTAAGGATTGGATGTGTATAGATAAGAATATTCTTTAAGAATGGTTAAAAGTAAATAAGGATCTAATCATGGGTATATGCATAGTTCTAAGTATAGGTTATGATTTGTTTTAATCAACCTTTTTGACATTCGTAAGTTATATTTAATTTTTCGAGAATGGTGTTATTATTTTAAGTTTATGCCTGGATAGAGTTGTGATTTGCTTGAGGACAAGCAAAGTTCAAGTGTGGGGTATTTTGATATCGCGCTAAATATATATAAATATTATGCGATATCGGGTTGGTTTTAGCTGGAAATTGTGCATTAAATTTTAAAAATATACGTTTACCGTTTCTTTTATGTTTTGCAGGCTAAAAAGGCGAAATAACAAAATTATTGAAGAAATATACTCAAAGAAAGCAAGAAAATAATCGGGCCGAAGAAAGAAATCAAGGAAGAAATAAATGGGCCCAAATGAAAGAAGAAAGATATAAAAAGAAAGAAAGAAGAATAAGCCCAAAAGGAAGCCCAAGCCCAAAAGCCCAAACAAAGGAAAAGAGTTCACCGGCCACCAAACGAGGCGTCGCGGCGCGACAGCCGTAGTGGTAGCGGCGCGACCAACTCCATCCGGAAAAGGCTTATCGGCTGCCAAGTGTCGTCGCGGCGCGACCGTATAACCCGTCGTGGCGCGACGCATGTACGGATAACGACAGCATTGAATTTCAAAGAGTTAGGATCGGGTTAAAAGTCTCCGTCGCGGTGCGACATATGGCCATCGCGGCGCGATCCCCTGTTTTTCGAAATCTATAAATAGGGATCATTCCAGTCAATTTGATGGATTCCAACTCAATTCATTCGACCCCTTGCGGCGAAAAAGAGCCAAGAAGACGTTCCAGGGGCTGTGGAGCTCAGATTTGGAGGATTGGAGCTTAGATTTTGAAGATTTCGGCTTTAGATCATCCGGGTTTTATCATTCTTTCTTATCCATCTTCTGTTTTTAATGTTTATTAATTTCTAGAAGTTTATTGGAATGTTTCTAGGCTAGTTCTTTCTTGTTTTCCTCCCTAGATGAGATGAACCTCAATAAAGTTGATTAATTTATGTTATTTTGGACATGTTTGCTATATAATTTGTCTTGTATTGCTTAATTGATGATCCACATGTGTTCTTGTTTCTGTATTTGAAGTTTATTTACTAAGTTTGCACGAGTTGGAGGACCAATCCACTTGTGTAACTTGAATCTTGATTGTTTAGGACCAATAGACAATCTAGACTAGTGATAGACCAATCCTAGGTTAAACTTCTAAAAAAGGAAACTTTAATGTGTGTGAACATATAATGACCATTTATATGTTAATATATGTTTTGTTAACCTAAACAAACATAAAGATTAATTCTTTCTTGACACGAACTTAAAACCGGATAACTTTGTGTTTTAATCGACTTCATGACCTTAAGTTTGATTAAATTGCATAGTTAATAAAGTTAGTTAATCCGATCAAGATGCTAACGAATATAGGAATCGGTATATGGTAATTTATTGTCCATTGCACGTATTAATTGAATTAATTAGCTAAAAAGAGGTGAAATCGAGTCTAGGGAGGGAAACCTCTGAATTGATAAGTTTAAATCCATAAAGTTTGTTGCTTTCCACTTCTTTTGGTTTGTTCTTGGTTCTTGTTATTATTATTTAGTGAGTTGGATCATAAAGTTTGAATCTTTATTAATAAGATTCTAATTTCCCCCTATTTACTGCTTTTAATTAGTTTAATATTTAATTAGTAAAGTTATATTCAAAATCATACCCGTTCCCCTTGGGTTCGACACCCGTACTTATTTACTATACTACGATACGATTAGGTTCTCTTGCCTATTTGTGTTGTAGTCATGCTAAATAATTCGGATTTTATAAATTTAAAACTGATACGCTACACGCACATCAAGTTTTTGGCGCCGTTGCCGGGGAACGGTTTTATTTTGGTATAACTTGACTAATTCTTTATTAAACGATCCTTCCCGACTGTTTTGGCTTAAAAGGAAGTTACTTTTCGTATTTTAGTATTTAGTGCCTAGTCTAGTCGTTTCTAGTGCTATTCTAGTTTTCTGTCGATGTCTCTTTGGTGATTATGTATTGGCCCGAGGATCATCCGATCTGTTGGAAGTCCTTCCTTAAAGATTTGTTGAATGAATTTTACGACGATGGCGTTAAACGGGATGATTACGATTCTATCCCAAAAGATGATGAGAATGACCACCCGATTGGCTCTCCTGATGAACCACATGTTAGTCCTGAACCGTACTATTCAGACGACTACGATTCTGATGGCAGTATACATTTTGAGCCTTGTGTGGAAGTGGATTCGAGAGAAGATGCTCAGTCTGATGGAGATATTCTGGAGTGTCACGCTGACCTGCTTGAGGAACCAGAAGAATATTCAGAGGATGAACCACCAACCCTCGTTCAACCAACACCCACGTTAGGTTTAGAACCAAAACCCATATGGGGACCCTCCCTTCTTGAGAGAGAAGACGTGGAGAATTGTGCAGATGAAATCTTGGACTATCTGGAATTCCTACTCTTCGAGGAGGACGCTCCGAAATCAAAAAAAGAGGTAACCACGGAATTGAGTGAGGAGTTGGAGTCGCATTATGGAATTCCTTTGGCGCCGGGAATTCTGTGGAGTACTTCAAGTGCAGAAAAGGATCAGGTGGATTACTTAGACAACATTGGGAGCCAGTTGGGGTCTTTGCTTGAGTCACAATCAAGTTCACAATCACGGGGAGGAACCAAAATTCAGAACGCGAGAGAGATGTTTGTAGAGATCGAGGAGGTGTAGTGGAACGCAGCACTCGCAGTAGCATTTCAAATCGGTAACAAATATACATCACCGAGTATGTATAAATATTACCACCCGCACTTGATTGCGAGTGTGGGGTCATTCGTTCGAAGTCACAATAAATAAATCCGGAGTCAAGCTAGAGACTCAGACAAAAACAAGCGCTTCTCGGGAGGCAACCCGTGGTTAGTTTAGGTTTTTCTTTCTTCTTTATTTTTGTATTTCGTTTCCTTTCTGTTCAACTTTGTGGGTGTGTTGGCTAGAAACCCTCACGAGACTATAACTCGTCCACTCAGGCTACCGAGGGGTTTAAAGGCTTGTTGCATACGCTAAATGCAACCGTGATTCCTACGAAAGTGAGTTAGGTTTTTCGTTTTGTTTTTGTTTTAGGGAGTCCTAGCCTAGATAATTCTTCATATATGCTTCTGGAACCCTTCATATACAATCATATTCAGACATTACTATCCTTTGATGTTTATATTTCTGTGTGTCTGACGATATGCTTTGAGTGATTTATATTTCAGTGGGAGCTTTCAATTTATTGAGTACGCGCGTATATGCTGACATCTATGTGCTCCAATCGCCTAATAATGCCCAAGGAGTTTTACTAACCTTTTTCTACCTTGTGATAATCTTTATTTTGTGTACAATGGGGACCTTGTACAACTTAAGTGTGAGGTAGGGGGTTAGAAAAAGATTCCTCGCTTGAAATTTATTTGTCCTCGTAGTAAATTATTGATTGTATTTGGGCGTTAAATTTTAAATTTTTAATATCATTCGAGTTAAAAGTTAGATATTATTTAAGATTGTCAAGATTGTTTATTTATAAATATTTCATAGTTATATTTAGCTTTTATGTATAGTGCTTGTGGCTTTTCACCAATTCTTTAGAAATTTGAGTCTATAGTATCCAATCTTTAATTGTTGAATTGCTGTAATAAAATATAAGGTTAAGTCCTTTTTGAGTCTAAGCTTGACAAAAATAAACTGAGTTGAATTTTCAATTTTTATAAGCATATGTCAGAAAAAAAAAAGA
The DNA here is from genome assembly GCA_038502395.1 of Dittrichia graveolens. Classification (NCBI taxonomy): domain Eukaryota; kingdom Viridiplantae; phylum Streptophyta; class Magnoliopsida; order Asterales; family Asteraceae; genus Dittrichia; species Dittrichia graveolens. Next base: position 32,320,379 of record JARJIL010000003.1, on the reverse strand, counting down.
GTGAAAAAAGCCAATGTGCAAAAAAAAATGAAAAATATATGCAAAAGTGCTAGAAAAATATATAAGTCAAATACATGGCCTTTGGAACTCGAATTAGTAAACTCTGAGGGGTGTTCTACACCTAATCACCTAAATCCATAAAGTTTGTTGCTTTCCACTTCTTTTGGTTTGTTCTTGGTTCTTGTTATTATTATTTAGTGAGTTGGATCATAAAGTTTGAATCTTTATTGATAAGATTCTAATTTCCCCCTATTTACTGCTTTTAATTAGTTTAATATTTAATTACTAAGTTATATTCAAAATCATACCCGTTCCCCTTGTGTTCGACACCCGTACTTATTTTCTATACTACGATACAATTAGGTTCTCTTGCCTATTTGTGTTGTAGTCGTGCTAAATAATTCGGATTTTATAAATTTAAAACTGGTACGCTACACGCACATCAGGCTAAGACGGCCCGTGTCTAATAGGCACAACACGGCCCGTGTAGGCCTAAACTACACGACCTTGAACTGGGCTAATATGCCTCGTGTATGTTGGACTGGACACAGCCCGTGTTCAAGAACACGGCCCGTGTACCATCCTGCCAAAACCCATATTGGCTTTTTCCTCTCTTTTGCTTGATCGTGTTGCCGGAATCAATAATTGGTGTGTGACCCAATAGGCCTATACCTCATCGGTAGTGCCATTAATTCATTCGTGTCAGCGGGCATATTCCAACACCTCTATTTTCTCAGTCCTTAGATTGGAACCTACACAATCCTTGGCTTCATGACCTCTATCACCACACTTATAGCATTTTCTTCTGAAAATAGGTGTTTGGGTGATTTCTTTAAGTTTTCCAACATTAAATTTGGATTCAGTTTTAGGGTCATAAGATGTGGATAACTTTTCAATCTTCTTAGACAGTTTGTCTATTTGATTTTCTCTGACTTTGGATGTAACACCGGAAAATCACAAGCCATTTTTTTTAATTTGCACTGCGGAAGCTTTAATTAAACAAACTTAATTACATATAAACAATATTAACAAATATACAGTACTTGTTCAAAAACCAACAATAACTACAACTGTTTGGTGTTACAAAAATAACTGGCTCGTCTCTTTTAAAACAAAATATCAGAGTGAGGTCAACTCTTCCTTCTACAGTTACAAACACGAACCTGCAAAACATCAACTGAGGGGAATTAGCACAAAGCTAAGTGAGTAGAGGCTAAACACTAAAAGCAAACATTCACAATCAATATCAAAGCATGTAATCACAAATCCGAGAAGACCGGCGGTTCGGCGTAGAACCTACAACCAATTCCGGACAAAGCAAAGGTTTACCGATAGCCCTCCACTGAATTGGCACAGTAAACTCCACAACTGAAACAACATATGCAACAGAAGGGCTACTACTGTTCAACCAACTAGTAAACGAGCCCAGCTCAAGTCTACATATAGTGACTTCCCAACGCAGCTCAAAATCATCCTAAGAGCGCGTATCGACCAAATAGTCATGCAGCAGATATCAACAATCAATATCACAATGAACAGTTCAATCAATCCAATCTCAATCACAATCATGTATCACATCAATAACATTAACTGCAAACTTTACCATCCGCGATTAACGTCCACTAACCTCAATTTCAGCACGAGCTCAGAAGTCTAATATTACTGAGTCTTAACTCATGACCACACAATCCGCATCGCACACAACGCAAAGTCTGAAGTGTGCAAATCCCCATATGAACAGACCTACACCGACGACACCACTGGGAACTTCGGTTAAATCTATCTGATGTAGGCCTAGTATGTTGAGTTTCTTGCTTCTGACCAACCGCTGACGAGGGCTCCCCAATTTTTGATCCAGATTCAAGTTCTCTTTTAATATTACAATCCCTCGCTGTATGATCTTTCCCATAACAAATCCAACATACCTTCTGAGAGAAATAATAATCTTTCATCTCATGACCAGACTGGCCGCAGTTAAGACATCGCATAGTTTGGTAAGTACAAGGTCCTGTTTGGTGAGATTTACCCTTTCCACACCGAGGTACTCGTTGATTAAATCCATTAAACCTTGGTCCATAATTCAAGTTCCCTTGTCTCTGACCACTTTGCTCTTTTTGCTTTTGAGTATTATATTGTTCAATCCTAGATTTATGTTGAGAAACTTGCTCTTGGGTCATGTTATTTTTGGCTTTCACATTTCTCCTTTCCAATTCAGCTAAGTCAATAGTTTGGGAAGAAGTACTATCCCTCCTGGTAACACTTGAGTAATCCGGGAGCATAGCTTCCTGAAATGGGACTAGATAAAAGCACGATTGTTGTGTTACTTGTGCCATAGAATGAAATGAAACCGGAACTAGAAATGTTGTATTCTGAGTAGTAATAGGTTGAGAAATTTGAATTTGAACATTTTGGGTTATTCTTTCTCGTTCCATACGGTGAACGATATCTCGAAGTTCTTGTATCTCATCTTTCAATTTATTAATACACTTGCTCTTCTCATCCTCCTTTTCACATCCCAATGTACTTGTTTGATATGCCATATCCATCACATTCACCGTTGAAGTTCCAGCTACTTCTTGGGTCACAGGAGTGTCAGAAGTGGTATCTTTGTCTGCCATATCTGTACAATCGCATCACCTCACAATCTTATTAGAACAAACAGTTAGTACACAAAATACTAACTACTACAGACAACTCTAACTCACCCTAATTCCCCCGAAGGAAAGCTTGACCCGTCACGAGACAAGATTTGGTAATGCAACAATCTAGCCGTGCATGCATCGCCAAACCTAGGCTCTGATACCAAACTGTAACACTGGAAAATCACAAGCCACTTTTTTTAAAAAATTTGCACTGCGGAAGCTTTAATTAAACAAACTTAATTACATATAACCAATATTAACAAATATACAGTACTTATTCAAAAACCAACAATAACTACAACTGTTTGGTGTTATAAAAATAACTGGCTCGTCTCTTTTAAAACAAAATATCAGAGTGAGGTCAACTCTTCCTTCTAGAATCACAAACACGAACCAGCAAAACATCAACCGAAGGGAATTAGCACAAAGCTAAGTGAGTAGAGGCTAAACACTAAAAGAAAATATTCACAATCAATATCAAAGCATGTAATCACAAATCCGAGAAGACCGGCGGTTCGGCGCAGAACCTACAACCAATGCCGGCCAAAGCAAAGGTTTACCGATAGCCCTCCACTGAATTGGCATAGTAAACTCCACCTCTGAAGCAACATATGCAACAGAAGGGCTACTACTGTTCAACCAACCAGTAAACGAGCCCAGCCCAAGTCTACGTATAGCTGACTTCCCAACGCAGCTCAAAATCATCCTAAGAGCACGTATCGACCAAATAGTCATGCAGCATATATCAACAATCAATATCACAATCAACAATTCAATCAATCAATCCAATCTCAATCACAATCATGCATCACATCAATAACATTAACTACAAACTTTACCATCCGCGATTAACGTCCACTCACCTCAATTTTAGCACGAGCTCAGAAGTCTAATATTACTGAGTCTTAGGATTGCCAGAAAACCCAGCAATAACCAAATCAGTCTCAATCTCATAAATATATCTGACCATATATATATATTTATAATTTATCCATGAAATAAAACAAATAATAAACAATCACAAATCCAACACCAAAATGTCGGATTTACAAAACTATCGGATTCGGCACTGTCGGATTCCTGAAATCCGCTAGATCCAAAACTATCGGATTTCCAAACTTAATGGATTTTGTTTTCGGTTTTAGGAGTGTCGGATTCTAGGTATGACATCGGATTCTTGGGTATTCGTATTTCATAATGTATCGGATTTAGGGTTCTCATAATCCAAGTATCGGATTCCAAACAATCGGTTTTAGACTTAGTCGGATTTACAAATACCGGATTACTAGAGTTCCGGATTTGGGGTTTATCGGATTTCACAAAGTCTCGGATTCTTATATCATCTATCGGTTTTTGTCACAATCGGATTTTACCTTCTTCTTCAACATCAAATCCGATAACTTCAAATCTTCATCAAAACTCAAAACCCAGAAGTTTATAAAACTTATTAAAACATTCCAGGAACAAGTTTAACACATCCAAACATGTATTCATGAATCATATTAATCCAAATAACATATTAATCACAAGAACTATCAAAACCCATAAAATCATGCTTCAAAAACCGATCATGGTGATTCTTTATAGAAACATGTTATTCAATCAGAGATCATACCAAACTAACATTTAAACATATTAAAACATAAATCTAACCTTTTTACTTGAATCAAACCACACAAACTTGAAATCCAATCGTTTCCTCTTTTCTTCTTTTCTTCCTTTGGTTTCTTAGGCAGAGAACAAAACACACACACACACACACACACTTTCCTTTTGCACATAATAAGAAGGTATTAAAACTAACTTCCTAATATACCTACACGTACCCCAAGCTATCATAAGGTGGCAAACTTTAAACTATATTGCATGCCAACTAACACGTGCACACACAACTCACACTAACTTGCATAGATACCACATGCATACTCATAATGTATTCATACATACATACATACATATTATTTTCCATTTTACCAGTTAACACTTATTCAATTTACACACAATATAATCCTAATTAATTAATTAATTAAGTAACTTATAAAATCCAATAACCATTTGAAACACAATTAAACACATACCGTAAACCCGCTAATCTACTAGCCCAGGTTTACGGGTGTTACATTGGACTTAATTTTATCAGATTTATGGTTATCCTTATTTGGTGAAGTCTGACTTACAGACATCTTCCTGTTCTTAAAAGTCCTCTCAGAACTGACTTGAGAGTTATGTCTTTTTGAGTTAGTATGAGTTATCCTATCAAAGACATTTGTTCTAACAGTATTGTAATCCAATCTTTTGAAAACTGACTTACAGTTCCTTTTGGATTTAAAGTACTCAGCTTGATGGCTTGCATTAATAACATGGGGGCTTTGGGTTGGTCTCACAAACTTATTGGTCTTGACCTACTTACTATCCTTGTTTCTCAAAAAAATTTGGTAGAATATCATCAAATTTCATATTTTTATCTTCTAGACTGACTCGATCTTTGTCAATCTCGTCAGCAGCAGCACTGTAATCTCCCCCTAGTACTGCTTTTACCTTATTTGGTATCTGCTGGTTAATACATCTCTATGCTTCTCTTGATGACTTACACCAAGATTCACAGATCTTTCTTAGATTATCAGCTTGATCCTTTGATTCTTGCAACTCTTTACATAGAAGTTTGTTGATATGAAGTTGACACTCATAATCACTTTGAGTCTTTTTACCAGCATTTATGAGAATTTCAGAGTGTTTAAGTTCATCTTTTAATTTTGAAATTTCAGTTTTCAAATTAGATTGAACAGTAAGAGAGGTTTTGAAGTCATACAACTAATAGTTGAACATTAAATAATTCTGCTCATCAGTGTAAGAGCTAAAGTTATTTACCTTGTACATTAAGGAAGGATCCCAGATGGTCAGCTTAGCAGCTTCAGCTAGATCCTCGTCAAAGGAGCTTTCTTCTAAATCATAGTCAACTTGTTCCTCTTCATCCTTAATAGCCATCAAACACCTATTTGGCTCATCATCATCTGAGGTAGATGATTCGTTATCCCAGGTTTCAGCAAGGATACCTTTGGTGTTTTCATCTGGCTTGCCTTTGAGCTTCTGATATTTCTATTTGTATTTATCAGCTCTGTAGGCATTCTTGTCAGCTACTGAAGCTGACTCCCCTTTCTTAGCTCTGCACTCAGCAGCTATGTGTCCTATCTTCTGATAGTTGTAGCACTTAGCTTTCTTAGAATCAAAAGCAGACCTACCACTTTTGCTCGTGTCAGATTTACCCCTTCCTCTTCTGAACTTTCTAAAATTTCTTGCCAGCATAGACATTTGTTCAATAGGAGCATCCATCTCTTCATCATCTGAGTCTGAGTTAAGACTTACCTCCTCAGACTCAGACTGAAAGTCAGTCTCAGCTTGAGACTTTCTATTTCCTTTCTTCTTCTTTTCTGCAACCAATGTAGATCCAGCACTATTGACAGATTCTTTCAATTGTTGTTGGGCCACTTTCTTCTGTTCCATGATATGTTGATGATTTAGAAGAAAACCATAGATAGATCTGAGATCAGATTTATCTAAGGTTCCTCCAGCATGAAGAGCAATGGTAATCTCATTGAATTGTTATGGTAACACATCCAAGAACTTGAGCACCAACTCAGTTTCATCTTTCTTGACACCTACCAAGATCAGATCGTTGATCAAGCATTGAAACCCGGTAAACAGATCAGCCAGGGTTTCATCCTTCTTAGCAAAGAAGGTCTCATAAGAACGACTTAGATTTGTCTTCTTATGTTTCTTGACCAGGTCAGTGCCTTAATAAGTGACACTGAGAGTATCTCACATCTCTTCTGCGGTTTGGCACCTAGCCACAGTATGCAAGAGAGGATTTGTCAAAGCATTTGCTATGATGCTCTTTGCCTTGTCATCAAGATTGAACTGTTTGCGATCTTCCTCGGTCCAAGATGCTTCAGGCTTGGGAGTTTCTCCAAAGGGAACAGTTTTGTCCGTGGCGGTAATGTGGATCATGGGAACGATTGGGCCATCTTGAATCACGGTACTCATCCTGTGATCCACGGATTTTAGAAACAGCATGGCTCTGAACTTCCACATAGGATAGTCAGTACCATCAAATATAGGACACCCTTTTGCCGCCATTGTTGGAATATGATTTGATTGCTTGTTAGCAGACATCTTGGCCTCTTGATAGCGGATCTTGATCTTCAACTTATGAAGAAAACTGCTCTAATACCAGTCCCAAATAGGGTAAACAAGCAACCGATACAGTGTAGAAGGGGGGTTGAATACACTTTATCAACAAGTAAACAATTCAATTCAACAATCAAACAATGTATTGCAATATCACTCTTTAATCAAATCAACAGGTCGATTTGATGTTACACTGATTACAAACTCAACTCTCTCTAAACACTCTTGAATCACAAACTAATTGATGATCGAAATTCTTGTTAAAACTGATTAACAAGAACACTGGAAACTCTCTTGAACTTTGAACACACAAAGTTATCGCAACACACGCGTATATCAAGTATGACGAACACACGTACGTTTTACAATTTATGCACAACTTCTCTTTTTTTTAAACATACAAGAAGGTTTATACTTATACTTGATTTATCTATGAACAAATCCTGGTTTCAAGATAGAACTTATCTTTTCTTTAAAACCGTAACAAACTCCTTAATTAGAACTTATCTAATTAGTTTTCGTTTGATATTTCTATCCGACTAATAGATAGTTTAAATTAGGTTTAGATATCCTAATTTAAATGTCGTAGATATCGAGAGTTTATGATGAGATAGTAAAACTTATTTAAAATCTCTGATGTGACTTCTGGCGTTGAGCTGACTTGCTCAGACTTGACATTGTCAAGCTGAGTTCTTGGATCTTCAACTCTTCATGTCTTCACTCTTGAAACCTATCTCAGCTTAGAAGTCACTGAGTTATCTAGTACTTACATAAAAAACTCTATATCTGTTTGTACGCTGACTACTCAACTTAGGCTGACTAGTCAGTCTACAACAGACTTATATAATTCCTAACACTTAACCTGTCATCTATACATAGCTATGGTTTGTTTCATCAAATCTAACTATTCTAATCATGGTACTAACAACAATACTTTTATAAGTATCAAAATTTATTACTCATTAAAATTAATTATTACTCTTAATTTACAATTATGATTTATCATTACTTTATACTCTAGTTCAATTTCTCTAGACTTGTCATTTTTTAACATATCAAATCTATTTACAACTTCATATGCACAAGATTGTATGATAAGATTCCTAAGATATCCAACAATATCATAATGCAATGAGCGAGAATCCAAGTATATCTCATTTACTACAATCTAAGTATTATCATAAATTGCAATCTTTATTGTTTTACCTACTTCAATGTTGTTGTATATTTATTGATTCTTCTAATTATTAAAAGTTAATCAATGAACCGTTTTCATAATAGGTGCTCAAAGGAGTTATCATGTTAGGCTTGCGTGAAGGTTTCGAAAAGTGCAGCTACATATGAAGATATGGAAAAAAGATGTGTCCAAAATCCCCAATTCCGTGGTATGTTTGACATATATTTGATTGATTACCAACTTCCATTTTGTTGACATAATAATATTCTAACTACATATATGTAACTACACAGATTCTACTTTGCGGACTGCAATAAAAAAGAATGTAGCCACAATAGCACGCCGAATCCGTAAAGCAAAACTCAATGTAAAAAAAGGAGTAGCAGGTAATATTGTTTATGCTTGCTTATATTTGTTAATGTTATATATTTGATAGAAATTTTCCATCGATGAAACCAACGTTCCCTTTAATTTTAACATGTGCTATTTAGAATTCATTTTTTTGGGACTTTTATTATTTTATAAAGGTATAAATATAAATAATGAAAATGTGGATAAGTTATCTTGAAAATATTATTCTATTCCTGTACAATTTTAAATGTTATATGTTGAATAGAAACTTAATGTGGTTAAATATCATATGGAAGGCGAACAACCACATATATCTATACAGGACAACTATTCATCGGGAGACTAAAATACTTCACCACATTTAATGAACAAACCACAACCTATCAGGATGTGTACAAATTATAGTCTTATTCTACATTCAAGAAAATATTGTGATTTCATGAAAGATAACATGTCAACCATATCAAATATAGGACTTACGCAATTCGTTTCTACAATCAATCAACTTTGACACAACCACAAAACACACAATATATACTCACTTACAAGTGTATGATGTGGATGTGGCGCTCGATGAAGCTCTACCAGTTGGTTTATTTGGGCCAAAATGGAAAATTTTTATTTAAAGATCTTAAAATCTCTCAAGGACAGTATCTCGTGCTTAATCACATAATAGAAGGAATGATAAGCCTTATTCACTTTGACATATCCAGCAAAGAAATCATCCCTACACATGAAGAGGTGAATAAAGCTATAGAAGAAGATATCAAAACAATCAATGATGGAAGAACGGTGTAGGGATTTCAGAATACCTTTAAAGTTAAGACAACCTACTAAGTTGTTTTTTACAATTGTTGTGAATGTCTTACAAAACAATCATCAAGTGATGTTTATGGTTACATTCCCTAACTATGATTATTTTGGGTGCTCTAATGAATATGGGATTACATAGAGCAAAATAACAAACAAACAAAAGAATATCACAAGAAAGCAAGATTATTTATACACTTTGTGTAGAATGATAATGTACGTACTGTCCTTATTTGAAATGTGTGGTGGCTAACTTACTTTAAGAAAAACATTAAAATTAAACAAAATTACCAAACACGTTATAAACTAGCCCGTGTTTACAAGGGCTTGAGATCTAGTAGGTATGTGATTCGAGAATACCATATAGAGATTATATGTTTTTCCGTTTGGAATACACGTGTTTCATAATATGATACATTTTGACTACATAGGTCAACCTCACTGTTTTTTAATGTAAAGTTGATGTAAACTTTGTCAACTTTTGTAAATTTTTTATTGTTATATAAGCTTTTATAGAAACCTTGAGAAGAAGAATAGCGCTAGAGTTGAATTATAGCAAAATGTATACACTTTTCAAATTTGAATAATGGTCAATATAACATGATCACATGTCTTAAAATTTTAAATTGCTTTGAACTCGTATCAATAAGTTTTCATCGATGAATAAAAATAAAGAATTCGAACAATAAGTTTCAACATGATAGAGTCTTTGCTAGTATTTTCTTTTAAACTTACAACAATACATTTTTATCAATGAAATAAAATAGAAATATTTAAACAAATTAATTGATTTTAACTATATTTATGACCAACGTTGATGCAAAATTTAGAATAATTTTCATCAAATTAGATCACTTGACTTTAACTACTATAGACATATAATACTTTCTTTACATATATATGTTATTAAAAGTCAATTCAATACTAGATTTTTTTTAATACATTTTGTTAACTTACACTTCATTTCGATTTTACTCGGGGGGAAGAACTGACGTTGTTATTAAATCTCGGACTTTTGGAAAGTGAAACGTGAAATCAAGGTATTTAATTAACCATTTTATTGTCGTGTGTCTATGACTGGAAACGAGATCAAATTTTTGTTGATAGACACTTTAACTTTGATTTTTTTTCGTCAGTTTCTTAAGAGATCAGTTATCTCATGGGTTTGATGTTAGTCCCAGATTGAGTACACAACAAAGAATGTTTGTAGAAGAGGGTGGGTTTAATACAAACTTTAGCTTTTAAAATTTAAAGATACACCATTAAACTTTTATATAATTCTTATTGATATTGAATCAAGAATTACATGTACTAGAAGCGGAAATTCTAAGTACAATAAAAGGTGGCAATTAATTTGTCTAACATATAGACAAGCTAACTCTAAAACAACTAATGTTTAAGAGTGTTCAACACATGAACAAGTTTGGTTCTACACAATTGCTAAACTCTACGAATTTTCTAAACTAATGAGATTGCTATTTGTGTTGTGTAGAAGATGATTTGCATGTCCACTATGCATGGATATTTATAGAAGCAAAGGGCATCCGGTTGGCATGAAGGATGGAGACAAGAAATGTATGGAAAAATAATATTTTAATTGTAAAGATAGTTGGTGAAAAGTAAAGTTACTTTAATCAAGTGTTTGATAAAAGTAAATGTACTTTTCTGAAAAAGTGCAAATCACTCACAATATAAAATATTAAATGCTACATCTTTTGTCTTGTAAGATTGTCTTTCTCTTTCCATGCTTGTACTTTAAACAACCGTCATAGTTCTTCTAGATTTGACTTTACCAAGTATGGAATTGCCAGCCATACTTAGTTGTTGAAACAAATCTTCGGGATCTTCATCTGAGGTATCTTTCTCCTTTTCCAAAGGATATGATCAATCCTTTTTGTCTCGTACTTGATCCAAAAAGTGCTTTATACTTTTACAAACAAAGATCTAAAGGCATAATAGAACAACACATGTTCTGCCTTTTACACATGAAATTTACAATCTGAAAAGAATAGCAGATTTGACATTTTGCTCAACTCAGCTAGCAAAATGTGCTAAGAATTTTTTAAATAATACTACTCAGTTGATATAATTGATCAGTTGATCATTTTTGCAAAGGCTCGGTTGATACCTATTGCTCAGCTGATCATATAGATGCTCAGTTGATCAATAGTTATGCTAGGAAAGTATAAGCTCATGTATTGATATGATCAGTTAATCAAGTATGCTTAGTTGATCATTTAAATACATCAGTTTATGTAAGATGAAGACTTATGTTTTGAAAGACTTACTTAGCTGATACTTAGGGCCTCAGCTCATCCAATTTCACTCAGTTGATGGTTGTGAGTCACTAAGCTGATCGAAGTGCTTTGTTCAGCCGATGGTGTAAGCGCTCAGCTTATCAACTTTCTTCACTCGGCTCATCTTTGGTTTTCCTCAGCTGATGATCTTCTACACTTGATTCTTCATCCAGATGTTCCTCAGTTGATGTCCTTCGGCTGATGCTTTGAGTAGGAGCTGCTTCTCAGCTGATGTTTCCATTCTTAGCAAAATTTCACAAATCTGATTCAAACAACACATGTTTGAATACTTTCTAAGTTATACTGAAAGTAGGGTTTGGTTATCATCAAATTCTATGTTCTAAGATAGACAGAATTGATTATTAGGGTGAAGTGATTATCTCCCCAACATTAGAGCATTGATCCTGCATTGATCTTCGCTACCATCTTCAACACATTTCATAAAGAGGGTGGCTACTTCTTCTATTCGAGATCTTGCACGTTGTATATATAACCTATTATTTACACTTTTAGTTACTCTGTTTTGTTTTATTGTTATTTATTTTAATATAAGTGTTTTAATCTAAAATGATGCTTGTGATTGCTTATTTTAAATTGTTTGAATACATAAACTACTTTTAGCTTTTTAAGCTTATTTAATTAAAAGAGTAAATTTGTAAACCTATCTTCTATCTTCTAATCTTCTAATCTAATATAAATAAAAGACTAATTAGAAAAAAAATTATTAGACAATCTAAACCGTTTACTTAACAAAAGATTTAATTTTGATCATTTATTTGCTTTAAATTAAAAAAATAATTTTGATTTTTTAGAGTTAAAGTATTTTAAATCTTATCCTACTAAATTAATCCATATGGTAATTTAAAATGTAGATCTATAGATTTTACTTATCTATATTTTATAAATTATTATACCTAATTAATACTTATATTGAAACGTATACATTTAAAGGGTTACTTTACTTATCATACTTTTTGTTTTTTTAATATTATTAATTAATTCAAATCCTACTAAAATTATGTATGATAAGCTATCAATAATAAAATATTATATATAAATACATACATACATACCTACCTATATATATACACAGAGGAAGGTTTATTTAAGAACCGTTTTTATTACGAGAACTAATCTTAACCGTTTATTTTGGATAATAGAAATATTGGACGAGGAGCGTGAGGTGATCGAGTGTGGCAAGGTGCATGTATGTAAGGAATTCATGGGTGGGCAATCCAACTGAAGGAGGAGGAATTGGACGGCTAAGATTTGTTCTCGCGGTTCTTGCAATAAAAACGGTTCTCAAATAAATTGTTCACTACACACACATATATATTCAAATGATTATCCTTATCTATATTTATTTTATGTCACTACAAATTTCATCATGATTAAATTTTACATCTTTCTTAAAAGTGTCCTCGGATCAAGCTCTCATTTTGTTTATACAATACAATCATATATTTAGCTAAATGAATATAAAATAATATTTTCACATAAATAATTATGATTACCCGTGTGTTTACACGGGTATCTAAACTAGTATATTAACATTTGATTTACAAGCATTATATTACTCAAAACATATTTATGCGTACGTACGTACATGCTTGTGTGATGATCTATCTTCTGGTGAAACACAACATTAAATTGGGATTCTTGAATAAGTATAAACATGCAAGCACATCAAAGAAATCTGTGATACATATATAGAACCGGATATCCAATCGGATGTCGCATAATATAAGTTATTGATCCTTTTACGAACCTACTAATTGCCTAAACAAGAGAAGTGAAGCAAAAACCGACGACCACCACCACCACCATGTTTGAGAATAAACCTATAAAGAACTTACTACAGCTTAGGAGACTGAGTAGCACTGAAGCTACTTAACTTATAAGATTGTCTTTGATGCTTGACCAGAGGGACTAGAGACTGAACAACATCTGCCATCAGTGGCCTATAATCTGCCTCTGACTGAACACACATTGCTGCTATTGCTGCCACCTGCACAATTTCCTTCATCGAGTATTGTCCATCAAGTGCTGGATCCATAATCTCAATTACTTTCTCTCTTTCTGTCAGATAGGGCAGAGCCTGTTCCACAAATCAACACATTGGTTCACAAATCAATTCCTTCACCTAGCTTTGGGTCACGTTTTTTAGTTAAATCAAAATAACAGCTAAAAAGAATTGATCAAATTGGTTAAAAGTAACCCACCACAATTTCTGTTTGTTACAAGAATTTAGATTATTACTGAAATTATATTGTTTTTGTAATTATTAATGTAAAAACTAATTAAAATAAAGGTGGACAAAAGAAGTGTTTTAAATTGAAGAAATTAAATGAGAAGCTGACTGGCTGGCTCACCCAAGATACAAGAACAGCTTCTCCAGGAGACCTTTTCATATCGACTGGAACTCTACCGGTGAGTAACTCAAGGAGGACAACCCCATAACTATACACATCTGATTTTGTGGTCAGGTGGCCAGTGAGAGCATACCTTGAACAATTAAGTAACAAAAATCATTTCCGGTAAGAAAACAATTCATGGAGGTTATATGATTTATTGGTTCTTACTCGGGTGCAACATATCCTTGGGTGCCCAATACTCGAGTGGAAACATGACCACCAGCTCTGTATGACCCGATCTTGGCCAATCCAAAATCAGAAACTTTGGCATGAAAACCGTTGTCCAGAAGGATGTTGCTGCTCTTGAAATCTCTGTGAATTACAGGAGGGGTAACGTGGTCATGGAGGTACTCTAAACCTTTTGCTGCTTCTAGAGCGATTCTCAACCGTATTTCCCACTCCAAATTCGCATTACAGCCTGTGTTCATCAAGTAAAGACCATAAAATAAGGAAACAAGTGTTGGTTTTAAGCAAAGTAACTCCTTACGACTTACAAGCCACCATTTCATGACATCATTCTAAAGGAATATGAAAATTACATCATCTTTAAAGGCTACAGTTGATGGATGATAGATACTTTAAGAGTCGAGGTACATTGACAGTGGTGTTTAGCACACCACATGACAAAACAGAGTTTCTGAGGAACGTCAACTATGAACTATCAACAGTCATTTTTGTTGAAAGGAAGAAACAATTGTTGTAAATTAGAAATCAGAATCAAATCCAATCTACTCAGAGCAAAAGAGTCAAAACTTTTGGCATAAATAATTTAATCTTAAAACAAGAGCATTACCCACTTGATTAGAAGCAAAGTAGTTTGGAGATCTCTTCTTTGTAGATGAAACCCCTACGGCCTACCCAAGGTGAATGTCGACAGGGAGGGGAGCATTGACAAAACTCTATTCTCCAATGAAGAAAATAACAAGTAACTGTGGGAGTGGCGATACCCTAAAGTCTTGAGCAGGTAACCATGCTCTAAAGTGGGCTTAAAACTGGACCTCGTGAGAAGTGTGGCTAACCAATTATTAGAAAGGTTAGCATGGTAGGGATTAAACATGGTGATCCACCTAAGATGTCATGATTACAGCGGGCTTCTAAGAGGATGCAATTGTGTTAATTAGTTGCCTACCTAAATAGCTTCATCGCATGAGATGTGTGTCTGGCCAATTACAAGCTAGAGGTAAAATATCGATCTTAGCCTTCTTAAATAATTGTTTTTATTAGATATCTGGGTGATTAATTTCATATGGATTTTTGTATTAAAATCAATAAAATCGACTTTACTTTGTCATAGATGTCAGCTAAGACAGTTTCAAACTTCACAAGAAAGATAAAGTGAATGGATTGAACTTCCTTGATTAATTTCTATGAGTGTTGGGTGCTTATTCATAAGGTGGGTGTCGGTTACAATATCAGTTGACTGTTATAATTATTAATTATAATTAGATCAGTTACAATTGTAAATAATAATTAGATAGGCTTAATTATAGGGATACATATTTGACTAGTCAGCCATCTTTCTAGTATATATACTCGTGAATTAATAAACAGAAGATACCATTTTGCCCAAAACTTTGAATTAGACATGGTATCAGAGCTACAATTCTGATCTGAACTCGTTCAGCAAGCGTTCTTAGTTACTAGGTGTCTAGGTCAAGTTCTGTGATCATGTCAGTTTGATTGTTTTTTTGGTTCTATTCAATGGCAAAAACTACTCAGCGTAGGCATACCATTTCCAGATTTTTGTCAAGGGAAAGGATTTATGGGGTCATATTGATGGCAGTTCTCTGGCTCCAGCTCTTGACAAACACAAAAACCTGGCCGAACTCGCCAAATGGAAGTCGGGAGCTCAAATCATGACATGGATTTTAAGTTCTGTCGAACCCAACATCGTGTCAGATCTTCGTCCTTTCAAGACTGCAGCTCTGATTGGCAACATTTAAAAAGACTCTATAGTTAAAAAATACTGCTCGCTGGTCATGTTATCAAGGAATGCCCTGCGAGGCTTCCAAAGAGATCAGAGACGGCATGTACAGCTTCGGTTCAAGTGCTGGTTCCAGTAAGTATCAATAATACGACACCAAAAATGATTCAACAAATTATCATTTCAACATTCTCTGCACTAGGAATCTCATGTAAACCTTCTTCATCCACTTGGTATCTTGATTTTATAGCTTCAAACTGTTAGAAACTAGTTATATCTTAATTGTAATTATCTAGAATATTAAGGGTGTTATATGTACTTATTATATTTGCGGGTATAATGTGGAGTTTCTGTAAAGATTGGCGGCAGATTACCGGCCACAAACCTCCACACAAACCGCCGCAATACACCTCTATATATAGAGGTGGAATATTTGAAAACTAATGTGCAATCCAGATACTATTTGCATACTTTGTTCTTGATTCCCTATCCTACACTATTGCTCTTATTCTTCACGATTGATACAAACAATGGCCCCTACATATACTTATTCAAATTCTGATTTATTCACAACATGGTATCAGAGCCAAAGGCTCGATCCAAGCATCCCAAGCAGTTCGAAAATCAATCAAGCCCCTGCATATTTCGATAACACAATCACATCTCAATGCCTAAACTGTTTGAGAATCGGCCATGGTGAAAACACTTGTCCAATAAAGAGGGATGATCAGTTCAAAACAAGTTCGAAGAAGGATTGGACAGAGGCTGTAAAGGCGATCGAAGATGCAGAGGATTCGATAAAAAAGAAAACTGCAAGGATCAACAATCGCAAAACACCAACAGGCTTGACTTCAAAGATCAAATTAAGAACAAGCGATCTCGGTTTACTCACTTATTATCTTGGAATTGAGGTTACTCAACACGAAGGAGAAATCTCAATAAAGCAGACTGGCTACGCAAATAAAATACTCAGGGACGCAGGAATGCTGGATTGCAACGATGCAAAGATTCCTATGGATCCAGGACTAAAACTGACGAAACTAATAGAAGAAGAATATGTTGACGCCACAGAATTTCGAAGCATAATAGGATGTCTACGATATCTACTACATACAAGACCAGATCTAAGTTATCCAGTGGGATTACTTAGCCGTTTCATGCAGAAACCTCAAGAACGACACATGAAAGCAATAAGACAGATACTGCGTTACATCAAAGGAACGAAGAACTATGGCATAACCTACAAACATGACGGAGGAAACAAAATACAAGATTACAGTGACAGCAATTATGGTGTCAATACTCAAGAAGGAAAAGGCACAACTGGAACAATATTCTACTTCAGAAATTCACCTATTAGTTGGAATACTCAAAAGCAAGGAACAGTAGCACTATCCTCATGCGAATCAGAATTCATTGCAGCTACAGCAGCAGCAACTCAAGCACTTTGGTTAAAAAGATTACTTAGCAAAATTACAGAAGACGAAGAACAAAAGATCACGATCTACGTGGATAACAAGTCAGCAATCGCTCTCATGAAAAATCCAGTATTTCACGGACGAAGCAAGTACATTGATACTAAATATCATTTCATTCGAGACTGTGTCGAAAGAAATGACATTTCAGTTGAATACATCAGTGGAGATTTACAACGAGCTGATATCCTGACAAAACCATTGGCAAGGACAAGATTCGTCATTAGTAGAAAGAATAGGTGTATATATACAGCCCATCACCGGAGGTAACCGCCGCTGCCATTAGCCGCCGCCGGCCTCCGTCCACCGCCGTTACTTGACGGAGAACCGCCAGAAAACCGCCATACTTTACCCTATATATATGTAATAGCATATAGGGATTTGTACATGAAATATTACGAAATAAAGCAAGAAACTGTTTGAGTGCTTTTACAATCAAGCCCCTGCATATTTCGATAACACAATCACATCTCAATGCCTAAACTGTTTGAGAATCGGCCATGGTGAAAACACTTGTCCAATAAAAAGGGATGATCGGTTCAAAACAAGTTCGAAGAAGGATTGGACAGAGGCTGTAAAGGCGATCGAAGATGCAGAGGATTCGATAAAAAAGAAAACTGCAAGGATCAACAATCGCAAAACACCAACAGGCTTGGAACTATCAGACTTCAAAGATCAAATTCGATTTTTTAGTGAGAGAAAATATGGAATTCCAGAATCTGTAACATCCGAGGATAACGACGATACAAGTAAACATTTGAAGCAAAAATCACGGGGTGTCATGAAGAAGAAAGAAACGAAGAAAAACAGGGAATTGTCAAATCTACTCAAAGGATGGCGCATCGATGAAGATAACGGGCAGAAACGTATAAGAAAAGTAAGGTGTTACTGGTGTAAAATCATAGGACACTTGGCTTGGGAATGTCCATCAAAAGGGATCAAACTGATGAATTACAGAACAAGGGAACCATATGTTCAAAACTGCATTGATCGACTTGTAACAAACGGAGATTATATGGTGAAAGGTTCAGATGCAGGAAATTGGAATAAGATCTGGTATGTTAATACCAAGATTACGCAACACTTAACACCAGAAATGAACCTTTTCATTCAAATGAAGAAGATGGAAATGGTCAATACAGAAGAAATTGGTTCGATTTCTATACATGGCATAGGGGAGATTGAAGTCGATTTGGAAGGATATAGTTTCACGGTTCCGCATGTAGGATTTGCACCAGGTATAAATATAAACGTTCTCAGCATGAAACAGCTTATTTTGCAAGGATTCGAAATTGTTTTAGACGGGAAAGAATGCTCGATAAACCACATGGGAACACATCTCCAACACCCAACATATGAACAACCAGAAAATGAAGATTGCCCACTTCAAATTAATGGAAAAGAGGTACAGATCAATCTGAAAACTTTACATGATTTTATGTATCTCATGTCTTTGGCAAACAACAGAAAGGTGTATAGTTTAAATAAAGTGGCACTTCAAAGGAACTTTGAAAAAGCCATCGAGTGGTTTTTCAAGATGTTAGATGGGAGTGAAGCATCGTTATCACTCTTCCTTGCGAGTCTTCACATATCATTGCTTGAACTTTATCAAGTTGTAACCAATGCTGGTGGTTATGATTTAGTAACGAAAGAAGGAGAATGGAATGAAATCGCTCTATGTTTTGGATATACAGAGGAGTATGGAACAAACTTCAAAGACTTGTATATGAGATACTTGTTTTTACCGGTTAAGTTTTGTCTACTTGGCCAAAAATGCATTGGTCATTTCGAGAGTGAACATGAAGTTGGTAGGGACCAACATACGTCAATCTTCAAAGGCTCACAAGGAGGCCATGATCATTCGGATCAAGAAGATACTTTCACTCATTCTGGAGCACAAGAAGTTGCTGCCATCTTGAAGACAAAGAAGGAGGTTCCAAGAATTTATGAAGACAGGAGGATGAAAGATCAAGCTGCTATGGTTAACAATTAGATAAATTAGAGGGGAGAATGTTAGAAACTAATTATATCTTAATTGTAATTATCTAGAATATTAAGGGTGTTATATGTACTTATTATATTTACGGGTATAATGTGGAGTTTCTGTAAAGTTTGGCGGCAGATTACCGGCCACAAACCTCCACACAAACCACCGCAATACACCTCTATATATAGAGGTGGAATATTTGAAAACTAATGTGCAATCCAGATACTATTTGCATACTTTGTTCTTGATTCCCTATCCTACACTATTGCTCTTATTCTTCACGATTGATACAAACAATGGCCCCTACATATACTTATTCAAATTCTGATTTATTCACAACACAAACCATATGACATATACCTCTCAATTTCTCACCAACCTAAAGAAATACTCTAGAAACCTTGAGATTCATACTGCTGATGGAACCCATTTACCATGTACAGGTGATATTTCTTCGTCTTTAAAAGATGTTTATGTCCCTCCTGGTCTTGCAAGCAATCTACATATATATCCCCGAAACCAGGCCGTCAACCCAAAAAAGCTATCCCTGACCTGACTCAAACACAACCATGTTCAGTTTCTCTTTTGGATTCGAGGTTTTTTTTTTGCCATCCCTAACTCAAGCTCACTCCAACTCGGCCTAGGCAGGATGCGTGAAGTCAAAAAGTCAATCAACAAATCCCATAATACCTCACTCTCTTCCATTTAAAGCAAATTTTATGGAAAACCTTGTTTTTGAACTTGTTTATTTTTTTATTTCTATTTTTCTATGAACTTATAATATTTGGCTATTCTTCATATATATAAATTCCGAATTTCCCCAAAAAAGCTAGCCTGAGCACTCGCTGCCTACACTGGTTACTCGATACAACCCAATCAACTACTCGAGGTGACGACAAGAAAACATTTACACCATCACGGGATTGTAGGTAACATGGGTAACTTGGCCACCAAACTAGACCGAATATGGCCACCCGTGAGGGAACCCGCACCAAGGGTCATGAGGGAACAATCTAGGGTTCACGATTCCACACATTAGAGTGGGTCAAGAGGGACCGGGGAAAGCAATAGGTACATGAGGGTCTTTTCATGCTTCTAATGCATGCAACAGAGAGATACAGGGACTTGAGGGAAGATTAAATGTGGACTCGAATGAAAGAGGTTGGAAGCTGGGAACCGATTTGCGGGAGAGGGTGGAGTCGAGTATCCATTACAAAAATTAAAGATACCAAATCTTGAAGGTGAGAACGCGTATGACTGGATTTACAGAATGAACTTTTCAAGTTACATGGAATCAAGGTTTTGAATCAATTACACACACCTGACTTGTGCATGGAGGTTTGGCTATATCTTGGTTCCGCTTGAGCAAGACCCGATCCCCTTTCGGTCATTGAAGGGACTAATGACGCAGTTTTTTGAAAGATTGTAACAATCTCATGAGAACAATTGCACAAAGAATTTTGGCAATCACATAAGAGGGTTCAACGTGAGAATCTATGGAGTTACCCAAAAAATTGACAGCCCGGTTGGTGGACTATCAAAACTGACTTTGGAGAGGACCTTCATTAAGGGGCTTAAAACACATATACGATTTGTTTTATGTTTCATGCAACCAAAAGCTATCAACCATGCCACCAAGCTTGCAATCTAAATAGATGAGAACAAGCTGAGTGAGTCCGAGTGAAACTTTGTCTCCAAGTAGTGGGACATACACTTGTCAGGAACACGAATATTTACTTGAGCAATCATAACGTCGAGTGACGGTAGATACACACTTTGCTTTTGACGGCTCGAGGGAGCAGCATAGGCTCTAATAATCCTTTGAGGCAATTCAAACAATTAATTAATTGGGAATTAACAAATGATCGATCAAAAGGTTTATATTCCCGTTGTGATGAAAAATTTGCTCCAGACCACCGGTGCACGGGAAAAACCTTGCAAGTTCTTTTAGTTACAAGGACCATGATAGGCAAGAGTGGACGCGGATGAGATGGATTTACAAGTCAAACCACAGGATCCTACTGAAGATTGATTTAGATGAAATTTTAAAGACACACCTACAAAACAAGGTGTAATTTTAGGAGGAGAGAAATAATATGGCAAGAACTAGTACAAGGGAAAAATCGCAAATTATATTCAATATTTTACTTGGTTCATTAGTTTCCTTATCAAACAAGAAAACTTGTTTCCTATGGTAATCTTTATTATAAACAAGGTTTTATTTAGGTCTTTAGACTTTGGAACTTCTCAAATTATAGGCGCTCTTGGTTTTGCTTTCAGTACTTTTTCCTTTGGTTATCAAATGAAACCAACCAACTTAATTCAAATCATAAAGTTAAAGACCTATGCATTTACAAATAAAAAATTAAGCATCAATATTCATGTTCATTAAGTGTGACAGGTATGTGGGTGATTCAAATATATGAGCACCGTGTGTTATCAATAACAAGCACTAAACCAATGTTGATAGAACATAAAGAAAAAGTTATGATAGAATCTAAAAAAGGAAACTAGAAGTCTGGAAGGAAAGAAACAAGGTTTGGCATTGTTTGCACTAACTCTAGTATAAGGTGAAGACAATTAAAACATAACAGGACCAATAATTTAGAACTACGTACCTTTGATTGGATACAAATGTTCTTGGAGACCACCATTAGCCATAAAATCATACACCAGCACCCTGTGGTGACTCTCGGAGCAGTAACCAATCAAAGCAAGTAAATATGGTGATCGCAACCTACTCAGCATTTCCACCTGGACAGTTAACAAACAAGTTCCTTTCATATTTGGACTTTGGACAATTAATCGTATTTGATCTTGTTTTCTTCTTTTGTATGATAAAAAATGTTATAATTTGTTAATTCATTACTGGTAGCTAGATAAAAAAAAAAGGTCTGATTTCCACCCATATTCAGCCAACTAGTCATTCTGAGTAAAGGAGACAAACCTCGACCCTAAATTCATCTTCTCCCTGCTTTCCAGCCTGATCCATGAGCTTCACGGCTATCTTTCTTCCATCTTGAAGTACTCCTCTGTAAACCAACCCAAACCCACCCTGTCCAATTACATTAGATTTTCCAAACCCACCAGTTGCACAAAGTAGCTGCTTGAAGCTGAAGACTTGAAGTCCTTTCTCAACAATAACTTGAGTTTTTGGCTGATTATTATTGCCTTTACCATCAGATTCAATTCCTTCTACAGAAAATCAAATAAGTAAATCAATGATAAATAGTTGAACTTTTGCTAAGAAGTATAAATCAAACAATCGATACCGGCTAATGATTACTTGCTGCCCTCTCATGGCACGTTTGTATAGTACTATTAGAATCCGACTACATTGATAGGACATAGATACAAATGTAGATGTATATGGAATCATGGGGAATGGACAGACCTTTTAAGAAATTGGAAACTTTGTTGTGTAGATAGCAGTAGTAGCTGAAGGCAAGGAGCAATAATGCGACGGTAAAAGAGGCAAACGCCATTATTATAAACAGTGTTGTTCTTGCCTGGTTCTTGTAGTCGTCGTCGTCGTCGTCCATGAGAGCAAGCAGAAATTTGAAGCCCTAATATTGTATCCCAGAAAACCCCTCTTCTGAATGAACCGACATCATGTCTTACAGGCGCGGGAAGCAGAAAAGACTACCAAAGTACTAAACACGCACACACAAAACGTGATTTTGGCGGTACATGAAGAAATTTTTTGAAAATTGTGTTCGAGTTAGCATTAAGGTGTTCTTTGATACCGGGCAAAGAAAACGGGAGAAAGGGAAAAGACTTGGTTTCTCTTGTTTGGATTTAAAATGAGTGGAGAAATGGTTTTTCCAATCATTTCCTTTTTTCTATTTTCTTTGTAACTTCATTTCTCTACAAAATGAGTGTGAATGGGGAGAAATGGCATCTGCTTGCCTTGTGCGAGTTTCCGATGACCGAACCCTAATCGTCGGTTGTTGTTGTTTGTTCCGATGTTGTGGCGGCGGCGTCGGTTGCGACGTCATCCGATGCGACTGAACCCTAATCGTCACCGCCGCTGTTGTTTGTTGCGATGTTGTGGCGTTGTCGTCGTCGTCGGTTGCGACGTCGTCTGATGCGACCGAACCCTAATCGCCACCGCCGCTGTTGTTTGTTGCGATGTTGTGGAAGCGTCGTCGTCATCGTCGTCGGTTGCGATTGAACTTTAAATCGCCACCGCCATTGTTGTTTGTTGCACGGTTGTCTGCGGCGATGTTTCTGGCGAGGCGGCCAACGCCGCAGCCGTCGTCGTTGTCGTCTACGATTGAACCCTAAAGTAGTTTATGGCAATGATGAGTATTCCGGCGTCGGCAAGGCGGTGTCGCCGCCGCCGCCGACGAGTTTCCGGTGACCTGAGCCACCATTTCTCGTTTTCATTTATTGATGGTATTAAACAAGGGTATTTTTTACCCATTTCCATTTCTCACCATTTTCATTTCTCCTCCATTTCCATTTCTCACCATTTTCATTTCTCCCTCATTTCCATTTCTAATTGTCCTATTTTCTTCTCTCTACCAAACACCCCCTTAGTGCGTTTGATTATTGTACTATGTTGAGTAAAATAGAAGACGTTGTTGAATTATTTCTTTTTAAAGTATATTTAAGTATTATGTATTTTACTTTAATACTTTTTTTACATGTTGTCTTGTTAAAAATATTATATCTTATCTTATCTTATCTAATAATATAATAAAAAGTTTCATACAGAGTTTTTGAATTATTCAAATCATAAAATCATTCGGTATCTAATAATTCCATTTTTTTCAAATAACCCCTTAGATTTTTAGGTTTGGTTAGTGATGTGCGTGAATCATATTAGGTTTTACATTTATAAATTGGAATCACCAAAATTATGACTATAACACAAATAGACAAGTGTACCTAATTGTATCACAGTATAGTTCTGGTAAGGCCGAGTGTCGAACACTTGGGGAACAAGTATAATTTCAAATTTAAAAGATTTAACTATTAATTAGTATAAAGAAAGTGATTAAATGGAGAATTAATCTAAGAATGCGATAAACAATACTAGTTAGACAAAAGAGAAAACAATCCAAAATAAGATAAAACTAAGAGTTTGGAATGGAAACAATCAATATGAAGTATTCTCACCTAGACTCAATTACCCCCTCGTCTACGGTCAATCTCATGGAAGTGCAATGGGTATTATTCATTATATACCGATTCCTAATATGGCTAGATCTCTTGATCCGACTCACTAACCCTATAATTATAGAAACATTAATCCAATAGGCATGGCATTAACTATCCCTATAATTAGTCAATAAGTTTGTATCAAGCTAAACTTAATCTACTAATTTGTATTGGACACATACTCAATCAATTAATACTGAATGGTTATTGCATGCAATTGTCAAACACATGAAAGTTAATTACTTTATAACCTAACCCTAGGATTTGTATTGGATACATAATCAATCAATTAACACCGAATGGTTATCGCATGCAATTGTCAAACACATTAAAGTTAATTACTTTATAACCTAACCCTAGGATTTGTATTGGATACATAATCAATCAATTAACACCGAATGGTCATCGCATGCAATTGTCAAACACATTAAAGTTTATTACTTTATAGCCTAACTCTAGGATTTGGTCCATCACTAGTAATGAATCCTAATGGTCATAAAAACTTATGATTAAAGCAAACACAGATAGAATGGTCATCTCAACTATGAAATACTTAGCAATAGGCATAAAGATCCGAAACTACCATTTTACCCTTTCACATAAACACAACAGGCCAAACTTTAACACGAATGGATCTTTAAAAAAGCTAAACATGATAAATTATACAATTCCCCTAACTATCAATTGGGGTAAATAGAAAGCCTAAATCTCATGAGATATTGAGGGTAATTTGGTAAATTTATCTTTTTATCATGAGATGTTAATTTATCATGAGATATATGCATGTGGTGGTGTCATTGGCATTTACATGAATATTAAATTTTTAGTCTTTTAATGAAACACATTAGGCATACATACATACATACATACATACATACAAACATACATACATATGCATGACTCCATAATCGATAGATTGAATCTATGACATTATTTAACAAATTTTGATAATAAAGATTAGTATATATATATATATATGGGAAGGTTCATTTGAGAACCGTTTTTATTGCGAGAACCGCGAGAACCAATCTTAGTCGTTCATTTTGGATAATGGAATTCATGGATGAAGAGTGTGGGGGAATTGAGTGTGGCAGGGTGCATGTAATGAATTCATGGGTGGGCAATCCAATTGAAGGAGGGGGATTGGACAACTAAGATTGGTTCTCGCAATAAAAACGATTCTCAAATGAACTTTTCACTATATATATATCGCACTGATATTCCCCACAAGATTTTCCAAAGTATAGTACGTACTACGTAGTTAATTTATACATCAGCCAAAAAATAAAACACCTTGCAATTAATATTAATGTATACATATATATATCTTGATTTTCTATAAAAAAGTAAATGTATGATAGATTTTTTTTGGTTTCCTTCTCATATATTTATATGCTATATGCCTATATTGAATTAAAAACTTTGATATCTATATTTCATTATTTAAACTTTATTGTAAGTAGTAATTCATTTTTATTATTTAGATGAAAAAATGTGTTACCAAGTTTTAATCCAAATTTACTTTATGAAAAGAGAAACATGTTTAAACATCTTGCAATTAATCTAGATATATATATATATATGTATATCTTGATTTTCTATAAAAAAAGTAAATGTATGACAAAAAAATGTTAGTTTCATTCTCATATATTTAAATGCTATATGCCTATATTGAATTAAAAACTTTGATATCTATATTTCATTGTTTAAACTTTATTGTAAGTAGTAATTCATTTTTATTATTTAGATGAAAAATATATTACCAAGGTTTCATCCAAATTTAATTTATGAAAAGAGAAACATGTTTATTTAGAATTAATTTTGATTAAAACTTATAATTAGATAATAATAAATGTGTTTCTTTGAATTTTTATCCCTCACAATAGCGAGGGCGATTAAAAACAAAGCTAAACCAATCATATAAAAGCCAATAAACGTTTACTCATATAAAGTCTTGAGTTGTGTTCAATAAAGTCTATGTAAAAAACATAGTCCTAAAATTTTAATATTAATCACATGTGATTTGTAAAAGTATCACATGTGAATTACGAAAAATTTCGAAAATGCCACTCTGCCCAAAATTTTAAAATACAATATGGACCATTGATATCATTGATCCAATGGTTAAAATTAGTCCCTTAAGACTATAAATTAAGAATGAACTATATTTAACATTTTTCATAAAGTCTTTTAATAACATAATTTAAACTTGATGTAAATAAAACTTAAACCCAGTGTGAAGCCCGGGTTAGTAAAACCTAATTACTAAACATCCGGTTCCATAGAAATCAAACCAATAAACAAGGGTTCATCTAATCAAGGTGAAAAACAGAAAGCCTAGCCCATAGACAGACTAGAACACATAAAAAATTAAAGAACAGAACTTGCAAACCATTATAGACCGATAGTGGCAAACCTGAGTCAATCCCGACAAATTTGTGGTCTTTCACTTCGTTATTGAGCTCCAAACCATCTCTTAGTCCTTAAAATCACTTATGGACGTACTCAGCCGTCATATTGGAACCCTAGAATCGCATATATCTCCCTTAGGTCGAAAAGAGTGCTAAATTTATAGAGTTCACGTTTCGGCACTGAAGTGTCGCGTTACCGTTTAAAACGAGCCGTGTCGGGTAATCGGTTCATGATATTATCGGCCAACGCATTAGATGCGTCGCGTAACTCGCGTTGGACCTTACTAACGCATCGTGTTGTGGACTAATGCAATATCATTCTCTGTATGATTTTAGTCCTCTGAGTCTAGTTTCCGTGGCTATTTGAATCACCTTAATCCGAGTTCGTATGAGTGAGATATAATTAAAACAGTGAAGGTGTGTCAGAGCTGACAACTTTTCTTATTTCTTCATTTTTCTTCGATTTTTTCTTCAAAACTTTTCATAACGTGTCTTTTTAACCTAAAAACCAACAATTCAATATATTAAGTATCATCTGACTTATTTATGAACAATAACGGGCTAAAATATAACAACTATCACTTAAAGTATGTATCTAGATATGACAATATCAGTTAGTAAAATGTCCACATATTTTTATAAGAGAAGTGAAAAATAAAAACTTGAAAACATGGTTATGCTATTTTTTTTGAAAAAATTAAGAAAAAGAAATTTTCGCCTTTTCAAATTACTATGAAAAGTAGAAAACTACCTATCTAAGTTTTCCAAACTTTTCCAAATCATTCTTAATACATTTCGTAAATAAAATGATCTTTCTAGTTAGACATATCATCTTATATATATGTAATTAAACTATTTTCATAATATATGGTCACGTAATATATATATATATATATATATAGGGGAGGGTTCATGCGAAAAGTGTTTTATTTGCGAAAAGTTCGAGAAGCAATTTCAGTCATAGATTAGTTTTTGATCTTGTAGTTTACATTAGTCATAATTTATATTTTTAATTAATTGAAAAGGGTAAATTAGTAAACAAAAATATTTTCTCTCTCTTCTCTTTATTTAATTTTTTTCTCTCTTTAATTAATATTTCCTAGATTTTTAAAATTTAGTTATACTTTATTATTAATATATGGTGTTTACTATTGAACACAACCTATGATTTACAAATTTGTACTCTCTACCAATGTGTTTATTAGTGAACATTTTTTTTAATTGTACTAATATTTTCTATATTCGTCTATGTTAATTAGGACACACTATTCCTCTGTAGAAACGATGTTTATTAGTGAACTGTTCTTTTTTTATTACTTTTCTACAACCAATACACTATATTCACCGCTGAACACGTATATCACTCTAGTATATTTCCCCCTCGATGTTTATTATTTAACCAACAACTAATGAATGAAATTCTTAATTAAAAAAAATCAAAGACAAACAAAATAATAAAAGAATGATGTTCAGAGTGTATTCATTAATGAATAAAAATCAAAAACCAAAAATTCAAAACTTACAAGCTGGTTTGCAAGAATGTTTAGAGTGTATTCATTAATGAATAAAGTTTAAAAACCAAAAAATTCAACACTTACAAACTGGTAATTGTACATAAACAGAATAAAAAAAGGATGTTTAAAGTGTATTCATTGATGAATAAAGTTTAATTCAAAACTTACAAGCTGATTTGTTGTGAACAATACATTATCCACAAATTTATCTAATTAGTAAAACAGAACACACAAAACAAAATAAAAAACTAAATTTAGGAAACAGAAAAAACTAGTTTACTACTTTAAATTTTCTGTTTATTAATAAACATTAAAAAAATTAAAACACAAATTTATACAAAGTAAATATGTTTCTACTTGATAATCCAAAACGATATAGAACACCAGAAAAAGAAACCACGACTTGATACACTTAATAGATTTAGGAAAAAACTTAAAACCTGATAAAACAAATTGTATAACAGGATAAAAAACATCAAGATCCGGATAGAAGAGAGAAGAAAAGAAATATGATGAAGAAATTTGTATACGTCGGCGAGGGCAGTAGATCTGGCAGGCAGTGAGGGCGATAGATCTGGGCGGCGGTGATTTGGTGCAGCGGCGAGGGTGGTAGATCTAGGTTGTAGATTTGGTGCTGCGTCGATGGTAGGCTGCGGCGGCAGCGGTGGTATGATGAAGAAATTAGGGTTTTGAAATCTTTGTTTGTTGCTAGATGGAGGTTGGCAACGGCTTTACGTTATTAGGTCGGTGGTGGTGAACGAATGGAGGTCGACGATGGTTACGGAGTTGAGAGAGAGAGGGGCGTGAAAGAGAGGGCTTAAGAGGGATCTGGGAGATTGAGCGAGAGATAGAGAGAGAGTCTGGGAGATATTGAGAAAGATGGAGAGTGAGAGAAGGGATAAATAGTTTTAAAGATAAATAAAGTAAGATAGTGTTCGGAGGAGAAATGTCGAATTTGTCCTTCTAGTTTAATTTAATTAACCTTAACTAACAATTTATTTACCAAAATGCCATGTTTGATCATACCCCTTGATTAAATGATCTAATGGCTGTAATACTTCTTGCACTTTTCGTAAAAAAACTACTTTTCACATGAACCTCCCCCCCCCTCTCTCTCTCTATATATATATATATATATATATATATATATATCGGGGAGGGTTAATGCGAAAAGTTTTTATTTATGAAAAGTGCGAGAAGCAATTTCGGCTATTGATTTATTTTTTATCTTATGGTTCACATCAATCATAATTAATATTTTATTTACTTCAAAAAGGTAAATTTGTAAAACAGATTTTTTTCTCTCTCCAATTATTTTTTCCCAGATTTATAAAATTTATTTTTACTTTATTATTAATACGGTGTTCACTACCGAACACAATGTAGGATTTATAAAATTTTCGTTATTATATTTTTTACTGCTTCCTGTATTTTTTTTAAATTATCAAAAGTTGTTATTATTGAACAATGTAATATAAGCCAAAAAAAAACCTTTATTATGTGTTCAAACAAACAATCATTCTTTATCTCCATTTTCTATGTTCATTAATTAACAACCCATAAACAACCAAACTAAAAATTAAAATGAAAAAACTATAAATAACCAAAAACTAAAAACAACCTTTATTTATAATTATGATGAACAAATCATAAACCTTTCTTCTCACTAATGATTAGTGAACAATAATAAACTAAAAATTAAAACTAAAAACTAAACCTTTCTTCTCAATACAAATTAAAATCAAAAAATGGTAAACAATTATAATGAACATCAAGAAACATCAAATTTAGCAAAATTAAGTATAGGTGTATCAGTAAATATTAATCTTGCAAAATGTAAAAAAAAGAAAGGTTTATGGATACCCAAAACCCTAGCCGCCGACGAGAAACAACCAACGAGAGCAATACAGTCGGTGTAAAAAACGACCAGCGGGAGTGGTAGTGTCGGCATAAAAAACGACGTGTGAGAGCAGTAGTGTCGACGTAAAAAATGACCAATGGGAGCAATAGTGTCGACGAGAAACGACCGGCGGTGCAGATCTAGCGATAACATG
This sequence comes from Dittrichia graveolens, assembly GCA_038502395.1. NCBI lineage: Eukaryota > Viridiplantae > Streptophyta > Magnoliopsida > Asterales > Asteraceae > Dittrichia > Dittrichia graveolens. The sequence continues at coordinate 32,289,972 of JARJIL010000003.1, read as the reverse complement.
AAGGTATTCATTTGGCAAAAGCAAGTAGCAACGGAAGCAAAGTATATATATCAAAAATCGATGCCAAACAATGAATACTTCCCATGGACCAATATCTAACAATGGAAATTGCAACTAAAATACATAAACAAGATGGGAAGAAAGATTTATACCTCAATGCAAGTCACAAAGAAAATCTCTCTTGTCAAGAAGCTAAGAATCCAAATAGAATCCTTCTAGTGTTGTCCACCCTAAGATTCCTTGATTCCCAAATGCTAGTTTGTTGATGCACAATCACCAAAACAACAATCAAGTGTGTGTATACTTGCTTCTTGTGCTCAAGAACACCAAGAACAAGAGAGAGAGAGAGAGAGTTCTAATGTCAACCTAGGGACAAAGTGATAGCCAAAAGCCTCTACTAGAGCAGATAACTCGTGGTCTCTTTGTCTACCATCATTATGAGAAGTTAACCCCAATAAACCAAGTGTTTAAGGCTGTTAATTCTGCTGTTACAGCGAACTTACACGGCCCGTGTAGGTCTATACGGCCGTGTAGGCCCAAAGTCCACGGCCCCAACTGGGCTAAGACGACCCGTGTCTAACAGGCACTACACGGCCCGTGTAGGCCCAAACTACACGACCTTGAATTGGGCCAATACGCCTCGTGTATGTTAGACTGGACACGGCCCGTGTTCAGGAACACGCCGTGTACCATCATGCCAAAACCCATTTTGGCCTTTTCCTCTCTATTGCTTGATCGTGTTGCCGGATTCAATACTTGGTGTGTGACCCAATAGGCCTATACCTCATCGGTAGTGCCATTAACTCGTTCGTGTCAGTGGGCATATTCCAACAGACTCCCACTTGTACGTGACACGACTACGAAAAATAACACAAACATAGAGCGGCCTCTAGCAAGACATCTATGCTCCCAAGTCAGTATAGGATATGCCACTCTTGACAAGATCCCCAATCATAAAATGATTGTCCTAAAGATAAATGAACATGTACATCCCTTTGTTCGCGATATCCAATGTGAACACAAGGCATGGAATATAGTCAACCTACAGATCGTTCACGATTATGTTTCTCGATTCTAGATTAGTGGTGACCAACAAATCAAGTTAACATTGATCCATCATCAATGTAACTTGAGCACGGCCATGCATATGAATGTCAGCACTCAATCATCGAGGGGCCCATGGATATTCTCTCTATACATAGAGGAACAAATACCTTTCGACTACATAGTCCCGCCACATAGATAATACTCTACCTAACCATCTCCCTTATAACGACCAGTTACGGACCGCGTTAGAAAACGATCAAAGCAAAGCAGACCTATGCTTTGAGATCACATGTATCTCTAGTTTAAGGATGAAATGTCATTACCATCCCGAGTTACTTGTGACTAAAACCATGAAGTAAACTCGGGTGCGGGTCCTCCAATCACTTGAAACCCCTTTCAAGTATAGGCAAGAATCACGTTTTATCAAAACCAATTCTTTACCTCAATCTTAATTCATACTTCCTTCCCACAAAGTATGACCGATTGTGGAGACTTAAAGATTGTAAAACAATCTAGGTAATAAATTAAACATGCAAAGATAGAACACAATAAAGACTAAATGTAAGTAACCGCAACACGCGTATATATAGATCTCTACTATATAAATCGAAACAAACATTAGTAACATTATTGCTTAATGTTCCCAAATACATAATGGTCCAAACATAAATTAAAACTAAATCTAAACCAAGTCATGAGCAAATCTAACACCTATCGCCGTAGTGTGAGAATCATGAGAAGCTTGTGACAATGGTTTAGTAAACAGATCGGCCAAATTGCCTTCCGAGGTTACTCTACTAATAGCGACTTCATTACTTTCAACCATCTCTCTTATCAAGTGGTACTTACGAGGTATATGCCTCGTTCTCTTGTGAGCTCTCGGTTCCTTCGCTAAGGCTACCGCACCCTCATTGTAACAAAAGATCTCAATAGGGTCGGATATGCTAGGAACCACTCCAAGGTCTCGGATGAACTTCCTTATCCACACAGCTTCTTTAGCAGCTTCACTTGCCGCAATGTATTCGGACTCTGTAGTAGAATCAGCCACTGTGTCTTGCTTTGAACTTTTCCAAGTAATAGCCCCATCATTCAATAGGAACACAAACCCTGATTGTGATCGGTAGTCATCCCTATCAATTTGGAAGCCATGTGTCTGAGTGAAACCTTTAGCCCCCAGTCGGGCTTTGAAAGTGTTTACTTTTCCATCCATGTCGGTCTTCTTCTTGAAGACCCACTTACACCCTATAGGTTTACAACCGGGCGTGGGATCAACGAGTTCCCAAACCTGGTTATCCTCCATGGATTGCATCTCGTTATCCATTGCCTCCTTCCACTTAGCAGACTCGTGGCCCGTTGCCGCTTCCCAATAGTTGGTGGGCTCATTAAGATCCACCAATAACTCGTCGCCCTCAGATATGAGAAACCCATATCTCTCTGGCTCATGGCGAGTTCTACTGGATCTACGGGGAGGTAACAGATGTATGTTAGTCTCCGCATTGTCATGCTCAGACTCAACCTCACTAGGCTGTTGGCTAGTGCCAACGTCAGGTCTTTCATCCGTTGACTTTTGAACTTCTTCAAGATCAATCTTAATCCTGCCATGCTAATTGGATACTAATTCTCTTTCTAAAAAGACCGCCCTCCGAGCGACAAATACTTTGTTCTCGGAAGGTTTATAGAATATATATCCAATACCCGCAGCTGGATATCCGATGAAATAACACTTTTCGGATCGGGGCTCCAACTTGTCATCTACCTCACGTCGTACGTAGGCTTGACAACCCCAAACCTTAAGATAGGCAAGAACGGGAGGTTTCCCATGCCACATCTCGAAAGGTGTTTTATCGACCTTCTTCGTTGGAACGAGATTAAGGATTCTTGTTGCCGTTTCAAGAGCATAACCCCAAAGGCTTATAGGCACTTGGGTGTGACTCATCATAGACCGAACCATATCTAACAATGTTCGGTTCTTCCTCTCAGCGACTTCATTTAATTGTGGCGTCCGAGGAGGCGTAAGTTGTGAAATAATTCCACAACCCTTGAGATGATCACGAAACTCTTGACTAAGATACTCACCACCCCTATCGGATCTAAGTATCTTAATCTTTTTGCCCAATTGATTCTCCACTTCGTTTTGGAAAGTCTTAAAGACCTTAAAGGTCTCGGATTTTTGTTTAACCAAGTAGACATACCCATACCTACTATAATCATCTATAAAGGTAACGAAGTATCTAGAATTGTCTCTTGTGATGTGCTTAAACGGACCACACACATCGGAATGTATAATGTCCAATAAGTCTTTTCCCCTCTCATTCACACCAGAAAAGGGTGCTTTTGTCATCTTGCCTAATAAACAAGATTCGCATACTTCATTTGACTCGTGGTCAAATGATTCCAAGATCCCATCCGCTTGGAGCTTGGCGATACGAGTCTTGTTTATATGGCCAAGTCGACCATGCCACAAAGACAATTTGTCTAAACCATTTTTAGACGTTGAATCAATATTCATGATTGAATGATTATCACTAACGTACGCATCTACTTCATAAATACTACGACAAGGATAAGCTTTAAAATAACAAATATTATTTTTAGAACAAACGATAACTCCATTATCAAAAGAAAAACCAAAACCATTGTCGTGTAATGCATGAAAAGAAATAATGTTCCGCGCCACAAGCAGCGAATAGCATACGTTCAATAATAATATGGAAAAACCAGAATTAAAAGATAATTCAACTTCTCCTCGAGCCTTGACCGGGACAATCTCATTGTTTCCCATTATCAAGTCAAGCTCGCCACTCTCCATCCTTCTACTTGTCCTTAGCACCTGCACAATATTACAAACGTGAGTGCCACAACCGGTTTCTAATACCCAACTACCAGATGTAGAAGTATGATGGAGTTCAATCATGTATGTACCTGAGTCGGAAGTTCCTGCGATGCTCAACCCCTTGAGCTTCTTTAGACCTTCTAGATACCCCGGGCAGTTACGGCGCCAATGTCCCTTCTTCCCGCAGAAGAAGCATTCCGCTTCGTTCGGAGTCTTAGCTTGGGGAACCATCTTCCCCTTGCCTTTACCCTCCAAAGCGGGGCTAGACTTGGCAGCGCCAATCTTCCCCTTCCCCTTACCCTTAGGGGTATAAGCAGATCTCTTCTTCTTCTGGATTCGCCCCTCTTTTATAGCAAGAACGGGATTTGGAACAACAGGCTTATTTTTGGTCATGCTAGACTCGGTTATCTTAAGCATACCATGAAGCTCCATAATAAACTTATCCATACTATGCATATGATAACTCATAACGAATTGATCATACGCGGTGGGCAGGGACCATAGGATCAAATCCACGACTAGCTCCCTCCCTATGGTAAATCCGAGCTGTTTCATGCGCTCCACGTTTGCTTTCATGCGCAACACGTGAACACTCACATTCCCGCCATCGGCCATCTTACTACCAAGTACCGTCTTGAGACATTCAAACCTCTCTTGTCTCGTTTGCTGCTGGAACATTTCCTTAAGCTGAGCGATCAAGTCAAAAGCACTCAAATGATCCATTTGCTTTTGGAGCTCGGGGATCATAGTACTAAGGATGAGGCAAGTAATGTCCTCGGTATCCTTGACACGCTTCTCATAAGCATCTCGGATAGCACGAGTAGCATTGGCAACAGGAGCCTCGGGTAGGGCCTCCTCTATGGTAACCATCTTCCCTTCTTGGCGTAGGACAAGTTTAAGTTGCCTAAACCAATCCAAGAAGTTGTTACCATTGAGTTTCTCCTTCTCAAGGAAAACTCTAAGCGAAAAATGGTTGGTGGTGTTGGTGTTGCTTGAAGACGCCATCTAAAATAGCAAAGTAGTTTAGTTAGTTTGGAAATCCTTGTTAAAATAAGTACCCATAGTTTTAAACAAAACAATTTATTTGTAACAAGGGCTAAGAACCTTATTTCACCTCGCACCGTGACGGGTTTACCGCGGATTACGTGGCGAAGCTATTTAGGCCAGCAACAATTTTACCAATTGTAATCTCTATTACAACTCTTAGACACTTGCGGGACCCGTTGACATCCATTATGTCGGTTGGCATGTTTGATCCCTATCTTACACCAATCTTAATATATAATTTTTGTTTAGCTCGTGCTTAGCTCGACAACTAACCAAGAATTATATACTAAAATTGTAAATCGTCCAACAAGACACACGGGTGGCACTCTCGACCATTAATTGGCTCGTGCTTAGCTCGACAACCAATCATGCGAGTTACCCCACTCACCTTCCACACAACTACACAAGGAATGAATCGTGCTTAGCTCGACAATCATCCTTGCTTTGTTAGATTCGGGTGGTGTCATCTTAGGGATGGTGCTTGATTTACATTTTGAAAAACGGGATTTTGTTTCTGGTTTATAAAACCCTTTTGTGAATTAATAAAGTAAGCGTCAAAACGATTTTTAAGCACTTCTAATATAATACCATTTTTATATTTTCTTTGTCAATTCTATTTGCGCGCAATTGTTAACCATTTTAACAAACATTGTATTTTATTTAACTTTATAGAAAAATTATCTAGCATGCGAATTCTAGTCCATGCATAGAATAATAAAATACAACCACGCAAATATATATATACACATATGATTCGGTAACATGCCCAAAATTCCTATGCGTTTTCCCCGTGAGCCTCAACGGGGAAAACGAGGCCAAAATCTAAGGACAAGATATGGTCTCGTTGGATGAGCTCCCACTGAATCCAACACCTCCAATAGCATGTTGATTCCTTCTCGCCAAGACGTCATCACCATGACCCCCGTTGACTATTTTTGGTTTTAAATCTATACTATATACAAATACATAGAATATATTTAAACGACACGCAGGTCGCAATCCTATGCTATTTATACAAATACATAGAATAAAAGAAACGGCGTGCAAGCCGCACCAATAAGTAAATAGACAAATATTGTTACAACAATACAGCACGCAGGCCGCCAAAAACAAAAAATAATCAATCATCACAACACATAGGTCTAGGGGCATAACTTGTTACCGAATCAAACCAAACATATCACATAAAAACATGGTGTGCCACATATAACCATGATATATTAATATATATCTATATTTTAGTTAAGATTGTCAAAACATCAAAGGCACTAAAAAGACAATCCTTGTACATATGCATTAGTGTACCAAACCATTTTTGAGACACATATTCATATATATATATATATATATATATATTTATAAGTATATATTTGTGTACACTTCATGCCAAGTTACAACAAATATATAAATATAAAAACTAAAATATATATTAACACGTCTACGAATAAATCTATTCTAGCACAACAAGAGTCTCAATGGAAAAACGAATTTTAAGAAAACACTTTTCTTATCCAAAAAACACTTTTATGGTTTTTCTAGACTCAATAGTGCAAAGCCATGTTAGATATGGCTCTGATACCACTGAAGGTATTCATTTGGCAAAAGCAAGTAGCAACGGAAGCAAAGTATATATATCAAAAATCGATGCCAAACAATGAATACTTACCATGGACCAATATCTAACAATGGAAATTGCAACTAAAATACATAAACAAGATGGGAAGAAAGATTTATACCTCAATGCAAGTCACAAAGAAAATATCTCTTGTCAAGAAGCTAAGAATCCAAATAGAATCCCTCTAGTGTTGTCCACCCTAAGCTTCCTTGATTCCCAAATGCTAGTTTGTTGATGCACAATCACCAAAACAACAATCAAGTGTGTGTATACTTGCTTCTTGTGCTCAAGAACACCAAGAACAAGAGAGAGAGAGAGAGAGAGAGAGAGAGAGTTCTAATGTCAACCTAGGGACAAAGTGATAGCCAAAAGCCTCTACTAGAGCAGATAACTCGTGGTCTCTTTGTCTACCATCATTATGAGAAGTTAACCCCAATAAACCAAGTGTTTAAGGCTGTTAATTCTGCTGTTACAGCGAACGTACACGGCCCGTGTAGGTCTACACGGCCGTGTAGGCCCAAAGTCCACGGCCCCAACTGGGCTAAGACGGCCCGTGTCTAACAGGCACTACATGGCCCGTGTTCATCTACACGGCCCGTGTAGGCCCAAACTACATGACCTTGAATTGGGCCAATACGCCTCGTGTATGTTGGACTGGACACGACCCGTGTTCAGGAACACGGCCAGTGTACCATCCTGCCAAAACCCATTTTGTCCTTTTCCTCTCTATTGCTTGATCGTGTTGCCGAAATCAATACTTAGTGTGTGACCCGATAGGCCTATACCTCATCGGTAGTGCCATTAACTCGTTCGTGTCAGCAGGCATATTCCAACATAACAATGGTGTCGGCGGCGCATATCTGGTAGCAAAATTGTGGTAGGGATGTAGGTTAGACGGTGGTGATAGTGTCGGCGAGGTTAGACGGCGATGATGGTGTCGGCGAGGATGGTGTCGACAAGGTTAAACGGCGGTGATGGTGCCTGCAAGGTTAGACGGCGGTGATGTTTTTAAGAATAATGATATCATCTTATTTATAAGGAATTTTATAAATAGGTTATAAGATTGGAGGGTGCTGGATGAAAATTGTGAGGGGCTTTTAAAAAAATGTGACAGATTTTTATAAAAATTGTATATTAATATAATTAATTATAGGTTGTTTATAAATTATGTTTAGTAACTTATGATATATTTTGTTTAGAGAAAAAATAATTATATATTTGCGACCATCTCATTTTTATCTACGTTTTGGTGTAATTTTTTTGTAATATGACACTTTTTTAAAATTAGTATATTTTTAATTTTTTGTTATACATTAATAGTAGTGGGTAGGTAATTTTTTATTTAGCTGAGGGGTTTTTTTTGGGATTATGGTGATGAGTTAAGTGATCAACTTGAATATGCTATTCAAATTGTTTAGTTATTGATTTTAAAACATCTTTATCTTATAACCTTATTAAAAGAAAAGGATGACAAAGCTAAATTTTCACCAATCACAACATCCCATTTAAAAAAAATTAAAAAAATCGTGTTTAAGAATACACTAACGTCATCCAATTTTTTTTTTTGGAATTTTAGATTAGTTACAACTAGGAAATTGTTGTTAAGGGCTGTGTTTGTCGAAGAGGTAAGTGTCACAAGGAAGCCAGGCTGTCGAAAAAGGTAACGCAGAAGGAGTCGCCTTTTGTTTCCAGAAACCCTATGAGTAATTTGTTTCAAATCCGGGTTACCCGTGACCCGCATTTTTTCTTAAGCTGTTGGAATGAGATGTGTGACGTCATTGTATATTTAACCACGATTTTTTGTTTTTTTAAAAAATGAGAGGTTTTGATTGGTCGAAATTTAGTTTTGAGAAGGATGATGATCATCATCCTTTTTTTTAATAAGGTTATAAGATAAGATACTCAATTTTTCAAACACAAAATTCTTAGCAACTCCTTAAAAAGATTGCACCATTTATGTATTGTTCTTCAAGTAAATAAGTTTTGTTTACATTTCATGAAAATCATTCACATGTGCTAATGTAATATATTGTTCTTTTTATTATAGTCATTAATTATGGAGAATAAACAACATCCTTCATCTGTTTCAAAGCGACCTTCATAGGAAGACCATTCAAAAGAAAGGAAGAAATCAAGGGTGATTCATTCTATACATGACAACTCTGTTCATAACAGTTCAATAACGATTGAAAATGATAGAATAAGTTCACAGATTACTTTAAATGATATATCTAACGGTGCATTTAATTTTAAATTATAAATTAGTTCAAAATTTACATAAAGTCCACCAGATTTATATTCATTTTATATGCTTTATAATGAAAGTATATATATAATTATAGGAAAGGGTTCATGCAAAAATGTTTTATTTGCGAAAAGTGCGAGAAACAATCCTAGCCTCTTATTTGTTTTTTGATCTAATTGCTTACATTAATCTTATTTTTTTATTTTTTTGATACAAAAGGGTATAATAGTAAACAACAAATTTTCTCCCTCCAATCTATTTCTCTCTCTTATTTTTTCTCTCCTAAAACTTTTAAGCAAAATAAAATAGAATTAATATAATAGTAAATTAATAATGGTGTTGGTACTGGTGCAGTAGTTGATCGTGTTGGTATTGCAGTTGGGACTGAGGTTGGCTCAGGTTGATTATACCTCTGTTGCTCTAAATTATGAACCAAGTTTCGAAGATCTAGTAACTCATTCTCAAGTTTGAATATATACTCACTATGATCCTCTTCGTGAGTCTGACTTGAAGTTCCTACAACCTCTGTATTATCAAAGTTCTCGATTACTGCTTCTTCTGTAGTTGCCTGGGTCACAGGAGGAAGGACGGGGATCTCTCTGCCAGCCATATCTGTTACAATCACATCATCTCATAATTCATTAGCATAAACCGTTAGTACTCAAAATACTAACTACAACAAACATCTCCAACTCACTCTAATTCCCCAGAAGGAAAGTTTGACCCGTCACGAGCCAAGATTTGGGAATGCAATACTCTAGCCCTGCTTGCATCGCCAAACCAGGGCTTTGATACCAAACTGTAACACCGGGAAATCCTAAGCCATTTTTTTAAAACACATTGTGGAAGCTTTTAAACAAGATTATACATAAAGCATTGTATTTACAATCATCAACAAAACATCTGTTCACAAAACTAAACAACAATCATCTTGGTGTTACAAAATACATATGGCTCGTTTCTATTTAAAAACACATATCAGAGCAGGATCGAGCTTTTCTTCAACTAACACCAACAACTCTAAAACCTGCAAAAACAAGCAACTGAGAGAAATTAGCACAAAGCTAAGTGAGAGGACGCTATGACACATCAGCAAATAGCAACGATCAATGAACAGGCAAGTAAACACAAGCCATACAATCCAGTGTTTAACATCCTGAGATTGGGCCTAGTAGAAACGTAGGTTTGGGTATGTTACATGTGAATTATTATTTGATTATGTGTATTTAATTACTATTTAAGTAATTAATTTCTTGTTAAGATATTAATTGTTGGTTTATATATATGTGTATGTATGTACGGAATTGTGTGTGTGCATGTGATTAAGAAGATATTATCATGACACCTCCTGCTTACAATTTCCATACATTTATATATGTGGGTTTAGTAGTGATTCCTTCACTTGGAAGAATACTTGTGTGTGTGTATTAAGTGTGAAACTGAGAGCAAGAAGCAACGAAGAAGAAAGCAATCGGAATTATTGATTTCTTGATTTTGTGTGATTCAAGTTAACAAGGTTTGTGTGATTCTTGTTAATATGCTTCGGCTTGTTACTTAACATGATATGGTTTTGAGCATGCTACGGTTTTGATATGAACATCATGTGAACATGCTATATGAGTTTGTCGGATTTTGTGTTCTCGGGTGTTAAGGTGTTTTGATGCATGTTTGGGTGTTTAAACATGTTTGTATATGTTTTTGGTAAGCTTGTATATGATTTGTATAAACTGTGTATATGAATCATGGAGTTTATGAAGCTGTTGGATTGTTGAAATTATGGTGTTGTCGGATTGTGGAGAAGAAGAAGAATCCGAGAGTGTGAAATCCGGAATATGTTGAAATCCGAAACTTATGAATCCGGCACTTTAAAACCGAAACTTATTAAATCCGATTGATTGAATCTGATGATGGATTTCCAAGTATGAAATCCGAATGTGTGTAATCCGATGTAAGAATCCGACAGTTGGAAGCTCGAAGGGTCAAATCCGATGGTAGTGTCGGATTTTCTTGGAAACCGACAAAGTGTTGCGGATTGACTTCAAATCCGACAGATGTATCGGATTTCCTAGAATCCGATGGTTTTAGCGGATTTTGAGTAAATCCGATGGTAGTGTCGGATTTTCTATAAAATCCGATAGTTTTGGCTGTTGATTGCATTGTTTAATGCTATGTGTTGTATGTGCATACATATGTGAATCTTACATGTTTATGTTTAATTAAATGGATATAAATATATAATTGATATATATTTATGAGTTGTATACTGATGTTTGGTTGTTGTGTTCTCAGGCACAGACAAGGCTTAGTAACATTAGATCACTGAGTGGAAAATCTGAGAACCAGAGGTGAGTGGATGTTTACTCACGGGTGATATTAGTTGTACTGGTTTGGTTGCAACAATTGTTGGTTTGATGCATGGATAGATTGTATATCTGATGATTGATTAACTGTTGCATGTTAATTGTTACATCTTGTAACACCGGCTTTGCATATACCAAATTTTAGCAAAATTTTGCGTTTTTAATCAAACATGAACTTAAACACGATTAATTAACATTAAGCAGCTGAATATTTACAACAAACTTTGTTTCCGTATCTGGTGTTACTCTACATTAACCGACCATAAAGTATTTATTACAACAGAAGTGTTCCAGCAAGATATCCAGAGGCAGAGGACCCGGCTCACCGGGCAATCTAACTTTGATCTGCAAAAGCAGTTAACATGGCACCGTTAGCTACATTTAGCTAGTGAGCACAAACTTAGCATAAGCATCATCAGAGTAAGTCATGCATATCAGGAATAAGCATACAATGCTATCCTATCACATTGCGGTGTGCTGACACGATCGGTATAAGATGTTTCTTGCAGAATAGCTAGTCCCACTCAACACCAATACACCAGGGGATCAGATACAACCCTCCGCGCTAGTGGGGGAGCATAAAGCAGTCCACCAAGCATCGTTAACGGAACCAGAGGCACCTTAGGTAACTCTGCCATTTCTGACTAATTACCCCTCATGATATAAGGCACGGCGGTTCGGCAGAACTTATGATCCGGAATGTTACCTCGAATCACCGTTAAATCCTGAATCTCCTGATCAAGGGTCCCTGGGATCCAGCTAACCGGCTGATCTTAACCATGCTTGCAGATGTTCGCGAACACATACACATACTGATTCAATCTTTGCTATTTATTTAGCATGCAGATTCATTTACTTCTTTTAGCATGCATTTACATTTACTTACTTCATGATGGATCCAGTCTGGATCCCTAGCATACATATCATTAAACTTTCACTTAACTGATTCATTCATAATCAGTATCATGCATAGCATTCATTTAACTAAGCGGTTCCAGTTCTGGATTCCGCTGGCATACACTTAACTTACCTATGACTAGTATTTATCATGGCATCATACATTAAGTAACATGGAAATTCTTATTCATGTACTTATAACACTTAACACATAATTCTTCCTCTACTGAGACTTATGGAAGTCGGTACTCACCTGAGTGGCTTAAAACAGATAGCTAATTTACTTTTGCCTTGTGTATGGTGTCAAGTTCACCTAGAACATTAGGACTTGTATTAATTACCTTAACATACAAAGAATAGCTACAAAGCCAACAAAGGAAGTCCCAAAATCCGGATCCCACACAAATCCGACAAACTGTCGTATTGTGAGATATCCGACACTATTGTTGGATTACATGAAATCTGACATTTAGGAAATCCGACACTTAGGATTTCAATACTTGAAACACTTGTGTAACTTTGACACGGAATTGGAAATCCGACCCTCAATCGAAATCCGATACTTCTATCGGAATCCGACACTATCGCATTTTGCAACAAGCGGATTCTGGCAACTAGCGGATTCCGACACCTTCATGTCTCGGAATCCGACAGTTTCAACCCAGAAACCACCATCTTCATTTGTGGCTTATTTTCCAGAATTCCATTCATTGTTTATCCATTTTTGCATTCTAAAAACATCCCTTTTCGTTAGTGTGGCTTTGAAAACACATCAAACCCACACAATAACACCAAACAACCAAAACCCACTTGCAAAGTAAGCCTTGAATGTTCTAGGTGGTGTTTTGCAAGGATTTGAGAATTTAATCATGTTTTATAAATAAAAACAGTTTCATATATGTTAAATCTTAATAGCAAACATAAATTTACCTTTGCTTGGAATCAAAACAACAATCCTTCAAAACTTCAAGAAAATCGAGAGAAAACCGAGAGAAAAAGAATCCGAGAGTTTGTGTGTTTGCTTTGAGTACTTTGACCATTACTTGACTTTTCACACATATATATTTCTTACAATCCAGAGGCACCGCCTCTGGATTTTCTTTTCTTTAACTTTTTTTCTTTCATTTTTCTAATATATATATACATATATACATATTAACACATAACAACATCATATACAATTAGCTTTTCATTTATATAACTAACTGTGGATTCTTTACATAACTTCTTAACTTAAACATAACTTATACACAACTAACAGCTAGGCCCAAATCGAGGATGTTACAAATCTACCCCCCTTAAGAAGATTCCGACCTCGGAATCTACTCAGTGATAAACAGGTGTGGGTATCTTGTCTTCATCTCATCCTCGACTTCCCATGTCAGGTTCGGACCTAAACTGTGTTTCCACTTAACAAGAACCAGCTTGATTATCTTCTTTCGTAGCTTCTTGACCTTCGTGTCAATAATTTTAGCAGGTTCTTCTACGAGTCGCTTAGAAGAGTCAACCTTTAGTTCTTGTAACGGAACGATTTACTCCTCTTCAACGTTGCACTTACGCAAGTAACATACGTTGAAGGTATCATGGATTCTAGATAGCTCAGGCGGCAGCTCAAGAGTTACCGTCTGATCATTGACTTTACACACAATTTTGAATGGGCCTATGAAACGTGGACTTAGTTTCCCTTTGCGCCCAAAGCGAATAATGCCCTTCTAAGGGGAAACCTTCAAGAATACACGATCATCGACATCGAATGTAGCGGGACGACGCTTAGGTTTCACATACATCTTCAGTCGATCTCGGGCTGCTTTAAGCTTCTCTAAAGCCACATTCACTTTATCTGAAGTTATTTGGACAATCTCAGGTCCAGCGAACTGTTTCTCTCCGGGTTCCAACCAGCAGGTCGTAGTGCGACATCGTCTCTCGTAGAGCATTTCGTACGGTGGCATTCCAATGCTGGAATGATACGAATAATTATAATCAAATTCAATCAATGGGAGATGAGAATCCCATGATCCACCGTATTCAAGTACACACGCTCGAAGCATGTCTTCAAGAGTCTGAATCATTCGTTCTGACTGGCCATCGGTCTGCGGGTGATAGGCAGTGCTCAGATGCACACGAGTGCATAACTCACGTTGAAAACTTTGCCAGAAATTAGATACAAATTTGGAGTCACGATCAGAAACAATAGAACAAGGAAGACCGTGACGTGATACTATCTCATCAATATAAAGCTGTGCCAAACGAGTCAACGAAGCCGACTCGTTGGTTGCTAAGAAATGAGCACTTTTAGTCAGTCGGTCAACAATGACCTACATCATATTATGCCCTCTGAAAGTCTTTGGCAACTTTGTCACGAAATCCATCGTGATGTGATCCCATTTTCATTCCGGAATGTCAAGCTGTTGCAACTTGCCATAAGGCCTTTGATGCTCTGTCTTGACTTGGGCACATATCTGACATTTCTCCATGAATGAAGCAATGTCTTTTTTCATAGTGGGCCACCAATACAACCTTTTCAGGTCGTTATACATCTTGGTGGTACCCGGATGGATAGATAGCTTAGACTTGTGAGCTTCTTGCAGAATCAGCTCACGACTACCTCCAAGAAGAGGCACCCAAATCCTGGATTGAAAAGTCTTTAATCCTCGATTATCTTCACCCATCTGGTCTTTTAACTTTTTCATCGTTTTAGATTTCAGATTGTCATCCTGCAAAGCTAACTGCCGGGCGTCTTTTAACTTTGCAATCAAATCTGATACAACATAAGCTTCATAAACTTTGCCTCAGCTGCTGGCCCCTTACGGCTCAAAGCATCCGCTACAATATTGGCTTTACCGGGATGGTAGCGAATCTCACACTCGTAGTCTTTTATTAACTCTAACCAACGGTGCGGCCGCATGTTGAGTTCTCTCTGTGTAAAGACATACTGCAAGCTTTTGTGATCAGTACATATCACATACTTAGTGCCATAAAAGTAGTGCCTCCACAATTTCGGTGCAAAGACAACAACAACAAGTTCGAGATCGTGAGTTGGGTAATTCCTTTCATGAGATTTCAGTTGCCGAGAGGCATAAGCAATTACTTTATCTCTCTGCATGAGGACACAACCCAACCCCGCATAAGAGGCATCACAATAAACGACGAAGTCCTTCGAACCCTCCGGTAAGGCGAGAATCGGAGCTTCGCACAATAACCACTTTAAGGTCTGGAATGCTTCTTCTTGAGCTTCCGACCAGACAAATACTTCATCCTTACGGGTCAGCTTAGTCAACGGACCCGCAAGTTTTGAGAAATTGCGAATAAATCGCCGATAGTAGCAGGCCAAGCCAAGGAAACTCTTTATTTCAGAGGGAGTTCGAGGAACCTCCCAATTCATCACGACTTCCACCTTAGCCGGATCTACTTTAACGCCTTCTCGACAGATAAATGGCCAAGGAAATGCACTTCCCTAAGCCAGAATTCACACTTAGAAAACTTGGCGTATAACTGTTCTCGTTTAAGAGTCTCGAGAACCTGACGAAGATGAAGCTCATGACTATCCTAAGTCTTCGAGTAGACAAGGATGTCGTCAATGAAAACAATCACGGATTTATCAAGAAAGGGACGACAGACACGATTCATCAAATCCATGAATATGACAGGAGCATTGGTTAAGCCGAATGGCATAACCAAGAATTCATAATGGCCGTAACGAGTCTGGAAAGTCGTCTTCGGAATGTCTTCTTCGTGGACCCGTACCTGATGATATCCCGAATGGAGATCAATCTTCGAAAAATACGTAGCTCCCTACAACTGATCGAAGAGATCATCGATATGCGGAAGAGGATACTTATTCTTTACAGTTTGCTTATTCAGCTCCCTGTAATCGATACACATCCTCATGGTTCCATCCTTCTTTTTGACAAATAAGACAGGAGCTCCCCAAGGTGAGGAACTTGGACGAATGAAACCCTTTTCAAGTAACTCCTAGATTTGCGTCATCATCTCGCGGATTTCAGAAGGAGCGAGATGATACGGAGATCTAGCTACAAGTGTAGCTCCAGGAATCAGTTCAATGTTATATTTGACATCTCTTACTGGAGGTAAACTCGGTAATTCATCAGGAAAAACTTCAGGGAATTCAGAAACTACCCTGATATCTTGTATTGGTTGTTTTTCCATCGTAGCATCAATAACATATGCCAGGAAGGAATCACAACCTTTGGCAATAGACTTCTGAGCTTTAATGACGGAGATGACAGGAATATCAGACTCTCGTCGTTCTCCTCGGGCAATTGCATAATATCCATCAACAAGAGGGATCTTAATCATCTTCTTGGAACAGAGAATCTTAGCATCACGCTTGCTAAGACAATCCATTCCAATCACGACATCGAAGCCCGCAATAGGCATAACAAAGAATGAGATACGAATACTACTCCCATCAATATAAATAACGGCAATAGGGACTTTCTCGGTAACCGAGACTACTTTGCCATCTGCAACTTCTACATTAAGAGGCTCGTCTAAAGGCACAACAGGTAACTGGTGTCTTTTACGGCAAGCAACAGAAACAAAAGAATATGTTGCTCCTGAATGAAATAGTACACTGGTAGGAAAGTAATTAACAAGAAATGTACCAGTGACAACATCACCTGCAGCCTTTGCCTACTCCGCAGTCATCTGAAACGCCCGCCCTTTAGCACACGGGGCATTGTCTCTCTTCTGCCCTCCATAAGACCCAGCTGCTCCAGAGGCTTGTCTGTCAGGGCACTCAACCATTTTGTGACTGGGTTTGCGACACCGGTAACAAACGTCTTCTTTATATCGGCACTCATTCACCGAGTGCCCTCTTTGTCCACACCTGCCGCACCTCCTGGTTGCTGTTGAGCATTCTCCGGAATGATAGGTACGGCATGAAGAACACCAAGGGTCATTAGGTCTTGGTTTCTTAGGAGATTCAGATTTCCCACCTCCTGAGGATTGCCCTTTTGACGAGCCCGATTGGAGAGATGGATGAAACTTCCTTTTACTACCTCCACTGGCAAATTCACCCCGGCACTGTATACGATCACCTTCAATTTGTCGGGCCACTTGAAACGCCCAATCCAGTGTTGGAGCTGCCCGCACATGGGCATGAAATTCCAGTGGCAGTGGGGTTATCACTCCCCTCGAACTTCGGTGGGTCACACGACAAAAACTTTCTGTAAGAGCAGGTCTTGCGTGGCTTGGCAAGAGTAGACTGTAACAAGAGCTCTTTAGCAAGACGGAGCTCTTCCTCCAGACGCTTAATATAAGCTAGTTGGTCTGGATCAGGTCTTGCGCCACCAGCATTATGCTGAGAGCGTTGGTCTTCTACTTGGTGAGGCATGTGGGAAGCCTCATCTTCCAACTCTTTAAGCGCTTGCTCAGTGTTTGCTTTATCAGCATACCTTTTCTTATCTCTTCTATATAAGACAGAAGAGTAATCAGTACTTAGTCATTCTTGCTTGTCATATCTGACAAGCTATATCATAGCAAGTAATAATCATACAACTCTCATACTCAATTCCCCCCCCCCAAGGAACACTTATTATGGTCGGGCCCGAGTTTGAGATTGAATACTCTTGCAAGTACCCAACTCCCTCAAACTTAGGCTCTGATACCTACTTGTAACACCGGCTTTGCATATACCAGATTTTAGCAAAAATTTGCGTTTTTAAACAAACGTGAACTTAAACACGATTAATTAACATTAAGTAGCGGAATATTTACAACAAACTTTGTTTCAGTATCTGGTGTTACTCTACATTAACCCACCATAAAGTATTTATTACAACATAAGTGTTCTAGCAAGATATCCAGAGGCAGGGGACCTGGCTCACCAGGCAATCTAACTTTGATCTGCAAAAGTAGTTAACATGGCACCGTTAGCTACACTTAGCTAGTGAGCACAAACTTAGCATAAGCATCATCAGAGTAAGTCATGCATATCAGGAATAAGCATACAATGCTATCCTATCACATTACGGTGTGCTGACACGATCGGTATAAGTTGTTTCTTGTAGGATAGCTAGTCCCACTCAACACCAATACAACGGGGGATCAGACACAACCCTCCGCGCTGGTGGGAGAGCATAAAGCAGTCCACCAAGCATCGTTAACGGAATTAGAGGCTCCTTAGGTAACTCTGCCATTTCTAACTGATTACCCCTCATGATATAAGGCACGGCGGTTCTGTAGAACCTATGATCCGGAATGTTACCTCGAATCACCGTTAAATCCCGAATCTCTTGATCAAGGGTCCCTGGGATCCAGCTAACCGGATGACCTTAAACATGCTTGCAGATGTTCGCGAACACATACACATACTGATTCAATCTTTGCTATTTATTTAGCATGCAGATTCATTTACTTCTTTTAGCATGCATTTACATTTACTTACTTCATGATGGATCCAGTCTGGATCCCTAGCATACATATCATTAAACTTTCACTTAACTGATTCATTCATAATCAGTATCATGCATAGCATTCATTTAACTAAGCGGTTCCAGTTCTGGATTCCGCTGGCATACACTTAACTTACCTATGACTAGTATTTATCATGGCATCATACATTAAGTAACATGGCAATTCTTACTCATGTACTTATAACACTTAACACATAATTCTTCCTCTACTGAGGCTTATGGAAGTCGGTACTCACCTGAGTGGCTTAAAACAGATAGCTAATTTACTTTTGCCTTGTCTAGGGTGTCAAGTTCACCTAGAACATTAGGACTTGTATTAATTACCTTAACATACAAATAATAGCTACAAAGCCAACAAAGTAAGTCCCAAAATCCGGATCCCACACAAATCCGACAAACTGTCGGATTGTGGGATATCCGACACTATTGTCGGATTACATGAAATCCGACATTTAGGAAATCCGATACTTAGGATTTCAATACTTGAAACACTTGTGTAACTTTGACACGGAATTGGAAATCCGACCATCAATCGAAATCCGATACTTCTATCGGAATCCGACACTCTTGTCGGAATCCGACACTTTCAAAGGAATCCGATACTTTCGGATTTGACTTGCGAATTACACACATGAACTCAAGGAAATCCGATACTTATCGGATTTAGAACAATAACTCGGATTTAGACTTGATGCGGATTCCGTCACCACTAAGTCCCGGAATCCGACACTATCGGATTTTGCAACAAGCGGATTTGGGCAACTAACGGATTCCGACACCTTCATGTCTCGGAATCCGACAGTTTCAACCCAGAAACTGCCATCTTCATTTGTGGCTTATTTTCCAGAATTCCATTAATTGTTTATCCATTTTTGCATTCTAAAAACATCCCTTTTCGTTAGTGTGGCTTTGAAAACACATCAAACCCACACAATAACACCAAACAACCAAAACCCACTTGCAAAGTAAGCCTTGAATGTTCTAGGTGGTATTTTGCAAGGATTGAGAATTTAATCATGTTTTATAAATAAAAACAGTTTCATATATGTTAAATATTAATAGCAAACATAAATTTACCTTTTCTTGGAATCAAAACAACAATCCTTCTAAACTTCAAGAAAATTGAGAGAAAACCGAGAGAAGAAGAATCCGAGAGTTTGTGTGTTTGCTTTGAGTACTTTGACCATTACTTGACTTTTCACACATATATATTTCTTACAATCCAGAGGCACCGCCTCTGGATTTTCTTTTATTTAACTTTTCTTCTTTCATTTTTCTAATATATATATATATATATATACATATATACGTATTAACACATAACAACATACATATACAATTAGCTTTTCATTTATATAACTAACTGTGGATTCTTTACATAACTTCTTAACTTAAACATAACTTATACACAGCTAACATCTAGGCCAAAATCGAGGATGTTACACATCTGTGATATGTATACATGATGGAAGGGAAGTCAGTTTTCGACTGGGTTTATGGGATGGGTTCATTTGCTATTGGCTTATCAGTATTAGGACCTTGGGATGCATTTGTTGCTACTAGAGGATAATACTGTGTGAGAATAGCAAATGGACTATCGTAAACCTTTGCTTTGGCCGGCATTGGTTGTAGGTTCCTGCAGAACTGCCGGTCTTCCCAGGGTGTTTATTTTGTGGTTGTTGATATCATGCGATTCAGGCTGATATCTCTGTTGTGATTGTACTCCATTCACTTAGCTTTGTGCTAATCCCCCACTTCTCACTCTTTTTATAGGTTTTGGTAAGTTAGCGGCTCGGCATAGAGTGGTTAGCTTGAGAGTAATCACCCAGGACTCTGATAGAATATTTGTGACGAGCCAGGTTTTGTAATACTGTTATTTTAAACAGGATGGTTTTGTAAACTCTGGTTTATGTACAGTTGTTAATACTTATAGTATTTCATTCGCTTCTGCAGTGTAATTAAAATGAAAATTTTTGGGTTGAAATACATGTTACAAGTTTGGTATCAGAGCCTTGGTTTGGCAGTGTAGGCATAGTGGAAGTGTTACATTCCTAAATCTTGGCTCGTGGTAGGTCGATTACTCCTTGGGTGTGGGATTGGGGTAAATTGGAGTGTGGTGGAGTTAGTATGTTATGTACTAACGGATTTATCTACTAAATCATGAGGTGATGTGATTGTTATAGATAACAATGGCTGGACGTGATTTCTCAACCGGTGCCCTTATTGTCCCATTGCTGCTGAGGTCCCTACTACAACAATTGAAGTTCCAACCAATGCTGGTACATCTGGTACAACAGGTGATGAGAGGGATGAGTATATTTTCCAACTTGAGGGTCAACCTCAAGATTTGAGAAAGGAACTAGAGCAACAAAGACAAGTTCCTGCAGCACAACCACCGGTTATTCCTGTAACTTCAACTACAGTTGAGATACCACCATTATTTCCAACAGTTACTACTTTGGCAGAGGTTCCTCCGATGTCAATGCCAATACCACCACCGTCTTAACCGACGTCTCAACCCTTCTACTATCCATTGTTTCCTCAAGGACCCTATCCTCAAGGATCTATACCACAGGGGTCTATGCCGCAAGGATCTTACTCGCATCCTTATATGGGATTTCCACCAAGCATGGGATACAGGCAGCCGTGTACCTACAAGCAATTCTTGGATTGTAAACCAGAGGAATATCATGGTAGTACGGATCCTAATGTTACACTGAATTGGTTGCGAGATACTGCGAGAATTCTGGATGCTTGTAACTGTGAAGATGAGATGAGAGTGTGTTTTGCCACTAGGATGCTCAAGGGTATGGCGATGGTCTGGTGGGATTCCATTACCACCCATTTATCGAGAGCACAGATGGATTCAATCACCTGGAATCAATTCAGAGATAAATTGTGTGAACAGTACTGCAACGCCTTTGAATTGAACAAGATAAGGCAAGAGTTCATGGAACTAAAGTTGACTAGGAGAATGACCGTGGATGATTTTATTGAATAATTCAATGCGAAGATGAGGTTCGTGACTCAGTGGGTGCCTGATGAACCTTCCCAGGTTCAGCATTTTATTAGGGCATTGTTGCCAGAATACAGGAGCACCACACGATTAGCTGGATCGTTGTCCCAGGCTTTCACCTTGGCAAAATCTGCTGAGGGGGACATCCAGGCTAAAGATAAACAGAGTCAGGATGAGGCAGCTTTACAAAAGCCCAAGTATGATCAGGCTGGGGGTAGCCAGCAGAGAAAGAAGTGGCAGGGTAACAAGTCCCAGGGCAACCAAAGCAGGAAAGCACCTACAGGGGATTCGGGGGTAAAGTCTCAGTGGTGTACAAGGTGCAGGGCTACTCACACTGGGCAGTGTACTGCTCAGATGATGCGATGCGTGCGATGTGGAACGCACGGGCATGAATCGAAAGACTGTCGGTACCCTCGAAATGTCTGTTGGAACTGCCAAAAGTAGGGGCATAGGGTAGGTGATTGCCGTATAGGGATAAGACCAGGGATAGGGGCAGGGTCAGGGACTAGGGCAGGGGTGGTTGGGGGCTCGTCAGCGGCAGGAGGGCAAAAGAGGAAGAATCCTTCGACTTCGGAGGGTAGGGCGTTCCGGATGACAGTGGATGATGCTACTGCCACTGATGATGTTATCACAAGTACGTTCTTTATAAACTCCCTACCTGCTCGTGTTTTATTTGATTCTGGAGCGAATCACTCCTTTATTTCTGTGGCTTTTTGTGATAAGTTGAAATTGCCTACTACTCTTATTTCTGTACCGATTTAAATAGAAGTAGCATATGGTAAGATAGTGCCTGTTACGACTTCCGTGACGGGTGCTAAGATTGACATAGTGTTGGATATATGCCAACTGATACACGTATATTGGATCACTGATACACAAGTCAAGAAAGAGAATTAGGGTTTCTGTCGACCTTCACGGGCCCTCACGGGTCGTGAAGAGGTCGTGACGTGAAGAAGTTCATAAGGCTTCATGGGCCGGTCGGGGATCGTGGGGGTGATGCCTTCACGACTTCCTCACGGGCCGTGAGAGCCCGTGAAGGCAGAAGTCTAAGTGACACTTTGATATTATTGGACCTTTTGTTTGGTCCAATGAGAGGGTGCCATTATGGCCGACCCTAGTGTCATCTAAACTTCCCATCTGCTTATATAAACCCAACTTAATTCTCTCTTAAGGACCTTTTGCCAAACATCACACACATATACACATAAGAGAGCTTTGAAGGAGTCTTTGAAGCAAGAAGTTTGTGTTGGTTGTAAGCAAGAGTTCTGGTGCTGTTCTTGAGTGAAAGTTAGAGTATCTCAAGCTTTAGCAAAGGAGATTCACAGTTTGCTTGGTGTGGATATCAATAGAGGAACTCGTCTTGGGAGTTCAAGCATTGCATCTACAACAATCCAAAACCACCAGAGACATCAAGGGTATGGTCTCTTTTTCTAGTTCTTCTTGTTATTCTCGTTGCTATCATGCTTTGTAGCTAGATCCCACTTAGTGTTTCTTGTGCATGAGCTTGTAAACCCGAAATAGGTTTGTTTTATCTTCATGCTTCCGTTGTGCTTGGGTTTTTTTTATGCATGAGAAACCTTAAGTGGTATCAGAGCCATTGCTACAAGATGATAGCACAAAATGGCTCAAAAAATCGATTTTTGGAAGTTTTGGAAATCTGTCCAGTAAGGCTTCACGAGCCGTGGAGTTCTCTTCACGGGTTGTGAAGGCCACACGACCAGTGTGTTTGGGGTCTAGTCGTGAAATGGTTTTTGGTGCTTCACGAGTTCTTCCGGGCTGTGAGCGGTCGTGAAGGGTCGGTAATGAGCTCGTGAACAGTGTTTTTGACCTTAAAATAAATTTTTTGGTATTTCGAGTCATTACTGTATTTCTGTTTTAGTTCAGATGTTTCCGGAAATCCCCAAATAATATTTTGGTACCACTATGGGTATGCATGGTATGGTCATGGCATTAGATGCATACATGCATACACATTTGTGTGTGTATATCTGAATATAGGTTTTAAAAATTGGTTTTATGCCTTAATGCATATGTACAAGAATTTCCATTGTGCCTTGAGTGTTTGTTTGGAAATTCTTATCAAAACATTTGCTTGTTGCGGTTTTTGGCACACCGTTTGTTTTGTGGTTGTTTTCCTTGTTATTTGTTGGTAACCTTGGCCTTAGACCTTGTGGTTGTTTGTGGTTGCTCCTTTTATTTGGTGACCTAGAGTCACATGGTTTGTAATAATTATTTATTCATTGATTAATTGTAATTATTATTGCGGTTTGCATACCGTTTCATTTATCCGTGTACTTGTAATAAATGATAGAATTTTCGTGGCTTGCATGCCATTTCATTTCTATTTCATGTACTTGTATTCATGGAGCACGGAGACCACAATCAAGAATCAAGAATGATGTCTTGAAGATAGAAGATCCGGTGATACCCGTTGGAGGTGGCGGATCAAGTGGGAGCTATGACTATATTTGTATTGTGTCCCTAGTTGACCACGTTCTTCCCGTAGGCTCACGGGTAGAACGCATAGGTTTTGGCTTGGTTACCAACCCCTTGCATGCGTGTGTTGTGATTTATTTCTTGCATGGATTGTTTAGGTTTTCACATGCTAGAAAATTTTTCAATAAATTAAATCACAAGAGTTTTATAAAATTGGTTTATATTTCTCTCGCGCGCGCTCACGATTAACAAACCAACTAAAGTGAAAATCGGTTTTTGTCACTTAAATATGTTAATCAAAATTAATTGGAAACAAAAGCCCGTTTTTCCATAAAACATAAATCACGCACCATCCGTAAGACGATGCCACCCAAATCTAACAACACAATGATTGGTTGTCGAGCTTAGCACGAGCCAATCTTTGTGAAGTTGTGTGGAAGGTGAGCGTAGTAACTCGCAAACTTGGTTGTCGAGCTTAGCACGAGCCAATTCTTGTGGAGTGTACTTACCGCATGTCTTGACGGACGATTTATAATTTCAAATTAGAATTCTTGAAAGATTGTCGAGCTTAGCACGAGTCAATCAACAATTCTAAATTGGGATTGGTGTAAGAAGGGATCAAACATGCCAAACGACCGGTGCTTGTCGTAGGATCCCGCAAAGACCAAAGGGTTGCAATAATGGATTGCAATTGGCAATATGGTTGCCAACCCGAAATAACTTCCTTGTATGATCCGCGGTAAACCCGTCATATATGGAAGTGAAATAAGGTTCTTGGCTTTGTTAAAATAATTAAAATTTGTTCTTTGGGTAAATTGTTTTAACAAACTTAAATATCAAACTAACCAAATCTACTTTGCTATTTTAGATGGCATCTTCATGTACCACCACCACGAGCAACATTTCTCTACGAGTTTTCCTTGAGAAGGAGAAACTCGATGGTAGCAACTTCATGGATTGGCATAGGAAACTTTGGATTGTCCTACGCCACGAAGGGAAATTGCATATCATTGAGGAAGCCTTGCCCGAAGCCCCTGCGACCAAGGCACCTAGGGCCGCCCGAGAGACGTATGAAAAACGCCTCAAGGACACGGACGAAATCACGTGCCTTATGCTTAGCACAATGTGCTCCGATTTGCAAAAGCAAATGGATCATTTAAGTTCTTTTGACTTGCTCGCACAACTCAAGGACATGTTCCAACAGCAAGTGAGGCAAGAAAGTTACGAATGCCTCAAGTCCGTCCTAGGTTGCAAGCTCTAGGATGGCGGAACGTAAGCGCTCATGTGTTGCGTATGAAAGGAAACATGGAGCGCATGGAGAGGTTAGGGAGGGAGATGGCGGTTGATCTCATCCTCCAATCCTTTCCCAATGCATATGATCAATTCATCGTGAGTTATCATATTCATAGTATGGACAAAACCCTCATGGAGCTTCATGGGATGCTCAAGACCGCGGAGTCAAGCATCTCGAAGCCCAAGGCCACCTCATCCAATCCCGTCTTGGCTATCCGGGAGGGCTGCATCCAAAAGAAGAAGCCGAATCCTTCCCATAAGGGAAAGGGTAAGGGCAAGGTTGGTGCCACCAAGCCTACCCCTACCCCGATGGCAAAGGGCAAAGGGAAGATTCCCCAAGCCAAGACCCCGGAGGATGCGCAATGCTTCTTTTGCGGGGATAAGGGGCATTATCGCCGAAGCTGCCCAAAGTACCAAGATGGCCTCAAGAAGCTCAAGGAAATGAGCATCTCGGGACCTTCGAACCAAGGTACGTTCATGATTGAGCTCCATCAAACTGCTATTTCAAAGGGCTGGGTTTTAGATAATGGCTGCGGCACTCACATTTGTAATATGGTGTAGGTGCTAAGGGAAAGTAGAAGCTTGGAGCGTGGAGAGCTAGATCTAATTATGGGGAACCGAGAAGTTGTGCCCGTAGAAGCAAAAGGGAGTGTCGAGCTCTCTTTTAGAACCGGACTTTCCATTGTTCTTATTAACGTATGCTATTCGCCCTACGTGGCAAGAAACATCTTATCATTACATGCTTTGTATGACGATGGTTTTTCTTTTAAATTTATGGATGGATCTATTTTGTGTTATAAAAATGATGTTTGTTATTTTAAAGCTTTACCATGTCATGGCATATATGAAGTTGATGCATACATTGAAAATAAGAGACCTATCATGAATATTGATTCTCAATCCAAAAATTGTTTGGATAAATATTCCTTATGGCACGGTCGTCTTGCTCATGTAAACAAGACTCGCATCACCAAGCTCCAAGCGGATGGGATCTTGGAATCATTTAGCCTTGGGTCAAAAGATGTATGCGAATCTTGTTTACTAGGGAAAATGACTAAAGAACCCTTCACCGGAGTTAGTGAGAGGGGAAAGGACCTATTGGATATCATTCACACCGATGTGTGTGGTCCTTTCAAAAATGTCACAAGGAACAACACAAGATACTTTGTTACTTTCACGAATGATTATAGTAGGTATGGATATATCTACTTGATTAGACAAAAGTCTGAAACCTTTGAGGTGTTCAAGACATTTCAAAGTGAATTAGAGAATCAATTGGGCAAGAGGATTAAGATACTACGCTCGGATAGAGGCGGTGAGTATCTTACTTCCGAGTTTTTAGACCATCTTAGAAAATGTGGGATTATCTCACAATTGACGCCTCCTAGGACTCCACAATTAAATGGAGTCGCGGAAAGGAGAAATTGGACATTGCTAGATATGGTCCGTTCTATGATGAGTCAAACGGGGGTACCCATTAGTTTTTGGGGTTACGCTCTAGAGATGGCGGTAAGAATCCTTAACCTCGTACCAACAAAGAAAGTTGAAACAACACCATATGAGTTGTGGCACAAGAAAAAGCCCACTCTCTCATATCTTCGTGTATGGGGATGTCTAGCCTATGTGAGACGTGAGGCAAATGACAAACTAGAACCCTGTTCCGAAAGGTGTTACTTTATCGGATATCCTCCTGCCGGTATTGGATATATTTTCTACAAACCTTCTGAGAACAAAGTTTTTGTTGCTCGAAGAGCCGTTTTCCTTGAAAGGGAACTTATATCCAACGTACCGAGGCAAAAGGAAATCGATCTTGAAGAAATTCAAGAATCACCCGATAAAGAACTTGATGTTGGCACTAGCAATCAACCATCAATGGTTGATACCGAGCAAGGTGAAGCTGCGGTACCTGACACACTTCCATTTCCTACCCCACGCAGATCCGGTAGAGCTCATCATGAGCCAGAGAGATATGGTTTTCTCATATCTGAGGGCAATGAGCTATTGGTGGATCAAGATGAACCCACCAACTACCGAGAAGCAATGGCAAGCCCTGAGTCTGCTAAGTGGAGGGAGGCAATGGAAAGCGAGATAGATTCCATGTCGGATAACCAGGTTTGGAAACTGGTTGATCCAACACCCGGGTTTCGACCCGTTGGGTGTAAATGTGTTTTCAAGAAGAAAATCAACATGGACAATACCTTGGACACTTTCAAAGCCCGATTGGTGGCAAAAGGCTTCATGCAAACACCGGGTGTTGACTATGATGAAACCTTTTCACCAGTGGCCATGTTGAAGTCCATTAGGATCCTCCTTGCCATAGCCGCTTTTCATGATTATGAAATATGGCAAATGGATGTAAAAACCGCCTTCCTTAACGGGAAGCTTTCTTAAGAGGTGTATATGACACAACCTGAAGGTTTTATACATCCTAAGTATCCTAACAAAGTATGTAGGCTTAAGAAGTCCATTTATGGACTTAAGCAAGCCTCTCATAGTTGGAATCTTTGTTTTGATGAAAAGATCAAGGAATTTGGATTTTTGAAAAACGAAGATGAACCATGTGTATATGTCAGGGCTAGTGAGAGCTCTATAGTTTTCCTAGTTTTATATGTAGATGATATTCTACTCATAGGAAATCATATCCCAACCTTGCGAAGTGTCAAGGCTTGGCTTGGGAATTGTTTTTCTATGAAAGACCTAGGAAATGCAAGATGCATTCTCGGAATCAAGATCTATAAAGATAGATCTAGGAGGCTTATTGGTTTAAGCCAAAGTGCATATGTGGATAAAGTCTTCAAACGATTTAAGATGGAGGATTCTAAGAAAGGGAATCCCCTCATGATGCATGGGTTGGCATTAAGCAAGGCTCAATGCTCCAACTCCCAAAACGAGTTGAACATAATGAAGCGAGTCCCATGCGCTTCGGCTGTGGGATCGATCATGTATGCCATGTTATGCACTCGCCCCGATGTATCATGTGCCCCGAGCATGACTAGTAGATATCAGGCGAATCCGGGAGAAGCTCACTGGAGGGCTGTAAAGAACATTCTAAAGTACCTTAGGCGTACAAAGGAAATGTTCTTAGTATAAGGTGGTGAGGAAGAGCTTAGAGTAAAGGGTTACTCTGATGCTAGCTTCCAAACCGATAGGGACGATTGTCGATCTCAATCGGGGTTCGTGTTCCTATTGAATGGTGGTGCAGTAAGCTGGAGGAGCTCAAAGCAAGACACGGTTGCTGATTCAACAACCGAGTCAGAGTATATTGCAGCAAGTGAAGCTGCTAAGGAAGCTGTGTGGATGAAGAAATTCATCCGAGATCTAGGAGTGGTTCCAAGCATCACCGACCCTATTGAGATTTTTGTGACAATAAGGGTGAAGTGCCTTTGGCAAAGGAACCAAGAGCTCACAAGAGGACAAGACACATTCTTCGAAAATATCACTTCATTAGAGAAGTAATCGAGAATGGTGACGTTGCCATAAGCAGAGTACCGATGGATGGGAACCTTGCGGACCCATTCACTAAGCCGTTATCACAAGCTGCTCATGATTCTCATGCTAAAGCTATAGGTGTTAGATTTGCTACTGATTTGGCTTGACCTATGTATTTGGTTTGTTTGATTTGTATTTGTATTTATGGGAACATTTAAACGGTATCGTAACTTATGTTTGTTTCGATATATGAATGGAGATTTATATATACGCTTGTTGCGGTCACAATCATCAAGTCCATACCGTGTTCCATCTTAGCATGTTTAAACACTTCCTTGAATGTTTCTCATTCTAAAACCTTCTGCAATCGGTTATTCTTCATATGGGAGGAAGAATGAAATAAGATTGAAGTAAGTGGTTGGCCCGGTATTCAAAATGGTTGAATAAGGGTGCAACACTTACTTGTGCTTGAAAGGTGTTTCAGTGAACAGAAGACCCACACCTTAGTTTACTTCATGGATCTATAGTCACAAGTATCTCGGGATGATAATATCATTTCATCCTTAGACTTGAGACGCATAGGTTGCCAGAGTATGAATCTGCCTTACTCTAATTATCTTCAAACGTAGTTCGTAACTGGCTGTTATAAAGGAAATAATTGGGTAAAGTATGAAACATATAATGGGACTATGTGGTCAAAAGGATTTTTTCCTCTAATAAGAGAGATATCCCTGGGCCCCTCGATGATTGGGAGCTGACATCAAATATGCATGGCCGTGCTCAAGTTACATTGATTCTAGATCAGATGCAACTTGTCTATTTGGTCACCACCAATCTGTAATCGAGAAACATAATAGTGAACGATCTGGAGATTGACATATTCCATGTCTCGTGTTCACAAGGGTATCGCGAACAAAAGGATGTACATGATCCCTTATCTTCAGAACCTCGTAAGCCTTTTAGGCTATTAGGTTTTTGTCGAAGATGACAACTCACGCCGAATTGGGGGCATTGATGCTTAGCTAGAGCCGCTCTTTGTCTGTGATTAATATGTGACGATGTATCATGTGCAAGTGGGAGTCTGTTGGATATATGCCCACTGATACACGTATATTGGATCACTGCCGACGAGGCATGGGCCTATTGGGTCACACACCAAGCGTTGAATCCTACAACACAAGTCAAGAAAGAGAATTAGGGTTTCTGTCGACCTTCACGGGCCCTCACGGGTCTTGAAGAGGTCGTGACGTGAAGAAGTTCACGAGGCTTCATGGGCCGGTCGGGGATCGTGGGGGTGATGCCTTCACGACTTCCTCACGGGCCGTGAGAATCCGTGAAGGCAGAAGTCTAAGTGACACTTTGATATTATTGGACCTTTTGTTTGGTCCAATGAGAGGGTGCCATTATGGCCGACCCTGGTGTCACCTAAACTTCCTATCTGCTTATATAAACCCAACTTAATTCTCTCTTAAGGACCTTTTTCCAAACATCACATACACACACATAAGAGAGCTTTGAAGGAGTCTTTGAAGCAAGAAGTTTGTGTTGGTTGTAAGCAAGAGTTCTGGTGTTGTTCTTGAGTGCAAGTTTGAGTATCTCAAGCTTTAGCAAAGGAGATTCACGGTTTGCTTGGTGTGGATATCAATAGAGGAACTCGTCTTGGAGTTCAAGCATTGCATCTACAACAATCCAAAACCACCAGAGACATCAAGGGTATGGTCTCTTTTTCTAGTTCTTCTTGTTATTCTCGTTGCTATCATGCTTTGTAGCTAGATCCCACTTAGTGTTTCTTGTGCATGAGCTTGTAAACCCGAAATTTGTTTGTTTTATCTTCATGCTTCCGTTGTGCTTGGGTTTTTGTTGTGCATGAGAAACCTTCACATTGATGGTAAGTGCTTTCCCGTATCATTCCTACTGATGCCATTGGCAGGTTTTGATGTGGTTTTGGGGATGGATTGGTTGAGTAAGCACAGGGCGAGTATTAAATGTCATAGGAAGCTGATTTCTTTTCCGTTGTCGGATGGGTCGCATGTGGTGGCTTGAGGGGAAAGGAACAAGTCTGCGTTTCCTATTATATCCCTGCTGAAAGCTAAGAAATCCTTGAGTAAGGGATGTGAGTATTTTCTAGCATATGCTATTGATGCTAGAAAGGAGAAGCGGGCAGTTACTGATGTGCAAATCGTAACAGAATATTCTGAAGTGTTTCCAGATGAATTACCTGGGTTACCTCCCGTTCGAGAGGTATAGTACAAGATTGATTTGATACCAGGTTCTAATCCAGTGGCGAGGTCTCCTTACAGGTTTGCTCTTTCTGAGATTAGGGAGATGATGACACAGATTCAGGATTTGTTGGATCGGGGATTTATTCGTCCGAGTTCTTCACCGTGGGGTGCACCAGTCTTGTTTGTGAAAAAGAAAGATGGTACTCTACGTATGTGTATAGATTACAGAGAATTGAATAAGAGGACGGTAAAGAATAAATACCCTCTACCCAGGATTGAATATTTATTTGATCAGTTACAGGGTTCTTCGTATTTCTCGAAGATTGATCTGAGATCGGGTTATCACCAGGTACGAGTTTCTGACAGAGATGTTGCTAAGAATGCTTTCCGTATTCAGTATGGCCACTATAAGTTTTTAGTCATGCCGTTCGGTTTGACTAACGCACCTGCAGTGTTTATGGATTTGATGAATCGGGTTTGTCGACCGTTTCTGGATAAATCTGTGATAGTATTTATTGACGACATACTGGTTTATTCTAAATCTGAGGCTGGTCACGAGATTCATTTGAGACAGGTTCTTGAGACGTTAAAGCAGAAACAATTGTATGCCAAGTACTTAAAGTGTGAATTCTGGATGCGAGAAGTTCACTTTCTGGGGCATGTCATTTGCAGTGATGGAGTCAAGGTTGATCCGGCAAAGATAGAAGCAGTGATGAACTGGGAGGCTCTGAAGTCGCCTTCTGAGATTAAAAGC
Organism: Dittrichia graveolens; assembly: GCA_038502395.1. Taxonomy (NCBI): domain Eukaryota; kingdom Viridiplantae; phylum Streptophyta; class Magnoliopsida; order Asterales; family Asteraceae; genus Dittrichia; species Dittrichia graveolens. Next base: position 32,258,341 of record JARJIL010000003.1, on the reverse strand, counting down.
TTCTTGGGATTGGCAGGGTATTACAGACGGTTTATCAAAGATTTTTTTAAGATTGCGAATCCCATGACTAAGTTGACTCGCAAGGAGGTTCCATTTAAATGGAGTGATGAACAGGAGAGAGCTTTTCAGACGTTGAAATGACTCTTGTGCCAGGCTCCTATTCTTGCTTTACCGGATGGGTCAGATGACTTCATAGTTTACTGTGACGCGTCATTGGCAGGGTTGGGTTGTGTGTTGATGCAACGGGATAGAGTTATTGCGTATGCTTCTCGTCAGTTGAAACCTAATGAGAAGAACTACCAACCCATGATTTAGAACTGGCAGCCGTGGTTTTTGCGTTAAAATTGTGGAGACATTATCTTTATGGTACAAAGTCTGTCATTTGTACGGATCACAAAAACCTGCAGTATGTATTTTCGCAGAAGGAACTCACTATGCGACAAAGGCGATGACTGGAACTTGTTAAAGATTATGATTGCGATATTCGCTATCATCCCGGGAAAGCCAACGTGGTAGCCGATGCTTTGAGTCGCAAGGGAGTTAGTGAACACATCAAATTCATGCGACTTGAAATAGTTTCTGACTTAATTGATCTATTGATGGCAGCTCAGTTGGAAACCTTGAAGGATGAAAATCTGAAGTAAGAGATTATGTTAAAGAAGAAGAATGATCTGAATGATGATTCTAGGGGATTGAAGGTTTACCAATCTTGTGCATGGGTGCCTTTGCTTGGAGGTCTCAGGAGTTTTATTTTGACTGAGGCTCACAAGTCTAGACTATCTGTTCATCCAGGTAGCACAAAAATGTATAACAATCTAAAGGTGCTGTATTGGTGGCCTACAATGAAGACAGATGTTGCATAGTTTGTGGAGTCTTACCATATTTGTGCACACGTTAAGGCAGAGCACTAGAAACTCTATGGATCACTAAAACAGTTGCAGATTCCAGAGTGGAAGTGGGAGCACATAACGATGGATTTCGTAACTAAACTTCCATGTACGTAGAGGAATCATCATATGATTTGGGTGATCGTTGACAGATTAACCAAGAGTGCTCACTTCTTGGCTACCAGTGAGACAGCATCACTCAATAAGTTGGCTCAGTTGTATATAGATGAAGTTGTTTCCCGACATGGTATATCTCTTTCGATCGTATTAGATAGAGATTCCAGGTATGTGTCGAACTTTTGGAATAGTTTACAGCAGGAGTTGGGTACACGTGTTAATCTGAGTACAACTTACCATCCTCAGACAGACGGGCAATCTGAGAGAACTATTCAGACGCTTGAGGATATGCTGCGGGCATGTGTGTTAGAATATGGAGGTTCTTGGGATTCCCATCTGCCGTTAATTGAATTCGCGTATAACAATTCTTATCATTTGAGTATCGGTATGCCGCCTTATGAGATGCTATATGGTCGTCGCTGCCGTACTCCTACGTGTTGGTTAGAGGCGGGTTAGAAATAGTATGCAGGGCTTGATATTGTGCAGATCACCACAGATAAGTGGCTATTGCGTGAGAAAAGTTGAAAGCTGCGAGGGATCGACAGAAGATGTATGTTGATCCACGTCGTAGGTCTGTTGTGTTTGTTGAAGGTGAATTGGTATATCTTAAGGTTTGTCCGTGGAAGGGGGTTATCCATTTTGGGAAGCGAGGAAAGTTGTCTCCTCACTATATTGGGCCGTTTCGTGTCCAACAGGTGGTTAATGATCAGATGGTTACTCTCGATCTTCCAGCAGAATTGTCAGGTATTCACAATACCTTCAACGTTTGTTACTTGCGGAAATGTAGAGTTGAGGTTGAAAGTCAGATTCTACCTCTACATGATCTTAAAGTGGATTCCAGCAAGAAGTTGGTGGGAAAACCCATTGAACTATTAGATCGGAAAGTGACGAAACTGCGTAAGAAACAGATTCCGATGGTTCTAGTTAAGTGGAAGCACAGTTTGGCTTCAGACTTGACGTGGGAAACCGAGGCTGACATGAATGCTCGTTACCCTCATCTGTTTGATAGTGAATAGATTCCGAGGATGGAATCCAGTTTAAGGGAGGAAGATTTGTAACATCCTGAGATTGGGCCTAGTAGAAACGTAGGTTTGGGTATATTACACGTGAATTATTATTTGATTATGTGTATTTAATTACTATTTAAGTAATTGATTTCTTGTTAAGATATTAATTGTTGGTTTATATATATGTGTATGTATGTATGGAATTGTGTGTGTGCATGTGATTAAGAAGATATTATCATGACACCTCCTGCTTTCAATTTCCATACATTTATATACGTGGGTTTAGTAGTGATTCCTTCACTTGGAAGAATACTTGTGTGTGTATTAAGTGTGAAACCGAGAGCAAGAAGCAAGGAAAAAGAAAGCAATCGGAATTATTGATTTCTTGATTTTGTGTGATTGAAGTTAACAAGGTTTGTGTGATTCTTGTTAATATGCTTCGGTTTGATATTTAACATGATATGGTTTTGATCATGCTACGGTTTTGATATGAACATCATGTGAACATGCTATATGAGTTTGTCGGATTTGGTCTTCTTGGGTGTTAAGGTGTTTTGATGCATGTTTGGGTGTTTAAACATGTTTATATATGTTTTTGGTAAGCTTGTATATGATTTGTATAAACTGTGTATATGAATCATGGAGTTTATGAAGCTGTTGGATTGTTGAAATTATGGTGTTGTCGGATTGTGGAGAAGAAGAAGAATCCGAGAGTGTGAAATCCGGAATATGTTGAAATCCGAAACTTATGAATCTGGAACTTTAAAACCGAAACTTATTAAATCCGATTGAATGAATCCGATGATGGATTTCCAAGTATGAAATCCGAATGTGTGTAATCCAATGTAAGAATCCGACAGTTGGAAGCTTGAAGGGTGAAATCTGATGGTAGTGTCGGATTTCCTTGAAAACCGACAAAGTGTTGCAGATTGACTTCAAATCCGACAGATGTATCGGATTTTCTAGAATCCGATGGTTTTAGCGGATTTTGCGTAAATCCAATGGTAGTGTCGGATTTTCTATAAAATCTGATAGTTTTGGCTGTTGATTGCATTGTTTAATGCTATGTGTTGTATGTGCATACATATGTGAATCTTATATGTTTATGTTTGATTAAATGGATAAAAATATATAATTGATATATATTTATGAGTTGGATACTGATGTTTGGTTGTTGTGTTCTCAGGCACAGACAAGGCTAAGTAACATTAGATCACTGAGTGGAAAAGCTGAGAACCAGAGGTGAGTGGATGTTTACTCATGGGTGATATTAGTTGTACTGGTTTGGTTGCAAATATTATTGGTTTGATGCATGGATAGATTGTATATCTTATGATTGATTAACTTTTGCATGTTAATTGTTGCATCCGTGATATGTATACATGATGGAAGGGAAGTCTGTTTTCGACTGGGCTTATGGGTTGGGTTCATTTACTATTGGCTAAGCAGTATTAGGACCTTGGGATGCATTTGTTGCTACTAGAGGATAATACTATGTAAGAATAGAAAATGGACTATCGGTAAACCTTTGCTTTGGCCGGCATTGGTTGTAGGTTCGTGCAGAACCGCCGGTCTTCCCAGGGTGTTTATTTTGTGGTTGTTGATATCATGCAGTTCAGGCTGATATATCTGTTGTGATTGTACTCCATTCACTTAGCTTTGTGCTAATCCCCCACCTCTTACTCTTTTTACAGGTTTTGGTAAGTCAACAGCTCGGCTGAGAGTGGTTAGCTTGGGGAGTAATCACCTGGGACTCTGATAGGATCAGGCCCAGCCGAACTACACGCATAGCTGACCTTTACCAGCCGAACTACACACATAGCTGGTTTCAAATACAATCTCTACCAGCCGAATTACATGCGTAGTTGGTTAAAGTCAAAACCGAAAGCTCAACAAACAAACAAACACAAATAATATCCCAATTATGCAGTACATTAACAACAATCTGTTTTCAAACTAAACGGTCAAACAAATGCAGTCATAAGCATCACATCAATCTCAATCATAACCTTTACCATCCGTGAGTTCACATCTAGTCACCTTTCGTTCTCAAACGCGGTACTCGGAAATCTAATGTTACTGAGTCTTTGTGTTTCCTGAAAACACAATAAGAGTGAAATTAGTTTCGGATTCATAAATATATATATTCACATATATTCATATCTCTTTTTCTCATAAACACTACTATTAATCCTCATAAGATAGCATAAATATCAAACAACAACAAAGCATCAACAAACAAGAACAAATTCTGAAAAACTGGGGATGCGTCGCGTCCAAGAATCCGACGTGTCTCGTCGAGTGTAAATGTCGGATTTCACAATATCGGATTCAAGTCTCCGGATTCTTGTGTCGGATTTAGGGTGTCGGATTCTCATTGTCGGAATTCAAGGATTGGATTTTAGTGTCGGGATTTAAAGCTATCGGATTCTAAAGAATCCGCCATTTTAGCGGGGACGCGTCGCGTTCTTCTAAATGACGCGTCGTATCGCGTCATATTCTGCATCATCTTCTTCATTTTCCAGCCGACTCAAAATGTACAAAATCTTATTCCAACTTCTGTTTTCAATCCCAAACACTTCTAAAATATGTATAAAGTTCAAAAAACACATATACAAACATCAACATCTTAAAACTCATCAAAACATCAAAACACATAAAACCCACTTATCAAACCTTGAGCTTCAAGCTCCATGTTTCTCATATAACAATTTACAACTGTTACTTTAACATCCATTTAATAGAAATAGCATCACCCCAATTTGATCAATTTGATTATGAACTCCACGAATCATCAGATTCCATTACACATAAACGTAATTCATTCCCAAATATCTGTATTACTCGTTCTACTCAACTATTCAATAGGAATTCAGTCGTACTACTCAACTCACGTTTCAGTTCTTGTCGCAATTTCTTCTAAAAGCTTAATCAATTCTTTTCAATTTCCCTCATAAATCTCTAAATATAAAACATCATATCTTCGAATCATCTCATCGATATATAATTACGTTCAAAAGATGTCGTTCCACTGGTGACATAATACAGACGCTTCTTACTAACCAGTCAATAATTACTAGTAATATAACCATGTTCCTTTCTCATATAGTAAATTAGGTATAAACTCCATCGTAACCTGTCATCATCACCATTCTGGTGTCTCTATTAATCTCAACAATTCATAAATTTCTGATATCCTAATTTGACTCATATACACCCATATCATATATTCACAGAATATATCGTGTTTACTCCTCATAGTAAGTCATCAATTCAATACTTTGTATGGCTTTATACAATTTTAGCACTTCCAAGTGCACTGGCAATTTAGATTCGTAAGTCATTTTCAAAATAAATCTCCAATTTCATGCAAAGGCACATATACTCAAGGGTCTATAAGTCTTCAGTCCACATGTTTTAGCAATGAATTCCTCTTTGTTCTTCCTCGTATTTGATAATTTCAATCATTAATCTATTAATTTCCAGTAAAGGCAATTTCAATTCTATCCACTAAGTCAAGTATACTTCAATTCACATAACTTCTAATGTTATCATCGTTAACTCCCTTGCATTTCAACCTGTCTGTCATCAATTTGTCTCTTCTAGGTGATATCAAATCTCTCAATCACATTATTTAATTTATTCTGAGCATTGTCTCTATCACATGCTCAACTCATCTGTATAAACATCCGTTGTTCTTCTTAATAATTAGATCACACACATACTTTCTTTATAATCAAAATTTCCATATATTCAATACAAATGCATCTGTTGCAGCCTTCAAGTCATGGGTTGAATCATTCCTCTCAAGAATCTTTAACTATCGCAGGACATAGAACATTCCTCCAATTCCATAGCTTAACATCATATACTAATTCAACAAATACATTATTTCAACGTAGCATAAATCTCCTTAAGTTCATCAGTCAATATCATAGATTATCTTCACTCATTAGGTTTACCAATAATTCGTAACTTTAGTTATACCTTTATCAAAACATCTCTTGGTTGTCACCAAGTCCTTCCAATCTTCAGTAATCATCCACTTTCCTTCTTCTTTGCACGAACACATACATATACACATATACAAACACAAAAGGCAAGACAAGTCTTGCAACACATAACATAACATGAAATTCAACTAATCTGAAAACATCTTTCTTTGGTATTTCATACCCAATTCACATCATACCAAATATCACATTCTTACTGTCACATCACTTAATATCACGGGCATCAGATAATTTCACGATTTAGATAATATGTATTATCAACTATCTCTACTTCTAGAGAATCATACTCTTCAGAAGTAAGCATACACACTTAGCACACATAGGTATCAAACATTCACAATTAACTCTGAAGTTAATAAACACACGTACAAGTATAGAGGTTATCAATACGTACCCATTACATCATTTTCGATAGTGGCAATATCTTCAGTCATCATATTAAATCTTCTACCCTCTTGCACAGAAGGGTTCTTTCTCTTTTGTCCACTTGCTGACGAGGATCCCCTGGTCACTCCATCTCCTGTCTTTCTCTCAATACGGCACTCGCCCACTCGGTGCCCCTCTTTCAAACAGTTCCAACAAACATTCCTTGGAAACTGGAAATCCTTAATTTGATGCCCAAACTGTCTACACCTGACACATCGCATAGTTTGGGGTGTACAAGGTCCCGTGTGGAAAGACATACAATTTCCACACCATTGTGATCGCCGATTTGGCCCACCAGACGTAGGCCTACGATTCTGATTATTCTGACTCTTTCTACTCTGCCCTCCCTGCCTTTGTCGATTATTATATTGTTCAAACCGAGATTTCTGCTAAGAAACCCTGTCTTATGTCATTCTGCCTCTTGCTTTAATGTTACCTTCTACCGACTTGGCCAAGGTAAAAGCTTGTGACAATGTGGTAGCCCATCTGGTAGCACTTTGATAATCAGGGGGCAAAGCCCCCACAAAATGTTGAATCTGCGATGCTTCATCAGGCACCCATTGCTTTACAAATAGCAATTTTCATTGAATTGTTTAATCAGATCGTCCACCGACATATTTCCTTTCATCTGCAGATCCATAAACTCTTTCTTGATTTTTGCAATCTCAACTGAACTGTAGAATTGCTCGCACAACTTCTCCTGAAATTGACTCCAGGTGATACCTCTCCTGTTCCCGGGTAAAATGATCGGTTATTGAATCCCACCATACCATCGCATCCCCCTTTAACATTCTCGTCGCATACTTCACTTTTAATTCATTTTCAAAATTACAGGCGCCCAACGCCTTAACTGTAACACCGTATTTTCAACCCAAAATTTGAACTTTTCAAACATTGTGGAAGCGATACTAAAACTGAAATATTTACAATAGAAAATATATACAAATAATTTTCCAACACCAATTCAGTCAAAATACGAATATTACAAAAACCACGGCTTGTCACAATTTAAATCAGAGTGCCCGCAAATTATTCCTCAAGATACACCCTTCACAATCCAAACCGCAGAACTCACCAGCAACCGGTAAAAGGAGTGAGAGGTGGGGGATTAGCACAAAACTAAGTGAATGAAAGTAAAACTACAACAAACCAGTATCAATCATAACCACAGGACACCAAACAAACATATCCACCGAATATAAACAATTAATCGTGCCCGCAGAATACCATCACATAATCGTGTCCCAGGAAGACCGGCGGATATGCAGATACTTCAACCAATGCCGGCCAAAGCAAAGGTTAAACGATAGTTCATTTGCTATTCTCACACAGTATTATCCTTAAGTTTCAACGAATGCATCAAAAGATCCCAATACTGATTAGCCGATAGCAAACAAACCCAGCCCATGTGCCAAGCCATAACTGACTTCCCAATAGCATGTATACATATCACCGACGCAAAAATCAATTAACAATCAACTAGTTAATCAATTATCAGACATACAGTCTATTCATGCGTCAATCCACAAATAGTTATAACCAAACAAGTTACAACTAACAACAGTCGTGAGTTAAACATCCACTAACCTCGATTTCTCGAACTCCTACTCAGTGGTCTAATATTACTGAGCCTTGTTTGTTCCTGAGATCACAATAAACTGAAATCAGTATCTGATATATAAATATATATCGAAACATATATTTATATATCCCTTAAATCAAACACAACTTGTAAGTTTCACATATGCATGTACAAGTAGCATATATCAATAAAGAATGTAAACAAACATCGAAATCCACAAAAACCGTGGACGCGTCGCGTCGAGGCACATTATCGGATTTCCCCAAATCCGGATCTCTACTTGCCGGATTTCGAGTCCCGGATTTCCATTACCGGATTCTAGGTGTCGGATTTCACTTGACGGATTGTCAGGGTCGGATTTTGGGGTCTTGGAATGCAACCATCGGATTTGGACCTTCGGATTTCAAGAATCCGCCAATTAGCGGGAACAAGTCGCGTCGCGACGATACTTGCATCATCTTCTCCAAATTTATGCCGACTCAAACTTTACAGTTCTTCATTTAATTATCTGTTTTTCATACCAAACACTTCCAAAATATGTATAGACCCCATATAACATGTAACTAACATCAAGAACACATCAATACCATTTAATACAGCAAATCACACAAAACCCATTTGTCAAGTATGGAGCTTCAAGCTCCATCAATGGTGAATCATATATATATATATATATATAACTCACTAGAAAAGCATACCAAATCGTTATTAAACATGATATAAACATCAACTAACCTTTGTTTTGATTTAACAAATCACAAATCCTCACTTTCACTTTTCAAGTTTGTGTTCTTGTTCTTTCTCTCAATACACACACAACACACATACAAGCAGATTCAAAGTGAAGAATGCCTCAGATGTTAATTCTTTCTTAAAACCCACGTATGCATACACATACTACTAAGCAGGAGGTGTCAAGCATTATGATGACTCACAACTCATTAATATCTCTACTCTTGCATGCATACGTACATACATACATATATATTAATATGTATATATATATAATTATTTCACTTAATTAATATAACAATTAATTCAAGTAAATCTGTTTATTAAATAATTAAACATTAAATCAAATAATAATCATGTATAAACATACCTTTGCCTACGTAACAACTAGGCCCAAACTCAGGATGTTACAAATTCTCCCTTCTTAAAAGGATTCCGTCCTCGGAATCTCACTGCACACACACCAACAAAGATAGCAACTCTTCATATCTTCTTTTGATAGTCTAGCCAGATAAACTCAATCGCGCTTTCAACTATCAATATTAAAGAAATCTGTTTCTACAAATTCTTGTTATAATACCACTCCAACAGTCTCATAGTTTATCTTTCTGATCTCATCTTTTAAATCAACCATACATCGGAAATCCAGTTGCATTTACCCAACTCTCATTTCAACCTTCGTTTGTAAACTCTTCATAAGTTTAAGCAACCTTTAATTTCCATTAAAGTCATCAAATATAAATCATCATATCTTCAAATCATCTCATTAAATTATTTAATCAAGTCTGTCTGTCCAACAGATGTCGTCTCACTTGTAATAAAAATAACTGATAAATCAATAACCACTCAACATATCCAGAGGCCTCTTTATACAATCAAGGTTAATACAATTTCCATCGTGTCTTGTCATCATTGCGTCTTAGATATCTCAAAGTTTCATAAGTTCCTGGTATACCGCTTCAACTTGTACTATATGTCGAATTTTCATAACACTTTATCTTTGTTCAATTCGAACGCATTACAATACTGCTCACACAATTTGTTTCGAAATTGTTCCCATGTAATCACATCCATCTGAGCGCTAGATAGATGTGTAGTGATAGAATCCCACCAAACCATTGCTTTTCCCTTTAACATCCTTGTAGCAAAACAAACTCTCATTTCTTCTTCACAATTGCAAGCATCCAGTATTCTAGCGGTATCTCGCAACTAATTCAGGGTAATGTTAGGATCGGTGCTACCATGATATTCCGCAGGTTTGCAATCCAAGAACTGGTTATAGGTACACGGTTGTTTAAATCCCATACCAGGTGGAAATCCGCTGAAAGGATATGGAATTGATCCTTGTGAAAACATCGGGTAGTAAAATGGTTGAGACGTCGGTTGAGACACTGGTGGAAATGGTATCGACACAGAAGGCATCCCTGTATGCATAGTATTATCCGGAAAGATTGGTGGTATTTCAGGGGTAGTAGAAGCTACTATAATAACCGGTGGTCGACTCGTAAAATCTTGTCTCTGTTGTTCCATTTCTTTCCTAAAATCTAACAATTGCCCTTTTAACCGGAAGATATATTCATCCCTGTCATCTTCAACTTTACCTGACGTACCCCCATGTTGAGGAACCTCTGTTGCTACTGTAGAAACTTCTACGGTTGATGGGACAAAAGGGGCACCAATTGAGTTCTTATTATCAGCCATTGTTTTCTGTAACAATCACAACATCTCACCAACTCATTAGTTTAATCCGTTAGTAAATCACATACTAAACTCCAAAACAACACTCTCATTCACCCCAATCCCACACTCAAGGAATAATTGACCCCAACTCGAACCAAGAATTGGGAATGCAACACTTCCACTATGCCTACATCGCCAAATCAAGGCTCTGATACCAAACTTGTAACACCGTATTTTCAACCCAAAATTTGAACTTTTCAAACATTGCGGAAGCGATACAAAAACTGAAATATTTACAATAGAAAATATATACAAATAATTTTCCAACACAAATTTAGTCAAAATACGAATATTATGTAACACCGTATTTTCAACCCAAAATTTGGACTTTTTAAACATTGCGGAAGCGAACAAATATATATACAATATAATATAATGGATTATATAAAACCGTTTACCAAGTCAAAATACTAGTATTAGAAAAAAACACGGCTCGTCACAATTCAAATCAGAGTGCCCGCCAATTATTCCCCAAGCTACACCCCCTCACAACTGAACCGCAGAACTTACCAGCCACCTATAAAAGTAGTGATAGGTGGGGGATTAGCACAAAGCTAAGTGAATGAAAGTAAACCACCACAGATATATTAGCCACATAACCGCATGATATCAATAACTACAACAAATAATCGTGCCCCGGGAAGAACGGCGGATCTGCAGATCCTTCAACCAATACCGGCCAAAGCAAAGGTTTACCGTTAGCTTATTTGCTATTCTCACAAAGTATTAACTTAAGTTGCAACGAATGCATCAAAAGATCCCAATACTGATTAGCCGATAGCAAACCAGCCCAACCTTTAGCCTTGCTAAGCTGACCCCCCAAACAAACATGTATACATATCACTGACACAACAATCAATTAACAAACCACTAGTTAATCAATTATCAGACAACAAGAATATCCATGCATCAATCAACAAACAGTTGCAACCAAACCAGTTACAACTAATATCATCCGTGAGTAAACATCCACTCACCTCGAGTTTTCGAACTTCCACTTAGTGGTCTAATATTACTGAGCCTTATCCGTTCCTAAGATCAGAATAAACTGAAATCAGTATCCGATTCATACATATATATTTAAACATATATTTATATCCCCTTTAATCAAACACACATATACGATTCACATATTCATATACACGTAGCATATATCATTAAAGAATGCAAGCAAACATCAAAATCCACAAAAACCACGGATGCGTTGCGTCCAAGAAACCGACACGTCGCGTCGAGGCAAACTATCGGATTTCCACAATTTGAATCCAACTTGTCAGATTTCATGTTCCCGGATTTCAAGGTGTCGGATTCTTGTTTGTCGGATTCTCAATATCGGATTTCAAAACATCCGGATTCCACTTGTCGGATTCTAGGACCCGGATTCTTAGAATCCGTCGGATTTGAAGAACGCGTCGCATCCCTCTCCCGGACGCGTCTCATCGCGTCAGAACCTGCATCATCTTCTTCAACATCCAGCCGACTTGCAACATACAATTCTTTATTTTATCATCTGTTTTTCATGCCAAACACTTCCAAAACATGTATAGACCTCATATAACATGTAACTAACATCCAGAACACATCAATATCATTTAAAACATAAATCACACAAAACCCATTTGTCAAGTATGGAGCTTCAAGCTCCATTCATGGTGTTTCATCAAATATGCAAGTATTTTATAGAAAAGCATACCAAATCATTACTAAACATGTTATAAAATCAACTAACCTTTGTTTTGATATACCAATCAACAACACTTCAATCCTCAATTTCAAGTTTGCAAGTTCTAGCTTTCTTCAACAATGGTTTAGCTAAATACACACTACACACTTTTCACTTTGAAATTATGAGCAGAACCTCTTCAAGCTCTAAACATATACACGTACACATTCAATCCTCAAAATCAAAGCAGGAGGCGTGATTACAACTTTATCCACTTACATGCATACATACATGCCCACATACATACATAATCATATATATATATATATATATATATATATATATATATACACACATACATTTATTTATTTAATTCTTCCGGTAAACATTTTCCCACACATATATATATAATTTCAATTAAATAACTTTAATCAAATTACCATTTAACATTAACCTTACTAGTTAATCCCAATTAATTAATTCTCAAATACCTCATAAATACACATAATTAATCATAAGTACTTGCAAACAAGCATAATTCACTTACCATTGACCCGCCCGCAACTAGGCCGGGTTTACGGATGTTACAAATCTCTCCCCCTTAAAAGGATTCCGTCCTCGGAATCTCTATGCACACACATCAACCAGGATGTCTTCTTTTGATAGTTTAACCAGATAAACTCAATCGCACTTTCAATTGTTAATATATGACCTCACAAGCCTTACAGCTTATCGTTCTGAACTCATTTTCAAACCAACGGTTAGTTCATAAATCCTGTCTTCAAGCATCTCCTGAATTTATGTTTAACTCAGTTATAAATCACAATAACTTTCAATCATTTACTATCTGTCATGCCAAATTATTCACATGTCGTTTATCATTTACTTCAAGTCAACAGGTTGAAGTATTATCACCACATTCTCATAGCTTTACACATGGTATTCTGAGATCCCACTGTGAGAAATTATTTCACACAACACAATCAAAGTAGATATTAGTTCCACAAATCGTCGTGTTTCAATCACACATTCGACTATCCATTAGGAAATCCAGTTACATTGTCCACCTCTCGTCTCACCCTTCGTTTATAAACTCTTCCCAAGTTTAAGCGAATCTCCATTTTCCATCACTAGCCTTCAAATATGAATCATCATATCTTCAAATCATCCCATTAAAATATTCAATCAAGTCCATCTGTCCAACAGATGCCGTCTCACTGGTAGTAAAAATACTAAACAATCAATAACCACTAATAACATATCCAGACACCTCTTTAAACAATCAAAGTTTATACAATTTCCATCGTGTCTTGTCATCACCGCCTCTTAGATATATCAAAATATCTCAAAGTTTCATAAGTTCCTGGTATACCACTTCAACTTACACTCCATAGTATAGCATTGGCAATTAAATTTATAAATCCTTATTAAATCAATCTCTAATTCCAAGCAAAGACATCTTCTAGCACAAGGTCTATAAGTCTTCAATCCATATGTTTAGGCTATTAAATTCCTCTTTTCTCTTTCTCATTCTCAAAGGTTTCAATCTTCCATTCTTCAAAGCTTTCTAGTGAAAAATCTCGATTTATCCGCTACGTCAAATATACTTTCAATTCGCATATACAAAATGTTATTATCACTAGCTCTTTCACAGATCAACACATCTATCATCATATCCTCTTTTATTGACCTAGTCAATCACACATGTCTTCTTTTACAGTTAATATTTTCATAACATCACTGCAATCATATCAACTGCAACTTCCAAGTCATGGTTAAAATTTCGTCTCGTAATATCTCAATTAAAGCATAACAACAATAAACATCCAACCTCAAAACATAACATCACATTTCAAACCAACAAATGCAATTTCGCATCATATTACGAAAATTCTTTCAAGATTATCATTTCTCTTGATCATTGATCCACTAATCTCATTATATTAAGCACACGCTTATAATCTCACTTATATCTTTACCCAAACAATTCTGCACATCTCAGACTTACCCAATCTGCAGCAATCTATCTCTTTCTTCTTTCTTTGTATAATTGAATACACATAACACATAATGCAAAATAAATCTTCCAATAATTCATATGGCATACAATTCAATCAATCTGAACATATCTCTCTATGGTATCTCATGCTCACTTAGCATTTAAATCAAGTATCACATACTTATCAACATACCATTTCTTTACATATATCAGATAACTCATGATAGAAAATCATCTACTATCATTTAGTTCTATTTCTAGAGGATCAGTCTCATCAGAAATAAACTCAAACATTTTAGCTCACACTATGCATAAAATATCCACAGTTAACTTTAAGTTAATTAATACACACATACATGTATAAAGTTTTATCAAAACATACCCGTTTCATCTTTATCGACGGTGGCATTATCATTAGCCATCATATTATATACCCTACCCTCTCGCGTAGTAGGGTTCTTTCTCTTTTGCCCTGTTGATGATGATCCCCCAACCGCTTCTGCCCCAGTCCTCGTCCCAGTCTTCCTCCTAGAAGAAAACTCACCAGCCCTGTGTCCCTCATTCTAACAGTTCCAACAAACACTTCAGGGAAAACCGCATTCCTTAGCTTCGTGCCCTAACGTTCCACAATGTATACATCGCATGGTCTGAGTAGTACATTGCCCAGAATGGGTAGACCTACCCCGAATACACCGTTGCGTTTTCTGACCAGAACCTCTAGTGGTTACCCCACGGTTCTGACTTCCCTATGACTGGGTACCTTGCCAATCCCTCTTTTGCTGATTACCAGTCTGATCATACTTTGGCTTCTGCAAAGCCGCTTCATCTCGGTTTTGTTTATCTCTTGTCTGGATGTCCCCCTTAGCAGACTTGGCTAAGGTGAAGGCCTGGGAGAATGATCTAGCTAACTGAGTTATGCTTCTATATTTGGGAAGTAACGCCCCAATGAAATGTTGAACCTAGGAAGGTTCATCAGGTACCCACTGAGTCACAAACCTTAGTTTCGCATTGAAACTGCTCAATCAATTCATCCACAGACATCTTCTTCGTCATACGTTACTCCATAAACTCCTGTTTTATCTTGTTTAACTCAAAAGCATTACAATACTGTTCACACAATTTGTTTCGAAATTGTTCCCATGTAATTGCATCCATCTGAGCTCTGGATAGATCTGTAGTGATAGAATCCCACCACACCATTGCTTTTCCCTTCAACATCCTTGTAGCAAAACAAACTGTCATTTCTTCTTCACAATTACAAGCATCTAGGATTCTAGAGGTATCTCGCAACCAATTCAGGGTAACATTTGGATCGGTGCTACCATGATATTCTTCGGGTTTGCAATCCAAGAACTGTTTATAAGTACACGGTTGTCTAAATCCCATACCAGGTGGAAATCCCATAAAAGGATGTGGCATTGATCCTTGTGAAAACATCGGGTAGTAGAATGGTTGGGACGTCGGTTGAGACATTGGTGGAAATGGTATTGACACAGAAGGTATCCCTGTATACATAGTATTAGCCGGAAAGATTGGTGGTATCTCAGGGGTAGTAGAAACTACTGTGATAACCGGTGGTCGACTCGCAAAATCTTGTCTATGTTGTTCCATTTCTTTCCTCAAATCCAACAATTCCCCTTCCAACTGAAAAATATATTCCTCCCTGTCGTCTACAATTGTACCTGATGTACTTGCATGTTGAGGAATCTCTGTTGCTACTGTAGAAACTTCTACGGTTCATGGGACAAAAAGGGCGCCAGTTGAGTTCTCATTATCAGCCATTGTTCTCTGTAACAATCACAACATCTCACCAACTTATTAGTTTAATCCGTTAGTATAACACATACTAAACTCCAAAACAACACTCTCATCCACCCCAATCCCACACTCAAGGAATAATTAACCCCAACTCGAGCCAAAATTTGGGAATACAACACTTCCACTGTGTTTACATCGCCAAACCGAGGCTCTGATACCAAACTTGTAACACCATATTTTCAACCTAAAATTTGCACTTTTTAAACATTGCGGAAGCGAACAAATATATATACAATATAATATAACGGATTATATAAAACCGTTTTCCAAATCAAAATACTAGTATTACAAAAAAACATGGCTCGTCCAATTCAAATCAGAGTGCCCGCCAATTATTCCCCAAGCTACACCCCCTCACAACTGAACCGCAGAACTTACCAGCCACCAGTAAAAGTAGTGAGAGGTGGGGGATTGGCACAAAGCTAAGTAAATGAAAGTAAACCACCACAGATATATCAACCACATAACCGCATGATATCGAAAACTACAACAAATAATCGTTCCCCGGGAAGAACAACGGATCTGTAGATCCTTCAACCAATGCCGGCCAAAGCAAAGGTTTACTGTTTACTTATTTGCTATTCTCACATAGTATTAACTTAAGTTGCAACGAATGCATCAGAAGATCCCAATACTGATTAGCTGATAGCAAACTAGCCCAGCTGACCCCCAAATAAACATGTATACATATCACTGACACAACAATCAATTAACAAACCACTAGTTAATCAAATATCAGACAAAAAGTCTATCCATGCATCAACCAACAAACAATTGCAACCAAACCAGTTACAACTAATATCATCCGTGAGTAAACATCCACTCACCTTGAGTTCTCGAACACCCACTCAGTGGTCTAATATTATTGAGCCTTATCCGTTCCTGAGATCAGAATAAACTGAAATCAGTATCCGATTCATAAATATATATTCAAACATATAATTATATCCCCTTTAATCAAACACACATATACGATTCACATATGCATATACGCGTAGCATATATCATTAAAGAATGCAAACAAACATCAAAATCCATACAAACCGCGGACGTGTTGTGTCCAAGAAACCGACGCGTCGCGTCGAGGCAAACTATCGGATTTCCACAATCCAAATCCAACTTGTCGGATTTCATGTTCCAGGATTTCAAGGTGTCGGATTCTTGTTTGTCAGATTCTCAATTTCGGATTTCAAAACATCCGGATTCCACTTGTCGGATTCTAGGATCCGGATTCTTAGAATCCGTAGGATTTAAAGAACGCGTCGCGTCGCGTCAGAACCTGCATCATCTTCTTCAACATCCAGCCGACTTGCAACATACAATTCTTTATTTTATCATCTGTTTTTCATGCGAAACACTTCCAAAACATGTATAGACCTCATATAACATGTAACTATTTTCAAGAACACATCAATATCATTTAAAACACCAAATCACACAAAACCCATTTGTCAAGTATGGAGCTTCAAGCTCCATTCATGGTGTTTCATCAAATATGCAAGTATTTCATCAGAAAAGCATACCAAATCATTACTAAACATGTTATAAACATCAACTGACCTTTGTTTTGATATACCAATCAACAACACTTCAATCCTCAATTTCAAGTTTGCAAGTTCTAGCTTTCTTCAACAATGGTTTAGCTAAACACACACTACACACTTTTCACTTTGAAATTAAGAGCAGAAACTCTTCAAGCTCTAAACATATACACGTACACATTCAATCCTCAAAATCAAAGCAGGAGGTGTTATTCCAACTTTATCCACTTACATGCCCACATACATACATAATCATATATATACATACATTTATTTATTTATTCTTCCAGTAAACATTTTCCCATATATATATATATAATTTCAATTAAATAACTTTAATCAAATTACCATTTAACATTAACCTTACTAGTTAATCCAAATTAATTAATTCTCAAATACCTCATAAATACACATAATTAATCATAAGTACTTCCAAACAAGCATAATCCACTTACCATTGACCCGCCCACAACTAGGCCGGGTTTACGGATGTTACATATTACAAAAACCACGGCTCGTCACAATTTAAATCAGAGTGCCCGCCAATTATTCCCCAAGATACACCCTTCACAATCCAAACCGCAGAACTCACCAGTAACCTATAAAAGGAGTGAGAGGTGGGGGATTTGCACAAAGCTAAGTGAGTGAAAGTAAAACTACAACAAACCAGTATCAATCACAACCGCAGAATACCAAACAAACATATCCGCAGAATATAAACAATTAATCGTGCCTGCGGAATACCATCACATATCGTGTCCCGAGAAGACCGGCGGATCTGCATATCCTTCAACCAATGCCGGACAAAGCAAAGGTTTACCGATAGTTCATTTGCTATTCTCACACAGTATTATCCTTAAGTTGCAACAAATGCATCAAAAGATCCCAATACTGATTAGCCGATAGCAAACAAACCCAACCCATGTGCCAAGCCGAAACTGACTTCCCAATAGCATGTATACATATCACCGACGCAACAATCAATTAACAATCAACCAGTTAATCAATTATCAGACATACAGTCTATTCATGCGTCAATCCACAAATAGTTATAACCAAATAAGTTACAACTAACAAAAGTCATGAGTTAAACATCCTCTCACCTCGAGTTCTCGAACTCCCACTCAGTGGTCTAATATTACTGAGCCTTGTTCGTTTCTGAGATCACAAAAAACCGAAATCGGTATCTGATTCATAAATATATATTGAAACATTATTTATATCTCCCTTAAATCAAACACAACTTGTAAGATTCACATATGCATGTACAAGTAGCATATATCAATAAAGAATGTAAACAAACATCGAAATCTACAAAACCGTAGACGTGTCACGTCCACCAAACCGACACGCGCGTCGAGGCACATTATCAGATTTCCCCAAATCCGGATCTCCACTTGTCGGATTTTGAGTCCCGGATTTCCATTACCGGATTCTCGGTGTCGGGTTTCACTTGGCGGATTGTCAGGGTCGGATTTTGGGGTCTCGGAATGCAACCATCGGATTTGGACCTTCGGATTTGGACCTTCGGATTTCAAGAATCCGCCAATTAGCGGGGACGCGTCGCGTCGCGATGATATCTGCATCATCTTCTCCAATTTTCTGCCTACTCAAACTTTACAATTTTTCATTTAATCATCTTTTTTCATACCAAACACTTCCAAAACATGTATAGACCTCATATAACAAGTAACTAACATCAATAACACATCAATACCATTTAAAACACCAAATCACACAAAACCCATTTGTCAAGTATGGATCTTCAAGCTCCATCAATGGTGAATCATCATATATATATATATATATATAACTCAGTAGAAAAGCATACCAAATCGTTATTAAACATGATATAAACATCAACTAACCTTTGTTTTGATTTAACAAATCACAAATCCTCACTTTCCCTTTTCAAGTTTGTGTTCATGTTATTTCTCTCAATACACACACAACACACATACAAGCAGATTCAAAGTGAAGAATGCCTCACATGTTAATCCTTCTTAAAACCCACGTATGCATACACATACTACTAAGCTGGAGGTGTCAAGCATTGTGATATCTCACAACTCATAAATATCTCTACTCTTGCATGCATACGTACATACTACATATATATTAATATATATATAATTATTTCACTTAATTAATATAACAATTAATTCAAGTAAATCTATTTATTAAATAATTAAACATTAAATCAAATAATAATCATGTATAAACATACCTTAGCCTACGTAACAATTAGGCCCAAACTCAGGATGTTACATTAACCAAGAAGAAGAAGAAGGAGAGAGTGAGGTTCTGATGATTTTGATGAATCTTTGAAGAATTGAAGGTAAATGCTTGAGTTAATACTCAAGTTGGAGTATTATAAGCTAAAAGATGATCATGGAAGCTTTGATTTGGGTAAACTTGAAGCTTGTCAAGATTTGGTTTGTATCCCAAGTAAGTTCTATCTTTGAGTTGTGTTTGATTATAGCAATACATTAGAATGGGAATAGTTATCTGCTCATTTCTATATATATGTGTACGTGTATATGTTAGAATGGAAATAGTTATCTGCTCATTTCTATCAAGGTGAAAGTGTGTAGTGTGTGCTATTGAGAGAAAAACCCTTTGTGAAGAAACCCTTTCAAAAACTTGCTTACTTGAAATTGTGGAATCAAGATCTTGTGTTCTTTAATTCAAGAAGAAGGTTAGTAAGTGTTTATGGCATGCTATTATTCATCTTGATGCTTAAATCTGTTGAATTACATGATTATGTGGAGCTTCACCATTAATGGAGTTTTGGAAGAAAACTTGATTGGTGGGTTTTGTTAATTTGTAGCTTATAATTGATTAAAAGTGTTTTTATGTTAACCTATGACATGCTATATGAAGTATATGTGTTTTGTTTCAAGAAAAATTGATGTTAGTAATGAAAATAATAAGTTGGAATTGGCTGAAATCGAGCTGAGGAAGAAGATATCCTGCAAAACTAAAGTTCGCGGCGCGAAGTTTTAAGGGGTCGCGACGCGACCTTGGCGGAATCCGATAGTTTGAATCGGATTGTTAGAAATCCGAAGAATTTGCTAAACCAACCTTATGAAATCCGAGAAATTCCAAATCCGACCCTTAGAATCCGCTATATCGAAATCCGACAATCACAACCCGGGATTGGAAATCCGCTAGCGTCGCGGCGCGACGCTTATGTTGGTCGCAGCGTGACCGGGCTGTTTCAGGAAGATTTCTTTGTTTTTATTTGTGTTTGTTTGGAATAAGTTGGAATATTATTTATATGGTTATATTAAGTTGTTTACTTGAAATTAAGATATAAATGTATGTGGACAAATATATTTATATATTCGAGACTGATTTGGTTGTTGCTGTGTTTTCAGGCATTCCAAAGACTCAGTGATGTTAGACATATGAGTTCGCGTTGATTTTGAGGTGAGTGAGCATTAATCGCGGATGGCAAAGATTATGGTTAATGTTATTGAAGTGATGCATGTGATTGTGGTTGGAAGATTGATTGATTGAATTGTTGATTGTGATTATTGTTTGATGATAACTGTTGCATGACTTTTTGGTCGATACATGCTCTTTGGATGATATTGAGTTGCGTTTGAGAAGTCAGCTACACGTAGAATTGGGCTGGGCTCATTCACTGGTTGGTTGTACAGTGATCGTCTTACTGGTGCATACGTTGCATCAGAGGGGATTTTTCACTGTGCCAACTCAGTGGAGGGCTATCGGTAAACCTTTGATTTGGCCGGCATTGGTTGTAGGTTTTGCACCGAACTGCCGGTCTTCTTGGTTATGTAATTACATGCTTTAATATTGACTGTTGATGTTTGCTTTTGTGCTTAGCCTCTACTAACTTAGCTCTGTGCTAATTCCCCTCAGTTGTTGCTTTTGCAGGTTCGTGTTTTTGTGGTTTTAGCTGAAGGAGAAGTTGACCTGACTCTGATAATGTGTTTTAAAAGAAACGAGCCTATTGTTTTTTTGTAACACTAAGACTGATGATACTGCTGTTTATGAACATGTGGTTGTAAATTTGTAAATATTGGTTTGTATGTAAGGAAGTTTGTTTAATTTAGCTTCCACAACGCGTATTAAAAAAATAGCTTCGGTTTTTTGGTGTTACAGTTTGGTTTCAGAGCCTAGGTTTGGTGATGCATGCACGGCTAGAGTGTTGAATTCCCAAATCTTGGCTCGTGACGGGTCAAGCTTTCCTTCGAGGGAATTAGGGTGAGTTAGAGATGTTTGTAGTAGTTAGTATTTAGTATACTAACGGTTTATGCTAATGAGCTGTTAGGTGATGTGATTGTAACAGATTATGGCTGACAGAGAAACCCCCATCCTTCCTCTTGTGACCCAAGATACGATAGGGGCACCAGTGATTGAGAATTTAGATTCAGTAAATGCGGGAACATCAGGTCAAGTTCACGAAGAAGACCAAAGTTAGTATGTCTATCAATTGGAGAATGAATTAGTAGAACTCAAGAATAAGATTCATAGCATGGAACATCAACAATAGAACCAACCCGAACCAACCCCAGTGCCAACTGCGATTCCTACATAGGCAACCACAGCACCAGTAATAACACCCCTACCACCGGTGAATTAAATGATGCAACAACCCTTTTATTATCCGTTTGCACCACATGGAGCATATCGTTTTGCGTTTCCTGGATATAAGCAACCGTGCATGTATAAACAATTTTTTGATTGCAAACCTTCACAGTATAGAGGGAGCTCTGATCCCAATGTTAATTTAAATTGGTTGAGAGAAATGGTGAAGGCATTGGACGCTTGTAATTGCGGAAACGAATTGAAAGTGAAGTATGCAACGCGGATGTTGAAAGGAGATGCTATGGTCTGGTGGGACTCGATTACCGGCCATTTCACCGAGCAACAACAGGAGAGCATCACCTGGAGTCAGTTCTAGGAGAAGTTATGCGAACAGTATTGCAGTTCTTTTGAAATTGCCAAGATCAAGAAAGAGTTCATGGATTTACAAATGACAGGGAATATGACAGTAGATGATTTGATCAAGCAATTCAATGAGAAGATGAGGTTTGTTAAACACTGGGTTCCGGATGAAGAATCGAAGATTGCTCATTTCTTTGGAGCTTTGCATCCCGATCTCCGTAGCGCCACTAGGTAGGCTACCACCCTATCCCAGGCTTTCACTTTAGCCAAATTGGCTGAAGAGGATTTGATTGCGAGAAACATGTTGAGTGGGGAGAGGATCTCCCAACAGAAGACTAAGTTTGAACATTACAATACTCAGCAGAGGCAGGGAGGGCAGAGCAGTGGTAGCAGACAAGGAGAACAGAATAGGAGGCCGACTTCGGGTGGGTCTAATCAAAGGGCACCTTGGTGTGGCAGGTGCAAGTCATTTCATAATGGTCAGTGTACGCCACAAACACTGAGATGCGTGAAATATGGTCAGTTTGACCATGATTTTAAGAATTGCAGATTCCCGAGAAGCGTTTGCTAGAACTGCCAGAAAGAGGGGCATAGAGTTGGTGACTGCCCGATGAATAAGAAGTCAGAGTCAGGGTCAGGAGTGGGAGCGGCTGGGGGATCGTCTTCAGTTGATCAAAAAAGAAAGAACCCACCCACTACTGAGGGTCGGGCATTTAAAATTATAGTGGATGATGCCACCACCACAGATGATGTTATAATGGGTATGTTTCTGATAAACTCTACTCCTGCTAGAGTATTATTTGACTCTGGGCAAACCGCTCCTTTGTTTTTGTGGAATTTTGTGCTAAATTGAACATGCCTGTTATTAAGCTTGCTAGTAGTTTAGAGATAGAAGTAGCTGATGGCATGATGGTTCCAGTCATGACTGTTGTGGCTGGAGCTAAAATTGATATAGATGGTGTGTGTTTTCCTGTTTATTTTCTTGTCATGCCTTTATCTAGGTTCGATGTGGTGCTCGGGATGGATTGGCTGAATTTGAATCAAGCTAGTATCAAATTTCATAAGAAGTTGATTTCCTTTCCGTTGGCGTATGGTACACGAGTTGTAGCAAGGGGTGAGAAGGCTGGATCTGTGATCCCAATCATTTCTTGTTTGATAGAAAAGAAAGCTTTGGATAGAGGATGTGAATCGTACATGGCGTATGTTATCGGCGGAAAGAAAGAAAATCATGCGATGAATGATATTCGGGTGGTAACGGAATACCCGGATGTGTTTCCAGAGGAATTACTAGGACTGCCTCCAGTTCGTGAGGTAGAGTTCAAGATTGATCTGATCCCTGGGTCTCGACCAGTGGCTAAGCCCCCGTACAGGTTGGCACCTTCAGAGATTCGAGAGATGATGACGCAGATTCAGGATCTGTTAGACAAAGGCTTTATTCGTCCAAGCTCGTCTCCGTGGGGTGCACCAGTGTTATTTGTGAAGAAGAAAGATGGTATGTTGCGTATGTGTATCGACTACCGTGAGTTGAACAAGAAAACAATAAAGAATAAGTATCCATTGCCTAGAATCGATGATTTATTGACTTGAGATCGGGTTATCATCAGGTACGTGTATATGAAGAGGATGTGTCAAAGACATCTTTTCGTACGTGTTATGGTCATTACGAGTTCTTGGTTATGCCGTTTGGCTTAACCAATGCACCTGCGATATTCATGGATCTTATGAACAGAGTTTGTCGACCGTTTCTTGATGAGTTTGTAACTGTCTTTATTGATGATATTCTAATTTATTCAAAGACGGAGATGGAACATGAAAAACATTTGAGACAAGTCCTGGAGACTCTGAAGAAAGAACGTTTATATGCAAAGTTCTCAAAGTGCGAATTCTGGTAGAGAGATGTTCAATTCTTGGGGCATGTTATCTGTAACGAGGGAGTAAAAGTGGATCCTTCGAAAGTGGAAGCTGTGATGAACTAGAATGCTCTAAAGACACCGTCTGAGATAAAGAGTTTCCTTGGATTGGCCAGATACTACCACAGATTTATCAAGGATTTCTCCAAGATTGCGGGTCCGTTGACTAAGTTGACTCGGAAAAACGTGAAGTTTGAATGGGGTAATGAACAAGATAAAGCTTTTCAGACTTTAAAGTAGTTGTTGTGTCAGGCTCCTATCCTTGCGTTGCCAAGTGGATCAGATGATTTTATTGTATATTGTGATGCATCATTTGCTGGATTGGGTTGTGTGCTAATGCAGAGGGATCAGGTGATTGCGTATGCTTCAAGGCAGTTGAAACCTCATGAAAAGAATTACCCGACCCATGACTTGGAGCTGGCAGCTGTTGTATTTTCCCTCAAACTGTGGAGGCACTACTTGTATGGCACCAAATGCGTAATTTGTACAAATCATAGGAGCCTACAGTATGTATTTGCCCGTAAAGAACTAAATATGAGACAGAGACGATGGGTGAAGTTAATAAAAGATTATGATTGCGAGATCAGATATCACCCTGGGAACATGTGGTGGAAGATGCCCTAAGTCGCAAAGTAGCTGGAAGTTCTATTCAATTTATGCGTTTGGAAATAGTATCTGATTTAGTGGATAGACTGAAGTCTGCCCAGATGGAAGCTTTAAAGGAAAAAAATTTGAAGACTGAACTAATGAGGAAACGTAAGGATAAACTTAATGACGATTCACGTGGATTGAAAGTATTTAAGGCTCGTGTATGGGTGCTTATGCTTGGAGAGTTGAGAAAATTGATTTTAACTGAAGCACATAAGTTGAGATTGTCAGTTCACCCACGAAGCACCAACATATATAACGACTTGAAAGTGTTTTACTGGTGGCCTACGATGAATGCAGATGTGGCACATTTTGTGGAGTCATGTCATATATGTGCGCAGGTGAAGGCAGAACATCAGAAGCCTTATGGATTTTGTAACAAAACTCCCGCATACTTAGAAGAATCATGATATGATATGGGTGATCGTGGATCGACTGACGAAGAGTGCTCACTTTCTGGCTACTTGTGAGACGGCTTCTTTGAGTAAGTTGGATCAACTATACGTTGATGAGATTGTTGCGAGGCATGGTATACCGTTGTCTATTGTATCTGACAAAGACTCCAGGTTTGTTTCTAACTTCTGGAGGAGTTTACAGAGAGAATTGGGGACGAGAATTAATTGGAGTACTGCTTATCATCCCCAAACTGACGGTCAGACTGAACGAACCATACAGACACTCGAAGATATGTTACGTACATGTGTAATTGAGTATGGTGGATCTTGGGATTCATACCTGCCATTGATAGAGTTTGCGTATAACAATTCTTACCACACCAGTATTGGAATGCCTCCGTATGAAATGTTGTACGGTCATCGCTGCCGTACTCCGACTTGTTGGTTAGAGGCTGGTGAGAAACAGTTTGCAGGGCCTGAGATTGTCCAATTGACAGTAGACAAGGTTGCTATTGCCAGAGAAAAGTTGAAGGCGGCCAGAGATAGACAGAAAATGTATGCAGATCCACGACGTCGTCCAGTAACGTTTGATGTGGGGGAGTTGGTGTATCTAATGGTCTCACCGTGGAAAGGCGTGATCCGTTTTGGCAAATGCGGAAAGTTGGCTCCCCGTTATATTGGTCCTTTCCGCATTCGACAGATAGTGAATGATCAAACAGTTACACTGGATCTTTCAACGTTTTCTATCTGAGAAAATGTAAGGTTGAAGATGAAAGTCAGATTGTCCCATGCATGAGTTGAAAGTGGATTCAAAGAAGAGATTAATAGAAGAACATATTGAATTGTTGGATCGTAAGGTGACCAAGCTCCGAAAGAAACATATTCCGATGGTGTTGGTCAAATGGAAGCACAGTTTAGGTTCTAATTTAACTTGTGAGACTGAGGCAGAAATAAGAGACAGATACCTCCATTTGTTTGAACGAGAAGGGATTCCGAGGACGGAATCCTCTTAAGGAGAGGAGATTTGTAACACCCGCAAACTTGGGTTAGGAGATTATCGGGTTAGCGGTATGTGATTATTTGTTCTATTTGATTTTGTGATTATTTGAAGTTAATTAATTTGAGTAATTATATATATATATATATATGTTTACTGATAGGCCTTTATTTAGAAAAGAATTAAGTTATATGTATGTACGTGTATATGTTAGAATGGGAATAGTTATTTGCTCATTTCTATCAAGGTGAAAGTGTGTAGTGTGTGCTATTGAGAGAAAAACCCTTTGTGAAGAAACCTTTTCAAAAACTTGCTTACTTGAAATTGTGGAATCAAGATCATGGGTTCTTTAATTCAAGAAGAAGGTTAGTAAGTGTTTATAGCATGCTATTATTCATCTTGATGCTTAAATATGTTGAATTACATGATTATGTGGAGCTTCACCACTAATGGAGTTTTGGAAGAAACTTGATTTGTGGGTTTTGTTAATTTGTAGCTTATAATTGATTAAAAGTGTTTTTATGTTAACCTATGACATGCTATATGAAGTATATGTGTTTTGTTTCAAGAGAAGTTGATGTTAGTAATGAAAATAATAAGTTGGAATTGGCTGAAATCGAGCCGAGGAAGAAGATAACCTGCAAAACTAAAGTTCGCGGTGCGAAGTTTTAAGGGGTCGCGGCGCGACCTTGGCGGAATCCGATAGTTTGAACCGGATTGTTAGAAATCCGAAGAATTTGCTAAACCGACATTATGAAATCCGAGAAATTCCAAATCCGACCCTTAGAATCCGCTATATCGAAATCCGACAATCACAATCCGGGATTGGAAATCCGCTAGCGTCGCGGCGCGACGCTTATGTTGGTCGCAGCGCGACCGGGCTGTTTCAGGAAGATTTCTTTGTTTTTATTTGTGCTTGTTTGGAATAAGTTGTAATATTATTTATATGGTTATATTAAGTTGTTTACTTGAAATTAAGATATAAATATATGTGGACAAATATATTTATATATTCAAGACTGATTTGGTTGTTGTTGTGTTTTCAGGCAATCCAAAGACTCGGTGATATTAGACATCTGAGTTCACGTTGATTTTGAGGTGAGTGGACGTTAATCGCGGATGGCAAAGATTATGGTTAATTTTATTGAAGTGATGCATGTGATTGTGGTTGGAAGATGATTGATTGAATTGTTGATTGTGATTATTGTTTGATGATAACTGTTGCATGACTTTTTGGTCGATACATGCTCTTTGGATGATATTGAGTTGCGTTTGAGAAGTCAGCTACACGTAGAATTAGGCTGGCCTCGTTCACTGGTTGGTTGTACAGTGATCGTCTTACTGGTGCATACGTTGCATCAGAGGGGAATATTCAATGTGCCAACTCAGTGGAGGGCTATCGGTAAACCTTTGCTTTGGATGGCATTGGTTGTAGGTTCTGCGCCGAACCGCCGGACTTCTTGGTTATGTGATTACATGCTTTGATATTGACTGTTGATGTTTGCTTTTGTGCTTAGCCTCTACTCACTTAGCTTTGTGCTAATTTCCCTCAGTTGTTGCTTTTGCAGGTTCGTGTTTTTGTGGTGTTAGCTGAAGGAGAAGTTGAACTGACTCTGATTATGTGTTTTAAAAGAAACGAGCCTATTGTTTTTTGTAACACTAAGACTGATGATACTGTTGTTTATGAACATGTGGTTGTAAATTTGTAAATATTGGTTTGTATGTAAAGAAGTTTGTTTAATTTAGCTTCCGCAACGCATATTAAAAAAAATTGCTTGGGTTTTCTGGTGTTACACTTAGAAATATGATGCAGAAGCTATTCTTGATTCACAACCTATTAATTGCATAATCTATCGAGAAATAGTAAAAAAACAAATACATAACACCAAAAAAACCTTCCTTACAAGGATATACCAACAATTACAGTAATAACAAGTTGATTCATACCCATAGTGAACATATAATGAAAAACCAAAAACGATGAACCAAGAATCAAAATCGTACCATCAAAAAAAGTGTATCATCAATTCTGAAATCAAATATATGATCAACATATGTGAAAACCATAAAGTGATGAAGACTCAAAGTCAAACTTGATGGAGCAGAGCAACCATCGCATATACCATGTACCGCCATCATCATCATCATCATCTAGATTTAGCTTGTAGACCTGTCATAGAATGGAACAGAGGACTTGATGGCTTCTTAAAAAACAAAGTTAGTGGTAGTGGTGGTGACCGGTGGTATCACACACGGTCGTATATGCCAAAAATTCTCTATGGCCACAGTAGAAATGGTGGTAGGTGGTTATGATTACGTTATTAGGAAGCATGAGGGCAGTGACCATTATGATTCAACCGCCTAGGAAGCAGGCGGCCATTCAGGGGTCTGACAATTGTGTTTTAGGGTTAATAGATGTGAGGAGTGGTCATGTGAAAGACTAGGGTCGCCGATGACCTTGTGGCGGCGGGTGGCGGTGGACGCTAGTAACCTCATGGCGGCTAGGGTCTATATGGTGCTTCTGCTTCTGTGGCTATTACGAATGGTAAAGGGGGGGGGGGGTATATAAGCTATGATAATTTAGTAAACAAATAAAATATATAAAAAGTACCTATAAAACCCTTTATTCTATATAGGTCACATGTCATGCTTAGGTTACCTTGTACACCGCTTATATCAAAATATCTCTTATTTGATCCTAATGCTATACACACACACACACACATATATATATATATGTATGTATGTATGTATGTATGTATGTATATATTGAAGTTTTCATGTAACACCCGGATTTTTTTAAAAGTCGTGCAATATAAATTATTTTCAATCATGGATAAATTTCATATATTATTTATCACAAAATGGGACACAACCGGCAATCATATTTTATAAAAAATTCTCTTCTGATGTTGCACAAATTTTCTCAATAATTGTTCACTTGGAACTTTGTCCAATCCAACACCTGAAAAGAAATAATCAATTAATGGAATTAGCTGACCACTTAGCAAAAAGAATGTAACATCCTTAGATTGGGCCTAGTCATGTTCGAATCTGGTACGCTGAATTTAGAATTTAATATTGAATAAAAGAATTTTTATTTAGTTAATTAAGATAAAATTAGTAGAAAATAGTAAAGAAATGATGTTATATAAATATTAATAAAAACAGATAAAAATAATAAAATATCGAACAATTTCAAACGAGGATTCCAAAAATATCCCCGTTAGTTGAAGTGGGTAAACGTGAGTAAAGTTGTAAGTTGAAAAAGGGAATGACATACCCCTTGTGGATATTACTAACCGATGAGTCGGTCTATTCTTTGTGTACTCATGTACATAGACACACACCCACATACATGTTGGTATTCCATGGGAATCAAAGCACGCAACGGAAGCAAGAAAAACACACAAAAAAGATCCCATGAAGTCCCAATGGTGGTGAAAACTTGTAAGAATAGCATGCAACCGAAAACAAGAACAAGAAGAGAAGAGTCATACCCTTGAAGTCTTTGAATCTTGACTGGAACAATGGGGAATCGGAAATTGGGATGTGTATTTGGAACAATTGGCTCCAAACCCTAATGCAAGTCCACACCAAGCTTTGCTTCACTCTCCTTGTACTAGCAAGCCTAAAACCGACCACCACTTGAAGATGTCAAGTTCTGGAACAACCCTTGTCAACACAAAACACCAGAAATCACAAGGTCTTGTAGCACTCTCTCTTTGGATGAACTCACTTGTGAATATGTGTTTTCAAGAATAAGCCAAGAGTGTGAATTGAACAAAGCATGCCTCTTTTAAAGACATTAGATCTGTTCTAGAGTGTCCAGGGTCGGACCAAATGTCCACTTACCATTGGACCAACAAAATGGTCCAATAAAACACAAGTGTCATTTGGAATTCTGCCTTCACGGTTTTTTCACGGGCTCTCACGGGCCGTGAAGGATAAATGCGCCACGACCGGCCATTAATTCTCCACAAGTCGTGCCGCGCTGTGAAAGAATCGTGAGGGCACGTGTCTTCACGACCTCCTTCACGAGCCGTGTAGGGTCGTGAAGCCCTAGGGTTTCACGAACCATGCGGCCATGACAGGACACGTGTACACGAGCTGCTTCACGACCCGTGGAGCATCCTTCACGGTCGTAAAGCTTAGTCAATTTGAATTTGACCATTTTGACCCTTTCCTCTTATAGCAGGCAGTCAAGATTGAAACTTGGCGTGTGACCCAATAGGCTCGCACTTCATCGGTAGTGATACCGGCCTACGTGTGTCAGTAGGTAGATTCCAACAAACTCCCACTTCCACATGATACACCGTATCCATAGGCACCATAGACAGGGAGCGGCCTCTAACAAGGCATCCCTGTCCCCAACTAAACACGGGGTATGTCATCCCTGACAAGTACCATGTTAAAACTAAAAGAGTTTGACATGGTCCTATAGATAAGTGATCAATCATCCTATTGTTCGCGATATCCAAGTGAACACGAGACATGGTACAAAGTCATTCTCCGATCGTTCACGATTATGTTTCTCGATCAAGATTGGTGGTGACCAAAAGGCGAGCTGCAAATGATTAACAATCATTGCAAGCTCGAGCATGGCCATGCCTTTTTTGTGTCAACGCCCAATCATCAAGGGGCCCAGGGATATCTCTCTAAACAGAGGAAAAAATTTCTTCAACTACATTGCCCCAATACATTGGCAATATCTTACCCAAAAGCCTCCGTTATAATAGCCTGTTACGGACTACGTTTGAAAGCAGTCAGTATAAAGCAGACCAAAATAGTGAAACACATGCATCTCCGATCTAAGGATAAAAGATATTATCATCCTGATTTACTCTTGACATGTACCATGAAGTAAGATCAGGTGTGGGTCGTCCAATCACTTGAAACTCTTTTCAAGTATTGGCGAAATATTGTGTCCCTTGTATTCAATCCCCATTGAACACTATGACCAATCATTTCCCTCGATCTTCGTTTATACTTCCTTCCAATGAAGAATGACCGACCATGGACTATTTAGAATGTAAAACATTCAAGGAAGTGATAAAACATGCAAAGTTGGAACACAATAATGATTTAAGGAAAGTATTCGCGACACGCGTATCATTAAATCTCTATTTAATAATCAATACATTCAAAAATACAATATTGATTAATGTTCCCAATTACATAGCAAATATATCAAATACAATAACCAATATACAACTCAAACCAAGTCACGAGCAAATCTAATCCTAATAGCACATGTGTGGGCATCGTGCTTAGCTTGTGACAACGGTTTAGTGAACGGATCTGCAAATTGCTATCCGTGTGTACTCTGCTGATGACAATGTCTCCATTCTCGATCACGTCCCGGATAAAATTATATTTTCGTGCGTCGGTGAGACCTTGGTTCCTTGGCTAAAGCAACGACACCCTCGTTGTCACAGAAGATCTCAACAGGGTCGCTGATGCTAGGAACCACTCCTAAATCAAGCACAAATTTCCTCATCCATACGGCCTCCTTAGCAGCTTCACTCGCCGCAATATATTCCGACTCTGTAGTGGAATCGGCCACAGTGTCTTGCTTGGATCTCCTCCAGGATATAGCACCACCGTTTAATAGGAACACGAACCCCGATTGTGATCGGCAGTCATCCCTATCGGTTTGGATGCTTGCGTTAGAGTAACCTTTTACTCTAAGCTCTTCCTCACCTCCGTACACCAAGAACATCTCCTTAGTCCTCCGAAGATACTTGAGAATGCTCTTCACTTCCGTCCAATGGGCTTCGTCTGGGTTGGCTTGATATCTACTCGTCATGCTCAAAGCACACGATACATCAGGCCTCGTACATAGCATGGCGTACATGATCGAGCCCACAGCGAAAGCATATGGCACCCGCTTCATTACTTCCCGTTCCTCTGGGGAACTAGGAGATTGAGTCTTAATACCAAACCATGTGACATAGGAATGGAACCTCTTCTTGGAGTCTTTCATCCTAAACCGCTTTAGGACTTTGTCAACATATGTACTTTGGCTAAGCCCAATTAGCCTCTTGGATCTATCTCTATAGATTTTGATCCCAAGAATGTAAGTTCCATCTCCTAGATCCTCAATTGAAAAACAGTTCCCTAACTAAGTTTTTACACTTTGAAGGGTCGGGACATCGTTCCCAATGAGGAGTATGTCATCGACATACAAGACTAGGAATACGACTATGCTCCCACTAGCCCTAACATATACGCATGGCTCATCCTTGCTTTTTCAAAAGCCAAACTCTTTGACTTTCTCATTAAAGCACAGGTTCCAGCTGCGCGATGCTTGCTTTAGTCCATAAATGGACTTCTTAAGATTGCGGACCTTATTCGGATGCTTGACATGTATAAAACCCTCTGGTTGAGTCATATAGACTTCCTCGCTTAGTGTCCCATTAAGGAACGCGTTTTTTACATCCATTTTCCAAATCTCATAATCATGAAATGCGGCAATTGCCATGAGTATCCAGATAGACTTCAACATGGCCACCGGGGAAAAGGTTTCATCATAGTCTACACCATGAGTTTGCGTGAAACCTTTAGCCACCAGTCGGGATTTGAAGGTGTCTACCTCTCCATCTATGCCGGTCTTTTTCTTAAAGACCCATTTGCACCGTACAGGCCTACACCCGGGTACCAGATCTACCAAATCCCAGACTTGGTTATCCGACATAGATTGCATCTTAGACTCCATTGCCTCTTTCCACCTAGCGGACTCAGGGCGCACCACGACGTCCCGATAAGATGATGGTTCATCATGATCCACCACGAGGTCGCAGCCCTTAGACGTGAGAAACCCATATCTCTCTGGCTCATTGCGACTCCTATCGGATCTCCTAAGAGGTAAAGGATCCGTGTCAGGTTCTCCAGCAGCGCCGTGCTGAGAATCGTTTTGTAAACTAGTGCTAACTTCAAGTTGGTCATTGGAAGGTTCTTGAATTTCTTCAAGATCTACCTTTCTCCTACTAGCGTCTTTGGATAGCATCTCCCTTTCAAGGAAGACGGCCCTCCGCGCAACAAATACCTTGTTCTCGGAAGGTTTGTAGAACAAATATCCCATAGACCCGGCAGGATAACAAATGAACAAACACCTCTCGTCTTGGGGTTCCAACTTGTCCTCAACCTCACGTCTCACGTAGGCATGACAACCCCAAATCTTTAGATATGAAAGCGATGGAACCTTTCCATGCCACATCTCAAAGGGTGTCTTCTTGACCTTCTTAGTTGGTACGAGGTTAAGGATTCTAATGGCTGTTTCCAATGCATAGCCCCAAAAGCTAATGGGTACATCTGTACGACACATCATACACCGGACCATATCCAACAATGTCCGGTTCCTCCTCTCGGCGACACCATTTAATTGTGGTGTCCTAGGAGGTGTCAATTGCGAAACAATTCCACAATCTTTTAGATAGTCACGGAATTCCGAACATAGATACTCATTACCACGATCCGATCTGAGCATCTTAATTTGTTTACCCAATTGGTTCTCAACTTCGTTTTTGAAAGTCTTGAAAACCTCAAAGGTTTCCGACTTTTGTCTCACCAAGTGGACATACCCAAACCTACTAAAATCATCGGTAAAGGTTACGAAGTACCTTGAGTTATCCCTAGTGACATGCTTGAACGGACCACACACATCCGTGTGAACGATATCCAACAAGTCTTGGCCCCTCTCATAGACGCCGGTGAAGGGTGCTTTGGTCATTTTGCCCAATAAGCAAGATTCACATACATCATCCGACCCATGGTCAAATGATTCCAAGATCCCATCCACTTGGAGCTTGGCGATGCGTTTCTTGTTTATGTGTCCCAAATGACCATGCCATAAAGATAACTTATCCAAATAACATTTGGATTTAGAACCAACATTCATGATTGATCTATTGCTTTGCAAGCATACGCTTATTTCATATACGCCACGACATGGATGTGCTTTAAAATAAAATAAATCATTCTTAAAGCAAGAGATAATTCCATTAGAGAAATTAAAACTAAATCCATCGTCAACAAGTGCATAAAAAGAAATAATGTTTCTTGCCACGCAGTGCGAATAAGATACATTTAACAAAGAAATAGATAAGCCGGATTGAAAGGCGAGGTCCACGCTCCCAATCTTCTCAACCGGGACAACCGTCTTGTTTCCCATGATGAGATCCAGCTCCCCATCAACCAGGTCACTACTTCTTCTTAGTACCTGCACATTATTAACTATGTGAGTACCACACCCGGTGTCCAAGACCCAAGCGTTAGAAGTAGAAGTGTTATGGAGTTCAATCATATACGTACCGGAGGCGCCTTGTCCCTTGGCACGAAGCCTCTTGAGCTCCTCTGTGTACTTGGCGCAGCTACGCTGGTAGTGTCCCTTCTCCCCGCAGAAGAAGCAGGTAGCCTCTTCTGGTGAGGGGGCTATAGGTGCGGGTTCCTTCCCCTTCAGCTCCGGGGCCGGGAGTGGTTTGGGCTTAGGTGTTGCCACCTTGGCCTTCCCCTTCCCTTTGCCCTTGGAGCTAGAAGCGGGACGCTTCCTCTTAGCACCACCCTCATGGATGGCTAGGACGGGTGTGGAGGTTGATGGCTTTGCCTTGGCCATGTTAGACTCCGCGGTCTTCAACATGCCATGCAATTCCATTAAGGACTTATCCATGTTATGCATATGTTAGTTCACAATGAACGGACCATATGCTTGAGGCAAAGATTGGAGGATAATATCCATCGCCAACTCTTTCCCCATTGGAAAGCCCAACCTCTCGAGCTGGTCCACATATTGCTTCATACGAAGCACGTGGGAGCTCACGTTCCCGCCCTCCTGCATCCGGCACCCTATGAAGGCCTTGGCACACTCATAGAGTTCTTGCCTCGCTTGCTGTTGGAACATTTCCTTGAGCTGCGAGATCATGTCATACGCACCAACGTCCTCGAATTTCCTTTGAAACTCAGAACTCATGGTCGTCAACATGAGGCAAGTCACCTCATTTGTGTCTTTAAGGCGCTTCTCATAAGCGTCCTTAACGTCCCGTGTAGCCGTGGTAGCAGGAGCCTCTGGAAGAGGATCCTCTAGGACGTACAACTTGTTTTCATGGCGTAAGACAATTCTCAATTGCCTACAATCCATAAAGTTTACTCCTACGACTCTCTTTTTCCAAAAATGGACGGAGTGACATGTGTGTCGCAGTGTTGCTTGTAGATGCCATCTAAAAGAAGGCAAAGCACACAAAACAGTTAGTTAGACATATTTTAATCCTTGTTAAATAATTACCCAATAGTTTAACACTTAAATTTAACAAGGGCTAAGAACCCAACATAACTTCACTACATGACGGGTTTACCGCGGATCACTTCCTGAAGGTATTTAGGCCGGTAAACGCTTTACCAATTGCAATCCGTGATTACAACTCTTAGGCACTTGCGGGATCCATCGGTACTCATAGCACCGGTTTGGCATGTTTGATCCCTTCCCACACCGATTCCTCAATAAGCCGCTTTTGTAACTCGGTATAGGCACGACAATTACCAAGGCGTATTAAATTGGAATTGCAAATCCTCCAACAAGATACACGATGACGCCCTTGACAATAATTGGCTCGTGCTAAGCTCGACAACCAATAATTTCAAGACACCACACTCACCTTCCACACAAGTCCACATGAAACAACTCGTTCTAAGATCGACAATTACCCCATGCTTCATTAGATTTGGGTGGTGTCATCTTTTGGATGGCGTGTGATTTACATTTTCAAAGAAAAACGGGAATTTTATTTTTCCGGTTAAAAACCTCTTTTCGTTTTGATTAACAAATAAGTGACAAAACGCATTTTTCACCATTTGAACATAAACACTTTATATTCATTTGTTAATCATGTGAGCGAGCGGGGTTTGTTAACCAATTAAGGAAAACTATATAGTTTTATTATTTTCAAAACATTTTCTAGCATGTGAATATCCTACAACCACACAAGAAAATTAATAAATAAAACTACACAACCACGCATACAAAACCGATTTGAGCCAACCTAAGTGTTCCCCGATGAGCCAACATAGGAACTAAGTCTACTAACGACAACAACATCCAAGACTTGGTGGTGTGCTCCCACTCGATCCCGCGCCTCCGGATCTGAGGTAGCCGAGATGTCTCCCAAGACTCCCGTTGGTGCATCCGGTCTTCTCTTCAATATTACATACATAATATAAAGAGAAATGGCATGTGACATGTGCGTACCATCCGTATATTTTTAGTGTAAATATTATAGAGTACACACGGTGTTTTAAAAGTGGTTTCACCTTAAAAGTAGACTACACGCGTGATAGGCAAGTATCACCTATCCGTATATAGTATAGATCTTTTGGTAAGACCGAGTATCGAACTCAGGGAACGGAGGCTCCTAATAATCAACCTTCACTATTATCTAGTCGACAACAGGGTAAGAAGCGAAACAAACGAAAGACTACAACTAAACAACTAAAAGCAGGGAAACAAAGACAACACAGGAGCAATGCAATAGGAGGGAATTCAAAGCAGGAAGGTACTCATTCGAATTAGATACACTCTAGTCAAATGTATTAAAAATACATAATCATGTGATTGGACTATATTGACTTATTCAGCACAGAGGATACGAAGTATACACATTCCAATTAGTAATTCATCTATAGACACAACGAATTACACCAAACACATAAGCATAACTTCTTGATATATAAGGCTTTTAAACTAGAAAATAATACTAAATACCCGATCATAGATGGAGATAAGACATCATGACTCAACCTGTGATTAGCCAAATCATAAGCATAACTTCTTGATGATTCAAACAACACACCAAACACAAATGAGCATAACTTCTCATAGCATAAGGACACATACTTGGTTTAAGATCCGAAATCCCAAACCATCATCCACGAACCTCATGTAATGCCACAAATGCACATACCAAGTCTAACTACACCAAGATCCACCAACCTAGTGCCAATCTTATCATAACTTAAACTTGTTTAAATATACATACACTTAAAGATAAGCATTTCACACATAAAGTCAACCTAACATAGATGCATAAAACACTCACATGGGCTGTAAATAACATCAATACCACAAAATATAGTTGTCATTGAATCAAAACACAATATCATCCAAGTCAACAAAAGTCAAACCATCATACATACATAATACAAACAACTAGAACATGTCTAATCCAAATGAATCAAAGTATACGACTCATAGTTCCTAAAAACAAACCTAAATCATACAAATAATCGGATTCAACATAATTAAAAAGGAGAGATTATACCAAACCCGAAATAGAGACAAAATGGGATGTACAATGAGTTACACACTCCCTTCTAAGCTTGAATCACCTCCAATGCATCAAGGAATCACCCTCCAATCATTTGAGATGAAAGGAGGAGCTTCAAAGCTGCTCCAGGCGTGAAAAAACGAATAAAAACCTAATCCCCCTGTTCTGCCGTCGAGCCTCTGTTTTATCAGCTTCAAAGGATAAGGCACGGCCGTGCCTTTTGGAGGCACGGTCATGCCTCTTAAGTGAGGTACCTCCGTGCCTAGGGGGTGATGGCCCAACCTCTGGGCCCAAGTTTTGAGAGGCACGGCCTAGGGAACGGCTATGCCTTGGGCGTGCTTTTGCGGGCATGGGCATGCCTTAGGGTGTGCTCTGCACAGTTTCTCGCGAGACTTGATATCTTCCACAGTTTTCTTCTATTTTAGCTTCTTTTATCATCAAGTCATCATTCTAAGCCTACAAAACAGATTTATATGATATTATGCATCAAACCGTGTAAATCTACTAATAAATATTCCAAAATATGGGAAATCCATTATAATAAATATGTATAATTCAGTACATATCAGCATGCAAGCCACAAAATCTATTCTAAGCTAATATACAAATTACAAAGAATAAATACATTGGCATGCAAGCCACAAATAAATAAATTATTACAAACCGGAGTAAATAAATTATTACAAACTATTAGTCTCATGTTTAGAATAGTTAAATTTGATGAGACAAACCATAGCCATGTATAAATGATAGGTTAAATATTAGTAATTATGTAAGTCTATTATAGACTGACTAGTCAGCTTAGGCTGAGTAGTCAGCGTATAACAGATATAGAGTTTTCTATGTAAGTACTAGATAGCTCAGTGACTTCTAAGCTGAGATAGGTTTCTGGAATGAAGACTTGAAGATTTGAATCACGGTTAAATATTAGTCATCCTATAAGTTATAAATACTGGTAAATATTTACTAGTTGTTTGTCCCAGTTTCTGGAATGACTATAAGTTATTTACCAGTTGTTGGTCCCAGAGAGGGTAAACAATAACTGGTATCAGAGAAAGTTTCTTCATTAACTGAAGATCAAGATCCGCTGTCAAGAGGTCAAGATGTCTATCAACAAGCAATCAAATCATATTCCAACAATGGCGGCAAAAGGGTGTCCTATCTTTAATGGCAATGACTATCCTATGTGGAAGTTCAGAGCCATGCTGTATCTGAAGTCAGTGGATCACATGATGAGTACCGTGATTCAAGAAGACCCAATCATACCCATGATTCATATTACTGCCACTGGCAAAACTATTCCTTCAGGAGAAACTCCCAAGCCTGAAGCATCTTGGACTAAGGAAGATTACAAACTATTTAATCTTGATGATAAGGCACAAAGCATTATAGCAAATGCTTTGACAAACCCTCTTCTACATACTGTGGCAGGGTGCCAAACTGCAAAAGAGATGTGGGATACTCTCAATGTCACGTATGAAGGCACTGACCTGGTCAAGCAACATAAGAAGACAAATCTGAGTCGTTCTTATAAGACTTTCTTTGCCAAAAAGAATGAAACTCTGGCTGATCAGTTTACCAGATTTCAATGCTTGATTAATGATCTTCTCATGGTAGGTGTCAAGAAAGATGAAAATGAGTTGGTACTTAAGTTCTTGGATGTGTTACCAGAACAATTCAATGAGATTACCATTGCACTTCATGCTGGAGGAACCTTAGGAAAATATGATCTTAGATCTATCTATGGTTTCCTTCTAAATCATCAACAGATCATGGAACAGAAGAAAGTGGCCCATCAACAACTAAAAGAATCTATTAATAATGCTGGATCTGCATTAATTGCAGAAAAGAAGAAGAAGGGATCCAAAAAGTCTCAAGCTGAGACTGACTCTGCATCTAAATCAGAGGAGGTAAGTCCTAACTCAGATTCAGATGATGAAGAGATTGATGCCCTTACTGAACAAATGGAAATGTTATCAAGGAATTTTAGAAAGTTCAGAAGAGGAAGGGGTCAATCTGACAAGAGCAAAAGTGGTAAGTCTACTTTTGATCCTAAGAAAACTAAGTGTTACAACTGTCAGAAGATAGGACACATAGCTGCTGAGTGTAGAGTTATGAAGGGAGAATCAGCTTCAGTGGCTGACAAGAATGCATACAGAGCTGATAAATATAAAAAAAAAATATCAGAGACTCAAAGCCAAGCCAGATGAGAACACCAAAGGTCTTCTTGCTGAGACTTGGGATACTGAATCATCTACCTCAGATGATGATGATCCAAATAGGTGTTTGATGGCCATTGAGGATGAAGAGGAACAAGTTGACTATGAGTTAGAAGATAGTTCCTTTGATGAGGATCTAGCAGAAGCGGTTAAGGTGAGTAAGCAAACCAACAACTGGGATCCTGCCTCAATGTATAAGTTAAATAACTTCAGCTCTTACACTGATGAACAAAAATGTTTAATGTTCAACTATTTGTTGAATGACTTCAAAACCTCTATCACAGTTCAATCTAATTTGAAAACTGAAATTTCAAAATTAAAACATGAACTTAAACACTCTGAAACTCTAATAAATGCTGGTAAAAAGACTCAAAGTGATTATGAGTGTCAGCTTCACATAAACAAACTTCTAAGTGAAGAATTACAAGAATCAAAAGAACAAGCTGACAATCTAAGAAAGATCTGTGAATCTTGGTGTAAGTTATCAAGGGAAGCAGAAAAATTTATCAACCAGCAGATACCAAATCAAGTAAAAGCAGTGCTAGGGGGAGATTATAGTGCTACTTGTTAGTCCTAGATTGAGTACACAACAAAAAATGTTTGTAGAAGGGGGGGTTGAATACAAACTTTAGCTTTTTGAAAATTAAAAGACACACCGATATACTTTTATATAATTCTTATTGATATTGAATCAAGAATTACATGTACTAGAAGCGGAAATTCTAAGTACAATAAAAGGTGGCAATCTATTTGTCTAACACATAGACAAGCTAACTCTAAAACAACTAATGTATATAGAGTGTTCAACACATGAACAAGTTTGATTCTACACAATGCTTAAACTCTACTAATTTCTCAACTGATGAGATTTTCTTTTTGTGGAGTAGAGACTTCACTGTGTTCTATTTTGCATGTCTACCATGCATGAGTATATATAGAAATCTTGGTGAATCTGGTTGCATGAAGGTAGGAGACAAAGAGGATGTGGAAATATAATATTTTAATTGTAAAGGTAGTGGATGAAAAGTAAAGTTACTTTAATCAATAGTTTGATAAAAGTAATTGTACTTTTCTGCAAAAGTGCAACCCACTCACAATATAAAATATTAAAACCCACAACTACTGTCGTGTAGAAGTTTCTTTCCCTTTCCATGCTTGTACTTTAATCAACACCATGCTTCTGTTTGATTTAACTTTACCAAGTGTGGGATTGCCAGTCATACTTAGTTGTTGAACAAATCTTTAATATCTTCGTCTGTTTGAGGTATCATTATCCTTTTCCAGAGGATAAGATCTAACCTTTTTGTCTCATACTTGATCAAAAAAGGGCATTTTACTTTTACAAACAAAGATCTAAGGCAAAATAGAACAACACATGTTCTGCCTTTTACATATGACTTACAATCTGAAAAGATAGTGCAGATTTGACATTTTGCATGACTCAGCTAATAGATTGTACTAGGAACTCTGAATTTCACTACTCAGTTGACAAAACATATCAGTTGATCACTTTTTGCTAGGACTCAGTTGATACATATTGCTCAGCTGATCATATAGACGCTCAATTGATCAATAGTAAGCTTAAGAGGACATAAGCTTATGTATTTGTATGATCAGTTGATCAAGAATGCTCAGCTGATCATTCAAATACATCAGTTTATGTGGAGAGATGACTTGTGTAATAGAAGACTTACTTAGCTGATGTTCTGGGCCTCAGCTGATCCATTTGTTTACTCAGCTGGTGGAGTAGCTGAGCAAAGTCCTTGCTCAGCTGATGGTTTAGGCACTCAACTGATCAACTTTCTTCACTCAGCTGATGGTTTATTTTCCTCAGCTGATGGTCTTCTTTACTTGTTTTCTTCATCTGATGCTCCTTGGCTGATATCCCTTGGCTGATACATTGATTAGGATTTGATGCTCAGCTGATGGTTCCATATTTAGCATATTTTTACATAATCTGATTCAAACAATACATGTTTGAATTCTTTCTAAGTCATACTGAATGTAGGGTTTGGTTATCATCAAATTCTATGTTTTAGGATAGGCAGAGTTGATTATTAGGGTGAAGTGATTATCTACCCAACAATCTCCCCCTATTTGATGATGACAAAACCTTTTTCTTTTTGAAGAATCAGTTTGACTTCGAATACAAAAGATTTAAACTTTTAAGTACATTTGGGTACCTAGCTATCTGTTTTTGGTAGCTCTTTTTATTTTGAACCTTGTTCTGTTTTTGGTTTCTTTTCTAGTGTTTCATTTTGTTCTGTTTTTGTGGAATCTTTTTCTTTGTTGTAACATTTTGTTATTTTTTTGTGGTATCTTTTCATTTTTCCATTTTTATATGTTTTTGATTTTCTGATATACATAAACATAACTTGAAATAATAGAATAAAGAAATGTACAGAAGTATTTACAAAGATTAACTACTAACTAACTAGTCTAAACATAATATACAATCAACTAGATATCAACAAATCTTCAGAGTTAGATCAGTCTTCAATCATCCCACAATGGTTCTTCTTTTACTTCAAAATCTTTGGCATGGGGATCTGCTTCAGCTAAGACTTCATATTGGGCTTGTACAAGGGCTTCAAAACGTTCATTCTCAGTTCTGCCTCTTGTAGATATCCTTAGCCCAAAGAGAAACTTCTTGCTAGCTTTGTGGATTTCAGACTGTCTAAAGAACCTCCAAGTACCAACTTTGTCCAGAAAGAATATACCTTCAGCAGACATAACTATGAACTTGTAAAGCTCAGGGGTGATGTTCAGTGGTAGAGTTGTGTTATGACCCTCAAAACCATACAAGTACTCATGCTGGGGTAGTACCTCTCTTAGCTCTAATGGTTTAAAGGGTTTGGAACCTTTCTTGTGAAGATTATCAACTGAGTGCACATGTCTATAATAGTCATCTGGAGTGAAGGCCCTTTGTGACACAGCTAGAGCTATCCAATTTTGAATTTTCTGAATGAATTGAACTTTAAGCATGGATTTGGATTTGAAGAGAAGGTACAGGATCTCAACTAACTCAGTGAACCCATAGATATGACACCTCTCATATGATACAACTTCACAGCTGTTGAAGTTGTTCTACCTTATTGCTTTGAGGTAGGGTTCACCATCACCTTTGTGGACAGTGGCTCTTGTGATTGGAGTTGGTTCTGTTCTGTTTCTTAAAATGTTGATCTTTTCTCTGAAGCTTTGAAGCCTTTGTTGACTTAGATTGTAGGGAGCAGATAGATCAAGGTTGAAGAGAGTTTTGATGGCATCCGCATGAGATCTAGCTTTGAGCAATTCAGACTGAGATTTCTCCCTTGCCAATTTGTGTTGAGTAGCAGCTTGATTTTGAACTTGTTCTTGTTCTTGCTGATATGCTAGCTCCTTGGCTTGGTAGATCTCTTGAACTGGAACACCCAATGCTTGAGCCATTTGGGCATTTTCCCTTTCTTCTTGCTCTTCAAGTGCAAGCTCCCTTTGCATGTGTTCATCTGCTTCAACTTGCTCAGATGTCATTTTCTGTTTGCCTTTGTCTTTAGGAGTAGAGGTTGAAGCCTTTTGGACTGATGGTGTTGATTGGACTGGTGGAGCAGATGGTTTTGGGCTCTGTCTTCTTCTTCTGAGGATGTTAGAGAGTGGAGTATCATCCTCATCATCAGAATCATACTCAATATAAATTTTTGGAGAGCAACCCTCAGCAACTTTCCTTCTTGGCTTTGGCCTGTTAGCCATTCTTTTCAATCTCTTGGGAAACCTTTGCTCCCCCTCAGAAGGTGCTTTTCTTTTGAGAGGAGGAGGAGCTATTGCTTTGGGTGCTTCCTGCTGTAGAATTTTGGTAGCAGTTTCATTGTATGCAGCATCAATCTCCTCAGAGTCAGGATCATCCTCCCTGGAAGAACTTGAGAATTTCTCCCCCTTTTAGGCATCATCAAAAGGAGGAGGGGAGTCACCTATGGTTGGCTTTGGGGATGGGGTAGGGGCAGGGGTAGGTGTATGAGTTGAGGAAGGGGTATAGGTTGAGGTAGAGGCAAGCTTAGAAAGTTGAAGGGAGAGGCCATCCTTAAGATCCTTTAAGGCTCTCCAAAATGAGAGATGACTCATTCTGGATTGCTTAGTAAGGGCTTCAATGTCATCAAGGATGCCTTTAACGTAGGAAGGCATGGGTAGGAATTGTTCTGGGATAGGGACAGAAATGTTTGGGTTTATTGGGCGTAGGGTTTGGAGTTGGGATAGTAGGTTTGAGATAGTTTGGTTTAGGGAAGAGATAGTGGATTGAGGAAGAATGGGAATGTGTGATTGAGATGGGATAAGGGTAGAGAGATGGTCTATTTTGGCTAGTAGGGGGTGAGATCAAAGGTAGAGGTAGTAGGTGCAGGG
Organism: Dittrichia graveolens; assembly: GCA_038502395.1. NCBI lineage: Eukaryota > Viridiplantae > Streptophyta > Magnoliopsida > Asterales > Asteraceae > Dittrichia > Dittrichia graveolens. The sequence continues at coordinate 32,214,044 of JARJIL010000003.1, read as the reverse complement.
GAGGGTTAGGTAGGGGTTCTGAGGGACTCAATGTCTTTGGTGAGTCTAGATAGTTGAGTGGAGGTTTGGGTTTGGAAAGCTTGGAAGGTTTGGGTCAGGTTATCAAGGTTCTGGTTTATGGTTTGGATAAGGTTAAGGTTTGGTGTTTGGGTAGAGGTAGATGGTTGAGAATTGTAAGGGGTGGAGATAGGTTCAAAGAAATTGGGTAAGGTTTGTGTTCCCTCATTTGAGCTTTGGTGTATAAGCTCAAACTCATTGGGAAGGACTGTTGAGCCTTGTACAAGTGGTTGGTTTGTACCACTAGCATTAGCGGGCTGTGCTTGTGTAAGAATTGAATTGATAAGAGGTGCAAGATAAGTGGGTTGAGTGTGGGATGCACTCAATAATAGGGAGTCCCTTATTGGATCCACATTCTGTTGGGAGAATGTGAATGGTATAGGCTGACTCAATAATGGGGTAGACATAGTATGACCTTGGGTTGAGGTCTGTCTTTCAATGAGATCAACCTATTGGGAGGTTGTCTCAGATTGTGGTTTAGATCCCATTTTTACAGATGTATCCTGTTGTGAGCATACATCCACTAGCTTAAAGGTGGCAACATCCAATTGCTCCCCCTCAACATGAGGAAGGGTAATAGGAGTTGAGGTAAGAGGTGTGGATTGCAGTCCCTCAAAGTGCTCATAATGAGTCACTTCTCGTGACCTTGTATATATGGGGCTACGAATTGGAGTAGAACTAGTGACCACATGAGGTTCACTAGAGCTTGGCTTTTGGATTGGTGTATGGACTGGAGAGGAGGATGGGCTATCAAAGGTTGGGACTACCATTTGAATATCCTCCGAGGTGGAATCAGAACTGTCCTTACCTTGGGACATGATGTGCCTACTCCTGTCAATGAGCTCAAGAAATTGCTCAGAAATTTCTTGTTCTTGGGCATCACCATCAACACCAAGAGGACTTAATACCATTGGACTGATAGAGTGAATTCACCAGCATCACCATCACCAGCATCACCATCACCAGCATCATAATCTTCATTATTATTTCCAGTGTGACTTTCCTCAGCATCATCACCATCATTATCATCATTATTCTCATCATCATCATCATCACCAGCATTGGCATTATCATTTGCAGCATCAATCAGTTCTTGCATTTGGGCAGTGATTGGAAGACCTCTGTTTGCCTTAATAAAGTGGAATACCTTTTCACCCATGGCAGGGACAGGAATATGCTCTTGATGTTTAGTTAAGCCCACATAATCATTTTCTCCAATCTCCCTCATAGCTATCAGGCTTAAGAATCAAATGTAGGGCACCTGAGACCTTGATGATTTCTTGTTTGTGCTCTGAGTGATCTTATCAACAAGATCAGAAAATATAACTTGAGCAAAGTCTATGTTTACCCTAAAGACTAGGGCATAGAGCACCAGAAGCTCAGTTTGATTGATGAGATGGTGGCTTTCAGATTTTAGACCAAAACAACGTATGACCACGTTGGCCAAATACTTCCACGGATGAGAAAGAGCAGAGACCTTTACTTGACCATGCACTACTGGTTCATTGTAGCCTATGGTTTGCAGAATGGTTTGAATTTCTGCTCTGGAGGGAAAAGCTGTGTAAGGTGGGAAGTAAGGAATACTAGTGGCTTCGTGAAGTATTTCTGTGGTGATTTGGAGATGGTAGTTTCCTTGGGCTAGGGTCTAGTGGATAGTGTCGTCGTTTAGGTTGTAGGTTGCGGAGTACCATAGCTCACCAATAATTGTGGGGTATATGTAGTGTGGATCAGCAGTGAGACTATCGAACAAAGGATGAGCCTGAAGAAACTGAACCATTGGCTTATAACCTTGGTTTTCTCGCGAGGCAGGGATGGTGGTGCAGAGTAGAATGTTGTTTGGAGTTATATTCATTGGTTGGTTGGGTGCAACATTCTCACCAGGGTTGACAGCAGGGTCTGGAATATAGGTGGTCATTTGGTAGGGATGATGAACAGTGAATATTGAGAGAGAGAAGTTAGGGTAGTTCTTTGTAAAGAGATAGAGGGAATTTAGAAAGTTTGAACAAGTAAAGGTGAATGAGAGAGGAAGTGGGATATTTATGAAGGTTAGTTAACAGAGATCATTAGATACTGACAAAAATTCTAACGGAAAACAAATTAATTAGCTATTAAATGAAATCTGACAAACGGAGTAAATAACTAGGGTTAAAAAGCATTAAATGAATGTAAAAAGTGAAAATTTACTAAGTGTTCAACCATCAACACTTATAAATTAACACAAACTAAATTATCACTATTCTAAACTAAAAATTAAGCATACCTAGTTTGGATATTAGGAAATTGAACCTTGCTTCATCTAATGGCTTTGTGAATAAATCTGCAAGTTGCAAATCAGTGTTGATGTAGTGCAAAGTTACCTTCTTCTTTTGCACATTATCTCTGAGAAAATGATGTCTGATTTCAATATGCTTTGTCTTTGAATGCATGACTGGATTATTTGAGATGGAGATTGCACTTGTATTGTCACATAGAATTGGGGTGTCTTCAAACTTCACATCATATTCAAGTAGTTGATTTTGTAACCACAAAATTTGAGCACAACAGCTTCCTGCAGCAATGTATTCTGCCTTTGCAGTGGATGTTGACACTAAATTCTGTTTCTTACTAGACCAACTAATCAATCTTCCTCCTAGAAGTTGACAACCACCTGAAGTACTTTTTCTGTCTAATGTACACCCTGCAAAATCAGAATCAGAATATCCAACTAACTCAAAATCTGAGTCTTTGGGATACCAAAGATCAAGATTAGGAGTTCCTTTGAGATATCTGAATATTCTCTTAACAACAGCAAGATGTGATTCCTTAGGATCTGCTTGATATCTTGCACAGAGACATGTTGAAAACATTATATCTGGTCTACTTGCAGTGAGGTATAAAAGTGACCCAATCATTCCTCTATATGTAGTAATGTTCACTGATTTGCCATCAGTGTCCTTTCCTAACTTGATAGAAGTAGACATAGGTGTTTTCATTGAAGATCAGTTTTCAAAATCAAACTTTTTGAGTAAATCTTTGACATACTTTGTTTGATGAATGAAAATACCATCAACCTCTTATTTAATTTGCAATCCAAGAAAATAGTTTAACTCACCCATCATGCTCATCTGATAATTATCAGACATGAGTTTAGAAAACTTTTTGCATAGTTCCAAATTAGTAGACCCAAATATTATATCATTTACATATATCTGCACAAGTATCACATCACCTTTGTACTTCCTTATAAATAAAGTGTTATCAATGCATCCTCTTGTAAAACCTTTGTTAAGGAGAAAAGAAGAGAGGGTATCATACCAGGCTCTTGGAGCTTGCTTAAGACCATATAAAGCTTTGTTTAGAAAGTAAACATGATCAGGTAAGCTTGACTCCTCAAAACCATGAGGTTGTTTTACATACACCTCTTCTTTCAGATCTCCATTCAGAAATGCACTCTTCACATACATTTGAACACCTTTGAAGTTCTTGAAGGTAGCATAGGCTAGGAACAATCTAATAGCTTCCAATCTTGCAACAGGGGCAAAGGTTTCATCAAAATCAATACCTTCCTCTTGACAATACCCCTGTGCCACTAGCCTTGCTTTGTTTCTTATGATTTGCCCATTTTCATCTTGCTTATTTCTGAACACCCACTTTGTTCCAATGATGGATTTATCCTTTGGTTTAGGTACCAAAGTCCATACATTATTTCTTTTGAATTCTGCCAGTTCCTCTTGCTTGGCAGACACCTAGTGGGAATCATTGAGAGCTTCATCAACCTTCTTTGGTTCAATCATTGAGACAAATCCAGAATACAAACAGATGTTGCAAGCTTTTGATCTTGTTCTAACTGGATCATCTATATTTCCTATCACCAAATTATGAGGATGGTGCTTGAGGTCTTTGAAGGCTTTTTGGATTGCTTGGGAATTGGGATTCATTTGGATTTGGGGAGGAGAAGTTATATGTTGGCTATCAGCAGTAGAAGTGAGTTCATTTTGAGTGGCTGATATAACTTCATGGTTGCAATCTGTGGGTATCTCTACTGAAGAGGGAATGTGTGATATGGAATTAGAGTCCAATGATGTTGAGTCAGTTTCCACATGATTTAGTAGAGGTATAGGATTTGATGAGGATGGTTGTACATGGTTAAAGATTTGGATAGGAACAGGTTCATCTACATCATGAGCGGCTGGTGGAGAGGGATCTACTTGCTCTGGAGTGTCTTCTCCAGTTTGCATGAGATCATTAAATTCTTCACCTGAAACATAATTAGAAGAACAGGAAGCAACAAAGTCATTTTCATTGAAACTTACATTGATGGATTCTTCTATGACTTTGGTTATGAGGCTGTATACTCTGTATGCTTTAGAAATCACTGAGTAACCTACAAACACTCCTTCATCAGCTTTAGGAGCAAACTTCTGCAATTGATCCTTTTGATTGAGTATGAAACACTGACAACCAAAATTATGCAGAAAGTTGATGCTTGGCTTCCTTCCCTTGAGCACTTCATATGGAGTTTTGTTATGCCTCTTGATAATAAGGGACCTGTTCTGTGTGAAACATGCACAACTTACAGCCTCATCCCAGAAATTAAAGGATAACCCACTTTCACACAACATGGTTCTGGCAGCTTCAATCAATGTTCTATTTCTTCTTTCAGCTACACCATTTTGTTGTGGGGTTCTTGGAGCAAAGAAGTTTTGAGATATCCCTTTCTCATCACAGAAGGATTCCAGAGTTTGATTTCTGAATTCAGTTCCATGATCACTTCTAACACTCCTCACCATATTTCCATTCAACACTTCAATCTTTTTGATAAAGCAAATAATTTCTTCAGCAGCCTCACTCTTTGCTTTAAGAAAGAAAACCCAAGTGTATCTTGAAAATTCATCAACTAATACAAGAGCATACTTACTTCCACCAATACTAGCTGTTGCAACAGGACCAAAGAGATCCATGTGCAACATATAGAAAGGTTCTGTAATTGAGAAGGCCTGCTTGGATGGAAATAATGTCTTATGTTGCTTTCCCTTCTCACAAGCAGTGCAAGGTTTAGGCTTAAGATAAGTCAGAGAAGGTAGTCTTGACACTAGTTCACCCTTGCTCAACTTATTGATATTTTTGAAATTAAGGTGGGAAAGCCTTTTGTGCCACAACCAATTTGTATCCTCATTATTCTTGGAGTACAAACATGTTTTCTTTGAAGGGTCACCAGAGGACATGTCAAGTGTATACACATCCTTGGTTCTCTTGGCACTGAACACTGTATTACCTTATTTATTTATTATGGAGCCTCCTATCTTTGTGAAGTGGACTTCATTATCTACATCACACAATTGACTTATGCTTATGAGATTGTATTTCAGCCCTTTGACATATGAAACTTTGGACAGTTTGAGGTTCCCATTACGAAGTTCACCATAGCCTTTTGTTTGCCCATGGTTGTTGTCACCAAAGGTCACCCTTGGACCTTTCTCCTTCTTGTAGTTACTGAGCAAAGCCTTGTTACCTGTCATGGTTCTTGAACATCCACTGTCAAGAAACCAAGAACCAACACCCTGCACAGATTGAATGAAAGAAGAGTTAGTGACATAAGTAGGAATCCACTACTTAGTGGATCCCTGTGGAATTCACCTAGCTTTCCACTTCATCTCAGGTTTCTTATGTATGAGAGGAATGACTATGTTATCATTACAAGTCCACTGTCTTGAATTCCCTTCTAAAGAACATTCAAATGCCTTATGCTCTTTGCTTCCACATTTATAACATTTTTGGGATTTAGTGGCCATGGAGCATTGAACAACATTGTTTGAATGCCTATGAGTTTTCTTATCAGTCATCATTTGACTAACTTGACCATTCAGCTTATGAAGCTTATCCTGTAAATTTCTTAGGTCTTTATTTATAGGCACCTTAGATTAATCTTTGTTTTTAGAAAGTTTTTGACCAATCTTTGGAGTGGCAGAAATGGGAACAATGTGAACATCATTCTTTTTACTCATAGTTTCTTCTATTGAAAGAGAGTTGATTACTTCTAGATCAATGGATTGTTTAGAAGATGAGCTATGATCAGCTGACAGGTTATCAGCTGAGCATTTATCATCTACTAACCTATCAGTTCATGGAGTAGTATTAGCTAATGATTCTTCAGTTTGTGAAATACTAAGATTTAAGTCATCTGTTTTCAAGGTTTGACAACATAATGTCTCTGAGGTTTCAACCAATGATTCCTTTCCTTTACTCACATCCTTTGACTTTGTATTATTAGGATTTTTACATTCTAAAATCTTACTAGAAGATGATTCAACAGAAGGAATAATTGATTCTTTTGAGTGGGAACTTTTGCTTCTAACAAACTTATTTGTGAACACATTATTGCCTTTAACAGTTTTGTGAAAAGTCTGTGGCAAAATGTCAGCTTTGTCTAAGATATTAAGGTTCTTATTAGAATCAACATAGTTAGCAGCCTAAGAGTAATTTCCAACAATAATAGCTTGAACTTGTTTGGGTATCTGCTCCATGACACACTGAGTGGTCTTTTCTGCAGATACACACCAAGACTTTACTACTTTTTGGAGGTCATTAAACTTTTTGGTTGCTTCACTAGTTTCTTTTACTAAGATCTCATTAAGTATCTTTTGATTAGCTAGTTCCTCATTTAAGATTGTTATTTGCTTAAGTTCCTCATCCTTAAGAATTAATTTTTCCTTTAGTGATTCTACTTCTAGTTTTAGCTTCTTCTCTCTTTGAATAGCAGATTGGAAATCAATACACAAGTAATCAAACATAGCATTCTTCTCATTATCATCATAGTTAATAAATTTTCCAACCTGATACACAGAAGAAGGATCCCATTTGGTAGTTGAACAAGATTTTGCAGCCTTTTTCATGTCTTCATCAAAGGAACTACCATCATTGTTGTTGGCCATCATGCAGAACTGAGCAGAGATCACCTCATCTTCATCTGAGGAGAGATCTTCTTCTTCCCAATCTTCTTCTTCAGCAACAAGAACTTGGCCCTGGGCTTTCTTCTTCTTCTTCTTCTTGTCAAGAACAACAGCAAGGAGTTTCTTATACTTAGCTTCATAATCAATTTTGCCCTCCCGCTTTTGCACAGATGAAGAACCAGTGTTATATTTGGACTTATAGTCACTGGCTATGTGGCCAATCTTGCCACACTTATAACACTCTGCTGTGGAGGCATCAAATGTAGATATGGACTTGATAAACTTTGATGGCCTCTTGCTGAACTTCTTGACACCCTTTCCCTTCTTGAAAGGTCTAAACTTCTTAACCAGCATTGCTACACCTTCAACCAGCTCCTCCAAGTTACTCTCATCACAACCATTCTCCTCATCACTTTCTCCAGCACTCTCCACTTCATCTCCTTCTTCATCATAACCAAAATCAATAGCTGCAAAGCTTCTCATCTTTGTATCTCTTTAGTTGGTGCAGCTTTCACGACCTCCTTCATCTCCTTGGATGAAAACTTCCTTTGTTTGACTGATTGCTCATGGTTTAGTAAGTTACCATAGAGAGCAACTTGAGACATTCCCTTTATCTTCTCACTATGTCTTAGAACAGTGACAAAGTGATCCCATGTTTCAGGGAGGGAGTCTAGAAACTTGTTCACCAAAACAAAGTTGCTCTTGGTTATGTCTGCCCTCTTCAAGTCATTAACTAGGCAGATGAACCTGGTGTATGTTTATGTAAGACTCTCACCTTTCTGAGCAAAGAAGAATTCATACTCTCTGTTGAGGAGGAGTTTCTTGTTCTCCTTCACCTCTTCAGTCCCTTCATATGCAACTATGAGTGTATCTAACATCTTTTTAGCAGAAGTACAGTTAAGCACTTGATGATAGATCTCATTGGGTAGTGCGGAGACAAGAGCTGATCTAGCCTTAACATCTAGGCTAACCAACCTCTTATCTTCATCTGTCCACTGATGCATGGGTTTGGTTATGATTCTTTCTGTTGTAGAGGTTTGACCTTCAGATTATGATGGAATGGATAACACTGATGTTGGAACATAAGGACCATCAGTGACTATTTCAAGCATTTGGATATCAAGGGTAGATAAGAAAAGACGTGCTCTACTTTTCCCTAGGGAGAAATTTTCTGCATCAAACATGGGACATCTTGTTAAGGACCCAGTGTTTGAGATATTCATGTTGTTTGCTGATGAGGCCATTTTGAGAGGGCTAGAAGCAGTTGTAGAGTAAGCAAAACAGATCTAGATATTGATTATCTAACCTGCTCTGATACCAGTTGTTAATCCCAGATTGAGTACACAACAACAAATGTTTGTAGAAGGGGGGGTTGAATACAAACTTTAGCTTTTTGAAAATTAAAAGACACACCGATATACTTTTATATAATTCTTATTGATATTGAATCAAGAACTACATGTACTAGAAGCGGAAATTCTAAGTACAATAAAAGGTGGCAATCTATTTGTCTAACACATAGACAAGCTAACTCTAAAACAACTAATGTATATAGAGTGTTCAACACATGAACAAGTTTGATTCTACACAATGTTTAAACTCTACTAATTTCTCAACTGATGAGATTTTCTTTTTGTGGAGTAGAGAATTCACTGTGTTCTATTTTGCATGTCTACCATGAATGAGTATATATAGAAATCTTGGTGAATCCGGTTGCATGAAGGTAGGAGACAAAGAGGATGTGGAAATATAATATTTTAATTGTAAAGGTAGTGGGTGAAAAGTAAAGTTACTTTAATCAATAGTTTGATAAAAGTAATTGTACTATTCTGCAAAAGTGCAACCCACTCACAATATAAAATATTAAAAACCACATCTACTGTCGTGTGGAAGTTTCTTTCCCTTTCCATGCTTGTACTTTAATCAACACCATGCTTCTGTTTGATTTGACTTTACCAAGTGTGGGATTGCCAGCCATACTTAGTTGTTGAACAAATCTTCAATATCTTCGTCTGTTTGAGGTATCATTATCCTTTTCCAGAGGATAAGATCAAACCTTTTTGTCTCATACTTGATCCAAAAAGTGCATTTTACCTTTACAAACAAAGATCTAAGGCAAAATAGAACAACACATGTTCTGCCTTTTACATATGACTTACAATCGGAAAAGATAGTGCAGATTAGACATTTTGCACGACTCAGCTAACAGATTGTACTAGGAACTCTAAATTTCACTACTCAGTTGACAAAACATATCAGTTTGTCACTTTTTGCTAGGACTCAGTTGATACATATTGCTCAGCTGACCATATAGACGCTCAGTTGATCAATAGTAAGCTTAGGAGGACATAAGCTTATGTATTTGTATGATCAGTTGATCAAGAATGCTCAGCTGATCATTCAAATACATCAGTTTATGTGGAGAGATGACTTGTGTAATAGAAGAATTACTTAGTTAATGTTCTGGGCGTCAGCTGATCCATTTGTTTACTCAGATGATGGAGTAGCTGAGCAAAGTCCTTGCTCAGCTGATGGTGTAGGCACTCAGTTGATCAACTTTCTTCACTCAGCTGATGGTTTATTTTCCTCAGCTGATGGTCTTCTTTACTTGTTTTCTTCATCTGATGCTCCTTGGCTGATATCCCTTGGCTGATACATTGAGAAGGATCTGATGCTCAGCTGATGGTTCCATACTTAGCATATTTTTACATAATCTGATTCAAACAGCACATGTTTGAATTCTTTCTAAGTCATACTGAATGTAGGGTTTGGTTATCATCAAATTCTATGTTTTAGGATAGGCAGAGTTGATTATTAGGGTGAAGTGATTATCTCCCCAACACTGCTGCTGATGAAATCATCAAAGAACAAGTCAGTCTTGAAGACAAAAAAGTGAAATCAGATGATATACTTCCAAAGAAATTTTTAAAGAACAAGGATGGAAAACAGGTCAAAACCAATAAGTTTGTGAGACCAACCCAAAGCCCCCAGGTTATTCATACAAACCATCAAGCTGAATGTTCCAGATCCAACAGAAACTGTAAGTCAGTTTTCAAAAGATTGGATTACAATCCTATGAGAACAACTGTCTTTCACATAATAACTCACATCAACTCAAAAGACATAACTCTCAAGTCAAATATGAAAGAATGTCTAAGAACAGGAAGTTGTCTATAAGTCAGACTTCACCAAATAAGGATAACCATAAAGCTGACAAAGGTAAGTCCAAAGTCAGAGAAAATCAAGTAGACAAACTGTCTAAAAGGATTGAAAGGTTATCCACATCTTATGACCCTAGAAATGAATCCAAATTTAATGTTGGAAAACTCAAAGAAGTCACCCAAACACCTATCTTTAGAAGAAAATGCTATAAGTGTGGTGACAAAGGTCATGAAGCCAAGATTGTGTAAGTACCAATCTTAGGCTTGAAAAAGTAAAGGATGATCAGTCTAAAACAGACTCAGAATCTGTTCAAGATGATCAGTCAGCCTCTAAAGGATTAGCTAAGTGCTCATCCTCAGAACCCACCAAACAGTGGGTTCCTAAAAGAAACTAATGTGTTTAGTTGATCATGTGCAGGGCTCCTACAAGTGGTACCTAGATAGTGGATGCTCAAGGCACATGACAGGAAGCAAAGGGATTCTAAGTGAATTCCAAAACAATGAAGGACACAAGGTGACATTTGGGGATAATTCTCATGGAAGGACTAAAGGTTATGAAAAGATAACTGCTGGAACAGTCACTTTCAAAAAGGTAGCATATGTTGAAGGCCTTAAACACAATCTGATAAGTATCAGTCAATTGTGTGATGAGGATTATGAAGTCACCTACAGAAAGCATGCAGGAACAATTTATGATAAGAAGGGAAAGCCAATACTAATGGCAAAAAGAGAGAGAGATATCTATTTGTTAGATCTCAGCTCCGCAGGTCCTTCAACTAAAACCTGTTTGTATTCTGACTAAACTCCCAAGCTGAGTTGGTTGTGGCATAAAAGACTGTCACACCTAAATTTCAAATACATTAACAAATTGTCAAAAGTTGTTGAAGATGAGTCTGTTCCAACTTCACAAATGGATAAAGGAAAAGGGAAGGCTATAGAGACAGTAAAAATAAGAAGAAGATCAAGTACTGTGTCTCTAGCCAAGAAGAGAAAAGTAATCATTGCTGAACCTGAGCCAGAGCAACAACTAGTTGCATATGAATCTGACTCAAGTGATGAAGCTGATGCAGCACAGAAAGCCAGTGACATGCTTGCTGAGCAAATGTTACAAGAAATGGCTAAAGAACTGGGCATGACAATGGAGCAAATGAAAGAGTAGCAACGACAAGATGAGCTGCAAAGAGAAAAGGCTAAAGCTGAAGCTGCCAGAGCTAAAGCTGAAGCTGATTACTCTGGACCAAGAGCTGAACCAATTCCATACACTGATGATGATCTAAGATACTGCTACAAAAGAAAATATCTTGGTCATGAAATTGAAAGTTTAACGTTAAGCAGAAAAAGGGAGCTGGTGATAATCAACTTTGTGTTGAAAAACAAAGCTGAAGTGGGGCTAGATATGAGAAGATTATATAATTTGGGATTCTCTGAATGGAAGACTGTGGCCTTGAATGTTAAAAGAATGACACAAAGTCAGATTAAACAAAAGGTCATTCAAGAGCTTAAAAGAATTTTTCTTAGGCTTGATCAGCTTGGAGAAATTCCAACAGCTGAATTTGATGTCTTCTTAAATCGTAACAAAGCTGCAAGAGAAAGAGCAGCTACGCAAAGGAAGAACAGAGTTCTCAGCTTACAAGTTCCCAAGGGTGTTGAATTCAAGGAGAATACATATATTGATCAACCCCTATCAGGCTTTATGTACTTAGACATTGAAGGAAATCAATGTTTCTTGGAGGAAGCCAGTATGCACTTGGCAAGCTTAGAGCAAATTTTTTATTTGAGAATTCTATGTGATGACTCAAGTCGGAATTCACCATTCAGATATCAAATAAACAGAGCAATCAGATCAAGAAGAGATGAAATAAACGAATATCAAGATGATGAAGAAACTCTTATCAGTGCTATCAAAGAAGCAGCCATCTGGGAGCTTAAGTGTTATAATATGTGGTTAGAAGCTGGAGATCCTATAGATTAAATAGATTAGTTCTATAATTTTTTTAAGCACTAAGTGTGCATAAGCTGATCAAAATGATCAAACTAAAATGTAAATGATATGTTCATTAATGAAAATTTAAGTTTGATATGTTCAACTGTTTAATGTGTTCAAATAAACAGCTTTGAAAGTTTAAGCTGACTATTGATATGTTCAAGTATAAATTGATAAGTTTAGTAATATAAGTTTTGTAAGTTCAGAACTTAAATTAATTCTGATAAGTTCAGTATCTAAGTAATTGTATGTTCAAATACTTAGAATACAAGTCTTAGAATAGATTTGTAACCTAAAATCTTGTAAGTTCAATAAATGATGAATAAGTATAGATCAGTTCAATACTTATTTCAAGAACTAACTTTGGTCAGTTCCAGAGTTATTCAACATAATTCTGTTAACCTATATGTACTTTGATTCAATATTTTGTCATCATCAAATAGGGGGAGATTGTTAGTCCCATGTTTAGAATAGTTAAATTTGATGAGACAAACCATAGCTATGTATAGATGATAGGTTAAATATTAGGAATTATGTAAGTCTGTTATAGACTGACTAATCAGCTTAGGCTGAGTAGTCGGCGTATAAACAGATATAGAGTTTTCTATGTAAGTACTCAGCTTGATAATATCAAGAATGAGTGAGTCAGCTTAGTGTCAGAAGTCAGTTCAAGAATTTAAGTAAGTTCTAAATTCTGTTATAAACTCTCCTTATCTACGACATTTAAATTAGGATATCTGAACCTAATTACTATCAATTAGTTGGATAGAGATATCAAACGGAATTATTTAGATATGTTCTAATTAAGGAGTTTGTTACGGTTGTAAATAAAAGATAATTTTTATCTTTAAACTGCGATTTGTTCGTAGATATATCAGGTATGAGTATAAACCTTTTTATGGGTTTCAATATATATAGAACACAGAATACCGAATAGAATACGACTACATAAGTTGCAAAACATACGTGTGTTCATCATACTTGATACGCGTGTGTTGCGATAACTTTGTGAGTTCAAAGTTTGAGAGAGTTTTCAAGAGTTCTTGTTAATCAATTTTAACAAGAAGTTCGATCATCAATTAGTTTGTGATACAAGAGTGTTTAGAGAGAGTTGAGTTTATAATCAGTGTAAACATCAAATCATTCTGTTGATTTGATTAGAGAGCAATAATTGTAATCATTATATTTGATTATTGAATAAACATTCGATTAATTTGATTGATTGTTTTAAAGTGTATTCAACCCCCCCCTTCTACACTATATCGGTTACTTGTTTACCCTCTTTGGGACCAACAACTGGTATCAGAGCTGAAGTTATAAGTGTTACAACAGTTAGAAGATAGGACACATAGCTGCTGAGTGCAGAGTTAAGAAGGGAGAATCAGCTTCAGTGGCTGACAAGAATGCATACAGAGCTGATAAATATAAAAAGAAATAAAAGAGACTCAAAGCCAAGCCAGATGAAAACACCAAAGGTCTTCTTGTTGAGACTTGGGATACTGAATCATCTACCTCAAATGATGATGACCCAAATAGGTGTTTGATGGCCATTGAGGATGAAGAGGAACAAGTTGACTATAAGTTAGAAGATAGTTCCTTTGATGAGGATCTAGCAGAAGTGGCTAAGCTGAGTAAGCAAACCAACAACTGGTATCAGAACAAGTTTCTTCATTAACTGAAGATCAAGATCCGCTGTCAAGAGGTCAAGATATCTATCAACAAGCAATCAAATCATATTCCAATAATGGCGGCAAAAGGGTGTCCTATCTTTGATGGCAATGACTATCCTATGTGGAAGTTCAGAGCCATGTTGTATCTGAAGTCAGTGGATCACGTGATGAGTACCGTGATTCAAGATGGCCCAATCATACCCATGATTCATATTAGTGCCACTGACAAAACTGTTCCTTCAGGAGAAACTCCCAAGCCTGAAGCATCTTGGACTGAGGAAGATCGCAAAATATTTAATCTTGATGATAAGGCACAAAGCATTATAGCAAATGCTTTGACAAACCATCTTCTGCATATTGTGGCTGGGTGCCAAACTGCAAAAGAGATGTAGGATACACTCAGTGTCACGTGTGAAGGCACTGACCTGGTCAAGCAACATAAGAAGACAAATCTGAGTCGTTCTTATGAGACTTTCTTTGCCAAAAAGAATGAAACTCTAGCTGATCTGTTTACCAGATTTCAATGCTTCATTAATGATCTGCTCTTGGTAGGTGTCAAGAAAGATGAAAATGAGTTGGTACTCAAGTTCTTGGATGTGTTACCAGAACAATTGAATGAGATTACCATTGCACTTCATGCTGGAGGAACCTTAGGAAAATATGATCTCAGATCTATCTATGGTTTCCTTCTAAATCATCAACAGGTCATGGAACAGAAGAAAGTGGCCCAGCAACAACTAAAAGAATCAATCAATAATGTTGGATCTGCATTAATTACAGAAAAGAAGAAGAAGGGATCCAAAAAGTCTCAAGCTGAGACTGACTCTGAATCTGAATCTAAGGAGGTAAGTCCTAACTCAGATTGAGATGATTAAGAGATGGATGCCCTTACTGAACAAATGGACATGTTAGCATGGAATTTTAGAAAGTTCAGAAGAGGAAGGGGTCAATTTGACTGATGGAATATGCCCACTGACACACACAAGTTGGTATCACTACCGATGAGTCATAGGCCTACTCGGTCACACGCCAAGTATTGATTCCGACAACACCTTTGAATGAGAGAGAGAAAAACGCCAAAAATGGTTTTGGTAGTGCTATGCACGGCCATACATCTTGTTGGTACGGTCGTGGTGTGCAAAGCACGGTCATGCTTCTTGTTGGTACGGCCGTGCTTATGGTCAGGGTACGGGCCCAAGTCTTGTGTGACTTGGGGCATGCTTGCTTGGACTAGCATGGCCGTGCTTTAAAAGGTACGGCTGTGCTTCACGCTGTAACAGCCAATTCAATTGGGCTTTTAAGTCTACATTTAATTTGGATTTATGGCTGTTCATGCTAGACTTATTATGGACATTTTTTGGCTGTTGGAATGGGTCTATAAATTGTCCTAGAAGTCTAGTATGGTGGGTTAGCCAATCTTGGATAATATAGATACATATTATCAACACATGAACTTATAACTTGCATGTTAGTTCATACTCTCTCAAAACACACTTGGAAGGAAGCTAAGGCACTCATAATCTTCAAGTGATGTTGGTTCTTTAGTGGTGGTGTTCTTGTTGGCATACAAGCACTCTAGCAAATTAGGATCAAACCAAACTTGGTGTGGATAATAGTAGAGGAATACAACATTGTATTCTCATATTCATCATCAACGAGGAGCTACAAGAAACTTGTATGGTATAATTTCTTCTACTTGTTCCTTTCTTTTGTTGCATTGCTATTGTTTAGAGTTTGCTCCATTGGGTGTGGTATTGGTGGCATAAAATGAAATTGTTTTATACTCGTTTTTGTTTCCGCTGCTTTTCTAGATGCCACTAAAACCCAACAGTGGTATCAGAGCCATCTCTAACACGGCCGTAGCTCTTGGGGTACGGGGCGTGCCGGCAGCCGGGGCATGGCCGTACCAGTGGGTGTACGGGCCGAGCCGGCAAAATTGTTTTAAGGCTTAAACTGTTTAAACTGTAAACTGGAAGTGGACGGGCACACCCGTACCCTTAGAGGGTACGCCCGTGCCTTTCACATTTTGGGCCAGAAACTGTTTTTGAAACATGTTTTAAAATTATATTTAAATTCCGGATTTGTTGGTTGGGCTAGTCTTGGATCTAGTTTTCCCCACTATATTTTGATTCCTTGAATTTATATATTTTGTATGGCTTGGCATGAAGTACATAAAAATATATATGTTTATAGGTGTATATATGAATATGTAATTTTAAAGGTGTATTAAAATTACTAATGCATATGTACGAGGATTGCCTTTTGTGCCTTGGGTGTTTTGTTGGCAATCTTAATCAAAATATATTTGACATGGTTTTGTGGCACACCATGGTTTTGCTTTGGTTGTGTTTGGTTGTGGTTCGGTAACGAGATGCCCTTTAGACCTATGTGTTGTGGTGTTTGGTTTATTTGGTTTTGGTGGCCTGTGTGCCGTATTGTTGTAATTTTTATTATTATTATTTGGTACGGCTTGCATGCCGTTTATTTATTCCTTTGTACTTGTATTAGTAGCATAGGATTGTGGCTTGCATACCATTTCTGAAGGGTATTTGTTTGGCATAAACGAGTAGCAACGGAAGCAAGATATAATACAAAACTATAACTAGCCAAACAAAGACTTCCCATGGACCAATATCTAGACATGAAATTGCAACTAAAATATTAACAAGATGGAAAGAAATGTACCACTATGCAAGTATCACAATCTCCCTCTTGTCAAGCTTCAAGAATCAAACAAGTCAAGCTTCAAAAATCCAAGCTAGGATTTCTCTAGTGAAGTCCACCCCAAGTTGTGTTGATTCCCAAATGCTAGTAGGTTGGTGTGTGATCATCAAGACAACAATCAAGGACAAGCAACAACTTTGTGCATCAAAGCTTGATCACAAAGTTTATATTACCTTCTCAAGTGCATCAAACTTCATCACCTTCAAGAAGAAGAACCAAGAGAGAATATGAACTTCCAAGAAGCTCTTCAACTCTCTCAAGTCTGTTCATATGCAGAGGAAAATGTAGCAA
The DNA here is from genome assembly GCA_038502395.1 of Dittrichia graveolens. Taxonomy (NCBI): domain Eukaryota; kingdom Viridiplantae; phylum Streptophyta; class Magnoliopsida; order Asterales; family Asteraceae; genus Dittrichia; species Dittrichia graveolens. The sequence continues at coordinate 32,197,228 of JARJIL010000003.1, read as the reverse complement.
CCATTAACCTCTAGTTAATCCAATCAAAAAGTGACTTAAAAGATGTTAATTATGCTGTTAAAGGCACTCTACACGGCCCGTGTTGCTCAACACGGCCGTGTAGGCCCAAAGCCTACGGCCTCAATTGGGACAAGTTAGCCCGTGTCTAACAGACCCAACACGGCCCGTGTTCATCTACACGGCCGTGTAGGCCCAAAGCACACGGTCTCTACTTGGGCCAAAACGCCCCGTGCTAGTTGGGCTGGACACGGCCCATGTTCAAGAACACCGCCCGTGTACCATGCTGCCAAAACCCAATTTGGCCTTTTCCTCTCTTTTGCTTGATCATGTTGTCTGAACCAATACTTGGTGTGTAACCCAATAGACCTATACTTCATCAACAGTGCTATTAACTCGTTCGTGTCAGCGGGCATATTCCAACAGACTCCCACTTGCACATGGCACGACTATGAAAAATAACACAAACATAGAGCGGCCTCTAGCAAGACATCTATGCTCCCAAGTCAGTATAGGGTATGCCACTCTTGACAAGATCCCAATCATAAAATGATTGTCCTAAAGATAAATGAACATATACATCCCTTTGTCACGACATCCTATGTGAACACAAGGCATGGAATATAGTCAACCTTCAGATCGTTCATGATTATGTTTCTCGTTTCTAGATTAGTGGTGACCAACAAACCAAGTTAACATTGATCCATCATCAATATAACTTGAGCACGGCCATGCATATGAACGTTAGCACTCAATCATCGAGGGGCCCATGGATATCTTCTCTATACATAGAGGAACAAATTCCTTTCGACTACATAGTCCCGCCACATAGATAATACTCTACCCAATCGTCTCCCTTATAATGACCAGTTACAGACCGCGTTAGAAAACGATCAAAGCGAAGCAGATTTATGCTTTGGAATCACATGCATCTCTAGTTTAAGGATGAAACGTCATCATCATCCCAAGTTTCTTATGACTAGAACCATGAAGCGAACTCGGGTGCGGGCCCTCCAATCACTCGAAACCCCTTTCAAGTATAGGCAAGAATCACGTTTAACAAAACCAACTCTTTACCTCAATCTTAATTTATACTTCCTTCCCATAAAGTATAACCGATTGTGGAGATTTTAGAATGAAAAACATTCTCGGAAGTGTTTAAACATGCTAAGATGGAACACAATAAGGATTCATAAAATACCCGCCCTCGGCGTATTATTAAATCCCCATTTAATAATCGATATGGTATGAATTGCAATACTGCTTAACGTCCCGAAAACATAAGTACAAATCAATCATAAACCAAAACATATTCACGCCAAGTTATACACATTAAACATGCTAACGGACCTAGTACGACAAACACCACTAGTCCATAACAACGGCTTAACTAGTGGATTTGTCCCACAACATCCACAAGTTCTTTTGTTATTCAATTATATCTCTTTTGACAAGACTACTTCAAAAGTATTCATCAAAGAGATCTTACTTTTCAAAAAAAAAAGTTAAAGTAATCACACCCTCATTGTCTAAAAAAGCCCACAATAGGGTTAGTGATACTTAAGACCCAACAAACAACACCACAAGTTAGGATCACCAACTTTGATCAGAGATCAACCGTTATCCTAGCAGAAACACACATTAGAGTAACTACTTACTCCAATCCTATTCAAGTCCTCAAACATCAAGAACATATCTCTATATTTCTTGAACTAAATACTATCCAATTTTGTATCTCTTAAATGCCCCTATAAAGCAGTAATTCCTGAATTAGGTTTGCAGATAACCTAATATCGGGACATTATTTTCCATAGACATTTAACACTAGGAATACAACAAAGCTCCCACTAGCCCTGACATACGTAAAAGGTTTTATCTATGCTTTTAGAAAACTCATCACTATGATCTTCTAATAGTAAGCAAAGATATCTTTCCTTCAAGATGCAAGAATAAGCCCGAAGTGGTCTTATCCACTTTTGTAGACATAATTCGGATACTACGGACGTATATTAAGACCCTCGGATAGTGTTATAAGCACTTCCTCATCATATTGTTTCATGACGAAACGCGGTCATTAATATCCACGAGTATCAAACATTCTTCAACATAGCCACTAGGACAAGTTTCTCTATAACCACCATGAAAAACTTTACCACTAGTCGGTATTTGAAGCTGTCTACAATTCCATCCATGTTAATCCCATCACTACCACCTTGGTATACACCTAGGTATGGGGTCAAGTCAAGTCAAGCACTTGGACATTCCAAATGGATTGCATCTCTTTATCATTTACTTCTTTTATTTTTAGCGAATTATGGATCCACTACGTCTTCCGATAGGTGGCGAACTCAACAAGACTCACCATTAAGTCATTACCACTTAGATATGAGAAACCCATATCTCTTTGGCTCTATATGACTCTAATCAAAATTAAAAGAAGTAATGATTCTTAGTCAGGCATACCAACATAACCATGCTGATCATCTATCAAAGATATCAGATTATATGCTAGTATCATCATCAAGTCTTCATTTAAGTTCTACGTTCTTCCACTGGAATGCCTTAGTTTTAGTTTCTTTCTTCTTCCCCTTTTAAGCAACAAACATTGTTCTCAAAAGGTTAAATAACTAAAACTTAGAAGAACTCCTCAAATGTATTAGCACTTCTTGATTTCAAGTTTATCCTTCTCCCACTGAATGTAGAATGGATAACTCCGAACTATTAAGATAGACTATTCTAGGCGTATCTTAATAAATGTTAAATAGACTATCTATTGAATATGGATTTGAGGACTTAGTCACAATGGCAAATGAATATCCCAACAAACCGGACACACATTCTTGACCCATCATAAACCGGATCAATAACACCCGGTTCCCTACTCCATGACACCATGTACCAATGCGTCTTAGTAGGATATGAATTGTGAAACAATTCCACAATTCACTATATGGTCATCCAATATAGATAGTAGATACCTTAGCATCTTAACTAGATCTAAGTACCTTGATCTATATGCCCTATTGATCCTTAAAGTTGTTTTGGCTAATTCTGAACACCAACAAGGTTTCAGACATATGCCTAAACTAATAAACGTCTCGCAATTACTACCATAAAGGTAGTGATGAAGAGGTATCTCTTTCGTTATTCTTTGTGGTATGCTTGAACGGATTATCCAAAAAATGTGATCAATATCCAACAAGCTTATAATCCTCTCACAAACTCTGGCGAAGGATCTCATAATCATCTTAGCCTAATAAACAAGATCAACATCAAAGCGTTTAGCCCGAGACTAAACTATTCCGAGATCCTAACCACATGGATCTAGGCGATATATTTCTTGTTTATGTGGTTACGCTGATTATCACACAAAGATAACTCATCCAAACTAAATTGGTTTCAGAATCAACTATTCATGAATATTTTATTACTTGTAACAAATCCTTGTGTATGCCATGACATGGGAAATTTTGAACAAAATATCTCACAATAGATTTTCATAATAAATTTCGTATTTTAAGAATAACCTCATTGTCACCACATGTAAAGTTGTACGCCACGCAAGGCAAAAAAACACATGAGCTATGACATAAAAAAAACCTTGAATAAATAACATTTAAAAAGGTTCAACATCAATTCTTAAAACTTCAAAATTATGTCCACCATAAATGAAAACGAGCATACAAAGAGATGTCACTTGCCACACAGGGCAATAATACAAAGTAATAAATAAACCGGTGACAAAAGCGAGATCAAGTCTCCTTATCTTCTCTTGGAGGACAATCACCATGGTTTCCTCATTCGAGATCCAGTTCTTCATGCTTTTCTTTCACCAAAGGACCTACACTTTGTAACAAACAAATTTGTGACAAACGTGAGTTAATCCGCTCGGGTCAACAACCCAGCTTATAGAAGAATAGCAATGAATCATGAACGTACCTGAAGATGGAAATTTAACTCTCTCTTTCCCGAGAAGTTTTTTATCCTCTCGGCACGTAGGGCAGTCGTGACGGCCCCAATTTCCAAATCTTCCACAGAAGTAGCAAACCACCTTTTCTTGAGTCTCTTCTTGAGGCACATCTTCTATGCCTTTCGACTCAACATCAAAGATAGGCTTGGAAACTCCAACCTTTCCTTTGAGGTGGAATTATGCTTGGCCATGTCAGACTCCGCAGACTTCAACATGCCATGCAATTCGCTTAAGGACTTCTCCACTCCTTGCATATGATAGTTTGTGACAAACTGATCATATGATGCGGGTAGAGACTGGAGTACAATATCCACAGCGAGCTCTCTCCCAATAGGAAATCCTAACCTCTCCATTTGGTCCATGTTCGCCTTCATCTTAAGGACATGAAGACCAACATTCCCGCCTTCCTGCAGCCTACAACCGACTAGGCTTTTAACACACTCATAGTGTTCCTGCCTAACTTGCTGTCGGAACATGTCCTTGAGCTAGTTTAACATATCGTACACACTCATGTGCTCGAGCTGCTTTCGCAACTCCGAGCTCATAGTTGACAACATAAGGTAGGCAACATCGTGCGTGTCCTAAACACGTTTTTCATACCCGTATCGGACGGCCCAAGTCGCGTTGGTAGCAGGTGGCTCCGGAAGGGGTTCCTCAAGGATGTGCAACTTTGACTCATGGCGAAGGACAATCCTCAATTGCCTAAGCCATGCAATAAAGTTCACCCCCGTGAGTTTCTCCCTTTCTAGGAACACTCGAAGTGAGATGTTTGACGTGGTATTGTTATGGTTTGACATCTATAAATAACAATAATACGAGTTTTGGTTAGTTTAGATAAACCTTGTTAAAATAATTACCCCATAGTTTTAGATAAAACAATTATTCGTAACAAGGGCTAAAAACCTTATTTCACCTCGCACCGTGCCGGGTTTGCCACGGATCACGTGGCGAAGCTATTTAGGCCGGCAACCATTTTACCAATTGTAATCTCTATTACAACTCTTAGACACTTGCGGGATCCGTTGACATCCATTATGTCGGTTGGCATGTTTGATCCCTTCCTTACACCAATCTTAATATATAATTTTTGTTTAGCTCGTGCTTAGCTCGACAACTAACCAAGAATTATATACTAAAATTGTAAACCGTCCGACAAGACACACGGGTGGCACCCCCGACCATCAATTGGCTCGTGCTTAGCTCGACAACCAATCATGCGAGTTACCCCACTCACCTTCCACACAACTATGCAAGGAATGACTCGTGCTTAGCTCGACAATCTCCTTGTTTCGTTAGATTCGGGTGGTGTCATCTTACGGATGGTGCGTGATTTATATTTTTTAAAAACGGGATTTTGTTTCCGGTTTATAAAAAAAACCTTTTGTGAATTAACAAAGTAAGTGTCAAAACGATTTTAAGCACTAATTAAATATAATACCAAGTTTATATTTTCTTTGTCAATTCTATTCGCGCGAGATTGTTAATCATTTTAACAAACGTTGTATTTTATTTAATTTTATAGAAAAATTATGTGAATCCTAATCCATGCATAGAAAAATAAAACACAACCACGCAAATATATATATGTACAATTCGGTAACATGCCCAAAAATCCTATGCGTTTTCCGCGTGAGACACAACGGGGAAAACGAGGCCAAAACCTAAGGACAAGTTACAGTCTCGTTGGGTGAGCTCCCGCCGAATCCAACACCTCCAATAGCGTGTTGATTCCTTCTTGCCAAGACGTCATCACCATGACTCCCGTTGACTTCTCCGGTTCTAATTCTATACTATTTACAAATACATAGAATATATATATATATATATATATATATATATATAAACGACACGCAGGCTGCATTCCTACGCTATTTATACAAATACACGGGATAAAATAAACGGCGTGCAAGCCGCACCAACAAATATATATATATATATATATATACATCAATACAGCACACAGGCCACCAAAAAACTGAATCAATCAACCACCACAACACATAGGTCTAAGGGCACATCGTGTTACCGAATTAACCAAACGCAACATAAGTGAAACATGGTGTGCCACACAAAACCATGATATAAATATATACCTATATTTTAGTCAAGATTGTCAACAACATCAAAGGCACCAAAATGACAATCCTTGTACATATGCATTAGTGTACCAAACCATTTTTGTGACACATATTTATATATACATTTATAAGTATATATTTGTGTACACTTCATGCCAAGTTACAACAAATATATAAATATAAAAACTAAAATATTCACAAGGCTACAAATATAACAATTCTAGCACAACAAGAGTCTCAATGAAAAACCAATTTTAAGAAAACAACTTTTCTTATATAAAAGTATTTATATGGTTTTTCTCAACTCGATGTAAAAACAAAATATATTAAGTAGGCTACAAATATACCAATTTTTGCCTAACATGAATCTACATGAAAAACCATTTCTAGAAAATAATTTTCCTAATACAAAAATATTTATATGAATATTATGTAGGCTACAAATATATCAATTTTAGCCTAACAAAGATCTACACGAAAAACTTTCAAGAAAACAATTTTCTTGTATAAAATATTCATATGGTTTTTCTAGACTCATTAGTGCAAAGCCATGTTAGATATGGCTCTGATACCACTGAAGGGTATTTGTTTGGCATAAACGAGTAGCAACGGAAGCAAGATATAATACAAAACTATAACTAGACAAACAAAGACTTCCATGGACCAATATCTAGACATGAAATTGCAACTAAAATATTAACAAGATGTAAAGAAATGTACCACTATGCAAGTATCACAATCTCCCTCTTGTCAAGCTTCAAGAATCAAACAAGTCAAGCTTCAAAAATCCAAGCTAGGATTTCTCTAGTGAAGTCCACCCCAAGTTGTGTTGATTCCCAAATGCTAGTAGGTTGGTGTGTGATCACCAAGACAACAATCAAGGACAAGCAACAACTTTGTGCATCAAAGCTTGATCACAAAGTGTATATTACCTTCTCAAGTGCATCAAACTTCATCACCTTCAAGAAGAAGAACCAAGAGAGAATATGAACTTTCAAGAAGCTCTTCAACTCTCTCAAGTCTGTTCATATGCAGAGGAAAATGTAGCAACCATTAACCTCTAGTTAATACCATTAAAAAGTGACTTAAAAGATGTTAATTCTGCTGTTACAGGCACTCTACACGGCCCGTGTTGGTCAACACGGCCGTGTAGGCCCAAAGCCCACGACCTCAATTGGGCCAAGTTAGCCCGTGTCTAACAGACCCAACACGGCCCGTGTTCATCTACACGGCCATGTAGGCCCAAAGCACACGGTCTCTACTTGGGCCAAAATGCCCCGTGCTAGTTGGGCTGGACACGGCCCGTGTTCAAGAACACGGCCCGTGTACCATGCTGCGAAAACCCATTTTGGCCTTTTCCTCTCTTTTGCTTGATCATGTTGTCGGAACCAATACTTCGTGTGTGACCCAATAGGCCTATACTTCATCAGCAGTGCTATTAACTCGTTCGTGTCAGCGGGCATATTCAAACAATTTCTTCTTCTATGTATTTGTAGAATAGTATAGAAGTTGATTTAGTATGTAATAAACCAACGGGAATCACGGCGTTGATGTCTCGGCAACATGGAGTCCGGATTGCCTTTTGGAGATGCCGGATTTAGTGGGAGCACACCCGGCTAGGTGCTTAGGATATTGGATTCCTTAGTTGACCTTGTTTTCCTCGTATGGCTCACGGGGAAAACGCATAGGATTTGGGCATGTTACCGAACTATTATGTATGCGTGGTTGTTTTATATATTTATTATTTTGCATGGATGTGTAGGATATCGCATGCTAGATAATTTTTCCAAAATATATAAATCACAAAGATTTATAAAATTGGTTTATATTTCTTTCCGCGTGTATAGAATTAACAGGATCATATAAATTTGTATTATATTATAAGTGGATAAAAATTGTATTTATCATTTGATTTGTTAATTCGCAAAATGGGTTAAAATTGTTTTTAACCGGAAAAATGAAATCCTGTTTTTAAAATGTAAATCATGCGCAAACCGTAAGACGACACCACCCGAATCTAGTGAAACTTGGATGATTGTCGAGCTTTAGCACGAGTCATGTTGAGTGGAACTGTGTGGAAGGTGAGTGTGGTAACTCGCAATATTGGTTGTCGAGCTTAGCACGAGCCAATTATTGGCGAGAGTTCCACCGTGTGTCTTGACGGGCGGTTTACAATTCTTTTTGTGACACTTAGGTGGCGTCGAGCTCTAGCCGAGTCATTTAAGGGGATCAAGTAATAATTGGTGCGAGAAGGGATCAAACATGCCAAAAGACATTTTGATTGTCAATGGATCCCGCAAGGATCTAGAAGTTGCAAAATGTTTGCAATTGGTAAAATGGTTACCAGCCTAAATAGCTTTGCTTTGTGATCCGCGGTAAACCCGTCATAAGGTAAAGTGAAATATGGTTTCTAGCCTTGTTTAAATAATTGGTTTTGAAAACTATTTGGGTAATTATTTATACAAGGATTATATCTAAATTCACTAAAACGTGTACTCTAAAATTGTAGATGACAAATGTTAACAACGCAACACCGAATTTATCTCTCCGTTCGTTCCTAGAAAAGGAGAAACTCGTAGGTGTGAACTTTGTGGATTGGTATAGGCAATTGCGAATTGTCCTTCGCCATGAATCTAAGTTGCACATCCTCGAGAAACCTCTTCCGAAACCACCTGCTACCAACACAAGTTGGGCCACTAGATACGCCTTCGAAAAGCATATCGAGGATGCAAAAGATGTTTCGTCTTTCATGTTATCGACTATAAGCTGCGAGCTGCGAAAGCAACTCGGGCATATGAGTGCGTATGACATGATTAATCGGTTGAAGGACATGTTCCAACATCTGATTAGAGAGGAACACTTTATGTATGTCAAGGCCCTTGTTAGTTGCTGGATGCAGGAAGGTGGGAAGGTTAGTGTTCATGTGCTTCGTATGAAGGCATACATTGGCCAAATGGAAATACTAGGATTTCCCATTGGGAGGAGCTTTCGGTGAATATATTCTCCAGTCCCTGCCCCCGTCTTATGATGAGTTTATCAAAAACTATCAAAAGGACAAAATGGTAGAATCCTTAGACGAGTTGCATGGCATGCTTAAGACTTTCAAGTCTAACATGGCCAAACGCAAGTTCGTTCCCACACGGTTGTTTGAGGAATGTAAAGCCGAGAAAAAGAATACAACTCCTAAGGGAGAAGTTTGCTATTTCTGCGGTAAATATGGAGATTGGCGCCGCCACGCTTGTCCTGAGTGTTCGAAGGAGTTAAAGCTTCCCATGAGGCAAGGGAATAACTTCTCGTTATCAGGTACATTCATGATTAGCTCCGTGGCTTTTCTACTTCTTAGCTAGATTTGTTGAAATGCTGGCTATAACACTCACGTTTGTTGCAAAATTGTTTTGTTAGAAAGTGTAGGTGTTAAATAGAAGAAGTAGCTGATAAAGCATGGAGAGCTAGAGCTCAAGATTGGGAAACTTGGGCGTTGTCTCGGTTGAGAGGATTGAGAGTTTGGATCTCGCCATTCATCTAGCTATTTTATTACTTTACTAGATTAATATATTACCTGCCCTGCGTGGCAAGAGAAATATTAAGTCTATTATGCATTGATTGACGATGGATATTACTTTGTATTTGATATATAAAATAGTGGTTTATTTCAAAGTTTATCCATGTCATGGCATTTATAAACTTTTTCTTAAAAGTAATAAAGTAATCATGAATAATGTGTTTAAATCCAAAATTGGTTTGGATTAGTTATCCAACTGACAAGATTATTTAGCTATGTAAACAAGACTTGCTTCACCAAGTTCCGTGTGGTTTGGAATCTTGGATGCATTTGATAATTGATCAAATGTTAAGTGTGAGAATTATTTATTAGGCTAAATGACATATACATCTTTCATCGGCGTATGTAAGAGTATTGAGGGCTTGTTGTAATTGGTTCACACTTGTGTGTTTAATTCGTTCAAGCAAATCCATAGGGATAACTACATGCAATTCGTTAGCTTTACCCGTAGTGGTAGTAGGGATAGGTATATTTGAAACCATTGAGGTGTTCGTTGATTACCTTAACGAGGTTTGTGGACAAAAGGTTAAGTTACTTAAATCTTGTAAAGATGTTGAGTATCTTAATATATGAATTTTGTGATCATCATAAGAATTGTGGGATTTATCTCATAAATTATTTCTCCTAGGACACAATGGCATATGGGTCGCATAGAGAAGGAACCGAATATTCGGGTCTTGATGGATCGCAAATTCTACCCAATGTGATGGGATGCTTAAGTATGGCAGGAAATGTTCTATATATAAAATCAACAAAGATGGTTTAGTACGCATCTTAGGAGAAAAGACTAGAAACAGTTTCTTTGCTTGTCTATCTCAAAACCTAGATTATCCAGCCTACGTGTAGACGTGAGGTGGTAGAATCCGGGGACAAAAGATGCTATTCCATTAGGCATGAGACATTTGTTTGACGAACTTTTGAGGACAAGTTTTGTCGCTCAATAGCAAGTGGAAGTCTAATATCTATGGGAGCCAGTGGGAGTAAAACCTGATGTTGGCACTAGCATACAATCTGTAATGATTGGAACTCAGCATGGCGATGCTGGAATACCTGGCATAATTTGTTACTCTTTGTATTTCTGATAGGAGTTGTCGTAAGGCCGGATAGATATATGTTTTATATCTAGAGGAAGATAACTCGATGATGGATTAGTTGAATTCATCAACTATTGGAAATAGTAGTGGGCCTAGTGTCTACTAGGAGGAGAGAGGTAATGAGAATGGCATACAATCCATGTAGGATATCCAAGTATTGGACTTGGTTGATCCGATGCCTTGGCATAAACCTAAGGATATGCATGGATTGAGATGTAGAGAACTTCAAATGCTGACCGGTGGTAAAAATTCTAATATGATTGACCATGAGGACGGTATCATAAAAGAAATTTTTCCTGGTGGTTATGTTGAAGTCTACTTGGATGACTTATGGTGTATCACTGCCTTTTCTTGATTATGAAGGTATGATAGTGAAATGAAAAGACTCTATTCTTTTATAGGAATTTTGAGGAAGTGTTTTAATATTCTCCGAGAGTCTTTTACATTATTAGTATCCTCGTAAAGTCTACGAGCGCAAGAAGTCTATTCATGGACTTAAACTTCAAATGCCGACTAATGATAAATTTTTCGTTATGATTGACCATGAGGATGGTATCATAAGGAAATTGTCCTAGTAGTTATGTTGAAGGTTACTCGGATACATGTGTTTATCACTACAATGTAAAGATCGTATTCCATCATGGGAATTTTGAGGAAGAGTGTTTCAACACTTTCCGAAGGTCTTGTACGTTGAAAGTATCCTCGTAGACTCAATAAACATCGCAAGGTTGTAATCTTCACTTTAATGAGAAAATCATAGATTTGAGTTTTCAAAAAGGGAAGATTAAACTTGGATGTATGCCAGAGCTAGTGGAAGCGCTTACGTTCCAAATATTGTGTATCCATGATATACTTCTTATTACGGATAATATCCTAATTTGGCGGTTTATAAAACCGGGGTTGAGGAATTATTGCTTTATAAGAAGAATTGGGAGGATACGAACGTGGATTTTTTGGAGTGAAAAATTAAGAGAGTGACATTGAAACATGATGGACTAGTGTGTTAATTTAATTAGCAACTTGGTTTATCACATGGTTTCTTTTCTCTCATTTTGACATACTTGGAAGAACTCTTGCTACATTGTTCTTCAAGTTGATGTTCGGTGGTAACAAGGAAAATTGAGTAATATATTACTCGTGGTGAATTGTTATTGTTGTGTTCTTAAGTGGAGTGTTACCAACTAGAATGGTTCTTTAAGCATCATTGACTCTATTAGGCTCTTTTGAGAAAATAAGAGTATGATGGCTTATATATATGAACCATAGTCTTGCGCATTGTGACTTTATTGGGTTCTATGAAACAATAATAATACAGTGGCTCATAGACGAAAAAAATTGTTCGAAGCATCGTTAAGTCCATTGGGTTCTTTGAAACAATGAGAGCACGAAGGCTTGAACAAAGGACCATGATCTTGCCGGCGCACACTTTATAAGTGTTTGGTCGAGAGAAAATATGGTGATTGTTAGAGTACGCATAGATGCCACATTGTGAATCCGCTTACTAATCTTTAGTCGTGAGCTAGTGATGAGTTTTCATACTAGGCTTGCATACACTTGGTTTACAAGTAGCTTTGGCTTGGGTTTGTTTAGTTGAATTTGATATATTTTGAGTTGGGAACATTAAAGAAATAATGTGCTTTGATTGTATCGATTATCAAATGGAGATTTGATAATGCGCGCGGAGCAGGTACTTTCGTTAGCCTTTATTGTGTTCCATCTTAGCATGTTTAACCACTTCCTTGAATAAATTTATTTATTTTAAATGCTCCACGATCGGTCGTTCTTCATTTGAAGGAAGAAGTGAATTAAGATCGAGGCAAGTGGTTGGTAAGGTATTCATAGTGGATTGAATACGTGTTTTCACAACACTAGCATGTACTTGATAGTGATCAAGTAATTGGAGGACCCGTACCTGAGTTTACTTCATGGACATGATCACGAGTAAATCAGGATGATAAAATTGTTTGTCCTTCTACTGGAGATACATGCGCTTCTTGATTAATAATATGGTCTTGTTTAGATTGCTTTCTAACGTAGTTCGTAACTGGCTGTTATAAGGGAAGTTTTCAAGCAAAAACTTGTTATTATGATGGAACGATGTAGTCAAAGGTATTCGTTCCTCTTTAGAGAGATATCCCTAGGCCCCTCGTTGACTGAACTGATGACATCAAAATGCATGGCCGTGCTCAAGTTGAATTGATAGTGGATCTATTTTGCAACTTGTGTTGTTCGTCATAGTTAGTCTAGATCGAGAAACATAATCGTGAATGATTTGGGGTTGACGGTGTTCCATGACCTGCATTCACAATGGATATCGTGAACGAAGGGATGAATAATCACTTATCTGTAGGACCATTCTTTACAGGTTGGTACTTGTCATGGGTGACATACCCTATACCGACTTGGGGGCATAGATGCCTTGCTAGAGGCCGCTCTATGTCGGTTTTATCTTTCGTGGGTGTGTCATGTTCAAGTGGGAGTTTGTTGGAATATGCCCACTGACACACATGAGTTGGTATCACTGCCGATGAGGCATAGGCCTACTGGGTCACACGCCAAGTATTGATTCCGACAACACCTTTGAACGAGAGAGAGAAAAACGCCAAAAATGGTTTTGGTAGTGCTATGCACAGCTGTACATCTTGTTGGTACGGTCGTGGTGTGCAAAGCACGGCCGTGCTTCTTGTTGGTACGGCCGTGCTTATGGTCAGGGTACGGACCCAAGTCTTGTGTGACTTGGGGCGTGCTTGCTTGAACTGGCACGGCCGTGCTTCACGCTGTAACAGCCAATTCAATTGTGCTTTTAAGTCTAGATTTAATGTGGCTTTATGGCTATTCATGCTTGACTTATTATGGACGTTTTTTGGCTGTTGGAATGGGTCTATAAGTTGTCCTAGAAGTCTAGTATGGTGAGTTAGCCAATCTTGGATAATATAGATACATATTATCAACACATGAACTTGTAACTTGCATGTTAGTTCATACTCTCTCAAAACACACTTGGAAGGAAGCTAAGGCACTCATAATCTTCAAGTGATGTTGGTTCCTTAGTGGTGGTGTTCTTGTTGGCATACAAGCACTCTAGCAAGTGAGGATCAAACCAAACTTGGTGTGGATACCAGTAGAGGAATACATCATTGTACTCATATTCATCATCAAGGAGGAGCTAGAAGAAACTTGTATGGTATAATTTCTTCTACTTGTTCCTTTCTTTTGTTGCATTGCTATTGTTTAGAGTTTGCTCCATTGGGTGTGGTATTGGTGGCATAAAATAAAATTGTTTTATACTCGTTTTTGTTTCCGCTGCGTTTTCTAGATGCCACTAAAACCCAACACTGACAAGAGCAAAAGTGGTAAGTCTACTTTTGATCCTAAGAAAGCTAAGTGTATTCAACCCCCCCCCCCCTTCTACACTATATCGGTTGCTTGTTTACCCTCTTTGGGACCAACACAAACCAAATCTGGTACAAACCACCAAATGAATGAATAACATACAAAGCAACCAAACAACCAAACAAAGATCTAAGGCTCAAACCGGTGCTCACAAAAAAGAAACAACCACAAAGCATGGTGTGCCACACCAAACCATGCACAAAGCAATATCCCAATCAAGTTTATTCAAAAAGTAAAGGCACAAGAATAAACCTTGTACATATGCGTTAGGATTCCAAACACTTTGAAATCCATATTCATATATACACAAAATACATGTATGCATGTGTGCATTTTATGCCAAAACCACCCAATACACAAGTACATGAATTAGGATATTATGGGGCTTATCTACAAGGCTAAAAAACCAAAAATGATTTTGGAAAAACCAAAATCAGATGCTAAAATCCATATCTAGATTTCTTTTTCAAAAAGGCCAAAAACAGCCTGTTCACGACGCCTTCACGAGTTACTGCTCTTCACGGGCCCTCACGGCCCGTGAAGCCAGTACACTCCACGACTCGTGAAACAGTTAAAACACCTTTCACGACCAACACCCCACGAGACTGGTCGTGTAGCCTTCACGACTCGTGAAGCAAGATACACGGCCCGTGAAGGCTCTCTGGACAGAATGTCCAAAATCGAAAATATGGATTTTCAAGCCACAAAGGTGCATGCATCTTACAAGTATGGCTCTGATACCACTGTTGGGTTTCCATGGGGATCAAAGCACGCAACGAAAGCAAGAAAAACACACAAAAAAATATCACATGAAGTTCCAATGGTGGTGAAAACTTGTAAGAAACAACATGCAACCGAAAACAAGAACAAGAAGAGAAGAGTCATATCCTTGAAGTCTTTGAATATTGGCTGGAACAATGAGGAATCCGAAATTGGGATGTGTATTTGAAACAAGTGGCTCCAAACCTTAATGCAAGTCCACACCAAGCTTTGCTTCACTCTCCTTGTACTAGCATGCCCAAAACCGACCACCACTTGAAGATGTCAAGTTCTGGAACAGCCCTTGTCAACACAAAACACCAGAAATCACAAGGTCTTGTAGCACTCTATCTTTGGACGAACTCACTTGTGAATATGTGTTTTCAAGAATTAGCCAAGAGTGTGAATTGAACAAAGCATGCCTCTTTTAAAGACATTAGATATGTTCAAGAGTGTCCAGGGTCGGACCAAATGTCCACTTACCATTAGACCAACAAAATGGTCCAATAAAACACAAGTGTCATTTGGAATTTTGCCTTCATGACTTCTTCACGGGCTCTTACGGGCCGTGAATGTAACATCCCAAAATAGGCTTAGTTGTACTATGTGTTCAAAAGGTTGTAACCTTGTGAATAAAATAAGAAATAGTAATTAAGGAATGAAGGTGTAATACAATGTTAAATGAAAGTTGATGATAAATAAATATAGTTGTTATTTATTAAATGGTTTTTGATAAGGATTCCAGAAATATCCCCGTTAGTTAAAACGGGTAAATGGATATTGAGTTGTAAGTTGAAAAGGGGAAAAAATACCCCAAAGAAGATAAGTTAGAACCAAAGGCGGTTCACCCTTTCCTTATTAACACAGACACACGTATGTACACATACTAGTTCTTGTGTTCTTGTGTTTGAGGAAGAAATTCAAAGAGAAGATTGTCAAGCTTCAATCTTTATAGCAAATAGAGTTGTAATATGTTCTTAGTGGTCATCTTCCTCATCTTCATCACCATATCTTTTGTAAGTTCCATTCCTTTCATGTGTTCTTGGCTTTTGAGGTGTTAAGGTCAAAAATGGGTTTATTATAAATAACAATCAATAAATGAAATTCAAGTTATAATTAGTTCCTAGATCATTTGTAAGTGTTTATAAGCAAGAATCAAGGATTAAAGATGTGTTTTTGATTGAGTTTAATGGTTTTATATAAATATGTCAAAATTGAAGAATTAAGCTTGATTCTTGATATGGTTGATAAAATATGCTAAGAATTGATGTTTCAAGCTTAGTTGGGCTTGGTATAACATGTATGATCACCGGAAGTTGGATTGAAATCGTTTGGGTAAGTTTTGGGGT
This sequence comes from Dittrichia graveolens, assembly GCA_038502395.1. Lineage (NCBI taxonomy): Eukaryota > Viridiplantae > Streptophyta > Magnoliopsida > Asterales > Asteraceae > Dittrichia > Dittrichia graveolens. The sequence goes on along the minus strand of JARJIL010000003.1, from coordinate 32,181,026 downwards.
TGAAATAGCCAAAACAGGGGCTGGAAGTCGCAACTGTCTATGCAGACATGCTTGTGGACGCAAGGGTTTTGCTTGCGGCCACAAAGGGGTTTTTTTGCTTGCGGCCGTAAAGAGGTTTTTTTTGCTTGTGGCCACAAGGGAATTCTTGCTTGTGGGTGCAAGGCCCTTCCCCCCTTGTGGGTGCAAGCATTTTCTTGCCCTTGTGGGCACAAGCAGTTTTGCTTGTGGCCACAAGGAGCCCTATTTCAGCAAACAATTTACTGTTTCGCATTGTTCTGATATTCAGGGTGATTGTTTAGGTGAGCCTGACAACCAGAAAGACCCCGAAAGTTATAATTATCAAGTTTAAGATAGCCAGGTGAGTACCAGTTAACCTAAGCATGATATCAAGAATATTATATTTAGTTGTTTCCATGCTAGAAACTGAAGACTTGATGATTATACATGTTAGAGGCTTTTTTGCAGGCCAATTGAGCTGTAATTTGATATGTATGCATGCTAGAGGCTTTTTGTAGGCCAATTGAGTAGTGATTTGATACGTATGCATGTTAGAGGCTTTTTGCAGGCCAATTGAGTTGAAATTTGATATGTATGCAGGTTAATGGCTTTTTGTAGGCCAACTAAGTTATGATATGATATATAGGTATATTAAGGGCTTTTGTATACCAATGTTGTTATGATAAAGGCTTTTGTACGCCAATGTTGATATGTTATGACTTTTGTAAGTCAACCATGATGTGTAGTGGCTTTTGTAAGCCAATTTGCTATGCTATTGCTTTTGTAGGCCAATAATGAGATGTTGTGGCTTTTGTAGGCCAATTTGTTATGCTATGGCTTTTTGTAGGCCAATTATGATGCTAAGGCCGGAGTAGGCCAATTGTGTTTGTGCTAAGGCCAGAGTAGGCCATTGTATGTTGTACCGGTACTTTGTTGGACATTGGGGCCAGATTATCTAGGTCTTGAGTTGGGGCCTTGTGCCGCCTGCTAGGATGTGCGGAGATTCGATGATCACGAATCTTGGTTCTTGCAAAACCTCCTATAACATCCTGAAATTGGGCCTAGTAGACACGTAGACTTGGGTACGTTTATACGCGATTAGTATTTCATTAATTGTTTTATCATTAAATAATTAAAAGATTAACTAATTGATTTTATGTTGGTATAATATGTATATATATATACGGATTTATGTGTGCATGTGATTAAGATTGTTTTAACATGCCACCTCCTGCTTCTTTCCTTGTGTTAAATGCATGTGTGGGTTATAAGGATTATCTTCAGGAAACATGTTCTTCACTTTGATCATTTTCTAAGTGTGTATTGTGTGCAAAACCGAGAGAGAAAGCAAAGAAGAACTATAATCGGATTTGGTGATTTGAGTTAGTGAATCCAAGTTAAAGGTTGGTTTGATTCTTGTTTTACTATTGAAACATGATTCTTGTTAACATGTTATGGTTTTGGTTAATAACATGCTGATTTTGTATATGAACACCATGAATAAGCATATAAGAAACCTTCGTTAGTGGGTTTTGTTGGAATATGCCCACTGACCCACACGAGTTGGTATCACTACCGATGAAGCATAGGCCTATTGGGTCACACGCCAAGTATTGATTCCGGCAACACCTTTGAGCAAGAGAGAGAGAAGATGCCAAAATGGGTTTTGGTTGGGCCGGGCACGGCCGTGTCTTATGAAGGTACGGGCGTGCACTATGCCAGGTACGAGCCCAAGGCCGGCGTGCCTAGGGCCTACCCATTGGGGCCGGCACGGGCGTGCCTCGTGGAGGTACGGCCGTGCCTAGTGCGAAAGCACGAGCCCAAGTCGAGCGTGACTTGGGTGTGCCCGTGGGCTGGTACGGGCGTGCCTTGTGAGGCACGGCGGTGCCTCATGCTGAAACAGCCTATTAAACTAGCCTTTTAAGACTAGATTAATGGAGTATTCATGACTATTGATGGCCATTACTCCTAGATCGGTTATAAACGTTTTAGGCTTCAATGTGGAGTCTATATAAGTTCAAATGAGCTTATGGAACATGGTTGGTTACTACTAGTTGTTTTTGATACATGAACTTGTAACTTATTTGTTAGTTCATGCTCTCTCTCAAAGAAAACACACTTGAAGATTAATAACACGGTACTATTGATATTCAAGTTGTTGTAAGTTATTGGTGGAGCTTTTGGCGGCGTCCAAACATAGCTAGCACATGGGGATCATCAACACTTGGTATGGATACCAATAGTGGTACACTATTTTGTGTACAAACCTTCCAAGGCAACAAGGAGATATTAACTTGTATGGTATAATTTCTTGTCCATGTTCTTCTTCTTTTAGTTGCATTGCTATTGTCTAGAGTTTGCTCCATTGGGTGGTGTGTTGGTGGCATAAAATGAAATTATTTTATACTCGTTTTGTTTCCGCTGCTTTTTCTAGATGCCACCAAAACCCCAACAGTGGTATCATAGCCATTTCTAACATGGCTTTGCACTCTTGGTTTGAAAACTGAATTTTCTGTCAAAAATGAGTTTTACGGTGACCGTGCACGGCCGTACCTTATGGGGTACGGGGCGTGCCGGCGGCCAGGGCACGGCCGTACCGGTGGGGTACGGGCAGTGCCGGCAGATTTCTTTTAACTAGATTAAAAAATGTTTAAATCAATGTACTGGCACACGGAGGGCACGCCCGTACCCTTCATAGGGTACGCCCCTGCCCCGTCGTGTTTTGGCCGGAATCTGGATTTTTGAAACAGTGATATTTGGTGTTCTTAAAATCCGGTTTTTGATTGTGTTAGACCAGTCTTGGATCTGGTCATTCCCCACTATATTTTGATTCCTTGAATTTATATATTTTGTATGGCTTGGCATGAAGTACATAAAAATATATATATTTAAAGGTGTATATATGAATATGTAATTTTAAAGGTGTATTAAAATTACTCATGCATATATACAAGGATTACCTTTTGTGCCTTGGGTGTTTTGTTGGCAATCTTAATCAAAATATGTTTGACATGGTTTTGTGGCACACCATGGTTTTGCTTTGGTTGTGTTTGGATGTGGTTCGGTAACTAGATGCCCTTTAGACCTATGTGTTGTGGTGTTTGGTTATTTGGTTTTGGTGGCCTGCGTGCCGTATTATTGTAATTTTTATTATTATTATTTGGTGCGGCTTGCATGCCGTTTATTTATTCATTTGTGCTTGTATTAGTAGCATATGATTGTGGCTTGCATGCCATTTCTTCTTCTATGTATTTGTAAAATAGTATAGAAGTTGATTTTCTATGTAATAAACCAGCGGGAATCATGGCGTTGATGTCTCGGCAACGTGGAGTCCGGATTGCTTTTTGGAGATGCCGGCTTCAGTGGGAACACACCCGACTGGGTACTTTGGATCTTGGATTCCTTAGTTGACCTTGTTTTCCCCGTGTGGCTCGTGGGGAAAACGCATAGGATTTGGGCATGTTACCAAACTATTGTGTATGCGTGGTTGTTTTATATATTTTATTATTTTGCATGGATGTGTAGGATATCGCATGCTAGATATTTTTTCCAAAATATATAAAACACAAAGATTTATAAAATTGGTTTATATTTCTTTCCGCGCATATAGGATTAACAAGATAATATAAATTTGTATTATATTATAAGTGGATAAAAATTGTATTTATCACTTGATTTGTTAATTCGCAAAATGGGTTAAAATTGTTTTAACCGGAAAAGCGAAATCTTGTTTTTAAAATGTAAATCACGCGCCATCTGTAAGACGACACCACCCGAATCAAGTGAAACTTGGATGATTGTCGAGCTTTAGCACGAGTCATGCCGAGTGGAACTGTGTGGAAGGTAAGTGTGGTAACTCGCGATATTGGTTGTCGAGCTTAGCACGAGCCAATTATTGGCGAGAGTTCCACCGTGTGTCTTGACGGGCGGTTTACAATTCTTTTTGTGACACTTAGGTGGCGTCGAGCTCTAGCCGAGTCATTTAAGGGGATCAAGTTAGAATTGGTGCGAGAAGGGATCAAACATGCCAAAAGACATTTTGATTGTCAATGGATCCCGCAAGGATCTAGAAGTTGCAAAGTGTTTGCAATCGGTAAAATGGTTACCGGCCTAAATAGCTTTGATTTGTGATCCGCGGTAAACCCGTCATAGGGTAAAGTGAAATATGGTTTCTAGCCTTGTTTAAATAATTGGTTTTGAAAACTATTTGGGTAATTATTTATACAAGGATTATATCTAAATTCACTAAAACGTGTACTCTAAAATTGTAGATGACAAACGTTAACAACGCAACACCGAATTTATCTCTCCGTTCGTTCCTAGAAAAAGAGAAATTCGTAGGTGTGAACTTTGTGGATTGGTATAGGCAATTGCGAATTGTCCTTCGCCATGAATCTAAGTTGCACATCCTCGAGGAACCTCTTCCGAAACCACCTCCTACCAACACAAGTTGGGCCACTAGATACTCCTTTGAAAAGCGTGTCGAGGACGCAAAATATGTTTCTTCTTTCATGTTATCGACTATAAGCTGCGAGCTACGAAAGCAACTCGGGCATATGAGTGCGTATGACATGATTAATCGGTTGAAGGACTTGTTCCAACATCAGATTAGAGAGGAACACTTTATGTGTGTCAAGGTCCTTGTCGGTTGCCGGATGCAGGAAGGTGGGAAGGTTAGTGTTCATGTGCTTCGTTTGAAGGCATACATTGACCAAATGGAAATACTAGGATTTCCCATTGGGAGGGAGCTTGCGGTTAATATGATTCTCCAATCCCTGCCCATGTCTTACGATGAGTTTATCAAAAACTATCAAAAGGACAAAATGGTAGAATCCTTAGACGAGTTGCATGGCATGCTTAAGATTTTCGAGGTCTAACATGGCCAAACGCAAGTTCGTTCCCACCCGGTTATTTGAGGAACGTAAAACCGAGAAAAAGAATACAACTCCTAAGGGAGAAGTTTGCTATTTCTGCGGTAGATATGGAGATTGGCGTCGCCACGCTTGTCCTGAGTGTTCGGAGGAGTTAAAGCTTCCTATGAGGCAAGGGAATAGCTCCTCATCATCAGGTACATTCATGATTAGCTTCATTGCTTTTCTACTTCTTAGCTAGATTTATTGAAATGCTGACTATAACACTCGCGTTTGTTGCAAAATTGTTTTGTTACAAAGTGTAGGTGTTAAACGGAAGAAGTAGTTGATAAGGCATGGAGAGCTAGAGCTCAAGATTGGGAAACTTGGATGTTGTCTCGATTGAGGGGATTGGGAGTTTTGATCTCGCCACTTCATCTAGCTATTTTATTACTTTACTAGATTAATATATTATCTGCCCTGCGTGGCAAGAGAAATATTAAGTCTATTATGCATTAGTTGACGATGGATATTACTTTGTATTTGATATATAAATTAGTGGTTTATTTCAAAGTTTATCCATGTCATGGCATTTATAAGCTTTTGCTTAAAAGTAATAAAGTAATCATGAATAATGTGTTTAAATCCAAAATTGGTTTGGATTAGTTATCCAAGTGACAAGATTATTTAGCTATGTAAACAAGACTTGCTTCACCAAGTTCCATGTGGTTTGGAATCTTGGATGCATTTGATAATTGATCAAATGTTGAGTGCGAGAATTGTTTATTAGGCTAAATGACTTGTACATCTTTCACCGGCGTATGTAAGAGGATTGAGAGCTTGTTGTAATTGGTTCACACTTGTGTGTTTAATTCGTTCAAGCAAATCCATGGGGATAACTACATGCAATTCGTTACCTTTACCCGTAGTGGTAGTAGGGATAGGTATATTTGAAACCTTTGAGGTGTTCATTGATTACCTTAACCACGTTTCTGGACAAAAGGTTAAGTTACTTAAATCTTGTAAAGATGTTGAGTATCTTAATATATAAATTTTGTGATCATCATAAGAATTGTGGGTTTTATCTCATAAATTATTTCTCCTAGGACACATTGGCATATGGGTCGCGTAGAGGAGGAACCGAATATTCGGGTCTTGATGGATCGCAAATTTATACCCAATGTGTTGGGATGCTTAAGTATGGCGGGCAATGTTCTATATATAAAATCAACAAAGATGGTTTAGTACGCATCTTAGGAGAAAAGACTAGAAAGAGTGTCTTGGCTTGTCTATCTCAAAACCTAGACTATCCAGCCTACGTGTAGACGTGAGGTGGTAGAATCCGGGGACAAAAGATGCTACTCCATTAGGCATGAGATATTTGTTTCACGAACTTTTGAGGACAAGTGTTTTCGCTCAATAGCAAGTGAAAGTCTAATATCTATGGGAGCCAGTGGGAGTAAAACCTGATGTTGGCACTAGCATACAATCTGTAATGATTGGAACTCAACATGGCAATGCTGGAGTACCTGGCATAATTCGTTACTCTTCCTATTTCTGATAGGAGTTGTCGTAAGGCTGGATAGATATATGTTTTATATCTAGAGGAAGATAACTCGATGATGGATTAGTTGAATTCATCAACTATTGGAAGTCGTAGTGGGCCTAGTGTCTACTAGGGGGAGAGAGGTAATGAGAATGGGATACAATCCATGTAGGATATCCAAGTATTGGACTTGGTTGATCCGATGCCTTGGCGTAAACCTAAGGATATGCCTTGGATGTATGCCAGAGCTAGTGGGAGCACTTATGTTCCAAATATTGTGTAGCCATGATATACTTCTTATTACGGATAATATCCTAATATGGCGGTTTATAAAACCGGGGTTGAGGAATTATTGCTTTATAAGAAGAATTGGGAGGATACGAACGTGGATTTTCGGACTGAAAAAACAAGAGAGTGACATTGAAACATGATGGACTAGTTTGTTAATTTAATTAGCAACTTGGTTTATCACATGGTTTCTTTTCTCTTATTTTGACATACTTGGAAGAACTCTTGGTACATTGTTCTTCAAGTTGATGTTTGGTGGTAACAATGAACTTTGAGTAGTGTATTATTCTTGGTGAATTGTTATTGTTGTGTTGTTAAGTGGAATGTTATCTACTAGAATGGTTCTTTCAGCATCATTGACTCTAATTGGGTTCTCTTGAGAAAATAAGAGTATGATGGCTTATATATGTTAACCATAGTCTTGTGCATTGTGACTCTATTGGATTCTTTGGAACAATGAGAGCGCGAAGGCTTGGACAAAGGACCATGATCTTGTCGACACACACTTTCTAAGTGTTTCGTCGAGAGAAGATATGGTAATTGTTAGAGTACGCATGGATGTCACTTTGTGAATCCGCTTACTAAGATTTAGTCATGAGCTAGTGATGAATTTACATACTAGGCTTACATACACTTGGTTTACAAGTGGCTTTGGCTTGGGTTTGTTTAGTTGAATTTGATATATTTTGAGTTGGGAACATTAAAGCAATAATGTGCTTTGATTGTGTCGATTATCAAATGGAGATTTGATAATGCGCGCGGAGCGGGTACTTTCGTTAGCCTTTATTGTGTTCCATCTTAGCATGTTTAACCACTTCCTTGAATAAATTTATTTATTCTAAATGCTCCACGATCGGTCGTTCTTCACTGGAAGGAAGAAGTGAATTAAGATCGAGGCAAGTTATTGGTAAAGTATTCATAGTGGATTGAATACATGTTTTCGCAAAACTAGCCTGTACTTGATAGTGATCAAGTAATTGGAGGACCCGCACCTGAGTTTACTTCATGGACATGATCACGAGTAAATCAGGATGATAAAAGTTTGTGTCCTTCTACTGGAGATACATGCGCTTCTTGATTAATAATATGGTCTTGTTTAGATTGCTTTCTAACGCAGTTCGTAACTGGCTGTTATAAGGGAAGTTTTCAGGCAAGAACTTGTTATTATGATGGAACGATGTAGTCATAGGTATTCGTTCCTCTTTAGAGAGATATTCCTGGCCCCTCATTGACTGAACTGATGACATCAAAATGCATGGTCGTGCGTAAGTTGAATTGATAGTGGATCAATTTTGCAACTTGTGTTGTTCGTCATAGTTAGTCTAGATCGAGAAACATAATCGTGGATGTTTTGGGGTTGACAGTGTTCCATGACCTGCATTCACAATGGATATCGTGAACGAAGGGATGAATAATCACTTATCTATAGGACCATTCTTTACAGGTTGGCACTTGTCATGGGCGACATACCCTATGCTGACTTGGGGGCATAGATCCCTTGCTAGAGGCCGCTCTATGTCGGTGTTACCTTTCGTGAGTGTGTCATGTTCAACTGGGAGTTTGTTGGAATATGCCCATTGACCCACACGAGTTGGTATCATTGCCGATGAAGCATAGGCCTATTGGGTCACACGCAAAATTTTGATTCTCGCAACACCTTTGAGCAAGAGAGAGAGAAGATGCCAAAATGGGTTTTGGTTGGGCTGGGCACGGCCGTGCCTTATGAAGGTACGGGCGTGCCCTATGCCAGGTACGGGCCCAAGGCCGGTATGCCTAGGGCGTACCCATTGGGGCCGGCACGGGCGTGCCTCGTGGAGTTACGACCATGCCTAGTGCGAAAGCACGAGCCCAAGTTGGGCGTGACTTGGGTGTGCCCGTTGGCTGGTACGGGAGTGCCTCATGCTGAAACAGCCTATTATGCTAGCCTTTTAAGACTAGATTAATGGAGTATTCATGACTATTGATGGCCATTACTCCTAGATCGGTTATAAATGTTTTAGGCTTCAATGTGGAGTCTATATAAGTTCAAATGAGCTTATGGAACATGGTTGGTTACTACTAGTTGCTACTAGTTGTTTTTGATACATGAACTTGTAACTTATTTGTTAGTTCATGCTCTCTCTCAAAGCAAACACACTTGAAGATTAGTAACACGGTACTATTGATATTCAAGTTGTTGTAAGTTATTGGTGGAGCTTTTGGCGGTGTCCAAACATAGCTAGCACATGGGGATCATCAACACTTGGTGTGGATACCAATAGTGGTACACTATTTTGTGTACAAACCTTCCAAGGAAACAAAGAGATATTAACTTGTATGGTATAATTTATTGTACTTGTTTTACTTCTTTTAGTTGCATTGCTATTGTCTAGAGTTTTCTCCATTGGGTGGTGTGTTGGTGGCATAAAATGAAATTGTTTTATACTCATTTTGTTTCCGCTGCATTTTCTAGATGCCACCAAAACCCCAACAGGTTTTGTATGTTTCAAGTGATTATGTGATTTAAAGGTGTTTATGATGCATGATAACATGTTTATAGATGTTTGGGTATGATTCTGGTAAGTTTACATTACTAGATATCTTGAGTTCTTCGACGGTTGAAGTTGGCGGATTGTTGAGAAGATGAAGATGAAATCCGATTATATGGTAAATCCGCCAACAGCAAAAACCGATGGTGTTGAAATCCGGTTACCATGAATCCGACTTGGTTGAAATCCGAAAGGGGTCAAATCCGACAAGAAGAATCCGATGGTGGATTCCTACAAGATTGAATACTGATGATTGTTGTGGATTCCTTCAAATCCGACAGGGGTATCGGATTTCCTAGAATCCGATGGTTTTAGCGGATTTTGCTTAAATCTGATGGTTGTATCGGATTTCCTTGAAATCCGATGGTTTTGGTTGTTTGTTGATTATTTGATGTTATATGCTAAGTGTTCATGCATATGTGAATATAACATGAGATGTTTGATTTAAAGATGGAATAAATATATGTTTGATATATGTTTATGAATTGGATACTGATGTTTGGTTGTTGTGTTCTCAGGAACAGACAAGGCTTAGTAAAATTAGATCACTGAGTGGAGAAGCTGAGAACTTGAGGTGAGTGGATGTTTACTCACGGGTGATATTAGTTGTAGCTGGTTTGGTTGCAACTATTATTGGTTTGACGCATGGATAGATTTTATATCTGATAATTGATTAACTGGTTGATTGTTAATTAATTGTTGCGTTAGTGATATGTATACATGATGGTTGGGAAGTCAGTTTTCGACTGGGCTTATGGGCTGGGTTTATTTGCTATCGGCTAATCAGGATTGGGATCTTTTGATGCATTTGTTGCAACTTAAGGTAATACTGTGTGAGAATAGCAAATGAACTATCGGTAAACCTTTGCTTTGGACGGCATTGGTTGTGGGTTCTTGCAGAACCGCCGGTCTTTCCGGGATGTTTATTTGTGGTTGTTGATATCATGCGGTTCTGGCTGATATATCTATTGTGGTTGTACTCCATTCACTTAGCTTGGTGCTAATCCCCCACCTCTCACTCTTTTTACAGGTTTTGGTAAGTCAGCGGCTTGGCTGAGAGTGGTTAGCTTGGGGAGTAATCACCTAGGCCTCTGATGTGTAATTTGTGACTAGCCGTGATTTTGTAATACTGATATTTTGAACTAGTTGGTTTTGTAAACAGTGGTTTGTGATTAGTTGTAAATTTTTGGTATTTAATCGCTACCACATTGTTGTTTAAAATTTTTGGGTTGAAAATACGGTGTTACACCTCCGCCCCTCAATACTATATGGGCTCTCAGTTCCTGCTGATCCTGAACGGGATATGTTTCCCGAAAACGCCATGGTGGACCGCTACCCCGCTTTGCGCGGAGGAAGTATCTGTTTCCCCAGTCAAGATCATTGAGCCGGGTTAGCTACCTCGCAAGACATGATACCTGCTGACTAACCGATGCTTCACAATGTGCTAGGATAGACTTGTTTGTTGATATGCCATGTATATGATATTGTTGTTATGATGTTTCCGGTTAGCTGTTACTCACTAGCTATTTATAGCTAGCCCTCTCATGTACATTCCATGCGCAGGTATATAAAGTGACTGGTGAGAACGGGTACCTGCTGGGGATGTCATGTTATGTTTTGGGGAACATGCTTTGAAATGCTTTTGTTTGTATTTAGTAATGGTTGGCCGTATCGGTAACGCCTTGGTAGTACTTTTGAGATACAACTTATATATATATATATATAAGTTGTAAATTCTTAAATTAAAAATAAAGCTTCCGTTGTGTTTTATAAAAAAAACTCCTAAAATTTAGGCGGCGTTGCAGTGAAGGATAAATGTGCCACGACCGGCCATTAATCCTCCACGAGCCGTGCCGTACCGTGCAACAATCGTGAGGGCATGTGTCTTCCCGAGCCGTGTAGGGTCGTGAAGCCCTAGGGTTTCATGAACCATGCGGCCATGACACGACACGTGTACACGAGCTGCTTCACGACCCGTGGAGCATCCTTCATGGCCGTGAAGCATAGGTCAGATTGAATTTGACCATTTTGACCCTTTTCTCTTATAGCAGGCTGTCGAGATTGAAACCTGTGCATGTGACCCAATAGGCTCGCGCTTCATCGGCCGTGATACCGGCCTACGTGTGTCAGTGGGCAGATTCTAACAATATACACTTCTCATGTTGCGTTCTTGTGAACTTTAAAGAAGAAGAAGCAAGAAGAGGTCAAGCAAGTAACAAATCTCAGCAAAGATTCAAGTTCCAATGTGCTTATCTTCATCATCTTCTCCACCTCCTTCACCCTTGTAAGCTTCTTCTTCATTTGTTCAAGTTCTTGACTTTTAGGTAAAATAGGTCAATATCCAATTTGACATCTATAATTGATTGTCTGATACTAATAAGTTCCTACATCATTTCCTAGTACACAGGAATCAAATTCTTGAATTAAAGAGGTGTTTATAGTTGAATTTGGAAAATTACTTCAAATAGGTCAAAAGTTGTGATTTTGATCCCAATCCCTGTATTTGATGTTAAAATGATTATCAAGTGTTGTTTATAGCTTAGTAATGATACCCTATTCATATGTGAAAACTGGAAGTTTGTTTAGAATCAATTGGTTAAGAATTGGGATTGAAATGGCCAAAAATAGGGGATGTAATTGCACTGGTTTGTGCAGGCACTCTTGCGGGCATAAGGGTTGAGCCCTGCGGCCGCAAGGGACCAGGGCGCAAGCAAAGTTGCTTGTGGCCGTAAGCAGCCCTGTTACAACAAACAGATTGCTGTAATTCAAAGTTCTAACATTTGGGGTGTTTGTTTAGGTGAGCCTGACGACCACGAAGAACATGAACATTACATTTGCCTACTTTAGATAGTTAGGTGAGTACCGGATAACATAAGAATTAATATATCTATAACATATATTAACAAAAAAATTGAATATGTTAATGAAAGGTAGAATACCTTGTTATATGCATGAGAAACGATTGCCATGATATATTATGCACTTGATTAAGTGTAGATTAAAAACCATGATGATGCTAAGTTTAACATGTTGACACGGTATGATATGCACTTGCTTAAGTGTATGTTATGAAGCATGATGATGATTTTGTTGGAAGCTGCCCACCGACACACATAGGCCAGCATCACTACCAATGAAGCGCGGGCCTATTGGGTCACACGCCAAGTTTCAATCTTGACAGCCTACTATAAGAAGAAAGAGTCGAAATGGTCAAATTCAAGTTGACCTAGGCTTCACGACCGTGAAGGATGCTCCACGGGTGTCCAAAGACACTAGTGGGAGAAAGGTGGATCTTGAAGAGATTCAAGAACCTTCCAATGACCAACCTGAAGTTGGCACTAGTTCACAAGATGATTCTCAGCACGGCGCTGCCGGAGAACCTAACACGGATCCTTTACCTCTTAGAAGATCCGGTAGGAGTTGCAACGAGCCAGAGAGATATGGGTTTCTCATGTCTGAGGGCTGCGACCTAGTGGTGGATCATGATGAACCATCATCTTATCGGAACGCCGTGGTGGGCCCTGAGTCCGCTAGGTGGAAAGAGGCTATGGAGTCCGAGATGCAATCTATGTCGGATAACCAAGTCTGGGATTTGGTAGATCCGGTGCCCGGGTGTAGACCCGTAGGGTGCAAATGGGTCTTTAAGAAAAAGACCGGCATAGAAGGAGAGGTAGACAACTTCAAATCCCGACTGGTGGCGAAGGGTTTCACGCAAACTCATGGTGTAGACTATGATGAAACCTTTTCCCCGGTGGCTATGTTAAAGTCTATCCGGATACTCATGGCAATTGCCGCATTTCATGATTATAAGATTTGGCAAATGGATGTAAAAACCGCGTTCCTTAATGGGACACTTAGCGAGGAGGTCTATATGACTCAACCCGAGGGTTTTGTACATGCCAAGCATCCGGATAAAGTCTGCAAGCTAAAGAAGTCCATTTATGGACTTAAGCAAGCATCGCGCAGTTGGAACCTGTGCTTTGATGAAAAAGTCAAAGAGTTTGGCTTTTCGAAAAGCAAGGATGAGCCATGCGTATATGTCAGGGCTAGTGGGAGCATAGTTGTGTTCCTAGTCTTGTATGTCGATGACATACTCCTCATTGGAAACGATGTCCCGACCCTTCAAGGTGTAAAAACTTGGTTAGGGAATTGTTTTTCAATGAAGGATCTGGGAGATGCGACTTATATTCTTGGGATAAAAATCTATAGAGATAGATCTAAGAGGCTTATTGGGCTTAGCCAAAGTACATATGTTGACAGAGTCCTAAAGCGGTTTAGGATGGAAGACTCTAAGAAGGGGTTCATTCCAATGTCACATGGTTTGGTATTGAGTAAGACTCAATCCCCTAGTTCCCCAGAGGAACGGGAAGTAATGAAGCGAGTGCCATATGCTTCGGCTGTGGGCTCGATCATGTACGCCATGCTATGTACGAGGCCTGATGTATCGTGTGCCTTAAGCATGACGAGTAGATATCAAGCCAACCCTAGCGAAGCTCATTGGACGGCAGTGAAGAGCATTCTCAAATATCTTCGGAGGACTAAGGAGATGTTCTTGATGTACGGAGGTGAGGAAGAGCTTAGAGTAAAGGGTTACTTTGATGCAAGCTTCCAAACCGATAGGGATGACTGCCGATCACAAACGGGGTTCGTGTTCCTATTAAACGGCGGTGCTATATCCTGGAGGAGCTCCAAGCAAGACACCGTGGCCGATTCCACTACCGAGTCGGAATACATTGCGGCCAGTGAAGCTGCTAAGGAGGCCGTATGGATGAGAAAATTTCTGCTTGATCTGGGAGTGGTTCCAAGCATCAGCGACCCTGTTGAGATCTTCTGTGACAACGAGGGTGCCGTTGCTTTAGCAAAGGAACCAAGGTCTCATTGACGCACGAGGCATATTCCGCGGAAATATCATTCTATCCGGGACGTGGTCGAAAATGGAGACGTCGTCATCAGCAAAGTACACACGGATAGCAATTTGGCGGATCCGTTCACTAAACCGTTGTCGCAAGCCAAGCACGATGCCCACACACGTGCTATTGGGATTAGATTTGCTAGTGACTTGGTTTGAGTTGCAGATTGGTTATTGTATTCGATGTATTTACTATGTTATTGGGAACATTAAGCAATATTGTATTTTGAATGTATTGATTATTAAATAGAGATTTAATGATACGCGTGTAGCGAATACTTTCTTTAAATCATTATTGTGTTCCAACTTTGCATGTTTTATCACTTCCTTGAATTTTTTACATTCTAAACTGTCCACGATCGGTCATTCTTCAAGAAAGGAAGTATGAACGAAGATCGAGGGAAATGATTGGTCATAGTGTTCAATAGGGATTGAATACAAGGGACGCAATATTTCGCCTATACTTGAAAAGAGTTTCAAGTAGTTGGACGACCCACACCTGATCTTACTTCATGGTACATGTCAAGAGTAAATCAGGATGATAATATCTTTTATCCTTAGACCGGAGATGCATGTGTTTCACTATTTTGGTTTGCTTTATTCTGACTACTTTCAAACGTAGTCCGTAACTGGCTATTATAAAGGAGGTATTTGGGTAAAGTATTGCCATTGTATTGAAGGCAATGTAGTCGAAGGAATTTGTTCCTCTGTAAAGAGAGATATCCCTGGCCCCTCGATGATTGGGCGCTGACACCAAAATTGCATGGCCATGCTCGAGCTTGCAATGATTGTTGATCAGTTGCAACTCACCTTTTGGTCACCACCAATCTTGATCGAGAAATATAATCGTGAACGATCGGAGAATGACTTTGTACCATGTCTCGTGTTCACTTGGATATCGCGAACAATAAGATAATTGATCACTTATCTATAGGACCATGTCAAACTCTTTTAGTTTATCATGGTACATGTCAGGGATGACATACCCCATGTTTAATTGGGGGCAGGGATGCCTTGCTAGAGGCCGCTCCCTGTCTGTGGTGCCCATGGATACGGTGTATCATGTGCAAGTGGGAGTTTGTTGGAATCTGCCCACCGACACACGTAGGCCAGCATCACTACCAATGAAGCGCGGGCCTATTGGTCACACGCCAAGTTTCAATCTCGATAGCCTACTATAAGAACAAAGAGTCGAAATGGTCAAATTCCAGTTGACCTAGGCTTCACGACCGTGAAGGATGCTCCACGGGTCGTGAAGCAGCTCGTGTCCACGAGTCCTGTCGTGGGCCGCATGGTTCGTGAAACCCTAGGGCTTCACGACCCTACACGGCCCATGAAGGAGGTCGTGAAGGCACGAACCCTCACGATTCTTGCACGGTGCGGCACGACTCATGGAGGATAAATGGCCGGTCGTGGCGCATTTATCCTTCACGGCCCGTGAGAGCCCGTGAAGAAGTCGTGAAGGCAGAATTCTAAGTGACACTTGAATTTGGTTGGACCATTTTGTTGGTCCAATGAATGAGTGCCAATTAGCACGACTCTGGACTCTAATGAACAGATTATATGTCTTTATAAGGTGCATTGTTTGTTCATTCAACACTCTTGGTGCATTTTTGTGCAATACATATACTTGTGGGTTCTTCCATTGAGATAGAGAGCAAGATCAAGTGTTGGTGATTTGTGCACAAGTGTTTCAAGGCTGTTCCAGAAAATATCCATCAAGTATTGGTGGTGCTTCGGTTTGCTAGTACAAAGAGGTTGAAGGTTTCTTGGTGTGGACTTGCATTAGGGCTTGGAGCCTTTTGTTTCAAGCTTACATACCAAATCCGAATTGTTCCAGCCAAGTATCAAAGTCTTCGAGGGTATGATTTGTTCTCCTTCTTCTCTTTGTTCTTGTTTTTGGTTGCATGCATGTTCTTGCAAGTTTTCACCACCATTGGGAAATCATGGGATCATTTTGTGTGTTTTTGTTGCTTCCGTTGCGTGCTTTGATCCCCATGGATTCCCAACAGATTTATGATTATATGCGCTCAAATGAGATCCGATTGGATCAGATATATGTTTGTGACCGGATCCGGACTTGGGGACTGATTAGTCCATTATCGGGGCCAGCGATGGCCTGGGATTGCTTTGAGGCCTGCGGGTCAATGATAGCATCAGCGGTACCTCGGTAGGTATTTAGGGCCTTGCAAGCCCAATGCTCCTCGAACGGTTGGGGATCAGCTTCCCGCTGTACCCAGAGGAATCGATTGATTCTAGAACGCAATAGTGGACTGCTTCATAGCTCGCCCACCGGCGCTTTTCATGTGTCTGGTACCCCAGTTTGGTGCATTGAGCCGGTCTAGCTATCCTGCGAGATATGTTACCTTCTGACTACGTGATGGTCCAAAGATGAGATTAAAGATGAGTAATCTGATGATTCTTGTGTATAAGATATGAAGAACAATGTATGAACACAAGAAGAACACTTTGCTTGAGAGAAAACACAGATGTGTTTGTTTCTATTAATCTGAGAAATGCAAAGGTTACCTTGCAAACTATGTTTGCAAGGGTTTAAATACAAGTAGGCACATGGGTCTCAAGCCTCATGGGCTTTCATGATGGATTTCTCTAATCTAACATCTGGGCTAGTCTATTACATACTAATGGAGTAGACAATTAATATTAAGTGGGCTAAGCCCTTACACAAGATGAACTAAACTAACAAAACAATAATAGCAAGATAATTAAGATAGTTGCACAAGACCTACAAACACAAATAAATCCTAACAATCTCCCCCTTTTGTAGCCTTGTGCATGTTCATCTGCCTCTTTGGCTTTTGTTGAATCTCTCCCATTTTGATAATGCAGATATTCTTTTTCTTTCTGCATTCTTGTGAAGCTTTATGGGAATAAATTTTGATATCTTTGGAATGTCTTCTCATCTTGAAGTCTTGACTCTTCAATTTCTTGATGAGAACCTTGATCTTCAAAGCGTGCAATGACATTTTTTTGTCATCTCGCACTAGTAACCTAAGGTAAAACACCTTTGGTTGTTTGAGCAAGTTTACATTTAGCGGTTTTCAGCATTATTTTTATAAAAGTATGTCAGAAATTTATGACAATTAACGCATCCTTTGTAGCAACGGGATTACATAGATTTCCTGTTAACACGTTAGTTAAAATTAACTGAGTGACCTACGTTCAGTGTTGGCTTGATGTTAGCACTGGTAGGATTTCCATATATCACCGTAAATATCAAATGATATTACTCAAGATGTTCCGGCACTGTCATAGACAGGCAATTGATTCCATACGTGTCCTAGAAAAAAATAATATTACAATTGGTTCTAGACTCAATAAGTGCATGAAAGAAGATGGGGACCGGAGCTGCATGTCCTCCTTGTTTCAATATCAACAATCTCCAAATGAGATGTCAATAGAAATGTGCTATTTCTCCGTGAAAAGTTGAAACACTTATCTTTTAAGAGATAATTGAGTAGCTGGGTGGGGTAAATGCATTGCATCACTGGGTCCATGATGTCTATTTCAATACTAGTATAAAACTAGTAGTAGATGTGGCTACCCAGATTGACATTGTTTAGTGAGGATCTTTCTTTTCTTTTGATCCTATCTCACCCTCATCTCTCTTCTTATTTTTCAACTTCTCCCTCGATCTCTCTTTCCATAATGAAATATTTGTATCTCTGTTTGGATACACTAGGACACTTGTTCTTTGATGGTATGAGCAATTATAATGAATGCTTTTCAACAAGAATGATTTTCAAGAAAGAATCTGTTGAAAGTGATTGCCAAGAAAGATTTGTACAATCAAAGTATACGAACAATCATGGATTTGTGAAGAAAGATTTTCTCATGAAAGCTCAAGTCATTTGTTGATCATGTGCACCCCCATCTCATGTTCCATCCCTCTGTATTTCATTTTACCTCTGCACACCAACCAGTATCCCGTGATAACTGATTCTGCTCACCTATTTGACATATAAACCCTGACTATCTCGTCTAAAGTATGGTGAGCTCCCGGGGCAGGTCCTTCCGGTTCTGGATTGACCATAGGAGTATAAAATGCCTACACTCCCTCACTCATAGTGCCATTTTGATCATTTGTACTTTGACAACTATCACAATGACACACGAATGAACGATTTATGTGGAAGGAAAACACAATGATATATGAGATGCAAAGAGAAAGGATCTTGCAAAAGATCAACAAGGAACAAGTAAGGTATATGATTTGATCAATGAGTGTATACCTTCTTACAGCAAAAAAATAAACTTTGAAAAGGAAAATATTTTTGGGTTTTTGGAATTTTGAATGTTTTTTTTTAATTTTCTGATTTCTCCCCTACACGAATGCATATTAATGTATTCGTGTACAATAGCGCACTGACAAAAATTACAACAAACTCCCCCTCGAATAGTGCTTGTTTCATTGATGCAAGCGAGGCAGAGAGTTGTCGAATTTTCTCCCCCTACGTGAATGCATGGAAATGTATTCGTGTAGTTTTATGACAATGACACTCCCTCTAGAACCGAGCATCTTTATTCTTTTTATTTTTTTTATTTTTCATGAAGCGCATCCGTCAGAGAAGTCTTGTTCCCGGTCATATGTTGGGGACAGCTGGAGTCCAAGTACCATCTGTTACATACCTGCACATGGAATATAACAACATTTTAGGTACCCAGTTTAAGCTGGGTCCTTTCACGTTAGCGCATTTATCAACGGAATTTGATTTTGTTTTACGTAATGGTTCCGTTGATTTGGTGATTGGAACCCATATGGATTTAGGAGACGGTCTTTGGGTGGTTGATGGAGATGCCTGCACTTTTGATTTATCTGTTATGGTCGTATCTCTTTCGTTATCGATCACAACGCGGTTGAAACCCTTTGGAAGTGACACATCATCCTAGATGAATTGAAATCTGGTTGGTTTCTCTTCCGCTTTTTCATTCCACGGTTGGTGACTCATACGATTGTTTATTCATACAGTTGGGGTTGAACTGGACTGTGGGACTCTGGGTTTCGAGTGGTTGATCAATTGGTACTGCCGTTGTGGAATCTGTGCTTGCTTGGGTTTAGCTCTCTAATTGGTTTAATGATGATGATTCCCCACAGCATCTTCATTGGCATGATTCCAATTGTTATGGTATCGATGGTTTGGAGTCCAATTATTTATAAAAAATTTATTTGATTTTTGTTTATTGGAAAACCGTGATTGTGAGTTACTCAATTTTGACAAAGGCGTGTCAATTGATTGGAATCTTGCTCTGCTTGAGCGTCTCTTTCGCCAATAGGTTATCTTGTAACCTTTTCGATTTATGAAGGAAGCTTTTTCATGAAGTGATTCGAACGGCCTATATGATGGATCCGGTTTAATCCCACGATTCTTATGATCTTGGTCATACTCACAGTGAAAGGAGCAATGTCCTTCGATACAACCATCGCTCATGCAAAACATTTCAGGTTTAACCGAACTAACAGGAGTTTTAACACGATTAACGCATATAACAGTCGAATCTTTAGAGAACAGTAAATTTGTTTGTTTAGAAAAATTAGCAGGGTAAATTATACTGTCTTATTGGCTTCCTTCGGCATCCTTCTCTTGATGCTTCTTCCTCCATCCCAGAACTTGCTTCTTTGCCCCATTCATGCTGGTACCTAGATGCACACGTAAGTTAGATGTAGAACTTCCTAACTTATCATCGTTGGCAGTTTGTTTGCGAGGTTTTGTTGTGTGTTGTTTGGTACGTTGCGCCCTTGACTGGGAAGATGTGGAGGTGCAGGATTTGTAGGATGAACGTAGTTCAATGAGTTTACCCTTGCCTTTCAGTGTGGTTGACTCAGGTGTATGTGACTTGGAAAAATCATTTTCAAAAGAATTGAGTTTTAATTGGAGTTCCAAGAGTTTGGTTTCAAGATTGATACATTCTCCTCTATATTCTTTGCATCTTTCCTCTAAGTTGGCTAATTTTGACTTTACTTCATCGTTCAGTCCTATTAGCAGTTTAATTCTCTCATTTGCCCCTACTAGTTTGGAATTAGTTAGGGACAATTCATTTGTGATTGTGATGGTACTGGAATCGGTAAATGAAAAACACTCATCTGTATGCACGTGGGGGATGTGTGAGTCTGATGTGCTTGGTGCAGCGGAATTTTGTATGCGAGTGTTTTCATTTACAAGTTGATTAATCACATTATGAAGAATTGCAGTCTGAAACTCAAAAACGATGGATCTATGGACAAGTTCGTGTTCAACCAATTCAAGATGTCTCAGTAGGTCCATATGGGGAATGTAGATGCGAGGCTCGGGTGGAGGATTTAGAATTGATGGTAAAGATTCCATTTCTGGTTGAGAATAACTGTGAAAGTAGTCATCAGAGATCGTGGGTTCAAAGGTATCGGTTATGTACGACTGATTTAGACTTTCGTAGTCATATGGGGTTGAAGCTCTTTTAGAGATGCGTCTCTTGTGTTCCTCTTCAGCGAATTCGTCGACTTGTCCAACGAATACCATTTTCTTTGTTAACCCTAGATTCATGATATTGAAATCGTACAGTTGTCTAGCACTAATCTTGTCACTCATGTGGGGATTAACAAAACCTAAACCTTCATATGTCCACTTTGAAATTTTAACATCCTTAGGTTTGTTCAAGAAAATGGTTTGTGTAGTTTGGTCTCGTTTGATGAGCAAATCTTCAAGACTTTTGATTTTTGAGTAGAGTTGACATCTCTCCTTTTGCAGGAATTTAGAGTCTTCCTCTGCCAAAACTTTTGCTGCTTTTAGATTATGAATTATTACCTTGTTTTCATTTCTTAAGGTGATTAATTCAGTTTCTTTAGCAGTTAATATCTGTTGAAGTTCATTTAAACTTGAGGAACTCATCTTTACAATTGGATCTTTCCTTGAAATGAATTAGTTTTCTGGAAACTTGATCGTGTGAAAAATAGAGTTGTAAGAATGACCGATTCTGTTAATTGTGATTTTTTATTTTGGTTAAAATTGCTATATCAGAAAATGCAAGAAAATTCAAATTTTGGATTTTTAACCAAATTTTGAGCCATTTAAAATGTAAGTCGGATGGTTTGTTTTGTGGAGAGTCGGATGGCCTTATGGTGCGAAAGTCGGATGGATTTGATGCGACTGTTGGATGGATATGATGCGATTGTCGGATGGCTCTTATGTGACTGTCGGATGGATTTGATGCAACTGTCGGATGGATTGGAAGCGACTGTCGGATGGATTTGATGCGACTATCGGATGGATACGATGCGACTGTCGGATGAACTACTCTATCCGACTTTCGGATGAAATAAAAGTCGGATCTGAAGAACAACTTCTTCTTCGCTGGTACACCTGTGCTCGAAATACTTTTACATACTTTTGAAATTTCTTCTTCCTAAAGCTTTCTCCACCCTCGAAATACTTTTGCAAATCAACTCTTAGCACAAACAACAATAACAGAGCTAGATTTTTGCAAGAACAGTGAAGAACACCAAAAACTTGAAAACAATTTAAATTCAAATTTAGCTCACTAATGTTGTTTGTTTTTTAAAATGGTGATACCCAGATGATTTCTCCACCTCAGATGCTTCTAAAACAACCAACAAACTTTGAAAAACAACAACATTTTGGTAAAATGGTTTTTCAAGTTTGTGGGTTTTGACGTGAAGAACATAGAAGTTTTCAGAGTTGATTTTTCACACTTTGATGGTTGTTTCCAGATTATCTTGAACCAATCCAACAAGAAGTTGGCTCTGATACCACTTGATGGTCTAAAGATGAGATTAAAGATGAGTAATCTGATGATTCTTGTGTATAAGATATGAAGAACAATGTATGAACACAAGAAGAACACTTTGCTTGAGAGAAAACACATATGTGTTTGTTTCTATTAATCTGAGAAATGCAAAGGTTACTTTGCAAACTAGGTTTGCAAGGGTTTAAATACACGTAGGCACATGGGCCTCAAGCCTCATGCGCTTTCATGATGGATTTCTCTAATCTAACATCTGGGCTAGTCTATTACATACTAATGGACTAGACAATTAATATTAAGTGGGCTAAGCCCTTACACAAGATGAACTAAACTAACAAAGCAATAATAGCAAGATAATGAAGATAGTTGCACAAGGCCTACAAACACAAATAAATCCTAACACTACGCCAGCTCATCACAAGATACTAGGATAACACTGTTTGATCATGATTGATGATATGTGATATGCATATGTTAATTATTATGCTATCCTGTATTCACTAGCTTTTATAGTTATCAGATACTCTCCCTCCGTATGTGCAGGTAATCCTAAGGCTTGAGAGCTCGGGTGCCTACGGGTTTTTATGTATTTGGGAGGAACACTTTGTTAACACTTTTGTATGATTTTGTGTTTGTTTTTACTACTCTGATTATGGTCGGCCAATTGGCAACGGTAACACCAACGTTTGTTATGTGGCTAATTTTGATTGTATATAAACTGCCACTTATTATCTTCCGTTGTTTGATTTAAGTTTAAAACCAGGTGTAAATGTTTTTATTACAGACAAACCCACTGATATCGAGTTACTTATATATATATATATATTCTTTGCGATAAAATGGTACTTAAACGATTATATTTCACGAAAATATGATAAATGGTACTTAAAGTTGTGTATTTGTCAATGATAGGTCATAAACATTCGATGGCGAGAAGTTTAAGCGAAAAATCTGGAAAAAGGCTCGAGTTATAAAGAAAAATCAAAAAGTCAGAAATTTGGAAAACGCGTCGCGTCCATACACTAAACACGTCGTGTTCCTGCTAAATCCGGCTAACTTGTCGGGCAATATTGGTGCGATGCGAAGCGTCCAAACATCCAACGCGTCTCATCTTTGGCCGAAAAGAATCTCTATAAATAGACTTGATCTATTCCAAAACAAGGGATTCAACACTTCCAGCCGGTCCTAGACGAATCACAGAGGCGTTTTTGGGGCTTTGAAGTAGAGATCTTGCAAGAGCTTGAAGATTTAGCTTTTAGAAGTGAAGATTGAAGGTCTTTCATCTTAGATTCATTCTTTGGTAGCTATTTCAACAAGTTTAGCCTACTGATTATGTGTTTCTCTTGCTGTATTCCTTTAATTATGGGCTAAACACCTTGTTATCTCTACTTAGACATGATAACCCTTGATAATTAGTTGGATTTCAATGTTTGGATTACATATAATGATATATTTGTTATGATTTAGCTTTTTCAAAGATCCAAGTGTGTTAAAATTTGATCTTGATTCCTATTACTGAGTTTTCATAGGTTAGATGACAATTCTACCTTTGATTTCTTGAATTATGAATTTCTTTGACCATTAGG
The DNA here is from genome assembly GCA_038502395.1 of Dittrichia graveolens. NCBI lineage: Eukaryota > Viridiplantae > Streptophyta > Magnoliopsida > Asterales > Asteraceae > Dittrichia > Dittrichia graveolens. Next base: position 32,157,564 of record JARJIL010000003.1, on the reverse strand, counting down.
ATTCATAACTAGAGATTGACCAAATCCTAGGGTTAGGTTTTAAAGATTAGGACTTTAATGTGTTTGCAATTGCCATTGATGACCATTCTTTGGTGATTGATTGATTTTGTGAATTAACAAGTCAACAAATTAAGTCTATCATAACACGAACAACTTGACTAGTTAAAAGATTAGTTAATTCCATGACCATTTGGTTAATGTCTTTGAATTTATTGGGTTAGTGAGTCTTACCAAGAAATCTAGCCTCATTAGACATCAGTATATTGTTATAAGTCGTCCATTGCACTTTCATTGAAATATGCTAATTTGATAAAGGGGAGTCTATTGTCTGAGTAGAGATACTATACTACTTGATTGCTTGAATCTTTTAGCTATTTGACTTCACGCTTGTTTAGTTTCTAAATCTTAGTTTCTGGAATTTTAGGATTAAGGATTGGATTTGTTCGCTTTAAACTGATAATTGCCAATTCCCCATGTTTACTGCTTTTTAGTTGATTTGGTAGATAATTAATTTAATTGTAACTAAAATCATACTCGTTCTTAGTGAGTTCGACACCCTTACTTATTTTCTATACTGTTACACGATTATGTTCACTTGCCTATTGTGTTCGTACTTAAAATAAACGGATTTATAAATTTAAAAATGGTACGAAAATCGCACATCACCCACGCGGTTTGGAAACTAGAAATTGTGTTTTAAAAAGAAAAATCTGGTTATTAAAAGCACGGTGTTACAAAGAATAAACACATTTAGTTGGAAATCGGGTAACTTTGATCTTTGAAAGAAATGATGGAAGTGTTTCTGTTCTAAGGACCGAATTTGGGTGATGACCGGATTCGGGTGATAACCGTAAGCCAAGTGTTGACCGAAAACCCATGACGACCGAATTCGGGTGACTTCTAAAGAGTTGACAGGATTTGGGTGTTGACCGAATTCACTTGAGGATTGGATTTTCCTAAGTTCCGGCTGAATTTCGATGATTGACCGACTTTGAAGTTTTAAACTAAAATGTAACTAGTATCAGCCCTGTTGTAGCATTAGAGTTTCAGTGGGGATTGTATGTGTGAGAGTGTAGCTTGTATGATGATATGTGAAGTGAAAGGTTGTGTCATATTATGGTGAAAACACAACTCGGGCATAGTTAGACACGTGAAATCCTTGGTACGACGTGGATAGTCAGCTATGATCCAAAGTGTGAAATCATTGTCAGTGCACTGCGCCGGTATTATATGAATTAATATGAGATCATGGATTATTTTATGTTATGTGCATGCCTTATAGATGTGTAAGTGCGTCCGTTTCAAATAAAGGATTAAGAGTGTGATATAAGCTAAACTTAAAGGACCAACCATATAATTAACTCTAAAAAGATTAATAAGAATAATTTTTTGATTTATTTATATTTTTAAATAAATACTGTGCGCCAGTATCGACATCGACAACGCCATTGCCCACCAACACCGTCGTTTGTCAATCTCTCTGGTCGACTAACCCACACCTCCGGGCCACATCGCCATCGCTGGCACTGCTGCTACCATCGCCACCGGAGATACCATCATCGTCTCCAAGCCACCGCAGCTACCATCGCACAGATTTAGGGTTGCCGTTTACCATCGCCTCCATCACCGGTACAAACACTCCCTTCTCGAATGGAACCAAAGCCATCAAACCTCGCACCGCTTCCTGAGGAAGATCGAGGCCAAGATCATGCCCCTACCACTGCGCCTTCTGTTTTCTCCTCGAAACCCATTCGTCCTCCCACTCAGTCAGTCCCTTGTTTCCTTTAATTTCGATCATTCTGCTTTCCCTGAATCTATTAACTTTATTTCAGTTTTGAATTGCAATGAGCAACTACTAATTGGGCATACTTCTTTAACTTGTTTTTTCGTTTGAGAAAAAACTTGTGGAATTTTCACCATTTCAAGAAAACTCCATAATCACATCAACAAGCGTACAGATGGAGTAAATATGGTGGTAAATTAACAGCGAAATTGGTTCCAACATTGTTAAATTAGATATCGGGTATTATCTGAGTCTATCAAGCATCGGAATGTCACACTATTGAGTGTATGATAAAATCGAATGGCTGTTCCATTATTAACATGGTTAAATCATGAATATTGTATAATTGATCAATGATATTGATTCATTTGTAAATAACACGCCTAAAAATTGTTTGTTTGTTCATTTATAATTAACCCTATAGTCTCATCATTTTAGGAGTAGAAACAACAATGTAAAGTCTGAAAGAATGAACGATATAAAATATAATTACACTGGAGATGAGCAACGTTTGATAAGTTTTCATCGGAATAACATTCTTCCATGGTAGTTGTAATGAAAATGCTTTAATTGGCAAACCAATTATTTTCCTGAAGATGGTATAAAATTGGAAATCGCAATCTGTGCGTTGTTGTCAGTCTTTCTTGTAACCTTGATATTAGTTTAACTTTCTTGTAACCCTCTTTGTATGTTGCTGTTTTTTTTTTTCTGTAATCTCTTTTTATACCAATCTTTTGGTTAACATTAAGTGCTGCTTGTTTTTATAGGACATCTTCTGAAAAATATTCCCCTTTAGATTGGAGAGGCTATTTTGATCAAGAGGATGATATATGCATCCCTGACTCGGATGATGTTGGTGACATATCTCATCTACATTTTTCTCCTTTTAATAGTTGTCTTTCTTCTCCCTGTGAAAATTGTCATTATCCTGTGTTTAATGATTTTGTTTTCTTCTGATTCACCCTGCCGTTTAGGTCTTTCACGTATATACTGCAGGAAAGGAAGGACCAGTTGTTTTTTTCCTACATGGGGGTGGTTATTCTGGGTATGTTTGCCCTCAAATGTATTTCTATGATTTTCTTTTGTTTAATATGGTGAATTATTTTGTAAGCGTGAAGTTTGTCATTTGGTAATCTTATTGCTAAGGTGTTGGTTGTTAGTTTACATCACTAAGTAGTCCACTGTTGTTTTCACTTGTGTCTAATTTTGTGTTGATTGTGTCGGTGATTACTTATAAGCATTGCACTTTTTTTAATTGAGATTTAGACTTCAAACATAAGTGTTTCCAAAAGAGAATAACGTATAGTTTTTTTTAACTATGAAACAAGGAAGAAAATGAAAGCCACGTATATGATTGTTTGATATGCCATCCTTAGGCTCTCATTTGCAATATCATCACGTGTAATTAAGGAAAAAACAAGAGTAGTAGCAATGGACATGAGAGGACATGGGAAATCATCCACAGAAAATGAAATTGATATGTCAATTGAGGTATGTTAACAAACAAGGGCTCTCAATGGCTTATTTACCCTCATATTTACATAAATACCCTAAATAATTTTTTCAGGTTGTTAAAAGAGGTTTTGCAGCTTCTAAATTTCTGATATTTTTTAAGACACGTACTTTTTTAGTTTTTCATGCAGACTCTATGTAATGACGTTCAAGCAGTGGTGAAGATGATGTATGGAGATGCTCCACCAGCAATCGTGCTTGTTGGCCACAGGTTTGTGATTCACTTGGAAAACCTTATGTGAAGTTTAATTCATGGAAACAACAAGAATTTATACATAAATTTTCTGTTTACTTCACCTTTTTTTATTTAATGCATGCAGCTTGGGTGGATCCGTTGCAGTTCATGTAGCAGTGAAGAAAATGCTACCCAGTTTGGCTGGACTTGTGGTTGTAGATGCTGTTGAGGTGCCCTGTCTCAAACCACATCCATAAGCTTTTGTCCAATATTTTTTTGTTTTTTTTTTTTTCATTTAAAAAGTTACAATTTCAGGGGACAACTATGGCTTTGTTAATGCATTTGCAGAAAATTCTATCAAACAGAGTGCAGTATTTTCCGACTCTCGAGAAAGCGGTAAAAAGTGTCTTTTGACTTTCACTTCCTTTAATCAGGAGCTAGTTTTGAGTTTTTTTCATATGTTTGGCTTGTAGTTCATTTCTCTTATACTCAAAAACTGCATGAAGATATTAATGCTTATATCAAAACTGTAAGTAATACCGATTAGAATTCATATTTACACTACTATATAAACCATTTAACATTCTCTCTCCTCCTTAGTTTTAAGAGTTCTTAAAATTCAATCAAGACAGAATCTTGACCCTTCATTCTATCTAAATTAATCTCATCCACTCAATTTATAACCATTTCACCCTCTCTCATAATTTACTTACACTTTGTATTCATTTAAAATATACTCTCTCACACTGACACACTCTCTCACCCAAAAACAATTATTCACCCACGTCAACATAATTTCCAAAATCATATTAACTTCTCTCTCCTTAGAATTTATTTTTAAAATTAATAAAATAGTTTATGGCTTTATGCAAATAAAAGAAAAATTGAAAAAAACAGACATGTTGTAGAAAACTTTTTCGTAACATTGAATTGTGTGAATAACATATCATTACATTTTTGAAAACAACATGTTGTAAAACATGAACTATTTAGTAACAATAAAAAAATAACACGCCACAAGTTTTAAGCAACAAAGACATACGCCGATAACTCGATAAGGGACAACACCAAGAACATTGGATTTCAAAATGAAATTACAATTAGAGAAGAATCACTACATGATATCTTCCAACCCATGTTAAGGTATGCCGATGACTAAGGCTAGGTGCACCCAACTCGCATGAGAGGCAAAGGAGAGGTGGGATGGGAAGGAACACCAACGCCCTCTCCTTCTCAGTTCTAACCCGCAGGTCACCTTCCTTACAAGGCTACCCAAGCCGCTCTCTCTCTCTCTCTTCTTTGTCTCTCTCTATCTCTCTCTCTTTCTCTCCTCTCTCTACCTTCTTTTAAGGGATATTTTTTAAACAAAGAGGGTTGGGAAGGATGGGTATGGGGTTGGGGGGTTGGTAGAACGATGAAGGGATGATTTTATGGCAAGAAAGATGGGAAGGATGAGAGGGATAGGTGCTTATAGCCATTAAACAAACTTATAGATAGCCTGCACATGCACGCCTTTCCCTATTTTTGTATAACCAAACTTTCATTGATTCGGTTTATTAGGCTGATCATAATCAATTGGGCTTCCTGTAATTGTTCCAACTAAAGTAATGAGTTGTTCTTTATTAATATCGGCCTCATGAAGGACATGCTGTTCTTAAGCCTTTGATCCGAGTATTGACTTTGAATAGTAATCATCTTCCCAAGTGGCGCCTTTGGTTGTACTGGCCTGCTACTGAATTAACCAATGTAGTGTTTGTTTTTCTTCCTTGTTTATGGCGTGAGTTGCTAGGTGTTTGACCACATAGAAGTGGAGTGAGTTTCCATCCCTGAGGGTAGAGATGGTTCCATAAATGACTTGCTGACTTGTTTAAGGGGTGAAGCGTGAAAGACAGGATGGATCCAGGTTGAGTCCGGAAGTTTAAGCTTGTAAGTTGTTGGCCTAATCTTGGCGATGATGAGAAGTCCCCCATAAAACGAGTTGATAGCTTTTGATTAATCCTCCTAATCCCAGATTTTATCAGTATTTTTTGGTAAAAACTTTCATGTACGACTGTGCCCTTGTTAAGTGAAACCCGGAACTTTTCTTGAAGAGCTAGACAAAAAGCAGGCTGATTACTCATTATATTGTGATAATGAGAGTTGTGAAACTTGCAAAGAATCCCGTTTATCATGGGAAAACAAAGCACATCGGGATGAGGTATCACTTGGAATCAGGGTTGATTTGTACTATGAACTTGACGAACATCTCAGGTGCGAAGTAGATATGTTCACCAAGTCTGTGACGCTGGATAAGTTGAAGTTCTGTGTAACTTCAGCTGGCAATAAGGAATCGTGATGAGAAGGCAGGCAAGTAGCAACAACTAGGGGGAGCTAAAGATATCTTGTTTCGAAGCCTCTAATTGGGAGATTGTTGGGATGTAGGCTTCGGCCCACTTGGCCAAGCCGAGAAAAGAAGGGAGAAGTAGTAGGGTTCGGCTGGCCCTAGCTTCATTGCTCTGATCTTGTTTCCAAAATTAGATGATCTGGTTTCTATATTTAAGTTGATATGGTTTCCATAGTTAAGTTGGTTTAGCTTCTATATTTAGGTTGATCTAGTTTACATAATTAGACAGTTACCCTCATTATGTTTTATCTTTAAATTGATCTCATTTGTACTTGTAAACATTGTAGCACCTCAATAAAAAGCTATGCAGTTATCTCGGTCAGATATCAAATATCGGTCAAGGACTGATATTTAAAATTGCGGATATCGCGGTGAGATATCGGTTTTTTATATTTTGTAGAACTAGCATGTTACTCGCGCAATGCGGCGACGATAACTAATTCATTCTCGATAACATGTCCGTTTTCGGTAACGTAGGGTATGTATGGTATACACACACACACACTATGATGACGTCGAATAATTTCTATTTGCAGTATGTCCATTTTGTTTCCTTCTTTTCCATTTTACTTATTTCATTATTATCTATCAACTCTTTCGTTAATTTCTAAAATAACCTTGAAAAACAATAAAATAAAATAAAAACAATCTCTACTTATAAAATAAGATGATAAAAACATATCAATGACTTGGTAAATTGTGTTGATTTGAATGAGAAATTGTGTTGGTATAAGATAATATATTAGTGGTTGGGTTTGTGTATTTTAAAAAATGTAAATATATTTAAGACTATATTGGTAATTTTCTATTACTTAAAATTTAAGAGTTTAAGTAAAATAATATTAAATATATTATAAATTAAACTTTTTATTTTACTTATATGGGTGTTTATAAATTCGGTTACATGTTATCAAGTTTATGAGTTTTAGTTATACGAATTTTCTAATACTTCAATTAAATTATTTGGTATATGATATAATATTTAAAATAATATTTCTATCGAGGTTTTTTTATTCAATTTTTAATTTGTGTAATATCTTATAGGTTGAAATTTAATTTGTATCGAGTTGACATTTTTAAACATTATTTTTGTAGAAAGTTTAGTTATTAAAATGGTATTCAATGGTTTCCTTTTAATATTTAAATTAGGGGTAAGTTAGTAATATCAAATGACTTAAAATTTAAGAGATTAAGACATTTAGAAGAGTGGGTGTTAAATGCTTTATATATTAGTATATATATATATATATATATATTTATATATATGAGATTAAAATCATAAAAAATTATTGAGTGTGCTATCATTCTATGGATAAGTCTTAGGTTTTGGTCTCTGATTTTAGATGCTTTTGTCATACTAGCCTGATAATGGCTTCCACCCATTTCTATCTATGAAACCTCATGGATAAAGTCATCAGATGGCTCCCTCTCACAAGTTGTGATATATTCCTAAAATACTGGGAATGCCAACTGAGCTGGTGTATAGATACCCAGGGCCATTGCGAATTTAGCGAGTGATAATGATCTCATGTTTCCTCCCCCCAGTCTGAATCCGATCATATTGCTATCATTTTAATCGGTTATCTCATGATTAACCGTTAGTGAAGCAAAGAACTCTTTACATAGCTCAACATAAATGTGCTCCCTTATGCACATGGCATTTTCCCATGCCCGACAGTAGAATACCACCTCTCCATACAGTTCTTGTGATGATGTTCCTAGTGGTCTCTGCTTGTCCTAGCTTTTCCAATGCATCCTAATCGATCGTTTTTCCTGGCTTCACAGCCTTGTTCATTAGGATCCTCAGATTAGAATTGCATTTTCTTTTCTACGCTGCTGGGGTTACATTCCTAAAGTGTACAAATGAGTGTGTACCATCTTCTGCTAATAAGTCGGCTAAGACATCAGCTGCAGATGAAGACGATGAAGCACGAGAAACTCTTCCTCTCTTAAATTTAAAAGTATACATGTGAGAAGCATTTTCTATTTAAAGTATAACTAAACATGTATATCAAAGGAGTTCAAATTCATGTGGAGAGAATTTATATATATATATATATATATTATAAGTTGATTATTATTAAAATCCAAATTAATCAACTAAATATATATATATATATATATATATATATATATTCCCACACTTAAAGCTTTTTGAGTTTTCATTTTGTGACTTGAACCTTAAATGATATAATCAATTTTCACAAGTTCATTAATTAATCAAATATAAAATTTCCAAAAATACAATCATAATGTCAACAAGACATATGCTAATTTCTTGACAAATTTTATATGTTTTTCCAATTTTCTTGCTAAAAGTTTTATTACTTACCTTTAAGCAAAGAAAATTTGTAATTTATGCACATTATCACAAAATGAATCTCACTTAGTGATTAGGAATTTACATAAACATGATGAATCAAAGCTTAATCTTGAATTACCAACATGTAAGTGTCATTAGAAAAATAAATCTTTTTTCAAATTTCACAAATCCATACTCACATTATACAAAATCATCAATTCATCATGTAATATTCAAAATTTAAGTTCCTAAACATCACTAGAACACTTCAAAACAATTTTCAAGCCTAAAATCATGATCTTGAATTGTTCATAAGCAAGAACAAAGCATTTTGAAGGTTTTATCCAAAAATCTCAACACTTTTCATGGAATATCAGCACATTTCAACAACAAAAGATCATAATAGCATCAAGTGGGTGTTCATCAAAAGTGCATAAAACCCTAACATCAATTTGTCAAGAAAATGCTCAAATCAAGAATTTCATGGATCAAAGTGTGTAGAATCAACTCTAGATGCAAGAAATCATGAAATCTTACATTGGGAGCCTTAGATATGGTTCAAATAGACCAAATTGGTGTGTTTGGGTGCTTGGGGGAGAAAAACCGAACTTGGAGGAACAAGTCTACGGTGTGGATATGTGAAGAAACCCTATTTTTTTCTTTATAAACCCCGACTTCACGGCATGAACTTGTAGGAGTTCACGGCATGAAGTCCTTCAGATCTGGAAACTTTCTTTTTTTTTTTGGTTTTATATTTTTTTTGTATTTTTGGGTTTTCTAATGTTTTTGCATTTTTATAAGGCAAAGATTCTCGCAGAGAATGGTTGTTGATCGGGAGGCAGGATCCTTTCGGTATTAAGCCTTTCGGAAAATCCAACAACCATGTTGATTTAAATATTCTAGACACCACCTCTTTTAGATAATTCTTCACAAATATAAAAAAAATACAAGAACGGGAAAAACAAAAAAAGAAGACTTATCAAGATTTTCAATGGAGAAGTAGCTTTACTTCGGCGTTACAGCCTAACAGAACTTGAGGTTTCCTTAGCCCCATGTTTATTTCTCTTGATAAGTACTCTATACATACTTTTGAAAATCGTGTTAAGTTTTTCAAAAGAACATTTTATCGCCTTGATTTGTGGAATCTTTTAACGTCAGATCTTCAAGACGAATCATCAAAAAGCTAATTATTAATAGACAACCGAAGGTTATTTTAAGTATTGGACGTACCTTTGTCGTGGAAATTATTTGGTCCAAGCTTACATAATCTAAGTAACAACAAATCAACAACCATTATGCTAACGTTCGAATTAGGCCTAATGGTGCCTTCAGCTTTTATCTTAACCGGACCCGCCTTAATGCATCCGCATTCTGATTGTGAGATTGTTGGTAGTTTTCTACATTTCGAAAAATGCATCAGAGCACCACATTTCCAGCACTTCCCTACTTGAATTGCCCTCCATTTCCATGCACATTTTGAAGTTCCTCTCCCAAAATGTTCAAAGTTATGTTTACTCAAATCTTTTCTCTGAATTAGTTAACACCTATCTTGATGAATATCAAAAGGCAAATGTGATTTAAAATACAAACAATTAACGAGCGTCCTAATGTTATTAGAAAGCATTGTAATAGAAGTCATTTTGAAAGCAGTTTAGCAATATAGCAGTGAAAAGAGAGAAAAAACAATTTCAGTTCTTTTAGGTCTACCGGTAAAAGACCAAACACACGGAAAAGAAATAATTAAAATAAAACGGGTTGCCTCCCGGAAGTGCTTTATTTTTAACTGAGTCGTTAGCTCGACTCATTGTTTTTACTAATTTTCTGTTCCATAGAAGGTAAGATTTTCCCTCTCCGTTTCTTTCATACCTTCTTGGTATATTTTTAGACGATGACCATTCACGTGAAAAGTGTCATACTTACCTTGGAGTTCTACGAAACCGGATGAAAATGATTTTACCATAGTGAAAGGTCTTATCCACCTGGATTTCAGTTTCCCTACAGAAAATTTGAATTTTGATTGAAAGATCAAAACTTTATCTCATGTATAGAATTCTTTGTTTCCTTTCAAACGTTTATCATGCCATAATTTTGTTCTTTCTTTGTATAATCTAAAATTTTTATATGCTTGTAGCCTCAATTCTTCCAACTCATGTAGTTGATAGAATCTCTTTTTTCCGGCTTCGTCAATGTCTAGATTACAATTCTTTAAAGCCCAATAAGCCTTATGTTCGATTTCAAAAGGTAAATGACATGACTTACCATACACCATTTTGAATTGTGTTGTCCCGATCGGTGTTTTGTAAGCTGTGTGAAATGCCCATAATGCATCGTCTAATTTGGTTACCCAAATTTTTGGATTATTTTTCACAGTTTTCTCCAAAATTCTTTTTAAAGATCGGTTAGTGTTTTCTACTTGTCCACTTGTTTGTGGATGTAGGAAGTAGAAAATCTATGTGATACTCCATATCTTTTAAAAACTTTTTTCATTTGTTGATTGGCAAAATGAGTTCCTCTATCACTAATTAAAGCTTTAGGTGTACCAAATTGTGAAACCAAATTTTTCAGAAAATCAACTACAACTCGGGCATCGTTTGTTTGTAATGCTTTTGCTTCAGCCCATTTGGAAACATAGTCAATAGCAACCAAAATATATTGATTTTTATTTTGAATTCGGAAATGGACCCATGAAATCAGTTCCCCATATATCAAACACTTCACATACCAAGATACCTTTTTGTGACATTTCATCTCGTTTGGAAATATTACCAAACCTTTGGCATGCATCACATGTTTTGACCATGGCAAAAGCATTTTTGAAGATTGTTGGCCAATAGAATCCTGCATTAAAAACGATTTTAGCAGTTAAATTAGGGCCAAAATGTCCCCAAGTAGGTCCTTGATGACATTCTTGTAGAATTTGCTCGGATTCAATACCAAACACACATCGGTGCAACAAATTATTAGTTCCACAGCGAAATAAATAGGGTTCTTCCCGGTAGTAATACTTGGCATCCGACAAAAGTTTTGATTTTTGTTGGTATGTTAACCATTTAAGGATAGTCCATGCAGCTAAATAATTAGCAATATCAGCAAACCAAGGTGCATTAGAAGAATCACTTACATTAATTGATTGAAGAGATTCGTCAGGAAAGGTGTCATGAATCTCCCTTTAATCAAAATTTTCTAAGTTCAGATTCTCCAATCTTGTTAAGTAATCTAGTGCTAAGTTTTCGGCTTCTTTCATATCACGAATTTCTATGTGAAATTCTTGTAAGAGTAAAATCCATCGGATAAGTCTTGGTTTCGCATCTTGTTTGTTGAAAAGGTACTTAAGGGCAGAATGATCCCTATATATTATGGTTTTGGACAGAATCAGATAGAAACGAAATTTATCAAATGCAAATACAATAGCTAAAATTTCTTTTTCTGTTGTTGTATAATTTTCTTGTGCACCTGTTAGTGTCCTACTAGCATAGTATATTGGTAAAAAATTATTGTTTCTTCTTTGACCCAACACTGCTCCTAATGCATAATCACTAGCTGTAATGCCCCAAAGTTCAAAAATATTTGTGACAAAGTGATATAAAAGGATAGAGATGTTTATAAAATTAGAGGGGGTTAAAGTTGACACTTTGAAAATTAATAAGTCTAGGGGCTGTTTGGTAATTCTTGGAAAGTGCTTATATGTATATATATATAGTGAAAGGTTTATTTGAGCACCAATCTTAGCCGTTCAATTCCCCCTCCTTCAATTGGATTGCCCACCCATGAATTTCTTACATGCATCCTGCCACACTCAATCCCCTCATGGTTCTCGCAATAAAAACGGTTCTCAAATAAACCTTCCCCTATATATATATATATATATGTTAGTAAGTTGACTTGTGTTAGTCAACTTAGTCATTTTCTTTAGCCACTTCACTAGCAATCTCTTCCTCTGATGTTTTGAATCATGAACAACAGGATTTAGAGGAGATAACAGTACCTAATGATTCTTAGAAGCAAGGTATATGTTCTTGTTATGGTTTTAAGTGTTTTTGAGTTAAGAAAGGTGATTTCAAAGGTGAAATAATTGGTTGTTGTTAATAATGGTGTTTTAGTTGATGTTTAGCAGTTTCAGATTGTTTTAACATAATTCGTAAGTTTTGGAAATGTTTAAAGTGAATTTGAGCCAAGAATAACAGTTGTGTTTTTCACAGAAAGTTGTAGGTCGGTCATGTACACGGCCTGTGTAGTTTTATATTGCCTATATACATGATTTTGAGACGGTGTCAGGCTATGTAGATAAACATGGTCGTGTAGTGTGTAAGGTACACGGCCCGTGTAGGGTTACATGGCCTGTGTAGAGGTCAAAAGTGGTGACAGACCATGTAGGGTTACATGGTCGTGTAGCATAAGAGGTATACGGCCTGTGTACAGGGTACACGGCCCGTGTAGGATGATGTGTCAGTACAGGGCATGTGGCGAAGAGTGGTCGTGTAGTGTATAGGGTACATGTCCCGTGTAGGTGTCCACAGCCCGTGTAGCCCCTTTTTCAGTATAGCAGTTTCAGTTTATGACGTTTAGCTTATTCTCTGGTAGAGGAAGGTGTCTGGATACTCTAAAAGCCTGCGCTACATGTTTAGCATATTACTTAGTTTCCAGGTGAGTATACTAGTCCTTTAGCATGTTTAGCATATGATTATGCTTTAGATGAACAACATGATATCTGTGTTACGAGTACAGAGTACACTAGAAGTGTAACTCTGTACCAAGAACGACATTATGGTATGCAGCCACGCAATGGTGTAGCTGTATACCAAAATAGTGTAAGTACTTATGAGTTAGTATATATATATACGTGCACAAGGTGATATGATACGATATGTTATGATATGACCAGATATGATATGATATGATATGATATGATATGATATTGTATAATGTGATGTGATATATGATATGTATATGTGATGCAAGTACAGGTGTATATCCGCGTCGTCAGCAAATCTATGCACAAGAACAATGACAGGGTATACAGTGAGCTATGTACCAACAGCAGCTAGGATAGGCTACACCTGTGAGGTATAGATAAGCCCGGCACTGAGGATGCTTAGTTACGTGTAAGCGTAGCTGGGTGTCTAGGAAAGTGGAAAGGGGTTTATTGAGCTCTTTAAACCGAAGGAAAGGTATTAGGGGCTCGGCTACGTGTGAGGTGTAGATATATATATATATATATATATATATATATATGATATGTATATGTGATGCAAGTACAGGTGTATAACCGCGTCATGAGCAAAGCTATGCACAAGAACAGTGACAGGGTAAACAGCTAGCTATGTACCAACAGCAGCTAGGATAGGCTACACTCATGAGGTGTAGATAAGCTCGGTACAGAGGATACTTAGTTACGTGTAAGCGTAGCTGGGTGTCTAGGAAAGTGGAAAGGGCTTTATTGAGCTCTTTAAACCCAAGGAAAGGTCTCAGGGGCTCGGCTATGCGTGAGGTTAGATATATATGATATGTATATTGTTGGGCTTTCGTGGTCTAAAATCATAGCGGAAGCAAAACGAGTAGAAAAAGAGTTTCAAAATTTGACCACCAATGGGCCCACCATATGGACCAAAACTCTAAACATGGATAAGCAACAAAATAAAGACAAGAAGGAATAGACTCATACCCTTGAAGCTATCTTCCTTAGTCAATTGAGTTTGGAGTTTGGAAGTACGTGTAGTAACGTGTACACCTCTATCGAAGTCCACACCAAGATATGATCGTCTCCCACTTGCTAGAGTGTTAGGTATGCCAACCTAAACACCACAAAAGGTCTAACACAAGAACACCAATGCCTTAGTACTTCTAGTGCTTGAGAGATATGTATATATGCAAAATATATATTCTAGTAAAAACCAATTCTTTGAACATGACCACATTAGCTTCATGATACATATAGAACTCAAAAAACAGTTCAAATTCGTGCACACTAATGTCATATTCAGTTACTAGATTAATGGCAATAAACACCACTTTTAACTAGCTTTGAAAGCCTAGTTAAGTGGCTGTTACTACATAAGGCACGGTCGTGCCTCACGAGGCACGGGCGTGCCAGCCCAAAAGGACACGTCCAAGTCACGCCTGACTTGGGCTCGTGCCTGTCCATTGGGCTCAGGGCACGGGCATGCCTCCCAGAGGCACGAGCATACCTAGCCACAGGCCACCAGAACTAGTTTCTGGTTTTCTCTCTCATTTGACCATCCGTGATGCTAGAATCGATACTTGGCATGTGACCCAATAGGCCTTTGCTTCATCAGGCATGATACCAACTTGTGTGTGTGTCAGTGGGCATAATCCAACAAACTCCCACTTGCACACGACAAACTTACGACAGGCGTCACCGACATAGAGCAACCTCTAGCAAGGCATCTATGCCCCCAAGTCAGCATAGGGTTTGTCTTCCCGAAACAAATACCTAACCAAAAGGAAAGGTCCTATAGATAAGTGATTACTTATCCCTTCGTTCACGATATCCGATTTGAATGCAGGTCATGGAACATGATCAACCCCAAATCATTCACGATTATGTTTCTCGATATAGACTAACTATGACTAACAATACAAGTTTCACAATTGATCCATTATCAATTCAACTTGAGCACGGCCATGCATTTTGATTTGTCATCAGCTTAGTCAACGAGGGGCGCAAGGATATCTCTCCAAAGAGGAACGAATACCTTTGACTACACCGCCCTATCATAATAACAAGTTCTTGCCTGAAAACTTCCCTTATAACAGCCAGTTACGAACTACGTTAGATAGCAATCTAAACAAGTCCATGTTAATAATCAAGCAACGCATGCATCTCCAGTAAAAGGATAAATAATATTATCATCCTGATTTACTCGTGATAATATCCATGAAGTAAACTCAGGTACGGGTGCTCCAATTACTTAATCACCATTAAGTATTGGCTAGTGTTGCATAAACAAGTATTCAATCCAAGATGAAAACTTTACCAACCACTCGCCTCGATCTTAATTCACTTCTTCCTTCCAATGAAGAACGACCGATCGTGGAGTATTTAGAATAAATAAATTTATTCAAGGAAGTATTAAACATGCAAAGATAGAACACAATAATGTTTCATAAAGTAATCGCATCATGCATATATTAAATCCACATTTAATAGTCATTACAATAAGAAATACATTATTGCTTTAATGTTCTCAATAACAAATACAACTAAAATATTTAAACCAAGTCACTAGCAAATCTAATACCAATAGAATTAGCATGAGAATCATGCTTAACTTGTGACAAAGGTTTGGTGAGTGGATCTGCCAAGTTCCCCTCAGTCGGTACTCTACTAACCACAATGTCTCCATTCTCAATAATATCACGGATAAAATGATATTTCCGAGAAATGTGTCTCGTACATAGATGCGCTCTTGGTTCCTTAGCTAGAGCTACTGCACCCTCATTGTCACAGAAGATCTCAATAGGGTTAGCGATGCTAGGAACAACTCCAAGGTCTTGAATGAATTTCTTCATCCAGACGGCTTCCTTAGCAGCCTCGCTTGCAGCAATATACTCTGACTCCGTGGTTGAATCGGCCACGGTATCTTGCTTGGAACTTCTCCAACTTATTGCTTCACCATTTAACAAGAATACAGATCCCGATTGAGACCGGCAATCATCCTTGTCCGTTTGGAAGCTAGCATCAGAATATCCAGCAACTCTGAGCTCCTCCGATCCACCGAACACTACAAATATTTCCTTAGTTCTCCGAAGATATTTAAGGATGTTTTTAACCGCAACCCAATGACTTTGACCAGGGTTAGCCTGATATCGGCTCGTCATACTCAAGGCATAGGGCACATTAGGCCGAGTACATAGCATATCATACATGATCGATCGCACTGCCGAAGCATACGAGACTCCACTCATTTCCTCTAGTTCCTTATGAGAACTAGGACATTGAGACTTGCTCAACGCCATACCATGCAACATAGGCAAATTCCCTTTCTTGGAATCTTGCATCTTGAACCTCTTCAAGACTTTATCTATGTACGTACTCTGGCTCAAACCAATGAGTCTCTTAGATCTATCTCTAAAGATCTTTATCCCCAAAATATATGCTGCTTCTCCCATGTCTTTCATAGAGAAGCAACTCCTAAGCCAGGTTTTCACTTCCTGCAAGGTAGTCACATTACTTGCTATGAGTAGTATGTCATCTACATACAAGACTAGGAAAACTACAACACTCCCACTAGCCTTGACATATAGACAAGGTTCATCCTTGCTTTTAGAAAAGCCAAACTCTTTGACCTTTTCATCAAAGCAAATGTTCCAACTCCGAGATGCTTGCTTAAGTCCATAAATGGACCTCTTAAGCTTGCAGACTTTTTTAGGATATTTGGGGTTTACGTAACCATCAGGTTGTGCCATGTAAACCTCCTCTACCAACTTCCCGTTAAGGAAGGCAGTCTTGACATCCATCTGCCAAATTTCGTAATCGTAATATGCAGCGATAGCCATTAATATCCTAATAGACTTCAACATAGCCACTAGAGAAAAGGTTTCATCATAGTCTACACCATGAGTTTGAGTGAAACCCTTTGCTACCAGTCGGGCTTTGTAGGTATCTACTTTTCCATCCATGTTAGTCTTCTTCCTGAAGACCCACTTGCACCCTACTGGCTTATGGCCGGGTACCGGATCAACCAAGTCCCAGACTTGATTATCCGCCATGGATTGCATCTCACTGTCCATTGCCTCCTTCCACCTAGCGGACTCAAGGCCCG
The DNA here is from genome assembly GCA_038502395.1 of Dittrichia graveolens. NCBI lineage: Eukaryota > Viridiplantae > Streptophyta > Magnoliopsida > Asterales > Asteraceae > Dittrichia > Dittrichia graveolens. Next base: position 32,140,626 of record JARJIL010000003.1, on the reverse strand, counting down.
CTACGGCTTCCCGATAGTTGGTCGGTTCACTATGATCCACCAATAGTTCGTTGCCCTCGGATATGAGAAACCCATATCTTTCCGGCTTATTACGAACTCTACCAGATCTACGGAGCTCTAATGGATGTGTGTCAGGTACCTCATCCTCTACTGGTTGAGGTTCCACTTCTTCCTGTACGCCGACCTCAGAAGCAGTACTAGTGCCAACATCAGGTTGAACATTGGTGTCATCTAGAATTTCTTCTAGATCGACTTGCCTCCCACTGGCTTCTACAGATATCAGCTCCCTTTCAAGGAAGACCACCCTTCGAGCAACAAACACCTTGTTCTCCGAACGTTTGTAAAACAAATATCCCATAGAACCAACTGGGTAGCCAATAAAAATACACTTCTCGGCTCTGGGTTCAAGTTTGTCTTGAGCTTCATGTCTCACGTAAGCTTCACAACCCCAGACCTTGAGATAGGCTAGCGAACGAACCCTTCCATGCCACATCTCGAACGGTGTACTTGCAACCTTCTTTGTTGGTACAAGGTTCAAGGTCCTAGTAACGGTTTCCAAAGCATAACCCCAAAAACTTGCGGGTAGCTTTGTACGACTCATCATGGGCTGAACCATATCTAATAAAGTTCGGTTCCTCCTTTCAGCGACCCCATTTAATTTTGGTGTCATGGGTGGAGTAAGTTGTGAAATAATTCCACAACCCCTAAGATGATCAAGAAACTCGGTACTAAGATACTCAGCATCCCTCTCGGATCTGAGAATCTTAATCCGCTTGCCCAATTGATTCCGCACTTCGTTTTGGTATGTTTTCTCAAAGGTTTCAGACTTATGCTTAATCAAATAAACATAACCATACCTACTGAAATCATCAGTAAAAGTAACGAAGTACCTACAGTTGTTTCTTGTAGCAGACCTGAACGGACCACACACATCCGTGTGAACAATGTCCAACAAGTCTCTGCCCCTTTCACTAACTCCGGTGAAGGGCGCTTTAGTCATTTTTCCTAATAAACAAGAATCGCATACTTCGCTTGACCCGTGATCAAACGATTCCAAAATCCCATCCACTTGGAGTTTGGCGATACGTTTCTTGTTTATATGGCCAAGACGACTATGCCACAAAGACAACTTGTCCAACACACCTTTGGACTTAGAATCAATGTTCATGATTGATTTATTACCATCCAAACACACACTTGTTTCATAAAACCCACGACATGGATAAGCTTTAAAGTAATGAACATCATCTCTCAAACAAGAAATAATTCCATTATCAAAATTAAACTTATAACCATCGTCAAACAAAGCGTGAAAGGAAATAATGTTTCATGCCACGCAGTGTGTAAAACAAACATTTAACAAGGTAATAGCAAGTCCTGAAGGAAAGGCGAGATCAACACTCCCTATCCGCTCCACGGGAACCACATCCTTGTTTCCCATGATCAGGTCAAGCTCTCCAGCACCCAGCGCCCTACTTCGTTTTAGCACCTACACATTATTACAAATATGAGTGCCACAACCGGTATCAAGTACCCAGCCGTTAGAAGTAGCAGTATTGTGGAGTTCAATCATAAACGTACCTGAGTTACCCGCTCCCTTCGGTTTTACCCGCTTGAGCTCCTCGAGGTACTTTGGGCAAGAACGCTGCCAATGCCCATTTTCCTTGCAATGGAAGCACTCGGCTTCCGCAGGGTCCTCGACTGGTGGAACCATCACGGCTTTCCCCTTGCCCTTCGTGGCCGGACTCGGGTTAGGTTTTGCAACCTTCCCCTTACCCTTTCCCTTGGAGGGGGGGAGCTACTTTCCTTTTGGTTCCGCCTCCCTGGATAGCTAGGACGGGTTTGGACGAGGAGGGCTTCTTGGACATGTCACTCGACGGTCTTCAACATTCCGTGAAGCTCCATTAGGGACTTGTCCATGCCATGGACATGATAGTTCCACAAAAATTGTGAAAATGAACTAGGAAGAGAACGGAGGATCACATCCACCGCCAACTCCCTCCCCAATGGGAATCCCAACCTCTCCAAGCGATCAACCAATGCTTTCATCTTAAACACATGAACGCTCACATTTCTGCCCTCGTGCATATGGCAGTCGAAAAGGGACTTTAGGCACTCGAAGCGCTCTAGCTTAGCCTGCTGTTGGAACATTTTCTTCAGCTGGTTAAGCATGTCATATGCCCCTAAATGTTCCATTTGCTTTTGAAGCTTAGGAATCATTGACGAGAGCATAATGCAAGCCACTTCGTTCGTTTCCTTGACGCACTTATTATACGCATCTCGGACCGCCCTAGTCACGCTACCGCAGGTGCTTCTGGCAAAGGCTCCTTGATGGCCCACATCTTTTGTTCATACCTAAGGGCTATCCTTAGTTGCATGAATCGATCCATAAAGTTTTGGACATCGAGTTTGGCCTTTTCGAGGAACAATTTTAGGGAAATTGAGTTCGATGATGATGTAGAAGCGTTGTTGGATGCCATTTACAAAATTAGAGTACCAATTTTAGTTGTCAAATCCTTGTAGAAATAATTACTCAATAGTTATGAAAACTCAATTATTTGAACAAGGCTAAAAACCGTATTCACTCTATCTCGTGACGGGTTTACCGCGGATCACGAAATAAGTTATTTAGGCCAGTAGACAATTTACCGATTGCAACCATTGCAACTCTTAGATCCTTGCGGGATCCTTTTTGACATCAAATGTCTATGGCATGTTTGATCCCTTCATGCACCAACCCTTTTATTATTTCTCAAATGACTCGGCTAGAGATCGACATCATTTAAGCTTTATAAAAGAATTTGTAAGTCGCCTGTCAAGACACACGTTGGTACCCTAGCCCAATCATTGGTTCGTGCTTAAGCTCGAATACCAATAGTGCGGGTTGCCACACTCACCTTCAACACAACTCCACAAGGCATGACTCGTGCTAATGCTCGACAATCATCCAAGTTTCGTTAGATTTGGGTGGTGTTGTCTTACGGGTGGCGCGTGACTTACTTTTCTAAAAAACGGGTTTTTGTTTTTCCGGTTAAAATAATATTTTAACAAGTTTGCGAGTTAGCAATTTTAAGTGACAAAAACTCCTTTTTAATCACCGTTTAATATAAACAACTTTTATATTAATGTTGTCAATTCTTATGTGCGTAGAAATATAAACTCATTTATAAATCTCTTTGTTTTATATATTTTTCAAAAAATTCTCTAGCATGCAAATCCTAAAGAATTCAAATATAAAACAACCACGCATAAATAAAAACAAAGACCCGGTAACATGGTCAATCTAGGGACAACACCAAGGGATGCCCCGTCACGATCTCCACATCGGCAAATCTCCTAGATTTGGTTCGTCAAGATGCCAACACCATGTCTCCCGGTTGCTTTGATGCAATATTTACATATTTGAAATAATCTAAGTACGAGTACATAATAATAAGAAAACGACATGCAAGTCGTGATCCTAATAATCAAAAACGAGTACAAAGATTCAAATAAACAACATGCAAGTCGCACCAAATATATATTACAACAATACGGCACGCAGGCCAAAACCAAAACCAACCATACACATCACAAAGGCTATGGGCAAAACAAGTTACCGGGCTACCACAACAAACACAACCAAACGAAAACAATGGTGTGCCACAAAACCATGTCCAACATATATATATATATATATTTTGATCAAGATTGCAAAACAACACTTAAGGCACAATAAGCAATCCTTGTACATATGCATTAGCAATTTTAATACACCTTTAAAATTGCATATTCATTTATACATCTAAAAATATATGTTTTTATGAACTTCATGCCAAGTCATACAAAACATATAGAATTACGAACCAAAATATAGTGGGGATCAACAGAATCAAGACTAGTCCAAAACCCGGATTTTAATATATATAAACTTTCAAAAACTGAATCTGACCAAAAAAGCAGAAGGCACGGGCGTACCCCAGAGGGGACGGGCATGCCTGCCTTTTTGTCAGTGTACAATTTAAACAATTCACGAATTCTGCCGGCACGGCCCGTACCCCCACTTGTACGCCCGTGCCCCGGCCGCCGGCACGGCCCGTACCCCTAGAGTTATGACCGTGCCAGGTCACCGGAAAACCATTTTTGGTAGAAAACTTAAAAAATCTGGTTTAACTCCAAAAGTGCAAAGCCATGTTAGACAAGAAGGAATAGACTCATACCCACCATATGGACCAAAACTCTAAACATGGATAAGCAACAAAATAAAGACAAGAAGGAATAGACTCATACCCTTGAAGCTATCTTCCTTAGTCAATCGAGTTTGGAGTTTGGAAGTACGTGTAGTAACGTGTACACCTCTATCGAAGTCCACACAAAGATATGATCGTCTCCCACTTGCTAGAGTGTTAGGTATGCCAACCTAAACACCACAAAAGGTCTAACACAAGAACACCAATGCCTTAGTACTTCTAGTGCTTGAGAGAGATGTATATATGCAAATTATATATTCTAGTAAAAACCAATTCTTTGAACATGACCACATTAGCTTCATGACACTTATATAGAACTCAAAAAACAGTTCAAATTCGTGCACACTAATGTCATATTCAGTTACTAGATTAATGGCAATAAACACCACTTTTAACTAGCTTTGAAAGCCTAGTTAAGTGGTTGTTACTGCATAAGGCACGGTCGTGCCTCACGAGGCATGGGCGTGCCAGCCCAAAAGGACACACCCAAGTCACGCTTGACTTGGGCTCGTGCCTGTCCATTGGGCTCAGGGCATGGGCGTGCCTCCCAGAGGCACGGGCATACCTAGCCACAGGCCACACCCAAGTCACGCCCGACTTGGGCTCGTGCCTGCCCGTAGGGCACGGCCGTACCTCATAGAGACACGGGTGTGCCTTGGCCCACCAGAACCAGTTTTTGGTTTTCTCTCTCATTCGACCATCCGTGATGCCGGAATCGATACTTGGCGTGTGACCCAATAGGCCCTTGCTTCATCAGCCATGATACCAACTTGTGTGTGTGTCAGTGGACATAATCCAACATATATGTGATGCAAGTATAGGTGTATATCCGCGTTGTGAGCAAAGCTATGCACAAGAATAGTGACAGGGTATAAAACGAGCTTTATACCAACAGTAGCTGGGATAGGCTACACCCATGAGGTGTAGATATTTCCGGCATAGAGGATACTTAGTTACGTGTAAACGTAGCTGGGTGTTTAGGTAAGTAGAAAGGAGTTTATTGAGCTCTTTAAACCCAAGGAAAGGTCTCAGGGGCTCGGCTATGCGTGAGGTGTAGATATATATGATATGTATATGTGATGCAAGTAAAAGTGTATAGCCGCATCGTGAGCAAAGCTATGCACAAGAACAGGGACAAGGTATACAGCGAGCTATGTACCAACATCAGCCGGGATAGGCTACACCCGTGAGGTGTAGATAAGCCCGGCACAAAGGGTACTTAGTTACATGTAAGCATAGCTGAGTGTCTAGGAAAGTGGAAAGGGGTTTATTGAGCTCTTTAAACCCAAGGAAAGGTCTCATGGGCTCGGCTACGCGTGAGGTGTAACCATACCCTTGGACAAGCTAATAGTATCAGTTTGTGAATGATTGTTGGTGAAACAGTTTGGATGCGAGACATCCTAGGAGACTTTACTCCTGTTATATGTTGTTTATGTTCAGTTAGTATGCTCACTAAGCATTTGCTTATGTTTCAGTATTGCATGTTGCAGGTGATGCAAGTTCCAGCAAGGGTAAGACCCCAGTGCAAAGCTTAGTTAGATAGCTTATGGTTTTCAAGAACCAAACTTTGACACTACTTTTTTAAATGTTAGCACGTGTATGTTTAGAAACTGTATTTTTGTGAAACTCTGATATCTTTTTTGTGCTAACTCGTAAGATAATGTTTTTATATTAAAACTAAAAAAGTGGTGTTACAACTTGGTATCAGAGCCAAGGTTTAAGGGATTTGGGCATACCTTAGTGTGATGCCTGAACTAAAACCATGGTTTTGAGATTAAGTAGAGCTATCCCTAGGGCAGTAAACCTTGGTGAGCATACGGTTAGTAGAAGTTTATAATTGATATCTGGTTGATAGATTGAGCATGAGTTAGCTTGTTTATGCATGTACAACATTTTTGTGGCTAAGTGTTAAATGTTATGAAGCGGGAATCTGATTGGTTAAGTTGACAATAGGTAAGGTATAGTGTGTTCATAAGAATGTAGGGCCCATATTATTATAAACACATGGTACATACTTAAGCTCAACAAGATCATGATGGACCCTGTAGATTATGTGTGATAGCACATTTTATATAGCAAGTTCAGTACAGTTTTGATGTACAAAGAGATAGAATGTGTCCGACATAGTGACCTGAGGCAGGTAGACCTCGAGAAGCTAGATACAGGTATGAAGCATATGCAATTCCTATCCCACCACTAGACCTGCGAGTAATTTTACTAGAGATTCCAGATACAGAGGAATTGCATGAGTATAAGAACAGTACAGTAAGAGAGACAGTAGCTACAGATTTAGGTAAATCCCTACAGATGAACATCCCTAGTATAAGTGGTTGAGCAAGTGTTAGAGAGACTGGAAGTGATGTTATAGAGATGAGTAGATGTAGCGGTGTAGGCTGCAATAATATAGGTTCAGAGGGTTGGGAGAACTAAGGCCAGAATGGATAAGTTATACGAGTTATAAGGGTGTACTTACAGAGATTTCAGCAAGCAAGACACCTCTTCTTAGAGGGGTTACAAATTTGATTGTAGATAGTCGTTGGCTAGCAAAAACGGAAGGGGCGTTCCGTACAGTCAGATGTCTAGTGGAATGAAAAGTTACGTATGATTCAAAGTTGTTATGTGGAGTAGCAAAAGACCAGTGGACCTTGTCGTTATCAAAGAAAGAGAAGGCACAGATGGGGGCAATGATTAAGCCTCAGTTTAAAGAAGTGTTAGAGGTGCAATTTGCACCAATCAGCTTGAATAGATAAGATTACTGAAGAGGTTTTAGCTCTATGACAAATGACAGAAGTGGTGAAGGATATCACCAAGAAGTTGATAGAAGTAACTCGTTTTGTCCAGAGTATATTGTTAATGAGCGTATGAAATGTAGTGACACATTTCGATACTTAAAAGTGATATCTGAAAAGTTTAGTGACAGTTACCGGTAACACAGCGAAAGAGAAGGTGAGTTTTGTATAAAAGAGAGAGTAGTAGTTGATCAGATAGGGATTAGTAAGTGGAAAAGTGAAAGGTTAAGCCAGCAAATACGTCAAGGTAGAGATCAGTATTTGTAATACACAGTAAGGAAGGTTAGGTCCTTACTCAGATGTATGAAAGTATGAGAATCAGAGGCATGCGTCCAGAGATTGTTAGAGTTCACTCTAAGGGTGTTAGCATTCTTACTAGTTGGGTATATTGATCTTATTGCCCTAAGTCAATAGCTCTAGAGAAAAGCATAGTGGATCCTCGGCCCCACTATGTTTTAGCAAGGGTAGGGATGAGTAAGTGAAAGTGCAGCTTATGGATGTTAAAGAAACGGTGGAACCAGGTGTAGTAGCATGTACCTTTGTTGTTAATAGTACACCTGCCCTGGTATTATTTGACTCTGTTAAAGTAGATCCTTGTTGTTGTTTCACGTTAGGTTCAGCTGAGTGTTCCACCCAGTATAACAAGATTTCCTCTTTAGGAAGAAGTAGTAGATGAATAGACTACTATTGAGAATAGTAGGTGTAAGAATAATGTGATAAAGAGGGATGATTGCTAGTTTCCCATCGATTTTATACCAATCATGATGAAAAAGTTTCGAGCAGTTGTTGGTATGAATTGGTTGGGTCAGTATCAAGTTCAGATATTATGTGATCAGAAAACAGTACGGCTTTAGACCCCAAGTGGAAGAAGTGTTTAGTAAAGATAAATATATAAGAGTTAGTATTCCTGTTTGTTAGCAAAAGTAGGGAAGTATCTAGTCCTTGGTGGTACAGCATTATCAGCTTTCGTGAGAAATTTTAGCAGAGAAAGGAACTGTAGTAATAGATTTTAGATATACAGCAAAGGATGAAGTCAGTGCAAGATTTAACGGATAAAAGTTTTATCCGACCCAGTATCTTACTGTAAGGTGCATTGAATTAGTTGTGAAAAAGAGAAACATGGCACGTTCAGAATGTGTACAGATTACAGAGTTAATGAGTATAGTTGTTGAACTATGCTCGATAAATTAGTGACTGTGATTATCAATGATAAGCTATTTACTCCAAGATTTCAGAAGTACATGGTGTTCATTTCAGAGGTGGGAACCGCCTCAGAATCTGTGTGTGAAGTTCTCCACGTGTAAAGTTTAGTTACGAGAAGTATAATTCTTGAGTCGCCTCGTTAATCAGAAATGATTGAAACAAATTCAACCAAGGTGAAAGCAGTGACGAAGTGGGAACCGCCTCAGAATCTTACAAACGTAAGAAGTTTCTTTGATCTTGTAAAGTATTACAGATAGTTTATACTAGACCTTTCTAAGATAGCAGTACCCCTAGTCTAGTTGAATAAAGAGAGCATAGAATTCAAGATTAGTGAAGATCAGCAGTAAGTGATTGATATGTTATAGTCAGAATGAGGTAGTATTTCAGTATTCGCATTGTTAGATGGAATGGAAGTTTCAGTAGTTAGTAGTGATGTCCTTTAGTGAGAGTTGAATTGTACATAAAGAAAAAGAGAAGGTTAGTGTTTATGTTTCTCCCTAATTAGAGATACAAGAAAGCAACTTCCCAACTCATGATTTAGAATTAACAGCATTTGTCCAGCTAGAGACAATGTGATAGCATATGTTTTAAGCAGAAACAGTGAGAAAGTTACAATAAATTTATTGTCAGATTATATAGAACTCGTCGGGAGTTTGATGTTATATGAGAAGTAATTAGTAAACTAACAAGAATGTAAAATTATGTCCTAGTGAAGAAAGTGTATCCTTCAGAAAGAATGACAGATGTTTATTTGAAAGAAACAGTAGCCAGATGTGAAGGTTTTGTTACACCTCAGTATAGTATTCCGTTAGGAGGAAGAACAGAGTGAGAGAAAGATACAAATACCAGAGGACAGACGTGGACTATGTGTTATTTATGTCAATAGTAGTTGGGATATCTATCTACCATTAGCAAAGTTCTTTTATAGTAGCGGTTATTATTCAAGTGTGGGTATGTTACCATATGAGATAAAATGTAAGACCCCGGTTTATGGGGTAAAGTTTGTCAGAGAAAGTTAAGTAGTACAGACATAGCATAATGGATGACTGAGTATATGTAGTAGATATGTGAGCAGTGTAAAGTAGTCCAGAATAGATAGAAAAGATATGTAGACAAGATAAGATCATTGTTAGAGTTCTTGGTTAGGGACTATAAGTTTTTAAAGATGTCACCATGTTAGAGAACTAGCAAATCCAGGAAGAGGGGTGAGCCAGCCCATGTGTTAGTAATCCATCTTAGATTATTTCAAAGGTGGAAAAGTAGTTTACATACTAGAATTATCAGATGAGATGTCACAGATCCAGAATATTTCGTGGGTATTCCACCTTCTAATCCTGCTTTTGAAATTTTATGTCCTAAGACAATGCCCTCTTTTGTTGGAGAATGCCCACTGGCATACGTACGCCAATATCCCTATCGATGAAGCATAGGCCTATTGGGTCACACACCAAGGGTTAATCTCGACAACAACCAAAGTGAAAGGGGCAAAAGGGACTTAAATTGTTAAAGTTACAAAAGGGGTCTTGCCAGGTGGAGTTCACGGCGTGAACTTGTGTCAGAGTGCAGATCACCTTTTTGCTTTTGCCTCCACTCTCCACCGCTGCATGTCAAGCTTCATGATTGAGACTTGGCCGGCCTTGGGGTACTGAATGGGCATCTAGGAGTCTTTAAAAGGACCTTGCATGTTGCTCCTTCATCTCTTTTGCTTGAACTTACACAAAAACACCTAAGGCTTCTTGTGAGGTGCAATAGAGTGTTCATAAGTGTTCTTGAGAGATTCTTCCAGAGAAGTATCAAGGAGATATTAGAGTTGCTGTTCCTTGGGTGATTTCAAGTCCTTGAAGATCATCAAGGCTTGCTAGTACAAGGAGGTTACACAAAGCTTGGTGTTGACTAGCAATAGAGGGAGGCTCACATTGGTTTTCTTGTTCATCCAGATTACCTTCCTCTCCAGCTCCAAACCTTAGTGGTATATCTTTCTCCTTGCTTTGTTTTTCATGTTGCATGTCTTACATGTAGTGTTTGGTCCATGGTTTGGGGTTTCTTGGCAATTTGTTTCTTGTTATCTTGTTCTTGTGCTTCCGTTACGTGCCTAGCAGACCCCAACAGTGGTATCAGAGTCTCCTTTACATCAGATTTGCACATGGTGGCCTAAAACCGAAAAACAAAATTTTTGAAAACTGGTCGGATGAACTTCACGCCGTGAACTCTTTAGAGTTCACGCCATGAAGTGCTTAATAGAAATCGTTTTTCAGTTTTTAAATTTCAAATCTGTTTTGGTTTTTTGGTTTTGGCCTTTTTGTTGTTTGTTTCTGGTTTTTCCAGCAGCTAGTTGCCTTGTGTCTTGGTTGATATATTTACATGTGGATTATTATTTGGCATTAAATATATAATTGCATGTACTTATATTATGTATATATGAATATGTTTCATCAAAATTGGTTTGGTGTTACTAATGCATATGTACATGGGATTATTTTTGTGCCTTGAGTATTATAAATAATCTTAACCAAGATACATATGTTGCATGGGTTTCTTGTGGCACACCATGCTTGTTTGCTTTCTTATGTTGATTAGATAGCTTTGTTGGTAACCAAAATGCCCTAGACCGTTGGTTGTGATGTTTGGTTGTGTTTATATTTATTCATTCATTTGGTGACTTCTAGTCACATGGTTTGTAATAAGTTATTTGTCTATTGATTTGGTATGTAAATTTGTTCAAGTGGCTTGCATGTCTTTTAAATTCCAAATTTATGTAAAGTACTATAGGATTTTGTGGCTTGCATGCCATTTCTATCTTTAAATATGTATTTGTAATATGGAGGCAACCATCGGGAGTCATGGTTATGACGTCTTGGCGATCACAAATCCGGGAGGCCCAATGGAGGTGGCGGGTTTAGCGGGAGCACATCCGAAGTCAATGGAAGTTTTTCCCTAGTTGACTTAGTTTTCCCGTTTTGGCTCACGGGAAAACGCATAGGCTTTGGGCATTGCTACCAATATGTTGTATGCATGTGATGTGTTTTATTTGTTTATGCATGGATATTAGGATTATTGCATGCTAGACAACTTTTTATAAATTATAAAAACACAAGAGTTTTAAAATTGGTTTACAAACTCGCGCGCATAAGATTAACAAAAGGATATAAAATTGGTTTATATTCAAAGTGAAAAATTGGTTTTGTCACTAAATTTGTTAATCAAAACAAAAATGGTTTTTTAACCGGAAAACAAATCCTGTTTTCTAAAAGTAAATCACACGCCACCCATAAGATGTAACCACCCGAATCTAGTCATGCAAGGTTGATTGTCGAGCTTTAGCCGAGTCAATCCATGTGTGCGCTGTGTGGAAGGTACGTGTGGCAACTCGCAAGGTTGATTGTCGAGCTCTAACTGAGTCAACCATTAGGCAAGAGTACCACCGTGTATCTTGATGGACGATTTACAATTTCAAAATAGAATTTTGAATGGTTGTCGAGCTCTAGCCGAGATTATTCAAAATTTTAGTTTGAGATTGGTGTGGAGGGATCAAACATGCCAATTCGACACCATGGTTGTCAATGTGGATCCCGCAAGGAACTAAGAGTTGTAATAATGGATTACAATCGGTAAAATGGTTACCGGCCTAAATAAGCTTTACCACGTGATCCGCGGAAAACCCGTCATGGTGTAAAGTGAAATATGGTTCTTAGCCCTTGTTAAAATGATTGTTTTATTTAACACATGGGGTAATTATTTTTAACGAGGTTTATCAAACTAACCAAACTACTTTGCTTTAATAGATGACATCTTCAAGCACCAACAACACCACCCACTTCTCTTTGAGAATTTTTCTAGAAAAGGAGAAACTTGATGGGACCAACTTTATGGATTGGTCTAGGCAATTACGTATTGTCCTACGACATGAGGATAAATTGGTTACCATTGAGGAACCCCTTCCAGAAACCCCTGCGCCGAACGCAAGTAGGTCCATTCGTGATGCGTATGAGAAACGCGTCAAAGACACCAACGAGGTTACTTGCCTCATGCTAAGCACGATGAGCCCCGATTTGCAAAAGAAAATGGAGCATCTAAATGCTTATGAAATGATGCTTGAGTTGAAGGACATGTTCCAACAACAAGCAACGCAAGAACGGTATGGATGCTTGAACGACCTACTTGGTTGCCGGTTGCAGAGTGTCAGGAACGTAAGCCTCCACGTGCTTAAGATGAAGGCACTAGTGGTGTGCTTGGAGAGACTAGGGTTTTCCATAGGAAGGGAGATGGCGGTGGATATTATCCTGCGATCCCTTCCTCCATCTTATGATCAATTCACCTTGAGTTATCATATGCATGGAATGGACAAAACCCTAATGGAGCTACATGGTATGTTAAGGACCGCTGAGTCCAACGTGACCAAACAAAATCCCACCTCTCCAGCTCCCGTCCTGGCTATCATGGAAGGAGGAACAAAGAAAAGGAAGAAACCGGCCTCTACCCCTAAGGGTAAAGGTAAGGGAAAGGTTGGGGCTCCAAAGCCTAACCCTACCCCGGAGCCTAAGCCAAAGGGTCTTATTCTCCAGGCAAAGACTCCGGAGGAGGCGGTTTGCTTCTTCTGCGGGGCGAAAGGGCAAATGCGCCGGAGCTGCCCAAAGTACCTAAAAGGCCTTAAGAAGCTTAGAGCTTCGGGAGCGGGTGCTTCTACTTCAGGTACGTTTATGATTGAACTCCATCATACTTCTACTTCAAATGGTTGGATATTAGATACCGGCTGTGGCACTCACAGTTGTAACATTGTGAAGGTGCTAAAGGAAAGTAGAAGGCTGAGGGATGGGGAGCTGGATCTTATAATGGGGAACAAGGAGGTCGTCCCCGTTTTGAAGAAAAGGAGCATGGAGCTAACTTTTAGATCCGGTTACACTATTATTTTGAAAAATGTATGCTATTCTCCAAGTGTGGCACAAAACATTATTTCTCTATTTGCTTTGTATGATGATGGATACTACTTTAATTTTGATAATGGAATTATCTCTTGTCTTAAAGATGATGTTTGTTATTTTAAAGCATATCCATGTCGTGGTATATACGAAGTTGATGCATATATCTCAAATGATAGAACAATCATGAATATCGATTCTGAGTCCAGAAATACTTTGGACAAGTTTTCCTAATGGCATAGTCGCCTTGGCCATATAAATAAGAATGCGTATCACCAAGCTCCAAGCGGATGAGATCTTGGAATTATTTGACCTCGGGTCAAGTGAAGTATGCGAATCTTGTTTATTGGGCAAGATGACAAAATCTACCTTTACCGGTGTGAGTGAAAGGGGCAAGGACTTGTTGGACATTGTGCATACTGATGTATGCGGTCCATTCAAGCATGTCACAAGGAACAACTCAAGATACTTAGTTACATTTACCGATGACTATAGTAGATATGGATATGTCTTCCTCATTAGGCATAAGTCTGAAACCTTTGAGGTTTTCAAGACATTCCAAAACGAAGTTCAGAATCAAATGGGCAAATCTATAAGGATACCTCGATCCAATAGGGAGGCGAATATCTTAGCTTAGAGTTCAGTGATCATCTTAAAAATTGTGGGGTTATCTCACAATTAACACCTCCTAGGACACCACAATTGAATGGTGTCGCCGAACGGAGAAATCGGACATTGTTAGATATGATCCGATCAATGATGAGTCACACGAAAGTACTCATTAGTTTATGGGGGTACGCTCTTGAGTCGGCGGCTAGGATCCTCAACCTCGTACCGACAAAGAAAGTCCAGAAAACACCTTATGAGATATGGCATGGAGTAGTTCCTAAAATTGCATATCTCAAAGTATGGGGTTGTCCTGCCTACGTTAGACGTGAGGTAGACGACAAACTTGAACCCCGATCTGAGAAGTGTTACTTCATTGGGTATCCTACCGGAGCCATGGGATATTTGTTTTACAAACCCTCCGAGAACAAAGTTTTTGTTGCAAGGAGGGAAATTTTCCTTGAAAGAGAATTGATATCCATGCAGTCTGGCGGGAAGAAGATTGATCTTGAGAAATTCAAGAACCCACGAATGAAGGGACTAGCGTCGGCACTAGCACTCAACCCGAAGTGGTTGAAACCGAACATGATGATGTGTCGGTACCTGACAACAATCCATTACCTCACGTAGATCTGGTAGATCTTGTCACGAGCCAGAGAGATATGGGTTTCTCATATCTGAGGGTGACAAATTATTGGTGGATCATGATGAACCCACCAACTACCAGGATGCCGTAGCAAGCATTGACTCTACTAGGTGGAAGGAGGCTATGGAAAGCGAGATGGAGTCCATGTCGGACAACCAAGTATGGGAACTGGTTGATCCCACACCCGGGTTTAAGACAGTAGGGTGTAAATGGGTCTTCAAGAAGAAGACCGGCGTGGATGGGACTGTAGATACTTTCAAAGCCCGACTGGTGGCTAAGGGTTTTACACAAACTCATGGTATTGATTATGAGGAAACCTTTTTCCCAGTGGCTATGTTGAAGTCTATAAGAATACTCATGGCCATTAATGCATTTTATGATTATGAAATTTGTCAAATGGATGTAAAACCCGCCTTCCTTAATGGGAAGCTAAATATAGAGGTGTTTATGACACAACCCGAGGGTTTTGTACATCCTGAGTATCCTAATAGAGTCTGCAAACTCAAAAAGTCCATTTATGGTCTTAAACAAGCATCTCGCAGCTGGAACCTATGCTTTGATGAGAAAATCAAGAAATTTGGATTTTCGAAAAGCAAGGATGAACCATGCATATATGTCAGGGCTAGTGGGAGCGCTGTAGTATTCCTAATCCTATATGTAGATGATATTCTGCTTATTGAAAACGATGTCCCAACCTTACAAGACGTTAAATCTTTTCTTGGGAATTGTTTCTCTATGAAGGACTTGAGAGAGGCAGCATATATCTTGGGCATAAGGATCTATAGAGCTAGATCCAAAAGGCTTATTAGGCTAAGCCAAAGTGCATATGTGGACAACGTCTTGAAGCGATTCAATATGGAGGACTCTAAGAGGGGTAATACCCTTATGATGCATGGAATGGCACTGAGCAAGACTCAATGTCCTAGTTCCAAGGAGGAACTAGATGTAATGAAGAGGATTCCTTATGCTTCGGTGGTAGGATCAATCATGTACGCCATGTTGTGCACTCGTCCTGATGTATCATGTGCATTGAGCATGAAGAGTAGATATCAGGAAAATCCCGGGCAAGCCCATTGGACCGCATTCAAGAACATTCTCAAGTATCTTCGGAGGACAAAGGAGATATTCTTGGTATATGGTGGTGAGGAAGAGCTAAGAGTATGTGGGTACTCTGATGCAAGCTTCCAAACGGACAAGGACAACTGCCGATCACAATTGGGGTTTGTGTTCCTTTTAAATGGTGGTGCTATCAGCTGGAGGAGCTCCAAGCAAGACACGGTTGCTGATTCAACTACCGAATCCGAATACATTGCGGCAAGTGAAGCAGCAAAGGAAGCTGTATGGATGAGGAAGTTCATCCAAGATCTTGGAGTTGTTCCTAGCATTACCGACCCCATAGAGCTTTTCTGCGATAATGAGGGTGCGGTTGCATTGGCAAAGGAACCAAGAGCTCACAAGCGGACGAGGCACATTCCTCGCAAATATCACTTCATCAGAGATGTAATAGAGAGTGGTGATATTGTCATCAGCAGAGTAACATCGGAGAGCAACTTGGTTGATCCGTTCACGAAGTCGTTGTCACAAGCCATTCATGATTCTCACACTAGATCTATAGGTGTTAGATTAACTAGTGACTTGGCTTAAGTATATTTTCGTTTATGTTTGATATGTACTTATTCTTGGGAACATTAAGCAGTATTGTATTTCATATTATATCGATTATTAAATGGAGATTTAATGATACGCCTTGGGCGGGTATTTTCATGAATCCCTACTGTGTTCCATCTTAGCATGTTTAATCACTTCCCAAAATGATTTTTCATTCTAAATGTCCACAATCAGTCACTCTTCTAGGGGAGGAAGTTTGAATTAAGATTGAGGGAAGGGGTTGGTCGCATATTCAATAATGGATTGAATACAAGAGACGCAACACTTCGCCTGTACTTGAATTATTCAAGTGATTGGACGACCCACACCTGAAGTTACTTCATGGGTATTGTCACAACTAACTCGGGATGATAATATCATTTCATCCTTAGACCGGAGATACATGTGTTTTCAAACGCAGTTCATAACTGGCTACTATAAAGGGAGTTTTTGGGTAAAGTACGGTATATGTGGCGGAACAATGTAGTCAAAAAGAATTTGTTCCTCTAGTTTTAGAGAGATATCCATGGGTCCCTTGATGATTGAGAGCTGACATCAAAATGCATGGCCGTGCACAAGTTGCAATGATGTTAGATCGATTGCAACTAGAATTTTGGTCACCATCAATCTTGATCGAGAAACATAATCGTGAGCGATCTGGAGATTGACGTCTAACCATGTCTCGTGTTCACACGGATATCGCGAACAAAGGGATGTTTGATCACTTATTTATAGGACCATTTCTTATCTTTTTTGAGACTTGGCTTTTGTCCAGGATGATAAAACCTATGCTGACTTGGGGGCAAAGATGCCTTGCTAGAGGCCGCTCTTTGTCTGTGGTACCGAGGGTACGGTATGTCATGTGCAAGTGGGAGTCTGTTGGAGAATGCCCACTGACATGCGTACGCCAATATCACTACCGATGAAGCATAGGCCTATTGGGTCACACACCAAGGGTTAATCTCGACAACAACCAAAGTGAAAGGGGCAAAAGGGACTTAAATTGTTAAAGTTACAAAAGGGGTCTTGCAAGGTGGAGTTCACGACGTGAACTTGTGTCAGAGTGCAGATCACCATTTTGCTTTTGCCTCCAATCTCTACCAATGCATGTCAAGCTTCATGATTGAGACTTGGCCGGCCTTAGGGTACTAAATGGGCATCTAGGAGTCTTTAAAAGGACCTTGCATGTTGCTGCTTCATCTCTCTTGCTTAAACTTACACAAAAACACTTGAGGCTTCTTGTGAGGTGCAATAGAGTGTTCTTGAGAGATTCTTCTAGAGAAGTATCAAGGAGATATTAGAGTTGTTGTTCCTTAGGTGATTTCAAGTCTTTGAAGATCATCAAGGCTTGCTAGTACAAGGAGGTTACACAAAGCTTGGTGTGGACTAGCAATAGAGGGAGGCTCACATTGGCTTTCTTGTTCATCCAGATTACCTTCCTCTCCAACTCCAAACCTTAGTGGTATATCTTTCTCCTTGCTTTATTTTTCATGTTGCATGTCTTGCATGTAGTGTTTGGTCCATGGTTTGGGGTTTCTTGGCAATTTGTTTCTTGTTATCTTGTTCTTGTGCTTCCGTTGCATACCTAGCAAACCCCAACATCTTTAACCATAAAGTGGCATTTTTCCCAGTTTAAAACAAGATTAGTTTCCTCACGTCTTTTAAAAACTTTTTCTAGACTTGAAAGACAAGTATTGAAAGAATTTCCGAAAACAGAAAAATCATCCATGAATACCTCCATACATTCCTCGATCATATCATGAAAAATAGCCGTCATGCATCTTTGGAATATAGCTGGTGCATTGCAGACTCCAAAAGGCATCCTTCTATATGCAAAGGTTCCAAAAGGACAAGTGAAAGTAGTTTTCTCTTGATCCTTTGGATCTATTAGTATTTGAAAGAAAGCTGAAAATCCATCAAGGAAACAGTAACACTCATTACCAGCTAGTCTATCAAGCATTTGATCAATAAAAGAGAGTGGGAAATGGTCTTTTCGTGTTGCATCATTCAATTTACGATAATCAATACGTCCTTTTTTACAACTACTGACATACCTCCTTTTTTTGGGACTACTTGAACTGGGCTTACCCATTAGCTATCAGAGATTAGGTAAATTAAACTTGCATCAAGTAGTTTGATGATTTTCTTTTTTACTACTTCTTTTATATTCGGGTTTAATCTTCTCTACCTTTGTACACTTGGTTTAAAATCTGCAGTCATGAGTATTTTGTGTGTACAATAAGTAGGATTAATACCTTGAATATCAACGGTTTTCCATGCAAAAGCTTTTTTATAACTGTGGAGTACTTTTAACAATTTTTGTTTTTCCTCTTGATTTAAACTAGATGAGATAATAACAGGAAGTGAAAAGTTACCTTGTAGAAATGCATACTCAAGATGTTTTGGAAGTTCTTTAAGTTCATGAACAGGTAGTTCTTCAATAGATGTTTTAATTTTAAAATTAGGTATTTTATTGATTACCTCAGTTTGTTCCTCATCTTCTGAATCACTTCCCTGAATTTCTACTTTTAGTAATTCTTCCAATTCTATGTTCAGATCTTCATCAATGATGGTTGTTGGAAAACTCTCATTCTTAAGAAATTCTTCAATTTCTTCATAAATGCAATCATCAATAACATCTAAAAATAAACACGAGTCGTCAGATGTTATCGAATGTTTCATGGCATTATTAATAGAAAAAGTTACCCTTTCATCTGTTATACCAAGGGTAAGTTGTTTCTTTAAAACATGGACTATGGCATCAGCAGTGTTTAGAATGGTCTTCCCATAATTAAGGGTACTTTACTATCTTCATCCATTTCAAGCATAACAAAATCTACCGGAAATGTGAATTTATCGACTTTGATCGGTAAATTTTCAACTATGCCAATTGGATATTTAAAAGATCTATCTGCTAGTTGAATGCTCATTCTCGTTGGTTTTAACTCACCTAGTTCCAGTTTTTATATAATGAATAAGGCATTAAATATATACCGGCACCTAAGTCGGCTAATGCATCATACATAATTGTATTGCTAAAATAGCAGGGAATAGTAAAACTCCCTGGATCTCCTAGCTTTTGTGGCATTGTCTGTAGTAATGTTGAGCATTCCTCATTCAGAAAGGTAGATGAAACTTCTTCCAACTTCCTTTTATTTGAGACCAAGTCTTTGATGAATTTTCCATAATTTGGCAAACCTGAAAGTACGTCAACAAGTGTCAAGTTAATTCGTATTTGTTTTATCATTTCGCAAAACATATCATATTGTTCGTTGAGTTTTTCTTTTCTTAGTCTTTGCGGATATGGTACTTTTGGTTTATATTCTCTTGGTGGAGGTTGAATGCTTGATTCATTTTTCTTTTCTTTTGATTCTTCTCCACCTTTTTCTTTGTCTTTTTGTTCTACTTGTTCATCATGAACATGTTCTACAATGAAAGGAGATTTTACCTCTTTACCACTTCATGTGGTGATTGATTTATCATGCACATTTCTTTGATCTCTTTTTGGGTTTACTTGAGTGTTTGGTGGAAGCTCACATTGCTGTCTTTTGGAGAGTTTCTGAGCCAACATTCCAATATCTCTTTTGAGATTTTGAATAAAGGCTTGGTGATTTCTGATCATCTCGGCATTTGATGCTTGTTCCTTTTTAATGTTTTTATTTATATCATTTGCAAATTTTCTCATAAGGTTTTTTAAATCAGATTAATGTTCAAATTATCTCTTGGTGGTCCAGATTGGTTATGCCTATAAAAACCCGGCGGGGCTAGTTTTGCATAATTAAAGTTTCAGTTATTACCTTGCCAATTTAATTACCATTCTGATAATTTTCTCCTTCGTTGAGAAAATTCACCTCTTCGGGGGAAATTATTGGTCTATCATTGATGTCACAATCTTTTGTCAAGTGTGGTCCTTTGCAATTATCACAGCCAACCTGTACAACATGTAAAGAAACAGTTAATGCTTCTATTTTTCTTTCTAAAAGTTTTTGGTTGTTTTTAAGAGACTTCTTCATTATCATTATTTTGGACATGTTTAAGTGTTTGTCTAGATGTAGATCTTTTGTCCAAGTTCCAATCTAAGTTATGTATTGACATGTCCTCAAGAAGCTTATAAGCATTATTGGGTGTCTTGTAGAGGAAAACTCCTCCACTTGACGAATCTAAAGTTGCTCTTGAGGTGGAATCTACGCCTCTATTAAAGATTTGTACAATTTGAGCTCTAGTAAGACCATTATTAGGGCATATTTTGATTAATTTTTTCATTCTTTCCCAAGCTTGAGCTAGATTTTCATCATGGTTTTGTTGAAAACCAATGATGTCATTTTTTAGTTTTTCAACTTTCGATGGTGGATAAAATCTTGTCACAAATTTACTTCTTAATTCTTCCCAATTAGTGATTGAATTTGGCTCTAAAGATTTAAGCCAAGCTTTTGCTTCACCAGTAAGAGTTAAAGGAAATATTCGAAGACGTACCGCATCATTGAAATCTTGATTTTTGAAAAGTTCACAAATATCCAAAAAAAATTCAACATGGAGATTTGGATCGTTTACCAACTTACCATCAAATTGCAGATCTCGGATCATATGAAGGATTTGTCCTTTTATTTTGAAACTTTCACCTTGAATGACAAGTTTAATGATTGCAGAAATCGGAGTTTCTAGAGCTCTTTGTCATATACTCCACATTGGTTGATCATCTTCCACTATTTTTAAATTTTTTTCTTTTTTAGGCTTTTTATATAATTTATGTTCGGGTTTAGAATTAGGATGAAGTAATTCTGAAGTTGAACTTCGTGTCATAAGCTAACAAAACAAAATAAAAGAGTGAAATGTAACTAACTTGAAAACAAGTTTTCAAGCAAGGATCGATTAATTACTAAATATTTAGATTGTATAAATTAAACCGTTTTCCCTGGCAACGGCGCCAGAAACTTGATGAGTGTTTTTGCAAGTTGCAATTTAAGTTCAAGAATTACGTCAAATATAAACACACATTATTCCAGCAAGTATAACTAAATCGTGTAGTGGTATAGATGAATTGATACAATACAATTTTAAATAATTAACTTATTAAAGGGGGGGGGGTTTGAAAGATTGATTTCATAATTTTATAAAAATGATAACGATGGCTAAATATTAATTAAAAGGAAAGCGAAATAAATAACTTGTAAACAAATAAAACAATTAAAAGAGTTATTCGCAATGATTTAATCCTCCTAGATATAGATTTGATTATCAAAAGCCGATTATATTGGTTCTCCCAAGAGGTTGGACGATTAACTCCCATTAATGATCTTTTTAAACAACACACCTCTATTGCCACATAATTGTTGGAATTAGCTCCCGCATTATCCTTAACTTACGAAACCCCATTCATAAGTTAACTTAAAGTTTACTCCGTTATTGGTTAATAAATGTCACTTGTTATTCATAACAACCAATTATCTTATTACCGAAGTTATAATATAATAGAAACAACCCATCATTTATTCATTCCCATGTCCAAATGATAAAAATGATTAACAAACTTATTAATCAAATGTGTAGAGTATAACTTTTAAGGTTCTTTTCAATTATTATGATAACCGGTTATAAGAACCAATATAATACCAAATGTTAAATCAAATCATTATCCAGGATTCATAAGATCATAGTGAATAAGGAAAGAAGTTACCCCATTGATGAATTAAACTTGTATGGCTTGGTAAATCATAGTTTAAACAACTAAGATGATACCTTCCTTGATTACAAACAAAATAACTAGAACAAAGCTACTCTTTTAGATACTATCTAATTGATTTAGATAGACCCAAAGCGAATTTTCTACAACTACAATTGTAACACCAGAAAATCACAAGCCATTTTTTTAAGACGTTGCGGAAGCTTAATTCAGATTAACTTAACAACATAAATCAATAATAACAAAGTTATAATCATTGTTCAAAAGATAACAACATCATTGTCAATTGTTTATTGTTACAAAATACTGGCTCGTCTCTTTTTCAAAATAAGTATCAAAGTGTGGTCAACTCTTCCTTCTTCGACTACAAACACGAACCTGCAAAACATCAACTAAGGGGAATTAGCACAAAGATAAGTGAGTAGAGGCTAAAACATCAAATGCAAACATTCACAATCAACATCATAACATGTAATCACATATCCAGAGAAGACCGGCGGTTCGGCGCAAAACCTACAACTAATGTCGGCCAAAGCAAAGGTTTACCGATAGCTTTCCATTGAATTGGCACAGTAAACTCCCTTCTGAGTAACAAATGCAACAGAAAGGCTACTACCGTTCAACCAATCAATTAGACAAGCCCAGCCCAAGTCCACGTATAGCTGATTTCTCAACGCAACTCAAAATCATCCTAAGAGTGCGTATTGACCAAATAGTCATGCAGCAGTTATCAACAATCAATATCACAATTAGCAGTTCAATCAATCCAATCTCAAACCA
The DNA here is from genome assembly GCA_038502395.1 of Dittrichia graveolens. NCBI lineage: Eukaryota > Viridiplantae > Streptophyta > Magnoliopsida > Asterales > Asteraceae > Dittrichia > Dittrichia graveolens. Next base: position 32,118,130 of record JARJIL010000003.1, on the reverse strand, counting down.
CAATCATGCTTCACATCAATAATATTAACTGCAATCTTTACCATCCGCGTTTAACGTCCACTCACCTCAGTTTCAGCTTGAACTCAGATATCTAATTTTACTGTGCTTTTGGATTGCCTGAAAATACATCAATAACCAAATATTTCCCAATCTCATAAATGTATATCCATCCATATATTTATAAATCATTCATCAAATAATAACAAACAATAAACAAATACAAACTCAAAATACAAAGTATCGGAATTCCCAAAACTATCGGATTCTTAGAAATCCGAAACTCCTGGGTGTAGAATTCTATTAACTGTCGGATTCTTGCAATGTGTCGGATTTCCCTTCACTCGGATTCTGAGGCCCGGATTCGAAACCATCGGATTTCTCAAAATTCCGGATTTAGGGTATTGGTTTCTAAGTCATCATTTCCAAGTATAGGATTTCTTGAAGTATCGGATTTATTGGTTTCGGATTGCAAACAATCGGATTTAACAAGTACCGGTTTTTTAAGTGTCGGTTTAGCTTTCATCGGATTTTAAGGTTCCGGATTTAGCCTATCGGTTTTGTCATCTTCATCAAATCCGCCAGTTCATAGATCCAATCCACCATCTTCATAACTCAAACCCAGAAAGTATGAATTCATTCAAATCATCTTAGAAACAAATGTGAACACTTCTAAATACATATTCATGCATCAATTCATCTTACAAATATATAAATCAATAGAACACATAAAACCCAAAATCAAGTTTCTATAAAACCGATTCTAATGTTTCTCATAAAAACATGTTATTCAATTAGAACTTATTCCAGATTCAGCATGAAAACAAAATAGAAACAAATCCAACCTTGAACTTTGAATTAAAACCACACAAAATTCGGATTCCAATTCTTCTTTCTTGCTCTTCTTTTCCTTCGGTTTTGCTTGGCAGAGAGTAAAGCTCACAAACACACACAAACTTTCTAATTTTGAGATAATACATGCATATTCAATTAACCCCCACGTATACAACAATTAACCATGAGGTGGCAATCATTTCTTTAACTACACCACATACATACACGTACACAAATACATGCACACTAACATACATACATTCATACAGCAATATATATACATACCATCTTAATTTAATTAATCAATTAAATTACTTAGTTAATCAACTAAATGCATTTAAACAGATAAACACATACCGCAAACCTGCTAATCTCCCAGCCCCGGTTTGAGGGTGTTACAACAATACTAAGAAAGAGTATAGTATTTAGAGAGAAAGAAGGTGTATAAGTGCATGAAGAGGTGTCCAAAATGAGCTTGCAAAGGTTGCTATTTATAGGAGAGATTCTAGGAGACTTCACAACATGAACCCAAAGGAGTTCACCGTGTGAAGATGGCCATTACGCCAAATCTTGACTTTTGTGTACATTTTACCCATCCTTTTCTCACCTATTTCACTATTTAGCCCATGGCTACTCCAGAAGACTCATAATTCATGCCATTTGATGTTCTTCTAGAAGTTGTCTTTAGTTGAAAGCATTTCAACCATGATAATTACCAAGATTGTGTAACACCCCAAAGTTTAAAAGTTATTATGACTAAGCATTGTAAAAGATTAGGGGTGTTTATAAAACTAGAGGGGCTAAAGCTGTCAGTATGAAAGATGATAAGTCCAGGGGCTTTTTAGTAATTCTTTGAAGGTGCATATATATATATATATATATATACATATATATATATATATATATATGTGTGTGTGTGTGAGTTACTTGACTTTTAATAGTCAACTCTTTCAAAAGAAGGCAGCCACACATATAGCTTCCTCTTCTGAGGTGATTCTGGAGCAAGAACAGGTGGAGAAGAGTGTTTGAGCAGCATTTAATTGATTCATAGTAACAAGGTAAGTGATCTTGTTATGGTTTTATGTGTTTTGAGTTAAGAAAGTTGATTTCAAAGGTGAAATCATTGGTTGTTGTTAGTAATAGTGTTTTTAGTTGATATTTAGCAGTTTCAGATTGATATAACATGAATTGTAAGCTCTGGAAAGCATTTAAAGTGAAATTGGATCAAGAACAGCAGCTGTGTTTTTGGCGGAAAGTTGCGGGTCGTCATGTACACGGCCCGTGTAGGTCTACACGGCCGTGTACATGTGTTTTAAGTCGGTGATAGACCATGTAGTTGAACATGGTCATGTAGCATGTAAGGTACATGGCCCGTGTATGGTTACACGGCTCGTGTAGATGTCAAAGGCGGTGCTAGGCCCGTGTAGCATAAAGGATACACGGCCCGTGTAGGGTGATGTGTCAGCACAGGCCATGTGGCCAAGATAGATTGTGTAGTGTATAGGGTACACGGCCCGTGTAGGTTTACACGGCCCGTGTAGGCCCATTTTCAGCACAACTTGAGCAGTTAGTAATGTTTAGCTTATTAGTCCTTTAGCATGTTTAGCCTATGGCTATGATCTAGATGAACAGCATGATACCTGTATTATGAGATATGAATGCTATATGTATACAATAAAAGTAAGCTTGACACCGAATATGTGCGAGGTGTAATCTTGTACAAAGAACAGTATTATGATATACAGCTACTCAGATGGTGTAACTGTACACCAAAGCAGTATTAGTATTTATGAGTCAGTATATGTAGATGTGCACTAGAAGATATAATCTGATATGTTATGTTATCACCAGATATGCTATGCATACGTGATCAGATATGATATCTTATGTTATGACCAGATATGATATGAGATACAAGTACAGGTGTATAGTCATGCCGCAAGCATAACTATTCACAAGAACAGAGACATGATATACAGTGAGCTGTGTACCAATAGCAGCGGGGATAGGCTACACCCGTGAGGTGTAGATAAGCCCGGCACATAGGATACTTAGTACGTGCAAACATAGCTTTGTATCCAAGATAATAGAAAGGGGTATATCGAGCTCTGTATACCCAAAAAAAGCACTGAGGACATTCTACACTATGGTGTAGATAAACCCTAGTATAGTAACAGATTTGCAGGTTGTAGGTAATATAGCTGGGATGCAAGACATCGTGAGGAGACTTTACTCCAGATGACACAACTTGGATGCAAGACATCCTTACGTTGTTTATGTTCAGTTAGTATGCTCACTAAGCGTTAGCTTATATTTCAGTTTTATATGTTTGCAGGTGGCAATTCAAGCAAGGTGAGGCCCCAGTGTGATGTTCATCCGGATAGCTCTTGATTTTGAAGAAGCAAACTTTGACACTACTTTTGTAAATGTTAGCATGTGTATGGTTAGAAACAGTATTTTTGTGAAACTCTTATATTCTTGGTGCTAATTTATAAGGTAATGTTTTTAAGTTAAAAACTGAAAAGTGGTGTTACAACTTGGTATCAGAGCCAAGGTTTGAGAGATTTGGGCACACATGAGTGTGATGTCTGAACTTAAACCATGGTTTTGAGGTTAAGTGGAGCTATCCCTAGGGCAGTAAACCTTGGTGAGTATACGGTTAGTAGAAGTTTATGATTGATATATATTTTACAGATTGTGTATGAGTTAGCATGTTTATGCATGTGCAGTAGTTATGTGGCTAAGTGTAAGATGCTATGAAGCAGGAATCTGACTGGTTAAGTTGAGAATAGGTAAGGTATAATGTGTTCACAATAATGTAGGGCCGATATTATTATAAACACATGGTACATACTTGAACTCAACAAGATCATGATAAACCCTGCGGATTATGTGTTTAATAACATGATGATATATGTATGTAGACCAGTATACCTGTTATGGTACAGAGAAAGTTGTTATAGTATTGTATGTTAAAGATTTCTGATCATCAGAAAAAGTATGTAAAAAGAGTTAGTATGTAGCTAACACTGTAGCCTGAGGTAAGTAGATCTCGTGAAGCTAGAGACAGATATGAAGCAGATGCAATTCCTATTCCAACCACTAGACCTACGGGTAATCTTACTAGAGAAATTCTAGCTATAGAGGAATTGCAAGAGTATAAGAACAGTACAGTAAGAAAGACAGTAGTTATAGAATTGGAGTAAAGTCCTACAGATAAACATTCTTTGTTTAAGCACTCTGTTGGTTGAGTAAGTGTAAGAGAGATTGTAAGTGATGTTATAGAAACAAGTAGATGCGGTGGTGTAGGCTGCAATGATGTATATCCAGAGAATTGAGAGAATCTAAGCCAGGATGTATTAGTTATAAGAGTTAGAGTGTACTTACAAAGATTATAGCAGGCAGAGTACCTCTTCTTGGGGGAGGTTACAGATTCGATTGTGAGTAACCGTTAGCAAGCATAGACGTAAGGGGGATTCCGTATAATTGGGGTGTTCAGTAGAATAAAAATCTATATACGATTCAAAGTTATTATGTGAGATAGCAAAAGACCAATAGACTTTGTTACCAAGGAAAGAGAAGGTACAGATGGAGGCAACGATTAGGCCTCAGTATAAAGAAGTGTTAGAGGTGCAATTTGCACCAATAAGCCTGAATAGATAAGATTGTAGAAGAGTTTTTAGCCCTACGACAAATGACAGAAGCGGTAAATGATACCACCAGAAGGTTGGTAGAAGTAACTAGTTTTGACCAGAATATACATATATATTGTTATTGAATTTAAGAAATGTAGTTACAGTTATTGGTAACACAGCGAAAGAGATAATGAGTTCTGTATAATAGAAATAGAGCAGTAGCTGAGCAAGTAGAGATTTCTAAATGGAAAAGTGAAAGGTTAAGCTAGCAAGTACATCAAGTAAGAGATCAGTGTTGTATTGTAGTGAGGAAGGCTAGTTCCTCACTCAGATGCATGAAAGTGTGAGAAGCAAAGACATGTGCTCAGAAATTGTTAGAATCTATACTAAGGAGGTTATTCTTATTATCAGTGGGGCATATTAAGGTTTCCCTAAGTTGATAGCTTTAGAGAAAAGCACAGTGAATCCTCTACCCCCCGTTCTGTTTTAGCAAGGGTAGGGATGAGTAAGTGAGAGTGCAACATATGGCTGTAGAGAAAACGGTGGAACTGGATGTAGTGGCAGGTACCTTTGTTGTTAATAGTACACCTATTATGGTATTAATTGACTTTGGTAAAGTGAATCTTGGTTGTAGTTTCACATTATGTTTAGACAAGTGTTCCACCCAGTATAGTAGAATTTCCTCTTGAGGAAGAAGCGGCAGATGATGAGACTATTATTGAGAATAGTAGGTGTAAAAATAAAGTGATAAAGAGAGATAATTGCCAGTGTCCCCATCAATCATGTACCAGTTGAGGAGAAAAAGTTTTGAGTAACTGTTAATATGTATTGGTTGAATTAGTATTAAGTTCAGATAATATGTGATTAGAGAATAGAATGAGTTCAGACCCCAAGTGGGGAAGAACCGCTCAGTAGAGATAAAAGTATAAGAGTCAGTATTCCTGATTGTTAGTAAAGTAAGAAAGTATATAGTTTGTAGTGGAACAACCTTGTCATCTTTGGGGAGAAATTCTAGCAGGAAAAGAAAAGGCAGCAACGAGTGTGGTACATACAGTAATTGATGAAGCCATTGTAGGTATTGGTGTGTAAAAGTTTTATCCGACCCAGTAGCTTACCGTGAGATATATTAAGTTAGTTGTGAAAAGGATGAAGATGGCATGTTCAGAATGGGTATAGATTACAGAGTTAAAGAGTATATTTTAGTGAACTATATTCGATAGATTAGTGATTGTGATTAGTGATGACCAACTACTTACTCTAAGATTTCGAAAGTACAAAATGTTAGTTTCAGAAGGGTATTAGAAATGTTATATAGGGAGAAATGGTATGTGAAACTCCCCAAGTGAAAAGTTCAGTTATAGTAAGTGCAATTCTTAGATTGCTTTGTTAGTCATAAAGGGATTAGAACAGTGTCAGCCAAGTAGAAGCAGTGATGAAATGGGAGCTGCCTCAGAATTTTGGAAAAGTAAGAATTTTCCTTGAGCTTGTAAAGTATTACGGATGGTTTATGCTAAACCTTTCTAAAAATAGCAGTACCCTTAGTCTAGTTAACTAAAGGAAACACAGAATTCAAGATGAAAGGTGATTAGCAGTAAATGGTTGACATATTCAAGTAAGAATGATATAGTATTACAGTATTAGTATTGTTAAATGGAATGGAAGTTACAGTGGTTAATGATGATATTCTTTATTGGGAGTTGGGTTATACAGAAGGAGAAGGTTATTGTTATGTTTCTCACTAGTTACAAATGCAGGAAAGTAACCTCCTAAGTCATGATTAGAATCAACAGCAGTTGTCTAGCTAGAGCCAAATGTGGTAGCAGATGTTTTAAGCAGAAACACAAAACATCGAGAAGGTTACAGTAAATTTGATTGTCAGATCATCTAAAACCTCTTTGGAGTTAGATGCTATCTGAAAAGTAATTGATAGACTCATAAGAATGTAGATTTTGTTTCAATAAATAAAGTATATTCTTTAGAAAGAATGACAGATGTTTAGCTTGAAGAGATAGTAGTCAGATATGGAGATCCTGTTACACCTCAGCTCAGTATTCCACCCTCGGAGGAAGAACAGAGTAAGAGAAAGATACAGATACTAGAGGATAGACATGAATCATGTGTTGATAATTTCAGGGGTAGTTGAGATATCTGTCTATCGTTAGCAAAGTTCGTTTAGTTAACAGTTACTTTTTGAGTGATAGTATGCTTCTATACGAGATGTTGTGTGGTAAGATGAGTAAGACCCCTGTTTGTTGGGGGCAAAGCTAGTCAGAAAAAATGGAATGGTGTAGGAACAGTACAGCAGTAGACCAAGTATATACAGTAGATACGTGAGCAGTTAAGAGTGGGCCAGAATAGATGGAAAGGATATGCAAACTGTTAGAGTTCCAGATTGATGTCTATGTATTGTTAGGAAATGGCACCATAGTAAAAAGTTAATGGATTATCACAAGATGAGGTAAAGTAGTATACAGACTGGAATTACAAGAAATGTTCCACCCTTGTGGGTGGTTAGCAGATGAATTAGCAGTTGTTCCTCTGTACGATGTGCTAGTGGATGAGAGGATCAGTTATATAAAACAGCCAGTGGCTAATTTAGAGAGAAAGGGTCAAGATTTATGTAAAGAATAGATAGAACTGGTAAAAGTACAGTGAAGATACAGAAACGGGTTCAGTTTACATTTGAGCGTGTAGGTGTCATGTTATGAGGGATAAGTGTTTCATGATCAGTATGTTGTAGACCGTCTACCTTGGTAGCGGATAGTATGTGGTGTAAGACTATCGTCAGTGCGTTGAGATAGCATTCAGAGATGAGGAGATGTAAGACTACCGTTAGTACACTACAGTAGCATTCAGCTTAGTGTGATACAGAGTTATGTGTACAGTAGATTTCGGGGACGAAATCGTTCCAAGTGGGGAAGAGTTGTAACACCCCAAAGTTTAAAAGTTGTTATGACTAAGAATTGTAAAAGATTAGGGGTGTTTATAAAACTAGAGGGGCTAAAGCTGTCAGTATGAAAGATGATAAGTCCAGGGGTTGTTTAGTAATTCTTTGAAAGTGCATATATATATATATATATATATATATATATATATATATATATATGAGTTACTTGAATTTTAATAGTCAACTCTTTCAAAAGAAGGCAGCCACAAATATAGCTTCCTCTTCTGAGGTGATTCTGGAGAAAGAACAGGTGGAGAAGAGTGTTTGAGCAGCATCAATTGATTCATAGTAACAAGGTAAGTGTTCTAATTATGGTTTTATGTGTTTTGAGTTAAGAAAGGTGATTTCAAAGGTGAAATCATTGGTTGTTGTTAGTAATAGTGTTTTTAGTTGATATTTAGCAGTTTCAGATTGATATAACATGAATTGTAAGCTCTGGAAAGCATTTAAAGTGAAATTGGATCAAGAACAGTAGCTGTGTTCTTAGCAGAAAGTTGCAGGTCGTCATGTACACGGCCCGTGTAGGTCTACATGGCCGTGTACATGTGTTTTAAGCCGGTGATAGACCATGTAGTTGAACATGGTCATGTAGCATGTAAGGTACACGGCCCGTGTAGAGGTCAAAGGCGGTGCTAGGCCATATAGGGATACATGTTCGTGTAGCATAAAGGATACACGGCGCATGTAGGGTTACACGGCCCGTGTAGGGTGATGTGTCAGCACAGGCCATGTGGCCAAGATAGGTCGTGTAGTGTACAGGGTACACGGCCCGTGTAGGCCCATTTTCAGCACAGCTTGAGCAGTTAGTAATGTTTAGCTTATTCTTTGGTACAGGAAGGTATTTGAAGACTTGACATCACAAGTTATCTGTTTAGCATTCAACCCAGTTACCAGGTGAGTGTACTAGTCCTTTAGCATGTTTAGCATATGGCTATGATCTAGATGAACAGCATGATACCTGTATTATGAGATATGAATGCTATATATATACAACGAAAGTAAGCTTGACACCGAATATGTGCGAGTGTAATCTTGTACAAAGAACAGTATTATGATATACAGCCACTCAGATGGTGTAACTATACACCAAAGCAGTATAAGTATTTATGAGTCAGTATATGTAGATGTGCACTAAAAGATATAATCTGATATGTTATGTTGTGACCAGATATGTTATGCATACATGATCAGATATGATTTTTATGGCCAGATATGATATGTGATACAAGTATAGGTGTATAGTCATGCCGCGAGCGTAACTATGCACAAGAACAGAGACAGGGTATACAGTGAGTTGTGTACCAATAGTAACGGGGATAGGCTACACCCGTGAGGTGTAGATAAGCCCGGCACAGAGGATACTCGGTACGTGCAATTGTAGCTTTGTATTAAAGATAATAGAAAGGAGTATATCGAGATCTGTATACCCAAAGAAAGCACTGGGGACATTCTACACTATGGTGTAGATAAACCCTAGTATAGTAACAGATTTGCAGGTTGCAGGTAATATAGCTGGGATGCAAGACATCCTGAGGAGACTTTACTCCAGATGTCACAGCTTGGATGCAAGACATCCTTACGTTGTTTATGTTCAGTTAGTATGCTCACTAAGCATTAGCTTATGTTTCAGTTTTATATGTTTGTAGGTGGCAATTCAAGCAAGGTGAGGCCTTAGTGCAATGTTCAGCCGGATAGCTCCTGATTTTCAAGAAGCAAACTTTGACACTACTTTTGTAAATGTTAGCACGTGTATGGTTAGAAACAGTATTTTTGTGAAACTTTGATATTCTTGGTGCCAATTTATAAGGTAATGTTTTTAAGTTAAAAACTGAAAAGTGGTGTTACAGATTGTCATTAAGTTAATCCTTTTGATGCAGAAAAACTTCATGGCATGAACTCCATTGAGTTCATGGCATGAAGTAGTGTAAGTTGTCTTGAATTTTGCACTTTTCTTCGTTTCTTGATTTGTTCTTTGATTCCAAGTGTCTCTTTCTTGTTTTTACAAAATTACAACATGTTTACACTCAATTTAACACTTTTGGTAAAGAAATATATGATATTGGTGAATAACAATCTATATAAAATAAGCAATATCAGGATCCAAAAGACAAAGGAAAAGGTAAAGCAATTGATGACCCTTCTAAGAAACAAAAGAAACTAGAAAAGACAAATTGATGTAGATGAAGAGTTGTCAAGAAGATTGCAAGAAGAGGAAGTTCAGGTATTTCAAGATCAGTTTGAAGAAAGGATGATAGGTGAAGAAGATGAGAAGAAAGAATCTGTTGAGAAAGAAGAGAAAGAAAAGAAAGGAGAGAAAGAATATATAAGTTCTACAACCGTGAACATGATAATTATTTCTGAGGTAGAAGCAATGAATGTAATGTCTTTGAGTACCAAACCTCCTATGTCAATTCACTGGGATGTCGTTTTCAAGGATGATGAATCAGTATGTTATAAAAATTTACAGAGGATTTTACAAGACATTGATAGGGAGGATCTGGATAAAATGTACAAGATTAGTTTGAGTAAGTATGAAGGATCAATTAGTATGGATGTTGATAAGTATATGTTGATACAAAAAGCTATGGAGTATATGTTTATGATGTTTGATCCATAGAGGGTTCAAAATTTGTTTAATATATCTGGTGGTGTTCATTTATGGTTGTTACATGAAAACTGTGGAGTTCATCTTGTGTTAACTTCATATGGAAGATATGAACTCTTTTTGGTGGAAAAAGATTACAATTATAGTTTGGAGAGATTGAAGACCATGAAAAGTGTGAAACTGAGTGTTGTTCGAAACTCTCAAATGTTTGCATATCTTATGTCAAAGATAAGGCATTTGATAGAGGAAATGGAGAAAAAGTTGTAGAGAATAAGCGTTTTGGAAGCATCCTTAACAAATAATTTCAAGTATACAGAGAAACTTATTGCATGACAGCATAAATTTAAGGGGAGATTGTTAGGTTTGAAAGGTTGTTTTGAAGATTAATACAGGTGAATGATGTTAATATTGTTCGTTTATAGTTAGTACGGGTGATTAAAGTTAATACTAGTATTGTTCAAAATTACTACTGCTAGTACAAAGTTAATGCTGCTACGAAAAAGTTACTACTATTTGAAGAAAGGAGTGTTTATTGGGTTTAAGAGAGATTTGTTTGACTTGGGCTTGAAGTCCAAGGGAAGGGTATAAATACCCTATTAGGGAACAACCCCTAAAGACTCCACATTTGCTAAAAATCTCGCTGGTGTGGTGTGTGTGTGGCTTTGGGCGCTGTTGAGAGAAAGAAGGGAACGGGGACCGGTTTCAAGCTGTCAAACTTCGAGAATGTAACACCGTATTTTCATACCAAAAATTTTCACTTATAAATACCCTGCGGAAGCGATTAAATACCAAAATATTTACAACTAATCACAAACCACTGTTTACAAAATACTTGTTCAAATATCAGTATTACAAAAACTACGGCTCGTCACAAATACACATCAGAGGCCTTGGTGATTACTCCCCAAGCTAACTACTCTCAGCTGAGCCACTGACTTACCAAAACCTGTAAAAAGACTGAGAGGTGGGGGATTAGCACAAAGCTAAGTGAATGGAGTACAATCACAACAGATATATCAGCCTGAACCGCATGATATCAACAACCACAAATAAACACCCTGGGAAGACCGGCGGTTCTGCAGGAACCTACAACCAATGCCGGCCAAAGCAAAGGTTTACCGATAGTCCATTTGCTATTCTCACACAGTATTATCCTCTAGTAGCAACAAATGCATCCCAAGGTCCTAATACTACTTAGCCAATAGCAAATGGACCCAGCCCATAAGCCCAGTCGAAAACTGACTTCCCTTCCATCATGTATACATATCACAGATGCAACAATTAACATTCAACAGTTAATCAGTTATCAACTATGCATCAAACCAACAATAGTTGCAACCAAACCAGTACAACTAATATCACCCGTGAGTAAACATCCACTCACCTTTGGTTCTCAGCTTTTCCACTCAGTGATCTAATGTTACTGAGCCTTGTCTGTTCCTGAGAACACAGCAACCAACCATCAGTATTCAACTCATAAATATATATATATATATATCAAACATATATTTATATCCATTTAATCAAACATAAACATGTAAGATTCACATATGTATGCACATATAACACATAGGATTAAACAATGCAATCAACAATCAAAACTGTCGGATTTCATAGGAAATCCGACACTACCATCGGAATTTGCTACTACCATCGGATTTCGAAGAAATCCGATACATCTATCGGATTTGAAGGAATCCTCAACTCAGTCGGATTTCCACACTTGTTGCATTTAACTTGGCACCCACAATCTGATTTCACCAAAAGTCCCGGATTTCTAAGTATCGGATTCAACACTGTCGGTTTCCCAAGTTTTGGATTTCATACTTGGAATCTACCATCGGATTCAAACCATCGGATTTAAGAGTATCGGATTCTAAGTACCGGATTTCACTAGTTTCGGATTTCAATACCCGGTTTTCATCATCATCATCATCAGAATCCGCCATCTTCATCCTTCCACAATCCGACAACTTCATAACTTGTATTATTCTCATTTCCAGATCATACAATTCATATACAAGTTCATCAGAACATATATAAACATGTTTAAACATCAAATCATGCATCAAAAACACTTTATCACCCAAGAACACCAAAATCCGATAAACTCATATACATGATGTTCATAATCAAAACCCACTCAAACCGTAGCATGTTAATAACTAATCAAAGCATATTAACAGGAATCAAATAAGGATCAACAAACCTTTTAGCTTGAATCACAAATTCACAATCATAGAATTCTGATTGTTTGCTCTTCTTGTTTGCTCTCGGTTTACACACAAAGTTCACACACACACAATTGCTTCAAAGTGAAGTAATGATCCTTTAACCCACGTATATATATATATATATATATATATATATATATTGCAAGCAGGAGGTGGCACGATTAGAATTCTTAAACACATGCACACACATACCACCGTACGCACATAATCATATATATATATATATACATATAAACCAACAAATAATATCTTAAAAATAATCAATTACTTAATTAAAATTAAGTAAACATAATCAAATAATAATCTACGTGTAACATACCCAAGCCTACGTTTCTACTTGGCTCAACTGTAGGATGTTATAGAGAAAGTAATCGGCAATCAAAGGTATGTGATTCTCGCACTACGACAATACATTTATGATCAAAGTCTTATTGAATCGATCAGGTTTGGGGTCTGTTACGTTAAGATGGGAGCCGAGTACGAATTAGACCTTTAGATCAGCTTAAAATCGATGAATGACGATTTAAATGAGTAGGATGCTTGTAAATGATGTTAGGAATTAATAGCAATTGGAATTTCGTAAATTGGTTGGGATTTGAATAAGGTTTGATTCCTTCTTCTTGCCTGTTCGTGCGTCAGAATACAGCCGAGGACAAACCGGGTTTAGACCCATCAAAACATGTTATTAGTGGAACTAAATGTTAATAATTGGATGAAATGTAACTAGGACCGCTTAGTGTAACACCTGCAAACCAGGGCTAGGAGATTAGCGGGTTAGCGGTATGTGTTATTGTTTTAAACATTGGTTATGTGTTTATTTCAAGTTGTTAAATTAATTATAATGAAAGTATATGAATGTATGTATGTGTGCTTGTTAATATGTATGGATATTAAGATGTATACGTATGCATGTATTGAGGCTACACCTCATGCTTGTTTGTTGGAAAATGTGTGTACGTGTGGGTTAATAAAACATAGCAAGATTAACATCTGCTCATTATTTTCAAAGAGTAAAAGTGTAAGTGTGTGTTTTGTGTTGCTCTCGGCCGAAGAAAGAAAAGAAGAAGATATCGGATTTTAAGAATTGTGTGTTTTAATTTAAGAAGGTTAGATCTTGTTCTTGATATGTTTTAGTATTAATTTGGAATGACTTCTAATTGAAATAACATGTTTATATGAAGAATTACTATGATCGGTTTTTGGAAGAAAACATGATTTTATGGGTTTAGTTTGCTCTTATGGTTTATATCTTTTTAAGATGTTATGATGCATAAATACATGTTTGAATGTGTTAAACATGTTTCTGGAAAGTTTAGATGAATTTATAAACTTCTGTGTTTGATTGTGTATGATGATATGAAGTTGTCGGATTGTGTGTTTAAGAAGATGATGAAATCCGAGACATTGTAAACCGATAAATTAGAATCCGACAAGAAGAAACTGACACTTATGAATCCGAGAGATTGAAATCCGGATACCTAGAAATCCGATTCATGATTAAATCCGGTACTTGAGAAACCGATACAACCCAAATCCGATATACTTGAATCCGGTGGAGAAATCCGATAATGTAAAATCCGACACTTGTAGTTGGCAGATTCCCTAAATCCGATAGTCCCAAATCCGAGAGCCAAGAAATCCGATAGTCCATGAAATCCGACAATTGTAATTGGACTTGTAATTGTTTGCTATTTATTTTAAGAATGATTAACTTATAAATATATGTGGACAGATACATTTATGAGATTGAGACTGACTGGGTTGTTGTTGTGTTTTCAGGCAATCCAAAGACTCAGTGATATTAGACATCTGAGTTTGTACTGATTTTGAGGTGAGTGGACGTTAATCGCGGATGGTAAAGATTATGGTTAATGTTATTGATATGATGCATGTGATTGTGGTTGGAAAGATTGATTGATTGACTGTTGAAAGTGATTATTTATTATTGATATCTACTGCATGACTATTTGGTCGATACGCGCTCTTTGGATGATATTGAGTTGCGTTTGAGAAGTCAGCTATACGTGGAATTGGGCTGGGCTCGTTCACTGGTTGGTTGAACAGTGATAGCCTTACTGGTGCATGTGTTTCATCGGAGGGGGATTTTTACTGTGCCAATTTAGTGGAGAGCTATCGGTAAACCTTTGCTTTGGCCGGCATTGGTTGTAGGTTATGTGCCGAACCGCCAGTCTTCTTGGATATGTGATTACATGCTTTGATGTTGACTGTTGATGTTTGCTTTTGTGCTTAGCCTCTACTCACTTAGCTTTGTGCTAATTCCCCTCAGTTGATGTTTTGCAGGTTTGTGTTTGTGGTGTAGCTGAAGGAGAAGTTGACCTGACTCTGATATTTTGTTTTAAAAAGAAACGAACCAGTGATTTTTGTAACGCCAAGACTGGTGATACTTTTGTTTATGAACAGTTGTTGTAATATGTAAATTTTGATTTGTATGTAAATGAGTTGTTTAAATTAAGCTTCTGTAGTGTGTTAGCCCCATGTTTAGAATAGTTAGATTTGATGAGACAAACCATAACTATGTATAGATGATAGGTTAAATATTAGGAATTATGTAAGTCTGTTATAGACTGACTAGTCAGCTTAGGCTCAGTAGTCAGCGTATAAAGAGACATAGAGTTTTCTATGTAAGTACTAGATAGCTCAGTGACTTCTAAGCTGAGATAGGTTTCAAGAATGAAGACTTGAAGATTTGAAGATCCAAGAACTCAGCTTGATAACATCAAGACTGAGTAAGTCAGCTCAGTGCCAGAAGTCAGTTCAAGAATTTAAGTAAGTTTTAAATTCTGTTATAAATTCTCGATATCTATGACATTTAAATTAGGATATCTGAACCTAATTTAAACTATTTATGAGTTGGATAGAGATCTCAAATGAAATTAATTAGATATGTTCTAATTAAGGAGTTTGTTACAGTTTTAAAGAAAAGATAAGTTCTATCTTTAAACTGCGATTTGTTCGTAGATATATCAAGTATAAGTATAAACCTTCTTATGGGTTTCAATACACAGAGAACAGCAAAGAGTTCTGCATAAGTTGCAAAACGTACATGTGTTCGTCATACCTGACACGCGTGTGTTGCGATAACTTTGTAAGTTCAAAGTTCAAGAGAGTTTTCCAAAGTTCTTGTTAATCAGTTTTAACAAGAAGTTTGATCATCAATTAGTTTGTGATACAAGAGTGTTTAGAGAGAGTTGAGTTTATAATCAGTGTAACATCAAATCATACTGTTGATTTGATTAGAAATTGATATTGTAATATCTTTATTGATTATTGAATATATTCTTATTGAATTGTTTTAAGTGTATTCAACCCCCCTTCTACACTATATCGGTTGCTTGTTTACCCTCTTTGGGACCAACAACTGGTATTAGAGCGAGTTTCTTCAATAACTGAAGATCAAGATCCGCTGTCAAGAGGCCAAGATGTCTACTAACAAGCAATCTAATTTATTCCAACAATGGCGGCGAAAGGGTGTCCTATTTTTTATGGCAATGACTATCCTATGTCGAAGTTCAGAGCCATGTTGAAATCGAAGTCAGTGGATCACAGGATGAGTACCGTGATTCAAGATGGTCCAATCATACCCATGATCCATATTACTGCCACCGACAAAACTGTTCCCTCCGGAGAAACTCCCAAGCCTGAAGCATCTTGAACTGAGGAAGATCGTAAACTGTTCAATCTGGATGATAAGGCGCAAAGCATCATAGCAAATGCTTTAATAAACCCTCTTCTGCATACTGTGGCTGGGTGCCAAACTGCAAAAGAGATGTGGGATACTCTCAGTGTCACTTATGAAGGCACTGACCTGGTCAAGCAACATAAGAAGACAAATCTGATTCGTTCTTATGAGACTTTCTTTGCTAAAAAGAATGAAACTCTGGCTGATCTGTTCACTAGATTTCAATGCTTGATTAATGATCTGCTCTTCGTAGGTGTCAAGAAAGATGAAAATGAGTTGGTACTCAAGTTCTTGGATGTGTTACCAGAACAATTTAATGAGATTACCATTGCTCTTCATGCTGGAGGAACCTTAGGAAAATATGATCTCAGATCTATCTATGGTTTTCTTCTAAATCATCAACAAATCATGGAACAGAAGAAAGTGGCTCAGCAACAACTAAAAGAATCTATCAATAGTGTTGGATCTGCAAGATTGAAGAAAAGAAGAAGAAGGGATCAAGAAAGTCTCAAGCTGAGACTGACTCTGAATCTGAATCTGAGGAGGTAAGTCTTAACTCAGACTCAGATGATGAAGAGATGGATGCTCTTACTGAACAAATGTCAATGTTAGCAAGAAATTTTAGAAAGTTCAGAAGAGGAAGGGGCCAATCTGATAAAAGCAAAAGTGGTAAGTCTACTTTTGATCCTAAAAAAGCTAAGTGCTACAACTGTTAGAGGATAGGACACATAGCTGCTGAATGCAGAGCTAAGAAAGGAGAATCAGCTTCAGTGGGTGATAAGAACGCATACAGAGCTAATAAATATAAAAAGAAATATCAGAAACTTAAAGCCAAGCCAGATGAAAACACCAAAGGTCTTCTTGCTGAGACCTGGGATACTGAATCATCTACTTCAGATGATGATGAGCCAAATAGGTGTTTGATGGCCATTGAGGATGAAGAGGAACAGGTTGATTATGAATTAGAAGAAAGTTCCTTTGATGAGGATCTAGCAGAAGCGGCTAAGCTGAGTAAGCAAACCAACAACTGGGATCCTGCCTCAATGTATAAGGTAAACAACTTCACCTCTTACACTGATGAACAAAAATGTTTAATGTTCAACTATTTGTTGAATGATTTCAAAACCTCTCTTTCAGTTTAATCTAATTTGAAAACTGAAATTTCAAAATTAAAAGATGAACTTAAACACTCTGAAACTCTCATAAATGCTGGTAAAAAGACTCAAAGTGATTATGAGTGTCAGCTTCACATAAACAAACTTCTAAGTGAAGAATTACAAGAATCAAAAGAACAAGCTAATAATCTAAGAAAGATCTGTGAATCTTGGTGTAAGTCATCAAGAGAAGCAGAAAAATGTATCAACCAGCAGATACCAAATCAAGTAAAAGCAGTGCTAGGGGGAGATTATAGTGTTGTTGCTGACGAAATCAACAAAGAACAAGTCAGTCTTGAAGATAAAAATGTGGAATCTGATGATATACTTCCAAAGACATTTTTGAGAAACAAGGATGGAAAGCAGGCCAAAACCAATAGGTTTGTGAGACCAACCCAAAGCCCCCAGGTTACTCATACAAACCATCAAGCTGAGTGTTCTAGATCCAACAGAAACTGTAAGTCAGTTTTCAAAAGATTGGATTACAATCCTGTGAGAACAACTGTCTTTGGCAGAATAACTCACATCAACTCAAAAAGACATAACTCTCAAGTCAAATATGAAAGGATGTCTAAGAACAGGAAGTTGTCTGTAAGTCAGACTTCACCAAATAAGGGTAACCATAAAGCTAACAAAGGTAAGTCCAAAGTCAGAGAAAATCAAGTAGACAAATTGTCTAAAAAGATTGAAAGGTTATCCACATCTTATGATCCTAAAACAGAATCCAAATATAATGTTGGAAAACTCAAAGAGATCACTCAAACACCTATCTTTAGAAGAAAATGCTATAAGTGTGGTGACAGAGGTCATGAAGCCAAGGATTGTGTAAGTACCAATCTAAGGCCTGAGAAAATAAAGGATGATCAATCTAAAACAGACTCAGAATCTGTTCAAGCTGATCAGTCAGCCTCTAAAGGATTAGCTAAGTGTTTATCCTTAGAACCCACCAAACAGTGGGTTCCTAAAAGAAACTAATATGTTTAGTTGATCATGTGCAGGGCTCCTACAAGTGGTACCTAGACAGTGGATGCTCAAGGCACATGACAGGAAGCAAAGGGATTCTAAGTGAATTCAAAAACAATGAAGGACCCAAGGTGACATTTGGGGATAATTCTCAAGGAAGGACTAAAGGTTATGGAAAGATAACTGCTGGAACAGTCACTTTCAGAAAGGTAGCATATGTTGAAGGCCTTAAACATAATCTGATAAGTATTAGTCAATTGTGTGATGAGGATTATGAAGTCACCTTCAGAAAGCATGCAGGAACAATTTATAATAAGAAGGGAAAGCCAATACTAATGGCAAAAAGAGAAAGAGATATCTATCTGTTAGATCTCAGCTCCGCAGATCCTTCAACTGAAACCTCTCTGTATTCTGATTCAACTCCCAAGCTGAGTTGGTTGTGGCACAAAAGACTGTCACACCTGAATTTTAAATATATTAACAAACTGTCTAGCAAAGAGTTAGTCTTTGGTCTGCCAAAGATCACATTTGCCAAAGACAAACTTTGCTCAGCTTGTGAAATGGGAAAACATCACAAGGGATCCTTCAAGTCCAAACAGAATTTTTCAATTACAGAACCATTGCATATGTTGCATTTGGATTTATTTGGACCTATAAGCACCCCAAGCCTAAGTGGTAAAAAGTACACTCTAGTAATTGTTGATGAGTTCACAAGATTCACTTGGGTGGTCTTCTTAAAAGCCAAAAGTGAAGTTGCATATGAGTTAATCAGCTTCATAAGACAAGAAGAGTTGCAAAAAGGTAAGTCTATCAAGCATCTCAGAAGTGATCATGGGACTGAGTTTAGAAACTCAACCCTTGAAGGCTTTTGTGAAGAGAAGTGAATTATCCAGAATTTCTCATCTGTAAGAACTCCACAACAAAATGGAGTTGCTGAAAGGAGAAATAGAACCTTAATTGAAGCTGCCAGAACCACGTCATGTGAAGCAAAGCTCAAGCTGAGCTTTTGGGCAGAAGCTGTAAGTACAGCGTGCTACTCACAAAACAGATCTATGATAGTTAAAAGACATGGTAAAATACCTTATGAGATGTATCATGGCAGAAAACCTAATATTGGATATTTCCACATCTTTGTTTCAACATGCTATGTGCTAAACCAAAGAGATCAGCTTCATAAGTTGGAACCTAAAGCTGATGAAGGTTTATTTGTTGGATATTCTTCAATTTCCAAAGCTTACAAAGTCTATAATCTTAAAAGAAAAGTAATTGAAGAGTCAGTACATGTTACGTTTGATGAGACAAGTATTGACAAATCTGACAAAGCTCAAGCTGACCCGGTTAGTCTGAGTGAGCTTGAGAGGAGCAAAGAAGATCTCACGTCAAATCCCATGTATGTTATGGATGATTCTGATGATGAGGATGGTGGTAAATCTGACAAACTTGTATCATCAAAAGAAGCTATCAATATTGAAGATGATCACATAACTAAGTCTATTGACACCAATACTCAGCCTGAGAATCTAGGTGAATCATCAGGTGCAAGTCAGACTGAAAATCTAAGTAATTTCTCAATTCCCACCCAGACTGAAGAAGTAAGTCCCATTCAACCTGAAAGACACTACTCAGATTCAGACTCAGAACCACAGTCTCCTACTACAACTTTCAAAGTATTAAAAGATCATCCTCTTAATGATATTATTGGGAACATTGAAGATGGTGTGTTAACTAGATCTAAGGCAAATGCAAACTATGTTGCCTACTCTAGTTTTCTATATCCAATGGAACCAAAGAAGACTGAAGAGGCTCTAAAGGATGAAGATTGGATTGAAGCTATGCAAGAGGAGCTGACAGAATTTCAAAGAAATAAGGTCTGGACCCTTGTCCCTGCTCCCAAAGGAAAAACAATTATAGGCACTAAGTGGGTCTATAGAAACAAAATGGACAAGGATGGAGTAGTGATCAGAAATAAGGCAAGGCTAGTAGCTCAGGGGTATCGATAAGAAGAAGGTACTAACTATGATGAGACCTTTGCCCCTGTTGCAAGGATTGAAGCTATAAGATTGTTTCTAGCCTATGCAGCCTTCAAAAACTTTAAAGTGTATCAAATGGATGTTAAAAGTTCTTTCGTAAATGGATCACTACAGGAGGAAGTCTATGTGAAACAGCCCCCTGGTTTTTGTTGATCCTAAACATCCAGATTATATCTATAAGTTGGACAAGGCTCTATATGGACTCAAGCAAGCTCCAAGAGCATGGTATGATACACTATCCACCTATCTGCTTTCAAATGATTTTATTAGAGGAAGTATTGACAAAACTCTATTTACAAGGAAAAGCAGAGGACATGTTATTCTGGTTCAAATCTATATGGATGACATTATCTTTGGTTCAACAAACCAAGGTCTATGTGATTAGTTCTAAAAGATAATGTCTAATTAATACAGAATGAGCATGATGGGTGAGATGACTTATTTTTTAGGACTTCAAATTAGTCAGAAGGAAGATGGTATATTTATTAATCAGAGCAAATATGTTTTTGATCTGATTAAGAAATATGGATTAGACTCAAGCCATCCTGCAAAGTCCCCAATGTTACACAATGTCAAGTTGCACAAGGACATTGATGAAAAATCTGTATGGCAGACTACATATAGAGGAATGATAGGTTCATTACTTTACTTGAAAGCAAGCAAACCTGATATAATGTTTGCTACATGTGTTTGTGCACGATATCAGGCTGACCCAAAGGAATCACACCTACAAGCTGTTAAAAGAATACTCAAATATCTGAAGGGAACACCAAATTTAGGTTTGTGGTATCCCAAAGGATCAGGATTTGAGCTGATAGGGTGCTCAGATTTAGACTTCGCAGGTTGTGGCCTAGAAAGAAAGAGTACTACTGGAGGATGTCAACTATTAGGTGGAAAATTAGTTAGTTGGACAAGCGAAACAAAACTGAGTGGCAATTTCCACAGCTTAAGCTGAGTATGTTGTAGCAGGGAGTTGTTGTGCTCAAATATTGTGGATGCAACATCAGCTCAAAGACTTTGATTTACATTATTCAAAGACTCCCATATTCTGTGACAATCAAAGTGCTATTGCCATCACACACAACCCAGTGTTTCACTCACGAACAAAGCACATTGAGATAAGACATCACTTCATCAGAGAGATAATAGAAAAGGGAAAGATAGGGTTAGTCTTCATTGAGACTGAAGATCAACTTACAGATATCTTCACTAAACCAATTGAAGGCACAAGATTCCCAACTCTACTTGGCAAGCTTGGCATACTCAACCCTTAATTTGGTATGTCCCATTATTTCTCTATCTCTGTTTAATATATGCTAAGTGCTAACCTTGACTAAGTGTCAATCTGAGCTGAGTGCTAAATCTACGTTGAGTAATCAGTTCTAAGGTGTGGTCAGTTCGACATGTCTACGTTAGTCCTAACAATATGTAAGTCCAACACTATGGTAAGTATAAAATATGTCCTTTAAAAATAAACGTAAGTCGTTTACAAATTAATTATTTAAAAGATATTCTTGGTAATAATTCTTTTCATATTGTTAGAATTCGGATCAATGAATCTGTATGAGTCTAGGTAAGTTACATTAAATATAGCCGTTATAACAAACTGCGTAGTCGGTTGTTACTGTAACGGTCATATTTATTACCATCTGATAACGGTAACTTTTCTCTCACATTGAAAAGGTATAAATAGAGAGACTCTTCACCGTATTTCGTTTACTCTTTCAAATCCTATACCTCCTTCTCTATTCTCTAAACCCTAACATTGCCTTGTGCAGAATCAATCGCTCAGTGCGAAACCCTACAACTGCTAAGTGCAATCAAATACGATCAATTCGAAATCAATGGAGGGATATACTCTTAATTTGTCTGATCAAATGATCCGTGGAGGTACTTTCAAGAATAATGCACTCCCCGTCTACAAACAAAACAATGTCATAGCCTGTATCGACATACCAAAGTCAAAGATTGGCAGGGGTTATGAGGACTGGGTCTCCTACATTCGAAAGGGACCCCTGGCACATGCTTTTCTTAGTGGTCCTACTGTGCTCATCCCACAATTCCTCACAAAGTTTTGGTTCACGTGCAGACTGGATGCCAATCAACACGTCATAAGAGGTACAGTCCTAAGTGGACAAGTGGCGATAGACATAGATGCAAACTGTCTCCGACGAATTCTACATCTCCCGGTTCACAATCAGTATGAGGCCACGGTTTCTAGGGAAACGTCAAGGAGTGTATTACCCTTAATGGGTCATCCTCAAGTCGTTGGAGTGATAAGGAAATCCATTTTCCAGATAGCATGGGGATTCATGGTGTCCATGGTGGTTCGTTCACTTGGATACAAGGTGGGTGGACTAGATAATGTTAATGACTTTGAAATGCAACTGCCATATAACATATTCTATGATCGAAGATTGGACTACGCTGAGTTAATCTTTGAGGCACTCAAGTCTCTGGTGACCAAGAATGTGAGGGATACCATTGTGCCCTTTGTAAGATTTTTATCAACGGTGATCAAGGACATGTTGGGTAGAAGATGCACTGCACAATACGAGTCAACCCCTAATCCTGTTCTCAGCTCAAGAATGTTCGCCCATGATATTTTCCCTGAGCACCCCACAATGAGTGCTCAGATGAGGGTGTATGCACAGCTTCCGACTTCAGAGTCAAGTGAAGCTGAGAAAAGTGAAAATGATGAGGAGGAAACAGAAGGCGTTAGTGATTCTGAGGCTGAGTCCTCCAAAGCTAAACCTCAAACGACTCAGCTTTGATCGCACATTCAACGGATTTCTTCCACCTCCAGCTCTGAGCAAGAGAGTATCTTCCCTAGCTCAGAGTCACCACTGATAGGCGTAGCAGGTATAACCTCTCTTCCTTCATCTCCTTCTTTCTCTCGCATTTCTCCACCTACAGCTACTTTTCATGATTATCAGATTTAGCAGCGGAAATTTTTCTTTTTAAAACAACAAACTGTTATTTACATTGACATCTTTTCAAAAGAACGTTGGTGTTACCAAGTACAGGAACTGACCATTGTATCTATTTACATTACAACATAATAATTTTCAATTGTTCCACCCACAAGGGGCAAAGTACATCCCAAAAGCAACCCGCCTTGCAGGACATCTAATCTTTACCTGAAAAGGGAAATCATAACATCATTAGCTAACACTTAGCTAGTGAGTACATACTTGTTGGGTTTTCGTGGTCTAAAAACGCAAGGGAAGCAAAACAAGTAGAAAATAATTTCAAAACTTGACCACGAATACGCCCACCAAATGGACCAAAACTCTAGACATGACTAAGCAACAAAATAAAACATACAAAGAACTAGAAGTATACCCTCGATGCTATCTTCTTTGTACGCGCAAGTTTGGAGTTCGGAAGTCTTGTGCACTAACGTGTACACCTCTATTGAAGTCCACACCAAGTCTTGATCTTTTCCCACTTGCTAGAGTGTTAGGTACGCCAACCTAAACACCACAAAGATGTCTACACAATCAAACCAATGCCTTGGAACTACCTTGTGTGTTTGAGAGAGTTTATGCAAATATGTATATTCTAGAAAAACAAATTCTTGGAACTTCACAACAGTAGCATCATGGCCCTTATATAGACCTCAAGATCAGTTCAAATTTCGTGATCACTAATGTCATTTTCAGTTTCTAGAATAATGACAATTAACATCATACTTAACTAGCTTTCAAAGCCTAGTTAAGAGGTTGTTACTGCCTGAGGCACGGCCGTGCCTAATAAGGTACGGGCGTGCCAGCCCGAGAGGCCATGCCCAAGTCACGTCCGACTTGGGCTCGTGCCTGTCCATTGGGCACAGGGCACGGGCGTGCCTCATAGAGGCACGGGCGTACCTAGCCACAGGCCACACCCAAGTCACACCCGACTTGGGCTCGTACCTGCCTGTAGGGCACGGCCGTACCTCATAGAGGTACGGGCGTGCCTTGGCCCACCAGAACCAGTTTCTGGTTTTCTCTCTAATTAGACCATCCGTGATGCCGGAATCGATACTTGGCGTGTGACCCGATAGGCCCTTGCTTCATCAGCCATGATACCAACTCGTGTGTGTGTGTGTCAGTGGGCATAATCCAACAGACTCCCACTTGCACATGACAAACTCACGAAAGGCGTCACCGACATAGAGCGGCCTCTAGCAAGGCATCTATGCCCCCAAGTCAGCACAGGGTTTGTCTTCCCAAAACAAATACCTAACCAAAAGGAAAGGTCATAAGTGATTATATACCCCTTCGTTCACGATATCCATTGTGAATGCAGGTCATGGAACATGATCAACCCCAAATCATTCACGATTATGTTTCTCGATATAGTCTAACTATGACTAACAAAACAAGTTGCATAATTGATCCACCATCAATTCAACTTGAGCACGGCCATGCATTTTAATTTGTCATCAGCTTAGTCAATGAGGGGCCCAAGGATATCTCTCAAAAGAGGAACGAATACCTTTGACTACACCGCCCTATCATAATAACAAGTTCTTGCCTGAAAACTTCCCTTATAACAGCCAGTTACGAACTGCGTTAGAAAGCAATCTAAACAAGTCCAAGTTAATAATCAAGCAACGCGTGCATCTCCAGTAGAAGGATAAATAATATTATCATCCTGATTTACTTGTGATAATATCCATGAAGTAAACTCAGGTACGGGTCCTCCAATTACTTAATCACCATTAAGTACAGGCTAGTGTTGCGTAAACAAGTATTCAATCCAAGATGAAAAATTTACCAACCACTTGCCTCGATCTTAATTCACTTCTTCCTTCCAATGAAGAACGACCGATCGTGGAGTATTTAGAATAAACAAGTTTATTCATGGAAGTATTAAACATGCAAAGATAGAACACAATAATGTTTCATAAAGTAATCGCACCATGCGTATATTAAATCCCCATGTAGTAGTCATTACAATAAGAAATACATTATTGCTTTAATGTTCTCAATAACAAATACAACTAAAATAATTAAACCAAGTCACTAGCAAATCTAATACCAATAGACTTAGCATGAGAATCATGCTTAACTTGTGACAAAGGTTTTGTGAGTGGATCTGCCAGGTTCCCCTCAGTTGGTACTCTACTAACCAAAATGTCACCATTCTCGATGATATCACGAATAAAATGATATTTCCGAGCAATGTGTCTCGTACGTCGGTGCGCCCTTGGTTCCTTAGCTAGAGCTACTGCACCCTCATTGTCACAGAAGATCTCAATAGGGTTAGCGATGCTAGGAACAACTCCAAGGTCTTGAATGAATTTCTTCATCCACACGGCTTCCTTAGCAGCCTCGCTTGCAGCAATATACTCTGACTCCGTGATTGAATCGGCCACGGTATCTTGCTTGGAACTTCTCCAACTTATTGCTCCACCATTTAACAAGAATACAAATCCCGATTGAGACCGGCAATCATCCTAGTCCGTTTGGAAGCTAGCATCAGAATGTCCAGTAACTCTGAGCTCCTCCAATCCACCGAACACTAAAAACATTTCCTTAGTTCTCCGAAGATATTTAAGGATGTTTTTAACCGAAACCCAATGACTTTGACCAGGGTTAGCCTGATATCGGCTCGTCATGCTCAAGGCATACAACACATCAGGCCGAGTACATAGCATAGCATACATGATCGATTCCACTGCCGAAGCATACGGGACTCGACTCATTTCCTCTAGTTCCTTTTGAGAACTAGGACATTGAGACTTGCTCAACGCCATACCATGCAACATAGGCAAATTCCCTTTCTTGGAATCTTGCATCTTGAACCTCTTAAAGACTTTATCTATGTACGTACTCTGGCTCAAACCAATGAGTCTCTTAGATCTATCTCTATAGATCTTTATCCCCAAAATATATGCTGCTTCTCCTATGTCTTTCATAGAGAAGCAACTCCCAAGCCAGGTTTTTACTTCCTGCAAGGTAGTCATGTCACTTCCTATGAGTAGTATGTCATCTACATACAAGACTAGAAAAACTACAGCACTCCCACTAGCCCTGACATACACACAAGGTTCATCCTTGCTTTTAGAAAAGCCAAACTCTTTGACCTTTTCATCAAAGCAAATGTTCCAACTCCGAGATGCTTGCTTAAGT
Organism: Dittrichia graveolens; assembly: GCA_038502395.1. Classification (NCBI taxonomy): domain Eukaryota; kingdom Viridiplantae; phylum Streptophyta; class Magnoliopsida; order Asterales; family Asteraceae; genus Dittrichia; species Dittrichia graveolens. The sequence goes on along the minus strand of JARJIL010000003.1, from coordinate 32,091,912 downwards.
CCATAAATGGACCTCTTAAGCTTGCAGACTTTATTAGGATATTTGTGGTTTACGTAACCATCAGGTTGTGCCATGTAAGCCTCCTCTGCCAACTTCCCATTAAGGAAGGCAGTCTTGACATCCATCTGCCATATTTTGTAATCGTAATATGCAGCGATAGCCATTAGTATCCTAATAGACTTCAACATAGCCACCGGAGAAAAGGTTTCATCATAGTCTACTTTTCCATCCATGTTAGTCTTCTTCCTGAAGACCCATTTGCACCCTACAAGCTTGTGGCCAGGTACCGGATCAACCAAGTCCCAGACTTGATTATCCGCCATGGATTGCATCTCACTGTCCATTGCCTCCTTCCACCTAGCAGACTCAGGACCCGCTACGGCTTCCCGGTAGTTGGTCGGTTCACTATGATCCACCATTAGTTCGTCGCCCTCGGATATGAGAAACTCATATCTTTCCGGCTCATTACGAACTCTACCAGATCTACGGAGCTCTAATGGTTGTGTATCAGGCACCTCATCCACCGTTGGTTGAGGTTCCACTTCTTCTGGTGCGCCGACCTCAGAAGCGGTACTAGTGCCAACATCAGGTTGATCATTGGTGTCATCTAGAGTTTCATCTAGATCGACTTGCCTCCCACTGGCTTCTGCAGATATCTGCTCCCTTTCAAGGAAGACTGCCCTTCGAGCAACAAACACCTTGTTCTCTGAAGGTTTGTAAAACAAATATCCCATAGATACAGCTGGATAGCCAATGAAAATACAATTCTCGGCTCTGGGTTCAAGTTTGTCTTGAGCTTCACGTCTCACGTAAGCCTCACAACCCCATACCTTGAGATAGGCTAGCGAAGGAACCCTTCCATGCCACATCTCGAACGGTGTACTTGCAACCTTCTTTGTTGGTACAAGGTTTAAGGTCCTAGCAGCGGTTTCCAAAGCATAACCCCAAAAACTTGTGGGTAGCTTTGTACGACTCATCATGGGCCGAACCATATCCAATAAAGTTCGGTTCCTCCTCTCAGCGACCCCATTTAATTGTGGTGTCCTGGGTGGAGTAAGTTGTGAAATAATTCCACAACCCCTAAGATGATCAAGAAACTCGGTACTAAGATACTCACCACCCCTATCGGATTTGAGAATCTTAATCCGTTTGCCCAATTGATTCTGCACTTCGTTTTGGTATGTCTTAAACACCTCAAAGGTTTCAGACTTATGCTTAATTAAATAAACATAACCATACCTACTGAAATCATCAGTAAAAGTAACGAAGTACTTACAGTTGTTTCTTGTAGCAGACTTGAATGGACTACACACATCCGTGTGAACAATGTCCAACAAGCCTTTGCCCCTTTCACTAACGCCGGTGAAGGGCACTTTAGTCATTTTGCCTAATAAACAAGAATCGCATACTTCACTTGACCTGTGGTCAAATGATTCCAAAATCCCATCCACTTGGAGTTTGGCGATACGTTTCTTGCTTATATGGCCAAGACGACTATGCCACAAAGACAACTTGTCCAATACACCTTTGGACTTATAATCAATGTTCATGATTGACTTATTACCATCCAAACACACACTTGTTTCATAAATCCCACGACATGGATAAGTTTTAAAGTAATGAACATCATTTCTCAAACAAGAGATAATTCCATTATTAAAACCAAAATCATATCCATCGTCATACAAAGCGTGAAAGGAAATAATGTTTCGTGTCACGTAGGGCGAAAAACAAACATTCAATAAGGTAATAGCAAGTCTTGAAGGAAAGGCGAGATCAACACTCCCTATCCGCTCCACGGGAACCACATCCTTGTTTCCCATGATCAGGTCAAGCTCTCCAGCACCCAGCGCCCTACTTCTTTTTAGCACCTGCACATTATTACAAATATGAGTGCCACAACCGGTATCAAGTACCCAGCCGTTAGAAGTAGCGGTATTGTGGAGTTCAATCATAAACGTACCTGAGCTACCCGCTCCCTTCGGTTTTACCCGCTTGAGCTCCTCAAGGTACTTTGGGCAAGAACGCCGCCAATGCCCCTTTTCCTTGCAGTGGAAGCACTCGGCTTCCGCACAGTCCTCGGCCGGTGGAACCATCACGGCTTTCCCCTTGCCCTTCGGGGCCGGACTCGGGTTAGGTCTTGCAACCTTCCCCTTACCCTTTCCCTTAGAGAGGGGAGCGCCTTTTCTTTTGGTTCCGCCTCCCTGGATGGCTAGGACGGGTTTGGACGAGGAGGGCTTCTTGGACATGTCGGACTCGACGGTCTTTAACATTCCGTGAAGTTCCATTAAGGACTTGTCCATGCCATGGACATGATAGTTCCACACAAATTGTGAAAAGGAACTAGGAAGAGAACGGAGGATCACATCCACCGCCAACTCCCTCCCTAACGGGAATCCCAACCTCTCCAAGCGATCAATCAATGTTTTCATCTTAAGCACGTGAACGCTCACATTTCCGCCCTCCTGCATATGGAAATCGAAAAGGGAGTTTAGGCACTCGAAGCACTCTAGCTTAGCCAGCTGTTGGAACATTTCCTTCAGCTGGTTAAGCATATCATATGCTCCTAAATGTTCTATTTGCTTTTGAAGCTCAGGAATCATTGACGAGAGCATAATGCAAGCCACTTCGTTCGTTTCCTTGACATGCTTGTCATACGCGTCTCGGACCGCCCTAGTCGCATTAGCCGCAGGTGCCTCCGGCAAAGGCTCCTCGATGGCCCACATCTTTTGTTCATACCTAAGGGCTATCCTTAGGTGCATGAACCAATCCATGAAGTTTTGGCCATCGAGTTTGGCCTTTTCGAGGAACAACTTTAGGGAAATAGAGTTTGATGAAGATGTAGAAGCGTTGTTGGATGCCATCTACAAAATTTAGAGTACCAATTTTAGTTGTGAATCCTTGTAGAAATAATTACCCAATAGTTATAAAACTTAATTATTTGAACAAGGCTAAGAACCATATTTCACTCTATCTCATGACGGGTTTACCGCGGATCATGAAATAAGTTATTTAGGCCGGTAGACAAATTACCAATTGCAACCATTGCAACTCTTAGATCCTTGCGGGATCCTTTCGACATCAAATGTCTAAGGCATGTTTGATCCCTTCATATACTAATCCTTTTATTATTTCTTAAATGACTCGGCTAGAGATCGACATCATTTAAGCAACATAAAAGAACTTGTAAGTCGCCCGTCAAGACACACGTTGGTACCCTAGCCCAATCATTGGTTCGTGCTTAAGCTCGACTACCAATATTGCGGGTTGCCACACTCACCTTCCACACAACTCCACAAGGCATGACTCGTGCTAATGCTCGACAATCATCCAAGTTTCGTTAGATTTGGGTGGTGTCGTCTTACGGGTGGCGCGTGACTTACTTTTCGAAAAACGGGTTTTTGTTTTTCCGGTTAAAATAATATTTTAACAACTTTTGACGAATTAGCAATTTAAGTGACAAAAACTCCTTTTTATTCACCGTTTAATACAAACACTTTTATATTAATATTTGTCAATTCTTAAGCGCGTAGAAATATAAACTCATTTATTAATCTCTTTTGTTTTATATATTTTCAAAAATTCTCTAGCATGCAAATCCTAAAGAATTCAAATATAAAACAACCACGCATAAATATAGATAAATAAAGACCCGGTAACATGCCCAAATCCTAAGTGTTTTCCCCGTGAGCCAAAACGGGGAAAACATAGTCAATCTAGGGACAACACTAATGGATGCTTCGTCACGATTTCCACTCCGGCGAATCTCCCGGACTTGGTTCGTCAAGACACCAACACCGTGTCTCCCGGTCAGTTTGATGCAATATTACATATTTGAAACAATCTAAGTACGAGTACATAATAATAAGAAAACGACATGCAAGTCGCGATCCTAATAATCCATTACGAGTACAAAGATTTAAATAAACGACATGCAAGTCGCACCAAATATAAATATTACAACATTACGGCACGCAGGCCAAAACCAAAACCAAAACCAAAACCAACCACAAACATCACAAAGTCTATGGGCATATCAAGTTACCGGGCTACCACTACAAACACAACCAAACGAAAGCAATGGTGTGCCACAAAAGCATATCCAACTAAGATAAATATATTTTGACCAAGATTGCAAAGACACTTAAGGCACAACAAGCAATCCTTGTACATATGCATTAACAATTTTAATACACCTTTAAAATTGCATATTCATATATGCACCTAAAGATATATGTTTTTGTGAACTTCATGCCAAGTCACACAAAACATATAAAATTAGGAATCAAAATATAGTGGGGATCAACAGAATCAAGACTAGTCTAAAACCCGGATTTTAATATATTTAAACAGATTGTTTCAAAAACTAATTCTGACCAAAAAACCATTAGGTACAGGCGTATCCCAGAGGGTACGGGCGTGCCTTCCATTTTGTCAGTGTACAGTTTAAACAATTTTAAATACTTTACGAATTCTACCGGCACGGCCCGTACCCCCACTGGTACGTCCATGCCCCGGCCGCCGGCACGGCCCGTACCCCTAGAGGTACGACCGTGCCCGGTCACCGGAAAACCATTTTGACAGAAAACTCAGAAAATCCGGTTTAACTCCAAAAGTGCAAAGCCATGTTAGAGATGGCTCTGATACCACTGTTGGGTTTTCGTGGTCTAAAAACGCAACGGAAGCAAAACGAGTAGAAAATAATTTCAAAACTTGACCACGAATACGCCCACCAAATGGACCAAAACTCTAGACATGACTAAGCAACAAAATAAAACATACAAAGAACTAGAAGTATACCCTCGATGATATCTTCTTTGTACGCGCAAGTTTGGAGTTCGGAAGTCTTGTGCACTAACGTGTACACCTCTATTCAAGTCCACACCAAGTCTTGATCTTTTCCCACTTGCTAGAGTGTTAGGTACGCCAACCTAAACACCACAAAGATGTCTACACAATCGAACCAAAGCCTTGGAACTACCTTGTGTGTTTGAGAGAGTTTATGCAAATATGTATATTCTAGAAAAACCAATTCTTGGAACTTCACAACATTAGCATCATGGCCCTTATATAGACCTCAATATCAGTTCAAATTTCGTGATCACTAATGTCATTTTCAGTTTCTAGAATAATGACAATTAACATCATACTTAACTAGCTTTCAAAGCCTAGTTAAGAGGCTGCTACTGACAAGATCACTGCTAGCATGAAGTTCACAAAAACATATATCTTTAGGTGCATATATGAATATGCAATTTTAAAGGTGTGCTGACAAGATCAGTAAGAGTCGTGTCTTGCAGGGTAATCATTCCCGCTCAACAACTCAAACCGGGGGATCAGACACGACCAACCGCGTTGGTGGGGGAGCATAAAGCAGTCCACCAAACACTTTGTTCACAGAGCCAGACGCTCCACAGGTAACCCAGCTACAACCGGCTAATCACCACTCACGTTAAGGCACGGCGGTTTTGCAGAACCTAGGATCAAGGATGCCTCCTAAATCACCGTGAAATCCCGAATCATGGGATCCAGTTACAACTCACTGACCTTAACCATGCGTCAGATAGTCTGCAGACAGTGCACATACACATATACGTACATTTGATCCCACAGGGATCCATCATTTTACATATAACATATTCCAGGTAGTCATTCATACAAAGCATCATATATTAACTAAGTGGTTCCAGTCTGGACCCACTGGCATGTACCTAATATATTTCGTAACATGATGCAACACATAAACTTACCTCCTTGAGCACACCTGCAAAAGCAAGTTAGTCATACATAATATATTCACATAGTCATTTAGCATGCAAGCCTTACTCTACTGAGTCTCATGAAAGCAGGCACTCACCTGAGCAGTTTACTACGCACAAGTATTTGGTTTTGACTCCACAAATACAACAAGTTCACCTAGCATATCATTACTTACATTAATCATTCACATGTGCATAGCAAGACTTACAAAACAAATACTTGGACTTTAACACAAATCCTCCAGAATTATCGGATTTGGGGAAATCTGATGGTTCTGTCGGATCTATGAAATCCGAAACTTACTTACATATAAATCCGATACTTATCAATCGGATTCCAACACTTAGGAATTCCATTATGCATACAGAATCCGACACTTGCGGATTCCAATACATAGAGGGAAATCCGGCATATGGAAATCCGATACTATCATATTTCAATACTTGAAATCCGGAACTTAGGAAATCCGACAACTTGCGAATTTAGGGAATCCGACAACTTGCGGATTCCATCACCTAAAAGAAATCTGGGACATGAAATCCGATAGACATACGGAATCCGACACTTCTATCGAATTCCGAAAAATCCTTCGGATTTCAACATATGCGGATTCCGACAACTTCATAGTTTCGGAATCCGACAACTTCATAGCCTGGAATTCCGATAACTTCATTTGGTCATCTAAACAACCTTATTCTTGTTAGTTTTAAGCCCAGAACATCTTAGGACTTCAGGTTCTATCCATTTAACCTTCTTAAATGCATTAAATCCATATAAGAACACCAAACATGAAAAAACCCACTTCAAAAGTAAGCTTTTCATGTTCTTTCATGGATGTTCTTATATGAACTTGTGTTCCTAGCCTTGACCAGGTATGTATCTAATCTTCTAAACATACTTAAATCAAATTACAAACCTTCGTAGATCACGATGGCTGCTTCCTTCTTTCCTTCTAAAATCTGAGAGCAAAGAGAGATAGAGAGAAGTGTGTGTTTGCGGTTTATGTGCTTTGACTAGCTTTGACTTTGTAAGTCAAACTCTAACATGTCACACATATATATATATATATCCATCCAGAGGCGGTTGCCTCTAGATTGGTTTTCCTTTTCTTAATTTCTAATTAATTACATACATACATGCATTTAGCATACATTCATACGTACATACTTTAATACATAAACACACATAAAAACACATAAAAACGTATAACTTGCATTCATTCACTTAACATAACAAATACATACAAGTAATTATTCCTATTACATTAATTACGTACACTCACCTACTAATTACAGCTAGGCCCAAGTTGAGGATGTTACAACTCTACCCCCTTAAGAGGATTCCGTCCTCGGAATCCGCTCAGCGATAAATAGGTGAGGGTATCTTGCCTTCATCTCGTCCTCAACTTCCCAAGTCAGGTTTGGGCCTAGGTTGTGCTTCCACTTCACAAGGACTAGTTTGATCATCTTCTTGCGCAGTTTCTTGACCTTCGTGTCAAGAATTTAAACAGGTTCTTCAACTAGTCGCTTGGAAGAGTCAACTTTCAATTCATGTAGTGGAATGATCTGTTCTTCTTCAACATGGCACTTACGTAAGTAGCACACGTTAAAGGTGTCGTGGATTCCTACTAACTCACACGGCAGCTCTAGAGTCACCGTCTGATCGTTCACCTTGCGTATAATCTTGAATGGGCCAATGAAACGTGGACTTAGCTTCCCCTTGCGCCCGAAACGAATGACACCCTTCCAAGGAGAAACCTTTAAGAACACGTGATCACCGACTTCAAATGTAGCGGGACGACGTGTTGGATCCCCATACATCTTCTGTCGGTCTCGAGCTGCTTTCAGCTTTTCAAGAGCCACATTCACTTTGTCAGAAGTAATCTGGACAATTTCAGGTTCAGCAAACTGCTTCTCTCTAGGCTCGAACCAACAGGTCGGAGTGCGACATCGTCTTCCGTAAAGCATCTCGTATGGTGGCATTCCAATGCTGGAATGATATGAATTGTTATAAGCAAATTCAATCAATGGGAGATGAGAATCCCATGATCCACCAAATTCGAGTACACAGGAACGAAGCATATCTTCTAACGTCTGGATCATACGTTCAAATTGGCCATCAGTCAGCGGATGATAGGCAGTGCTCAGATGAACACGAGTGCTAAGTTCGAGACAAACCGAGAGTCACGATCAGATACAATTGAACAGGGAAGACCGTGACATGACACAATCTCATCGATATACAACTAGGCTAAACGGGTCAGCGAAGCAGACTCGTTCGTTGCCAAGAAATGAGCACTCTTCATCAGTCGATCCACAATAACCCATATCATGTCATGCCCTCTGGACGTCCTCGGTAGCTTCGTCATGAAATCCATCGTAATATTATCCCATTTCCACTCCGGAATATCCAGTTGTTTCAGATTACCATAAGGTCTCTCGTGTTCCGTCTTCACTTGCGCGCATATCTTACATCTCTCCACAAATGAAGCGATGTCCTTTTTGAGAGTCGGCCACCAGCATAACATCTTCAGGTCGTGGTATGTCTTCGTGATTCCCAGATGGACAGATAATTTGGACTTATGGGCTTCCTGCAGAATCAGCTCACGGTTACCTCCGACAGAAGGTACCCAAATCCTGGATTGAAAAGTCTTCAAACCACAATTATCTTCAGTATGCTGATCCTTTAATTTCTTCATCGTCTCAGCTTTAAGATTTTATTCTTGCAATGCGGTCTGCTGAGTTTCCTTCAGTTTAGTAATCAAGTCTGGTACAATCGCGATTCTCATAAACTTAGCTTCTACTGTCGGTCCTTTACGGCTTAAAGCGTCCGCTACAACATTGGCCTTGCCAGGATGGTAACGGATCTCACAATCGTAGTCTTTTATTAACTCCAACCAACGGCGTTGCCGCATGTTGAGTTCCTTCTGAGAAAAGACATACTGGTGACTTTTGTGATCTGTGCAAATCACACACTTCGTGCCATAAAGGTAATGCCTCCACAACTTCAGTGCAAACACAACAGCAGCAAGCTCCAGATCATGGGTTGGGTAGTTCCGTTCGTGTGATTTCAACTGCCTAGAAGCGTAGGCAATCACTCTATCACGTTGCATCAGGACGCAACCCAAACCCGCGTAAGAGGCATCGCAGTATACTGTAAAGTCCTCTGAACCCTCAGGCAGAGTAAGGACCAGAGCTTCACATAGCAATCGTTTTAGGGTCTGAAAAGCTTCCTCTTGAGCTTCCGACCAGACAAAAGCAACATCCTTACAAGTCAGTTTGGTCAACAGACTCGCAAGCTTTGAGAAATCGCGGATAAACCGCCGATAGTAGCCAGCCAAGCCAAGGAAGCTTTTAATTTCGGAAGGAGTCAGAGGAACCCCCCCCCCCAATTCATCACAGCCTCCACCTTAGTTGTATCTACCTTGACACCATCATGACATATAACATGGCCGAGGAAATGAACTTCCTTAAGCCAGAATTCACATTTGGACAACTTGGCATACAATTGTTCTCGCTTTAGAGTCTCGAGAACCTGACGAAGGTGAAGCTCGTGATCAGCTTCCGTCTTCGAATAAACCAGGATGTCATCAATAAACACGATCACGGATCTATCCAGAAACGGACGACAAACCTGATTCATCAGATCCATGAAGACGGCAGGGGCATTGGTTAAGCCGAACGGCATAACCAGAAATTCGTAATGACCATAACGAGTTCGGAATGCAATCTTCGGAACATCTTCTTCATGAACTCGTACCTGGTGATACCCCGACCGGAGATCAATCTTAGAGAAGCATGTAGCCCCCTGCAATTGATCAAAAAGATCATCTATTCGAGGAAGCAGATACTTATTCTTTACAGTTCGCTTGTTAAGCTTCCTATAATCTATGCACATTCGCATTGTTCTGTCCTTCTTCTTCACAAATAATACAGGAGCTCCCCACGGTGAGGAACTCGAACGAATGAAAACTTTGTCTAGCAACTCCTGAATTTGAGTCATCATCTCTCTTATTTCAGAAGGAGCAAGACGATACGGAGAACGGGCCACATGTGTAGCTCCTGGAATAAGCTTTATCTTGAATTCAACATCACGAATTGAAGGCAAACCCGGAAGTTCTTCAGGGAATACCTCAGGGTAGTCAGACACCACCCGAATATCACGAATTGGTCGCTTCTCCATCGTAGCATCAATAACATATGCCAGATAAGAGTCACAACCTTTAGCAATCGACTTCTGAGCTTTAATCATGGAGACAATAGGAATATCAGAATCCCGTCGTTCTCCACGTGCAACAGCATAAGATCCATCAGAGAGAGGGATCTTGATCATCTTTTTGGAACAGATAATCTCAGCATCACGCTTGCTAAGCCAATCCATCCCGATTACGACATCAAAGCCCGCAATAGGCATAATGAAGAAAGAAATAAGGATACTACTCCCGTCAATATAAATCACAGCTATTGGGGCTTTCTCTGTAACAGAGACTACTTTGCCGTCAGCGACCTCTACTCTGAGCAGCTCAGTTAAGGGAACAATAGGTAACTGTAATCTTCTACGACACGCCACAGATACAAAGGAGTAGGTAGCTCCAGAATCAAATAAAACACAAGCAGGGATATAGTTGATAAGGAAAGTACCAGTGATAACATCCCCTGCTGCTTTGGCCTCGTCTGCCGTCATCTGGAAATCCCTACCTTTTACGCGGGGCGCATCACCTCATTTCGGGCCTCTAGAAGAAGAAGACTCCTTTGCTCCTGCACCCTGTCTTTCCGGGCAGTCTGTCAGCTTGTGCCCGGGCTTGTGGCACCGGTAGCATACGTCTTCTATAAAACCACACTCAGTAGTAGCGTGGCCCTTCTGCCCGGACCTCCAACACCGTCTGTTAGAGTTAGAACACTCACCAGAATGGTAAGTACGGCATTGAGAACACCAAGGAGAATAGGCCTCGGCTTCTTTGAGGAATCAGTCTTCCCGCCTGTAGAGGATTGTCCTTTGGAAGGACCCGATTTGTTAGACGGTTGAAATTTCCTCTTTGACCCTGCACTGGCAGATTCGCCCTTGCAGTATAAGCGGTCTCCCTCCATTTGTCGAGCTATTTCAAAAGCCCGATCCAGATTGGCAGCAGCCCGTACAAGAGGGCGAAATTCCAGTGGCAGAGTTGCCACAAACCACCGTATCTTGGTGGTCTCGTCCGGGATCAGATGGGGAACAAACCTCATTTTGTCAGTGAACAAGGTTATATGTTCTTCGATTGGTTTATCCCCCTTCTGGAGATCAGTGAATTCTTTCTCCATCCTCTCCATATCGTACTCGGTGCAGTATTTCTTTAGCACCTTCTCAGAAAATTGCTCCCAAGAGAGAGCACTCAGTACCTCCTTGCTAACAGAGGCTTTCACCGTATCCCACCAAAAGATGGCACGACCCTTAAGCATGCGTACTGCGTATTTCATGCAATACTCCGGTTCGCACTCACAGGATTCAAATACTTGCTCCATTTCTCGGAGCCACTATATAGTAACTGTGGGGTTATCACTCCCCTGGAATGTCGGAGGCTTGCAGGATAGAAACTTCTTGTATGAACAAGTCTTGCGGGTCTTGTTCAATGTTTCTTGCAATAAGAGCTCTTTTGTCATACGTAGCTCTTCCTCCAATCGCCTAATATAGGCAGCCTGATCTAGCTCCGGTCTGCCACCACCGACATTATGGTGAGATCTTTCGTCCTCAGCCTGATGAGGCATATGAGAAGCCTCATCCTCCATCTATTTAATAGCTTGTTCTGTATGGCCATGTTCGGCAGACATCTTATATCAACTTTCTATATGACAGAGAAAGAGCAGTTAATACTCTATCTCACTGACTTAACTTACTAACAAGTCACCATATACTACTAGCATACATATAATACTCTCACTCAACCCCCCCCCCCCCTTAAGAACAATTCTTTATGGTCGGGCCCGAGTTTGAGATCGAATACTCTTTCAAGTACCCAATTCGCTCAAACTTAGGCTCTAATACCTAATTGTAACACCGCTTCAGAAAACAGCTACTTTTCATGATTATCAGATTTAGCAGCGGAAATTTTTCTTTTTAAAACAACAAACTGTTATTTACATTGACATCTTTTCAAAAGAACGTTGGTGTTACCAAGTACAGGAACCGACCATTGTATTTATTTACATTACAACATAATAATTTTCAACTGTTCCACCCACAAGGGGCAAAGTACATCCCAAAAGCAACCCGCTTTGCAGGACATCTAATCTTTACCTGAAAAGGGAAATCATAACATCATTAGCTAACACTTAGCTATTGAGTACATACTATCATAAGTATTAATACAGTAAGTCATGCATCATTCATATCGTACATAAACAATCACTACTAGCTTAGCACGTAGTGGTGTGCTGACAAGATCAGTAAGAGTCGTGTCTTGCAGGGTAATCAATCCCGCTCAATAACTCAAACCGGGGGATCAGACACGACCAACCGCATTGGTGGGGGAGCATAAAGCAGTCCACCAAACATCGTTCATAGAGCCAGAGGATCCACAGGTAATCAAGCTACAACCGTCTGATTACCACTCACGTTAAGGCATGGCGGTTTTGCAGAACCTAGAATCCAGGATGCCTCCTGAATCACCGTGAAATCCCGAATCATGGGATCCAGTTACAACCGACTGACCTTAACCATGTGTCAGATACTCTGCAGACAGTGCACATACTCATATACGTACATTTGATCCCACAGGGATCCATCATTTTACATATAACATATTCCAGGTAGTCATTCATACAAAGCATCGTATATTAACTAAGTGGTTCCAGTCTGGACCCACTGGCATGCACCTAATATATTTCGTAACATGATGCAACAGATAAACTTACCTCCTTGAGCATACCTGCAAAAGCAAGTTAGTCATACATAATATATTCACATAGTCATTTAACATGCAAGCCTTACTCTACTGAGTCTCATGAAAGCAGGCACTCACCTGAGCAGTTTACTACGCACAGGTATTTGGTTATGACTCCACAAATACAACAAGTTCACCTAGCATATCATTACTTACATTAATCATTCACATGTGCATAGCAAGACTTACAAAACAAATACTTGGACTTTAACACAAATCCGCCAAAATTATTGGATTTGGGGAAATCCGATGGTTCTGTCGGATTTATGAAATCCGACACTTACATATAAATCCGATACTTATCAATTGGATTCCAACACTTAGGAATTCCATTATGCATACGGAATCCGACACTTGCGGATTCCGATACATAAAGAGAAATCCGGCATATGGAAATCCAATACTATCGGATTTCAATACTTGAAATCCGGAACTTAGGGAATCCGACAACTTGCGGATTCCGTCACTTAAAAGAAATCTGGGACATGAAATCCGATAGACATGCGAAATCCAACACTTCTATCGGATTCCGACAAATCCTTCGGATTTCAACATATGCGGATTCCGACAACTTCATAGCAGAATCCGACAACTTCATAGCCTGGAATTCCGATAACTTCATTTGGTCATCTAAACAACCTTATTCTTGTTAGTTTCCCGGTAAAGTAGTAGATTGGGTAACAACAGTTGTTGGTATATGTGATGACATATTCGGATTAATCCTCTCTCTTCCGATACCACGAACTATATCTCTGAGTTCCTGAAGTTCATCCTCTAACTTGCGAATATATGCCTCTCGATCATTTTTCCATTCATAACCTGAAGTACCCACACGATTCTTCATATCTACAGTATCAAACCAAGGCTCTGATACCAACTTGTAACACCGTAAATTCTCAAGCCATTTTTTTTAAACCGCTGCGGAAGCGTTAACTGATTTCATTTAATCAAATACAAAGTACAAAGTACTGTTTACAAATATCACGTCAAGTTGTGTTACAAAATATTTACAAACGTGGCTCGTCTCTTCTCAAAACATAATATCAGAGCATTGGTCAAATTTCCCTTCCCCAAAAACAAAGCTAAACAGCCAGACCTGCAAAAAGCAATCAACTGAGGGGAATTAGCACAAAGCTAAGTGAATGGAAGCTACAGACAAGCATCCTCAAACAACAAGCACAAGAAAACAAATCAAACAATCATCACAAACCAATCCAATCTCTAGAGGAATGGCGGTTCTGCAGAACCTGCAACCAATGCGGGCCAAAGCAAAGGTTTACCGATAGCTATTTGCTACTTGGTACAGTTAAAGCCCCTTCTACTGCAACAAATGCATAGAAGATCTAGAACTGTGCAACCAATAGCAGATAGCCCAGCCCAAAACATGTGATAGCTGACCCCCAACCATGCACGCACATAATTAACCATGCGTACAGGTCTCGCCACGTGCACATATAATTAACCATGTACACTGGCTACGCAACAATCCAAACAATCCCAATCAACAAGCAACAATCGACTATCAACGAATAACAATCTGTCAACACATACCAAATAACACATTCCATACTAGTAATTCAACTTAAACAGTTCATCATGGCATCTTGAATTTAATCAGTCTAGCATGGTATCTTAGACTAAACAGTCTATCAAAGCAACTCAGACTAAACAGTCTAGCAAGGCAACTCAGACTAAACAGTCTAGCAAGGCAACTCAGACTAAACAGTCTAGCAAGGCAACTTAGACTAAACAGTCTAGCAAGACAACTCAGATCATAAGAATATCTCAATTCATGTAACCACAAATGTTACCACCATCACCACTCGTGAGTACACTTCCACTCACCTCAGTCCTCGTTCCCGTCTACTCAGTTGCCTAATATCACTGAGTCTTTGCAAATCCTGAGAACACAACAAACCGAAGTCAATCTCTGATAAATATATATCCATAATATATATTTATATCTCTATATAACTTGTAAACAACATACAATAATCATATAAACAATAACTCATCACTTCCCGCACAAATTCATAGCAAAACAAACTAATTTCTAAAATATAGCCTGTCGCGCCGCGACCAAACCATGCGTCGCGCCGCGATGTACTCGGATTTGGAGTATCGGATTCCGGGTTTGCGGATTTCAGAGTTCCGGATTTGTATCTATCGGATTTTCAAAGGATCCGGATTTCAGGGTGTCGCACCGTGACGCGTCGCGTTTCACTTTCTTCTTCCTTTGAACTGTCGGATTTCCAGCCAACTTCTCATATATATTTCATATTCAACATTAATTTTCTCAACTCAAAACACTTCCAACACCCATGAAACTTCATATAACATCACAACAAACATATATGTCTCATCAAATCCAATTAAAACTCATTATTCAACGAAACCCATATATCAAGTTTTGAGCTTTAAGCTCCTATCATGGTAGTTCTTTATTCTAACATGTATTTCAACATATAAACACGTCAAAACAATCTATAGCATCATATGAACACATACCAACCTTCAGTTTGAATTATGAATCACCAAATCCTCTACTTGAAATTCCAAGTTTCTTGTTTTCTATCTTTTTTCAACAAGAGGTTTTGACACACAAACACACACTTTCACACTTACTATGTGCTGGTGAATTGCACTCCCACATATACATACCTTTTATTTATTCCAAGCAGGAGGTGGCTAAGTCCAACTCTGAAATCCTATTCTTTTCCAATTTACATGCATGCATACATACATACTTACTTAACTTTTCTTTCTTTTTATTTCCTTTACTCCAGTAACACAAACTTACATATATTCATAAATATATACTTTCAATTTAATTTAATTAACTTTAGTAACCACAATCAATTAAATGCCAACAAAATGCAAATAAACACGAAATCGATTAACAATTACTCACTAGCTAACTAGCCCGGGTTTGCGGATGTTACAATATATTTATCCATCCAGAGGCGGTTGCCTCTGGATTGGTTTTCCTTTTCTTAATTTCTAATTAATTACATACATACTTAACATACATACATGCATTTAGCATACATTCATACGTACATACTTTAATACATAAACACACATAAAAACATATAACTTGCATTCATTCACTTAACTTAACAAATACATACAAGTAATTATTCCTATTACATTAATTACGTACACTCACCTACTAATTATAGCTAGGCCCAAGTTGAGGATGTTACAAATCTACCCCCCTTAAGAGGATTCCGTCCTCGGAATCCGCTCAGTGATAAACAGGTTAGGGTATCTTGCCTTCATCTCGTACTCAACTTCCCAAGTCAGGTTTGGGCCTAGGTTGTGCTTCCACTTCACAAGGACTAGTTTGATCATCTTCTTGCGCAGTTTCTTGACCTTCGTGTCAAGAATTTCAACAGGTTCTTCAACTAGTCGCTTGGAAGAGTTAACTTTCAATTCCTGTAGTGGAATGATCTGTTCTTCTTCAATGTGGCACTTGCGTAACAAATACATACAAGTAATTATTCCTATTACATTAACTACGTACACTCACCTACTAATTACAGTTAGGCCCAAGTTGAGGATGTTACAACTACCCCCCTCCTCACCACTTAGCCCAGCCTACCCTATCACCAAAGCACACGACCTTGGTCATTCTTCTTCTCTTCTATTCTTACAAACTCTAGCACGACCTGTCAATGAACCTTTCATACACCATGAAGGTTTATAGGGTGCCCATTCTGGCCCCCTTGATTCCATAGCTTAGCACCAACCTTTGGATATGGGGCCTACATTCTCACCTCATGAGGCATACTCAACAGCCTCTCCTACAGTGGAAATTCATTCCTCCACTGGCCAGGAGGACTTTGAGGTTAAGCAGAGACTAGAGGAGCCCAAGATGATGGCCACTGATGCACAATCCATTATGCTGTATCTCCAAAATCAGTTTGAGCTTCTGCACAAGAAAAGAAAGAGTGATAAAGCCAAGTTGATGTGTAAGCTGACTGATATATCAAACTCTGTGGCCAACTTGGAAAGCATCGTGCTTAAATCAAGACCCTCCCCTATTGATGATGACACAGTTGAGGGGGAGCATACACAAGTTGAGGGGGAGCATACATAGGAGGTGCAAATTGAAGAAGAAACTCACGATCAGTTCATGAGTACCGTAGATCAACCTCCTAAACAAAAGTCAACTAAAACAGACATTACACATGTTGTGATCCCTCAAGCTGAACCTCTTCAAGTGTTACAAGCTGAATTACCAAAGAGTGGCAAAGCTGAGCTAGTGTAACACCGGAAAATCACAAGCCATTTTTTTTACACGCTGCGGAAGCTTAATTTAAACAAACACATTACATATAAACCAATATTTACAAATGTAAATAACTTTTTCAAAACCAACATCATCTACAACTATTTTGGTGTTACAAAAATGACTAGCTCGTCTCTTTAAAAACATAGTATCAGAGTAAGGTCAACTCTTCCTTCTGCAACTACAAACACGAACCTACAAAACATCAACTGAGGGGAATTAGCACAAAGCTAAGTGAGTGGAGGCTAAAAACTAAAAGCAAACATTCACAATCAATATCAAAGCATGTAATCACATATCCAAGAAGACCAGCGGCTCGGCGCAGAACCTACAACCAATGCCGGCCAAAGCAAAGGTTTACCGATAGCTCTCTACTGAATTGGCACAGTAAACTCCACCTCTGAAGCAACATATGCAACAGAAGGGCTACTACTGTTCAACCAACCAGTAGACGAGCCCAGCCCAAGTCCACGTATAGCTGACTTCTCAAACGCAACTCAAAATCATCCTAAAAGCGCGTATCGACCAAATAGTCATGCAATAGATATCAACAATCAATATCACAATCAACAGTTCAATCAATCCAATCTCAATCACATCAATAACATTAACTGCAATCTTTACCATCCGCGATTAACGTCCACTCACCTCAATTTCAGCACGAGCTCAGAAGTCTAATATTACTGAGTCTTAGGATTGCCTGAAAACACAGCAATAACTAAATCAGTCTCAATCTCATAAATATATCTGTCCATATATTTATAATTCATTCATGAAAATAAGCAAACAATAAACAAATATAAGTCCAAAACACAAAGTGTCGGATTTCCCAAAACTATCGGATTTCCAAGAATCCGCAACTACAAGTGTCGGATTCTCCAAAGTATCGGATTCTAGGAATCCGCCAGATTTCGAACTTGTCGGATTCTGAGGCTCGGATTTGGGGCTATCGGATTTGGGGCTATCGGATTTCAAACTCCTAGATTTAGGAGTTCTGGATTCAAGTGTATCGGATTTGGGTATAGGTTTTCAAGTCTCGGATTTGGAATGAATCGGATTTATAGTTGTCGGTTTTGGGTTTCAAATATCATTCTCAGATTCTAAAGTGTCGGATTCTTCAAATCCGGATTTCAAGTGTATCAGATTTAGATCTCGGTTTTGGGAATTGGTTTCTCAAGTCTCGGATTTAGGTATAGGATTTGTGAGTGTCGGTTTTCAAAACTTCCAGATTTCATCATCTCTCGGTTTTCCTTACATTCGGATTTCAAGTGTCGGTTTTACCATCTTCTTCAATCAAATCCGAGAACATCATAACTTCGTCAAAACTCAAAACCCAGCATTTCATAGATTCATCATATCATTCCAGAAACATGTTTAAACACAATTAAACACATATTCATACATCATAACCTATTTCAAGTTCATAAATCACAAGAACAACCATAAACCCATAAAATCATGTTTAAAAACCAATTATCATGTAAACACATCAAAGTATATATCTAACCTTTATCTTGAATTTGGAATAGAACCTAAGAAATTCCGATTCTTGTTCTTTCTTTTCTTCTTTCGGTTTCTTTGGCAGAGAGAAAACACCACACACACACTTCACTTTTCTTTCTTAATTTGAGATAATGAGGAGGTAATCCTTCATGTTACCATATTCATACACGTACACAAACTTGATTAATTTACCAAAGCATGAGGTGTTCCTACTTATGCATACGCATACATTTAAATACATACATACATATGGTTTATTAACATACATACATATAATTATCTTAATTAAATCAATTAGCATTTAATTAACCACTTAATCAAATTAAAACAGATAAGCACATACCACAAACCTGCTAATCTCTTAGCCCAGGTTTGCGTGTGTTACAGCTGGTTCCAGTCACACAAACTGATAAAGGGAAAGGGAAGGCTATAGAGACTGTAAAAAGAAAAAGGAGAACAAGTGCTATGTCTCTAGCCAAAAGAAGAAAAGTAATCATCGCTGAACCTGAGCCAGAGCAACAAGGTCAGTCTCAACTCGTTGCATATGATTCTGACTCAAGTGATGAAGCTGATGCGGCACAAAAGGCCAGTGACATGCTAGCTGAGCAAATGTTACAAGAAATGGCCAAAGAACTGGGTATGTCTGTGGAGGAAATGAAAGAGCAACAAAGACAAGCAGAGCTTCAAAGAGAAAAGGCTAAAGCTGAGGCTGCGAGAGCTGAAGCTGAAGCTGACTATCATGGACCCAGAGCTGCCCCAATTCCCTACTCAGATGTTGATCTAAGGCATTGCTACAAAAGAACACACTTTAATCACAAGATTGAATCCATCACACTGAGTAGAAAAGGAGAATTGGTGATAATCAACTTTGTACTAGACAACAAACATGAAATTGGTCTAGATATGAGATGTCTGTACAAGTTGGGCTTTTAAGAGCTAAAGATTGTAGCCACAACTATCAAAAGAATGAAAAAGAGTCAAATCAGACAAGAGATAGTTGATGTGCTCAAGACACTCTTCATAAGAATTGATCAATTAGGAGAAATTCCAGCTGATGAAATTGATACCTTCCTAAATAGAAACAAAGCTGCAAGAGTTAGAGCAGCAAGTCAGCGTGTTAAACGAAACATCAGTTTACAAGTTCCAGAGGGAGTTGAATTCAGAGAAAATACTTATATCACTCAAGCTTTGGAAGGATTTTTGTATTTTGATATGGAAGGCAACCAGTGTTTCTTGAAGGTAGCAAATCTTCATTTGGAAAATCTAGAATTGATTATGTACTTGAGAATTTTATGTGATGACTCAACTCAGAACTCAGTATTCAGATATCATCTAGACAAAGAAGTCAGATCAAGAAAAACTAAGATGAGAGAGCTGCCAGAGGGTGAAGAGATTTTGAATAATGCTATCAAGGAAGCAGCCATCTGGGAACTTAAATGTTCAGATATGTGGTTGGAAGCTGGAGACCCTATTGATTAAATAGATTAGTTCTATAATTTTGTAAGCACTAAGTGTGCATAAGTTGATCAAAATGATCAAGCAAAATGTAAATAATATGTTTATTAATGAAAAGTAAAGTTTGATATGTTCAACTGTTTGATGTGTTCAAATAAACAGCTTTGTAAGTTTAAGCTGAGTATTGATATGTTCAAGTATAAACTGATAAGTTCAGTAATATAAGTTTTGTAAGTTCAGAACTTAAATTAATTCTGATAAGTTTAGTATCTGAGTAATTGTATGTTCAAATACTTAGAATACAAGTCTTAGAATAGATTTGTAACCTAAAATATTGTAAGTTCAAGAAACGATGAATAGGTATAGATCAGTTCAATACTTATTTCAAGAACTAACTTCGGTCAGTTCCAGAGTTGTTCAACATAATTCTGTTAACCTATACTTACTTTGATTCAATATTTTGTCATCATCAAATAGGGGGAGATTGTTAGTCCCATGTTTAGAATAGTTAGATTTGATGAGAGAAACTATAACTATGTATAAATGATAGGTTAAATATTAGGAATTATGTAAGTCTGTTATAGACTGACTAGTCATTCTAGGCTGAGTAGTCAGCATATAAATAGACATAGAGTTTTCTATGTAAGTACTAGATAGCTCAGTGACTTCTAAGCTGAGATAGGTTTCAAGAATAAAGACTTGAAGATTTGAAGATCCAAGAACTCAGCTTGATAACATCAGTCAGCTCAACGCTAGAAGCCAGTTCAAGAATTTAAGGAAGTTTTAAATTTTGTTATAAACTCTCAATATCCATGACATTTAAATTAGGATATCTGAACCTAATTTAAACTATTTATGAGTTGGATAGAGATCTCAAATGAAATTAATTAGATATGTTCTAATTAAGGAGTTTGTTACGGTTTTAAAGAAAAGATAAGTTCCATCTTTAAACTGCGATTTGTTCGTAGATATATCAAGTATAAGTGTAAACCTTCTTATGGGTTTCAATACACAGAGAACAATAGAGAGTTCTGCATAAGTTGTAGAAACGTACGTGTGTTCGTCATACTTGATACGCGTGTGTTGCGATAACTTTGTAAGTTTGTGATACAAGAGTGTTTAGAGGGAGTTGAGTTTATAGTCAGTGTAACATCAAATCATACTGTTGATTTGATTAGAAAGTGATATTGTAATATCTTGATTGATTATTGAATATATTCTTATTGAATTGTTTTAAGTGTATTCAACCCCCCTTCTACACTATATCAGTTGCTTGTTTACCCTCTTTTGGGACCAACATAGTGCATTAAAAAAAATAGCTTGAATTTTCCGGTGTTACACTTAGCAAAAAGAATAAATGCATTTAGTTGCAAATTGGGTAACTTTGATATTTGAAAGAAATGATGGAAGTGTTTCTGTTTTAAGGATCGAATTTAGGTGATGACCGGATTCGGGTGATAACCGTAAGCCAAGTGTTGACCGAATTTGGGTGAGGACCGAATTCGGGTGACTTCTAAAGAGTTGAATGGATTTAGGTGTTGACCAAACTCGGTTAAGGACCGGATTTTCCTAAGTTTCGACCGAATTTCAGTGATTGACCGACTTTGAAGTTTTAAACTAAAATTTAACTAGTATCAGCCTTGTTGTAGCACTAGAGTTTTGGTCGGGATTGTATGTGTGAAAGTGTAACTTGTATAATGATATGTGAAGTGAAAGGTTGTGTCATATTGTGGTGAAAACACAACTTGGGCACATATAGACATGTGAATCCCTGGTATAGCTTGGATAGTCAACTGTGACCCAAAGTGTGAAATCGTTGTAAGTGCACTACACCGGTATTATATGAATTAATATGATATCATGGATTGTTTTATGTTATGTGCATGCCTTGTATCCGTTTAAAATAAAAAACGAAGAGTGTGATAAAAGCTAAACTTAAAAGACCAACCATGTAATTAACTTTAGAAAGATTTAATAAGAATAATTTTTTGATTTATTTATATTTTTAAATAAATACTGTGCGCCAGTATCGACATCGACATCGCCATTGCCCACCAACACCGTCGTTTGTCAATATCTCTGGTCGACTAACCTACACCTCCGGCCCACGTCTCCAAGCCACCGCAGCTACCATCGCACAGATTTAGGGTTGCCGTTTACCACCGCCTCGATCACCGGTACAAACACTCCCTTCTCGAATGGAACCAAAGCCATCAAACCTCGCACCGCTTCCTGAGGAAGATCGAGACCAAGATCATGCCCTTACCACTGCGCCTTCTGTTTTCTCCTCGAAACCCATTCGTCCTCCCAGTCAGTCAGTCCCTTGTTTCCTTTAATTTCGATCATTTTGCTTTCTCTGAATCTATTAACTTTATTTCAGTTTTGAATTGCTATGAGCAACTACTAATTGGGAATACTTTTTTAACTTGTTTTTTTGTTTGAGAAAAACTTGTGGAATTTTCACCATTTCAAGAAAACTCCATAATCACATCAACAAATGTACAGATGGAGTAAATATGGTGATGAATTAACAGCGAAATTGGTTCCAACATGTTAAAAATTAGATATCGGGTATTATCTGAGTCTATCAAGCATCGGAATCTCACACTATTGAGTGTATGATAAAATGGAGTGGCTGTTCCATTATTAACATGGTTAAATCATGAATATTGTATAATTGATCAATGATATTGATTCATTTGTAAATAACACGCCTAAAAATTGTTTGTTTGTTCAATTATAATTAACCCTATAGTCTCATCATTTTAGGAGTCGGAACGACAATGTGAAGTCTGAAAGAATGAACGATATAAAATATAATTACACTGGAGATGAGCAACGTTTGATAAGTTTTCATTGGAATAACATTCTTCCATGGTAGTTGTAATGAAAATGCTTTAATTGGCAAACCAATTATTTTCCTGAAGATGGTATAAAATTGGAAATCGCAATCTGTGCATTGTTGGCAGTCTTTCTTGTAACCTTGATATTAGTTTAACTTTCTTGTAACCCTCTTTGTATGTTGCTGTTTTTTTTTTCTGTAATCTCTTTTTATACCAATCTTTTGGTTAACATTAAGTGCTGCTTGTTTTTATAGGACATCTTCTGAAAAATATTCCCCTTTAGATTGGAGAGGCTATTTTGATCAAGAGGATGATATATGCATCCCTGACTCAGATGATGTTGGTGACATATCTCATCTACATTTTTCTCCTTTTTCCTTTTAATAGTTGTCTTTCTTCTCCCCGTGAAAATAGTCATTATCCTCTGTTTAGTGATTTTGTTTTCTGCTGATTCACCCTGCCATTTAGGTCTTTCACATATATACTGCAGGAAAGGAAGGACCAGTTGTTTTTTTTCTACATGGGGGTGGTTATTCTGGGTATGTCTGCCCTCAAATGTATTTCTATCATTTTCTTTTGTTTAATATGGTGAATTATTTTGTAAGCTTGAAGTTTGTCACTTGGTAATCTTATTGCTAAGGTGGTGGTTGTTAGTTTACATCACTAAGTAGTCCACTGTTGTTTTCACTTGTGTCTAATTTTGTTGTTGATTGCGTCAGTGATTACTTATAAGCATTGCACTTTTTTTAATTGAGATTTAGACTTCAAACTTAAGTGTTTTCAAAAGAGAATAATGTATAGTTTTTTTAAACTATGAAACAAGGAAGAAATGAAAGCCGCGTATATGATTGTTTGATATGCCATCCTTAGGCTCTCATTTGCAATATCATCACGTGTAATTAAGGAAAAAGCAAGAGTAGTAGCGATGGACATGAGAGGACATGGGAAATCATCCACAGGAAATGAAATTGATATGTCAATTGAGGTATGTTAAGAAACAAGTGCTGTCAATGGCTTATTTACCCTCATATTTACATCAATGCCCTAAATAATTTTCCAAGTTGTAAAAAGTGTTTTTGCAGCTTCTATACATCATATATTTTTTAAGACACCCACTTTTCTAATTTTTCATTGCAGACTCTATGTAATGACGTTCAAGCAGTTGTGAAGACCATGTATGGAGACTCTCCACCAGCAATCATCCTTGTTGGCCACAGGTTTGTGATGCACTTAGAAAACCTTACGTGAAGTTTAATTCATGGAAACAGCAAGAATTTATACATAATTTTTTTATTTTCTTCACTTTTTTTTATTTAATGCATTCAGCATGGGTGGATCCGTTGCAGTTCATGTAGCAGCAAAGAAAATGCTACCCAGTTTGGCTGGACTTGTGGTTGTAGATGTTGTTGAGGTGCCCTGTCTCAAACTACTTCCATAAGCTTTTGTCAAATATTTTTTTGTTTTTTGTTTTTTCATTAAAAAAAGTTACAATTTCAGGGGACAGCTATGGCTTCGTTAATGCATATGCAGAAAATTCTATCAAACAGGGTGCAGTATTTTCCGACTCTTGAGAAAGCGGTAAATATGTCTTTTTGACTTTCACTTCCTTTAATCAGGAGCTAGTTTTGAGTTTTTTCATATGTTTGGTTTGTAGTTCATTTGTCTTATACTCAAAAAACTGCATGAAGATATTAATGCTTTGGTGCTGTAAGTAGTACTGATTAGAACTCCTATAACAAGTTCAGGAATCAGTATATAGATAAAACTGTAACAAAATAACATGCCACAAGTTTTAAGCTTGAAGATATGTTTGGTGCTGTAAGTAATACTGATTAGAACTCCTATAACAAGTTCAGGAATCAGTATATAGATAAAACAGTAAAAAATAACATGCTACAAGTTTTAAGCAACAAAGACACATACAACGATAAGGAACACACCAAGAACGTTGGATTTCAAAACGAAAGGGTTGATATCATTGATGTATCAAAAGAGAAATTACAATTAGAGTAGAATCACTACATAATATCTTCCCGCCCATGCTAAGATAAGCCGAATACTAAGGCTCGGCGCACCCAATCTGTATGAGAGGCAAAGGAGAGGTGGGATGGGAAGGAACACCATCGCCCCCGCCTAACTCGCGGGTCACCTCCCTCCCAAGGCTACCTAACCTTCTGTCTCTCTCTTCTTTGTCTCTATCTCTCTCCTTTCCCTACTTTCTTTTAAGGGAGAAGCAAGAAACAAATTGTAGCTCGTGGTGTGTCATGTCCCATGAGATGTGTGAAGGCTTATAGTTAACTAGGCTTATGAATGATCAAGGTTTCAATAAATGATCCTATAAGACAACACTCGTCGAAAGTAGCCCAACTTCATAGGCAAAACAAAGTAGAAGAAAGAAGGCTCACCACCACACCCGGTTGAATGGGTGATCTAAAGCTCTTATAGACAAGGTCCTCCTTTAATTGAGTTGTCCGCATGGAACACTTCCCCAACCCCTTTGATTGGTGGGCCAAAGTCGAGCTCTCTAGCTCGCTCGGTGGCACAACCTCTTTGACTAATAGACTTGATATCAATCCGCTTATGTTTATTTAAAGGAAAGAAAGAGCTCACAAGATTCACAACGCAAGAAAGGTGGAGATAAGATTTGGTTTCTCAATTTAGTCTCTTTATACTTTCTAGAGAAGGCATATAAAGGAATTTTTTAAGAACGAGAATTAAATAAGTGGATTTACGTAAATGGCATTGATGCATTTGGAGTAGTCTCTTTATTAAAGGCATGACTCAACTCTCATGCGCTCTACTAGCTGATCATCTACCAAAATTTCCTCCATACCAAAGGCACCTCTACTCCATCTGTAGGTTGATGTACCATCGAATTGGTATTATAGCTAATCATCGATCAAAGCCCCAATCTGCCACTTCATTTGACATGAATCAAATAGATAATTCTGATTACTATTTCAAATACCTTAGTCATATGTAGAAAATGAAACCGTTCCTGCTTTTGAGAGGCAGGACTGTCCTTGGCAAAAAGAAAAAAAAAACAAATGGCTAAACTTCTCCCCTATCCTAGCCGGACCTAAGGCCTTTTTGATTCTCCTAATTACCGAAAACAAGGAAACAAATCTTAATTAAAGAAACAATGTAGAAAGGAAATAAGAAATTAGAAAACATGATAACTCCAATTCTGTCTTCAGTTTATGCCTTTCATAAACTTTGCCCCCACTTTTGATTTTGAGACATATCACAAACATCTCTTCAAGAAGGGAATAGGTAGACCGAATGGAAGTTGTTCTACACTGTTCTAAAAGCATGGGCCGTAACCACCAATGAAGGTTGTGAGTTTATATCCATTTTGCAATGCCTCATATCAGAATTAAGATGAAAAAACTCTACAAGCTCTTTAGCCAATTTCTTAAAATGCATGTAGTACTTGGAGAGAGAATGAGTGTCTACATCTTGAATCTAATTGGGATACTTCATATGCATGTGACATTACAAGATGACTCCAAAGAGCTTTAACAATTTGGCAAGTCATAGTAACACATAATTATCCCAGACAATAGCCCCGATAACACAACACAAATGTCACTAAGTGAGGATTATTAGTTAAATCATTAATGAATGATTTGCTAGGACTATAAGATGATGATTGACATATGTGGACCATTGATTCCGATATTTATCATTAACCTTATTTGGAATCGTAAAGTTCTTAACTTCAATACTCATATAGCATTATATTATCACCCATGATATTGAGGAAGTCCAACACAAGTAATAAACAGTGCTCATGAAAAATTCAAGAGATACGAGTACCGAATAAATGCCGCCGCAACAAGTCTAGAACTGTGATGCCAAAATCTAGCATGCAAATCGAGAACAATAACAAGCAACAAGAAGTTGAGAAATTCAATTAAAAATCAGAAGCAACCAACAATGATTAGAGATTATACATGTGAACATGTGATATGTATCAATAGCTAGCAACAATAGATTGAGAACACATGCAAGAAAAAAAGAAACTAAAATTAAAGCTCGAATGAGTTTCAAAAGAAACATATTGATAATCTTGAGTCGAAACAACTTTGTTGGTGATGGAGAGCCGGTGCGCTATAGTGTATCAAGAAAGAAACAAGGTTTTAACACAAAACAACCCATGACTATTGAATGAGAGAACCTCAAGAGAAGTCAGTCGAACAGCTGTTTCAAAAGGAATCCCGCACAAAATGTTCTTGTATTTGTTATTATTTTCTTTAATAGTGCGTCTATTATAATTTACAAATACAATATTGCTCGCTTTGCATTGCTGGCATATAACTTTGTTTTTAGGTGACTAGGCTAGAATTTCTAGGGGCTTACCTATCTCATAGTATTCTTGCTTAAGCACACTAGTTGGATCCAACTCATGCTTATGGACCTAAACTGCATTGTCTTTGTTAAGGCTAAGACTCGTGATTGAACCTAATATCTTCGTTCAATGAAATGGCTAGGTTGTCTATGCGTACACACATATAAATCACCCGGATGCAACATCCTCATTGAGTGGCATCATACTTCTTGACAATTCCAATGGTTACTTTGACAACCTTGTGAGGACTTCCTAGGGGTTACCCATCCTCTTTCTACTCTCCCCAAGAATACTTAATTGCGAAGCTTAAGCATCGTGCTTTGGCCCAAAAATGTGTATCCTTTGGTAAGGACAAGACTTGTTGATTGCTTTGGAATCTTTCTTGTGTCTTAGCGATGGGGATGAGTTTCGTCTATGTTACTCCCCGTTCACCTTGACAACAACAATCGTTCTCTTCGCCTAGTGCCGCATGACTTTGTTTGTGGCATGCTCAAGGATTTCGAAGTAGCTCATTTGTACTTGTACCACTCTCTCCTAAGCAACGTTAACTATGGAGTTTTTATGGTATAGTTGTGGTTGTGGCCCCAAAATGTTTGTCTTGTAAAAGGCTTATATATGAGCCCAATGTCTCCCTTTTGTGTCGGTGATGCATGGACATATGCTTTTTACAATACACCCATATTTGTTTACCCCTTACGATGGCCAACGTTCTCTAGGAGTCGCACCATGAACTCCAGAAGGGTTGCTTTGCTACCACTTGTAATACTTCGCTCAACAATCATAACATTGTCCACTTTGCCTTGATGAGGACTTCCCGTTGGGTCATTATTCATGTACTACCCTTGCCCAAGCGGTCTTGGTTATAGAGTTTTGACGGGATGTATGGTGTTTGCAACTCCAAAAGCTTGTGCCTCGCAAGGCCAAAGCGTACATGTGGGCCTGGGCCTGGGCCTGGCATCTCGCTTGTGTGTCAGGGACGCGTAGATAAGTTTTCTTTACGATATGCCCATGTTTATTACCTTTTAAAAGAAGAGAAAAAAGTCAACAAGGTTAAGGATTTCTCTTCAAGAACTCGTGTCGGTTTTTCTGCACTCAAGATGAACTTTAAGCTCCAAAATATCAATAACTTGTGAGCTTTAGGGATTATTTAGCAAATACAACCGGAATTATTTCCCCCCAAAGTGTCTTTGTCTCTCTCCCATGTATTCTCTAATACGTTGTGGGTGAGTTTATATTTGACAAAGGGTTTGACCTTTCTTGGACAGATTTTTCATTTTGACTAAATGATAAGTCTTCCCCTTCAACCTTTTAATATATCAATTTCTGAGTCTAACCGATACAAATCAAATTGGCACAGTAAAGACTAACGGATTAACACCCCGTTAGTCGGCTAGATTAAACAGCACGCCTGGTATTTGAGAACCAGGAAAACTCCCAATGTCAAAGACAGCAAAAACAATATCATAATGAAAAGCAACAATGGGTGGCCAGCCCTAGGAAAAGCCGACCAGTCTTGATCCTCCAAAATAATTACCATAATTTATTAATTAAATAAATAATTAAAGATGAATTAAATGTTGTCACTTCAGCCCCCTGCAGTTTCAACTCCTGCACTTCGGTCCCCTTTCTTGCGCCTGTAGACTTGCCCCTAGTGGTCGTATCATCACCCCGCCCCGAAAACTCACCTTGTCCTCAAGATGAAAGGAAGGAAACTGCTGCAGCATCAGATCATATGATTCCCATGTAGCCTCGGACTCGGGTAAGCCTTCCCAACGAACCAACACTTCCCGACTACCTCCCATCTCACGCGACCCCAACAACTCTAGCGGCTCATGGACGTGCCCATTAACGATATCTTCAGGCAGAATCGGGTTATCCCCGTGCGCCCCCACCACTTGCTTTAGCCGAGAGACATGGAAAACTGGGTGAATATTGCTCGCTGCCAGTAGCTTCAACTTATAAGCCATACTCCCAATTTTTTCAAGAACCTCGAAGGGACCATAGAAGCGAGGTGCAAGTTTTTCGTTCCCACGCTTCACCACCGACCCCTGCCGATAAGGCCTCAACTTTAGAAAAACCGAGTCCCTAACAACAAAGTTAACGTCTCGACGCTTCCCATCAGCCTGTTCTTTCATCAATTGTTGCGCATGGAGCAACTGGACCTTCAACTAGGGGTGAGCACGGTTCAAAAACCGGACCGGACCGAAAAAGACCGGACCGGACTGAAACCCGAAATCTATAAAAAACGAGGACCGAGGGCCGGACCGACCAGTCCCGGTCCCGGTCCGGACCGGTCTCGGTCCGGTTAGTCGGTTTTTGGGTCTATTGATTGTTTTATACACTATATTAAACAAAACTGGACCGGCCCAGACCGGAGCGAAACCCGAAATCTATAGAAAACAAGGACCGAAGACCGGACAGACCAGTCCCGGTCCGGACCGGTCTCGGTTTAGTTCGGTCCGGTTCGTTGGTTTTTTCGGTCTATCGGGTCGCATGCTCACCCCTACCTTCAACTCTTCCAAGACCCAATCTCGCTCTAGCAAGTATCGATCCACCTCAAACGTGACCGCCTTTCCTTGATCATAACGCAACAGTAAGGGAGGGTCGCGACATACAGAACCTTAAATGGTGTCATTCGTAACCCTGTGTGGTAAGAGGTGTTATACTAATATTCCGCCCACGGTAACCATTTCACCCATGCCTTAGGCTGCGATGAAGCAAAACAAAGCAAATAAGTTTCCACGCTACGATTCACCACTTCGGTTTGACCATCCGTTTGAGGATGGTAAGCGGTGCTACGCTTTAGCAACGTACCTTGATACTTAAATATATCTCCCGCCAAAAGTGACTAACAAAGACTTTATCCCTGTCGGAGATTATCGATTTGGGCACCCCATGTAAACGGACTATTTCTCGCACGAAAACCGTAGCGACCGATGCCGGTGTGAACGGATGCTTCAACGGAATGAAATGCGCCGACTTACTAAGTCTATCGACTATCACCAAGATCACACTATACACCTCAGATTTTGGCAACCCCTCAATGAAGTCTTGGCAACCCCTCAATGAAGTCCATGGTCAAGTTTTCTCAAATATGTGCCGGTAGGGGTGTCAATGGGTCAGATCTTGATCTAGATCCGATTTGCTCCATTTATATGATCCAACGGGTCAAAAAACTAGATCCATTGACCTAATAAGTGATCCAATAGGTCGACCCATTTAATTGGATCACTACGTGGGTCGATCCAAGATCTGTCTGGATCGATCCATTTAATATTAAATTACAATTTTATTTTAACAACCAACCATCATCAATTTACTATTCACCACCCACCATTGACCGTCGCCGCCACCGCCACCGCCACCGCCCCTACCCGTCGCCGCCACCACCGTCACGGCCGCCGTCGTCACCACCTCCATCCATCGTTACCGCCCCTACTACCCGCCGGCACCACCACCATTACGGCGGCCGCCGACCGTTATTGCCTTCACCACCTACCTCCACCACCACCATCGGCGCCACCACCGTCACCGTCACCACCACCGCCTTTTACCTCCCTTACCACCCGTCGCCACCACCACCGTCACGGCCGCCATCGTCACCACCTTCGCCCACCGTTACCGCCCCTACCACCCGCCGCCACCACCACCATTACCGGCAGGGTTATTGACTCCGCCACCACCTTCGATCTTGTTTTCTCTTTTTTTTCCCTTTCTATTATTGCAACTTTTATATACATTTTTTCTTGTCTTCTTATTTAATTTTTTAACCTCGACTAGCTTCCAATTAACACGATGTCCCCGCATATAATTTTAAGATTTTATTACTAAATAATATATTGATATAATATTTAGTAAATATAATGTATGTTGCTACTGTTGTTTAAAGAATAGTTGAGTACGTGTTCACTTTATTTTAAGAGCAACTTTTTTTATTAATTAATAAGCATTAGCGACATCGATGGTTTAACTATGAAATTGGTCCTCCATTACCGTTGGACTAGGGGTGTCCATTACCGTTTATCAAAATAAAATATTTGATTTACTTAGGTGGGGTGGGGTGGGGGTACGTAGGGGTGCGAGAATATTTGATTTACTTAGGTAGGGTAGGGTAAGGTAGGGTAGAGTAGAGTATAGTGGGAGGGGAGGGGAGGGGAGGGGTGGGGTAGGGTGGGAGAGATATTTGATTTACTTATTATATAAATAATAATAAATAATTAATATTAAATGGGTCGATCTGGGTCACAATCCAATATTAATTGATCCGATCCAAATCCAAATAAATGGATCTTCATGTTATTGGATCTGATCCAAATCCAATTAAATGGGTCGACGGGTCAGGTCAGATCTTTAAAAGATCCGATCCGATCCGCTCCATTGACAGCCCTACGTGCCGGTAACTCCAAAGGTTGTAGCAAACCGGCCTGAGACATATTCGAATATTTGATGCGTTGACAAATACTACATTCGGCCACCATTTCGCCACATCTCTCCTCATTCCAACCCAATAGAAATCCGTCGCCATTCGATGGTACGTCTTTTGGACCCCACCGTGTCCGCTAACCGCACCATGTAATTCCAAAAATAATTTTGGGATCCAATTCGATGAACGCGGTAGAACCAAACGACCCTTATACCGTACCTTGCCGTTTTCAACCGTGTATCCCTCAACCAGTGTTTCTTCCAAGCGTTCACGGAGGGCTACAATTTCGGGATCGACCTGTAGAACGCGTAACAAATCATCATAATCAGTTACAATTGGTGCCGATAATGCCGACACCTCGGCCTCCCCCCGACGTGATAGCCTCATCAGCCACGCCGTTCTCCTTACCCGGTTGATACAATATTTCAAAGTCATACCCCGATAATTTAGCTAGCCACTTTTGGTGTTCCCCGGACACGGTTCGCTGCTCGAGCAAATATTTTAAACTTTTCTGATCGGTAATCACAGCGAACGATCGCCCCAATAAATACGGTCTCCATTTCTGGATTGCCATTACAATTGCCATTAATTCTCTCTCCTACACCGATTTCAGTTGTGCCCTCTGTCCCAAAACCTGACTGAAATACGCGACCGGCCTGCCCTTCTGCATGAGAACCGCCCCCAAACCTTGTCTCTATGCATCGGTCTTGATCGTAAAAGACTTGGAAAAATCGGGTAAAGCCAGAACGGGCACCTGAGTCATAACCCCCTGTAATTCCTTAAAGGCTCGAGTAGCTTCATCTGTCCAATGGAAGCTGTCCTTTTTTAACAAGTCAGTCAAGGGGCTTGCAATTTTCCCATACCCCTGTACAAATTTGTGATAATATCCGGTAAGACCAAAAAAACCCCGCAATCCCCGCAGGTTTCTCGGCAATGGCCATTCCTTCATGGCCGTAATCTTCGACGGGTCAGCCATTACCCCGCCCTTGGTAACGATGTGACCCAAGTATTCCACCCGGTCCCGACCAAAAATGCATTTTTTCCTGTTGCAATACAAACTTTCGGCCTGCAAACAATTAAATACCGCCGCCAAATGTTTCTGGTGTTGTTCCATATCTCTGCTGTAAACTAAGATGTCATAAAAAAATACCAACATAAATTTCCTGAGATAGGTACGAAATACCCGATTCATTAAAGATTGGAACGTAGAGGGGGCATTGGTCAAACCAAAGGGCATGACCAAAAATTCGTAGTGCCCCTCATGAGTCCAGAATGCGGTCTTGGGTATATCGGCCTCCTTCATACGAATTTGGTGATATCCTGATTTCAAATCTAACTTGCTGAAAATGGTCGCTCCATGCAACTCATCCAATAGCTCGTCAATCACGGGGATTGGAAATTTATCCAAGACGGTGGATTTGTTCGGGGCACGATAATCCAAATAAAACGCCAACTACCATCTTTCTTTTTTACCAATAAAACCAGGTTGGAAAATGGGCTGGTACTTGGTCGTATAATTCTGGCCTCGATCATCTCGCCTACCAATTTTCCGATCTCATCTTTATGAAACTGGGGGTACCGATAAGGTCGAACACTAATCGGTTTTGTCCCGCTTCTAAGAACAATAGCATGCTCATGGTCACGCGGGGGAGGTAAACCTGCAGGCATTGAAAACACATCCGAATAAAAAGTTAGTTATTCAACGAGTGCCGGATGCACTTGTGATGTCAGCACGGTGGTCTTGGACAAAGTGTTCAACGTGACCAAGTTCCCCTCGGTCAATTCCGGAAGGGCTCGAGCGATGGAGCGTAAGGTCGCCTCGCTCCGTCGTAGCCCCGGTTCCCCTCGGAGTGTGACTCGTTGCTCTCCTTGCCGGAAGGACATGGTCAATTCCCTCTGGTTTACCCGTGTATCACCCAACTCGCGCAACCACTTAACCCCCACAATGACATCCGTACTTCCGAGTTCCAACGGATAAAAATCGTCAACCACTCGAATTCCCTGTAGCATCAACTCCACGCCCTTGCAAATACCAATACTCTTGTCCTTGTACCCGTTACCCAAGGTAATGCCGGTTGTCCGGTTCCCACTCACCCGCAGCCCCAATGGTTTAATCAATTTAATAGACAAGAAGTTGTGGGTTGCCCCACTATCAATCAAAACCACCACCTCAGTACTTCCAATGCTGCCCCAAATCTTCATGGTATGTGGAGTTATTCCCGCTACCGAATGGGCTGACACCTCGACCGAATCCAAGTGTGTATGCCCCCTCCGTATCCGATTCTTCCCCCTCGTCCTCTACCATCCCTTCCTGTATTACGACCACCTGTAAAGTTTTTTCTGGACACCGATGTCCGGGTACGAATTTACCATCACAACGAAAACATAACCCTTTCGATTTTTTTCAGCCAACTCAGCCTCGGTCATATGTTTAAACGGTGGTTTACCTACCCCGATGGTAGGCCGTGACCCTCCTGTTGGCGGGTTTGTTCGGCCCGTATATTACCGGTATTCGGTTTCACGGGTTCCCCCCTTAGTCCCCCTTTTCCTTGTTCCCCGGTACTTCCCGAACGGTTTTCATCAATCACAATTGCTAGCTTCATAGCCTGGTACAAATCCACGGGATATAGCACCATAACCGCAGTGCGTAAGTCTGGTCTCAAACCCTTCATAAAAGTACTTTCCAACACCTTTTCCGATAACCCGTTCAATTGTGCTGCCAATGATTCAAATAAAGTCACGTACTCACGGGCGGTTCCTTCCTGTTTAATGGAAAGAAACTGCTCGTGTAAATCCCCATCTTGCGTTGGTTGAAAACGGTCCAACACACGATCCTTCAAAGATTCCCAACCGCGGAACGGATGCTGGGCATCGATCCACATGTACCACGACAACACAGCCCCTTCCAATCTCCCATACATAATACAGCAGCCCATAACCGTTCCCCCGTAGTAACAAAGTTTTGAACCTCAAAAAACCTTTCCATTTTATAAACCCACCCCCCGGCATCCTCTCCATCGAATAACGACATTTTTAGTTTCCATAAGCGGTAATCCACCCCCGACACCCCCTGTCGCTCGCCTCCAATTCCCCTCCGGTTCCCGACCCCATTCCCGATTTCTGCCCCCATGGTGACTGTTTCGACCCGCCACTGGATGTTCCTTCTTTTTCATAAAAAACATTACCTGGCTTGAAGGTTTGCTGCTTGGGCCTACCCAGCGTTCCCTCCTCCTCGGCGAAATCAAACCCATCTTCAAACCCCACCTTCCTTCCCCCATCGACAAACGAACCTGTCGGAAAGATCATGTTTGGCGGTTTGTTCCCCCCTTGCGATTGATTCAGCAGCACCCTCATCAGTTCTACGTGACGCTGCTCTGCTTCTGTTCGTAGGCTGGACATGGTATCCTTCAACTGGCCCACGTCATCCTCCAATCGTGAAATGCGCTCGCCGGATTCCCTACGGTGTTGAGCCAGTTCGCCATCCACATCAGAGATTTTCTGTCATGTTCTCGGTTGTTCCTAGAATTGATTCCAGTTTGATACAAATCAAATTGGCACGGTAAAGACTAATGGATTAACACCCCGTTAGTCGGCTAGATTAAACAGCAAGCCTGGTATTTGAGAACCAGGAAAACTCCCAATGTCAAAGACAGCAAAAACAATATCATAATGAAAAGCAACAACGGGTGGCCAGCCCTAGAAAAAGCTGATTAGTCTTGATCCTCCAAAATAATTACCATAATTAATTAATTAAATAAATAATTAAAGATTAATTAAATTTTGTCACTTCAGCCCCCTGCAGTTTCAACTCCTGCACTTCGGTCCCCTTTCTTGCGCCTGTAGACTTGCCCCCCAGTGGTTCGTATCACTAACTTGATGCAATTTCTGATTAATAATTTCTAACTCATTGTCCTAAAAACCAAAAGGTCTTTGGCAAGGTTGTAAAAATCGCTCGGCGGTATACAATCGGTTGACCACCTTCAAGCGATTAATTGGCCTTGGCGGTGATTAATCGGTTTCTTGGCGGGGACCATAAGGAATTTATTTAAAAAAAATAAATATTAGCAATATCCTAGCAAAATAAGTCAATAACCATCAAAAAGTTAAATAAGCTTGAAAAATAAAAACCATAAGTCTATAATTAGTTTAAACCCTAAATACAACTCACCTTCCATTCCTTAGATCCTAAACAATTTTTTTGTTTTTTGCTTTTAAATGAAGTCAAACCATTTTGTTGACCGCCAAGCACCAATTTTGACCATGCCCGATATGTTTGACCGATCATATGATTTCTAGGTTGGTCGGCTGCCGACAACCGCCTAGGCAACGATTTATCGGCCGCCAAGACCAGTATTTACAACACTGGCCTTTGGCCTAGGGGTATTAAAGGGTAGTTAAGGTGTTCCTCCTCTATGAGG
The DNA here is from genome assembly GCA_038502395.1 of Dittrichia graveolens. Classification (NCBI taxonomy): domain Eukaryota; kingdom Viridiplantae; phylum Streptophyta; class Magnoliopsida; order Asterales; family Asteraceae; genus Dittrichia; species Dittrichia graveolens. The sequence goes on along the minus strand of JARJIL010000003.1, from coordinate 32,055,949 downwards.
TTGAGGGTTCAAGTGTTCAACTGCCGTCATGGACATACTTGTATATTAGGTGTGTGTGTGTGTGTTTGTCATTCAAAAAAAAGTTCATTGCCCAAAAAGTGTACCATAATTAATAGAATTTTATAATGATAGAAAATTACTAAACAAAAGCCTCAATTTAGGGCAAGATCTAAGTTCTGCATCGTACGTACCAAATCTAGGTACGAACTCGATCCTGGAACTACTAGGAACACGATTTGGTTTGGATTAATTGCGTACCTGTTGTGTTTCCAATTTGTTCCAGGATGTAACTGATTCGTGATTCCGACCAGTGAAAACACTTTGGCAATTGATCGATTCCGAAATTATTTCAAAAATTGATTCTTAGATGATAACAATAGATTGAAATAGATAATAATTGATGGATTCTTAGATGATAACAATCGATATAGCAATAGATGATAATAATCGATGATTTCCGAAATAGAAGATAATAGTCGTCGATCGTTTCAGTAATCTTTCAGGAATGGATTATATAGTGGAGGTTGATAGAGTGTACAACTATAGACTTACCAATCGATTCGATGATTGTTTCAGGAATGGAATATATATTATACACTGTAGGCGTAGAAATGTAGACTCACAGACTTTGAAATTAACCGATTAGCAACTTTGGATTGAAATAAATGGACTGTGATTCGACCAACAGTCAACACATCATTTTGGTTAGTGGATTATTTCGACCACTTATTAACAGCCAACATTACATTGAAAGTCTTGGACTTTTGAATAAGTTAACAGTTAAATTTATTAAAACGTATGTAGAATTTTGTATTATTGCGTACCACGGTAATTTGTACATCGTACTGAAGCGTTCGAAGTGAACCTACCCTCTCTTTCCAAATTTTAAAGGCCTAGCTAGTCGCGAACTCTTCATGCGCGATACACAGTGGATCGAAAAAATCCGAGTGTCCATACGAGAGTGAACCTAGTTCCATGTGACTATGTTCCTTACCTGCAGAGATTCTACTTAACTATGATTATAAACATGATATTTGTTCTAATTCAAACACTTTTATTGCGGAAAAGTTTCTTAATTGTTGGTAATGCTTTCATTGACCAAGTTTGTGCAGTCATAATGACATGAAATGTAAATGTGTGTAGATCGAGTGGAATGTGAGAGGAGGTTCTTTAAGAAACATTGAGTCTGCTAGAATATCAATTCCTGGAACCGTCAAGTATGATGATTCACAACAATGGTAAATCTTTGTTTCTATATTATTCCTGATTTTTGTATCCGATATCTTAAAATTCATTTATTTTTCATTTTACTCTGTTATTAGTTTCAAAAAGTTAAATTGACTATGTTGGTGTTGTATGTGCAGTTATCGCCACAGAGCACGATTAGAGGAAACAGAACAGTATTGGAGAGGATGGTAGTATAAATAGTTTTCCCTGATATTTTATCCATTGAGATGTCTATTTTTTTCCCGCATGATCTGATTGCTGCCTCCAGCATTAAATGATTTATACAATTTCCTTTTTTATGAATTTTCAAGAAAAGTTGAGTGAACTTGAATGTGAAATGATGCAATCTAATATCCTTTCTATTATTGTGTTTATGATCCAATTGATAAGATGAGACAGAAGTGTGGGAAAATGAGAAGAGATTACAGAATTAGATTTGTAATTGTGGAAGAGCTTTCAGAAAAGGAATTATAACAAAATATATGGAATGAATTTTTGTTTTTCTTGAGTCTAATATTATTATAACCAATTAATATTTGTTTCTCCACATCCACCAGGTATGAAGGCCTCTCGGAAAAGTTTCTATCAGCTCCTGTCCCAAAGCTCTTGCTGTTAGCTGGAACAGATAGACTTGACAGGTCCCCCTTTTCTTCTCCTTCCTTTTCCTATTTCTTCGAATCAAGATTTTCATGCTTGTTGTTTTGTTACGGTGCATGAACTTCTATTTAAATTTGTAAGATATTCTGTTTGCTGTATGTATGTTACAGGACTCTCACAATAGGACAAATGCAGGGTAAGTTTCAAATGGTGGTCGTACGACATACTGGGCATGCAATACAGGTTTGATAAACTACTTCAATTTTTAATAATAGTTATTTGTTTATGCTTGCTTAATAATTCTGGCTGCTGAAACCAATATATTATCGAGCTCTTGAACAGGAAGATGTACCTGATGAATTTGCATCGCTTGTGCTCGGTTTCATCTCACGTAACCGAATAGGTCCTCACGGTGTTGAGGTTGGTTGGCGATTTATAGATTATCTCATAGTTAAGGTGGCATATGGGTTGAGTAATGGGTCAAAACTGGATCTGTTGGACTGACTAGAATACAGTTTTTCTCTTTTGAATTATATGATTTATTCTTAAAAAGGGCGATTTACCAGTTAAAAGCTCCTCCCGGTAAAGAGAAGAGGGGGGGGGGGGGGGGGGGGGGTTGAGCATTTGCTCAAATGTACGTGGCCTAACCGTTTCCTTACCAACCTTGGCTGTCCCTAATTGAACCTCCATGGGATAAGAACCATGGACCTCCCCTATGGGGAGTGTGCATTCCCAATAGGCCATCAGGTATGGTTAATTTTATAAACAGTTAATGTATTTGAATATGATTATGATTATATATATCTCAAAAGCATTTTAAGCCTAATACTCAATTTTAATGCTGTTCAAGACTTATGCTTATAAGGCTCAGTTTTTTTTATTTTAATACAAGTCAGAAGGTTTTCGGGAACTAGTCTCTCGACCTATGGGTAGCGTTGTGAGTGTCTACATATATCTTACCTCCCCTATATCCTGCTCCATGCAGGATTGGGTAATTATAATGTTGATGTGTCATTTGAATATGATTATAGCAACTATTCTAAAATTTCTTTGAATAATCACTTCAGAGGTTGAAAACATCTGAATAACATTTTTGGCCACTTTCATGTCATTTGGCTGCTTTATCTATGTCAGACTCATTCAATCCTAAGAGATTAGATTAAAATTTAACCTAAGTTGACCCATTTTCTAGTAAATATGATGGAAAAGTCGCCTCTAGTTTGAAGTCAAAGCAAATTCAATATAATTATATCTTTAACAAAATGCTTGGGTCATGAAAGGTTATGGATCTTTGTTTGATATTGGGTCCTTTATGTTGCAGATTCCAGGAATCCGCCGGCCATCACAGCCACACGCTTGAATAAATGGAGAAAAATGTTGATGAGAAGGCCTGCTGCAAAATAATTAACAATCCATCATACATGCAGACTCTGTTTCTATTGCTAATTATCTGCCAGCTTTTGTTGAATTCAGATAGATTAGGGTCTACTGTGATATGGGTTGTGTTATATTCTGAACATCACAGGTTGTGTAATTGTGATAAGAAAGAAGTCATTGAGAAGACGGTCCCTGCGACTCTGCGAATACTAGAAGTGATCTCCTCACATTTCTCGATCGGGTTTTACGTAAAGAAATTCATAGTAATGCCTGCAAATATTGTAGTTGGTGTAGCAGATAACTTAGATAAGAACGAAGTAAGTTTTGTAACTATGCTCCTTTTCCTTTTGCTAATTACCCCAGTGAAACCTACTTAAATGGATGGTGTGTTATTACCTTGCTTTGAAAGGACACATGGTCATCATGCTTCGTTTCGAAAGTACGTTTCGATAAGGATCCCGTGTTTTAACTTGTAGATCCGTCTTATTTGGCAAAATAAGAACAAAATCTTATAATATAAACTAAATAAGTGACATGTGTACTACACGTGCGAGTTCAAAAACTGATGTAAGATTGTAACTGATGTAATTAAAGAACAATGTTTATATTAGGAAGGAAATTTATGTAATATACATGGTAGGAGATATATTTGATGCAAAATAGTAACAAATGTAAATTACGAATAATATTTATATTATAGAGGAAATCAAGTTTTTTATAGTTCTTTGAATACAACATTCATAAGTCGGTATACCATAACCCTCAAGTATAAATATTTTTAATCCCTTTTTTACTCGTGACACAAGATATATGAACATATAACTATCCATGAGAAAAAACAAGTCTTCTAAGACCAACTTTAGACAAAGACTGTCCGTGCCTTTTATTGATGGTCACTACGAAACAAACTTGTAACGACCACTTTTCGAGGAATTACAAATATATAAATATATTTAACGAAAACAATTAATTGTAGGTAATTAGACATGGTTTGAATAAAGAATTTATTGTATACGCTCATGAATATGTAATAAGGTAGATATAAACCGATTACGCGTTAGATTATTAGTGTTAAATAATAAAGATGGTTTGTCTCCCGTGTTTGGAGTTTAGTAATTGTTTTATAGGATTTTTAACAAACAAGAGACCTAAGGGGCAAGGATGACAAAAAGGTAAACTATAGGCCGGTTTAAAGAAATCATTTAAGGAATTATTATTTGTTGCCTAATTATGGAGGCTATATTGCATCTTAAAGCTAGGGTTAAGTATAAACATAATAATAGAAATAGAGGGGTTAAATTGCAAAATAATCAAGAGACTCGTTTAAGTAATTGTGCAACCCTAATTCTCCTAGCAAGAAACTGTCGTGTACGTGTGTGTGGGTGTGAGATACCGGCTGTGATTTAGAGAATAGGGAGTCCATATTTTGTTAAGAAATCAAGGGAATCATCGCCAATTGTTGTCCTTTGTGGGTTCTACCATTCAATCATTAATACATGTATGGATGGGAGGTGGTCGAAGGGTCCGTGATCGGGGGTCGAATTGGTGCTTTCTAGTTAGGAGCAATGTTATATCAAGACTTGTAGGAGCGTAACAAATTTGGTAATTAAAGGGATAATCATCATCTACTAACGAATTCGTGGGATCATATGATTGGAAGGGTTGGAATACTAGGGCCGTTAATGGGGCAGATTGAATCGGATCTTTTAAAGATCTGACCCATTAGCATTAGGATCCATTTACTTGGATTTAGATCAGATTCATTAATAATGGATCTTGACCCAGGGTGACTCATTTAATATTTTATTGTTTATAGTATAATTTATCAAATATTTTTTCAACCACTACCCCCACCCTACGTCCCAACCCCACCCCACCACACCACACCGCCACCCCTACCCCCACCCACCCACCCACCCCTACCCCTACTCCTACCCCCACGGACAACCACCGCCGCCACCGTCACTGCCGGCCACCACCCGCCGCCGCCAATACCGTCACCACCACCACCCGCCACCGCCGACCACCACCGTCACCACCACCACCGTCACCGCATGCCACCACCCGCTGCCGCCACCGTCACCGCCGACACCGTCACCACCACCACCACCGGCCACCACCCGCCGCGGCCGCCATCGTCAACGCGGGCCACCACCTGCCGCCTCCGTCACAACCACCACTGCCGGCCACCACCGTCACCACCACCGCCCACCAGCCACCGCGACCTTCACCGCCGGCCACCACCCCCCACTGCCGCCGACACGGTCACCACTACCATCAGCAGTTGTGACCGGTACCATCATACCATCAGCTACTTCTATTTCTAAAGCAGTAACAAGTACAGTTAAATGCACATTCAACCTAGCACCGAATTCTCAGATACAAAGGAGCGATTTGCCCCTGAATCAAATAACACTCTAGCAGGAATAGAGTTTATTAGAAACATACCAGTTATCACATCATCTGTGGTAGTGGCATCATCCACTGTTATCCTGAATGCCCGACCCTCAGCAGTGGGTGGGTTCTTTCTTTTCTGCCCTGCTGTAGATGATCCCCCAGCTCCTCCCCCTACAGACCCAGACCCTGTCTTCTTGCTTAATGGGCAGTCACCAACTCGGTGCCCCTCCTTTTGACAATTCCAACAGACGCTCCTCGGCAGTCTGCAATTCTTTAAGTCATGGCCAAACTGGCCACATTTCACACACCTCATTGATTGGGGCGTACACTGCCCGTGATGATAAGACTTGCACCTGTTGCACCAAGGTGCCCTCTAAGCAGACCCACCCGCAGAAGATGTCTTATTCTGGTTACCCTGCCGATTTCCGCTACCCTGCCCTCCTTGCCTCTGTTGAGTGTTCTAATGTTCAAACCTTGATTTCTGCTGGGAAATTCTTTCCCCACTCAACCTGTTCCCTGCTATTAAATCTCCTTTAGCCGACTTGGCTAAAGTGAATGCCTGGGATAAAGTGGTAGCCCACCTAGTGGCACTACGGAGATCTGGATGCAGTGCCCCCACAAAATGGGCAATTTTCTATTCTTCATCAGGCACCCAGTGTTTGGCAAACCTCACCTTTTCATTGAATTTACTGATGAGTTGATCCACAGTCATGTTTCCAGTCATTTGCAACTCCATAAATTCTCTCTTTATCTTTGCAATCTCAAAAGTACCACAGTATTGTTCGCAAAGTTTCTCGAAATTGACTCCAGGTGATGCTCTCCTGCCGTTGCTCTGTAAAGTGGCCGGTAATCGAATCCCACCAGACCATGGCATCTGCTTTCAACATCCTCGAAGCATATTTTACTTTCAGTTCATTCTCACAGTTGCAATCATCTAATGTCTTCGTCATTTCTCTAAGCCAATTCAAGGTGATACTGGGGTCAGAACTTCCCCGGTATTCAGAAGGTTTACAGTCGAGGAACTACTTATACGTACATGGTTGTTTATATCCTGGAAACGCAAATGGGTAACCTCCAGGTTGTGGATACGGATAAAAGAAAGGTTACTGCATCATCTGAGTCATTGGTGGTAGAGGTACTGACACTAGTGGTACAGTTGCTTGTGTGGAAATCGCAGTTGGTACAGGTGGTGGTTCTGGTTGGTTTAATCTCTGTTCCATGTTCAGGACTTTATTTCGAAGATCCATCAACTCATTTTCCAGTTTAAAGATATATTCGCTCTGATCTTCCTCTTGTTCTTGACCAGATGTTCCTGCTTGGTTTACATTACTCAAGTCTTCAATTACTGGAGCCTCTGATACAGCTTGGGTCACAAGAGGTAGGATAGGAGTCTCTCTGTCAGCCATAATCTGTTACAATCACATCACCTTATAGCTTATTAGCATAAACCGTTAGTATCCAAAATACTAACTACTATAACAACTCTAACTCACCCTAATTCCCCCGAAGGAAATCTTGACCCGTCACGAGCCAAGATTTGGGAATGCAACACTCTAACCATGCATGCATCGCCAAACCTAGGCTCTGATACCAAACTGTAACACCGGAAAATCACAAGCCATTTTTTTAAATGCACTGCGGAAGCTAATTAAAACCAACTGTATTACATATAATCAATAATTACAAATGTACAAACATTGTTTGAAAGTTAACATCTTCATCTATTAATGTTTGGTGTTACAAAATACTGGCTCGTCTCATTTTGAAAAACAAGTATCAGAGTGTGGTCAACTCTTCCTTCTTCAAATCTAACACGAACCTGAAAAACATCAACTGAGAGGAATTAGCACAAAGCTAAGTGAGTAGAGGCTAAAGCATCAAATGCAAATATTCACAATCAATCATCAATCATCAATCATGTAATCACATATCCAGAGAAGACCGGCGGTTCGGCGCAGAACCTACAACCAATGCCGGCCAAAGCAAAGGTTTACCGATAGCTTTCCACTAGATTGGCATAGTAAACTCCCCTCTAAGCAACAAATGCGACAGAAAGGCTACTACTGTTCAACCAACCAGTTAGACAAGCCCAACCCAAGTCAACGTATAGCTGACTTCTCAACGCAACTCAAAATCATCCTAAGAGTGCGTATCGACCAAATATTCATGCAGCAGTTAACAACAGTCAATATCACAATCAGCAATTCAATCTCAATCCATAATCATGATTTACATCCATAATATTAACTGCAATCTTTACCATCCGTGATTCACGTCCACTCACCTCAGTTTCAGCTTGAACTCAGATATCTAATTTTACTAAGCTTTTGGATTGCCTGTAAACACAGTAATAACCAAATCAATCCCAATCTCATAAATATATCTTATCCATATATTTATAACTTATTCATCAAACAAATATCAATCAATAAACAAATACAAGTTCAAAACACAATGTATAGGAATTCCAATACTATCGGATTCCAAGAATCCGCCACTCTATGTCGGATTTAACCACCATCGGATTTGTCAATCGGATTTCAAGCATTTGAAATCAATAGTATCGGATTTCACCAAGTCCCGGATTTTATACTCGGATTTTGGGAGTTTTGGATTCAGATGTTTCAAATTCAATCATTCGGATTTATGGTTTCCGGATTTAAAGTCTCGGATTTCATATGTATCGGATTCCTAAGTCTTGGTTATACAAATGTAGGATTTAGGATTTCCAGTCTCAGATTCAAGTCTCGGATTTCATACATAACAATCGGATTTAGTTCTGTGTATCGGATTTCATAGGTTTCCGGATTACAAGTATCAGTTTTCAACACTCGGTTTTCCAAACTTTCGGTTTTCCAACATTAGGATTTCACATATCGGTTTTAGTCTTCTTCCCTAACCAAATCCGCCAGTTCATAATCTCATCAAACCAACTTAAACCCAAAACTTAAAACATATCATTTCAAAAACATGCTTTAAGCATATTTAAACATGTATCCATATACCATTTCATCATATAAAATATATTTCATATGAACACTCATAAACTCTTAAAAATTCATATTTTCAAATCCGATCATATTGTTCTTCTAGAACTCCATGTTTAAACATTCAAAGTTTATATCAAACTAACATGTAATCATAATGAAACATATATCTAACCTTGAATCTTGACTTTGAAACTAAATCACACAATTTATGTAAATCCGATGATTCTTGTTTGTTCTTCCTTCGGTTTCTTTAGCAGAGAAAAAACACCACACACAAACTTTCACCTTTCTTAATTTTGAGATAATACATGCATATTCAATCAACCCCCACGTATACAAGAATTAACCATGAGGTGGCAAATTATTTCTTTATCTACACCACATACATACATGTACACAATTACATGCACACCAACATACATACATACGGTTACATACATACATACATACAATTAAACACACATACATATAAAAAATACTTATAATTAATTAAATCATTTTAATTAACCACTTAATCATATTAGAACAATTAAGCACGTACCGCAAACCTGCTAATCTCCTAGCCCAGGTTTGAGGGTGTTACAAATCTCTCCCCCTTAAGAGGATTCCGTCCTCGGAATCCTTTCCTGCTCAAAAAAATGGGGATATCTATCCTTCATCTCTGACTCAGTCTCCCAGGTTAAATCAGAACCTAGACTGTGTTTCCACTTGACCAACACCATCGGTATCTGCTTCTTTCGGAGCTTGGTCACTTTTCGATCCAACAGCTCTACCGGTTCTTTTATCAGTCTCTTCTTAGAATCAACTTTCAACTCTTGTACTGGGAGAATCTGGTTTTCATCTTCTACTTTGCACTTTCTCAGATAACAGATGTTGAATGTATCTTGAATTCCTGCAAGCTCTGCTGGTAGATCTAGTGTAACCGTCTAGTCATTCACAATCTGTCGTATGCGGAAGGGACCAATGTAATGGGGAGCTAACTTCCCGCGTTTACCAAATCGAATCACACCCTTCCACGGAGAAACCTTCAGGTATACTAACTCTCCTACATCAAACTTAACTGGGCGACGACGTGGATCAGCGTACATTTTCTGTCTATCCCTGGCTGCTTTCAACTTATCTCTGGCAATAGCAACCTTATCAGCTGTTATCTGAACTATCTCAGGTCTTGCAAACTGTTTCTCACTAGCCTCTAACCAACATGTCGGAGTATGGCAACGACGGCCGTATAACATTTCGTACGGAGGCATCCCAATACTTGAGTGGTAAGAGTTATTATACGCAAACTCAATTAATGGTAGGTGCGAATCCCAAGATCCACCATACTCAATCACACAAGCTCGCAACATATCTTCAAGTGTCTGTATGGTGCATTCAGTCTGACCATCAGTTTGGGGATGATAAGTAGTACTCAGGTTAATCCTCGTCCCCAATTCTCTCTGTAAACTTCTCCAGAAGTTAGAAACGAATCTGGAGTCTCTGTCAGATACTATTGATAATGGCATGCCATGCCTTGCAACAATCTCGTTCACATAAATTTGAGCCAACTTACTCAGAGAAGCCGTCTCACACGTAGCCAGAAAGTGAGCGCTCTTGGTTAGCCGATCCACAATCACCCAAATCATATCATTATTCCTTTGAGTTTGCGGAAGTTTAGTCACGAAATCCATCGTTATATGTTCCCACTTCCACTCAGGGATTTCCAATTGCTTTAAAGATCCATAAGGCTTCTGATGCTCCGCCTTCACTTGTGCACAAATATGGCATGATTCCACAACTGTGCCACATCTGTTTTCATAGTAGGCCACCAATAAAGCACTTTCAGGTCGTTATACATTTTAGTGCTTCCTGGGTGTACTAATAATCTGGACTTGTGTGCTTCTGTCAAAATCAGCTTCCTCAAGTCTCTAAGCATAGGCACCCACACACGAGTCTTGTATATTTTTAATCCACGAGAGTCATCAGCAAGTTCGTCTTTACGTTTCTTCATCAGTTCATTCTTCAAGTTTTCTTCCTTCAGAGCCTCCAACTGTGCAGACATTAGTCTATCCACTAGATCAGATACAATCTCAATACGCATAAATTGGATAGAACTTCCCGCTCCCTTGCGACTTAAGGCATCTGCTACCACGTTTGCTTTCCCTAGGTGATATCTAATTTCTCAATCATAATCTTTAATCAATTCCACCCAGCGTCTCTGTCTCATATTCAATTCTTTCTGAGTAAACACATACCGCAGGCTCTTATGATCTGTACATATTACGCATTTGGTGCCATATAGATAATGTCTCCACAGTTTCAAGGCAAATATAACTGCTGCCAGTTCCAAGTCATGTGTCGGGTAATTCTTCTCATGGGGTTTCAACTGTCTTGAAGCATATGCAATCACCCGATCCCTCTGCATAAGTACACAACCCAATCCCGCAAACGATGCATCGCAATAAACTACGAAATCTTCTGAGCCACTTGGCAATGCTAAAATAGGGGCCTGACATAATAACTGTTTCAACATCTGGTAGGATTTATCCTGTTCACTGCCCCATACAAATTTCACATCTTTTCAAGTCAACTTAGTCAACGGACCCGCAATCTTGGAGAAGTCTTTTATAAACCTGCGGTAGTATCCAGCTAACCCCATAAAACTCTTGATCTCGGACGGTGTCTTTGGAGCGTTCCAACTCATAACTGCCTCCACTTTTGAAGGATCCACTTTCACTCCCTCGTCACAAATCACATGCCCCAAGAATTGAACCTCTCTTAACCAAAGTTCGCACTTTGAGAACTTAGCAAACAAATGCTCTTTCTTCAGTGTCTCCAAAATCTGTCTCAAATGCTTCTCGTGCTCTTCCTCAGTCTTTGAATATACTAGAATATCATCGATGAAAACTATTACAAAAGTATCCAAAAATGGTCGACAAACTCTGTTCATTAAATCCATAAAAATCGCAGGTGTGTTGGTTAAGTCGAACGGCATAACCAAAAACTCATAATGCCCGTAACGCGTACGAAAAGCCGTCTTTGACACGTCTTCCTCTGAAACCTGCACCTGATGATATCCTGATCTCAAATCTATCTTAGAAAAGAATGAAGCCCCCTGTAGTTGATCAAACAGATCATAAATTCTTGGCAACGGATACTTGTTCTTTATGGTTCTCTTATTCAACTCACGGTAGTCGATACACATACGTAACGTACTATCTTTTTTCTACACAAACAGAACTGGTGCTCCACATGGAGATGAACTTAGACGTATAAACCCTTTATCCAACAAATCCTGTATCTGAGTCATCATCTCCCGGATCTCTGACGGTGCCAACCTGAACGGTGCCTTTGCCACTGGTCGGAAACCAGGAATCAAATCTATCTTAAACTCTACCTCACGAACTGGAGGTAGCCCTGGTAATTCTTCTGGAAACACCTCCGGGTATTCCGTTACCACCCGGATGTCGTTCACCGTCTGCTTTTCTTTCTTTCCATCAATAATATAAGCCAAATATGATTCACAACCTTTATCCAACGCCTTTTTAGCCTTCAAACACGAGATAATCGGAATTACAGATCCAGCCTTCTCCCCCTTGCTACCACTCTTGTGCCATCAGCCAACGGAAACGAAATCAACTTCTTGTGGCATTTGATACTGGCCTGATTCAGACTCGGCCAATCCATCCCGAGCACCACATCAAGCCCAGATAACAACATTATAAGAAAATATACACGAAAGCAAATACCATCTATATCTATCTTGGTTCCAACCACAGCAGTTGTGACCGGTACCATCATACCATCAGCTACTTCTATTTCTAAAGCAGTAACAAGTACAGTTAAATGCACATTCAACCTAGCACAGAATTCTACAGATACAAAGGAGCGATTTGCCCCTGAATCAAATAACACTCTAGCAGGAATAGAGTTTATTAGAAACATACCAGTTATCACATCATCTGTGGTAGTGGCATCATCCACTGTCATCCTGAATGCCCGACCCTCAGCAGTGGGTGGGTTCTTTCTTTTCTGCCCTGCTGTAGATGATCCCCCAGCTCCTCCCCCTCCAGACCCAGACCCTGTCTTCTTACTTAATGGGCAGTCACCAACTCGGTGCCCCTCCTTTTGACAATTCCAACAGACGCTCCTCGGCAGTCTGCAATTCTTTAAGTCATGGCCAAACTGGCCACATTTCACACATCTCATTGATTGGGGCATACACTGCCCGTGATGATAAGACTTGCACCTGTTGCACCAAGGGGCCCTCTGAGCAGACCCACCCGCAGAAGATGTCTTATTCAGGTTACCCTGCCGATTTCCACTACCCTGCCTCTGTTGAGTGTTGTAATGTTCAAACCTTGATTTCTGCTGGGAAATTCTTTCCCCACTCAACCTGTTCCTTGCTATTAAATCTCCTTTAGCCGACTTGGCTAAAGTGAATGCCTGGGATAAAGTGGTAGCCCACCTAGTGGCACTACGGAAATCTGGATGCAGTGCCCCCACAAAATGGGCAATTTTCGATTCTTCATCAGGCACCCAGTGTTTGGCAAACCTCATCTTTTCATTGAATTTACTAATGAGTTGATCCACAGTCATGTTTCCAGTCATTTGCAACTCCATAAATTCTCTCTTTATCTTTGCAATCTCAAAAGTACCACAGTATTGTTCACAAAGTTTCTCCTGAAATTGACTCCAGGTGATGCTCTCCTGCCGTTGCTCTGTAAAGTGGCCGGTAATCGAATCCCACCAAACCATGGCATTTGCTTTCAACATCCTCGAAGCATATTTTACTTTCAGTTCATTCTCACAGTTGCAATCATCTAATGTCTTCGTCATTTCTCTAAGCCAATTCAAGGTGATACTGGGGTCAGAACTTCCCCGGTATTCAGAAGGTTTACAGTCGAGGAACTACTTATACGTACATGGTTGTTTATATCCTGGAAACGCAAATGGGTAACCTCCAGGTTGTGGATACGGATAAAAGAAAGGTTATTGCATCATCTGAGTCATTGGTGGTAGAGGTACTGACACTAGTGGTACAGTTGCTTGTGTGGAAATCGCAGTTGGTACAGGTGGTGGTTCTGGTTGGTTTAATCTCTGTTCCATGTTCAGGACTTTATTTCGAAGATCCATCAACTCATTTTCCAGTTTAAAGATATATTCGCTCTGATCTTCCTCTTGTTCTTGACCAGATGTTCCTGCTTGGTTTACATTACTCAAGTCTTCAATTACTGGAGCCTCTAATACAGCTTGGGTCACAGGAGGTAGGATAGGAGTCTCTCTGTCAGCCATAATCTGTTACAATCACATCACCTTATAGCTTATTAGCATAAACCGTTAGTATCCAAAATACTAACTACTATAACAACTCAAACTCACCCTAATTTCCCCGAAGGAAATCTTGACCCGTCACGAGCCAAGATTTGGGAATGCAACACTCTAACCATGCATGCATCGCCAAACCTAGGCTCTGATACCAAACTGTAACACCGGAAAATCACAACCCATTTTTTTAAATGCACTGCGGAAGCTAATTAAAACCAACTGTATTACATATAATCAATAATTACAAATGTACAAACATTGTTTGAAAGTTAACATCTTCATCTACTAATGTTTGGTGTTACAAAATACTAGCTCGTCTCATTTTGAAAAACAAGTATCAGAGTGTGGTCAACTCTTCCTTCTTCAAATCTAACACGAACCTGCAAAACATCAACTGAGGGGAATTAGCACAAAGCTAAGTGAGTAGAGGCTAAAACATCAAATGCAAACATTCACAATCAATCATCAATCATGTAATCACATATCCAGAGAAGACCGGCGGTTCGGCGCAGAACCTACAACCAATGCCGGCCAAAGCAAAGGTTTACCGATAGCTTTCCACTAGATTGGCACAGTAAACTCCCCTCTAAGCAACAAATGCGACAGAAAGGCTACTACTGTTCAACCAACCAGTTAGACAAGCCCAGCCCAAGTCCACGTATAGCTGACTTCTCAACACAACTCAAAATCATCCTAAGAGTGCGTATCGACCAAATATTCATGCAGCAGTTAACAACATTCAATATCACAATCAGCAGTTCAATCAGTTCAATCTCAATCGACAATCATGCTTTACATCCATAATATTAACTGCAATCTTTACCATCCGTCATTAACGTCCACTCACCTCAGTTTCAGCTTGAACTCAGATATCTAATTTTACTGAGCTTTTGGATTGTCTGTAAACACAGTAATAACCAAATCAGTCCCAATCTCATAAATATATCTTATCCATATATTTATAACTCATTCATCAAACAAATATCAATCAATAAACAAATACAAGTTCAAAACACAATGTATAGGAATTCCAATACTATCGGATTCCAAGAATCCGCCACTCTATGTCGGACTTAACCACCATCGGATTTGTCAATAGGATTTCAAGCATTCGAAATCAATAGTATCGGATTTCACCAAGTCCCGGATTCTATACTCGGATTTTGGGAGTTTCGGATTCAGATGTTTCAAATTCAATCATTCGGATTTATGGTTTCCGGATTTAAAGTCTCGGATTTCATATGTATCGGATTCCTAAGTCTTGGTTATACAAATGTAGGATTTAGGATTTCCAGTCTCGGATTTCATACATAACAATCGGATTTAGTTCTGTGTATCTGATTTCATAGGTTTCCGGATTACAAGTATCGGATTTCAACACTCGGTTTTCCTAACTTTCGGTTTTCCAACATTAGGATTTCACATATCGGTTTTAGTCTTCTTCCCTAACCAAATCCGCCAGTTCATAATCTTATCAAACCAACTTAAACCCAAAACTTAAAACATTCATCAAATCATTTCAAAAACATGCTTTAAGCATATTTAAACATGTATCCATATACCATTTCATCATATAATATATATTTCATATGAACACTCATAAACTCTTAAAAATTCATATTTTCAAATCCGATCATATTGTTCTTCAAGAATTCCATGTTTAAATATTCAAAGTTTATATCAAACTAACATGTAATCATAATGAAACATATATCTAACCTTGAATCTTGACTTTGAAACTAAGTCACACAATTTATGAAAATCCGATGATTCTTGTTTGTTCTTCCTTCGGTTTCTTTAGCAGAGAAAAAACACCACACACAAACTTTCACCTTTCTTAATTTTGAGATAATACATGCATATTCAATCAACCCCCATGTATACAACAATTAACCATGAGGTGGCAAATTATTTCTTTATCTACACCACATACATACACGTACACAATTACATGCACACCAACATACATACATACGGTTACATACATACATACATACAATTAAACACACATACATATAAAAATACTTATAATTAATTAAATCATTTTAATTAACCACTTAATCATATTAGAACAATTAAGCACGTACCGCAAACCCGATAATCTCCTAGCCCACGTTTGAGGGTGTTACAACCGCCACCACCCGTCGCAGCCACCGTTACCACGACCACCACCGCCGGCCACCAGCCTTCGCCACCGTCAACCCCGGCCAGCACCCGCCGCCGCCGCCTGTCACCACCACCGTCGACCTCGTCACTACCACCACCGCCAACCACCAGTCGTCGCCATCGTTGTGGCCGGCGGTGGTGATGGTGACGGTTTCGGCGGTAGCGGTGGCAGCAGGTGGTGACCGGCGGTGACGGTGGCAGCGGCTTGTCGCCGACGGTGAAGGTGGCGGAGGCCGGTGGTCGGTGGTGGTGGTGGTGACGGTGGCGGCGGCGGGTAGTCAACGGTGGTGGCGGCAGCGGGTGGTGGCCGGCGGTGACGGTGGCAGCGGCTGGTGGTCGACGCCGGTGGTGGTGACGATGTCGGCGGTGGTGAAGGTGACTGGTGTGCAGTACGGGTGCGGGTTTTTGTATGGTAAAAAGATATGATAGAAACTTGTTTTAAATTTATAAAAACGATATTACTAAGCAAACACTACACACGACACAGGCAAGTATGACCTGGTCAAAGAGTAGTATAGACTCGGCAAGACCGGATGTCGAACCACAGGGACAGGGAGCTATCAATACTCTAATATCATTGTTGTTTGATCGGCGGAATAATTAGCATGCGAGTAATAAGTAAACTAATTAAACAAAGCAAGACAAGTCAGATTAAACACCGAAGAAGCAGAGAGATAGAACAAACAGATACAGATTCACTCAGGCTTTCGAATCATCCTAACTAGTTATGGCAATAACTATAACGAACCAGACAATGAAGACTTGATGAATATAATAGATTAAGCATAGAGCATGTTGTTCTACTATTTATTATAACCACATCATCATGCAACGAATCATCACTCGAGTTATCAAGACTCATACTCAACAATCAAACATGATCAGACAAACAGTAGCATATCCGAGTTTTCACAAAGGACATGTAGACTAGTATTTAACAACAGATTCACCAAATTGCGTCCAATTCATACCACAATGAACATACATCTTTTCAAATGACACATTCAGTAATCCTCAGAACCCAAAAAGGTGTTAAAGTGGTCAAACACAGTCAAAACAATGAAAAACAGCATACTGGTATAAAAGAGGGCCTTACGGGCACAAGGAGTTATCCTTGCGGCCGCAAGGTTGTATGTGCTTGCGCCCGCAAGCAATAATTCTTGTGGCCGCAAGGGATATCTGACAGAACCCTCATTTTTGCACAAAGAGATTCAACAACAAATACAATCTAGATTTTCATCTAAGATCATAAACACATGTAAATAGGTACAATGAAGTCATAAACTCAGCAAAACTCAAACCATACATTGGATTTAAGATTAAGCCACATGCATTTCTAAGATATAATCATATTAACATGCCATTTCTAGCAAGATTAATACATTTAAAACATATACATGTGAATATGCACAATGAACACTTCAAACTGATCATTCATGGAATATATGTGAGCTTATTTCGACACTTAACATACCAATAACAATATCATGATTTCTCTATGCATATAAATAGCACATTTGACCCATTAATACACCAAAATACCTAAATTTGCATTTAAAGTACTAAGGCATACATAAAATCACAACATAACTGATACAACCAACATGGACAGATCTGAAATATTCCAAAACATGTTCCAAAAGTGTTTCCAATAGTCAATCATGCACAATGTACCATTTCTAGTAACAAAGTAACATGAAATCTTTGGAAAATCAATATACATTCTTGAATATCCACATAATTTGACATATGGTATTACACCAACACATCATCAAACATGAATATGATTGTATCAGACACATTAACATGATTAAATACACTTGTATTGAGGATCAAACATACTTGTTCATATCAAGTCAACATAAAAGTCAAACTAAACATTGTATTGCCATAACTAGCCAAGAATCATCTTGGCCCAAGTGAAATGAGTTTAGCTACTCATATACATCAGTTTAAGCACAAATACATCTGGATTACATGAATACATGGTCACAAATCAAAGTTTGAAAGAGAATACCAAGCTAATTACACTTTGACTTTGTGATTCCAAGCTTCCAAATGTTAATCCAAGCCTCCTAGCAAGCTCTACCTCCTTTGATATCACCAAATTATGCTTCTGGACTGATTAGGGTCGTGGGAGAGTGTTTGGGTGGTGAAAAATCTGAATTGGTGCTCCTTTTTCTCTCTTGGACAGAATGCAGTCTTTATAACTCTGGAATAGGGGTCCTTGCGGCAGCAAGCAATCCTTTACGGCCGTAAGATGGACGGTGGATTTGACGTTTGCCAGGTGCAAGTTGTCAAGTGGGTAGATTCTAGAAGTTTGGCCCTTGCGGCCGCAAGGGATAACCTTTGCGGCCATAAGGAGCCTTTTTTTCACACTGTCTTTATTTTTCTGCTATTTTGCACCGGATTAGTCTATTTATTTCGCATTAGGTCTTTTTAACCTGCATGGTGAATTATAAGCAATTTAGATCATTAAACAAACGATTCACCTTGGAAATGGGCTAATAATGAGGCGTTTCGGCATGTAAAACATGCATAAAAACGCAAATATCAGTGACGGTGTCGGCGACGGTGGTGGTGGTGGTGTCAGCGGTGGTGGTGGGACGATAGTGGTGACGGTGTTGGCAGCGGCGGCGGGTGGTGACCGGCGGTGACGGTGGCGGTTGCTAGTGGTCGGTAGTGGTGATGGTGTCAGCGGTGGTTGTGGTGGCCGGCGGTGGTGGTGGTGATAGTGGTGGACGATGGTGGTGGTGGCCGGTGGTGGTGGTGACGGTGTCGGCGGTGGTGATGGTGACGGTGGTGGTAGTGACGGTGGTGGTGGTGGTGACGGTGGTAGCCGGCGGTGTCGGTAGCGGCGACGGCTAGTGGCCGGCAGTGGCGGCGGGTGGTGGCCGGTGATGACGGTGGCGGAACTAGTGGTCGGTGGTGGTGGTGGTGGTAGCCGGTGGTGGTGGTGATGATGGCGAGGGAAGGTGGCGGGGTGGTAATAGGCGACGGTGGTAGCCATGGCGGTGGCGGGTGGTGACTGATAAACTGATGATAGTTTATGGTTAAAATTAAATTGTAGTTTAATATTAAATGGATCGACCCAGACAGATCTTGGATCAACCCACGTAGTGATCCAATTAAATGGGTCGATCTATTGGATATCTTATTGGGGCTATGGATCCAATATTTAGACCCATTGGATCCAATAAATGGGGCAGATCAGATCAGATCTGGGGCAAGATCTGACCCATTGACAGAACTAGGTTTGATTAGTTTCTATCTTAGACAAACTATATGCATATTTTTAACATCCTGAGTTTGGGCCTAGTTTATACATAGGCTTGGTACATTTATACTTGGTATAAATTATGATTTAGTGCTTATTTGTTTATTAGTAAATATACTTTTAATTAAGTATTCTTTAGTTATATATATGTGCGGATGTATGTATGTATGTGTATAAATATGTGTACGTATGCATGATTTTGGAAATGGGGGAGATTGACACCTCCTGCTTGTGTTTTCAATATGCACATACGTGGGTTTTAAGTTAAGCAAGCATTAGAAACACCTCACATTCTTATCTGCTAAGTGTGTGTGCTGTGTGTGTACTCCGAGAGGATAAAGAAGAAATAAGTAATCGGATTTGGTGTTTTGAATTTGTTAGATTCAAATAAAGGTTTGTATGATTCTTGTTTTATTCTTTAAACAAGATTCCTAGTAACATGTTATAGTTTATATATAAACATGTTGGGTTTTATATGAATCACCATGGATGAACATGATGCAAACTTGTTAAATGGGTTTGATTGGTTGGGTTATGTTCTTGGGTTTTTATGGTGTTCTTATTGATGATGAACATGTTATATATAGTTTAAACATGTTTAGATATGATTTCTGGTAAGTTTATGTTACTGGATATTTGGTTCATAATATGATTGAAGTTGGTGGATTGTTCGAATAAAGAAGATGATGATGATGAATCCGATACTTGTAAATCCGATGTGTTGAAATCCGTATACTTGCGAACCCGAATACTTATGAAATCCGGTTATCATTGAATCCGATGGTTGAATTCTGATTGATGGATTCCGATGGTTGAAATCCGATGGGGGATGGAATCCGACATTTGCATCGGATTTTCTTAAATCCGACAATGGTAGCAGATTTCACTGAAATCCGATGGTTTTGGCTGTTTGTTGATTATTTGATGTTATATGCTAAGTGTTAATGCATATGTGAATTTATTTGTTGTATGTAAATAAAGATGATATAAATATATGTTTGATATATATTTATGAATCAAATACTGATGTTTGGTTTGTGGTGTTCTCAGGTACAGAAAAGGCTCAGTAAAATTAGATCACTGAGTGGAAGAGCTGAGAACTCGAGGTGAGTGGATGTTTACTCACAGATGATGTTAGTTGTAACTGGTTTGGTTGCAACTGTTTATGGTTTGACGCATGGATAGATTTTATATCTGATAATTGATTAACTGGTTGATTGTTAATTAACTGTTGCGTCAGTGATATGTATACATGATGGTTGGGAAGTCAGTTTCGGCTGGGCATATGGGCTGGGTTTGTTTGCTACCGGATAATCAGTATTGGGATCTTTTGATGCATTTGCTGCAACTTAAGATAATACTGTGTGAGAATAGCAAAAGAACTATCGGTAAACCTTTGTTATGGCCGGCATTGGTTGTAGGTTCCTGCAGAACCGCCGATCTTCCCGGGACATGATTATCTGTTGTTTGTTGTTGTTGATATCATGCGGTTATGGCTGATGTATCCATTGTGGTTTTACTCAGTTCACTTAGCTTTGTGCTAATCCCCCACCTCTCACTCTTTTTGCAGGTTTTGGTAAGTCAGCGGCTCGGCTAAGAGTGGTTAGCTTGGGAAGTAATTGCCTAGGCCTCTGATGTTTATATTTGTGACGAGCCGTAATTTTTTGTAATACTGATATTTGAACTATGATTGGTTGTGAAATTTTTGGATGTTTTCAGTTACTTTTATTTTTTAATCGCTTCCGTAGTGTGTTTTAAAAGTGAAAAATTTTGGGTTGAAAATACGATGTTACAATATGTGTGTTGCATGTAAGTGATTGCATGAAAGAAAATGGTATAGGTGTTGGGTTACAAAAACATAAGAGTGGTGCAAGTATGCATTAAAATCTACATGTATGTGTGGGCGCCTAAGTTATGAATTTAAATGAAAGGCAATATAGTATGTGTTTTATTGTTGAATTGTGGAATACCCTCTTAGGGTTTGCATTGCATTGCATACCATTATATAAGCAAAGTAATTGCACAAAGGACTATAATATATACAAGTGTAAAAGAAAGAAAATAAATTACATATTCTCTATCTAACACACCCCCTCAATTCGAAGGAGGTTCTTGAATGCTCAAACTGTTTCTGAAGTCTAAGAAGAGCTGTGTAAGAAGTCCTTTGGTGAATATGTATGCAAACTGATATGCCCATGGAACATGCTGCAGTCTCACATGCCCAATAGCAACATGTTCCCTAACAAAATGTAAGTCTATTTCCACATGTTTGGTTCTTGGTGTTGAACTGGGTTAGAAGCTAAGTACATGGCACTCACATTGTCACAAAATACAATCGTAGTATGATTTAAAAGGACAAGACAACTCCATAAGAAGATTGTGAAGCCAAGCTGCTTCAGCGACGACATTTGCCACCCCCGGTACTCAGCTTCAGCACTAGACCGAGAGACCACATGTTGACGTTTAGATGACCAAGAAACAAGATTATCACCTAAAAAGAAGCATAACCTAGAAGTGGACCGAAGAGTCTAAGGACAACCGGCCGAATCAGCATCAGAATAAGAGACCAAACAATCGACATGAGACGGACGAAGATAGAGACCATGCGAATTAGTACCTTGAATGTAGCGAAGGATCCGTTTAAGGGCAAAGAAATGAGGTTCCTGAGGATCATGCATGTACAAACAAATTTGTTGGACTGCATATGCAATATCAGGACGGGTGAAGTAGATACTGTAATGCACCTGCGAGGCTCCGAAAGAGTGTGGGGTCAAAACCGGCTTCCCATCAGGGGAAAGCTTTGGTTTAGTGTCCGTCAGTGTACTACACGGATTACACGTGACCATATCAGCATGAGCAAGAATATCTCTGGCAAAAGCAGCCTGAGATAAGAAAAGGTCGGAGGTCGTGCGTGTAGCAGCAATGCCGAGAAAGAAAGATAATGAACCAAGATCCGAAATAGGGAACTCAGAGCTAAGACGTGATATGACATGTTTAATCAAGTCGGATGAGGAAGCAGTAAGAAGAATATCATCCACATAAAGAAGAAGATAGAATGTGTCATGACCATTATTGTAGATGAAAAGAGAGGAGTCAGGAAGACTACCGCGAAAACCTAAAGAGGAGATGTACACAGCAAATTGCTGATACCATGCACTTGGCGCTTACTTAAGACCATAAAGAGCCTTTCTTAAGCGACAGACATGACGAGGGAAGGTAGGATGAACACAGCCAGGCGGCTGTTTCATATAGACTTCCTTTGTTAGATTGCCATGGAGGAAAGCATTTTTAACATCCAATTGATAAATGGGCTAGTGACGGGAGACGGCGATGCTGAGAACCGTTCTGATGATGGTTGGTTTGATGATCGGGCTAAAGGTGTCATCAAAATCTAGACCAAGTTGTTGAGAAAATCCTTGTGCCACTAGACGACCCTTATAGCGTGCAAGATTACCTTTGCTGTCATACTTGTGATGATAGAGTCAACGACACCCCACAATATTGACATTGGGAGGGCATGGTACCAGATCCCAGGTGTGGTTTGAAGTAAGAGCTTCCATTTCTACATCCATGGCAGACTTCCAGTGAGGATCACAGATAGCCTGAGCAGTGGAGCGGGGGATGGGAGATATATCAGAAGTGGTTGAAAGATTGAGTATCTGATGAGGACGAAGAGAGCCTATACGAGATTTGGTGACCATATGCTGTCCGGTTGTCGGCTGAGGAGCGTATGAGGGGGGAGAAGGAGAAGGGGTAGGGGTTTTAGGCTAAGGAGTGGGGTTACTCCTTTGAGCCATAGGGAGGAAAGGTGAGGTGTCATCGGAGTCATCAAAACAATCATAGTCCGATGTGGATGGGGGTGAGTGAAAATCATTGTAAGGGAAGCAATCCTCATTGAAGACAACATGTCGTGAGATGAGAACATGTTGAGTGATAAGATCGAGGCATCGGTAGCCGCGATGATAAGGAGAAGGACCAAGGTAGACACGGGCGGAAGCTCGTAGAGCTAGCTTGTGGGGAGCTATGGAAGAAGTGTTGGGATAGCAAAGACACCCAAAGACATGAAGATGAGAGTATGGGGGGAAGAAACCAAATAGAACCTCAAAAGGAGTTTTGTAGGAGAGTGTGGTGGTAGGCAGTCGATTTAGCGTGTGTAAAGCTTCAACCCAAAGCGAGGTAGGAAGCTTAGCCTGAAATAGGAAAGTACGAAGTATATTATTGATTAAGCGGATGCTTCGTTCGGCTTTTCCATTCTGTTGCAACGTGCATGGACAAGAGAATCTTATTTTAATTCCATTAGATTGTAATAAATTTAATAAAGATTGATTATTAAATTCCCGACCATTGTCACACTGGAAAGATAGAATATCAGATTTAAACTGATTTTATACATAAGCCCTAAAGTTATGGAATATAGAAAAAAACAGAAGATTTTGCACGCAGAGGAAAGACCCATAAGAAATGTGAGAAATCATCAAGAAACAGGATATAATATTTAAAACCGCCACAACTCGAAATGGGAGATGTCCATAAATCAGAGTGAACAAGCTCAAACCCACGAGAAGTTTTAGTACTAGAAGTAGAAAAAGGCAAACGACAATGTTTACCAAGCTGACAAACATGACATAAATCAAATGTCTTATTAGAAATAGAAATGAGTTTGCGAGAATCTAAAAACTGCAAGATAGCAGGGCTTGGGTGCCCAAGACGGCGATGCCACGTATTAAGTGACACAGCAGCAAAGGCAGTTGCAGGTGAGGATGCAGGCGGGGAAAGAAGAACTAGATACAACTCTCCAATACTTTCGCAGCGTTGAAGAATGGTACCTGTTTTAAGATCCTTCACCGAGAAGCCAGATGGATCAAATTCAACAGAAACAGGGTTGTCAGTGGTAAAACGTCTAACAGAAATGAGATTTTGTACCATCTTATTTGAAACGTGAACATCCTTTAAAAGAAAACGGTTATTAGAGTGAGGTAAAAAAACTTTTGCCAATTAACTCAACCGGAAGCAAAGCACCATTTCCAACCATGATGAATTTAGAACCGTTACATTTTGTAAAAGAAATTAAGTTACCTGGGTTGAAGGACATGTGTGAGCTTGCTTCTGTGTCCATGTACTATTTATTATCTAGGGCGGTTGCATAGACATTGACTGAAATACCGAAGGAAAGTCAGTGTAATGAGATCCAGAAGGAGCAACTACATGACCATTGAAAGAGTACTGTTGAACCGGTTGCTGGGCCGATGTAGGAGACTACATATGGCTTGGGTTGTAGAATCCGTAGTTAGGTGGCCCAGCTGGTTGGAGAGATGGGTTGTCCAGTTTGCAACTGTGAGCCAGTAGGGCTTACCGATAATGGTTGCTGAATTGGAAATGGTGACGGTGATACCTATTGCTGAGCCGAGTAAAATATAGGCGTAGTAGTAAGTTGTGGTTGACCAAAGTAAGCATGACCTAGACCAAGGATTCCTGCATGTTGCTGAGCCGAATTATTTGTACCTGCAAAATATTAGTAGAAGGACCACTAGAATTACCCCCCCCCTTTGGAAGCACCTTTACCATTGTTATGGTTTTTGTCTATTAATTCTTTGCTGATTTTCCAGCAGTAGTGGAATTGGAATAAAAGGCTTGGGAAGGTGGTATAGGTGTGGCTAAGGGTGATTCAAAATTTTCTTCTCGAGACTCATGTTACAATAACATATTTTTGGCTTCAAGAAATGAGGGAAATGGTTTAGTATTTGTGATGACATCAACAATACTATGATAAGAAGGTGGTAATTGTCTAAGTATTTGCATGACGAGTTCGAGATCAGTAACTTTGGAATCAACATCAGCTAGATTTTTTAGACAATGACAGAACTCAGTAATAGACAAAGTGCCTTTCTTTGTATTACGAAATTATTCCTGTAATTGAAGCATGCGGGACATTTTATTATTAAGGAAAACTTCGTTAATATTATCCCAAAGATCTTTAGCTGTGCACTCATCACTAGAAATAATTTGTAAAAGGTTAGGATCACAACTGGTGTAGAACCAAGACTTAACTCGTGAGTCGATGGATTCCCAATCTTCATCATCATTACCTGAAGGTTTAGATTTTCCGGTAATGTGATCATAAACTTTCGTGCCTTTACACATATCAATAAAAATGTGGCGCCACTGTAAGCTTGAACGAGAATTGCGAGTAGACATTGGTTAGGGCATAAACAAGTTGATGGGAGGAGGGAATAGTGTTTGAGGTTGTAGAGGAAGGCATGTTTAAAACCAACTAAAGCTGGAAAAAAATAAAAAAAAAAAAGCAGTAACTAGGATAAGATATTACCTAGGGAAGAGAAATAGTACTGGACTCCACCTACTAAACCTTTTGCATTGGGTAATAGAAAACCTCACGCCAAAAAGAGAAGAGCAAAGCAGTGATGGTAGGGAGGAATAAGCAGTGACGAAGACAATATTGCACCACATCGACCCACCTACAGCAGCAACAACAACGATAGTGAAACACGGTGGCGGCAGTGAACAGTGGCGGCGTTAAACTAGGCGTCGGCGGCAACACAACACAACCCATGGTAAACGGAGTCGGCAACATTGCGGTTGCTAGAAAATAAGAAAAAAACAGCAGCGGAGACGGCACAAGGAAGAACCACCGGAGACAGTTGTCAGCGCAATGATGGAGCAACCACCAGTGAAGGAACCACAGGGCAGCGGTACGGTGCTAAAGAAATTGTCGCTGAAAGAAACACACGGATGTAAGTGTTTAGGTTATGCGAGACCGGGAATTAGGCTCGATACCATGTTGAATTGTGGAAAACCCTTTTAGGGTTTGCATTGCATTGTATATCATTATATAAGCAAAGTAATTACACAAAGGACCCTATAATATATACAAGTGTAAAAGAAAGAAAATAAATTACATATTCTCTATAACATTTATTAGTGACAAATAAGTGTGTGATGTTTGCGAAATTAGGCGGTATGTATGTGTATGATTATATCATGTGTGGGTATGTATATGTGTGTTTAGCTACTAAAAGCATGAGTGTTTGTGTGTTTAATGTTGGTGATTGTGTGGATAGTAAGTATGAGTGTAGGTATATGAATATATTGCCATAAGCGTGTGTGTGTGTTTAAGTTGAAACCGTGGATGTATAGGTGTGTTGTAGCTTGGTTGGTGTGTTGTAACTTAGAAAACCAAACAGAAAGGGTGTGTTTTGCCATATGAAATCTCGCATATAAAAAATTAGTGTGTGTGTGTGTGTGTTTCTTGTGTTTCTGGCAGGCAACGATGGAACACCATATGTGTGCGTATGTGAACGTTTATGAGGGACGTCATAGGGGTGTGTTGTGTGTGTGTCTATGAGATTAAACTTAGCGGGTATGTAAGGATTGTGTGTGGGTGCGTGTGTTGGTCGCGTTTGATTATGCCATTATGGGTCACATGGACCTAGTTGTCGCTAAAGATCCGGGTTGTGTGTGCATGGTGAAATGTCACAAAAGACATGTAAGTAGTGTGTGTTTTGTTTTAGCGACAAATGGATTGGTCACTAAAGCGTCATGGTTAGGTGTCACTAATGAGTTTAAATGAATTTAACATGACAACAAATACAAGCACATACTTAAACATAATAATAGTATCGGATACGTAAAATAAAATTATACTAGGATTAAAATGCTGGTAAGAGTAGTAATGATAAAATTCGAGAGAATTGGTAATACCAATAGTAAGAATAACAAAAAGGAGAGTGGCTCTCCAAATCTAGGGAACAACCCTAAAAAGTATATAAATTACATTTTAAATAATGCAAAGAGAGAAATAAAGTTAAGAATCTTATGGCTTTGTAAACCGAGTCTAAGAATGTAGGTTGGGACATGTTAGAACTTAACTGATGATATGTTGATTTTTATGTTTAATAATGTATTGTAGGTTGTTTCGTGATTTCGTTCTTACTTGGATTCGTGATCTACTATTTACGGGACTTTAGGTGAGTTTAGTAGAATTTACTGTTGGTCCTACAGAGGGTAAACAAGCAGCCGATATAGTGTAGAAGGGGGGGTTGAATACACTTTAAAATAATCAATCAAATTAATCAAATGTATATTCAATGATCAAACAGAATGATTACAATTATCACTTTCTAATCAAATCAACAGGATGATTTGATGTTTACACTGATTATAAACTCAACTCTCTCTAGACACTCTTGTATCACAAACTAATTGATGATCGAACTTCTTGTTAAAACTGATTAACAAGAACTCTTGAAAGCTCTCTTGAATTTTGAACTCATAAAGTTATCGCAACACACGCGTATCAAGTATGACGAACACACGTACGTTTTGCAACTTATGCAGTCGTATCCTATTCAGTATTCTGTGTTCTTTATATATTGAAACCCATAGGAAGGTTTATACTCATACTTGATATATCTACGAACAAATCGCAGTTTAAAGATAGAACTTATCTTTTCTTTAAAACCGTAACAAACTCCTTAATTAGAATATATCTAATTAATTCCGTTTGAGATCTCTATCCAACTAATAGATAGTTTAAATTAGGTTCAGATATCCTAATTTAAATGTCGTAGATATGGAGAGTTTATAACAGAATTTAGAACTTACTTAAATTCTTGAACTAACTTCTGGCGCTGAGATCAAGCTAAGTTCTTGACTTGATTCTTCAAATCTTCAAGTCTTCATTCTAGAAACCTATCTCAGCTTAGAAGTCACTGAGCTATCTAGTACTTACATAGAAAACTCTATATCTGTTTATACGCTGACTACTCAGCCTAAGCTGACTAGTCTGTCTATAACAGACTTACATAATTCCTAACTCTTAACCTATCATCTATACATAGCTATGGTTTGTCTCATCAAATCTAACTATTCTAAACATGGGACTAACAATCTCCCCCTATTTGATGATGACAAAATATTGAATCAAAGTACGTATAGGTTAACAGAATTATGTTGAACCACTCTGGAACCGACCAAAGTTAGTTCTTGAAATAGGTATTAAACTGATCTATACCTATTCATCATTTCTTGAACTTACAAGATTTTAGGTTACAAATCTATTCTACGACTTGTAGTCTAAGCATTTAAACATACCAAAACTTAGATACTGAACTTATCATAATTGATTTAAGTTCTGAACTTGCAAAACTTGTATTACTGAACTTATCAGTTTATACTTGAACATATCAATAGTCAGCTTAAACTTACAAAGCTGTTTATTTGAACACATCAAACAGTTGAACATATCAAACTTAACTTTTCATTAATGAACATATCATTTACATTTTAGCTTGATCATTTTGATCAGCTTATGCACACTTAGTGCTTACAAAATTATAGACCTAATCTATTTCATCAATAGGATCTTCAGCTTCCAACCACATATCTGAGCTTTAAGTTCTCAGACTGCTGCTTGTTTGATAGCATCATTCAAAATTTCTTCACCTTCTGGCAGCTCTCTCATCTCAGCTTTTCTTTATCTTATTTCTTTGTTGAGATGATATCTAAAAACTGCGTTCTGAGTTGAGTTATCACATAGAATCCTCAAGTACAAAATCAATTCCAGATTTACAAAGTGAAGATTTGCTACCTTCAGGAAACACTGGTTGCCTTCAAACATCCAAGTACAGAAATCCTTCCAAAGGCTGAGTGATAAAAGTATTTTCTCAGAATTCAACTCCCTCTGGAACTTGTAGACTGATATTTCGTTTGGCTCGCTGACTTGCTGCTCTGACTCTTGCATCTTTGTTTCTGTTAAGGAAGGTATCAATTTCATCAGCTGGAATTTCTCCTAATTGATCAATTCTTATGAAGAGAGTCTTGAGCACATCAACTATCTCTTGTCTGATTTGACTCTTTTTCATTCTTTTGATAGTTGTGGCTACCGCCTTTAACTCTGAGAAGCCCAACTTGTACAGATATCTCATATCCAAACCAATTTCATGTTTGTTGTCTAGTACAAAGTTAATGATTACCAATTCTCCTTTTTTACTTAGTGTGATTGATTCAATCTTGTGATTAAAATGTGTTCTTCTATAGCAATGCCTCAGATCAGCATCTGAGTAGGGAATTGGGGCAGCTCCTGGTCCCGAATAGTCTGCTTCAGCTTCAGCTCTGACAGCCTCAGCTTTAGCGTTTTCTCTTTGCAGCTCAGCTTGTCTTTACTACTCTTTCATCTCTTCCACTTTCATGCCTAATTCTTTGGCCATTTCTTGTAACATTTGCTCAGGAAGCATGTCAATGGCTTTCTGTGCTGCATCAGCTTCATCACTTGAGTCAGATTCATATGCAATTAGTTGATGCTGACCTTGTTGCTCTGGCTTAGGCTCAGCAATGATGACTTTTCTTCTCTTTGCTAGAGACATAGCACTTGTTCTTTTCTTTATTTTTACCATCTCAAACACTTTACTTTTTCCTTTATCCAATTGTGAAGCTGGAACAGTCTCAGCTTCAACAATCTTTGACAATTCAGCTTGAGGGAAATTTGTAGGCACAATCTGAAGTGTTTCTTCATGTGGAACTTGTTGAGCTTGTGAAGTTGTGATAATTTGGACTGCTGGAGCTTGTGGACCTTCTGCAATTTCCTTTTGCTGAAAAGGCTGATCTACAGTACTCATGAACTGATCATGAGCTTCTTCTTCAATATGTATTTTCTCAGTATGCTCCCCCTCAACCATATCATCATCTTTCTTTGATTCTTCCTCCCCCTTTTTGTCATCATCAATAGGGGAGGATCTGGATCTAAGCACGGAACTTTCTAAACTGGCCACAGAGTTTGACAAATCATTCAGCTTACGCATCAGCTTGGCTTTATCACTTTTTCTATTCTTGTGCAGGAGCTCAAACTGAGTTTGAGGATATATCATAATTGATTGAGCATCAGTGGCCATCAGTTTGGGTTCCTCTGTTCTCCGATTGACCTCAAAGTCCTCCTATCTAGTGGAGGAATGTAGTTCCACTGTAGGAGTGGCTGTTGAGTGTTCCTCAATAGGTGAGAATGTGGGCCCCATATCCAAAGGTTGGCGCTGACCTATGGAATCAAGGGGGCCAGATTGGGGACCCTGTAAACCTTCCTGTTGTAAGAAAGGTTCATTGACAGGTCATGCGAGAGAGTGTAAGGATGGAAGAGAATAATGACCAATGTCGTGAGCTATGGTAGTGGGGTAGGCTGGGCTAAGTGGTGAGGAGAGGGGTAGTTGACCATGGGGAGAGGTCGTTTGTTCAATGTAACCTTCATGGGTCTGTGAAGGCAAGGAAACAGGTTCTCCCATGGCTAGGATAGGTATAGGCTGAGTAGACACCATACCCGGCTTAGGCTGACTGGATACAATAAGCCTTGAGGTTGGCACCTTAAGAGAAGGTGTCTCCCCCTCAGCTCCTGCCGGTGGAGGTGTCAGTATGACATCAGCTCCAAGGTCCTTTTGAGGTGAAGGACCACCCTTGGCAGATTTGCGTGTATAGGTGTGGGATATATCCTTGGTAGAAGTGGGCTGACCAAGGTTGTTTGTAGAGTGGAGAATAGATGGAGATGCGTGTGGTAGGGGAGAGGGGTTAGACTGAGATGGGCTTGACTCAGTCTTATCTCCTTGCATAGGAGATGGAGAAATGCGTGAGAAGGAAGGAGATGAAGGAAGAGAAATTATAAATGCGCCTATCAGAGGTGACTCTGAGCTAGGGAACATACTCTCTTGCTCAGAGCTTGAGGTGGAAGAAATCCTTTGGATGCACGACCGGAGCTGAGTCCTTTGAGGTTCAGCTTTGGTGGACTCAGCCTCAGAATCATCTACAACATCTGTTTCCTCCTCATCATTTGCACTTTCCTTAGCTTCACTTGACTCTGAGGTCGGAAGCTGTGTATACACCCTCATCTGAGCACTCATTGTGAAGTGCTCTGGGAAAATATCATGGGTGAACATTCTTGAGCTGAGAACAGGAGTAGGGGTTGACTCATATTAGGCAGTGTATCTTCTACCCAACCTTTCCTCGATCACCATAGATAAAGATCGTACAAAGGGCACAATTGTATCCCTCACACTTTTGGTCACCAGAGACTTGATCGCCTCAAAGATCAACTCAGCATAGTCCAAGTGTCAATCATAGAATATGTTATATAACAATTGCATTTCAAAATCATTAACATTATCCAGTCCACCTACCTTGTATCCAAGTGAACGGACCACCGTGGACACCATGAATCCCCATACAGTCTGGAAAACGGATTTCCTTATAACTCCAATAACTTGAGGATGAACTATTAAGGGTAAAACACTCCTTGATGTTTCCCTAGAAACCGTCGCCTCATACTGATTATGAACCGGGAGATGTAGAATTCGTCGGAGACAGTTTGCATCTATGTCAATCGCCACTTGTCCACTCAGGATTGTACCTCTTATTACTTGTTGATTTGCGTCTAGTTTGCATGTGTACTAAAACTCTGTAAGGAGTTGTGGGATGAGCACCGCAGGACCACGAAGGAAAGCATGTGCCATGGGTCCCTTTCGAATGTATGATACCCAGTCCTCATAACCCCTGCCAATCTTGGACTTTGGTATGTCGATACAGGCGACGACATTGTTTTGTTTGTAGATGGGGAATGCGTTGTTCTTGAAATTACCACCACGGATCATTTGATCAGTCAGATATAGAGTGTAACCCTTCATTGAATTCAAACTTATCGTATTAGATTGCACTTAGCAGTAGTAGGGTTTAGCACTGAACAATTGATTCTGCACAAAGCGAGGTTAGGGTTTTAGAAAGTGGAGAAGAAGGTAGAAGATTTGGAAGAGTAAACGAAATATGATGAGGAGTCTCTCGTATTTATACCTTTTCAAAGTGAGAGAAAAGTTACCGTTATCGAAGGGTAATAAATATGACCGTTACAATAACAACCAGTTACGCAGTTTGTTATAACGACTATATTTAATGTAACTTAATTAGACTTACACTGTTACATTGATCCGAATTCTTTCAAGATGAACTAAATTATCACCAAGATTCTCTTAAATAATTAATTTCAAAACGACTTACGTTTATTTTAAACAGGACACACCTTACATATTTGATACTATAAGGTTGGATTGACCGTTTGTTAGGGCTAACCTAGACCTATGGAACTGACCACACATTATAGCTGATAACTCAGCTCAGATTGAGCACTCAGCTCAGATTGAGCACTCAGCTCAGATTGACACTTAGTCGAGGTAAGCACTTAGCATATATTTAACAGAGATAAAGAATGGAACATACCAATTAAGGGTTGAGCATGCCAAGCTTGCCAAGTAGAGTTGTAAATCTTGTGCCTTCAATTGGTTTAGTGAAGATATCTGCAAGTTGATCTTCAGTCTCAATGAATACTAACTCTATCTTTCCCTTTTCTACAATGTCTCTGATCAAGTGATGTCTTATCTCAATGTGCTTGGTTCTTGAGTCAAACACTGGGTTGTGTGTGATGGCAATAACACTTTGATTGTCACAAAATATAGAAGTCTTTGAATAATGTAAGTCAAAGTCCTTAAGCTAATGTTGCATCCACGGTATTTGAGCACCACAGCTCCCTGCAGCTACATACTCAGCTTCAGCTGTGGAAATTGCCACTGAGTTTTGTTTCTTGCTTGTCCAACTAACTAATTTTCCACCCAAAAATTGACATCCTCCAGTAGTACTCTTTCTATCTAGACCACAACCTGCGAAGTCTGAATCTGAGTACCCTATCAGCTCAAATCCTGATCCTTTGGGATACCACAAACCTAAATTTGGTGTTCCCTTCAGATATTTGAGTATTCTTTTAACAGCTAGCAAGTGTGATTCCTTTGGATCAGCCTGATATCGTGCACAAACACATGTAGCAAACATTATATCAGGTCTGCTTGCTGTCAAGTAGAGTAATGAACCTATCATTCCTCTATATGTAGTCTGACATACATATTTTCCATCAATGTCCTTGTGTAACTTGACATTGTGTAACATTGGAGACTTTGCAGAATGGCTTGAGTCATATTTCTTAATCAGATCAAAAACATACTTGCTCTGATTAATAAATATACCATCTTCTTTCTGGTTGATTTGAAGTCCCAAAAAGTAAGCCATCTCACCCATCATGCTCATTCTATATTGATTAGACATTATCTTAGAAAACCAATCACATAGACCTTGGTTTGTTGAACCAAAGATAATGTCATCCACATAGATTTGAACCAGAATGACATGTCCTCTGCTCTTTCTTATAAATAGAGTTTTGTCAATACTTCCTCTAATAAAATCATTTGAAAGCAGATAGGTGGACAGTGTATCATACCATGCTCTTGGAGCTTGCTTGAGTTCATATAGAGCCTTGTCTAACTTATAGACATAATCTGGATGTTTAGAGTCAAGAAAACCAGGGGGTTGTTTCACATAGACTTCCTCCTGTAGTGATCCATTTAGAAAAGCACTTTTAACATCCATTTGATACACTTTAAAATTTTTGAAGGCTGCATAGGCTAGAAACAACCTTATAGCTTCAATCCTTGCAACAGGGGCAAAGGTCTCATCATAGTCAATACCTTTTCTTGTCGATACCCCTGAGCTACTAGCCTTGATTTATTTCTGATCACTACTCCATCCTTGTCCATTTTGTTTCTATAGACCCACTTAGTGCCTATAATTGGTTTTCCTTTGGGAGCAGGGACAAGTTTCCAGACCTTATTTCTTTGAAATTCTGTCAGCTCCTCTTGCATAGCTTCAATCCAATCTTCATCCTTTAGAGCCTCTTCAGTCTTCTTTGGTTCCATTTGAGATAGAAAACTAGAGTAGGCAACATAGTGTGCATTTGCCTTAGATCTAGTTAACACACCATCTTTAATGTTACCAATAATATCATCAAGGGGATGATCTTTTAATACTTTGAAAGTTGTAGTGGGAGACTGTGGTTCTGGGTCTGAATCTGAGCAGTGTCTCTCAGGCTGAATAGGACTTAATTCTTCAGTCTGAGTAGGGATTGAGAGATCACTTAGATTTTCAATCTGACTTGTACCTGATGATTCGCCAAGATTCTCAGGCTGAGTAACTTCAACATTGATAGTTTCTTTTGATGATGCACATTTGTCAGATTTACCACCATCCTTATCATCAGAATCATCCATAACATACATGGGATTTGATGTGAGATCTTCTTTGCTCCTTTCAAGCTCACTCAGACTAACTGGGTCAGCTTGAGCTTTGTCAGATTTGTCACTACTTGTCTCATCAAACGTAACATGTGCTGACTCTTCAATTACCTTTCTTTTAAGATTAAAGACTCTGTAAGCTTTGGAGAATGAATAATATTCAACAAATAGACCTTGATCAGCTTTAGGTTCCAACTTATGGAGCTGATCTCGTTGGTTTAGCACATAGCATGTTGAACCAAAGATATGGAAGTATCCAATATTAGGTTTTCTGCCATGATACATCTCATAAGGTGTTTTACCATGTCTTTTAACTATCATTGGTCTGTTCTGTGTGTAGCAAGCTGTACTTACAGCTTCTGCCCAAAAGTTCAGCTTGAGCTTGGCTTCACATAGCATGGTTCTGGCAGCTTCAATTAGGGTTCTATTTCACCTTTCAGCAACTCCATTTTGTTGTGGAGTTCTTACAGATGAGAAATTCTGGATAATTCCCTTCTCTTCACAAAAGCCTTCAGAGGTTGAGTTCCTACACTCAGTTCCATGATCACTTCTGAGCTGCTTAATAGACTTACCCTTTTGCAACTCTTCTTGTCTTATGAAGCTGATTAACTCATGTGCAACTTCACTTTTGGCTTTTAAGAAGACCACCCAAGTGAATCTTGTGAACTCATATACAATCACTAGAGTATACTTTTTACCACTTAGGCTTGGGGTGCTTATAGGTCCAAATAAGTACAAATGCAACATATGCAATGGTTCTGTAATTGAAAAATTCTGTTTGGACTTGAAGGATCCCTTGTGATGTTTTCCCATTTCAAAAGCTGAGCAGAGTTTGTCTTTAGCAAATGTGATCTTAAGCAGACCAGAGACTAACTCTTTGCTAGAAAGTTTGTTAATATATTTGAAATTTAGGTGTGACAGTCTTTTGTGCCACAACCAACTCAGCTTGGGAGTTGAGTCAGAATACAAATAGGTTTCTGTTAAAGGATCTGCGGAGCTGAGATATAACAAATAGATATCTCTCTCTCCTTTTGCCATTAGTATTGGTTGTCCCTTCTTATCATAAATTGTTCCTGCATGCTTTCTGAAGGTGACTTCATAATTCTCATCACACAATTGACTGATACTTATCAGATTGTGTTTAAGGCCGTCAACATATGCTACCTTCTTGAAAGTGACTGTTCCAGCAGTTATCTTGTAACGAACGAAAATTCGAAATAATTATCGTAATATTATTTACCGAGAAATAAATAATATTTATGGAGTTTATTTATTTTAATATTATTTACCTGTCACGACGCGACGCGTTGTTTGATTTCTATAAATATGAGATGTTTGGCAGCCATTCTCACAGACAAACCTCAAGAGTCGTTACTCTGCCAAATTTTCGAGTTTCCCCGAGATCCTTGAACCTACGTTAGTGTCGGGTTTCGTTTGTAAGCATATTTGTAGTTCCGGGAGTTCAGAAACACCGTCAAGAGCGTAGTTTTGACCAAGGCTTCGCGTGGGTGAACCCGATAGGTATATTTCTATCGTATTATGCTTCTAGTTCGATTATTAAGATATACGAGCTGCATGAATGTCGTGTGTGTGCGTTTTACGAAGTTTATTAGCGTGTGACGCGTTAATCTTTGGTCGCGAGTTGTGATTCGGCATGTCTAAGTATTCTAAGCTAGTTTAGACTTCTCTAGAATCTCTGGATCATGTTTTTAACGTAGTAACCTTCATAGGTTATTTGTGACGTTTGAGTTCGGGTTCTTGACGATCCGTGAGCGTTGTTTGCCTTTTCAAGCTCGTGTGTTTCGTTATTTGGACTGAGGTAAGTTCAATATTTCTCAAAACCGAGTACTAGACAAAAATGATATATTTTCAAAAGTAATGATTTACTATAAAATGGTAATATGTGTTTATATATCACCTATGCATGAAATATGTGATATATATATATATATATATATATGAATGTTACGTGTTATAAAGTTGTATACGAGACCTTGGGATGGGGGTAGTCCTATCCTTATTTATAATGCCTAGTAGGTTGAACCTTCTAGGAAAAGTGCTAGCCATTTGTGGGTTACCGGACGTCCATGACAAGTCCGGGACAACGTGATGATGTATTTATACTCATTGGAATGATATATGGTACTAGAGGTTGTACCTTATTAAATATCATGCGGGTGTGAGGAGGTGTAAGAGGTAAAACACCGCGTCACCGGAGTAGCGATAGGGGAGATGTTACAGTCTAAGAATTATTGGAAGTCGCGCTCTAATGATCCTTAGACGGGTAATAACGTAACTCGTGAACCGGGTCTATATCTTGGGTTAAATTAATATCCCTAGGCCATTAATGATGATTGTGATGATGATGATAATTATGATTTAAAGAATTACGATAACGGAGAATATGAATTGACTGCTATGAGATACTA
Organism: Dittrichia graveolens; assembly: GCA_038502395.1. Lineage (NCBI taxonomy): Eukaryota > Viridiplantae > Streptophyta > Magnoliopsida > Asterales > Asteraceae > Dittrichia > Dittrichia graveolens. Next base: position 32,019,024 of record JARJIL010000003.1, on the reverse strand, counting down.
TGATTAGTTGACCGTTATGTGATAAATGTCAAATGATGGGTTGGTCAACTATGTGAATGGGCTGGAATGGATTATTATTTATTCTTATATTACCGCCTAAAGTATGTTATGTTTTAATTGAATCTTTTCTTAACTCTATTGACTCACGAGGCTTTAAGCTGACACTTGTTTCTTGAAATGTGTCTTGTACTCGTGCAGGTTGCTTAGAAGATTGCTTGTGAGACAGGGACTTTGGGTAGTGTACTGTCTTAGTTGACACCATTTTGTTTTATCGCATCAAACAATTTATGCCTTTACGATTAATTTTATGAACGTGATGTCGTGATTTTCAAATTGATGTAATCTTTATCGTTTCGGTAAGATGCATTTTATGGCTAAAGACTTCCGTTGCATGTTTTTCTGATAAAATGGCAAGATTTTTTAAATTGGTAAATTTTGGGAAATCGCGATCGTCACAAGTTGGTATCAGAGCCGCGTTGTGAGCAAACTAAGCATTGAGTCCGATGCTTAGACTTACACCTGTTAACGGCTCGTTAAGAATGAACAAGACTTCTAAAGGGGGGAGGGTGTGTACTCAGTGTTATAGGAATTCTAGATCTTTCCTTATAGTTTTTACTTACCTCTTTTCCTTATAAGAATTCTTGTACATATCTACGATCTTAAGAAGTATATTTTTGACTCATTTCTAGTGTCTTCCATAGAAGATGGTTACACGCAAGAACAATGGTAAACAAGGGGCTAATCAAGGGAGTGGAGCTGGTGGATCACATCCACAGCATGAGGATGAGAATGTGGGAAGCTTTCACTCGCAACCACATGTTGAAACGGTTCCAACTACTATCGAAGGGACTAAGTCTACTAAGGAGTATACGGAAAGGAGTAGCTACAGTGGGGCCAGCACAATCAAAATTGCTTCTTTGGAGCAACAACTGAAGATTCGAGATAATCAAATAGCACAAATGAGGGAGGCTATGATAGCTGCGGGTCTCCTTAAAGAAACCACTGAACAAGACCAGAACGATGAAAGTGAAGCAAGCAGTAAGGATAAACGCCATGGTCCTGAACCCTGTCAAAGGACTCCTAAGGCAAAGGGTAGTTCGTTTAGAGCTTTCATGTGCTGCAAACCTCCAGTTTTTAAAGGAGGCGAAGATCCATTGCTTTGTTCTCGGTGGTTGATGAAGATGGAGCAAGTTTATGATTCGGGGGATTTTACTAATCAACAATAGGTCCGTTATGCCATTCGGATGCTTGAGGGAGAGGATCTTGAATGGTGGAACTCTGTCTACCAAAACCTTTCTGAGATAGTTCGGAAAGAGATTACTTGGTCCCAGTTTGTTGAGAAGGTGCAGAATCGTTTCTACAATTTGGGTGCACAAAGGCAAGCTGAGAGAGAATTTTTGGAGTTGAAGAAAGGGACGATGTCGATCAGCAAGTACAACATGACTTTCTCGGATAAGCTTACTTTTTCCAGGAGACTTTGTCCTGATGAAGCTTCTTTGGTAAACCAATATATGAGAGGTTTACCGTTTGAATACCGGTCTGCTATCCGTAATAAGTCCACCCTGGATGCGGCAATGGAGGAAGCAAGGAATATTGAGGAAGACTTAGGTCTGAAGAATCCCGTCAGCGGAGAGAAGAGAATCTGGGAGGGGCCATCTGGGTCCTCAAAGAAAAAGAAGTTTGGGTCTTAAGGCAAGAAGAAGGACCCAAATTTCTGCAAGACTTGTCACTCTTCCCATAAGGGTCCCTGCACTAAAAGCACTATGAGTTGCAGAAGGTGTGGTAAGATGAGGCACACTAGTTTCGAGTGCACAAGTTCTGAACTTATGTGCTATTACTACAAGGAGATGGGGCACATGGCTTCTGCCTGCCTAAAACTGAAAAACAAGAGTATTGATGGTGGCAAGAAGCCTGCTGCGGGTAAACCTACTGGACGAGATTTCAAGATGACTACCGATGATGCTCGAAAGAATGATGAGGTGATTTCTGGAACTTTTATGATAAATTCTATGCCTGCTAAAGTACTATTTTATTCTAGTGCTAGTCGATCTTTTGTTTTGCATGCCTTCTGTGCTAAATTTGATAAACCCCGTAGTACTTTGGATTCGGCTTTAGTTGTTGAGATTGCGGTTGGAAAACCCATCACTATTCGTGATAAGTTTAATGATTGTGTTATTTATATTGATGGTAATGATTTTATGGTGACACTACTTCCTGTAGAGATAGAGAGTTTTGATGTAGTAATAGGTATGGACTGGATGTCTAGTCTTAAGGCTGAAATTATTTGTTCTAAAAAGCTTGTACGCGTACCTCTTTCTACTGGAAAGTTTGCTATTGCCTTTGGAGAAAGGTGCCCGGGAAATCCGATTCTACTTTCAGTGATGAAAGCACGCAAGTGCTTATCCAAAGGTTGTTCAGCATTCTTGGCATACGTCATATCTTCTGCAAAGAAGAAGGTCGAATTATGGGATGTGGAAGTGGTAAAGGATTATCCGGATGTTTTTCCCAAAGATTTGCCCGGATTACCGCCGACACGTCATGTGAATTTCAAATTGATCTTGTTCCAGGTGCAGGACCGATTGCTAAGGCACCCTACCGTTTAGCTCCGTCCGAGATGAAGGAGATGATGACCCAACTACAAGAAATTTTGGATAAGGGTTTCATTCGACCAAGTTCCTCACCTTGGGGAGCGCCAGTTTTGTTCGTTAGAAAGAAGGATGGAACCTTGAGGATGTGCATTGACTATCGGGAGTTGAACAAGGCTACTGTTAATAATAAGTACCCTTTACCAAGAATAGATGATCTTTTTGATCAATTGCAAGGTGCTTGTTACTTTTCAAAAATCGATTTACGTACGGGATATCATCAAGTGAAGGTCCGAGATGAAGATATTCACAAGACGGCATTCAGAACTCGCTATGGCCACTATGAGTTTTTCGTAATGCCTTTTGGTTTAACTAATGCTCTGGCTGTGTTTATGGATTTAATGAACCGAGTTTGTCGTCCTTTTCTGGACAAATCGGTTATTGTATTTATCGATGATATTCTTATTTACTCTCGTAGTGAGGATGAACATCGCAGGCATTTGCGTGAAGTTCTTGATACCCTTCGCCAAGAGAAACTCTATGCCAAATTTTCAAAGTGTGATTGCTGGATGCGAGAAGTCCAGTTTTTAGGACACGTGATTAGTCAAGATGGATTGAAGGTAGATCCAGCTAAGATTGAGGCGGTTGAGAAGTGGGAGTCGCCCAAAACTCCAACTAAAATTCGAAGTTTCTTGGGTCTAGCCGGTTATTATAGGAGGTTTATTAAAGATTTCGCAAAGATAGTGACTGTTAGTCCCAGATTGAGTACGCAACAACAAATGTTTGTAGAAGGGGGGGTTGAATACAAACTTTAGCTTTTAAAAATTAAAGACACACTTGTATACTTTTATATAATTCTTATTGATATGAATCAAGAATTACATATACTAGAAGCGGAAATTCTAAGTACAATAAAAGGTGGCAATCAATTTGTCTAACACATAGACAAGCTAACTCTAAAACAACTAATGTATTTAGAGTGTTCAACACATGAACAAGTTTGATTCTACACAATGCTTGTACTATACGAAATTTCTCAGCTAATGAGATTTTCTTTTAGTGTAGTAGAGACTTCACTTTGTTGTGTTATGTTGTGTAGTATTCTCTGTTTGCATGTCCACCATGCATGAGTATATATTGAAGTCTTGGTGGATCCGGTTGCATGAAGGTAAGAGACCAAGAGGATGTGGAAATATAATATTTTAATTGTAAAGGTAGTTGGTGAAAAGTAAAGTTACTTTAATCAAATGTATGATAAAAGTAATTGTACTTTTCTGCAAAAGTGCAACCCATTCACAATATAAAATATTAAAGTCCACATCTACTGTCATGTAGAAGTATCTTTCCCTTTCCATGATTGTACTTTAATCAACACCATGCTTCTGATTGATTTGACTTAACCAAGTATGGGATTGCCAACCATACTTAGTTGTTTTAACAAATCTTCAAGATCTTCGTCTGTTTGAGGTATCATTATCCTTTTCCAGAGGATAAGATCAAACCTTTTTGTCTCATACTTGATCCAAAAAGTGCATTCTTACTTTTACAAACAAAGATCTAAGGCTTAATAGAACAACACATGTTCTGCCTTTTACATATGACTTACAATCTGAAAAGATAGAGCAGATTTGACATTTTTCACAACTCAGCTAACAGATTGTACAAGGAACTCTAATATTCACTACTCATTTGACAAAATATATCAGTTGATCACTTTTAGCTAGGACTCAGTTGATACATATTGCTCAGCTGATCATATAGATGCTTAGCTGTTCAATAGTAAGCTTAGGAGAATATAAGCTCATGTATTTGTATGATCAGTTGATCAATAATGCTCAGCTGATCAATCAAATACATCAGTTTATAAGGGGAGATGACTTGTGTAAAGAAAGACTTACTTAGCTGATGCTCTGGGCCTTAGCTGATCCATTTGTTCACTCAGCTGATAGAGTAGGCACTCAGCTGATCAAATTCTTCACTCAGCTGATCACTTTCTTCACTCACCTGATCAATCTGTTTACTCAGCTGATGGAATATTTTCATCAGCTGATCAACAATGTTGCTCAGCTGATAGACTGTTTTCCTCAGCTGATGGTCTTCTTTACTTGTTTTCTTCATCTGATGCTCCTTGGCTGATATCCTTTGGCTGATACTTTGAGTAGGATTCGATGCTCAACTGATGGCTTATTTTCCTCAGCTGATGGTTCCATACTTAGCATATTTTTACATAAACTGATTCAAACAACACATGTTTGAATTCTTTCTAAGTCATACTGAATGTAGGGTTTGGTTATCGTCAAATCCTATGTTTTAGGATAGGCAGAGTTGATTATTAGGGTGAAGTGATTATCTCCCCAACAATCTCCCCCTATTTGATGATGACAAAACCTTTTTCTTTTTGAAGAATCAGTTTGACTTCGAATAACAAAAGATTTAAACTTTTAAGTACATTTGGCTACCTAGCTATCTGTTTTTGGTAGCTCTTTTTATTTGAACCTTTTTCTGTTTTTGGTTTCTTTTCTAATGTTCCATTTTGTTCTGTTTTTGTGGAATCTTTTTCTGTGTTGTACCATTTTGTTTTGAGTTTTTGTGGTATCTTTTCATTTTTCCATTTTTATATGTTTTTGATTTTCTGATATACATAAGCATCACTTGAAATAACAGAATAAAGAAATGTACATAATTGATTACATAGATAGACTACTAACTAACTATTCTATAATTTACAATCAACTAAATAACAACAAAATTCTTCAGAGTTAGAATCAGTATTCAATCATCCCACCATGGCTCTTCTTTAACTTCAAAATCTTTGGCATGGGGATCAGCTTCTGCTAAGACTTCACATTGGGCTTGAACAAGGGCTTCAAAGTTTTCATTTCCAGTTCTGCCTCTTGTAGATATCCTCAGCCCAAATAGAAACTTCTTGCTAGCTTTAAGGATTTCAGACTGTCTAAAGAATCTCCATGTGCTAGCTCTGTCCAAAAAGAATATACCTTCAACAGGCATCATTATAAACTTGTACAGCTCAGGAGTGATGTTCAGTGGAAGAGAAGTGTTGAGACCCTCAAAATCTGATAAGAATTCATGCTGGGGTAGTACCTCTCTTAGCTCAAATGGTTTGAAGGGCTTGGAACCTTTCTTATGAAGATTATCAACTGTGTACACATGCCTGTAATAGTCATCTGGAGTGAAGGCCCTTTGTGACACAGCTAGAGCTATCCAATTCTGAATTTTCTGAATGAATTAAACTTTGAGCTTTGATTTGGATTTGAAGAGAAGGTACAGGATCTCAACTAACTCAGTGAACCCATAAATGTGACACCTCTCATAGGATACAACTTCACAGCTGTTGAAGTTGTTCTGTCTTATTGCTTTGAGGTAGGGTTCACCATCACCTTTATGGACAGTGGCTCTTGTTATTGGAGTTGGTTCTGTTATGTTTCTCAGAATATTAATTCTTTTTCTGAAGCTTTGAAGACTTTGTTGACTTAGGTTAATGGAAGCAGATAAATCAAGGTTGAAGAGGGTTTTGATGGCATCAGCATGGGATCTAGCTTTGAGTAGTTCAGCCTGAGATTTTTCCCTTGCAAATTTGTGTTGAGCAGCAGCTTGATTTTGACTTTGTTCTTGCTCTTGCTTATATGCTAGCTCTTTGGCTTGGTAGATTTCCTCAACTGAAACACCCAATGCTTGATCCATTTGAGCATTCTCCCTTTCTTCCTTTTCTTTAGGAGCGAGCTCCCTTTTCATTTGATCATCTGCTTCAACTTGCTCATCTGTCATCTTTTGTTTGCCTTTATCCTTAGAAGTAGAGGTTGAAGCCTTTTGGACTGATGGGGTTGATTGGACTGGTGGAGCAGATGGCTTAGGGCTTTGTCTTCTTCTTCTGAGGATGTCAGAAAGTGGAGTATCATCCTCATCATCAGAATCAGACTCTACGGAGATTGGTGGAGAGCAACCCTCAGCAACTTTTCTTTTAGGCTTTGGCCTGTTTGCCATCCTTTTCAGCCTTTTGGGAAACCTTTGCTCCCCCTCAGAAGATGCTTTTCTTTTAATAGGTGAGGGAGCTATTGCTTTGGGTGCTTCCTGCTGCATGATTTTGGTGGCTGTTTCAGCATAGGCAGCATCAATATCCTCTGAGTCAGGATCATCCTCCCTTGAAGAACTTGAGAATTTCTCCTCCTTTTTGGCATCATCAAAAGGAGGAGGGGAGTCACCTGCTGCAGGCTTATGGGATAGGGTAGGGGTATGGGTGGAGGAAGGGGTAATTTTAGAGAGTTGAAGCGAGAGGTCATCCTTGAGATCTTTGATAGCTTTCCACAATGAGAGATGACTCATTTTGGATTGTTCTGTTAAGGTCTCTATGTCATCAAGGATGCCTTTGAGAAAGGAAGGCATTGGAATGAGTTGTTCAGGAATGGGTACAGAAATGTTGGGGTTTATTGGGCGTAGGGTTTGGAGTTGGGATAGGAGGTTGGATATGGTTTGGTTTAGGGTAGATATGGTAGATTGAGGTAGGCTGGGAATTTGTGGTTGAGAGGGAAGAAGGGTAGAAAGATGGTCTATTTTGGTAAGTATTGGGGTAAGGTATGCAGGGGAGGGTTGGGGTGGGGTTTAGAGAGACTTAATGTCTTTGGTAAGTTGAGAAAATTGAGCAAAAGTTTGGGTTTGGAAGGTTTGGGTTAGTTGAGTAAGGTTTTGGTTAATTGTCTGGATAAGGGTAAGGTTTGGGGTTTGGGTAGATATGGATGGGGTAGAGGTGGAAGGAGTGGATAAAGGTTCAAAGAAGTTGGGTAAGGTTTGTGTCCCCTCATTTGAGCCTTGGTGTATAAGCTCAAATTCATTGGGAAGGAGTGTTGATCCCTGTGCAAGTGGTTGGTTTGTACCACGAGCATTGGCAGGCTGTGCTTGTGTAAGAAGAGAATTGATAAGTGGTGCAAGGTAAGTGGACTGAGTGTGGGATGCACTCAATAATAGAGTATCCCTTATTGGATCCACATTCTGTTGTGAGAATATGGATGGTATAGGCTGACTCAATATTGGGAGAGACATAATATGACCTTGGGTAGAGGTCTGTCTTTCAATGAGATCAACCTTTTGGGAGGTTGTCTCAGCTAGCGGTTTAAGTCCCATTTTTACGGATGTATCCTGTTGTGAGGATACATCCACTGGCTCAAAGGTTGCAACATCCAATTGCTCCCCCTCAACATGAGGAAGGGTAATTGGAGTTGAGGTCAGAGGTGTGGATTTCACTCCCTCAAAGTGCTCATAATGAGTCACTTCTGGTGACGTTGTATATATGGAGCTACGGATAGGAGTAGAACTAGTGACCACATGAGGTTCACTAGAGCTTGGCTGTTGGACTGGTGTTTGGACTGGAGATGAGGATGGGCTATCAAAGGTTGGGACGACCATTTGAATATCCTCAGAGGTGGAATCAGTATTGTCCATACCTTGGGTCATGATGTGCCTACTTCTGTCAATGAGCTCCAGAAGTTGCTCAAAGATCTCTTGTTCTTGGGCATCACCATCATCACCAAGAGGACTTAGCTCCATTAGGCTGGGAAGAGAAAAATCACCAGCATCACCATCATCATGCTTAGAACCAGTGTGGCTTTCATCAACATCATCATCACCATTATCATCATCATCATCATTTTCATCACCATTTGCAGCATCTAAAAGCTCTTGCATTTGGGCAGTGATTAGAGGACCTCTGTTTGCCTTTAAGAAATGGAATATCTTTTCACCCATGGCAGGGACAGGAATATGCTCAAGATGTTCTGTTAAGCCCACATAATCATCCTCTCCAATCTCCCGCATAGCTATCAGGCTCAATAGTCTAATGTAGGGCACCTGCAACCTCGATGATTTCTTGTTGGTGCTCTGGGTGATTTTATCAATAAGGTCCGAAAATATCACTAGAGCAAAGTCGATATTTACCCCCGAAGACTAGGGCATAAAGCACAAGGAGCTCGGTTTGATTGATGAGATGATGGCTTCCAGATTTAGGACCGAAGCAACGTATGACCACGTTTGCCAAATACTTCCATGGATGAGCGAGAGCAGAGACTTTGACTTGACCATGCACTATAGGTTCATTGTAGCCGATGGTGTCTAAAACTTTTTGAACTTCTGCTCTGGATGGAAAAGCTGTGTACGGTGGGAAGTTAGGAATAGCAGAGGCTTCACGAAGGGTTTCGGTGGTGATCTGGAGATGATAGTTTCCTTGGGCTAGGGTGCAGTGGATGGTGTTGGTGTTTAGGTTATAGGTTGCGGAGTACCATAGTTCACCGATAATGGTAGGGTAAATGTAGTGTGGATCAGCGGTGAGACTTTCAAACAGGGGATGGGCTTGAAGGAACTGAACCATTGGTTCATAACCTTGGTTTTCTCGCGAGGCAGGGATGGTGGTGCAAAGCAGAATGTTGTTGGGAGTTATATTCATTGGTTGATTGGGTGCAACATTCTCACCAGGGTTAACAGCCGGGTCTGGAGTATAGGTGGCCATTTGGTAGGGATGATGAACAGTGAGTATCGAGAGAGAAGGTAGGGTAGTTCTTTGTAGAGAGAGAGGGAATTTGGAAAGTTTGAATAGGTAAAGGTGCATGAGAGAGAAATGTGGATATTTATGAAGATTAGTTAACAGAGATCGTTAGATACAGACAAAAGATCTAACGGAAAACAAATTAAATAGCTATTAAATGAAAACTGACAAATGGAGTAAATAACTAGGGTTAAAAAGCATTAAATGAGAGTAAAAAGTGAAAATTTACTAAGTGTAGAATCATCAGTTGATTAAGGAGAGTATCAGCTGATGGGTATCAACTGGTGAAAAACTATTAGTTGAGGGGTATCAGCTGATGGAAAACTATCAGCTGATAGTGAGAATTTGGGATATCAGCTGAGTAAAGTACTTAGCTGAGCATGTCTTCCTTATCTTAAAGTGCTCAGCTGAGTAAATTTGATCAGCTGATAGGCATCAGCTGAGCATAGTTACTTAGTTTACACAAATCAAGTAAGACTTAGATATGCTTAGATAAGTATCTTATAATTTTCAACACTTATAAATGTACACAAACTAAATTACCACTATTCTAAACTAAAAATTTAGCATACCTAGTTTGGATATTAGGAAGTTGAACCTTGCTTCATCTAATGGCTTTGTGAATAAATCTGCAAATTGTAAATCAGTGTTGATGTAGTGCAAAGTTACCTTCTTCTTTTCCACATTATCTCTGAGAAAATGATGTCTGATTTCAATATGCTTTGTTTTTGAATGCATGGCTGGATTATTTGAGATGGAGATTGCACTTATATTGTCACAAAGAATTGGGGTGTCTTCAAACTTCATATCATAATCAAGTAGTTGATTTTGTAACCACAAAATTTGAGCACAACAGCTTCCTGCAGAAATGTATTCTGCTTCTGCAGTAGATGTTGACACTGAATTATGTTTCTTACTAGACCAACTAATAAATCTTCCTCCTAGAAGTTGACAACCACCTGAAGTACTTTTTCTGTCTAATGTGCATCCTGCGAAATCAGAAACAAAATATCCAACTAACTCAAAATCTGAGTCTTTGGGGTACCAAAGACCAAGATTAGGAGTTCCTTTGAGATATCTGAATATTCTCTTAACAGCAGCAAGATGTGATTCTTTAGGATCAACTTGATATCTGGCACAGAGACATGTTGAAAACATTATATCTGGTCTACTTGCAGTGAGGTATAAAAGTGACCCAATCATTCCTCTATAAGTAGTAATGTTCACTGATTTGCCATCACTGTCCTTTCCTAACTTAATAGAAGTAGACATAGGTGTTTTCATTGAAGAGCAGTTTTCAAAATCAAACTTCTTGAGTAAATCTTTAACATACTTTGTTTGATGAATGAAAATACCATCAACCTCTTGTTTAATTTGCAAACCAAGAAAATAGTTTAACTCACCCATCATGCTCATCTGATAATTATCAGACATGAGTTTAGAAAACTTTTTGCATAGTTCCAAATTAGTTGACCCAAATATTATATCATCTACATATATCTGTACAAGTATCACATCACCTTTGTACTTCCTAATAAATAAAGTGATATCTATACATCCTCTTGTAAAACCTTTGTTAATGAGAAAATAAGAGAGGGTATCATACCAGGCTCTTGGAGCTTGCTTAAGACCATATAAAGCTTTGTTTAGAAAGTAAACATGATCAGGTAAGCTTGACTCCTCAAACCCAGGAGGTTGTTTGACATACACCTCTTCTTTCAAATCTCCATTTAGAAATGCACTCTTCACATCCATTTGAAACACTTTGAAGCTTTTGAAGGAAGCATAGGCTAGGAATAATCTGATAGCTTCCAATCTTGCAACAGGGGCAAAGGTTTGATCAAAATCAATAGCTTCTTCTTGATAGTACCCCTGTGCCACTAGCCTTGCTTTGTTTCTGATGATTTGCCCATTTTCATCTAGCTTATTTCTAAACACCCACTTTGTTCCAATGATGGATTTATCCTTTGGTTTGGGTACCAAAGTCCATACATTATTTCTTTTGAATTCTGCCAGTTCCTCTTGCATGGCAGACACCCAGTGGGGATCATTGAGAGCTTCATCAACCTTCTTTGGTTCAATCATTGAGACAAATCCAGAATACAAACAGATGTTGCAAGCTTTTGATCTTGTTCTGACTGGATCATCTATGTTGCCTATCACCAAATTATGAGGATGGTGCTTGAGGTCTTTGAAGGCTTTTTGGATTTCTTGGGAATTGGGATTCATTTGGATTTGGGGAGAAGAAGTTACATGTTGGCTATCAGCAGTAGAAATGAGTTCATTTTGAGTGGCTGATATAACTTCATTATTGCAATCTGTGGGTATCTCTACTGAAGAGGGAAGAGTGATATGGAATTGGAATCCAATGATGTTGAGTCATTTTCCACATGATTTAGTAGAGGTATAGGATTGGATGAGGATGGTTGTACATGGTTAAAAACTTGGATAGGAACAGGTTCATCTATATCATGAGCAGCTGGTGGAGAGGGATCTACTTGCTCTGAAGGAACTTCTCCAATTTGCATAAGATCATTAAATTCTTCACCTGAAACATGATTAGAAGAACAGGAAGCAACAAAGTCATTTTCATTAAAACTTACATTGATAGATTCTTCTATGACTTTGGTTCTAAGGTTGTATACTTTGTATGCTTTAGAAATCACAGAGTAACCTACAAACACTCCTTCATCAGCTTTAGGAGCAAACTTCTACAATTGATCTTTTTGATTAAGTATGAAACATTGACAACCAAAGATATGCAGAAAGTTGATGCTTGGCTTCCTACCCTTGAGCACTTCATATAGAGTTTTGTTGTGCCTCTTGATAATAAGGGACCTGTTCTGTGTGAAACATGCACAACTTACAGCCTCAGCCCAGAAATTAAAGGGTAACCCACTTTCACACAACATGGTTCTGGCAGCTTCAATCAATGTTCTATTTCTTCTTTCAGCTACACCATTTTGTTGTGGGGTTCTTGGAGCAGAAAAGTTTTGAGATATCCCTTTCTCATCACAGAAAGATTCCAGAGTTTAATTTCTGAATTCAGTTCCATGATCACTTCTAAGACTCCTCACCAGATTGCCATTCAACACTTCCATCTTCTTGATAAAACAGATAATCTCTTCAGCAGCCTCACTCTTTGCTTTAAGAAAGAAAAACCAAGTATATCTTGAGAATTCATCAACCAATACAAGAGCATACTTACTTCCACCAATACTAGCAGTTGCAACAGGACTAAAGAGATCCATGTGCAACATATAGAAAGGTTCTGTAATTGAGAAGACTTGCTTGGATGGAAATGATGTCTTATGCTGCTTTCCCTTCTCACAAGCAGTGCAAGGTTTAGGCTTAAGATAAGTCAGTGAAGGTAGTCCTGACACTAGTTCACCCTTGCTCAACTTGTTGATGTTTTTGAAATTAAGGTGGGAAAGCCTCTTGTGCCACAGCCAGTTTGTATCCTCATTATTCTTGGAGTACAAACAAGTTTCCTTTGAAGGGTCACCAGAGGACATGTCAAGTGTATACACATCCTTGGTTCTCTTAGCACTGAACACTGTATTACCTTCTTTATTTATGATGGAACCTCCTATCTTTGTGAAGTGGACTTCATTATCTCCATCACACAATTGACTTATGCTTATCAGATTATATTTCAGCCCTTTGACATATGAAACTTTTGACAGCTTGAGGTTCCCATTATGAAGTTCACCATAGCCTTTAGTTTGCACATGGTTGTTTTCACCAAAGGTCACCCTTGGAACTTTCTCTTTCTTGTAGTTACTGAGCAAAGCTTTGTTACCTGTCATGGTTCTTGAACATCCACTGTCAAGAAACCAAGAACCAACACCCTGCACAGATTTGAATGAAAGAAGAGTTAGTGACACTGGTAGGAATCCACTACTCAGTGGATCCCTGTGGAATGCACCTAGCTTTCCACTTCATCTCGGGTTTCTTATGTATGAGAGGAGTGACTATGTTATCATCACAAGTCCGCTGTCTTGAATTCCCTTCTAAAGAACATTCAAATGCCTTATGCTCTTTGCTTCCACATTTATAACATTTTTCAGATTTTGTGGCCTTGGAGCATTGAACAACATGGTTTGAATGCCTATGAGATTTCTTATTAGTCATCATTTGACTAATTTGACCATTCAGCTTATGAAGCTTATCCTGTAAATTTCTTAGGTCTTTATTTACAGGCACCTTAGATTGATCTTTGTTTTTGGAAAGTTTTTGACCAATCTTTGGAGTGGCAGAAATGGGAACAATGTGAACATCATTCTTTTTACTCATAGTTTCTTCTATTAAAAGAGAGTTGATTACTTCTAGATCAACTAATTGTTTAGAAGATGAGCTATGATCAGCTGACAGGTTATCAGCTGAGCATTTATCATCTACTAACCTATTAGTTGATGGAGTAGTATTAGCTAATGATTCTTCAGTTTGTGAAATGCTAAGAATTAAGTCATCTGTTTTCAAGGTTTGACAACATAATGTCTCTGAGGTCTCAACTAATGATTCCTTTCCTTTAATCACATCCTTTGACTTTGTGTTATTCGTATTTTTACATTCTGAAATCTTACTAGAGGATGATTCAACAGAAGGAATAATTGATTCTTTTGAGTGGGAACTCTTGTTTTTAACAAACTTTTTTGTGAACACACTTTTGCCTTTAACAGTCTTGTGAAAGGTCTGTGGCAAGATGTCAGCTTTGTCTAAGATATTAAGGTTCTTACTAGAATCAACATAGTTAGCAGCCTTAGAGTAATTTCCACCAATAATAGCTTGAACTTGTTTGGGTATCTGCTCCTTGACACACTGAGTGGTCTTTTCTGCAGATACACACCAAGACTTTACTACTTTTTGGAGGTCATTAAACTTTTTGGTTGCTTCACTAGTTTCTTTTACTAAGATCTCATTAAGTATCTTTTGATTAGCTAGTTCATCATTTAAGATTGTTATCTGCTTAAGTTCCTCATCCTTAAGAATTAACTTTTCCTTTAGTGATTCTACTTCTAGTTTTAACTTCTTCTCTCTTTGAATAGCAGACTGGAAATCAATACACAAGTAATCAAACATAGCATTCTTCTCATTATCATCATAGTTAATAAATTTTCCAACCTGATACATAGAAGAAGGATCCCAGTTGGTAGTTGAAAAAGCTTTAGCAGTCTTTTTCATATCTTCATCAAAGGAACTACCATCATTGTTGTTGGCCATCATGCAGAACTGAGCAGAGATCACCTCATCTTCATCTGAGGAGAGATCTTCTTCTACCCAATCTTCTTCTTCAGCAACAAGAACTTGGCCCTGGGCTTTCTTCTTCTTCTTCTTGTCAAGGACAGCAGCAAGGAGTTTCTTATACTTGGCTTCATAATCAATCTTGCCCTCCTGCTTTTGCACAGATGAAGAACCAGTGTTATATTTGGACTTACAGTCACTGGCTATGTGGCCAATCTTGCCACACTTATAACACTCTGCTGTGGAGGCATCAGAAGTGGATTTGGGCTTGACAAACTTTGATGACCTTTTGTTGAACCTCTTGACACCCTTTCCCTTCTTGAAAGGTCTGAACTTCTTAACCAGCATAGCTACACCTTCAACCAACTCCTCTAGATTACTTTCCTCACAATCCTTCTCCTCATCACTTTCTCCAGCACTCTCCTCTCCATCTCCTTCTTCATCAGAACCAGAATCAATAGCTACAAAGCTTCTCATCTTTGTATCTCTTGATACAAGGGCAGTTAGTGCAGCTTTCACTACCTCCTTCATCTCCTTGGATGACAACTTCCTTTGTTTGACTGATTGCTCATGGTTTAGTAAGTTACCATAGAGAGAAACCAGAGACATTCCCTTAATCTTCTCACTATGTCTTAAAACAGTGACAAAGTGATCCCATGTTTCAGGGAGAGAGTCTAGAAACTTGTTCACCAAGACAAAGTTGTTCTTGGTTATGTCTGCCCTTTTCAAGTCATTAACAAGGTAGTTAAACCTGGTGTATGTCAGAGTAAGACTCTCACCTTTCTGAGCAAAGAAGAATTCATACTCTCGTTTGAGGAGGAGCTTCTGGTTCTCCTTCACCTCTTCAGTCCCTTCATATGCAACTGTGAGTGTATCTAACATCTCTTTTGCAGAAGAACAGTTAAGCACTTGATGATAGATTTCATTGGGTAGTGCAGAGACAAGAGCTGATCTAGCCTTAACATCTAGGCTAACCAACCTCTTATCCTCTTCTGTCTACAGATGCATGGGTTTGGTTATGATTCTTTCAGTTGTAGAGGTTTGACCTTCAGATTCTGATGGGATAGATAACACTGATGTTGGAACATAAGAACCATTAATGACTATTTCAAGCATTTGGATATCAAGGGTGGATAGGAAAAGATGTTCTCTACTTTTCCACATGGAGAAATTTTCAGCATCAAACATGGGACATCTTGTTAAGGACCCAGTGTTTGAGATATTCATATTGTTTGCGGATGAGGCCATATTGAAAGGGGTAGAAGCAGTTGTAGAGTAAGCAAAACAGATCTAGATATTGATTATCTAACCTGCTCTGATACCAGTTGTTAGTCCCATATTGAGTACGCAACAACAAATGTTTGTAGAGGGGGGGGTTGAATACAAACTTTAGCTTTTAAAAATTAAAGACACACTTGTATACTTTTATATAATTCTTATTTATATGAATCAAGAATTACATGTACTAGAAGCGGAAATTCTAAGTACAAAAAAAGGTGGCAATCAATTTGTCTAACACATAGACAAGCTAACTCTAAAACAACTAATGTATTTAGAGTGTTCCACACATGAACAAGTTTGATTCTACACAATGCTTGTACTCTACGAAATTTCTCAGCTGATGAGATTTTCTTTTAGTGTAGTAGAGACTTCACTTTGTTGTGTTATGTTATGTAGTATTCTCTGTTTGCATGTCCACCATGCATGAGTATATATTGAAGTCTTGGTGGATCCGGTTGCATGAAGGTAAGAGACCAAGAAGATGTGGAAATATAATATTTTAATTATAAAGGTAGTGGGAGAAAAGTAAAGTTACTTTAATCAAATGTATGATAAAAGTAATTGTACTTTTCTGCAAAAGTGCAACCCATTCACAATATAAAATATTAAAGTCCACATCTACTATCGTGTAGAAGTATCTTTCCCTTTCCATGATTGTACTATAATCAACACCATGCTTCTGATTGATTTGACTTAACCAAGTATGGGATTGCCAGCCATACTTAGTTGTTTTAACAAATCTTCAAGATCTTCGTCTGTTTGAGGTATCATTATCCTTTTCCAGAGGATAAGATCAAACCTTTTTGTCTCATACTTGATCCAAAAAGTGCATTCTTACTTTTACAAACAAAGATCTAAGGCTTAATAGAACAACACATGTTCTGCCTTTTACATATGACTTACAATCTGAAAAGATAGAGCAGATTTGACATTTTTCACAACTCAGCTAACAGATTGTACAAGGAACTCTAATATTCACTACTCAGTTGACAAAATATATCAGTTGATCACTTTTAGCTAGGACTCAGTTGATACATATTGCTCAGCTGATCATATAGATGCTCAGCTGTTCAATAGTAAGCTTAGGAGAACATAAGCTCATGTATTTGTATGATCAGTTGATCAATAATGCTCAGCTGATCAATCAAATACATCAGTTTATAAGGGGAGATGACTTGTGTAAAGAAAGACTTACTTAGCTGATGCTCTGTGCCTCAGCTGGTCCATTTGTTCACTCAGCTGATAGAGTAGGCACTCAGCTGATCAAATTCTTCACTCAGCTGATCACTTTCTTCACTCAGCTGATCAATCTGTTTACTCAGCTGATGGAATATTTTCATCAGCTAATCAACAATTTTGCTCAGTTGACAGACTGTTTTCCTCAGTTGATGGTCTTCTTTACTTGTTTTCTTCATCTGATGCTCCTTGGCTGATATCCTTTGGCTGATACTTTGAGTAGGATCTGATGCTCAGCTGATGGCTTATTTTCCTCAGCTGATGGTTCCATACTTAGCAAATTTTTACATAAACTGATTCAAACAACACATGTTTGAATTCTTTCTAAGTCATACTGAATGTAGGGTTTGGTTATCATCAAATCCTATGTTTTAGGATATGCAGAGTTGATTATTAGGGTGAAGTGATTATCTCCCCAACAGCGACCCCTATGACCCGTTTGACAAGGAAGACAGAACTTTTTAAGTGGACTAAGAAGCAAGAAAATGTTTTTCAAACTTTAAAGAAGTGTTTGTGTGAAGCTCCTATTTTATCCTTACTAGAAGGTAATGAAGACTTTGTTGTATATAGTGATGCATCCTACTCGGGTTTGGGATGTGTTCTTATGCAACAAGGGAATGTAATTGCCTACACTTCAACGCAATTGAAAGATGCAGAATTGAATTATCCGACTCACGATTTAGAGCTTGCAGTTGTGGTTTTTGCTCTTAAATTATGGCGTCATTACTTGTATGGGACAAGGTGTGTCATCTACACCGATCACAAGAGTCTACAATATATTCAGAATCAGAAGGAACTGAATATGAGACAGAGGAGATGGATGGAACTTTTGATAGATTATGATTGCGAGATTAGCTACCATCCAGGTAAAGCTAACGTGGTAGCCGATGCGTTGAGCCGAAAAGAACCGAGGTCATCCTACCGACTTAAATCTATGGGTATTATTGTTAGATCCGACATCTTCGAGCAGATCCGAATCGCTCAAATTGAAGGATTGAAGGAAGAGAAGTTAAAATACAAAGTCATGGTTAAACAACATGCGGATTTAACTGAAGATAACCGCGGGTTGAAGACTTTCAAGGGTCATGTTTGGGTTCCTAAATCCGGTGGCGTTCATGACACTTTGTTACGCGATGCTCACCGTTCTAAATATTCTATCCACCCAGGAAGTACTAAGATGTATCTTGATCTAAAAGCCAACTATTGGTGGCCGGGTATGGATGTAGATATTGCCGATTATGTGTCAAGATGCGTGACATGCTCTCAAGTCAAGGCGGAACACCAGAAGCCGTATGGGGAATTGCAAAAACTTGAGATACCAGAATGGAAATGGGACAAAATCACCATGGATTTTGTAACCAAGTTGCCCAAGACTACTCGTGGAAACGATATGATCTAGGTAGTTGTTGATAGGCTAACCAAAAGTGCTCACTTCTTAGCCACCAAGGAGAACGAAAAGTTAGAGAACTTGGCTAAGTTGTATATTCGTGAGATTGTCACGAGCCATGGGATACCTTTATCGATTGTCTCGGATCGAGATATCCGGTTTGCATCAAGGTTTTGGCACAAATTGCAGGAGGAATTGGGTACGCGAGTGCACTTGAGCACGGCGTATCATCCTCAGACGGACGGCCAGAGCGAAAGAACGATTCAAACTTTGGAAGATATGTTAAGAGCTTACGTGATAGAGTATGGCGGAAGTTGAGATTCTCACTTACCTCTAGTAGAATTCGCATACAACAACACTTACCATGCAAGTATTGGTATGGCTCCGTTCGAAATGCTTTAAGGTAGAAAATGTCATACTCCTACCTGTTGGTTAGAACCGGGTGAAAAGTAGTTTACGGGTCCGGAAATTGTTCAGCTCACTGCAAATAAGGTAAAAGTGGCCCGTGAACGTTTGAGGATAGCTCCAGAGAGACAAAAGAAATACTATGACAAGAAGCACCGACCCAAAAATTTTGAACTCGGTGAGAAAGTGATGTTGAAGGTCTCGCCCTGGAAGGGTATTATCCGTTTTGGGAAACGGGGTAAGCTTGGACCTCGTTTTATCGGTCCGTTTTTTATACTTGAACGTGTTGGAGAGCAAGCTTACAAACTTGAGTTGCCGCAAGAGCTGGAGGGAATACACAATGTGTTCCATGTATGTTATTTATGAAAATGCTTAGCCGAGGAACCAAGTATACTACCGTTGGACGAACTTCGTGTTGACGAAAGTAAGAAATTGATCGAGGAACCCATCGCAATCTTGGATCGTAAGGTCAAACAACTCTGAAAGAAACGGGTGAAACTAGTGAAAGTACAATGGAAGAATAAGCACGGTGGGGATATGACATGGGAAACTGAAGACGAGATGAACTTTAGGTACCCCCAGCTGTTTTCTGAATCGATTCCGAGGACGGAATCTTTTTAAGGAGGGGAGAATTGTAATGAACGAAAATTTGAAATAATTATCGTAATATTATTTACCGAGAAATAAATAATATTTATGCAGTTTATTTATTTTAATGATAATTAAAGGATATTATTATTAATTTAATAAAATAATTGAAAGTTGGAAAATAAAAGAAATTTCGAAATTTTGTATTCGTCGCGACGTGATGCGTTCAAGGTCGCGACGCAACGCGTCTTCGGTCAGGTGTGTCAGTCGATCGCGTGTAGTAGTTGGTTTTCCTGTGTCAGAAGCTAAAGGTTGCAGGTGTCAGAAATTGCATGCTCCACGATTGGCCGGATTGGAGGCGGTCGCGACGCGACGCGTTGTTCAATTTCTATAAATATGAGATGTTTGGCAGCCATTCTCACACACAAACCTCAAGAGTCGTTACTCTGCCAAATTTCTGAGTTTCCCCGAGATCCTTGAACCTACGTTAGTGTCGGGTTTCGTTTGTAAGCATATTTGTAGTTCCGGGAGTTCAGAAACACCGTCAAGAGCGTAGTTTTGACCAAGGCTTCGCGTGGGTGAACCCGAGAGGTATATTTCTATCGTATTACGCTTCTAGTTTGATTATTAAGATATACGAGCTGCATGAATGTCATGTGTGTGCGTTTTACGAAGTTTATTAGCGTGTGATGCGTTAATCTTTGGTCGCGAGTTGTGATTCGGCATGTCTAAGTATTCTAAGCTAGTTTAGACTTCTCTAGAATCTCTGGATCATGTTTTTAACGTAGTAACCTTCATAGGTTATTTGTGGCGTTTGAGTTCGCGTTCTTGACGATCCGTGAGCGTTGTTTGCTTTTTCGAGCTCGTGTGTTTCGTTATCTGGACTGCGGTGAGTTCAATATTTCTCAAAACCGAGTACTAGACAAAAATGATATATTTTCAAAAGTAATGATTTACTATAAAATGGTAATATGTGTTTATATATCACCTATGCATGAAATATGTGATATATATATATATATATATATTAATGTTACGTGTTATGAAATTGTATGATGATTATGCTATGATATGAAGTTATGAGTTTTAACGCAATATTGATTTACGTGACCTTGGGATGGGGGTAGTCCTATCCTTATTTATGATGCCTAGTAGGTTGAACCTTCTAGGAAAAGTGCTAGCCATTTGTGGGTTGCCGGACGTTCATGACAAGTCCGGGACAACGTGATGATGTATTTATACTCATTGGAATGATATCTGGTACTAGAGGTTGTACCTTATTAAATATCATGCGGGTGTGAGGAGGTGTAAGAGGTAAAACACCGCTATTACTTCACCTGAACGGCATTGTAGGGTACGTTGTATACCACGTCGCCAGAGTAGCGATAGCGGGAGATGTTACAGTCTAAGAATCATTGGAAGTCGCGCTCTAATGATCCTTAGACGGGTAATAACGTAACTCGTGAACCGGGTCTATATCTTGGGTTAAATTAATATCTCTAGGCCATTAATGATGATTGTGATGATGATGATAATTAAGATTTAAAGAATTACAATAACGGAGAATATGAATTGAGTGTTATGAGATACTATGATTAGTTGACCGTTATGTGATAAATATCAAATGATGGGTTGGTCAACTATGTGAATGGGCGGGAATGGATTATTATTTATTCTTATATTACCGCCTAAAGTATGTTATGTTTTAATTGAATCTTTTCTTAACTCTATTAACTCACGAGGCTTTAAGCTGACGCTTGTTTCTTGAAATGTGTCTTGTACTCGTGCAGGTTGCTTAGAAGATTGCTTGTGAGACAGGGACTTTGGGTAGTGTACTGTCTTAGTTGACACCATTTTGTTTTATCACATCAAACAATTTATGCCTTTACGATTAATGCTTATGAACGTGATGTCGTGATTTTCAAACTGATGTAATCTCTTATCGTTTCGGTAAGATGCATTTTATGGCTAAAGACTTCCATTGCATGTTTTTCTGATAAAATGGCAAGATTTTTGAAATTGGTAAATTTTGGGAAATCGCGATCGTCACATATCTTTCCATAACCTTTAGTCCTTCCTTGAGAATTATCCCCAAATGTCACCTTGGGTCCTTTATTGTTTTGGAACTCACTTAGAATCCCTTTGCTTCCTGACATGTGCCTTGAGCATCCACTGTCTAGGTACCACTTGTAGGAGCCCTGCACATGATCAACTAAACACATTAGTTTCTTTTTGGAACCCACTGTTTGGTGGGTTCTGAGGATGAGCACTTAGCTAATCCTTTAGAGGCTGATTGATCAGCTTGAACAGATTCTGAGTCTGTTTTAGACTGGTCATTTTTTACTTTTTCAGGCCTAAGATTGATACTTACACAATCTTTGGCTTCATGACCTCTGTCACCACACTTATAGCATTTTCTTTCCAATACTAAATTTGGATTCAATTTTAAGGTCATAAGATGTGGATAACCTTTCAATCCTTTTAGACAGTTTGTCTACTTGATTTTCTCTGACTTTGGACTTACCTTTGTCAGCTTTAAAGTTACCCTTATTTGGTGAAGTCTGACTTACAGACAACTTCCTGTTCTTAGACATCCTTTCATATTTGGCTTGAGAGTTATGTCTTTTTGAGTTGATGTGAGCAATTCTGTCAAAGACAGTTGTTCTCACAAGATTGTAATCCAATCTTTTGAAAACTGACTTACAGTTTCTATTGGATCTGGAACATTCAGCTTGATGGTTTGTATGAATAACCTGGGGGCTTTGGGTTGGTCTCACAAACTTATTGGTTTTGACCTGTTTTCGATCCTTGTTCCTTAAAAATGTCTTTGGAAGTATATCATCTGATTTCACATTTTTGACTTCAAGACTGACTTGTTCTTTGATGATTTCATCAGCAGCAGCACTATAATCTCCCCCTAGCACTGCTTTTACTTGATTTGGTATCTGCTGGTTGATACATTTTTCTGCTTCCCTTGATGACTTACACCAAGATTCACAGATCTTTCTTAGACTGTCAGCTTGTTCTTTTGATTCTTGTAATTCTTCACTTAGAAGTTTGTTAATGTGAAGCTGACACTCATAATCACTTTGAGTCTTTTTACCAGCATTTATGAGAGTTTCAGAGTGTTTAAGTTCATCTTTTAATTTTGAAATTTCAGTTTTCAAATTAGATTGAACTGTGAGAGAGGTTTTGAAGTCATTCAACAAATAATTGAACATTAAACTTTTTTGTTCATCAGTGTAAGAGCTAAAGTTATTTACCTTATACATTGAGGTAGGATCCCAGTTATTGGTTTGCTTACTCAGCTTAACCGCTTCTGCTAGATCCTCATCAAAGGAACTATCTTCTAACTCATAGTCAACTTGTTTCTCTTCATCCTCAATGGCCATCAAACACCTATTTGGCTCATCATCATCTGAGGTAGATGATTCAGTATCCCAAGTCTCAGCAAGAAGACCTTTGGTGTTTTCATCTGACTTGGCTTTGAGTCTCTGATATTTCTTTTTATATCTATCAGCTCTGTATGCACTCTTGTCAGCCACTGAAGCTGATTCTCCCTTATTAACTCTACACTCAGCGGCTATGTGTCCTATCTTCTGACAGTTGTAGCACTTAGCTTTCTTAGGATCAAAAGTAGACTTACCACTTTTGCTTTTGTCAGATTGACCCCTTCCTCTTCTAAACTTTCTAAAGTTCCTTGCTAACATTGCCATTTGTTCAGTAAGAGCATCCATCTCCTCATCATCTGAATCTGAGTTAGGACTTACCTCCTCAGATTCAGATTCAGAGTCAGTCTCAGCTTGAGATTTTTAGATCCCTTCTTCTTCTTTTCTACAATTAATGCAGATCAAACATTATTGATAGATTCTTTTAGTTGTTGTTGGGCCACTTTCTTCTGTTCCATGATCTGTTGTGTAACACGCAGAATTTTATTATTAAGTCAATGCGAGAAATGTACAAAGTGGTAAATGAGTTACAAATGGATATATGAGATTAGATGTGTTTTTAAAACTAGAGGGACTTAAAATGTCAGATTATATGTTACATTAAGTCCAGGGACCATTTGTGTAATATAGCAATACTTATAGATATACTTGGTTGCCTTTGTAGTAACCAACACACTTACATACATGCTTCAAGAATAAACACAGCAGCTACACTCTCTTTCTGGCGATTTTTGAGCTTGAAACGCAGCAAGAACGGCAGCTAATTAGCACCATAGCAACCCAACTTAGTAGAGGTATGTGTAGTTTAATTAGTTTTTATGTTCTTCATGTTCATATGAGTCAAGGATTGATCACAAGGATCAAAGTATGTTAATTTGTTGTTTGTTATGTTGTTTAGGTGTTATGGGTGTAGGAGAACACCCTATACACGTTTTTAGATCGATTGGTATTGTATTATGTGAGTTTTGGCCGGATTTACAGCTTCTATCGGTCAGAACTGTGCAGACCAGGGGAGGGCACGGGCGTACCAAAGGAGGGTACGGGCGTGCCTTTCGCCCCGTGGCAAACCCTAGTTCTTCAGGTACCCCCGTGCTTTTGAGCATAGTCACGGGCGTACCTTAGATAGGCACGGGCGTGACTGCAGGATAGATATGCCCATGCCTGGGTCAAGCCCAGCCGTGCCTTAGTTGCAGGCACGGGCGTGCCTTTCACAGGTACGGCTGTGCCCTAGACTCGTTCAGTTCAGTTTGATTAGTCAACAAATGTTAATACATATATTATTGATATTATGTTGTAGAAACAAGTTGTGGACCTATACATTGATCATTATCGTTGTGGATATATTCAGATTATAAATATCAGAAGGTGAGTCTTCTAGACTTCACTTCATATGTGCAGCATGTATGATATTATATCAGATTATTGACATGTCATGTTATTCATATGTGTGTATAAGCTTGCTGCTTCGTGCAGTAAGTCTTAGAGGTGGGGTGCTTACTGCTAAGTCCAGTAAGGCTCAATTATGGTACAGTACTGTGACCTATGTTGCTGCCCTGGGTCTAGAACAAGAGGCTAGCATTGTTTGTCAGACGTACGTGTATTATCATCATATGATCTTATACGTGTGTTTATATGATGTTTAGTCCGGTTTACTCACTAAGCTCTCGTAGCATATCAGATACTATTTTTTAAAATGTTTTGCAGGTTTTTACCAAAGTCAAGGGCAAAGCTTCGGTTTGACTAGCATTTGATAAACTCTTTGAAATTAACGCCTGGTTTGTAAATATCAAACTTTTGGTACTAAACTTATGTCAGTATTTTTGTGCGTATCTATTGATACATCAGGATTTCAAATCAGTATTGCTTCCGTTTTTATGTTAAACTTTAAGATGCGAACACTTATAGGTGTTTGATCTTAATATTTCAAATTTTGTAATTTGGGGCGTTACAACTTGGTATCAGAGCCATGGTTTGAGGGATCTGGATATGTACAAGACACATTCTGGACTTAAACCATGGTTCTGCAGATTTTGAAAATTGTCAAACCGGAGGCTTGCAGCTTGGTGAGTATACTAACAGTTATACTGAATATGTATTATGTGAGCATTGTATGCGAGTACAGGATATGCTTAAGACAGATATGTTATATGTGTATAAAACTGTTAAGGGTTGCTTTTATATGTGCATTCAAGATGAATTTAGTGTTATATGAATATATGAGAATATGATGTATAAACTTTGGCCTAAGCCTATGAATCGGGAATTTTTGTGATAAAGTTAAGATCAAATGTGTGTAATGTGTTTAGAGTAATATAAGGGCCCATATTATTATAAACACATGATACATGTTGGAGCTTAATGGAATCATGAGGAATCTTGTGAATCGGGTGAGGGGTACTTGTAAAGGTAGTACACCTGAGAATATATGTAGAATGCCTTAGTATGTATAGAAATACTTTGGATCAGATGCTAGGTGTACTGATATGTGGATATACAAGTAACTGTTTGTTATATATAGGATAGTGTGATAAAGCCACCTTTTGCTTTAATGCTTTATCTATACTACCAGAATGATATATACAAGAGGTTCAAGAGTAGTGTATAACCCTAAGTGTGATTTTAGTCACAGACACGAGGGGATAAATATCAGTGTTACAAGTGAATGTATCCTTATAAGAATATAGCATGATAGGGTGTTTGAGCCCCAGATATAAATTGTTAAATATCAGAACTTACATCTGAAGAATTCAGTGCATAAAACTTAGTAAAGTGGTGAGGCAGAGTTTATGCTATATATTGTTGTATGAGTTGTAGAATAGATAAAAGAACAAAGAAATGATCAGATAAGAGTCAGTATCAAGATTAATTGTAAAAGGAGTGATAATAAAGCAAATTTACAGATGTCATGCACATAAAGTTATTATGAGAACTAAGGAAAGTAAGTTAAAACAAAGTGGAAAGAGATATGTATTGGTATGATCTACGATATTATTTAAAGACGGTAAATGAGTAGAGTGTTTGCGAAGTAAAGGCAAGTATAATGGTGCGAGATGCGATTGATATTATGACTAACCAAGAATTGTTTTGTTACAGTGTAATGGATCCTAATGCGGATTCTAGAACAGAAAATAAAGTAAGAAATGAAGGAAACCCTGACATGGTTACCATAGGAGAGGTTGAAGACTATATTTCCCTTTATGGGGAAAGGCGTGGATCCATACCTACCAAACACCTTAGGGGTGTCATCTCGGATGAGTTTGAAAAATGTATTAAGACAGTTATGCCGTCCATTATGACTGAAATGAAGAATGAGATACAAAGTGTAGTCTGAGAAGAATTCCATATATTGAAGGATGAAATGATTAATGAGATAAAAGAAGATAAAATGGAGATAAAAGCCGAGGGATCCTATAGAAGAACAGGATGCGAGACTTGTGGTAAAAACCATACGGGCCAGTGTAAGTATAAAATTAAAGGTTGTTATACGTGTAGAAAAGTAGGACATAATTATAAGGATTGTTTGTCCTTGGAAAAGTTTTGTTATGACTGTGCTCAGTACGGGCATGAGTCCTCAAAATGTCCTAACTAGCCGGAATTTTTCAGTAGAGATATTAAATAAATAAGTGGAAACGATGTAAGGTTTCTTTTATTATGTATGTAAATTATGTAGAACCGGTATGTACTTTTCTTAGATAATAAATTGTTGAAGGAGGCAGAATCAAAGAAGATTTTGTGTTATTGGTTGAAGTACGAGTGAGAAATATTTTGTACCTATGAATATAAGTGAGTTCCAAATAGTAGTTGGAATGGACTGGTTAAATTATAACCAGGTTATGATATTAGGTGAATAGAAGTGATACGAGTTCATATCCCTAGTGGGGAAGAACTAATTATACGTGCTAAGTCAAAACAGGAAGGTGGTATGGGTGTTCAGTTTCAAAAGCTGGGGAGTGTCTTCAGTATGGATACATTATTTTTCCCAACCTATGTTATAAATATTAACTTATAGAAGAAGAGATGAGTTAGAAAGATATGAAAGTAATATGTGAATATCTTGTCATGTAATTCAAGAGATTGCCAAGGTTACTGCCAGACAGACAGAGTATGTTTAGAATTTGTGTGGTGTTGAAAGCTTCACTGATTACGAGAACTACGTACAAACTTGCTCCTTTAGAGATACAGGAATTATTGAAATGATTTCAAGAATTATTACATGTGGGGGTTTATAAGACCCAGTAGCTTTTTATGAGGTGTATTCATGTTATGTGTATTAATTATTATGAGTTCAATAACGTGATCATGAATATATGTCCAGTGTTCAGAATATGTGAATTACTTGATCAGTTATTATGGGGTAAAGTGGTTGTCAAAGCTGACTCAAGATCGGATTTTCTTCAGCCTAAGATCAGAAGGGATGGTATTTCTTAAACTGTGTTTAGAAATGTTTAGATATTTTGGAGTGATTATAATACTTTTGGCCTTGCTAACGCACCAGCAGTGATTATGTAGTAAATGAATAGGGTGTATAGGCCAATGTTAAGTAAGTCAGTAATTGTGTTCATAAATGATATTCATATTTATTCCAGGGGTTTAGCAGATCATGAGAATCATATTTGAAAAGTTTTAGTGACACAGAGTAGAGAATTGTTATATGTTAAGTTGTTAATGTGAGTTTCAAGATATGAGGAATGAAATTCTTTAGATAATTTATTAGCAGAAATGGGATTGAGATGAATTCTGAGAAATAGAGAAGGTGATGAATTGGGAGCCGCCAAAGAACCCGACAGTAATTAACAGTTGGATGGGATTAATTGCATAAATTATGTAAATCAACAGTTTGCACTACCTGAATTGATTGAAGAGATGATAGCATTGTGTGATGACTGGTACAGTGGTTTGGGTGGATGAAGAGGGGCAGAGTTGCTATTTGCACTTCTAGACAGTTTAATCGTATGAGAATGAATATACAGACTCGCACCTGATAGTAGTATATGTGGCATGTATTTATATGATATGTGAGGATTATACCTCGATAATGAGTGGATATGGGAATGTAAGACTATTGTTGGTGCACCGCAATAGCATTCATAGGTGGTGTAAGACTACCGCTAGTGCGCTACGATAGCATTCAGTATGATATGATGGGATTATATGTTTATATGTGAAGTGTTGTTTACACGAAATTATAAAAGTTAGAAATAATTGTTGAATGAGAAAGACCTTTAAAGGCGACAGAAACACTGGTCAGAATCAGTGAAGGATTGTGAGTAGATTATTATGCTATTCAGGGTAAGGCTAATGTTATAGCCGACAGTTTAAACAGGAAATCAGAAATAATACTTGTGTGAATTAATTATCTAAGTGACAGTTACATTACTCTTACTCAGAGATGATAAGAACAGTTCAGTGAAAAATGATCAAAGGTGAAAAGTATCGTAAAGACTGGATAAAAGGGGACAAGTAGTTAATCCGTTTAAAAACAGTCATGACATATTAATTGGATACGATCGTATATGAGTAATAGGTTACGGGAACGTGTATAAGACACATCCATATGAAGTTCATAAATTTATAATGGTGGTGTAGCCAGAAGTTAATAATGGTATGAATAACTAAAGGATAGATTGTTGATAATTGGAGGTGAAACTAGATATGGTTAAACAAGTGGATAAATATCATCAAAGGTGTGTAACTTGTTTCCACTAGAGAAACTTATTAATCAGAACAGTTAACAGATATGTATGTGAAACAGATTCTGTTATGTCATAGCATATCAGTGTTTATGGATTCAGACAATGATACCAGATCCATTTCTAGAATTCAGAATAGATTTCATATAAAGTTAAGAATTAAGCTTCATCTCAGTACAGTCAGAATGAAAGAAATATACAGATGATGGAAAGCATGTTTTATGATTGTGTTATTAATTCAGAAGAAAACTGGGGTACATATTTGCTTGACAGAGTTTCGTATTACAACAAATTCAAGTTCAGCATCGGGATGCCAACGTATGAAATTGTTTGATATTACTGCCAAACTCCAGTGTATTCAGTGAAGTGGGTCAGAAAGCGTGGATTAATACAGAAATGATGCAGCGAAAGACAAAACAGATTTGGAAAGTATGTAATAGGTTGTTTGACGCCCAGAATAGAAAAAGGGTTATACAGATAAACAAAAATGGCCACATCAGTCTTAATGGGGGATTATGAATCATTGGCAGTAGCATTATGGGAAAACGTGATCAGTAATTCAGAAATTATTGTATATGAGGGGAAGGGCAGTTTATAGATCAAAGTTATCAGAAGAGTTGTTATAAATTCAGAACACCTTTCGTGTGTTATATCTCAGAAGATGTTTAGCAGTTAAATCTATAATAAACAGAGTAGATAGGTCAAGGACCGGTAAAAGTGTAGAAAGGGGTCAGAGTATGTATGAGGGTCTGATCAGAAAATGATGATATTATTTAGAACTCTTCGGCAGTTGATTTCGGGGACGAAATCATTTCAAGTGGGGAAGAGTTGTAACACCCAGAATTTTATTATTAAGTCAATGCGATAAATGTACAAAGTGGTAAATGAGTTACAAATGGATATATGAGATTAGATGTGTTTTTAAAACTAGAGGGACTTAAAATGTCAGATTATATGTTAAATTAAGTCCAGGGACCATTTGTGTAATATAGCAATACTTATAGATATACTTGGTTGCCTTTGTAGTAACCAACACACTTACATACATGCTTCAAGAACAAACACATCAGCTACACTCTCTTTCTGGCGATTTTTGAGCTTGAAACACAGCAAGAACAGCAGCTAATTAGCACCATAGCAACCCAACTTAGTAGAGGTATGTGTAGTTTAATTAGTTTTTATGTTCTTCATGTTCATATGAGTCAAGGATTGATCACAAGGATCAAAGTATGTTAATTTGTTGTTTGTTTTGTTGTTTGTTATGTTGTTTAGGTGTTATGGGTGTAGGAAAACACCCTATACACGTTTTTAGATCGATTGGTATTGTATTATGTGAGTTTTGGCCGGATTTACAGCTTCTGTCGGTCAGAACTGTGCAGACCAGGGGAGGGCACGGGCGTACCCAAGGAGGGTACGGGCGTGCCTTTCGCCCCGTGGCAAACCCTAGTTCTTCAGGTACCCCCTGTGCTTTTGAGCATAGTCACGGGCGTACCTTAGATAGGCACGGGCGTGACTGCAGGATAGGTACGCCCATGCCTGGGTCAAGCCCAGCCGTGCCTTAGTTGCAGGCACGGGCGTGCCTTTGACAGGTACGGTCGTGCCTTAGCCTCGTTCAGTTCAGTTTGATTAGTCAACAGATGTTAATACATATATTATTGATATTATGTTGTAGAAACAAGTTGTGGGCCTATACATTGATCATTATCGTTGTGGATATATTCAGATTATAAATATCAGAAGGTGAGTCTTCTATACTTCACTTCATATGTGCAGCATGTATGCTATTATATCAGATTATTGACATGTCATGTTATTCATATGTATGTATAAGCTTGCTGCTTCGTGCAGTAAGTCTCAGAGGTGGGGTGCTTACTGCTAAGTCCAGTAAGGCTCAATTATGGTACAGTACTGTGACCTATGTTGCTGCCCTGGGTCTAGAACCAGAGGCTAGCATTGTTTGTCAGACATACGTGTATTATCTTCATATGATCTTATACGTGTGTTTATATGATGTTTAGTCCGGTTTACTCACTAAGCTCTCGTAGCTTATCAGATACTATTTTTAAAATGTTTTGCAGGTTTTTACCAAAGTCAAGGGAAAAGCTTCGGTTTGACTAGCATTTGACAAACTCTTTGAAGTTAACGCCTGGTTTGTAAATATCAAACTTTTGGTACCAAAATTTTGTCAGTATTTTTGTGCGTATCTATTGATACATCAGAATTTCAAATTAGTATTGCTTCCGCTTTTATGTTAAACTTTAAGATGCGAACACTTATAGGTGTTTGATCTTAATATTTCAAATTTTGTAATTTGGGGCGTTACATGTTGATGATTTAGAAGAAAACCATAGATAGATCTGAGATCATATTTTCCTAAGGTTTCTCCAGCATGAAGTGCAATGGTAATCTCATTGAATTGTTCTGGTAACACATCCAAGAACTTGAGTACCAACTCATTTTCATCTTTCTTGACACCTACCAAGAGCAAATCATTAATCAAGCATTGAAATCTGGTAAACAGATCAGCCAGAGTTTCATTCTTTTTGGCGAAGAAAGTCTCGTAAGAACGACTCAGATTTGTCTTCTTATGTTGCTTGACCAGGTCGGTGCCTTCATACGTGACACTGAGAGTATCCCACATCTCTTTTGCAGTTTGGCACCCAGCCGCAGTATGCAGAAGAGGGTTTGTCAATGCATTTGCTATAAAGCTTTGTGCCTTATCATCAAGATTGAATAGTTTACGATCTTCCTCAGTCCAAGATGCTTCAAGCTTGGGAGTTTCTCCAGAAGGAACAGTTTTGTCAGTGGCGGTAATATGGATCATGGGTATGATTGGGCCATCTTGAATCACGGTACTCATCCTGTGATCCACTGACTTCAGATACAGCATGGCTCTGAACTTCCACATAGGATAGTCATTGCCATCAAAGATAGGACACCCTTTTGCCGCCATTGTTGGAATATGATTTGATTACTTGTTGATAGACATCTTTACCTCTTGACAGCGGATCTTGATCTTCAGTTAATGAACAAACTTGCTCTGATACCAATTGTTGGTCCCACAGAAGGTAAACAAGCAACCAATATAATGTAGAAGGGGGGGGTAGGTTGAATACACTTTAAAATAATCAATCAAATTAATCAAATGTATATTCAATGATCAAAAAGAATGATTACAATTATCACTTTCTAATCAAATCAACAGGATGATTTGATGTTTACACTGATTATAAACTCAACTCTCTCTAGACACTCTTGTATCACAAACTAATTGATGATCGAACTTCTTGTTAAAACTGATTAACAAGAACTCTTGAAAACTCTCTTGAACTTTGAACTCACAAAGTTATTGCAACACATGTGTATCAAGTATGACAAACACACGTACGTTTTGATATATCTACAAACAAATCGTAGTTTAAAGATAGAACTTATCTTTTCTTTAAAACCGTAACAAACTCCTTAATTAGAATATATCTAATTAATTCCGTTTGAGATCTCTATCCAACTAATAGATAGTTTAAATTAGGTTCAGATATCCTAAATTAAATGTCGTAGATATGGAGAGTTTATAACAGAATTTAGAACTTACTTAAATTCTTGAACTGACTTCTGGCGCTGAGCTGAATCCCTCAGTCTTGACGTTATCAAGCTGAGTTCTTGACTTCTTGATTCTTCAAATCTTCAAGTCTTCTTTCTAGAAACCTATCTCAGCTTAGAAGTCACTGAGCTATCTAGTACTTACATAGAAAACTCTATATCTGTTTATACGCTGACTACTCGGCCTAAGCTGACTAGTCAGTCTATAACAGACTTACATAATTCCTAACTCTTAACCTATCATCTATACATAGCTATGGTTTGTCTCATCAAATCTAACTATTCTAAACATGGGACTAACATTTACAAAACTTGAGTACAAAGAAAAAACTTAATTTTTGAAATGTAAACGGTTATATATATGTATATGTATATGTATATGCATATGTATATTACTTTCTTATATGTGTTATGTGTTTAAAGCTAAATACTTGTTATATGTATGTTTAAACACGTGATACATATGCCATGATTATTTTCGGTTTATATATGATTATTTACGGTTATTATGCATACTTAAACTTACTGGGCATGGGTAGCTTACAATATTACTCATTTGCGGATTATGGGCCTAGTAGGTATTATTTGGCCTTCTAGGATTAAAGTTCTAGCGAATGCCTATAGTGACACATGGTATGCGGACACCTTTGTGTTCAAGTACTGGAGTGATTTAGGCTAGTGGGGCTAGATCATGCATAACGAGGGTGTGAGGAGAAGCTGAATTGCGATCGGCTTTGTTTGTACTTATACTTGAACGACAACACAGTACTCGTATTTGCACTGTCGGAGTAGTGAAAGTGGCAATACTCCCAAGATCTATGTATCAGGTGGGAGTCATGACCTTACGGGATGCATAGGTTGGTCGGGCATGTGAGTAGGGAACCGTGGGTTATTTAGTGTGGGTTTAGACTCTACATTAGGAATACCTTGTCGGTATGTGTGCGGATATGATGTGGTATGATTAATGATTATGTGCGGTCGATTATATTATTGGGATTTGCAAATATTTGACCCACTTCATGCTATATGATTTGTGGGTTAGTGGGTAGGGTCAAATACATGGTGGGATGGGTATGGTGTTTACATTAATGCCATATATTATTATGGTTATGTTTTATGGGTTTTTGATTATTACTCCTATTGACTCACGAAACGTAAGCTGTCACTTGTTTTTTGAAAATGTGTCTTGTACTCTTGCAGGTGGTTTAGAGGTTGCGGTTTTGCAAGGAGGGTAGTTGTAAACTATAGCTTGACTTAGTGAATGGTGCCAACGTACATTTTATTTATTTATTTGATTTACGGTTTTAAAACTCTCTAACGGTTTTCGAAAGACTACGATAGTAGCACTGTGGTTTGTTATAATCGGTTTCCTTCGTCTTTATGGCGATGAGAATTAATTCTGTTAATGGTTTAAAACTTCCTTTACAAGAATTCGTTAATATTTAAAAAGCTTTATAAGTGATGAAAGTTAAAAAAATCACGGTGTTACAAAACTAAAAGTGGAAACTGTCGCCGCGGAATTCGTATATTTCACAGAGTTATTTTTATTCTAAGAATGTAGGTCACGAAACCAACAATCTTCCTACAAATAACTTTAGCTCTAATAACGTAATAAAGTGATAGTTAAGATAAATAAAAGCATGTGACATGTAATGTTTTTATTTGTTTTTATATTAATTGTTAATGTGTTGGTCATAAAGGTGTACATAAAAACGGTGTATGCTATTATGTAACAAACATAATTAAAATCAAAACGAGTTTGTAACATAAAGTATAGTCATAGATAAATTTATGTTCTCACCAAAACAAAATTCAACTAATTAGCATGTGACGAAATAAAAAAGAAAGCATACTAAAAACGACTAAATAAAGTAAATAATAGATATGATTAATTCTTCTTAATCTTTGGAATTTTGAGCTTTTGTGAATACACTACACTTTTAGAAAAGGGTAATTTGCTAAGAAAGGTAAT
This sequence comes from Dittrichia graveolens, assembly GCA_038502395.1. Taxonomy (NCBI): domain Eukaryota; kingdom Viridiplantae; phylum Streptophyta; class Magnoliopsida; order Asterales; family Asteraceae; genus Dittrichia; species Dittrichia graveolens. The sequence goes on along the minus strand of JARJIL010000003.1, from coordinate 31,985,037 downwards.
TTAAATATTAAAATTTGTCAATAAATATAACGTTCAATTTTTTTGGTCAAGAAAGAATTATAAATTTCAGTTTGTAACAAAAAAGGGTATAATGTGTGAAATTTATACCTTTTTTTGTTACAAGTTGAAATTTATAATCCTTTTTTTTGTTAAGTCTAAGAGGTCATTATACCCTTTTTTGTCACAAATTAAAATTTATAATTTTTTCTCGGCTAAAAAATTTGGACATTACCTTTATTGAAAATTTTCGATATTTAGTTTATCTTTTTTGATAATTTTCCCTTTAGAAAACGATGGCTGAGAGAGTACATCCTTGTCAAGATCATATGCGTTACATTTTGTTACCGGAGTGGAAGAAGAGGTACATGCTCTATAGTAGCGTTATTATCCTATAACTAATGTTTTAAGTTGAAACTATTTTGTATTACACCGTGTTCCAGAGTTTTATTTTGAAGAGAAGAAAAGATTTAAAAAGAAGAGTGAGGAAATTTAAAGAATTGTGTTTCTGAGTTTTTCAAGTAGAGAAGAGAAAGGAATAGAAATGAAACTTTCTGTCATAAACTTTCCTTCTAAGAGTGGAAGATTTGGATGGAAAGAAAAGGAAAATTTTATGATTTTTCATTAATAACTAAATTACTATTAATAACAACTAATAATTTTTGAAAATAAAAGCATTATTGTAATATAACTTGTTTTTTTCCCATTCTCTTCAACTCGTAAACACAATACTCTTTCTCTTCTTTTCTTTTCCTTCAAACTTGAGAACTCGAAAAACTAAAACTATTATTATTTTATTTTTTTTCTTAATTTCTTTTCTGTTCTTTTTCTTTGTATTTAAAACTCGAGAACAAAACGTTAGTGTTTATATAAATTTTTGTGTGTGCAAATTACTGTATATAAAGGTGGATCATTCACCTTTGCATCATCATGTCCATTCGGTGGAGACTAGAGAGAATCTTGTATGCGGTATTGCGGTGTGTTACGTATCTTCTAACCTTCTAATGTAAATAAAAAACTAATTTTAATAAAATCTATTAAATAATCTTAGTTATTGAATTTAGATGAAAATTTTTATTATCAAATCTTAACCATCCATTTTAATACATATTAAAATCCAATTTTGACTTTTTTTAGTAGTTTCCGTGTTGCTTGACCACAACCAGACCAAATCTCCATGATTATTGGATGTTTGGGCGTTTTTTATTATCAAACCTTAAACATCTATTTAATACAAATTAAAATTCATTTTTGACTTTTTTGGTCAAAATTAGATTCAATTTTGGCTTTAATATAAATTAAAATTATTAGAGATAATTTCATATTTTCATATATAGCCTTTTTAAACTTTAAAATAACGTATTTGCTCATCTTAATTTATAAATATCCTATTTACCCTTTATAATATTTCAAAATATCCTATTCAACCAAATTCTTAGTTTTATTATTCTAAAACAGTAAATAATTGTTTTAATTTTTTTATTATAACCAATAAACGTTTAATAATATTAGCATTAATTGTAACAATGATGAACGATACTTGTATAAGAAATACAATCACATTTTTTCGTATGATAATACCATGTTTCTATCATCATATCTGCCCACCTCCTCAAAATTACTTAATGTTGCTAATGCAGTTTTGTCTTCAACTTTGATGTACATTTAGCATGCCATAAAATATCATCCAAATAGATGTTCTATGTTAACGACACATCCAACAACACCACATGTTTCCTAAAAATTGTTAATATAAACTAGGATTTTATAGCCCGGGTGTTGCGCCGGGTTTTATAAATATGAAATTTTATTATCAAAATAAATCATAGGATTAAGTTGATTTACATGACAATATATTAATAATTTTATAAAAACACATCCAAAAATAATAAAACGCGCGATAAAAAAATAATCACAGAATTATGGTTCTAATATGGTGGTAGAATATTGAAACAAAAAAGAGTAAAAAGAGATTTCAAATGTTAATTATAAAATATTGAATTTTCATCTTCAAAAAATTTGTATTTAACCATCAAGTTTAAATTTTTTTTGAAAGAAAACCCACTTTAAGTAATATAATACACCAAGACCATATTAACTTAATAATAATAGAAAATAATTAATATAAAGTTTGTGGAAAAGGTACAAATACTTGAGTCGAGTTATTGTTTTTTTAAATATAATCATCCTACAGGACACATGAAAAGTGACTAATATACACTAATAATATAGCTGTTAGAAAAAAATATACAGTAATAATATAACTTTTTATTAAAATTTTATAGTAGTTATTGAACCTCATAATTAAATATAACAAATATTGTTTATATAAGAAATACAAAAGATAAAAAATTACAAGAATACAATATGTAAAAAAGTACATAAATATATCACTTAAGAAAAACTAAAAACGAAAGCGATAATGACATAATTTTTTATTCTTAATTAATATCCTTACAAAAAGGGTTCATATGATTTAGTCCTTACGATTAAAGCTTTAATTTGGTTTAACATTTAAACTTTATTTCCCGACTATATTATCATTGGAGTTTAAGACTATTGTGATTTAATCTTTTGACTTTATTAAAAAATTGTTTAACTTTAAAATTGAAAGATTATTTTGGTTTAACCTACACATTTATTTTCAAAACACCTAACATTTCAAACTATTAAGTTATTTTGCTTTTATACTTAAACATTATTTTCGTCATAAAAAACTAAGCTTTATTTATTTAAACCTTCAATTTTTTTTGAATGGTTTTACCTTTAAGTAAATATACATATTACTAATGCACGAAATTCATGTGACCTTTTATTTGATTAAGAAAACATATTAATAATGAGTTGTTGCAAAAAAAAAAATTTGAAATATATTTGTAAGTTACATTTTTTTCCATAAGAAACTTATTTGCTAGTATGTAAAATATAAATAATAACACATATTTAAGAATATTTTTTACCAAAAGAAGACAGAAGTTGCAACGTAAAAAATTTCGTTCGTTCTATAACGACTTATTTACATCTTGGCCAAACGATTAAATTATAATAGGATGTATACCTACATAAGATCCATTCTAAAAATAAAGTTTAATGGTTAAATCAGATTAACTTAAACTTTAATGCTTAAACAATTCAAGAATAAATGTTAATTGTTTCAACAAAATGAGCATAAAATTTAAAGTTAAAATATAAAAAAAAGTTTTAGAGTTTAATCGAAATAGAGTTTAAATTATTTTTATCCTTGATTCAAATTCTTGAATAAATTAATATATTAAATATTGTTTACATAAAGTTATAAAAAATATTTATGAAATTTAAATTAAACAAAAAAAATATTAAAAAAAAGATAGACACAATGTTTTAATAAAATATAAGTTAAAAAGGGTTCAAAAGTATACGAAGTTAAAAACGGTTAAAAATCGGAATCTGTATTTTTAAGAAATTATATAAGTTGAAAAAAAGCCAAAAAGATTAAAAAGAATATGAAATTAAAAAAAGACAAATTGGCAAAAAAAAATTTATTCTGAATTTCAAAGATTCAAACCCCTGCCATTTGCCTAACCAACATGGCCCCTTACCAACCCGGCAAATTGACATTTTGTTAACAAACGCGTTATTTAGTATATATTATAAAAGTGGTTTTTTCTCAAAATAAAATTCTGGACTTTATGTAAGGCAGGTTCGAACCCCCACTTACCAGCTGACCAACGTCGCCCTTACCAACCCGGCAAATTCGCATTTGGTTAATAAACGCGTTACTTAATATATATTATAAAATTGGTTTTTTTCCTTGTAAATGTACGGTATTATAATGATTAAAAATGATATAATATAAGTTAGAATTAAGAAAATATTGAAAAAATAAGTGTACTACTTGATAAATCAACACAGGCAGAAGAAGATTCATTCCTATACTTAAGAAGAATGATGTATTATGTCTATTGATTATTTGTAATGATTAAGTGAAAAAGATAATGATAAGTTGAGATAAACTAACCGTTGCTTAACATTTGTAATCGTTAGAATATTATCATTAATGTATAACTTTGTACTTTAAGACTTAGGGTTGGTCTATATTAAAGGAGTATAGTGTGAATTAAAATGTATTGTAAAAAATGTGCTAATATATAATAAATAATATATTTAATAATGACGTTGAACTTCCCAAATTAAGCAAGTTGAATAATGATGAACCAGGATATTTATAACTTAACTCCAATATAGAAAGTAAACAATTTGACAAAAAAAAATTAATATTATGAATGTTTGGAAAAGAAAAGGTTATGTAACGAATTAAGAAAATATTGAAAAAATGATTAAAAAAACATGTAACTTGTGATCTTGTAGTTCAAAGCTTAGAACACACACTCGTGATTTTGTAATTTTTGTATTGTCATTTGACTATCGGATATGACACGACCAATGATGTTTATAAAACCTAATTTATATAATAATGATTAAATGCAAATATCATAATTGTTTTATATTGTAACATCCAAGGTTTGAAATTCCTAAATTAATTATTTAATAGGAAGTGTTATATGTTTATATAAGTTGCCTTTATGTAATTAGATATGTTTATAAAACTAGAGGGGCTAAAACCATCAATATAAAAGTTAATTAAGTTTAGGGACTTAATGTGCTAATATCTCAAACTTATATATATATATATATATATATATATATATATATATATATATATATATGTTGCCAACTTTGACATTAGGAGTCACAGTTCTCATATTCACTTTCAAAACTCACGTACACTATATCAGTTCCTTTGCACCTCTATTTTATTGAGCAAAACAGCAATTGTCCAAGCTTGAGGTAAGGTTTAAACCTTTGTTCTTGAAGTTTTGTAAGTTTAATTACATGATTCAATGGTGAATCATGTTAGAAGTATGTTCTATTGATTAGATTATGTTTCACTATTGTATGGGGTGTAGGAAAACACCCCTAGCATGTTTTTATTAAGATAGTACCGGATTTATGGCCAAATCCGACACTGAATGTAAGAACAGTCGGCTGGGTCTGTAGAGTACACGCCCTGTGTAGCTTTTGATAGGGCTTGTAGGTGCCCCGTGTAGAGGCAACACGGCCGTGTAGTGTCAAAGGCGGTCACAGGGCCATGTAAGGTTACATGGTCGTGTAACATGAGAGGTACACGGCCCATGTATGGAACACAGCCCGTGTAGGGTGACTAGACAACACTGGCCATGTGCCCAACTTAAGTCGTGTAGCATATAAGGGACACGGCCCGTGTAGGCCCTGTTTCAGATCAGAATGCTATTATGTGATACTTTATGTATTGTTTATATAAGAGGTGATTGACTAATTATCTGAATCATTGTCACTTGTGGATCATTGCATACTATAATAATCAGAAGGCGAGTCTTCTAGACTTCACTTCATATCAGCAGTATGTGTAATTTCATATCAGATTACTAACATGTGATGTTATTCATGTGTATACGTAAGCGTATTGCTATGTGCAGTAAGGCTCAGATGTGGTACAGTACTGTGACCTATGTTGCTGCCCTGGGTCTAGAACCAGAGGCTAGTATTGATTGCCAGACATACGTGTATTATCTTCATATGATTGTATACGTGTGTTTATATCATATTTTGTTTAGATTACTCACTAAACTCTCGTAGCTTACCGGATACTGTATTTTAAAATATTTTGCAGGACGCAGCAAGGACAAGAACAAAGCTCCTGTTTGACTACTTTTCAGTTTTAAATGTGAAACACTTAACGCCCGTTTGTGTAAATATTTAACTTTGACAGTACACTAAGTTTGTATTTATGGGTGTATCTTTTGATACTAGCACGGTTTTACTACAAAAATGCTTCCGCTTATGACTTTCAAACAGTATACGTGCTTTTATGAAAAATATCTTACTTTTATATCGTTTTATGAAGTTGGGGCGTTACATATATAAACGGAATTTGAATATAAAATTACTAACCAAATGCAACTTTGGAGTTTAGATTTTCATCAATAGCATTTGTTGGTCTTTAAGGTAATCAACAAATATTGGGAAGGTTGTCCGGGTACACCGAAACTGAATAAAAAAAATTCGACGTTGAAAATTCTCTAAAGTAAGAATCGGGGATCGAACCATTGTTCCTAATCGGTTCGGGTTCTAGTTCGATTTCAGCTAAAAAATCCGAATCCGAGAAAACTGAAAACCAAAAAAAGGAAAATATAGAAATCGAGAACGGATCTGATAGTACATAAGACCACCCGCATCGGCCTTTAACCCGATATTGGGTTGTGGTTCTACCCGATGGGAACACCATCACACCCCATTGGGTTGATGGTGGTGAGGTTCCAGATCATGTTCCCACACACGTTTCTTCTTTTTTTTCTTTCTTCTCTCTCACATTCTTTAATTAATATATTTTTTTATTAATATTTGATGTGGGCTGAAGAGGGTTGAATATGGGAGTTTGTGGGTTTGATAGGATTGAAGGTAAAAGATGATGTAGATGCTGATGAAGTATGAGATTATGTGATAAGTTGGGTTGGAGGCTAATCGTCTAATTCAGGATAGTTCGGGTCGGGTCGGTGCGGGCCATCCCTACTGTAAGGTATATATTATCAGTGTTTGCGTAGTAGAAGCTAAGATAATGGGATCATTGGGTGGCGGTGGTAAGTTTGGCAATGGCGGAAGTTTGGGAAAGCGGCCTTTTCATTCTGAATTCGAAAATGGAAGAAGCAGAATGAATTTTCTGGCTTCCGGCAGATGGTTCCCTGTGAAGCCAGCAGCGACCGCCGCTAGTCTTGCCCTAACCGGTGACACCATTGCTCAGCTTCGGGAGAGATGGGTGAACACCAAAACTCTCCAAAATCAAAACCCTAATGAGGTCAGTCAACCCCCTTAATTATCTGGAGAACATATCTAATACAACTGTTGATGACTTTTTACTTCAATTTGCTCAAAATGACCTAAAGGACATTAATTTATCGTAATATGTTTGAATAAAATGCGAAAGAAACAGAGGAATCAAAGTTTTATGCTAAACGAACCACACTTGGCTGGAAAATATTAGTGCTGAATGAGACTATAATTAATTCCAGGGGTCAATTTATTCAAGGGTATTAACTCAAACTTATAGTCTTACACAATGCCTGATTCTTGGAGATAATTGAAATATCTGTGTCTGAACACTTTTCTGGGTTAACAATTAAAGGTATATTGATCTCAATGAACATAAGTGATTGTTATATGGAGAATTTAAACTCCTCTTGTTAGAATCTGATGTTCCGTTTCTCTGTTTCATAAATGGAAGTATCAAAACTTTGCTTAAGAGTGACTGTAAAATGTAAGTCCAACCTACACTAGCATACATGAGTTACCTTCTTTACTTTTTTCCTTGGTGTAGAACATTGAATTGAAAGAGGATTGTTGCTAACAGAACACATAAGTAGTAGGCTATAGTTAGGATCCCACATTGACTGAAAGTGCGTTAAGTTGGTGGCTTATAAGTCTAGGTGGCTTGTAGGGGGAAGGGACACCTAGACTTATTAGACACCAGCTTAATGTACTTTCGGCTGATGCGGGATCGTAACAATACCCCACGCTTGAATGACCAAAGTCCTCGTTCAGATATTGGAGAGAATACATGTCCAAAATTCAAATCATTTCAGGAATTTCTTAAATAAATGGCATAATCTCTCAATGGTTTTGTCCTTCAACACCTCAACTAAAAGGGGTGGCAGGAAGAAAGAACCGCAACCCTCTTGATGTTGTCCGCATGCTTCTGTTAGTTGTTTCTCCCTTCTACGTTCTGGTGTGAAGCTCTTTCCACCACAGTACGCCTAATTAATTGACTACCTTCTCCCAATCTCCCTCATTGAACCATCAACATGTCTCTACCTTTACAAGGCTATTTGGTCGAATCCCAAAATATTCTGATCTTTGTATCTTCGGTTGTGTGTGCTATATTCATCTTTCTCCACATGAATGCACAAAACTTACAGCTCAATCTGTCAAATGTGCTTTTCTAGGATATTCAACTCTTCAAAAAGGATTTGTTTGTTATGATCCTGAAGTATGTTGCATCCAAGTTTCTAGAAACGTGATTTTCCTCAAAAATCAATATCTTTTACGACATTCACATATCATGTCTCATATGCATTTATGCTCTACCTATGTTCACCTATCCCTTTTCATAGCATTCTTCTCCAAAAACATTCTTGGTTTACCAACGATGCCAAAACATTATGATAAACTAAGAAAGTAGACCCTCTAAAGCCCCCAATCTTATTCCGTTGCTGCTGTCCAGTTCCAACACCTGAACTGCCCCCCAAATCTAATTTCCTTGCTACTGATCGTGTTTCATCACCTGACCCTATCCGCAGAAAAAGTACTTGGGTTTGTAAACCCCCTGATAGGTATAGTGTTAACAATTATACATCATTTACAACCACCTTGTCCTCTGTTTCTATTCCTTCATCTTATATTATAGGAAATGGAACATGAGTGTTTGCGGAAAGCCATTGAAGCTGAACTTATAGCACTTGAAGAAAACTAAACCTGGGATGTAGTAGCTTGCTCACATTTGTGAAACCTTCCTACAACAAGTTTGTTTTTTTATCAAGGTTTGATGGATCCATTGATCGTTACAAGGCCCAATTAGTAGTTCTTGGAAATAAACAAGAGTATGTACTTTACTACGATGAAACTTTTGCACCAGTGAACTATATTAGCCTTGGTTTGAAAAAGCGTGAAGCGCTCTGAGGCGTTAAGGGTCTAGAAGCCGAGGCGTGATGCGCTCGCATCATGCACCCGAGGCGTCTGGTATTAAGAAAATGCTTATAATTTAATTCCACATAACATACTTGACCTTTTAATTTAATTCAAGTTTAGAAGGCAAATTCGACTATTGTAGGAGACAATAACTATGGTAGGGAGAACTTGAGGTTGACTTTAAGAGATTAAGTTATGATTAAATAGAATTTTTCTTTATAATTGGCTCACTCCACATACAAATTAAACTCAATAGTCCTTTAAAACAACCCTTTAAAATAGCTAGAAGATAAAAGAAAGCCCAAACTACATGATGCGTAAAAAGCGTACGCCTCGCGCATCGCAACGCATCACAGCGCATCGCAACGCCTCACACCGCATCATGGAAAGCGCATCGCATCACATACGGGATGCGTTTGAGGCAACGCCTCGCAACGCTTCACGCATCAGAACGCCTCAGGCGCGCTTTTTTAAACCAAGATATTAGCTATGGCTGCTTCTCAATTATGGCCCTTGCACAAAATGGATGTCAGGAATGCATTTTTACATGTGATTTGAAAGAAGACATTCATGGTATGTCTACTTCATCAAATGATCTTTGCAAACTCAAACGCTCCTTATATGTCTTGAAACAAGCACCAAGGGTGTGATTTGAAATGTTTCGATCTATGCTTCTTGGTTTTTCCTTTATTCAGAGCCAATGTGACTCTTGGTTGTTCCTCAAAAAGACAAATCTGGGAATAGTTATTCTTCTTGTCTATGTGGATGATATATCTGTAACTTGTTCTGATTTTGGAGCCATCACCGAGATAAAAACATTATTGAATTCCACTTTCCACTTAAAAGACTTTGGCCAAATCACTCCTTGGGCTTGGTAGTGAATCCTCCACCAGGCAAGGAACTTTTGTGTATCAACAGAAGTATATTCAAGATTTGTTCTAGTTACTTCAACTTACAGGATGCCACCCTGTAGACACCCCCATGGAGGTTAAAGTCAAATATCGAAGACATAAGGGAAGACTTCTTGACGATGCCGCTTACATCAGAAGTTGGTTGGTAGTCTAATCTATCTAACCATCACTTGACCCAATATTTCTTTTGCTGTTCATACTGTAAGTAAATTCATGCAATCTCCTTGGCATCTTCACTTAACTGCAACAAAATGTATTATCTGCTACATTCTTGGTACATTAACTCAATCTACAAGCAACAAAATGTATTATTTGCTGTTCATACTGTAAGTAAATTCATGCAATCTACCACCTGTGGCCACTCTTCACTCAATCTACAAGCAATAGTGATGCGCATTGGGGAGACTGTCCGGTTACACCCAAATCTACCACATGATGGTGTATGTTTCTTGGTGACACTCTATCTCTTGGAGATGGAAAAACAGAATTATATGTCAAAATCAAGTACCGAGTCAGAGTATTGCACCATTTCTGCGTCATGTTGTGAGGTTATTTGGTTACGAGGTCTCGTCATTGGTTTTCCTCAAGTTCAACCAACCCCACTACATGCAGATAACACTAGTGCCATCCAAATCGCTGCCGATCCTGTCTACCATAAGCGCACAAACATGTAGATCGCAGATATCTCTTCATCAAATTCTTACCATGTCAGCGACATAATTATCTCGTTGGCGAATTGATGCTTGCAGACTTACCAGTATCAACTTGAGAGGGGATGTCAGATCTTAATCATAGGGTTTCAGCTAGAAATTTAGTGATTTTAGTTGCCTGAAACAATTGTAAATAATAATTTGATAGGCATGATTATAGGATTTTAGATTTAATTAGTCAGCCATCTTTTCTTGTACAAATACTCATGATTTATTTAATAGAAGACACCTTTTGTCGAAATCTCTGAGTTTGACAGTGATTGTCAGTCATTAGTGCTACTTCACTGTAAGTGTTACCTCCTTCAATTAGGAGTCCTTATATATGTTTTATATATGTCTGCGTGCTTTTATTGAACAAAAAAGTATTAATAGATTCATGAATATAAATTCTTTTTGCCTAGATTCATGAAATGAACTTTTCCCAATTTCCCTATTCAATAGGTTTTTCCAATAGTAAACTTGTTCTATCAACGTACTTGTGAAGAAAAAGTTGTCTTAATGTATAGTAAATTGTTGTGCAACAACAACAAAACTCAATCCGCACATGAGCAGGGAGGTAAGATTTTGCAGTCATACACCTCCACCAGAGAGGATTGGATTTTGTTGTTGTACAACAATTAACTATACATTTACACAACTTTGTCTTCTCGTGTATTTGCTCTTGGAAAAACTTACTGAATAGGGAAAAACCGAAAAACAATAACAATATCATAAATAATTAGAGAGACTGCTTCCTGGTTTATAGATTACTAATGAGTTACTTATAGCAATAACAGTATCATAAAAGAACAATAACCTTAATCTTTGAACAAAACGATTAAAGGTTTCACGCAATGAAAATAGCCTTGGATGATTCTCATATATTTGATCGAAATTTGTCAAAATTGTCACCTCTATGTTCATCAGATTGGCAGATGACAAATTTTAGACTTGTTATTTTATGGTAACTGAACCTAAAAGAAAGTATATTATTAGAAGAAAAAAACATGGAAGTAGAGGATAATCAATTGCCCTCAGGTGCTGCAAATTGAATCCACCAATGGAACTTAAATATAATTTCCGACCAAAGTTGAATCCAGGTTGTGCAGTAGGATCTCCTGCAGGCTTATCTTCCTCTTCCTCTTGTTGTACAGTTTATACATGTACAAAGATTATAAAGACCTAAAACTTAAAATTCTTTTCTAGAGTTAAGGGATGCTATTCATAGCTTCTTGTTATCCTAAGTTCCTAACCTGGCAGGAAAGCTGAACCGACTGACAAAACTGGGACCAATGGGCCAGTCTTTGGGGCTTTTAACTCTTTTTAGGTCTTTGGTTTGGTCTAGTTTTCTAGTCATGCATTAGAGTTCTTTATGTGGAGTTCTTAGGTGGAAGTGTGGAACCCTCCCCTATATATGTGTGTTCTGAAACTACATACATACATACATACATATTCTACCCTCCATTGATGTATGTTCTGTTGTCTCCTCTCTTATCATCACAAATTCACAATCTGAAATGTTGTAATATGTAATTATTATTTCATTTATGAGTTTTGAAACTACATAATATATGTTCAGGATGTCACATGGAGTCTCTTGGACCATAACTGGCTTCGAGCCCTCCGAATGGCTTCATATGGTTTCCTTCTGTATGGACCTGGCTCTTTTGTCTGGTACCAGTATCTTGATCGTTGCATGCCAAAACAGACGGCACAAAACATATTAATCAAGGTATTATATTTGTCTAATTACTGGCGGTGAATCAAGAAGAATGACACGGGTTTGGTTTTCTATGGTTATGCAGGTAGCGTTGAATCAAATTGTACTTGGTCCTTCTGTTATTGCTGTTGTTTTTGCATGGAATAATCTGTGGCAAGGGAAGCTCTCTGAGCTTCCAACTAAGTATCAGAAAGACGCTCTTCCGACATTACTTTTTGGTAACATTTCGCGTTACATAGCAATCTTTTACTCCAGTTATTATTAAATCAAACGGGTTTAACGATTCTATCTCTGATTTTTTGCAGGATTAAGATTCTGGATTCCTGTTAGCGTGATCAATTTCTGGTATGTTTCTCTATGAATCTTGTGTTTATAATGATAAGAGAACGTAGCTTGTCCTGATTTCTTCTTTTTGCAGGGCGATTCCTCTTCAAGCTCGTGTTGGTTTCATGTCCATGAATTCTATTTTCTGGAATTTCTACTTATCTTCGACTATGAGCAAATGAAATCCAACTCTCTCTCTCTCCGCGGAATAATTTTTATATTTTAATATTACATCTTCTGGTCTATTTAAAGTAATTTATTCGTGTTGATTTGAATGGTTATTATATTCATCTCATGTTTTGTATATCTGAAAGATTTGCGTCTACCGGCAATCACCTACAATTAAAGTTTTCATATCATTACACACTAACTAGGGTTTTCTCACCTGTAAGCTATGAAAATTTCCAAAAATCACACTTCTGTTACACTTGACGATCCAAGTGTTGACAAGCACTCGGCAATCCACACTAGGCAACACCCTCACCACTTGGTGATCCACACTGGGCAACACCACCATCAAGACTTGGCAATTCGAAGGACATGGTTGCTTCACGATCCAGTGCCTTTAGGCACTTGGTGATTCCGACTACGCTTGCACTTGGCGATCTGGCCAGTGCCCTCTTGGTGATTGGGGAGTCGTGTAAGGGACTCAACCCACTGAGCAATTCAATCACGTTCTTTGTGATTCCTTAATTTAGAGGCTTGGCGATACTAACCCAATTTGCATTTTGTGATTTACAACTGAAAACAAACAGAATGGCGTTCATTGAAAGTTTCAAGCTTCGTGATTCAAACTTACATTTACACTTCACAATAAGAACTTCACTCTCAAACGATTTCACATCTAACTGGTTCAAATCTTAACCAATACCCATGATTCTTGTTGTTATGCATTGTTAACATCGTTTAAACAAACCCTTGTCAATTAGTTGCATTTTATCAAGTTTTAGTGCATCAAAATTGGACTAATGTTCTCGGTTTCATCTTACACTTCAAACATTCACAAAAACAAGTCAAAACCCTATAAATTATATACTATATATCAATTAGCAAAGTAAAATGACAATGACAATGACAATTTTAAAATGGTGGTGGTGAAGTAGGAGTAGTAGGAGGAGGAGTGGTAGTAGTAGTTGGAGGAGGAGCAGCAGTAGTAGCATTTTAAGAACTGTTTCTATTTTAGGTCGAAGGATTTCATGATCGCGACGCATCGTCAATGGATCGCGACGCGATCCTGCAGTTTCGCAAATCTATAAATTGGCTTCTTCCAGTTCGATTTGAGGGATTCCAACTCGATCCCATCGACCCCTTGCGGCGAAAACAAGTCCCTAAAACATTTCAGGGGTTATGGAGCTCAGATTTAGAGGATTGAAGCTTATTATTTGAAGATTTCGGCTTTGGAGCATCACGGTTCTATCATTCTTTTCATATCTATTTTCTGTGTTTATGTTCTTGATTTCTAGAAGTTTATTATGATGTTTCTTGGCTAGTATTTCATGTATTCCTCCCTAGAGGAGACGAATTCTTTGAAAGTTAGTTGCTTTTTGTGTTAAAGAGACTGAATTTCATATATTTATCAATTTGAGTTCTACCAAAGATCCGCATGTGTTTTATATTTTGTTTTGGCATGTTTATATTCCGAGTTTGCATGATTAGGAGGACCAATCCGCCTGTGTGACTTTTATCATGACTATTTAGGACCAATAAGTAGTTTTGACTAGTGATTGACTAAATCCTAGGCTTAAACATGAAAAGATAGGAACTTTAATGTATGTGCAATTGCATATGATGACCTTTATATGTTAATTGAATGGTTTGTTGATTTAAACAATCATTAAAGGTAGAATTTTGATTGATACGAACTAAAAAGACTAATCTTGCTTTAAATTGACTCCTTGACCATAGGGTTAGTTTATTGCATGGTTCTAGGGTTAGATATACGAACCAAGAGTCTGATCAATATAGGAATCGGTATATAAGATTTAATTGTCTGTTGCACTTAATAGGATGACTTGAAGAGAGTTTCATTGAATCTAGGGAATGAGTCTTCATATTATAAGCTTAATTCCAATAAAGTTTGTTGCTTTTCACTTCCTTTGGTTTGTTATTGGTTCTTGCTTTTATTATTAGTGAGTTGGGTTATAAAGTTTGAATCTTGATCGATAAGAATCTAAATCCCTCTTTTACTGCTTTGAATTAGTTTAAAATTTAATTAGTAGAGTTATATTTAAAATCATACCCGTTCCCCTTGTGTTCGACACCCGTACTTATATACTATACTACGATACAATTAGGTTCTTTTGCCTATTTGTGTTGTAATCATGCTAAATAACTCGGATTTTATAAATGTAAAACTGGTACGCTATACGCATATCAGTTCACAAAACATGTAATTAATGTATAAAGGTATGCTACGCATACACATTAACAAAAACATGTTTGTTTTGGTTCCCCGGCAATGACGCAAAAAATTTGATGTGCGTGTAGTGTACCAATTTTAATTTATAAATCCAAGTTATTTAGCACAACTACAACACAAATAGGCAAGAGAACCTAATCGTATCGTAGTATAGTAAATAAGTACGAGTGTCGAATACAAGGGGAACGAGTATGATTTTGAATATAACTATACTAATTAAATATTAAACTAAATTAAAGCAGTAAAAGGGAGATTTTGGAACTTGCACTTTTATCAATTACCAACTAACTTAAACACTCATACTACTAAGAAAACACCAAAAACAACTCAAAGGAAGCAAAAAACATGAAACATTATCAGATTAAACTATCAAAACGAAGAGTTCTCTCTCTAGATTTGATTTCACCTTTTCAAGTCAAGTGATTTCAAATAAACATGTCCAATGGATATTTTATTACCACATACCGATTTCTATTATGATTGGACTCCTTGTCAAATTATCTAATCCTATAATCTTACAATTAGTTAACCTTTATGGTCATGAGATTAATTTAGAGTAAAACTAGTATATTTGATTTGAATCAAGAAAAACTTAATCTTTTATGGTTGTTTTTATTATCAAATCATTCAATTAACATATAAAGGTCATTATATGTCAAGCATACACATTAAAGTTCCTATCTTTGGTTATTTAAGTCTAGGATTGCTCAATCACTAGTCAAAATCATATATTGGTCCTAGATAATCAAGATTAAAGCCTCACAAATAGATCGGTCCTCTAATTTATGAAAACTCATATTCTAAACATTCAAAAACATATCGTAAAACATATATGGATCTTTGATTAAGCTTTTAAGACAAATATGTGATAAAAAGTATCCAACTGTAATGAAATCAAACAACTATTCAAAATTACATCTCTTCTAGGGAGAAAAATAGAAAATCTAGCCCATGATCATTTTAGAACACTGGAAATCAATCATAAACATTAAGATTAAAGATAAGAATGAAAAACTGGTGAAAAGAATGATGAAACAATCCTTGATCTTCACAATTAAGCCTCAATCTTCAATCCAATGCTTTTTTAGGAGTTAAAAGTGTCTAAAACTTGGGTGGTTCACCCCTCAATTGATCTGGGATTGGATATATATATATATATATATATATATATATATATATATATATATATATATATATATATATATATATATATTTGCAAAAACAGGGAGTTCGTGCAGCGATCTAGTACCGGCCATGCCGCGATCTGTGAAGTTCTCGCGTAATCCAAACTCTTTTTTATATTTGAAATCTGGTGTAATCAGCTCGCGTCACCACGATCAACTGTGATCTTCCATTTTCACGATATGATCATAAAGTGAAATTGTAGCCCTCTGGCCTTTTGAATCACCTCAATTCAAGTTCGTACGAGTGAGATATGATCAAAAAGTGGAGGTGTGTCTGATCGGACAACTTTTCTTATTTTCTTCAGTTTTTGCTCAAAACTTTTTATAACCAGCCTTTTTAACCTGTAATTCAACAAATGAAGACAATTAAGTATATCTTACTTATTTACAAACAATAACAGGCTAAAATAAAACAGATATCGCTTAAATATCTAAATTTGGCAATATCAAATCACCCCACACTTAAACTTTGCTTGTCCCCAAGCAAATTACAACTCTATCTAGGCTATAGGACTCAAATAAATAACATCATGTGTTGAAAAGTTAAATATCACTTACGAGTGTCAAAATGGTTGATTAGAAACAAGACAATAGCTATAACTAGAATTATGCATATACTCATGTTATGATCCTCATTAACTTTTTAACACTACCAAATACTCTCTCTCCTTATAAATAACTAAGACTTAATTTCTGAATTACATTTTTTTATTAATGTGGTTAATTTACCCCATAAGAAATCCTCTGACCTCAAGGTTTATTACAAATTTTCCAACTTAATTTCACATATGCTTTTGATCTTTTCAGCTCTTTTTTATAAGTCCGTAACTTTTGATGGAACCCATGTAGTGAATATTCAACTCAACCGATCCCAAACCAGTTGGCTTTAAAAGATTAGATGTTGTCAAAGTTTACTAATTCGAGTTCCAAAGGCCACTGATTGACTTATAAATTTTTTTCTAGCTCTTTTATATTTTTTTCATTTTTGCACATTGATTTTTTCACTTTTTTTTGCATATTATTATAAAATTGAAAAATTAAAATCAATCTATTTTTTTCAAGCTTAGTTTCAAAAAGGGCTTTACCTTATAATTTAGGTAGTAATTCAAAAAATAAAAGTTTTGTTACTATAAATAGAAATTTCTAAGGAATGCGAAAAACCACAAGCACTATGCATAAAAGCTAAATATAACATCTGAACTTGTTTACAAATCAAACATTTTGACACTTTTAATTAATATCTAATGTTTACTCGAATGATACTAAAAATTTAAAATTTATCGCCAAAATAAATAATAATTTAAAACGCGGACAAAAGTTCAAGAGATAAATCTTTTTCTAACCCTCTACCCCACACTTAAATTGTACAATGTCTCCATTGTAGACAAAATAGAAATAAAATAAGGTAGAAAGAGATTAGAAAACTCCCTAGATATTAAAAAGGCGAAGGGAGTAAATAATAAATATTCGCGAAACTGAGTGTCAGCATAAACGTGGTACTTCATACATCAATCATGTACTGAAATAAATAGCTACTCAAAGTAGACAATCAGACAATAATAATAATAAACCATATATACATCAAAGATTTAATTGTTTGAGTACATCTAATAATGATAAAGATAAATACAAAGCATCATGCATCCTCCTCATCATCCGAATCATGGCCACCGTGGCCAAATTGGCCTGCAACATCGGGATCTGGCTGAGTAGTGCGTGTGTGCCAATCCACCCCCAATGGTGGTATCAGAGGAAAGACGAGTGGTGGGCAACCTAAACGGACAAGAATAGTAGATACACAGTCACCCACCACCTACTGATGTGTAGTCATTCCAACTGATGAGGCCGTAAGTCATCCAAATAATGCCTAGGAAGTGTGACGTGCGAAGACAACTGCTATAGAGACATAGGCTGCTCATCTGCGAGACACCCTGGTGCCCGTCTCCTATGGTTCACTTGCCTTGCAGGCTGCTCCTACTCGCCCTGTCCCTCGGGCCCCTCTTGCACCTACTCTCCTATCATCAGCTGCGATGTAATACTCCGAAATTTTATTGAGAACTTATTATTGGTAAAATAGGTGTTTATATTGTTTTAAAGAATTGTGCATTATATTAGTAAAACACAAATAGCATATCATAGTTAAATTTGGAAATTTATTGTTTTAAAAGCGATATTAGTTATTTTGTGATATTTGGCTATGAAGTATTAAAGTAGTGCACAAAGTATAATTGGTATTAAAATGTTATGAGTTGTGGGTGTTATGTGTAAAATTGATGAAGCTCTGGGGGCTAAAGGTGTCAAATATTGAAAGTAGTGGGTTATATATATGAAAAATGGGGTATAAAAGAGAAGAATCCAGAAATTTGACTCCATTTTGAGTCATCTTTCTAGCCATCCATCGTGAAGAGAGAAGAGAGAGTTTTAGAGAAGGGTTTACACAAGATGGACGGGAAATCAAGGGAAGTTGGGGTGGTTTTTATGATTAAATCCAAGAATTAGGGTGTTTGCTCTTCATTTTCTTCATCCTTGAGCTTGGATTTGAGCAAAGAAAGTAATTAGCCAAGTGGGTGTTGGAATCAAGTAAGTCTCAACTTAAATTTGTGTTTGATTTGAGTAATACATGTTGTTTATGGTGAATTTTAGTTGAAATTGTGATAATGTTAGCAAATGGGTCAATTTTGGGGTTTAATGATGAAATAAGGGTTTGAATCATCAAGATTATATTATGTGTTGATGTTATAGTGTTTTATGGTGTTATTTGAGTCTTTGGCATGCTGCAGTCGAGTTAGACTTGGAAAGTTTTGGGTTTTGGGTCGATTGAACACAAGAAACAAGCAGAAAGTTACTGTTCATGGGGGCTCGCGGCTCGAGGCCCTGCCTCCGCGAAGGTGACTTTTTCTAGAGATTTTCTCGCGGTTCGAGGCACTCTAAAACCTCCAAAAATCATGATTTTGACCCCATTTGACCATGTTCTTGTTTGGGGATTGATTCTAAGGTTTTATAAGAGATATATGGAGTCTTTTAGACCTGAAATAGTGTCTAAGACTAGAATTGAGTTTAGAAATCTTGTTTTTGGTTAACTCATGTAAGTTAACCTTGTGTTTTGTGATCATAGGTTTATGATCAAGTGTTTAAGCTTTGGTTTTGATGGGGTTGTGATCCTCATCACACCCTTAGGTGTGTACACCCTGCGGATACCCAGTGTTTGTTAAAGTTTTCAAGTCATCATGATTGTGTTTTGATTGTTTGGCAAAAGTTTGATGAAACTTGATGAATCAAAGGATGTAGACTATGGTTTTGTTTCATAATGTGATTTATATGAGTTGCAAATGTTTTATGAAGCTTTTCGAGTTTAAAGTATATGTAAACTGTGAAATCATCATATGATGTGTTTTAAAGAATGGTTTTCAAAATAAGACCATTGCTCCATTTCGGGGATGGTCTATGTTTATGTTGTGCTTTACTTGATGTTTTGAAACATGATACTCCATGAAGGAGTGAACTTTGATTTTTGAAACAATAAACATGATTTTAAGTAATAAAGATATGTTTACACTCATGATGTATTGTGGGCATTGAGATGCCATATGTGAGATTGCCTATGGAGCATTTATGCTCAAGTGATATGAACTATGACACTTATGTGTTTTGTGATAAACTTATATTCTTGGATTACTTGGCCTCTTTGGCATGTGATTTATGTGACCCTTTGGGGTATGTGATTCGGTCCGGACCACTATTGTGATATGTACTCTGTACCATAGGGTTCCTAGCCATTGAGACGTGTACTGGTTCATGTGGCTTCGGCAATTGAGGAACCTCGATACACGGGTGGTTGAGGGATAGGTGCAGAGATTGGAGGGGTATGTTAGTACCCATTATGACCGTGTGGGTTCACTGGGCTGACAAGCCACCGAACCTAAGCAACACGAGTGGACTTGGGGAACAGGGCTTACACTCCAGATAACCGTTGTATGGTAGACTGCTTTGTGCTTCCCCCACATTGACGGGGAGATGTGGTTATCCCCCATGTGGGCACGTGTTGACCATGGCTAGCTACCACGTGGAGACATTGTGGCTCAATAGACAGACCCGCATCCTTATGTGCTATATGTATACTTTTGAAGTATGATTGTTGCCAAACTCGTGTTTTGCAAAAGATGATGACTTGGTTTTGAAAAGGAAAATGTTTTTGGTTGTACTCACTAGCTATGTTTATAGATAATTCTGTGTGTCCAATGTTTTGTATCCGCAGGATGTCTAAAGGCCTTGGTGAGGCGGGTAGATGCCTTGGGCATAATATTGAATTGGTTGCATTTCCGGTAATCTTGGATTTCCTACTCTTTTGATTATGGTCGTGAGATTGACTGTGGTAACTCCAAAAGTTTTGGATTATATTTATTGATAATGTTTACTGTTGAAAGGTTTTATATTTTGTTGAAATATTTACAAAAGATTAAAATGCTTCCGCAATTGTGTATAAAGTATGTTTTAAACTGAGATTTCGAAAAGTTTAAATTTGTACTGAAAATTAGGGTGTTACATGCGACTAAACGGTATCCTCCGTCAAAAAGTCGGCTCCAATACTCTCATGGTCTCCAAGTAGCCAAATCCCATCGACCGCGACTCAAAATGAAATTGCCGCGCTATCTCCTGCTCCGTCAACAGCCTATAAGACCGCACCAACCTCGTTACAAACTGGCCACCGCACATAGAGCTGGCCTGCTTAGGCCCAGAAGCCCTGCACGCGAGGAAGAACGTGACATGGAAAGGAACATCAAATAGAATACCCGCCGTCAGTAGGGTATGCATGAACATAAGGTCCATGGTAGTAACTTTCTCATTGCCACGGCGGTGAGAAATGGAAGTGGAGATCAGCCGATGGAGAAGGCGGTGGACTGGGAGCCTGATGCTGCTCTCTATGGCTCGACGTGGCTTATATGTGCCGTTGGCGATCAACGCCCAGAATTCCGCAGCGCTATACCCTTTTGACGCCTCTCAGGCGCCACTAGACATAAACTCTGAAAGAAAGGGCTAGTACCCTACTCGCGAGTGTACAACCCAATCCAACGACTTAACTCTTTTCAAATCACAATGCCGAATAACTCCTCCCAACTGGAAAGACAGGACCCTACGATCCGTGAAATCGTTGGAGATGGCATTGAACTGCACCGTGGAGAAGAATTGAAGCATAAACTCGCAATAGACTGGATTGCGAAGTAGGAAAACATGTTCGGGCGTGGCAAGTGAACAGCAACGTACCGTCTGCATCCCGGTACTATTGCTACAAAAAACCATCAAGCTGAGCAGTTAATCCAACGAGTCAGCAACGTCCCACTTAAGTGCACGTGGCACGTCTAAATCATTGGGCAGGAGGAATGCCAGACGCGAAATATAATCAGCCGGAAGTTGCGCTGAAAGAGTGGCGGGGAAAACAAGCCATAGATGCTTAATCGCATGCGCCCGAGGAATAGGAATATCCTCCTCAATGTGCTAGCGCCTCCAACCGCGAACGTGTGCAGCCATATATCTGTAGCAACAAGTATATAAACCATGATTCAAACGAAGAATAAGCTAAAACACGAAAATTGTAACAACCTCAAAATGGGCCTAGTCGTGTTCAAATCTGGTACGTATAGAGTTCTAATTAAATATTAAATGAAGGAAAATATATATATATATATATATGTATATATATATAATTGATTAAATAAGAAAATAGAGGAAAATAATAAAGAATTGATAATATTAAAATATTATTAAAAATAGATAAAAATAATATATTATTAGATGATTTAGAACGAGGTCTCCAAAAATATCCCCCTTGGTTAAAACGGGTATTCGTGCGTTGAGTTCTAAGTTGGAAAGGGGAACAAGATACCCACTTGTGGATATTATTAACCCACAAGTGGGCATGAGTCTGTATACTCACGTGAGCACCCCTTCACAAAACACAGACATTTCCTTGTTCTTATCTCTTGTTCATATTTGGCTTTGAAGGAGCATTCACCAAGAAGATCACCAAGCTACAATCTTTGCTGCTGGAATTCATTTGCAATCTGTTGTAAATTAGTTACTTCATCATCTCCAATCCTTATTGTAAGCTTTCTTCCATGATTTACCATGTTCTTCAAGCTTTTGACCATTTAGGTCAAATGGGTCAAATTGGCAAATTGACCTCTATAATTTGTTCTACTGATTTCAATCTGTTCTAGTATCATTTCTAAGTTACAATCAATCAAATTCTTGAATTAAAACAGTGTTCTTGATAGAATTCATGAATTAAAGTGCAAATGGGTCAAAATGGAGATTTTGATCCCAATCTTTGAATTTGGTGTTAAAGTGTGAATTGATACTTGTTTCTAGCTTAGTTTAAGTGCCAAATTAGTTGTGAACACTGGAAATTGGATTGGAATCGATTGGTAATGTTTTGGGGTTGAAATGGCCAAAAGTAGGGGCTGGAAATCGCACTGGTCTGTGCAGACATGCTTGCGGGCGCAAGGACCACCCTTGCGGCCGCAAGAAGCATGGTTTACGGGCGCAAGGGATTGCCTTACGGCCGCAAGGGCCTCCTTGCGGGCGCAAGCAGTTCCAAGCCCTTGTGGGCGCAAGCAGTCTTGCTTGTGGCCGCAAAGGACCCTGTTCCAGCATACAGTTTGCTGTTTCGAGTTGTACTGATATACGAGATGTTTGTTTAGGTACTTCAGTTGATCCCGGAGCTTCTGTAAAGTAGCGTTTAGTATTCTAACTCGACAGGTTAGTGCCTGATAACATAACGATTAATATATCTAAACATATGTTAACAAAGATTACGGAATTGTATACCACGATTTGTACACGCACTTGTTTAAGTGTAGGATTGCATGATGATGCTAGAATTTACCATGTTGACACAATGTAGTATGCACTTGATTAGGTGTATGCTATGATGATAATTGAATATATGCGCGCATTGATTGATGATCCGATTGGATCAGATTATTTGTTTGTGAATGGTTCGGATCTTTATGGACAAAGATGTCCTGGACAAAGCTGTCCTAAAACAAGAACAAAGCTGTTCTACCAAAGGGACAACGCTGTCCCCTGTGGGTTTAGCTCAGGGCTTTACTCAGAAGAATCTGTTGATTCTGAAACGCAACGGTGGACGCTTAACAGCTCCCCCACCGGAGCAGTTGATGTGTCTGGTACCCCAGTTTGGTGCATTGAGCCGGGTTAGCTCCCCTGTAAGATATGTTACCTCCTGACTACGCCAGCTCATCGCGAGATGCTAGGATAGAACTATCTGAGCATGATTGATGATATGTGATATATTTATTTTGATCGCATGCTATTTGTGTACTCACTAGCTATTATAGCTAACAGATGTTACACTCCACATGTGCAGGTGATCCTCAGTGAGCTCGGGACCCTTCTGGTAGTTTGATTTCTTAGGAGGAACACTGCGTTTGTAATAACTCTGATATAATGTTTGTTTGTATTTGATAATGGTCGACCGGATAAGTAACAGTAACACCAAATGTGTATGTGGCAACTTTTGATTGTAATATATTTGCCACATGTTTTCTATTTCCGCTGCGAGTTTTAAATTGAAAAAGATAAACCAATGTTTTAAAAAGAAAATTTTGGTTCTCGAAACAGCGGTGTTACAAAAATAGATTTGTAAGAACAAGGCCTGACAAGTCAAACTCAAAAATTCAAAAAGTTGACTTTTTGACTGATTGTGTCGCGACCAACAACACGTCACGTCGCGACGCGGATGAAGATGATGAACAGTACTCGTTTCTTGACATAACATAGAATCTACCCATTTTTTACATGGAACAGTGGCACATGAGTTGTAGGAACATTATATAACCACTAATTTCAGTTTATTGTCACATAAATAATCAAGAATTAAAAACCCCAAATCGAATTTAAAAACCCTAACCCTAGAAATTTCAGTCGCAAAATCAGAACAGAGGAATGCGATTAAAGCATAGATATATGATAAGATGCATAGATTAGTGGTACAAATAAGCAACAAACACTAATATATTCGGCAACAGCCCAAGAACATGAAAACCCTAAACATTTTCGAGAGTTTGCGGCTGTAGGTCGCAATTTTAAGCAAAAGGAAAACAATGTACGTTAGGGAAGCTTACAATGATGATGAGGGATGAAAAGAATGCAAGAATCTGAGCATATTGGGTCTGGAAATCGAAGATCGTCGGAAACTCAGCTCGTCGTGACGCAAAATTTGTTTTAGGGTAAAAAGACAGTCTGTAGAGTCAAACTATTATAAAGCATCTGTGCCGACATCGCGCCGCGATCTTATAAAGGGACGCGCCGCGATCCTATGGAATTCGACATTTCTTCGTTTAGCGATTCCGCTTGCGGGTTTCGACAGCGATTTATTCCTACGTCTTAAGAATGTACTCACAAATCTATATCAAGCTCCATCCAGGCTAGGACTTCCGGAAAACAAAAAAACAAACGAAAAAAAGAAAAGGACGAAAAACCTAACTCAGTTTCGTAGGAATCATAGTTGCATTTAGTGTATGCTACAAGCCTTTAAACCCCTAAATAGTCCGAGGGGACGAGTTATAGTCTCATGAGGTTTTCTAAGAAACACATCCACAAAGTTGGATGCGGTGTGCCTTCTGGAAGCACTTTTTTACGAGAGTCATTAGCTGGACTCCACCCCACACTTAGGGTTTGAGCATGGTGAGGTTGATATCCTTACCTTCCATCTCTTCGGGCATTCCTTCTAAGTATTGCTTAACTTAGTGCCTGTTAACTTTGAAGGTAATTCCCTTGGACTCAAGTAATTCGATTGTACCGTAGGTGAATACCTTATTCACCACGTATGATCCGTACCATCGGGTTTTGAGTTTACCATGAAATAACTTCAACGTGGAATTAAATAGAAGAACTTTATCTCCAGGTTCGAAGTCTTTGTTTCCTTTCAGCATTTAATTGTGCCATTTCTTCGTGCGATCCTTGTAAATCAAGAAATTCTCATAAACTTCATTTCTTAATTCATCTAATTCGTTTAACTGCAAGAAATGGTTGGCACGTGCTTTATCTAGATCTGAATTGCATACTTTCAATGCCCAATATGCTTTATGTTCTACTTCTACTAGTAGATGACACGCCTTAACATAAACTAACCTAATGGGTGTGGTTCCTAAAGGTGTTTTGTAAGCGATTCTAAACGCCCATAGTGCGTCATCGAGTTTGTCGGACCACTCCTTTCAATTCCCGTTTACTGATTGTTCAAGAATGTGTTTAAGCGCGCGATTGGTAACCTCGGTTTGTCCACTGGTTTGTGGATGATAAGGAGTTGAAAATGTATGGTTGACACCATATTTTTGTAAAGCTTTCTCCATTTGGTTGTTAGCGAAGTGAGTACCCCTATCACTGCTTAAGGCTTTAGGGATACCAAACCGAGAGAATAATTTCTTTAGGAATTTCACTATGACTCGTGCATCGTTGGTGGGTAAGGCTTGAGCCTCAGCCCACTTCGACACATAGTCGACAACAACTAGGATATATTTATTACCCCGGGATGAAGGAAATGGAACCATGAAGTCTATACCCCACACGTCGAAGATTTTGCATACCTGTATGTTGTGTTGGGGCATCTCGTTTTGGGAAGAAATATTACCGGCACGTTGACACGCGTCACACTTTTTTGACAAAAGCTTGTGCGTCTTTAAAAATTTTGGGCCAATAAAATCCAGCTTCAAATACCTTCTTTGTGGTCTAGACCGCATCGTGGTGTTCCTCGGTGGGTCCACTATGGCAATGCCCGAGTATTTCCCTCGCCTCGTCCCCCAAACACATCACGGATAACATTGACTGCGCAATTTTGAAAGAGATAGGGTTCATCCCAAAAGTTGTATTTTACATTTGCAAAGAATTAATTCTTTTGCTGGTGATGTGCGTGTAGCGTACCTAGTTTTAAATTTATAAATCCAAGTTATTTAGCACGACTACAACACAAATAGGAAAGAGAACCTAATCATATCGTAGTATAGCAAATAAGTATGGGTGTGGAATACAAGGGGAACGAGTATGATTTTGAATATAACTATACTAATTAAATATTAAACTAATAAAAACAACTAAAAGGGGGAATTGGAATCTTAACAATAAAGATTCAAACTTTATTATCTAAAATCACTCCTAACACTAGCAAACACTCAAACGCAAACCAAGAACGACAAAAGCAAAGATTTTTATGGATTAAACTTATCAAATTAAAGCTTTCCTTCCCTAGATTCGATTTCTACTTTTTCAAAACATTTAATTTCCAATTAATCGTGCAATGAACATTTGTTTCATCTCATACCGATTTCTATAATGGATAAACTCTTGGTCCAAAGTCTAACCCTATAATCATGCATTTATTCAATTTTATGGTCAAGAAATCGTTTAAATGCATAATTAGACGTATTTAATTTCGTGTCAAACAAGACTCCACCTTTAACAATTGTTTTGGTTATTAAATTGTTAAATTGACAAATAAAGGTCATTACATGCCAAGCATACACATTAAAGTTCCATTCTTGATTATCTAAGCCTAGGATATGATCAATCACTAGTCATGATTAATTATTGATCCTAACTAATCATGATAAAAGCTATAAGAATAGATTGGTCCTCTAATTTTTATAAACTCAGAATATAAACAATCAAAAAATAGATCTTTAACACATATGGATCATTGGTGAGCTTATAAGACAAATTATGACATGAAAACATGTTCTAATATATGGAAATCAAACATCTTTACAAAGTATCATCTCCTCTATGGAGGAAAACAGAAATACTAGCCAATCACAGTCATATTCAAGATCTGGAAATCATAAATAAACATAAGAAACAAGAGATGAATGATAAAACCCTAAAAGCCAAGATTCCTAACCACTTTAATATTCAAATCAAGCTTTGATCCTTCAAATTAAGCTCCACAGCTCTTGGAATGACTCTTGGACGTGTTTTGAAAATGTTGGGTAGTATAAGTTGGGTGGTTCACCCCAAAATAGATCTGGATGTTTGTTTATATAAAAAACTGAAAACAAGGGCGCCGCGCCGCGACAAGTAAGTGTCGCGTCGCGACGGGTGAGTTTGACGCGATCCAAAACTCTTTTAAAATTTGAAAATTTTCTTATCACGTAGCGTCGCGCCGCAACATCCTTAATGATCGCGCCACGACCTCTATTTTTTAGAGTTTGACCATAAAAGTGAAATTGTAACTCTCTGAGTCTAGTTTCCGTGGCCTTTTGACTCACCTCAATCCGAGTTCGTATGAGTGAGATATGATCAAAACAGTGGAGGTGTGTCGGTGCGGACAACTTTTCATATTTCTTCGGTTTCTTCCCTTTTTTGATCAAAACTTCTCATATTCCGCCTTTTTAACCTGTAATTCAATAAATGATGATAATTAAGTATCTTTTACTTATTTATAAACAATAACAGGCTAAAATAAAACAGATATCGCTTAAAATATATATCTAAATTTGGCGATATTAAAATACCCCACACTTGAACTTTGCTTGTCCCCAAGCAAATCATAATTTAATCAAGGCTATAAATTTTAAATAATCAATACCACTTTTCAAAAAATTAAACATTACTTACGAATGTCAAAAAGGTTGGTTAAAAACAAAACATAAGTTATATCTAGACTTATGCAGATACCCATGATTTGATCCTTATTTACTCTTCAACCATCCCAAATAATCTCTCCGTTTATAAATACCCAAACCTTAATTTAAGAATTGCATTTAGATTTAAATTGGTTAATTTACCCTTTAAAAATCTCTTGATCTCAAGACTTATTGCAGATTTCCAACTTTATTTTTACATATGTTTTTCATCTTTTCAGCTCTTTTTTATAAGTCTATGACTTTCTATGGAACCCATGTAGCGAATCCTCAACTCAACCGATCGCAAACCAGTTAGCTTTAGGTGGCTAGGTGTCGAACACCCATCAGAGTTCTACTCGAGTTCTAAAGGCCATTTATTTGACTTATATATATATATATATATATATATATATATTTTTCTAGCACTTTTGCATATATTTTTCATTTTTGCACATTGGCTTTTTCACTTTTTTTTCTTTTCTAAACATATGTTTATAAAAATTAAAAATTCAACTCAGTCTATTTTTGTCAAGCTTAGACTCAAAAAGGGCTTAACCTCATAATTTATTGCAGCAATTCAAAAATTAAAATTTGAATACTATAAACTAAAATTTCTAAAGAAGGGCGAAAAGTCACAAGCACTATGCATAAAAGCTAAATATATCTTATGAATTGTTTATAAATCAACAATGTTGACAATCTCAAATAATATCTAACTTTTAACTTGAATGATATTAAAAATTAAAAATTTAACGCCCAAATACAATAAATAATTTACTACAAGGACAAATTAAGTTCAAACGAGAAAATATTTTCTAACCCCCTACCCCACACTTAAATTGTACATTGTCCACATTGTACACAAAATAAAGATATTACAAGGTAGAAAAATGTTACAAAAACTCCCTGGGTACAATTAGGCGATTAGAGCAGATAGATGTCAGCATATACGCTCGTACTCCACAAATTAAAAGCTCCCACTCAAATATAAATCACTCAAAGCTTAACGTCAGACATACAGAAATATAAACATCAAAGGATAGTAAATGTCTGAATTTGATTCTATATAAAGGATTCCAGAAGCATATATGAAGAAGTATCTAGGCTAGGATTCCCTAAAACAAAAACAAAAAAAAAAAAACAAACCTAACTCACTTTCGTAGGAATCACGGTTGCATTTAGCATATTCAACAAGCCTTTAAACCCCTCGGTAGCCCGAGTGGACGAGTTGTAGTCTCCTGAGGGTTTCTAGGCAACACACCAACAAAGTTGGAATACGGGGTGCCTCCCGGAAGCGCTTCTTTAAACGAGTCTTTAGCTGGACTCCATCCCACACTTAGGGCTTTAGTACGGCGAGGTTGATATCCTCACCTTCCCTTTCCTCGGGCATTGCTTCCAAGTAATGCTTTACTCGGTGCCCGTTGACTTTGAAGGCGATTCCCTATGAATCAAGTAGTTCAATTGTTCCGTATGGGAATACCTTACTAACCACGTATGGGCCATACTATCGGGTTTTGAGTTTTCTAGGAAACAACTTCAAACTAGAATTGAATAGAAGAACTTTGTCGCCAGGTTCGAAGTATTTGATTTCTTTCAGACGTGCATCATGCCATTTTTTTGTATGATCTTTATAGATCAATGAATTTTCGTACGTTTCGTTTTGTAATTCATCTAACTTGTTTATCTGTAAGAAACGGTTGGCACGTGCCTTATCTAGATCAGGATCGTATGCCTTCAATGCCCAGTATACCTTATGCTCTACCTCGACTGGCAGGTGACATGCCTTACCGTAGACTAACCTAAAGGGTGTGGTACCTAAAGGAGTCTTATAGGCAGTCCTAAACGCCCAGAGTGCGTCATCGAGTTTATCTGCCCATTCCTTACGGTTCCCGTTCACCGATCGTTCTAGAATTCGTTTCAGCGCGCGATTGGTAACCTCAGTTTGCCCGCTTGTTTGTGGATGATATGGCGTTGCAAATCTATGGTTCACACCATATTTCTGCAGCGCTTTCTCCATTAAGCTGTTAGCGAAGTGCATACCCCTATCACTGATCAAGGCTTTAGGGATACCAAACCGAGAGAATAAATTCTTTAGGAATTTCACTACGACTCGGGCATCGTTAGTGGGTAAGGCTTGTGCCTCGGCCCACTTCGACACATAGTCGACAGCTACTAAGATATATTTATTTCCGCGGGAGGAACGAAACGGACCCATAAAGTCTATACCCCACACATCGAAGATTTCGCATACTTGGATGTTGTGTTGGGGCATCTCGTTTCGGGAAGATATATTACCGGCCCTTTAACAAGCATCACACTCCTTTACGAGGGTGTGTGCATCTTTAAAGATGGTGGGCCAATAAAATCCGGCTTCAAATACCTTCTTTGCAGTGTAGACCGCACCGTGGTGTCCCCCGTGGGCCCACTATGGAAATCCCTTAGTACTTCCCTCGCCTCATCTCCCGAAACGCACCTCTGGATAATGTTGTTTGCGTAATGTCGAAATAGATAGGGTTCATCCCATAAATAGTACTTCACATCTGCCAAGAATTTCTTGTTTTGCTAATGTGTCATACCTTTTAGGAGAACACCTGTAGCAAGATAGTTCATGAAGTCTGCAAACCAGGGAGGCTCATCGCTGACCTTCATTAGATGCTCGTCTGGGAAGTTGTCAACGATGTCCGACTCTCTTAGTTCATCTAGATGAGGATTTTCTAATCTCGACAAATGGTCGGCTGCCACGTTTTCTGCTCTTTTCTTGTCCCTGATTTCGATGTCAAATTCTTGCAGAAGCAAGACCCATCGGATAAGTCTAGGCTTGGAGTCTTGTTTATCAAACAAGTACTTCAGAGCAGAATGATCAGTGAAGACGATAGTTTTGGATAGAATCAGATAAGACCAAAATTTATCAAAGGCATAAACCACAACTAGGAGTTTTTTTTCAGTAGTAGTGTAGTTCTCCTGAGCTGGGTTCAAGGTTTTACTCGCGTAATGAATTGGTTGGAAACGATTATTAATCCTTTGGCCTAGGACTGCCCCTACCGCGTAATCGCTGGCATCACACATAAGCTCAAACGGCAGGGTCCACTCTAGAGCAATCATGATCGGGGCAGTAGTGAGTTTCTCCTTTAATGAATTAAAAGACGTTAAACACTCGTCGGATAACTCGAATTTAACGTCGTTTAATAGGAGTTGTGTCAGAGGCCTTGTGATTTTTGAGAAATCTTTGATGAAACGGCGATAGAATCCCGCGTGGCCTAGGAAACTCCTCACCCCTTTCACATTAGTAGGCGGTGGTAATTTAGAGATATTGTCTATCTTAGCTCTATCCACCTCTATGCCTGCTTGTGAAACTTTGTGTCCCAACACTATGCCTTCACGTACCATGAAATGGCACTTTTCCCAGTTAAGCACAAGGTTGGTTTCTTCACAACGGGCGAGCATTTTGTCCAGATTAGATAAGCACGAGTCGAAGGAATTTCCGAATACCGAGAAGTCGTCCATGAATACTTCCATGAAATCTTCCACCATATCGTGGAATATGGCGGTCATGCATCGTTGGAAGGTCACCGGAGCATTACACAGACCAAACGGCATCCTCCGGTAAGCAAATGTCCCGTATGGACATGTGAAGGTTGTCTTTTCCTGGTCCTCAGGTGTGATGGGAATATGGAAGTAACCAGAGAAACCATCTAGAAAGCTGTAAAATGCATTACCAGAAAGACGTTCAAGCATTTGATCTATAAATGGGAGGGGAAAGTGTTCTTTACGAGTGGCATCATTTAATCTCCGGTAATCAATGCACACTCGCCAACCAGTGACAGTTCTGGCAGGAATGAGTTCATTCTTTTCGTTAGTAACCACTGTCATCCCTCCCTTTTTAGGAACCACGTGGATTGGACTAACCCACGGGCTGTCTGAAATGGGATATATCATACCGGCGTCTAAGAGTTTGACAATTTCCTTCTTCACAACCTCTTGCATTTTAGGATTTAAACGGCGCTGAGGTTGGACTACCGGTTTGGAATCATCTTCCATGAAGATTTTATGTGAACAGTATGATGGATTGATTCATTTGATGTCGGAAATGGACCAAGTGATCACATTTTTCCTTTGTTTCAGGACATCAACAAGTTTGATTTTCTCAGACTCGGATAGTGCCGATGATATGATAACGGGGAATGTAGAATTCTCCCCTAGATAGGCATACTCCAGATATGGAGGTAATACCTTTAGCTCAGGACTAGGACCCGAGAGTGGAGGTGTGTCCTTGGATATGTCTGGAGGTTCTGGATCCTCCTTTACTTCAACAGCCTCTATGTGCGATGATGCAACCTGTCGCGACGCGTTCATCACGCTGCGCTCCGCGACGGCTGAAAATCCTGCACATCAGATCTCGGCTTCGGCCTTTCTGCCAGCAGCCTCTCCAACTCCTCCAGGTCTCTCTCAGCATCCAAGAGACCTTCCCCCAGTGGCATCTGCCCTTCATCTCCATGTGTGTCGAACTTCTGCAGCTCACTCTCAAGAAGAATATCAACTATGTCCACAAAGAAAGCAGAGTCATCACATATTTTGGAATGTTTCATGGATTTATCAATCCCAAATGTGATAGCATCTGTGCCTACCCTGAGTGTCAGCTGTGACTCATGAATATCGAATAATGCACGAGCTGTACTCAGGAAGGGTTTGCCCAAGATGATGGGAACTGTATCATCCTCCTCCATATCTATAACGATAAAGTCCGCAGGAAAGATGAATTTGTCTACTTTAACTAGCAAGTCCTCAACTATCCCGTGTGAATAGATGACGGACTTGTTTGCCAGATGCATAGCCATGCGAACGTGTTTAGGCTCGGGAAAATCTAGTTTGTCGAAGAAAGAATATGGCATCTGGTTCACGCTCGCTCCCGAGTCAGCAAGTGCATGACTAACGGGTAGATTGCCAAACTGGCATGGCAAAGTAAGACTCCCAGGATCAGTCATCTTCTTTGGGATCTTATTGAGCATGGCTGCTGAACATTGATCATTGGGAGTGACACTCGACACTTCTTCCATTTTCTTGCGGTTGGTAAGGTCTTTCATGAATTTAGAATATTTTGGCATCTGAGCCATAGCCTCAACAAACGGGATGTTGATGTGAAGGGATTTCAGGTGCTCCAGAAATTTCCAGTACTGCTCATCCTGTTTGTCTTGTCGAAGATGCTGCGGATAAGGTATCGGAGGACGGTAAGGTTTAACCGGAGGTGGAACAGATGGAGTAGGTGGAATAGGTTCTGGATCAGGAGTGACCTCCTTCTCCTTCCCCTTCCCTTTATCTAGCTGAGTGGATAGTGACTCGATTGGATCAGGATGGGAGCTGGAAGGTGGTGGGCCTGCAGCTTCTTTTCTACTCCTGGTGGTCACAGCTTTAATTTCGGCCTTTGGGTTCGGTTGAGTGTTACTAGGAAGAGTGCCAGGAAAACGGTCCTGCTGATTCCTCAGTGCGGCCTCAGTAAAAACGCCTATCTTCTTCACTAACTCCTCAGTCTCCTTATGCCTCTGATCTGATGCTGCTGCGAAGCGCGTGAGCATATCCTCGAAATTAGGCTTCTTTTCTGGCAGTGGTCCCTTTGGCTGGTCTGTTTGATAGAACCCTTGGCCAGACTGCCTAAATCGCACCTCCATCTCATTGCGGTATTCAGGATATGGTTTCCAGTTAGGCTTTCTATTGCGGAAGAAAGCCCCGTCCTCTGGATAATCATATTTATCTCCTGCTGAATAAAACGCAGATTCTTTGAGATTCCCACTCTCGTCATATGGGCAATCTCTCGCAAGATGAGGTTCACTGCAGTTATCACAACCGATCTACATAGCGTGAAGGTTTTGATTCACCTTTTTCATGTCACGCCCTAGTGCATCAAGCTTGGCACTAAGGGCCGCTATGCTATCAGATGAGTCAGCTGTAGCTACAGTATTCCTCCGGTAGGAAGAATCTCTAGAAGAATGCCACTGATGGGAGTGCCGGGCCATCTCCTCGATCACGGCGTACCCTGCGGCGGGTGTTTTCTTTGGTATTGGTCCATGAAAATCGACCATTTGTCTAGTGCATACATTAATACCATTATAACGTCTGGACAACTTGGTGAGCATTGAGATCATGCTGTGGACAATTTTGGAGCATCTCTTTATATCTGTCCCAGGCGTCATAGAGGGTTTTGTCCTCAGATTGCATGAAGTTTTGGATCTGCATCTTCATTTTGGCAATCTTTGATGGAGGATTGAACTGTTTGATGAATGGAGTTTTGAGCGCCTCCCATGTACGGATGGTGGGCTCGGATCGTAACCAACGCTTGGCTGCACCGTGGAGTGTTATCGGAAACACTCGCAGCATAACAGCATCACGACTAACTCCCAGCATGTGGAAGTAGTCAGCAATCTCGAGAACGGCCTCGACATGCTGGTTGGCATCCTCGTTATCCTTTCCAGTGAAAGGAGTCTCGCGCAGAAGGTGAAGGAACTAGCCTTTGATTTCGAAAGTTCTCTCCTCAGGTATTTCAGGTCGGTGAATACCCACTCCGGTGCCCTCGCACACACGGCTCGCGTACTCCTCGAGTGACATATCGTCGATGTTCTCTGCCATTATGCGTGCTCGCTCTGTCTCACGTTAACTCGTAGGCGTCGATGAAATTCGCGTTCCGGTTCGTCAAAAGGCTGAACGAAATCAGGAGTGGGGTCTAAGGACATGCACTACCCTAAACACCCTAGTAGAGTTTATAGATTTAAAGTACTAAACTTAAATTAGGCCTGAAATTAATTAATAACTAAAACAGTAAATAAAAACAATGGCTTCTGTTCTGGTCGCGTCGCGGCGCGATCAGTGGACAAAAACACAAAGAATGTTTCTTTTGAGCCGAAACTCGCGGGAAACAAAGGTTAACACTAGATTAACTCAATAAAAACAGATTAAGACCGTTCCCCTGCAACGGCGCCAAAAACTTGATGTCCGTGTAGCGTACCTAGTTTTAAATTTATAAATCCGAGTTATTTAGAACAACTACAACATAAATAGGCAAGAGAACCTAATCATATCGTAGTATAGTAAATAAGTACGGGTGTCGAACACAAGGGGAACGAGTATAATTTTGAATATAACTATACTAATTAAATATTAAACTAAGAAAAACAACTAAAAGGGGGAATTAGAATCTTAACAATAAAGATTCAAACTTTATTATCTAAAATCACTCCTCACACTAGCAAACACTCAAAATCAAACCAAGAACGACAAAAGCCAAGAATTTTAAAGATTATACTTATCAAATTAAAGTTTTCCCTCCCTAGATTCGATTTCTACTTTTTCAAAACATTTAATTTCCAATTAATCGTGCAATGGACATTTGTTTCATCTCATACCGATTTCTATAATGGATAAACTCTTGGTCCAAAGTCTAACCCTATAATCATGCATTTATTCAATTCTATGGTCAAGAAATCGTTTAAATGCATAATTAGACGTATTTAATTTCGTGTCAAACAAGACTCCACCTTTAACAATTGTTTTGGTTATTAAATTGTTAAATTGACAAATAAAGGTCATTAGATGCCAAGCATACACATTAAAGTTCCAATCTTGATTATCTAAGCCTTGGATATGATCAATCACTAGTCAAGATTAATTATTGATCCTAACTAATCATGATAAAAGCCATAAAAGTAGATTGGTCCTCTAATTTTTATAAACTCAGAATATAAACAATCAAAAAATAGATCTTTAACACATATGGATCATTGGTGAGCTTATAAGACAAATTATGACATGAAAACATGTTCTAATCAAGGGAAATCAAACATCTTTATAAAGTATCATCTCCTCTATGGAGGAAAACAAAAATACTAGCCAATCACAGTCATATTCAAGCTCTGGAAATCATAAATAAACATAAGAAACAAGAGATGAATGATAAAACCGTAAAATCCAAGATTCCTAGCCACTTTAATATTCAAATCAAGCTTTGATCCTTCAAATTAAGCTCCACAGCTCTTGGAATGACTCTTGGACGTGTTTTGGAATATTTGGGTAGTATAAGTTGGGTGGATCACCCCAAAACAGATCTGGATGTTTGTTTATATAAAAAACTGAAAACAAGGGCGTCGTGCCGCGACAGGTAAGTGTCGCGTCGCGACGGGTGAGTTTGACGCGATCCAAAACTCTTTTAAAATTTGAAAATTTTCTTATCAGGTAGCGTCACGCCGCGACCTCGCTTTTTTAGAGTTTGAACATAAAAGTGAAATTGTAGCACTCTGAGTCTAGTTTCCGTGGCCTTTTGACTCACCTCAATCCGAGTTCGTATGATTGAGATATGATCAAAACAGTGGAGGTGTGTCGGCGCGGACAGCTTTTCATATTTCTTCGGTTTCTTCCCTTTTTTGATCAAAACTTCTCATATTTTTCCTTTTTAACCTGTAATTCAATAAATGATGATAATTAAGTATCTTTTACTTATTTATAAACAATAACATGCTAAAATAAAACAGATATCGCTTAAAATATATATCTAAATTTGGCGATATCAGCTGGTGTGTCATACCTTTAAGGAGAATCCCTACAGCAAGATAGTTTACGAAATCTTCAAACCATGGACGCTCATCGCTGACCTTCATCAATACTCGTCTGGAAAGTTATCGATGATATTCGTCTCTCGTAATTCGTCTAGATTAGGGTTTTCCAGTCTTGATAAGTGGTATGCTGTCACATTTTCTGCTCCTCTTTTGTCTTTGATTTCGATGTCAAATTCTTGCAGTAGCAAGACCCATATGATAAGTCTAGGCTTGGAGTCTTGTTTGCCAAACAAGTACTTTAGAGCATAATGATCAGTGAAAACAATTGTTTTACATAGAATCAAATAAGATCGAAATTTGTCAGAGGCATCGCTAGGAGTTCTTTTTTAGTAGTAGTGTAGTTCTCCTGATTTTACTAGCATAGTGAATCGGTTGGAATCGATTGTTAAACCTCTGACCTAGGACTGCCCTTACCGCATAATCGCTGGCATTACACATGAGCTCAAATGGCAGGGCCCAATTTGGAGCAATCATGATGGGGGCGGATGTGAGTTTCTCTTTTAAAGTATTAAAAGCTACTAAACACTCTTTGGAGAACTCGAATTTAGCATCTTTTAATAGGAGTTGTGATAGGTTCATTTTATAGTTTATTTAGCATTTTTAGTTGTTTTGCATTTGCATCATATTGCATTTTTATATCATTTCTTTGTTATGGGCCTATTTCAGGTACTTTTGAGTCTTTGTGTTTAATTTCAGATTTTTAGAAGACTATGGCGGAGTGGATGTTTTTTGGGCATCAATGGGGGAGCACAATGGACTAAAAGGGGATATGGAATCAAGGCCATGTACTCACTCACTTGGACCAATGAATGGGAAATGCAAAGTTGGGCTTAACAACTTGGGCCTAAAAACTCAAATGTTCCAGCCTCGATGACGCTGCCGCATGGACTTCAGCATGGCCTACGTAGGGGGCTTGCAGGGCCAAAAACGTCTTTTTACCTTGGAGTTGGCATTTTAAAGAGGAATTAGGGCAAAAACATAGCAGCCTCTACACAGAACAGGGCAGGTCGACTTGGAGCAAAAGAGGGGGCGATTTTGAGGGTTTTTGAAGCAATCTTGAAGATTTCTCTTCCCCAAATCATTTGTGTACATGTTTGGTACAATTAAACACCTCTATTTTTTTCTTACTATGTGTAGATAAGCTCCATTTTGGTTGACATTGGTGAATCCTTGGATTGTTAGCTAGTTTGAAGGGTTTATGAACTTGTGCTTAAATTCATGAATATTGGTCCTAGTTTAATCTTTATATCTTTGTATATCATGATTACAAGTATTTGAGTGGTTTATGTTAGTTGTTTTCTTGATTACGTAATAGATCTTCAAAACAACAAGTAACAAGTGGTTTCATGAATGTTTATGCATTTCTCAAACCATGGAATGATATTCTCCAACATGGTAGAGTAAGGTTTTGACTCCTCTTGGATTTTGTGATTCTTAGATTGTAATGCTAATCAATTTTTGTGAATTATGCTTGTTTGGTTCATGACTTTGATTAAGAAGGTGTGTTAGGAACTATTCCAACCACCATATTAACCAAGAAGAATCTTGGTGATTTAAGCTTTTAAATTGCTATAGCCAAATTAAATTGAAGCACAAGTATTGCACCATATTCCTTGATGATAAACTAGCTAGTAGTTCATGTGATGAAGCCAATGTTGACCAATTCACCTCTCATTGATTTAAATCATCTTATTTAATTGTAACTTTCATTTACTTGTCAAGTCTTAGTTTTAATCAATCAAGATTTCAACCCCCCCTTTATTTTATTGTTGTTGCAATATCATCATTGCATAGAAAATATAAATTACACAAGTCTCCGTGGAATTGACCCCTTTACCATTATCACTATTTATGTGTTAGAATTAAAGGGTTTTTTGTTTGTTGGCCTCGACAACCACCAAGTTGTGTCAATGGCCTTGTGATTTTTGAAAAATCTTTAATAAAGCGGCTATAGAATCTTGCGTGGCCTAGGAAACTCCTAACCCCTTTCACATTAGTAGGCGGTAGTTTGCAAATGACATTGATTGTGACATCATATAGCGGATGTGCACATAAACTCAAACACAGGTGATCACTACCTTTTTAGCGAGATGTTGTACCGGTAGCCTCTTCCACCTAAGAGAGATGTTGATAGTAAAGATAAGTCTTGTATTGAAGGCCAATGCTAGACGTAAGTTGGATTCGTTAACATCCAACTAAACTACTATACATTAGGTGTCATCATTTCTCTTCCCTAAACTTTTTCATGCTTTCATATGTATATTTTTGAATTCCTATACATACTTGCTTTCGTTGTGCATAATAATATAATTTTTCTATAGTGTTTTAAAAAGATAATAAGTTTAAAATTGTAAAAGTATTCATAGAAACTATTCAACCTCCTTATAGTTTCTACATGTTGGAACACATAATAAACATCTTCCAAGCTACATGACACGGAAATAGGGTGCAACAGACGAGGCATCGTATGGTATTAAGCATGACTATGTTGAGGTTCTTATTCAGGTCTCATTCAGTCCACAACCCAGAGGTGAATATTATTAGGAATGAGGAACCTTCTAGGATGCAATAGAATGTGCCTAGCGTAACTAATGTTGTGCGGTATGCTGAAATGTAGAACAATATGATGGAAAGGGATGTTGTGATAACACATATGATGCATGCTACGAGGGGTACTGGAATTCTTAAAAATAAAGAGGAGGATGCAGGGCATGAGGAGGAAGATGAGGCAGAGACTGTTGTTTGTCCTAATGTTGTGAGGGGTGCTGAGCGTCGGGCAGTACCTTCAAAACTTTTATGGATTGTAAAACTCCAGTTTTGAAAGGAGGTGAGAACTTGCAGGGATGTTTATGCTGGCTACGAAATATGGAACATACCTTCTATGGAAATTTACTAAGCAGCAAAGGGTTAATTATGTTGTGAGGATGTTTACTCGGAGGCCTTAGAGAGGTCCAGGGCCGGTTCAACCATTTTATGGGCCTGGGCAGAAACTTAAAAAAGGGCTCTAAACTAAAATTTTTTTCACATAAAGTTTAATTCATATAGAGCATATATATCCCTAAACAAAGATTATGAAAATATAAAAACTTACTATTAGATGATGTGAACGCGTGAGCGTAGTTGTTAATCTCGATTCTCTACTCTCACGTCTTCAAAGCCTTCTTGAAACTGCAACTACAAAAATAAATATCATAAAAATTTGCTTCTTTGAGCTTTTCGAGATGCAAATTCATTAATAACTATATCAAGATCAATGTTATCTAATATATCCTTTTCCACACATAACATAGCCAAACCATTTAACCTTGTGACATTGTTTATCTTAAGTAATTTTTTAATAATTTCAACTTTGAGAAACTTCTTTTGGTTGAAGCAACCATTACCGGTACAATTAGTAATAATCTATATGCGATACACACATTTGGATAACAATCCGCATCTTTAACAAACTTTAAACACAGGCGTCAAAGTGTTTGGCCAAGTGATTTGTAGTACTTTTAATTCAGAGAAAAAATCATTAACATCTACATCCGACACATTGTTATTAGAAAAAGAAGTTGCAAAGTTAATACAACTTTTTCTTAATTCAACATCATCCAATGACTTCAATTTTGATGAGTCGTATAAAAAGCCAAATATATTACCAAATGTTTTTAATTGTTCCAATCTAGAATGTAATTGTGACATCCGTCACCAGAGCAGAGCAGGTTAACCAGTTTAGACTCTCAAATTGTTATTAGGTTTGATGCATTTAATTTCCCTTGAAATCCTAAAAAAAATCCAAATAAGTGATGAGTATTAGAAGGTATATCCTCTTTACGCACTATTCAGACCATGACACTTAGATAATCCTATAGTTACATGCCTAAAGTGTGGAACAAATTCGTTACATGCCCCTTGAATGTACATCAAGGGTGACACAAGTTCAAATATTAAATTGAGCTCATGAGAATAAAAGTACAATCCTTGGAACATTTGTTATAAGGATATAAGTTCTATTGAGACTTGAATAATTTTAAAGAAGCTTAACGCACTAACAAGCGACATCATGACACCAAAATTAAGGTAATAATAATAACACAACAAATAAGTTGGAACTACAAACCAAAATAATAAAACCCTAGAACAACTCTTAAAATTTAATAATTTAAACTAATAACATGAATTGTAACACATGAAATATCAAACGCACCTACAAGAAATGTAGCATGCTAAATACATAATAATAATGATATTAAATAAACAATAAATAAGAAATAATATATATATATATATATGTAAGAATTCGGCCAGCAAAAAAAAAGAAATTAGGCTTTTATATAGAAATTTAAATTGGTTTTCCTAATCCTAAACCAATTCAAAAAAAAAAAAACACAACTCCATAAACCCTAGCCCCACCCATCGAATTCTTCAGCCTACTCTCCCTATCTTCGACATTTTGAAGGTCAAGAACAAGCTTGGGTGTGTTCTTCAAGATTTCAAGAATCAAGTCACGTTGGTCTTCAATCGAAAATACCTTGGTATGTATCCATTCTTATGTATCTTAGATCTTTTTCTTGTTATTTTCCATAACCTTGGCTAATGAAGCAACCCCTAAACCAAACACCCAAGAACATTCAAAATCAAGTTTAATACTCATGAATGCCGATTCTTACAAACACTTGTGTTATACTTGAATCAAAACTACCTTTTAAAAGTTTTGAGAATCTGACAGAAACTTTGAGTCACGTTTAAATGGTCATAACTTGGGCAATTCGTGGACTTTCTACTCCAATTGGTCTCATCTCAAAATGATATCGTTTGATCATCCAAACAAATTAAAACATTTTGGTACGCAAATCTGGATTATTGGGACATAATCATAGTTAACTTATCCGCACTATAAATCACTTATTTTGCTGAATAAAACCGTGATATTCATACAAGACAAAGCTTTAAGTTTCTATGGAGTTCTGTAAAAATTTTGGAAATTAATTCGTTCATTTACTATTTTAAATAGAAATAAACTTTCTGTCGCGTAAAACAGTGGTATTTTCGGGTTAGTCGATTATCACGAATTTATTTTAATATAAAAGTAAAAGAATAAATTCTGTAAAAATTAGGGTTTCATCTAGAGACATGTAAGTACATTTCATAAAAATTTAGGAATTTAACTAAGTTATTTAGAGGGGTTTAAAAATACAAAATGGGACTACAAATTCTACCAGAAAACTACTTGAATCCTAAAAA
This sequence comes from Dittrichia graveolens, assembly GCA_038502395.1. Taxonomy (NCBI): domain Eukaryota; kingdom Viridiplantae; phylum Streptophyta; class Magnoliopsida; order Asterales; family Asteraceae; genus Dittrichia; species Dittrichia graveolens. Next base: position 31,943,577 of record JARJIL010000003.1, on the reverse strand, counting down.
GTGTTTCTATAAGCATTAAAATAAAATAATGGAATTTATAACAAATCTAATTGAGAATACAAGTATACCTTACATAAGAAAGGCATTATTCGAAGTATTGGATACAATACAAGAGCAATCTATCAAAGTTAGATTGCTACCTAAGAGTTTCACACCATAGGAACTAATGTCATGAAACTTATTGTAGATCTCTGAGCGGAATACACCTCACTAGCTACTACCAACACTCAAGGTGAGTACTCATGGCCCCTTTTGCATGTTTTTATTGGGGGAAAATGACACTCAATGAATTGATTTATTTTTCATGCCGTGAATTGAAATTCTTTTCCTTTTGACAACTTGGATTATGTGTTACATGCTTGTGTGAACCCGATGATGGGTTAAGTCAATTAAACTAACCCGATGATGGGTTAAGTCAATCAAACTAACCTCGTGATGGGTTAAGTCAATCAAACTAACCCCGTGATGGGTTAAGTCAATCAAATGAACCCGGTGATGGGTTAAGCCAATTGAATTCAAATTTACCTAACTTAGTGCTCCAGCTGGTAGGCCTTGTTGGATGACAAATATCTATGGGACGTTGTGGTCCGGTTATCAATATTCATATTGGACATTGTGGTCAGGTTATCAATATTGATATTGGACATTGTGGTCCGGTTATCATTATTCATATTGGACATTGTGGTCCGGTTATCATTGTTCATATTGGACATTGTGGTCCGGCTATCATTATTTCTATTGCGAGTATGTGTTACACTATATCCATTGTCAAACTAATGTATACACGGCAAATCAATTATTTTGTTTAAACCTGCGAGCTCACCAACCATTGTGTTGACATTTTTAGAGTGTTCATTTTCAGGTAATACTAATGCAAACGCTTAAGGATCCTAGAAGACTCTAGTCGGGCCTTAGCGTGACTCATAGCGAGAGTCGAACTCTTCTTAATATTTTGTGATGTGGATGTTTGTTAACACTTCAAATTATTATTTGGTTTTGGGCTTGTCGCCCGTATACTTGACCCGGGTTGTGGGGTTCACTTTCGCACGATCATTTATCTTCGTTGGTTGTCTATGTTGCCGTGGAACCGACTTAACACGGCCAAAGACTCCTCTTGTGTCGGGGAAACGTTGTGACACGTTGGATTAATTGCATTTAGTGATTTTCTCTATTTTATATCAATGTGTTATGATGATCCTCTCCGTCACACTTCGCGATTCCGCCTTGGCGGGGTCTGACAGATTGGTATCAGAGCCATTGGTTATAGAGAATTAGGTGGCTTGACCTAGACTATAACCTAAGTACCTCATATAGTTGCATAATAGGAACTATATGTGCACACCATTTCATTTCGCGAATCCTCACACTTCAGCCAAATCGGCTAACGCAAACCGCGGACGACACCCTTCAAAATTTTAACCTCCGTTAATTATTCTATCTAGGAAACGATGGTACGCACAATTCGAACCCCTACCCGCTCCGAGTTGACGATCGATTATTTAAAAAGGAAACTCGAGGAAAGAGATGAACAAATCCAGGAACAAGAGAATGAAATACGTCGGCTCAAAATAGTAATGCAATCGGTCGGGATGATTCAAACAATAGACGGGCAGCACCACGTGCCCGAACATGAGGCGACGAGTTATCCTCAATACACCCCTCTCGGTCACCCGAAGCCCGTACCGGCAAGGTACGAGGATCTATACGAAAGATTAAGAGTGGTGGGGGAGAATCGTACCGACCATCAACTTCAAAGTCAAGTGAATATACTAAAAGAGAGGGTGGATCGCCAATCAAGGGAACAAATGCAACAAGGACAAAGGATTCTAGAGCTAGAAGAAAGGCTCAATGCACAAATGGAACTAATAGAATTACTAAGGGGAGCGGAAGGAGATTCCGAAGAAGACCCTGAGGAAGACCCCGAAGTGGATTCCGGGGATCCTAACAACGAATAGTGAGCGCCTATCTTATATATTATTAAGCCTATTTGATTTATTAACAATATTTTATTTATCTTCATGAACTTTGTACGGTTTTCGAACCACTAAGATTAAGTATAAATAAAGAGGCGAGTTATTTAATCATTTATTATCTTGTTTACGTCTAACACGCATTGTTAATTACAAATTTCCGTGCAACCCAAACATACATGCGAAGCCTCTTTGAATGATTATGTGCACACGTATTTGTTTGTTATTATATGTTGTTAGAAAATAAAGGGAAGGGTTGTGTGAGCACTTCTAATAATGTATGATTCAAGATCATATAGACTTAGAATTTTGATCTAGCTTTACTGCATGTTCTCGTTTGATGTTGCCTTAGAGTAGGGCCAATAATTCGAATGACTATGTCATCTAGTGTCATACATGGCCGAGTGTTCATAACTACCTAAACCTATAGGAAGTAGAGTATCGACCTATGTTAGTGACTCGGGATGACTAGTAGTGCCTTAATGAGAGTTGTGATAAGTATGGATGCATTGCGCCTGATCACCGCCATGCACACATACCTAACACGAGGACACTTAAAGCATTGTGAAGCATCCTGTGAAATAGACTACGGTTTCGGGTTAAGATAGTGCGCGAGAGACTGATATCTATAACTATATGGTTGAAAGTAGCCAAGTGCTATGACACATGACATACAAAATACAAGGAGTAACGATACCCATGATTTTTCTTCCGGTTAAATTATGTACTTACCTTCGTATATAACATACCTCCAAGAAGAATCAAACCGCAACATAGGTCATGGTGCCGGTAGTGGTGGTGCTACAAATGATAACAACGATAACCCTAACATTGTTGAGCTTATAGCCTAGCAACTGCAAGCCCTAATTGTTAACCTCGTCACCTAGATCAGCAACAACCTAGGTAACCAACATAAGAACGGTGGTGGTGATGATAACACGAACCTTAGTGGTGATGAAGTTAACAAAATGGGGAACATCCGAAATGACAATAAGAAAGCTAGAGTAGCAACAGGATTCGTGGTGGCTAACCCTGCCAAGAACGAGTATGCGGGCCCGGCACCGAAGTGTGCAAAAAATGCAATTATCACTATTTTCAGAATGTGCCATGTCGTAACCGCTTAGGGCACTATGCTAAGGACTGTAGGACTGGGGCAAAATGATAGCGCTAGTGAATAGGGTGAACCCAGCAAGTAATCGAGGAGATTGTTTTGAATGTGGAAGTACCGACCAATACATAAACGCATACCCCAAACTAAATAGAGCACCTGCTCAAGGAGGAAATCGTCCAAATCAACCGTTGGCCATAGAAGGAAATCGCAATCAAGATAACAATAGAAATCAAGCTCGTGGGAGAGTATTTGTTTTGGGTGCAACGAAGCCCGCCAAGACCCAAACATTGTGATGGGTACATTCTTTTTAAACAACTACTATGCTACTAGTTAATTGATTATGGTGCTGATTATAGCATTAGTTCCACTAAATTCGTGACTTTAGTGGATATGAAACCTAGTAACCTAGACACTAGTTATTTGATAGAGATAGCTAAGAGGTTGAAACCAGTAAGGTTATTCGCGAGTGTAACTTGGAATTGGAAGGTGTTTCATTTAGCATAGATTTGATACCTTTTGGAGATGGAAGTTTTAATGTGATTGTGGGGATGGAATGGTTGTCAAAATACAAGGCCGAAATCATTATCCATGAGAAGATAGTCCGAATTCCCCTACCTTACGGCAAAGTGCTTAAGATCGACCCAAAGGAGAGTTGAAACACCTTATGAGTACGAAAACGGAGGAGAAGAAACTCGAAGACATCCCAATGGTCTGAGACTTTCGGAAGTATTTCCAAGGATTGATGACCTATTCGATCAACTACAAGGCTCGCGATATTTTTGCAATATAGACCTTGTTTCGGCCACCATCAATTGAGGGTAAGTGAGGTTGACATTGCAAGGACCACATTTAGGACTCGCTATGCACACTTTGAGCTCACTAGTATGCCCTTCGGATTAACTAACACACCCGCGGAGTTCATGGATTTGATGAACTGCGTATGCAAACCATTTTTGGATAAGTTTATTATTGTCTTTATCGATGACATCTTGATCTATTCCAAGTCTAAGGAAGAACACGAAGTGCATTTTAGATTAATTCTGGAGTTACTTGGGAAGGAGAAGCTATACGCCAAATTTTCGTAATGCGAATTTTGGTTGCAGGAAGTACATTTTCTCGGTCACGTGGTTAATGACAACGGAATTCATGTGGACCCCAGTAAGATTGAGGCCATAAAGAAATGGAGAAACCCTACGACACCCTCAGAGACCCGCTCATTCTTAGGATTGGCATGCTATTACCGACGATTTATGGAGAATTTTTCAAAGACCGCCAGCCTCTCACCTTACTAACCCAAAGGGATAAGAGATTTTATTGGGACAAAGAACAAGAATAAGTTTTTCAGACGCTAAAGGGTAAGTTGTGCAACGCTCCAATACTGACTCTGCCGGAAGGACCAAATGACTTCGTAGTGTATTGTGACGCATCGAACCAGGGTTTAGGATGCGTATTGATTCAGCGGGGAAAAGTAGGTGCTTATGCCTCTAGACAACTAAGGATTCATGAGGAAATTCATACCATGGACTGTTGGAATATGCCCGCTGACACGAAAGTTAATGGCACTACCGATGAGGTATAGGCTTATTGGGTCACACACCAAGTATTGATTCCGGCAACACGATCAAGCAAAAGAGAGGAAAAGGCCAAAATGGGTTTTGGTAGGATGGTACACGGGCCGTGTTCCTGAACACGGGCCGTGTCCAGTCCAACATACACGAGGCGTATTAGCCTAGTTCAAGGTCGTGTAGTTTGGGCCTACACGGGCTGTGTTGTGCTTGTGAGACACGGGCCATCTTAGCCCAACTGGGGCCATGGACTTTGGGCCTACACGGCCGTGTTGACCAACACGGGCCGTGTACGTCTTCTATAACAGCAGAATTAACAGCCTTGAACACTTAGTTTAATGGTGTTAACTTATAATAATTGTTGTAGACAAAGAGGCTACGAGTTATCTACTCTAAGAGAGGCTTTTTGCATACACTTTGTCTCTTGGTTGATACTAGAACTCTCTCTCTCTCTCTTGTTCATCTTGTTCTTGGTGTTCTTGAGCACAAGAAGCAAGAAATACATACACTTGGTTGTTGTTTTGGTGATTGTGCATCAACAAACTAGCATTTGGGAATCAAGGAAGCTTAGGGTGGACAACACTAGAGGGATTCTATTTGGATTCTTAGCTTCTTTATAAGAAAGGTTTTCTTTGTGACTTGCATTGAGGTATAAATCTTTCTTCCCTTCTTGTTTATCTTTTAGTTGCAATTTCATTGTTAGATGTTGGTCCATGGGAAGTATTCGTTGTTTGGCATCGATTTTTGTTATATACTTTGCTTCCATTGCTACTTGATTTTGCCAAGCGAATACCTTCAGTGGTATCAGAGCCATATCTAACATGGCTTTGCACTATTGAGTCTGGAAAAACCATAAAAGTGTTTTTTGGATAAGAAAAGTGTTTTCTTAAAATTGGTTTTTCCATTGAGACTCTTGTTGTGCTAGAATAGATTTATTCGTAGTCTTGTTAATATATTTTAGTTTTTATATTTATATATTTGTAGTAACTTGGCATGAAGTGTATACAAATATATACTTATAAATGTATATATGAATATGTGTCTCAAAAATGGTTTGGTACACTAATGCATATGTACAAGGATTGTCTTTTTGGTGCCTTTGATGTTTTGACAATCTTAACTAAAATATAGATATATATTTATATATATCATGGTTATGTGTGGCACACCATGTTTCTATTTGATATGTTTGGTTTGATTCGGTAACAAGATATGCCCTTAGACCTAAGTGTTGCAGTGGTTGATTATTTTTGGTTTTTGGCGGCCTGCGTGTTGTATTGTTGTAACTATATTTGTTTATTTACTTATTGGTGCGGCTTGCACGCCGTTTCTCTTATTCTATGTATTTGTATAAATAGCATAGGATTGCGTCCTGCGTATCGTTTATAGATATTCTATGTATTTGTATATAGTATAGAATTAAAACCGGAATAGTCAACGGGAGTCATGGTGATGATGTCTCGGCGAGAAGGAATCAACATGCTATTGGAGGTGTCGGATTCAGTGGGAGCTCACCCAACGAGACCATATTTTATCCTTAGTTTTTTGGCCTCGTTTTCCCCGTTGTGGCTCACGGGGAAAACGCATAGGAATTTTGGGCATGTTACCGAATCATATATATATATATATATATATATTTGCGTGGTTGTATTTTATTTTTCTATAAAATTTAATAAAATACAATATTTGTTAAAATGGTTAACAATTGCATGCGAATAGAATTGACAAAGAAAATATAAAAATGGTATTATATTAAAAGTGCTTAAAATCGTTATGACACTTACTTTGTTAATTCACAAAAGGGTTTTTATAAACCGGAAACAAAATCCCGTTTTTCAAAATGTAAATCACGCACCATCCATAAGATGACACCACCCGAATCTAACGAAGCAAGGATGATTGTCGAGCTAAGCACGAGTCATTCCTTGTGTAGTTGTGTGGAAGGTGAGTGGGGTAACTCGCATGATTGGTTGTCGAGCTAAGCACGAGTCAATTAATGGTCGAGAGTGCCACCCGTGTGTCTTGTCGGACGATTTACAATTTTAGTATATAATTCTTAGTTAGTTGTCGAGCTAAGCATGAGCTAAACAAAAATTATATATTAAGATTGGTGTAAGATAGGGATCAAACATGCCAACCGACATAATGGATGTCTACGGATCCCGCAAGTGTCTAAGAGTTGTAATAGAGATTACAATTGGTAAAATGGTTGCCGGCCTAAATAGCTTCGCCACGTGATCCGCGGTAAACCCGTCATAGTGCGTGCTGAAATAAGGTTCTTAGCCCTTGTTACAAATAAATTGTTTTGTTTAAAACTATGGGCACTTATTTTAAACAAGGATTTCGAAACTAACTAAAACTACTTTGCTATTTATCTTTGTTGGTTGTCTATGTAGCCGTGGAACCGACTTAACACGGCCCAAGACTCCTCTTGTGTCGGGGAAACGTCATGACACGTTGGATTAATTGCATTTAGTGATTTTCTCTATTTTATATCAATGTGTTATGACGATCCTCTCCGTCACACTTCGCGATTCCGCCTTGGCGGGGTGTGACAGATTGGTATCAGAGCCATTGGTTATAGAGAATTAGGTGGCTTGACCTAGACTATAACCTAAGTACCTCATATAGTTGCATAATAGGAACTATCTTCATAAAGTTTTTCATTAGACCCTCTAAAGGCCAAATTGTGTTTAGATAGATACTTAACTGCAACAATTATTCTTATTAAAACTTGTCTCCAAAGTTCTTTCTCTTTTTAAATTTCGTTTTGTAAATCTTTATCAATTGTTTGATTCTTATCTAGTCTTAGTTTTAATTCATTCCAAGAGTTCATACACATTAAATGCTCCATACTATTTCTCATGTTCTTTAAGTTTAACAACAATGTGTTTCCAATCATTAGGTACATCATGTGCTAATGAACCTTTTTGATTTGTAGATTTAAACAATTTACAATAAAAACAAAACACTTTTATTCGTATGCTTTGAGTAAATTAACCATTTCCGATCGGTTGACTCTCCATTACTCAATTTCCTAATATAATGACCATAAGAAAAACATCTAGAATCTTTATCTTTAAGAAAATCGATATTTAATTCTCTTATCGAGCCTTTTTCAACTAAAAGATCCCTTAACATAATATCAAGACCATCCCATGAGCTAGGATCATAAATATCTTTTTCTTCTTCATTTTAATTCAAATTAGTAACATTATCATCTAAATGAGCTTCATTCCCGTGTATATTAGAATCATTGTCATCAGTATTAGTCTCATTCAAGTTGTCATTATTATCAATTAAGCTATCATTAGTATCATTCAAGTTTGGATCACTTTCATTCAAATTAAAATCATTTTAATTTTCATTCAAAGTAGAAGAATTTGATTTTTTTAACAAATTTATCCATTAAACCTCGTAAAGACCTTTTTTTGCTTTTCAATTTCCTCCCTTTTCTTTCCTTTTTGGCTACCCGATAAATATTATTTAGGAGGCATGACTTAGGCAGTTAGGCTAACACAAAAAATCATAGATTCAAAGTCTCACAGGTAATGAGATAACATGTTAATAGATTGAATTCTAATACAATTATACAAAAATCACAGATTCACAAAGTCACAAAAATTAAATCACAATTCTTAGATAACATGTTGAAGTCTAATGGCAAGTTCACCGAATCACAGTTCACTAATCAGTAATCACTAATGAAGGATTAAATATTTAAAAAAGTTAAAGACTTAGAAAATATGAAGTAATACACCTTATTGAAGCTTTGAAGGATTTGCCCTAATTGTGATTTGTGCATTTGTGAATTGCGGGACATAAGTCACATTTCGCCCATCGGCCACAGACTCAGAGTATTAGAGTAGACTGTAGATATTAGGGATTTAGGGTTTTCAAAGGCGAACTCGGCGTCGATTGGTCGATGCCTTGATGGTCGTCGGTCGATTACTCGATTGAGGAACACTGGAACTCTAGAACAGTAAACAAACAAAGGCGTGAGGTTGTAAGGGTAGAGCGTGTGAGGCGTCAGTGGTCCATCGATGAGGATTGACTGATTGAGGAACAGTCGATGTCTTGATGAGTTGAACAGACGAAGTAACCAACATTGCAACAACAGAACTTTCAACACTCGATCGACGATTCCATTACTCCAGGACCAGAGTTAGACTTAGACGAAGCATGATTCGTGAAAACCCATCGCGACGAGCATCGATACATTTCTCTAGATGGTTGAAGCTCGATGCATGGTTTTGTTTGCTCGAGGGAATGAGCGAATGAGCCGATAGACCGCCGTCGCCCCCATCCCTTACAGTCTAATGTGTTGTTGGGCTAAACTGTGGGCCAAAAACCTTATTTCTATGGGCTTGTACCATATATATATATACACTATACATCTGACATGAGCCCTAAAAATTGGGGGGCCTGGACACCCTTATAGCCCAAGCCCAGGGCTGGCCCTGGAGAGGTGCGAGTCAGTGGACTAGCTTCTCACCGAGGCTACTCGTTAGAGTGTGACTTGGAGAACATTTGTTAACAAGGTTAAGGATAGCTACTGCAACTCAGGCACTTTGCATAGTTCTGAGAGGGAATTCTTAGCGGTATAAAAGGGTAATATTGTAATACCCGAGTTTAGAAAATATAACTGAACTAGATAATTAAATTTATGGGTATTGTGGGTTGACCCATTAAGTTATATTTTAAGATTGATAAGTTTGGTTAGAAATAGATAATAACTATATATAAGTTGTAAGTAGGGACCGGGTGATTTATATCCGATCTTATTGTCTAAGTATATAAGGGGCTTAAACATACACAAACACATTCTAGTGTGCTGGTGAGTGTGTAAGAGTGTTTGAGTATACGTGAATGAGAAAGAGAGTAGAGAGACTGTTATCATTCAAGAAACCATATGCAAGATTGAGCTTCTTTTAGGTGATTCAACAAGTTTACAAGAGGATTTATCATGATTTATCAACCAAATAAGAACACGATTAGATCTGGAAACACACGTACACTAATAGGTGTTCTTAGTGTCTGAAAGAGTTTAGAGAGTGAAAGTAGAGTTTTGATGATAAAAATGGAAGAGCAAGCGATGCATTCTAAGGAGGGGTGTTTAGCAACTGTTTTCAAACACAAATAACTTAAGAATCAAGTATTAATCTTCAAATTAAGGTTAGTTTCATCCCTTTTGGTGTTTTTGAAAGTTTATAAATGTGGGTATTTAGAAAGTGGTTTTGGATGATCCAAATTGATGCTTGTTAATGGATGATTTAGTGTTAGATGATGATTACAAGTCACCTATAAGTCCTTAAACTCATTGAATGTCAATATTGTTAAGTAAAAATGAGATGTATTATAACGTCCCAATTTTTTTTTTGAAACATAATAGGTTAAAGTATACTAGCCATTACCAAAATCAAAGATTACAAACATAGCAACATAATGTTAATTGTTTGATACAACGGAAGCGAAATATATATAAAATTGTTTGACCGGTAATTGTGTTAAAAACTTAGAACGCTGCGGTCACCGTCATCATGCTGGAGCCTTGCCCTTGTCCAATCTCGAAGAACCTGAAACATAACAATAACGGGTAAGCACAAAGCTTAGTGAATCACCACTACCCTTACCCTTCACAGGAATCCCATCCTACCATCATGTAACACATAACTAGGGACTCGCCCTTTGCCGCATCTCAGGTCCCACCCGTTTGATGCCTAAACCGGGCCTCGCCCGCTATGACTCATCACAGGTCCCACCTTTAGATGAAGTCATATGCCCCGACCGACCACGAAGGCATGGTTGTTACTAACATTTCTCAATGATAACACATAACAACTTATCACAATTAAGCACATACTTGGCAACGATAAACATCATGCATAACACCTACACCTTACGGGAAATAAAGTAAGTTAGGGTAACTCACTTGAGTGACGACACAAAGTCAGAAATATCTCTCAACACTGCTTTGACTAACGGATCCTGACGGTAATCCTACAATACAGTTACTGATTCAGGCCAAGTATAAGCCTCTAAGTCACACGAGTTTAAATTTGCATGAACCCTCAAGTCGCATGAAACCAATAGGTCGCATGAGGCAAAGTCGCATGAACTCATAAGTCGCATGAGGCAAAAGTCGCATGAACTCATAAGTCACATGAGGCAAAAATCGCATGAACTAATAGGTCGCATGAGGCAAAAGTCGCATGAACTAATAGATCGCATGAGGCAAAAGTTGCATGAACTCATAAATCGCATGAGGCAAAAGTCGCATGAACTCATAAGTCACATGAGGTGTTTCTCTGTTGGACCAAAACCCAGTTATGTACAGTCTTATTTTAAATTTCTGAAATCTTACAAAATTAACCAATTCATGCCATTTTTGTCCCAAAAGCTTCCTAATAGTAAATGAACAAATCCTTTTAAAGATATACGATTTCCATCTCGTTTTTCAGGTCTAAAATCTCATTTTTGTTCCTCAAATGGTGTTATACCAAAAACCCAAGAACAGGGGATAAATCCCAACTAAAACCCCTCTCTAACTGGTTTGGCTCAAAATCTCTGTCTTGCTTTCTTCTTCCTTCTTCTTGGTATGAACACACACACACACACACACACACACACACTTTCTCTCTCAAGGTTGAATGAAGAAGATGAATGGAACAGTGACCTGTTCTTGGAGGTTGTGCCCTAGCCACATATATATACATGCTTTATCCTGGGCCAAGCCCACTCTTTAAACCTTCTTGGTCCAATCTTAGTTCAATAAGAAATGGGGCTAGTCCACTAAACCCAATACCTAAGTCTACTCATACATATATAGCATTCACACCTCTATCTCTTGAAAGTGAAGCAATAAAATAATTAATCAACTCGTGATACATAATTTACAACAATAATAATATTAATTGCAATTTACATATGTGTAACACAGGGTGCCGAAAAATGGACATTACATGTATGCCTGTTGCCCTGCTATTGCTCAACACTGTGTCTACAAGGGGGTAACTCGGATATGAATGGTTGTGAATTACGGGATTCCTAGGTCAATAACTCAGACTAGTACTTGTGGATATCAATCAAATTGTTTATGTGATGATCGTCCCTTAATGGGAATTATAAATTGCTAGATGGTTAAATATTCCAGTTATTGTGTAAACATCAATGAATAATTTTGTAAAAGAAAATCAAGGGATGTAAGTATGATTCATTATTATCTATAATAATTAATAAATAACTATGGGGTGTAAGGTTATATCTATTATGGAAAATAACTAGATGGAAATGTATGTATAAATACACACATCTATATAGATACATATGTGTGTTAAGCATTATGTTAATGGATGGATTGAAGGGTTATTTGAATAATGATGTCAAGATGAAAGAATAACTACAAATAACATTATTATTCAATGTAAAAAGGAAAGAGGACGATTCATTTGAGGATGGTATAACAAGGATTCCTAAAATGATGAGGTATATAATGAGGATTCCTAAAATGATGAAGTATGTTAATAACCATCCGTTGAGTATGTGTATATATACTTGTAAGTTGGAAGAATTAAAGGAATGGCTCGTACTAAATATACAGTGGGGTAGAAACCTCCATCTAAGGTAGACGGCAAAATGGATTGACGGCTTGCCGCACCGTGACTGAGGCGACGAGGTATCTACGCAAGGGCTGCACGGCCTTCATAGCTCATGTGGTTGACGCAAGGCTGGAGAAGAAGAAACAGTTTCCTATGTACTAGCAGTATGCGTTTATCCGGAGGTATTTTTGGAGGAACTACCGGGGATCCCGCCAAACAGAAAGTTGGAGTTCCGTATGGACCTAGTGCCGGGAGTGACACCTATCGCCAAGGCACCGTACCGCAAGAAATGCAAGAATTGATGTCACAACTTCAGGAACTGCTTGATAAGGGCTTCATACACCCAAGTAGCTCACCATGGGGGAGCACCGATCCTTTTCGTGAAAAAGAAAGATGGAACCTTCAGAATGTGCATAGATTACCGTAAGCTCAATAAGGTGATAATTAAGAACCGTTATCCGCTGACAAGGATTGATGACTTGTTTGACCAACTGTAAGCAGCGGCCTATTTCTCAAGGATAGACTTGCGATCGGGATATCATTAACTCGAGATACGAGAGGAGGATATAGCCAAGACGGCCTTTCACGCGCGCCATGGGCACTTCGAGTTTGTCTTTATGCCTTCGGTCTCACTAACTCGCCAACAGCTTTCATGGGCCTAATGAATCGGGTTTGCAGGCCGATGCTTGAGAAGCCAGTGATCATATTCACCAGTGACATTCTAGTTTAGTCCAAGACTGAGGCAGAGTTTGAGAAACACCGACGGGAGGTGCTAGAGATATTATTTATATGGGTCAAGTACACCATCTACCCAGGTCACAAGAGCTTGAAGTACTTCGCCAATCAGAAGAACCTGAACGATGTGCCAGTGGAGACGGCTAGACGTAGTCAAGGATTACAACCGGGAGATCTTACATCATCCGGGAAAGGCCAACGCGGTGGCGGGTGCGCCGAGTCGCAAGACGAGCCAGTTGTAAGATTCACGTGAGATGCCTAATAATGATGGTCACAACTTCACTTTTCGAGACAATTTTGACGACTTAAACCGAGTCGACCAAGGAAGAGAACCAGAAAACAGAGCGGATTGAGAGACAACCGGCATTCATGACCAAGGATAGTCGTGGATTGTGGACCCATTATGGGTAGATTTGGGATACCAAAGGCTATAGAGGTCCGAAATATCACTCTAGACGAAGCTCACAAGTTGAAATTTTGACGCAATTTAGGTTGTGGTGGATCGATTGACTAGAAGAGTGCGTTATTACCCATACGAAGAGCTAACTCGACAGAGAAATTGGATGATTTTTATGTGAAGGAGGTAATCTTGAGACACGGAGTGCCAGTTACCATCATTTTGATAGGGATGTACAATTCACATCCAAGTTTTGGAGCAAGTTTCATGAGGATTTGGGTGCAAGAGCTAACTCGAGTACAACATATCACCCCGAAACTGATGGACCAAGTGAACAAACTATCCAAATACTGGGAGATATGCTAAAAGCTTGTGTGATTGACTCATGGGGAAGCTGAAATTTGTAGCTACCCCTAGCGGAGTTTTCGTACAACAACGGTTACTACGTGAGTATCGGTTACTACGCGGTTACAACGGTTACTATGAAGTATCTCCATGGAAAGGAGTGATCCGATTCAAAAAACGTGGAAGACTGAACCCAAGGTTTGTTGGGCCTTTCAAAGTTATCGCGAGAATTAGTAAGGTGGCTTATCGACTGGAGCTACCTTAGAAGTTATCGAAGATACACAAACATTTCACGTGCCTCATCTAAGAAGTGTTTAGCCGACGAGTCGGCGTTTGTGCCATTAGAGGACATCACCATAGATGAGAAATTGAACTACATCAAGAGATCGATTGCGATCCTCGAAAGAAAGATCAAGCGACTACGTAACAGAGAAATGAGAATGGTGAAGGTGCAGTGGGAGCACCGCAAAGGTTCAGAGTGGACGTGGGAGTCCGAAAAGGAAATGAACAATGTTACCCCACCATGTTCGAGTAAAGATTTCGAGGACGAAATTGTGTTTAAGTGGGGGAGAGTTGTAATACCCGAACTTCGGAAATAAATAAGAGAATATTTTTATTGAGAAAATAGTAATGTGTGGGGTTATGGAGTTAATGGTGGACTAGTTGATTGTGTGGGCTTGATTATATATAAAGAGATGGCTAAATGGACTTATGTGAATAATGTATTTGGATCAAACACTATTGGACCCAATGAATGGAAATTGGGCTTAGGCCTTTTAAAAAGCAAGTATATGTATGGTGGCTAGGGCATAGCCCCCAACACCACCATTTCATTCTTCCATTCAAGAAAACAGTGTGTGTTGTGTGTGCAAAGACCTCACGAAGAACAGAGGAAGAGAGGGCCAAGATTCTTTTGTGAACTCAAGAAATTGTTGAAAAGATCATCAGGTAATGTTCCCTACCTCACTATGATATTATAGATATGAATTTCATCTTGTTTGAATGGTTATAGAGCAAGTTAGAATATGGGGTTTGAGGTTTTGGGTTTATGAAGAACAAAAGAAAAGAATTTGAGATTTGAGCTTTAATACTTGTTGTAATGTAGTTAAATCTTGAAGGAAGTGTTTAAATGAGTAAAGAAATGTTTTCAAACAAAAAGGAAATGATTTGATTGAGTTTTGAGAAAGATGGATTTTTGCTATGGAGTCTGGGTTTTTCCAGAATGAAGAGCTGACAGGGAAGACATGTAGGCATGCGACTTTCACATAGACCTGTGCATACACCCATGCGACTTTCACGTGGGTTTGTATACATCTCTATGCGACTTTCGCATGGCCCGAACAGCCATGCGACTTTCACATAGGCATGTATATACCCCCATGCGACTTTCGCATGGGCGTGTGTACACCTCCATGCGACATTCACATGGCCACATGTAGCCATACGACTTTTAACTTGTACCATGCGACTTTCAATTAGAACATGGATGTCTCCATGCGACTTTCAATACATGTCCATGCGACAGTCGCATGGACCAATATATATAGTTTCATGCGACAGTCACCTAGTGTATGCATATGATTTCATGCGACTTTTACTTGTACACCAAATCCGACAAGTTTGAAATCTGATACTTTACATTGACGTGACGCGTCGGTTTGATGGACACAACGCGTCCCCGACTTAATGGACTTTAATGCATTTCTTATTATTACATGGCTTGTGAAACCCGAATGTATTACGGGGATAAACGAACGAGGGATTCATACACGGCATTGATTTGTTAGACCTATTGTAGGTGACGGTTGACTAGCAAGTAATCACAAGTGAGCTAGTGAGATAAGGTTGAGAAACTGAGACTGCAAGACAAGTGAGTATTCTTACTTACATTCCTAAATAGACATCAAATATGTTTGATAGTGCCTAAGAAAGTGAATAGTAATTGTGGAATACGTGAATGCTATGTGTAGACCAACACTTCGGTGTCGGGTATG
Source organism: Dittrichia graveolens (assembly GCA_038502395.1). NCBI lineage: Eukaryota > Viridiplantae > Streptophyta > Magnoliopsida > Asterales > Asteraceae > Dittrichia > Dittrichia graveolens. The sequence continues at coordinate 31,927,862 of JARJIL010000003.1, read as the reverse complement.
TTTTAAATAGACTTTGCATACGACCTATGATGTGTAAGTAGATGATAAGTTACGAGACATGTGAATACACTCAATTAAATGATAGTAGTATGTGTGATGTGTAAGTATGTGGTCTGTGATAATTAAACCATCAGTATGCTAGAGACCGTTACTTCGGTGACGGGTATGTGGAGACCAATTGTACATGATAGTAATATGTGTGACGTGTTATGTGTGTTGTATATGATAATTATATCATCAGTTTTTTCATTATGATCTAAATAGATTCCAGTTGTTTATATATGCATGTGAATACGTGAATAGCTATGAGTTATAACTGAATGTGATTAGATCGTTTACTTCGGTAATAGGTATGTTAGACCGTTCACTCCAGTGATGGGTATGTTAGTCCGTAAACTTCGGTGTCGGGTACGAGACCAACACCCCACCCCAGTGTTGGGTATGAGACCAACACTTCGGTGTCGGGTATGTTAGACCGTTCCCTCCGGTGACGGGTATGTTAGACCGTTCACTCCGGTGACGGGTATGTCAGACCGCACACTTCGGTGTTAGGAATGAGACCGTACACCTCGGTGTCGGGTTTGAGACCAACACCTCGGTGTTGGGTATGAGACCAGCACTTTGGTGCCGGGTAGGTTAGCCCGTTGTGACGACAACGGGTGAGACGAGACCGTCTAGCAGGCGGGTATGTTGAGACTACTTACTACGGTAGTGGGTATGAGATACGTGTTATTTGATGAGACCACTTATTGCAGTAGTGGGTGCGAAGAATGTGTTTTGATGAACTGTTTGGTTTGTAAGTAAAGTAGTCACTAAGCTTTGTGCTTACGGTTGTTGTTTAACCATCTTTTCAGGTGAGGACAACGGTGGGGCTCCAACTCGTGTTTGATAGCTCATCCCCAGCAGGCTTCCGCAATGTTTTCACTCTCATGAGTTTTCTAATGTAATCCAAATTGATTGTACTTGAACTTACGATTTTTATGGGTTTTCTCCCGGAATGTAAATGGTATCATACAGTGTTTTAATTATCGCAGACTTTCAGTTGTATGATTAGTAAAAAAAATTGGGACGTTACATTTGGTTTAAAGGTAACTCTATGGTGACAACTATTTGGCTTGGGTGGATTTTAATTTGTGATGATGTTTTCATGTCATGAAATGTGATCTCAATATTGTGAAGGACGAATGTGGCAAATGTATAATATAATGTATAGTTGAGGTTAAGCAAAATGCTGATTTATTCTCATAAACTTCTTGGTTGTATTTATGAAGTTCTTGTGTGAGTTTCTCACTGGGCGTTAAAGATCACTTCATTGTTTTGACTCTTCTTGCAAGTGTTTGTTCTTTAGTGCCTGTCGAAACTTCTAGTATTTACTGTTTTGTAACTCTTTTAAATAAAGCTACTTTTGGTAATGCTGGTTGTACCCATAACACTTCTGATGTTTTAAATAATGTGATGTTGAGATCTAAAATCTTTTAATAATGTAAATGCTTCCGCGTGATATTTAACAGGTTTTAGTTGTATACTTTTTCAAATGCTATATTAAAAAAATTGGAGTGTTACAAATATGACCATTTCTAGATACAATATACCGACAATAATTGATTTATTGATATGTTGAAATGCTTCCTTATGAATACCATGGGATTGTGAGATTGTGGACTAGTCTTGGGGCATCCACACATGAGGTCCGTAGGATAGAGGATGGCCAAGATAGACGATGACCAGGCTATCCGTGGTCGTGTTTTCCTAAATACTTATGTAATATTAGATGTTTTTAGGAAATGATACATTTTGGAAATCATGATTTTAGTTCCATATGAATTTTGGAGCTAAATAATATCATTACCTCCAAAACACAAAGGAAACAAATACATTCAAAAAAATTTGAGCCAAAAGAAAAAAGAAAAGGGATAGGCTATTCACATTGTTTTTTTGTTTTTATGCTTATGGAAGAGATTTTAGTTTTAAAGCAACCCAAGCAAATCAGTAGACCCCACAACTTCCTCTCTCTAGTACTTTTAATCTTCACCATTTTTGTAAAAACCCATACCCTTGCACTTAAGAATTTATTTTTATATAAAAAAATTGAATTTATTTAGAGGGTATCTAGGGAGGTTTCTTTTGTTGCGGTGATAACATATTCTGGCTTTTTTAACTTTACATTTGCAACCTTCACTGAAAATGGACACTTTTGAATCTAATTAATCGAAAAATGGAGGTCAAAAAAGCATTTAAGAAAGATAAGGGGAAAAGAGGATTGTGGTGTTGAGGTGTTATCTTGTGTTTGGGGGGTTGTGATGGTTGTCTAGTTTTAGTTGAAGAAGCCATTAGAGGGATGAAAAAGAAGACTAGTAGAGACAGAAAGAGCGTTTGTTTCTTGAAAAAAAACTAGAAAGATTATGCTTTTGGAGAAAAAGAGGGGTCGAGGGATTACAAGGTGGTGTGTAACACCACTTTTTCTGGTTTAAACAAATTACATTCTTCATTTGTTTATCACCAAAAGTCTATTAAAGTTTACAAAAAGGCTGATTCATAATTACATATGTGCAAATACAAAAGTTGTATTAACAGTTTTCCTTATCAACAATCGGAGCTATCCAACCAATCACGGAGCTGAGGCCTAACCCTTGCTGACCAGAGTCACCTGCAACATGCAACACCGAAACATAAAGTAACACTAAGTGAGCATATATCTGAACATAAATAAATAACAGGAAAAACATTCCCCAAGATATCTTGCCTCCGAGCTGCAACACCTACAAACCTGCACCTATTGTTACTATCTTGGGGTATAACTACACCACCTGCGTAGTTATATCCCTTAGCACCATTCCGGTATACAACTACACCACCTGCATTATTGTACACCGTATCACCGTTCTAGTGTATCGCTATACCACCTGCATATCTATGCACCTCTGTTGTACCATGAATATATATATATATATATATATATATATATATATATATATAAACTATCTCACCCAAATGTAACATCATGCAACACATATATAACATAGATACATGCATACTATCCTGAATATGTATATAATTCACATACATTTGTACTAATCATACAATGTGGTAGTACACTCACCTTAGTGTTTAAATATATGTCAATAGGGCTAACTCACGAGTATCTCAATGTATACACCAACACTTACTGCCTACAAGCAATAAGTAAATAATAAATCAACTTATAGATTTGCTGGACAATCATTACTGAAATAGGCATGGGTACGCCCATGTCTTTTGACTTAGGACCAAACTTGGGCTACTCCAACATGGGCGCACTGGGCCAGACACGACCATACCTTACATAGGTATGCATGCCGAAGAACAATGGCGGTCATGCCACTTGGCACGGCCGTACCCCCCAATGGCACGCTTGTACCTATGTCCGACCTACACTAGTAAGTGGTATGACTTACCTGAAAATCACCATTTTAGAATCCAAACTCAAACCAAATGTTTTCCGGCACTTGTAAACCATACTAAGACTACTATAACTACTAAATAACAACAATTAACACCACAAACATACTAAAATCAATGATTCCACCTTTAAATCAATTTCTTGACCCAAAAACATCAAAAACTCATTCTAGAATCTTACCTTGCTACAAGGAATCACTTGGATGATGTTATAACACTATAATCTTGCTGGTTCAGATCCAAAGATGAAAGAAAGTGGGCTGCTTGAATGAGTTGACGTGCTAAAATGAGTGTTTGACTTCCTTAATTCAAACCACCTTACACATATATATAACTAAACTTTTCCAGAATGGGAAAATAACCCCCTGAACTTAATATCTTTCATAATGATAGTTTTAGACCCTTTAGTTTTAATAAACACGTCTAATCTTAATTAGGAAAAATTCCTAATTAACACAACTTTCAATTAATTAAATAATTTATGTATTCAAGAACCTTGGGGCGTTACAACTCTTCCCCGCTTGGGATGATTTCGTCCCCGAAATCTGCTATGCAAACAACTCAGGATAACATTGTCTCACATTGCTTTCAGGCTCCCAAGTGAATTATGAGCCTTTTCTGTGCTTCTAATGCACTTTAACATGTTCTATCTGTTTGTTTCTGTTCGTTCAAAAGAGGGTAAACAAGCAACCGATACAATGTAGAAGGGGGGTTGAATACATTTTAAACAAATAATCAAATTAATCAAACGTATATTCAATAATCAAATATAACAATAACTATTATCACTCTCTAATCAAATCAACAGGATGATTTGATATTATAATGATTATAAACTCAACTTTCTCTCTAAACACTCTTGAATCACAAACTAATTGATGATTGAACTTCTTGTTAAAACTGATTAACAAGAACTCTTGAAAACTCTCTTGAACTTTGAACTCACAAAGTTATCGCAACACACGCATATCAAGTATCACGAACACACGTACGCTTTGCAACTTATGCAGTTTTGCAACTTATGCAGTCGTCGTTGTGTATCACACGTATATCGTCTTCGTGTTCATCTATGTATTCATGCGTATCGAAACCCATAAGCAGGTTTATACTTATACCTGATATATCTACGAACAAATCGCAGTTTAAAGATAGAACTTATCTTTTCTTTAAAACCGTAACAAACTCCTTAACTAAAACATATCTAATTAATTTCATTTGAGATCTCTATCCAACTAATAGATAGTTCAAATTAGGTTCAAACATACTAATTTAAATGTCGTAGATATGGAGAGTTTATAACAGAATTTAGAACTTACTTAAATTCTTGAATTGAATTCTGACGCTGAGCTGACTCACTCAGCCTTAACCTTGTCAAGCTGAGTTCTTGAATCTTGGGTTCTTGAATCTTCAAGTCTTCAAGTCTTAAAATCCTATCTCAGCTTAGAAGTCACTGAGCTATCTAGTACTTACATAGAAAACTCTGTATCTGTTTATACGCTGACTACTCAGTCTAAGCTGACTAGTCCGTCTATAACAGACCTACATAATTCCTAACTCTTAACCTTATATCTATACATATCTATAGTTTGTCTCATCAAATCTAATTATTCTAAACATGGGACTAACAATCTCCCCCTATTTGATGATGACAAAATATTGAATCAAAGTAGGTATAGGTTAACAGAATTATGTTGAACCACTCTGGAACTGACCAAAGTTAGTTCTTGAAATAAGTATTGAACTGATCCATACTTATTCATCATATCTTGAACTTACAAGATGTTTATATTACAAATCCATTATAAGATTTGTATTCTAAGTATTTGGAAATACAACTACTTAGATACTGAACTTATCAGAATTAATTTAAGTTCTGAACTTACAAAACTTATATAACTGAACATATCAGTTTATAATCGAACATATTAATCATCAGCTTAAACTTACAAAACTGTCTGTTTGAACATATCAAACATAATTTTGAACATATCAAATAATAAAGAGTTAAACATATCAAACTTGAGTTTGTATTAATGAACATATCATTTACATTGTAGCTTAATCTTTATGATTAGCTTCTGCACACTTAGTGATTACAAAATTATAGAACTAATCTATTTAATCAATAGGATCTCCAACTTATAACCACATATTGTAACATTTAAGTTCCCATATTGCAGCTTTCTTGATAGCATCATTCACAATCTCTTCACCTTCTGGCAACTCTCTCATCTAAGTTTTTCTTGATCTTATTTCTTTGTTGAGATGATATCTGAATATTGAGTTCTAAGTTGAGTCATCACATAGAATTCTCAAGTATAGAATCAACTCCAAATTTGCCAAATGAAGATCTGCTACTTTCAAGAAGCACTGATTACGTTCCACATCAAGATACAAGAATCCTTCCAAAGGTTGTGTGATATAAGTGTTTTCTCTGAATTCAACTCCCTCTGGAACTTGTAAACCGATGTCTCTTTTAGCTTACTGGCTCGCTGCTTTAACTCTTGCAGCTTTGCCTCGATTCAGGAAAGTATCAATTTTATCAGCAGGATTCTCACCTAACTGGTCAATTCTTATGAAGAGTGTTTTAAGCACATCAACTATCTCTTGTCTGATTTGACTCTTTTTCATCCGCTTGATAGTTGTGGCTAGGATCTTTAACTCTGAGAACCCCAACTTGTACAGACATCTCATATCTAGACCAATTTCTTGTTTGTTGTCTAGTACAAAGTTGATAATCACCAATTCTCCTTTTCTACTAGTGTAATTGATTCAATCTTGTGATTAAAATGTGGTCTTTTATAACAATGCCTTAGATCCACATCTGAGTAGGGAATTGGGGCAGCTCTAGGTCCAGAATAGTCAGCTTCAGATTCAGCTCTGGCAGCCTCAGCTTTAGCCTTTTCTCTTTGAATTTCAGCTTGTCGTTGCTGCTCTTTCATTTCCTCTACTGTCATACCTAGTTCTTTAGCCATCTCTTGTAACATTTTCTTAGCAAGCATGTCACTGGCTTTCTGTGTTGCATCAGCTTCATCACTTGAGTCAGATTCATGTGCGACTAGTTGAGACTTACCTTGTTGCTCTGGCTCAGGCTCAGCAATGATGACCTTTCTCCTCTTTGCTAGAGGCATAGCACTTCTTTTTTTCTTTTTACCATCTCAAACACCTTACTCTTCCCTTTATCTATTTGTGAAGTCGGAACAAACTCAGCGTCAACAAATTTTGACAATTCAGCTTGAGGAAGATTGGTGTGAGCAGCTTGAGATGTTTCTTCATGTGGAGTTTCTGGTTGAGCTTGTGAAGTTGTGGTAATTTTGACTGTTGGAGCCTGTTGTTGTTGAGAAGGCTGATCTACAGTACTCCTAAACTGATCATGAGCTTGTTCCTCAAATTGTACTTCCTCTGTATGCTCCCCCACAACCTTATCATCACATTTCTTTGATTCTTTCTCCCCCTTTTTGTCATCATCAATGGGGGAAGGTCTGAATTTGAGCATGAAGCTTTCCAAGTTGGCTACTAACGTCGAAAGATCATGAAGTTTTCGCATCAACCTGGATTTATCATTTTTCCTCTTCTTGTGCAGGACCTCAAACTGAGATTGTAGATATTCCATAATGACTTGAGCATTGGTGGACATCAGCTTGGGCTCCTCAGGTCTTCTTCTTACCTCAAAGTCCTCCTGTCCAGTGGAGGAGTGTATTTCCACCGTAGGAGAGGCTGTTGAGTGTTTCTCAATAGGTGAGGATGTGGGTCCCATATCCAAAGGTTGGTGCTGACCTATGGAATCAAGGGGGCCAGAATGGGGACCCTGTAAACCTTCCTGGTGTATGAAAGGTTCATTGACAGGTCGTGCTAGAGTGTGTAAGAATGGAAGAGAAGAATGACCAATGTCGTGAGGTATGGTAGTGGGGCGAGCTAGGCTTAGTGGTGAGGAGGGGGGTATTTGACCTTGGGGATTGGTCTGTATTTCAATGTTACCTTCATGGGGCTGTGAAGGCACAGAAGTAGGCTCTCCCATGGCACTAGTAAGGGTTGACCTGAGCCTAGAGATTGGCACCTTAAGAGAAGGTGTCTCCCCCTCAGCTCCTGCCGGTGGAGGTATCAATGTGATATCAGCTCCAGAGTCCTTTTGAGGTGAAGAACCACCTTTGGCAGACTTTCTAGTATAGGTGTAGGATATATCCTTGGTAGCAGTGGGCTGACCAAGGTTGGCTTTAGATTGTAAGATAGATGGAGATGTTTGAGGTGGAGGAGAGGGGTTAGACTGAGTTGGGCTTGACTCAGTCTTATCTCCTAATTTTGGAGGTGGAGAAGTAAAAGAGAGAGAAGGAGATAAGGGATGCGAAAGTATACCTGCTGCACATAGCAGTGGAGACTGAGAACTAGTAAACAAACTCCTTTGCTCAGAACTCGAAGTGGTGGAGGAAAATCTTTGAGCACAGGGTCTGAGCTGAGTCCTAGGTTGATCAGCTTGAGAGGACTCAGCCTCAGAACCAACACTATCACCCACTTCTTTCGCAGCTTCCTCCTCTGCCTCAGCTTCACTTGACTCAGGAGTCGGAAGCTGTATATACACCCTGATATGAGCACTCATTGTAGGATGCTCAGGGAAAATATCATGGGCGAACATTCTGTAGCTGAGAACAGGAGTAGGGGTTGACTCATATTGGGCAGTATATGTTCTACCCAACCTGTCCTCGATGACCATGGATATAAATCTGACGAAGGGCACAATGGTGTCCCTTATGTTCTTGGTCACCAGTGACTTGAATGCCTCAAAGATCAACTCAGCGTAATCCAATCGTCGATCATAAAATAAGTTGTATAACACTTGCATTCAAAGTCATTAACATTATTCAGGCCACCCACCTTGTATCCAAGGGAACGAACCACAGTGGATACCATAAATCCCCATGTCGTCTGGAAAACAGATTTTCGTATAATGCCAATAACTTGAGGATGACCCATTAAGGGTAAAATGCTTCGTGATGTTTCCCTAGAAACCGTCTCTTCATACTGATTATGAACCGGGAGATGAAGAATTCGACGAAGACAATTTGCATCGACTTCTATCGCCACTTGTCCATTTAGGACTGTACCCCGTATGACCAGTTGAGTTGCATCCAGTTTACACGTATATCAGAATTCCGTGAGAAGTTGAGGAATGAGCACAACAGGACCACGTAGAAATGCATGTGCTAGGGGTCCCTTGCGAATGTATGAGACCCACTCCTCATATCCCCTGCCAATTTTGGATTTTGGAATGTCGATACAGGCGATGACATTGTTTTGTTTGTAGGTGGGGAGTGCGTTGTTCTTGAAATTTCCTCCACGAATCATTTGTTCAGTTAGATTAAGAGTATAACCCTCCATTGAAATCGAACTTATCGTAATGGATTGCACTAGCAATAGTAAAGATTATCACTGAGCAATGAACTCTGCACACACCAACATTAGGGTTTAAGAGAGTAGAGAGGAATATTTTGGAAGAGTAAACGAAATATGATGAAAAATCTCTCTTATTTATACCTTTTCAATGTGAGAGAAAAGTTACCGTTATCGGAGGGTAATAAATATGACCGTTACAGTAACTTCCGTCGACGCAATTAACTATAATGGCTATATTAAATGTAACTTAATATGACTGACACTGTTACATTGATCAGAATCCATTCAAGTTGAACTAAATTATCATCGAGATTGCCATTTTAAAAATAGTTTATAAACGACTTACGTTTATTGGAAACATAACGCACCGAAAATATTATAGATGTACTATATTATTGGACTTACCATCTGTTAGGACTAACCTAGATCTATGGAGCTGACCACACATTAGAACTGATTACTCAGCTCAGATTTGTCACTCAGCTCAGATTGAGCACTCAACTCAGATTTTGACACTTAGTCGAATATAGCACTTAGCAAAAATTAAACAGAGATAAAGAATGAAACATACCAATTAAGGGTTGAGCATGCCAAGTTTGCCGAGTAGAGTTGTAAATCTTGTGCCTTCAATTGGTTTAGTGAAGATATCTGCAAACTGATCTTCAGTCTCAATGAAGACTAACTCTATCTTTCCCTTTTCAACGATATCTCTGATGAAGTGATGTCTTATTTCAATGTGTTTGGTTCTTGAGTGAAACACTGGGTTGTGTGTAATGGCAATAGCACTTTGATTGTCACAAAATATGGGAGTATTTGAATAATGCAAATCAAAGTCCTTAAGCTGATGTTGCATCCACAGTATTTGAGCACAACAGCTCCCTGCAGCTACATATTCAGCTTCAGCTGTTGAAATTGCCACTGAGTTTTGTTTCTTGCTTGTCTAGCTAACTAATTTTCCACCCAAAAGTTGACATCCTCCAGTAGTACTCTTTCTATCAAGACCACATCCAGCAAAGTCTGAATCTGAGTACCCTATCAGCTCAAATCCTGATCCTTTGGGATACCACAAACCTAAGTTCGGTGTTCCCTTCAGATATTTGAGTATTCTTTTAACAACTAGCAAGTGTTATTCCTTTGGATCAGCCTGATAACGTGCACAAACACATGTAGCAAATATTATATCAAGTCTGCTTGCTGTTAAATAGAGTAATGAACCTATAACTCCTCTATATGTAGTTTGACATACAGATTTTCCATCAATGTCCTTGTGAAGCTTGACATTGTGTAACATTGGAGACTTTGCAGGATGGCTTGAGTCTAGTCCATATTTCTTAATCAGATAAAAGACATACTTGCTTTGATTAAGAAATATACCATCTTCTTTCTGATATATTTGAAGTCCCAAAAAGTAAGTCATCTCACCCATCATGCTCATTCTGTATTGATTGGACATTATCTTAGAGAACCAATCACACACACATTGGTTTGTTGAACCAAAGATAATGTCATCCACAAAGATTTGAACCAGAATGACATGTCCTCTGCTCTTTCTTATGAATAGAGTTTTGTCAATACTTCCTCTAATAAAATCATTTGAGAGCAAATAGGTGGACAGTGTATCGTACCAGGCTCTTGGAGCTTGTTTGAGTCCATACAAAGCCTTGTCTAACTTATAGACATAATCTGGATGTTTAGAATCAATAAAACCAGGGGGTTGTTTCACATAGACCTCCTCCTGTAGTGCTCCATTTAGAAATGCACTTTTAACATCCATTTGATACACTTTAAAGTTCTTGAAGGCTGCATAGGCCAGAAACAATCTTATAGCTTCAATCCTTGCAATGTCTTTCAGGCTGAATAGGACTTACTTCTTCAGTCCGAGTAGGAATCGAAAGATCACTTAGATCTTCAATCTGACAAGTACCTGATGATTCACCGAGACTCTCAGGCTGATTGTCTTCAATATTGATAATTTCTTTCGATGATGTACATTTGTCAGATTTACTATCATCATCATCAGAATCATCCATAACATACATGGGATTTGATGTGAGATCTTCTGTGTTCCTCTCAAGCTCACTCAGACTAGCTGGGTCAGCTTGAGCTCTGTCGGATTCGTCAATACTTGTTTCATCAAATGTAACATGTACTGATTCTTCTATTACTTTTCTTTTAATATTAAAAATTCTATAAGCTTTGGAGACTGAAGAATATCCAACAAATATCCCTTGATCAGCTTTGGGTTCCAACTTATGGAGCTGATCTCGTTGGTTTAGCAAATAGCATGTTGAACCAAAAATGTGAAAGTATCCAATGTTGGGTTTTCTGCCATGATACATCTCATAAGGTGTTTTACCATGTCTTTTAACTATTATTGATCTATTCTGGGTATAGCAGGTTGTACTTACAACTTTTGCCCAGAAGCTCAGCTTGAGCTTTGCCTCACATAGCATGATTCTGGCAGCTTCAATTAAGGTTCTATTTCTCCTTTCAGCAACTCCATTTTGTTGTGGAGTTCTTACAGATGAGAAGTTTTGGATAATTCCCTTTTCTTCACAAAATCCTTCAAGGGTTAAGTTTCTAAACTCAGTCCCATGATCACTTCTAAGCTGTTTAAGAGACTTACCCTTTTGCAACTCTTCTTGTCTTATGAAGCTGATTAACTCATATGCAGCTTCACTTTTGACTTTTAAGAAGACCACCCAGGTGAATCTTGTGAACTCATAAACAATCACTAGAGTATACTTTTTGCCACTAATATTGGTTTTCCCTTCTTATCATAAATTGTTCCTACATGCTTTCTGAAGGTGACTTCATAATCCTCATCACACAGTTGACTGATACTTATCAGATTCTGTTTAAGGCCTTCAACATATGCTACCTTTTTGAAAGTGACTTTTCAGTAGTTATCTTTCCATAACCTTTAGTCCTTCCTTGAGAATTATCCCTAAATGTCACCTTGGGTCCTTCATTGTTTTGTAATTCACTTAGATTTCCCTTGCATCCTGTCATGTACCTTGAGCATCCACTGTCTAGATACCACTTATAGGAGCCCTGCACATGATTAACTAAACATATTAGTTTCTTTTTGGAACCTACTGTTTGGTGGGTTCTGAGGATAAGCACTTAGCTGATCCTTTAGAGTTTGACTGATCAGCTCGAACAGATTCTGGGTCTATTTTGGACTGATCATCCTTTACGTTTTCAGGTCTAAGATTGGTACTCACACAATCTTTGGCCTCATGACCTCTATCACCACACTTATAGCATTTTCTTCTAAAGATGGGTGTTTGGGTGATTTCTTTGAGTTTTCCAACATTAAATTTGTATTTAGTTTTAGAGTCATACGATGTGGATAACCTTTCAATTCTTTTAGACAGTTTGTCTACTTGATATTGACTGACTATGGACTTACCTTTGTCATCTTTATGATTACCCTTATTTGGTGATGTCTGACTTACAGATAACTTCCTGTTCTTATACATTCTTTCATATTTAGCTTGAGAGTTATGTCTTTTTGAGTTGATGTGAGATATTCTGTCAAAAACAATTGTTCTCACAGGATTGTAATCCAATCTTTTGAAAACTGACTTACAGTTTCTGTTGGATCTGGAACATTCAGCTTGATGGTTTGTATGAATAACCTGGGGACTTTGGGTTGGTCTCATAAACTAATTGGTTTTGACCTGTTTTCCATCCTTGTTCCTTAAGAATGTTTTTGGGAGTATATTATCTGATTTCATCGTTTTGTCTTCAAGACTGACTTGATCTTCGATGATTTCATCAGCAGCAGCACTATAATCTCCCCTAGCACTGCTTTTACTTGATTTGGTATCTGCTGGTTAATATATTTTTCTACTTCTCTTGATGACTTACACCAAGATTCATAGATCTTTCTTAGATTATCAGCTTGTTCTTTTGATTCTTGTAGTTCTTCACTTAGAAGTTTGTTTATATGAAGCTGACATTCATAATCACTTTGACTCTTTTTACCAGCATTTAAGAGAGTTTCAGAGTGTTTAAGTTCATCTTTTAATTTTGAAATTTCAGTTTTCAAACTAGATTGAACTATGAGAGAGGTTTTGAAGTCATTCAACAAATAGTTGAACATTAGACATTTTTGTTCATCAGTGTAAGAGCTAAAGTTATTTACCTTATACATTGAGGTAGGATCTCAGTTACTGGTTTGCTTACTCAACTTAGCCGCTTCTGCTAGATCCTCATCAAAGGAACTGTTTTCTAACTCATAGTCAACTTGTTCCTCTTCATCCTCAATGGCCATCAAACACCTATTTGGCTCATCATCATCTGAAGTAGATGATTTAGTATCCCAAGTCTTAGCAAGAAGACCTTTGGTGTTTTTATCTGGCTTGCCTTTGAGTCTTTGATATTTCTTTTTATATTTATCAGCTCTATAGGCATTCCTGTCAGCTACTGAAGCTAATTCTCCCTTCTTAACTCTGCACTCAGCAGCTATGTGTCCTATCCTTTGACAGTTATAGCACTTAGCTTTCTTAGGATCAAAAGTAGACTTACCACTTTTGCTTCTGCCAGGTTGACCCCTTCCTCTTCTGAACTTTCTAAAGTTTCTTGCTAACATTGCCATTTGTTCAATAAGAGCATCCATTTCTTCATCATCTGAACTGGAGTTAGGACTTACTTCCTCAGATTCAGATTCAGAGTCAGTCTCAGCTTGAGACTTTTTAGATCCCTTCTTCTTTTTTTATGCAATTAATGCAGATCCAGCATTATTTATAGATTCTTTTAGTTGTTGCTGGGCCACTTTCTTCTGTTCCATGATCTGTTGATGATTTAGAAGGAAACCATAGATAGAACTGAGATCATATTTTCCTAAGGTTCCTCCAGCATGAAGTACAATGGTGATCTCATTGAATTGTTCTGGTAACACATCCAAGAACTTGAGTACCAACTCATTCTCATCTTTCTTCACACCTACCAAGATCAGATCATTTATCAAGCATTGAAATCTGGTAAACAAATCTTCCAGAGTTTCATTCTTTTTAACAAAGAAAGTCTCATAAGAACGACTCAGATTTGTCTTCTTATGTTGCTTGACCAAGTCAGTGCCTTCATACGTAACACTGAGAGTATCCCACATCTCTTTTGCAGTTTGGCACCCAACCACAGTATGCAGAAGAGGATTTGTCAAAGAATTTGCTATAATGCTCTGGCCTTGTCATCAAGGTTGAACAGTTTACGATCTTCCTCAGTCCAAGATGCTTCAGGCTTGGGAGTTTCTCCAGATGGAACAATTTTGTCAGTGGCAGTAATATGGATCATTGGTATGATTGGGCCATCTTGAATCTTGGTACTCATCCTGTTATCCACGGACTTCAGATATAACATAGCTCTAAACTTCCACATAGGATAGTCAGTGCCATAAAAAATAGGACACCCTTTTGCCGCCATAGTTGGTATATGACTTGATTGCTTGCTAGTAGACATCTTAACCTATTGACAGCGGATCTTGATCTTCAACTTATGATGAAACTTGCTCTGATACCAGTTGTTGGTCCCAAAGAGGGTAAACAAACAACCGATACAGTGTAGAAGGGAGATTGAATACACTTTAAACAAATTATCAAATTAATCAAACGTATATTCAATAATCAAATATAACAATAACTATTATCACTCTCTAATCAAGTCAACAGGATGATATGATATTACAATGATTATAAACTCAACTCTCTCTAAACACTCTTGAATCACAAACTAATTGATGATTGAACTTCTTGTTAAAACTGATTAACAAGAACTCTTGAAAACTCTCTTGAACTTTGAACTCACAAAGTTATCGCAACACACGCGTATCAAGTATCACGAACACACGTACGCTTTGCAACTTATGCCGTTTTGTAACTTATGCAGTCGTCGTTGTGTATCACACGTATATCGTCTTTGTGTTCGTCTATGTATTCGTGCGTATTGAGACCCATAAGCAGGTTTATACTTATACCTGATATATCTACGAACAAATCGCAGTTTAAAGATAGAACTTATCTTTTCTTTAAAACCGTAACAAACTCCTTAATTAGAACATATATAATTAATTTCATTTGAGATCTCTATCCAACTAATAGATAGTTCAAATTAGGTTCAAACATACTAATTTAAATGTCGTAGATATGGAGAGTTTATAACAGAATTTAGAACTTACTTAAATTCTTGAACTGACTTCTGACGCTGAGCTAACTCACTCAGTCTTAACCTTGTCAAGCTGAGTTCTTGAATCTTGGGTTCTTGAATCTTTAAGTCTTCAAGTCTTAAAATCCTATCTCAGCTTAGAAGTCACTGAGCTATCTAGTACTTACATAGAAAACTCTATATCTGTTTATACGCTGACTACTCAGTCTAAGCTGACTAGTCAGTCTATAACAGACTTACATAATTCCTAACTCTTAACCTATTATCTATACATATCTATAGTTTGTCTCATCAAATCTAATTATTCTAAACATGGGACTAACAGTTTTGTAACTTCTTGACCTTTCTTTCTAATGTTGCCACCGGCTACTCTTTATAACTGAGTTTGTCATCAATAGTCACATCTTGGAAAGGAACAATTGTGGATTCATCTACTAAACACTTACAAAGGCCAGACACGTGGAAAGTGTTGTGAATTTGAGACATCTCTTCTGGAAGTTTCTGTCTGTAGGCTACTTTCCCCACCCTTGTAACAATCTTAAAACGACCAACAAAGCGAGGCTCTAGCTTACCTCTCTTTATGAGTCTAATAATCCCCCTCCATGGTGACACTTTCAAAAATACATCATCTCCAACTTGAAACTCTAACGGTGATCTCCTCTTGTTTGCATAACTTTTCTGTTTATCTTGGGCTGCGTTTAATCATTTTCGTATCTGCTGTATACACTCAATTGTCTGTTGTACTATCTCTGTACTACCCAGCTCTTTCTGACTGGCTTCACCCCAACAAACTGGAGTTCTACACTTTCTACCATACAACATTTCATACGGTGGCGTGCCAATACTCGAATGGTAACTGTTGTTATACGAGAACTCTACTAACGGCAAATACGTATCCCAACTGCCACTGAAGTCAATGATACAAGCTCTGAGCATATCCTCCAATGTCTGTATAGTTCTTTCACTCTGTCCATCCATCTGAGGGTGGAAAGCTATACTAATATGCAACTTAGTCCCTATATCTTCATGAAACTTACTCCAGAACCTGGAGGTAAATCGCGTATCTCTACCTGAGATAATTGTAACAGGGACTCCGTATCTAGTTATAATCTCTTTCATATACACATCCGCCATTCTTTCAGAGGTATACACTTCTTTAATTGGGATAAAATAGGCACTCTTTGTGAGTCGATCAACTACCACCCACATAGCATCAAACCCCGTGGTGTTCTAAGTAACTTGGTGATCAAATCCATTGTAACATGTTCCAACTTCCATACCGGTATGTCGAGTGGTTGCAACTTCCCATGTGGTTTCTGGTGGTCTGCTTTACTTGAAGGCAAGTCAAACACCTTTCGACATGCTTGGCTATTTGACGCTTCATTCCCGGCCACCAGTAGTTCATCCTCATGCCTCCTCCATAAACGTTTGCCTCACACCTTCATAACTAGGTACCTACATACTATTATAACGGGCCAAGAGATCTCAACCATCCCTTACTAGATTTGATACCTGACATGTAATATGCTCCTTCTTTTGGTTGTCTTCTTTTACCGCTTCAATCTAAGCTGCGTTAATCTTATCGAGTATAGGGGTATTAGTTGACATTCTTATTGTATCCATCTGTATCTGAATGATTCCTGACTTTCGGCTTAAAGCATCTACAACCACATTAGCTTTTCCTAGGTGGTACAATATTTCATTATCATAATCTTTCAAAAGCTCTAACCACCGTCTCTGATGCATGTTCAGATTCTTCTACTCCAAAAAGTACTTAAGACTCTTGTGATTTGAATAAATGGTGCACTTAACCCCATAAAGATAGTGACCCCAGATCTTGAAAGCAAATACAACAGCTGCTAACTCCAAGTCATGTGTTGGGTAGTTGCTTTTGTGAACCTTTAACTGACGAGAGGCATAAGAAATAAATTTTCCCTTTTGCATAAGTACACGCCCCAACCCTCTGTATGAACCATCATAGTAGACCACCATATCTTTCCTTCCATCTGGTAGTGTAAGTACCGGGGCATTACACAACGTGTGCTTCAACGTATTGAACACATTCTGCTAGTTATCTTCCCACTTGAACCCTGTATTCTTCTTAGTCAGTTGAGTTAGGGGTACTGCTATCTTTGAAAAGTCTTGAATGAATAATCTATAGTACCCAGCAAGCAAGGAAACTTCTCACTTCCGTAGGATTTTGAGGCAGGTCCCATTTCAATATGGCTTCCACTTTAGCGTGATCCACTTTAATCCCATTCTGATTGATAACGTGACTCAAAAATTGTACCTCTCATAACCAAAATTCACAATTGAAGAATTTCGCGTACAACTTCTCTCTACGCAATACATCTTATACTTCTCTGAGATGAACACCATGTTCTTCTGAAGTCTTGGAATAAATAAGAATATCATCGATAAATACAATCACCGATTTATCAAGCAGAGGTCGACAAACTCTGTGTTGGTTCTATGTATACAAGACACAAATTAAGACGATATTGCTAATAATAAATAAACCCATAGGTCACACATTTATAGTCAATGGACACCAACTCATAATATATATAAGTTTATATTCATTGTTATATATTATTACTGTGAAGTAATATAATAATATTACTCTTATATATTGATATAAGATAATGCATATCAAATACATATATATAAACATATGATTTTATATGTATGTATGTATATATATGTATATGTATATTTGTTACAAGTAAATTGTAACTAGTAACAATTATATATTTATGTATATCTTTGTTACAAGTAAATTGTTATTAGTTAACAAACAAGTATGTATATAAAATACATATAGATGTATTTTATACATTATGTGGGGTATCTAGTATTCTAGTTTTAGTTTATTTAAAATGAAATTAAGATACACTCTCAAAGGGGGCCTATTTGAGGTTGCTTGAAATTGGCTCAACCAAGACATGCATGCATCAACAAGTCAAGAAGCAAAGGCAAAGAGGGGTCCCCCCTCTTTGATTTTCGGCCAAAATGACCAAGAGAGGGGGCCTCCCTCTCTTGGTTTGCTTCTTAGCCTTTTAATGTGGTGTATGGTCCCTTTTGTGTCTTAGAGAAATTCACCACCTTGGCTTGCATGTTCTAAGTGTTCTTGAACTTTGAAAACATCTCTACATTCTTGTATTGGTGTTCTTCAAGTAAGCTAAGTGTTGTACCACATAAACATACTCATACATGCATAGTTAGTTCAAGAAGAAGAACAAAGATTGTTGCTTGCTTGCTTGAACTTCAAGGGTTGGAAAGACTAGTATCTTAAAGGTGTTGGACTCATTGGCTAGTGGATACCTTGGAGGAAGTCTTCACTTGGCTTCTCATTGATCACCACTTCACCAACAGTTTTCTCACGCTACAAAGGTTGTAGTTGTAAACACCCTACGGTTGTTTTGTTTTCTTAAGGCTTGCATATGGATCATTGGTGGGGAGTTTTAAAAAGTTCAAAATTGTTGTTCATGCTTCCGTTACTAAAATATAATTTTGAAAAACCGAACAAACCCCAAGACTCTGTTCATCAAATCCATGAACGCTGCTGGAGCATTCGTAAGACCGATGGCATGACTATGAACTTGAAGTGCCCATAACGTGTTCTGAATGCTATCTTGGGTACAAATTCCTCTCTGATCTTGAGCTAATGATAACCTGACCGCAAATCTATCTTTGAGAACCATGATGCACCTTGTAGCTAATTGAATAAATCATCTATTCTGGGAAGTGGGTACTTATTCTTTATTGTCACCTTGTTAAGTGCTCGGTAATCTATACACATCCTAAACATGCCATCTTTCTTCTTAACAAACAAAATTGGCGCACCCCAAGGTGAACAGCTGGGTCGTATAAAGCCATTATCTGTCAATTTATCAAGTTGCTTCGTCAACTCTTTCATTTTTGGTGGTGCCAATCTATACAGGGCTTTAGCTTTAGGTTTTGCTCTTGGTACCATATCAATTTTGAATTCCATTTGGCGAGTCGGTGGAATTTGTGCCATCCATCACCGAAGCAGGTTGATTGAATCGACCTATAACCGCCGTTAGTCATTTAATATTATATGTATGCTCGAGTGAACTCTTGAAAACTAGTAAGTGCTAAGTACTAAGTGTTAATTATGTCAAATGCCTCGAATATCATAGTTATTCTAACAATAGAAGGAACACAATCTCAAAAGTTTGATCGAATTCCTAGTGCCGATTTAAGTCGTACAAGTACCTTCGGTGCAACAAATTTATGAATAGAACCATAAAATAAAAACACTAAATTAAATTATGTGGAATAATTAAAACAAAACAACAATTAGTACTATAAATAATTTCTAGACAACAAACCCATCAAGAAAGCATAATAACACCTAATCAACACGTAAAACGTTTAACGCATTTACATAAAATGCAATATTAGGATACAAAATAATACCAACATTAAATAAAAAAAATAATAACATATACATGAAATTTGGCCACCAAGGAAAAGGAAGGAGTTCAACTTACCAAAAATGTTTAATTCACCTAACGAAATTAGAATTTTTTACATATAACCTAAGGATTACCATAAACTCTTAAAACACACACACACCCAAACAATCTTGGTCCTTTCTTCAAGAGCAATATTGGTGGTGTTCTTCATCCATTCAAGAGATCAAGTTCCCTTGGGCATCAAGATTATAGGTATACATCCATACATGCATGTAATCTCTTCTCTTTGTTCCTTTTCCATAATCTTGGCTAATGAATCACCATTAGAACCAAAAACATCCTAATCATACATAAAGTAATGATTATGATGTGTTGGCTTGGGTAACAAACCCAAAGAATGAACTAATCAAAAACACGAAGAACAATGAACTATAATCTGGACAGAAAATATAAGTGAACTTCAAGAGTTCATATCTCGGCCAAAAAAAACCTAAATAAATCGATTTTTGATTCTAGAATCAATTTCTCTGAGTCTAATTTCGTCTCCAATTGGTTTCATATAAAACGAAGGTGTTTTGGTCGCTCAAATAATCAAAATCGTTTAGGTGCGCAAATATGTGATTTTTGACAGTTATAATTTAATAACTTTGATATTTCAAAAACCTGTTTTAAACATTACAAAAATTCTTCAAAATACATCTGGGGTATATTTCATGAGTTTTAAAAGTCCTGTAAAAATCTTATAATTTATTAAGTTGGGTTTCTATTTTAATTAGTTAAAAACATTTTTGTTGTTGAATATGGAAATCCTAGGGTTTTTCGATAACAGAGTTTCAAACATCATAACTTATCTAAGATTACGAATTAGAGACCAAATATTAATATGGGTAAACTTTAGAGTGTTTATAATCACTGTAGAAAATATTAGATTTATTGGATGTATTTTCTATTTTAATTGGGTAAAAACTTTTTAATTGTCAAATCTGGAAGTTTAGGGAATTTCTATAATTAGAGTTTAAAATATTTTAAAACATTCAAATATCCGAATTAGTAGAAAAATTTTTGTATGAATGAAGGTTTAAGTGTTTTTAAGTTACTATAAGACTTTTAGATTTTATTAAAGTTTTTTAGTATCTTAAATAAATAAAACCTTTGTCTTGCGCGAGCTGGAGGCATTTTCTGACCATGACCAATTAAAGTATTTCTTAAAAATAATAAACATGTTATTAAACTCTAGAAAAATTTATATAAAATAATAGAGATGTTAAGGTCTCTGCCCTAAAAGTTTACAAAAATAATTAATACGTTTGAATTAATTTAAAAATACACGAAGCATACCCAAACTTTCAGAATTTAACCTACACATTTAAAGAGGAAAATAAACAAGGTTTCAAAACTTAAATATATATTGAGGTTAGACCCAAGAGATGGATGCACTTATGCAACCTAGTATAAAAACCTAATCGTGAATCCAAATTTAACTTGATGATTCAAAGTTAGTACAAAGAGGATTTCACGCGTTCTTAGAATCTTACGGTTGTTGTAGATTTGCGAGCACGTTAGGAATCAAGTGACAAAATCCGCTAACTAAGGGAGTACTCGTGACCCCTTTTTATGTATTTTATTGGGGGAAAATGATACTTACAACTGTTTTTAGAAATTTTTTATGCCATGTCAATGTTTCATTTCTATGTTTTCTTTTATGACAAATACATGGTATGTGTGTGCACTTATAGAACCCGTATTAGGGTTATGAATATTGTGCCCGTGATCGGGATTGCCTATTGAACCCGTGTTCGGGTTAAGACTATTGATTATCTCATTACTATCTATAGCCAACTAGTAGCTCGAGGTGGTAGGTGATCGTTGGAAAACAAATGATTCGTGCATGGTGAACTTAGGTTCCAGGTATCACTATACTACTATTGTGTACCATACCTTTACGTGTTTATTGTCATACAACTTACTATACATATCACAATTACTTTTACTTGCAAACCTACGAGCTCACCAACTTTGTGTTGACATTTTGCGAGTGTTCATTTTCTGGTAATGCTAATAACAACGCATAAGGAGCCTAGGTGACTCTAGATGACCTTAGCGTGACTTTAGCCGTTAACTACGAAGTCATTTTCTTATTTATATACTATGATGAACTCGGATACATAAATTTTGGGCTTGTAGCCCCGTATACCTGTGTTGGGTTGTGGGAACAATAACTTTAATATTTTCTTGTTTTTCATGTTTGACTATGATTGTCGTGGGGTGACTTACCACGGCACAAGTCCCCTCTTGTGTCGGGGAAACGTCATGACATGTTGGTATGTTCAATTAGAATTTTTTTATACCTCAAATCAATGTGTTATGACGATCCTCTCTGTCACACTCCGTGTTTCTGCCTAGGTGGGGTGTGACAGAATCCCTAGTAGGTTGTCAGGAAAAACATCGGGGTAGTCACAGACTACTGGTATATCTGTTGGGGTTTGTTCGGTTTTTCAAAATATATTTTAGCAACGGAAGCATGAACAACAATTTTAAACTTTTTAAAACTCCCCACCAATGATCCATATGCAAGCCTTAAGAAACAAAACAACCATAGGGTGTTTAGAACTACAACCTTTGTAGCGTGAGTAAACCGTTGATGAAGTGGTTGATCTATGAGAAGCCAAGAGAAGACTTCCTCCAAGGTATCCACAAATCAATGAGTCCAACACCTCCAAGATGCTAGTCTCTCCAACCCTTGATATTCAAGAATGCAAGCAACAACCTTTGTTCTTCTTCTTGAACAAGATGTATGTATTTTGAGTATGTATTGTAGTACCACACTTGACTCACTTGAAGAACACCAATACAAGAATGTAGAGATGTTTTTCAAGGCTTCAAGAATACTTAGAACTTTTCTTAAGAAGCATAAAGGTGGTAAGTAGTAGTATCTCACAAAAGCCATGCAAGAAGACTTAAAAAGCCAAGTAGTAAAAACACAAGAGGGAGGCCCCTCTTGGCCTTATTTTGGCCGAAAATGGGAGGGAGGGAGGCCCCCTCTTGCTTTTTCTTGCTTCTTGATCACTAGACACCATGCTTGGTAAGGTGTTTCAAGGAAAGAGTCAACATGGCCCCTTTCTTGCTCATTGTGAGAATTTCTAGCTATTAATCTTTTAAATATATAAAAGATATACTAGATATGTCATACTATGTATAAAATACATCTACATGTATTTCATATACATACTTGATTGTTTCTAGTAACTCTTTACTTGTAACAAGGATATACATATATTTATATAATTTGTTACTAGTAACAATTTACTTGTAACAAATATATATTTATACATATATATATATATATTCATACATATATAAAATCATATGTTTATATTTATGTATTTGATATGCATTACCTTATATCAATATATAAGAGTGATATTATTATTTCACATAAATAATAATATGCAACAATGCATATATACTTATATATATATATAATGAGTTGGAAACATATTTAAATCATATTCAAATATGTAATTGGTGTCCATTGATTGTAAATGTGTGACCCTATGGGTTTATTTATTATCAGTAATATCGTATTAATTTGTGTCTTGTGCACATAGAATCAACAATCTCCCACTTGCACAAGTTACAACTTAAGCCGATATAGACAATGGTAAGAACGTCTAGCAACATCCCATTGCCCCTAATAATAAATAAAGTGTGTTGATCAACACTTTCACCAACGAAATTAACTGACTAGCTACAAATCGTTGTTATAGGTAAGTCATCAATTATCCCTTTGTTTTAACATCTCGTTGAACATGAGACATGGATCGTCATCAATTCTCATATAATGTTCAACTTGTTTTAGGGCCCAGAGATATTATACTCCTAATTAAATGAGAGAAACAAATTCCATCTTGACCACATACGTCTCTTATAAGACTCATATCATACCTAATAATGGCCATTATAAGTACCCGGTTAAAGATAGCGTTTAACCACATTAAAGCATGATACTCCTCATACTCGAGTCCCAATATGTGTCTCAGGTCTAAGGATACAAAGATACCACATTTTTCTCAAGATTTACTTATGACACTGATCCATGAAGCGATCTTAAGAGCGGGTCATGTCCAATGTTCGTTCCCTAACAAACATTAGTGAATTTGGCTGCAAACCCTTTTGCCTACTTTCATCACGAATGAAAGTCAACCAACCGATTCACATTAGTCTTAATTCATAACTACTCCCATAGTTATAACCGACTATGGACGTTTTAGAATAAAGAATTATTCATGGATTTAAACATGCTAATAAAGAACACAATAAATATTAATGAAGTGATCATATCCCATATATCATTTAGATAAAATAGATATTGTCATAATGTTCCAAAATATCCAAATACTAAATTACAATTCAAATCCAATCCCTTGCAAAGCGAAGACCTATTGCCCTAGTATGAGACTCATGCTTAGTCGAGGTAAGAGTTTTCGTAAAAGGATCTGCAAGATTCTCATCTGTATGAACTTTGCGAATACACACATCTCCTCTATCCACTATATCCCGTATGTAGTGGAAACGCCCGAGGATGTGTTTGGTGCTGTGATGTGATCTAGGTTCTTTTACCTGGGCAATAGCACCTTCATTATCACAAAATATCTCTATGGGGTCTTGAATGCTTGTTACTACCCCAAGGTCAGCAATGAACTTCTTCATCCATGCAGCTTCTTGTCCAGCCTCAGAAGCAGCAATGTATTCAAATTTTGTAGTGGATTGTGCAACTACACTTTGCTTAGAACTTTTCCAAGCAACCGTGCCTCCATTCATAACGAAGACATAGCCCGATTGTGATCGAGAATCATCTCGATCCGTTTGGAAACTAGCATATGTGTAACACTTTACACAAAGATCTTCTTCCAAACCCCATAGATCAAGAACATGTCTTTGGTTCTTCTTAAGTATTTTAAAATGTTCTTGACTGCCATCCAATGGCTATCTCCTGGGCTTTGCTGGTATCTGCTCGTCATGCTCAAAGCATACGAGATATCTGGCCTAGTGCATAGCATGGCATACATGATGGATCCAATTGCAGAAGCATATGGGATCTCACTCATTCTATCTAGCTCTTCTCTTATGCTAGGGCTTTGAGCTTTACTCAAAACCGTGCCTTGTGCCATTGGCAAGAATCCTCTCTTAGAATTCTCCATTTTGAATCGTTTCAAGATCTTGTCAATATATGCACTTTGACTTAGGCCAATAAGACACCTAGATCTATCCCTATAGATCTTTATTCCAAGAATGTAGGTGGCTTCTCCCAAGTCTTTCATTGAGAAACACTTCCCAAGCCAAGACTTGATGTCTTGCAAGGTCGGGATGTCGTTTCCAATGAGTAGTATGTCATCAACATACAAGACAAGGAATGCTACTGCACTCCCACTAGTTTTTTTGTAAACACATGATTCATCTTCTGATTTGATAAAACCAAACTCTTTGATTTTCTCATCAAATCGAAGATTCCAACTTCGAGATGCTTGCTTTAGTCCATAAATGGATCTTTTAAGCTTGCACACCTTGTTAGGATACTTAGGATCTACAAAACCTTCGGGCTGAACCATATAGACATCTTCACTTAAGTGTCCATTTAGAAAAGCCGTTTTGACATCCATTTGCCATATCTCATAGTCATAATATGCGGCTATGGCAATAAGTATTCTAAAATATTTAATCATGAGCACTGGAGAGAAGGTCTCATCATAGTCAATACCATGAGTTTGAGTGAAACCTTTCGCCACTAGCCTTGCCTTAAATGTGTGTACATTTCCATCCATGTTTGTCTTCTTCTTGAAGACCCACTTGCTCCCTACAATCTTACTATTGGGAGGAAGATCAACTAAGTCCCATACTTGATTTTCATACATGGACTGCATCTCAATGTTCATGGCATCAAGCCATTTATCGGATTCCGGATCCGATATAGCATCTTGGTAGTTAGTAGGCTCAGAAGAGTCTACTAAGAAAATCTCATCATTGGACACGAGAAATCCGTATCTCTCGGGTTCTTGACGAGGTCTACCAGATCTACGAACACTTTGTGTTTCAGTAGGTTCTTGAACAACCAATTGTTCAGGTTCAACAACCGTTTGTTGAGTGCTAGTGCCAACCTGACTTGTATTTTGTGGTTCTTGAATTTCTTCAAGGTCTACATTGCTCCCACTTGCCTCTTTCGAAAGAAAGTCCTTTTCTAAGAAAGTGGCATGCCTAGAAACAAACACTTTGTTGTCAGCTGGGTTGTAGAAATAATATCCTAATGAATCTTTAGGATATCCCACAAAATTACATTTGATAGATCTAGGATCAAGTTTGCTTGAAGCTTCTTGTCGTACATGAGCCTCACAACCCCAGACTTTCAAATAAGATAAGTTTGGAACCTTTCCATACCACATCTCATACGGTGTCTTATCTACCTTCTTGGTTGGAACCATATTCAATATGCGCGCAGCAGTTAATAAAGCATAACTCCAAAAGGACGAAGGTAGAGTACTTCGGCTCATCATAGACCGAACCATATCTAGTAGAGTTCGGTTCCTCCTTTTAGATACACCATTATGTTGTGGTGTTCTAGGAGGAGTATGTTGTGAGATAATCCCACAATTACTAAGATGATCCATAAACTCTTGGCTTAAGTACTCGCCACCTCGATCGGAACGAAGGTCCTTGATTGTTTTGTTGAGTTGATTTTGTACTTCGTTTTGAAACAACTTGAACATTTCAAATGTTTCATGTTTATGTTTCATCAAATAAACATAACCAAATCTACTATAATCATCGGTGAATGTAACGAAGTATCTATCACCATCCCTAGACGTTGATCTAAAAGGACCGCATACATCCGTATGTATGATTCCTAATAGATTTTTGGCTCTTTCACTTGAACCAGAGAAAGGAGCCTTAGTCATCTTCCCATATAAACATGATTCGCAAACTTCAAATGAGCTAGAATCGTTTGATTTTAAAATTCCATCCTTTTGAAGTTTTGCAATGCGTTTCTTGTTTATATGACCAAGTCGACAATGCCATAGGTATGTTTGACTTAAGTTATGCTTAGGTCGTTTGGTGCTAGTGGTATATATAGAATTATCATCAAGAGATCTTTTAAGATTAACTTCATATATTCCATTAAGAGGGCGAGCCTCAAAATACAAAATGTCATTTTTGAAGGCACGAATGCCATCATCAATGAAACCAAAAGTGAATCCAGATTCTCTTAACCGAGCTACTGAAATAATATTCCTAGTTAAACTAGGTACATAACAACAATTGTTTAATATTAAGTACATGCCATTTGGTAATAATAATTCAAAAGTTCCAAGGGCTTCAACAACAACATTTGCTCCATTGCCCACGTGGAGATCCAAATCGCCTGGCTTCAGCAGCTTACTTTTTCTCAACCCCTGCACATTGTTACAAATGTGAGTTCCACAACCGGTATCAAATACCCAGGAAATAATAGAAAAAGTATACATTTCAATCATATATATACCTGAAAGGTAGGTTGGACAATTGCGCCTCCAATGTCCTACCACCCCGCATTCAAAGCATGGGTCATTCTTGGGAACCTTTCCCTCCGTCTTAGGTGTAGGATCCTTGGCAACTTGCTTGCCTTTGTCCTTTCCCTTTGCCTTCACTTTGCCTTTCCCTTTTGAGTTGTTTTTCTTTTTCTTCTTGATTTTCCCTTCTTGAATCATCAAGACTTGAGGTGTTTTGCTTGGAATCTTACTCTCAGCAGTTTTAAGCATCCCATGCAACTTTGAGACAGATTTCTCCCAATTGTTCATGTAATAATTCATGACAAATTGATCATAGGCTTTGGTCAACGAGTTAAGGATCATATCCTGTGCAAACTCGTTGGTTATGGGAGATCCAAGCCTAGCAAGCTGGTCAATGTGTCATTTCATCTTTAGCACATAGTCGCTAACGGATTGACCTTCCTCCATCTTGCATGCATGGAAGGCTCGAGCGACCTCAAAGCGTTCTTGCTTCGCTTTCTTTTGGAAAATTTCCTTAAGCTGGCGAAGCATCTCATATGCTCCATGCTCCTCAAGGTTCTTTTGAAGATCCGGAGACATGGTAGCAAGCATGAGGCATGCAACTTCGACCGAGTCGTCGGAATGCTTCACCCAAGCATCCCTAACGGCTTTAGCCGCAGTCAATAGAGGTTCCTCAGGGACGGGATCCTCAAGTACGTACAATTTCTTTTCGTGCTTAAGAACAATTCTCAAGTTACGATACCAGTCTAAGAAATTTGTACCATTGAGTTTTTCTTTCTCTAAGATTGAACGAAGAGATAAGTTGTTAACGGGCGTAGTTGAGTTAGGGGCCATCTATAAAATTAACAAAGTTTAATTTAGTATTTTCGATATTTAATCCTTTAATAATTAATACCCTTTAGAATTTATAAAATTCTTTAATTTTTAAAGGCTAGGATCCAAGTTGAACTTAACCTTTTGAGTTGTTTTTCTTTTTCTTCTTGATTTTCCCTTCTTGAATCATCAAGACTTGAGGTGTTTTGCTTGGAATCTTACTCTCAGCAGTTTTAATCATCCCATGCAACTCTGAGACAGATTTCTCCCAATTGTTCATGTTATAATTCATGACAAATTGATCATAGGCTTTGGTCAACGAGTTAAGGATCATATCCTGTGCAAACTCGTTGGTTATGGGAGATCCAAGCCTAGCAAGCTGGTCAATGTATCCTTTCATCTTTAGCACATAGTCACTAACGGATTGACCTTCCTCCATCTTGCATGCATGGAAGGCTCGAGTGACCTCAAAGCATTCTTGCTTCGCTTGCTTTTGGAACATTTCCTTAAGCTGGCGAAGCATCTCATATGCTCCATGCTCCTCAAGGTTCTTTTAAAGATCCGGAGACATGGTAGCAAGCATGAGGCATGCAACTTCGACCAAGTCGGGTCGGAATGCTTCACCCAAGCATCCCTAACGGCTTTGGCCGCAGTCAATGAAAGTTCCTCAGGGACGGGATCCTCAAGTACGTACAATTTCTTTTCGTGCTTAAGAACGATTCTCAAGTTACGATACCAGTCTAAGAAATTTGTACCATTGAGTTTCTCTTTCTCTATGATTGAACGAAGAAATAAGTTGTTAACGGGCGTAGTTGAGTTAGGGGCCATCTACAAAATTAACAAAGTTCAATTTAGTATTTTCGATATTTAATCCTTTAATAATTAATACCCTTTAGAATTTATAAAATTCTTTAATTTTTAAAGGCTAGGATCTAAGTTGAACTTAACCTTGAATGTTTGGCTAATGCTCTCTCCATCAAGTTAAAACAACAAGGTAGGTAACGTTTACCAATTACATCTCGTATGTAATTCCTAGATCTTTATGTGATCCTAGACAACGATTGTCAATTTTGGCATGTTTGATCCCATCTATGCCTCGGGCTTCCTTACGTTTGGCTAATGCTCTCTCCGTAATAAGATTCCGATTAAGTCGTCCTATTTCAAGACGGTGAATTTCCGTCCCAAGACGTTCATGGAATTCGCGGAAAAACACCTCGGTTATTACAAAAACAATCCACGCGTTTGGCTAATGCTTTCTCCACGTGAGTGTCGTTGCAACAAGCGAGTGTCTTAAAATGGGATGGCATAGACTTACGTTTTGAAAGGGCTTTTACTGTTTTTTATATTTATTAAATAAATCAAAACGAGTCATGTGACTAGTATTGCATGCATACAATAATAAGTCCACGTTTTGATAAAATCATATTATATATATATATATATTGGTCTTGAGTATTCTTAAAATCCATATTTTACGAACTCTCAACGCGTTCAATTTTAAACTAGTATTAATATCCTATATTAACGTGTGTAGTTTCGAGCGTGCGAATACGACCAATTTTAGCTTGTAATAAAACCATTTTATTAACAGGAAGATCCTGATTATCAGATGTATCTTCAGTTCAGAAGACCCTTGATGACTGAAGACCAAGTTCAGCTGACGTTCACTTCCAAACTAATCTTCAGATGAACTCCAGGCTTCTTTCTTCAGATGTCGTCATAACAGTTTACAAAACAATGATATATTACACCTTCAGTCGCTTTCTTCGAAAGCTTCTTCAGGAATGGAATATATACAAATAAAAGGACTAACAATCTCCCCCTATTTGTTTATAATACATGACTATGTACAAAATGAATAAAGAATGGAAAGAATAAAGAATAAAGAATTACTATTCTACAAATCAGGTTTGAACTGTTCAGGAGAAGATTCCTTTGGAGCTTTGAGCTTCAACTGCTTCAAATATTCCACCAAAATGTCTTTGACATTTGGATCTTTATTATCTATGAAGTATCAAAGAGATCTCAGATGAAGCCAGTCAGCTTTGGCAAAGTCTAAAACTCTCTGAAAACGAATCTTGTCATATGCATCAAGAAAATAAAATCCCCTCGGATTTGAGAGAACTTTACCCACTTCAGGAATGAGACCAAGAGGCAACATGGTGTCGAAGCCTTTACAATTTGGAAGGTCTCTAATAGATATCAGCTCCAAAATTTGTTGTTGAGATTTCTTGAGAGTAATATTCAATTACTTTGTTTATTTCTCGTTGAATGAACTTAACATCATCAGTTTGCTTGCGTTTTGATAAACAAGCAAGTATTTCGTTCCATTCAGACACAACATATTTAAGTTGAACATCCTTGACAGATTGTATGTTGAAGAGAGGAAGATTTTTGCGCTGAACCGTCAGAAGGGTTTCATTATTTGCTTTCTTCAGCTTGATTGCAGTGATTTTATCAGGATGCCTTCTTTGATGTCGAGAGCTTAGCCACTTTTCTGCCTTTTGTTCCATGATTCTTTTCTTCTCCTCAATTGAAGCTTTTCGGCTTCAATGTTTGCATGAATCTGTTTTTGAATATCGAAAGGATCTAGATCAATTTTGTTAGCAGCAAGCTCTTCGAATGCAACTCTTTCTGCTTCTATTGTGCCAAGTTCATCAGCCATTTTCAAGTCTTTTATCCTTGGATTTTCTTCATCTGAGTCACTTAAATCATATGTGCCCTTACTCATCTGATCATCTGAAGAGACTATCACCATTTTTCCTTTACCTTTGTTAGTTTGGCTTGGCTGACCACTAGATGAAGGAGCGGTTGATTGAATGGGAATCTAAGAGGCTTTAGCTTCAGTAATTATTTGCTGACATTCAGCTCCATCAAGTTCTGATCTGAACAGATTAGGTTCAGCTTTTCTTTGATCAAGGAGACTTTTGAGCTCCCCCTCAGCAAGTGCTTTGGCTTCCTCAGCTTTGGCTAATTTAGCCTCAAAGTCAATCAAGGCCTTATTCTTTTCTTCTTTAGTGGCTTTGAGGTGTGCCACTTCTTTTTCCAATCTTTGTAGGTATTCAACACGTGAATACTTTTTATCCTATTTGATTATTTTTTGATCAGCGGTGGCCTTCCTTCTAATGATTTGACAGATTTTGGAATGTCTTCTTATTTTCTCCCCCTTAGAAGCTGCAGAGAATCCTGAAGCTTCTACCGAGTGAGACAAGGCCGAAATCTCCATCGAAAGTCCAGAGAAGGAGGGAGCAAATAAATCTTACAACTGACGAGTTGCATTTTCAGAAAGATTGACAGCATGAATGTTGTCAACCTTGGAGGATAGGGAATTTACAGTGGTGGAGAGAGTAGAGAGTTGAGTGTTTACCTTGAAAAACTCAAGAGTGGCGGAATCAGCTATTGTTTTGATAAGATGGTGAAGGGTCTTGTACGTCTCATGAAGAATCAGATTTTTGCGATTAATGGTTTGGGTGAGGGTGGTGAACTCGGTTTTGAAAAACTCAACAAGGGATTTGAGTCCAGTTTCAAGCTTGGCTTGATTGTTGGCGACACACTGACCCTGAAAGGTATTAGACTTAACCGAATTAGAAACAAAAAGAACGAGTTCAGATAGACTTTCCAAAGAGGAAGCAATGTCTATTAAAGGCTCAGAGGATTGAGAATGTACAGACTTGGGGGATTGAAGAAAATCAAGAGCATCACTGTCATCAAAAGGATTGACAGTTGTATCAGGAGAAGGAATATCAAAGAAGGTGTTCAGGAGAGATGGGGAGACCATAGCATCAGGAGGTGTGACTGATGCATCAGGGGCCTAAGGCTCATTTGCTTTAGTTACAGTCTGGTTTAAGACTGTGTCTTCATTAACAGGAGGAATCTCGATTGAAGGAGGTTGAATTTCAGTGTCATTGATAAGGGAAGGTTGGGCATCACTCTCAGTTTGGTGTGAAACTGATAAATCATCTGCCCTAGTAGAATTCATAGTGTCAATGGGGTTTTGTGACACATCAAGGGATTTGTTTGCAGTCTCATCTTCAGGGTGAACTGAAGAATCATCAACTGGTTGGACCTCCGAAACTAGGGGTATTGTAGTTTCATCATTGGTGATAGGCTGAGCATCAGTGTCAGCCGTTTTGGGTGCTGACTCATCATGTGCTTGGTCAATATCCATAGTGTCAGTTGGGTTTACTGATGCATCAAGGGATAGAGGGGGAAGTTCATCAGAGACAGGATTGGATGTTCCCTGTTCTGGTGGTTCCTGAGTTGCAGTGGATTTGCTGGCAGACTCAATGGTGGGTAAGGAAGAAGTCTCGGCTGACTGGTGTTTGTCAGTGTCCTGAACTTGTGAGTGTAGAGGAAGGACTTCAGGAACAGCTTGGTTTTTGGCTGTCTCTTCATCAGTCAGACTGGGTTTAGAGACTTTAAGTAAAGGAGTTCTTACCTGAACAGCGTCTGCGGAAGTGGACGAGTGAAGCTGAGTTTTGCGAAGAATCAGCGGGGTATCGTCAGGCGAATCCTCACTTGAAGCATAGTGAGATATGATGAGACTGGAGGGCATGGTAGGCTTGTGGCGTTTAGAGAGCGATCGGAGCGGGTGAGTGGTAGTTGGTTGTTTAGAGGTGGATTTGGGTATCGCTGAAGGGTTGGTGGATAGCTTAGATGTGGTGGTCATTATCTTCCTTTTCTTTGTCTTTGATGGAGAAGACTGAGGGATTTGTGGTTGAGGTTTGGAAGGGGCAGCTTCAGAAGATAGACCTGAATACGGTGGTGGAATGGCAGGAGAAGGCTTTAACGAGACTATTGCGAGCATTGGAGCAGTCAGTGTTGGGTTGAAGGCAGATGAGGAACCGGTCCATACTGAACCCGGTAAGGATGGAGATGGAAGTAGAACCGAAGCAGAATTGTATGCTGCAGGTGTTAACAGTGAGTAGATAACCAATGAAACAAACCTTGGAAAAGGGATGTGTTGAGACCTAGTTCTTGCTGTGAGTGAGACCATAAGACTCTCCATGATAAGTTCAGTGAAGTCAATGTTCTGACCATGGATAATGGCATAGGCCATTTTCAGAACAACTTCATTGAATTGGTCAAGACCACCAGTTTTGCTCATCATACAGAAATTCAGATGAGTAATCAGACAGTTCCACTACTTTGGAAGACGAGTGCAAACCATAGAGTTACCTTTGACCTTGTGCTCATCAGCATATTGAAAGAAGGAGAAGAGCAGCTCCTTAGCATTAGCAGTGAATGAGGTGAGTTCCTGGCGAGGAAGATGAAGAACAGATGCAAGAAACTTCGTGGTGATTTCAGCAAACTTGCTACCAAAGAGCATACTGAAGTGAATGCTTTGGCCAGAGGTTTTGGGTTTGATGACTTCAGCGGTCATCCAGAACTCACAGAGGTGTTCTTCAAACATTGGGACCTTTGCAGAGAGAGCAAAGTTCAATGGGCAGTTGCGAAGATAGGTCATGATTTGGTGAAGTGGTGAAGAAGATGAAGGGATGGCTAGGTCAGCGGCGAAGTTGTTGTCTTTGAAACAGATGGATTCTAGTGGGATTTTGGGGACAACATCAGATGGAAGGGTTACCTTTGCAGAAGCAATTTTGGGGGCCATTGAGTCAGGCACAAGACTTTTTTTTTTTTTGCTTTTGAACGAGAGAAATCGCCGGAGAAGATGAGTTGCAGGTAAAGAACTTGAAGAGGCGATATTGGGTTTAAAAGGGGTTTAAACTGAATCAATCTTGGCGGTTGAGTAAATCTAGGGTGAAAATAAGCGCGTGAAGCTGGAAATTACACAAGGATAACTTTTTTAATGTCAAACAGTTACTGGGTAAACTAATTTACCCAGTCATCTTGAAACTAGCTATACTTCAACAACACACCATTAGCAGAAAGATAAAAATTTCACAATACAAAGGAACAAAAAATATCCACACTTTGCATTTGAAATTTTTATATAAATAAACAAAAGAAACGAAAAAAATAAATAAAGAAGAACACAATGCCAACAAGAATAATAGTCAAGCTTGGGAATTTCTAATACCATATCTGAACAAAAGATTACATGATGTTAATCATATGTTACATGAACTGCCAAAAGAAAAATTACATCATGTTTTATGATAACACAAAGATTTAGATGAAACTTCAATCCCAATCCCTTCATCAGGGATGCGTACAGTGATGACATAGTATACTGGGAAGAAAACGAAGGTAATTGTGAATTCCATGAGTTGTTGAGAAAGTGAAAGATTTTCTTTAAATCGGATTTTGATTTGCAGAAGATGAAAAAGGAAAGAAAATCTTTGGTTGTTTATAAATAAAGTTACTCATGATTACGCTTCAGAGATGATTTGACAGTCAGAGAGAGGCAGGGTAAAAGTAATTATTCAAGCTTAGCTATTAGGGTGGCTGGCATTAAATGTGATAAGAAAGAATGAATAGTAACAATCAAACTTACCTGAAATAGCTATATTGTTGAAGGATTTAGCATTCCTATTTCTGCAATCAGTTGATTGAACCAGTGTTCATCTAAGGCTTTTGTGAAGATGTCAGCCAGCTGATGTTCAGTGGAGATGAAATGAAGCTCAATTTCATTCTTGGCTATATGATCGCGAATAAAGTGATGGCGAACATCAATGTGCTTTGTGCGAGAATGAAGCACTGGATTATTGGAGATGGCAATAGCACTTGTGTTATCACAATAGATGGGAGTGCGCTGAAAGGAGATGCCATAGTCAGCAAGCTGATGTTGCATCCATAAAACTTGTGCGCAACAGCTCCTAGCTGAAATGTATTCAGCTTCAGCGGTGGATGGAGAAATGGAGTTCTGTTTCTTGCTTTGCCAACTGACTATTTTTCCACCTAGTAGCTGACATCCACCGGTAGTACTCTTCCTATCAATCTGACATCCGGCATAGTCTGAATCTGAAAATCCAATTAATTCAAAGACGGAGTCTCTGAGTACCATAGCCCAAGTTCAGGAGTACCTTTCAGGTATCTGAAAATACGTCTGACAGCCGTCAGATGTGATTCTTTTGGGTTCAACTGAAATCTTGCACATAGACATGTGGAGAACATAATATCAAGACGACTGGCCGTCAGATATAGTAAGGATCCTATCATCCCTCTAAAGGTAGGAAGATCAACGGATTTCCCATTCGGATCAGCTGTAAGCTTGGTCTTTGGAACAATGGGAGTCTTCATTGGGAAGAGTCTGAAAAGTTGAATTTCTTGAGTAAGTCGTTGACGTATTTCTCTTGATTTATGAAGATACCTTGGTCAGATTCCTATTTCTTCTTTCAGCAACCCCTTTTGCTGAGGAGTATATGGGCTGAGAAGTTTTGGATGATGCCATTTTCATAACAAAAGTCTTGGAGGGTAGAGTTTCTGAACTCTGTCCCATGATCACTGCGAAGCTGTTTAACATGTGTGTCAAACTATCTTTGAACACGACGAATAAAGCTCATCAGAACTTCAGCAGTATCACTTTTGTTACGCAAGAAAAATACCCATGTGAACCTGGTGTATTCATCAACTACCACCAGAGTATACTTCTTGCCTCCCATGCTTGGAGAGCTGACAAGACCAAAGAGATCCATATGTAAGAAATGAAAGGCGGAGTTAACTTGGTTGCAATGTTTTGATTTGAAGACCGACTTCTTTTGCTTTCCTTTCTCACACGCATGACACAAC
Source organism: Dittrichia graveolens (assembly GCA_038502395.1). NCBI lineage: Eukaryota > Viridiplantae > Streptophyta > Magnoliopsida > Asterales > Asteraceae > Dittrichia > Dittrichia graveolens. The sequence continues at coordinate 31,892,380 of JARJIL010000003.1, read as the reverse complement.
TTGTCTTTCTGAAACCGAACTGACGGTAGACCTCTAGTAAGCTTAAGCTTAGAGAGTTTGCTGATGTTTTTGAAGTTGAGATGAGATAGCCTTTTGTGCCAAAACCAGTTAACTTTTGAGTTAGCTTCAGAAAAGAAACAAGCATATCTTTTAGAAGTGGCAGAGTTGAAATCGACAACATACATGTTACCCTGCCTTTTTGCTTGTAAGACCTCTTTTCCTTTCTTATTAAATATCGAACCTTTGGTCTTCTAAAAATGCACTTCATAATCTGCATCACACAACTGACTGATGCTAATCAGATTGTGTTCAAGTCCTATCACATGGGCAACATTCTTGATGTTGACTGAGCCTTGGTTGAGATAACCATAGCCATCAGTTTTTCCACATTTTCCTCCACCAAAAGTAACCTTGGGGCCATTTGCTTCTTGAACCCCATTCAGTAGGGACTTACATCCGGTCATATGCCTTGAGCATCCACTGTCAAGGTACCAAATGTCATGCTGACCGCCCTTATACATCATGGTGGGGTTCCATCCTTCTGCTGAGCTGAGTTTTTCAGCTTCAGCCAGATCTTTGCTGAACTTGCTTTCAGTGGCCATCAGACACATTTCAGGATGTGCAGTTCCAAGGATTTCTTCAGCCACCAGACATTTACCTCTGACTTCATTTTCTTCTTCTTCATCTGAAGATGTTTCAGAATCAGTCCAGCCCAGGTCATCAGCTATCATCACCTTTTCCTTCTTCCTTTCATTTGTGGCTTTGAGGGCTTTATATTTAGCTTTGTACTTATCAGCCTTAGAAGGAAACCCTTTCTCAGAATTTGAGGATGTTTCCTTCACATAGCAGTCAGCTGCATAATGACCAGGCTTCCCACACTTGAAGCATTCATTCTTGGACCCTTCAGATGAGCCCTTTTTCTCTGAAGAGAACTTCTTATCATATCTTCTCTTCCCATCAGACTTGAACTTCTGGAACTTTTTGTAATTTTTCATGATGAAGGCTTTTTCGGTACCTTCATCATCAGACCTTTCCTCCTCCTCAGCTTCATTAATCTGAGACTTATCATCAGAATTAGAGTCCTCAATTTGCTTGTACTTGGCTCTTTGAGGATTTTCAGCAACAAGGGCTAGAGTTTTCTTGATGGCCTTCGTCAGATCATTTTTCTGAATGCGAGTCTGTTCATCATTCAGCAAGATTCCATATAACATACGCATGTTCATGTCCCTGAGCATATTGTTGGTTCTCAGGATCATGCACATGGTGTCCCATTCAGATCGGAGGGAATCCAGAAATCTGTTAAGTATTTGGAATTGCTCTTTGACAACTCCAACTTCAGTCATGTGGTTCAGTAGACATGTGAACCTTGTGTAGACCTCAGTGAGAGACTCTGAGTCTTTAGCACAGAAACTTTCATACTTGCGTATGATGTTTGTCTTCTTGTTCTCACGAACTTCAACAGTTCCTTCGAACGATATGCAAATGCTCTCCCACATATCCTTTGCTGTTTTCAGATTACAAACAGTATAAAATATTTCGTTAGGTAAGGCAATGACAATACTGTTTTGTATCTTAGCATCCAGACCCACAAGCTTATTCTCCTCTTCTGTCCATTGAGATCTTGGTTTAGAACGAGAGGGAATGGAGGTTTCAGCAGAACCAGTCTCCATGGAGATGGTTTGAGGAACATAAGGGCCTTCCTCCAAAACAACAAGTCAATTGCAGTCAAGATTTTCTAAATACAAGAGAATTCTATTTTTCCAACTGGAAAAATGTTCGATATAAAACTTTGGTGGTTTGGCAGAGGAGCCATTATCGATGTAATCAAACTTCGACATGTTAAACAGATCACTAATTTATAGATAAAATTAGAACCTGCTCTGATACCAATTGCTTTTCCCGAATATGAATATAACTAACTATGAATAAAATCAAAGTGCGGAAATAGTTTTAAAGTAAAGAACACACGAAAGATTTCAAAATAGGATTATATTAATAACCAAACTTCAAAGAGTGCACAAGAACAAACTTGAGCACTGAGTACAAACTAAACAAGAACAAACTTGAATACAAATTAGAGAACAAACGCTTAACCTTTTCTCGTTAATCGAGCAGGTATTTATAGGCTAAGTAAACTAATCCTGACCATCTAATTTATTTACACGTGTACCGTTCTACGCTTAATTAGGAACAGAAAACAAGATTACCGTTTCGAGCTCCTTCAGAATGTGCAGATCGTGCACTTTACATAACAGGAAGATCCTGGTTATCAGATGTATCTTCAGTTTAGAAGACCCTTGATGACTGAAGACCAACTTCAGCTGACGTTCACTTTAGAACTAATGTTCAGATGAACTCCGGGCTTCTTTCTTCGGATGTCGTCAGAACAGTTTACAAAAGAATGATATATTACACCTTCAGTCGCTTTCTTCGAAAGCTTCTTCAGGAATGGAATATATACAAATAAAAGGACTAACAGATTTGCTAGCACCAGAATCAAATAATAAGAGATTGGGTATACTATTAACAACAAAAGTACCTACCACCACACCTGGTTCCACTTTGGTCTCCACTGTCGTAAGTTGGAATGCTCTCCCCTTTGCCTGGGGCACCTCTGCTTTCTCATTCCTACCCTCGTTGATACGAACCGGGGATAAGGGATTTGTTTACATGCCCATGTTTTCCACACTTGTAACAACCTGGAAACCCCATTTTACATTCTCCATGATAACTCCTCCCACACTTGACACCTTCTGGTGGGGGAGCTGACCCTCCCCGCTATGATTAAATCGCTAGCTTTTTACTCGGTACATTCACTGGTTACTCTTTCTCTTTCCACCCACAATCCCCTGTCAAATTAACTTTTGTTTTTGCTTCCATGCCAAATTCATCATTTCGTCTACTGTAGTACAAGTAACAGTTGCTAACACCTCACGGATATAATTTCTAAGAATAGAAATGTATCGTTGCATCTTCATTGAGTCTGTAGCCATATATTCAGGACAGAAACAGGCCATCTCTAGAAACTTCTTCGTAATGTCATCCGCCGACTCTGTCATCTGCCTCGGGGTAGGAAATCCTCTGTAATCTTGTCTATACGAGCCTTAGGTTCAAACTACACCTCAAACAAATCCTTGAAATCAGGCTAAGTCATGGCCTCAATGTGTGCTTCTCTCTTCCTTTACAACAACACAGTCCACCGGTATTTAGGTGGCCCGCATAACAAATTCGATGCATACATAACCTTCCTCTCTAGCAAACACACATTGGTATGGAAAGCACCTTACATCTCTACTATCCATCGTTAGTTACTTATAACAGGATCCGTAACCCCTTCAAAAATTGGTGGCTTGCATGCTGCAAAGTGGCTATACACCTCTGCAATTGGTTGGTTCTGGCTTCACCTCTCCCAGCTACTTGTCCCTGCAGCTTGAATCACTGCATCTATTCGTTGTTAGAACATCCCTTCCATTCGAGTTGAAATTTGGTTGAACACTTGTGTGATAATGTATGGAATGCTTCCGTGTAAGGCTTTGCTCAACTCCATAGCAATAGTCTCTTTCATTGTGTTGTATTCCATGTCATGGAGCTCCTTGTTAACTGGAATTTCTTCTATAGGACTACTTGAAGTGTAATGCCCCAAAGTTCAAAAGATGTTATGATTAAGCGTTATACAAGATTAGAGGTGTTTATTAAAATATAGGGGTTAAAGTTGTCATTTTGAAAGATGATAAGTCCAGGGGTTGTTTGTTTATTATTTGAAAGTATATATATATATATATATATATATATATATATATATATATGAGTTTGTAGTTGACTAAAGAAAATTCAAACCTTTCTATTACACAACATACACATATTTACAAACTACAAGTCTTCTTTCCTTTCCATTAATTATCAAGAAACAACAGTACCAACACCATTTAATTAGTTTAGCAGTTGTTATATCATCAAGGTAAGATTTAAGTTATTGTTTTCAAGTTACAATGGGTCAAATGATGGAATCAAGGATCAAAGCATGCTAGTTATGTTTAAATGATGTTGGTGGTTATTTGGGGTGTAGGAAAACACCCCTATAGTATTTAAATCAATTAAAAGTGGGAATTAAACCAAGAACAATAGTTGTGTTCTTCACAGAAAGTTGCAGGTCGGTCCTGTACATGGCCCATGTAGGTGTAGACGGCCCATGTACATGTTTTAAAGACGATGACAAGCCATGTAGGTAAACATGGTCGTGTAAAGTGTAAGGTACACGGCCCGTGTAGAGGTCAAAGGCGGTGACAGGCCATATAGGGTTACATGGTCGTGTAATATAAGAGGTACACGGCCTGTGTATGGTTATGTGTCAGCATAGGCCATGTGGCCGAGAGAGGTCCTATGGTGTATAGGGTACAAGGGCCGTGTTGGTTTACACGGCTTGTGTAGTCCCCATTTTCAGCATAGTTTGTTCAATTCATGATGTTAGCTTATTTTCTGATGTAGGAAGGTACCTAGATATTTGACAGCACATGTAAGTTTAGCATAGTAAACTGGTTATCAGGTGAGTATACTATTCCTTAGTATGAGTAGCATATGAGTATGCATTAAATGAACAACATGATAATAGTGTTATTTGTTATAAATGTTATATGTATTCATTGAAAGCAGTAGGGTACAGGGTACGCATGGGGTGTAACTTTGTACCGAGCACAGTGTTATGATATATAGTCACACAGGTGGCATAGTTGTATACCAAAGTAGTGTAAGCACCTATGAATTATGATATGTATGCATGCACAAGGTGAATAGAATGAAATGATATGACATGATATAAACTAATATGATATGATATATGATATGTATATGTGATGCAAGTATAGGTGTATAGTCATGCCGTGAGCATAGCTATGCACAAGAACAGTGACAGGGTATACATCGAACTGTGTACTAATAGTAGCTGGGATAGGCTACACCCATGAGGTGTAGATAAACCCGGCATAGAGGATACCTAGTTACATGCAAGCATAACTTGTGTCCAAGAATGTGGAAAGGGGTATATTGAGCTCTTTATACCCAAGGAATGCGCTGGGGATATTCTACACTAAGGTGTAGATAAATCCTAGCACAGTAACAGTTGTGTAGGTTTGTAGGTGATACAGTTTAGGTACGAGACATCCTTGGGAGATTTTACTCCTGTTTATGTTGTGTATGTCCAGTTAGTATTCTCACTAAGCGTTATCTTATGTTTTAGTATTGCATGTTGTAGGTGATGTAAGTTCCAGCAAGGGTAAGGCCCAGTGCAGTGATCAGCTAGATAGCTCCTAGTTTTTGAGAAGCAAACTTTGACACTACTTTTGTAAATGTTAGCACATATATGTTTAGAAAATGTATTTTTGTGAAACTCTGATATCTTTTGGGTACTAACTCTTAAGATAATGTTTTAAATTAAAACTGGAAAAGTGGTGTTACAACTTGGTATGAGATCCAAGGTTTAACGGATTTAGGCACACATGAGTGTGATGTCTGAACTTAAACCATGGTTTTGAGATTAAGTGGAGCTATACCTGGGGCAGTAAACCTTGGTCAGCATATAGTTAGTCGAAGTTTATGATTGATATCTGTTTTACAGATTGAGTATGAGTTGACCTGTTTATGCATGTACAACAGTTATGTGGCTAAGTGTTAAATATTATGAAGCAGAAATCTGATTGGTTGAGTCAAAAATAAGTATAGTGTGTTCATAATAATGTAGGATCCATATTATTATAAACACATGATACATACTTAAGCTCAACAAGATCATGATGGACCCTGCAGATTATGCGTCTGATAGCATAAAGTATATCTGTGATTATCCAGAGAAAGTTGTCATAGTGTGGTATGTTAAAGATTTCTAATTTTCGGAAGAGAGTATGTTGCAAGAGTTAGTATGTGACTAACGCAGTAGCCTAAGGTATGTAGATCTCGGGAAGCTAGAGACAGATATGAAGCAGATGCAATTCCTATCCCAACCACTAGACCTACGGGTAATTTTACTAGAGATATTCCAGCTACAAAGGAATTACAAGAATATGAGAACAATACAGTTAGAGAGACAATATCTACAGAGTTAGGTAAAGTCTTACAGATGCAGCGGGTAAGCTGCAATGATGCATGTTCAGAGGGTTGGGAGAATCGAAGCGAGAACAGATCATTTATAAGAGTTATGATGTACTTACAATGATTTGTAGTAGGCAAAGTACCTTTTCTTGGAGGAGGTTACAGATTCAATTGTGAATAATCGTTCGCTAGCATAAATGGAAGGGGTGTTCCGTATAGTCGGGTGTCTAGTAGAATGAAAAGTTTCATACAATTCAAAGTTGTTATGTGTAGAAGAAAAGACCAGTTGACTTTGTTGCTACCGAAGAAAGAGAAGGCACAGATGGAGGCAACGATTAGGCCTCAGTTTAAAGAAGTGTTAGAGGTGCAATTTGCACCAACCAGCTTGAATAGATAAGATTACAGAAGAGTTTTTTAGCTCTATGACAGATGACAAAAGCGGTGGATAATTTCACTAGGAAACTTGTAGAAATGGCCTGTCCTTGTCCAGAGTATGTTTCCTTTGAGCTTATAAAAATGAAGAGATACATTTCGATACTTAGAAATGATATCTGTAAAGTTTATTATGGTTACTTGTAACACAACGGATGAATTTTGTATAAAAGAGAGAACAGTAGTTGATAAGTAAGGAATAGTACATGGAAAAGTGAAAGATTGAGCCAGCAAATGTGTTAAGTAAGAGATCAGTGTTTGTACTACAGTGGAAAGGGCTAGTTCCTCACTCAGATGTATGAAAGTGTGAGAAGAATAGGCATGTGCCCAGAGATTGTTAGAATTCACTCTAAGGGTGTTATCATTCTTACTAGTTGGGCGTATTGAGATTATTGCCCTAAGTTAATAGCTTTAGAGGAAAGCACAGTGAATCCTCTACCCCCACTCTATTTTAGCAAGGGTGGGGATGAGTAAGTGAAAGTGCAACTTATGGCTGTGGAGGAAATGGTGGAACCGGATGTAACACCGCCTTTGCAATTGTAACATCCTGGAATTAGGCCTAGTAATTATAGTGGCTTTGGTATGTTAACTTGTGATTAATTACTTGTTAGTATTAATTATATGGTTTTAATTAATTGATTAATTAAAGGTTAAATAATGATATATGTTTAATATATATATGTACGGATATATATATATATATATATATGTTTATATATGCAAGTATGCATGTTTGCATGTGATTGCAATATATTTGTAACTAAACATGGACACCTCATGCTTCTTTATTTGAGAAAGTAATACGTAGGCTTTTATTGAGTAAACATCTGAGTTTTCTCATTTTGAAAACCGATTGTTTGTATGCTTGTATGTGTTTTGAGAGAAAAGCCAAAAGAAGCAAGTAAACTTGAAAAGTGAAAGTTTAGATTTGTGGTGTATTAATTCAAAGCAAATGTATGAAGAATTACTAGCATGATGCTGATCATTCTAACATGTTTTGTTATCAAATTTGTGCTTAGAAAATGAAGTTACCATTGTTGAAGTTTAAAAGTAAACTTGCTTAATGTGTTTTGTATGATTTGGTATTTAAAAAGGGTTTTGATGTGTCCTTGTTGTTGTATACATGTTATAAGATGTTTATACATGTTTTAGAAGTGTTCATAATGGATTTTGAGTGTACAAATCGGATTTGGAAAGTTGGAGTCGGCAGGCAAAATGAAGAAGATGATGCAGGTTTTGGAGCGACGTGACGCGTCAATCTATTGAACGCGACGCGTTCTTGAGATTTGTCAGATTCTTGGAGAAATCTGAGTGGAAATCTGATAGTGCAATCCGAGACCCAAAATCCGAAACTAGCAATCTTACAAGGCAAATCCGACACTATGAATCTGATGGTGAATTCCGAAACTTGAAATCCGACACATAGGTATCGGATTTGTGAAATCCGGCACTTAGGGGCGACGCGACGCGTCGATTGCTTTGACGCGACGCGTCCGCGACTTTTGTGGAATTTCTTGTATGTTTGCATTGTTTAATGCTATGTGATATATGTTTATACATATGTGAATCTTACATGTTTATATTTGATCAAAGGGATATAAATATATGTGTTTGGTATATATTTATGAATCGGTTACTGATTTCAGTTTGTTGTGTTCTCAGAAACAAACAAGGCTCAGTAATATAAGATCATTGAGTGGAGAAGCTGAAAGCTTGAGGTGAGTGGATGTTTACTCACAGATGTTATTAGTTGTAACTGGTTTGGTTGCAGCTGTTATTGGTTTGACGCATGGATAGATTGTGTATCTGATAATTGATTAACTGTTGAGTGTTAATTAATTGTTGCGTCAGTGATATGTATACATGATGGTTGGGAAGTCAGTTTCGGTTGGGCATATGGGCTGGGTTTGTTTGCTATCGGCTAATCAGTATTGGGATCTTTTGATGCATTTGTTGCAACTTAAGATAATACTGTGTGAGAATAGCAAATGAACTATTGGTAAACCTTTGCTTTGGCGGCATTGGTTGTAGGTTCCTGCAGAACTGCCGGTCTTCCCGGGGCACAATTATCTGTTATATGTTGTTGATATCATGCGGTTCTGGCTGATATATCTGATGTGGTTTTACTCCATTCACTTAGCTTTGTGCTAATCCCCCACCTCTCACTCTTTTTTCAGGTTTTGGTAAGTCAGCGGCTCGGCTGAGAGTGGTTAGCTTGGGGAGTAATCACCTAGGACTCTGATAGATTATTTGTGACGAGCCGTGTTTTGTAATACTGATATTTAAACTGGCTGGTTTTGTAAACAGTTGTTTATGTATAGTTGTAAATACTTTTAGTATTTAATTCGCTTCCGCAATGTTGTTTAAAATAAAAAAAATTGGGTTGAAATATACGGTGTTACAAGTTTGGTATCAAAGCCTTGGTTTGGCAGTGTAGACACAGTGGAAGTGTTACATTCCCAAATCTTGGCGCGTGGTAGGTCGATTACTCCTAGGGTGTGGGATTGGTGTGAATTGGAGTGTGGTGGAGTTAGTATTTTATGTACTAACGGATTTATCTAATAAATCATGAGGTGATGTGATTGTTATAGATAGCAATGGCTGATCGTGATCACTCAACTGGTGCCCTTATTGTCCCGTCTACTGTTGAAGTCCATGCTACAACAGCGAAAACTTTACAAAATGCCGGTACATCTGGTACCGCTGGGGATGAAAGAGACGAGTATATCTTTGAGTTGGAGGGCCAGCTGCAAGACTTGAGAAAGGAACTAGAGCAGCAAAGACAAGTTCCTATAATTCAACCCTCGGTTACTACTGTGATATGAATTGCACCTGGGATACCACCGATCTTTCCACCAATCACTACTTTGGCTGAGATTCCACCGGTATCTGTACCGTTACCACCGATGTCTCAACCTATATCTCAACCTTTCTTCTAACCGTTATTTCCTCAGGGGTCTTATCCACAGGGATCTATGTCTCAATGATCTTACTCTTATCTGTTTATGGGATATCCACCTAACATGGGATACAAGCAGCCGTGTACTTACACGCAGTTTTTGGATTGCAAACCGGATGAATACCACGGTAGTACGGATCCTAATGTCACACTGAACTGGTTGAGAGATACTGAGAGGATTTTAGATGCATGTAACTGTGAAGAGGAAATGAGAGTATGTTTTGCCACCAGGATGCTCAAGGGCAAGGTGATGGTTTGGTGGGATTCCATTACCACCCATTTATCGAGAGCCCAGATGGATTCAATCACATGGAATCAATTTAGAGATAAATTGTGTGAGCAGTACTGCAATGCCTTTGAATTGAATAAGATAAGGCAGGAGTTCATGGAATTAAAGATGACAAGGAAGATGACAGTTGATGAATTGATCAAACAGTTTAATGCGAAGCTGAGGTTTGTAACTCAGTAGGTGCCTGATGAACCTTCCCAGGTTCAACATTTCATCAGAGCTTTATTACCGGAGTACAGGAGTACTACTCGACCGGCTGGATCACTATCCTAGGCCTTCACCTTGGCAAAATCTGCTGAGGGGGACATTCAAGCCAGATGAGGCGGCTTTACAGAAGCCGAAGTATGACCAGGCAGGTGGTCAACAAAAGAAGAAGTGGCAGGGTACGAATGTGAAGTCCGAATGGTTTACCCGATGTAAATCCACTCACACTGGGCAGTGTACTACTCAGACCATGCATTGCTTGCGTTGTGGAACACATGGGCATGAGACGAAAGACTGCAGGGTTCCCCGCAATGTTTGCTGGAACTGTTTGAAAGAAGGGCACAAGGCTCGTGATTGCTCTATTGGGAGGAGAACTGGGATGGGGATAGGGGCAGGGGACGTTGGGGGATCATTGTCAGGGGCGCAGAAACGAAAGAATCCTCCGACACCGGAGGGTAGGGCGTTCCGGATGACAGTAGACGATGCTACTGCCACTGATGATGTTATCACCGGTACGTATCTTATAAACTCCCTACCTGCGCGTGTGTTATTTGATTTTGGAGCGAATCGCTCTTTTATTTCTGTGGCTTTTTGTGATATGTTGAAATTGCCTACTATTGTTATTTCTATACCAATTGAAATAGAAGTAGCAGATGGTAAGATAGTGCCTGTTACGACTTCTGTGATGGGTGCTGAGATTGACATAGATGGTAAGTGCTTTCCTGTATCATTCCTATTGATGCCATTAGCGGGTTTTGATGTGGTTTTGGGGATGGATTGGCTGAGTAAGCACAGGGCGAGCATTAAATGTCATAGGAAATTGATTTCTTTTCCGTTGTCTGATGGGTCGCATGTGGTGGCTTAAGGGGAAAGAAACAATTATGTGTTTCCTATTATTTCTATGTTGAAGGCTAAGAAATCCTTGAGTGAGGGATGTGAATGTTTTCTGGCATATGCGATTCATGCTAGAAAGAAGAAGCGGGCAGTTACGGATGTGCGAGTCGTATCAGATTTTCCTGAAGTGTTTCTGGATGAGTTACCTGGGCTACCTCCTGTTCGAGAGGTGGAGTATAAGATTGACTTGATACCAGGTTCTAATCCAGTGGCTAGATCACCTTACAGGTTGGCTCCTTCGGAGATTAGGGAGATGATGACACAGATTCAGGATTTGTTGGATCGGGGATTTATTCGTCCGAGTTCTTCACCGTTGGTGCACCGGTTTTGTTTGTGAAAAAGAAAGATGGCACGCTACGGATATGCATTGATTACAGGGAACTGAATAAGAGGACGGTAAAGAATAAATACCCTCTGCCCAGAATTGATGATTTGTTCGATCAGTTGCAGGGTGCTTCGTATTTCTCTAAGATTGATTTGATATCGGGTTATCACCAGGTACGAGTTTCTGACAAAGATTTTGCCAAGACTGCCTTCCAGAATTGATGATTTGTTCGATTAGTTGAAGGGTGCTTCGTATTTCTCTAAGATCGATTTGAGATCGGGTTATCACCAGGTACGAGTTTCTAACAAAGATGTTGCCAAGACTGCCTTCCATACCCGGTATGGTCATTATGAATTCTTAGTCATGTCGTTCGGTTTGACTAATGCACCTGCAGTGTTTATGGATTTGATGAACCGAGTTTTTCGACCGTTTCTGGATAAATCTGTGATAGTATTTATCGACGACATTTTGGTTTATTCTAAATCCGAAGCTGATCACGAGATTCATTTGAGACAACTTCTTGAAACTCTGAAGTAGGAGCAATTGTATGCCAAGTATTCAAAGTCTGAATTCTGGATGCAAGAAGTTCACTTTTTGGGGCATGTCATTTGCAGTGATGGAGTCAAGGTTGATCCGGCAAAGATAGAAGTAGTGATGAATTGGGAGGCTCCGAAGTCGCCTTGTGAAATTAAAAGCTTTTTGGGATTGGCAGGATATTACAGATGGTTTATTCGAGATTTTTCTAAAATTGCGAATCCCATGACTAAGTTGACTCACAAGGAGGTTCCATTTAAGTGGATTAATGAATAGGAGAGGGCTTTTCAGATACTGAAACAACTCTTATGTCAGGCTCCTATTCTTGTTTTACCGGATGGGTCAGATGACTTCATAGTTTATTGTGATGCTTCTCTGGCGGGGTTGGGCTGTGTGTTGATGCAGCGGGATAGAGTTATCGCCTATGCTTCTCGTCAGTTAAAACCTAATGAGAAGAACTATCCAACCCATGATCTAGAACTGGCAGCTATGGTTTTTGCGTTAAAGTTATGGAGACATTATCATTATGGTACAAAGTGCATCATTTGTACGGATCACAAAAACCTACAGTATGTATTTTCGTAGAAGGAACTCAATATGCGACAGAGACGATGGTTGGAACTTGTTAAAGATTACGATTGCGAGATTCGCTATCATCTAGGGAAAGCCAACGTGGTAGCCGATGCTTTGAGTCGCAAGGGAGTTAATGAGCATATCAAGTTTATGCGAATTGAAATAGTCTCCGACTTGATAGATAGATTAAAGGCAGCTCAGTTGGAAGCCTTGAGTGATGAAAATCTAAAGTATAAGATTATGTTAAAGAAAAAGAATGATTTGACTGATGATTCTAGGGAATTGAAGATTTATCAAACTCGTATTTGGATGCCTTTGCTTGGAGGTCTTCGGAGTTTGATTTTGATTGAGGCGCATAAATCAAGACTATCTGTTCATCCAGGTAGCACAAAAATTTATAACGATCTGAATGTGCTATATTGGTGGCCTACAATGAAGACAGATATTGCACAGTTTGTGGAGTCTTGCCATATTTGTGCACAGGTTAAGGCAGAACACCAGAAACCCTATAGATCACTGAAACAGTTGCAGATTCCAGAGTGGAAGTGGGAGCACATAACGATGGATTTCGTAACCAAACTTCCACGTACGCAGAGGAATCATGATATGATTTGGGTGATTGTTGATAGATTGACCAAGAGTGCTCACTTCTTGGCTACCAATGAGACGGTGTCACTCAATAAGTTGGCTCAGTTGTATATCGATGAAGTTGTTTCCCGACATGGTATACCGCTTTTGATTGTATCAGATAGAGATTCCAGGTTTGTGTCCAATTTCAGGAACAGTTTACAGCGGGAGTTGGGTACAGGTGTTAATTTGAGTACAGCTTACCATTCTCAGACAGACGGGCAATCTTAGCGATCCATTCAGACACTTGAGGATATGATGCGGGCATGTGTGTTAGAATATGGAGGTTCTTGGGATTCCCATCTGCCGTTGATTGAATTCGCGTACAACAATTCTTATCATTCGAGTATCGGTATGCCGCCTTGTGAGATGCTATATGGTCATCGATGTCGTACTCCTACGTGTTGGTTAGAAGCGGGTGAGAAACAGTATGCAGGGCCTGATATTGTACAGATCACCACAGATAAAGTAGCTATTACGCGAGAAAAGTTGAAAGCTGCGAGGGATCGACAAAAGATGTATGCTGATCCACGTCGTGGGTCTGTTACTTTTGTTGAGGGTGAATTGGTTTATCCGAAGGTTTCTCCGTGGAAGGGGGTTATCTGTTTTGGGAAGCGGGGAAAACTAGCTCCTCGTTATATTGGGCCTTTTCGTGTCTAACGGGAGGTTAATGATCAGACGGTTACACTTGATCTTCCAGCGGAATTATCAGGTATTCACAATACCTTCAACGTTTGTTACTTGCGGAAATGTAGAGTTGAGAATGAAAGTCAGATTCTACCTCTACATGATCTTAAAGTGGATTCCAGCAAGAAGTTAGTGGAAGAACCCATTGAACTACTAGATCGGAAAGTGATGAAACTGCGTAAGAAACAGATTCCGATGTGTTAGAACCTAGAGGGGGGGTGAATAGGTTATATGCCCACTTTTTGAAATTTTTAACAATATTAGCAAGTACATGAAGAATTTAAGGAAGAAAGATATCACCAGTGAACTAGCTAGGACACAATGACTTATAGTGATTCAAGCAAGGGTTAACAACCTTGCTCTACATCCGCTCCTTGGCCTCACCCACCAAGAGTTGCTCCACTAACTTCTCCCTTTGAAGGTAGAGATAAACCTTTTACAATTTCTCTTTTTAGCTTACAAGAATTACACTTCACTCTTGCAAACAAGGCTAAGATAAACCTCACTTCACTCTAATTTGAAAGGCTAGAGTTGATCCTCACACTATTACAAATATGTATGAAAGTAATGGAGTAATTGAACTTGAATGCTTTCACTCTTGCTTGATTCTTGATCTTGGGTTATCAAGGAATATGAGCTCACAAGATTTTTATGTATTCTCTGTTTTTTCAGATTGCAAGAGGTCAGTAAAACACAAGATTTGAGTTGCTTTAAATAAGGAAAAGGTTGATGCTCAAAAAGTGTCCAGACTTACCACGGTCGATCCACGGTCGACCATGGCATCGACCATCGGTCTGCTGGAAAATTTTGAGCCTTGTGCATATAGACGTTGGGCTTTTACCAAAACCACACACAACTCATTTTTGCCATAAAAATGCACTGAAAAGGAGTTTAAGAAAATTTGGTTAGTGCCATACTTCTTAAGTTTGAATTTAAACATGAAAGTGGTAGTTTGGAACCAAATACACAAAGTATGTTGGAAGTTTTCCACTTTGCGAGATTCCTTTTGTTAAATGTGGTTTTAACTTGTTTCAATGTAAGATTGTGTTTAATATTTGCCAAAATGGGAATTTATTTGCTTTGACTTCCAAGGTTGTGATTTTTATAAAAATTGTCTCAATTTTTATAAAGGTTTTTATAAAAACTTAAACTTATTTGATTATTTATTTTATAAGCTCATAGACTTTGAATGTTTATTTGTAGGAGTCTTCGACATCGACTTTTACTTGAACTCGGATCTTGATGATTGAAGCTTTGCCATTTGATGAAGCTTATTTTGTATATCATAGATGAGAATATATTTGATTGAATATATTTATGTATATGTGCACATATGTTAATGTTAGTACATACAATTATATAAACAAGTTGTATATTTTTGTGTCATCAAAAGAGGATTTATTTATAAGTCTATTTTTCTGTAACACCCGCAAACCCAGGCTAATTGATTAGCGGGTTAACGGTACGTGATTTCGTGTTTAGTTATGTTTGATTTGTGTAAGTGGTAATTTAAATTAATTGGTTAATTAAATAATGTGTAAAATAAATATATGTATGGTACTGGATAAAATAAAAGAATGGAAAAGATAATAGGTATGTATGGTAATTGGTATGTATGTATGCATGCAAATTGAAAGATGAGTTCAAGACACCTCCTGCTTAGTTTCTATAAATTTATATGCGTACGTGTATATATGACTATATTGAAGATAATTTGTTCATTATCTCAAAGTTAAGTGTGTGTGTGTGTGCTAAAAGTGTGAGTTATCCTCTTGTGAAGAAACCTCCGTAGAGACTTTCTAAACTTTGCAAACATGGAATTTGGATTGAAGAAGCTATCATTTGATATTGTACAAGAAGGTTGGTTTATGATTATTATATGATTATAGAATGGTATGTTATGTTTATTGTTGTGTTTTACAAGATTAGAAGTATAAAACCATGAATGAAGTATGAAGCTAATTTGGTGAAATGGGTTTTGCATGTTGTAGTGATTTATGTGTTTAAAAGATGTTCTTGATTCATGGAATCATGTTTATAGATGTTGGTACATGTTTTTGGTATGTTTTGTTAAATCTGGATTTTGTCCATGGAGGTTGAGGTTGACAAATTTTGTGTTGGGGAAGATGATGAGAAAAACCGATATCTCAAAACCGATAAGACTCGAAATCCTCTAGTTTGGAAATCCTCCAGTTTGAAATCCTACACTTTGAAATCCTACACTTTGAAATCCTCTACTTTGAAATCCTACACTTTGAAATCCTACACTTTGAAATCCTATACTTTGAAATCCGATAGATGAATCCGACACTTAAATCCGGTACTCTGAATCCGGAACTTGAAAACCGACAAATCCAAATCCGATACCGAAATCTGACTGCATCACGGCGCGACGCAGATAATGGTCGCGGCGTGACCGGGGCTATTTCAAAAAGTTTTCTGTTTTGCTTTGTGTTCATGTTGGACATGTTGGGTTATCACTTATATGATTATATTAAGTTGTTTACAAGTAAAAGAGATATAAATATATGTGGATAGATATATTTATGAATCAGAGACTGATTTCAAATTTGTTATGTTCTCAGGAACTGCGAAGACTCAGTGATATTAGACAACTGAGCAAACGTGATTGAGGACTGAGGTGAGTGGAGGTGTACTCACAAGTGGTTTTGGTGGTAACGATTATGGATTACGTGATTTTGAGATATTGATATGCTTTGATAGTATGTTTAGTCTTATTCGCTTTGATAGATTGTTTAGTCTGATTTGCCATGATAGACTGTTTAGTTTGGTTTGCTATGTTAGACTGTTTTGCCATGTTAGACTGTCTGGCCTGTTATGTGTTGTTGGAGATCTCTTGGTTTGTTGGGCGACCAGTGTACATGGTTAATTATATGTGCACGTGGTGAGACCTGTACGTATGGTTAATGATATGCGTACATGGTTAGGGGTCAGCTATCGTATGTTATTGGGCTGGGTTATCTGCTATTTGTTGCACAGTTCTTGATCTTCTATGCATTTGTTGCAACAGAAGGGGTTTAACTGTACCAAGTAGCAACTAGCTATCGGTAAACCTTTGCTTTGGCCCGCATCGGTTACAGGTTCCGCAGAACCGCTGTTCCTCTAGAGGTTGGATTGGTTTGTGAGAATTGTTTGATCTGTTTGAGATCTGCTTGCTTGTTCAGTTGGTGATTGCTTGTGCTTGTTGTTGTTGGTTGCTTGTTTGTAGCTTTCATTCACTTAGCTTTGTGCTAATTCCCCTCGGTTGATTGCTTTTTGCAGGTTTGACTGTTTAGTTGTGTTTGTGGGAAAGGGGAATTTGACCAACACTCTGATATTATGTTTTGAGAAGAGACAAGCCGTGTTTTATAAATATTTTGTAACACAACTTGATGTAGTGTTTTGTAAATAGTACTTTGTGGATGTTTGTTTTAATGAAATCAGTAAACGTTTCCGCAGCGATTTTAAAAAAAATATTGGCTTGAGATTTCGGTGTTACATTTTCCCAACAATCTCTCCCTTTTTGTTGAAGAAAAAAATTTATAACTTGTATAAGAATTGTATAGATAACTTTAACATGTTAACTTGTATAATAATTGTATATATATATATATATTCTACTATCTTCTATATATTCTTCTATTTTCTCCCCCTTTTTTGTCTTAACAAAAAGGAGACTCCCCCTTGGCATAAGCTCCCCCTTGAATGTAGAAATCCACATCTTGATTTGGATGAGCTAGAGTACACACAAAAATCTACCAAGGACTTGCAAGAGTGATGTGAGTATAGCCAATATTAATCACAATACATGTCATATGGAAAGCAAGCATATCAAACCACAAAATGTACAAAATAGCATAATATATTGTAGCACATGACCAACATAAATAGCATATTGTGTGAATACATAGAAATAAATTTTTTGAAAGACAAATGTGGTAATCATAAAACATCCCATCATGATTGAGACGGCTCACCTCCATCAATTCTGGAATTGCATTTAAGAGCATTCATAATTGATCGCAACATGCCATTTACCCCTTTTACTTCTTTACGGAGTGAGCGAGTTTCATTCCGTAAAGCATTCACATTGCGATTTAGCGCCACAATTCTTTCATCCGTGGAGCCTTCCACCATTCCGAAGTCCGGATGGATCTCACTATCGGCTTCACCTTCCTCATCTACGCCAAACGTGAAGGCGTCGATCTCGGCTTCCGTATCCCTGGAGGATGATGAATGAGCTCGTTTCTTCCCTTTATGGGAAGACATCTTGCGAAGTGTCGCAAGGTCTATGGGAACCGAGGAAGCTGGAGTAGAAGCAATGCGAGAAATATTGGGTAGGTTGTTGAAGAGAATGGAGAGGAGACGGCCGTGTGGAAGGTCCCTACGGCTAGTGACAAGGCCACTCATGCGTTTAGCAAGTATGTGCATGATGTTGACCTCAGATCACGTTTTGAGAGCATGAAGGAGGACGGCTTGAATGGCGCTAATTTTCGAATGACCCCCGGATTTTGGAAAGATGTTGGAATCAATGATCTTATTCCACACAGCGCATTCGGGAAGAAGATCCCTCCCAAAGAGATTGGTCGTTGTGCGTGGAATATTTGGCTTGCAAATCGAGCCAAGGATCTCCGGGATGGAGAAAGCGGATGGGAGATTTGTGAGGCTGTGAGATGTGTTGTAGAACTTTAAACCGGATGAGGGGATATGAAGGATCATGCCCAGTTGGACAAGAGTAAATGTGAAGTCGGTTCCTTCAATTGCAAAAGTAACAACTTCATCATCTTCATTGTAGTTAAAGATGCATAAAATTCAAATATGCGAGACTTATATAAGACATTGGACAATGTAAGAAACGTGGACCACCTAATTGCGTCAAAAGTGGCTTGAGTGCGAAATTAATCGAGTTGGTTAACAACAACCAACCGACCTTCATTGATCCCTCGTTTTTTAAGGGTATTCGTGGATTGGCGTGGAGTTGGGTTGTCGGGTTTTCTTGAAGCTGATGTACGAACACGTGGCATGATTATCTATAGAGACAATGATTATATGATTAAGTACAAATATATAGCATTAGGACTAGTGTGTACCTAATGTGTAAGACATGTTCAATTTATCTAGCCATGACACGAAAAAGAGTTTGGTTTTGGAAATTTAGAACTATATATATGATATTTTAATATATATGAGACATATTTGAAAGTGTGCTTAAAGAAATATAGCAAACTCTTTGAGAATATGTCCATACGATGTGTTTGTGTCCTAAGTGTGAGAAGATTTTGAAAATCTTGATGAATCATGTGATGACAAATGTTTGTTGGAGCATATGAAGCATGAATAAAGTGAACTTGAGCACTAATAGTTAAAACACTAAAAAGTGAAAAGTTCAAAATTTTCCAGATTGCTGACGGTCGATGAACGGCATAGACCATCGATCAACCGTGGTTGGACTGGAATTTCGCACAGTTGCGACGGTCGAGTGACGGTCGACCGTGAGTTCGACCGCCGGACGGTTTTCAAAATTTTGCCTTTTTGTCCTTTTTGGAAACTCTAATTTTATTACTTTAATATACATCTAATTCTTATATTTAAAATACATCTTAGATCCAACAAACCTATGTATAAGAAAACTACAACAAAGGATAAACCAAACCCAAACAAAATCCACTTTATCAACCTAAACCATTTATAACAAAAACTACTAAATAATCTTGCCAAATCAAGCCCAATCAAAAAAAATAAAGAAGCTTGAGATAAGCATGATTCAATGGTGCCAAAAAGATAGAATCCTAAGGAGATAAGGAAGAAAGAGTTAAAAAACATTATACCTTGGAGAGAGAAAGCGTGGATTGACCGTGAAAGAAGGAAGAAAACGTGTTCAACCGTAGATCGACCGTGAGCAGAACCGTGTCTTCGACCGTAAGTGAAATATTTTTACTTCTAATGATTTTTGAGGGTTTTTAGAGAGGAAAATGGTAAAAGGCGGCTAGGGTTTAATGAGGAAAATGAGGTAAGAGAGAGAAAAAGGCAAGATAGGGTTAAAACTTGTCAGGTGTTCTACGGTCGATCCACGGTCGACCGTGGTATCGACCACGTGTTTTCTTACATTTGTGACAGTGCCCCGACGGTCGATACACGGTATCGACCGTGGTTCGACCGTAGAGCCTCTCGATAGCATTTTTCTATTGTGTTTCAGCTTTTGGGTGTTTATCTCTTAAGGTACATGTTCCATCATTCCCAAACCAAGTCGTAATGTGTCAAATACTTCCTTTTTAATGTTTTAGTGAATATGTCGGCAATATTTTCACATGAAGTAACGTTTTCTAAGCTTATATTGCTTTTTTGCACGTTATCACGTAGAAAGTGATGTCTAATTTCGATATGTTTAGTTCTAGAATGTAATACGGGATTTTTACTTACATCAATGGCAATTTTATTATCACATATAATAGGAATTTCGGATAGATGTACCTCATAGTCCAATAAAGATTGTTGCATCCATAAGACTTGAGCGCATGCTCTTCCGGCGGCTACATATTCGGCTTTGGTTGTTGACAAGGCAACGGATGTTTGCTTTTTCGAGAACCATGAGGTAAGTGCAAATCCAATAAAGGCACATACTCCACTTGTACTTTTTCTATCCAAGTAGCATCCACCAAGATCCAAATCCGCATAGCACATTATATCTAAGCCGCTCCACTTTGGATACCACAATCCCAAGTTGATTGTTCCTTTAATGTATCGGAATATTCGTTTGACGGCCTCATAGTGTGATTTCTTTGGATTTTCCTGAAAACGAGCACACACACATACACTATACATAATATCGGGACGACTTGCCGTTAGATAAAGCAAGCTCCCGATCATACCATGATATCTTGTACTATCAAATCCTTCACCCTCTTCATCTAGTGTCAAGTGTGTGTTTATAGCCATAGGTGTACTCATTGGTTTCACATTTTCAAAATCGAATTTCTTAAGCATGTCTTTAATATACTTTGATTGATTTATGAATGTACCATCTTCATATTGTTTTATTTGAAGTCCAAGAAAGTAATTCAACTCACCCATCATACTCATTTCAAATTCATTATGCATAAGTTTTGAAAATTCATCACACAAGTCTTGGCATGTTGATCCAAATATGATATCATCCAATAAATTTGTACAAGCAAGATGTCATCCTTTCTTTTCTTTGTGAACAATGTATTATCAACTTTATCCATATTATATCCATTTTTCAACACGAATGATTTTAATATATCATACCAAGCTCTAGGAGCTTGTTTAAGGTCATACAATGCTTTACTAAGTTTATATACATAAGATGGATGAATGGGGTGTTCAAAACCGGGAGGTTGACATACATAAACTTCTTCATTTATAAACCCATTTAGAAAAGCACTTTTGACATCCATTTGATATAGTTTGAAATTTTGAGCACAACCATAAGCAAGTAGAATCCTAATGGATTCTAATCTAGCAACCGGAGCAAATTTTTCATCATAATCTATCCCTTCTTGTTGATTATATCCTTGGGCTACTAGTCTAGCTTTGTTTCTAGTGATATTTCCATTTTCATCAACTTTGTTTCTAAATACCATTTAGTTCCAATTATTGTGTGACCACTAGGTAGAGGTACTAAGTCCCAAACATGGCTTCTTGTGAATTGATTTAACTCTTCTTGCATTGCGATTACCCAGTTTTCATCTTTAATTGCTTCTTTAATGTTCTTGGGTTCTATGTATGACACAAAGGCAAAGAAAGTATTAAGGTTTTGGGCTTGGGATCTCGCGAGTCTTTGATTTAAGTCTCCTATGACTTGAGTTATTGGATGGTTCCTATTTTCTTTAATTTCATTTTCATTACTTGTGGTTTTGCTATCTATTATTGGGCTTTGGACACAATGATGATTTATGTCTAATTTTGAGAGTTGTTGTTCTATGGCTTCTTCTTCTAATTTGTCATCATCTACTAAGGTTTGAGTCTTAGGAGGAAGTGGAGATTCATCAAATGTGACATTAATGGATTCCTCCACAACCATAGTGGATTTGTTCAATACTCTATAGGCTTTACTATTCAAGGAGTATCCTAAGAAGACACCCTCATATGCTTTAGGATCAAATTTTGTCAAGTAATCTTTGGTATTAAGGATATAGCATTTACTACCGAATACCTTAAGATGTCCTAAGGATGGTTTTCTACCTTTGATGATTTCAAAGGGTGTTTTATTTAACATTGGTCTAATCAAGACTCTATTTAGGATGTATGTAGCCGTTGAGACCGCATCACACTAAAACTTTTGTGGAATGGATTGTTCATTTAGCATTGTCCTACTCATTTCTTGTAAAGTCCTATTTTTCCTTTCAACAACCCCATTTGATTGGGGAGTGCGAGGAGCCGAAAAGTTATGAGAAACTTCATGTTTTTCACAAAATGCTCCAAATTGCACTTCATTGTCAAATTCTCTTCCATGGTCGGTACGAATTGAAATAATCGTACAACCAAGTTGGTTTTAAATTTTCTTGCCAAGAATTTTGAATTTGTCAAAAGCTTCATTTTTTGTTTTCAAAAATAGTGTCCATGTATATCTAGAAAAGTCATCTACAACAACTAGTGTGTAGAAATTTCCCACATAACTTTGAATTGATGAAGGCCCCAAAAGATCCATATGCAATAGTTCAAGACATCTCTTTGTAGTTACAACATTTTTGGATTTATGAGATGAATGCACTTGTTTTCATATTTTACATGCATCACAAAAATGATTATCGAATTTAATATTTGGTAAGTCTCTAACAAGCTCATTTCTAGTCAATGTTTGTAGTAGTCTCATGTTGGCATGTCCTAGTCTTCTATGACATAATGTTGAATTATCAATTATAGATGCAAGACATACTTGTGTGTTAGGATTATCACCAAGTCTACATGTATAGAGTCCTTTTCTCCTAACACCTTTTACTAAGACTTTATCATCTTTGCATATTAAGCTTTCATGTTTAGAGAATTTAACATTTAGATCTTTATCACATAGTTGACCAATACTTATTAAATTGTAAGCTAAACCACTAACATGCTCAACATTCAAGAATTTGATATTGTCATGAAGAATGTTACCTTTACCAATCACCTTTCCTCTTAGATTGCTTCAAAACACAACATGTCCTCCATCATACTCCTTGTATGAAGTGAAGAGTTCTCTATTACCGGTCATGTGTTTCGAACAACCACTATCAAGAATCCATTCATGAGACATACTCTCACTTTTATTGCAACCCTACACATATGAAGTTTTCATTCAAGCTTTTGGTACCCAATGTTTCATGGGTCCTGGATGGTTAGCATCAAAAACTCCTATTCTAATCCATCTTTGTGTGATTTTAAAACCTTTATGATACCATGTGTTCTTAGGGTTTATGGGTTGAGAGTATTTTGGTTTTTGAGTCACATTTGATTTGGGTTTCTTGAATCCAAGTCCATGATTTGTAGTTGGAGTATAAAACTTTCTCATTAACTCATTACTTGCAACCTTTGGCATACAAGTGGAAGAGCTAGAGACAATGTTCACATTTTTGCTCTTTTCAAAATTCCAGTGACCCGACGGTCGATGCACGGTATCGACCGTGGGGGTCCTGGATTTTTTCTTTCCCTTTTTCTTTCACAAATTGGATGGTTTTCAAGTGACTTATTGGCATGTTGTTTGAGTGCCCAGAAAATCCAATGCCACCCTTATCTTTTGATGATTTTTGAATATTTAACATTTCATCTAACTTTGTTGAACTATTCTCAAATTTTGACAATGTGGTTGTATCCAAGTTTGTTTTTAACTTACTCTCCAAATCTTTTATGCTTGTATGTGTATGAGATGTAATTTTGTTTTCTAGATCTTTTATCTTTATGATTAAGTCATCATTTTCATTTTTCAACTTGACATTTTCCTTTTTTAAACTTTTGTTATTTTTTAACTACTCTTTTTTAGTAAGTACTTTTGAGCTAAAATCACATAATTGATCATATTGATGGTCATTATTATCACTATAGTAGCTAGAATCGGAATGTACCTCACTTGTCTCAAAGGCCATGAGACATTTTTCTTCTTTTGTTTCTTCTTGGTTCTCATCACCACTATCACTCCATGCTCCTCCTAGGAAGGCTTTGTGATTTTCCTTTTTCTTTGAAGCTATCTTTGGGCAATCACTTATGAGATGTGAAGAGTCTCCACATCCATAGCATTCTCTAGATGATCTCTTTTCTTTCTTGGCATCCATGGCTTGCTTGTACTTCTTAGGATCAAATGGAGCTTTCACATGCTTGCCTTTCCTTTTGAAGAATCTTTTGAAGTTCCTTACCATCATGGCATACTCTTCATCATCATCACTATTTGTTTCATCTCCTTCATCACTAAAGGATTCTTTGACATGTTTGGCTTTAAGTGCAATAGACTTGCTCTTTTCTTTCTTTAGCTTGGCAATCTCATCATCTTTTTGCATGATTACTTCATATACCTTGAGATTTCCTATTAGCTCATCCGTTTGAAGTATGTTCAAGTCCTTTGACTCTTCAATAGCCGTTACCTTTGCCCTCCATTTTGGTGAAAGAGCCCTAAGAAACTTTCTTACAATCTTTTTGTTAGAGTAAGTAGTCCCAAGTGACTTGAGACTAGTAACAATAGTATTAAACTTTGCAAAAGCCTCATCAATTTTCATATCATCTAGTATTTGAAATTGTTCATATTGTTGCACAAGTAATTCAATTTTATTATCTAGAACTTGTGCATTTCCTTGATGTGTGGTGACAAGAGATTTCCAAATAGCATTTGCATTTTCCTACATAAAGACTTTTTCAAACTCTTTTCTAGGCAAAGCATTGTAAAGAAAGAGTTTTGCTTCAAAAATTTTAGAAACCATTTTCTTATCCTCTTGATCCCATTTTTCTTTAGGAAGTGCAACAAAAGCATCTTGTTTGGAATCAAAGGTTTTTGGTACATAATCCCCTTCTTCAATAATTTCCCAAAGATCAACATCTTTGGCTTTGACATAAGTCATGAATATTTGTTTCCAATAACAAAACCCTTCTTCTTCAAGAAGTGGAGGTCTAACCATAGAATTCCCCTCTACATAGTTTTGTCCCATGTTGTTAACTCAAAAAAATTTTGAAATTTTTTTTAGAAGATTTAAACAACTTTTTCAAAAATTATCTAGAGCAACTTGCTCTGATACCAATTGTTAGAACCTAGAGGGGGTGAATAGGTTATATGCCCACTTTTTGAAATTTTTAACAATATTTGCAAGTAAATGAAGAATTTAAGGAAGAAAGATATCACCAATGAAGTAGCTAGGACACAATGATTTATAGTGGTTCAAGCAAGGGTTAACAACCTTGCTCTACATCCACTCCTTGGCCTCACCCACCAAGAGTTTCTCCACTAACTTCTCCCTTTGAAGGTAGAGATAAACCTTTTACAACTTCTCTTTTTAGCTTACAAGAATTACACTTCACTCTTGCAAATAAGGCTAAGATAAACCTCACTTCACTCTAATTTGAAAGGCTAGAGTTGATCCTCACTTTTCTCTAATTTTATAGGCTAGAGATGATCCTCACACTATTACAAATATGTATGAAAGTAATGGAGTAATTGAACTTGAATGCTTTCACTCTTGCTTGATTCTTGATCTTGGTTTATCAAGAAATATGAGCTCACAATATTTTTATGTATTCTCGTTTTTTCAGATTGCAAGAGGTCAGTAAAACACAAGACTTGGGTTGCTTTAAATAAGGAAAAGGTTGATGCTCAAAAAGTGTCCAGACTTACCACAGTCGATCCACGGTCGACCGTGGCATCGACCGTCGGTCTGCTGGAAAATTTTGAGCCTTGTGCATATAGACGTTGGTCTTTTATCAAAACCACACACAACTCATTTTTGCCATAAAAATGCACTGAAAAGGAGTTTAAGAAAAGTTGGGTTAGTATCATACTTCTTAAGTTTGAATTTAAACATGAAAATGGTAGTTTGGAACCAAATGCACAAAGTATGTTGGAAGTTTTCCACTTTGGGAGATTCCTTTTGCTAAATGTCGTTTTAACTTGTTTCAATGTAAGATTGTGTTTAGTATTTGCCAAGATGGGAATTTATTTGCTTTGACTTCCAAGCTTGTGATTTTTATAAAAATTGTCTCAATTTTTATAAAGGTTTTTATAAAAATTATTTTATAAAAACTTAAACTTATTTGATTATTTATTTTGTAAGCTCATAGACTTTGAATGTTTATTTGTAGGAGTCTTCGACATCGAATTTTACTTGAACTTGGATCTTGATGATTGAAGCTTTGCCATTTGATGAAGCTTATTTTATAGATCATAGATGAGAATATATTTGATTGGATATATTTATGTATATGTGCACATATGTTAATGTTAATACATACAATTATATAAACAAGTTGTATATTTTTATGTCAACAAAAAAGAACTTATTTATAAGTCTATTTTTTCCAACACGATGGTTCTAGTAAATGGAGACACAGTTTGGGTTCAGACTTGACGTGGGAAACCGAGGCCGACATGAAAGCTCGTTACCCTCAGTTGTTTAATAATGAATAGATTCTGAGGACGGAATCCTTTTAAGGAGAGAAAATTTGTAACATCCTGGAATTAGGCCTAGTAATTATAGTGGCTTTGGTATGTTAACTTGTGATTAATTACTTGTTAGTATTAATTATATGGTTTTAATTAATTGATTAATTAAAGGTTAAATGATGATATATGTTTAACTAAACATGGACACCTCATGCTTCTTTATTTGAGAAAGTAATACGTGGGCTTTTATTGAGTAAACATCTGAGTTTTCTCATTTTGAAAACCGATTGTTTGTATGCTTGTATGTGTTTTGAGAGAAAAGGCAAAAGAAGCAAGTAAACTTGAAAAATGAAAGTTTAGATTTGTGGTGTGTTAATTCAAAGCAAAGGTATGAATAAATTCCTAGCATGATGTTGATCATCCTAACATGTTTTGTTATTGAATTTGTGTTTAGAACATGAAGTTACCATTGTTGAAGTTTAAAAGTAAACTTGCTTAATGGGTTTTGTATGATTTGGTATTTAAAAAGGGTTTTGATGTGTCCTTGTTGTTGTATACATGTTATAAGATGTTTATACATGTTTTAGAAGTGTTCATAATGGATTTTGAGTGTACATATCGGATTTGG
The DNA here is from genome assembly GCA_038502395.1 of Dittrichia graveolens. NCBI lineage: Eukaryota > Viridiplantae > Streptophyta > Magnoliopsida > Asterales > Asteraceae > Dittrichia > Dittrichia graveolens. The sequence continues at coordinate 31,865,570 of JARJIL010000003.1, read as the reverse complement.
AAAGTTGGAGTCGGCTGGCAAAATGAAGCAGATGATGCAGGTTTTGGAGCGACGTGACGCGTCACTCTATTGAACGCGACGCGTTCTTGAGATTTGTCGAATTCTTGGAGAAATCCGAGTGGAAATCCGATAGTGCAATCCGAGACCCAAAATCCGAAACTAGCAATCCTACAAGGCAAATCCGACACTATGAATCCGATGGTGAAGTCCGAAACTTGAAATCCGACACATAGGTATCGGATTTGTGAAATCCGGCACTTGGGGGCGACGCGATGCGTCGGTTGCTTGGACGCAACGCGTCCGCGACTTTTGTGGAATTTCTTGTTTGTTTGCATTGTTTAATTCTATGTGATATATGTTTATACATATGTGAATCTTACATGTTTATGTTTGATTAAAGGGATATAAATATATGTGTTTGGTATATATTTATGAATCGGTTACTGATTTTCAGTTTGTTGTGTTCTCAGGAACAGACAAGGCTCAGTAATATAAGATCACTGAGTGGAGAAGCTAAAAGCTTGAGATGAGTGGATGTTTACTCACAGATGTTATTAGTTGTAACTGGTTTGGTTGCAGCTGTTATTGGTTTGACGCATGGATAGATTGTGTATCTGATAATTGATTAACTGTTGAGTGTTAATTAATTGATGCGTAAGTGATATGTATACATGATGGTTGGGAAGTCAGTTTCGGTTGGGCATATGGGCTGGGTTTGTTTGCTATCGGCTAATCAGTATTGGGATCTTTTGATGCATTTGTTGCAACTTAAGGTAATACTGTGTGAGAATAGCAAATGAACTATCGGTAAACCTTTGCTTTGGCCGGCATTGGTTGTAGGTTCCTGTAGAATCGCCGGTCTTCCCGAGGCACGATTATCTATTATATGTTGTTGATATCATGCGGTTTTGGCTGATATATCTGTTGTGGTTTTACTCCTTTCACTTAGCTTTGTGCTAATCCCCCACCTCTCACTCTTTTTTCAGGTTTTGATAAGTCAGCGGCTCGACTGAGAGTGGTTAGCTTGGGGAGTAATCACCTAGGACTCTGATAGATTATTTGTGACGAGCCGTGTTTTGTAATACTGATATTTAAAATGGCTGCTTTTGTAAACAGTTGTTTATGTACGGCTGTAAATACTTTTGGTATTTAATTCGCTTCCGCAGTGTTGTTTAAAATAAAAAAAATTGGGTTGAAAAATACGGTGTTACAGCAATTACCAGATTTTAGTAAAAATTTGCGTTTTTAACAAACGTGAACTTAATCACGATTAGATAGCATTAAATTAAGCAGCGGAAATTATTTACAAACAAACTTCGTTTCAAGTATCTGGTGTTACTCTAACATACAACCGACCATAATGTATATATTACATCACAAGTGTTCCACCAAAATATCCAACAGGAGGTATCCCGGCTCACCAAGCAATCTAATCTCAATCTACAAAAGGGTAAACATGGCACCATTAGCTACGATTAGCTAGTGAGCACAAACTTAACATAAGCATCGTTAGAGCAAGTCATGCATAACAGGAATAAACATACAACGCTATCCTATCACATTGCGGTGCGCTGACATGATAGGTATAATTTGTTTCTCGTAGGATAGCTAGTTCCACTCAACACCAATACACCGGGGAATCAGACACAACCATCCGCGCTGGTGGGGGAGCATAAAGCAGTCCACCAAGCATCGTTTACCGAACCTTAGGCTTCTTAGGCAATTCATCCGTTACAGACCGATTACCCCTCATGATATAAGGCACGACGGTTCTGCAGAACCTACGATCCGGAATGTTACCTCGAATCACCGTTAAGTCCCGAATCACCTGATCAAGGATCCCTAGAACCCAACTACAGAATTTACCTTATTCATGCTTGAAGATGTTTGCAAACCTTTCACATACACAAACTGATCCAATCTGGATCATTCACTTAGCATGCATATTCATTTACTTCATTTTAGCATGCATATTCATTTACTTCATTATGGATCCAATCTGGATCCCTAGCATACATATCATTCAGCTTTCATATAGCTGATTCATTCAGAATCAATATCATACATATCATTCATTTAACTAGGCGGTTCCAATTCTGGATTCCGCTGACATGCACTTAACCTACATATGACAAGTATTTAGCATGGCATTGTGCATTAAGTAGCATGGCAACACTTATTCATTTACTTTTAATCATAGGTGCATTTTAAAACACTTAGCAAATAAGTCTTCCTCTACTGAGGCTTACGGAAGTTGGTACTCACCTAAGTGGCTTAAACAGATAGTTATTTTACTTCTGCTTTGTCTAGGATGTCAAGTTCACCTAGAGTTGCATTACTTACATCAATCATCTTAACATACAAAGGATAGCTACAAAATCAATAAAGGAAATCCCAAAATCCGGATCTCACACAAATCCGACAAAACTGTCGGATTATGGAAATCCGATACATAGGGAAATCCGACACTTGCAGATTTAGGAAATCCGACATAAGGAAATCCGACACTATCGGTTTTCAACACTTTAGACATTGACTTAACCTTTTAACGGAATCCGATATTATCAAAGAAATCCAATACTTTTACCGGAATCCGACACTCTTGTCGGAATCCGACAATTACAAAGGAATCTGACATTCTATCGGAATCCGACACTTACAATAAATCCGATACTTCATCGGATTCCGACACTTAAGAAAATCCGATACTCTCGGATTTCAACACTTGGAACATTTGTGGCCCTTGACAAATTAATGGAATCCGATATTTATAAAGAAATCCGACACTTTGTCGGATTTCCGACACTTATAAGGAAATCCGATACTTTATCGGATTTAACTAGCGGATTTTGGGCAAACATGCGGATTCCAACACATTCAAGTCTTGGAATCCGACACCTTCAACCCAGAATTCTGCCACCTTCATTCTTGACTTATTTCCAGAATTCCATTCATTAGTTTTACATTTAAACACTCTAAAAACGTCCATTTTCATTAGTATGACTTCATAAACACATCAAACCCAAAAAAATAAGACCAAACAATCAAAACCCACTTACAAAGTAAGCTTTGAATGTTCTTGTGTGGTGTTTTGCATGAATTTGAGTTTTAAGCATATTCTAAACATAAAATTGATTTCCAATATGTTAAATCTTTATAACAAACAGATGTTTACCTTTGTTTGAATTCAAAATCACCAACTTCCAATTTCTTCAAGAATCCGAGAGAAATAGATAGAAAATCGAGAGACAGAGAAATGCAAGAGAGAAAAAGGTACTTGTGTTTACTTTGAATATCAACTTTGACTTAGTCAAAGTGACTTTCAAACATAAATACGCATATCCAGAGGCACCACCTCTGGATTTCTATTCTTTTCTCTTCCTTCTTTACTTAATAATATATAAATACCTATAAATATCACATATAAACACATAACACATATACACACATCTAATACAATTAACTCTTCTTATTAATATGCTTAACTTACAATGTGGATTCTTTCTACTAACCACTTATCTTACGTACATTCGCACATGACTTACAACTAAGCCCAAATCGAGGATATTACAAATCTACCCCCCTTAAGGAGATTCCGTCCTCCGAATCTACTTAGTAATAAACAGGTGAGGGTATCTTGTCTTCATCTCGTCCTCGACTTCCCACGTCAGGTTTGGACCTAAGATGTGCTTCCACTTAACAAGAATTAGCTTGTCTTCTTTCGTAGCTTCTTGACCTTCGTGTCAAGAATTTCAACAAGTTCTTCTACGATTCGCTTAGAAGAGTCAACCTTTAGTTCTTGTAACGGAAAAATCTGTTCCTCTTCCATGTTGCGCTTGCATAAGTAGCATACGTTAAAGGTATTGTGAATTCCAGATAGGTCAGGCGGCAGTTCAAGAGTTACCGTCTGATCATTGACTTTACGCATGATCTTGAACGGCCTATAAAACGTGGACTTAACTTCCCTTTGTGTCCCAAAGCGAATAACGCTCTACAAAAGAGAAACCTTCAAAATATACACAATCACCAACACCAAATGTAGCGGGACGATGCTCAAGATCCGCATACATCTTTTGTTGGTCTCGAGCCGCTTTTAGCTCTTCTAGAGCTACTTTCACCTTATCAGCCGCGATCTGAACAACCCCAGGTCCGGCGAATTGCTTCTCACCAGGTTCCAACCAACAGGTTGGAGTATGACAACGTTTCTTACATAAACTCTCGTATGGTGGCATTCCAATGCTGGAATGTTATGAATTATTTTAAGCAAATTCAATCAATGGGAGATGAGAATCCCATACACCATCACACTTGAGTACACACGCACGAAGCATATCTTCCAACGTCCAGATCATTTGTTCAAATTGGCCATTAGTTTTCAAATAATAGGTAGTGCTCATGTGAACACAAGTGCCAAACTTACATTGCAAACTTTGCCAGAAACTAAGAACAACAGAGAGTCACAATCAGAAACAATCGAACAAAAGAGACCGTGACGTGACAAAATAACATATATTACATCACAAGTGTTCCATAATGTATATATTACATTAGGAAAGACTTCAGGGTAATCAGACACTACCCTGATATTTTGAACTGGTCGCTTTTCCATCGCAACATCAATAACATATGCTAAGAAAGAATCACAACCTTCAGAAACTGACCTCTGAGCTTTTAACCATGGAGATAACAGGAATATCAGACTCCCATCGTTCTCCTCGAGCTACTGCATAACATCCATCAGGAAGAGGAATCTTAATCATCTTTTGGAACAGATAATCTCAGCATTACACTTGCTGAGCCAATCCATTCTAATCACCATATCGAAGCTGCAATAGGCATAACAAAGAATGAAATAGGAAACTACTACCCTCGACATCAAGAGTTGCTATAGGAACTTTCCCTACAACAGAGACGACCTTACCACTAGCAACTTCCACATTAAGCGGATTGATTAACTTGGAAACAGGTAATTTCAACTTTTTGTAACAAGAAACAGAGACAAAGGAGTAGGTAACTCCCGAGTCGAATAACACACTAGTAGAGATATAGCTAATAAGGAATGTACCCGTGATGATATCACTCGCTGCCTTCGCCTCCTTTGCCTTCATCTAGGATACCCTTCCTCTCGTACGAAGTGCACCGTCATTCTTCTTCCCTCCAGAAGTCCCACCTGCTCCTGAGTTTCATCTGTAGGGACAATCAACCATCTTATGACCGGGTTTGCGACACCGGTAACAAACATATTCCTTATACTCATATTCGTTACCAACATGGCCCTTCCGTCCACATCTCCAACATCTTCTCGTAGCTTTGGAACATTCATCTGAATGGTAGGTGCGACACGAAGAACACCAAAGATTTTTAGATCTCGGTTTCTTGGAAGTGTCAGTTCTTACACCTCTAAAGGATTGCCCTTTTAAAGGACCCAATTTTTGAGATGGCTGAGACTTCCTTTTATAACCCCCACTAGAAGATTCGCCCTTATACTGCATACGATCTCCCTCCATTCGTCAGGCCATTTCGAATGCCCGATCTTGACTTTCAGCTTCTTGCACATTGGCGTGAAACTCCAATGGCAAGGTTTCCACAAACCTTCTTATTTTGGCATTCTCCTCCAATATCAAATGTGAAACGAACCTCATCTCATTAATAAAAGCAGCGATGAGATCTTCTGTAGACTTATCTCCTCTCTGAGATCCTTAGACTTCCTCTCCATTCTTTCTAACTTTAACATAACAAGAAATAGTAATTAATACTCTATTATACGTGCTCATCATATCTGACAACCTATACTATAGCAAGTAATATTCATGCAACTCTTATACTCAACCCCCTATAAAGAACACTTTATTATGGTCGGGCCCGAGTTTGAGATCGAATACTCTTGCAAGTACCCAAATCCCTCAAACTTAGGCTCTGATACCTACGTGTAACACCACCTTTGCAATTACCAGATTTAGCAAAAATTTGCATTTTTAACAAACGTGAACTTAATCACGATTAGATAGCATTAAATTAGGCAGCAGAAATTATTTACAAACAAACTTCGTTTCAAGTATCTGGTGTTACTCTAACATACAACCAACCATAATGTATATATTACATCACAAGTGTTCCACCAAAATATCCAACAGGAGGTATCCCGGCTCACCAGGCAATCTAATCTCAATCTGCAAAAGGGTAAACATGGCACCGTTAGCTACACTTAGCTAGTGAGCACAAACTTAGCATAAGCATCATTAGAGCAAGTCATGCATAACAGGAATAAGCATACAACGCTATCCTATCACATTGCGGTGCACTAACATGATCGGTATAAGTTATTTCTTGTAGGATAGCTAGTCCCACTCAACACCTATACACCGGGGAATCAGACACGACCATCCGCGCCGGTGGGGGAGCATAAAGCAGTCCACCAAGCATCGTTTACCGAACCATAGGCTCCTTAGGCAATTCAGCCATTACAGACCGATTACCACTCATGATATAAGGCATGGCGGTTCTGCAGAACCTACGATCTGGAATGTTACCTCAAATCACCGTTAAGTCCCGAATCACCTGATCAAGGATCCCTGGAACCCAACTACAGAGTTGACCTTATTCATGTTTGAATATTTTCGCGAACCTTTCACATACACATACTGATCCAATCTGGATCATTCACTTAGCATGCATATTCATTTACTTCATTTTAGCATGCATATTCATTTACTTCATTATGGATCCAATCTGGATCCATAACATACATATCATTCGGCTTTCATATAACTGATTCATTCAGAATCAGTATCATACATATCATTCATTTAACTAGGCGGTTCCAATTCTGGATTCCGCTGGCATGCACTTAACCTAGATATGACAAGTATTTAGCATGGCATTGTGCATTAAATAGCATGGAAGCACTTATTCATTTACTTTTAATCATAGGTGCACTTTAAAACACTTAGCAAATAAGTCTTCCTCTACTGAGGCTTACGGAAGTCGGTACTCACCTGAGTGGCTTAAACAGATAGTTATTTTACTTCTGCTTTGTCTAGGATGTCAAGTTCACCTAGAGTAGCATTACTTACATCAATCATCTTAACATACAAAGGATAGCTACAAAATCAATAAAGAAAATCCCCAAATCCGGATCTCACACAAATTTGACAAAACTGTCGGATTGTGGAAATCCGATACTTAGGGAAATCCGAAACTTGCGGATTTAGGAAATCTGACATAAGGAAATCCGACACTATCGGTTTTCAACACTTTAGACATTTCCTTAACCTTTTAATGGAATCCGATATTCAATCGGAATCCGATACTATCAAAGAAATTCGATACTTTTACCGGAATCCGACACACTTGTTGGAATCCGACAATTACAAAGGAATCCGACATTCTATCGGAATCCGACACTTAGAAGAAATCCGATACTTCATCGGATTCCGACACTTAAGGAAATCCGATACTCTCGGATTTCAACACTTGGAACATTTGTGGCTCTTGACAAATTAATGGAATACGATATTTACAAAGAAATCCGACACTTTGTCGGATTTCGACACTTATAAGGAAATCCGATGCTTTATCGGATTTAATTAGCGGATTTTGGGCGACTTGTGGATTTGGGCAAACATGCGGATTCCGACACATTCAAGTCTCGGAATCCGACACCTTCAACCCAGAATTCCGCCACCTTCATTCTTGACTTATTTCTAGAGTTCCATCATTAGTTTTACATTTAAACATTTTGAGAACATCCATTTTCATTAGTATGACTTCATAAACACATCAAACCCAAACAATAACACCAAACAATCAAAACCCACTTAAAAAGTAAGCTTTGAATGTTCTTGTGTGGTGTTTTGCATGAAATAGAGTTTTAAGCATATTCTAAACATAAAATTGATTTTCAATATGTTTAATCTTTATAACAAATAGATGTTTACCTTTGTTTGAATTCAAAATCACCAACTTCCAATTTCTTCAAGAATCCGAGAGAAACAGAGAGAAAACCAAGAGACAGAGAAATGCAAGAGAGAAAGACATGCTTGTGTTTACCTTGAATATCAACTTTGACTTAGTCAAAGTGACTTTCAAACATAAATACGCATATCTAGAGGCACTGCCTCTGGATTTCTATTCTTTTCTCTTCTTTCTTTACTTAAAAATATTTAAATACATATACATAATCACATATAAAGACATAACACATATACACACATCTAATACAATTAACTCTTCTTATTAATATGCTTAACTTACAATGTGGATTCTTTCTACTAACCACTTATCTTACGTACATTCGCACATGACTTACAACTAGGCCCAAATCGAGGATGTTACACCGGATGTAGTGGCAAGTACCTTTGTTGTTAATAGTACACCTGCCCTGATATTATTTGACTCTAGTAAAGTAGATCATTGTTGTTGTTTCATGTGATGTTCAGTTGAATGTTCCATCCAGTATAACAGAATTTCCTTTTAAGGAAGAAGCACAGATGATTAGACTACTATGAATAGTAGGTGTAAGAAAAATGTGATAAATTGGTTGGGTTAGTATTATGTTCAGATAATATGTGATTAGAGAACAGCACGAGTTTAGACCCCAAGTGGGGAAGAACTGTTTAGTTGAGGTAAAAGTATAAGAGCCAGTATTCCTGTTTGTTAGCAAAAGTAAAAAAGTATCTAGTCCTTGGTGGTACAACATTATCAGCTTTTGTAAGAAGTTTTAGTAGGGAGAGGAAAGATAGTGTGGATTTCAGATATACAGGAATTGATGAAGCAACTGCAAGAATTAATGGATAAAAGTTTTATCCGACCCAGTAGCTTACCGTTTGGTGCAATGAGTTTAGCTGTGAACAAGAAAAAGATGGCACATTTAGAATGTGTACAGATTATAGAATTAATGAGGACTACTAGGACTTGCAAACCATACTAGGACTACTATAACTACTAAATAACAATAATTAACACCACAAACATACTAAAATCTATGATTCACCTTTGAATCACGTTCTTGAACCCAAAAACATCAAAAACTCATTCTAGAATCTTACCTTGCTATAAGGAATCACTTGGATGATGTTATAACACTATAATCTTGCTGGTTCAAATCCAAAGATGAAAGAAACTGGGCTGCTTGAATGAGTTGCTGTGCTAAAATGAGTGTTTGACTTTCTTAAGTCAAATCACCTTACACACACACACACACACACATATATATATATATATATATATATATATATATATATAACTAAACTTTTTAAGAATGGCAAAATAGCCCCCTGAACTTGATATCTTTCATAATGACAGTTTTAGCCTTCTAGTCTTAATAAACATCTCTAATCTTAATTAGGAAATATTCCTAATTAACACAACATTCAATTAATTAAATAATTTATGTATTCACGAACCTTGGGGCCTTACATGGTGGACCCACCGTTTGAAAACCCTACACACACTCAAGCAGTGTGAATAGTAGTACGCAAAAGAAAAACCTTAGTACTAGAAAGCAAAGTAGCAAAAAAAAAAAGAATTAGAATCTCCATAAAGGCACAAGGCAGTACGACACGATTGAAATGGAGAAAGCATATGAAGTGGGAGAGCGTTCTTGGCGACACCATTCTGGCCTGAGTCACTGACATCATGACATCCTTCTATCCTTCTCGTGGAAAGCTGGAGAGGCAATCTAATAGATTTCAGGGAGCCATGAGCCCCCAACCGATGAGCCATGAAAGTTAGGGAGATAGAAAATCAAACAAATCAATTGGGTTTTTTTTCAGCGGTTCACTCCTACTTAGAATACTAGACTCTTGGTTATTGATTTTGCATGGATCGTGATTTTTTTTTCGTGTTATGTCATTAATCATCTTGATTTTGTATGGTTTCTTGTCAAAATAATATAATATTTATATAAAAAAGTATTAATTGTTACGGTTATTCGAAAATATGTGAATAATTAAATATGAAAATTTCAAATCAAACACCCGAACCGATCAAATTCGGGTTTGCGCAAAAGTGTGGGTCAACCCAAAATACTACCCGAAACACGAAATAGAGCGTGAGGAACCTAACCCAACAGAAAATTAATTTGGGTCAAAATGGGTTACCAAAAAAATACGTAACGGAAATGATATAACTATTAACATGAACCCTACCTGAATTGACAATCCTTTATATCTCTAAATATATTCATAACATTGATTAGGCTCTTAAGCTTAATTGCACACTAGCCCAATATATAGAGCTCATTTAATTTGTAATCTAACGTTTGTTAATCAATGATACTAGGAATCAAATTAATAATATGAAATTTTAAAGAGAATAAGGAAGAAATTAAGCTCTTATTCTGGTTTAGAATAATCGTTCGAAATGCTTCAAACTCTGATTAAATAGCATTACATTACACATATATAAATAGAAAAAAATATATATATTTATTTGCAACAAAAAAAATCTGGATTACTCGGCTGAAATGGTAAACAATTAATTTAGGAGGTTTGATGACCTCACTTCCAGTTATTAGCAACAATGTCAGCCAAATCAACGACCCTCTGCGAGTAACCCCATTCATTGTCGTACCAGGCAATGACTTTAACCATGTCGTCTCCCATGACCATGGTCAATGACGAGTCAACAGTCGAGGAGACGTCGCTGCATCTGAAATCAACCGAGACGAGTGGCTCATCGCACACCGACAAAATGCCATTCAGCTCATTGTCTGCAGCCTCTCTGAATGCAGCATTCACCTCCTCAGCAAAAGTCTTCTTGGAAACCTGAACCACAAGGTCGACAACAGAGACGTTTGGAGTGGGAACACGTAGAGCGATCCCATTCAGCTTTCCTTTGAGTGAAGGCAACACAAGTGCCACAGCCTTTGCCGCACCTGTGGATGTTGGGACAATGTTGAGTGCTGCAGCTCTCGCACGTCTAAGGTCACGGTGGCTCGCATCAAGCAGCCTTTGGTCTCCAGTGTAGGAGTGAGTAGTTGTCATAGTTCCTTTGATGATTCCTGTAAATAAATAATACTCATAAGTTCGTTAGAAACGATGAGTGCTGGGTCATATTCGACCTACGAAAGAATCTTAACCCAAGATAAAATATTATATTACCGAATTTTTGGTCAATGACTTTGACGAAAGGAGCAAGGCAGTTGGTCGTGCAAGAGGCGTTGCTGATGATGGCCTCAGAATGGTTGTAAAGATCGGCATTCACACCAACGACATAAGTAGGAATGTCACCTTTTCCAGGTGCAGTGATGAGAACCTTCTTGGCTCCAGCCTGAATATGCTTCCCAGCTCCATCTCTGTCCACGAACACTCCTGTGCCTTCGATCACCAAATCAATCCCCATTTCCCTGTTTCATTCCATCCTCTCCATATATAACTTCAAACTTTTTCCATAATTAAGTAAAGAAGAAAAAAATAAGGCAACACTTTTTACGAATATTTCTTATCCAATACGAAAGATAAAACATATGGAAGTACGTACCCCCATGGGAGGTTGACGGGATTACGGTCAGAGACGACTTTGATGATCTTGCCGTCGACGGAAATGGCACTATCCCCGGAAGGTTTGACATCGGCGTCAAAGATGCCGAGAGTAGAGTCGTACTTGAGGAGATGGGAGGCTTGTTTTACACCGCCAGTGTCGTTGATCGCGATAACATCCAAGGGAGAATCCTTCCTTCCATGCCAACACCTCAAGAAGTTCCTTCCGATACGTCCGAACCCATTGATGGCTACCTTCAGTTTTGCTTCCACTGGTCCCTTGCAGCCCTTGCCTGAACCAACCTGATACCCAATCTCTCCCTTCTTTAATATTAAAATATATACATATATATCTTTTCTTTTCTTTTTTGTTAAAAGCATAAGCAAAATCAACTGTTTGAAATATACAGTCATATAAAAAACCATGTAACTAAACGCTTTATAGCTTAACGGTATCTAACGTTCTTGAAAGTCATGAACAAAATGGTATAGAATTCGGTTTAAAAGTCGAGAAAGTAATGGACTTACGAAGGAGGTCTGGAATGCAACCAAGGATACCAAATCATCGGAAGCTTTCCTTCCAAAAGGAAGAGATGCGGAGGCGCTACGAAGCCCAGAAAACTCAGAAAACCCCTTTGCATTCACCTGTAGTAGGATCACACACACATATATATATATTCAAGTTAGTTTTTTAAAGAAAGAAATTAAGTTGAAAATGTATGTATGTATGAATTAAAGTGATGGAAGTGTAAAATGTAACCTGGAGAGAAGAATTGGCCATGGTGAAGGCAGGAGAAGCCATGGTTATGATTGGTTGTTTGCAGAAGAATGGTTTGTAAGCTTATAGTGATAACAGGAGAGTGGATGAGATAAGCCTATCATCTCATCCAAACTTATGGCTGTGGTTGTATATAATGTTTGTGTGTTCCAATCTTTCCCTCCTACTTTTCTCTCTCTTCAATTCGCCAATCCCAAATGGTGGCCACGATATCCTACTTCTTATCTACCAATATCCCTTTTCTCTCTCTAACTTATATTTACCTGTACACATAAATCCATGGACCATTCATTCATTGATACAACCGACATTTAACGTACATTTACATAATTATTGATAAAGTATTTGAAGTCTAATTTTCTAACATAGTAATATATTTGGGTGTTAACAATCCGAGCCAAAAGTTGGTTTCATCTCGTATAACAATTAATTGGCTCGAGCTAGCTCGATTTAGCTTTCATAATTATGTTCGAACTCGAATTTGAATAATTCATCATTGTTCGAGCTCGAGCTCGTTTGTGTTTTTGATAACTTTGTGTCAAACTAAATTCCAAGCTCAAAAGGTTAGAGCTTGTATAAGCACATTTGTCATTATGAAAAACTATAAGTTTGATAAAAAGCTAATTAAATACACTTTTATTGAAATTATAAAAGTAAGTGTACAATTGATAGGGCTTGATTAAATTCAATAAGAAAGTATGTTTATGCATACTACATTTGAAGTATACTTCTCAATCTCTTAGTTTTATAGTTCTCTCTTACATGCTCTTTGGTTCGCTTACACGATATACATATATATATATATATATATATATATATCTTTCCTTCATGTACATAGAGCTTAACAAAAACTAATACATCTTATGATTTATCAATTACATATTATGTCTTATTATTTAATTTTCTTATTAAGTCTTTAGTTTACTAAATTTACCAAAACTATACCAAGTAAAAAAAACTAATATAAATGTACTATTAAGGCTTGAAAAAATATAACATAGAATACATAGTAATATTTTTAACTTACTAAATTTACCAAAACTATACCAAGTAAAAAAAACTAATATAAATATACTATTAAGGCTTAAAAAATATAACATAGAATACATAGTAATATTTTTAACTATGTATGCAAATGTATATGGTCGAAAAGATATACACATTTGTTCTATTATTTATTAAATTGATTTAATTTTTTACTAACTATAAAAGTTAAATATATGCATTTAAAATGTAACACCATTAGTCTCTCTCTCTCTCTCTATATATATATATATATATAGTAACACCCTGATTTTCAGTCCAAATTTAAACTTTTCCAAATCTCAATATAAAACATATTTTATACACAACTCTTTTACTTATTGCGGAAGCATTATAATTTTCTTTAAATCATTTCAACAAATTATAGTAATCTTTTAACAATAAACATTACCGATGATTATAGCCCAAAATTTCTAGGTGTTACCACAGTTAATCTCACGACCATATATAAAAGAGTGGGAAATCCAAGATTACCGGGAATGCAACAAATCATAGCCATGCCTAAGGCATCTACCCGTCTCACCAAGGCCACTAGACATCCTGCGGATACAAAACATTTTACACACGAGATTAGCTATAAACATAGCTAGTGAGTACAACCAAAAACTTTAGTTTTAAAAAACCAAGTCATCATCTTTTTTGAAAACTCGAGTTTGGCAACAATCATACTTTAAAAGTATACACATAAGCACATAAGGATGCGGGTCTGTCCATTGGGCCACATTGTATCCACGTGGTAGCTAGCCACGGTCAACACGTGCATACATGGGGATAACCACATCTCCCCGTCAAGGTGGGGGATGCACGAAGCAGTCCACCATACAACGATTATCTGGAGTGTAAGCCATGTTCCCCAAGTCCACTCGTATTGCTTACGTTCGGTGGTTCGTCAGCCCAGTGAACCCACACGGTCATAATGGGTACTGACATACCCCTCCACTCTCTACACCGATTCCTCAACCACCCGTGTATCGAGGTTCCTCAATTGCCAAAGCCACATGAGCTAGTGCACGTCTCAATGGCTAGGAACCCTATGGTACATAGTTCATATCACAACAGTAGTCCAGACCAAATCACATACCCCAAAGGGTCACATAAATCACATGCCAAAAAGGCCAAATAATCCAAGCAATCAAGCTTATCACAAAACACGCAAGTGTCACAATTCATATCACTTGAGCATAAATGCTCCATAAACAATCTCACATATGGTATCTCAATGCCCACAATACATCATGAGTGTAAACATATCTTTCATTACTCAAAACCATGTTTGTTGTTTCAAAATCAAAGCTCACTCCTATATGGAGTGTCATATTTCAAAACCATCAATTAAGCACAACATAAACATAGACCATCTCCAAAATGGAGCAATGGTCTTATTTTGAACATCATTTTTGTTCTTAAAACGCATAATATATCAAATTCACAATTTTCACATTCTTTAATTTTAAAAGCTTCATAAAACATTTTGCTAATCATAGAAAACATTATAAAACAACTCCATGGTTCCACATCCTTTGATTCATCAAGTTTCATCAACATTTGCCAAACAATCAAAACATAAACACGATGTCTTGTAAACTTTAGCTAAACTGGGTATCCGCAGGGTGTACTCACCTGAGGGTGTGATGAGGATCACAACCCATCTAAACCAAAGCTCACACATTTGTTCATATGCCTATGATCACAAAACACAAGGTCAACTTACATAAGTTAACCAAAGACAAGGTTTCTAAAACTCAATTCTAGCCTTAGACACTCTTTCGGGTCTAAAAAGACTTCATAAATCCCTTATAAAACCTTAGAATCAATCCCCAAAAAAGTACATGGTCAAATGGGGTCAAAAAAATGATTTTTGGAGGTTTCAGGGTGTCTCGCGCCGCGAGAAAGGGATCTCGCGTCGCGAAAAAATCTCTGGAACAAAAGGTTGCTGAAATCTGATCGTCGCGCCGCGTTGCATGCTTAGGTCGCGCCGCGACGCGCGTATACAGTGCCAGTTTTGCTTGTTTTCTTCATAAAACCGGCCAAAACCCCAAATTTCCAAATCAAACTCAATTGCAACCTACCAAGGACTCAAATAACACTTTTAAAACATACAAACATCAACATTTAACATGTGTGAAAGTCCTTTGATTGTGAAGAAGATGAGTAAACAATGAATACTTGAACAAAGATGATGAAGTTTATGTATAACAAGTATGAACACTTTGCATGTAACTTGAAGATTCTCTCTTGTATATTGCTTTGAACGTATGAGTGCAGAGAATACAAATGGCAAAGGTTGCCTTGCATACTAGGTTTGCAAGGCTATAAATACACAAGCCTCATGGGCTTAAAAGCCACATGGGCCCAAAACTAAATAACTACACTAGACTAAGAATTACATAAGAAAAGTGGGTCAAGCCTATAACACTAACTAGTCTACTAAATATAAATTACATACAACAAAAGAACACAAGGCTAACAAACTAATTAATATCTAACATTCTCCCCCCTTTTGTTGCCTTGTGCTGAAGCAGGTATTGTTCATCTGCTTCTCTGACCTAGGAGCCTTTCCCAGCTCCTTATAGCCTTTCTTTCTTGGATCTTATCCTCCAGCTGATCTGCAATTCTAGTCATTTTTACCAACTTTGATTGATCTGGCAAGTGTCGGTTGTTGAAGCACGTTCTGCGGAATTTAGATATGCACCTTTGAAATGTTCCGTCAGAATATGCACTGAGCTCCGAGATTCGAAGGAATGCTTTGCCGCCGTTAAGGTTTGACATGACGAATCCATCGGCTCCTTCATAATCCTCATCAAATTTTTCAATAATGGTGTATTTTCTGTGCTTGTCTAGCTTAAAATGCTGTTGGTTGGGCTTTTGAAGGTTTATCTTCGCAAGATCAGCCTCAGCACCTAGCAGTAGATCGTGGGTTCTGCACAGGAGGATCTTCTTTCGCATGAAGTCTCTAAGAACTTGGAGAGCTCGTTGTTCCTCCCGATTCTTTTCAATCTTACAGGCCAGCTCATCTTCCATATGAGTTATATCCCCCAAATTCAGAAATCTAAGCTCGACCTCGTGAAATGTATACCTTTTCCCATCTTCTCTGGTGACATGAAAGTGAACCATTGAGTAGTTGAGGAAGTTACGCAAGTACACGAACTCGATCTTGACAATTGAATATTTGGAGGCCACTTGTTGTTTTTTGCTTGTATGGAAGGTGGCGGCGAATCGGACAGACTTCTCATGCTCTTGAGAGTTCAGTACATATAGATCGTCAACCTTTCTGACTTCCTCTGAAAAGATCTCCGGAATTCTTTCTTCCAGATAAGGAGTATTCAGCCATTGAGTAGGCTAGCGAGGTTGGTCTTTTGCAAGTGCTTCCCTTGGCCTGATATTTATGATGTTTGGCCTTTCTGCTATGATTCTTTCGTGAGTAGCCAAGGGTTTAGGTACTCCATGATAGGTTGCTGGTACCGGCCACTCACCCTCTTGCTGCTCAGATCTTTGAGGTTGCTACTGACTTAGAAGATCTATGGGCACAATATTTAATTGCCCCTGTTCTTGTGGAAAAATGTCAAGCAGCTCCCTGTTTTAAAGTTATGAAGACCTTGCGTATATTGATCAGTGGAATTTCTTCCTCTTACTCAGTAATTGGCCTTTTGCCTTTGGATTTTTCAGTTGAAGATTCGGGAAGGGAAGATTCTGGTTTTGTTGTAGGTGTTTGGATTTACGGGATTTGGATTGTTGGAGTTTCAGGCCTTTCTGTCTCTGACTCTGCCCCCTGACCAGCTTCAAATTCAAAGTCTGTAATTATAGGCTCAGCTGGTTGTTGTTGTTGTTTGCTACCACTACCACTACCACTCTGACCCTCTGACGACGTGGATACTGGGGCGGCTTCAATTCTAAGTACTGTGCTTTGAGCCCTAATGTATCGCCGCTGCCGCTTCTCCCCCTCATGATGTCCTGGATCCTCAGGATCATCATGCATCCGCTTTTGAGATTCGGATTGAGCTTTGCAGGACTCCTCCACTACTTCCAGCCTTTTGCTTATACTTGATACGGTGGCGGTTAGGGCATTTAAGGCTTGTAGGACTGTATAGCTTGGCATGAATGAGGTCCTTGAGTTCATCGATTGAGTAATCTCGCTCAATGACACTAGGTGGTCGGTTTTCTAGGGCACGGATTTGGGCTCTGAGGGAAATGATTTCAGTGTGGAGTTGTGTGTTTACATACTCCGTCAGGCCTGAGTCAAGAGATGAGAACTTGGAATCCATAAATTATCGTAGTTCCGGTAACCCCGAGCTCACTAAGAGGCTCGGTTGGCACAGGTCTTTCAGACCCGTGGCCTTCACGCAGTGTTGGCATAATGGTAGCACTGGAGGGACTTTTGCTGATCCTTGCGTTACCTCTGTAGTAGAGGCCGCTACGGGCGTTCCGGCAGCATCATGAAGACGTGCAAGTGGTGATCGTGTCCTAGAGAAAGATTGGAAACCTGTTAAGATTGGCGCTAGACTCGATTGTGCACGAAATGAAGATGTGGACGGGGGAGGCAGTCCACTGATTTTAAAGCCAGCAAACTCCGAATGAGTTGTCGACTGTGTATGTGATGATTCCCCGTGCAATGAAACTACTTCCAGTTAAGTGGAACCAGAGTGGCTGGTAGGGTGAGGTGCATGCACTGGTGGGGTGAGGTGCATGCACTGGTGGGATGCCAGTGTCTGTTTCAATACCAGCTGAAACAGTGTCCCGACCGGTAGTAGATGAGGCTTCCCGGCTTTCTTGTTCTGGGGTACTCTCACCCTCTTTCTTTTCTTCCTCACCCTCACTATCACTAACCACAACATCTATTTCTGCATCTTCTCTTTCCATTAAAGGTACATCACCAAAGGTGGCAGATATGTCAAACAGGTCGTGATGGATGTCCTCTTGATGATCAGAAACTTGTCTCGTGCCAGTGGATTCAGCACGGACAGGGGAAGGTTGCGGGCCAAAAGAGATTGACTGCCCGGAGGAGGATGATTCTGTTTGAGTCCTTTCTGTGGAGGACATACTTGCTGCTTCGGCATGGGTGGAGGCCTTAGAGTCACTGATCACAACTCCCTCGCTCTCTTGTATCTCTCCTCCCTCACCATTTCCACTACCCCTCTCTTCTGATTGTTCCCTCTCAAGCACAACCCTGCTCGGGGCACCCCTGCGCACCCGAGCCCTAAGACCACTAGGACCCTCGACTGCTGCTACTGCTCCCGGGGCAGGCACAACCGGCTCTGGTTGCGCCAGAGGAGCGATCGTATTCTCCCTCATATACTCACGCACAGACTCACTCTCTTGATTTAGGATTTGAAGAAGGGCAACAGGCACAGACATGGCTACAATGTTGGGTAGGTCTCTGATGCGTAAAAATCTGGTGATGCGTTGTACTTGGACCTGCGGGTTGTTGAGTCTCCGAGGAATGGTGTGGTAGGTTTCTAGATCGGTGGTGATGAAGATGGTAAGGAATCGTTGGAAGGGTATGAAGGTTTTCTGGCGGGTGGTGTCCTTTTCCTTGACCATTCGAACAATTTCCTCAAAAATGATTGTGGCGTAGTCTAGATGGCGGTGGTAAGTGTCACACCCCGTTAAAGCGGAAACACGAGGTGTCACAGCACAAGATATCATCGCACAAGGTAAATAGACAATAACCATTATATTGACGTAACAAAAATAAGTAGTTCGGGTAAAAGATAAATAAAAGTTACATAATCGAATAAAAATTAAATGACATTGTCTTGTACGATGCGAAAATAAAATAGATATTGTTTTTATAAACGTGACGATGATGATGAAGATGTCACACGTCATGTTTGTAAGCATAAGGTACCTAACAACGATCACCTGAAAGCACGGGTAAAAGAAAGAAAACGGTCAACTACTAGAGTTGGTGAGTTCATAGGTTTTTAATATATGCACAAAATATCTTTTGCATGAGAAAAGTTTAAATAATTGATGGAAGTTTTTGAATAAAATCCAAGTATGAAATAATGATAGAAGATGTATTATATTGCCCAATACGTTGCACATGGTAGTAATAGACTATGATGGTTTGTTGCTTGAGCCATTATCCAACCTAGCCGACAACCAATCGCCCATGATAAACCTAACGCCTATATTAAATGACGTTAGTAGTGGTAAAGTACATCTATAGTTCGTCAACCATAAATGGGAGACGTCGGAATCTCCAAATAGCGCTACTTACTAATACCATCGGCTCACTAGCGGAGTTAAGGAATAATGTCCAACGAAAGGGCCTTACAACGATCACCCAAGCACATAAAAGAATAATACCATAAGTGCTCAAAATAATATTTGAAGTATATAAGAAGATAGGCAATAAACTTTTCTTGAAATATATACACATGCTTTCACCCAAAAATAATATGAAATACGGTAAAAAGGGGGCTATGATACTCACTCGGTATGCAAATGTGTTCACTCGTAAGGATTTCTTGTTCCTACCGAAGCTCCTGTCCTAATATAAGAGGTATGTAGCTCTATTAGACTTATTTTATTTATTATTTTGTATTATATATTTATTGTTAACTTATTTATTAAATAGTTATAGGTTGTCTCTATTTTTCCATAAATCATAAGTGTTCACTGAAATTTTCAGTTCTTTAAGTTGAACTTTAAAAATTAAAAACTGTATTTTAGGAGTCATATTAAGGTTTGATATTTTAATATAATCTTAATAAATGTTTTTAGAATGTCCAGTAAAATATAGGAATTTATAATACATTTTTAATATTTTTAATAATTAAAAGTGTATAAGATGTCCACTGATCAGTGTCTGGATGACATGTTGTTACTAAAACGTCTGTTTAGGGCCCATACGACCTCGTTTTTACATGATTCAAAATGGGAATTAACCATGGTTCAAGGATGAAACGTTTAAAAAAAACTAGACGTATTTTGACCCAAGAATGAGTAAGTTACACGCGTTTAAAGTGTACCCTTCTAAATCTGCCAGATTTCCAGATTCAACATATGGGTCTTTTTAAATATGTTTGAAGGATCAAACGTTGATGAAAATTAGTGAATCCAGGTTTAAATGAAAGGTAACACTTTAAACTAAGATTAGAAAAAAGAATCAACTGATTTTGATACCTAGAACTTCAGATATAACAAAAATAAATGGGGATTTCTAGCATCAGAATCTACCAGATTGTTATTCTTTTTGTTTATGGGTCATAACTTTAATATAACATGTTTATATTCATGAATAATCATATTGTATGAGTATAAGCTTTGATAATCCATGTGTTCTTACAACAATGGTAGGATGATACACATTTTATGTGTTCCTTACAACATTTGTTAAGATGAAACACATGCATGATCAAAGTCTTATTTTCTTGGTTTTTAGTTGATTAAGTTCCATACAACAATGGTAGGATGATGCACATTTCATGTGCTCCTTACAACATTGGTAGGATGTTTATATTTACATGATATATATATATATATATATATAAAGGAAATAAGATGAACAACAAAGAAGATAAATAAAAGAAAGAAGAATGAAGAAAAGTAGAAGAGTAGAAGAGTAGAGATGGGTGTTTTGTGATCATCTTACCAACTCTTGCCTTTGGTTTGGTGTTGGATCTTCACAAGATGAACAATTCTTGTTGTTCTTGGGAGAGTTTTGGTGGTGAAAGAAGAGAGAAAAGAGAAGAGATTGAGTGTGGTGGTAAATGAAATGATGAAGAGAGGAAGGGGGATTATATAGGACATGGGGGAGATCAAGGGGTGGTTTCTTGGGAAGAGAAGGAGGCAAGAGAATTATGAGGAGGGGGGGTAGGGTGGCCGGCCATAGGGGGGGATTTTTTTTTTTGAATAATTAAGTGTAATTTGTTTAAATAAATTTTGTATAATTGGTGATTTTGTTTAAATCTTTTAATTACAAAGTTTTAATTACTTTTATGAGTTTATTTTTATATGTTTTATATTTGAACTTATTTATATTTATTATGATTTATTTAATTATTTTTATTGATATTATATTTATTATTGTACATGATTTGTAATTCTTGATTTTTAATAATTCGATTTTTCGAGCTCCGGAAGGTTCTAACCATATAGGCGGGATTTCTATGAAATCTAATATTATTATGGATGTATTTAAATCATAAATACTATTTTTAGTCATACTAGGCTTAAAATTAGAATTTCTACTGGCTAACCTAGGAAATTTGTTGCCGAATGTCACAGTAAGCAACACCAGCCAACAGCAGTAGAGAGTAGTAGGATCCGCCATCTGTACCCCGATGAATGCTAGTAAGGGTACGAGAGATTATAGTAGCAAGCGTCTGCCAGAGAGGCGCAAGGTTTGTTCGTCGGAATTGATGAATCTGGTTCAGCTCCCCTTGATATCCAAGACCTCTGACTAGGTCAAGTACTGCATCAACCCCGGGATTTTCATTAAAGTCAGCTTTGTCAGGGTAGTGATCAGCAGCGGGTAGGTCCAGTATGTTTCTCAGTCTGACAGCGGAAAGAGTGGTGCGGACATTCTCAATTCTGCCACGGGTACTTGTGTCCCAATTGAGTGACACCCTCTGTAAAGGTATACCACAGTTGTTGCAAGTAGAGTTCAGGTACATGGGTGGGGTGATATGTTTGGGTTTTTAGTTATGGCCTGGCGGAGAGGATGGGCACGGATGATTTTTGAGATTATAGGGATTTTAGTATCTGTCTCCAAGTCAAAGTACAGGTTGTTGCTCAGTGTTTCAAGCCTATCAGCAGCGGGGACTAGGCTTTCCTCAAGGAGGGGTTGGTTGGCAGCCATCTGTCATAGATAATATAGATCAGATTAGTACAAGAGAAACAAATAGTATTGGATGCACATGTGAATGTATGAAGGAATATGTGTTTTGGATTGCAATGCACATGTGAATGTTGGGATTTGACTTTGACCTTGACTTTTGACTCTTGATTAAAACAGTTTGGATCCATGTTGAAATTTGTATAAGTGTGGAAAGTCGGATGAATGTTTTCTTTAAAAGTCGCATGAAGTAAATTCCGACATAAGATACAAAATCCGAGAGAATGAAGTCCGATTGTTTAACCATATTAATTTCAAAATTCGATAAAATGAAATCCCCTAGGTTGAACACTATCGGATTTTCATCAAATCCAATAGTTCATCAAAAGTCGCATGAAAAGGTTGGACTTGAAAGTCGCATGTACTAATCACATGAAAAGCTTTGATATTGAAGGTCGCATGAGCTAATTTTACATGAAAGTCGCATGAAAAGCTTTTGAACTCGAAAGTCGCATGAACTTAACAATCATGCGAAAGTCGGATGGACTTAAAACATGTGAAAGTCGGATGACACAAGTTGGATGAAAGTCGGATGGCCTCAAGTCATGCAAAAGTTGGATGATTTTAAAACATGTGAAAGTCGGATGGTTTTAAAACATGTGAAAGTTGGATGGCACAAGTTGTACTCGAAAGTCGGATGAACACATTTCATGTGAAAGTCGGATGAACAAAATTCATCCGAAAGTCGGATGGACAAAGGTCATTTGAAAGTCGCATGGAATAAATTTCCAAAGTCGGATAGACTAAGGTCATGCGAAAGTCGCATAGTCCAACTTCATCCGAAACTCGCATGGAATAAAAGTTTCTTTCGAAAGTTGCATGGAGTGATTTTCCTTATTCGAAATTCTCATAGGGCAGAGTTCATCCGAAAGTCGGATAGACCAAATTCATCCGACAGTCGGATGATTCCATTTTCTTTCATGCGACTGTTGAGAACATTAAAACCATTTGAACCAAGTGAAAATCAATTTTCGATGATGAGTAAGTTTGTGGGATCAAGTTGAGTGTCAAACAACTCGGATTTCATCCCAAAACAGCTATGTACTTGCAATTCTACCCAAACAACCTCTAAACATTGCAATTTTACACTACGAAGTAACCTTGTTCTTCACAACGAAGAACAGTACCCAAGAACTAAAAAAAATTTCTCATTTGATTCGATTATGTGTGATTTTGAGTGCCATTTTGGTTCCAGTGTGTTCGCAAACATCCAGAGGTTACTCTATGCCCTTCAAACACAACAGATAACACCATTTAGGGTGTTTTTGATTCAAAACCACAGAAGACCCAACTGTTCGATAACAGGGGTTGAAAAACTACAAAAAGTTTGATTTTTGACATGTAAATGTGCAAAGGATTCACCATTTCTTGTTCAAATCATCTTACCTTTCAGTTTAGTGTTGTTTAAACACAAAATTTTCACTAGAAATGAGTTTCGATCGAGAGTAGTTGAGAACGCAAGAAGATGAACAGTGTATGTGCTTTTTGAAATGTTTGGAAGCGTGAGGGAAAGGAAAGGTCAGATAGTTCTATTTATAGACTATCAGACTTTCGGATGGGTCAGGGTTTATCCAACTGTCTGATCGACCCGGTTTGGCCCAAACTTGATGGTTGGCCCAGTCCATTCTATTTAAGCCCAAGACATAGAATTTAGCATTATTTAAGCCCAAAATTGATTATTCTTTATTTTTGTTGTTTTCTACTTCATTTAAAAGACATAAAATAAACATCTGACAAAGAATCATATGAAAAGATGAATTCTGAACATTTCTCCCTCTACACGAATGCACGGAAAGCATTCGTGTGAACCAGTGAACCGCATTGCTCCCCCTAGACAGGAGCATCTGTATAGCTGCACAGAGAAGAAAAACAACGCGTAAATCTATTCAAGAAAGGAAAATGATAATGAATTACAGCTTGAGATTCAGCATTCCAATCTTGGATACCAGAAATGAAAATCGGGTTTCGTCCAATGGTTTAGTGAACAAATCAGCCAGTTGATTATCAGTGGGAACGTACTGTAGTTCGATCAGACCCTTTTCCACGTTGTCTTTCAAGAAATGATACCTTATATCGATATGCTTGGTTTTAGAGTGATGGACAGGATTGCAAGAAATGGCAATTGCACTCTGAGAATCACACAACAGTGAAATCTTAGAGTAGGTAAGGCCAAAGTCCCGCAGTTGAGTGCGCATCCACAGACTCTGAGAATAGCAACTGGCAGCAGCCACAAATTCAACTTCAGCAGTTGATGTAGACACACAGTTCTGTTTCTTTGAACTCCAGTAGATCAATCAATCTCCCAATAAGTGTGTACTCCCTGACGTGCTTTTCCTATCTAACATACACCGAGCATAATCCGAGTCAGAGTACGCAAGCAATTCGAATGACGAGTCACGGGGATACCACAGACCAAGGTCAGGGGTCCCTTTCAGGTATTTGAGGATACGTTTCACAGCAAGTAGATGTGATTCTTTTGGATTTGCCTAAAAACGAGCACAGAGACACGTAGAAAACATTATGTATGGTCTACTAGTCATTAGGTACAGTAAAGAGCCAATCATTCCCCGATAAGTTTTCAAGTCGACTGCCTTTCCGTCAGGATCAGCAGACAACTTGGTTTTGGAAGACATGGGGGTGGATTTGGACGAGCAGTCCGACATTTCATATTTTCTTAATAAATCATTAATATATTTAGACTGGTTTATGAAAATGCCATTGGAAAGTTGTTTGACTTGTAAGCCAGGGAAGAAATTCATTTCCCCCCCCCATCATGCTCATTTCAAAGTTGCTCGCCATTAGTTTTGAAAACTCTAGACTGTACTGTGGGTTTGTAGAGCCAAATATAATATTGTCTACATATATCTGGACTAAGATGTAGTCATCCCCAATTTTCTTTGTGAAGAGGGTGGTGTCGATTCATCCCTTTGAGTAGCCTTCACGAACCAGATAGGCCGATAGAACATCATACCAAGCCCGTGGAGCCTGTTTGAGTCCATAGAGGGCCTTATCAAGTATGTAGACATCGTTTGGTCTTTTGGGATCAACAAATCCTTCTGGTTGAGATACATAGACTTCCTCCTTAAGGATTCCATTCAGAAACGCCGTTTTGACATCCATCTGATATACCTTGAAGTCCCTGTAAGCAGCGTACGCGAGAAATACTCGGATGACTTCAATACGGGCAACAGGAGCGAAGGTTTCATCGTAGTTGTTACCCCCCTGCTGATTGTATCCTTTTGCTACCAGTCTGGCTTTGTTTCGAATCACCACAGCGTCGGAATCTTTCTTGTTCTTGAAGACCCACTTAGTGCCAACAATTGTCTTGTCAATGGGTCGAGGCACCAGTCTCCAAACCTTTAAACGCGTGAACTGATCTAATTCCTCTTGCATAGCAAGAATCCAGTATGGGTCCTGTAGGGCATCAGCAGTTCGTGTTGGTTCTATCAAACTAAGAAAGCTGGAGAACTGACACTCATTTTCTATGGCAGATCTGGTTTGAACGCCAGCATCTTTGTCTCTGATAATTTGCGTTTCAGGATGTGCAGCAGTCCACTTGGTGATATGGGGAATGGGGTTGTCAGCTATTCCATCACTGGCATCCTGAGGGAAGAATTCATCCAGTTGTTGTTGAATAGATGTTTCACCCTCAGGAGTAGATGACTCTGGGATGGACTGAGGTGTAGTGTTCTCGTGGTCCTAAGTGTCAGCATCGTCAGCAGTGTTCACTGTTGAGTTGGATGTAGTGTACCGTTCACCCAAAATGAGGAATGGGTCGGCAAATGAATTAACAGGTCTTGAGGTAGAGGCAGTAGCTGTTTGCTGTGTGAGTTCAAGGGATTCCTGAACGACATCTGTAGGCCTATCAATAGGTACACAATTAGTTCCAGAATCATCATCATCTAAGAAATCAAATATATACTTTAAGTCTGAAGATTCATTTGTATGTGATATATTTGTCTCTTGTCGATTAAGTCCCGGTCCTGAACTGATGTGTTCAGAAACGATTGCAGGTGACTCATGTGATAAAGATGTGGTGGTTAAAGTATCATCAAAGGTCACATTAATACTCTCAAGCATAGCATTTGTTTGTTTATTTAACACGCGAAATGCTTTAGACTCACAAGAATAACCTAGGAAAGTTCCCTCATCTGCTTTGGGGTCGAATTTTCCTTGTTTAGCCTTTTCATTAAGGACAAAGCACCGATTACCAAACACGTGAAAGTGTTTAATATTGGGAACTTTTCCATTTGCCAGTTCATAGGGAGTTTGTTAAAGCGACGGTGTAAAATTGTTCGGTTTTGGGTGTAGCATGCTGTGTTGACCGCTTCCGCCCAATAGGAAGGTGGTAAATCAGCATAGGACAGCATGGTTCAAGCTGCTTCTATAAGTGTTCGATTTCTTCGTTCGACAACTCCATTTTGTTTTGGAGTATATGCTGCAGAGAATTAATGCATGATTCCCACTGAGTCAAGAAAAGAATCAAAGACTTTGTTGTTGAATTCGGTGCCATTGTCGGTCCGGATGGTACCAACTTTTCCTTGCGATTGATTCTGCGCCTATTTGAGGAACGAGATAATTGTAGATGGAGCTTCATCCTTCGGTCTCAAAAACTTGACCCACGTGTATCTTGAATAGTCATCAACTATCATGAGAATGTACTTCTTCCCATTCCGAGACTGAACCCTCATCGGCCCACATAAGTCCATGTGCAACAGTTAAAGAGGTGATTTTGTGCTGGACACCTGTTTGATTTTGTGAGATGCCCTTTTCATTTTGCCCCTCTCACAGTGTTCACATAGATGTTCCTTTTCGAACTTCAGCTTAGGCAATCCGCGAACTAAATCACCGTTGACCAGTTTGTTGATATTTTTAAAGTTCAGATGACATAGTTTGCGATGCCACATCCAGGTAAGCTCCGATGAGGCCTTGGACAGAAGACATACTAACTGTTTTCCTTCTAGGTCTGCTAGATCAATAGTGTATAGATTTGACCTTCTGGACCCAGTCAGCACCACATCACCGTTCTCAGTCTTGACTGAGCAAGTTTTGGCCTTGAAGTTAACTTCTAACCCCTTGTCACAAAATTGCCCAATACTGAACAGATTGTGTCCCAAGCCCTCCACATATGATACCTTGCTTATTTTTATAATTTCTTTTATAATGTCTCCGGTTCCCATCATTGGTGCCACATGGTCGTTCCCAAAACGAACATTTCCCGAGTATTTTGGGACATTGTTCGTGAGGAGACCCTTTTCTCCCGTCATATGTTTCAAACAGCCGGAGTCCAAGTACCACCGGCTAGATATCTGCACATGGAAGATAAAAGTTGTTGAGGTACCCATTGTGTAGTGGGTCCTTGGCTATTAGCAAAAACATTAGTATCACATGTTGTGTCAGTTAATGAATTCATTGCTTGTGTGTTGGGAGTACAAACTTGTGAGATTGTTTGTGGTTGGGACGGTGATGGTGTTACGCTTTCTTTGGATATGGCAGGGGAATTAGTTGCTTTGGATGTGATTATAGATTGTTCAATTACCACATGACTATAGCCGTTTGGTAGTGAGACATCATCGTCGATGTATTCACTTTGTTTCTTTGAACTTCTTGTTTTGGTTGTTGTTGTTATTGCTTTGGTGGGTTTATGTTGAACTGTTGGTTGTTTATGCTGTGTGACTTAAGTTTTCTTACTCATTTGATTTGTGAAAGGTGGTTTGACAGCATTTTGATTGGCGTGATTCCAATTGTTGTAGTATCTGCGATTTGGAGTCCTTGTAGTGTGTCGATTGGTGGGATTGGATCCAGAATTATGCTTAGAGGGTACACTTTCATTACTCATTTGGAATCTTGCTCTTGTGGAGCGTTTCTTTCGCCAATAGGTAATTTTGTTACCTTTTCTATTTATGAAGGATGCTTGTTCATGAGTTGATTCAAAAGATTTATAATTTGGATTTGGTTTAATGCCACGATTCTTTCGGTCATCATCATACACACAGTGATACGCACACTGACCATCAACACAATCATCACTCATGCAGAATATTTCAGTTTGAACAAAATTAATTGGAGTTCAAACAGGTTTCACATTCAAAATAGACGAATCATTACAAAGTAATAGAGTTGTTTGTTTATTGAAGTTGGCAGGGTAAATTAAACACTCTTCGTCTTGTCTTTCTCCATCCTTTTCTTTAGGCTTCTTTCTCCATCCAAAAGTTTGCTTTCTCTCGCTCTTCACATTTGCACCTAGATGGACACGTGGGTTAGAAGCAGACATTGCCAATTGATCATTTTTGGTACGAGAGTGAATTGTTTGTTTCTTGATTTGTTTCGTTTCGGATTTGGATGATTTTGAGGTACTTGTCTTACGTGATAACCGTGTATCAATTACCTTGGCTTTTCCCTTTAAGTTGGTGGACTCAATTGTTTGCATTTTGAAAAAGTCGTTCTAAAGTAAGTTAAGTTTCTCGTGAAGGGTGAACAATGACTTTTCCGATTTTATGCATTTTTCACAATTTTTATCAAGATTTATTAAAGACACATCACTTGCATTTATGTCGGATCTTGAATTTGCGGATGAAGAACATTCACCTTCTTGCACGTGTGGAGTCGGGGTTTCAGACGTGCTTGGAGCAGTGGAATTTTGTGGATGGGCATTTTCAGTTGCAAGGTGGTTGATCAGGTTATGAAGAATTGCTTTCTCAAAGTCAAAAGTGATGGATCTATGGACAAGCTTAAGTTCAACTAACTCAAGGTGTCGCTGTAGATCCATATCAGGGATATAGACGTGAGGCTCGGGTGAGGAATCCGTGATTGATGGCAAGGAATCCATTTCTGATTGAGAGTAGCTTCGGAAGTAGTCATCAGAGAATGTGGGTTTGAAAACTTCGGTTATGTATGACTGATTAAGGCTTTCGTAGTCGTATGAGGTGGAAGCTCTATTTGTGATGCGTCTCTTGTGTTCCTCCTCGGCGAGTTCGTCGACTTGTCTAACAAATATCATTTTCTATTTTAACCCAAGATTCATGCTTTCAAAGTCATA
Source organism: Dittrichia graveolens (assembly GCA_038502395.1). Taxonomy (NCBI): domain Eukaryota; kingdom Viridiplantae; phylum Streptophyta; class Magnoliopsida; order Asterales; family Asteraceae; genus Dittrichia; species Dittrichia graveolens. The sequence continues at coordinate 31,836,387 of JARJIL010000003.1, read as the reverse complement.
TAGTTGTTTAGCACTTATCTTATCACTTATGTGTGGATTAACGTAACCTAAACCTTCGTATGTCCATTTTGAGAATTTAACATCCTTTGGTTTGTTTAGAAAAATGGTTTGTGCCGTTTGATCTCTTTTAATTAACAAGTCTTCGAGATCTTTTATCTTTGAGTATAGTTGACATCGTTCCTTTTGCAAAAACTTGAAATCTTCAATTGAGATTTTGGCCGCTTTTAAGTTATGAATGATTACCTCGTTTTCACTTCTTAAGGTGTTCAGTTCATTTTCTTTTGCGGTTAATTTTGATTGAAGATTGTCTAAGTTAGATGTCGATTGATTTTTTATTCAATGTTCCAACTTAGTGATTTTACGGTTTTGTCTTTCGATGTGTTCAACTAATGTTTGTGCATACTCAATGTTTACCTTCCCAGAAACACCTACATCATCATTCTGAGTTTCTTCAAACTCATCAGCACCATCAGCTTCATTCTCATCCTCATCATCTGAGGAGCCCTCATTTTGAGCCATCAAACAAAAGTGTGCTTGATCAGATCCATCATCATCTGAATCATCAGTATCTGTCAGAAGTTGATCTTCTTCTACAAGTATTGCTCTCCTACTCTCCTTCTTGTTTGTCAACCGCAGTTTGTTATGGTAGTATTCGACATCTTTAGTCTTCGGTTTCCTGCAATCTTTGATAAAATGCCCCGTTCTACCGCAGTTGTAACATTTCTTTTCCTCCTCTCGAGGCTCTGCGGGTTTGTCAGTTTCCTCTTCTCTTCGGATACCATCCCGTCACTTTTCCTTGGCCCGGATGTGTACCGCTGTCGATTGTTGGTCTTTCCATACTTGATTTGGAAAGATCTTGTAATCAGTGACATGGCTTTCAGCACAACATCCTTCTCTAACATCTCTAGCTCTCCTTCCGAGGAGTCGGAGTCGACCACAACTTGTTTTCCCTTACTTCCCCTTAATGATTCCCGCGGTCTTCGTTCAGCCACTAGTGCAACTGGGTCAGATGGTTGTTTCATTGAGAGTTTGGTGAGGACCTCATCTTGAAATTGGTTCAAGTCCTCATAGATCGAGTGCTGAGATACCGCCTTGAGATTCTGATTGACATGCTTATACAAACGGACATGTTCACTCCATTGTGGACCAAGAGCATTGATCCAGTTGACATTGATATCCAAATCGTATTTCGTCACGCCATGATTCCTCATTTCATTCAACAGTCTGCAGAAACGACTGTATGTATCCTGTAGCAGCTCCCCTTCCCTGGCCTTGAATTCCCTGAAGGTGTTAGCAAGTTGAGTTTCCCTGATGAAAGATCCCTGTTCAGTACCCTGCATTTGTTGTTTTACTTCGTCCCAAGTTTCTTTGGTAGAAGTCAAACTGTCTATTTTGGAATAGATTTCCGCGCACAACCCTTGTTTCAAGTAATATTTTGCATCTTTGTCGGCGCGTGCACGGTCTCTTTCTTTAGCAGTTAGTTCTGATGGAAGTTTACGTCTCCTCTCAGCAACAATTGGTGGATTGTTATCGGAAACAACCTCGATAATATTTTCAAAGATGGCATCACCATTTAATATGTTGTCTTTCATCATCTCGCCATATTTCTCATTGTGTTCTATAAAATCCATAAACTGTCCTTTCTATACGTTATATTCATTTCTGAAGAGTACTGGAGGTTTAGTGTTTGTGCCAATGGCAAGAATTTCATTGCTGGAATTCATCTTTTCTTGGATCTTTCTCCCTGAAGTAAATTGGTTAGTTTGTGTGTGAGAACTTTGAAAGTCGGATGAAGTGTTTGAAAATCGAGTGAAGTTATCCGACTGTCGGATTGTTTGACTATCAGATTTTGCTTATGCAACTGTCGGATGATCAAAAGGTCGGATGAACTTTCAAGTATCGGATTGTGTTTATGTGACTGTCGGATTGTGTGGTGCGACTATCGGATTTTTTGATGCGACTATCGGATTTGGATTCGACTGTGAGATGAGTTTTAATGATCCGAAATTCGGATGAGTTTAGCAATCCGAAAGTCGGATGAGTGTTGTGTCGTATGAGGCAAAAGTCGAATGACTTTTTAAGATAAAGGTCGGATGAATTAAAATCAAGAGTCGTATGACCTTTGGGTTAAAAGTCGCACAACTGTCGGATGAACCAAAGTCGGATGAACTAAAAGTCGCACGATTGTCGGATTGATAATAATCCAAAACTTGCAGGTCTATACTCTCTTATCGAACAGACTGCTAATTTTGCCCAAAACACACTAAAAACTCACTAAGCTTTTGTTTTGACCTTTCTTTTCACTAGAAACACTTACCTTCACTGATTTCAACCCAAAACAATAACAAATTCTTTGAAAATTTGATGAAACAGTGAAAAACTATAAGAACTTGAAGAATAATAAATTTTCAAGAACACTACCCAGATGTTGTTTGTTTGTCCTAAAAACACTAAAAAAGGTTTTATCCTTCTTAAATACTTCTAAGATACAACAAATAACTTGAAAAACAAGAGGATTTGACCAAATGGGTTTTTGTCTTTCAAAGCTTTACGTGAACAAGAACAGGAGCAGCTCCTGGGTTTTGTTTCTCACACAAAGATGTTTCTTTCAGGTAATGTTGAACCAATCCAGTAGGGAGTTGGCTCTGATACCAATTGAAAGTCCTTTGATTGTGAAGAAGATGAGTAAACAAAGAATATTTGAACAAAGATGATGAAGTTTATGTATAACAAGTATGAACACTTTGCATGTAACTTGAAGATTCTCTCTTGTATATTGCTTTGAACGTATGAGTGCAGAGAATACAAATGGCAAAGGTTGCCTTGCAAACTCGGTTTGCAAGGCTATAAATACACACGCCTCATGGGCTTAAAAGCCACATGGGCCCAAAACTAAATAACTACACTAGACTAAGAATTACATAAGAAAAGTGGGCCAAGCCCATAACACAAACTAGTCTAGTAAATATAAATTACATACAACAAAAGAACACAAGGCTAACAAACTAATTAATATGTAACAATGTGTTTGATCAATCAAACTTTACTTGCTTCTTTTCCCCAATTTTTTGACCCATTTAACAACACAATTCACAAATTCAACCATAAAGTACCATAAACAACCTCCATAACCAAAATCAAACACAATTTCAAGTTAGAACTTGCTTGATTAACAAACCCAACTTGTTAGCTCCTTCCTTGCTCAAGAACTTCAAGCTTTGATGGTTGAATAGGTGTTAAAACATACAATTTCAACTAGACACTCCATAATCTTCAATATTACTCCTTGATTTCTTCTTTATCCATGGAACCATCTCTTGCTCCTCTCCCTCTCGAAGTTTCCAGCCTTCAAGGCTGAGAATTTGACTTAATTGGAGTCAAATGGTGATATTTATATACCATTTTTCATATGTACCCCTTAAATTTCAATGCTTAACACCCTTAACCCTCAAAGTTTCACCAATTTCACACCTAAAACCCTTAACTCATAACATTATACCTCATGGCCAAATATTATTTAAATAACTATAATCACTCTTGTAAATGCTAAATTTTTCAAATTATCTATAATTTATTTCATCAACATATAAAACACATTATTAGGCAATATAGATAGTGTTCTAAAATTTGGAATATTACAACTCCTCCCTCCTTCAAAAAATTACGTACTCGGAATCGATTCACTCCTCGAGCTCACAAAATAACATAATTTTACTAAGATCCTAGATATGATCACATAACTCAGCTATCGGTATAAACCGTTTTCATAATTTCTTAATCTTTCTTCCTACAAGGCCATCATTACTCTTATCTAGATCTAAGCTCTCAATCATTGATTAAGACACTTAATTATCAATATAACCTGTCCATACAGCTTTTCTAAATCAAAACTCAAAATCAATTCCTTTCACTAGACCTTTTGAAATAGCCTAGTATTTTACCACTAAATGGTTTATAAATAACTCCCAAATGGACTATCAGGAATTTAACATTGTTAACCAAGCTTTACGACTCTTAAGTCGTATAGTCTCATGGCTAACTATTGATCACACCAATTAGTAATGTACCAATCACTTTTCAATTCTCAATTACCAAACTAGCTCATAAAGATTCTTTACAGTATATCTCATTTTCCAATTATTTGTCGGAATTCTAAGTCATCGAATGGGTAATTGCATTACCTTTCCATTAACTCAATAGGAAATACTCCACACATGAACATGAGTGTTCATTATAAGCATTTTCTCTAATACTTGAAATAACACCAAAATATTTATCCATAAGGAATATCATAATTCCATACTTTGGCACAATCATAATCATACAAATCTAGGTCACATAATTTGGAAAGTAAGCTTACAAATATCATTACAATGAAATCAGTCTTTCTTCAGTTGGTCAACAAAGACCCAAATGATAATATCTCCTCTCAAGATTCTTAACAATCTTGACACAAAACCAAAAGTATATAAACTAACTTCAGTTTCAGAAATTTCTAATGGTAAATAATTACCGATTACACCATAGCACTTCACATAACTTAGATGTTCAAAACGTCATACCTTAATTCAATGGCAATACTTGCCATTAAATATCAATAAATAATGCACAAGTTCAAATTTCTACACAATATTAACACAATACCAAAGAAGGGTTCACTAGAACCTGTATACATTAAATACGAATAACTAATAATTCATAGCAAGCTTCGATGCTCGTATCGACCCAGCAACAATAGATAACACAACTATCGTCCTCAAGATGATCGTCATTGCAAGCATAAACTCTACTTAGAGATCTTTATCCTGCAAGGCCTTTTGTCATGCACCTCTAAGTCGCTTCATAAAGTCCAAAACATCTTTTGGTCTAGAAGACCCACAATAACACTAATAGGACTATAACTCTACGACTCCAACTTAGGTCACAACCTTTGCCATGCCCTGATAAAATAGATCTCAAGGTCAAAGCTCTCGACCAACTCGAGCTACCGGCATGGCCGCATGCTCCTGATTGTCAAATACCCAGTCATCTCTTGTGGTCTAAAGGCACCACACTATGTCTAACACATATAAGGTAACTACTTGTCACAAGGACATCTATCATCAAGATAGAAGAGTCTTAACTGTATCTCATTATCTGAAGACATATCTCAATTTATACATAGGAGCTTCACTTTCTGGATCAACTCCTCTAATTTCTAAATCACTTTTTAGTATCCAATCACATAAACAGAGTGAATCATTTCTTAGGTAACAAACCACATATTATTCCATAGTAACACAAACAAAGCCAATTGAACTCAAATGATCACATCTGATTATGCTGGGAATAACCATTAAGTTCTAAAGGTTCTCCTTCTGAGAGAAAGGTCTATAGACTTTTCATTACAATGTCATATATTATATTTATGATCTTAATATACTTCACCTTCATAAACCATGATGGTCTTTGAGTAGACCATAACTAAATGTAGTCATTAAGAAACTCTTTTCAACACTACCCAAAACGGGCCACTTAGTCAACTTATCAAATTCTCAATCATTAACACTTATCGCACTTCTAATGAACTTACAATAAACTTACAATCATTTCATTTCCATCACTTAGGTTTAACTGATACATAAGATCACATCAAATTATAATTCAAATTTTCATGCCACAAGATTGACCTTGTAATTGGTCCATCCTCATAAGAGGCTTAACATACTAACAATTATTTTTCCTTTACACAACTCTCTAAGTCATCAAAGGAAAGAGACTTGGTTACACAGATTCTTAAGTGAACACATCCCTAATCAATAACACCACAATCTTAATTTCAGAAAAGTCTCAAACACTAGAGAGTTATATATTTAAGATTAATCAATATACCACCTTACTTAAACATTTTCATTACATCATCCCAATCACAAAATACAATTGAAATCTCCAACTGACTTTATACTTCTTATCTCCTCTAAGCACCTATTAAGTGGTAAGAGCGGTTTATAGCTTTCAATCGAAACTTGAGAGCTTATTTGACTAAAAGATTTTCAATTCAAACTTAATCATTCTGCATCTCATCTCAACATGAGACTTGCTAGATCTCAAGATCCATTAATGATTTCAATAAGAATTTCAACTTATTTAAACTAATTCACACCATTACAATGGTAACACTATATCTATTATTTTATCACAAACGCTACAATTCACTTATAACACTAACACATTAATGATTTCACACCTAAAACCCTTAACTCATAACATTTATAATACCAAGTTTTTTTTAAAGCTTTAGCCATTACCTTGTGCATTAGTAATTATACCTCATGGCCAAATATTATTTAAATAAGTATAATCACTCTTTTAAACACTAAAATTTTCAAATTATCTATAATTTATTTCATCAACATATAAAACACATTATTAGGCAATATGGATAGTGTTCTAAATTTTGGAATATTACATATATACTAGCATGATACTCGCACAATACGGTGTCAACGAATAATTTCTATTTGTTAACATGTCTGTTTTCAAGATGTAAGGAGTATGGAATTCATGTAATACGGTGACAGCGAATAATTTTCGTTTTTTGACATGCCCATTTTTTTTTATCTTTTTTCTATTTCATTTACTTTTTTGTTCTCAATAATTGAAAAAAAAAGTTATGAAAATATTTTTTAATAATTAAGTTAATTTGTATTGGCTTTGACATTCAAAAAATTGTATTGACTTTGATTTTCTTAAATATATAAAGTTTATTTATTAAAATGAAATATAAGAATCTTATTAACTATACTAATAGTTACTCAATTTAGTTTATATATGGGTAATTTAGTAATTTCAAAGTACTTAAAATTTATGATTTTAAGCAAAATGTCTAAATGCTTTATAATATAGTATTGATATATGGGCATACAAGAATTAGGCAATGTTTCTTCCTTTTTCACGGGAAGGAGATACGATGAGCCTAGATGAGATACAAAAATTGAGAAACATATTGATCTCGTTTTCGACGATGAAATAGCTGCAGTATAGCATCAACAAATCAATAATTCATTGATGATGGCACACAAATTATTTTTGCTGGACGAAAACTTCTACTATGATAGTCCTTTGATTCTTTTTACTTTTCTATTATTGTCTTCTGATTCTTTTTATTATTCTATTATTGAACTTTGATTCTTTTTACTTTTTATGTAATTATTGAGTACCTTTTTTCTTCTAACTATTGTACGTTTTTTATTCGATCGTCTATATATACTGTGATCAAGATTCATTTGTAATGCAAGAGTGAACACTATCAATAATATCGATGAAGCTATGCAAACCCATGACATGCTAAACACTTTCCTTCTAATCCTTTAGTTGATCTTGAATTCTTAATCCTCCTCGTATACTTCATATTATGTCCCTCACTATAAAAAAATCTTTCTTGTGGAACTACTGCTGCAAATACCCTCCGGTGATTCCAATAAGTCTTGATTTCCTCTTCTATTTTATTTTCCTTGTTTTTTCAATGTTGTATTTTCAATTTTAGTGGTTTAATGGAATCCCGAAAAATCCACAATACCCCTTTATTGGTATTAGAGCTAATTCTGATATCTAAAAGACTAAGAAAGACAATATGGTAAGTCCACACTTTGTTTTCAAGAACCCGCTTAAGTGAAGATTGAAGGATTACTTTGTGCTTATGATATTATTAAGTAGGATATGGTAAATTTTAGGGTAATGTTAATATATGTTTATTTTATATTTTTTATATTATTACTTGTTATTAGAATTGGGGATATAAGAAAATCTTACGAGAAGCAATAATGGAATGAAAGAGAAAGCTAAGAGATAGGAATTTTATAATCATTTTTTTACCAAGTTCAAATAGGGCGATAAAACGTTTAGAATTTCTAAATTTAGAATACAAAGCAAAATCCAATAGTAGTATCTCTCTAGATTGCTATAATCTTAATTGTAGATTTAAAAACACTTTTAAATACTATTTACACACAAACGATAAACATTTAAATAGTATAACATATTTGATAATAATTCTAGGAGTAAATTTAGAAAAAAAATTCTAAAAGTAGTCATATTATATTAGAAAAAGTTATACAAAATATTTCTAAAAAGACACATTTAATAAATAACTTAACGGAAAATTTAGGATACATCAAGAATCAGAATAATGATTATAAAAGAATTAAAAGATATTAGAAAAAACATCCCTAGCAGACAAAAAATTACCGTTAAGCTATTTATTAGAAAACAACAAACTTAAACAAATAGAGGTCGAAAAAAAAAATTTATTAACTAAAGTAGAAAAACAAACTATAAACATAGAAAAACTAGTTAATACACTAAAACAAATAGTAGAAAAATAAACTGGATTGGACAAAAGAATATAGAAAAGATTTAGAAGACGCTGCTAAAAATATAAACCAGAAGAAAATAAAGAAGAAGTAACATGATTTACTAAATATTCAAAGCTATTTATTAGAAAATAGCAAACTTAACCAAATATCATGTATAAGTTAGAATAACTCAAATCCGCAATGCGGTATTTGCAACAGATTTCACCACAACGAATGGTTACTAAGTCCAAGCTCGAGGACCTACAATACATATCTTTCTGAGTTTATTCCGGGTACAGGCCTCTAACCCTCATCGCACGAAACTAACTCCCTTGGACTCTAGTCAGACCTCACCCCTTAGGTCGGGCCACCCTACAATCGCACTAAATGCACGAGTTGGTTCTCCCTAAGTTAGATACACAAGTCGTACCTTTACATGTCGGACTACACCAAGTCGGACCAGCATAAGCCGGACTACACTTAGTCGGACCTACGCAAGTCAGACTAACATAAGCCGGACTACACTAGGTCAGACCAGCATAAGCCGAACTACACTAAGTCGGACCTACGCAAGTCGGACCAGCATAAGCCGGACTACACTAAGTCGGACCTACGCAAGTCGTACCAACATAAGCCAGACTACACTAAGTATGACCTACGCAAGTCGAATATATATGTTGGAATATGCCTACTGACACACACGAATTGGTAACATTGCCGATGAGGCATAGGCCTATAGGGTCACACGCCAAGTGCTGATTCCAACAACACTTTTGAGCAAGAAAGAGAAAAATTTCAAAAGTTGGTTTTTGGTGGACCGGGCATGGTTGTGCCTAATAGACGTACGGGCGTTCTCATCGGCCAGGTACATGCCCAAGACCGGCGTGTCTAGGGCGTACCATATGGGGGCGGCACGGGCATGCCTTTTAGAGGTACGGCTGTACCTAGTGCTAAGGCACGAGCCCAAGTCTAGTATGACTTGGGTGTGTCCGTTGGGCTGGCACGGACGTGCCTGGCGCTGTAACAACCACTTTAATTAGTCTTTTAAGACTAGATTAATTGGCTATTGTTTATCATTAACACTAGAGCTGTTATAAACAATTTTAAAGTGCCTCATGTGGTCTATAAGTTGTGCTTGTAGTTTCTAGTGTTAAGGTTGGCTACTCAAATTGATATGGTAGCATATTTCTCTCAAATACATGCTTAGTAAACATTGGCTAATATGCTACAAGTGTGTTGTTCAAATTATGGAGTTGTTCTTGGTGGCATCCAAGCAGAGCTAGCACGTGGGAATCTTTAGTGCTTGGTGTGGATACCGGTAGAGGAGCACTCGATTGTGTTCTCACATCCAACACCATTGGCAAAAGGCGAAACATCAACATTGGAAGGCTCTTGATTGGAATAATCTTCTTCTATTGTTTCTTTGTTTTAGTTGCATTGCTAGTGTTTAGAGTTTGGTCCATCTGGTGTGTGTATTGGTGGGCATTTCTTGAAAGATTGTTTTACCCATTTATAGCTTTTGTTGTGTTTCTTGATGCCACTAATTCCCAACAGTGGTATCAGAGCAATCTCTAACACGACTTTGCACTTTGGGGTTTGAAAAACCAGAATTTTTGGTGATTCTGCATTTCCGGTGACCGGGCACGGCCGTACCTTTCGGGGCACGGGCCGTGCTGGTGGTCGGGGTACGGCCGTGTCTGTGGGAACACGGGTCGTACCAAGCAGAATCTGTGTTTTTGAAATTAGAAACTGATTCCGGTGGCACACAGGCGGGGCACGCTCGTACCCTTCATAGGGCACGTCCGTGCCCGTCGTGTCCAGAACCAGTTTTCAGGAATTTGTGAAAGAGAAAATTTGGTTTTCATACCTGGTTTTTGACCAGTTTTGGACTAGTCTTTGATCTGGTCGGATCCCACTATATTTTGATTCCTATATTTATATGTTTTGTATGTCTTGGCATGAAGTGCATAAAAACATATATGTATAGGTGTATATATGAATATGTAATTTTAAACTTGGTGTTAAAATTACCTATGCATATGTACAAGGATTGCCATTAGTGCTTTGAGTGATTTGTTGGCAATCTTGATCAAAATATATTTGACATGGTTTTGTTTGCCACACCATGTGTTTGGATTTGGTTGTGCTTGCTTGGTTAGTTCGGTAACAATATATGCCCTTTAGACCTATGTGTTGTGGTGTTTCGTGTATTTGGTTTTGGTGGTCTGCATACCGTATTCTTATAATTTTATTATTTGGTGGGGCTTGCATATCGTTTATTTACTCCATTGTACTTGTATGAAGTAGCATATGATCGCATACTAGATAATTTTTGATAAAATGATAAAACACAAAGATTTGTAAAAATCTCTGCGTGTATAGAATTAACAACATAATATAAAATTGGTATTATGTTATAAGCGGGTAAAAATTGGTTTTATCACTTAATTTGTTAATTCGCAAGAATGGGTTAAAAATGGTTTTTAACGGAAAAATAAAATCCCGTTTTTAAAAATGTAAATCACGTGCCATCCGTAAGACGACACCACCCGAATTTAATGAAACTTGGATGATTGTCGATGTAACATTCTCAACATGGGCCTAGTTGTAGTTAGTACGTACGTATGTATAGTTATTGTAATAAGAGGTGAGATTGAGTATTAACAGCTCTTTCTCTATTATATAGAAAGTTGAATTAAGATGTCTGCCGAACGTGGCAATACAGAGCAAGCTCTGAAAGAAATGGAAGATGAGGCTTCTCATATGCCTCATCAGGCTGAGGATCAGAGATCTCAGCATAATGTTGGTGGTGGCAGACCTGAGCCAGATCAGACTGCTATTATCAGGCGTCTGGAGGAGGAGCTTCGTGTAACAAAAGAGAACTTACTGCAAGCAACACTGAACAAGCCCCGCAAGACTTGTTCATATAAGAAGTTTCTGACTTGCCATCCTCCGATATTCTAGGGGAGTGATAACCCCACAGTTACCATACAATGGCTCCGGGAGATGGAACAAGTTTTTGAATCTTGCGAATGTGAACCTAAGTACTGTGTCATGTATGCAGTATGGATGTTGAAAGGCCGTGCCATCTTCTGGTGGGACACGGTGAAAGCCTCTGTTAATAAGGAGGTGCTGAGTGCTCTCACCTAGGAGCAGTTTTCTGAGAAGGTGCTGAAAAAGTATTGCACCGATTATGATTTGGAGAGGATGGAGAGAGATTTCAATGATATCCAGAAAGGGGATACGCCTATTGAAGAACACATAACCGCGTTTACTGACAAGATGCGGTTTGTTCCCCATTTGATCCCCGACGAGACCACCAAGATAAGGCGGTTTGTGGCAACTCTGCCACTGGAATTTCGCCCACATGTAAGGGCTGCTGTTGAACTGGATCGGGCGTCTGATATAGCCCGACAATTGGAAAGTGACCGCATATACTGCAAGGGCGAATATGCCGGTGCAGGGTCAAAGTGGAAGTTCAATCCGTCTGATAAATCGGGTACTTCCAAAGGACAATCCATTGGAGGCGGGAAAGCTGATTCCTCCAAGAAGCCGAGGACTAATTCTCCTTGGTGTTCTCAGTGCCGAACTTATCACTCTGGTGAGTGTTCTAACTCTACCAGATGTTGCTGGAGGTGTGGGCAGAAGGGCCACGCTACGATAGAGTGTGGTTTCAAAGAGGATATTTGCTATCGGTTCCACAAGCCCGGTCACAAACTGACAGACTGCCCAGAAAGACAAAGTGTTGGAGCTAAAGGGTCTTCTTCTTCTAGAGGACCTAAAACAGATGACGCTCCCCGCGCGAAAGGCAGGGCTTTCCAGATGAAAACTGACGAAGCTAAAGCAGCAGGGGATGTCGTCACAGGTACTTTTCTTATCAATTATATCCCTGCTAGTGTTTTATTTGATTCTGGAGCTACCTACTCCTTTGTATCTGTGGCGTGTTGTAAAAGATTGCAGTTACCTGTTGTTTCCTTAACTGAGCCGCTCAGAGTAGAGGTTGCTGATGGCAAAGTAGTCTCTGTTACAGAGAAAGTCCCAATAGCTGTGATTTATATTGACGGGAGTAGTATCCCTATTTCTTTCTTTATTATGCCTATTGCGGGCTTTGATGTCGTAATTGGGATGGATTGGCTCAGCAAGCGTGATGCTGAGATTATCTATTCCAAAAAGATGATTAAGATCCCTCTTTCGGATGGATCTTATGCTGTTGCTCATGGAGAACGACGGGATTCTGATATTCCTATTGTCTCCATGATTAAAGCTCAGAAGACGATTGCCAAAGGTTGTGACTCTTATCTGGCATATGTCATTGATGCTACGATGGAGAAACGACCAGTTCGTCATATTCGGGTGGTGTCTGACTACCCTGAGATATTCCCTGAAGAACTTCCGGGTTTGCCTCCGATTCGTGATGTTGAATTCAAGATAGAGCTTATTCCAGGAGCTACACCTGTGGCTCGTTCTCCGTATCATCTTGCTCTTTCTGAAATAAGAGAGACGATGACTCAAATTCAGGAGTTGCTAGACAAAGGTTTTATTCGTTCGAGTTCCTCTCCGTGGGGAGCTCCTGTGTTGTTTGTGAAGAAGAAGGATGGAATAATGAGAATGTGCATAGATTACAGGGAGCTTAACAAGCGAACTGTAAAGAATAAGTATCCGCTTCCTCAGATAGATGATCTTTTTGATCAGTTGCAGGGGGCTACATGCTTCTCTAAGATTGATCTCCGGTGGGGGTATCACCAAGTACGAGTTCGTGAAGAAGATGTTCCGAAGACTGCATTTCGAACTCGTTATGGTCACTACGAATTTCTGGTTATGCCGTTCAACATAACCAATGACCCTGCCGTCTTCATGGATCTGATGAATCGGGTTTGCCGTCCGTTTCTGGATAGATATGTGATCATGTTTATTGATGACATTCTTGTTTACTCGAAGACGGAAGCTGATCACAAGCTTCATCTTTGTCAGGTTCTCGAGACTCTAAAGCGAGAACAATTGTACGCCAAGTTATCTAAATGTGAATTCTTGCTTAGGGAAGTTCATTTCCTAGGCCATGTTATATGTCAAGACAGTGTCAAAGTAGATCCAGCTAAGGTGGAGGCTGTGATGAATTAGGGGGTTCCTCAGAATCCTTCCGAAATTAAAAGCTTCTGTGGCTTGGCTAGTTACTATCGGCGGTTTATCCGCGATTTCTCAAAGCTTGCGGTTCCGTTGAGCAAACTAACTCGCAAGGATGTTGCTTTTGTCTGGTCGGAAGCTCAAGAGGAAGCTTTTAAGACCTTGAAACGGTTGCTATGTGATGCTCCAATCCTTACTCTGCCTGAGGGTTCGGAGGATTTCACGGTTTATTGCGATGCCTCGTACGCGGGTTTGGGTTGCGTCCTGAACGTGATAGAGTGATTGCCTACGCTTCTAGGCAGTTGAAATCACATGAACGGAACTACCCAACCCATGATCTGGAACTTGCTGCCGTTGTCTTTGCACTGAAGTTGTGGAGACATTACCTTTATGGTACGAAGTGTGTGATTTGCACAGATCACAAAAGTCTTCAGTATGTCTTTTCTCAGAAAGAACTCAACATGCGGCAACGCCGTTGGTTGGAGTTAATAAAAGACTACGATTGTGAGATCCGTTACCATCCTGGCAAGGCCAATGTTGTAGCGGAAGCTTTAAGCCGTAAAGGACCAACATCAGAAGCTAAGTTTATGAGAATCGCCATTGTGTCAGATTTTATTGCTAAATTGAAGGAAGCTCAGCAAACTGCATTGCAAGAAGAAAATACGAAGACTGAGACAATGAAGAAATTAAAGGATCAGCTTGCCGAAGATAATCATGGGTTAAAGACTTTTCAATCCAGTATTTGGGTACCTTCTGTCGGAGGTAACCGTGAGTTGATTCTGCAAGAAGCCCATAAGTCCAAGTTATCTGTCCATCCGGGAATCACAAAGATGTACTACGACCTGAAAATTCTATACTGGTGGCCAACCCTGAAGAAAGACATCGCTTCATTCGTGGAGAGATGTCAGATCTGCGCCCAAGTGAAAACGGAGCACCAAAGAACTTATGGTAATCTACAGTAGTTGGATATTCTGGAGTGGAAATGGGATAATATCATGATGGATTTCGTGACGAAGCTACCGAGAACATCCAGAGGGCACGACATGATCTGGGTTATCGTTGATCGACTAACGAAAAGTGCTCATTTCTTGGAAACAAACGAGTCTGCTTCGCTGACCTGTTTAGCCCAGTTGTATATCGATGAGATTATGTCACGTCACGGTCTTCCATGTTCTATTGTATCTGATCGTGACTCTCGGTTTGTCTCGAATTTCTGGCAGAGTCTGCAACGCGAACTTGGCACTCGTGTTCATTTGAGCACTGCCTATCAACCGCAGACTGATGGCCAATCTAAACGTACGATTCAGACGTTGGAAGATATGCTTCGTACCTGTGTACTTGAATTTGGTGGATCGTGGGATTCTCATCTCCCATTGATTGAATTTGCTTACAACAATTCATATCATTCCAGCATTAGAATGCCACCATACGAGATGCTTTACGGAAGACGATGTTGCACTCCGACCTGTTGGTTGGAACCTGGTGAGAAGAAGTTCGCTGGACCTGAAATTGTCCAGATTACTTCTGACAAAGTGAATGTGGCTCTTGAAAAGCTAAAAGCAGCTCGGGATCGACAGAAGATGTATGCGGATCTAAAGCGTCGTCCCGCTACATTTAAAGTCGGTGACCATGTGTTCTTGAAGGTTTCTCCTTGGAAAGGCGTCATTCATTTCGGGCGCAAGGGGAAGCTAAGTCCACGTTTCATTGGCCCATTCAAGATTGTACGCAAAGTAATGATCAGACAGTGACTCTAGAGGTGCCGCCTGAGTTATCTGGAATATACGACACCTTTAACGTGTGCTACTTACGCAAGTGCCACGTTGAGGAAGAACAGATTATTCCTTTGTAGGATTTGAAAGTTGACTCTTCCAAGCGACTAGTTGAAGAACCTATTGAGATTCTTGACACTAAGGTCAAGAAGCTACGTAAGAGATCATCAAACTAGTCCTTGTGAAGTGGAAGCACAACCTAGGTCCAAACGTGACGTGGGAAGTAGAGGACGAAATTAAGACAAGGTACCCTCGCCTGTTTATCACTGAGTAGATTCCGAGGACGGAATCTTCTTAAGGGGGGTAGATTTGTAACATCCTCAACTTGGGCCTAGTTTTAGTTAGTATGTACGTATGTATAGTTATTGTAATAAGAGGTGTTTTGTGTAAGTACTTGTTGAATTAAATGAATATATGCGTGTTTATGTGTTTATGCTTATGTACGTATGCATGCATTCTAAGTATGTATATGTATGTAAATATGTTAATTAATGGGGGAAACCCCATGTGAAGAAAGGGGCAACCGCCTCTAGAATATGTGAAAACATATATGTGTGTCTAGTTGACCAAAGTCAAAGACAACACACAAAACCGCAAACACTTTCTCTCGTTTCTCTCTCGTTTCTCTCAATTTCTAAAAGGAGAACAGAAGAAGTCAGTTGTTGATCTACAAAGGTGAGCAACATGATTCTAATATGTTTAGAAGATTAGAATCGTGAGTAACATGCTAAGAAACATGAATCCATGCAAGAACATGCTAAAGATTACTTCAAAGTGGGTTTTGGTGTTTATGGTGTTCTTGTTGGGATTTAATGTGTTTATGATAATGGTTTGAATAGAATATGATGGCCCAAGATGATATGGGCAAAAGAACGATGAAAATGTGACTTTTAGAATGGATTCAAGCATGTATCGGAATTTCAGTCTATGAAGTTGTCGGATTCCGATTGGTGAAGTTGTCGGAATCCGCAATGTATTGAAAACCGAAGGAATTGTCGGAATCCGATAGAAGTGTCGGATTCCGCAACTCTGTCGGATTTCATATGTGTAGTCCTTTTAAGTATGGAATACGCAAGTTATCGGATTTCCATGGTTTCGGATTCTAAGTGTCGGAATCCGATAAGTATCGGATTTCATTGTAAGTATCGGATTTCCTTCTATGTATCGGAATCCGCAAGTGTCGGATTTTGTGTTCATGGTTGGAATTCCTAAGTGATGGAATCCGAATGATGAGTATCGGATTTCATGGTTTGACGGTGTCGGATTTCATGAATCCGACAGGACCATCGGATTTCCCCAAATCCGACTGTCCTAGCGGATTTGTGTATGTCCAAAGTTGAATGTTGTTTTTGTAAGTCTTGAATGCACATGTGAATGATTGATGTAAGTATAATATACTAGGCGACCTTGTTAAATGACTCAAGTTGAATACCTGTGCCTAGTAACAGCTCAGGTGAGTGCCTGCTTTCATGAGACTCAATAGAGTAAGGTTTGCATGATAAATGCTATGTGAATGTACTATGTATGACTAACTTGCTTTTGCAGGTCTGCTCAAAGAGGTAAGTGTATAACTTATATGATGTTAGAATATGTGTCAGGAGCATGCCAGTGGGTCCAGTTTGGAACCACTTAGTTAGTATATGATGCTATGCATGAATAACTGCCTAATGATGTAAGATGATGGATCCCTGTGGGATAAAATGTACGTATATGTGTATGTGTGCTGTCTGCAGACTATCTGACGCATGGTTAAGGTCAGTCGGTTGTAAGTGGATCCTTCGGGATTTTCACGGTGATTTAGGAGGCATCCTGGATCATAGGTTTTGCAGAACCGCCGTGCCTTAACGTGAGTGGTGATAAGCCGGTTGTAGCTAAATTACCTGTGGAGTCTTTGACTCTGTGAACGATGCTTGGTGGACTGCCTTGTGCTCCCCCACCAGCGCGGATTGGTCATGTCTGATTCCCCGGTCTGAGTTGTTGAGCGGGATTGATTACACTGCAAGACACGATTCTTACTGATCTTGTCAGCACACCGCTATGTGCTAAGCTAGCAATGATTGTTTATGATACGATGCATGACTTACTATGTTGATGCTTATGATTGTATGTACTCACTAGCTAGTGTAGCTAATGTTACTATGTGTCCTTTTTCAGGTAAAGATTAGATGGCCTACGAGGCGGGTTGTTTTTGGGATGTACATTGCCCCCTTGTGGGTGGAACACTTATGTTTTATGATGTAATGTAAATAGACACTATGGTCGGCTCCTGTACGTGATAACACCTACGTTGTTTTGAGAAGTTATTAATGTAAATAACTGTTTGGTTGTTTTAAAAAGAAAAAATTTCCGTTGCTAAAATCTGTTTTGTCATTAAAGCAACTGAATTTAGAAGCGGTGTTATAGTCGAGCTTTAGCACGAGTCATTCCTAGTAGAACTGTGTAGAAGGTGAGTGTGGCAACTCGCAATGTTGGTTGTCGAGATTAGCACGAACCAATCATTCGTCGAGAGTACCACCGTGTGTCTTGATGAGCGGTTTACAATTCTTTTTGTGACACTTAAGTAGCGTCGAGCTCTAGCCGAGTCATTTAGGGAAATCAAGTAAGAGGTGGTGCGAGAAGGGATCAAACATGCCAAAGACATAGTAGATGTCAATGAATCTCACAAGGATCTAGAAGTTTCAAAATGGTTGCAATCGGTAAAATGGTTACCACGGCAAACCCGTCATAAGACAAGGTGAAATATAATTTCTAGCTTTGTTTAAATATTTGCTTTTTAATAAACTACTTGGGTAATTATTTCTACAAGGGTTATATCTAAATTAACTAAACGTGTACTCTAAATTGTAGATGGAAAATGTTAACAACACAACACCGAATTTATCACTCCGTTTGTTCCTAGAGAAGGAGAAACTCATAGGTGTGAACTTTGTGGATTGGCATCAACAATTGAGAATTTTCCTTCACCATGAATCTAAGTTGCACATTCTTGAGGAGCCCTTTCCGGAGCCACCTACTACCAACGCGAGTTAGGCCACTAGATACGCTTTTGAAAAGCGTGTCGAGGATACAAAAGAGGTTTCTTGTTTCACATTGTCGACTATGAGCTGCGAGCTATGAAAGAAGTTCGAGCATGTGAGTGCACATAACATGATTAACCGGTTGAAAGACATGTTCTGACAGCAGGTTAGAAAGGAACTCTATGAGTGTGTCAGGGTCTTTGTCGGTTGCCGAATGCAGAAAGGTGGGAAAGTTAGTGTTCATGTCCTTCGGATGAAGGCATACATTGACCAAATGGAAAGGCTAGGTTTTCCCATTGGGAGGGAGCTTGTGGTGAATATGATTCTCCAATCCCTACCTATGTCTTATGATGATTTTGTTAGAAACTAGCATAAGAACAAAATGGTAGAATCCTTAATGGAGTTGTGTGATATGCTAAAGGCTTTTGAGTCTAACCTGGCCAAACGTAAACTCACCTCGTTCGTTCCCACTAGGTTGTTTAAGGAACGTGGAACCGAGAAGAAGAACACGACTCTTTAAGGAGAAGTTTGCTACTTCTGCGGTGAATATGGAAATTGGTGCCGCCTCACCTATCCTGAGTGCTTGAAGAAGCTAAAGCTTCTCATGAGGCAAGGGAATGGCTCCTCATCTTCAGCTACATTCATGGTTAACTCCTTTCTCTCCTACTTCTTAGGTAGTTTTTTAAATGCTAGCTATGGCACTCACATTTGTTACAAAAATGGTTTGTTACAAAGTGCAGGTGTTAAACAAAAGTAGGCGGATGAGGCATGGAGAGCTGGATCTCAAGTTGGGAAACTTAGAAGTTGTCTCGATTGAGAGGATGTGGAGTTTAGATCTCGCCATTCCGAACAGCTATTTTATTGCTTTATATATATATATATATTATATCTGCCTTGCGAGGCGAGAAAAATATTATGTCTTTTATGCCTTAGTAGACGATGGATATCACTTTGAATTTTTATATCTATATGTGGTTTATTCATTTCAAAGTTTATCCGTGTCATGACATTTATAAGCTTTTGCTTAAAAGTAATAGAAAAATCATGAATAATATGTTTAAGTCCAAAATGGTTTGGATTACTCACCCTTATGGCAAGGTCAATTTATCTATATAAACAAGTCTTGCTTCACCAAGGTCCGTGTTGTTTGGGGTCTTGGATACGTTTGATAATTGGTCAAATGTCGAGTGAAAGAATTATTTATTAGGCTAAAATGACTTGAACATCCTTCACCCGCATAAGTGAGAGGATAGAAAGCTTGTTGAATTTAGTTCACACTTTTGTGTATAATTTGTTCAAGCAAACCATGGGGATAAATACATGTACTTCGTTGCCTTTACCGATGGTGGTAGTAGGAATGGGTATGTTTGAAACCTTTGAGGTGTTCAAGACTTACCATAACGAGATATGTGGTCAAGAGGGAAATAAGTTACGATGCTTAAATCTTGTAAAGATGTTAAGAACCTTAATTTTTTATTTTTGTACCCTTCATAAGAGTTATGAGATTTATCTCACAATTTATTCCTCCCGGACACATTGTTATATGGGGTCACATAGAAGAGGAACCACACATTCTTGGATATGTTCCGGTCTTGGTAGGTTGCAAGTTTATACCCAAGGGTTTGGGAATACTTGAAAGTGGCGGGCAATGTTCTAAATATAGAACCAACAAAGATGGTCTAGTATGCATCTTAGGAGACGAGACTAGAAAGAGTCTATTTGCTTGTCTATCTCAAAGCTTAGGTTGTCCTGCCTACGTGTAGACGTGAGGTGGAAGAATCCAGGATCTAGAGATACTACTCCATTATGCATTCTGCTGAGACCAAGGAATATTTATTTCACAAACTTTTGAGGACAAGTTTTTGTTTCTCAATGGCATGTGGAAACTTGATATCTGTGGGAGAGAATGGGAGTAAAGTGAGCCTTGAATGGTAAAACTTGTTGTTCGCACTAGCATTCAATCAGTAATGATTGGAACTCAGCATGGCGATGCTTAAGTACCTAGAATAAGTCATTACTCTTCCTATATCTGATAGGAGTTGTCACATGGCCGGATAGATATATGTTTATATCCAGAGGAAGATGACTCAATGATAGGTTTTGTTGAATTCGTCAACTATTGGAAGTCTTAGTGGGACTAGAGTCTACTAGAAGGAGAGAGGTGATGAGAATGAGATGTAATCCATAGAGGATATCCAAGTATTGGAGTTGGTTGATCCAACACCTTGGTGGAAACCTAAGGGGTGTACATGGGTCTTCAAGAATGAGGGCCAGGGTGGATAAAGTTGTAGATAACTTCAAATACTAACTATTGACCAAATGTTCTGTTATGATTGACTATGAGGTTGGTATCGTAAGAAAATTTTCCCGGTGGTTATGTTGAAGATTACTCGGATACTCATGGACTATCTCTACCTTCTCATCGGTATGAGGTATGACAGTTGAATGTAAAGACCGTATTCCATCATAGGAATTTGAGGAAGTGTTTTTAACACTTTCCGAGAGTCTTGTACATTGTAAGTATCCTTGAAAGGTCTACAAACAAAAGAAGTTTATTCGTGGACTTAAATAAGCATCTCAAGGTTGTAATCTTCACTTAAATGAGAATCATAGATTTGAGTTTTCAAGAAGAGAAGATTAAACTTAGATGAATGTCAGAGCTAGTGGGAGCGTTTGTATTGCTAATATTGTGTATCTTTGATATACATCTTATTGAAGATAATGTCATAACCTAGCGGTTTCTAAAACCAGGGTTGAGGAGTTGTTGATTCAAAAGAAAATTGAGGAGATACAAAGTGGACTTAGGGGAGTTCAAGAAATAATGAAATATGTTCTGATGTTCGGTGTTGACAAGGAGCTTAGAGTAAGTTGTTGCTGTAAGTGGAATTGTTGTGTTGTCAATTGGAATGGTTCTTTAAGCGCATTGTAACGTCCCAAATTTTTTTTTAACATAATTCATTCATAAAAGATATCTGTAATTAATGATAACGTAATTACACGACATGTTGTTCATTGAATAAACGCACATAATCCATTAAGTTACAATCATTCTCATTGTCTGAAATTGAAACTATTACTGTTGAAAACTAATTTAACAGATTGCGGAAGCTTGGGGTTTGAGCTATCATCACAGTGCTGGAGCCCCGCCATGGTCATGACCTGAAAAGATGTAAAATAACAACTGTAAGCCCAAGGCTTAGTGAGTATACTACTTACAAACCAAATAGTTCTCATAACTACTCAACTCATACCCACTACCGTAGTAAGTGGTCTCATCATACCCGTCACTAGGATGGTCTCGTCTCACCCGTTGTCGTCACAACGGTCTAACATACCCGGCACCGAGGTGCTGGTCTCATACCCGACACCGAAGTGTGCGGTCTCATACCCGACACCGAAGTGTGCAGTCTAACATACTCGTCACCGGAGTGAACGGTCTAACATACCTGTCACCGGAATGAACGGTCTAATCATACCCAGTTACCAAAGTAAACTGTTTAAACATACCCGTTACCGAAGTAAACGGTCTAAACACATTCAACAATAACTCATATATTCATAAATATCTGATATTCACATGCATACACAACATCTGGAATCTATTCAGGTTATAAGTGAGAATACTCACCTGTCAGCTGTTCCTGTCACTCAGTTCTTACTATACGACTCAATCTGTTTGCTCTTTAACTGACTGCTACCTGGTTCATGTCTAACCATGGTTAATGCTGGGTTTAATTGTTACTTACCGAAAGTCGCATGACACACATGCATGGCCTGAAAGTCGCATGATCTTAACTCTACATACTAAAAGTCGCATGGACTTATGCTTGCTACATGAAAGTCGCATGAACTACTATGAAAGTCGCATGGACTACTATGAAAGTCGCATGGACTACTGTACATCACCTAAAAGTCGCATGAGCTGATATTGATACATGAAAGCTGCATGAAATCACTTATGAAAGTCGCATGGACTACTATACATCTCATGAAAGTCGCATGAACTGGTATTGATACATGAAAGTCGCATGAAATCACTTATGAAAGTCGCATGGACTACCATACATCACATGAAAGTCGCTTGAACTGGTATTGATACATGAAAGTTGCATGAAATCACTATGAAAGTCGCATGGACTACTATACATCACATGAAAGTCGCATGAACTGGTATTGATACATGAAAGTCGCATGAAATCACTATGAAAGTCGCATGGACTACTATACATCACATGAAAGTCGCATGAACTGGTAATGAAAGTCGCATGAACTACTACACAATATACAAAAGTTGCATGGAATCACATTTTGCACATGAAAGTTGCATGGAGTAACATACTTATCAATCTGAAGGTCGCATGAGACACACACTTGGTCTAAAAGTCGCATGAACATTCCCTGTGCCCATGTGACTGTCATATGGCACACTTAAGTGGCCATATGACTGTCGCATGGCACATCTTCTTCTCTGTAAGTTCAACATTTTGAAAAACCCAGACCCCATAGCCATAATCAAGCTTTCTCAAAACTCAATCAATTCAACTCAAACTTGTTGCAAAACATTTCTCCACTAATATAAAACCTTCCTTTAAACTTAAAACCATATTTTATCAAGTTTATAAAGTGTTCTTGACTAGATATTCTCCTGGGTTTTTCTTAAACCCTCAAACCCAAAAACCCATATTCTAAAACATTCAACTATCATCATAATGTAGCAAGAATGGTGTCTACATGATTCATAAGGATGGAGGAACATTACCTGATGATTTTCTTTGCTAAAATATCAAGTTCTCCACAAATGGATGCACCCTCTTCTTCTTCCTCTCGTAGCTTCAAGATGGCACACACATACAACACACACACACAACCAAGAATGAATGAAACAGTAACTTGATTTTGTGTGGGAGGCTGTGCCCTAAACTTCTACTTATACCCTCAAAGCCACTCTTGTGGGCCTAGGCCCATCTCAAACCTCTAGTCCAAAATCCATTAACTTTCTTTGGATTAATATACAAAAGCCCAATCTACTCAATAAATTCCCATCCACCATATACACATATACAAACATAGGTCTCATTACTTAATTAATTTCCAACCATAATCCGCATAACATCACTATTAATACACATTAAAATATTCTTATGCATTTATGAATTACGGGTATTATAGTCATTGACTTTGTTGGGTTCTTTGAAACAATGAGAGTATGATGGCTTATACACATGAACCATAGTCTTGCGTATCGTGACCTTATTGGGATCTTTTGAGACCATGAGGGCACGATGGCTCATAGATGAGAACTATTGTTCGAAACATCGTTGAATCTATTGGGTTCTTTGAAACAATGAGAGTACGAAGGCTTGAACAAAGGACCATGATCTTGCCGACACATAGTTTATAAGTGATTGGTCGAGAGTAGAGATATGGTGATTATTAGAGTACACACGGATGTCATTTTGTGAATCCGTTTACTAAGCTATAGTTGCAAGCTAGTGATGATTTTTCATACTAGGCTTGCATACACTTGGTTTACAAGTGGCTTTGGCTTGAGTTTGTTTTAGTTGCATTTGGTATGTTTGTGTTGGGAACATTAAGCAATAATGTGCTTTTAGTTTTATCGATTATCAAATGGAGATTTGGTAATGCGCATGTAGCAGGTACTTTCATTAGTCGTTATTGTGTTCCATCTTAGCATGTTTAACCGCTTCCTTGAATAACATGGTTATTCTAAATGCTCCACAGTCGGTCATTCTTCATTAGGAAGGAAGAAGTTAATTAAGACCGAGGTAAGTAGTTGGTAAAGGTATTCATCTTGGATTGAATACATGGTTACACAAAACTTATCCTATACTTGATAATGGATCAAGTGACCGGAGGACCCACACCTGAGTTTACTTCATGGACATGGTCACGAGTAAATCAGGATGATAATATCGTTTATCCTTAAACTGAAGATACATGTGATCTCTAAGTATTGGCTTGTTTTGCTTTGATAGCTTTCTAACACAGTTTGTAACGGGCTGCTATAAGAGGAGTTTTCAAGTAAGATTTAGCTACTACAATGGGATGATGTAGTCAAAGGAATATGTTTCTTTTCTAGGGAGATATCCATGGGCCCCTGTTGACTGAGCGCTGACATCAAATGCATGGCCATGCTCGACTTGAATTGATAATGGATCAATTTTTCAACTTGTTTTTGTTGGTCACCATTGGTCTTGATCGAGAAACATAATCATGGATGATCTGGAGGTTGACGATGTTCCATGCCTCACATTCTCATCGGATATCGTGAACAAAAGGATGAATGATCACTTATCTATAGGACCATTCTTTTCAGGTTGGTACTTGTCATGGATGACATACCCTATGATAAGGGGTATAGATGCCTTGCTAGAGGCCGCTCTACTCAGTGTTATCTATCCTAGGCGTGTCATGTGCAAGTGGGAATATGTTGGAATAGGCTCACTGACACACACGAGTTGGTAACATTGCCGATGAGGCATAGGCCTATTGGGTCACATGCCAAGTATTGATTCCGGCTACACCTTTGAATGAGAGAGAGAGAGAAATGCCAAAAGTTGGTTTTTGGTGGGCTGGGCACGGCCGTGCCTAATAGAGGTACGGGCCTGCCCATCGGCTAGGTACAGGCCCACGACCGGTGTGTCTATCATATGGGGCCGGCACGGGATTTCTTTTTAGAGGTACAACCGTTCCTAGAGCTAAGGCACGAGCCCAAGTCGGGCATGACTTGGGTGTGCCCGTTGGGCAGGCACGGGCGTGCCTTATGAGGCATGACCGTGCCTGGCGCTGTAACAACCACTTTAAATAGTCTTTTAAGACTAGATTAATTGGCTATTGATTACCAGTAGAGCTGTTATTAACGATTTTAAACTGCCTCATCTGGTCTATAAGGTTTGCTAGTAGTTTCTAGTGTTAAGGTTGGCTACTCAACTTGATATGGTAGCATATTTCTCTCAAATACACACTTGGTAAACATTGGCTAATATGCTACAAGTGTGTTGTTCAAATTGTGGAGTTGTTCTTGGTGGTGTCCAAGCATAGCTAGCACGTGGGAATCTTTAGTGCTTGGTATGGATACCGGTAGAGGAGCTCTCGATTGTGTCTCACATCCAACACCATTGGAAAAAGGTGAAACATTAACATTGGAAGTCTCTTGATTGGTATAACCTTCCTCTCTTGTTTCTTTATTTTAGTTGCATTGCTAGTGTATAGAGTTTAGTCCATTGGGTGTGTGTATTGGTGGGTATTTCTTGAAAGATTGTTTTACCCGTTTATAGCTTCCGTTGCGTTTCTTGATGCCACCAATTCCCAACAATATATATACAAGTCACACCGTATAAGTCGGACCATCTCACGTCCGACTTCCATCTTTAAGTCGGACGGGTATCATCTTCGTCGGACCTATCATACACCCCTAGTCTCCATTTACAAATCTAAATCAAACAAAAACTTAACCAAAACGCTCCATATTAGTTGCAAAACACTTCTCCTATCCTTTACACAAATCCCTTCCATTTATTCGAGTTTTTCTCAAGATTAAACCCCCAAAATCACTCTCCTTCCTCTCGGTTAACACCCACTCGAAGAACACCTACTGACTTTGAAATATAACGTGTAATCCTGCTTAAGCCCATATAAAACTATATCTAGATGATTAGAAGAATATAGGGAACATTACCTAATAAATCTCTTGACAATTCATGAAGATTTAAGATGAAATGAAGGTCCCTTGCTCCTTCTCTGTTCTTGATCTTTGACACAACAAAGACACTTGCTCTCTACGTTTCTTCTTCCTCATTGTAACAGTAATGAACCAGGGCAAAGCCCTAATCCCCTCGTATACATATCCTTAAAAGGTCAAGCCCAATCCTCAACAACAATAATAATATAAGAAATGTTCCTCAAGCCCACTTCCATAACTAAGCCCACTCATCTCATATTACAACCAGAATAAGAAAAATGCATCAAAATAATACTAACATAGATAACAAATATCCTTTTATTTATTTTTAGAAATCTGATATTACAACCTTCCCCCACTTAGACACGATTTCCTCCTCAAAATCTTCACTCGAATAGCGCAAGGTAGTTCTTTCTCATCTCGTGCTCTAGTTCCCATGTCCATTCGGCTCCCTTTCGGTGTTCCCCCTAAACTCCGATCGTTGCTACCTACTTGTTGCGTAGTTGTTTGACTTTCCGTTCCAATATAGCTGTCGGTCTCTCAACATAACTCAATTTCACCGTAATGCTTCCAGGGGCACGAGAACAGATTCGTCCGCCAAACACTTCCGCAGATATGACATGTGGAATGTGTTGTGAATCCTTGACAATTCGTCTAGTAGCTCCAACCGATAAGCAACCTTCCCAACTCTGATGATAACCTTGAAGGGTCCTATGTATATCGGATTCAGCTTTCCATGGCAATACTTTTAACAAAACGAAATCCCCAACTTGGAAGTTGAGCGGTGATCACCTCTTATCCGCATAACCTTTTTATCGGCTCTATGCAGCTTTCAGTCATTTGCGGACATGTTGAACGTATTCTGACATTTTCTGTACTATTTCTGTGTTCCCAAGCTCTCGTTACCTCAATTCTCCCCGACAGATAGGGGTTCTACACTTCCTTCCCTACAATATTTCATACTGAGGCATACCACTGCTCCCGTGGTGGCTGTTGTTGTAGGAGAATTCTACTAACGGTAGGTACGAATCCTAGATCCCACCGAAGTCTATTAGGCAAGCTCGCAGCATATCCTCGAGCATCTATATTCTTCTCTCGCTCTAACTCCTCGTGAAACTTTTGCCGCAAAACCTCGAAGTAAATTGTATATCTTTATCATATATGATTGAAACCAGCACCCCGTGCCGCGATATCACTTCCTTGACGTAAACACGTGCCATTTTCTCCGCTAAAAAGGCCTCCTCTATTGGGAAAAAGTGAGCGCTTTTCATTAATTGATCGACTATCACCCAAATTGCCATCGAAATTCCTCGGAGTTTTCTGTAGTTTCGTGATTAGATCCATGGTGATGTGTTCCCACTTTCATACCGGTATCTCCAAAGGCTGCAACTTCCTGTGAGGTCTTTGGTGTTCTACCTTGACTCGTAGACAAGTTAAACGCTTCTCCACGTATTTCATCACATCTCACTTAATCCCTGGCCACCAGTAATCTATTTTAAGGTCTCGGTACATTTTTATTGAGCCGGGATGGATAGAAAACTTAGATTTATGAGCCTCATCGAGTAGTATCGTACGCACGTCCGTCATTTTTGGTACCCAGATATGCCCATACCGAGTCAACATTCCGCGGCTATCTTTGGTCATCAGTGCTTTCTGTCCCTTAATCCGTTCCAATTTCTGATTCTTGTCTTTTAAAGCTTCATGATGAGCGGCTCGGATGGAGTCTAATAAATTTGTTATCACCATCAATCTCATACACTTTACTCGCAACAACAAAACACTGGCTTTCTTAATCAAGGCATCAGCCACGATGTTGGCTTTTCCCGGGTGATAAAGAATTTCACAGTCGTAGTCTTTTACGAGATCGATCCATCTCTTATGTCTCATGTTCAAAATTTTCTAGTCGGCGAAATATTTCAGGCTCTTGTGATCAGTGTAAATAGTACACTTAACCCCATACATATGTGTCTCCATACTTTCAGTGCAAAAACAACTGCGGCTAACTCTAAGTCGTGAGTTGAACAATTGCACTCGTGTGGTTTCAGCTGTAGCGAAGCATAAGCAATCACTTTACCTCGTTGCATCAATATGCACCCAAGCCCCTTCTGGTAGAGTTAAGATCGGTGCTTCGCATAATTTCCCTCGTAGAATCTCGAACGCCTGTTGTCGTTCCTTACCCTAGTCAAAACACACACTCTTCTTAGTCATCTTCGTTAGTGGCACCACGATCTTAGAGAAATCTTGAATGAATCTTCGATAATACCCCGCCAAACCCAAGAAACTTTGAATCTCGGTAGGACTCATCGGCACCTCCCACTTCATCACTGCTTCAATCTTAGCAGGATCCACTTTAATGCCCTCTCTGTTAACTACGTGCCCTAGAAATTGAACCTCTTGTAACAAAAACTCACACTTTGAGAACTTTGCATATAATCTTTCCCGGTTCAACGTCTGTAGCATTTCCAGTAAGTGACCTTCGTGCTCTTCTTCCGTCTTGGAGTAGATCAAGATATCGTCTATAAGTATAATTACCGACTTATCCAACATTGGTCGGCAAACTCTGTTAATCAAATCCATGAATGCGACTAGCATATTCGTCAATCCAAATGGCATAACCACAAACTCGAAATGGACGTATCTCATTCTAAATGTCGTTTTCTCGATATCTTCCTCCTTCACTTTTAACTGATGATAACCCGATCACAAATTGATCATTGAGAACCACGCTGCCCCTTGCAGTTGATCAAATAAATCATCGATCCTGTGCAATGGATACATATTCTTGACCGTCACTTTGTTCAATTCGCGGTAGTCTATACACATACGGAACGTGCCATCTTTTTTCTTAACAAACAAGATCGGTGCTCCCCACAGCGAACTACTCGGCCGCATAAACCCTTTGTTCAACAGTTCTTGCAACTGAGACATCAACTCTTGCATCTACGGTGATGCTAGTCGACACGAAGCCTTTGCTATTGGTGAAGTGCCCGATACTAGGTCGATTTGGAACTCCACATGTCGGTCAGGAGGAATCCCTGGTAGATCCTCCGGGAACACTTCTGGAAATTCACGTACTACTGGCACGTCTACAACACTATTCGTTTTCTTTTCTAATTTGCTGTCAACCACATGTGCCAGAAACACCGTACACCCTTTATGAAGATACTTTGCCGCTTTTACAGTCGCACACGCTGCTATTTCCCCTTTCTTGCGTTCATCGTAGATCAGGATTTCTCCCCCACTTGGGATTTGAACCCATGCGATTCCTTTCTTGCACAACATACTAGCTTGGCGACGACCCACCCAGTGTCCCAATCCATAACAACCACCACTTGGAATTCTCACATCTGAATTGGTATAAGGTCTATAGGGAAATTAACCTCACCTATCTCTATTACATTGTCATAATAAATATTGAATACATTTACAACTTCTCATCCGCTATCTCTACCTTTAAAGGTGTTTCTAGTTTAACTAGTGTAAAAAATTTTATAGAACGAAGTAGAAACAAACGATTTACTCGCACCCGAGTCAAATAATACTAACGCAAGCACGAAGTTAAAAATGAAAGTACCTGAAATCACGTCTAGTTCTGCTCTGGCCTCTTTCACCATCATTTGAAAGGCTCGGCCTCGAGCCCTCGGTACTTGCCCTTTCTCTCCACTCGTGATCAATAGAGGTGGCTGTTGAGTAGGCCTCCCACCTCCCACAGCAGCTCACGGGCACTCTACCATACGATGCCCTGGTTGATTGCACCTAAAGCAAACGCTCATGTTGGACCAGCAGTCTTTGCTCATATGACCCGGTCTTCCACACTTGTAGCAGTTCATCTGCCCAGACGACACTCTCCAGCATGCCCTCTTCCACACTTCGGGCACTTTATATGATCATTCTTGCCCGCTAGTCAGGAACCCCCGAACTTGAACTTCTTCTCTGGTGCCTTCTCATGAGTGGCAGCTAATGTAGCTTACCCTGTAGTCCTCTTCCTGGCCCTCAGCTCCAGGTCCATTTCTCTTTTCCTGGCTACCTCGATCATCTGATCCAAGCTAGTGCACCTCCCCATTGTAACAAACTCGCGGATGTCTTCCCTCAGCATCTACGAGTAATGGTGCATCTGCATACTCTCATCTGCCACATACGCAGGTCTGAATAGTACCTTCTCCTTAAAATGGCGGTGATCTCGTTCACCGTTTTAGTTGTCTGCTCGAGCTTTAGAAATTCATTCATCAACCTCTCTCTCTCTCTCTCTTTTTCCACTTTAGGAGCAGACTGACTTATTCAACAGTCCTTTGAATTATCCCATGTCATGGCAGTAATCAGTTCTCCTTTCACCTACCTCAGTAGATTCCACCATGTCTTCGATGTTCTCCTCAAAAGGTTTGACATGAACCAAACCTTGTTTTCCTCAGCGCAACGGCTCGTGTAGAAAGCTCCCTCTACCTCGGAGATCCACTATGCGCTTTTAACTTGGTCTTGAATCCCCTCAAAGATTGACGGCTGACACGCTAAAAAGTCCCTATAGCTGCAACCCTATTTCGTTTGGTTTGCTGTTGGGGTAACAATCATGTAGTAGTCTCCCTAGCCACCCATAAGACGCTCAGTTTCTGATCCATCATCTTGCCCATATCCTCCTTAATCTCAACAACAATCTTGGGCAACATCTCTCTCAACTCCTTCATCACATTTGCCATCACTTTGGCAGCTAAAAGAGCCTCTCTGTCTGGCTCCTCCTTATCAGTAACGGGAATCGCGTTCTCCGGTGTCACAATCTTGGGGTTAACATCCCCATACACTGTCTCATTTAGAATAGGTTGCTGGAGAGTATCAGTCTTGCCGGTAACGTTGGTCTCTAGTCCCTCGGGCCCGTGGCTAGTTCCAGTCCCATCAGCATTGAGATTACGGTTTCTCCTTGTGTTCACCATTTTGGAAATATAGATAACGCACTCTTTAGCATGCTGCTTTACCATACTATCCTATTCACACCGCAATTCATATCCACATTGTGCACATATTTCTTAGCATGCCTTTCACATCATCTGAAGTAGCCCGACACATACTAAGGCACTTCTACTCTACAGGCATACTACAGTCCTACAAGTACCCCTCACCTGATTCACAAGATCCCTTATGATTCCGGCAAGTCCTGACATGTATCATGTGCTTGTAATAATATGGGCCCATATATTATTCTAAACACATTACACGTACCAAGTCTTGTCATTACCATTCGAAATCCCGATTCACAGGATTAGGCCATGCATCACATAATAATCCACATATACCTTATGCTCTCATACTATCACAGTGTCATGCAGGCATATAAGGTTTCACGTTGAATTCGTCATATCGTAGTTTAGCGTATCATGTAAACATCCATGCATAACGTTAATTCAGATAAGTGGTCGAGTGTTTGATTCTACCCAACCCCAAAATCAAACGAGAACATGAAATAAGGCCAAATCATCCATTCTAAACCTATATGGTTACCATTATACATGGTACATAGTATTCATGATCTACCTAAACATGGATATAGTCACTAACACTTTTAACAGATATCATGAATTCAAGTACACAATATATTTCACTAACAATACATGTACTATGCTTCACCTTATGCTCGTCAGAACCAAGCTCCAGCTGACGGCTCATCGATCGGTCTTGACAAATTTTCCAATTTGATTTTCAACTCAACAATTTATTTGAAGAAAAATTAGATTTTGATTCTTGAAACTTTTCTAGAACCAAGGTTTAAGTCCAAACACACCCTTAGCATGGTCAAATCCCTTAAACTGAGGCTCTAATACCAACTTATAACGTCCCTAAATTTTTTTAACAAGTATAAGTAAATATAAAATGCATTTATCTGTAACACCCAACAAAATACTGACTAGGTCCCGCACCCGGAACTACCCGTTGTACAATTATTCTTAAAGTAACTAATTACAAATATGAGATTTAATAAAATGTTCGTTCAATAAACAGTGGAACGTTGGTAGAAGATAAGTCATCTTCAAACTGCTGGAATTTTCCCACGATCAGGTCTTGAAAAGAGTAAATCAACAACAGTTAACATAAAGCTTAGCGAGCACTCTAGCTTACACACCACACTAGGTGTGCACATGTCATACATCATATAACAATCCATGATCACATATTATTTCACATACTACCGACGTAGTGAACTAACGACTCTTTCACACTTTGGGTCATAGTTTGTATCCAAGTCGTACCAATGATTTCACACTATGTCTGACTATGCCCGAGTTACGTTTTCACCATAATAGCGTAACCCTTGGCTTCATATATTATCATAAGAGTTACACTTTCAGACATACATACAACATATACATTTCACACTAATATCATGTATAAGTTAGAATAACTCACCTGATCCGCAACACAGTATTTACAACAGAGTTCACCACAACGAATAGTTACTAAGTCCAAGCACGAGGACCTACAATACATATCTTTCTAAGTTAACTCCAGGTACAAGCCTCTAACCTACATCGCACGAAACTAAGTCTCCTGGACTCTAGTCGGACCTCACCCCTTAGGTCGGACCACCCTAAAATCGCACGAACTGCACGAGTCAGACCTCACTAAGTCGTACTACACCAAGTCGGACCAGCATAAGCCGAACTACACTAAGTCGGACCAGCATAAGCCGGACTACACTAAGTCGGACCTACGCAAGTTGGACCAGCATAAGCCGGACTACACTAAGTCGGACCTACGCAAGTGGGACCAGCATAAGCCGGACTACACTAAGTTGGACCTACGCAAGTTGGACCGGCATAAGCCGGACTATACTAAGTCGGACCTACACAAGTCAGATATACAAGAGTCTTCTTCGTCTTTTTCTGGAACTCTTTTCTCTAAAGGTAGTGAAGTGAGGCGAGGAGAGGCTGGATGGAAATAAGCTCGACCAGCGGGAGAGGAAGCATGACCAATCCGATCTTGTTTCAGAAACTGGTCTGTCATTTACAAGCCCGGCGTATTACGGATGCTTGAAGGCCCTGCTAACCCGAAGTGATTTAGAAAGATTCTGATTGGATCTCTAACTGTCCCCGTACCAAAAAACGTATTATATGGGCAATAACGTTCTACTTTAGTAGATCATATGGATGTAGAAAAAGCTTATCATTTTGATGAATTGGAAGAGAACTTCCGGCTATCAAGGAGAAGAAAAGCTCCGTGAAGTAAAAGAAAAAAAGGTCACTGATTGCTACTAAGAACCTAACAGAACTTCACTTTTCAAAATTGAAAATGGATCAGTCGACCTGGTCTATGAATCAATTCTAACTGCTTTCTTCCATTCTCTCCCCTCAAGCCATAAAGAAATGTGAACCCATATCTCTGGAATCAATGATCGATGGAATCATCTCTTTGTCATACTTAGTTACATCCTACTAACGACATTACGTTCTCATCTCTAGATGTGAGGCATCGTTGAATGGAACAAATGCTAAAACCAACCTATGGGTGTCGAATTTGGATGGTGGGGGTGAGGATCAGTCAGTCAACTCAATTACAATCAATCAAAGAAGATGTATCGTTTGCCCCTTACCTCAGTAGCTGGGAAGGCAAGCCCTTAGCTTCAACTAGTTCAGTTTTAAGGTTATGAAGTTGCCTTCTTAGCCTTCCTAGACCGCTAGTTGACTTCTTAGCCTTAAGGGCTTGAAGAAGATAAGGGCATGGAGATTGACCCACCTCATCGACCTTCTAGTAAAGCAGCTAGCACCATAAAGAAATTGATAGTTAGCTGTCTGAAAGCATTCAAAAAGGCACTTGAGCCTGGAACTGATGAAATTCGGGGAAAACATGGAACCGCTCACTATGCCCGGGGGGAGACATGACCGCGACTTAAGATTCAAGTACCGTTGAAAAGAATAAAGGAACTGGGGAATGACTACCTAATTTATAATAACTAAAGTCCCCCGGGAGGGATTTAGGCGGAAAGATTCCGTCTTTTTTTCGTGGATATGGAGGTCCTTGTTTTCAAACTCGAGTAACTGGTTATACTCCCTCTAAGAGGGAGCATGATCCATCTCGAGTTTGATGTCACTTTTTGGCGACTTTCACTTTCAACCCGATTCACCGCCTACATGTGCTACAACCCTTCCTATCTAATAGAAAAGGATCCCATGATCCAGGACCGATCTTACCTGGGATCGCAGATCCCAAATTTGTCTATGAAGAGCGGGAATATTCACCCCGGCCCACAAGAACAAATCCTCAGCACGGAATATAATTCCAAAGTACTCCAAAGACTCAAAAAACCTGCCCTATCCCTTAAAGCCCTATAGTTCTAGGTCTACTTCTATCCGGATACATACAGCTTCTTTGGGGGCCTAGGTATCCACCGTAAGCCTTTCCTCGTTTGAACCTTGCCCTTAATTTTAAGGCTATGTCATCCTAAGGTGCTGCTAAATGGATGGATCTTATCAACGTCCATGAATGATAAATCATAGATCGAAAGCATATGCCTCTAACTCAGTTCATTCCCTAGGTACCCATTCTACCATCTTTTCTCGAATCTCCTTTAACGGAAGAAATAGAAGCTCAAGAAGGAATACCAAAACCTAGTTCACTCGCTGAGTCTCTTTGCATCCATGGCTGAATGGTTAAAGTGCCCAACCGGGCAAATTTGTAGGTTCGATTCCTGCTAGATGCACTGTTTACGTTCAGTTCAATCGCTGCTCACGGAATTGATACATATAGCTCACCAATGCCCAAAGAGTCCTATGCCTTTCTTGGTTATACCAAGAAAAGACTTGATCTAAGGAACTATACAAGTATGGTGGGAGGCCTAAAGTCTTTCACGTTGACCTGGCCCGGCATGACGTTTGCTGTGAATCAAGTCTTTCAGTTTATGCATGCTCCTTGACAAGCACATCTACAAGCTGTCAAAAGAAGACTCCGATACTAAGAGAACTATTTGCGATGGGTTCTTCTACCCAAATAACTCCTATGCTGCTGCCTTGACTAAGCTGCTTCGAGAGATGAATTAACTTTATAACTCAGAACAGTGAGTGATCCCCGGGGGAGCACGAACGGAGTGCAGCAAGCAAGGCATCCTCCTTCATTTTCTGTTCCCGATTCAGTCTTCAAGAAGGGGGGGGCAAGTGTTCTTCGGAATGACTGGGCAAGGGATAGAACCTGGACTAGAATAAGAGAAAGGCGGATCAAAGTGCAATTCATGAAAATGTTAATGCTTTTTGGGTAGGATGAGTTTCTTCAAGAGGCTTTAGGGGAGGTGAGAAGAGAGCCAATAGCTATTATAGAAGGACACAATTAATGACATGAATTAGGGGGATCAAGAAAGTATAATAAGCTACGAACGAGAGAACCCAGATGCAGGAGCCGCCAGCCAGATCGACCAACAAATGAGAGGCCAGAGGGATGGGCTCATTCGACTAATCAGTGATCCCTAGGCCTACCTAAGACAAACGCGACATCTAGATAGCTACTTCTCTATGACTCGGAAGATGGTAGGAGTTACGTGTCTTCATTACTCAAGCTGATCCACTACTATCAGATGCAAAAGTAATCAGGCCTCTTTGCTCCATAAACTCTGCGATACTTGAACCAATAGGATACCTTTGCTCTAGAAGAGAAGGAATGAGCCTATTCGCAATCGCAAATTCCTTTGAAAAAGCGGGTACAATAACCTTCCTTGATCTCCCCCCTTACGACTCTCACCGCATAAGGCTCGCAAAAAGACTCCTAAACTCATCTCGATCCTTTTCTTCCACCTCTCCTCTTCAATCCTCAATCAAACTTGCGTTCCCCAAGCGCTATGAAATGGGGATTTCCTTCGCCTATCGTATGTATTGGCTTGGCTTCATACCGAACAAAGGAGGCATTCTGGCGGGCGCGTGCGTCCCTAGTACTTGGCGGCTCACGAGGAATATATAGACTAAGGTTGCCCATCAATCCCTCGCTAAGGCCCTTTCTATTCTCTTTCTAGTATGGTTCCTTCATAAGAACATGGAACGCCCAGCTTCGCAGAGCAGCTCTCTCCCCAGACCAGTGTCGCTTCAGGAAACATGGGTATTGAAAATCTTAAAAAGCCGTAGGTTCCCAATTTTAAAGAATTCCCGCTAAGCTTTCTGCTTAGGTTCAATGTGACTTTAAGGCACTTGTTGATGCGCTACTACTATCAGTTCAACTTTAGCATTAAAAATCTCAGTTGTTCATGAGTAAAGTAACTAAGCAGTAGCTCTTAGGCATATGGCGTGTCCGGGGGGTCACTACTCGCACCCCGAACGAACTCAAGCACGGAATCTCGTACGAAAATGAGAATGTGATCATGACAACACATCAAAGGACGAGAGCTAATCAAGAAATATATAGTTTTGGGTAAGGACTTATATATATATATATATATATATATATACAAGTCGCACCGGTATAAGTCGGACCATCTCACGTCCGACTTCCATCTTTAAGTCAGACGAGTATCATCTTCGTCATACCTATCATACACCCCCAGTCGCCATTTACCAATCTAAATCAAATAAAAACTTAACCAAAACACTCCATATTAGTTGCAAAACACTTCTCCTATCCTATACATAAATCCTTTCCATTTATTCGAGTTGTTATCAAGATTAACCCCCAAATCACTCTCCTTCCTCTCCTCTTGGTTAACACCCACTCGAAGAATACCTACTGACTTCGAAATATAACGTGTAATATTGCTTAAACCCATACAAAA
Source organism: Dittrichia graveolens (assembly GCA_038502395.1). NCBI lineage: Eukaryota > Viridiplantae > Streptophyta > Magnoliopsida > Asterales > Asteraceae > Dittrichia > Dittrichia graveolens. The sequence goes on along the minus strand of JARJIL010000003.1, from coordinate 31,799,719 downwards.
CTATATCTAGGTGATCAGAAGAAAATAGGGAACATTATCTGATAATTCTCCTCACAATTCTTGAAGATTTAAGATGAAATGAAGGTCTCTTGCTCCTTCTCTGTCCTTGGTCTTCGACACAGCGAAGCCACTTGCTCTCTACGTTTCTTCTTCCTCGATGTAAGAGTAATGAACCAGGGCAAAGACCTAATTCCCTCATATACATATCCTTAAAAGGTCAAGCCCAATCCTCAACAACAATAATAATATAACAAATGTTCCTCAAGCCCAATTACATAACTAAGCCTAACTCATCTTATATTACAACTTGAATAAAAAAATGCATCAAAATAATACTAAAATAGATAACAAATATCCTGTTATTTATTTTTGGAAATATGGATATTACAGGTTGCTTCATTGGTTTCTTTTATTAAGACTTCATTAAATATCTTTTGATTAGCAAGTTCCTCTTTCAATATTGTTATCTGTTTAAGTTTCTCATTTTTAAGACTTAATATCTCCTTAAGTGATGTTAGTTCTGCTTTTAGCTTCTTTTCTCATTTAATAACAGATTGGAAATCAACACACAAGTAACCAAGCATATAGTACTTTTCATTTTCATCATAAGTTACAAATTTAACAACCTGATTAATTAAAGAAGGATCCAAGTTAGTAGCAGTGCATGCTTTAACAACATGTTTCATGTCTACATCAAAAGAACTACTACTAGTATTGGCCTATAAACAGAGCTTGGAAGAGATCTCCTCATCTTTATCAGTCCTTCTCAGCCCAGTCTTCTTCTTCAGCCATCAACACTTTACTTTGGGCTTTCTTCTTCTTCATCTCAATGACAGCAGCAAGGAGCTTGTTGTACTTAGCTTCATAGTCAATCTTGTCACCTTTCTTTGACATAACCTTGGGTACAGAGGGACTCTTGGATCTACAGTCATTGGCTATGTGACCAATCGTCCCATAAGAGTAGCACTCAGTTGTGGAGGCATCAAAGGATGATTTGAATCTAGCTTTGCCATCCTTTGGAATCTATTACTAAAATTTTTCACACATTTTCCCTTCTTCAAAGGTTTGAACTTCCTCACTAGCATGGCAACTTGTTCAAAAATTACCTAAAGACTTTCCAAGTCTTCTTCCTCACATACTTCTTCTTCCTCAACTTCACTCTCCTCTTCTTCCTCTTCACTGGAATCTTCATCAACAACAGCAAAACTTCTCAAACGGCTATCTCTTCACTAGAATATTTTTCAAGTAAGCCCTTATTAGTCATTGACAAGGTAGTTGAACCTTGTGCAGGTTTGGGTAAGACTATCACCTTTATGAGCAAAGAAGAACCCACATTCACAGTTGAGAAAAAGCTTCTTGTTTTCTTTAACTTCCATTATGCCTTCATAGGCAATGGTCAAGGTATTTATCATCTCCTTGGTAGATACACAGTTGAGAACTTGATGATAGATTTCATTTATGAAAGTAGAGACAATGGCTGACCTTTCTTGCTTTGACATCAAGGTTAACCAATCTCTTATCGTCATCACTCTATTAGTAGCAGAGGGTTGATCTTTAGACTCTGCAGTTGATATCGCGTTATTTACATATATATATATATATGTATATACTACCATCATACCCGCACAATGTTGCGGCGGCAAATAGTTTTTAGTTTACAATATGTCGCTTTCAAGAATGTAATGATATGTTATTCGCGCGAATCAATGTCACGAAAAAGTTTTCTACAGCAACATGTCTTTTTTTTCAAATTTTCTTTTATTTACATCTAACTATTTTATTAATTTTAAAAATAAATTCTAAAAGACAATAAAATAAGAACAAAGATTTATATTGATGAAATAAAGAGAAGAGTTAATAAGATTTTAAAAATTATGTTGATGTAGGTGGATAATTGTGTTAGTATGAGAGAATATATTTTGAATAAAAAGTTAAAGCAAATTATGAGAGAATAAAATAGTTAAGGATTGAGTGGATGAGATTAATTTAGATTAAATGAAAGGTCAAGATTTTATATTGATTGAATTTTAAGAAGTCTTAAAAATAAAGAGGAGAGAGAATGTTAAATGGTTTATATAGTAGTATAGATATATATTCGTAGCGATAAATGGTATTTAAATATTAAATATTTCTCTAATTTATGATGCTTGGTACTTAAAAGTGTGTAATTGTCAATAACAGATCGTAAATGCTCGATGGCGAGAAGTTTGACCGGAAAAGACGGAAAAAAGACTCGAAATATAAAAGAAAATCATAAAGTCTAAAAAGTCGAGGACGCCCGTCGAGGAGTTAAATGTGACGCGTTTCTTTGAAGTTTGGCGATCTTGTCAGGCAAGAAAAGAAAGACGCGACGCGTCCAAGACATCAACGCAACGCGTTTCCGGCGAGGAATAAACTCTATAAATAGACTTGTTTTGTTCCAAAACAAGGATTCTAACTCTTCCATCCGGCCCTAGACAAACCAAGACGGCGAATTTGGAGTTCTGAAGCAGATTTCTTGAAGATATCTAGGAGATTGAGCATTTAGGAGCAAGGATTGAAGGTTTCCACCATATATTCACACATTGGTTTGCTATTCATCATGTTTAGTCTACTGATTATGTGTTTTTCTTCATGTTTTCCTTTGATTATGGGCTAAGTCTCTGTTATCTCTGCTTGGACATGATAATTCTAGATTAATAGTGTGATTTCAATGCTTGGATGATACTTAATGATATATTTGTTATGTTCTAGCCTGTTCAAAGATCCAAGTGTGTTAAAGTTTAATTTTATGCCTAGATCTGAGTTTTCATAGGTTGTATGACCATTCTTCCTATGTTTGCTTGTATTGTGAATTTCTATGACATTAGGATTCATAACTAGTGATTGACCATATCCTAGGGTTAGGTTTAAAGATCGGAACTTTAATGCGCTTGCAATTGCCTTTGATGTCCATTCATTGGTAATTGATTGATTTTGTGAATTAACAAATCAATATGATAAGTCTAGCATAATTCGATTCAATTTGTCTAGTTAATGAGTTAATTAATTCCATGTACATTGGGTTGGTTTCTTTGAAACTATAGGGCTAGTAAGTCTTGCCATGAGATCTGGCCACTTTAGGAATCGGTGTGTTGTTAGGTGTTATCCATTGCACTTTCGTTGAAATACATTGTTTTGATAGAGGAGTCTATTGTCCGAGTAGAGATACTTTACTTCTGATTGTTTAAAATCCAAGTTTAATCGAGTTTCTGGTTTATTAGCTTCTTGATATCGCGTTTATAATATATAAATATTGTGCGATATCGGGTTGGTTTTAGCCGGAAAATATGTATTTAATTGAAAAAATGTGCGTTTATCGTTTGTTTTTAGTTTCGCAGGCTAAAAGGCGGAAATAATAAATTAATTGAAAATAAGCCCAAAAATCAAGAAAATAAAAGAAGCCCAAGAAGAGAAAGAAAGAAAAGAAACCCAAGCCCAAGAGAAATCCAAAAGAATCAAGAGAGACAGAGAGCCGGGTGAAGAAGGGATCGCGGCGCGATCATTTAAGCCATCGTGGTGCGATGAGGGAATGACAGATAAAGTCAAAGTGTTCGCCACGTGGGATCGCTGTGCGACCCCGGATTTGGTCACGGCACGACGTGTAAAGATTACGTCAGATTTGAATTTCAAAGGAATTTGGATCGCGATTAAAGTCCGGATCGCGACGCGACGTTTACAGATCGCGGCGCGATTCCTTTATTTTCGGTTTCCTATATAAACACATCTCAAGATCTGTTTTGTGGTTAACCACCCCTCATATTCCACCCATAGTACGGCATTCAAGTTCCAGAAACATCCCAGAAGCTGTAGAGCATGAATTTGAAGGATTTAAGCTTGAAGATTGAAGATTGTGGCTTGTTTAGTGTAACATCCTCAACTTAGGCCTAGTTGTAAATAGGACGTACGCGTATGTGATTAATGTAATAGGAAAGTATTTATTTGAATGTACTTGTTGAGTCTAAATGAATATATGTATGTTTCTATATGTTGTGTGTTTAAGTATGTATGTTAAGTATATATATATATATATGTAATTAATTAGCTAGTTAAGAAAAGAAAGAAAAAGAAAAAGAAGAAAAAAAATATAGATAAGATTATATATGTTTATGCAAGTGTATTATTGACTCACAAAGTCAATATTTGCAAAAGCTTTCAAAGCAAACACAAACACAAACACACTTCTCTCTACTCTCGTAAGTTCTTTGAAGAAGAATTCTTGAAATTTAGAGATTTGAAGTTCTAGACCTAAAGCAAGGTTAGTATGGTGTTTGTAGTATAGATTATACATGTATTATGTTAGATATATGGGTGTTTTGTTGGCTGGACGTTTAAGTTTGAGTTGAAAACTCCATGGATGAACATGAGAGCTTACTTTATAAGTGGGTTTCTCATGTTTGATGTTTTTAAAAGGTGTTAATGTGTTTGTGAGGTTCATATAGGGGGTATGTGAAGTTTAGAAGTGTTTTAAAAGTGAAAATAACATGTTTGAAAATCTAGGTTTTTGAAATGGATATTAAGTGTCGCATGGAAGTAGCATGAAGAAGATAATAGAAACTGTGAAATACATGATCGCGGCGCGATAGGTTTAGGTTCGCGGCGCGACCCCGTCAAAAGTGCACTATGTGAATTTTTGGTCCAACCTTCGAACCAACCATCCGAATTTTAGGTCCGACAGTCGGATGACCCATCCGACCAAGTGATCCGACAGTCGGATTGTCCATATGTACATGTTCTTGTTGATTAGGTTATGTAGTGTTTAAAGTAAGTTTAATAAATTATTCATGAATATTAGAGAGGTCTTGTAAGTGTTCTAGTAATAGAACTTAATGCGTGCAAACGCTTAACGCGATTGCCGAATATTTTAGGTGAACGTGTCAGGTGGACCAGCATTAAGTAAACGAACGTTGTAAGCTAGTCAGGTGAGTGACTGCTTTCATGAGACTCGGTAGAGTAAGGCTTTCATGCTAAATAACTATGTGAATGTTTTGTATGTATCTTACTTGCTTTTGCAGGTACGCTCGAGGAGGTAAGTGTATGACTTGCATGATGTTAGAATATATGTTAGGTACATTCAAGTGGGTCCAAATTGGAACCACTTAGTTAATGTGTGATGATATGTACATATGAATAATTATATGATGTTATATGTAAAATGATAGATCCCTGTGGGATCAAATGTACGTATATGTGTATGTGAACTGTCTGCAGACTATCTGATCTCTAGAATGGAAACGGAATTTTCTGATCTCCAGAAAGGGGACAAGCCAATCGAAGAACACATAACCTCGTTTACTAATAAAATGAGGTTTGTATCCCATCTGATCCCCCATGAGACCACCAAGATAAGGCGGTTTGTGGCAACTCTGCCACTGGAATTTCGCCCTCATGTATGGGTTGCTGCTACTCTGGATCGGGTTTTTGAAATAGCCCGACAATTAGAGGGTGACCGTTTATACTGCAAGGGCGAATCTGCCGGTGCAGGGTCAAAGAGGAAGTTCCAACCATGTGACAAATTGGGTCCTTCCAAAGGACAATCCTCTGCAGGCGGGAAGACTGATTCCTCCAAGAAGCCGAGGCCTGATTCTCCTTAGTGTTCTTAGTGTCCTACTTACCACTCTGGTGAGTGTTCTAACTCTACCAGAAAGTCAAGAAACTGCGCAAGAAGATGATCAAGCTAGTCCAGGTGAAGTGGAAGCACAACCTAGGTCCAAACCTGACTTGGGAAGTTGAGGACGAGATGAAGACAAGATACCCTCACCTGTTTATCACTGAGCGGATTCCGAGGACGGAATCCTCTTAAGGGGGGGTAGATTTGTAACATCCTCAACTTGGGCCTAGTTGTAAATAGTATGTACGTGTATGTGATTAATGTAATAGGAAAGTATTTATTTGAATGTACTTGTTGAGTCTAAATGAATATATGTATGTTTGTATATGTTGTGTGTTTAACTATGTATGTTAAGTGTATATATATATATATATATGTAATTAATTAGCTAATTAAGAAAAGAAAGAAAAAGAAAAAGAAGAAAAAAATATAGATATTTGTCCAGAGGCGAACCGCCTCTGGATAAGATTATACATGTTTGTGCAAGTGTATTATTGACTCACAAATGCAATATTTGAAAAATCTTTCAAAGCAAACACAAACACACTTCTCTTTGCTCTCGTAAGTTCTTTGAAGAAGAATTCTTAAAATTTAGAGATTTGAAGTTCTAGACCTAAAGCAGGGTTAGTATGGTGTTTGTAGTATAGATTATAAATGTATTATGTTAGATATATGGGTGTTTTGGTGGCTGGAAGTTTAAGTTGGAGTTGAAAACTCCATGGATGAACATGAGAGCTTACTTTATAAGTGGGTTTCTCATGTTTGTTGTTTTTAAAAGGTGTTAATGTGTTTGTGAGGTTCATATAGGTGGTATGTGAAGTTTAGAAGTGTTTTAAAAGTGAAAATAACATGTTTGAAAATCTGGGTTTTTGAAATGGATAATAAGTGTCACAAGGAAGTAGCATGAAGAAGATAATAGAAACTGTGAAATACGTGATCGCGGTGCGACCCCGTCAAAAGTGCACTATGCGACTTTTTGGTCGGACCTTCGTACCAGCCATCCGAATTTTAGGTCCGACAGTCGGATTACCCATCCGACCTAGTGATCCGATAGTCGGATTGTCCATATGTCCACTTGGTCCGACTTTCGCATGAACTATGCGACATTTGATCTGACTTTCATGCGTCGCGGCGTGACGCTTAAGGTTGTTATGTAGTGATTAAAGCAGTGATTAAAGTAAGTTTATTAAATGATTCATGAATATTATAGAGGTCTTGTAAGTGTTCTAGTAATAGAACTTAATGCGTTCAAACGCTTAACGCGATTGCCGAATATTTTAGGTGAACGCGTCAGCTAAACCAGCATTAAGTAAACGAACGTTTTAAGCTACTCAGGTGAGTGACTGCTTTCATGAGACTCGGTAGAGTAAGGCTTGCATGCTAAATAACTATCTGAATGTTTTGTATGTATCTGACTTGCTTTTGTAGGTACGCTCGAGGAGGTAAGTATATGACTTGCATGATGTTAGAATATATGTCAGGTGCATGCCAGTGGGTCCATATTGGAACCACTTAGTTAATGTGTGATGATATGTACGTATGAATAATTATATGATGTTATATGTAAAATTATTGATCCCTGTGGGATCAAGTGGACGTATATGTGTATGTGAACTATCTACAGACTATCTGACGCATGTTAAGGTCAGTCGGTTGTAACTGCATCCCTCAGGATTTCACAGTGATTCCGGAGGCATCCTGGATCATAGGTTCTGCAGAACTGCCGTGGCTTAACTTGAGTGGTGATCAGCCGGTTGTAGCTGGATTACCTGTGGAGCCTTTCGCTTTGTGAATGATGTTTGGTGGACTGCTTTATGCTCCCCCACCAGCACGGATTGCTCATGTCTGATCCCCCGGTCTGAGTTGTTGAGTGGGATTGATTACCCTGCACGACACGACTCTTACTGATCTTGTCAGCACACCGCTATGTGCTAAACTAGCAATGATTGTTTATGATATTATGCATGACTTACTATATTGATACTTATGATTGTATGTACTCACTAGCGAAGTGTTAGTTAATGATGTTATGTTTCCCTTTTCAGGTAAAGACTAGATATCCTGCAAGGCGGGTAGCTTTTGGGATGTACATTGCCCTTGTGGGTGTAACACTTGATAAATTATTATGTTGTAATGTGAATAGATACAATGGTTGGTTCCTGTACTTGGTAACACCAACGTTCTTTTGATAACTTGTTAATGTAAATAACAGTTTGTTGTTTCAAATAGAAAAATTTCCGCTGCTAAAACCTGATTTATCATTAAAGTACCTGTATTCAGAAGCGGTGTTACATTTAGCTTTGATTTCTTCAGTTCTATCATTCTACTCTATTCTTAATGTTATTTCATGATTTTCAGAATGTTAGTGTGTTAGTTCTAGGCTAGACTTCTCTGTGTTCCTCCCTAGAGGAGATGATTTCTTGAATAGTTGATTAATTCATGTTTAAAGGATACAATTTATTATGCATTTGTCTTGCAAGTTTTATCAAAGATCCACGCGTGTTTTAGTTTCTGTTTTCTAATGTCTATATTCCGAGTTTTCACAAATTGGAAGACCAATCCGTTTGTGGGGCTTTAATCTTGATTAATTAGGACCAATAATTGATCTAGACTAGTGGTAGAACAAACCCTAGGCTTAGACATAAAAAGATTGAGACTTTGATGTGTGTGATTGACACATAATGACCTTTGTGTGTTGATTTAATGATATATTGATCTAAATAATCATTAAAGATAAAATCTTGTTTGATTCGAACTAAACATGGTTAATTGTGCTTTTTGTTGATTTCTTGACCAGAGGATAAGTAATTAGCATATTGACAAGATTAAGAATTCAGACCAAGAATCTAATCACTATAGAAATCGGTACATAATGAATTGGTAGTCCATTGCACTTATTTAATTAAATAAATCAACTTGAAAAGAAAGAATCGAATTTAGGGGGGACACGTCTATAGTAACTAGTTTAATCCAATCAATTTTAGTGCTTTGCAATCTCTTTGGTTTGTTTTTGCGATTTAGTAGTGTTAGTTGTTGATTTTAATTCTTAAAGTTTGAATCTTGCATCAGAATTCCCCTTATTTAGTTTAATTGCTTTTATTTAGTATTTAATTGTCTTTTAATTGGTTTAATTAGTTTAATTAGTTACTTTTAGATTAATTTGATAAAATCAGTTTAGCTCCCGTTCCCCAAGTGTTCGACACACAACTTACTAACTATAATACGATACGATTAGGTGCACTTGCCTATTCGTGCTGTTTTTGGTAAATAAATCGGTAAAATATAAATTTAAAACTAGTACGTAAAACGCACATCAGGATTTGGTGCCGTTGCCGGGGGACGGTCTTAATCTGTTTTTATTGTGTTAATTTTATGTTAACCGTTGTTTCCCGCGAGTTTTGGCTCAAAAGAAACACATTTAGAGTTTCTGTCCACTCATCGCGCCGTGACCGTAGCTTCTGTTACAACGCGACGCGACGCGAACAGAATTCCAGTTTCTGTTTTTAATTCTGTTTTATTTAGTATTGCATTCCGGGCTTAATTAGGATTAGTACTTTGATTCAGTAGACTCAACTAGGTTTTTTAGGGCAGTGTATGACCTTAGACCCCACTTCTGACTTAGTTCAACCTTTTGACGAGCCAGAACGCGAATTTCATCGACTTCTACGAGTTAAACGTGAGAGAGAGCGAGCACGAAAAATGGCGGAGAATCTCGCCAACATGTCACTCGAGGAGTACGCGAGTCGTGTGCGTGAGGGAACCGGAGTGGGTATTCACCAACATGAGATACCCGAGAAAAGAAATTTTTGAGATCAAAGGCCAGTTCCTTCATCTTCTACGCGAGACTCCTTTTACCGGAAAGGACAACGAGGACGCCAACCAGCATGTCGAGGCCGTTTTCGAGATTGCTGACTACTTCCACATGCCGGGAGTTAGTCGTGACGCTGTTATGCTGCAAGTGTTTCCGATAACACTCCAGGGTGCAGCCAAACATTGGTTACAATCCGAGCCCACCATCCGTACATGGGAGTCGCTCAAAACCCGTTTCATCAAACAATTCAGTCATCCATCAAAGATTGCCAAGATGAAGATGCATATCCAAAACTTCATGTAATTTGAGTACGAAACCCTACCCACAACATATTTTAAATGCTCACCGGGTTGTCCAGACATTCTATAATGGTATTAATGTCTGCACAAGGCAGATGGTCGATTCTCAGTGACTGATACCAAAGAAAACACCCGCTGAAGGGTACACCCTGATTGAGGAGATCGCTCAGCACTCCCATCAGTGGCATTCTTCTAGAGATTCTTCCTACCGGAGGAAGACTGCAGCCACAATTGACTCATCTGATATCATAGCGGCCCTTAGTACCAAGCTTGATGCACTAGGGCGTGACATGAAAAAGGTGAATCAAAACATTCACGGTATGCAGGTTGGTTGTGATAACTGCAGTGGACGTCATCTTGCGAGAGATTGTCCATATGACGAGAGTAGGAATCTTAAAGAGTCTGCGTGTTATTCAGCTGGGGATAAATATGACTATCTAGAGGATGAGGCTTTCTTCCGCAATAGAAAGCCAAAGTGGAAACCATATCCCGAATACCGCAACGAGATGGATGGGAGATTTAGGCAGTCTGTCCCAGGGTTCTATCAGAGACAACAGCCAAAGGGGCAGAGAAGAAGCCTAATTTCGAGGATCCACTCACATGCTTCGCAGCAACATCAGATCAGAGGCATAAGGAAATGGAGGAGTTAGTGAAGAAAGTAGGCATTTCTACTGAGGCTGCACTGAGGAACCAGCAGGCGTCTATCCACAACATAGTGACCCAGATTGGGCAAATCTCTAGGGTTCTCCAGGATCATTTTCCTTGCACTCTTCCTAGTAATACTGAACCGAACCTAAAGGACAAAATTAAAGTTGTGACCACCTGCAGTGGAAACGAAGCTACAGGCCCACCACCTACTAGCTCCTATGATGATCCTATCAAGCCACCACCCACTCAGCCAGATAAAGGGAAAGGAAAGGAGAAGGTCACTCCTGATCGAAAACCTACTCCATCTGTTCAACCACCAGTGAAACCTTACCGACCTCCGATACCTTATCCGCAGCGTCTTTGGCAAGACAAGCAGGATGAGCAGTACAAGAAATTTCTAGAGTACCTGAAATCCCTTCACATCAACATCCCGTTTGTCGAAGCTATGGCTCAAATGCCAAAATATTCCAAATTCATGAAAGACCTTCTTACCAACCGCAAGAATATGGAAGAAGTGTCGAGTTTCACTCTAAACGATCAATGCTCAGCAGCCATGCTCAATAAGATCCCAAATAAGATGACTGATCCTGGGAGCCTTACTTTGCCATGCTAGTTTGGCAATCAACCCGTTAGTCATGCACTTGCTGACTCGGGAGCGAGCGTGAACCTGATGCCGTACTCTTTCTTCGCCAAACTAGGTTTGGCTGTGCCTAAACCCATTTGCATGGCTATATAGGTGGCAAACAAGTACGTCCCTTATCCACGCGGGATAGTTGAGGACTTGCTAGTGAAAGTAGACAAATTCATCTTTCCTGCGGACTTTATCGATATAGATATGGAGGAGGATGATAAAGTTCCCATCATCTTGGGCAGACCCTTCCTGAGTACAACTCATGCATTATTCGATATTCACGAGTCACAGCTGACACTCAGGGTAGGCACAGATGATATCACATTTGGGATTGATAAATCCATGAAACATTCCAAAGTTCGTGATGATTCTGCCTTATTTGTGGATATAGTCGACATCCTTCTTGAGAGCGAGCTGCAGAAATCAGACACGCATGGAGCTGAAGGGAAGATGCCACTGGGGGAAGGTCTCTTGGATGCTGAGAGAGACCTAGAGGAGTTAGAGAGGCTGCTGGCAGAAGGGCCAGAGCCAAGATCTGATGTGCAGGATTTTCAGCCGTCGCGGCGCGCAGTGCGATGAACGCGTCGCGATATGTTGTATCATTACGCATAGAGGTTTCCGAAGTAAAGGAGGATCCAGAACCTCCAGACATAGCTAAGGATGCACTTCCATTGGCAGATCCGCATCCTGAGATTAAGGTATTACCTCCACATCTGCAGTATGGCTATTTAGGGTAGAATTCTACATTCCGCGTTATCATATCATACGCACTATCTGAACAGAGAAAATCCGACTTGTCGATGTCCTGAAACAACGGAAAAATGCGATCGCCTGGTCTATTTCCGATATCAAAGGAATCAATCCATCGTACTGTTCACATAAGATTCTTATGGAAGATGATTCAATCCCGTAGTCCAACCTCAACGCCGTTTGAATCCTAAAATGCAAGAGGTTATGAAGAAAGAAATTGTCAAACTTTTAGACGCCGGTATGATATATCCAATCTCAGATAGCCCGTGGGTTAGCCCAATCCACGTGGTACCCAAAAACGGAGGGATGACAATGGTAACTAATGAAAAGAATGAACTCATTCCAACTGTAACACCCGCAAACCCGGGCTAGTTGATTAGCGGGTTAGCTGTGCGTGTTTATTTGCAATTAAATTGATTATGTGGTTGTTTAGAGTTTATTAAAATAACTAATAAATTGAAAATATATATGGATATATATATATATATGTAACTCGAAGTGGAAATAAAAGAAAAGTTTATGAATGTATGTATGTATGTATGGTTGTATGTATGTATGTAAGAGTTTGGATAAGTTTGCCTAAGACACCACATGTTTAGAATTTAGCAAGACTATGTACGTGTATGTATATGTTTATATCAAGATTATTCTCTGCCATTTGAAACAAGAGAAAAAGTGAAGTGTGTGTTTGTTTGGAAAACCTCCCGTTGAAGAAAAACAAGCTTCGCAATTTGAAGTGTAAACCACGAAATTGATTGTTTGATAAATCCAAGTAAAGGTTTGTGTGTAACTATAACATACTACTGTTTATCTTGATGTGTTATCTGTTGAAACCTATGAATACATGGAAACACCGTGAATGAAGTATGAAGCTAACTTGATTAAATGGGTTTTGCGTTTTCTGGTGATTTGCATAAGATGATAACGATACATGAATACATGATTATAGATGTTTGAAAATGATTTTGGTAAGCTTTGATAAGATTTGTAAACCTGGAATTTTATCCATAAAGGATGAGGTTGACCGATAAGACTCAAAATCCTCTAGTTTGAAATCCTCCAGTTTGAAATCATCTAGTTTTAAATCCTCTAGTCTGAAATCCTCCAGTTTGAAATCCTATAGTTTGAAATCCTATAGTTTGAAATCATACACTTCGAAATCCTACACTTTGAAATCCTACACTTTGAAATCCTATACTTTGAAATCCGAAGCCCATGAATCCAACAGACTTGAATCCGGCAGATTCTTTAATCCGACACTTTAGACTCCGACACTTGGGATTTGATTTAAAGTTGTTTATTATTTATGCTATCTTATGAGGATTTAGCTTTGTATTTATGATTAATTAAGATATAAATATATGTGGACAAATATATTTATATACTGGAGACTGATTTGGTTGTTGCTGTGTTTTTAGGAAAAACAAAGACTCAGTAACATTAGACTTCTGAGTGTTGCGTTTGAGAAAGAAAGGTGAGTGGAAGTTTACTCTTGAGTGGTAATGGTGGTAACTATTACGTATTGCTTGATTTAAAGATTGATTATTATGCAATGATAAAATGTTATTTCTAATATAATGATAGACTATTAGTCTGGCAATTGTTGATCAAGAGTTATATGTTTGCATACATGTTATATGTGGTAGAGTTTAGTTTGCGATCATCGTTGCATGTGTATTTAGGAGTGTTTGAGAACCAACTGCTGTTGTAACGGTTTGGTGGTGATCAGCTTCTGTGAAAGGGCTGGTTGGGGTTAGCTGCTGTTGAAAGAGCTGGGCTCGTCTGTGGTTGGTTAAACAGTGGTAGTCCTCCTAATGCATGCTTTGTATCAGAGGGGAATTTCACTGTGTCGGTCGGCTGAGGGCTATCGGTAAACCTTTTCTTTAGCCCGCACTGGTTGTAGGTTCGGCAGAACCGCCGGTCCTCAGACTTCGAGAGATTGTTGAATTGACGGATTGTTGGTGATTGTTGATCAGAAGTTCAATTGTGAATTGTTGTTGTTGTTAGCTTGTTTGTTGCTTCCATTCACTTAGCTTAGTGCTAATTCCCCACGGTTAATTGCTTTTTGTAGGATTGTTGTGATTTGCTGTTAGCTGTGTTTGTGGGAAGAGGAATTTGACCATCACTTTGATATTATATTTTAAGAAGAGACGAACCGTGTTTTATAAATCTTTTGTAACACAAATGAGAAGTAGTATTTTGTAAATGGTACTTTGTGAGTGTTTGTTTAAATGAAATTAGAAAATGCTTCCGAAGCAATTAAAAAAATTGGGTTGAGATTTCGGTGTTACAAGTTTGGTATCAGAGCCTTGTTTTGGCGATGCAGGCGCGACTAAAGTGTTGCATTCCGAAATCTTGACTCGTGTTGGGTCAAACTTTCCTTTGGGGGAATTAGAGTGAATTGGAGATGTTGTGTGTTAGTTAGTATGTTATGTACTAACGGTTTATCTAATGAGCTTGTGAGATGATATGATTATACAGATATGGCTGACAGAGATACCCCTGCTGACACTCCTGTGACCCAAGAAGTGGTTGGAACTTCAACGGTGGATGTTTTGAATATAACAGGTCAAGTTGGTACTTCAGGTTGTGAACTAGGAACAGATCAGAGTGAATATATTTCCAAGTTGGAAAGTAAACTTCGGGAAATCAAAAATGCTATGTGTAACATGGAACGAGAGAGAATTATTCAGAATGAACGAATTCAGATTCCTACGTCTATTACAACTCAAGCTACAACTGTGCTAGTTACGATTCCATTTCCTCCAATATCACAAGTGACACAACAACCAAGCCTTCATCCTTTTACTAATCAAGGGGTGTATCCTTTTACGTATCCAGGATTCAAACCACCATGTTCATTTAAGCAATTCATGGATTGTAAACCTTCGGAGTATTAAGGAAGTAAAAACCCCAATATAACTTTAAACTGGTTGCGAGAAATGGTAAAGGCTTTAGACGTGTGCAATTGCGAGGATGAATTGAGAGTTTGTTTTGCGACTCGTATGCTTAAAGGAGATGCTATGGTGTGGTGGGATTCCTTTACCAGTCATTTTTCGAAACAATAGCAAGACAATGTGACTTGGGATCAGTTTCATGAGAAACTGTGTGAACAATATTGTAATAATTTTGAGATAGCTCGTATCAAAAGAGAATTTATGGAGTTGCATATGACTGGAGACATGTCTGTGGATGAATTAATCAAACAATTTAACGAGAGATTGCGTTTTGTGAAGCTATGGGTACCTGACGAAGCGTCAAAGATACAACACTTTGTGGGAGCTTTGCTTCCGGAATACCGAAGTGCTACCAGATAGAATAAATTGAGATGATGTAAAGGGTATGTTTTGATAACCCTTATATTTGTACGTGTGTTTATTAACTTCAGAGTTAATTGTGAATGTTTCATGCTTATGTGTGCTAAGTGTGTTTGCTTACTTCTAAAGAGTACGATTCTTTAGAAAGTAGAGATATTTGATGTATATTTTCTAAATCATGAAATTATCTGATGACTATGATAGTAAGTATGTGATTTTTTGGTATGCTGTGAATAGGATATGAAATACCATAGAAAGATGTTTTCAGATTAGTAGAATTGCATGCTACGTTATGTGTTGCAAGACTTTTCTTGCCTTCTGTGATTGTATATGTGTATATATATGTGTTTGTACAAAGAAGAAGGAAAGTGGAAAAATTATTGAAGGTTGGAAAGTTTTGTGATGATTAAGAGATGATTTGATAAAGATATAACTGAGATTATGAGTTGTTATTGAACCTATGCTATTGATTGATGAATTTGAGGAGATTTATGATATGTTATGATATTGTATTTGACGGATTGATATATGATGCTATGCTTTGGAGTTAGAGGAATGGTTTATGTCTTGCGAAAATTAAATGTTCTTGAGAGAAATGATTCAACCCATGATTAGGAAGTTGTAGCAGATGCGTCTGTATTAACTATATGGAAGTTGATTATAAAGAAAGGTATATATGATTAATTTGATATCGTCTCGGAGAGACAAATTGTTGTCAGAAAGGTTGAAATGCAAGGGAGTTAATGATGATAACACTGGTGTTATGTGAAATGAAGTATACATAATTTAGTGGATAAAGTTGGTATTGCCTTTACTGGAAGTTAATGAATCAACAATTGAAATTATCAAATACGAGGAAGAAAAAAGAGGAATCAATTGCCAAAACATATGGACTGGAGACTTATAGAACCTTTTGTATATGTGCCTATGCTTGAAATTGGAAATTGATTTTGACACAAAAATTTACGAATCTAAATTGCTAGTGCATTTGGAAGGGCTAAAAATTGAATAATGCCATACAAAGTATTGTATTGATGACTTACCAAGAAAAGTAAACAAGATATATTTCGTGGAAATATCACGTGATAGTGTATGACTCAAGACAAGATATCAGAGATTTATGAGTTGTTGAGACGATTAGAGATACCAGAATGGTGATGATGACAAGAAACGAGTAGTTTATATCTACTTTACTACAGGAGACGAAATCCAGATATATTACGAGTGATTATGAATTGTTATGTGAATACCATGGTAATGTTCTAACATGTTAATTGGAAGCGAGAAAAGAAGCAATATGTGATATTTTTATATGACAGACAGTGAACGAAAGATATGTAAAATTCTTCATTTGAGATAAAACAAGTTAATGTGAACAAGAATTTGAGATACGTTTTGATATTGTCTGTATATGTAAGTGTAAAAGAGAATGACTGAGAGCTATATGTTGATTTGAAATAAAGATTGGAAAGAAGAGTTTTTGAACTCTGGTAATTATGACAAACATTTGTAGAAATGGATTTCGGTGTGATGGTGAGATAGAGATATATAGGAATTACATTGACTTCACAACGAGAAATGAATATGAAGAGTGGAGACTTCGGTTTGATGTGTGCCATGAGATTCCGAGGACGGAATCCTCAAAAGGAAGGGAATATTTGTAACACCCGCAAACCCGGGCTAGTTGATTAGCGGGTTAGCGGTGCGTGTTTATTTGCAATTAAATTGATTATGTGGTTGTTTAGAGTTAATTAAATTAACAAATAAATTGAAAATATATATATATATATATGTATACATATATATATATACATATATAGAAAATGGATTTCAATTCATTTGACAACCAGAAATGAATATGGGGAGTTGAGAATTCCGTTTGATGTGTGCCATGAGATTCCGAAGACGGAATCCTCAAAAGGAGGGAAGATTTGTAACACCCGCAAACCCGGGCTAGTTGATTAGCGGGTTAGCGGTGCGTGTTTATTTAAAATTAAATTGATTATGTGGTTGTTTAGAGTTAATTTAATTAAGTAATAAATTTAAAATATATATATGTATATATATATATATATGTTACTGGAAGTGGAAATAAAAGAAAAGTTTATGAATGTATGTATGTATGTATGGTTGTATGTATGGTTGTATGTATGTATGTATGTAAGAGTTTGGATAAGTTTGCCTAAGACACCACATGCTTAGAATTTAGCAAGAGTGTGTACGTGTATGTATATGTTTATATCAAGATTATTCTTTGCCATTTGAAACAAGAGAAAAAGTGAAGTGTGTGCTTGTTTGGAAAACCTCCCATTGAAGAAAAACAAGCTTTGCAGTTTGAAGTGTGAACCACGAAATTGATTGTATGATAAATCCAAGTAAAGGTTAGGGTGTAATTATAACATATTACTTTTTATCTTGATGTGTTATATGTTGAAACCTATGAATACATGGAAACACCATGAATGAAGTATGAAGCTAACTTGATTAAATGGGTTTTGCGTTTTCTGGTGATTTGCATAAGATGATAACAATACATGAATACATGATTATAGATGTTTGGAAATGATTTTGGTAAGCTTTGATAAGATTTGTGAACTTGGAATTTTATCCATGGAGGTTGAGGTTGATAGATTTTGTGTTGGGGAAGATGATGAGAAAACCGATACCTCAAAACGGATAAGACTCGAAATCCTCTAGTTTGAAATCCTCCAGTTTGAAATCCTCTAGTTTGAAATCCTCCAGTTTGAAATCCTATAGTTTGAAATCCTACACTTTGAAATCCTACACTTTGAAATCCTATACTCTGAAATCCTATACTCTAAAATCCTACACTTTGAAATCCTACACTTTGAAATCCTACACTTTGAAATCCTACACTTTGAAATCGAATACTTTGAAATCCGAAGCCCTTGAATCCGACAGACTTGAATCTGGCGGATTCTTTAATCCGACACTTTAGAATCCGACACTTGAGATTTGATTTAAAGTTGTTTATTATTTATGCTATCTTATGAGGATTTAGCTTTGTATTTATGATTAATTAAGATATAAATATATGTGGACAAATATATTTATATACTCGAGACTGATTTGGTTGTTGTTGTGTTTTCAGGAAACAGAAAGACTTAGTAACATTAGACTTCTGAGTGCTGCGTTTGAGAACGAAAGTTGAGTGGAAGTTTACTCATGAGTGGTAATGGTGGTAAGTGTTATGAATTGCTTGATTTAGAGATTGATTGTTACGCGATGATAAATTGTTATTTCTAATATAATGATAGACTATTAGTCTGGCAATTGTTGATCAAGAGTTATATGTTTGCATACATGTTATATGTGGTAGTGTTTAGTTTGCGATCATGGTTGCATGTGTATTTGGGATTGTTTGAGAACTAACTGCTGTTGTAATGGGTTGGTGGTGATCAACTTCTGTGAAAGGGCTGGTTGGGGTCAGCTGCTGTTGAAAGAGCTGGGCTCGTCTGCGGTTGGTTGAACAGTGGTAGTCCTCTTGATGCATGCGTTGTATCAGAGGGGAATTTCACTGTGCTAATCGGCAGAGGGCTATGGGTAAACCTTTGCTTTGGCCCGCATTGGTTGTAGGTTTGGCAGAACCGCCGGTCCTCAGACTTCGAGAGATTGTTGAATTGACGGATTGTTGGTGATTGTTGCTTAGAAGGTCAACTGTGAACTGTTGTAATTGTTAGCTTGTTTGTTGCTTCCATTTACTTAGCTTAGTGCTAATTCCTCATGGTTGATTGATTTTTGCAGGATTGTTGTGATAGCAGTTTAGGTGTGTTTGTGGGAAGGGGAATTTGACCAACTCTCTGATATTGTATTTTGAGAAGAGACGAGCCCTGTTTTATAAATCTTTTGTAACACAATCCGAAGTAGTATTTTGTAAATGGTAATTTGTACTTTGTGGGTGTTTGTTTAAATGAATTTAGAAAATGCTTCCGCAACGATTAAAAAAAATTTGGCTTGAGATTTCGGTGTTACAAGAAATGTCACTAGTTGGCCAGTGTGCATTGATTACCCGAAGATTAAATGATGCCACTCGTAAATACCACTTTCCCCTCCCATTCATAGATCAAATGCTTGAACATCTTTCTTGTAACGCATTCTATTGCTTCCTAGATGGTTTCTCTGGTTACTTCCATATTCCCATCACGCTTGAGGACCAGGAAAAGACGACCTTCACATGTCCATACGGGACGTTTGCTTACCGGAGGATGCCATTTGGTCTGTGTAATGCTCCAGCAACCTTCCAACAATACATGACCGCCATATTCCACGATATGGTGGAAGATTTCATGGAAGTATTTATAGACGACTTCTCGGTATTCGGAAATTCCTTCGACTCGTGCTTATCTAATCTTGAAAAAATGCTCACCCGTTGTGAATAAACCAACCTTCTGCTGAACTGGGAAAAGTGTCATTTCATGGTACGTGAAGGCATAGTGTTGGGACACAAACTTTCACAAGAAGACATAGAGGTGGATAGAGCTAAGATAGATACTACATCTAAACTACCACCGCCTACTAATATGAAAGGGGTGAGGAGTTTCTAAGGCCATGCGGAATTCTATCGCCACTTCATCAAAGATTTCTCAAAAATCACAAGGCCTCTGACACAACTCCTATTAAAAGTCGTTAAATTCGAGTTCTCCGACGAGTGTTTAACTGCTTTTAATACATTAAAGGAGAAACTCACTACTGCCCCGATCATGATTGCTCCAGACTAGACCCTGCCATTTGAGCTTATGTGTGATGCCAACGATTACGCGGTAG
This sequence comes from Dittrichia graveolens, assembly GCA_038502395.1. NCBI lineage: Eukaryota > Viridiplantae > Streptophyta > Magnoliopsida > Asterales > Asteraceae > Dittrichia > Dittrichia graveolens. The sequence goes on along the minus strand of JARJIL010000003.1, from coordinate 31,779,849 downwards.
GGGCAGTCCTAGGCAAAAGGCTTAATAATTGTTTCCAACCAATTCATTACGCGAGTAAAACCCTAAACCTAGCACAGGAGAACTACACCACTACTGAAAAAGAGCTCCTAGTTGTGGTTTATGTCTTTGATAAATTTAGATCTTAACTGATTCTATCCAAAACTATCGTATTCATTGATCATTCTGCTCTAAAGTACTTGTTTGACAAACAAGACTCCAAGCCTAGACTTATCCGATGGGTCTTGCTTCTGCAAGAATTTGACATCAAAATCAGGGACAAGAAAGGAGCAGAAAACGTGGCAGCCAACCATTTATCAAGATTAGAAAACCCACATCTAGACGAATTACTAGAGTCGGACATTGTTGACAACTTCCCAGACGAGTATCTAATGAAGGTCAGCGATGAGCCTCCCTAGTTTGCAGACTTCGTGAACTACCTTGCTACAGGGGTTCTACTAAAAGGCATGACACATCAACAAGACAACATTATCTGGCGGTGCGTTTCGGGAGATGAGGCGAGGGAAGTACTGAAGATTGCCATAGTGGGCCCACGGTGCAGTCTACACCGCAGAGAAGGTTTTTGAAGCCGGATTTTATTGGCCCACAATCTTTAAAGACCCATAAACCCTCGTAAAGGATTGTGATGCTTGTTAGAAGGCCGGTAATATATCTTCCCGTAACGAGATGCCACAACACAACATCCAAGTTTGCGAAATATTCGATGTGTGGGGTATAGACTTTATGGGTCCGTTTCCTTCCTCACGCGGTAATAAATACATCTTAGTAGCTGTCGACCATGTGTCGAAGTGGGTTGAGGCACAAGCGTTACCCACCAATGATGCTAGAGTTGTGGTGAAATTCCAAAAAAAGTTGTTCTCTCAGTTTGGTATCCCTAAATCCTTGATCAGTGATAGGGGTACACACTTCGCTAACAGCCTTATGGAGAAGGCGCTGTAGAAATATGGTGTGAACCATCGATTTTCAACGCCATATCATCCACAAAAAAGCGGCAAACCGAGGTTACCAACCGCGCGCTTAAACATATTCTTAAACGATCGGTGAACGGGAACCATAAGGAGTGGGTAGATAAACTCGATGACGCACTCTGGGCATTTAGGACTGCCTACAAAACTCCTTTAGGTACCACACCCTTTAGGTTAGTCTACGGTAAGGCATGCCACCTACTAATAGAACTAGAGCACAAGGCATATTGAGCATTGAAGGCATGCAATCCTGATCTAGATAAAGCACGTGTCAACCGTTTCTAACAGCTAAACGAGTTAGATGAATTACGAAATGAAGCATACGAAAACTCATTGATCTATAAAGATCGTACGAAAAAATGGCACGATGCGCGTCTGAAAGAAATTAAACACTTCGAACCGGGCGACAAAGTTCTCCTATTCAATTCTAGGTTAAAGTTGTTTCTTGGAAACCTCAAACCCCGATGGTACACCCCATACGTGGTTAGTAAGGTATTCCATACGACAAAATCGAACTACTTGATTCTAAAGGAATTACCTTCAAAGTCAATGAGCATCGAGTAAAGCATTACTTGGAAGGAATGCCCGAAGAGAGGGAAGGTGAGGATAGCAACCTCACCGTACTAAAGCCCTAAGTGTGCGGTGGAGTCCAACTAAAGACTCGCATAAAGAAGCGCTTCCAGGAGGCACCCCGTATTCCAACTTTGTGGGTGTGTTGTCTAGAAACCCTCACGAGACTATAACTCGTCCACTCGGGCTACCGAGGGGTTTAAAGGCTTGTTGCATACACTAAATGCAACTGTGATTCCTACAAAAGTGAGTTAGGTTTTTCTTTATTTTCGTTTTGTCGTTTTGAGAGATTCCTAGCCTAGACCGATCTTCATACACACTCATAACTGATATTTCAAGCCGTAGGAATAGTTCGTTGCAGAAACCCGAGCGCGATATCTCTAAACGAAGAAATGTTGAAATAGGGCAGATCGCGGATCGTCTATTACTTGTCGCGTCGCGACGCATCTTTTGTCTCGCCTCTAATATTGCTAGCCACATGCTGTCGCTACGCGTCACTTTCGATGATCGCGGCGCGATCTTACTTTTCCAGACTCTAACGCTTTTCATCCACGTGTCGTAGTGGCGCGATGCTTTAAGTAGGTCGCGGCGCGACGTGCCAGAGCCGGGTCTAGCGTTTTCCGTCCATGTGTCATCGCGGCGCGACCTACTTTTTACAGAGTTATTAACAGTCCATCGTCACTTTCATTTTTTTACCCTAAAATCGACTTAGCGCCACGACAGAGCTCTCTCCGCCATCCCTCGACGTTTCAAGGCCAGATTCTCGCATTTTTCTGTGTTTTCTTCATCATCTATCACCAAAGTAAGTCTCATTTGTCCTACATTGCATTTTAGATGCGTTTTTCTTGATTACTAGTCATAATCTGTGATTTTCTTCGGGGTTTCTCGAGTACTTGGCTGATTCTAGTGTTTACACATGTCTAACATGCTTCCATGACTGATTTCCATGATTTATATCTATGATTCATGCTATATTTTGAAATTTTGCTTCAAGAAAGTTAGGGTTTTCAACAAACCCAAAAATCAGTTGTATTTTTGGGATTCTTGGTGCTAAAATCTGAAGTTATTGAGTGATTTTATATTGTTACAACTCATAGTGCTCACATCCATACTCATACCAAATTTATTCTCTTGAAATTTGTCCTTATTTTTCAAGTAGAGGGTTTTTGCCAAAATTGGGGGTTTTGACCCTATGTTGGTTTTTGGGAGACCATATCTGATGGTTGGTTCTGTTTCCCATAACTGAGTTGCGGTTAAAATAATAGCAAAATCAACCTAGGTCCATGTGCGTGCTTTTAATGTCCACCTGGCTTAGTTAATCTTGTTCCCGCATGCCTAGATTTTGTGAGTAGTTTTTTTTGTGTGTGTTGACCCTAATTTTTTTCCGTTTGGTACAGATCCATGGCTGCACGTAGTCGCGGTCGGAGGCAGCAGCTAGAGGTGGACATTCCTATCTCTCAGGCGCCTATGGTCCAGCACCCTTGGCTTATCTTCCGAACGAAATAGATTTCCCACATGTCCTTGAATGAGACGTGGCAGATGCTGTTGGTTTGACTGCTGTACTTGAGGGTTTTTTGCAACAGGAGTTCCGTACTGTAGACGGAGCTCTGTTGTTTACTTGTCACGGGTGGCAACGTGTTTTCCATGTCAGCGAACCAGTCTATCGTGAGCTGATGCTCGAGTTCTTCTCGACCGTACAGTTCAACGTTGTGTCGACAAGCCTTACGGGTTGTCGGGTTCTATCCTTCCGTCTCCGAGGGGTGAGCCAAGACTGCGATATGATTGAGTTTAGTCGCAGGATCGGTTTATACACTCGAGAGGAGGTCACCAGCCTCTTTTTCCAGCAATTCCTATCCAGCTGCACCTGTGAGAGGCACGAGGGGTTTAGCACTGCGGAGTTCTAGGCACAAATTGCCAACGGCGCGTACGAGCCACGTCGTGCCATCGAGAGTAGCATTCGGTTGCCGATCCACCATCTCCTTCACCGCCTGATTTCCACATCCATTTCTCACGGTCGTGGCCGTGAGAAAGTTACTTCCATGCATGGACCTCATGTTTATGCACACTATTCTTACGCCTGGGTACTGTTCGATGTTCCTTATCATGTCACATTCTTCCTTGCATGTAGGGCTTCTGCGCCTAAGCAGGCCAGCCCGATGGGCGGTGGACAGTTCATCACACGATTGGCACGGTCGTATCGGTTACTCACAAACTAGGAGATCGCCCGGCAGGTACACTTTGAGCCGTGGACGATGGGTTTTGGTTATCTAGAGGCTATGTGGGTGGTCGAGTGGGGGTTTGATTTGGTTTTTATGTATTGCACTCAGACATATTTAATCTATGATGTATGGATATATTTTATTATTGTTTGATTCCTTGTGCATGAGTTGTTTCTTTTCAGCATGTCTGATTGATTATTTGGAGTGTGCTTATATGCTGGCATTTAGTTCGGCGATTGCTTATATTTTTGCTCCATTCGACTAAAAATACCGGGGGAGTTTTTCTAACTTTTTTCTACCTTATATTATTTTATGTACAATGAGGACATTGTACAATTTAAGTGTGGGGTAGGGGGTTAGAAAATATTTCTTCGCTTGAAATTTATTTGTCCTCGTGTTAAATTATTATTCTATTTGGGCGTTAAATTTGAAATTTTTAATATCATTCGAGTTAAAAGTTAGATATTATTTAAAAATGTCAAGTTTGTTGATTTATAAATTATTCATAGGGTATATCTAGCTTTTAGGCATAGTACTTGTATCTTTTCGCCAATTCCTTAGAAATTTCTATTAATGGTAACCAAATTTTAATTTTTGAATTGTTGCAATACTTAGAAAGGTTAAGCCCTTTTTGATTCTAAGCTTGACAAAAATAGACTGAGTATGACTTCTCAATTTTTATAAACATATGCTAAGAAAAAAGTGAAAAAAGCCAATGTGCAAAATGAAAAATATATGTGAAAGTGCTAGAAAAATATATATAAGTCAAATACATGGCCTTTGGAGCTCGAATTAGTAAACTCTGAGGGGTGTTCTACACCTAATCACCTAAAGCCAACTGGTTTGGGATCGGTTGAGTTAAGGATTCGCTACATGGGTTCCATAGAAAGTTATAGACTTATAAAAAAAAGAGCTGAAAAGATACAAAAAGCATATCTGAAGATAAAGTTGGAAATCTGCAATAAGTCTTGAGATCAGAGGATTTTTAAAGGGGAAATTAACTAAATTAAATATAAATGCAATTTTTAAATTAAGGTTTGGATATATATAAATAGAAATATTCTTTGGTAGAGGTGGAAAGTTAATGAGGATCTAATAATGAGTATATGCATAATTCTAAGTATAGCTTATGTTTTGTGTTTAATCAACCTTTTAGACATTCGGAGGTGATATTTAATTTTTCGAGAATGGTGTTATTTATTTAAATTTTTAGCCTGGATAGAGTTGTAGTTTGCTTGGGGACAAGCAAAGTTTAAGTGTGGAGTATTTTGATATCGCGTTTATAATATATAAATATTGTGCGATATCGGGTTGGTTTTAGCCGGAAAATATGTATTTAATTGAGAAAATGCGCGTTTATCGTTTGTTTTCAGTTTTGCAGGCTAAAAGGCGGAAATAATAAATTGATTGAAAAAATAAGCCCAGAAAATAAAAGAAGCCCAAGAAGAGAAGGAAAGAAAAGAAAAGAAAGCCCAGCCCAACAGAAATCCAAAAGAATCAAGAGAGTCAGAGAGCCGGGTGAAGAAGAGATCGCGGCGCGATCATTTAAGCCATCGCAGCGCGATGAGGGAATTTCAGTTGGTCGTGGCGCGACATGTAAAGATTACGTCAGATTTGAATTTCGAAGGAATTTGGATCGCGATGAAAGTCCGGATCGCGACGCGACGTTTACAGATCGCGGCGCGATTCCCCTATTTTCGGTTTCCTATATAAACACATCTCAAGATCTGTTTTGGGGTTAACCACCCCTCATATTCCACCCATATTACGGCATTTAAGTTCCAGAAACATCCAAGAAGCTGTGGAGCATGAATTTGGAGGATTTAAGCTTGAAGATTGAAGATTGTGGCTTGTTTAGCTTTGATTTCTAAGGTTCTATCATTTTACTCTATTCTTAATGTTATTTCATGATTTTTAGAATGTTAGTATGTTAGTTCTAGGCTAGACTTCTGTGTGTTCCTCCCTAGAGGAGATGATTTCTTTAATAGTTGATTAATTCATGTTTAAAGGATACAATTTATTATGTATTTGTCTTGCAAGTTTTATCAAAGATCCATGCGTGTTTTAGTTTCTGTTTTGTAATGTCTATATTTTGAGTTTTCACAAATTGGAAGACCAATCCGTTTGTGGGGCTTTAATATTGATTAATTAGGACCAATAATTGATCTTGACTAGTGGTAGAACAAACCCTAGGCTTAGGCATAAAAAGATTGAGACTTTGATGTGTGTGATTGACACATAATGACCTTTGTGTGTTGATTTAATGATACATTGATCTAAATAATCATTAAAGATAAAATCTTGTTTGATTCGAACTAAACATGGTTAATTGTGCTTTTTGTTGATTTCTTGACCGGACCAAGAATCTAATCACTATAGAAATCGGTACATAATAAATTGGTAGTCCATTGCACTTATTTAATTAAATTAATCAACTAGAAAGGAAAGAATTGAAATTAGGGGGGACATGTCTTCATTCAATAGTTTAATCCAATCAATTTTAGTGCTTTGCAATCTCTTTTGTTTGTTTTTGCAATTTAGTAGTGTTAGTAGTTGATTTTAATTCATAAAGTTTGAATCTTGCATCATAATTCCCCTTATTTAGTTTAATTGCTTTTATTTAGTATTTAATTGTCTTTTAATTGGTTTAATTAGTTTAATTAGTTACTTCTAGATTAATTTGATAAAATCAGTTTAGCTCCCGTTCCCCAAGTGTTCGACACCCGACTTACTAACTATAATACGATACGATTAGGTTCACTTGCCTATTTGTGCTGTTTTTGGTAAATAATCGGTAAAATCTAAATTTAAAACTATTACGTAAAACGGACATCACTTCTCAATCTGAGTTTCCAGTAATTCTAGGATCTCTATTTACTGTTTTTTTTGTTTAATATTAGTTGGATAATGAGTTTAGTTATATCTAAAATCATACTCGTTCCTCGTGAGTTCGACACCCATACTTATTTTCTATACTGCTACAAAATTGGGTACACTTGTCTATTGTGTTCGTACTTAAGATATATATGGTTTTTATAAATTTAAAACTGGTACAAATTTCGCACATCAAGTGTTTGGTGCCGTTGCCGGGGATCGAACCAGGTCACCCGCATGACAATTGGGGTTTCTTGCTTACAAGTGCCTCTGTTTTCTTCCAGGTTTATGATCTTATGTTCTAATGTTCTTATTTTTATTTCTGCTGCATATCATTTGTGTGTGCTTACGTGTTTAGAGCTTCTGGGTGTGATATGTTGTTTTTGGTGCATTTTCACTGACTATATGTCTCCCTATTGATTCTGCACGCCTCTGGATTATAGAATGCATATCTAGGCTATGATTTTAATGTTAGGGTTTTGACTGAATCTCTGATTCATTTCTGTTTGCATATGGCGCCATGTAACTTATTGATTTGACTTGTCTCGTACAGTACGGTTGATAGAGGACGTGGTACAGGCCGAGGCCGAAGGGTGGCGTAGCCCGAGCCACGAGCTCTAGTTCCACCAGCACTGCCGGTCCAGCACGAGTGGTTGGTCTTTCCCGAGACTATTTCGGTCCAGTACCGGAATGAGTACATCTCCAGACTTACACAGTTGTTGTGCAAGGAGATCGAGGTGGCCCACACTCTAGACTGGGAGGTCGCCACAGCAGCCGGCATCACCACCTTGATCACTCCGTTGCTGACCCTGGAGTACAGAGGGCCTGACCAGACTATTCTGTTCTCTTGTCGGGTGTGGGAGCGCCTGTTCGGCATCAGGGGGCCAATTTTCCGCGAGTTGATGTTGGAGTTTTAATCCACCATTAACTTCAACTTAGTTTTAGCCGTTACACTGATCGGCGAGCCATTTCCTTCAACCTTGGGCGCCAGAGCAGGGAGTTCTCCCTTACATAGTTCAGCTGGAGACTGGGCCTCTACACTAGAGAGGTGACAGCCAGCCAGCACTTCCAGGCCTTCCTTCTTTCTTGCCTGCGGAGCCTACCTTCTGACTTCAACCCGGCCGAGTTTTGGCATACGATTAGCAACGGGCCGTACATAGCCGCTCGAGCTATTGAGAGCAGCTTTCGCGGTCCAATCCACCACCTTGTCCACTGCCTGATCTCTACATCGGTTACTCATCGCAAGGGCGGTTGAGAAAGTCACTGTCACCGACCTGTTCTTCACGTATTGCCAACTTACCCCTAGCACACTCTACAACATGCCGTATTCTGTTTCATTCTACTTGGCTCGCAAAGGCACCCAGCCGAAGCAGGCGAGCCTGTTATGCGTTGGTCAGTTCATCACACACTTGGCCAGATCTTATCTGACTGCTGCATCATAGGCTAGGCTATTGCGGTTGGAGCCGCGGCTGATGGGGGAGTTCGTTTCTGATCTTTCTCTACCGTTTATTTTTATTTTTCTTTGTTCTTATGTACAATGAGAATATTGTGCGATTTAAGTCTGGGGTGGGAGGTTAGAAAAAGATTCTCCATTGTATTAGAGCTTTATTTGAAATCATGAAAATTATGATGAAGTTAGGCTGGAAATTTAAAATTTTGATGTCATTCGAGTAAAAATCAAGTGCCAGTTAAAAAGGTCATGATAAATGATTTGTAAACAAATGGTAAGGTTGTGTTTAGCGTTTATATCATAGTATTTGTGGCTTTTCGCATTTTCAATAAAAATTTGATTTATAAGTAGCCGAAAGTTAATTTGTAAATTATTGTTAAAATCAGCAAGGTTGAGCCTTTTTGAATCTAAGTTTGACAAAAATAGGATGAGTAGAATTTTTCAGTTTTGTATTCATACGCTATACAAAAAAAGAAAAGAAAAATGCCAACAATGAAAACAGAATGAAATGAAATATCTGTTGGAATCCAACTGGTTTGGGATCAGTTGAGTCGAATGTTCGCTACATGGGTTCCATAGAAAGTCATAGGCTTATATAAAAGAATAAAAGAGAAAAAGCATATGTTTATTAAAGCATGGAAATCTGCGATAAGCTTTGAAGTTAGGGGATTGCTTAAAGGTAAATTGACTGTGTGCTGAATTTATAAATAATTCGTGAATTGAAGTTTGGTTCTTTATAAGGAAAATGATTATTTGAGTGGTGAGAAGTTAAAAAGGATCAATACACAAATATATGTATAATTCTAGATATAATCATTATGGTTCTGTTTTTAATTATTTATACCGTTGGTAAGTGGCGCTTGAGTTTCTTATAGATTGATGTGGAAGGGTTGATTTTCTATGCTTAATTGATTTGCAATTTGATTGAGAACAAGCAAAGCTCAAGTGTGGGGTATTTTGATATCGCGTTATTTATATATATATTCGTTGCAATAAATGGTATTTAAATATTAAATATTTCTCTAATTTATGATGGTTGGTACTTAAAAGTGTGTAATTGTCAATAACAGATCATAAATGCTCGATGGCGAGAAGTTTGAGCGGAAAAGACGGAAAAAAGACTCGAAATATAAAAGAAAATCATAAAATCTGCAAAGTAGACGACAAGACGCGTCGAGGAGTTAAACGCGACGCGTTTCTTTGAAGTTGGGCGATCTTGCCGGGCAAGAAAAGAAAGACGCGACGCGTCCAAGATATCAACGAGACGCGTTTCCAGCTAGGAATAAACTCTATAAATAGACTTGTCTTGTTCCAAAACAAGGATTCCAACTCTTCTAGCCGGCCCTAGACGAACAAAGACGACGAATTTGGAGTTCTGAAGCAGATTTCTTGAAGATAGCTTGGAGATTGAGCATTTAGGAGCAAGGATTGAAGGTTTCCACCATAGATTCACACATTGGTTTGCTATTCATCATGTTTAGTCTAATGATTATGTGTTTTTCTTCCTGTTTTCCTTTGATTATGGGCTAAGTCCCTGTTATCTCTACTTGGACATGATAATTCTTGATTAATAGTGTGATTTCAATGCTTGGATGATACTTAATGATATATTTGTTATGTTCTAGCTTGTTCAAAGATCCAAGTGTGTTAAAGTTTGATTTGTATGCCTAGATCTGAGTTTTCATAGGTTGTATGATCATTCTTCCTATGTTTGCTTGTATTGTGAATTTCTATGACCATTAGTATTCATAACTAGTGATTGACCATATCCTAGGGTTAGGTTTAAAGATCGGAACTTTAATGTGCTTGCAGTTGCATTTGATGACCATTCATTGGTAATTGATTGATTTTGTGAATTAACAAATCAATATGATAAGTCTAGCATAATTCGAATCAGCTTGTCTAGTTAATGAGTTAATTAGTTCCATGTCCATTGGGTTGATTTCTTTGAAACTATAGGGCTAGTGAGTCTGACCATGAGATCTAGCCACTTTAGGAATCGGTGTGTTGTTAGGGTTATCCATTACACTTGCGTTGAAATCCACTGTTTTGATAGAGAAGTCTATTGTCTGAGTAGAGATACTTTACTTCTGATTGTTTAAAATCCAAGTTTAATCGACTTTATGCTTTATTAGCTTCTTAATCTGAGTTTATGGTAATTCTAAGATCTAGGTTTAGACTTGTTTGCTTTTGACTGATAAATTGCCAAATTCCCCTATTTACTGGTTTTTAGTGTAATATTAGTTGGATAATTAGTCTAGTTATATCTAAAATCATACTCGTTCCCCGTGAGTTCGACACCCGTACTTATTTTCTATACTGCTACACGATTGGGTACACTTGTCTATTGTGTTCATACTTAAGATATATACGGTTTTTATAAATTTAAAACTGGTACGAATTTTGCACATCAACAGTTACACTAATGATGGACATAGGGATATATGGACCATCGCGAACAATGTTCAACATTTAAACATCTAAAGTTGATTGAAAGAGAAGAGCTATACTTTTCCACATAACAATGTTCAACATTTAAACATCTAAATTTGATTGAAAGAGAAGAGCTATACTTTTCCACATGGAAAAGTTCTCTACATCAAATATGGGACACCTTGTGAGTGAGCCAGTGTTTGGTAGGTTTGTTGAAGAAGATGATGAGGCCATTTGGTAAGGGGTAAAAGCAATTGAAGAGTAAACAAAAAAGATCGAGATATGAATTATCTAATATGATCTAATACCAATTGTTAGTCCTAAATTGAGTACACAATAACAAATGTTTGTAGAATGAGGGGTTGAAGGCAAACGTAAGGTATTTTAAATTTAATGCACGCACTTATACTTTTAATATAATTCTTATTGATGTGAATCAAGAACTACATGTACATGGAGGCGAAAATTCCAAATACAATAAAAGATGACAACAAATTTGTCCAACACATAGAGTAGCTTTTCTAAGACAACTAATGTCGAAGAAGTTCAACACATGAACAAGTTTCTACACTATGCTTAACTATAATAACTTGCTTTGCTTAAAAGCTTGAGCTTCTTCTTCGAGTAAGATTCCAGTAAGTTCAATCGACGAGTAAGTATTTGGAATGCATGTATATATATAGACAAGCCTTGGCAGCTTTGGTTGAAGGGTTGTTAGAGATAAGGTGGTATAGAAAAATAATATTTTTATCATAAAGTGAGTGAGGAAAAAGTAATATTATTTTAATTGGGTTCCAATAAATAATAACACCTTTTAAAAAGTAAACCCCACTAACAATATAATAATATTATTTACATACATTTTTTCCTTGTAAAGAACAACTTTCCTTTTCATGCTTTGTACTTTTATCAACTGTCATGCCTCTTTAGATTTGACTTTACTAAACATGTTGTTGTCGACCATACTTTAGTACTTGATCGGATCTTCAAGATTTTTCTTCGAAAGTTACTCGAACATTTCCGCAAATTAAAGTTCTATACCTTTTGTCCCACTTAGTGGTACAAAAAGTACATATACTATTACAAAATAAAGATCTAAGGCTATAATGAACAACACAAGTTCAATCTTTTGACTTATTTACACAAGAAATAGAGTAAACTGACAAACTCAAAATCACGACTCAGCTAGTCAAAATGTATTAGAATCACAAAAATGAATTTCTCGGCCTAAGTGTTTGATACTTACTATATCGATGTAATGCTTAGCTGATAGCAGATTGCTAAGCTGATTAGATATACTAAAGCATAAACTTATCAACATATATGATCAGCTGATCAAATTGTTCAACTGTTCGGTTATAGTGATGAGCATATCAAAATAAACTTAAGTGTTGAAAGCAGTACCTAGCTGATGACTTGAGTCACTCAGCTGATAGTTTTGGTCACTCAACTAATAGATGGTTTCTGATATCTGCGTTTTTATGCAAGTTTTACATGCCGAAACGCCTCATTATTAACCCATTTCCAAGGTGAATCGTATGTTTAATGTTTTATATGCCGATATCTGTGTTTTTATGCATGGTTCGACATCCGGTCTTGCCGAGTCTATACTACTCTTTGACCAGGTCATACTTGTCTGTGTCGTGTGTAGTGTCTGCTTAGTAATATCGTTTTTTATAAATTTAAAACAAGCGTGTTTCAAAGCTTTTCTCCATCAAAAACCCGTACCGGCGAGCAAACACCAAGTTTTTGGTGCCACTGTAGCGAACGAATTCTACACTCCAAGTTTTTGGTGCCGTTGCCGGGGACAGGCAATATTAAGAGATATCTAATTGTTAATTCGATCTTTTCCTGCTTCCTTGTTACATGTTGCTTTAGATTAAGTGTTCTTGAATATGGTAGTTCTTGCTTTTCTACCTTTTTCTCGCCACCTCGATTCATTTGTCTCTACTAAGCAAATTGAGCCGTATTTAGAGCCGGAGCGTGAGTTCGGACGACGCAGACGCCGTCAACGCCAGCGAGGTCGTGTACCAAATCCTCCCATGGCGGCATAAGGACCACCACCACCACCAAGGATGCTTAACGACTATGTGCACCCGGATATCAATGGTATCCAGGACAACATTATTCAACCAACGGTGGCAGCGAATAACTTTGAAATTAAACCGAATGTAATTCAGATGGTCCAAAATTCCGTTCAATTACATGGTCTGCTAGACGAGGATGCTAATGCTCACATCCGAAGTTTTCTCGAAATTTGTGATACATTCAAGAGTAATGGCGTCTCCGAAGATGCCATCCGTTTGCGTTTATTTCCTTTCTCTTTGAAAGATCGAGCCAAGCTATGGCTTAATTCACTTCAAGTCAATTCCATCACTACATTGAACGGACTTGTTGCAAAATTTCTTGCTAAGTATTACCCGCCGGCCAAAATGGCCAAGCTACGGAATGATATCTCATCGTTTCAACAGCTTGATAGGGAAAGCTTATATGATGCGTGGGAGAGATTCAAATACCTTCTAGGAAGATGCCCACAACACGACTATGAGCTATGGAATCAAATCTTCAAATTCTACAATGGGTTGACCGTTGTTACTAGACAGATGATTGATGCAGACGCAGGTGGTGCACTTGGTAGTCGAGACCCTCAGTCATGGTATGATCTCATTGAGGATATGGCAACAAACAGCTACCAGTAGAACCCATCTACACGACTTCGAACACCAAAGACCGGTTGCATATATCAAGTTGATGTTGTTGTAGCTCTCGCTGCACAGGTGGAGAAGCTATCTCAAAAAATAGACCAGATGCGGACTAATCCTACACATGTCTTGTGTGACGTGTGTTCGAGTTCCCATTCTAGTGATGAATGCCAGCAAGGTGTTTCATATACCTCCCACGAGGAAGTGGACTACCTTGGTAACCAACCACGGGCCTAACATAATCCTTACTCGAATTCATATAATCCTGGATGGAGGAACCACCCAAATTTTGGATGGAAATCTGGAGCTACCAACTCAAATCAACCTCCTCCCGGTATTCCTCATCCGCAGAGACCCCTTCAGCACCAGCCATATGATCAGTAACATTATTCCAATCAGCCACCCACTAATCCATCATCATCAGCTCAAGGATCTTTCAACTTGGAGGATCTTGTGAAACAATATCTAGCCCGATCTGAATTACGATTTGATCAGACTGATGCTAGACTTAACCAGACTGATGCAACTCTGAGAAGTCATCAAACCACATTGAAATCTTTAGAAAACTAAATTGGCCAGATTTCTCAAACTCTTTCAGAGAGGCCACCTGGGCATCTCCCGAGTAATACCGAATCCAATCCAAAGGCACAGGTGAAAGCCATCACTTTAAGGAGTGGGACCACCATGGTACCTCCTCATATGCCTTCAAAGAATCCACCCGACACATCCAAAAACTCCGATACATACAAAGATCCAGTCACTTCAAGATCACCAGAAAAACAGGTTCCCACCGAGGACACTGACGAGGCACAACCTAGGCCAGGCCCAGCAAGTATCGCGCAAGTTAGACCCCCGGTTCCTAAATTTCAGCCTACTATTCCTTACCCCCAAAGGTTAGGAAAACAAAAAATGGAGGAGAAATATAGTAAGTTCCTTGAACTTTCCAAGCAACTTCATGTCAACATTCCATTTGTTGAGGCTCTTGCTCAGATGCTTAAATATGCAAAATTCCTTAAGGATCTCCTGAGCAATAAAAAGAAGTTAGAGGACCTATTAATTGCAAAATTCCTTAAGGATCTCCTGAGCAATAAAAAGAAATTAGAGGACCTATCAATTGTCACACTCGGTGAGGAGTGTTCTGCTATTCCACAGAATAAGCTCTCAGTTAAGAAAACCGATCCAGGTAGCTTTACTATACCTTGTTTGATAGGGAATCTTTCAGTCAGTAATGCTTTAGCCGACCTTGGTGCTAGCATTAATCTCATGCCCTATTCTTTCTTTTCGAAGTTAGGCATTGGTGAGCCAAAGCCCACTCAGATGTCTATCCAGTTTGCTAACAGATCTGTGAAATACCCACGAGGAATCGTAGAGAATCTTATGGTTAAAATCGACAAATTCATTTTCCCGGTCGACTTTGTTATTCTTGACATGGATGAGGACAAGCAAGTTCCTCTTATCTTAGGACGACCATTTTTAGCTACCTCGCGTGCACTTATTGATGTTTGCGATGGCAAACTTAAATTGCGAGAAGCGGATCAGGTTGTAACTTTTGATATCAGTAGTTCCATGAAGCAACCATCCAATCAGGATAATGCGCTTCACTTCGTTGACATATTCCATGCTCACGACCCACCTTAGTAGGGTGTGTTTGGTCTTTTACCGGCAGACCTAAAAGAACTGGATATGCTTTCCTCCGAATCTCTTGCCTTTCTTTCTTGTCTTTTTCTGCATACTCATTTGCCTTCTGATATTCAACATGATATTGTCATGAGACTTGAGAAAAACGTGAGGAGAATTCAAAATTATGCCAAATTCCATCGAGGCACTTCCATTTATGCGGCCAAGAGGCGTGCTAAACATGTTGGAAAATGTTGGAAGTGTGGTGCTCTCATTCATAATGGTGCTTTTAGGGAGTTACCGATGACATCTAAATCGGAGTGTGCTAGTTCTCTTCGTGAAGATCCCGTTAAGCTAAAATCCGAGGGGGTCTTGAGGCCTAATAGCAACGCTAGCGCGATGATTGAGGAGTTGGTGAGTCTTTGGATAAGAATGTTAGAGCCCGACTCCCATTCAAATTCCTAATTCATGCCTTTGTTCCGGCCGTATTCCTCTTCTCGTTATCTCGCTTCATTTGACATTCAGTCTCGAGAGATAGGTAAAACTCCGCATTTCAACGCGTTAAAGTGCTTGCTTACACACCATACTAATAGTGTGTTACCCGTACATACAGTCTGCTTGTCGGAACCCATTTCCGGGTTTCCGTTTCCCTTTCGTGTTTTGTTCTGTTGTTTCCTTTCCGTTCGAGTATTTATTTTTCTAGTTGCGTGATTTAGAAATCCGCACTGTTGCTATTTTATCCCGATCATTTCCAGAAGTTTACAAGAGAGTGTTCCGGAAAACCGTTGCTTTAAACGCGTTTATATTCAAAAGTTGAAAGTTGTGAAGAAACCAAGCCTTACGGCCGCAAGCAACATCCCTTGCGGCTGCAAGCCTTTCCCTATATAAGACCCTTACCTAAATCTTCACTCTCATGCATACACACTCTCTCTCCTCTCTTTCTTCCTCTCCGGCGAATTCCCTCCGGCCACAAAGCTTCCTCCGGCGATTGTACCATTTCCGATCAATTTCCCGGCCATTATCATCAAACAAGGTACCATTTTAGTCCTCTCCACTCGTAGGGTCTCATTTCTAAGCTTAAATCTTGTTTTTATTACTTAATCGATCGAAACCCTAGTTATTCAAAAGTGATTCTGTTCGTCGCGATCTTGCGGCCGCAAGGACTTTCATTTGCGCCATAAGCACCTCTCTAGGGTTTGTTTTAATACGCTCCTTTGCAGCCGTAAGCCATCTTTCTAGGGTTTACTGGTGTTTTTCCACTGTTGTTCCCTTCTGTGTACAATCTGATACAAACCAACATTCGGGGAATTTCAATGCACCAACACAAACCATTATCGATCGATTCTACGTCCTGGACTTGAGTGACCTAATCTAATGACCTTAAATGATCATTTCAGCATCTGTTGATGCAGACAGCGATCGCCTGACCCTCAGATCGATCCTCGCCATTTTCCGCGCCTTGTGGCGCAAGTTCCAGACCCAGCACAGCCTATTCATCCACCTCCCATCCATCCTGATGACGGTGAGCTTCACCCCTTCATCTGCTTTGATAGGGAGGAAGATCGTTCCGATTTGGATTACCTCCAGCACAAGGCTGATGGACACGGATTCCAGCCACTGAGGTACATTGTGTGGGAGTCTCTAGGAGCGCTTGCACTTCAAAGCAGAGCCATGTCCACCTGCGGTCAACACTGACAGAGGTTTTTCTCTACCTCGAGGTCAGTATACCATGAGCTGGCCCTTGAGTTCTTCACCACATTCCACCTGGTTACCCCGCTCATAGACTACGAGCGGCAGGATGCCCTGACCTTTCAGTTGGCCGGGGCTGAGCGCATGTTATCACTGCCCTAGTTTGCTGTTCTGATAGGCCTCTATCAGCACGAGGAGCTAGACACACCAGAATTCACCGAGGCCATCACAAACGGTCTCGAAGAGTAGCAAATTTCTGGCCAGAGATAGGGCTTGGTCAGTATACGTCACCCACGGTCCCGAAGAGTAGCAAACTTCGGGATCCGTTGCATCATGTTCTCCATCGTGCCATTGTTCACAATCTCACCGCTCGGGCAAGTCACCAGGTTCAGTTACACATTCAGATTTCTTTTATTTATACACCATGGTGCACTCCGTGCCTTGCCAGCTGGCTCTCTGCCTTGCCAGGTTTCTATTTTCCATCTGCACCTCCCGTTTTACTCAAGTTATATATGGCGGGTGTACGTGACTCATCTAGCTTTGGCTATGGATCTGGTTCCGCCTGAGATTTCTGAGGGCCTTACCTTTTCCACGCAAGGCGAGAAGATTGATATGGCTGTTTTGGTCCGGATACGGGTGGCTGGTATGATAGGATGTCGTTTGAGGCTGTTAGGCCCCGACGGTTGTCAGTGGGTACCTCCCAGGGCTGAGGGCGATCCAGAGCCTCAGCGACAAGGAGATGGAGAAGGAGCCAGTGGGTAGGAGCATGGCGGCGCGCCTCCAGAGTTACACCATCATGAGCGTCGTGACTCCCAACCGAGAGATCTGTCAGAGCAGCAGCAGCAGCACCAGACCAGACCCATGGTATATAGGAGAGATTCTTGGTCCAGGTTTGGTGTCATCGAGAGGTCTATAACTGAGCTGCAGGAGAGGCAGACTTCCCAACATGCAAAGCTGCGGGAGTTGCAGAGGTTGGAGTTTGCAAATGAAGAGGCTCACAAACAGTATCTTTCTAGCATTTTGCAGATACTTGTGGCAGATTCTTTATCATCTTCTACAGTTCCAGAGCCACCAGTTCCACCCCAGAGGCTGCGAGATTTTTACGACGAGGCCGGTCCTTCACATTCACATCAGCCGCCTCCGCCGTAGTTTTATTTTTTAGGGATAGTTTACTAGCTGTATTATGTATTTCTAGTTTAGTTCGACTGTACAAATTTTTATGTATAGTGGTACATGTCTTTCCCTATGTATTAGTTGTTTATTTTCTGCTTTCTGCTTCTGTTGATTGCCATATTTTGTCCTTATTTTTGTCTCTCTCGTGCATCACTTTTGGTTGAGTTTGTTGTTTTGCAAGCATCGTTTGTGCTATCTTACTACTGCAACTCAACTTAAGTGTGGGGAGGATGCTTTGCCTTCTACTTTTTTGCCACCATGGACATGATTGCCGAATCAGGGAGTTATTACATCTCTTCTCTCACATCTATTACGCTTATTGTCTGTACATTGAGGACAATGTACATTTTAAGTGTGGGGAGGGGATTATTGCTATATACCTGCTTGTTCTTGTCTTGTTGAAAACTCTTACATGCAACAAAACCCTAAGAATGAATTTTGGCTTAAATTTTTCGCAAAATTATAACCTTTTGGACATGTTTAGACCTTCTCGCATGATAGATGGTAATTGATTTAGCACAATTACTTGAATTTTGACAATTGTTTGACTTCAATTGCACAATCCACACCTGACACCAGCATTCCTGAGCATTTGAGCCACGACATTTCATTTCTTACATGCTTAGCTCATGGAATTGCACACATATATGCTGATTGCTGCTTTGATTGTAGAACTTGCTCACGAATATGCATGTCAATACCATGAACTGTTGCAATTAGAGGATAGAAGCACTAGGAAAACCCATTTCAAGCGTATATACTTTTTTTAGCCAATTTTTTCATATTTACCCCTTAGTTAGCCACTTTGATCCATAACCTTTCGTTTCACCACCCGTGCTATTCCTGTTTTAGTCTATTTTATTTTTAAGTTTCTAGAGTCACTTTGACTCGTTTAATGCTGCTTAGTTATGTTTAGTTGTATTCTGTTCTTCAGTTGTTCATGCACCAAATTGTGGGACATGATATCGTCCTTTTTGTTTCATCCTGTTATGTTGCGTGCAACTGAGTAGAAAATCCAAAAAAAAATCAAAAAATTTAGAAAAATGAAAAAAAATAGAAAAGGAGAATTATTAGAGCTTCAGTTGCATAACAAACTTTTAGTTGACAGTTTTTGAGTTATGTCATACATTGAGTTGTAGTTTTCTTTGTTTCTGAGTTATCGCTGTCTCTCAGTTGAGTCTAATCTCACTCCTTCTCAGTGAATTGTAGTTATTTAGCAAAAACACTGTTCTATTCCCGTTTATTCTCAAATAATAGCAGCTTAGATGGTTTTGAAGTTGGTTTCTGGATTCTAATTTAGCCAATTTTATATATTTCCCTTCCTACCCAAAGCTTTCGCCATGTTACCACCCGAATGAAGACTTCTTGATAATTTCATATGTTTATGTTAATTGGTGGAGATTTGATATGTGATCAACCTTACGCTAATCTTTGTGTCAATCTAGCACTAATGCACTTATAAACATACCCTGATACATACAGAATGAGTGTTTGAGTGACCACCAGGTAAGTTATGAAGTCAAATGCTTGTTGTAATTTATTTAGGCGTGTTAGACCTGCTTTTAGAAGTTTGTCCTCGTTGCTTTGCTTAGATATCTATTATGCCTTTAGATCTTTTCATTGTCGGAAGGATACATGTTTGCACTACTTTAAGTCTCTTTGAATTCCTTTGGCTTAATTGTTGCATTAGAGTTTGTTTAAGGACAAGCAAAGCATAAGTGTGGGGAGATTGATATCTGCGTTTTTATGCATGTTTTATATGCCAAAACGCCTCATTATTAACCCATTTCCAAGGTGAATCGTATGTTTAATGTTCTAAATCTCTTATAATTCACCATGCAGGTTAAAAAGGTCTAACACGAGACATATGGAAAAATCCGGTGCAAAATAGTAGAAAAATGAAGACATAGTGAAAAAAGGCTCCTTACAGCCGCAAAGGTTATCCCTTGCGGCCGCAAGGGTCTATCTTCTAGAAAAGGCCCACTTGACAACTTGAACCTGAAAAAAGTCAAATCCATCGCCCATCTTACGGCCGTAAAGGCTTGCTTGCGGCCGCAAGGACCCCTGTTCCAGAGTTATAAATATTGCATTTTGTCCAAGAGAGAAAAAGAGCCATTTCAGATTTTTCACCACCCAAACACTCTCCCACGACCATAATCAGTCCACAAGCATATTTTGGTGATATCAAAGGAGGGAGAGCTTGCTAGGAGGCTTGGATTTACATTTGGAAGCTTGGAATCACAAAGTCAAAGTGTCTGATGTATATGACTAGCTAAACTCATTTCACTTGGGCCAAGATGATTCTTGGCTAGTTATGGCAATATCATGTTTAGTTTGACTTTTATGTTGACTTGATATGAACAACCATGTTTGTGTTAGTTTTTCGTGGTCTAAAATCGCAACAGAAGCAAACAAGTAGAAAATGAGTTTCAAAATTTGACCACGAATGTTTCCATCATATGGACCAAAACTCTAAACATGGATAAGCAACAAAATAAAGATACAAAGAAGTAGTGTCATACCCTTGAAGCTATCTTATTTGTATGAGCGGGTTTGGAGTTTGGAAGTTGCGTGTACTAACGTGTACACCTCTATCATAGTCCACACCAAGACTTGATCGTATCCCACTTGCTAGAGTGTTAGGTATGTCAACCTAAACACCACTAAGATGACCAACATGAGAACACCAATGCCTTAATACTTCTAGTGCTTGAGAGAGATGTATATATGCAAATTATATATTCTAGTAAAACCAATTCTTGGAACATGACCACATTAGCTTCAATATACTTATATAGAACTAAAAAATCAGTTCAAATTCGTGCATACTAATGTCCTATTCAGTTACTAGATTAATGGTAATAAACACCACTTTTAACTAGCTTTGAAAGCCTAGTTAAGTGGTTGTTACTATATAAGGCACGGTCGTGCCTCACAAGGCACGGGCGTTCCAGCCCAAAAGGCCACGCCCAAGTCACGCCTGACTTGGGCTCGTGCCTCTCCATTGGGCACAGGGCACGGGCGTGCCTCCTAGAGGCATAGGCGTACCTAGTCACAGACCACGCCCAAGTCACGCCTGACTTGGGCTCGTGCCTGCCCGTAGGGCACAGCCATACCTCATAGAGGCACGGACGTGCCTTGGCCACCAGAACCAGTTTCTGGTTTTCTCTCTCATTAGACCATCCGTGATGTCGGAATCGATACTTGGCGTGTGACCCAATAGTCCCTTGCTTCATCAGCCATGATACCAACTCGTGTGTGTGTCAGTGGGCATAATCCAACAGACTCCCACTTGCACATGACAAACTCACGAAAGGCGTCACCGACATAGAGCGGCCTCTAGCAAGGCATCTATGCCCCCAACTCAGCATAGGGTTTGCCTTCCCAAAACAAATACCTAACCAAAAGGAAAGGTCTTATAGATAAGTGATTACTTATCCCTTCGTTCACAATATCCGATGTGAATGCAGGTCATGGAACATGATCAACCCCAAATCATTCATGATTATGTTTCTCGATATAGACTAACTATGACTAATAATACAAGTTGCACAATTGATCCATTATCAATTCAACTCGAGCACGGCCATGCATTTTGATTTGTCATCAGCTTAGTCAATGAGGGGCCCAAGGATATCTCTCCAAAGAGGAATGAATACCTTTGACTACACTGCCCTATCATAATAACAAGTTCTTGCCTAAAAACTTCCCTTATAACAGCCAGTTACGAACTACGTTAGAAAGCAATCTAAACAAGTTCATGTTAATAATCAAGCAACACATGCATCTCCAGTAAAAGGATAAATAATATTATCATCCTGATTTACTCGTGATAATATCCATGAAGTAAACTCGGGTACGGGTCCTCCAATTACTTAATCACCATTAAGTACAGGCTAGTGTTGCGTAAACAAGTATTCAATCCAAGATGAAAACTTTACCAACCAATCGCCTCGATCTTAATTCACTTCTTCCTTCCAATGAAGAACGACCGATCGTGGAGTATTTAGAATAAACAAGTTTATTCAAGGAAGTATTAAACATTCAAAGATAGAACACAATAATGTTTCATAAAGTAATCGCATCACGCGTATATTAAATCCCCATTTAATAGTCATTACAATAAGAAATACATTATTGCTTTAATGTTCTCAATAACAAATACAACTAAAATAATTAAATCAAGTCACTAGCAAATCTAATACCAATAGACTTAGCATGAGAATCATGCTTAACTTGTGACAAAGATTTGGTGAGTGGATCTGCTAAGTTCCCCTCAGTCGGTACTTTACTAACCACAATGTCTCCATTCTCGATAATATCACGGATAAAATGATATTTCCGAGCAATCTGTCTTGTACGTCGATGCGCTCTTGGTTCCTTAGCTAGAGCTACTGCACCCTCATTGTCACAGAAGATCTCAATAGGGTTAGTGATGCTAGGAACAACTCCAAGGTCTTGAATGAATTTCTTCATCCAGACGGCTTCCTTAGCAGCCTCGCTTGCAGCAATATACTCTGACTCCGTGGTTGAATCGGCCACGGTATCTTGCTTGGAACTTCTCCAACTTATTGCTCCACCATTTAACAAGAATACAAATCCCGATTGAGACCGGCAATCATCCTTGTCCGTTTGGAAGCTAGCATCAGAATATCCAGTAACTCTGAGCTCCTCCGATCCACCGAACACCAAAAACATTTCCTTAGTTCTCTGAAGATATTTAAGGATATTTTTAACCGCAACCCAATGACTTTGACCAGGGTTAGCCTAATATCGGCCGAGTACATAGCATAGCATACATGATCGATCCCACTGCTGAAGCATACGGGACTCGACTCATTTCCTCTAGTTCCTTTTGAGAACTAGGACATTGAGACTTGCTCAATGCCATACCATGCAACATAGGCAAATTCCCTTTCTTGGAAACTTGCATCTTGAACCACATCAAGACTTTATCTATGTACGTACTCTAGCTCAAACCAATGAGTCTCTTAGATCTATCTCTATATATCTTTATCCCCAAAATATATGCTGCTTCTCCCATGTCTTTCATAGAGAAGCAACTCCCAAGCCAGGTTTTCACTTCCTGCAAGGTAGTTACGTCACTTCCTATGGTTAGTATGTCATATACAAACAATACTAGGAAAACTGCAGCACTCCCACTAGCCCTGACATGTACACAAGGTTCATCCTTGCTTTTAGAAAAGCCAAACTCTTTGAACTTTTCATTAAAGAAAATGTTCCAACTTCGAGATGCTTGCTTAAGTCCATAAATGGACCTCTTAAGCTTGCAAACTTTATTAGGATATTTGGGGTTTACGTAACCATCAGGTTGTGCCATGTAAACCTCCTCTGCCAACTTCCCGTTAAGGAAGGCAGTCTTGACATCCATCTGCCATATTTCGTAATCGTAATATGCAGCGATAGCCATTAATATCGTAATAGACTTCAACATAGCCACCGGACAAAAGGTGTCATCATAATCTACACCATGAGTTTGAGTGAAACCCTTTGCTACCAGTCGGGCTTTGAAAGTGTCTATTTTTCCATCCATGTTAGTCTTCTTCCTAAAGACCCATTTGCACCCTACTGGCTTGTGGCCGGGTACTGGATTAACCAAGTCCCAGACTTGATTATCCGCCATGGATTGCATCTCACTGTCCATTGCCTCCTTCCACCTAGCAGACTCAGGGCCCGCTATGACTTCCTGGTAGTTGGTCGGTTCACTATGATCTACCAATAGTTTGTCGCCCTCTGATATGAGAAATCCATATCTTTCTAGCTCATTACGAACTCTACCAGATCTACGGAGCTCTAATGGCTGTGTATCAGGTACCTCATCCACCATTGGTTGAGGTTCCACTTCTTCCGGTACGCCGACCTTAGAAGCGGTACTAGTGCCAACATCAGGTTGATCATTGGTGTCATCTAGAATTTCTTCTAGATCAACTTGCCTCCCATTGGCTTCTGCAGATATCAGCTTCCTTTCAAGGAAGACCGCCCTTCGAGCAACAAACACCTTGTTCTCCGAAGGTTTGTAAAACAAATATCCCATAGAACCAGCTGGGTAGCTAATGAAAATACACTTCTCGGCTCTGGGTTCAAGTTTTTCTTGAGCTTCACGTCTCATGTAAGCTTCACAACCCCAGACCTTGAGATAGGCTAGCGAAGGAACCCTTCCATGCCACATCTCGAGTGGTGTACTTGCAACCTTCTTTGTTGGTACAAGGTTTAAGGTCCTAGCAGCGGTTTCCAAAGCATAACCCCAAAAACTTGCGGGTAGCTTTGTACGACTCATCATGGGCCGAACCATATCCAATAAAGTTCGGTTCCTCCTCTTAGCGACCCCATTTAATTGTGGTGTCCTAGGTGGAGTAAGTTGTGAAATAATTCCACAACCCCTAAGATAATCAAGAAACTCGGTACTAAGATACTCACCACCCCTATCGGATCTGAGAATCTTAATCCGCTTGCCCAATTGATTTTGCACTTCATTTTCGTATGTCTTAAACACCTCAAAGGTTTCGGACTTATGCTTAATCAAATAAACATAACCATACCTACTGAAATCATCGGTAAAAGTAACGAAGTACCTATAGTTGTTTCTTGTAGCAGCCCTGAACGGACCACACAAATCCGTGTGAGCAATGTCCAACAAGTCTTTCCCCCTCTCACTAACGCTGGTGAAGGGTGCTTTAGTCATTTTGCCTAATAAACAAGAATCACATACTTCACTTAACCCATGATCAATTGATTCCAAAATCCCATCCACTTGGAGTTTGGCGATACGTTTCTTGTTTATATGGCCAAGACGACTATGCCACAAAGACAACTTGTCCAATACACCTTTGGACTTAGAATCAATGTTCATGATTGATTTATTACCATCCAAACACACACTTGTTTCTTAAATCCCACGACATGGATAATCTTTAAAGTAATGAACATCATCTCTCAAACAAGAAATAATTCCATTATCAAAATTAAACTCATAACCATCGTCAAACAAAGCGTGAAAGGAAATAAGGTTTCGTGCCACGCAGGGCAAAAAACAAACATTTAACAAGGTAATAGCAAGTCCTGAAGGAAAGGCGAGATCAACACTCCCTATCCGCTCCACAGGAACCACATCCTTGTTTCACATGATCAGGTCAAGCTCTCGAGCACCCAGCGCCCTACTTCTTTTTAGCCCCTGCACATTATTACAAATATGAGTGCCACAACCGGTATCAAGTACCTGTAACATCCTTAACTTGGGCCTAGTTGTAATTAGTATGTAAGTGTACGTAGTTATTGTAATAAGAAGTATTTGGTGTATACTTGTTGAATTAAGTGAATAGTATTTGTGATTATGTGTTTGTATGCTAAATGTATGTATGTATGTTAAGTGTTTATATGATTAATTAGAAAAGAGAGGAAACCCTCGAGTGAGGTAAGAGGCAACCGCCTCGGGTATTTAGAAAGTATATATGTGTGTTTAGTTGACTTTGGTCAAACATAGCAAAACACACACATACAAAACCGCAAACACACACACTCTCTCTCTCGGTATCTCTTGCTACCATCGGATTTCTGGAAAAGAAGAAAAGAGGAGTCGGTTGTTAATCTTCAAAGGTTAGAAACATAATTCTAAGATGTTTAGAAGATTAGAATCGTGTGTAACATGCTAAGAAATATGAATCCATGCAAGAACATCTTGAAGAATATGGAAACTCACTTTCTAAGTGGGTTTTGCATGAATGGTGTTCTTGTTGGGATTTCATGTGTTTATGACGATTAGATGATGGTGTTATGATGTTCTGGGCTTAAAGCAAGCCAAAATAAAGTTGTTAAGATGACCAAATGATGTTATCGGAATTACAGTTGATGAAGTTGTCGGATTCCGCAACTATGAAGTTGTCGGAATCCGCATGTGATGAAAACCGAAGGAAGTGTCGGAATCCGATAGAAGTGTCGGATTCCGCAACTCTATCGGATTTCATGATTTGTAGTCCTTTTTAAATATGAAATCCGCAAGTCCATCGGATTTCATTGGAAGAATTGGATTTCCTTCTATGTATCGGAATCCGCAAGTGTCGGATTTTCTGTGCCTGGTTGGAATTCCTAAGTGTTGGAATCCGAATGTTAAGTATCGGATTTCATGGTCGAATGTGTCGGATTTCATGAATCCGACAGAACCATCGGATTTCCCACAAATCCAACAGTTTTGGCGGATTTGTGTAATGTCCAAAATTGAATGATGTTTTGTGAAGTCTTGAATGCACATGTGATTTATATATTGGTTATGCATGTATGTACGTGTATATAGGTATGTACGTATGTATGTATGTAATATATATATATATGTTAGGTTAAGGGTGACTAAGCATGAAGTTGATAAAAGAATTACACCTCCTGCTTGTATTTGGCTTGCGTGGCTTATGAGAATAAAAGTTGGATTCTTAGTATCATTTTCTCATTTGCCTATCTACTATAGTGTGTATTTGTGTGTGTACCGAGAGAAAGAAAAAGAAGAACAAAGAACCGCCGGTCTTCCCGGGACACGATTATATGTTACTTTTTATTGTTGATATCATGTGGTTCTGGCTGCTGTATCTGTTGTGGTTTTACTCCATTCACTTAGCTTTGTGCTAATCCCCACCTCTCACTCTTTTTTCAGGTTTTGGTAATTCAGCGGCTCGGCTAAAAGTGGTTAGCTTGGGGAGTAATTGACTAGGCCTCTGATGTGTTTTATTGTGACGAGCTGTAGTTTTGTAATACTGTTATTTTAAACTGATTGGCTTTGTAAACAGTGGTTTATTTTCAGTTGTAAATACTATTAGTATTTTAAATCGCTTCCGCAGTGTAGTTTGTAAAATGAAAATTTTTGGGTTAAAAATACGGTGTTACAAGTTTGGTATCAGAGCCTTGGTTTGGTGATGTGAGCACAGTTGGAAGTGTTACATTCCTAAATCTTGGCTCATGGTAGGTCAATTACTCCTTGGGTGTGGGATTGGGATGAATTGGAGTGTGGTGGAGTTTAGTATGTTATGTACTAACGGATTTATCTAATAAATCGTGAGATGATGTGATTGTTACAAAAAACAATGGCTGATCGTGAAACCTCAACTGGTGCCCCTACTATCCCGTCTAGAGCAGAAATCTCTACTACAACGGCATAAACTTTGCAACAGACTGGTACTTCTGGTACTGTTGAAGATGATAGGGACGAGTACATCTTTCCGTTAGAGGGCCAACTTCAGGATTTGAGAAAGGAACTGGAACAACAAAGATAGGTTCCTACAACTCAACCACCAGTCATTACCATAGCTTCAACTACACTTGAGATACCACCGATTTTTCCAGCAATTACTACTCTGGCAGAAGTTCCTCCGGTATCTATAGCGCTACCACCAGTGTCTCAACTGACGTCTCAACCGTTCTTCTATCCGTTGTTTCCTCAGGGATCTTATTCTTATCCTTACATGGGATTTCCTCCGAACATGGGATACAGGCAACCATGTACTTACAAACAATTTCTGGATTGTAAACCTGACGAATACCATGGTAGCACTGATCCTAACGTTACTTTGAACTGGTTGCGAGATACAGCTAGAATTCTGGATGCTTGCAATTGCGAGGATGAGATAAGAGTTTGTTTTGCGACTAGAATGTTGAAAGGGAAAGCGATGGTTTGGTGGGATTCCATTACTACACATCTATCCAGAGCTCAGATGGATGCGATTACGTGGGATCAATTTCGAAATAAACTATGTGAGTAGTATTGCAATGCTTTTGAGTTGAACAAGATATGACAGGAGTTTATGGAGTTGCGTATGACGAAGAAAATGTCTATGGATGAGTTAATAGAGCAATTCAATGCGAAACTGAGGTTTGTAACTCAGGCTAGAGACAAACAAAACAGAGATGAAGCGGCTTTACAGAAGCCAAAGTATGATCAAGCGGGTAGTCAACAGAAGAAGAGATGGCAGGGTAATCAGTCTCAGGGAAACCAGAATCGGAAGACGACAACGGGGGGTACAAATGTAAAATCACAATGGTGTACCCGATGTAGATCCACCCACACTTGGCAGTGTACTGCTCAAACCATGTGTTGTGTGCGTTGTGGAACTCATGGGCACAATGCGAAAGATTGCAGGTTCCCTCGTAATGTGTGTTGGAATTGTCTGAAGGAAGGACATCGTGCTGGTGATTGTCCTACAGGGAAGAAAGCCGGGACTGGGACAGGGGCAGGGGAAGTTGGGGGATCATCCTCAGGGGACAGAAGAGAAAGAACCCTCCGACACCTGAGGGTAGAGCGTTCCGAATGATAGTAGATGATGCTACTGCCACCGATGAGGTTATTACTGGTATGTTTCTTATAAACTCCCTACCTGCTCATGTGTTATTTGATTCTGGAGCGAATCGCTCTTTTATTTCTGTGGCATTTTGTGATAAATTAAAATTGCCTACTACTATTATTTCTGTACCGCTTGAGATAGAAGTAGTAGATGGTAAGATAGTTCCTGTTACAACTTCTGTGACTGGAGCTGAAATTGATATTCATGGTAGATGTTTCCCAGTGTCGTTCCTTTTAATGCCTTTGGTTGATTTTGATGTGGTTTTGGGGATGGACTGGTTGAGTAAGCATAGAGCGAGTATTGAATGCCATAGAAAGTTGATTTCTTTTCCGTTGGTTGATGGGTCGCACGTGGTGGCTCGAGGGGAAAGAAATAAGTCTGCGTTTCCTATCATTTCTTTGTTGAAAGCTAAGAAATCAATATGCTATTGATGCTAGAAAGGAAAATCGGGCGGTTACTGATGTGCGAGTAGTATCTGATTATCCTGAAGTATTTCCGGATGAGTTTCCTGGGCTACCTCCCGTTCGAGAGGTGGAGTACAAGATTGATTTAATACTAGGTTCTAATCTAGTGGTGAAATCTCCTTACAGATTGGCTCCTTCTAAGACTAGGGAGATGATGACACAGATTCAGGATCTTTTAGATCGGGGTTTTATTCGTCCGAGTTCATCGTCGTGGGGTGCACCAGTCTTGTTTGTGAAAAAGAAGGATGGTACTCTGCGAATGTGTATTGATTACAGAGAATTGAACAAGAGGACAGTCAATAATATATACCCTCTACCCAGGATTGATGATTTGTTATCAGGTACGAGTTTCTGACGAAGATATTGTTAAAACTGCTTTCCGTACCCGGTATGCTCATTATGAATTCTTAGTCATGTCGTTCGGTTTGACTAATGCACCTGCTGTGTTTATGGATTTGATGAATGGGGTTTGTCGACCGTTCTTGGATAAATCTATGATTGTATTTATTGACGACATTCTGATTTATTCTAAATCCGAAGCTGATCACGAGATACATTTGAGACGGGTTCTTGAAACTTTGAAACGGGAGCAATTGTATGCTAAGTATTCGAAATGTGAATTCTGGATGCGAGAAGTTCACTTTCTGGGGCATGTCATTTGCAGTGATGGGGTTAAAGTTGATCCGGCGAAGGTATAAGCTGTAATGAATTGGGATGCTCCGAAGTCGCCTTCTGAGATTAAAAGCTTCTTGGGATTGGCAGGTTATTACAGACGGTTTATTAAAGACTTTTCTAAAATTGCGAATCCCATGACTAAATTAACTCGCAAGGAGGTTCCATTTAAGTGAAATGATGAACAAGACGTTGAAACGACTTTTATGTCAGGCTCCTATTCTTGCTCTACCGGATGGTTCAGATGACTTCATTGTTTATTGTGATGCGTCATTTGCAGGATTGGGTTGTGTGTTGATGCAGCGGGATAAAGTTATTGCATATGCTTCTCGTCAGTTGAAACCTCATGAGAAGAACTATCCAACCCATGACTTAGAGCTTGCAGCTGTGGTTTTTGCGTTGAAATTATGGAGACATTATCTTTACGGTACAAAATGCGTTGTATGTACTAATCACAAAAACCTACAGTATGTGTTCTCCCAGAAACAACTTAATATGCGACAAAGACGATGACTAGAACTTGTTAAAGATTATGATTGCGAAATTCGTTATCATCCGGGAAAAGCCAATGTGGTAGCCGATGCTTTAAGTCGCAAGAGAACTGGGAATTAATTATTTTATGCAAATCGAAATAGTTTCTGACTTAATTGATAGACCGAAGGCAGCTCAGTTGGAAGCCTTGAAGGATGAAAATCTGAAGTCAGAGATTATGATTAAAAGAAAGAATGATTTGAATGATGATTCTCGGGGATTGAAAATGTATCGATCTCGTGTATGGGTGCCTTTGCTTGGAGGTCTCCGAAGTTTGATTTTGACTAAGGCTCATAAATCAAGATTATCTGTTCATCTAGGTAGCACTAAAATGTATAATGATTTGAAAGTGCTATATTGGTGGCCTACGATTAAGACAGATGTCATAGTGTTTGTAGAGTCTTGCCATATTTGTGCATAGGTTAAGGCAGAGCACTAGAAACCCTATGGATCATTGAAACAATTAAAGATTCCAGAATGGAAGTGGGAGCACATAACGATGGATTTCGTAACCAAACTTCCACGTACGCAAAGGAATCATGATATGATTTGGGTGATTGTTGATAGATTAACCAAGAGTCCAAGAGTGCTCACTTCTTGGCTACCAGTGAGACAGCATTACTCAGCAAGTTGGCTCAGTTGTATATTGATGAGAATGTTTCCCGACATGGTATACCGCTTTTGATTGTATCTGATAGAGATTCCAGGTTTGTGTCTAATTTCTGGAACAGTTTACAGCGGGAGTTGGGTACGCGTGTTAATCTAATTACAGCTTATCATCCTCAGACAGATGGGCAAACTGAACGAACAATTCAGACACTTGAGGATATGTTGCGTGCTTGTGTGTTGGAATATGGAGGTTCTTGGGATTCCCACTTGCCTTTAATTGAATTTGCGTATAACAATTCTTATCATTCGAGTATCGGTATGCCACCTTATGAGATGTTATATGGGCGTCGCTGCCGTACTCCTACGTGTTGGTTAGAAGCGGGTGAGAAACAGTATGTAGGGCCTGATATTATACAGATCACCGCAGATTTGCACGAGAAAAGTTGAAAGCTGCGAGAGATCGACAAAAGATGTATGCTGATTCACGTCGTAGATCTGTTGTTTTTGTTGAAGATGAATTGGTTTATTTGAAAGTTTCGCCTTGGAAGGGGGTTATCCGTTTTGGGAAGCGGGGAAAGCTAGCTCCTCGCTATATTGGGCCATTTTGTGTCCAAAAGGTGGTTAATGATCAAACGGTTACTCTTGATCTTCCTGCAGAATTATCAGGTATTCACAACACGTTTAACATTTGTTACTTGCGGAAATGTAGAGTGGAGGATGAGAGTCAGATTCTTCTTTTACAAGATCTTAAAGTGGATTCAAGCAAGAAACTAGTGGAAGAACCCATTGAACTACTAGATCAGAAAGTGACTAAACTGCGTAAGAAACAGATTCCGATGGTTCTGGTTAAATGGAGACACAGTTTGGGTTCAGATTTGACATGGGAAACTGAGGCAGATATGAAAGCTCGTTACCCTCGTTTGTTTGAAAGCGAATAGATTCCAAGGACGGAATCCTTTTAAGGAGAGAGGATTTGTAACATCCTGTATTCACACCTAGTCGTTATGTGGACTTTTGGTAAGATTATACGTGCTCATTAATTGATTAAATGTGTACTTAATTACTAAGTAACTAACTTTTAATTAATTTTAACATATATTTATATATTGGTTATGCATGT
Source organism: Dittrichia graveolens (assembly GCA_038502395.1). Taxonomy (NCBI): domain Eukaryota; kingdom Viridiplantae; phylum Streptophyta; class Magnoliopsida; order Asterales; family Asteraceae; genus Dittrichia; species Dittrichia graveolens. The sequence continues at coordinate 31,748,403 of JARJIL010000003.1, read as the reverse complement.
ATGTATGTGTATATAGATATGTACATATGTATGTATGTAATATATATATATATATATATATGTTTGGTTAAAGGGTGACTAAGCATGAAGTTGATAAAAGAATTACACCTCCTGCTTGTATTTTGCTTGCGTGGCTTATGAGAATAGAAGCTGGATTCTTAGTATCATTTTCTCATTTGCCTATTTACTATAGCGTGTATTTGTGTGTGTACCGAGAGAAAGAAAAAGAAGAACAAAGAATCAAAAGTTAATTTCTTGAAGTTGTTTGAATCAAACTAAGGTTTGTGTGATTTATGCTTTGTTACTAACTTATTATTCATGCTCAATATTAGTAGATTTACTAGTTATAATTTGCTGGGTTTTATACACACCATGGATGAATTTAGAAGAAACCTTTGTTGATGGGTTTAGTTGATTTTGATATGTTCTTGACTTTTATGGTGTTCTTGTCAATAATAAACATGTTATATATGAAGTTTAAAAATGTTTAGATATGATTTATGGTAAGTTTATATTACTGGATATAAGGTGCATTAAATGGTTGAAGTTTGCGGATTTCATTTGAAGAAGATGAATTCGATAGTGTCGGAATCCGGTGATTGAGGAATTCCGACACATTGGATTCCAATGATTTGGTGAATCCGGGTACCTTTGAATCCTACAGAGAATTCCGATGATTGATGGTGAATCCGATAAGAGAGGAATCCGATGGTGGATCCTGAGTGAAATCCGAATGAGTTAGAATCCGACAGATTGTATCAGATTTCCTTAAATTCGATACCTTGCAGCGGATTTCATTGAAATCCGATGATTTTGGCGGATTTCTACAAATCCGATGGTTTTGTTGAATATTGATGTTTAATGTTTATTGATACTATATGCTAAGTGTTCATGCATATGTGCCTTTAGTTTGATGCTTATAACTAAAGATGATATAAATATATGTTTGATATATATTTATGAATCAGATGCTGATTTTGATTTGTTGTTTTTTCAGGAAAAGACAAGACTCAGTAAAATTAGATCACTAAGTGGAAAAAGCTGAGAACTCGAGGTAAGTGGATGTTTACTCACACATGATGTTTGTTGTAACTGGTTTGGTTGCAACTGTTTATGGTTTGACGCATGGATAGATTTTATATCTGATAATTGATTAACTGGTTGATTGTTAATTAATTGTTGTGTCAGTGATATGTATACATGATGATTGGGAAGTCAGTTTCAGCTGGGCATATGGGCTGGGTTTGTTTGCTATCGGCTAATCGGTATTAGGATCTTTTGATACATTTGTTGCAACTTAAGATAATACTGTGTGAGAATAACAAATGAACTATCGGTAAACCTTTGCTTTAGCCAGCATTGGTTGTAGGTTCCTGCAGAACCACCAATCTTCCCGGGACACGATTATATGTTATTTGTTATTGATATCATGCGGTTCTAGCTGATGTATCTGTTGTGGTTTTACTCCATTCACTTAGCTTTGTGCTAATCCCCCACCTCTCACTCTTTTTCCAGGTTTTGGTAAGTCAGCGGCTCGGCTGAGAGTGGTTAGCTTGGGGAGTAATTGACTAGGTCTCTGATGTGTTTTATGGTGACGAGCTATAGTTTTGTAATACTGTTATTTTAAACTGATTGGCTTTGTAAACAGTGGTTTGTTTTCAGTTGTAAATACTATTACTATTTTAAATCGCTTCCGCAGTGTAGTTTGTAAAATAAAAACTTTTGGGTTAAAAATACGGTATTACAGTTGGGCTGCTTGCCCAATCCCAATTCATACAATCAAGGCTACCTAACATGCATGGACACCCGTGTCTAGATTCATGTGCGGCATATAATTGTTGAATATCATTGTATGAAAGTTTACGTAAGTATCGCTTACCGTAAAGTTTGATGATACCTTTGGCGAAGTTTAGTACGCATTCTCGTCCAGTTGATGCCCCCATCTTCAAGTACTCATCGAAAAGGTCAGCAGATACCCCATATGCCGTTTGCCGAATTGGCGAGGTACACTTTTGCAAAGGAGATAACCCTTTTTTGCCTCTACCATCCCATCCCTGTTGAAAAAATGTATACTCCCGCTCCAAATCCTCCAATATTCGTAGGAATAATCGTTGGCTCATGCGGAATCGTCTCCTAAAGATCTCGTCATTTTAATTAGAGTATTCTGCAAAAATAATCTTCAAAAAGTCGGTCGTGTGCACTTTCACGGTTGATCAGGTCCTCTCCGTATGGGTTCCGAACTTTCTGCTTCGCCATCATTGGCATATCTCGCTATACTTGTGTTTAGTATGCCACGAAATAATTCAGTCCTCGTTTGCCGATACGGGGTGAGATTTATTCTCCTTGATGACGATTCCAACCATGAAGACAACTCATCCGACGATGAAGACGATGAAGATGATGAAGACGTCATTATTTTTTATATATAAAAGAAACAAAATCTTTTTAAAATATAAATTTTTTGAAGAGAGAATAGGTGAGAAAGGGATGAATGTGTAAGAAAGATAGATTAGCATTTATAGTTGTAAATTGATATATATATATATATATATGGACGTTACTCAAAGAAAGGTTAGGAGGCAATCATTGCCCTCCAATTACGATGAAAAGTCAAGATTCTCGGGTCAAAATTGATGAGAAAGAAAGATGCTTTAACTGATTTGAGGGGTAATTTGGGGAAATACAAAATTGATGAAGCAGAGACAATTAACATTATCATGACTAATAATCAGGTGATCGGAGACCAAAATTATGAAATACAAGAAATCTTCATCTTTTTTTAATTGATGCACAAACAACGAGAGAACTAAAACTAAATTCACACCTAATGTTGATATACAAATTACAGAGAAAATATTATGAATAAAATGATGAATCAAGAATTTAAAACTTGCAAAAAGAAAACTTGAATCACCAAATCAGATAGATGATGAAAACAAACACTATACGTACACACAAACTTGATTCATACGACAACATTCATACATGTAAAAAAAACTTGAATCACCAAATCAATTCACGATGAACTCTCATGGACGGTTGAACATACAGATGAACCACTTGAATGAAACCAACGAACAACGACATCCAACATCACGTTTACGATTTTATTACCATGAAGCACGACGTGGTCAATTTTCCCAATCTCCGGTGAGCAATTTATTTCACCGTACACTAGACCTGTTGGATGAGAAAGGTCATCGAAGAAGGAGAAGGACGGTGTCGTGACGTCTTTGTTACTCTTACTAAAACGATGAGGATGGTGAACATCGAGTGTTTCAATATTGTTGGTCCCAAAGAGGGTGAACAAGCAACCGATACAGTGTAGAAGGGGGGGTTGAATACACTTTAACAATTAAACAAATTAATCAAACGTATATTCAATTATCAAACAGGACAATAACTAATATAACTCTCTAATCAAATCACAGGATGATTTGATATTACAATGATTATAAACTCAACTCTCTCTAAACACTATTGAATCACAAACTAATTGATGATCGAACTTCTTGTTAAAACTGATTAACAAGAACTCTTGAAAACTCTCTCTAACTTTGAACTTACAAAGTTATCGCAATACACGCGTATCAAGCATCACGAACACACGTACGTTTTGCAACTTATGCAGTCTTGCAACTTATGTAGTCGTCGTTGTGTATCGCGTATTTGTTCACGTACACACGTAAGAACATCAACGTCTTCTTTCGTGTTTATAAAACCTAGAAGAAGTTTTATACTTATACTTGATATATCTACGAACAAATCGCATTTTAAAGATAGAACTTATCTTTTCTTTAAAACCATAACAAACTCCTTAATTAGAACATTCTAATTAATTCCGTTTGAGATTTCTATCCAACTAATAGATAGTTTAAATTAGGTTTAGATATCCTAATTTAAATGTCGTAGATATGGAGAGTTTATAACAGAATTTAGAACTTACTTAAATTCTGTAACTGGCTTCTGACGCTGCGCTGACATACTTAGTCTTGACCTTGTCAAGCTGAGTTTTTGAATCTTGGGTTCTTGAATCTTCAAGTCTTCAAGTCTTCATTCTTAAAACCTATCTCAGCTTAGAAGTCACTGAGCTATCTAGTACATACATAGAAAACTCTATATCTGTTTATACGCTGACTACTCAGCTTCAACTGACTAGTCAGTCTATAACAGACTTACATAATTCCTAACTCTTAACCTATCATCTATAGATATCTATAGTTTGTCTCATCAAATCTGACTATTCTAAACATGGGACTAACAATCTCCCCCTATTTGATGATGACAAAACATTGAATCAAATTAGGTATAGGTTAATAGAATTGTGTTAAACCACTCTAGAACTGACCAAAGTTAGTTCTTGAAATAAGTATTGAACTGATCCATACTTATTCACGTATCTTGAACTTACAAGATGTTTATGTTACAAATCTATTATAAGACTTGTATTCTAAGTATTTGAATATACAACTACTTAGATTCTGAACTTATCAGAAGTAATTTAAGTTCTGAACTTACAAAACTTATACAACTGAACATATCAGTTTATAATTGAACATATCAATCATCAGCTTGAACTTAAAACGCTATCTATTTGAACATATCAAACATAATTTTGAACATATCAAATAATAAAAAGTTGAACATATCAAACTTGAGTTTGTATTAATGAACACATCATTTACATCGTAGCTTAATCTTTATGATTAGCTTCTACACACTTAGTGCTTACAAAATTATAGAACTAATGTATTTACTCAATAAGATCTCCAACTTCTAACCACATATTATAATATTTAAGTTCCCAGATTGCAGCTTTCTTGATAGCATCATTCACAATCTCTTCACCTTCTGGCATCTCTCTGATCTCAGCTTTTCTTGATCTGATTTCTTTGTTGAGATGATATCTGAATACTGAGTTCTGAGTTGAGTCATCACATAGAATTCTCAAGTACAGAATCAATTCCAGATTTGCAAAATGAAGATCTGCTATCCTCAAGAAACATTGATTACCTTCCACATCAAGATACAAGAATCCTTCCAAAGGTTGAGTGATATGAGTGTTTTCTCTAAATTAAACTCCCTTTGGAACTTGTAACTCGATGTCACTTTTAGCTCGCTGGCTTGTTGCTCTAACTCTTGTAGCTTTGCCTCAATTTAGGAAAGTATCAATTTCATCAGCAGGAATCTCACCTAACTGATCAATTCTTATGAAGATTGTCTTAAGCACATCAACTATTTCTTGTCTGATTTGACTCTTTTTCATCTGCTTGATAGTCGTGGCTATGATGTTCAACTCTGAGAACCCCAACTTGTACAAACATCTCATATCTAGACCAATTTCTTGTTTGTTGTGTAGTACAAAGTTGATAATTACCAATTCTCCTTTTCTACTCAGTGTAATTGACTCAATCTTGTTATTAAAATGTGTTCTTTTATAACAATGCCTTAGATCCACATCTGAGTAGGGAATTGGGCCAGCTCTAGGACCAGAATAGTCAGCTTCAGCTTCAGCTCTGACAGCCTCAGCTTTAGCCTTTTCTCTTTGAGTTTCAGCTTGTCGTTGCTGTTCTTTTATTTCCTCCACTGTTATGCCTAGTTCCTTAGCCATCTCTTGTAACATTTTCTCAGCAAGCATGTCACTGGCTTTCTATGCTGCATCAGCTTCATCACTTGAGTCAGATTCATGTGCAACTAATTGAGACTTACCCTGTTGCTCTGGCTCTGCAATGATGACCTTTCTTTTCTTTGCTAAAGACATAACACTTCTTTTCTTTCTTTTTACCATCTCAAACACCTTATTCTTCCCTTTATCTATTTGTGAAGTTGGAATGGACTCAGCTTCAACAAATTTGGGCAAATTAGCTTAAGGAAGGTTGGTGTGAGCAGCTTTAGAAGTTTCTTCATGTGGAGTTTCTGGTTGAGCTTGTGAAGTTGTGGTAATTTGGATTGTTGGAGCCTGTTGTTGTTGAGAAGGCTGATCTACAGTACTCATGAACTGGTCATGAGCTTGTTTAAATTGTACTTCCTCTGTATGCTCCGCCTCAACCTTATCGTCACACTTCTTTGATTCTTCCTCCCCCTTTTGTCATCATCGATAGAGGAGGGTCTGAATTTGAGCACGAAGCTTTCTAAGTTTGCAACTGAAGTTGATAAATCATTTAGTTTGCGCATTAACTTGGCTTTGTCAGCTTTCCTCTTTTTATGCAGGAGCTCAAACTGGGATTGTAGATATGTCATAATGACTTAAGCATCGTTGGTCATCGGCTCGGGCTCCTCAGATCTTCGTCTTACCTCAACATCCTCCTGTCCAGTTGAGGAGTTTATTTCCACCGCAGAGGTGGCTGTTGAGTGTTCCTCAATAGGTAAGGATGTAGGTCCCATATCCAAAGGTTGTTGATGACCTATGGAATCAAGGGGGCCAGAATGGAAACCCTGTAAACCTTCCTGGTGTATGAAAGGTTCATTGACAGGTTGTGCTAGAGTGTGTAAGAATAGAAGTGAAGAATGACCAATGTCGTGAGGTATGATAGTGGGGTGAGCTAGGCTTATTGGTGAGGAGGGGGTAATTGACCCTGGGGATTGGTCAGTATTTCAATGTTACCTTCATGGAGCTGTGAAGGCACAGAGGTAGGCTCTCCCATGGCACTAGTAAGTATGGGCTGAGTAGACACCATACCCGGTTTAGGCTTTAGGATTGAATTGAGCCTAGAGGTTAGCACCTTAAGAGAAGGTGTCTCCCCCTCAGCTCCTGCCGGTGGAGGTATCAATGTGATATCAACTCCAGAGTCCTTTTGAGGTGAAGGACCACCTTTGGCAATTTTCCTTGTATAGGTGTAGGATATATCCTTAGTAGTAGTGGGCTGACCAAGGTTGGCTGTATATTGTAAGATAGATGGAGATGTGCGAGGTGGAGGAGAGGGGTTAGACTGAGTTGGGCTTGACTCAGTCTTATCTCCTAATTTTGGAGATGGAGAAGTAAAAGAGAGAGAAGGAGATAAGGATTACGAAATTTTACCTGCTGCACCTAGCAGTGGAGACTCAGAGCTAGGAAACAGACTCCTTTGCTATGAACTCGAAGTGGTGGATGAAATTATTTGAGCATTGGGTCTGAGTTGAGTCCTAGGTTGATTAGCTTGAGGGGACTCAGCCTCAGAACCAACATCGTCACCACTTCTTCCGCAGCTTCCTCCTCTGTCTCAGCTTCACTTGACTAAGGAGTCGGAAGCTGTATATACACCCTCATCTGAGCACTCATTGTTGGGTGCCCAGGGAAAATATCATGGGCGAACATTCTGTAGCTGAGAACAGGAGTAGGGATTGACTCATATTGAGTAGTATATCATCTACCCAATCTGTCCGCGATGACCATGGATAGAAATCTTGCGAAGGGTACAATAGTGTCCCTTATGTTCTTGGTCACCAATGACTTGAATGCCTCAAAGATCAACTCAGCGTAATCTACTCGTCGATCATAAAATAAGTTGTATAACAGTTGCATTTCAAAGTCATTCACATTATCCAAGCCACCCACCTTGTATCCAAGAGAACGAACCACAATGGATACCATAAATCCCCATGCTGTCTGGAAAATAGATTTCCGTATGACGCCAATAACTTGAGGATGACCCATTAAGGGTAAAGCACTTCGTGATGTTTCCCTAGAAACTGTCGCTTCATACTGATTATGAATCGGAAGATGAAGAATTCGGCGGAGATAGTTTGCATCAACTTCTATCGCCACTTGCCCACTTAGGACTATACCCCGTATAACCGGTTGAGTTGCATCCAGTTTACACGTATACCAGAATTCCGTGAGAAGTTGAGGGATGAGCACACCAGGTCCACGAAGAAATGCATGTGCCAAGGGTCCCTTGCGTATGTAGGAGACCCACTCCTCATATCCTCTGCCAATTTTGGACTTCGGAATGTCGATATAGGCGATGACGTTGTTTTGTTTGTAGGTAGGGAGTGCGTTGTTCTTGAAATTTCCACCACGAATCATTTGTTCAGTTAGATTCAGAGTATACCCCTCCATTGAAATCGAACTTATTGTATTGGATTGCACTTAGCAGTAGTAAGGATTAGCACTGAGCAATGAACTCTGCACATAGCAACGTTAGGATTCAAGAGAGAAGAATATTCTGGAAGTTTAAACGAAATATGATGAAAAATCTCTCGTATTTATACCTTTTCAATGTGAGAGAAAAGTTACCATTATCGAAGGGTAATAAATATGACCGTTACCGTAAAAACTTCTACGTAGTTTGTTACAACGGCTAAATTTATTGTTAGTTACCCAACCTCACACTATTATATTGAAAAGATATTTTTATGAAAAGCATATATCATAAAAAATTTCTAAACGACTGACGTTTAGTTACAGACACACCGTAATTATTTTGGACTTACCATTTGTTAGGACTAACCTAGACATATGGAACTGACCACACTTTGGAACGGAGTACTCAGCTGATCCTGAATGTTCAGCTTAGATGGAGTACTCAGCTGATCATGAATGTTCAGCTTAGATGGAGTACTCAGCTGATCCTGAATGTTCAGCTTAGATGGAGTACTCAACTGATCTTGAATGTTCAGCTTAGATGAAGCACTTAGCTTCAGATTTAGCATTCAGCTCAGATTTAGACACTTAGTCAGATTGAGCACTCAGCTCAGGTTTTGACACTTAGTCAAATGTAGCACTTAGCAAAAATTAAACAGAGATAAAGAATGGAACATACCAATTAAGGGTTGAGCATGCCAATCTTGCCGAGTAGAGTTGTAAATCTCGTGCCTTCAATTGGTTTCTTGAAGATATCCACAAGGTGATCTTCAGTCTCAATGAAGACTAACTCTATCTTTCCCTTTTCTACAATATCTCTGATGAAGTGATGTCTTATCTCAATGTGTTTGGTTCTTGAGTGAAACACTGGGTTGTGTGTAATGGCAATAGCACTTTGATTGTCACAAAATATAGGAGTCTTTGAATAATGCAAATCAAAGTCCTTAAGCTGATGTTGCATCCACAGTATTTGAGCACAACAGCTCCCTGCAGCTACGTATTCAGCTTCAGCTATTGAAATTGCCACTGAGTTTTGTTTCTTGCTCGTCCAACTAACTAATTTTCCACCCAAAAGTTGACATCCTCCAGTAGTACTCTTTCTATCAAGACCACATCCTGCGAAGTCTGAATCTGAGTACTCTATCAGCTCAAATCCTGATCCTTTGGGATACCACAAACCTAAGTTAGGTGTTCCCTTCAGATATTTGAGTATCCTTTTAACAGCTAGCAAGTGTGATTCCTTTGGATCAGCCTGATATCGTGCACAAACACATGTAGCAAACATTATATCAGGTCTGCTTGCTGTTAAATAAAGTAATGAACCTATCATTCCTCTATACGTAGTCTGACATACAGATTTTCCATCAATGTCCTTGCATAGCTTGACATTGTGTAACATTAGAGACTTTGCGGGATGGCTTGAGTCTAATCCATATTTCTTAATCAGATCAAAGACATACTTGCTCTGATTAATAAATATACCATCTTCTTTCTGATAGATTTGAAGTCCCAAAAAGTATGTCATCTCACCCATCATGCTCATTCTGTATTGATTAGACATTATCTTAGAGAACCAATCACACACACCTAGGTTTGTTAAACCAAAGATAATGTCATCCACATAGATTTGAACCAGAATGACATGTCCTCTGCTCTTTCTTATGAATAGAGTTTTGTCAATACTTCCTCTAACAAAATCATTTGAGAGCAAATAGGTGGACAGTGTATCATACCAGGCTCTTGGAGCTTGCTTGAGTCCATACAAAGCCTTATCCAACTTATAGACATAATCTGGATGTTTAGAATCAATAAAACCAGGGGTTGTTTCACATAAACCTCCTCCTGTAGTGCTCCATTTAGGAATGCACTTTTAACATCCATTTGATACACTTTAAAGTTTTTGAAGGTTGCATAGGCTAGAAACAACCGTATAGCTTCAATTCTTGCAACAGGGGCAAAGGTTTCATCATAATCAATACCTTCTTCTTGTCAATACCCCTGGGCTACTAGCCTTGCCTTGTTTCCGATCACTACTCCATCCTTGTCCATTTTATTTCTATAGACCCACTTAGTGCCGATAGTTGTTTTTCCTTTGGGGGGCAGGGACAAGGGTCCAGACCTTATTTCTTAGAAATTCAGTCAGCTCCTCTTGCATAGCTTCAATCCAATCTTCATCTTTCAGAGCCTCTTCAGTCTTCTTTGGTTCCATTTGAGATAGAAAACTAGAGTAGGCAGCATAGTTTGCATTTGCCTTAGATCTAGTTAACACACCATCTTCAATGTTCCCAATGACATCATCAAGAGAATGATCTTTTAATGCTTTAAAGGTTGTAGTGGGAGACTGAGATTCTGGGTCTGAGTCAGAGCAGTGTCCCTCAGGCTGAATAGGACTTACCTCTTCAGTCTGAGTAGGAATTGGAAGGTCACTTAGATCTTTAATCTGACATGTACATGATGAGTCACTGAGATTCTCAGGCTGATTATTTTCAATATTGATAATTTCTTTCGATAATGCACATTTGTCAGATTTATCACCATCAGAATCATCCATAACATACATGAGATTTGATGTGAGATCTTCTTTGCTCCTCTCAAGCTCACTCAGACTAACCGGGTCAGCTTGAGCTCTGTTGGATTCATCAATACTTGTCTCATCAAAAGTAACATGTACTAACTCTTCAATTACCTTTCTTTTAAGATTAAAGACTCTGTAAGCTTTGGAGATTGAAGAATATCCAACAAATATACCTTGATCAGCTTTGGGTTCCAACTTATGGAGCTGATCTGTTTAGCACATAGCATGTTGAACCAAAAATGTGAAAATATCCAATGTTGGGTTTTCTGCCATGATACATCTCGTAAGGTGTTTTACTATGTCTTTTAACTATAATCGATCTATTCTGAGTATAGCAGGGTGTACTTACAGCTTCTGCCCAGAAGCTCAGCTTAAGCTTGCCTCACATAGCATGGTTCTGGCAGCTTCAATTAAGGTTCTATTTCTCCTTTCAGCAACTCCATTTTGTTGTGGAGTTCTTACAGATGAGAAATTCTGGATAATTCCTTTCTCTTCACAAAAGCCTTCAAGGGTTGAGTTTCTGAACTCAGTCCCATGATCACTTCTGAGCTGTTTAAGAAACATACCCTTTTGCAACTCTTCTTGTTTTATGAAGCTGATTAACTCATATGCAGCTTCACTTTTGGCTTTTAAGAAGACTACCCAAGTGAATCTTGTGAACTCATCAACAATCACTAGAGTATACCTTTTGCCACTTAGGCTTGGGGTGCTAATAGGTCCAAATAGATCCAAATGCAACATATGCAATGGTTCTGTAATTGAGAAATTTTGTTTGGACTTGAAGGATCCCTTATGATGTTTTCCCATTTCACAAGCTGAGCAGAGTTTGTCTTTAGCAAATATGATCTTAGGCAGACCAGAGACTAACTCTTTGCTAGACAAAATGTTGATATATTTGAAGTTTAAATGAGATAGTCTCTTGTGCCATAACCAACTCAGCTTGGGAGTTAAGTCAGAATACAAGCAGATTTCAGTTGAAGGATATGCGGAGCTGAGATCTAACAAATAGATATCTCTCTCTTTTTGCCATTAATATTGGTTTTCCCTTCTTATCATAAATTTTTCCTGCTTGCTTTCTGAAGATGACTTCATAATCCTCATCACACAGTTGACTGATACTTATCAGATTGTGTTTAAGGCCTTCAACATATGCTACCTTTTTGAAAGTGACTTTTCCAGCAGTTATCTTTCCATAACCGTTAGTCCTTCCTTGAGAATTATCCCCAAATGTCACCTTGGGTCCTTCATTGTTTTGGAATTCACTTAGAATCCCCTTGCTTCCTGTCATGTACCTTGAGCATCCACTGTCTAGATACCACTTGTAGGAGCCCTGCACATGATCAACTAAACATATTAGTTTCTTTTTGGTGGGTTCTGAGGATGAGCACTTAGCTGATCCTTTAGAGTTCGACTGATCAGCTCGAACAGATTCTTGGTCTGTTTTCGACTGATCATCCTTTTCGTTTTCAGGTCTAAGATTGGTACTTACACAATCTTTGGCCTCATGACCTCTATCACCACACTTATAACATTTTCTTCTAAAGATGGGTGTTTGGGTGATTTCTTTGAGTTTTCCAACATTAAATTTGGATTCAGTTTTAGGGTCATATGATGTAGATAACCTTTCAATCCTTTTCGACAGTTTGTCTACTTGATTGTCACTGACTTTGGACTTACCTTTGTCAGCTTTATGGTTACCCTTATTTGGTGAAGTCTGACTTACAGACAACTTCCTGTTTTTAGACATCCATTCATATATGGCTTGAGAATTATGTCTTTTTGAGTTAACGTGAGATATTCTATCAAACACAGTTGTTCTCACAGGATTGTAATCCAATCTTTTGAAAACTGACTTACAGTTTCTGTTGAATCTAGAACATTTAGCTTGATGGTTTATGTGAATAACCTGAGGACTTTGGGTTGGTCTCACAAACTTATATGTTTTGACCTGTTTCCCTTCCATTTTCCTTAAGAATGTTCTTAGGAGTATGTCATCTGATTTCATCGTTTTGTCTTCAAGACTGACTTGATCTTTGATGATTTCATTAGCAGCAGCACTGTAATCTCCCCCTAGCACTGCTTTTACTTGATTTGGTATCTGCTGGTTAATACACTTTTCTGCTTCTCTTGATGACTTACACCAAGATTCACAGATCTTTCTTAGATTTTCAGCTTGTTCTTTTGATTCTTGTAGTTCTTCACTTAGAAGTTTGTTTATATGAAGCTAACATTCATAATCACTTTGAGCCTTTTTACCAGCATTTAAGAGAGTTTCAGAGTGTTTAAGTTCATCTTTTAATTTTGAAATTTCAGTTTTCAAACTAGATTGAACTGTGAGAGAGGTATTGAAGTCATTCAACAGATAGTTGAACATAAGACATTTTTGTTCATCAGTGTAAGAGCTAAAGTTATTTACCTTGTTCATTGAGGCAGGATCCCAGATACTAGTTTGTTTACTCAGCTTAGCCGCTTCTGCTAGATCCTCATCAAAGGAACTGTCTTCTAACTCATAGTCAACTTGTTCCTCTTCATCCTCAATGGCCAACAAACACCTATCTGGCTCATCATCATCAGAAGTGGATGATTCAGTATCCCAAGTCTCAGCAAGGAGACCTTTGGTGTTTTCATCTGGCTTGCCTTTGAGTCTTTGATATTTCTTCTTATACTTATCAGCTCTGTAGGCATTCTTGTCAGCTACTGAAGCTGATTCTCCCTTCTTAATGTTGGGTTTTAGTGGCATCTAGAAAACGTAGCGGAAACAAAAACGAGTATAAAACAATTACATTTTATTCCACCAACACACCACCCAATGGACCACACTCTAGACAATAGCAAAGCAACTAAAAGAAAGGAACAAGTAGAAGAAATTATACCATACAAGCTCTTCAACTTCCTTGTTGGTGTTTCAAATGGAGTGGACTTAAGAATAAAAGGAGTATTCCTCTATCGGTATCCACACCAAGTGTAGATGATCCCCACGTACTAGCTATGTTTGGACGCTGCCAAAAGCTTCACCAATGGTCTAACACCATCTTGAAGATTGATATGCCAATCTATCTTCTAAGTATGTGTTACTTGAGAGAGTATATATAAACTAACTTGGAGTTACAAGTTCATATATCAAAAAAGCAATCAACCATGTTCCATAAGCATATTAGGACTTATATAGACTCCAAAATGAAGCCAAAAACGTCCATAACCGACTTAGGAATAAATGACTATCAATCACCATGAATACCCCATTAATCTAGTCTTAAAAGGCTAGTTTAATAGGTTGTTTCAGCATGAGGCACGGCCGTGCCTCACAGGGCACGCCCGTGCCAGCCCACGGGCACACCCAAGTCACGCCCGACATGGGCTCGTGCTTTCGCACTAGGCACGGCCGTACCTCCACGAGGCACGCCCGTGCCGGCCCAAATGGGTACGCCCTAGGCACGCCGGCCTTGGGCCCGTACCTTGCATAGGGCACGCCCGTACCTCCACGAGGCACAGCCGTGCCCGGCCTAACCAAAACCCATTTTGGTATTTTTCTCTCTCTTGTTCAAAGGTGTTGCCGGAATCAATACTTGGCGTGTGACCAAATAGGCCTATGCCTCATCGGCAGTGATACCAACTCGTGTGTGTTAGTGGGCATATTCCAACAAACTCCCACTTGAACATGACACACCCACGAAAGGTAACACCGACATAAAGTAGCCTCTAGCAAGACATCTATGCCCCCAAGTCAGCATAGGGTATGTCGCCCATGACAAGTTCCAACCTGTAAAGAATGGTCCTACAGATAAGTGATCATTCATCCCTTCGTTCACGATATCCATTGTGAATGCAGGTCATGGAACACCGTCAACCCCAAATCATTCACGATTATGTTTCTCGATCTAGACTAACTATGACGAACAACACAAGTTGCAAAATTGATCCACTATCAATTCAACTTGAGCACGGCCATGCATTTTGGTGTTATCAGTTCCGTCAACGAGGGGCCCAGGGATATCTCTCTAAAGAGGAACGAATACCTTTGATTACATCGTTCCGTCATAATAATAAGTTCTTTCCTGAAAACTTTCCTTATAACAGCCAGTTACGAACTGCGTTAGAAAGCAATCTAAACGAGACCATATCACTATTCAAGAACCAAAGCATCTCTAGTAGAAGGACAAACAATATTATCATCCTGATTTACTTGTGATCATGTCCATGAAGTAAACTCAGGTGCGGGTCCTCCAATTACTTGATCACTATCAAGCACAGGCTAGTGTTGCATAAACATGTATTCAATCCACTATGAATACCTTACCAACCACTTGCCTCGATCTTAATTCACTTCTTCCTTCCAATGAAGAACGACTGATCATGGAGCATTTAGAATAAATAAATTTATTCAAGGAAGCGGTTAAACATGCTAAGATGGAACACAATAAAGGCTAACGAAAGTACCCGCTCCGCGCGCATTATCAAATCTCCATTTGATAATCGATACAATCAAAGCACATTATTGCTTTAATGTTCCCAACTCAAAGCATACCAAATTCAACTAAACAAACCCAAGTTAAAGCCACTTGTAAACCAAGTGTATGCAAGCCTAGTATGAAAACTCATCACTAGCTCTCAACCGAAACTTAGTAAGCGGATTCACAAAGTGACATCCACGCGTACTCTAACAATCACCATATCTTCTCTCGACCAAACACTTATAAAGTGTGCGCCAGCAAGATCATGGTTCTTTGTCCAAGCCTTCGTGCTCTCATTGTCCCAAGGAACCAAATGGAGTCACAATGCATAAGACTATGGTTCATATAAGCCATCATACTCTTATTTTATCAAAAGAACCCAATTAGAGTCAATGATGCTTAAAGAACCATTGTAGTCGATAACGCTCCACTTAACAACACAACAATAACAATTCACCAAGAGTAATATATTAGTCAAATTTCCTTGTTACCACTGAACATCAACTCGAAGAACAATGTACCAAGAGTTCTTCCAAGTATGTCAAAATTGAGAGAAAAGAAACCATGTGATAAACCAAGTTGCTAATTAAATTAACACACTAGTTCATCATGTTTCAATATCACTCTCTTAGTTTTGTCACTCCGAAAATTTCACTTTCGTATCTTCCAATTATTCTTATGAAGCAATAATTCCTCAACTCCGGTTTTATGAATCGCCAAGTTAGGATATTATCTTCAATAAGAAGTATATTATGGATACACAATTTAAGGAACACAAGCGCTCCCACTAGCTCTGGCATACATCCAAGTTTAATCTTCCCTTTTCAAAAACTCAAATCTATGATTTTCTCATTAAAGTGAAGATTACAACCTTGCGATGTTTATCGAGTCTACGAGGATACTTTCAACGTACAAGACCTTCGGGTGTTGAAACACTCTTCCTCAAAATTCCCATGAAGGAATACGATCTTTACATTGTAGTGATAAACAAATGTATCCGAGTAACCTTCAACTTAACCACTAGGACAATTTCCTTATGATATCATCCTCATGGTCAATCATAACGGAAAATTTATCATTAGTCGGCAATTGAAGTTCAAGTCCATGAATAGACTTTTTGGGCTTGTAGACCATACGAGGATACTAATAATGTACAAGACTCTCGGAGAGTACTAAAACACTTCCTCAAAATTCCTATAAAGGAATAAAGTCTTTTCCATTTCACTATCATACCTTCACATTCAAGAAAAGGCAGTGATACACCATAAGTCATCCAAGCAGACTTCAACATAACCACCAAGGAAAAACTCTTTTATGATACCGTCCTCATAGTCAATCATATTAGAATTTTTACCACTGGTCGGCATTTGAAGTTGTCTACATCTTAATCCATGCATACCCATAGGTTTGCACCAAGGCATCGGATCAACCAAGTCCAATACTTGGATATCCTCATGGATTGCATCCCATTCTCATTACCTCTCTCCTTCTAGTAGACACTAGGCCCACTACGACTTTCGATAGTTGATGAATTCAACTAATCCATCATCGAGTTATCTTCCTCTAGATATAAAACATATATCTATCTGGCCTTACGACAACTCCTATCAAAAATAGGGAGAGTAACGAATTATTCCAGGTACTCCAGCATCGCCATGATGAGTTCCAATCATTACTGATTATATGCTAGTGCCAACATCAGGTTTTACTTCCATTGGCTCCCATAGATATTAGACTTCCACTTGCTATTAAGCGACAAAACTTGTCCTCAAAAGTTCGTGAAACAGATATCTCATGCCTAATGGAGTAGCATCGTTAGTCCCGGATTCTACCACCTCATGTTTACACGTAGGCTGGATAATCTAGGCTTTTGAGATAGACCAGCAAAGACACTCTTTCTAGTCTTTTCTCGTAAGACGCGTACTAAACCATCTTTGTTGATATTATATATAGAACATTGCCCGCCATACTTAAGCATCCCAACACATTGGGTATGAATTTGCGATCCATCAAGACCCGAACATATCCAAGAATATTCGGTTTCTCCTTTATGCGACCCATATGCCAATGTGTCCTAGGAGAAATAATTTAGGAAACGAATCCCACAATTCTTATGATGATCACAAAATTCATATATTAGGATACTCAATATCTTTACAAGATTTAAGTAACTTAACCTTTCGTCCACAAACCTCGTTAAGGTAATCAATGAACACCTCAAAGGTTTCAAATATACCTATCCCTACTACCACCGCGGGTAAAGGTAACGAAGTGCATGTAGTTATCCCCATGGATTTGCTTGAACGAATTAAACACACAAGTGTGAACTAATTACAACAAGTTCTCAATCCTCCTACATACGCCGATGAAAGACGTACAAGTCATTTAGCCTAATAAACAATTCTCGCACTCAACATTTGATCAATTATAAAATGCATCCAAGATTCCAAACCACACGGAACTTGGTGAAGCAAGTCTTGTTTACATAGCTAAATAATCTTGTCACTTGGATAACTAATCCAAACCAATTTTGGATTTAAACACATTATTCATAATTACTTTATTACTTTTAAGAAAAAACTTATAAATGCCATGACATGGATAAACTTTGAAATAAACCACTAATATATAAATATATCAAATACAAAGTAATATCCATCGTCAACCAATGCATAATAGACTTAATATTTCTCTCGCCATGCAGGGCAGACAAAATATTAATCTAATAAAGTAATAAAATAGCTAGATGAAATGGCGAGATCAAAACTCCCAATCCTCTCAATCGAGACAACGTCCAAGTTTCCCAATCTTGAGCTCTAGCTCTCCATGCCTTATCAACTACTTCTTCCGTTTAACACCTACACTTTGTAACAAAACAATTTTGCAACAAACGTGAGTGTTATAGCCAGCATTTCAATAAATCTAGCCAAGAAGTAGAAAAGCAATGAAGCTAATCATGAATGTACCTGATGACGAGGAGCTATTCCCTTGCCTCTTAGGAAGATTTAACTCCTCCGAACACTCAGGACAAGCATGGCAGCGCCAATCTCCATATTTACCGCAGAAATAGCAAACTTCTCCCTTAGGAGTCGTATTCTTTTTCTCGGTTTTACGTTCCACAAATAACCGGGTGGGAACGAACTTGCGTTTGGCCATGTTAGACTCGAAAGTCTTAAGCATTCCATGCAACTCATCTAAGGATTCTACCATTTTGTCCTTTTGATAGTTTTTGATAAACTCATCATAAGACGTGGGAAGGGATTGGAGAATCATATTCACCGCAAGCTCCCTCCCAATGGGAAATCCTAGTATTTCCATTTGGTCAATGCATGCCTTCATACGAAGCACATGAACACTAACCTTCCCACCTTCCTGCATCCGGCAACCGACAAGGGCCTTGACACACATAAAGTGTTCCTCTCTAATCTGATGTTGGAACAAGTCCTTCAACTGATTAATCATGTCGTACGCACTCATATGCCCGAGCTGCTTTCGCAGCTCACAGCTTATAGTCGATAACATGAAAGAAGAAACATCTTTTGCGTCCTCGACACGCTTTTCAAAGGGGTATCTAGTGGCCCAACTTGTGTTGGCAGCAGGTGGTTTCGGAAGAGGTTCCTCGAGGATGTGCAACTTAGATTCATGGCGAAGGACAATTCGCAATTGTCTATACCAATCCATAAAGTTCACACCTACGAGTTTCTCCTTTTCTAGGAACGAACGGAGAGATAAATTCGGTGTTGCGTTGTTAACGTTTGTCATCTACAATTTTAGAGTACACGTTTTAGTGAATTTAGATATAATCCTTGTATAAATAATTACCCAAATAGTTTTCAAAACCAATTATTTAAACAAGGCTAGAAACCATATTTCACTTTACCTTACGACGGGTTTACCGCGGATCACAAAGCAAAGCTATTTAGGCCGATAACTATTTTACCGATTGCAAACACTTTGCAACTTCTAAGTCCTTGCGGGATCCATTGACAATCAAAATGTCTTTTGGCATGTTTGATCCCTTCTCGCACCAATTCTAACTTGATCCCCTTAAATGAATCGGCTAGAGCTCGACGCCACCTAAGTGTCACAAAAGAATTGTAAACCGCCCGTCAAGACACACGGTGGAACTCTCGCCAATAATTGGCTCGTGCTAAGCTCGACAACCAATATTGTGAGTTACCACACTCACCTTCCACACAGTTCCACTCGGCATGACTCGTGCTAAAGCTCGACAATCATCCAAGTTTTACTAGATTCGGGTGGTGTCGTCTTACGGATGGCACGTGATTTACATTTTAAAACGGGATTTCGTTTTTCCCGGTTAAAACAATTTTAACCCATTTTACGAATTAACAAATCAAGTGATAAATACAATTTTTATCCACTTATAATATAATACAAATTCATATTATCTTGTTAATTATATACGCGCGGAAAGAAATATAAACCAATTTTATAAATCTTTGTGTTTTATATATTTTGGAAAAATTATCTAGCATGCGATATCCTACACATCCATGCAAAATAATAAATATATAAAACAACCACGCATACATAATAGTTCGGTAACATGCCCAAATCCTATGCGTTTTCCCCATGAGCCATACGATGAAAACAAGGTCAACTAAGGAATCCAATATCCAAAGCACCTAACCGGGTGTGCTCCTACTCAAGCCGGCATCTCCAAAAGGCAATCCGGACTCCATGTTTCGGAGACATCAACGCCGTGATTCCCGTTGGTTTATTACATACTAAATCAACTTCTATACTATTCTACAAATACATAGAAGAAGAAATGGCATGCAAGCCACAATCCTATGCTACTAATACAAGTATAAAGGAATAAATAAACGGCATGCAAGCCGCAGCAAATAATAATAATAAAATTACAACAATACGGCACGCAGGCCACCAAAACCAAATACACCAAACACCACAACACATAGGTCTAAAGGGCATCTAGTTACCGAACCACAACCAAACACAACCAAAGCAAAACCATGGTGTGCCACAAAACCATGTCAAACATATTTTGATTAAGATTGCCAACAAAACACCCAAGGCACAAAAGGCAATCCTTATACATATGCATTAGTAATTTTAATACACCTTTAAAATTACATATTCATATATACACCTTTAAATATATATATATATATTTTTATGTACTTCATGCCAAGCCATACAAAATATATAAATTCAAGGAATCAAAATATAGTGGGGAATGACCATATCCAAGACTGGACCAACACAATCAAAAACCGGATTTTAAGAACACCAAATATCACGGTTTCAAAAATCCAGATTCCGGCCAAAACACGACGGGGCACGGGCGTACCCTATGAAGGGTACGGGCGTGCCCTCCGTGTGCCAGTACACTGATTTAAACATTTTTAATCTGGTTAAAAGAAATCTACCGGCACTGCCCGTACTCCACCGGTACGGCCGTGCCCCGGCCGCGAGCACGCCCCGTACTCCATAAGGTACGGCCGTGCCCGGTCACTGGAAAACTCATTTTTTGACAGAAAATTCCGGTTTTCAAACCAAGAGTGCAAAGCCATGTTAGAGATGGCTCTGATACCACTGTTGGGTTTTGGTGGCATCTAGAAAACGCAGCGGAAACAAAAACGAGTATAAAACAATTACATTTTATGCCACCAACACACCACCCAATGGACCACACTCTAAACAATAGCAAAGCAACTAAAAGAAAGGAACAAGTAGAAGAAATTATACCATACAAGCTCTTCAACTTCCTTATTGGTGTTTCAAACGGAGTGGACTTGAGAATACAAAGCTGTATTCCTATATCGGTATCCACACCAAGTGTAGATGATCCCCACATGCTAGCTATGTTTGGACGCCGCCAAAAGCTTCACCAATGGTCTAACACCATCAATCTATCTTCTAAGTATGTGTTACTTGAGAGAGTATATATAAACTAACTTGGAGTTACAAGTTCATATATCAAAAAAGCAATCAACCATGTTCCATAAGCATATTAGGACTTATATAGACTCCAAAATGAAGCCAAAAACATCCATAACCGACTTAGGAATAAATGACTATCAATAACCATGAATACCCCATTAATCTAGTCTTAAAAGGCTAGTTTAATAGGTTGTTTCAGCATGAGGCACGGCCGTGCCTCACAGGGCACACCCGTGCCAGCCCACGGGCACACCCAAGTCACGCCCAACTTGGGCTCGTGCTTTCGCACTAGGCACGGCCGTACCTCCACGAGGCACGCCCGTGCCGGCCTCAATGGGTACGCCCTAGGCACGCCGGCCTTGGGCCCGTACCTGGCATAGGGCACGCCCGTACCTCCACGAGGCACGGCCGTGCCCGGCCTAACCAAAACCCATTTTGGTATTTTTCTCTCTCTTGTTCAAAGGTATTGCCGGAATCAATACTTGGCATGTGACCCAATAGGCCTATGCCTCATCGGCAGTGATACCAACTCGTGTGTGTCAGTGGGCATATTCCAACACTTAACTCTGCACTTAGCAGCTATGTGTCCTATCCTTTGACAGTTATAGCACTTAGCTTTCTTAGGATCAAAAGTAGACTTACCACTTTTGCTTCTGTCAGATTGACCCCTTCTTCTTCTGAACTTTCTAAAGTTTCTTGCTAACATTGCCATTTGTTCAGTAAGAGCATCCATCTCTTCATTATCTGAACCGGAGTTAAGACTTACTTCCTCAGATTCAGATTCAGATTCAGAGACAGTCTCAGCCTAAGACTTTTTAGATCCCTTCTTTTTCTTTTCTGCAATTAATGCAGATCCAGCATTATTGATGGATTCTTTTAGTTGTTGCTGGGCCACTTTCTTCTGTTCCATGATCTGTTGATGATTTAGAAGGAAACCATAGATAGATCTGAGATCATATTTTCCTAAGGTTCCTCCAGCATGAAGTGCAATGGTGATCTCATTGAATTGTTCTGGTAACACATCCAAGAAATTGAGTACCAACTCATTCTCATCTTTCTTGACACCTACCAAGATCAGATCATTTATCAAGCATTGAAATCTGGTAAATAAATCTGCCAGAGTTTCATTCTTTTTAGCAAAGAAAGTTTCATAAGAACGACTCAGATTTGTCTTCTTATGTTGCTTGACCAAGTCAGTGCCTTCATACGTAACACTGAGAGTATCCCACATCTCTTTTGCAGTTTGGCACCCAGCCACAGTATGCAGAAGAGGATTTGTCAAAGCATTTGCTATAATGCTCTGTGCCTTGTCATCAAGGTTGAACAGTTTACGATCTTCCTCAGTTCAAGATGCTTCAGGCTTGGAAGTTTCTCCAGAAGGAACAGTTTTGTCTGTGGCAGTTAGATGGATCATTGGTATGATTGGGCCATCTTGAATCACGGTACTCATCCTGTGATCCACGGACTTCAAATATAACATGGCTCTAAAATTCCACATAGGATAGTCGGTGCCATCAAAGATAGGACACCCTTTTGCCGCCATTGTTGGTATATGACTTGATTGCTTGCTAGTAGACATCTTAACCTCTTGACAGCGGATCTTGATCTTCAACTTATGAAGAACTTGCTCTGATGCCAGTTGTTGGTCCCAAAGACGGTGAACAAGCAACCAATACAGTGTAGAAGGGGGGGTTGAATACACTTTAACAATTAAACAAATTAATCAAACATATATTCAATTATCAAACAGGACAATAACTAATATAACTCTCTAATCAAATCAACAGGATGATTTGATATTACAATGATTATAAACTCAACTCTCTCTAAACACTCTTAAATCACAAACTAATTGATGATCGAACTTCTTGTTAAAACTGATTAACAAGAACTCTTGAAAACTCTCTCTAACTTTGAACTTACAAAGTTATCGCAACACACGCGTATCAAGTATCACGAACACACGTACGTTTTGCAACTTATGCAGTCTTGCAACTTATGTAGTCGTCGTTGTGTATCGCGTATCTGTTCACGTACACACGTAAGAACATCAACGTCTTCTTTCGTGTTTATAAAACCTAGAAGAAGTTTTATACTTATACTTGATATATCTACGAACAAATCGCATTTTAAAGATATAACTTATCTTTTCTTTAAAACCGTAACAAACTCCTTAATTAGAACATATCTAATTAAATCCGTTTGAGATTTCTATCCAACTAATAGATAGTTTAAATTAGATTTAGATATCCTAATTTAAATGTCGTAGATATGGAGAGTTTATAACAGAATTTAGAACTTACTTAAATTCTGTAACTGACTTCTGACGCTGAGCTGACATACTCAGTCTTGACCTTGTCAAGCTGAGTTCTTGAATCTTGGGTTCTTGAATCTTCAAGTCTTCATTCTTAAAACCTATCTCAGCTTAGAAGTCACTGAGCTATCTAGTACTTACATAAAAAACTCTATATATGTTTATACGATGACTACTCAGCTTCAGCTGACTAGTCAGTCTATAACAGACTTACATAATTCCCAACATTCCCGCCACCGTAGTGATCGGTCTCATCATTCCCGTCACCGGAGTGAACGGTCTAATCATTCCCGTCACCGGAGTGAACGGTCTAATCATTCCCGTCACCGCAGTGAACGGTCTCATCATTCTCGTCACCGAAGTGAACGGTCTCATCATTCCCGCCACCGAAGTGAACGGTCTAATCATTCCCGTCACCGAAATGAACGGTCTAATCAATAACATAGCATAACACATCATCAATTCATCAGTCATTATTTCACCATTTCATCAGTCATTATTTCACCATTTCATCATTTCATCAATTCATCATTCATCAATCATATAACATTTAGCACATCATACACACACACCATAAGGTTTAGATGGTAAGCAAGAATACTCACCTGTCAGCAGTTCTCAGATTCTCAACCTTATCTTACTAACACGCTTGTGGTTACTTGCTAGTCAACCGTCACCTACAATAGGTCTAACACGTCAATTCTGTGTACGAATCTCTCGTTCATTTATCCCCGTAATACATTCGGGTTTCACAAGGCATGTAACAATAAGAAATGCATTAAAGTCCATTAAGTCGGGGACGCGTCGCGTCCATCAAACCGACACGTCGTGTCGAGTGTAAAAGTATCGGATTTCACAAAATCCAGGTTGACTACCGGATTTCAACCTAACGATCGGATTTCAGTTCATATATGCAAACCATCGGATTTCCAACTCATGGAAACTATCGGATTTCACTTAAAACTGTCGGATTCTCAAACCAATGCATAAGTCACATGAGTGTTCTGTGAGTTGCCCCATGCGACAGTCGCACCATGCGATAGTCGCATGGGCATACCTATACATCGCATGAAATTAACAAAGAGTCGCATGATGCCCCATGCAAAAGTCGCATGGGCATATGCACTCGTGAAAGTCGCATGAGTGTGTACTAGCATATCAGAGAGTCAAATGAAAAACGAATAAGCTAACTGGGCACCCCATGCGACAGTCACATGGTGCCCCCACGCGAAAGTCGCATCGCATGGACACCTACAGGCCCACACTTGAAAGTCGCATAGTGTATTGCAAACATATATAAGTCGCATGGAAGTAACTTTGGTATCCAAAAGTCGCATGGCATCTATAAAAACTCATCGGGAAGTCGCATGGGGGTATATGAAAGTCGCATGGACCTTCATGAAGGTCGCATGGAGCTATATTGTCCCTATCAGTTCATATTTCCTCAAACTCCGACTCCATAGCCAAAATCATGTTCTTTCAAAACTCAAACAAATCGTTTCATTTTTGTTTCAAAACATTTCTACATTTATTTAAACACTTCCTTCAAGATTTAACTACATTTTATCAAGTATTGAACCTTATATCTCAAATTTCTTTCTCTTGTTCTTCATAAACCCAAAACCCCAAGAAACCCAGATTACAACTCATGCTAGCATCGTCCAAACAAGATAATACTGATACCTACAGTATCCTAGTGAGGTAAGAAACATTACCTGATGATTCTTTCACCAATTCTTCAAGTTTTCAGATGGTTCTTGGCCCTTCTTCTTCTTTTTCGTAGGTTTCAAGCACATACACAACACTCACCAAACTCTCTCTCTCTAAATGAAACAGTAACAATTCTTTTTGAAAGAGTATTGAGGGTTGTGCCCTAATCATATATATATATGTATATACCTTATAAGAGGCCTAAGCCCATTCTCTTTTGGTTGGCCCACGAAACATTATCCAATTCCTTACTCTTCTTACACCCATTAAACAACTATTCATATATATAGATATATATATATATATATATATAGATATATATCCAAGCCTAATTAAATTTACAATTTCAATGCAATGTT
The DNA here is from genome assembly GCA_038502395.1 of Dittrichia graveolens. Lineage (NCBI taxonomy): Eukaryota > Viridiplantae > Streptophyta > Magnoliopsida > Asterales > Asteraceae > Dittrichia > Dittrichia graveolens. The sequence continues at coordinate 31,723,001 of JARJIL010000003.1, read as the reverse complement.
ATTTCTCAATAATATATTCTTTCATTTATTTATTTTCCAAAGTTTGGGTATTACAACTCTCCCCCACTTAAACACGATTTCATCCTCGAAATCTTCACTCGAACATGGCGGAGTAATTCTTCTTCATTTCTTCTTTTGACTCCCACGTCCATTCTTAACCCTTGCGGTGCTCCCACTGCACCTTTACCATTCCCACTTCCCGATTGCGTAATCGTTTGATCTTTCTTTCGAGGACCGTAACCGGTCTCTCGATGTAGTTCAGTCTTTCATCTACGGTGATATCCTTCAATGGTACAAATGTCGATTCGTCGGCTAAACACTTTCTCAGGTAAGATACATGAAACGTGTTATGTATCTTTGATAGCTCCTCGGGTAGCTCCAGACAATAAGCCACCTTTCCAATCCTCGCAATGACCTTGAAAGGCCCAATAAACCTTGGGTTTAGTTTTCCACGTTTCCTGAATCGGATCACTCCTTTCCATGGGGATACCTTTAACAATACATGATCATCAACTTGAAATTCCAATACTGATCTCCGTTTATCCGCATAGCTTTTCTGTCGGCTCTGAGCCGCTTTGAGTCGTTCACGAACCTGTTGTACATACTCGGAGGTTCTCTGCACTATCTCTGTGTTGCCGAGCTCTTTCTGTCCAACCTCACCCCAACAGATCGGGGTTCTACACTTCCTACCGTACAACATCTCGTACGGTGGCATACCAATACTCGCGTGGTAGCTATTGTTATACGAAAATTCCGCTAGGGTAAGTACAAATCCCAGCTTCCCCCGAAATCGATTACATACGCTCGTAGCATATCCTCCAACGTTTTGATAGTCCGTTCACTTTGCCCGTCAGTTTGAGGGTGATATGCAGTACTCAAGTTCACCCTTGTTCCCAAATCCTCATGAAATTTACTCCAAAATCCGGATGTAAATCGTACATCCCTATCAGAAATGATGGTCACCGGCACCCCGTGCCTTAAAACTATCTCTCTCACATAGATGTCTGCCAATCTCTCGGCCGAACTTGCCTCCCGGATCGGTATGAAGTGAGCGCTTTTCGTTAACCGATCAACCACTACCCAGATTGCATCATAATTCCTCGGTGTTTTCGGTAGTTTCGTTATCAGATCCATGGTTATATGCTCCCATTTCCACACGGGTATTTCTAGCGGTTGCAATTTACCGTGCGGTCGCTGGTGTTCAGCCTTTACTCGTAGATACGTAAGGCACTTTTCAATATACTTTGCCACATCTCGTTTCATTCCTAGCCACCAATAGTCCATTTTCAAGTCTCTGTACATTTTTGTGGCTCCCGGATGTATAGAAAATTTCGACTTGTACGCTTCATCGAGAATGAGATTCCGGACTTCAGTGATCTTGGGTACCCAAATCCGTCCGTATCGGGTCCACAACCCACGACTATCCTTAACCATCAACGCCATTTGGCCCTTTACCCTCTCGGTTTTCTGATTCTCTTCTTTGACTGCTTCACTTTGGGCGGCTGAAATCGATTCGAACAGTGAAGTCGTGACCGTCATCCTTAAGCATTTCACATTCAACTGTCCATGGTTTGCCTTACGGCTTAGCGCGTCTAGCCATCTCCGCTGGCGCATGTTTAGGTTCTTTTGATCGGCAAAGTACTTCAGACTCTTATGATCCGTGTATATCGTGCACTTGACTCCGTACCAATAATGTCTCCATAGTTTCAGTGCGAATACTACTGCGGCTAGCTCTAAGTCGTGAGTTGGGTAGTTGCACTCGTGCGGTTTCAGTTGTCGTGAGGCATAGGTAATCACCTTCCCTCCTTGCATCAATACGCAGCCAAGTCCCACATGGGACGTGTAACACCGCTTCTGAATTCAGTTATTTTAATAGCAAATCAGGTTTTAGCAGCGGAAATTTTTCTTTTTAAAACAACAAGCTGTTATTTATATTATCAACTTATCAAACAACGCTAGTGTTACCAAGTACAGGAACCGACCATAGTATCTATTTACATTACATCATAAAAATATAAATGTTCCACCCACAAGGGGCAATGTAATTCCCAAAAGCATCCCGCCACTCAGGGCATCTAGTCTTTACCTAAAAAAGGAACATAGCACCATTAGCTACACTAGCTAGTGAGTACATACAATCATAAGCATCAATACAGTAATTCATGCATCATATCACAAACAATCATTGCTAGCTTAGCACATAGCGGTGTGCTGACAAGATCAGTAAGAGTCGTGTCTTGCAGGGTAATCAATCCCGCTCAACAACTCATACTGGGGGATCAGACACGACCAATCCGCGCTGGTAGGGGAGCCTAAAGAAGTCCATCAAGCATCATTCACAGAGCCAGAGGCTCCACAGGTAATCTAGCTACAACCGGCTGATCACCACTCACGTTAAGGCACGGCGGTTCTGCAAAACCTATGATCCAGGATGCCTCCTGAATCACGTGAAATCCCGAAGGATCCAGTTACAACCGACTGACCTTGACCATGCGTCAGATAGTTTGCAGACAGTTCACATACACATATATGTACATTTGATCCCACAGGGATCCATCATCTTACACATAACATCTTTCAAACAGTTATTCATGCATAGCATCACATATTAACTAAGTGGTTCCAAACTGGACCCACTGGCATGCACCTGACATACATTCTAACATCATACAAGTCATACACTTACCTCCTCGAGCATACCTGCAAAATCAAGTTAGTCATACATAGTATATCCACATAGTCACTTAGCATGCAAGCCTTACTCTACTGAGTCTCATGAAAGCAGGAACTCACCTGAGCTACTCTATGCACAAGTATTTGGCTTGAGTCCTTTAACAAGTTCACCTAGCATAGTATACTTACTTCAATCATTCACATATGCATTCAAGACTCATAAAACAACATTTAACTTTAGACACACACAAATCCGCTAGGACTATCGGATTTGGGGAAATCTGATGGTCTTGTCGGATTCATGAAATCCGACATTGCGAGACATGTAAATCCGATACTTATCAACAGAATTCCAACACTTAGGAATTCTAACCATGCATGTGAAATCCGACACTTGCGGATTCCGACACATAGAGGGAAATCCGACACTTTGGACAGAAATCCGACACTATCGGATTTCAATACTTAGGAAAATCCGAGACATTAAATCCGACAGATATGCCAAATCCGACACTTACATCGGATTTCGATAGATCATGCAGTTTTTGCCACATGCGGATTCCGACAACTTCATATTTGCGGAATCCGACAGTTTCATAGCTTGGAAATCCGATAGCTACATTTGGTCATCTAAACAACTTCCAATTCACTGGTTTCAAGCCCCAAACTCATTAGAACATTATAACATCACCATCCAATCAGCATAAATACATGAAATCCCAACAAGAACACCATTCATGAAAAACCCACTTAGGAAGTGAGTTTCCATATTCTTCAAGATGTTCTTGCATGGGTTCATGTTTCTAGTTTGCATGAAACCTTCTAACAAGCTTAAATCCATTCTACTAACCTCTTGTAGATCAGCAAATGAATCCTTCTTGTTCTTCTGAAATCCGAGAACAGCGAGAGACGAGAGAGAAAGAGCCGAGAGAAAGTTGTGTGTTTTCTTCTAGTTGACTTTAGTCAACTAGCCACGTACACCTACACAGATATATACGTTTACACATCCAGAGGCGGTTGCCTCTGGATTACTTTCAAATTGGCTTTCCTTAAATATCTAATTCACATAATCATCACACTTAACATACATACACAACACATACCAAACTCTCTCTCTATCTCTCTTTCTCTCTCTAAATGAAACAATAACAATTCTTTTTGAAAGAGTATTGGGGGCTGTGCCCTAATCACATATATATACCTTATAAGAGGCCTAAGCCCATTCTCCTTTGGTTGGCCCAAGAAACATTATCCAATTCCTTACTCTTCTTACACCCATTAAACAACTATTCATATATATATATATATATATATTTATATCCAAGCCCAATGAAATTTACAATTTCAATGCAATGTTATTTCTCAATAATATATTCTTTCATTTATTTATTTTTTAAAGTTTGGGTATTACAGTGACTTTTGAGGGGATGCGGCGCCGACTTCAAAACGGTGTGGAAGGCGATTACACAGGGCGGTGTAGTAATTGAAGTATGGAGGACATCGATTTGATGCCACAAGTAAGAGGATGGAGGGTTGGTTTGCCGGAAGTGAGTTAGGCGGCGGTTGGTTTAAGGCCACCAAATATAATTTCAAAATTTATTATGACGGTAGAGGAGAATATCAAAGGGGAAGAGAGGATATAAAGAAAATTCCAATAATGCCCTCTAACAATAATTGCCACATATTATCTCTATAATGACCTCTTACCCATTTTACATTAATTTACTTTTTATTTGAACCAAATTTTATATATATATATATATATATATATAGCCAATGGGAGAAAGAAAAATAAAAGGAAAAAAAGCCGGCGTGAGTTGGAACCACCTATCTCATCCTTTGGTTGAATGCCTAAGCTGGTCAAAATTAAAATAGCCGGCTCTTAAACTCACGATCCATGTACCCGAATAACATTCAACCCTTACTCTTCCTACGTCTCACTGCGACGACAACGATCCTTCCTTTCTTCGACTCAGGTTTGGCCTCATTCGACAGCAACACCCCCTCTTCCTTCTTTCATTCCGACTAGGCCTGTGTTTACTACATGTTCTTCACGCCAGCTCAGTCTAAGTTTCAATCTTCAACATTCTTGCAAGCAATTACTCTCCGTTGATAATGTAATCCTCAGTAGCACTTTGTCTATCCTTTTTAATTGTTTGTGGTTGATTGTTGGGGGTTAGGGTTTCTATCCAGATTTGCAACTAACCGTTTTTGCATCCTTCTAAATTGTTTGTGCTTGATTGTTTGGGGTTAGGGTTTCTATCGATATTTGAATATCTGTTGGTAACTATTCTTCCTGGTTTTTTATATTCCTTATTGCCTAGATGTAATGAAATTATGAAATCTTCATCCTTGATTTAGGGTTTATCATTCTTGAAATTCAACCTGGAATAATTAAACCGAAAAAAAAGTTACCGTTTCTTAAATAATTATAGTCACCATTAATTTTATGTTTAGTATATAGTTTGACAGAACATTTCTTGATTGTCGAAAAATAACATAATCACATCATGTTTCCTTTAATTTGATCTGCAAGACTTTTGTTCTATTGATTGGTGCATAGAATCATCTGATACTTAAAAAACAAATATCAAATCAAACAGGTCAATCGTCAAATAGCCAACGATGTGCTTCACTGATTTGTCAAGTAAGTCAGTAATCAATTTGGTTGTTTTTCTGAATCCATGAACATCATAACGCCTCTTCGATTTGCTTTTCTTAAGATATTTTTGATTTTTTTCTTTAAATATTTGGATCCTGGTGCTTCTCTGTTTGGGTTCTGATGCAACCTTTGGTTCTTTGTGTTCGTACACCATCTCAAAAATGGAGTTTTGGTTACACTTTCATCTGCTAAATGGTGTAACTGATTGTCAATTTGTCATTTTTTCGGTTGATCCCTTTGGTGAACTAGAATGCTTTAATACTGCTAAAAAGTTTTATATTTGAGGTTATCTCTTCCTGCCATGTTATAATTTTACTTCGTATAATTTAATCTGTTTGGATCAGATTTATATACTCTAACGATGATTTCTTTACTATCCAGATATCAAAGCTAATTATTGAGGATTCAAGCACAATAGCTGGGGTGAGCTTTATTATGCAATTGTCAATTGCTGCAACAGATCGTGATTGAGGATCCAGACTAACTATACCTTTGTGTTTTCAAATTATATTGGCTGATGGAACACAGGTACATTCTTTAGTTGTTTGGCTGAATTCTACCCCATACAAGACTTATGATTGAATTTGCCTTGGTTTTAGATTTCTTCAAAAACACTTATTTTGAGATAAACATGATAACACAGATAATAAACTAAAATTTTTATTTCATATTGCTCATAAGAATTATAGATCTGAAAAAAAGACATCTCATAAGAAGTTGTTGAAATAGATACAATAGGAACTACGATTTGACAAAATGAAATTAAAATTACCGAAAGAAACATAAAAGCAAAATAAGCAATGAAAGAAAAAAATTGGAACCTAGATTCACTACTATGAAGATTAAGTCAATTGTAGAAATAGAAAAATCTGGGCTAACATGTTTAACTTCTCCATTTACAATATTAGTATATACTCACCTAGATTTAAGAGAGGCTAAATTTTCAGTATCAATTGACTGTTGGAGTTTATTGTAAGATCATAACATAATAAGGAATCAACACTAAACTAAATAATTATTCATTTTCATAATAAACTGAAAAAACACTAAATGTCTAAACTAAATAATCTTTCCAATTCTAATTTCTTTCATTCAAAAAATATATTTTTTTAGATTAATATTGTATTGAGATATAATTATATCAAAATGTAAATAAAAATAAGGCGGTATCAAATATATATTTTTACTTATATTGTCTCTATTTTCATATTACTTTGTTAGTAGTAACTTTCTGGGTTGTAACTTCTATTTTGCTAATTCAATATTAGTATGGTCGAGTTTAGAAAATGGGAGTTCTTATTAAAGCAAGAAAGAATTTTTGCGGGTGTTGGCCCCTATGTTGATTCTAATATCCTCTTCAATGTTGCAGGAGGTCATAGTGTGATACCTGTGTTTTATAAGTATTTGATATCTTTCTATTAATTTTAAATTTTTATCATTTATTTAAACCAACCTGTGTATCACATGGGCATTTAATCTAGTTATTATATGAAAGTCAAACTTTTCTTCTGGATATATCTTTATTTGGTTATGCATAATATAAGGGTTTAGGATATTAAAAGGTGAATAGTAGTATTTTTAAGTTGAAGTTGCTTTGGAATTTGCTATCTAATGGTTAGGAGCTGCTTCTGCTGTGAATTTGGCTTCAAAATTTTATCTGATATCTAATGCTTTTGAAAGTCGACACCGTAATCTAACTTTAGGTATAAAACAAAAAAAGTGAATTAACCATTTACATTTTCTAAATAAATTTTAAAATGAATTATATCACTCATTTTAGGTAAGATAAAAGTAACTAGGTAAAAGTTTTCAATAACAAAATTAAGGGTAAATAGAAAAGGTAAAATACTTTAATGTGAAACTGATTATATGATTCAACATATATATTCTTGTCATAAACTCTTGTTTTCTTCCCAAATGTCACATCATGAACCACATTATGTTTGTGGAACAAGAATTATTATTTGTTGACACGTAAAACTGAAATCTATAATTAGAATCCCTTAAAACCAATTCAAACATAAAAAACTGAAAACGGACACCCAAACAATGAATATTTAAACAAATGATATTTCCTAATTTATCTATAATACATTTAGCACTCTCTCCTACCTTACTTGATCCCTTAAAATTCAGCAATAGGAAATTACTAATACACTGTTAGAAAATTTTGGGAGAACTTTTAGACAATTTCATTAGAAGGAAAAATTGAATCTACATATTACAACTGAGTCTCACTATTTATAGAACTAGACTAACAGCTAACTAACTAATCTACTCAGCTTGACAGATCAAGATCGGTCACTTAGCTTAACAGAACATGAATTGACTAAATGACTGAACAATTAACAGTAACCAACTTTGTATTAAAGTCACAACTAACAACTCTCCACCTTGACTTTAATACTAGTAAGAGTATTACTACTTCCAGCTATCAATGTTTAGAAGATCTAAACAATGTCTAAACTTGTTCACTGAAACTGGGGTTTGTCTTCGGTCTTCACTTTCTGCATCTTTAATCTTCTTTCTGAATGAATAAAATGGTAGCGAACGTCTATGTGTTTTGTCCTTTCATGATGCACTTGATCTTTGGCAAGAGAAATAGCACTCATACTGTCATAAAACACAACAGCTTGATCTTGACGAAAATCCAGATCCCCAAGCAAACCTTTCATCTGAATACCCTCTTTGACAGCTTCTGTAAGGGCCATATATTCTGTTTCAGTTGTAGACAACGCAACTGAAGGCTGTAAAGTCGCTTTCCAGCTCACCACCGCCTCTCCACAGTGAAAACATAGCCTGTTAACGACCTCCGAGAGTCCAGATCAGCTACATAATCTGAATCTGAAAATCCGGCCACAAAACACTCTTTTTTTTCACCAGAAATAAGACCTACATCAGCCGCACTTCTAAGATAACAAAAGATACGCTTAACAACAACCCATTGCTCATTTCCCGAACTAACCATGTAACGTTAAACAACATTAACCGCATGTGCTATGTCAGGTCTAGTGCAAACCATTACATACATCAGGCTTCCTACCACACTAGAGTAAGGAACTTTATTCATATACTTCACCTCAGCCTTTGTTTAAAGTGCTAAAGCAGCTGACAATCTTAAATTTCCTGATGAAGGCGTATTTAACGGTTTTACTGAACTCATACAAAAACGAGAAATCACTTTCTGAATGTAACTTTTCTGTGCAAGAGAAGTTTACCTTTAACTCTGTCCTAAACAATCTCCATGCCAAGGATCTTTTGAGCAGCACCTAAATCTTTCATGTCAAACTCATAATTAAAAACTTTCAGCTTCTTAACTTCCTCCATATCACGAGCTATTACTAACATATCAGCCACATACAAGAGCAAATAAATGGATGACCCATTAGCAACTTTGTTGTGATAAAGGCAACAATCATAAGGACTTCGATTAAAACCATTATCCATCATAAAGCTATCAAATTGCTTATACCATTGCCTTGCAAGGTTGTAAAAATCGCTCGGCGGTATACGGTCGACCACCTTCAAGTGATTAATCGGCCTTGGGGGTGATTAATAGGTTTCTTGGCGGGGACCCTAAATTATAAAGGATTTTATTTTAAAAAAATAAATACTAGCAATATCCTATCAAAATAAGTCAATAACCATCAAAAAGTTTAACAAGCTTGAAAAATAAAAACCATAAGTCTATAATTAGTTTAAATCCTAAATTCAACTCCCTTTTCATTCCTTAGACCCTAAACAATTTTTTTTGTTTTTTGTTTTTAAAAGAAGTCGAATCATTTTGTTGACCGCCGAGGACCACAAAGCGCCGATTTTGACCATGCCCGATAAGTTTGACCAATCCTATAATTTCTAGGTCAGCTGGCCGCCGACAATCGCCGAGACCGATATTCACAAAACTGCTGCCTTGGCGATTGTTTCAGCCCATAAAGCGATTTCTTCAGCTTACAAACATAGTCTTCTTTCCCTTGAGCAACAAACCCTTCCGGTTGACTCGTATAAATCTCCTCTTCGAGATCCCCATGTAAGAAGGCTGTTTTAACGTCTAACTGTTCCAACTCCAGATTCTGCCGTGCAACCAAAGCTAACAGCACACTGATAGACGTATGACGCACCACCGGTGAAAACATCTCATTGTAATCGACTCCTTGCTCTTAACTATAACCCCTAGCTACCAAACGAGCTTTATACCTCGCACTTTAAGATCTTGTCAGCCCTGTTTTTCGCTTGAAAATCCACTTACAAGTCACCACTTTTCTGCCTTGAGGCAACTTTACCAATTCCCAAGTTCTATTCCTATGAAAGGACTCCATCTCTTCACCCATGGCTGCTATCCACGCATTAGCCTCCTTGGTTGTTATTACCTCTTTGTAACTTGAAGGTTCAGAAAATTCTGTTTCTTCAGCAACTTGTAATGCATAGGCCACTTTCTCATCAAAACCAGACCGAACGGGCCTACTAACTTGCCTTCTAGGCTTATCTAAGGCTATTGAATGAAACTTTAAAGACTATTGCATAGTTTGTGACTCAAAAGGCTCATTTTGAGATGAAACACTAGGCTATCCAGCAACATTATCAACACTTTCATCTGAACTATCAACTTCATATTCCACCTGTTCAGAAACATCCTTCTCTTGGCCTTCTTTAGTAGCTGAAAAGGATTGATTTTTCATACTACGAAGCATACAATATCTCAAATGAGAATTAGTTTCCTTTCGGCGGGTGACCATTTTTTATAACCTTTCATCACATTACCATAGCCCATAAACAGCCCTTTCTCTGCCAGTTGTCCCGACCAGATTTCAATTGGAGTTTTACACTTAATTGCTGTTGCGGGGCTTCTATTAACCAAATAGCAAACCGTGTTTAAAGCTTCTGCCTAAAAACTCCTATTCAGACCCGCATTTGACAACAAACAACGAACCCTTCCAGCAGCGTTTTATACATCCGTTCAGCCACTCCATTCTGCTGTGGAGTGTACCGAAACGTACGATGTCTAGCCTTGGTTTTAAAACGTGCGAGGCACTTCGAAGCGTTGAGGGTCTAGAAGCCGAGGCGTGATGCGTGATGCGGGCGCATCACGCACCTGAGGCGTTCAGTATTAACAAATACTTGTAATTTAATTCTAGCATTTTACATAATATGTAATACTCAACAATTTAAGTATTTCACTTAATCACTAATAACCAAAAGTAGTTCCACAAGTAAAATACTAAAATTACAATCATAACAAGTCTTCGAATCATAACAAAATAAGTTCTCTAAACTTAATTGACCAACTATTATTCTCCAAGACATACGTACACACACATACACTGCTCAAAATCAAATACACATACACACACTGAACATTGACATACCTTTGAGATAGAAAAACACATTACGGCTAATATAAAACAGAAACAAAATCAAACAGCAAGATGAAGTTGAAAAAAGAAAATCGCACAGCAAGATGAAGTTGAAAATTTGAACAACAAGTGTAACCTTTCAGAAACTTCAATCGAACAGAGCTGCTTCAATTTTGGTTTTGAATGGAGCTTGACACTCCAATCGAACAGAGGAAGAGAAGAAGAGTTCATAAAGTTATCCCACAGCGGGTTAATGCATACCTGAAAAAAGAAAAAAAGAGAGAAAGAAACCATGATCTAATACTTTGACTTCCACGAAAAAAGAGGCAGATGCGAGATTGTGAGAAGAGTCTGCTTCTGATTGAGAGGTATTTCATAAGTGAGAGAGGTTAATATCTAATGTTGCTGTCATTCTTGATAACAGATTTAGACGTGATGGTGCTGAGAGCCTGTGACGAGTTTCGTTATGTGGTCGCCAGATTAAGTGGCGATGGTATTGATGAGAAGAGTGTTGTTCTGATGTTGTTCTTTGGTCACTAGAATTAATGGTGATGGTGTTGATTGGCAACAACAAAGAAACGTTAGAAAATAACTTCTGTGCAAACATGATCTGTCATGAATGAGGATGAATCGGTGTTGTAATAATTGGCCTAGGTGGCCGATTATTTGGCGGGTAATCATGAATTGCTACCTCATTAAGGCGAGGAGAGCAATATCGGTCTAAGATCCTAGAAACAGTCAAAATCGGCCTAGGTGGTCAAATCGGTCAACAAAATTGTGCAAAATAGCAATAAAGAAGAGAAAGGACAGAGAAATAAAACTGAAAACCTTGGAAACATTTACATTACCTGTTGTCAGCAATGATGGAATTATGAGATGCGGTGGAGATGAGGACGGTAAGGTAAAGTAGGTCGAAGGGGATTGGGGAAGACGGTTAGACGCAGTATTAACTATTACGAGGACAAAAGGTTGTCATTACCTGCACCAAAGTTAACTTTCATGAACCAAAATTCTATTCTTTTTAACTTCAGGACAACAATTTACCTCCCATTACTTGCATATAAATCTACTAGTGGTTATTAGAATATAAATTTATAAAAATTAAAAATTTCGTATTAAAAATTCAAACTATTCTTTTTCAAACTTTTGTAATATTTCAATATATAGCTATGTTTCATACATAATTTTGAAATTTCGTTACAATATTCCAATGTGAGTACTCCCCCGCCTAGAGTCCTAGACCGATCAATCTCGAGTAAATAAGCATTTGGATGAATAAGTATGTGTGCAGAACAAAGATGATGCGTGAAGAAGTGAGAGAAGAGATGTGTGTGTGAGAATTGAGATTGGTATGTGAGGCGTGACAATTAGGAGGGTAATTAGGGTTTAGATGGTGGGGGGTTTAAGAGGAGAGAGAAAGGGAAAATGTTTAATTTACCCCTTGTAGGTTCAAATCTACACCCCTAAAGTCTCTTTTAATTACAGTAATTCCAGTATGCCACGACCACAATTTGCCATTAATAAACACACTTAAGTTATATAGAATGGTTCTCACAGTTCTCGTAAATGGTTTTCGTTTGAACCACACACATACATATATGTATGTATCAAGAGTTTTTGTAGGCCCGTCTTGGCTTATAGGGCTTCTTTAGGTTTGGGTCATGTCTTTATAAATATCCGTTGTATAATTCATGGTAATTTACATTGTGAGACAAAATTAGTCTCTTCTCTGCATGTTATCTCCGTTACAAGTTTAAAATTTTAAATCATGCAACTGAAGGTATGTCCTTAATACTGGTCTCATGACTGTTTAAGTGGGTATGCCCATGTTTCTTCAGTAACTTTTCTCATTTTATAAAATCTTTGCTGGGGCTTGGCTTTTTATATGAAAATGGAAGGAAGGGAAGCGAGTTTTATTCAGTTCCTTAGGATCCAAGGGCAGTAGATTATTTGCAATGCTCAGATGTAGAATATGGCACTTGAATTTACGTGGCAAAATTCTTTGGCAATTGCAGTAGGTTGAAATGGGTGATGCTGGATCATTAAAGGAAAATTCTTTGGCAATTGCAGTAGGTTGAAATGGGTGATGCTGCATCATTAAAGGAAATGGACAGTTCCATATATTCATTCTCGCTCTGTTGAACTCCATAAATTCACGTTATGTGTCGTCTCTAACGCATTGAACAAGTAAAATAAGATGACAGAATTAAAATATAAAACTGCTCAAATCATTTAAACAGGTCAAAGGTGGCAGAAGCCCCCAAAAATCCATGTTTAATGCATAAAAGACCTCCTAACTCAATTCTTAAACAATTAGATTGCCATTGACACTCATTATTTTAACATTGAATATTTTGAAGCAAATCAGACTTCAATCCATTTTTGCCTTACTATTCCATTTTGCCACATTTGCATTTAAGGGAGCTTTTATTGGCTTTTTAACACATGCTAAATTCTCTGCAGACTCAAACCTAAATAGATTCTCTAGCCACAGGATTGAAAACTGTGCTTATGGACAACTTAAGTTTCTCCATTGAAGAAGAAGATGTGTATGAACTCTTTTTACTTTACACTTTGTGTCATAATTAAGCATCACCATGTCTGACCAGGAGTAAATTCTACAGAAAGAGTTACTTCAAAAATGTTGGTGATATTACTGAAGTTCACTTTGACAAGAAAGACGCCCACTTTGCAGGTCATGGGCATGTTAAGTTTACAACCGAAGAAGCAGCTCGAGAGGTAAGCTTGTTATTTGATTGTTTTCCTTTTATTCATCCATACCCTCCTTTTACTCTGCTGACAGCGTGTTCTTGTAGTAAATGATGTACTAATCCTTGCTATAAGTTACCACGTCTTGCAAATAGGAATAGGGAGGTGAGGCATGTTAGGTAACTTGCCAAAATGGGTAATTTGTAGTGTGGGTTAAACTGGATCGGGCTGGGCTTACCCTTTTGTCCTGTTTTTTTAATCTAATTTCAAGAACTTTAGTTTTACGTAATAATCTAGTTGAATGCACTTGGTGATGTCTTTGTTTTTAGTTAATTTTTGTTTTTATATTACTTTCTAGATTACTTCACACATTTGGATTTTCAGAACTATAAATTTAATCCAAATCGATCCACTTGTGTATACAGGTTCTCAAACTTAACAATGAGTTGTTACTTGACAATCCGGTGAGGCTTGATTTGGCAGTAGAACGGGCTGATCACCCTACAACAACTCAGGCTGCGGGATCCAAAACTTTGTATATGGGAAATTTGAGTTTTTCGGTTGAAGAAGATGATGTGTAATAATTACATAGTTTCTGAATCAATCTTTTGTAAGTGATTTTTTATAGTGATAATAATGTTTGAAAAGTGTACTTTGATCTTATAGGAGGGATTTCTTCAAAGATGTTGGTGAAATTGCTGACATCCGTTTTGCCATCAAAGATGATCGATTCTTGGGCTATGGACACATCGAATTCACCACTGCTGAAGCAGCTCAAGAGGTATTATCATGTGGGTTACAAAGATTTTGAAAGTTTTTGTAAGTAATATGTGTCAAATATGAGTACAAAATTTTGTTATTTCTATAATGATGATGATGATGGTAATAATAATAACAGTTGTGTTATATTCCAGGCTCTTAGACTTAACAACAAGGTGATATTAGATAGGCGAGTGAGACTTGAATTGTCAAGGCAGCGAGGTGGGTACGCTCCGGGTAACAGGTATCATGGCCTGTCAATTTATCATTTTGTGAATATTTGAAGTTTTAAACCATGCAATTAATTAATAACGTATTAAAATTCTGAACTGATTGCAGATACAATGACTGTAGCATCGAGAAATATAACCAACACAAACGTCAGACACAAGGGAGAACAAAAACCATATACGTACAAGGATTCAATTCTAATGATGGTTTTGACAACGTATGTTTATGCAACATGAAATCTGTCAAACACATTTCAATTGGGTGGCAAATAGGTGGGTTGGGTAATGAGTCAAAACACGTGTTCGAGTCAAACAGGTTACATTTGGTTATGTTGGCCTGCAACACTTATCATCCATGACATGTAAGTTTTTCACAAATAATTAGCGTGTCGGTGATTATTACAAAAATATGTCATTTTCTTTGAATGAGATGATTTGGGAGGATCTATTTATATAATACACTTTGGGGGCTTCTTGACTCTTTTTTTTTCTTTTCATTTTATTATCTATTTCTCTCGTTTGAGTTAAAACATAACCTGACTAGAAACATTTGATAACTAAATGGATTGAAATTTCTTTCTTATTTTTTTATTTTATTTTATCTATTGCAGATTAGGAGGGCCCTTGAAAAGCATTTTGGTAAATGTGGAGAGATATCACGTCTATCCATACCCAAAGATTACGAGTCTGGATTTCCAAGAGGGTTTGTGTTCTTCTCAAACGTTGAACTTGATTTTTTTTTGTTTGTTGATTTTGATTTAGGTTTTGTATTTGATTTTCTGTTTGATATTTGATTCCAGATTCACATTTATTTTTATTGATTCTGAGTATGTGTTCTTGGTGTTTGTGTGTGTGTTCTTGTTGTTTGTGTGCATGTTGGTTTTAGTGTTTAGTAATGAGTAATGACTAATATTGACGAGGTGGTGCAAAGCGGATGATGTGGCAGCTTATGTGGCTGCTACGTCAGAAAAATAATTATAAAAACAAATATGGTCACTTGTTACACAGGTCAGTGCTTACATCAAATTTTAACACACTATAATTTTGTTACATCAATACATGATTTTCAGAGTCATTTTGAGGTGCAATGCAATATAGATATATATGATGAATTATATATCAATGGGTTGAAATATAGATCTATTTTGGCTCATTTTTCCTCATCAATGGGTTGAAATTTGTAACATATATCTCCTAATGATGAATGGTTTTGTTTGCAGTGTTGCTTTTATCGATTTTGTGGATAGTAATGGGTTCAATCAAGCTCTGGGACTTCATGGATCTGAGGTTGGGGGCTGCAGGCTAGTTGTTGAGGAAGCCAAAAAGCAAAGAGGTGATGGAAGCTGTGGTGGCTGGAGTGGTGTAAGTCGATCTGCTGGTGAAAGCAGTTCAAGTAGAGAAAGTGGGTTTGGTGGTGGCTGGTGGAGAGAAAGTGGTTCAGGTAGTCGCTGGCATAGCGAAGGTTATACTGGTAGCGGGTGGGGTGGCGGAAGCGACTCTGGTCGTGGAGGGGATAGGGCAAGTGGCTATGGTTTTAGTGGTGGTTGGAGAAGTGGAAGTGGTGTTGGGGGAAAAATTTCTAATAGTAGGCGTGTGGGTGGTGAAAGTGGTGGTAGATGGAGTGGATATAGTGGTAGCAGGTATAGTAGCAGCAGCAGCGGCAGCCGTTTGGGTAGGTTTAGGTTTAGTGGCGGCTATGCGAGTAGAGATGCAGGACCTAGTAGCAGGCCATAAACAAAAAACGGTACAATCACTCGTGTAGAATTAATTATAACTCTCAGATTGTGATGCATTCGAATCTATGGATGATGCCAATAAAATTGAAATAATTCATCAGCTAAAGTAGAATTTCCGGGGAATGAAATTTCTCTTGAAAATTAACATGTTGAGCTTAGTCTTGTGCTTTAATGCATAGATACTCACGAGTTACCGAGCTCGAAGCGTTTAAAACGACTCGACCCTTAATGATATGCTACCATCTACCACAGACACCTTCGCCGCCTCCTTTCACTGAAACCACTGTCACCACCTAAACCACCGACACTGTCTCCTGTCATTGAAACCACAACCACAATCTAAACCACTACAACCCACCTAAGCCACCACCACTGCCTTCTACCACTGAAACCATGACCACCTTAACTCCCACAACCTAAACCACCACAACCCACTAAGACCTACATCTGTAACCCCCAAATCCCCACCGTAACCCTAGACTTGCAACCTCTAAAATCCCACTGTAACCCTAGACTTGCAACATCTAAAACCCCATCGTAACTTTAGATTTGTATCTACTTTGAAATGTAATTCACTCTATTTTACATTTTTGTATGTCTTTATTTCTAGGTCATAAGTAACATGAGGCGTGGTGGTATGGTCAAGTTTTGAAAATCATAGCGAGACTATGATGTTTCAGAAGGTGTAACTTAAGGTGACAATTTTGTATCTATATATATATATATATATATATATATATATAGGGGAAGGTTCATTTGAGAACCGTTTTTATTACGAGAACCGTGAGAACCAATCTTAGCCGTTCACTTTGGATAATGGAATTCATAGATGAAGAGCGTGGGGGGATTGGGTGTGGCAGAGTGTATGTAAGGAATTCATGGGTGGACATAGAAGGAGGGGGAATTGGACGGCTAAGATTGGTTCTCGCAATAAAAACGGTTCTCAAATGAACTTTTCACTATATATATATATATATATATATATATATATATATATATCCTTTAGAGATAGGGGCTACTTTCTTGTGGTAGTCATTGCGAATGAGCAAGTAGGGGGTGGCAACTAAAGAGGTCGCGAGACTGACCGCAATTACAGGAATAGGTCGACTTTCTTTCATTTTGGTTATGGAAAGTGAAAGTTCTTTCGTTTAGTACGAGATCGCTTCACACCTCGTGGTGCTTACACCTCTCGCCTATCGAAGTTCTGTTTAAAAACCTCGTCCGAGAACTTGTATAGAGAAGGATTTCCCATTTTCCTTCGCACGTCCATTCCTTTCAAGCGCCCTTAGACTCGTTACGTTGTTCGACTGAACTCGTTGGTTCCGCGCTCTATTCGGTCGGAACCCGGTTCGGCGAGAACATTCTCTAATAGATTCCTTTCACCAAGTCATCGCCAGCAATCCGCTCTTATCCCTTGGTGTCAAAGGGCGAGTTCCTTTCTTGTCTTGCCCAATAACTTTCTTTATTCTTATTGGAGAAAGACTACCTCTACTTTACTTGACAGGGGCGGAGAATACCATATATATATATACACACACACACACACACATATAGTGAAAAGTTCATTTGAGAACCGTTTTTATTGCGAGAACCAATCTTAGCCGTCTAATTCCCCCTCCTATTGGATTGCCCACCTATAAATTCCTTACATGCACCCTGTCACACCCAATCCCCCCACGCTCTTCATCCATCAAATCCATTATCCAAAATGAACGGCTAAGATATATAGGGGAGGGTTCATTTGAGAACCGTTTTTATTGCGAGAACCGCGAGAACCATTCTTAGCTGTTGATTTTGGATAATGAAATTCATGGATGAGGAGCGTGGGGGGATTGAGTGTGGCAGGGTGCATGTAAGGAATTCATGGGTGGGCAATCTAATTGAAGGAGGGGGAATTGGACGACTAAGATTGGTTCTCGCGGTTCTCGCAATAAGAACGGTTCTCAAATGAACCTTTCACAAGATATATAGATATATAGATATATATATATATATATATATATATATATATATATATATATATATATATATATATATAGTGAAAAGTTCATTTGAGAACCGTTTTTATTGCGAGAATCGCGAAAACCAATCTTAGCCGTCCAATTCCCCCTCCTATTGGATTGCCCACCCATGAATTTTTTACATGCACTCTGTCACACCCAATCCCCTCACGCTTTTCATTTATCAAATCCATTATTCAAAATGAACGGCTAAGATTGGTTCTCGCGGTTCTCGCAATAAAAACGGTTCTCAAATGAACTTTCCCCTAGTGAAAGGTTCATTTTAGAACCGTTTTTATTGCGAGAACCAATTTTAGCCGTCCAATTCTCCCTCCTATTGGATTGCCTACCCATGAATTCCTTACATGCACCCTGTCACACCCAATACCCCACTCTCTTCATCCATCATTCCATTATCCAAAATGAACGGCTAAGATTGGTTTTCGCAATAAAAACGGTTCTCAAATGAACCTTCCCTTATATATATATATATATATATATATATATATATATATATATATATACACACACACCCACACACGCACAACTATACAAACTAAAATAAAAAGTCACATAATTATACATTTATAACAATTCATTTTTCTTAAATTTCGGTATATGCAACCGTTGTTATAACTAAATACCTATATATATTCGGCCTGTATAGCAGTATTACCTTTACCATGCCTCAAAAACATTGCTTATAATAGGTACATATGTGTCAAGCTACGCCTTAGCGTATGCCAAGCTTTATGCTCAAACCTTCGCCTTTCGTATGACAGCATGGTCAAGCCTTAAGCCTTGGCGGAGCCAAAGCGAAGTCAAGACAACTATTTAGGACCAAGATTTATTATATCCTTTGAATGAAAATTTAAAAATTATTACACCAGACGTGGACTATAAAGCTTCCACGAAGATGCATCCGTAGGATTTTTTTTTTTTGAGTTGCCAACCAGCTCATATGAAAATTTTATATTTTTAAATCTTATATATATGAGAGGGTTTATTTGAGAACCGTTCTTATTGCGAGTACCTTGATTAATGACTTATTAAAGATATCTTAATGAAGATATTTTGGGAAAGTTAAGATTCGCTATTTAATGACGGCCATCCGGATGAAATTCACTGTTGGGAAATATATAAAAGACTAAAACACCCCTATTAATGAGCATTAATGGTAGTTATAAATGGTACCCGCAGTGCTCGCAATAAAAATAGTTCTCAAAATTCTCATTTGAGAGCCATTTATATTATGAGTACTGCAAAAAATAATTATAGCCGTTGATAAAAAAAATAGAGGGTTCAAAAATAGTTATTAATGGATAACCTTGATTAAATCAAAGCAAATCATGTGTTTAAGGTAATTAAGGAGGGGTAATTTAGACATTTGGCATTTACCCCCATTTTCTTAAACTAAAATATCTCCTAAATACAAAGATTTTAGAATGCGAAAAATTATGCCAAAAAAACGAGAATTCTATGCTTTTTATTATGACATCTATATTGCTACATTTTTTCGAAGAAAATTTTTTGTTTTTGCTGGGAATTTTTCCTAACACGTATAGTAAAGTCCCATATATATTGTGCATATGTGCACCACCTGTTCATACTACTAGGTTTTATTCCAGCACATGTGTGTCCGGGTGCATATATGCACCGTGCACTTGTGCATCTCGTGTAGATATGTATATGCACATATACACCATATTGTTATACTTTTTCAAAGAAAAAAAAATGTATTTTTGCTGAATTTTTTTAGCACAACTTAAGTTTTTTGTGCACATATGCACCATATTACTGGCTTTTGTTCCATCATAGGTCAAATAGGTGCACATGCACCTACCAGTAGGTTTTTTCTTCCAACATAGGTGCATAAATGTGCAAATATGCATAGCAGGTGCACATGTACTAAAAACAGCTACAAATAGGTAAAACTCATATGCGAACCATAAGCATTTGATTGTTAAATGAAAACATAATTTACATAATTAAACAATAAAAGAAATAAAATCTATTTTCTATAAAATTAAAAAGATTTAAAAAGACAAACACTCAAATATATTTTTTAGAAATACCAATGAACTGCAATAACCAAATATGTGCCATATCTATTTCTTTGCTAACAATATAAAGCCTGCAAAAAATCATAATATCATCGAAACTGATTTTAGAACGATCAACAAAATTGACCTGCTGCAAAATAAATACTACTAACAGCTCCATTATATAAATGACTCTTAAATATAACCCAAAAAGATCACCACTTACATAATATCCTCAAAATTGATTCAGGACTCACCACATGAGATCCATTAGAGTTTGAAACCATATTTCCATATTGCAATTGATTGCTTTTGTACCAAAGGGCAGCCTAACAGTATCAAGGTGTTAAAAGGTGTTCCACATGGCCTATGGTCATTGGTTCAAGTCCCGTTGTAAACAAAAGGTGCAGATTTAAGAGTAGATTAGCGTGTGTGCTACGTTGTTAAAAAAAATTATTGCTTTTGTCCATATTGAAACTGTATTTATGTATTGCAACCTTCTTGTCAGACGATGCCATTTCTTTTAGGTGAATCGAGACATAGATTTAAGAGATGGTGAGTTAAAGGTGAGAGAAATGGGAAAGATAAATCCGGGTTTGTATTCTACGGATAGAAACATAGATGTGCCGAGAGTAGATAAAAAGAGATGGTTGGAAATTTGCAGCGGTCGGTGGAAGAGTGGTGGAAGCTCGGGGGAGAAGTAGAGATTTACAGTGGTTAAGAGTTTGGGGATTTGCAGAGAAAGTGATCACAATTTCAAGGAATGGTGAGGAACGTTAATCGTCGGTTTAGGTGTAAATGGAATCGGTTGTTAAGATTACGGTTCTACCCTTTTAATTTAAAAAAAGATTAAAGACAACAAATAAAGTGATTGGTCATAATGGTTCTCGCTAGGGGTGAGCATTTGGACCGGAAAAACCGAACCGAACCGAAAACCGACTAGAACCGAACCAAACCAACACCGTATTTAATATTCGGTTCGGTTTTGTAATTTCACAATTTTCGGTTTCGGTCTAATCGGTTTTAGTCCACTCGGTTTCGGTTTTATACTGGACCAAACCGAATGGTTTTCTTAAATAGTTTTTACTTTTTATAGGTTTAATTAAAATTTAATATGATTAAGCGTGTACGTATTCTTACTTGAAATCATGAATCACCTCCTAATTAATAATTTAATTAGTATGAAATTCAAACGTCTGCAACTTCCGTGCATATATGTATGCATTAACTTGTAACTATCTTTGTAATGCCTATACACACACACGATTGTAGCACAAAGGCATAAGCAAGGACACTTATTTTTGTGATTTTTTAGAAAATCAAAGTAAATAAAAAAAAATCATGTAGAAATGCCTCCAACTTAGTTTAAATTTTTTGTTAATGGAGAAGCCAAAACTGATGTAGAAATGCTCAAAACCTTTGTTCATTATTAAAACTTAATTTTTGTCCTTATTGGTCTTAATTCGGTTCTAGGACCGAAATCCCAAACCGAGACCGAGATCAAACCGAAACCGTATATATGCAATTGGTTTCGTTTTCTGTTTGAAAAATAACACATTATCGGTTTCAGTGCATATCGGTTCGGTCCGGTTCTAGACCACGCTCACCCCTAGTTCTCGCAATAAAAGCAGTTCTCAAATCAACTTCTCTCTCTCTCTCTCTATATATATATATATATATGAGACTATAACAATCATGCCTCGATACAATATTCGTCACATATGCCCTCAACCTCGCGTCGACACTTCCGCCGGTGTTGACATCGTTTATCGAAATTTCTGTCGTGTTTATAATTATTTAATACATTTTTATTAATGTTTAATATTTAAAATTTTGTTAAATCAATCGGTGTATCACAAGAACATCTAATTTAGTAACATATATAAGATTTTATATTATCAAATTTTCAATTCGATGTATTGTTTTAATATTGAACGTGTATGACGTGTTATAAAAAAAGACAAGAAAAGGACTTCCATTATTCTTTTATATGTCAACCGGCAAACCAAAAGGGCTGTGAATTCGGATTATGTTCGTGTTATCAGGTTCGGGTCAGTTTACTATCAACCTAATTTCAACCCATTTATTTTCGTGTCAGGTTCGGGTAGTGTTTTTTTCGTGTCGGGTTCGTGTCAACCCATTTAGGTTAAATGTGATCAAAAAGTATTTTTTGGGTGTTCGACTATGGCTTTCGAGTACGTTTTTTTAATACAGTTTTCCATTTCAACTAATATTTTTCTTTATCAATCTTTCAAATTCCGTGTTTGTTTTTCAACTTTTGGTAGGAATTTCGAAAATGATTTTCGTTTATATTTTAAATTTAGTATGCAATGTTCGATTGTATTCGAATGTTGGATATTTTGATTTAAAATATAATAAATATTAAACATTAATAAAAGTATCAAATAGTTATAAAACATAAAAGAAATGAGAGTTTAAAAAAGCGACAGACGGCGTCAACAACCAATAGTGATGGAAGCGTCGACGCGAGGTGACAAATGTGATGACAAAAATGTGGTATCATAAAATAAAGAGACACAATTGTATTTCTTGTACAAGTTTCTGATCATTATCTTTACAATTATAAGCAATATGGTCCAATATATATTGGTTGTATTTAAAAAAAGTTTTAAATGATTATACAACATTTTAAAATGATAAAACTAATAATTTGGTTAAATATGATATTTTGAAATGTTATAAGAGGTAAATATGATATTTATAAATTAGGGTGAAAAATACGATATTTTAATGTGTAAAAATGATATATATAAAATTATTTATAATAATTTTTATTCAAATTATAGTGCTTTGAGTTATAAAAATCAAAATCAAATTTCAATTTAAATTAACGATTTTCTTATAACCTTTTTCTCTTTTTAAATTCACGTGGTAGTAAGCATTTGTTTATAAGTAAAATGATTACTTATTTTAAACAAGATGATTTTTTTTAATATGTATCTTTAGTTAAATTTAAAGTTAAGCGAATAAATATGAAAACAAAAATTCGTTCATTTATGTGTTCGTATTTGCTTATTTGTTGGCTAAAATTAAACGAAACGAATACGAACAAGCCCCGTTCGTATTCATTCGGTTTGTTATAGCCCTATTCGTTTGTATTCATTTAAAAAGTATAATGCTTGAACTAAAATTTAGGATTATTAATCAAATATTTCAAACATATTCAAGGATTAATATATAACTAAAAGGAACCATTGATCTAATTTAAAATTAAAAACAAAAAAATGTCAAATCTTCAATCTACAATGACCAAAGAAATATTAATATAAACTTGTGACAGAAGTATTTTCGATATTTAAGATTAAATACAAGAATCTTAAAGTAAATTTTTTTTTTGTTCCCAACTTAAAGCAATTTTGAAAAGTGGAAGTTATTTAGGTTGTTTTTTTTATTGTTTGTAAAAGGTTTGAACGGATTTTATATAATAATACTGGAACTTTTGGTAACCATTAGATGAAATTTTATTTTTCAAAAAAAAAAATTGAAAAATAAAAAAAGAGAATCCTTGATACATATAAGAAGTTAATTTATTAACTTGTTTTTACCCTGATATATCACACATGCAATTAAACTAGTTACACATCAATCACGGTACTCTCCATGGGTACGTACAATTTCCTCAAGAATTGTGATGAATTTGTTTTCTACATTTTAATTTCAAGTAATTGCTGATCATAATAGATTGTTCGTAAGATGTTTGATGAAATACTTAAGTTGTGCAAATGTGTTGAACTCAAAATAATTTTTTAGAAAAGAATTTTATATATATCCTTATAAACTTTCTTAATTACTTATATATTCTTATAAAATTTAAAATTACATCAATATCCTTTCAAAACCTTTAAAATCTCTTATATATCCAAATACTAAATTTAATTATAACTACATCATTTATAAATTAAAACAATCATTTTTAATTCAATTTACATGTACAATTCCAGAAATACCCTTGTTTTTAGTAGACCCTAATACCCTTTTTTTAATGGTTGAAGTACCTGTGATCGTGATGAAGAGCCTACAATGAGATGTGGAGGATGAACTAAGGATGGTGGTATTGAAATTAGTGTTCGATCATCCACCCATTTCTGTACATTGGGAATTCGAATCAGGAAAGTACTTTAGAGATTCAATTTTGGGTTTCTCTGCTTTGAGATCGTCTAAGAAAGCCGACATTGGAACCTTAATCAGAATTCTTTGGTTCGGAGACGATCTAGAAATTCTTCAATTTGAAAAAGGTGTAGAAATTCGAATCCCTAATTACGGTCATTAAAGAAACACATATAATGTAACTTCTCGTCAAGTTTATCACTGTTTTCATCTACTGCTTTGTTCATACGATTATTATGTGTGCATTACTGTTAATTTGCTCATCGAGTCATCGTATCAGTGGATATTGCATTTATATGATGACAAATCTTATTTGAGTTGAAGCCTAATGCGAAACTTGAAGTTGAGGATTGATAAGGGTATTTGAGGGATTTTACATGTAAATAAATCTAGAGATAGTGTTTTTTAATTTCTAAACAGTTTATTTATAATTAACTTAAGTATTTGGATATATTTGAGATGTTGAAGGTTTTAAGAGGATATTAATGTAATTTTAAGTTTTGTAAGGATATATACGTAATTAAGAAAGTTTTCAAGGATATATATGAAATTCTCCCATTTTTGAATTTCAATATCAACACAAAACAAAGATACATAATGGTACCATAGAAACGTTTTGAACCAAAATTCTTTCAATCATTGTACACCAGCCATTCATACATACCGCTGTTAAAATCAAATCTTTTTTCATGAAAAATGGAAAGGAGAATGGTTTTATGGGAGTCTACCTCCAATGAAGGCCTTCTTGAGAACCAAATGTTGACTTAAAAAAAGATTTAGGGTACCTTCTGAACCATATATCTGTTTTGGCATTGATTTTAACAGTGTCTGATTTGTTCTGTCAGTCTCCTTTTGCTGTCATAATCTTCAATGTAAAATTTCACGTTCTCCCTTTTGTAGGGTTTTTTAAGGCACTCCTTTCTGTAGGATGTTAATGCCATTAACTTGGGTAAGCCGGGGCGCATCCAACCAGCGGGTTGGCGCATGAGTCCCCCTAACAAAATCGTCCCTACCCACTAAAACCCATCACGTTGGTTCCCATTCATGCTAAACCTTTTCAAATCTTACGGTGTATTTATATAGGTATTTCAGTATATAATCACATGTGAATTACGAAAATATCACACCGTCCAAATTTTTAAAATTCAATCTGGACCATTGATGTTATTGATCTAAAGGATAAAATGAGTCCCTTAGGAGTTAGGACTATGAATTAAGTATGGATTATAATGAACATTCTTTATATATATATATATATATATATATATATGGATGAGATCAAATAAAAAGAAAATTAAAGTAAAAAGTGTAAAAGGAATGATTATTTGATCATTTTTCGGTATATATATCAACTGATAATCGTTAGTTCATCATCTTTATTGATTAAAACTAGTTCTTCATCAATTTCTTTTTGATTTCAAATACAGATTTTGAAAACAAAATTTTGGAATAATTTGTTGATGAACAAAACGCTTTCATCTAAAAAGTGATGAATATGTTGGATTCATCAAAAAGAAATTAATGAACTAGTTTTAATCAATAAAGATGACGAACTAACGATTATCAGTTGATATATATACCGAAAAATGATCAAATAATCATCCTTTTTACCCTTTTTACTTTACTTTTCTTTTTACTTGATCTCTACCCTATATATATATATATATATATATATATATATATGAAAAAGTTCAAACGAGAACTGTGTGAACCAATCTTAGCTATCCAATTCCCCCTCCTTCAATTGGATTGCCCACTCGCCACACTCAATCCGCTCTCGCTCTTCATCTATAAATTCCATGTACCACTTGAATTACCAAGATTGGTTCTTGCAGTTCTCGTTTGAACCCTCCCATATATATATATATATATATATATATATATATATGAGAAGGTTCATGCGAGAAGCTATTTGCGAGAAGTGCAAGAGGTAATATAGATCATTTATTTGTTTTTGATCTAACAGATTACATTGGTTACACTTATTTATTTAAAATAATTAGAAACGGTAAAATAGTAAACATAAAATACTCTCTTTCCTATCTATCAATCTCATTTCTATTTCTCTTTCCTATCATTCACATTTTTTTTTACAATTTAATATTTTTTAAAAGCAAAATTCCCTAATAAATCGGTTAAAAAACTTATGATTTTATATTTTTTTAATTTTAATCTGAATGCTTATTCAACTTCCTAATGCATTAATTTAAAAGTTCACACAAAAACCAAATGGTTATCATTCAACTTCCACATAAATCATTTTATATATCAAGATTTAACTGTCTGACATATTTGTTCATTAGTGAACATTTCAAATCTTTCTCTCTTGTGAGCAATAAATTTGATCTTTGTTATCTATATTGTGTTCACTATTGATCATGTTCAACAAATTGCTAGTTTTACATTATTTATCCTTTATTCACTAGTGAACAGACAACCATTTACTAATTTTCACAATTTATACTGCGTTGGCCAAAACATTAATAAAATAAAAACATAAATCTTTACTTCACGAATAAAGTTGAAAAAAAGATACCCCATGTAATGGATAGTATTAAAGAAACTCATATTAACGTGTGTTAAACACTTTTCTTATGTTTTATATGTATTCATTAGTAAACAAACATACAAATTAAATTTTTATTTGTTCGTAGCCTCTTCGATACGTATTTACGCTTAATTACCAAAAAAACAAACCAAGCAAATTAAGAACCAAAATTTTTTTCAACAAACAAACTTGATTTTCAATTAGCAATTATACCATTCACAAGTTAATTATATAACTTAAACAAAAAGTATTCACAAATTAAAAAACAAAAAAAAGTTTGTTTAAAAACTTAAATTCACGTAGTAGTGCAGATCCGCTAACCTAGACATAGTTGGCAGCACGGTCGACTATTAAAGATTAGCAAAACCAAATATTTACATACAACCATGTATACATCAGATACAAGACAGAAAATCGAGACTATGAACATGATACTGTGTCGGGATGGTCGACAATTAAAAATTGTGTGACGATCAGTGGCCATGTAAAAAAAATAGATAAACTTGACTTCGTTAAGGCTTAAATCTATTTGTAGATCAGACTATTGACCTTGAGGTTTGTCGATCGGTGATGGAGCAAGCTTAACCATTCAACTAGCAATAATGATGGTGGCGATTTCGAGCAGAACTTCAACATTCATCGTCTTCGGAGCAGCAATCAATGGAATTATTTTTCTTGATGTTCTCTGTTGAATGTGGTGGCAGGCTGACGACGAATGGTATTGGTTGGGTAGAAGGGCAAGCGGTGGTTCGTCGGTGCTGTGAAGGATTCGTCAGCATATGGCTGCGCATATGGCAATGGTTGTGCAACAGAGAAAGTCAGCTCCTAGGACTTGCTTCTATTTCCTCATCCTACCATTATACCTATTTCAATTGTGTATTTATGGAGACAAAATAAGGTTTTTAAACTTTGAAATATGTTGCCAAAACTAACACGAGAGAGATATTATTTAGGATATAATTTTGTGATAAAATGTCAAATTTAACCTTTCTTTACCTTGATAACTAACATTAATTTTTCATGTTTTTACCAAAATGCCATAAAAAATCCTGATAATTGATTAACTAATCTAGTGGTCTAAAATGCTTCTTGTACTTCTCGCAAAAACAAAGCTTCTCACAGGAACCAACCTATATATATATATATATATATATATATATATATATATATATATATATATATATATATATATATATATAAATGCGATGGTTTAGGGGGATGGATGTGGGGTTAGAGTGATAGGAGGGGGATGAAAGGAAAAAATGGTGTGACGCTGATGTGGTAAGAGGAATAAGGGAGATGGATGCTTATGGTCTTATTTTCATGATGATTAGAGATGGATGTACTGTTCTCTGGCCCGTACATAACAGTGCGATCTTAATGTCATGTACCAATTGGAGAACAGAAGTAAGGGTGATTTGCCCGGCTCAAGTTAGGTTTGTTGAAATCTTCTTTCTTTCTATGGCAAACTGCACCAAAATACAATCAACTTTGGCTAAGTTGTCATTGTATATGATGAACTCTTTTATTAATTTATACAATAAAATTTTAAAAGTGTCACGTTATATGCAAGTGACCTATTATAACAAGTCACCTTATATACTTAACCGGTTACCTCTTTTTTATTTTATTTTTTGTCAATTTAAATAATATATTTAATTGGAAAAACAAACTTTTCCGAAGCAAACCACCACCCCCATTGAACACTGAATCACCCTCGTTAAAGCAAACCCGCCAGCACCCTTCAAGATCTCACCACCGTTGCCGCCCTTTAAGATCCCACTATCGTTGCCTCCCTTCAGGACGCCACCGCCGTTGCTGCCTTTCAAGACGCCACCATCGTCGTTCCCCTTCAAGGAATGCCACCGTCATCGCCAAGCTTCAAAGAAACCCACTGCCATCGCCACCGTTGTTGCCAACCTTCAAGATCTGAAGATGGCGATTAGGGTTTTGATGTAGATCTGCAAAATGATGAAGGCTTTGATGAAGATCTAAATAAATGACAAAGAATGTGATTAGGGTTTCGGAATAATGAAGGTTGCGATTAGGGTTTCAAAATGATGAAGATTTGAAGCCCCATTCTACTACCCACATTCATGAGCGATTTGTGTGTTTTAGGATTTCTTCAAATAGATTTGAGTACCCACTTCCTGATGTGATGTAATACCTGCAATTTAAAAATGCATGAAAGTATTTTATTGGAATATTATAGTAACTTGTAGCCTTATATTGTGAATGAGAAATTTATTAAAGTTGTTGGGCTTATATATATATATAATAATAATAATAATAATAATAATAATAATAATAATAATCCAATGAGGAGTTTTAGTGGGAGTTGGACTTGAGGTTTTGAGATGGGCTTAGGCCCATAAGAGGTATGACATGAGAGTATAAATAGGAGTTTAGGGCACAACCCCCAACATTCTCTATCAAATCACTGTTCCATTGAAGAGAGAAAGTGTGTGTGGGTGCTGGTGCCACTCTCGTAGATACAGGAGAAGAAGGAAGCTAAGTTCATCTTGTAACTTAAGGATTTGTCAAGAAAATCATCAGGTAACACTTCTCAATTCTTTAGAATCATGTAGACACTAAATCTTACTCTGTTAAGATGATGAATAAATGCTTGAAATCTGGGTTTTTGGGTTTTTGAATGCTTGAGAAAAACCCAGAAGAAATAGTTAACCAAGAACACTTTATAAGTTGATAAAATATAGATTTGTGATAGAAGGAAAGTTTTAAATAAGTGGAGAAATTTTTTACAACAAGAATGAGTTGAATTGGTTGAGTTTTGAGAAAGCTTGATCTTGATTATAGAGTCTGGGTTTTTCAGAAATATGAACTAACAGGGAAGGGAGATACACAATGCGACAATCACATGGACACTCGTATAGGTCCATGCGACTTTCAGTTAAGATATGTATACATTCATGCGACTTTTAGCCTATGTAATTGTGCCATGCGACTTTCCGTTAAGATATGTATACATTCATGCGACTTTCAGCCAATGTAATTGTGCCATGCGACTTTCGGTATATATATATATATATATAGACTCATGCGACTTTCAGTATATATATAGACTCATGCGACTTTCAGTATATATATGGACTCATGCGACTTTCAACATGTATATATCTAACTCATGCGACTTTCAGCAAGTGTCCATGCGACCCTCAGTAGGCCCATGTGACTTTTAGTATGTCTATACGACTTGCAGTAGTGTGTACCCATCCGATATATAGGGAGTTATGTAAGTAAGTAAAGGTTAGTACTCGGTATTAACCATATTTAAACTTGGATCAGGTAACAGTCAATTAAAGAGCAAACAGGCAGAGTCTTACAGTAAGAACTGAGTAACAAGAACAGCTGACAAGTGAGTATTCTCACTTATGATCTAGGTAGACCGCAAATGTGAATGCATGCATATGAATATGCGAATAGCTATGAGTTATGACAGAAACGTGATCAGACTCCTTACTTCGGTAGCGGGTATGAGTAGACCGTTTATGTAACACCGCCTAAATTTGAGGAGTCCTTTTTTTATTTTATAAAACACAGCGGAAGCTATATTATTATTTTAATAATTTACAACACACACACACACACACACACACACATATATATATATATATATATATATATATATATATATATATATATATATAAGTTGCACCACATAACTACTACCAAGGCGTTACCAATTCGTTCGACCATTACACTACTTATTACATAAACAAAGTATTCACAAAGTGTTCCCAAAACATAACATGTAATCCCAGCAGGTACCCGTCCTCACTAGCAATCTATTTACCTACGCAAGGAATATACATGAGAGGGTTAGCTATGAATAGCTAGTGAATAACAATTAAGCGGAAGCATCATATCAATACTATCATATACATATCACATGCATAACATATCAACATTCAAGTCTACCCTAGCACGTTGTGAAGCACCGGTTTGTCAAACTGGAACCACGTCTTGCAGGGTAATGAGCCCGTCTCAGTGATCCTAACTGGGGAAACCGATACTTTGTAATATCCATTTTTCGAAATTCTATTTTATCATGATGTAAATTGTGATCTACGATTATTGGCTTATATATATACACACGAGTATATGAATTTCACGAGTCATTATTATTAGTATTATTATGTTACTTCAATTGCAAGAGATGAAGTTGGAAGTTCATATATGTATGAGTATACTTGGGTTATTGGATTTGGTCAATTCCTTTATAAACTAAGAGTGGCCCAAGAGATAATAAAGAAATGGGCTTGGCCCAATTTATATATATATATATATATATATATATATATATGGGATTAGGGCACAGCCTCCAAGAGAGAGGCTACTGTTTCATTCATTCTTCTTCCCCTTCATTCAACGTAGAGAGAGAGAGTGTGTGTGTGGGTACGTGAGTTCCTCCAAAGAAGAAGGAGAAAGGAAGCAAGGCAAGAATTGAAGTCAAATCACCAAGGAATCATCAGGTAATGGTTCTAAAACTTGTATTCTATCTTTTGTGAGTAGCTAAGCAGATTCTAGATGTTATAGAAAGGTTTTAGTTGAGATTCATTCACTGTTCTTAGGTTTTTGGTGAAACACCATTTGAGAAACTAAAAATGGCATTCTAGGCCTAGTAATCGAGATGGTAATAGTTTATCTTCAAAAGGACTTGTTTATTTTCTATTAGGAAGATTTTGGAGCAAGAATGGAATGAATTGGTTAAGTTTTGAAAGATTTCAGAAATTTAAAATAAGAACTGTAACTGGGTTTTTGGCCAGAGGGTTTCATGCGACACTCACTATAGTGTCGTGCGACCCTTGTGTCACGCGACACTTGTGCCATGCGACAGTCGGACCGTGTGGACTTAGCTTCATGCGACTTACACCTAGTCATGCGACCTTCATACGACTTTCCATTCGACTTTCGGAGTCCATGCGACAGTCGGTTCATCCGACTTTTAGGGTCCATGCGATTCTCACTTTCCATGCGACTTGTTGAGGTTCATGCGACACTTAGTTTCAGGCGACACTTACCTTTGTTCCATGCGACACTTATACCTCATGGGACAGTTTGGGTTCATGCGACTTAGGGTCCCATGCGACAGTCGGATGCATGCGACTTATGCTCCATGCGACAGTTTGGGTTCATGCGACTTAGGGTCCCATGCGACAGTTGGATGCATGCGACTTATGCTCCATGCGACAGTTTGGTTTCATGCGACTTATAGTCCCATGCGACTGTCGGGTCCATACAACACTTAGTCCATGCGATAGTTGGGTGTCATGCGACTTTTTAACTCGTGTGACTTGGGGAATGGTACTTGACCTGACGTAGAAATTGTGTTGTAGGTTTATCGTCAGGACCCAGTTAGTCAAGGCAGCGTTGAGAAATACTTCTAATTTTACCGTGTCATCACTCAGGTGAGTTACCCTAACTTACTTTATTTCCCGCAATGTGTAAGTGATACGTATGATGTGTATCTTTGCCAAGTATGTGCTTAAATGTGATAAGATATTATGTGTTATCATTGTAAGATGTCAGTAACCAACCGTGCCTTCGTGGCCGGTTGGGGTAGATGACTTCATCTAAAGGTGGGACCTATGATGAGTCATAGCGGGCGAGGCCCGGTTCAGGTATCAAACGGGTGGGACCCGAGATGCGGCAGAGGGCGAGACCCTAGTTATGTGTTAATAGATGGCGGGATGCGATTCCTGCGAAGGGTAAGGGTAGTGGTGATTCACTAAGCTTTGTGCTTACTCGTTATTATTCTGTTTCAGGACCCTCGAGGTTGGACAAGGGCAAGGCTCCAGCACGTCGATGACGACCGCAGCGTTTTATGTTTCAGCTCAACTTTATCAGTCAAACAATTTTATATTGTATTCGCTTCCGTTGTAACAAACAATTAACATGGATGATGTTACAATCGTAATTGCTGATTTTGGGTGATGGTTGGAATATATATATATATATATTACTTTTCATGTTGTATTTAAAAAAAATAAAATTTTGGGACGTTACAACTTGGTATCAGAGCCTTGGTTTAAGCGATTCAAGCGCGCAAGTGGTGTGTTTAGACTTAAACCTTGGTTCAAAATGAGATTTTCAAACTAAACGAATTTCCTAAACCATTTTGAAACGCGCGGTCAGTTGGAGTCGAAGGTCCTGGTAAGCACTTATTGATTTGATGAGTTATGAAACGAAAGTGTTATTCCTATGATCATGAACAAATAATAGCGACATTCTGTGTAGTATGAACGCCTTAAACAAAGCATGATAACCTATACGTGAAGCTTGTATGTGTAGAATCTTACTGACACGAAACCCAAGCCGTAAAACAAGAGGCCTAGTGGTAATGCTAAGATCTAGTATGTATAATGTGTCGGTAATAATATGAAGGCCTATATTGTTACAAATACACGGTACACACTAGAGCTTGACAGAATCATGAGGAATCTTGTGAATCTGGTGAGAGGTTACTTGTATGTTATGACGTGTACGTAGCTAGGGTGGCCTTAGTACACGTAGGGTTGCTGATAGAACAACTAAATGTGTAGAAGTAATGTATACGTTGGGAAGTTATATGCGGTAACGCCTACCTAACTTATAGTGCGTTATCTATACTTCAGAATGGTTAACACAAGAAGGAACCCAAACCCACTAGCGGGGGGTCCCGCCAATGTGCCCCGGGATGGGGAGGATGCAAGCTACACGGCTGAAACTGATCCAAGACGCCAGCCGGAAATACCCGTAGTAACAGCCGGGGGTGGAACTGTGGATCCGCCCGTGGATGATGGACTGGTAGCAACGATAAGGAGGGACTTGGTACAAATCCTCCCTAACATGTTCGAGCAGATGGTTGAGGAGATGGAAAGGATGGTTACGGAGACAGTAAGAAGGGAGTTGGCTGCCAAGGAAGCTAACCGCCGTCCCGAGAACCTGGGGGCCAACCAGGGCGGGTGCACCTACCGTGACTTTGTGGCTTGCAACCCGCCTGTGTTTGAAGGAAAACCCGACCCAGTCCTGAGTACCCGTTGGATAGCCGAGGTTGAATCAACATTCCGTACTAGCTACTGTCTGGCAGACCGTAAGGTCCTTTTTGCCGTTAACCTACTGCGTGGAGCAGCAAAGGACTGGTGGTCGCTGTTGATGTTGCAGAAGGGTGAAGCGCTGGTTGACGCTACCTGGGATAGTTTTAAGGAAATGTTCAAAGAAAAGTTCACACCGCAAATCAAGGTTGAGAAGATCACTAGCGAATTCCTTGCCATGAAGCAAACTACTGAAACCATCACGGAATTAAAGGAACTGTTCCTTGCGAGGTCTCGCTTTTGTCCAGAATACGTAGCCAATGAGAAGATGAAAATGTTCAGGTATATGGGGGTGTTGAAGATTGAGATCCATGAATTTGTGGATTCATCGAAGTATCAAACTCTAGAACAGATGATGGGGGCCGCCAGGGCCCGGGAGATCGTGTTGGAAAAGCAAGAGGTTGAGATGCAGAGCAAGAGGAAGATTGAGCCAGCAACGGGGTCCAACAAGAAGTTTAGGTTTACGGTGCCTAAGCCGGGAGGGAAGAAGGAACCACCCCGGTGCCAGAAATGCGGAAGAAATCATGCTGGGGAGTGCAAACTCGGATCAACAGGGTGTTTCAAGTGTGGCCAACCGGGCCACCTGAGCCGAGATTGCAGGGGGGAAGCAAAGGTCTGCTTCAACTGTTATATGCCCGACCATCTGAGGTCGGAGTGTCCCCAGCTGAACAAGGGAGAAGTGAGAGCTGCCGCGCCTGCAACCCTAAGAATTACCGAAGGAGGTCAAAGCAAGAGGGGCGAGGCGACTCGGGGAAGGGGGCGAGCCTTTCAGCTAACTGCCGAAGAAACCAAAGCGGAGCCTGACGTGGTTGCAGGTACTCATCTTGTAAACTCAGTACCTGCACTTGTTTTATTTGATTCTGGCGCGAGTGGATCGTTTGTTTCTTTTACATTTTGCAAAAATCTCAACCAAGCACCAGTGAAACTAGAGGTACCTTTGGAAGTAGAAATAGCCGATGACAAGGCTCTATGTGTGTCGACAGTGTATAGGAGTAACGTGATAGAACTAGAGGGTGAGAAGTTTGCGATTGACCTCATACCGATTGCTATGAGGGAATTCCACGTCGTCGTGGGGATGGATTGGTTTGGTCGTCACCAAGCTACCATTGAATGTAACCAGAGGAGAGTGAGGATCCAAACCCCTAGTGGGGGAGAAATTGTCGTCACGGGGGAACGCCGGAAGGAAGAAACGGCATTCTGCACAATAACCAAAGCAAGTAAGTACCTTCGTCACGGATGCACCGCCTTCCTAGCCTATGTACTCGACAGTAAAAAGGAGAAGAGCACGTTAGAAGTGTCAGATGTGCCAGTGGTTAGAGAATTTCCAGAAGTATTTCCGAAAGACTTGCCCGAGATACCACCTAACCGTCAGGTTGAATTCAGGATCGACCTAGTGCCCAGAGCCGCACTGATAGCCAAGACACCCTACCGATTAGCTCCACCTGAGATGAAGGAACTCATGAGTCAGCTCTAGGAACTGTTAGATAAGGGTTTTATTAGACCAAGTAGTTCGCCTTGGAGCGCGCCTATACTCTTCGTCAAGAAGAAGGACGGGTCTTTCAGAATGTGCATCGACTACCGCGAACTGAATAAGGTCACCGTAAAGAACAGATACCCGCTACCGAGAATCGACGACTTATTCGATCAACTTCAGGGAGCTACATGCTTTTCGAAGATCGACCTTCGTTCCGGTTACCACCAGCTAAAGGTACGAGAAGAGGATATTGCTAAGACGGCGTTCAGAACGCGGTATGGCCATTATGAGTTCGTGGTCATGCCGTTCGGTTTGACCAAAGCTCCAGCAGCGTTTATGGACCTTATGAAAAGGGTATGCAGACCAATGCTCGACAAGTCGGTCATCGTATTCATCGACAATCTTTTAGTGTATTCAAGGACACAGAAGGAGCACGAGCAACACTTTCGGCAAGTTTTGGAAACGCTAAAGCAGGAGAAGCTCTACGCTAAGTTCTCGAAGTGCGAATTTTGGTTACGGGAAGTACAGTTCTTAGGGCATCTCGTGAACGAGAACGGTATAAAGGTGGATCCGGCTAAGATTGAGGCCGTCATGAAATGGGAACAGCCTAAGAGTCCGACTGAGATTAGGAGCTTTTTAGGCTTAGCAGGGTACTACCGGAGATTTATTCAAGACATTTGGAGAATTGCAGTGCCCTTGACTAAGCTGACTAAGAAGAATACGAGTTTTGTTTGGGGAATTGAGCAACAAAAGGCGTTTGAGACCCTACGTAACAAACTATGCGAAGCGCCAGTGTTAACTCTACCCGAGGGGATGGAGGATCTTGTGGTTTATTGTGACGCTTCTCACTGTGGCTTGGGGTACGTGTTAATGCAAAGAGGGAGAGTTATAGCATACGCATCGAGGCAACTGAAACCACATGAGAGAAACTATCCAACGCACGACCTAGAGCTCGCAGCGGTAGTTTTCGCATTGAAAATCTGGAGACATTACCTGTACGGAATAAAGTGTACAATCTACACGGATCACAAGAGTTTTAAATACTTCACAGATAAGAAAAACTTGAATATGAGACAACGTCGGTGGCTAGAACTCGTGAAGGATTACGATTGCGAAATACTCTATCACCCAGGTAAGGCCAATGTCGTAGCGGACTCTTTGAGTAGGAAGGCAGGTTGCATGCTGCTTCAGGTGCAGTGTTTGCGGTTGACAGTAACGACCTCCTTATTTGACTTAATAAGGTCCAGCCAGGAGGAAGCAATCAGGGATGAGAATCAGAACAGAGAACGGATTAAGGGCCAAGCGGCTAAGTTCGTAAAGGATGGTCGAGATTTGCTTACTCGACATGGGCGGATTTGGGTACCTAGTATGGGGAATGCAAGGCTTATGCTGCTCGACGAGGCGCATAAGTCTAAATTCCAAATTCATCCGGGGGCTACAAAGATGTACCGAGATTTAAAATCCGATTATTGGTGGCCAGGGATGAAACTCTCTGTAGCAAAGTACGTAGAAGGATGTTTAACATGCCTTCGAGTTAAGGCCGAGCACCAAAGACCCCACGGAAAGGTTCAGCCTTTGGAAATACCAGAGTGGAAGTGGGAGCATATCACCATGGATTTAATAACCAAGTTGCCCCGAACCCCGAGAGGTTATGATGCTATTTGGGTCATTGTTGACCGGTTGACAAAAAGTGCACACTTCATCCCGATCCGTGAGACGTACTCGTCAGAAAAGATGGCAGATGTGTTTATGAAAGAGGTGATCTCGAGGCACAAGGTGCCAGTATCAGTGGTGTCTGATAGGGATACGAGATTCACGGCCAGATTCTGGGGGAAGTTTCATAGTGATCTGGGCACGAGGTTGCACTTAAGTACAACTTACCATCCACAGACGGATGGACAGAGTGAGCGGACGATACAGACCTTGGAGGACATGCTGCGGGCATGTGTGCTAGATTTCTGGGGCAACTGGGATAATTACCTTCCACTAGCAGAATTCTCGTATAATAACAGCTTCCACGCTAGTATAGGGATGCCGCTGTATGAGATGTTGTATGGCAGGCGTTGTTGAACCCCTATTTGTTGGGGTGAGGTGGGGCAGAGGGAGCTCGGGAGTATAGAAGTGGTGCAAAAGACGACAGAGAACATTCAAAAAATTCATGAAAGACTGCGTGCGGCGCAGAGCAGACAGAAGAGTTACACGGATAAGCGTCTCTCGGAACTAGAATTTCAAGTCGGGGACTTCGTACTACTCAAGTTTCACCTTGGAAGGGAGTCATCCGCTTCAGGAAGCGAGGGAAGTTGAGCCCAAGGTTTATCGGGCCCTTCAAAGTAGCAGCACGAGTGGGGAAGGTAGCATACAGACTCGAATTACCCGAGGAACTATCAAGGATTCATAACACCTTCCACGTGTCACACTTGAGGAAGTGCCTAGCTGACGAGTCAACGTTCGTACCCATGGAGGATATCGTGGTAGATGACAAGCTGAATTATGTAGAGAAACCGGTGGCGATACTTGAACGAAAGATCAAGGCCCTCAGACACAAGTAGATCGGAATAGTCAAGGTACAGTGGGAGCACTGTAGAGGGTCAGAATGGACTTGGGAACCCGAAAGCGAAATGAGGCAGAATTACCCCGAGCTATTCAAGGAATGACTTCGAGGACGAAGTCGTGTTTTAGTGGGGGAGAGTTGTAATATCCATTTTTCGGAATTCTATTTTATCATGATGTAAATTGTGATCTACGATTATTGGCGTATATATATACATGAGTATATGAATTTCACGAGTCATTATTATTAGTATTATTATGTTACT
Source organism: Dittrichia graveolens (assembly GCA_038502395.1). Classification (NCBI taxonomy): domain Eukaryota; kingdom Viridiplantae; phylum Streptophyta; class Magnoliopsida; order Asterales; family Asteraceae; genus Dittrichia; species Dittrichia graveolens. The sequence goes on along the minus strand of JARJIL010000003.1, from coordinate 31,684,779 downwards.
TCAATTGCAAGAGATGAAGTTGGAAGTTCATATATGTATGAGTATACTTGGGTTATTGGATTTGGCCCATTCCTTTATAAACTAAGAGTGGCCCAAGAGATAATAAAGAAATGGGCTTGGCCCAATTTATAGAATATATATATATATATATATATATGGGATTAGGGCACAACCTCTAAGAGAGAGGCTACTGTTTCATTCATTCTTCTTCCCCTTCATTCAACCTAGAGAGAGAGAGAGTGTGTGTGGGTACGTGAGTTCCTCCAAAGAAGAAGGAGAAAGGAAGCAAGGCAAGAATTGAAGTCAAATCACCAAGGAATCATCAGGTAATGGTTCTAAAACTTGTATTCTATCTTTTGTGAGTAGCTAAGCAGATTCTAGATGTTATAGAAAGGTTTTAGTTGAGATTCATTCACTGTTCTTGGGTTTTTGGTGAAACACCATTTGAGAAACTAAAAATGGGATTCTAGGCCTAGTAATCGAGATGGTAATAGTTTATCTTCAAAAGGACTTGTTTATTTGCTATTAGGAAGCTTTTGGAGCAAGAATGGCATGAATTGGTTATGTTTTGAAAGATTTCAGAAATTTAAAATAAGAACTGTAACTGGGTTTTTGGCCAGAGGGTTTCATGCGACACTCACTATAGTGTCGTGCGACACTTGTGCCATGCGACAGTCGGACCGTGTGGACTTAGCTTCATACGACTTACACCTAGTCATGCGACCTTCCTACGACTTTCCATCCAACTTTCGGAGTCCATGCGACAGTCGGTTCATCCGACTTTTAGGGTCCATGCGATTCTCACTTTCCATGCGACTTGTTGAAGTTCATGCGACACTTAGTTTCAGGCGACACTTACCTTTGTTCCATGCGACACTTATACCTCATGCGACAGTTTGGGTTCATGCGACTTAGGGTCCCATGCGACAGTCGGATGCATGCGACTTATGCTCCATGCGACAGTTTGGGTTCATGCGACTTAGGGTCCCATGCGACAGTCGGATGCATGCGACAGTCGGATGCATGCGACTTATGCTCCATGCGACAGTTTGGTTTCATGCGACTTATAGTCCCATGCGACAGTCGGGTCCATACAACACTTAGTCCATGCGACAGTTGGGTGTCATGCGACTTTTTAACTTGTGTGACTTAGGGAATGGTACTTGACCTGACGTAGAAATTGTGTTGTAGGTTTATCGTCAGGACCCAGTTAGTCAAGGCAGCGTTGAGAAATACTTCTAACTTTACCGTGTCGTCACTCAGGTGAGTTACCCTAACTTACTTTATTTTCCGCAATGTGTAAGTGATATGTATGATGTGTATCTTTGCCAAGTATGTGCTTAAATGTGATAAGATATTATGTGTTATCATTGTAAAATGTCAGTAACCAACCGTGCCTTCGTGGCCGGTCGGGGTAGATGAATTCATCTAAAGGTGGGACCTGTGATGAGTCATAGCGGGCGAGGCCCGGTTCAGGCATCAAACGGGTGGGACCCGAGATGCGGCAGAGGGCGAGACCCTAGTTATGTGTTAATAGATGGCGGGATGCGATTCCTGCGAAGGGTAAGGGTAGTGGTGATTCACTAAGCTTTGTGCTTACTCGTTATTATTCTGTTTTAGGACCCTCGAGGTTGGACAAGGGCAAGGCTCCAGCACGTCGATGACGACCGCAGCGTTTTATGTTTCAGCTCAACTTTATCAGTCAAACAATTTTATATTGTATTCGCTTCCGTTGTAACAAACAATTAACATGGATGATGCTACAATCGTAATTGCTGATTTTGGGTGATGGTTGGAATATATATATATATATATATATATATTACTTGTCATGTTGTATTTAAAAATAATAATAATTTTGGGACGTTACATATTTCCTCCGCGGCGGTGGAGAAGCACGTAGCAGTCCATCATTGCGTTATCGGGGAACTGTACCCTACTCGGGATCAGCGGGAACTGAGAGCCCATTATAGTGTTGAGGGGTGGAGGTTCTGTAGGAACCAAGATTCGTGATCATCGAATCGTCGCACATCATAGCTGGCGGCATAATGCCCCAACTAGACCCAGACAAGCTGGCCCTAAACATCCAACAAAGTACCGGTACAACATACATTGACCTACAAAAAGCTACAACATAAACACAATTGGCCTACAAAAGCCATAGCATCATAATTGGCCTACAAAAGCCATAGTATAACAATTGTCCTACAAAAGCCACAACATATCAACTTAGGCCTACAAAATCCATTAACATGCGTACATAACTATTTAAAAACTCAGTTGGCTTATGAAAGCCTTTAAACATGTATAGTTATCAAATCTTCAGGTTGTAACATATAGACATCCATATAACACCATCGATATCATACTTAGGTTAACTGTTACTCACCTGTGGAGTTATAATAGGTAAGAATTAAAGCACAGATGTTTCTGGATCAACTAGTTCACCTCAACAGGATTTACACGTATCAATACACACAAATCAGAAACTGCCAAAAGGCAGGGTACGACCGTGCCTGGCTAAGGCATGGCCGGACCTGAGTAAGACTTGCCCGTGCCGTACTATCAGGTACCCCCCCGTGACTGCAGGCACTCCCCCGGACCTTCTAGGGTTAGGCACGCCCGTACCTTTTGGAGGTACGGCCGTGCCTCTTAGGGTACGCCGTAGGGTACGGCCTGTTCTTGAGAGGCACGCCCGTGCCTTTCCATTTGTAGCAGCAGGTTCGACCAGAACCTGCTGTTTTCCAGCCAAAGCTATTCCAAAACATTACCAATTCATTTCCAGATGATTCCTTTCATTCATATGTGAACTAACACATCATAACTAAGCTAAAAACACAACCTTTACACACTTAAACAACGAATTCAAGCTTTGGAACCAAAATCGCACTTTTGACCCATTTAGACTTTAATTTCAAAAATCAACCTAAATAATGTCTTTAATTCACAAATCTTATTGCTATGATCTTAGAAATTAGGAACATCTAATTCCATCTTTGGCTTCAATTGGCAATCTTGACTCATAACACCCAACTTGAAAACTTGAAGAACATGAAGAACTTACAAGAACTAGATGGAGAAGATGATTAGAGGTAGATTAAACTCAGATTAAGCACTTGTATTTGCAGTAGAGATTGAACTTGAAAGACTTCTTCTTGAATAGCTAAGTACACAAGAACGAACACATAAGGGAATGAGTTGTCTGTGTTTGAGCAAACGTGGGTATACATGCCTCAACCTACTTGTGGGTTATTATTATCCACAAGTAGGTATCTTGTTCCCCTTTTCAACGTATAACTTAACGCACGAGTACCCGTTTTAACTAACGGGGATATTTTTGGAATCCTTATCTTAAACCATTTAATATTATATTATTTTATCTATCTTTATTAATATTTTTATCAACTCATTTAATAACTATTTTAGTCACTTTTACCAATAACTAACGAATATATATTTAATTCAATTTATTTAAATCATTTAACATACCACGTACACTTGCGTCAATGCTCTTTCTGATGATGTTACAAATCTACCCCTCTTAAGAAGATTCCGTCCTCGGAATCTGCTCAATAGTGAACAAGTGAGGGTAGCGTGCTTTCATCTCATCCTTGGCTTCCCATGTCAATTTAGGACCCAGATTGTGCTTCCATTTAACGAGTACTAACTTGATCATCTTTTTACGCAGCCTTTTGATTTTGGAATCCAAAATCTCAATAGGTTCCTCCACAAGGCGTTTAGCTGAATCAACTTTCAACTCTTGTAGAGGTAGGATTTGATCATCATCGACCTTGCACTTCCTCAGATAACACACATTGAATGTGTTATGAATATCAGATAGCTCAGGAGGAAGTTTAAGTGATACAGTCTGGTCATTGATCCGTTGCAGAATTTTAAATGGACCAATATATCTCGGGCTTAGCTTACCCTTGCGACCAAATCGAATCACCCCTTTCCAGGGTGAAACCTTCAAGAAAACCCGGTAACCCACTTCAAAAGTAATGGGTCGTCGTTTTGGATCTACGTACATCTTTTGCCTGTCTCGCGCAACTTTCAACTTTTCTCGTGCCATCTTCACCTTATCAGCCGTTATTTGCACAATGTCAGAACCTGCATATTATTTTTCTCCAGGTTCTAACCAGCACGTTGGTGTACGACATCGCCTACCGTACATCATTTCATATGGTGGCATGCCTATACTCGAATGATAGGAGTTTTTATAGGCAAATTCAATCAAGGGAAGATGAGAATCCCAAGAACCACCAAATTCAAGAATACAAGCTCTCAGCATATCTTCAAGAGTTTGAATAGTCCTTTCAGACTGTCCGTCAGTTTGAGGATGGTATGTTGTGCTAATATTAACTCGCGTACCAAGTTCACGTTGAAGACTATGCCAAAAGTTAGATGTGAACCATGCATCTCGATCCGAGACAATGGATATAGGTATACCATGACGTGATACAACCTCATTAATATACAATTGAGCCAAACGATTCATAGGTGCAGATTCGTTAGTCGCGAGAAAATGAGCACTTTTTGTAAGGCGATCCCATATCATATCATGCCCCTTTGTAGTTCGGGGTAATTTGGTAACAAAATCCATGGTAAAATGATCTCATTTCTACTCCGGGCTCTCCAGTTGTTGTAGATTACCATAGGGCTTTTGGTGTTCGGTTTTAACTTGCGCGCAGACTTGGCATTTTTCTCTAAATGAAGCTATGTCGCGCTTATGTAGGCCACCAATATAAAGATTTCAAGTCTTGGTACATTTTCGTGCTTCCGGGATGAATAGACAACCTAGATTTGTGTGCTTCATGTAGGATTGTCTCCCGATTGCCACCAAGACTTGGTACCCAGATTTGGGATTGAAATGTCTTCAGACCCCGAATGTCTTCTCCCAATTGCTTTGATATCTTTGTCATTGTCTCAGTTTTCAAGTTGTTTTCTTGCAATGCTTCTTGTTGTGCTACTTTAAGCTGAGCAATTATATCACATTTCTACAGTGAGTCATAAATTTAGCTACTCAAGGAGAGTTTTTCGACTCAATGCATCGGTTACCACGTTCGCCTTGCCGGGACGATACTTGATCTCACAATCATAGTCTTTTATTAGCTCCAACCAATGTTATTGTCTCATGTTAAGCTTTTTCTGCGTGAACACATACTGCAGACTCTTGTGATCTGTGCATACAATACATTTGGTGCCATACAAGTAATGACGCCATATTTTCAAAGCAAATACCACAGCTGCAAGCTCCAGATCATGTGTGGGATAATTCTTCTCATGTGGCGTCAATTGACGAGAAGCATATGCAATCACCTTGTCTCGTTGCATCAAAACACAACCTAGACCTGCATATGAAGCATCACAATAGATAGTAAAGTCTTCTGACCCATTTGGCAATGTTAGAATAGGTGCTTGACATAACAATTGCTTCAGAGTCTGAAATGCTTTCTCTTGTTCTCCACTCCACACATAGGCAGCATCCTTGCGGGTCAATTTAGTCAATGGACCAGCAAGTTTAGAAAAATTCTGTATGAACCGTCTGTAGTAAACAGTAAGACCTAAGAAACTCTTTATCTCTAAAGGATTTTGAGGAGTTTCCCAGTTCATAACAGCTTCAATCTTCACGGGATCAACCTTAAGACCTTCATTACAGATAACATGGCCCAAGAAACGCACCTCCTTAAGCCAGAACTCACATTTAGAAAGCTTTGCGTAGAGTTGTTCGCGCTTAAGAGTTTCCAGAATAAGACGAAGATGTTGCTCGTGTTCAACTTCTGTTTTGGAATAAATGAGAATATCATCGATGAACACGATCACAAATTTATCAAGAAAAGGGCGAAATACGCTATTCATCAAATCCATGAAAATATGTAACATCCTCAGAAAAGGGCGAAATACGCGATTCATCAAATCCATGAAAATATGTAACATCCTCAGAAAGGGCCTAGACGCGTGCTGACGTGGTACGTGTAATAAGTTGAATAATATATATATATATATATATATTTAAAGGTATTAAAGAAAAATAACTAAATTAGTTATTAAATGAGTAAATATAAAATATTGATAAAAATATAAAAGAATAAAAGAATATTAAATGATTTAGAACGAGGTTTCAAAAAATATCCCCGTTGGTTAAAACGGGTACTCGTGCGTTAAGTTGTAAGTTGAAAAGGGGAACAAAATTCAAGTCGGTCTTTTTCCTTATTCACGTGAAAACACACAGGAAACTCATTTCCTTCTTATGTGTGTGTGTGTTATTTGTGTTCAAAGGCTTTTGGAAGAAGAATTCAAGAGGAATCTACCAAGCTTTAGCAATCTGCTGTGAATCAAGTTAAATTCAAGCTACAATCTGATATTGTCATCTTCTTCAACCTACTCGTTCTTGTAAGTTCCAATTCTTCTTGTTCTTGATATTTTGACCATTTAGGTCAAATGGGTCAAAAACCCAAATTGATATCCTCAACTGAAATCAATGATTCCTACATGTTTCTAGACCAATTCTAAGTGTTTAGCAATCTTAATATTGAATTAAAGAAGTGTTTTTTTGATTGATTTTGGTTAGAAAGCTCAAATGGGTCAAAAAGGTGATTTTGATCCAAATCTTTGAATTGTATGTTAAAGTGTGAAATTAGTGTTGTTTCTAGCTTAGTTGTATTGACCATTTTATATGTGAACACTGGAATTTGATTTGGAATTGTTTGGTTGAGTTTTGGGGTATGAAACAACAAGAACAGAGGCTGGCAGGTCTGCACAGCAGTCCTTGCGGGCGCAAGGAATACCCCTTGCAGCCGCAAGGGAACCTTGTTTATGGCCGTAAGGCCAGCCCTTGCTGGCGCAAGGAACTATCAGTCTTTGTGGGCGCAAGCAATTCTGCTTGTGGCCGCAAGAAACTCTGTTTCAGCAAACAGTTTGCTGTCTCACGTTGTTTTGACATTCGAGATGCTTGTTTAGGTGTACCAGTTGATCAAAATCACCTGTGACTTAGTGCTTGCCTGTTATAACTACACAGGTGAGTAACAGTTAACTCGAGCATGATATTAATAGTATTATAAGATGTTTTTGTATGTTACAATCCATGAAATTGTAGATATGCATGTTTAGAGGTTTCATAAACCATTTGTGTAATTCAAAAGATATCTATGCATGTTTAAAGACCAGAGTAGGTCACTATTCATATGTTAGGGGCCGGAGTAGGCCTTTTGTGTTTGTGATAAGGCCGAAGTAGGCCATTGTTTGAGTGCCGGTACTACCTTGTAGAGATTGGGGCCAGATTATCTGGGTCTTGAGTTGGGGCCTTGTGTCGCCAGCTAGGATGTGCGGAGATTCGATGATCACGAATCATGGTTCTTGCTAAACCGCCGCCTCTCGATACTAACTCGGGGCTCTCAGTTCCCACTGATCCCAAATGGGATATGTTCCCGATAACTCAATGGTGGACTGCTACCCGCTTCTCCACCGGCGCGGAGGAAGTAACGGTTTCCCCGGTGAGGATCATTGAGCTGGGCTTATAACCCTGCAATACGTGATGTCTGCTGACAACCGGTGCTTCACCATGTGTTAGGATAGACTTGAATGAAGTTATGTGATTCATGAAATGTGTATATGATACTCTTGATATACTGCTTCCGCTTTAATTGTTATTCACTAGCAATTTATAGCTAACCCTCTCATGTACATTCCATATGCAGGTAAATAGATTGAAGGTGAGTACGGGTACCTGCAGGGATGTCATGATAGGTTTTGGGGAACACTATGTAAAGACAATGTTATGTAATAATTAGGGTAATGGTCGAACGAGTTGGTAACATTTGGAATGTTGTTAAACAGAATACTTTTATAATACAACTTATACTTATATAAGTTGTATAATGTGAATTAAATATTTAGCTTCCGCATGTGTTTTAAATAAAAAATACTCTGAAATTTGAGGACCGGCGTTACAAAATAGCCGGAACATTGGTTAAGCCGAATGGAATAACCATGAATTCGTAGTGCCCATATCGAGTTCTAAACGCAGTTTTAGTGATATCATCTTCTCGAACACGGACATGATGATATCCAGAACGTAAATCAATCTTGGAAAAGCATGTGGCACCTTGCAATTGATCAAACATATCATCTATGCGAGGTAATGGATATTTATTCTTTACAGTTCGCTTGTTAAGCTCCCTTTAATCGATACACATACGCAGAGTCCCGTCCTTCTTCTTTATGAATAAAACAGGAGCTCCCCACGGTGAAGAACTTGGGCGAATAAAGCCCTCCTCAAGTAGTTCCTGGATTTGGGTCATCATCTCCCGAATTTTAGATGGAGCGAGACGATAGGGAGATTTTGCTACAGGTGTAGCACCAAGAACAAGATCAATCCGGTATTCTACATCCTAACAGGAGGTGAACACGGTAAATCTTCAGGAAAGACATCAGGGTATTCAAAAACAACCCTGATATCATCAACATTCTTTGCTCCTATCTCAGCATTAATCACATATGCAAAGTAGGAGATACAATCATTTGAAATCAATTTTTGAGCTTTTATCACAGAAAAAACAGAAATGTCAGACTCCCTTTTATCCCGTCGAGCTATAGCATAAGAACCGTCGGACAAAGGAAATCTGATTATCTTTTTAGAACACAAGATCTCAGCATCTCGACTACTGAGCCAATCCATACCAATAACAGAATCAAAGCCTGCTATAGGCATAATAAGAAAGGAAATAGGGAAACTATTCCCATCGATATAAAGAACAGCCGTTGAAACTTTCTCGGTAACATAGACTACTTTACCATCAGCTACTTCTACTTTAATTGGATCAGATAATAGGGAAACAGGCAATTGCAGCTTTTTGCGATAAGATATGGTGACAAAAGAGTAAGTAACTCCCGAGTCAAATAAAATACATGTTGGAGTATAGTTAATCGTAAAAGTGCCAGTGATCACATCACCTATATCTTTGGCTTCATCAGCCGTCATCTAGAAAGCCCTCCCTTGTGCATGATGAGCGCCTCCCTGTTTTGGACCCGTGGCTGCTGATGAACCCCCAGCACCAGAACCTTTCCACAAAGGACATACTGAGATGCGGTGCCCAGGTTTATGGCACTTGTAGCACACGTTCTCCTTGTACCTGCATTCCTGGGTTTGGTTGTAACACTCGCAAACCTGAGCTAGTAGATTAGCGGGTTTACGGTATGTGTTTGTTTGTGTTTTAAATTCTTTAATTTAATTATGTGATTATCTAAGTGAATTAATTTATTAATTAATTAATTAATTAATTGAAATTATTATAAGTATGTATATATGTATGAGTGGCCGTATGTATGTATGCATGAGATAGTGGGGTTTTACACGTGGGGGTGTATGTGGAAGTTAGGTGACACCTCATTTGCATGTTAACTTACCAAAAACATCTGCTCATTATTTACAAACAAGAAAGTGTATGTGTGTGTTCTTGTCAAGAAAACCAAAAGAAAGAAAAGAAGAAGAAAAGGAATCGGAATTCATTTGATTGTGTGATTTGATCAAAGATTTAAGGTTGGTGTTTATAATTGACATGTTATGATCCTTCTTGTTATGCTATATGATTTAAAACGTGATTATGTTTAGTTTAAAGATTTCATGATTAAGAACATCATGATCGGTTTGTGATAGAATAGGATTTCTAGTGATTTTGTGTATTCATATCATTTATATGATTATATGATGATTCATATCACGAAAATGTGTTTTAATGTGTTAAAATTATGTTATGATATTAAGTGATGATTATTATGAAATCTGGGTTTGAGTTTTGCTATTTTGATGTTTGCGGATTTAATGAGTATGAAGTTATCGGATTTGAATGGAAAACCGATTCTTATGAAATCCGAAGGTAGAAATACGAATCCACAAATCCAGAAGTTTTGAATACCGACACTTGTAAACCGAGACTTTGAAATCCTTGACTAAAACCGATACTTGGCTTATGACAACTCCAAATCCGATTGATATATATATATATATATAGGAACATGAAAACCGAGACATAGAATCCGAGTGATTGAATCCGAAACACATGAAATCCGGGACTTAGTGAAATCCGATACTTATGATTTTGGAAACTTGAAATCCGATTAAGACAAATCAGACAGTTGTGAAATCCTTATGTTAGTTGCGGATTTGGGAAATCCGATACCTTAGTTGCGGATTTTGAGAATCCGAGAAGTGAGAATCCGATACTTTTGAGTTTATTTTCATTTGTTTATTGCTTCTTGATGTTATGTATGAATTACAAATATATGATGAGATATATATATATATATAGAAGATTTGGACTGATTGGCTGTTATTATTGCATTTCAGGAAATCCAAAGGCTCAGTAACATTTGAATTCTGAGTGCTTCTCCTGAGATTGAAAGGTGAGTGGATGTTGGATGCGAATAGTAAAGATTATGTTTAATATTACTGATGTGAGGCATGATTGTATTTGATGGTTACTGAACTGTTGGTTGTGATTATATATATTATTGATGACTGCTGCATGATTATTTGTTCGATACGCACTCTTAGTATGATTTTGAATTGCGTTTGAGAAGTCAGCTATACGTGGAATTTGGCTGGGCTCGTTTACTGGTTGGCTGAACAGTGGTAGCCTTACTGTTGCATATGTTGCTTTAGAGTGGGATTTCACTGTGCCAATTCAGTAGAGGGCTATCGGTAAACCTTTGCTTTGGCCGGCATTGGTTGTAGGTTCTGCGCCGAACCGCCGGTCTTCTTAGTGTTGTGATTACATGATTAGTATTGACTTGATGTTTGCTTTTGGGTTTAGCTTCTACTCACTTAGATTTGTGCTAATTCCCCACAGTTGTTGCTTTTTGCAGGTTTGTGTTTGTGAGTGCTTGTGGAAGGAAAAGTTTGAAGGTATTTGTTTGGCATAATCAAGTAGCAACGGAAGCAAGATATAATACAAAATAATAAGCTAACCAAACAAACACTTCCCATGGACCAATATCTAGACATGGAATTGCAACTAAAATATAATAAACAAGATAGAAGAGAAGTTATACCACAACTCAAGCATAATAATCTTCCTCTTGTTAATCTTCAAGAACTCAATCAAGTCAAGGCTTCAAGAATCCAAACAAGGATTCCTCTAATGAAGGCCACCCCAAGCAACCTTGATTCCCAAATGCTAGTAAATTGGTGTAGCCACCAAAACCACAAGATTAAAGTGTGTCTAACACCTTTGTGCATCCAACCTTGATCACAAAGTGTATGAACTCTAGAGAGAAAGTGTGTATGTTCTTCATATGTTCTTCATAGCCATTCAACTCCCAAGAACACAGAGAATTCGTGATCCTTGAACTGCCCAAATTGAATGATTACTTAATCCCATTAAAATGAGCTTTAAAACCAATCAATTCTGCTGTTACAGGCACTGTACACGGCCGTGTTGGCCCAAAGCCCACGGCCTCAATTGGGCCAAGTTAGCCCATGTCTAACAGACCTAACACGGCCCGTGTTCATCTACATGGCCGTGTAGGCCCAAAGCACATGGTCTCTACTTGGGCCAAAACGCCCCGTGCTAGTTGGGTTGGACACGGCCCGTGTTCAAGAACACGGCCCGTGTACCATGCTGCCAAAACCCATTTTGGCCTTTTCCTCTCTTTTGCTTGATCGTGTTGCCGGAATCAATACTTGGTGTGTGACCCAATAGGCCTATACTTCATCAGCAGTGCTATTAACTCGTTCGTGTCAGCGGGCATAATCCAACAGACTCCCACTTGCACGTGGCACGACTACGAAAAATAACACAAACATAGAGCGGCCTCTAGCAAGACATCTATGCTCCCAAGTCAGTATAGGGTATGCCACTCTTGACAAGATCCCAATCATAAAATGATTGTCCTAAGGATAAATGAACATATACATCCCTTTGTTCACGATATCCTATGTGAACACAAGGCATGGAATAAAGTCAACCTTCAGATCGTTCATGATTATGTTTCTCGATTCTAGATTAGTGGTGACCAACAAACCAAGTTAACATTGATCCATCATCAATATAACTTGAGCACGGCCATGCATATGAACGTCAGCACTCAATCATCGAGTGGCCCATGGATATCTTCTCTATACATAGAGGAACAAATTCCTTTCGACTACATAGTCCCGCCACATAGATAATACTCTACCCAATCATCTCCCTTATAACGACCAGTTACGGAACGCGTTAGAAAACGATCAAAGCAAAGCAGACCTATTCTTTGGGATCACATGTATCTCTAGTTTAAGGATGAAACGTCATCATCATCCCGAGTTTCTTATGACTAGAACCATGAAGCGAACTCGGGTGCGGGTCCTCCAATCACTTGAAACCCCTTTCAAGTATAGGCAAGAATCACGTTTAACAAAACCAACTCTTTACCTCAATCTTAATTTATACTTCATTCCCATAAAGTATAACTGATTGTGGAGATTTTAGAATGATAAACATTCTCGGAAGTGTTTAAACATGCTAAGATGGAACACAATATAGATTCATAAAATACCCGCCCTCGGCGTATGATTAAATCTCCATTTAATAATCAATATGGTATGAATTGCAATATTGCTTAACGTTCCCAAAATATAAGCACAAATCAATCATAAACCAAAACATATTCAAGCCAAGTTATACGAATTAGACATGCTAATGGACCTAGTATGACAAACACCACTAGTCCATAACAACGGCTTAACTAGTGGATTTGTCCCACAACATCCACAAGTTCTTTTGTTATTCAATTATATCTCTTTTGAAAAGACTACTTCAAAGGTATGCATCAAAGAGATCTTACTTTTCAAAAAGTTAAAGTAATCACACCCTCATTGTCTCAAAAGCCCACAATAGGGTTAGTGATAATTAAGAATCAACAAACAATACCACAAGTTAGGATCATCAACTTTGATCAAAGATCAACCGTTATCCTAGCAGAAACACGCATTAGAGTAACTACTTAATCCAAGCCTATTCAAGTCGTCAAACATCAAGAACATATCTCTATATTTCTTGAACTAAATACTATCCAATTTTGTATCTCTTAAATGCCCCTATGAAGCAGTAATTCCTGAATTAGGTTTGCAAATAACCTAATATCGGGACATTATCTTCCATAGACATTTAACACTAGGAATACAACAAAGCTCCCACTAGCCCTGACATACGTAAAAGGTTTTATCTATGCTTTTAGAAAACTCATCACTATGATCTTCTAATAGTAAGCAAAGATATATTTCCTTCAAGATGCAAGAATAAGCCCGAAGTGGTCTTATCCACTTTTGTAGACATAATTCGGATACTACGGACGTATATTAAGACCCTCGGATAGTGTGATAAGCACTTCCTCATCATATTGTTTCATGACGAAACGCGGTCATTAATATCCACGAGTATCAAACATTCTTCAACATAGCCACTAGGACAAGTTTCTCCATAACCACCATGAAAAACTTTACCACTAGTCGGTATTTGAAGTTGTCTACAATTCCATCCATGTTAATCCCATCACTACCTCCTTGGTTTACACCTAGGTATGGGATCAAGTCAAGTCAAGTACTTGGACATTTCAAATGGATTGCATCTCTTTATCATTTACTTCTTTTATTTTTAGCGAATTCTGGATCTACTACGTCTTCTGATAGGTGGCGAACTTAACAAGACTCACCATTAAGTCATTACCACTTAGATATGAGAAACCCATATCTCTTTGGCTCTATATGACCCTTATCAGAATTAAAAGAAGTAATGATTCTTAGTCAGGCATACCAGCATAACCATGCTGATCATCTATCAAAGATATCATATTATATGCTAGTATCATCATCAAGTCTTTCATTTATCAAGTCTTTCATTTAAGTTCAACGTTCTTCCACTGGAATGCCTTAGTTTTAGTTTCTCTCTTCTTCCCCTTTTAAGAAACAAACATTTTTATCAAAAGGTTAAATAACTAAAACTTAGAAGAACTCCTCAAATGTATTAGCACTTCTCGATTTCAAGTTTATCCATCTCCCACTGAATGTAGAATGGATAACTTTGAACTATAAGATAGACAAGCACAGAACCTTTCTAGTCGTATCTCAATAAATGCTAAATAGACTATCAATTGAATTTAGATTTGAGGACTTAGTCACAATGGTGAATGAATATCTCGACAAATCGGACACACATTCTTGACCCATCATAAACTGGATCAATAACACCCGGTTCCCTACTCCATGACACCATGTACCAATGCGTCTTAGTAGGAAATGAATTGTGAAACAATTCCACAATTCACTATATGGTCATCCAATATATAGATAATATATATCTTAGCATCTTAACTAGATCTAAGTACCTTGATCTATATGCCCTATTGATTCTTAAAGTTGTTTTGGCTAATTCTGAACACCAACAAGGTTTCAGACATATGCCTAAACTAATAAACGTCTCGCAATTACTACCATCAAGGTAGTGATGAAGAGGTTTCTCTTTCGTTATTCTTTGTGGTATGTTTGAACGGATTATCCACACAATGTGATCAATATCCAACAAGCTTATAATCCTCTCACAAACTCCGGTGAAGGATCTCATAATCATCTTAGCCTAATAAACAAGATCAACATCAAAGCGTTTAGCCCGAGACTAAACTATTCCGAGATCCTAACCACATGGATCTAGGCGATATATTTCTTGTTTATGTGGTTACGTTGATTATCACACAAAGATAACTCATCCAAACTATTTTGGATTCAGAATCAATTATTCATGAATATTTTATTACTTGTAACAAATCCTTGTGTATGCCATGACATGGGAAATTTTGAACAAATATCTCACAATAGATTTTCATAATAAATTTCGTATTTTAAGAATAACCTCATTGTCACCACATGTAAAGTTGTACGCCCCGCAGGGCAAAACAACACATGAGCTATGACATAAAAAAACCTTGAATAAATAACATTTAAAAAGGTTCAACATCAATTCTTAAAACTTCAAAATTATGTCCACCATAAATGAAAACGAGCATACAAAGAGATGTCACTTGCCACGCAGGGCAATAATACAAAGTAATAAATAAACCGGTGACAAAAGCGAGATCAAGTCTCCGTATCTTCTCTTGGAGGAAAATCACCATGGTTTCCTCGTTCGAGATCCGGTTCTTCATGCTTTTCTTTCAACAAAGGACCTACACTTTGTAACAAACAAATTTGTGACAAACGTGAGTCAATCCGCTCGGGTCAACAACCCAGCTTATAGAAGAATAGCAATGAATCATGAACGTACCTGAAGATGGAAAGTTAACTCTCTCTTTCCTGAGAAGTTTTATATCCTCTCGGCACGTAGGGCAGGCATGATGGCCCCAATTTCCAAATCTTCCACAGAAGTAGCAAACCACCTTTTCTTGAGTCTCTTCTTGAGGCACATTCTCTATGTCCTTCGACTCAATATTAAGGATAGGCTTGGAAACTCCAACCTTTCCTCTTAGGTTCGGTTTCTTCTTCCTTTTCTTTTGTTTCTTTAAGCCCAAGACGAAAGTGGTTGAGGTGGAATTATGCTTGGCCATGTCAGATTCCGCAGACTTCAACATGTCATGCAATTCGCCTAAGGACTTCTCCAATCTTTGTATATGATAGTTTGTGACAAACTGTTCATATGATGCGGGCAGAGACTGGAGTACAATATCCACAGCGAGCTCTCTCCCAATAGGAAGTCCTAACCTCTCCATTAGGTCCACATTTGCCTTCATCTTACGGACGTGAAGACCAACATTCCCGCCTTCCTGCAGCTTACAACCGACTAGGTTTTTAACACACTCATAGTGTTCCTGCCTAACTTGCTGTCGGAACATGTCCTTGAGCTTGTTTAACATATTGTACACACTCATGTGGTCGAGCTGCTTTTGCAAATCCGAGTTCATAGTTGACAACATAAGGCAGGCAACATCGTGTGTGTCCTCAACACGTTTTTCATACCCGTATCGGACGACCCAAGTTGCGTTGGTAGCAGGTGGCTCCGGAAGGGGTTCTTGAAGGATGTGCAACTTTGACTCATGGCGAAGGACAATCCTCAATTGCCTAAGCCATGCAATAAAGTTCACCCCCGTGAGTCTCTCCCTTTCTAGGAACACTCGAAGTGAGATGTTTGATGTGGTATTGTTATGATTTGACATCTATAAATAACAATAATACGAGTTTTGGTTAGTTTAGATAAACCTTGTTAAAAAGAATTACCCCATAGTTTTAGATAAAACAATTATTCGTAACAAGGGCCAAGAACCTTATTTCACCTCGCACCGTGACGGGTTTGCCGCGGATCACGTGGCGAAGCTATTTAGGCCGGCAACCATTTTACCAATTGTAATCTCTATTACAACTCTTAGACACTTGCGGGATCCGTTGACATCCATTATGTCGGTTGGCATGTTTGATCCCTTCCTTACACCAGTCTTAATATATAATTTTTGTTTAGCTCGTGCTTAGCTCGACAACTAATCAAGAATTATATACTAAAATAGTAAACCGTCCGACAAGACACACGGGTGGCACTCCCGACCATCAATTGGCTCGTGCTTAGCTCGACAACCAATCATGCGAGTTACCCCACTCACCTTCCACACAACTACGCAAGGAATGACTCGTGCTTAGCTCGACAATCATCTTTGTTTCGTTAGGTTCGAGTGGTGTCATCTTACGGATGGTGCGTGATTTACATTTTTAAAAACGAGATTTTGTTTCCGGTTTATAAAAAACCTTTTGTGAATTAACAAAGTAAGTGTCAAAACGATTTTAAGCACTACTTAAATATAATACCAAGTTTATATTTTTTTTTGTCAATTCTATTCGCGCGAGATTGTTAACCATTTTAACAAACGTTGTATTTTATTTAATTTTAAAGAAAAATTGTCTAGCATGCGAATCCTAATCCATGCATAAAAAAATAAAACACAACCACGCAAATATATATATGTATAATTCGGTAACATGCCCAAAATTCCTATGCGTTTTCCCCGTGAGCCACAACGGGAAAAACGAGGCGAAAACCTAAGGACAAGGTAAAGTCTCGTTGGGTGAGCTCCCACCGAATCCAACACCTCCAATAGCATGTTGATTCCTTCTCGCCAAGACGTCATCACCATGACTCCGTTGACTTCTCTGGTTCTAATTCTATACTATTTACAAATACATAGAATATATATATAAACGACACGCATATCGCATTCCTACCTTATTTATACAAATACACGGAATAAAATAAACGGCGTGCAAGCCGCAACAACAAATATATAAATAAACATTTACATCAATACGGCACGCAGGCCACCAAAAACCGAATCAATCAACCACCACAACACATAGGTCTAAGGGCATATCGTGTTACCAAATTAACCAAACGCAACATAAGTGAAACATGGTGTGCCACACAAAACCATGATATTAATATATATCTATATTTTAGTCAAGATTGTCAACAACATCAAAGGCACCAAAATGACAATCCTTGTACATATGCATTAGTGTACCAAACCATTTTTGTGACACATATTCATATATACATTTATAAGTATATATTTGTGTACACTTCATGCCAAGTTACAACAAATATATAAATATAAAAACTAAAATATTAACAAGGCTACAAATATACCAATTTTAGCTTAACAAGAATCTAACAAGAGTCTCCATGGAAAAACCAATTTTAAGAAAACAATTTTCTTATATCAATGTATTTATATGGTTTTTGAGACTTGATGTAAAAACTAACATATTAAGTAGGCTACAAATATACCAATTTTAGCCCAACAAAGATCTACATGAAAAACCATTTCTATAAAACAATTTTCTAACATAAAAATACTTATATGAATATTATGTAGGCTACAAATATATCAATTTTAGCCTAGCAACCATCCATACCAAAATCATTTCAAGAAAACAATTTCTTGTATAAAATATTCATATGGTTTTTCTAGGCTCATTAGTGCAAAGCCAAGTTAGATATGGCTCTGATACCACTGAAGGTATTTGTTTGGCATAATCAAGTAGCAACGGAAGCAAGATATAATACAAAATAATAAGCTAACCAAACAAACACTTCCCATGGACCAATATCTAGACATGGAATTGCAACTAAAATATAATAAACAAGATAGAAGAGAAGTTATACCACAATAATATTCTAAAACAATAATATTCCTCTTGTTAATCTTCAAGAACTTAAGCAAGTCAAGGCTTCAAGAATCCAAACAAGGATTCCTCTAATGAAGTCCACCCCAAGCAACCTTGATTCCCAAATGCTAGTAAGTTGGTGTAGCCACCAAAACAACAAGATTAAGGTGTGTCTAACACCTTTGTGCATCCAACCTTGATCACAAAGTAACTCTAGAGAGAAAGTGTGTATGTTCTTCATAGCCATTCAACTCCCAAGAACACAGAGAATTCGTGATCCTTGAACTGCCCAAATTGAATGATTACTTAATCCCATTAAAATGAGCTTTAAAACCAATCAATTTTGCTGTTACAGGCACTATACACGGCCCGTGTTGGTCAACACGGCCGTGTAGGCCCAAAGCCCACGGCCTCAATTGGGCCAAGTTAGCCCGTGTCTAACAGACCCAACACGGCCCGTGTTCATCTACACGGCCGTGTAGGCCCAAAGCACACGGTCTCTACTTGGGCCAAAACGCTCCGTGCTAGTTGGGTTGGACACGGCCCGTGTTCAAGAACACGGCCCGTGTACCATGCTGCCAAAACCCATTTTGGCCTTTTCCTCTCTTTTGCTTAATCGTGTTGCCGGAATCAATACTTGGTGTGTGACCCAATAGGCCTATACTTCATCAGCAGTGCTATTAACTCGTTCGTGTCAGCGGGCATAATCCAACAAAGTTGACCTAACTCTGATGTCAAGTTTTAAAAGAAACGAGCCAGTCTTTTGTAACACAGAGTTTCGTTTGTGGATTGTAATGAACAAATATTTTGTTTAAGTAAATATTTGTTAATGTAATGAATGTTTAATTAATTAAAGCTTCCGCAGCGCAATTTAAAAAAAATGGCTTTGATTTTACGGTGTTACAGTTTGGTATCAGAGCCTCGGTTTGGTGATGCAGGCACGGCTAGAGTGTTTGCATTCCCAAGTCTTGGCTCGTGACAGGTCAACCTTTCCTTCAGGGGGAATTAGAGTGAGTTAGAGTTGCGTGTAGTATTTAGTATTTCGAGTACTAACGGTTTATGCTAATAAGTGGTGAGATGATGTGATTGTAACAGATATGGCTGAAAGAGAGACCCCTATCCTCCCTCCTGCTACTCAACCATCTGCAGAGGCACCGGTAATAGAAGACTTGGATACTACTAACCGAGCAGGAACATCTGGGCAGGAACAGGAAGAAGATCAGAGCGAATGCATATTTAAACTGGAGAATGAACTGATGGATCTTAGAGTTAAGCTAAATACCCTGGAACAAAGATTAACCCAAACTAAACAAACTCCGGTATCAACTGCGATCTTTACTCAGGGAACCGTACCACCAGTATCGATGCCCTTACCACGAGTAACACAGGTGATGCAACCATCGTTCTACTACCCGTATCCACAACAGGGAGCTTACCATTTTTCGTTTCCTGGGTTTAAGCAGCCTTGCACATATAAACAATTTCTGGACTGTAAGCCATCTGAATACAGTAGAAGTTCTGACCCTAACATAACCCTGAATTGGCTGAGGGAAATGGTAAAGGCACTAGATGCCTGTAACTGTGAGAATGAACTGAAGGTGAAATATGCATCAAGGATGCTAAAAGGTGATGTTATGGTGTGGTGGGATTCGATCACTGGCCATTTCACTGAACAACAACAGGAGAGCATTACTTGTGGTACATTTGAAGTTGCGAAGATCAAGAAAGAATTTATGGACTTGCAAATGACCGGAAATATGACAGTGGATGATCTGATTAAGCAATTTAATCAGAAAATGAGATTTGTAAAGCACTGGGTACCAGACGAGGAGTCAAAGATTGCTCACTTTGTTAGAGCACTACACCCTGATCTCCGTAGCGCCATTAGATGGGCTACTACCTTATCACAAGCATTTAACCTGGCAAAGATAGCAGAAGGGGGTTTAATAGCCAGGAATAAGTGGAATGGGGAAAAGATTGCTAAACAAAAATCAAAGATCGATCATTATAATTCCCAACCGAGGCAGGGTGGGCAAGGTAGTGGATATAAACAGGGAGACCAGAATAGGAGGTCAAATGTTAGTGGGTCAACATAGAGGGCACCATGGTGTAGTAGGTGCAAGTCATATCATAATGGGCAGTGTACGTCCCAAACAAAAAGGTGTGTTAAGTGTGGCCAGTTTGGCCATGAACTGAAAGACTGCCGGTTCCCACGCAGTGTCTGTTGGAACTGTCAGAAGGAAGGGCATAGAGTGGGAGAGTGCCCAGTGGGAAAGAAAGTGGGGTCTGGAGCAGGGGCGGGGATAGCTGGGGGATCATCTTCAGCTGGTCAGAAGAGAAAGAATCCACCTACTACTGAAGGTAGGGCTTTTAAGATGACGGTGGAGGATGCCACCACTACTGACGATGTCATAACCGGTATGTTCCTGATTAACTTTATTCCTGCGAGAGTATTATTTGATTCTGGAGCTAACCGCTCATTTGTGTATGTGGAGTTTTGTGGTAGATTAAATATACCTGTTATTAAACTTGCTAGTACCCTAGAAATTGAAGTAGCAGATGGCATGATGGTTCCAGTCACGACTGCTGTGGCTGGAGCTAAAATTGATATTGATGGTGTATGTTTTCCTGTTTACTTTCTTGTCATGCCTTTATCTGGTTTTGATGTTGTATTGGGTATGGATTGGTTAAGTCTGAATCAAGCAAGTATAAAATTCCACAAGAAGTTGATCTCGTTCCCATTAGCGGATGGTACAAGGGTGATAGCAAGGGGTGAGAAAGCCGGGTCTTCAATTTTAATAATTTCGTGTTTAAAGGCAAAGAAAGCATTGAATAAAGGTTGTGAATCGTTTATAGCATATGTTATTGATGGAAAGAAAGAGAAGAAAGCTATGACAGACATCCGGGTGGTAACGGAATACCCGGAGGTGTTTCCAGAAGAATTACCTGGGCTATCTCCAGTTCGAGAGGTAGAATTCAAGATAGATTTGATTCCGGGTTCCCGACCAGTGGCTAAAGCACCATACAGACTGGCACCTTCAGAAATCCAAGAAATGATGACACAGATTCAAGACTTGTTAGATAAAGGGTTTATTCGTCCAAGTTCTTCTTCATGGGGTGCACCAGTGTTATTTGTAAAGAAGAAAGATGGTACATTGCGTATGTGCATTGATTACCGGGAATTGAACTAAAGAACGATAAAGAATAAGTACCTGTTACCCAGAATTGATGATTTGTTCGATCAACTACAAGGAGCTTCTTTCTTCTCAAAGATTGATCTAAGATCGGGTTACCATCAGTTAAGGGTATTAAAGGAGGATGTGACAAAGATAGCTTTCCGTACGTGATATGGTCACTACGAGTTCCTGGTTATGCCATTTGGTCTAACCAACGCACCAGCAATATTTATGGATCTCATGAACAGAGTCTGTCGACCATTTCTTGATAAGTTTGTTATAGTCTTCACTGATGACATCTTGATATATTCAAAGACTAAGATAGAGCATGGGCAACATTTGAGACAGATCTTGGAAATTCTGAAGAAAGAACAATTATATGCGAAGTTCTCGAAATGTGAGTTCTGGTTAAGATTAGTTCAGTTTTTGGGGCATATAATTTGTAAAGAAGGGGTAAAGGTAGATCCTTCGAAGATAGAGGCAGTGATGAGCTGGAATGCTCCAAGAACACCATCTGAGATAAACAGTTTTCTGGGATTGGCTAGATATTACCGCAGATTCATCAAGGATTTTTCTAAGATTGCGGGTCCGTTAACCAAGTTAACTCGGGAGGATGTAAAGTTTATGTGGGGTAACGAACAAAACAAGGCCTTCCAGATATTAAAAGAACTGTTGGTCAAGCTCCAATCCTTGCTTTGCCAAGTGGATCTGAAGATTTTACAGTATATTGTGATGCATCAATGGCTGGTTTAGGGTGTGTATTAATGCAGAGAGATCGGGTGATTGCTTATGCTTCCAGACAGTTAAAACCACACGAGAAGAATTACCTGACACATGATTTGGAGCAAGCAGTAGTGGTATTTGTGCTCAAACTGTGGAGACATTACTTGTATGGCACCAAATGCGTGATATGCACAGATCATAAGAGCCTGCAGTATGCATTTACTCAGAAAGAATTGAATATGAGACAGAGATGCTGTGTAGAATTGATAAAAGATTATGATTGCGAGATCAGATATCACCCGGGAAAGGCAAATGTTGTAGCAGATGCCCTGAGTCGAAAAGGGAATGGAAGCTCTATTCAGTTTATGCGAATTGAAATAGTATCTGATCTGATAGATAGACTGAAGTCTGTTCAGTTGGAAGTCCTTAAAGAAGAAAATTTAAAGACTGAGTTGATGAAAAAGAGGAATGATGAATTGAATGATGATTCTCGTGGATTAAAAACATTCAAAGCTCGTGTGTCCTAAGCTTGGAGAATTGAGACAATTAATTTTGACAGAAGCACATAAGTCGAGACTATCTATACACTCAGGAAGCACTAAAATGTATAACGATCTGAAAGTGCTTTACTGGTGGCCTACGATGAAAGCAGATGTGGCACATTTTGTGGAATCATGTCATATTTGTGCACAAGTGAAGGCAGAACATCAGAAGCCTTATGGGTCTTTGAAGCAGCTAGAGATTCCTTAGTGGAAATGGGAACACATCACAATGAATTTTGTAACAAAATTACCATGAACTCAGAGGAATCATGATATGATATGGGTGATAATGGATCGTTTAACAAAGAGTGCTTTTTCTAGCCACTTGTGAGACGGCTTCATTGGGTAAACTAGCACAACTATACATAGATGAAATCGTTGCGAGGCATGGTATACCGTTGTTAATTGTGTCTGACAGGGATTCAAGATTTGTATCAAATTTCTGGAGGAGTTTGCAAAGAGAATTGGGAACTAGAATTAACTTGAGTACAATCTATCATCCTCAGACAGACGGTCAGACTGAACGAACCATACAGACACTCGAGGATATGTTGCGAGCTTGTGTGCTAGAGTATGGTGGATCTTGGGATTCACACCTGCCATTGATAGAATTTCCGTACAATAACTCTCATCACTCCAGTATTGGAATGCCTCTGCATGAAATGTTGTATGGTCGTCGTTGCCGTACTCCGACTTGTTGGCTAGAGGCGGGTGAGAAACAGTTTGTAGGTCCCAAGATAGTACAGTTGACTGCAGATAAGGTTGCTATAGCCAGAGATAAATTGAAAGCAGCCAGAGATAGACAAAGAATGTATGCAGAACCGAAATGACGTTCGGTAAAGTTTGATGTGGGGGAGTTGGTTTACTTGAAAGTTTCTCCATGGAAAGGTGTAATTCACTTCGGCAAACGTGGGAAGTTAGCTCCCCGTTTCATTGGTCCTTTCTGTATTCGTCAGATTGTGAATGATCAGGTAGTTACACTAGATCTTCCTACAGAGCATGCTGGAATCCATGATACATTTAATGTCTGTTATTTGAGGAAGTGTAAGATTGATAATGAAAGTCAGATTCTTCCAGTACATGAGTTGAAAGTTGATTCTAAGAAGAGACTGATAGAGGAACCGATTGAACTGCTAGACCGAAAGGTGACCAAACTTCGAAAGAAGCAGATACCTATGGTATTGGTCAAATGGAAACAAAGTCTAGGTTCTGATCTAACCTGGGAGACTGAAGCAGAGATGAAAGAAATGTATCCCCAGTTATTTGAGCAAGAAAGGATTCCGAGGACGGAATCCTCTTAAGGAGGGTAGATTTGTAACACCCGCAAACCTGGGCTAGTAGATTAGCGGGTTTACGGTATGTGTTTGTTTGTGTTTTAAATTCTTTAATTTAATTATGTGATTATCTAAGTGAATTAATTTATTAATTAATTAATTGAAATTATTATAAGTATGTATATATGTATGAGTGGCCGTATGTATGTATGCATGAGATAGTGGGGTTTTACACGTGGGGGTGTATGTGGAAGTTAGGTGACACCTCATTTGCATGTTAACTTACCAAAAACATCTGCTCATTATTTACAAACAAGAAAGTGTATGTGTGTGTTCTTGTCAAGAAAACCAAAAGAAAGAAAAGAAGAAGAAAAGGAATCGGAATTCATTTGATTGTGTGATTTGATCAACTATTTAAGGTTGGTGTTTATAATTGACATGTTATGATCCTTCTTGTTATGCTATATGATTTAAAACATGATTTATGTTTAGTTTAAAGATTTCATGATTAAGAACATCATGATCGGTTTTGTGATAGAATAGGATTTCTAGTGATTTTGTGTATTCATATCATTTATATGATTATATGATGATTCATATCATGAAAATATGTTTTAATGTGTTAAAATTATGTTCTGATATGAAGTGATGATTATTATGAAATCTGGGTTTGAGTTATGCTATTTTGATGTTTGCGGATTTAATGAGTATGAAGTTATCGGATTTGAATGGAAAACCGATTCTTATGAAATCCGAAGGTAGAAATCCGAATCCATAAATCTAGAAGTTTTGAATACCGACACTTGTAAACCGAGACTTTGAAATCCTTGACTAAAACCGATACTTGGTTTATGACAACTCCAAATCCGATTGATATATATATATATAGAGGAACATGAAAACCGAGACATAGAATCCGAGTGATTGAATCTGAAACACATGAAATCCGGAACTTGAAATCCGGGACTTAGTGAAATCCGATACTTATGATTTTGGAAACCTGAAATCCGATTAAGACAAATAAGACAGTTGTGAAATCCTTATGTTAGTTGCGGATTCGGGAAATCCGATACCTTAGTTACGGATTTTGAGAATCCGAGAAGTGAGAATCCGATACTTTTGAGTTTATTTGCATTTGTTTATTGCTTGTTGATGTTATGTATGAATTACAGATATATGATGAGATATATATATATATAGAAGATTTGGACTGATTGGCTGTTATTATTGCATTTCAGGAAATCCAAAGGCTCAGTAACATTAGAATTCTGAGTGCATCTCCTAAGATTGAAAGGTGAGTGGATGTTGGATGCGAATGGTAAAGATTATGTTTAATATTACTGATGTGAGGCATGATTGTATTTGATGGTTTAATACTGAACTGTTGGTTGTGAGTATATATATTATTGATGACTGCTGCATGATTATTTGTTCGATACACACTTTTAGTATGATTTTGAGTTGCGTTTGAGAAGTCAGCTATACGTGGAATTGGGCTGGGCTTGTTTACTGGTTGGTTGAACATTGGTAGCCTTACTGTTGCATATGTTGCTTCAGAGTGGGATTTCACTGTGCCAATTCAGTAGAGGGCTATCGGTAAACCTTTGCTTTGGCCGGCATTGGTTTTAGGTTCTGCGCCGAACCGCCGGTCTTCTTAGTGTTGTGATTACATGATTAGTATTGACTTGATGTTTGCTTTTGGGTTTAGCCTCTAATCACTTAGCTTTGTGCTAATTCCCAATAGTTGTTGCTTTTTGCAGGTTGTGTTTGTGAGTACTTGTGGAAGGGAAAGTTGACCTAACTCTGATGTCAAGTTTTAAAAGAAACGAGCCAGTCTTTTGTAACACAGAGTTTCGTTTGTGGATTGTAAAGAACAAATATTTTGTTTAAGTAATTATTTGTTAATGTAATGAATGTTTAATTAATTAATGCTTCCGTAGCGCAATTAAAAAAAATGGCTTAGATTTTACGGTGTTACATTGGTGCCTCTTCGTCCCACACCTACCACATTTCAACAAATCCCAGTCTTTAGACTTCTGGGATGTATTCACATGCTGCTTACTACCAGTTCCACTATCACCTCCGCTATATGTTGACTGCTGCTCATACTTTCTCTTTCCTCCTCCAGATTGATGTTGTTGTTGTTGTTGAGATCACGCCCTCTGCTTATAATCATCATTAGTGGTTCTAGCATTATCAAATGCTTCATCCAAAGTTGCTACAGATCTCACAGCTGATCGGTACTCCTGGGGTAAAGTATTGGCAAAGTAGGTGATCTTTGCCTTTTCATTGGGTAAAAGATGAGTAACAAACCTCATCTTGTGAGTAAATTTGGATATAAGATCATCTAAAGGCTCGTCACCCTTCTGTAGTGCCCTAAATTCATTATCAATCCTCAACATATAATAATCAAAGCAATACTTACCCCTGATCTTTTCTTTGAAACCATCCCAAGTCATTGCCTCCAAAGTTGCTGGTGGTGTAATAACAATTACTGTATCCCACCAGGCTAATGCACACCCTCTAAACATTCTTTTAGCAAAGTTTACCTTTTTGTTCTCATCACATTCACTGGATTCAAAGGTATTCTGTATCTCCCTGATCCAGGTTTCTACTACAGAAGGATCATTGGTTGTGCGAGCAAAAGTAGGAGGGTGACAACTCAAGAAAGTTTTGAAAGTTGTAGACTTATGAGTATCCTTTTCCATCCGTGTTGTCTCATGCTCATTTGCTTGCTTTAACTGAGCCTCTAACTTTAGGATGTAAGCATCCTTATCACCATCTCCAGAAGAACCAGCCATATTGAGTTAGCTTTCTATATATTTATCAAAGTAGAATATTCAGTATATCTCATATATAGCTTACTATCTTATCAATACTTATACTTTCTTAACACATAACATATCACATAAGTCACTCATCACACCCCAATACTACCCAGAGAACACATAGTAATGGTTGAGCCTGAGTTTGAGACTGAGTACTATTTAAAGTACCTAATTCCCTTAAACCAAGGCTCTGATACCAACTTGTAACGCCGCCTAAATTTAAGGAGTACTTTTTTTTATAAAACACAACGGAAGCTATATTATTATTTTAATAATTTACAACATATATATATATATATATATATATATATATATATATAAGTTGCACCACATAACTACTACCAAGGCGTTACCAATTCGTTCGACCATTACACTACTTATTACATAAACAAAGTATTCATAAAGTGTTCCCAAAACATAACATGTAATCCCAGCAGGTACCCGTCCTCACTAGCAATCTATTTACCTGCGCAAGGAATATACATGAGAGGGTTAGCTACGAATAGCTAGTGAATGACAATTAAGCGGAAGCATCATATCAATACTATCATATACATATCACATGCATAACATATCAACATTCAAGTCTACCCTAGCACATTGTGAAGCACCCGTTAGTCAACAGGAACCACGTCTTGCAGGGTAATAAGCCTGGCTCAATGATCCTAATTGGGGAAACCGATACTTCCTCCGCGGCGGTGGAGAAGCGGGTAGCGGTCCTGTTGGTCACAAAGAGGGTAAAAAAGCAACCGATACAGTGTAGAAGGTGAGATTGAATACACTTAATCAGTTGTTAAACAAATCAATAAAAATATATTCGATAATCAATCAATGTATCACAACTTCACTCTTTAATCAAATCAACAAAATGATTTGATGTTACACTGATTATAAACTCAACTTTCTTTAAACACTCTTGAATCACAAACTAATTTATGATCGAACTTCTTGTTAAAACGGATTAACAAGAACTCTGGAAAACTCTCTTGAACTATGAACACACAAAGTTATCGCAACACACGCGTATCTAGTATGACGAACATACGTACGCTTTTGCAACTTATGCGGAACTCTCTCTTCTTTAAAACCATAAAATGGTTTATACTTATACTTGATTTATCTACTAACAAATCATGGTTTAAAGATATAACTTATCTTTTCTTTAAAACCATAACAAACTCCTTAATTAGAATTTATCTAACTAATTTTGTTTGAGATTTCTATCCAACTAATAGATAGTTAAATTAGGTTTAGATATCCTAATTTAAATGTTATAGATATCAAGAGTTTAAACAGAATTTAAAACTTACTTATATTCTTGAACTGACTTTTGGTGCTGAGCTGACTTACTCAGACTTACCATAGTCAAGCTGAGTTCTTGAATCTTCATATCTTCAGGTCTTCATACTAAAAACCTATCTCAGCTTAGAAGTCACTAATTTATCTAGTACTTACATAGAAAACTCTATATCTGTTTGTACGCTGACTACTTAGCTTAGGCTGACTAGTCAGTCTATAACAGACTTACATAATTCCTAACACTTAACCTATCATCTCTACATAGCTATGGTTTGTCTCATCAAATCTAACTATTCTAAGCATGGGACTAACAATCTCCCCCTATTTGATGATGACAAAACATTGAATCAAAATAAGCATAGATTAAAAGAATTATGTTGATCAACTCTGGAACTGACCAAAGTTATTTGTGAAATAAGTATTGAACTGATCTGTACTTATTCATCATGTCTTGAACTTACAAGATGTTACAAATCTATTATAAGACTTGTATTCTAAGTGTTTGAACTAACAACTATTTAGAAACTGAACTTATCAGAATTAATCTAAGTTCTGAAATTACAAAACTTATTAGTGGATAATTGAACAAATCAATCCTTAGCTTGAACTTACAAACTGTTTGTTTGAACATACTAAACATAATATTGAACATATCAAATAATACACAATTGAACATATCAAACTTGAATTTTCATTTATGAACATATCATTTACATTGTTGCTTGATCATTATGATCAGGTTATGCACACTTAGTGCTTACAAAATATATAACTTCAAAGTTTTCACACTAAATCTAATCTATAGGATCTCCAGCTTCCATCTACATATCTGAACATTTTAGTTCCCAGATAGCTGCTTCTGTGATAGCATTATTTAGTATTTCTTCACCTTCTGGCAACTCTTTCATTTCAGTTTTCCTAGATCTAACTTCTCTGCTTAGTTGATATCTGAATAATGAGTTCTGAATTGAGTCATCACATCGAATTCTCAAGTACAGAATCAGCTCTAGATTTGCTAAGTGAAGATCTGTTGCCTTCAAGAAACACTTGTTACCTTCCACATCAAGATACAAGAATCCTTCCAAAGGTTGATCTATATACGTATTTTCTCTGAATTCAACTCCCTTAGGAACTTGTAATCTAATGTTTCGTTTAGCTCGCTGACTTGCTGCTCGAACTCTTGCAGCTTTGTTTCTATTGAGGAAGGTATCAATTTCATCAGCAGGAATCTCACCTAGTTGATCAATTTTTATGAAGAGTATCTTAAGCACATCAACTATCTCTTGTCTGATCTGACTCTTTTTCGTCCTTTTGATAGTTATGGCTGCAATCTTTAATTCTGAAAAACCTAACTTGTACAAACACCTCATATCTAAACCAATTTCATGTTTGTTGTTAAGTACCAATTTGATTTTCACCAATTCTCCTCTTCTGCTCAGTGTAAGATATTCAATCTTGTGATCAAAGTATGTTCTCTTATAGAAATGCCTTAGATCAACATCTGAGTAGGGAATTGGGGCAGCTCTGGGTCCATGATAGTCAACTTCAGCTTCAGCTCTGACAACTTCAACTTTAGCTTGTTCTCTTTGCAGCTCAACTTGTGTTTGTTGTTCTCTTAGCTCCTCCACTGACATACCCACTTCCTTGGCAATTTCTTCCAACATCTGTTCAGCCAATGCAGCGTTTGCCTTTTCAATAGCATCCATTTCATCACTAGAGTCAGTGTCAGCTTCAGCAATCGGGGACTGACCTTGTTGAACAGGTTCTGAAATGATAACTTTCCTCCTCTTGGCTAGAGACACGACACTTGATCTCCTCTTTCTTTTCATGGTCTCTATAACCTTGCCTTTCCCTTTATCAGCTTGTGTGGCTGGAACAAACTCAGCTTCAATATTCTTTGGTAGCTCAGAATGAGGGATTTTGGTAGGCACAACTTGAGGTGCTTCTACATGTGGAGTTTCTGGTTGAGCTGCTTGGACTATTGGAGCTATAATAGCTTGGACTGCTGGGGCCTCTTGAATTTTTGACTGTCGTTGAGTGGGCTGATCTACAGTACTCATGAACTGATCATGAGTTTCTTCTTCGATATTCACCTCCTTTGTGTGCTCCCCCTCAATCGCATCATCTTTTTTCTTTGATTCTTCCTCCCCCTTTTTGTCATCATCAATAGGGGAGGTTCTCAGCTTAAGTACAGCACCTTGTAAATCTTCCACTGATTTTGACAGAGCATCCAATTTAGCCATCAAATTAGCTTTGTCTTTCTTCCTTTTCGTATGAAGTAGCTCAAACTGGAGATTCAAATGTTTGAAAATGAGCTGTGTATCCATTGCTGTAGTATCAGACTTTGGCTCCTCCGTTCTTTGTTTAAACTTAAAGTCCCCCTGGCTAATGGATGAGTGAATTTCCACTGTAGGAGTAACCCTTGAGTATTCCTCTTGAGGTGAGGTTGTGGGTCCCATATCTAAAGGTTGGTGCTGACCTCTGGAATCAAGGGGACCAGATTGTGGACCCTGTAATCCTTTCTGGTGTGTCGGAGGATCATTGACAGGTCATGCAAGAGTGTGTGAGAAGAGAAGTGAAGGAGAAGGACCAAAATCGTGTATTTTGGTGGTGGCGTGGACTAGGCTGAGTGGTGAGGAGGGGGTTAGATGACCCTGGGGATTGGTCAGATGTTCAATGTAACCTTCATGGGTCTGTGAAGGCAAAGAGGTAGGCTCTCCCATAGCTCGAGTAGGTATGGGCTGAGTAGACACCATACCCGGTATAGGCTGAACGGGTGAAGTTAGCCTTGAGGTTGGCACCTTAAGAGAAGGTGTCTCCCCCTCAGCTCCTGTCAGTGGAGGTGTCAGTGTGACATCAGCTCCAGGGTCCTTTTGAGGTGAAGGACCACCTTTGGCAGTTTTGCGTGTATAGGTTTGGGAAATTTCCTTGGTAGCAGTGGGATGACCAAGGGTGGTTTCAGAATGGAAAATAGATGGAAATACTAATGGTATGGGAGAGGGGTTAGACTGAGATTGGCTGGACTCAGTCTTATCTCCCTGTGTTGGTGGTGGAGAAATAAGAGAGAAAGAAGGAGATGAGGGAAGAGAAGTCATACCTGCTGCACCAATTAATGGAGACTCAGAGCTAGGATACATACTCCTTTGCTCAAAGCTGGAAGTGGTGGAGGAAATTCTTTGGGCATGAGGTTTGAGCTGAGTCCTAGGTTGTTCAGCTTGAGAGGACTCAACCTCAGAATCAACAACATCACCTTCTTCTTTCTCAGCTTCTTCCTCCTCCTCAGCTTCACTTGACTCAGGAGTCGGAAGCTGCACAACGACCCTCATTTGGGCACTCATTTCTGGATGCCCAGGTAAGATATCATCCTTGAAAATTCTTGAGTTAAGGGCAGGGGTTGGAGTAGTTTCATATCTTTTTGCATATTGAGCTCCAAGCCTATCCCCGAAGACCATCGATAGAAAACGGATGAATGGCACATTTACATCTCTCACAACTTTGGTGGCTTGTGATCTGAGGACTTCAAAGGTCAAATCTGCATAATCCACATTTCTTCCATAATATATATTGTACAGCAGCTGCATCTCGAATTCGTTCACATTGTCAAGACCACTAACTTTGTATCCCAGTGAACGTACCACCGTGGATACCATGAACCCCAACCGGTTTGGAAGACTGACTTCTTGATTACTCCGGTTACTTGTGGATGAACCAAGAATGGTAGCACGCTCCTAGCTGTTTCCCTAGAAACAGGTTCATCGAAATGTGGGATTACAGGTAATCGTAATACTTTGCGTAGAGCATTTGTATCGACCACCATCCCCTGTTGTCCACTTAGGACAGTTCCCCGGATAACCCAGTGATCAGCTTCATAGCGACAGGTGTACCAAAATTCTGTCAGCAATTGAGGAACTAGAACGTCAGGACCATCAAGAAAGGCATGTGAAAGAGGTCCTTTGCGAATATAGGAGACCCACTCCTCATATCCGTGACCTTGTTTGGAGTGGGGAATGTCAATGCAAGCTAGGACATTGTTTTGTTTGTACACCGGAAGTACATTGTTCTTGAATGTACCTCCGCGAATCATCTGATCAGTCAGATTGAAAGCGTATCCCTCCATTTGTATTGAACGTAATAATGTGAAATTGCACTTAGCAGTTTTTGGGTTTCGCACTGAGCGATGTATGCTGCACAAAGCAAAATTAGGGTTTAGAGAATAGAGAGGGAGGTAGAAGATTTGGAAGTGAAGACGAAATCCGGTGAGGAGTATTTCTATTTATACCTTTTCAATGTGAGAGAAAAGTTACCGTTATTAAATGGTAATAAATATAGCCGTTACAGTAAAAAATATTTGTTACAAAGGCTCTATTTAATGTAAATTACCGAACTAATACTGTTACATTGATCCTGATTTCACCAAGATTATTGCAATTACTTTTAAGAACAGACCTTAAATATTTTATAAACGACTTACGTTTATTTAGAAAGAACATACCTATTTTTTTTAAAAACAAATTGAGCTTACCATAATTTTGGACTTACCATATATGAGGACTGACCTGGATATGTGGGCTTGACCACACTCGTGAAACTGATTACTCAGTTTAGACTGAGTACTCAGCCTAGACTGAGAACTCAGCTCTAAGTTAGGAAATCAACTCAGAATTTGACACTTAGTCAAAATTTACAACTTAGCAAATATTGAACAAAGACAAGAATAATGGAACATACCAAATTAAGGGATGAGCCTGCCAAGTTTGCCAAGTAGAGTCATTAATCTTGTGCCTTCAATTGGTTTGGTGAAGATATCTGCAATCTGATCTTCTGTTTCAATGAAGACTAACTCTACCTTTCCCTTTTCAACTATGTCTCTGATGAAGTGATGTCTTATTTCAATATGTTTTGTTCTTGAGTGGAAAATTGGATTTACACATGCTTTGGTTATCACAAAATATGGGAGTCTTTGAATAACGTAAATCAAAGCCCTGAGTTGATATTGCATCCATAGTATTTGAGCACAACAGCTCCCTGCTGCAACATACTCAGCTTCAGCTGTGGAGATTGCCACTGAGTTTTGTTTCTTGATTGTCCAGCCGACTAACTTACCACCCAACAGTTGACATCCTCCGGTAGTACTCTTTCTTTCTAGACCGCGACCTGCGTAGTCTGATTCTGAGTACCCTATCAACTCAAATCCTGATCCTTTGTGATACCACAAACCTAAATTAGGTGTTCCCTTCAAATATTTGAGTATTCTTTTGACAACTTGCAAGTGTGATTCCTTTGGATCAGCCTGATATCTTACACAGACACATGTAGCAAACATTATATCAGGTCTGCTTGCTGTCAAATAGAGTAATGAACATATCATTCCTCTATGTGCAGATTGACATACAGACTTCCTATCAATGTCCTTACTCAGTTTGACATTGTGCAACATTGGTGACTTTGCAGGATGGCTTGAATTTATTCCACATTTCTAAATCAGATCAAAGACATACTTGCTCTAATTAATAAATATGCCACTTTCTTTCTGGTTGATTTGAAGTCCCAAAAAGTAAGTCATCTCACCCATCATGCTAATTCTGTATTGATTAGACATTATCTTAGAAAACCAATCACATAGACTTTGGTTAGATGAACCAAAGATAATGTCATCAACATAGATTTGAAGCAGAATGACATGTCCTCTGCTTTTTCTTATAAATAGAGTTTTATCAATGCTTCCTCTAATAAAATTGTTTGAAAGCAGGTAGGTGGATAGTGTATCATACCAGGCTCTTGGTGCTTGCTTGAGTCCATAAAGAGCCTTGTCCAACTTATAGACATAGTCGGGATGTTTATGATCAACAAAACCAGGGGGTTGTTTCACATAGACTTCCTCCTATACTGCTCCATTCAGGAATGCACTTTTAACATCCATTTGATACACTTTAAAGTTCTTGAAAGCTGCATAGGCTAGGAATAGTCTTATAGCTTCAATCCTTGCAACAGGGGCAAAGGTCTCATCATAATCAATACCATCTTCTTGTCGATACCCTTGAGCTACTATCCTTGCCTTATTTCTGATCACTACTCTATCCTTGTACATTTTATTTCTATAGACCCACTTAGTGCTTATAACTGTTTTTCCTTTAGGAGCAGGGACAAGGGTCTAGACCTTATTTCTTTGAAATTCTGTCAGCTCCTCTTGCATGGCTTCAATCCAATCTTCATCCTTTAGTGCATCTTCAGTCTTCTTTGGTTCCATTTGAGATAGAAAACTAGAGTAGGAAACATAGTTTGTTGTAGCCTTAGATCTAGTTAACACACCATCTTCAATGTTACCAATAATATCATCAAGAGGATGTTCTTTTAGAACTTTGAAGATTGTAGTGGGAGACTGTGGTTCTGGGTCTAAATCTAAGTAGTGTCTTTTAGGCTGAATGAGACTGAATTCTTCAGTCTGAGGTGGGATAGAGAAATCACTCAGATTCTCAATTTGATTTGTACATGAAGATTCGCCTAGATTCTTAGGCTGATGATCAGATTCACAAACCTCATCTGTGTGATCATCTTCAATGTTGATGGCTTCTGTAGGTAACACTATTTTATTAGATTTTCCACCATCTTCATCATCAGAATCAACCATAACATACATGGGATTTGATATGAGATCTTCTTTGCTCCTTTCAAGCTCACTCAGACTAACCGGGTCAGCTTGAGCTTTGTCAGATTCATCAATACTTGTCTCATCAAATGTAACATGTATTGACTCTTCAATTACCTTTCTTTTAAGATTGTAAATTCTGTAGGATTTAGAAATTGAAGAATATCCAACAAATAAACCTTGATCAGCTTTAGGTTCCAACTCATGGAGATGATCTCTTTGGTTTAGCACATAGCATGTTGAACCAAAGATATGAAAATATCCAATGTTAGGTTTTCTGTCATGATACATCTCATAAGATGTTTTACCATGTCTTTTAACTATTATAGATCTATTCTGGGTATAACAGGCTGTACTTACAGCTTCTGCCCAGAAGCTCAGCTTGAGCTTTGCTTCACATAACATGGTTCTGGCAGCTTCAATTAAGGTTCTATTTCTCCTTTCAGCAACTCCATTTTGTTGTGGAGTTCTTACAGATGAGAAATTCTGAATAATTCTCTTTTCTTCACAAAAGCCTTCTTGGGTTGAGTTTCTAAACTCAGTCCCATGATCACTTCTGAGCTGCTTGATAGACTTACCTTTCTACAACTCTTCTTGTTTATGAAGCTGATTAACTCATTAGCAGCTTCACTTTTGGCTTTTAAGAAGATTACCCAAGTGAATCTTGTGAACTCATCAACAATCACTAGGGTATACTTTTTACCACTTAGGCTTGGGGTGCTTATAGGTCCAAATAGATCCAAATGCAACATATGCAATGGTTCTGTAACTGAAAAACTCTGTTTGGACTTGAAGGATCTTTTATGATGTTTTCCCATCTCACAAGCTGAGCAAAGTATGTCTTTGGCAAATATGATCTTTGGCAGACCAGAGACTAACTCCTTGCTAGACAATTTATTAATATATTTGAAATTCAAATGTGACAGTCTCTTGTGCCATAACCAACTCAGCTTGAGAGTTGAGTCAGAGTACAGGCAGGTTTATGTTGAAGGATCTGCTGAGCTGAGATCTATAAAATAGATATCTCTTTCTCTTTTTGCCATTAATATTGGCTTTCCCTTCTTATCATAAATTGTCCCTGCATGCTTTCTGAAGGTGACTTCATAATCCTTATCACACAATTGACTAATACTTAGCAGATTGTGTTTAAGGCCTTCAACATATGCTACCTTTTTGAAAGTGACTGTTCCAGTTGTTATCTTTCCATAGCCTTTAGTCCTTTTTTGAGAATTATCCCCAAATGTCAACTTAGGTCCTTCAATGTTTTGGAATTCTCTTAGAATCCCTTTGCTTCCTATCATGTGCCTTGAGCATCCACTGTCTAAGTACCACTTGTAAGAGCCCTGCACATGATTAACTAAACATATTAGTTGCTTTTAGGAACCCACTGTTTGGTGGATTCTGAGGATGAGCACTTAGCTAATCCCTTAGAGGCTGACAGATCAGCTTGAGCAGGTTCTAAGTCCTTCTTAGACTGATCATCCTCCATTTTCTCAGGCCTCAGATTGGAACTTACACAATCCTTAGCTTCATGACCTCTGTCACCACATTTATAACATTTTCTTCTGAAAATAGGTGTTTGGGTGATTTCTTTAAGTTTTGCCAACATTAAATTTGGATTCAGTTTTAGGGTCATGAGATGTGGATAACTTTTCAATCTTCTTAGACAGTTTGTCTATATGACTTTCTCTGACTTTAGACTTACCTTTGTCAGATTTATGGTTGTCCTTATTTGGTGAAGTCTGACTTACAGACATTTTCCTGTTCTTAGAAATCCTCTCAGAACTGACTTGAGAGTTATGTCTTTTTGAGTTGGTATGAGTTATCCTATCAAAGACGGTAGTTCTAACAGGATTGTAATCCAATCTTTTGAAAACTGACTTACAGTTTCTTTTGGATTTAGAGCACTTAACTTGTTGGTTTGCATTAATGTTAGTCCCAAATAGGGTAAACAAGCAACTGATACAGTGTAGAAGGGGGGTTGAATACACTTTAAACAATCAAACAAATTAATCAAATGTATATTCAATTATCAATCAGAACAATAACTATTATCACTCTCTAATCAAATCAACAGGATGATTTGATATTACAATGATTATAACCTCAACTCTCTCTAAACACTCTTGAATCATAAACTAATTGATGATTGAATTTCTTGTTAAAAACTGATTAACAAGAACTCTTGAAAACTCTCTCGAACTTTGAACTTACAAAGTTATCGCAACACACGCGTATCAAGTATCACAAACACACGTACGTTTTGCAACTTATGCAGTCTTTCAACTTATGCAGTCGTCGTTGTGTTTCACGTATCTATTCACGTACACACATAAGAACATGTATGTAAAACCTAGAAGAAGGTTTATACTTATACTTGATATATCTACGAATAAATCGTAATTTAAAGATAGAACTTTTCTTTTCTTTAAAACCGTAACAAACTCCTTAATTAGAACATATCTATTAATTCCGTTTGAGATTTCTATCCAACTAATAGATAGTTTAAATTAGGTTTAGATATCTTAATTTAAATGTCGTAGATATGGAGGGTTTATAACAGAATTTAGAACTTACTTAAATCCTGAACTGACTTCTGACGCTGAACTGACATACTCAGTCTTGACCTTGTTAAGCTGACTTCTTGAATCTTCAAGCCTTCAAGTCTTCAAGTCTTCATTCTTTAAAACTTCTCTCAGCTTAGAAGTCACCGAGCTATCTAGTACTTACATAGAAAACTCTATATTTGTTTATACGCTGACTACTCAGCTGAAGCTGACTAGTCAGTCTATAACAGACTTACATAATTCCTAACTCTTAACTTATCATGTATACATATCAATAGTTTGTCTCATCAAATCTAACTATTCTAAACATGGGATTAACAATCTCCCCCTATTTGATGATGACAAAACATTGAATCAAATTAGTTATAGGTTAACAGAATTATGTTGAACAACTCTGGAACTGACCAAAGTTAGTTCTTGAAATAAGTATTGAACTGATCCATACTTATTCACGTATCTTGAACTTACAAGATTCTTATATTACAAATCTATTATAAGACTTGTATTCTCAGTATTTGACTATACAACTACTTAGATTCTGAACTTATCAGAAGTAATTTAAGTTCTGAACTTACAAAACTTATATTACTGAACATATCAGTTTACCATTGAACATATCAATTATCAGCTTGAATTTTCAAAGCTGTTTGTTCGAACATATCAAACATAATTTTGAACATATCAAATAATAAAAAGTTGAACATATCAAACTTGAGTTTGTATTAATGAACATATCATTTACATTATAGCTTAATCTTTATGATTAGCTTCCGCACACTTAGTGCTTAAAAAATTATATAGAACTAATCTATTTAATCAACGGAATCTCCAACTTCTAACCACATATTAGAACATTTAAGTTCCCAAATTGCAGCTTTCTTGATAGCATCAACCACAATCTCTTCACTTTGTGGCATCTCTTTCATCTCAGCTTTTCTTGATTTGATTTCTTTGTTGAGATGATATCTGAATACTGAGTTCTGAGTTGAGTCATCACATAGAATTCTCAAGTACATAATCAATTCCAGATTTTCCAAATGAAGATCTGTTACTTTCAAGAAACATTGATTACCTTCCACATCAAGATACAAGAATCCTTCCAAAGGTTGAGTGATATAAGTATTCTCTCTGAATTCAACTCCCTCTGGAACTTGTACAATGATGTCTCTTTTAGCTCGCTGGCTTACTGCTCTAACTCTTGCAGCTTTGCCTCGATTAAGAAAGGTATCAATTTCATCAGCAGGGATGTCACCTAGCTGATCGATTCTTATGAAGATTGTCTTAAGCACATCAACTATTTCTTGTCTTATTTGTCTCTTTTTCATCTGCTTAATAGTTGTGGCTACGATCTTTAATTCTAAGAATCCCAACTTGTACAGACATCTCAAATCCAGACCAATTTCTTGTTTGTTGTCTAGTACAAAGTTGATGATTACCAATTCTCCTTTTCTACTCAGTGTGATTGATTCAATCTTGTTATTGAAATGTGTTTTTTATAACAATGCCTTAGATCCATATCTGAGTAGGGAATTGGGGCAGCTCTTGGACCAAGTAATCAGCTTCAGCTTCAGCTCTGGCAGCTCAACTTTAGCCTTTTCTCGTTGAACTTTAGCTTGTAGTTGCTGCTCTTTTATTTCCTCCACTGTTACGCCTAGTTCTTTAGCCATCTCTTGTAACATTTGCTCAGCAAGTATGTCACTGGCTTTCTATGCTGCATCAGCTTCATCACTTGAGTCAGATTGTGCAACTAGTTGAGACTTACCCTGTTGCTCTGGCTCAGGCTTAGCAATGATGACCTTTCTTTTCTTTGCTAGAGGCATAACACTTCTTTTTTCTTTTTACCATCTCAAACACCTTACTCTTCCCTTTGTCTATTTGTGAAGTTGGAACGGACTCAGCTTCAACACATTTTGACAAATTAGCTTGAGGAAAGTTGGTGTGAACAACTTGAGATGTTTCTTCAAGTGGAGTTTGGTTGAGCTTGTGAAGTTGTGGTTATTTGGACTGTTGGAGCCTGTTGTTGTTGAGAAGGCTGATATACAGTACTCATAAACTGATCATGAGCTTGTTCAAATTGTACTTCCTCTGTATGCTCCCCCTCAACCTTATCATTACACTTCTTTGATTCTTCCTCCCCCCTTTTGTCATCATCAATCGGGGAGGGTCTGAGTTTGAACATGAAGCTTTCCAAGTTGGCAACTGAAGTTGACAAATCATTAAGGTTGCGTATCAACTTGGCTTTGTCATCTTTCCTCTTCCTGTGTAGCAGCTCAAACTGAGTATGTAGATAGTCCATAATGACTTGAGCATCGGTGGTCATCAGCTTGGGTTCCTCAGGTCTTCGTCTTACCTCAACGTCCTCCTGTCCAGTGGAAGAGTGTATTTCCACCGTAGGAGTGGCTATTGAGTGTTCCTCAACAGGTAAGGATGTGGGTCCCATATCCAAAGGTTGGTGATGACCTATTGAATCAAGGGGGCCAGAATGGAGACTCTGTAAACCTTCCTGGTGTATAAAAGGTTCATTGACAGGTCGTGCGAGAGTGTGTAAGAATGGAAGAGAAGTATGACCAAGTTTGTGAGGTATGGTAGTGGGGTGAGCTAGGCTTATTGGTGAGGAGGGGGTAATTGACCCTGTGGATTGGTCAGTATTTCAATGTTACCTTCATGGGTCTTTGAAGGCACAGAAGTAGGCTCTCCCATGGCACTAGTAAGTATGGGCTGAGTAGACACCATACCCGGTATAGGCTTAAGGGTTGAACTGAGCCTAGAGGTTGGCACCTTAAGAGAAGGTGTCTCCCCCTTAGCTCCTGCCGGTGGAGGTATCAATGTGATATCAACTCCAGTATCCTTTTGAGGTGAAGGACCACCTTTGGCAGTTTTTCTTGTATAGGTGTAGGATATATCCTTGGTAGCAGTGGGCTGACCAAGGTTGGCTGTAGATTGTAAGATAGTTGGAGATGTTTGAGGTGGAGTAGAGGGGTTAGACTGAGTTGGGCTTGACTCAGTCCTATCTCCTAAGTTTGGAGATGGAGAAGTAAAAGAGAGAGAAGTAGATAAGGGTTGCGAAATCATACCTGCTGCACCTAGCAGTGGAGACTCAGAGGTAGGAAACAGACTCCTTTGCTCAGAACTCGAAGTGGTGGATGAAATTATTTGAGCACTGGGTCTGAGCTGAGTCCTAGGTTGATCAGCTTGAGGAGACTCAACCTCAGACTAAACATCGTCACCCACTTCTTTCGTAGCTTCCTCCTCTGTCTCAGCTTCACTTGACCCAGGAGTCGGAAGCTATACATACGCCCTCATCTGAGCACTCAATGTAGGGTGCCCAGGGAAAATATCATAGGCGAACATCCTATAGCTGAGAACAGGAGTAGGGATTGACTCATATTGAGCAGTATATCTTCTACCCAACCTGTCCTCGATGACCATGGATATAAATCTTGCGAATGGTACAATGGTGTCCCTTATGTTCTTGGTCACCAATGACTTGAATGCCTCAAAGATCAACTCGGCGTAATCCACTCGTCGATCATAGAATAAGTTGTATAACAGTTGCATTTCAAAGTCATTCACATTATCCAGGCCTCCCACCTTGTATCCAAGGGAACGAACCACAGTAGATACCATAAATCCCCATGCCATTTGGAAAATAGATTTCCGTATGACGCCAATCACTTGAGGATGACCCATTAAGGGTAAAACACTTCGTGATGTTTCCCTAGAAACTGTCGCTTCATACTGATTATGAATCGGGAGATGAAGAATTCGGCGGAGACAGTTTGCATCGACTTCTATCGCCACTTGTCCACTTAGGACTGTGCCCCGTATAACCGGTTGAGTTGAATCTAGTTTACACGTATACCAGAACTCCGTAAGAAGTTGAGGGATGAGCACAGCAGGTCCACGAAGAAATGCATGTGCCAGGGGACCCTTGCGAATGTAGGAGACCCACTCCTCATATCCCCTGCCAATTTTGGACTTTGGAATGTCGGTACAGGCGATGACATTGTTTTGTTTGTAGGTGGGGAGTGCGTTGTTCTTGAAATTTCCACCACGAATCATTTGTTCAGTTAGATTCAGAGTATAACCCTCCATTGAAATCGAACTTATCGTATTGGATTGCACTTAGCAGTAGTAAGCACTTAGCAATGAACTCTGCACACAACAACGTTAGGGTTTAAGAGAGAAGAATATTTTGGAAGTTTAAACGAAATATGACGAACAATCTCTCTTACTTATAACTTTTCAATGTGAGAGAAAAGTTACCGTTATCTGAGGGTAATAAATATGACCGTTACCGTAAAAACTTTTACGCAGTTTGTTACGACGGCTAAATTTATTGTTAGTTACCCAAACGCATACTGTTATATTGAAAAGATATTTTTATGAAAAATATTGTTGGAATCTGCCCACTGACACACGTATGCCGGTATCACTGCTAATGAAGTGTGAGCCTATTGGGAATAGGCTCACACGCCAAGGACTGATCCCGACAGCACGTTTAGAAAGAGAGGAATAAAATGGTGTTTTGGTTGTCAATGGGTGCTTCATGACCATGAAGGTTCGTGCTTCATGGGCGGTGAAGTCTAGGTGCTTCATGACCATGAAGCTGATTGCTTCATGGGCTGTGAAGGCTGGGTGCTTCACGACCATGAAGCTTTCTTCATGGGCCGTGAAGGCTATGAGCTTCACGGGCCGTGAAGAGGCAGCTGAAGTGTCACTTGTGTTTTATTGGACCATTTGATGGTCCAATCAGAATGCTTGCTTTTTGGCCTGATTTCTGGTGTCAAATGGTAGTTTTTGAGACTAGAGAATACATGCAAACACAACACAACTTTTTCTACTTGACATTCTCTCTTGGCTCCAAGGATTTCATGCTTCTAACACTAAGTTGGTGATCTTCCGTGTGATGATGAAGATCAATGGTGCAAGAGGAGATGCTTCATGGGCTGTTCCAGAAGGTAGAATCGTGATGGATGTCTACATGATGGTTTACTAGCATTTGGGGATCAAACTCTTCTTGGTGTGGACTAGCAATGGAGGAGGAAGCCTTTTGTTTACTCAAGTTCATCCCACATTTGAAGATCTCGATTTCCAGCCATGGTAAGAAGGTATTTTTCTTCCTTCTTCTTCTTCTTTTGAGTTGCAAATTGCTTTGTAGTGTATTCCACCATTGGAACTAGTTGTGGGCTTTGTGTGTGCTTTCATTTTATGTCTTGCATGCTACTTTTCTTGTGTGTTTCCGCTGCATTTGTGCCCACCACGAGTTCCAACAGTGGTATCAGAGTCATCTCTACAAAGAAATTGCACTTTGATGGCTTGAAAACCGAAAATGGATATTCTGTCCAGATGAGCTTCACGGGCCGTGAAGGTTTTGGCTTCACGGGTCGTGAAGCTTACACGAGTGGCTTCATGGGGTGTCGCTCGTGAAAGGTTTTGACTGTGTCAGAGTCGTGGAGCTCATGGGCTTCACGGGCCGTGAGGGCCCGTGAAGGCTTCTGGGCCGTGAAGGTCTTCGTGAACAGTGTTTTTATCCTTGTTTATAAAAAGAAATAAATTTTCGGTTTTAGCACCTTTCAATTCTGTTTTTCCAGAATCTGTCATTTTGTTTGGACACTTGAAAAGCCCTGTTTATGTGTCTTGATTTGTATATTTATATGTATTGGGTGGTTTTGGGATAAAATGCACACATGCATATACTTATATTGTGTATATATGAATATGTATTCTCAAAGTATTTGGGATACTAATGCATATGTACAAGGATTGTTCCTTTTTGTGCCTTGAGTGCTTTGTTTGTTTGAACAATCTTAATTGAGATACATTTTGCATGGTTTTGTTGGGGCACACCATGTTTTGTTTGTGGTTGTTGTTTTGTCCCGTAACGCCTTGCCCGTTAGACGTATGTGTTGGTTGTTTGGTTGTATATTTATGTATTCATTCATTTGGTGACTTTTAGTCATAATGGTTTGTAGTAATATTTAATTCGGTTTGTAAATTTGTAAATTTATTATGGCTTGCATGCCATTGCTTTCCTTTGTACTTGTTGTAAGTAGGTTAGAATAGCAATCGCGGCTTGCATGCCGATTCTTTTCAAATTGTTTGTAATTGTGAAAAGAAGACCGAAGACAACCATCGAGAGTCGTGGAGGAGACGTCTCGGCTATATTGGATCCGGTGGATCATTTGGAGATGACTGATTCAGTGGGAGCACATCCGGCGAGGCCTTTTGGTTGTGTCCTTAGTTTGGCCTTGCTCTCTCCGTTTGGCTCACGGGGAGGGCGCATAGGGTTTAGGGGCGTGTTACCGGATATTTGCTTTGTGCGTGGTTATGATTTATTTTGTTATTTTCTTGTGTGGTTTACGA
Organism: Dittrichia graveolens; assembly: GCA_038502395.1. Taxonomy (NCBI): domain Eukaryota; kingdom Viridiplantae; phylum Streptophyta; class Magnoliopsida; order Asterales; family Asteraceae; genus Dittrichia; species Dittrichia graveolens. The sequence goes on along the minus strand of JARJIL010000003.1, from coordinate 31,641,183 downwards.
TCTTCGCATGCTAGAAAACTTTTCAAAATGATAAAAATCACAAGAGTTGTTAAATTGTTTAACAAACCCCGCGCACTCACGATTAACAAATAAATATAAATTGGTTTATATTAAAGTGAAAAATGCGTTTTGTCACTTGTTTGTTAATCAACTTGAAAAGAGGTTTTTTTAAACCGGAAAGACAAAAGTCCCGTTTTTCTCAAACGTAAATCACACGCCACCCGTAAGATAACACCACCCGAATCTAGTGATACATGGGATGATTGTCGAGCTAAGCATGAGTTGTTCCATGTAGATCTATGTGGAAGGTGAGTGTGGCGACTTGAAATTATTGGTTGTCGAGCTTAGCACGAGCCAATGATTGTCAAGGGTGTCACCATGTATCTTGATGGACGATTTACAATTCCAACTTAATACGCCTTGGTAATTGTCGTGCCTATACCGAGTTGCCAAAGCGGCTTAACGAGGAATTGGTGTGAGAAGGGATCAAACATGCCAAACCGACGCTATGAGTGTTGATGGATCCCGCAAGCGTCTAAGAGTTGTAGTCTCGGATTACAATTGGTAAAGCATTTACCGGCCTAAATAACTTCATGAAGTGATCCGCGGCAAACCCGTCATGTAGTGAAGTGAAATAAGGTTCTTAGCCCTTGTTATGATAATTGGTTTTCTTAAAAACTAAATGGGTAATTATCGTAACGAGGATTGTATCAAAACTAACTAAAACGTGTATTCTTATATCTTTGATTGGCAAACGTTAACGACACCGCTTCAACTTAAAACTCCGTTCGTTCCTAAAGAAGGAGATACTCATTAGTGTGGACTTCGTGGACTAGGATTGGTCGTTGAGGCTTGTCCTCCACCATGAGTCAAAGTTGCACATTTTAGAGAAATCCCTTCTAGAGCCAAAATGCTACCAACGTGACCTAGACCTCTATATGCATGTAAAAGTGCTTCGTGGCCTTGATCGGTTGAAGGATGCATGAAAGCGGGAATATTAGTGTCCATATCCTTGAGATGAAGGCGTATGTGGACCTAAAGGAGAGGCATGGATTCTCCATAAGGAGGGAGCTTGTGGTGAATGTATCTTCTCCAAAGTCCCTGCCCAAGTGATGTAAATGGTTCTTTGTGAACTATCACATGCACAATATGGAGAAATCCTTGATAAAGCATTATGGCATGTTATGGACTGCTAAGTCTTGCATGGCCAAATTATGGCTCGCCTCACCGACTCCCGTTAAGAATATAAAGGAACAAGAAACCGAGAAGAAGAAATTGAACTCAAACAGAAAGTTTGGTTTTACCAAGCCTATCTTATATGTGAAGTCAGAGGGCAATGAGATTGCGCCTCAAGATAAGACTCCATAAGAGGTAATTTGCTACTTCTACGGAAAGATTGGAAAATTGGCGCCACCACGCCTGCCCTATGAGCCTGAAGAGCTAAAATCACTTATGAGTAAGAGAAATTAGCTCCTTGACTTCAGGAACATTCATGATCAAACTCCATTGCTCTTCTACTTCTAAGGGCTAGGTTTTGAACGCTAGCAATAACGCTCACGTTTGTCACAAATTTGTTTGTTACAAAGTAAAGGTGTTAAAAGAGAAGTAGGCGGATGAGGCATGGAGAACTGGAATTCAAAAGTAGGAAAACATAGTTGTTGTCCCTATTGAAGAGGATTGGAAGTTTGTATCTTGCCTTTCCTTCCAGCTATTCTATTACTTTATTGGATGTATGGTTATGCCATGTATGGCTAGAAACATTATATCTAAACGTCTTTGTTGACGATAGATATTACTTTGACGCTTGAAATTAGTGGTAATTTATTTCAAAGTTTATCCATGTCGTGGCATTTAAAATAAGCTTATGCTTAAGGAGTAATAGAACGATCATAAATGTATTAAGGAAGTTATCCTTATGTAGAAGTCAATTTAGCCATATGAACAAGACTTGCTTCACCAAGATCCGTGAGGTTTAGGAACTTGGAACCCTTTGACCATGGGTCAAATGTTGAATGCATATCTTGTTTACTAGGTTAAATGACTAAAACATCCTTCACTTGAGTATGTGAGAGGATTCAAAGCTTGTTGGATTTCGTTCACACTTTTAGTGTGTTGACCGTTCGAGCAAACATTAAGGAGTAACCTTAGATACCTTGTTACCTTTACTAGTGATGGTAGAAGGGATGGTATGTCTATTTTAATGGACTAGTTTTTGAAACCTTCGAGGTTTTCAAAACTCACTATAACAAGGTACATGAAAGAGAGGGCAATGCAACTATGATACTCGGATCTAGTTAAGATGCTGAGTACCTTAGTTTTATATTTTATGTGACTATCATAAGAATTATGGGATTGTCTTACAATTCATTTCTCTTAAGACACATTGTTACATGTGGTCGTCTAAAGGAGGAACCGGACATTTTGATATGGTCCGACAAGTGATAGGTTACACTTTTATGTCCAAAATTGTTTTGGGTCATTCTCCAAATGGTGGGCATGAATTGTAAATTTTATGAACAACAAAGATGGTTATGTAAACGCCTTAGAGGATATGACGAAAAGGAGGATCCTTGTTTGTATATTCCAAAGTCTGAATTGTCTAGCCTACGTTTAGACGTGAGGTGGAGGAACCCAAGATCTAAAGGTATTTACTCCATTAGGTACTCTACTAAGACCATGGGATATTTGTCTTGACAAACCTTGTGAGAACTTGTAAGTTGCTCAAAGGTACAGTCTCTTAAGAAATTAATATCCATGGATGCTAGTGAGAGTAAAGTATACCTTGAATGGAAGAACCTGATGTTGACACTAGCACCCAATCAGAAATGATTGAAACTCAGCATGGCAATGCTGGAGAACCTGGCATAAAATCATTACCTCTTGGTAGAAGTTGTCATAAGACCAGAAAGATATAACTCGTTATATCTGAGGAAGACAACTTAATGATGATTCATGATGAATGCGTCAACTACCGGAAAGCGTAGTGGGCTTGGAGTCCGCTAGGAGAAAGGAGGAAATGATAAGATGAGATGCTATCCATGACGGATATCCAAGGTTTCGACTTGGTTGATCCTACACCTGGGTGTGAACCTGCGAGGTGTGATTGGTTATTTGAGGAAATCGACCAAACATGGATAAGTTTGTAGACAACTTCAAATACCGACTGGTAGGAATGGTTTCACAATGATTGACCATGAGGAAGGTATCATCTAGAAACATTCTCCCGGTGGTTATGTTGAAGTCCACACGGATACTTATTTTATAAGTGCCTTTTAGGCTATATTGGATAGAAGTGAAGACTACATTCCTTAATAGGAATTTCTGAGGAAATGCTCACAACATTTTTGAGGGTCTTTCACTATCAATAAGTATCCTAATGAAATCTACAAACCCTAAGTAGTCCACTTGTGGACTTATGTTGCCATCTCAATGTTAGAATCTTTGCGTTGATATGAAAATCATTTGTTTGAGTTTTCAAATAGCGATGATGAAACATGGAAGAATGCCAGAGCTAGTGGGAGCATTTTGTAGTCCTATTCTAAAAAAATGTCTAGCACATACAACGTATTGGAGATAATGTCCTGATCTTGCTTGGAAAAGCTTAAATCAAGAATTATGCATCCATAACGATTATAGGATATACAAAACCTATGGAAGGAGTTAAAGAAATATTGAAATATGTTCTTGTTGATCTATAGTAAGAAGCAACATAGAATAAGTTGTTATTCAAATGCTTGCTTATATACTTCTTAGGATAATTGCCGATCTTTATCGGGGTTCGTGATCCTACTAAATATGATGTTAATAAGTATGCTTCTCAAAGCATCGCTGACTCTATTGGGATCTTATGAGACAATGAGAGTACGATGGCTTATGAAAGATAACCTTTATCTCAAGCATCTTTGATCTTATTGAGTTCTGATGAATCAATGAAGGTGCGATAGCTTGACAAAAGACCGTTATCTCACCAACGCACAATTTTGAGTGATTGGTTGAGGTAGATATATGGTCATCTTACGAATACACACGGATAGCATGGTGGCAGATCCGTTTTGCTAAAGCCGTAGTTGCAAGATAGTGATGATTGACATACTAGTGCTTGCAAAGACTTGGCTTGAGTTTGTTTTAGTTGAAATTTTGATATGTTGAATTTGGGAACGTTAAGAAACATTGTACTTCTGCTAGTATCGATTATCAAATGGAGATTTGTTAATACACGTGTAGCGGGTACTCTCAGTTGCCTTTGTTATGTTCCATCTTAGCATGTTTACCACTTCCCTGAATGTTTTACATTCTAAATGTCCACAGTCAGTCACTCTTCATTGGAAGGAAGTTTGAACGAAGACTGAGGGAAAGCATTGGTTGTGTATTCAATGGGGATTGGATACGAGAGACGCAATACTTTACCTATACTTGAAAAGAGTTTCAAGTGATTGGACGACCCACACCTGAGTTTACTTCATGGTACATGTCAAGAGTAACTCAGGATGATAATATCATTTCGTCCTTAGACTGAAGATACATGTGTTTCCACGACATTGGTCTGCCTTGTTCTGATTGCTTTCAAACACAGTCCGTAACTGGTTGTTATAAAGGAAGATTTTGGGCAAAGTATTGCCGATGTAATAGGGAAATGTAGTCAAAGGAATTTGTTCCTCTGTTTAGAGAGATATCCTTGGGCCCCTTGATGATTGGGCGCTGACATCAAAATGCACGGCCGTGCTCATGCTTGCAATGATAGTTGATCAGTTGCAACTTGCATATTTTGGTCACCACCAATCTTGATCGAGAAACATAATCATGAACGATCGGAGAATGACTTTGTACCATGTCTCGTGTTCACCCAGATTTCGCGAACAATAGGATGATTGAACACTTATCTGTAGGACCTTTTCAAACCTGTTTGGATTGTGATTAGGTACTTGTCAGGGATGACATACCTCGTGTTGATTTAGGGGCAGCGATGTCTTGCTAGAGGCCGCTCCCTGTCTGTGATGCATAAGGGTACGGTGTGTCATGTGCAAGTGGGAGTTTGTTGGAATCTACCCACTGACACACGTATGCCGATATCACTGCTAATGAAGCGCGAGCCTATTGGGCCACACGCCAAGGATTGATCCCGACAGCACGTTTAGAAAGAGAGGAATAAAATGGTGTTTTGGTTGTCAATGGGTGCTTCATGACCATGAAGGTTTGTGCTTCATGGGCGGTGAAGGCTAGGTGCTTCATGACCATGAAGTTGATTGCTTTATGGGCTGTGAAGGCTGGGTGCTTCACGACCATGAAGAAAGCTTCATGGGCCGTGAAGGCTATGAGCTTCACGGGCCGTGAAGAGGCAGCTGAAGTGTCACTTGTGTTTTATTGGACCATTTGATGGTCCAATCAGAATGCTTGATTTTTGGCCGGATGTCTGGTGTCAAATGGCAGTTTTTGAGACTTGAGAACACATGCAAACACAACACAACTTTTTCTACTTGACATTCTCTCTTGGCTCCAAAGATTTCATGCTTCTAACACTAAGTTGGTGATCTTGAGTGTGATGATGAAGATCAATGGTGCAAGAGGAGATGCTTCATGGGCTGTTCCAGAAGGTAGAATCGTGATGGATGTCTACATGATGGTTTACTAGCATTTAGGGATCAAACTCTTCTTGGTGTGGACTAGCAATGGAGGAGGAAGCCTTTTGTTTCCTCAAGTTCATCCCACATTTGAAGATCTCGATTTCCAACCATGGTAAGAAGGTATTTTTCTTCCTTCTTCTTCTTCTTTTGAGTTGCAATTTGCTTTGTAATGTATTCCACCATTGGAACTAGTTGTGGGCTTTGTGTGTGCTTTCATTTTATGTCTTGCATGCTACTTTTCTTCTGTGTTTCCGCTGCGTTTTTGCCCACCACGAGTTCCAACAAATATATCATAACAAATTTCTAAACGACAGACGTTTATTTACTGGACACACCGTAACTATTTAGGACTTACCATATGTTAGGACTAACCTAGACTTGTGGAACTGACCACACTTTGGAACTGATTACTCAGCTGATCCTGAATGATTAGCTTATATATAGTACTCAGCTGATTCTGAATGTTCAGCTTATATAGAGTACTCAGCTGATTCTGAATGTTCAGCTTATATAGAGTACTTAGCTGATTCTGAATATTCAACTTAGTTGGAGCACTTAGCTTCAGATAGCACTCAGCTCAGATTGAGCACTCAACTCAGATTTTGACACTTAGTCAAATGTAGCACTTAGCAAAAATACAACAGAGATAGAGAATGGAACATACCAATTAAGGGTTGAGCATTCCAAGCTTGCTGAGTAGAGTTGTGAATCTTGTGCCATCTATTGGTTTAGTGAAGATATCTGCAAGCTGATCTTCAGTCTCAATGAAGACTAACTCTATCTTTCCCTTTTCTACAATATCTCTAATGAAGTGATGTCTTATCTCAATATGCTTGGTTCTTGAGTGAAATACTGGGTTGTGTGTAATGGCAATAACACTTTGATTGTCACAAAATATTGGAGTCTTTGAATAATGCAAATCAAAGTCCTTCAGCTGATGTTGCATCCACAATATTTGAGCACAACAGCTCCCTGCAGCTACGTATTCAGCTTCAGCTGTTGAGATTGCCACTGAGTTTTGTTTCTTGCTTGTCCAACTAACTAATTTTCCACTCAGAAGTTGACATCCTCCAGTAGTACTCTTTCTATCAAGACCACATCCTGCAAAGTATGAATCGGAGTACCCTATCAGCTCAAATCCTGATCCTTTGGGATACCATAAACCTATGTTTGGTGTTCCCTTCAGATATTTGAGTATTCTTTTAACAGCTAGCAAGTGTGATTCCTTTGGGTCAGCCTGATATCGTGCACAAACACATGTGGCAAACATTATATCAGGTCTGCTTGTTGTTAAATAGAGTAATGAACCTATCATTCCTCTATATGTAGTCTGACATACAGACCTTCCATCAATGTCCTTCTGTAGCTTGACATTGTGTAACATTGGAGACTTTGCGGGATGGCTTGAGTCTAATCCATATTTCTTAATCAGATCAAAGACATACTTGCTCTGATTAATAAATATACCATCTTCTTTCTGATAGATTTGAAGTCCCAAAAAGTACGTCATCTCACCCATCATGCTCATTCTGTATTGATTAGACATTATCTTGGAGAACCAATCACACAGATCATGGTTTGTTGATCCAAAGATAATGTCATCCACATAAATTTGAACCAGAATGACATGTCCTCTGCTCTTTCTTATGAAAAGAGTTTTGTCAATACTTCCTCTGACAAAATCATTTGAGAGAAAATAGGTGGATAGTGTATCATACCAGGCTCTTGGAGCTTGCTTGAGTCCATACTAGGCCTTGTCTAACTATAGACATAATCTGAATGTTTAACATCAATAAACCCAAGGGGTTGTTTCATATAGACCTCCTCCTATAGTGCTCCATTTAGGAATGCACTTTTAACATCCATTTGATACACTTTAAAGTTTCTGAAGGCTTCATAGGATAGAAACAACCTTATAGCTTCAATCCTTGCAACAGGGGCAAAGGTCTCATCATAATCAATACCTTCTTCTTGTCGATACCCCTGAGCTACTAGCCTTGCCTGGTTTCTGATCACTACTCCATCCTTGTCCATTTTATTTCTATAGACCCACTTAGTGCCTATAATTTTTTTTCCTTTGGGAGCAGGGACAAGGGTCCAGACCTTATTTCTTTGAAATTCTGTCAGCTCCTCTTGCATAGCTTCAATCCAATCTTCATCTTTTAGAGCCTCTTCAGTCTTCTTTGGTTCCATTTGAGATAGAAAACTAGAGTAGGTAACATAGTTTGCATTTGCCTTAGATCTAGTTAACACACCATCTTCAACGTTCCCAATGACATCATCAAGAGGATGATCTTTTAATACTCTGAAGTTTGTAGTAGGAGACTGAGGTTCTGGGTCTGAGTCAGAGCAGTGTCTCTCAGGCTGAATAGGACTTACTTCTTCAGTCTGAGTAGGAATTGGAAGATCACATAGATCTTCAATCTGACATGTATATGATGATTCACCGAGATTCTCAGGCTGATTATCTTCAATATTGATTATTTCTTTCAATGATGCACATTTGTCAGATTTACTATCATCATCATCAGAATCATCCATAACATACATGGGATTTGATGTGAGATCTTCTTTGCTCCTCTCAAGCTCACTTAGACTAACCGGGTCAGCTTGAGTTCTGTTGGGTTCATCAATACTTGTCTCATCAAACGTAACATGTACTGATTCTTCAATTACCTTTCTTTTAAGATTAAAGACTCTGTAAGCTTTGGAGATTGAAGAATATCCAACAAATATCCCTTGATCAGCTTTGGGTTCCAACTTATGGAGCTGATCTCTTTGGTTTAGCATATAGCATGTTGCACCAAAAATATCGAAATATCCAATGTTGGGTTTTCTACCATGATACATCTCGTAAGGTGTTTTACCATGTCTTTTAATTATAATTGATCTATTCTGAGTATAGCAGGTTGTACTTACAGCTTCTGCCTAGAAGCTCAGCTTGAGCTTTGCCTCACATAGCATGGTTCTGGTAGCTTCAATTAAGGTTCTGTTTCTCCTTTCAGCAACTCCATTTTGTTGTGGAGTTCTTACAGATGAGAAATTCTGGATAATTCCTTTCTCTTCACAAAAGCCTTCAAGGATTGAGTTTCTGAACTCAGTCCCATGATCACTTCTGAGTTGTTTAAGAGACTTACCCTTTTGCAACTCTTCTTGTCTTATGAAGCTGATTAACTCATATGCAGCTTCACTTTTGGCTTTTAAGAAGATTACCCAAGTGAATCTTGTGAACTCATCAACAATCACTAGAGTATACTTTTTGCCACTTAGGCTTGGGATGCTAATAGGTCCAAATAGGTCCAAATGCAACATATGCAATGGTTCTGTAATTGAGAAATTCTGCTTGGACTTGAAGGATCCCTTATGATGTTTTCCCATTTCACAAGTTGAGCTGAGTTTGTCTTTAGCAAATATGATCTTGGGCAAACCAGAGACTAACTCTTTTCTAGACAACTTGTTAATATATTTGAAGTTTAAATGAGACAGTCTTTTGTGCCATAACCAACTCAACATGGGAGTTAAATCAGAATATAAACAGGTTTCAGTTGAAGGATCTGTGGAGCTGAGATCTAACAAATAGATATCTCTCTCTCTCTTTTTGCCATTAATATTGGTTTACCCTTCTTATCATAAATTGTCCCTGCATGCTTTCTAAAGGTGACTTCATAATCCTCATCACACAGTTGACTGATACTTATCAGATTGTGTTTAAGGCCTTTAACATATGCTACCTTTTTGAAAGTGACTTTTACAACAGTTATCTTTCCATAACCTTTAGTCCTTCATTGAGAATTATCCTCAAATGTCACCTTGGATCCTTCATTGTTTTGGAATTCACTTAGAATCCCCTTGCTTCCTGTCATGTGCCGTGAGCATCCACTATCGAGATACCACTTGTACGAGCCCTGTACATGATCAACTAAACACATTAGTTTCTTTTTGGAACCCACTGTTTGGTGGGTCTTGAGGATAAGCACTTAGCTAATCCTTTGGAGTTTGATTGATCAGCTCGAACAGAATCTGGGTCTGTTTTGGACTGATCATCCTTTTCGTTTTCAGGTCTAAGATTGGTACTTACATAATCTTTGGCCTCGTGACCTCTATCACCACACTTATAGAATTTTCTTCTAAAGATGGGTGTTTGGGTGATTTCTTTGAGTTTTGCAACATTAAATTTGGATTCAGTTTTAGGGTCATATGATGTAGATAACCTTTCAATCCTCTTCGACAGTTTGTCTACTTGATTTTCACTGACTTTGGACTTACCTTTGTCAGCTTTATGGTTAACTTTATTTGGTGAAGTCTGACTTACAGATAACTTCCTGTTTTTAGACATCCTTTCATATATGGCTTGAGAATTATGTCTTTTTGAGTTAACATGAGATATTCTATCAAAAGCAGTTGTTCTCACAGGATTGTTATCCAATCTTTTGAAAACTGACTTACAGTTTCTGTTAGATCTGGAACATTCAGCTTGATGGTTTGAGTGAATAACCTGAGGACTTTGGGTTGGTCTCACAAACTTATTGGTTTTGACCTGTTTCCCTTCCTTGTTCCTTAAGAATGTTCTTGGGAGTATGTCATCTGATTTCATCATTTTGTCTTCAAGACTGACTTGATCTTTGATGATTACATCAGCAGCAGCACTATAATCTCCCCCTAGCACTGCTTTTACTTGATTTGGTATCTATTGGATAATACACTTTTCTGCTTCTCTTGATGACTTACACCAAGATTCACAAATTTTTCTTAGATTGTCGGCTTGTTCTTTTGATTCTTGTAGTTCTTCACTTAGAAGTTTGTTTATATGAAGCTGACATTCATAATCACTTTGGATCTTTTTACCAGCATTTAAGAGAGTTTCAGAGTGTTTAAGTTCATCTTTTAGTTTTGAAATTTTAGTTTTCAAACAAGATTGAACTGTGAGAGAGGTTTTGAAGTCATTCAATAGATAGTTGAACATTAGACATTTTTGTTCATCAATGTAAGAGCTAAAGTTATTTACCTTATACATTGAGGCAGGATCCCAGTTACTGGTTTTCTTACTCAGCTTAGCCGCTTCTGCTAGATCCTTATAAAAGGAACTGTCTTCTAACTCATAGTCAACTTGTTCCTCTTCATCCTCAATGGCCATCAAACAACTATCTGGCTCATCATCATCTGAAGTAAATGATTCGGTATCCCAAGTTTCAGCAAGGAGACCTTTGGTGTTTTCATCTGGCTTGCCTTTGAGTCTTTGATATTTCTTTTTATACTTATCAGCTCTGTAGGCATTCTTGTAAGCTACTGAAGCTGATTCTCTCTTCTTTACTCTGCACTCAGTAGCTATGTGTCCTATCCTCTGACAGTTATAGCACTTAGCTTTCTTTGGATCAAAAGTAGACTTACCACTTTTGCTTCTGTCAGATTGACCCCTTCATCTTCTGGACTTTCTAAAGTTTCTTGCTAACATTGCCATTTGTTCAGTAAGAGCATCCATCTCTTCATCATCTGAACCAGAGTTAAGACTTACTTCCTCAGATTCAGATTCAAAGTCAATCTCAGCTTGAGACTTTTTAGATCCCTTCTTTTTCTTTTCTGCAATTAATGCAGATCCAATATTGTTTATAGATTCTTTTAGTTGTTGTTGGGCCACTTTCTTCTGTTCCATGATCTGTTGATGATTTAGAAGGAAACCATAGATAAATCTGAGATCATATTTTCCTTAGGTTCCTCCAGCATGAAGTGCAATGGTAATCTCATTGAATTGTTCTGGTAACACATCCAAGAACTTGAGTACCAACTCATTCTCATCTTTCTTGACACCTACCAATATCAGATCATTTATCAAGCATTAAAATCTGGTAAACAAATCTGCCAGAGTTTCATTCTTTTTAGCAAATAAAGTTTCATAAGAACGACTCAGATTTGTCTTCTTATGTTGTTTGACCAGGTCAGTTCCTTCATACGTGACACTGAGAGTATCCCACATCTCTTTTGCAGTTTGGCACCCAGCCACAGTATGCAGAAGAGGATTTGTTAAAGCATTTGCTATAATGCTTTGTGCCTTGTCATCAAGATTGAACAGTTTCCGATCTTCTTCAGTCCAGGATGCTTCAGGCTTGGGAGTTTCTCCAGAGGGAACAGTTTTGTCAATGGCAGTAATATGGATCATTGGTATGATTAGGCCATCTTGAATCACGGTACTCATCCTGTGATCCACAGACGTCAGATATAGCATGGCTCTATACTTCCACATAGGATAGTTTGTGCCATCAGAGATAGGACAACCTTTTGCCGCCATTGTTGGTATATGACTTGATTGCTTGCTAGTAGACATCTTAGCCTCTTGACAGCGGATCTTGATCTTCAACCTATGAAGAAACTTGCTCTGATACAAGTTGTTAGTCCTAAAGAGGGTAAACAAGCAACCGATACAGTGTAGAATGGGGGGTTGAATACACTTTAAACAATCAAACAAATTAATCAAATGTATATTCAATTATCAATCAGAACAATAACTATTATCACTCTCTAATCAAATCAACAGGATGATTTGATATTACAATGATTATAACCTCAACTCTCTCTAAACACTCTTGACTCACAAACTAATTGATGATTGAATTTCTTGTTAAAAACTGATTAACAAGAACTCTTGAAAACTCTCTCGAACTTTGAACTTACAAAGTTATCGCAACACACGCGTATCAAGTATCATTAACACACATACGTTTTGCAACTTATGCAGTCTTTCAACTTATGCAGTCGTCGTTGTGTTTCGCGTATCTGTTCATGTACACACGTAAGAACATGTATGTAAGACCCAGAAGAAGGTTTATACTTATACTTGATATATCTACGAATAAATCGTAATTTAAAGATAGAACTTATCTTTTCTTTAAAACCATAACAAACTCCTTAATTAGAACATATCTAATTAATTCCGTATGAGATTTCTATCCAATTAATAAATAGTTTAAATTAGGTTTAGATATCCTAATTTAAATGTTGTAGATATGGAGAGTTTATAACAGAATTTAGAACTTACTTATATTCTGAACTGACTTCTGACGCTGAACTGACATACTTAGTCTTGACCTTGTCAAGCTGACTTCTTGAATCTTGGATTCTTGAATCTTCAAGCCTTCAAGTCTTCAAGTCTTCATTCTTTAAAACTTATCTCAGCTTAGAAGTCACCGTGCTATCTAGTACTTACATAGAAAACTCTATATCTTTTTATACGCTGACTACTCAGCTGAAGCTGACTAGTCAGTCTATAACAGACTTACATAATTCCTAACTCTTAACCTATCATCTATACATATCGATAGTTTGTCTCATCAAATCTAACTATTCTAAACATGGGACTAACAATTAATAACCTGGGGGCTTTGGGTTGGTCTTACAAACTTATTAGTTTTGACCTGCTTACCATCCTTGTTTCTTAAAAATGTTTCTGGAAGAATATCATCAGATTTCACATTTTTGTCTTCAAGACTGACTCTATCTTTGTCAATCTCGTTAGTAGCAGCACAGTAATCTCCCCCTAACACTGCTTTTACCTGGTTTGGTATCTGCTGGTTGATACATTTCTCTACTTCATTTGATGACTTACATCAAGATTCACAGATCTTTGTTAGATTGTTAGCTTGATCCTTTGACTCTTGTAATTCTTCACTTAGAAGTTTGTTGATGTGAAGCCGACACTCATAATCACTTTGAATCTTTTTACCAGCATTTATGAGAGTTTCAAAGTGATTAAGTTCATCTTTTAATTTTGAAATTTCAGTTTTCAAATTAGATTGAACAATGAGAGAGGTTTTGAAGTCACTTAACAAATAATTAAACATTAAGCATATCTGTTCATCAGTGTAAGAGCTAAAGTTATTTACCTTGTACATTGAGGCAGGATCCCAGTTGGTTAGCTTACTCAGCTTAGCCGCTTCAGGTAGATCCTCGTCAAAGGAACTTTCTACTAACTCATAATCAACATGTTCCTCTTCATCGTCAATGGCCATCAAGCACCTATTTGGCTCATCATCATCTGAAGTAGATGATTCAGTATCCCAGGTCTCGGCAAAAAGACCTTTGGTGTTTTCATCTAGCTTGCCTTTGAGCTTCTAATAACATACACTTTGCTTTTGGTGTTGCTCTTTCATCGCTTGCTTTTCTTTCTTCCCATCGATAACATACGCCATGTAAGATTCACATCCTCTATCTAACGCCTTCTTAGTTTTTAAACAAGAAATTATTGGAATCACAGATCCATCCTTCTCACCCCTTGCTACCACTCATGTGCCATCCGCCAACGGAAAAGAAATCAATTTCTTGTGGCATTTAATACTCGCTTGATTCAAACTCAGCCAGTCCATCCTGAGCACCACATCAAAACCAGATAATGGCATAACAAGAAAATAAACACGAAAGCACACACCATCTATATCAATTTTAGCTTCAGTCACTGCAGTCGTGACCGGAACCATCATGCCATCAGCTACTTCTATTTCTAAAGCATTAGCAAGCTCAATAACAGGCACATTTAATTTACCACAAAACTCCACAGAAACAAAGGAGCGGTTAGCTCCAGAATCAAATAATACTCTAGCAGGAGTAGAGTTTATGAGAAACATACCCGTTATGACATCGTCTGTGGTGGTGGAATCATCCACTGTCATTTTAAACGCCCGACCCTTAGCAGTGGGTGGGTTCTTTTTTTCTAACCAGCTGTAGACGATCCCCCAACCGTTCTTGCTCCTGACCCAGATCCTGACCTCTTATTCAATGGGCACTCACCAACTCTGTGCCCCTCTTTCTAACAATTCCAGCAAACACTCTTGTAGAATCTGCAACTTCTAAAATCATGGCCAAACTAACCACATTTCACACATCTCAGTGTTTGTGGCGTACGCTGACCATGGTGAAAATATTTGTACCTGCCACACCAAGGTGCCCGTTGATTAGACCCACCCGAAGTAGGCCTCCTATTCTGGTCTCCTTGTATTGTAGCACTGCCCTGCCCTCCCTGTCTCTGTTGGGTGTTATAATGTTCAAACTTAGATTTTTATTGGGAAATCCTCTCCCTGCTCAAACTCTCTTTCGCAAGTTTATCCCCTTCAGCCGATTTGGCCAAAGTGAAAGCCTGGGATAATGTGGTAGCTCACCTAGTGGCACTGCGGTAATCCAGGTGCAAAGCTCCTACAAAATGAGCAATCTTCGATTCTTCATCCGGCACCCAGTGTTTCACAAATCTCATTTTCTCATTAAACTGTCTGATCAGGTCATCCACTGACATATTCCCTGTCATTCGTAAATCCATGAATTCCTTCTTCATCTTAGCAATCTCAAAGGAACTGCAGTATTGCTCGCATAACTTTTCCTGGAATTGACTCCAGCTGATACTCTCCTGTTGCTGCTCAGTGAAATGACCGGTTATCGAATCTCACCACACTATCGCATCTCCCTTCAGCATCCTTGTTGTGTATTTTACCTTTAATTCATTCTCGCAGTTACAGGCATCTAATGCCTTAACCATTTCTCATAGCCAGTTCAAGGTAACATTAGGTTCAGAACTCCCTCGATACTCAGAAGGCTTACAATTCTGGAATTGTTTATACGTGCATGGTTGTTTGTATCCAGGAAACGCAAAAGGATATGCTCCCTGAGGTGCAAACGGATAATAAAAGTGTTATTCCATCATCTAGGTTACTAGTGGTAGGGGTGTTGTTACTGGTGCTGTAGTTGCTTAAGTAGGAATCGCTGTTGGTACCGAGTTTGGTTCAGGTTGGGTGTGCCTTTGCTGCTCCATGCTGTGTACCAGATTCCTCAAATACAACAATTTGATTTCAAGTTTAAAGATATATTCACTTTGATTTTCCTCGTGAACCTGACCTGACGTTCCTGCAACCTCTGTATTATCCAAATTCCCAATCACTGGTGCTTTAGTCAAAGCTTGGGTCACAGGAGGAAGGATGGGGGTTTCTCTGTCAGCCATATCTGTTATAATCACATCACCTCACAACTCATTAGCATAAACCGTTAGTACACAAAATACTAACTACTACAAACATCTCTAACTCACCCTAATTCCCACGAAGGAAAGCTTCACCCGTCACGAGCCAAGATTTGGGAATGCAACACTCTAGCCGTGCATACATTGCCAAACCAAGGCTCTGATACCAAACTGTAACACCGGAAAACCCAAGCCATTTTTTTAAAAAAAAATACGCGGTGGAAGCTTAATTAAATAAACCACTTTACATAATATTTCAAATATTTACAAAGTTACAAAAGATCTATTCACAATAACAACAACGATTGTCTTGGTGTTACTAAAACAAACTGGCTCGTTTCTTTTTAAATAAAATATCAGCGCATGGTCAACTTCTCCCTCTACAAAAACCAGCAAACACAAACCTGCAAATCGGATTTCATGTTCCCGGATTTACACATGTCGGAATCTAAGTTAGCGGATTGAGTCATCGGATTTCTATGTTCTCGGATTACAAATCCCGGTTTTCATAACATACGGTTTCTTGAATACTCGAATTTTACTATCATCTTCTCCATTTCCAATTCCGCCAACTTCATACCTTCATGGTATGATTTCTAGAACTTACAAATCTTAACAATAATTTCCAAAAAAAAACACATACAAACATCTAATAACATGTTTTCATCCATCATAGACATTTCATACCCATATAGATCACAAGAACAAGCAAAACCCATTTATCATACTTTGAACTTTAAGCTCTATTAATGGAGATTCTACATATATCCATGAATTTCAACAGATTAACACATCAAAACAAATAAAAATCACGATATAAATATATACCAACCTTTAATTTAGATTTAAAAAACACAATCTCCAAATTTAATTTCTTCTTTTCTTGTTGTTTACGGCAGAAAGTTTTTCTCTCAAAACACACACTTCACTTTTCTTAATTTTGCTAATATGTACAGGTGTCTTTCATGCTATACACGTATATATATTTCATTACAACCCAAGCAGGAGGTGTACCCTCACTACATGCATACGTATACACATTTATATACATACATACTTACATATATACATACTAACACATGCATGCAAAAAATAATTCCTTTTTCTATTTAATTTAATTAACCATATAATCACATTAAAACAAGTAAACACATACCGCTAACCCGCTAATCTACTAGCCCAGGTTTGCGGGTATTACAAATCTCCCCTCCTTAAGAGGATTCCGTCCTCGGAATCCCTTCTTGTCCAAATAAAAGGTGATATCTGTCTCTCATCTCTGCCTCAGTCTCCCAAGTTAAGTCAGAACCTAAACTGTGCTTCCACTTGACCAACACCATCGGAATCTGCTTCTTTCGGAGTTTGGTCACCTTGCAATCCAACAGTTCAACAGGTTCCTCTATTAATCTCTTCTTCGAATCAACTTTTAAATCATGTGCCGGGAGAATTTGATTTTCATCTTCAACCTTACATTTCCTCAGAAAAAAAACGTTGAACATATCATGAATACCTGCAAGCTCTACTAGAAGATCTAGTGTATCTGTCTGTTCATTCAGTATCTGACGAATGCGGAAAGGACCAATAAAACAGGGAGCCAACTTCCCACGTTTGCTAAAACAGATCACGCCTTTCCACGGAGAGAATTTCAAATAAACTAACTCACCCACATCAAAAGATATCGGACGACGTCGCGGATCTGCATACATTTTCTATCTATCCCTGGCAGCTTTTAATTCCTCTCTGGCAATAGCAACTTTATCTGCTTTCAACTGAACAATCTCAGGTCCTACAAACTGTTTCTCACCAGCCTCTAACCAACAAGTCGGAGTACGGCAGTGACGAACGTACAACATTTCATAGGGAGGCACCCCAATACTAGAGTGGTAAGAATTGTTATACGCAAAATCTATCAATGGCAGGTGAAAATCCTAAGATTCATCATACTCAATTACACAGGCATGTAACATATCTTCAAGTGTCTATATGGTTCGTTCAGTCTGACCATCAGTCTGGATATGATAAGTAGTACTCAAATTAATTCTCGTCCCCAACTCTCTCTATAAAACTCCTCCAGAAGTTAGAAACAAACCTGGAGTCTCTGTCAGATACAATGGACAACGGTATACCATGCCTCGCAACAATCTCGTCAATGTATAGTTAGGCCAACTTACTCCAAGAAGCCGTCTCACAAGTAGCCAGAAAGTGAGCACTTTTCGTTAGTCGATCCACGATCACCCATATCATATCATGATTCTTCTGAGTACGCGGAAGTTTTGTTACAAAATCCATCGTTATATGGTCCCATTTCCACTCAGGAATTTCCAATTGTTTCAAAGATCCATAAGGCTTCTGAAGTTCTACCTTTACTTGCGCACATATATGACATGATTCCACAAAGTGTGCCACATCCACTTTCATCATAGGCCACCAGTAAACCACTTTCAAGTCGTTATTTATTTTTGTGCTTCCTGGGTGTACAAATAGTCTCGACTTGTGTGCTTCTGTTAAAATCAACTTTTGTCAACACTCCAAGCATAGGCACCCATACAGGGGTCTTATATACTTTCAATCCACGTGAATCGTCAGTCAGTTCATCTTTTCGTTTTCTCCTTAGTTCATTTTTCAAATTCTCTTCCTTTAGAGCTTCCAACTGACCGTATTTCAGTCTATCCACTTAATCAGATACTATCTCCATACGTATAAACTGGATAGGACTTCAAGCTCCCTTGCGACTCAAGGCGTCTGCTACTACATTCGCTTTTTCAGGGTGATATCTGATCTCACAATCGTAATTTTTTATTAGTTCTACCCATCGCCTCTGTCTCATATTCAGTTCTTTTTGGGTAAATACATACTGTAGGCTCTTGTGATCAGTGCAGATTACGCATTTAGTACCATATAAGTAATGCCTCCACAGTTTGAGCATAAACACCACTACTGCTAGCTCTAAGTCGTGAGTCGGGTAATTCTTTTCATGAGGTTTCAACTGCCTTGAAGCATACGCAATCACCCGATCCCTCTGCATTAGTACACATCCCAACCCAGCAAACGACGCATCGCAATATACGATAAATGCATTTGATCCACTTGGCAAAGCAAGGATAGGAGTCTGACATAAAAACTACTTTAATGTCTGGAAAGTTTTATCTTGTTCATTACCCCATACAAACTTTACGTCTTTCCGAGTCAACTTAGTCAATGGACCCGCAATTTTGGAGAAATCCTTGATAAATCTGCGGTAGTATCCGTCCAATCCAAGAAAACTCTTTATCTCTGACGGTGTCTTTGGAGCGTTCCAGTTCATCACTGCTTCCACTTTTGAAGGATCCACTTTTACTCCCCCGTTACATATAACATGCCCCAAGAACTGAACCTCTTTCAACCAGAATTCGCACTTTGAGAACTTTGCATACAAACGTTCTTTCTTCAGAGTCTCCAAAACCTATCTCAAATGCTGTTCATGTTCCATCTCAGTCTTTGAATAAATCTGGATATCATCAATAAAAACAATTACAAACTCATCAAGAAATGGTCGACAAACTTTGTTCATAAGATCCATGAATATCGCAGGTCACTACAAAAGTATTGCCATTTAGTGGCACACATTATTAATGGCATACAATTTATATGCCACTAATTGATATTTTTAGTGGCACTTTGTATAT
The DNA here is from genome assembly GCA_038502395.1 of Dittrichia graveolens. Classification (NCBI taxonomy): domain Eukaryota; kingdom Viridiplantae; phylum Streptophyta; class Magnoliopsida; order Asterales; family Asteraceae; genus Dittrichia; species Dittrichia graveolens. The sequence continues at coordinate 31,621,909 of JARJIL010000003.1, read as the reverse complement.
ACCACTAAAGAAATTAATGTTTTTAATGGCACTTAATATTTTTTTCCACTAATAAACATAATTAATAGTGGCATAAAATCTTTTTATACCACTATAAAATTTAGAACTAATGGCATATCATTGTATTATACCACTAAAATTAACTTATATACTTAATTACTTTACTTTTATCTACATAAACAAATACACAAAAGATAAAAAAAAATTAGAAGCAAATCTTCCCTCCATCAATGTAAAAATTTCCCCCCAATTTAATTCCTTCCCTCCCATTAAAATTTATCCAGAACACTCCTTCCCTCCATCAATTTTCACCATCAAAATCTTTCCGCCATTTAATTTCTTCCCACTCTCCATTAAAATCTTTCCGCCATCAATTTTCACCATCAAAATCTTTCCGCCAAAATCTTTCCGCCATTTGTGAAACCCATGATACACATTAGAACTTGACGGAATCATTAAATGTCTTGTGAATCGGGCGAGGGGTTACTTGTTTCATGATATGTGCTTAGCTAGGGATGCTTTAGTGCACATAAAGCTACTTGTAAGTGACCCTAGATGCGAGAAAGTTTGTGAGTTGGGAAGTTATGTGCGGTAACGCCTACCTAACATACAGTGCGTTATCTATACTTCAGAATGGTTGAAACAAGAAGGAACCGCAACTTATTCGCTAGGGGAAACGCCCAGGTACCCCAAGATGGGGAAGCTGCAAGTTTTATGACTGAAACCATCATGGGAAGAGTTCAAGGCGCTGTTTACCACAAAGTTCACACCAAGGGTAGAGGTGGAAAGGGTGAAGAGGGAATTCCTGGCCATGAAGCAGACAACTGAAACCATCACTGAGCTCAACGAGCGGTTCTTGGAGAAAGCCAGGTTTTAACCCCAAGTACGTAGCGGATGAGCAAATGAAGATGTTTCGCTATATGGATGTGTTGAAGACGAAGATCAGAGAACTTGTGGATGAGTCCAAGTATCAAACTTTGGAACAGATGATGGGGGCTGCGAGGGCAAGGGAACTGGAACTAGTGAAGCAAGCAGCAGAGAGGCAGGTCAAGAGGAAAATGGAACAGGTTGATATGGGGTACAAGAAAGCAAGATTCAGTGTACCAAAGCAAGGGGGAGGGGGAAAGAAAGAACCTGCTAAGTGTGTGAAATGCGGGAAGCACCATCAGGGTGCGTGTGGAGATTAGGCGCCGAACAGTTACAGGTGCGGGAAGAGGGGTCACCTAAGCAGGGATTGCGGTTCAGCTGCGAGATTATGCTTTGTGTGTTACCAACCTAGGCATGAGAGGTCGGCATGCCCACTCTTGAAAGCTAACCCTGTCAGGGCACCAGCCCCAGCTACGTTAAGGATTGCCGACAGTAACCCGGGCAAGAGGACCGAAGGGCCAAATCGTAGGGGTCGGGCTTTCCAGGTAACCGCGGAGGAAGCTAAGACAGAGCCGGATGTGGTCGCAGGTACTTATCTTGTTAACTCAAAACCTGCACTTGTATTGTTTGATTCGGGGGCCAGCAAGTCCTTTGTGTCTTTTAAATTTTGTGATAACCTTGGAATCGCGCCTGTTAAGTTAGAAGTACCTTTAGAAGTAGACATTGCGGATGATCGGGTTGTATCAGTAACGACAATTTATAGATGTAACCTACTACATATAGAAGTGGAAGAATTCAAAATCGACCTGATACCTATTGCGATGAGAGAATTCCATGTGATCGTCGGTATGGATTGGTTGATCCAGAATCGGGCTACCATTGATTGCAATCGACGCGAGGTAAGGATTCGGACTCCAAGTGGGGGAGAAGTAGTAATCATCGGGGAACGCAATACTGTTGGATATATGCCCACTAATACACGTATATTGGATCACTGCCGATGAGGCACGGGCCTATTGGGTCATACGCCAAGCGTTGAATCCGACAGCACATGTCAAGAGAGATAATTAGGGTTTCTGTTGACCTACACGGGCCCTCACGGGTCGTGAAGAGGTCGTGACATGAAGCCCTTCACGAGGCTTCATGGGCCGGTCGGGGATCGTGGGGGTGATGCCTTCACGACTTTCTCACGGGCCGTGAGAGCCCGTGAAGGCAGAAGTCTAAGTGACACTTTGATATTATTGGACCTTTTGTTTGGTCCAATGGGAGGGTGCCATTATGGCCAACCCTGGTGTCACCTAGAGAGGTAATCTGCTTATATAAACCCCTCTTAATTCTCTCCATAGGATCTTTTGCCAAATTCACAAACACACACACTAAAGAGAGCCTTGTAGGAGTCTTTTAGCAAAGGAGTTTGTGTTGGTTGTGAGCAAGAGTTCTGGTGCTGTTCTTGAGTGCAAGTTAGAGTATCTCAAGCTTTAGCAAAGGAGATTCACGGTTTGCTTGGAGTGGATATCAATAGAGGAACTCGTCTTGGAGTTCAAGCTTTTCATCTACAACAACAAAACAACCAGAGATATCAAGGGTATGGTCTCACTTTCTGGTTTCTTTTGTTGTTCTTGTTGCTATCATTCTTTGTAGCTAGATCCCACTATGTGTTTCTTGTGCATGAGTGTTGAAAACCCGAAATGAACTTGTTTTTATCTTCATGCTTCCGTTGTGCTGAAGGTTTTGTTGTGCATGAGAAACCTTCAGTGGTATCAGAGCCATTGCTACAAGATGATATCACAAAATGGCTCGAAAAATCGATTTTTTGGAAGTTTTGGCATTCTGTCCAGAAGGCCTTCACGACCAGTGTTGTTTAGGGTCGTGATATAGTTTTTTGGTGCTTCACGAGTTAATCCGGGCCGTGAGCGGTCGTGAAGCCCTCGGGCCTCACGAGCCGTGAAGGGTCGTGAAGGAGCTCGTGAACAGTGTTTTTTGACCTTAAAAGAAATTTTCGGTTTTTCGAGTCGTTGCTATGTTTCTGTTTTTGTTCAGATGATTCTGGAAATCCCCAAATAATATTTTGGTACCACTATGGGTATGCATGGTATGGTCATGGCATTAGATGCATACATGCATACACATATGTATGTGTATATATGAATATAGGTTTTAAAAATTGGTTTTATGCCTTAATGCATATGTACAAGAATTTCCATTGTGCCTTGAGTGTTTGTTTGGAAATTCTTATCAAAATATTTGCTTTTTGCGGTTTTTGGCACACCGTTTGTTTTGTGGTTGTTTGCCTTGTTCTTTGTTGGTAACCTTGGCCTTAGACCTTGTGGTTGTTTGTGGTTGCTCCCCTTTTTATTTGGTGACTTGAAGTCACATGGTTTGTAATAATTATTTATTTATTGATTGTTGTAATTATTATTGCGGTTTGCATACCGTTTCATTTATCCGTGTACTTGTAAATAGATGATAGAATTTTTGTGGCTTGCATGCCATTTCATTTCTATTTTTATGTACTTGTACTCATGGAGCATGGAGACCACAATCAAGAATCAAGGATGGTGTCTTGAGAATAGAAGATCCGGTGAATCCCGTTGGAGATAGCGGATCAAGTGGGAGCTATGACTTTTTGTATTGTGTCCTTAGTTGACCACGTTCTTCCCGTAGGCTCACGGGTAGAACACATAGGTTTTGGCTTGGTTACCAACCCCTTGCTATGCGTGTGTTGTGATTTATTTCTTGCATGGATTATTTAGGTTTTCGCATGCTAGAAAATTTTTCAATAAATTAAATCACAAGAGTTTTATAAAATTGGTTTATATTTCTCTCGCGCGCGCTCATGATTAAGAAACCAACTAAAGTGAAAAATTAGTTTTTATCACTCAAATATGTTAATCAAAATTAATCGGAAACAAAAGCCCGTTTTTCCATAAAACATAAATCACGCACCATCTGTAAGACGATGCCTCCCAAATCTAACAACACAATGATTGGTTGTCGAGCTTAGCACGAGCCAATCTTTGTGGAGTTGTGTGGAAGGTGAGCGTAGTAACTCGCAAACTTGGTTGTCGAGCTTAGCACGAGCCAATTCTTGTGGAGTGTACTTACCGCATGTCTTGGGGGACGATTTATAATTTCAAATTAGAATTCTTTAAAGATTGTCGAGCTTAGCACTAGTCAATGAACAATTCTAAATTGGGATTGGTGTAAGAAGGGATCAAATATGCCAAACGACCGGTGCTTGTCGTAGGATCCCGCAAAGACCAAAGAGTTGCAATAATGGATTGCAATTGGCAATATGGTTGCCAACCCGAAATAACTTCCTTATGTGATCCGTGGTAAACCCGTCATATACGGAAGTGAAATAAGGTTCTTGGCTTTGTTAAAATAATTAAAAATTTGTTTTGGGTAAATTGTTTTAACAAACTTAAATATCAAACTAACTAAATCTACTTTGCTATTATAGATGGCATCTTCAAGTACCACCACCACGAGCAACATTTCTCTAAGAGTTTTCCTTGAGAAGGAGAAACTCGATGGTAGAAATTTCATGGATTGGCATAGGCAACTTCGGATTGTCCTACGCCATGAAGGGAAATTGCATATCATTGAGGAAGCCTTGCCCGAGGCCCCTGCAACTAATGCACCGAGGGCCGCCCGAGAGGCACATGAAAAACGCCTCAAGGACACGGAGGAAATAACGTGCCTTATGCTTAGCACAATGAGCTCCGATTTGCAAAAGCAAATGGATCATTTAAATGCTTTCGACTTGCTCGCGTAGCTTAAGGACATGTTCTAACAGCAAGCGAGGCAAGAAAGGTACGAATGCCTCAAGTCCGTCCTAGGTTGCAAGCTCCAGGATGGCAGGAACGTAAGCGCTCATGTGTTGCGTATGAAAGTAAACATGGAGCGCATGGAGAGGTTAGGGTTCTCCATAGGGAGGGAGATGGCGGTTGATCTCATCCTCCAATCCTTGCCCAATGCATATAATCAATTCATCGTGAGTTATCATATGCATAGCATGGACAAAACCCTCATGGAGCTTCATGGGATGCTCAAGACCGCGGAGTCAAGCATCTCAAAACCCAAGGCCACATAATCCAATCCCGTCTTGGCTATCCGGGAGGGCCGCATCCAAAAGAAGAAGCCAAATCCTTCCCATAAGGGAAAGGGTAAGGGCAAGGTTGGTGCCACCAAGCCTACCCCTACCCCGGTGGCAAAGGGCGGGGAAGATTCCCCAAGCCAAGGCCCCGGAGGATGCGTAATGCTTCTTTTGCGGGGACAAGGGTCATTATCGCCGAAGCTGCCCAAAGTACCAAGATGGCCTCAAGAAGCTCAAGGCAATGAGCATCTCGGGACCTTCGAACCAAGGTACGTTCATGATTGAGCTCCATCAAACTTCTATTTCAAAGGGCTGGGTTTTAGATACCGGCTGTGGCACTCACATTTGTAATATGGTGCAGGTGCTAAGGGAAAGTAGAGGCTTGGAGCGTGGAGAGCTGGATCTAATTATGGGGAATCGAGAGGTTGTGCCCGTAGAAGCAAAAGGGAGTGTCGAGCTCTCTTTTAGAACCGGTCTTTCCATTGTTCTTATTAATGTATGCTATTCGCCCTACGTGGCAAGAAACATTTTATCTTTACATGCTTTGTATGACGATGGTTTTTCTTTTAAATTTATGGATGGATCTATTTTATGTTATAAAAATGATGTTTGTTATTTTAAAGCTTTACCATGTCATGGCATATATGAAGTTGATGCATACATTGAAAATAAGAGACCTATCATGAATATTGATTCTCAATCCAAAAATTGTTCGGATAAATATTCCTTATGGCACGGTCGTCTTGCTCATGTAAACAAGACCCGCATCACCAAGCTCCAAGCGGACGGGATCTTGGAATCATTTGACCTTGGGTCAAAAGATGTATGTGAATCTTGTTTACTACGCAAAATGACCAAAGAACCATTCACCGGAGTTAGTGAGAGGGGAAAGGATCTTTTGGAAGTCATTCACACCGATGTGTGTGGTCCTTTCAAAAATGTCACAAGGAACAATACTAGATATTTCGTTACCTTCATGGATGATTATAGTAGGTATGGATATATCTACTTGATTAGACAAAAGTTTGAAACCTTTGAGGTGTTCAAGACATTTCAAAGTGAAGTAGAGAATCAATCGGGTAAGAAGATTAAGATACTACGATCGGATAGATGCGGTGAATATCTTACTTCGGAGTTTCTGGACCATCTTAGAAAATGTGGGATTATCTCACAATTAACTCCTCCTAGGACTCCACAATTAAATGGAGTTGCCGAAAGGAGAAATCAGACATTATTAGATATGGTCCGTTCTATGATGAGTCAAACGGAGGTACCCATTAGTTTTTGGGGTTACGCTCTAGAGACGGCGGTAAGAATCCTTAACCTCGTACCAACAAAGAAAGTTGAAACAACACCATATGACTTGTGGCACAAGAAAAAGCCCACTCTCTCATATCTTCGTGTATGGGGATGTCTAGCCTACGTGAGACGTGAGGCGAATGACAAACTAGAACCCCGTTCCGAAAGGTGTTATTTTATCGGATATCCTCCTGCCGATATTGGATATATTTTCTACAAACCTTCAGAGAACAAAGTTTTTGTTGCTCGAAGAGCCGTTTTCCTTGAAAGGGAACTTATATCCAACGTACCGAGGCAAAAGGAAATAGACCTTGAAGAAATTCAAGGAACACCCGATATAGAACTTGATGTTGGCACTAGCAATCAACCATCAACGGTTGACACCGAGCAAAGTGAAGCTGCGGTACCTGACACACTTCCACTTCCCACCCCACGTAGATCCGGTAGAGCTCATCATGAGCCAGAGAGATATGGATTTCTCATATCTGAGGGCAATGAGCTATTGGTGGATCAAGATGAACCCACCAGCTACCGAGAAGCAATGGCGGGCCCTGAGTCCGCCAAGTGGAGGGAGGCAATGGAAAGCGAGATAGATTCCATGTCAGACAACCAAGTTTGGGAACTAGTTGATCTAACACCCGGGTTTCGACCCGTTGGGTGTAAATGGGTTTTCATGAAGAAGACCAACATGGACAATACCTTGGACACTTTCAAAGCCCGATTGGTGGCAAAAGGTTTCACACAAACACCGGGTATTGACTATGATGAAACTTTTTCACCAGTGGCCATGTTGAAGTCCATTAGGATCCTCCTTGCCTTAGCTGCTTTTCATGATTATTAGATATGGCAAATGGATGTAAAAACCGCCTTCCTTAACGGGAAGCTTTCTAAAGAGGTGTATATGACACAACCTGAAGGTTTTATACATCCTAAGTATCCTAACAAGGTATGTAGGCTTAAGAAGTCCATTTATGGACTTAAGCAAGCCTCTCGTAGTTGGAATCTTTGTTTTGATGAAAAGATCAAGGAATTTGGATTTTTGAAAAACGAAGATGAACCATGCATGTATGTCAGGGCTAGTGGGAGCTTAATAGTTTTGCTAGTTTTATATGTAGATGATATTCTACTCATAGGAAATCATATCCCAACCTTGCGTAGTGTCAAGGATTGGCTTGGGAATTGCTTTTCTATGAAAGACTTGGGAAATGCGGGATGCATTCTCGGAATTAAGATCTATAGGGATAGGTCTAGAAGGCTTATAGGTTTAAGCCAAAGTGCATATGTGGATAAAGTCATTAAACGATTTAAGATGGAGGATTCTAAGAAAGGGAATCTCCCCATGATGCATGGATTGGCATTAAGCAAGGCTCAATGCCCCAACTCCCAAAAGGAGTTGAACATAATGAAGTGATTCCCATACGCTTCGGCTGTGGGATCGATCATGTATGCCATGTTATGCACACGCCCCGATGTCTCATGTGCCTTGAGCATGACTAGTAGATATCAGGGGAATCCGGGAGAGGCTCACTAGAGGGCTGTGAAGAACATTCTAAAGTACCTTAGGTGTACAAAGGAAATGTTCTTGGTATACGGTGGTGAGGAAGATCTTAGAGTAAAGGGTTACTCTGATGCTAGCTTCCAAACCGATAGGGACGACTGCCGATCTGAATCGGGGTTCGTGTTCCTATTGAATGGTGGTGCAGTAAGCTGGAGGAGCTCAAAGCAAGACACAGTTGCTAATTCAACAACCGAGTCAGAATATATTGCAGCAAGTGAAGCTGCTAAGGAAGCTGTGTGGATGAAGAAATTCATCCAAGATCTAGGAGTGGTTCCGAGCATCACCGACCCTATTGAGATTTTTTGTGACAATGAGGGTGCGGTGGCTTTGGCAAAGGAACCAAGAGCTCACAAGAGGACAAGACACATTCTTCGAAAATATGACTTCATTAGAGAAGCAATCGAGAATGGTGACGTTGCCATAAGTAGAGTACCAACGGATGGGAACCTTGCGGACCCATTCACTAAGCCATTATCACAAGCTGCTCATGATACTCACGCTAAAGCTATAGGTGTTAGATTCGCTAGTGATTTGGCTTGACCTATGTATTTGGTTTGTTTGATTTGTATTTGTATTTATGGGAACATTTAAACGGTATTGTAACTTATGTTTGTTTCGATATATGAATAGAGATTTATATATACGCTTGTTGCGGTCATAATCATCAAGTCCATATCGTGTTCCATCTTAGCATGTTTAAACACTTCCTTGAATGTTTGTCATTCTAAAACCTTCTGCAATCGGTTATTCTTCATATGGGAGGAAGAATGAAATAAGATTGAAGTAAGTGGTTGGCCCGGTATTCAAAATGGTTGAATAAGGGTACAAGACTTACTTGTGCTTGAAAGGTGTTTCAAGTGACCAGAAGACCCACACCTGAGTTTACTTCATGGATCTATTAGTCACAAGTATCTCGGGATGATAATATCATTTCATCCTTAGACTTGAGACGCATAGGTTACCAGAGTATGAATCTGCCTTACTCTAGTTATCTTCAAACGCAGTTCGTAACTGGCTATTATAAAGGAAATAATTGGGTAAAGTATGAAACATATAATGGGACTATGTGGTCGAAAGGATTTGTTCCTCTAGTAAAAGAGATATCCCTGGGCCCCTCGATGATTGGGAGCTGACATCAAATATGCATGGCCGTGCTCAAGTTACATTGATTTTAGATCAGATGCAACTTGTCCATTTGGTCACCACCAATCTGTAATCGAGAAACATAATAGTGAACGATCTGGAGATTGACATATTCCATGTCTCATGTTCACAAGGATATCGCGAACAAAAGGATGCACATGATCACTTATCTATAGAACCTCGTAAGCCTTTAAGGCTATTAGGTTTTTGTCGAGGATGACAACTCGCGCCGACTTGGGGGCATTGATGCTTAGCTAGAGCTGCTCTTTGTCTGTGATTAATATATGACGATGTATCATGTGCAAGTGGGAGTCTTTTGGATATATGCCCACTGATACACATATATTGGATCACTGCCGATAAGGCACGGGCCTATTGGGTCGCACGCCAAGCGTTGAATCCGACAGCACATGTCAAGAGAGATAATTAGGGTTTCTGTCGACCTTCACAGGCACTCACAGGTCGTGAAGAGGTCATGACGTGAAGCCCTTCACGAGGATTCATGGGCCGGTCGGGGATCGTGGGGGTGATGCCTTCACGACTTCCTCACGGGCCGTGAGAGCCCGTGAAGGCAGAAGTCTAAGTGACACTTTGATATTATCGGACCTTTTGTTTGGTCCAATGGGAGGGTGTCGTTATGGCCGACCCTGGTGTCACCTAGAGAGGTAATCTGCTTATATAAAACCCTCTTAATTCTCTCCATAGGACCTTTTGCCAAATTCACAAACACACACACTAAAGAGAGCCTTGTAAGAGTCTTTTAGCAAAGGAGTTTGTGTTGGTTGTGAGCAAGAGTTCTGGTGATGTTCTTGAGTGCAAGTTAGAGTATCTCAAGCTTTAGCAAAGGAGATTCACGGTTTGCTTGGAGTGGATATCAATAGAGGAACTCGTCTTGGAGTTCAAGCTTTTCATCTACAACAACAAAACAACCAGAGACATCAAGGGTATGGTCTCAATTTCTGGTTTCTTTTGTTGTTCTTGTTGCTATCATTCTTTGTAGCTAGATCCCACTATGTGTTTCTTGTGCATGAGTGTTGAAAACCCGAAATGAACTTGTTTTTATCTTCATGCTTCCGTTGTGCTTGGGTTTTGTTGTGCATGAGAAACCTTCAAATACTTGCAGCACGGGTGTTCTGCATTTCTAGCATACGTCATCGACAGCACCAAGGGAAAGAAAATAGTGGAAGTAGGTGACGTACCAGTAGTAAGGGAATTCCAAGAAGTGTTTCCGAAGGACTTTCCGGGGGTGCCACCGGAACGTCACGTGGAGTTCAGGATTGATCTAGTACCTGGCACCACTCCGATAGCCAAAGCACCGTATCGCCTTGCGCCACCGGAGATGAAGGAGTTGATGAGTTAGCTGCAAGAGCCGTTAGACAAGGGATTTATACGCCCGAGTAGTTCGCCGTGGGGAGCACCGATACTCTTTGTAAAGAAGAAAGACGGAACCTTCAGGATGTGCATTGATTACCGAGAGCTGAATAAACTTACGGTCAAGAATCGTTACCCGCTACCCCGAATAGACGATCTATTCGACCAACTCCAGGGAGCGTCATGGTTTTCTAAGATAGACCTTCGATCGGGATACCACCAGTTGAGAGTTCGGGAGGAAGACATTAGCAAGACTGCGTTTAGGACGAGGTACGGGCACTACGAGTTTGTAGTAATGCCTTTCATGCTTACGAACGCGCCAGCTATTTTAATGGACTTAATGAATCGAGTGTGCCGACCTATGTTGGACCGATCCGTAATTGTGTTCATCGACGACATATTAATATATTCCAAGACCCGGGAAGAGCACGAACGACACCTTCGGGAGATCTTAGAAACCTTATGGCAGGAGAAGTTGTATGCAAAGTTCTCCAAGTGTGAATTTTGGCTACGCGAGGTTCAATTTCTAGGTCACCTTGTGAATCAGGACGGAATCAAGGTGGATCCCGCCAAGATTGAAGCGGTGCTAAGATGGGAACAGCCGAAAAGCGCCACCGAGATTTGGAGTTTCCTTGGGTTGGAAGGATACTACAGACGATTCATCCAGGATTTCTCGAAAATTGCCACACCGTTAACAAAGCTGACCAAAAAGAATGAGAAATTCAGTTGGGGGAGTGCGCAGCAGACGGCTTTTGAGACATTGCGAAGGAAGTTTTGTGAGGCTCCGGTATTAACCCTACCTGAGGGAATGGAGGATCTAGTGGTTTATTGTGATGCATCGCACTGTGATTTGGGATGCGTTCTGATGCAGCGGGGAAAAGTGATAGCGTATGCGTCGAGACAACTTAAACCCCACGAGGGCAATTATCCAACCCACGACCTAGAGCTTGCGGCCGTGGTTTTCGCTTTGAAAATTTGGAGACACTACCTCTACGGAGTTAAATGTACTATTTATACCGACCATAAGAGTTTAAAGTACTTTGCAAACCAGAAGAATCTAAATATGCGGCAACGAAGGTGGTTAGATCTGGTAAAGGACTACGATTGCGAGATCCTTTATCATCCGGGCAAGGCTAATGTTGTGGCCGACGCCTTGAGTCGTAAGTTGGGATGTATGTTACTGGTGGCAAAATGTTTACAAATGACCCTTACCACTTCGTTGTTTGACTTGGTGCGGTCAGCGCAGGCTGAAGCAATTAGGCCAGAGAACCACAATAAAGAGAGAGTTAAGGGCCAAGTGAAGAATTTTGTTAAGGATAGCCGAGATTTACTCATGTGTTATGGGCGGGTATGGGGACCAGCAACAACTAATGTCAGGACAACGTTGCTAGAGGAAGCTCATAAGTCAAAATTTTCCAGGGGCAACGAAGATGTATCGAGACTTAAGAGTGGACTACTGGTGGCCCGAGATGAAGCGGGAGGTTGCCAAGTATGTTGAGGGATGTCTAACCTGTCTAAGGGTCCAAGCCGAGCACCAGAGACCGCATGGGAAACTACAGCCGTTGAAAATTCCGGAATGGAAGTGGGAGCACATTACGATGGATTCTATTACCAAGCTATCAAGAACACCGAGAAATTTCGATACGATTTGGGTGGTGGTGGATAGGCTTACTAAGAGTGCGCACTTTATACCAATTCGCGAGACCTTCTCGTCGGCAACTTTGGCCAGTGTGTATGTGAAGGAAGTGATCTCTAGGTACGGTGTGCCGGTGTCGGTAGTGTCCGACAGGGATACAAGGTTCACTTCGAGGTTCTGGGAGAAGTTTCACGGCGATTTGCGAACAAAGTTGCATTTTAGTACCACCTATCATCCGCAGACCAATGGTCAGAGTGAGAGGACGATTCAAACTCTCGAGGACATGTTGAGGGCGTGTGTTCTAGATTTTGGTGGTAGTTTGGATACTTATCTTCCATTAGCAGAATTCTCTTATAATAATAGTTACCATGCGAGTATCGAGATGCCTCCGTATGAGATGTTATACGGGAGGTGGTGTAGTACCCCGGTTTGTTGGGGTGAGGTTGGGCATAGGGTACTGGGTAGTACCGAAGTTGTGCAAAGGACGACGGAGAATATACAGAAAATTCGTGAGAGGTTACGCGCAGCTCAGAGCCGACAGAAGAGCTACGTATTAAGAGGCGATCCGATTTATAGCTTCAGATTGGGGACTTCGTATTGCTCAAGGTCTCGCCATGGAAATGCATTATACGATTCAGAAACGGGGTAAGCTGAACCCTAGGTTTATTGGACCTTTTAAAGTGATCGAATGAATAGGCAGGGTAGCATATCGTCTGGAGCTACCCGAGGAGCTGTCAAGGATTTGACAATACGTTTCATGTGTCACATCTGAGGAAGTGCCTGGCCGACGAGTCTACTTTCGTGCCGTTGGAAGATATAGAGGTTGATGAGAATCTGAACTATGTTGAGAGACCCGTGGCTATAATAGACCGGGAAACCAAGGTGAAGTTGAAATGGTAAAGGTTCAGTAGGAACATCGAAATGGTTCCGAGTGGACGTGGGAACCAGAGGCGGAGATGAGGAAGTTCTACCCAGGACTATTCGAGTAGTGACTTCGGGGACGAAGTTCTGTCTAAGTAGGGGAGAGTTGTAATACCCGGTTCCCGCATGTAATTATTAAGACTATGTAAATTGAATTACGAACCTTATTACTATTATTTATCGAATTCAAGAAATACGAATTATTAGATTTGTGGGTGAGTTAGTTGATTAATTAAATATGTATGTTTAATTTTGGGCCTTCATCTATAACCTAGCAAAGATTATAAATGGGCTTGAGCTTTAATGTTAAAGAAAGAGAGGTTGGATGGGCTTAGCCCAAGAAGACAAGTATATATATATATATATATATATATATTTAGGGCACAACCTCCAAAGCAATTGGTTACTGTTGCATTGAGTTCAACTTAGAGAGAGAGAAGAGTGCTCTGTATCTGTGTGTGTGCCTACGTGAAGAAGAAGAAAGAAGGAGGAGCAAGGAGTGTAGTTTTGGAAGCAATCTGTGAAGGAAATTCAAGGTATGGATCCATTCCTCATAGTTGTTTTAGTTTGAGTTCTTGGGTGAGATTGGGTTGAAAAGTGAGTAGTTTCATCCCTGTTCTTGAAGATTTATGAAAACCCATTTTTCAAGAAAGAACTTCATTTGTAGACCACCGGATGGTAGTATTAATTAGGTTGGTTGATAAGGAGTTGTTCTTTAGTTGTTAGGAGTCTTTAGAAACTAAAATAAAAGGAATTGGTTGAGTTTTGAAAGAGTTTGATAGTTGGCCATGGAGCCTGGGTTTTCTAAAGATGAACTGTCAGGGAAGAAGAAACCCTCATGCGATAGTCACATGGATACGTGAGTAGTCCATGCGACAGTCGCATGAGCCCAAGGGCATTCCATGCGACAGTCGCATGAGCCCATGGGCATTCCATGCGACAGTCGCATGAATGCAAGAGCATGGCATGCAACTTTCAGTTGGTGGGTAGAGTGTGCCATGCAACTTATACTTTTGTACCATCCGACTTTTCCATGGGACTTTCAGTTGGTATGGGGGGTAGTTTCATGCGACCTTAGATGTTGGGTGGCTTCATCCGACTTTCGCACCATGCGATAGTCGCATGGGGCGTTCACGAGACTTGTGCAAATAATAAGTGAAATCCAACACTTTGCTCTGACGCGACGCGTCAGGTTGATGGACGCGACGCGTCCCCGGTTTGTGGGTGGTCCGACATTAGGACTTAGGGCGTTCGTGTGTGCCTTATAATCGAGGGACTTGTACCAGCATTGATTCGATAGATGCATTGTAGGTTCCTGCTGCTGAGCAATCCCAAGTACTTTGACTATTACTGTCATCTATTGCTTGCTGTTGAACAGGTGAGTTTCACTAACTCTTATATTATGTTGTGATACGTGCTCTATGTGATATTGTGATTTATGTGACACGGAGGTTGTGTCTACCCCGCGTGTGTGGCAATTGATATGACACGGAGGTTGTGTCTACCCCGCGTGTGTGGCAATTGATATGACACGGAGGTTGTGTCTACCCCGCCTGTGTGGCAATTGATATGACACGGAGGTTGTGTCTACCTTGCCTGTGTGGCATAATTGATGTGTGGTGCATTATATGTAGATGTGCGTTCTGATATAATGTATGAGTGTTGTGTGCTCACTAAGCTTTATGCTTAACCCGTTGTTGTTGATTCTTTCAGGACCGTCGCGTGCTGACAAGGGGAAGGCTCCTGCATGACAACTGTTTCCGCTAAACTTTATTTGAACTCTGATTTTTAAACTATTACTTATAAACATGCATTTTGTGTGCCGTAAGTCCCGTGTGTTGGGCCGGCTTTGGATTGATGATGAACCAATCGTTTAATTAACGATTTGTGATTATATATGAAATTATATGGAAAAAAAATTTGGGACGTTACATCACGGTTACCTCTAGCGGAAGGTACCCAAATCCTGGATTGAAAAGTCTTCAACCCACGATTATCTTAAGTAAGCTGATCCTTTAACTTCTTCATCGTCTCAGCTTTCAGATTTTCTTCTTGCAATGCCGTCTGCTGAGCTTCCTTCAGTTTAGTAATCAAGTTTGATACAATCGTGATTCTCATAAACTTAGCTTCTGCTGTCAGTCCTTTACGGCTTAAAGCGTCCGCTACAACATTGGCCTTGCCAGGATGGTAACGGATCTCACAATTGTAGTCTTTTATTAACTCCAACCAACGGCGTTGCCGCATGTTGAGTTCCTTCTGAGAAAAGACATATTGAACACTTTTGTGATCTGTGCAAATCACACATTTTGTACCATAAAGGTAATGCCTCCACAACTTCAGTGCAAAGACAACAGCAGCAAGTTCTAGATCATGGGTTGGGTAGTTCCGTTCGTGTGATTTCAACTGCCTCGAAGCATAGGCAATCACTCTATCACGTTGCATCGGGACGTAACCCAAACCTGCATAAGATGCGTCACAATATACCGTGAAGTCCTCCGAGCCCTCAGGCAGAGTAAGGATTGGAGCTTCACATAACAGACGTTTCAGGGTCTGAAAAGCTTCTTCTTGAGCTTCCGAGCACATAAATGTAACATCCTTGCGAGTTAGTTTGGTCAACGGACCCGCAAGCTTTGAGAAATCGCGGATAAACCACCGATAGTAGCCAGCCAATCCAAGGAAACCTTTAATTTCAAAAGCAGTCCGAGGAACCCCCCCAATTCATCATTGCCTCCACCTTAGTTGGATCTACTTTGACACCATCTTGACATATAACATGGCCAAGGAAATGAACTTCCCTAAGCCAGAATTCACATTTGGACAATTTGGCGTACAATTGTTCTCGTTTTAAAGTCTCGAGAACCTGACGAAGATGAAGCTCGTGATCAGCTTCCGTCTTCGAGTAAACAAGAATATGATCAATAGAGACAATCACGGATCTGTCAAAAAACGGACAACAAACCCGATTCATCAGATCCATAAAGACGGCAGGTGCATTGGTTAAACCGAACAGCATAACCAGAAATTCATAGTGACCATAACGAGTTCGGAACACGGTCTTCGGAGCATCTGCTTCATGAACTCGTACCTGGTGATACCCCGACCGGAGATCAATCTTAGAGAAGCATGTAGCTCCCTGCAACTTATCAAAACGATCATCTATTTGAGGAAGCGGATACTTATTCTTTACAGTTCGCTTGTTATGTTCCCTGTAATCTATGCACATTCGCATTGTTCCATCCTTCTTCTTTACAAACAATATAGGAGCTCCCCACGGCGAGGAACTCGAACAAATAAAACCTTTGTCGAGAAACTCTTGAATTTGAGTCATCATCTCTTTTATTTCAGAAGGAGAAAGACGATACGAAGAACGAGCCACATGTTTAGCTTCTGGATTAAGCTCTATTTTAAATTCAACATCACGAATTGGAGGCAAACCCGGAAGTTCTTCAGGTAATACCTCAGGGTAGTCAGACACCACCCGAATATCACGAACTGGTCGCTTCTCCATCGTAGCATCAATGACATATGGCAGATAAGAGTCACAACCTTTGGCCATCGACTTCTGAGCTTTAATCATGGAGACAATGGGAATATCAGAATCCCGTCATTCTCCACGTGCAACAGCATAAGATCCATCAGAGAGAGGGATCTTGATCATCTTTTTGGAACAAATAATCTCAGCATCACGCTTGATGAGCCAATCCATCCCGATCACGACATCAAAGCCCGCAATAGGCATAATAAAGAACAAAATTGGGATACTACTCCCGTCAATGTAAATCACAGCTATGGGGACTTTCTCTGTAACAAAGACTACTTTGCCGTCAGCGACCTCTACTTTGAGCGGCTCAGTCAAAGGGACAACAGGTAACTGTAATCTTCTACGAGACGCCACAGATACAAAGGAGTAGGTAGCTCGAGAGTCAAATAAAACACTAGCAGGGATATAATTGATAAGAAAAGTACCCGTGACGACATCTCCTGCTGCTTTAGCTTCGTCAGCTGTCATCTGGAAAGCCCTGCCTTTCGCGTGGGGTGCATCATCTCTTTTCGGGCCTCTAGAAGAAGAAGACCCCTTTGCTCCTGCAGTTTGTCTTTCTGGGCAGTCAATCAGTTTGTGCCCGGGCATGTGGCACCGATAGCATACGTCTTCTTTAAAACCACACTCAGTTGTAGCGTGACCCTTCCGCCCGCACCTCCAGCAACGTCTGGTAGAGTTGGAACACTCACGAGAATGATAAGTTCGGCATTGAGAACACCAAGGAGAATTAGGCCTCGGCTTCTTGGAGGAATCAGTCTTTCCGCCTTCAGTGGATTCTCCTTTGGAAGGACCCGATTTATCAGACCGCTGGAACTTCCTCTTTGACCCTTCACTGGCAGATTCGCCCTTGCAGTATAAGCGGTCACCTTTTAACTGTCGGGCTATATCAAACGCCCGATCCAGTTCAGCAGAGCTTGCACGTGTGGGCGAAATTCCAGTGGCGTAGTTGCCACAAACCGCCTTATCTTGGTGGTCTCATCTGGAATCAGATTGGGAACAAACCGCATCTTATCAGTAAACGCGGTTATATGTTCTTCGATTGGCTTATCCCCTTTCTGGAGATCATTAAATTCCCTCTCGATACGTTCCAGGCCATAATTGGTGCAATACTTCTTCAGCACCTTCTAAGAAAACTGCTCCCAAGTAAGAGCACGCAATATCTCCTTATTAACAGAGGCTTTCGCCGTATCCTACCAAAAGATGGCACGACCTTTTAACATCCGTACTGCATACTTGACACAATACTCAGGTTCACATTCACACGATTCGAACACTTGCTCCATCTCCCGGAGCCATTGGATAGTAACAGTGGGGTTATCACTCCTCTGGAATGTCGGAGGATTGCAAGTTAGAAATTTCTTGTATGAACAAGTCTTCTGGGGCTTTTTCAATGTAGCTTGCAATAAGAGCTCCTTTGTCACTCCAAGCTCTTCCTCCAATCGCCTAATAATAGCAGCCTGATCTGGCTCAGGTTTGCCCTCTCCAGCATTGTGCTGAGATCTCTGATCTTCAGCCTGATGAGGCATATGAGAAGCCTCATCTTCCAGTTCTTTAATAGTTTGCTCGGTATGGCCACGTTCGGCAGACATCTTTCTAGATTTCTATATGATAGAGAAAGAGCAGTTAATACTCTATCTCATTTAACTAAACTCATAAATCATCATATGATACTGGCATACATATAGCACTCTCACTCAACCCCCCCCCCCTTAGGAACACTTCTTTATGGTCGGGCCCGAGTTTGAGATCGAATACTCTTTCAAGTACTCAATATATTCAAACTTAGGCTCTGATACCTATTTGTAACACCACTTCTGAATTCAGATACTTTAAGGATAAATTAGATTTTAGCAGCGGAAATTTTCTTTTTCAAACAACAAGCTGGTATTTACATTAATAACTTATCAAAAGAACATTGGTGTTACCAAGTACAGGAACCGACCATTGTATCACATTACATTACAACATATAATTACAAGTGTTCCACCCACAAGGTGCAATGTATTTTCCAAAGCAACCCGCCTCGTAGGACATCTAGTCTTTACCTGAAAAGGGAAATCATAACACCATTAGCTACACTAGCTAGTGAGTACATACAATCACAAGCATCAATATAGTAAGTCATGCATCATATCATAAACAATCATTGCTAGCTTAGCATATAGCGGTGTGCTGACAAGATCAGTAAGAGTCATGTCATGTAGGGTAATCAATCCCACTTAACAACTCAGAGCGGGGGATCAAACACGACCATCCGTGCTGGTGGGGGAGCATAAAGCAGTCCACCAAGCATCGTTCATAGAGTCAAAGACTCCACAGGTAATCCAGCTACAACCGGCTTATCACCACTCACGTTAAGGCACGGCGGTTCTGCAGAACCTATGATCCAGGATGCCTTCTAAATCACCGTGAAATCTCGAAGGATTCAGTTACAACTGACTGACCTTAACCATGCGTCAGGTAGTCTACAGACAGTGCACATACACATATACGTACATTTGATCCCACGGGGATCCATCATTTTACATATAACATCATATAGTCATTCATACGTACATATAATCATATATTAACTAAGTGGTTCCAATCTGGACCCACTGGCATGCACCTGACATACATTCTAACATCATGCAAGTTATACACTTACCTCCTCGAGCGTTCCTGCAAAAGCAAGTTAAGTAAACATAATACATTCACATGGTCACTTAGCATGCAAGCCTTACTCTACTGAGTCTCATGAAAGCAGGCACTCATCTGACTAGTTTATAATGTTCGTTTACTTAATGCTGGTTCAGCTGACACGTTCGTCTAAAACATCGGCAATCGCGTTAAGCGTTTGCACGCATTAAGTTCTATTACTAGAACACTTACAAGACCTTCCTAATAGTCATGAATCATTCATTAAACTTATCTTTAATACTACATAACCTATTCAACAAGAACATGTAAACAAAACACATTCTTGCTGAAAAAGCCTCGTCGCGCCGCGACCACCTTAAGTGTCGCACCGCGATGCATGAAAGTCGGACCAAAGCCGGATGGTTCATGCAAAAGTTGGACAAAAGGTTCATTTGAACTATCCGACAATCGGACCAACAAGTCGGATAGGTCATCCGACTTTCGGACCAAAAGGTCGGACGGTTCATACGTAAGTCGGATCAAATAAGTCGCATGGTTCAACTTTAGACGGGGTCGCTCTGCGACCACAAACCTGTCGCGCCGCGATCTCGTGTTTTCCAGTTTACCATCTTCTACATTTAACATGCATGCGACCTTTATTATCCAAACTCAAAAACCCAGATTTTAAACATGTTAGTTTTGACTTCTTAAACATCTTAGAACTTCATATACCACCTATATGAACCTCATGAACACATTAAAACCTTTTAAAAACATCAAAACATGAGAAACCCACTTATATAGTAAGCTTCATGTTCTTCAATGGTGTTTTCAACTCTAACTCAACTTCCAGCCACAAAGCATACATATTTCTAGCATAATACACATATAATCTATACTACAAACACCATACAAACCTCACTTTAAGTCTAGGACTTCAAATTCTTCAACTTAAAGAATTCTTCTTCAAAATTTACGAGAGCAGAGAGAAGTTTGTGTGTTTGAGTGTGTTTTGAGGATGTTTTCAATATTTGACTTTGTGAATCAATTTAAAATACACAAACACACATATATAGATCTTATCCAGAGGCAAACCGCCTCTGGACAAATATCTATATTTCTTTTTCTATTCTTTATTCTTTTCTTTCTTTCTTTTATTTATTCTTTTCTTTATTAGTACATATACATATATATATTTAACATATATACATACAATTAACACACAAAATACACAAACATTAATTCATTTAATTTCACAAGTACTTACAAATACATACAACAATTATTCGTCTATTATACTAATTACGTACACTCACGCTCTAATTACAACTAGGCCCAAGTTAAGGATGTTACATTGTTGATGGGTTGGGTCTGTTTTATGTGTTTATATATGACAAACAGTCTAATATATCTACAGGATATATCTATCAATGAACAAGTTATGTTAATTTGATTTTTTTGTTTTGCAACCTAACAGGTCATGCGTAAATGTATTTATAGGATATAATACAGACACATACACCGACACAATCTACAATGGGTTCTGTTTTTTTTATTTTGTCAATTGATTACTGGTGTCATGGACTTGTAATGGGTCACACGCTATCGACTATGCTAGTGCTAGTTTGCCACTGTTATAGGCTTGTAATGAGTCGGTTATTAGTGTGTTAATTGGTTGAGAACCTGTTGCTATAGCCCTATTTTTTTAAAAAAATTTTGATTGGGTTTTTTTAATAATTGGCTGTGGGTTGCGTCTGTTTATTATCGTCTTATATATGAGAAATAGTCTAATCTTCCTCCACGTGTTATTGACGCTTAATAGGTCTATTATTAACCGGTTAAAAGTTGAGTTATCCGCTACTACAGCCTACAGCCTTTTTTCTAATTTTATTGTCTGGTTTATTTAACTTTTTTAACAATTGTTGATGGGTTGGGTATGTTTTATGTGTTTATAGGTGACACATAGTCCAATATTACTCCATGAGATATCTACAAATGAACAAGTTATGTTAATTTGATTATGTTGCAACTTAACAGGTCTTGGGTTAATGTATTTATAGGATATAATACACACACATACACCAACACAATCTAGAGACGAGTTATGTTTTTTTTAATCTTTTCAACTGATTGCCGGTGTCATGGACTTGTAACGGGTCACGGGCTTTTAACTATGCTAGTACTAGTTTGCCACTATTATAGGCTTGTAATGAGTCGGTTATTGGTGTGTTAACCGGTTAAGAGTGTCACACCCCGCTAAAGCGGAAACACGAGGTGTCACAGCACAAGATATCATCGCACAAGGCATATAGACAATAACAATTATATTAACTTAACAAAAATAAATAGTTCGGGTAAAACATAAATAAAAGTAACATAACCGAATAATAATTAATTGACATTGTCTTATACGATGCGTAAATAAAATAGATAGTGTTTTCATAAAATGTGACGATGAAGATGGAAATGCCACACATCATGCTTGTATGCATAAGGTACCTAACGTCGATCACCTGAAAGCACGGGTAAAAGAAAGAAACGGTCAACTACTAGAGTTGGTGAGTTCATAGGTTTTCTTAATATATTCACAGAATACTTTTAAATGAGAAAAGTTTAAATAATTGATGGAAGTTTTTGGAATAAAATAAAAGTATGCATGAATGAAAGAAGATGTTTTATATTGTCCAATACGTTGCACATGGTAGTAATAGACTATGATGATTGTTGCTTGAGCCATTATCCAACCTAGCCGACAACCAATTGTCCATGATAAACCTAACGCCTATATTAAATGACGTTAGTAGTGGTAAAGTACATCTATAGTTCGTCAACCATAAATGGGAGACGTCGGAATCTCCAAATAGCGCTACCTACAAATACCATCGGCTCACTAGCGGAGTTAAGGAATAATGTCCAACGAAAGGGCCTTACAATGATCACCCAAGCACATCAAAGAATAATACCATAACTGCTCAAAATAATATTTGAAATAAATAAGAAGATAGGCAATAAACTTTTCATGAAATATATACACATGCTTTCACCCCAAAATAATATGAAATACGGTAAAAAGGGGCTATGATACTCACTCGGTATGCAAAGGTGTTCACTCGTAAGGATTTCTTGTTCCTACCGAAGCTCCTTTCCTAATATAAGAGGTATGTAGCTCTATTAGACTTATTTTATTTATTATTTTGTATTATTTATTTGTTGTTAACTTATTTATTAAATAGTTAAAGGTTGTCTTTATTTTTCCATAAATCATAAGTGTTCACTGGAATTTTTCAGTTCTTTAAGTTGAACTTTAAAAATTAAAAACTGTGTTTTAGGGGTCATATTAAGGCTTGATATTTTAATATAATCTTAATACATGTTTCTAGAATGTCCAGTGAAAATATAGGAATTTATAATCCATGTTTAATATTTTTAATAATTAAAAGTGTATAAGATGTCCACTGATCAGTGTCTGGATGACATATTGTTACTAAAACGTCTGTTTAGGGCCCATACGATCTCGTTTTTACATGATTCAAAATGGGAATTAACCATGGTTCAAGGATGAAACTTTTAAAAAAAACTAGACGTATTTTGACCCAAGAATGAGTAAGTTACACGCGTTTAAAGTGTACCCTTCTAAATCTGTCAGATTTCCGGATTCAACATACGGGTCTTTTTAAATATGTTTGAAAGATCAAACGTTGATGAAAATTAGTGAATCCAGGTTTAAATGAAAGGTCACACTTTAAAATAAGATTAGAAAAAATAATCAACTGATTTTGATACCTAGAACTCCAGATATAACAAAAATAAATGGGGAGTTCTAGCATCAGAATCTGCCAGATTGTTATTCTTTTTGTTTATGGGTCATAACTTTAATATAACATGTTTATATTCATGAATAATCATATTTTATGAGTATAAGCTTTAATAATCCATGTATTCTTACAACAATGGTAGGATGATACACATTTTACGTGTTCCTTACAACATTTGTTAAGATGAAACACATGCATGATCAAAGTCTTATTTTCTTGATTTTTAGTTGATTAAGTTCCATACAACAATGGTAGGATGATGCACATTTCATGTGCTCCTTACAACATTGGTAGGATGTTTATATTTACATGATATATATAAAGGAAATAAGATGAACAACAAAGAAGATAAATAAAAGAAAGAAGAAAAGTAGAAGAGTAGAAGAGTAGAGTTGAGTGTTATATGATCATCTTACCAACTCTTGCCTTTGATTTGGTGTTGGATCTTCACAAGATGAACAATTCTTGTTGTTCTTGAGAGATTTTTGGTGGTGAAAGAGAAGAGAGAAAAGAGAAGAGATTGAGTGTGGTGGTAAAGGAAATGATGAGGAGAGTAAAGGGGGTTATATAGAGTATGGGGGAGATCAAGAGGTGTTTCTTGGGAAGAGAAGGAAATCAACTTTGTCTTTTTGCCTCAGTACACATCCCAAACCTTGATGAGAGGCATCACAATACACTACAAAGTTCTCCGATCCTTCTGGTAATGCCAGAATTGGTGCATTGCATAGCTTGTGCTTTAGCTTCTGGAACGCTTCTTCCTGTCTGTCACCCCAACTAAACTTCTTGTCTTTTTGAGTCAACGAGGTTAGTGGCTGGGCAATATTAGAAAAGTCCTCAATGAATCGTCAGTAATACCCAGCTAAACCCAAAAATTGACGAATTTCGGTTGGAGTCTTTGGGGCTTCCCATCTTTTAATAGCTTCAATTTTTGTAGGATCTACGTGAATCCCTTTTTTGCCAACAATGTGACCAAGAAATTGTACTTCCCGAATCCAAAATTCACATTTGGAGAATTTGGCATACAACTTTTGGTCCTTGAGTAATTCCAGCACTAGCTTTAAATGTTGCTCGTGATCTTCTTTGCTACGGGAATAGATCAATATATCATGTATGAAAACTATAACAAACTTGTCTAAATAGGGTCTATAGACTCTATTCATCAGATCCATGAACACAGCTGGGGCGTTTGTTAAACCAAAAGGCATAACAAGAAACTCGTAATGTCCATAACGAGTCCTAAAAGCCGTTTTAGGTATGTCTTCTTCGCGAACTCCCAATTGTTGATATCCTGAACGGAGATCGATTTTTGAAAAATATGATGCACCTTGCAGTTGGTCAAGTAGATCATCGATTCGAGAAAGGGGATATCGATTTTTGATTGTCAATTTATTTAATTCACGATAATCAATGCACATTCTAAATGAACCGTCTCTCTTTTTGACGAATAATACAGGCGCTCCCCATGGTGAGGAACTCAGCAGTATAAATCCTTTATCCAAAAGTTCCTAAAGTTGGCTTGACAACTCCTGCATCTCAGCTGGCGCTAAGCGGTAAGGCGCTTTGGCTACTGGTGCTGCTCCAGGAACTAAATCGATTTGGAATTTGACTTGCCTTGATGAAGGTAAACCAGGTAGATCATCCGGGAATAATTCTGGATAGTCTCTGACTACGGGAATAATCAGGAACTCAACAAGTTAACTATCAAGAACCGATACCCTCTCCCTCGAATCGATGATCTGTTCGACCAACTGGAAGGCGGCAAATATTTTTCAAAAATCGATCTTTGCTCGGGATATCACCAATTGAGAGTTCGCGAAGAAGACGTCCCCAAGACCGCCTTTAGAACCCGCTATGGACATTATGAATTCTTAGTTATGCCTTTTGGGTTGACTAACGCTCCAGCAGTATTTATGGACGTAATGAATAGGGTCTGTAGACCATATTTAGATAAGTTTGCAATAGTGTTCATGGATGACATTCTTATCTATTCGTGAAGCAAGGAAGATCATGAGCAGCATTTGAAATTAATCTTAACACTACTCAAGGACCAGAAGTTGTATGCCAAATTCTCCAAGTGTGAATTTTGGATCCGAGAAGTACACTTCCTTGGTCACGTAGTTAATTCAAATGGAATTCATGTCGATCCAACAAAGATCGAGGCAATCAAAAAGTGGGAAACACCAAAGACGCCAACCAAGATTCGACAATTTCTGGGTTTGGCAGGATATTATAGGCGATTCATCGAAATACTTTTCACGCGTGGCTCAACCATTAACGACTCTGACTCAGAAGGATAAGAAATTCATTTGGGGAGATAAACAAGAACAAGCCTTTCAAACCTTAAAGCAGAAGCTATGCAACGCACCTATCTTGTCATTGCCAACTGGAAGAGAAAACTTTGTGGTCTATTGCAACGCATCACACCAAGGGCTGGGATGTGTTTTAATGCAAAAAGACAAAGTTATCGCCTATGCTTCGAGACAATTGAAGGTACATGAGAAAAACTACACTACTCATGATTTGGAGTTAGGAGCGGTAGTGTTTGCACTCAAAATATGGAGACACTATTTATATGGCACCAAGTGTACCGTCTACACTGACCATAAGAGTCTCCAGCATATTTTTGATCAAAAGATGCTTAATATGAGACAAAGGCGATGAGTAGAACTACTTAATGATTATGATTGCGAAATCAAATATCACCCAGGCAAGGCCAATGTGGTTGCCGACTCGATGAGTAGGAAGGAAAGTGTAAAACCAACGCGAGTACGAGCATTAGGAGCTGTTGTGCAAACCAGTCTGAAAGGAAGGATCCTCGAAGCTCAGGAGCAAGCATTAAAAACAGAAAATCTAAAAGAGGAAAACCTCTGTCATTTGGAGCACAGATTCGAGATTGGAACTAATAGAGTACGTTACTTCGAAAAGAAGGTTTGGAAACCCAAGGCGAATAACATAAGGTTAACGATATTGGATGAGGCACATAAGTCTAAGTATTCTATTCATCCCGGAGCTGATAAAATGTAAAAGGATTTAAAGGAATACTATTCGTGGCCCGGAATGAAGAAGGATGTCGCCCTATACGTGGGGAAATGTTTGACTTGTGCAAGAATTAAGGCAGAACACCAGAAACCCTCTGGATTACTGCAGCAACCAGAAATCCCGGGATGGAAATGGGAACAGATAACTATGGATTTTGTGACTAAGTTACCCCGATCCACTAAAGGGTACGATTCCATCTGGGTAGTAGTAGACCGGCTTACGAAGTCAGCACATTTCCTACCCATTCATGAAGATTACAAGATGGAAAATCTAGCACGAATCTACATCAATGAGATCGTCATGCGTCATGGAGTGCCCATCTCTATCATCTCGGATAGGGATAGTTGCTTCACTTCCCGATTTTGGCAATCACTTCAGAAAGCATTGGGAACGCGAGTCAATTTAAGCATCTCTTACCACCCCCAAACAGACGGACAATCAGAAAGGACTATTCAAACGCTAGAAAATATGTTACGTGCTTGTGTGTTAGATTTTGGTGGGAGCTGGGACTCGCATTTGCCACTGGTTGAATTTTCATACAATAATAGTTATCACACCAGTATCTAGTGTGCACCCTATGAAGCATTGTACGGACGCAAATGTAGATCCCCGCTCAGCTGGTTGGAAATCGGAGACCGACAATTGTCCAGGCCAGACGTCGCACAGGAAACCACTGATAAGATAAAAATTATCAGGGAAGGCTCAAAACCGCTAGGGACCGACAAAAGAGCTACGCCGACAATCGCAGGAAACCCCTAGAGTTTCAAGTTGGCGATAAAGTTCTACTAAAGATATCACCTTGGAAAGGGATAGTGCGTTTTGGGAAAAAGAACAAATTAAGTCCCATGTACGTCGGGCCATTCGAGATCATCGAAAGGATTGAACCGGTAGCCTACAAGCTAAAACTGCCACAAGAACTGAGCGCCATCCACGACACGTTCCATGTGTCGAATTTAAAGAAATGCGAAACGGAGGAAACCTTAGTCTTACCCTTAAAAGATGTGCAAGTTGATGACCGGTTGCACTTTGTAGAAGAACCAATAGAAATCCTTGACCGGGAGGTCAAAAGACTAAGGAGAAGCAAGATCCCCATCTTAAAAATTCGTTGGAACTCAAGGCACGGGCCTGAATACACTTGGGAGCGAGAGGATTATATGAAACTCAAATATCCGCACCTCTTCGCCAAAAAGCAAGTCCAGGACGTCAACGATTAATTTCGGGATAAAATTCTTTTAATCGGGGGAGACTGTGACATTCGGTAACAAATTTCCCAGGTTAGCCATTAGAAATTCTAATTTTTAAGCCTAGTATGACTAAAAATAGTATTTATGATTTAAATACATCCATAATAATATTAGATTTCATAGAAATCCCGCCTATATGGTTAGAACCTTCCCAAGCTCGAAAAATCGAATTTTTAAAACTCAAGAATTACAAATCATGTACAATAATAAATATAATATCAATAAAATAATTAAATACATCATAATAAATATAAATAAGTTAAAATATAAAACATATATATATAAACTCATAAAAGTAATTAAAACTTTGTAATTAAAAGATTTAAACAAAATCACCAATTATACAATATTTATTTAAACAAGTTACACTTTATTATTCAAAATATATATATATATATATATAAAAGAAACCCCCCCCCCCCTAAGGCCGGCCACCCTACCCCCCCCCCTCATAATTCTCTTGATTTCCTTCTCTTTCCTAAAAACACCTCTTGATCTCCCACATACTCTATATAACCCCCTTTACTCTCCTCATCATTTCCTTTACCACCACACTCAATCTCTTCTCTTTCACCACCAAAAATCTCCCAAGAACAACAAGAATTGTTCATCTTGTGAAGATCCAACACCCAATCAAAGGCAAGAGTTGGTAAGATGATCATATAACACTCAACTCTACTCTTCTACTCTTCTATTTTTCTTCTTTCTTCTTTCTTTTATTTATCTTCTTTGTTGTTCATCTTATTTCCTTTATATATACATATATATCATGTAAATATAAACATCCTACCAATGTTGTAAGGAGCACATGAAATGTGCATCATCCTAACTAAAAATCAAGAAAATAAGACTTTGATCATGCATGTGTTGCATCTTAACAAATGTTGTAAGGAACACATAAAATGTGTATCATCCTACCATTGTTGTAAGAACACATGGATTATCAAAGCTTATACTCATACAATATGATTATTCATGAATATAAACATGTTATATTAAAGTTATGACCCATAAACAAAAAGAATAACAATCTGGCAATATCAGTTGATTCTTTTTGCTAATCTTAGTTTAAAGTTTTACCTTTCATTTAAACCTGGATTCACTAATTTTCATCAATGTTTGATCCTTCAAACATATTTAAAAAGACCCATATGTTGAATCTGGAAATCTGACAGATTTAGAAGGGTACACTTTAAACGCGTGTAACTTACTCATTCTTGGGTCAAAATACGTCTAGTTTTTTTTTTAAAGTTTCATCCTTGAACCATTGTTAATTCCCATTTTGAATCATGTAAAAACAAGGTCTTATGGGCTCTAAACAGACGTTTTAGTAACAACATGTCATCCAGATCAGCGGACATCTTATACACTTTTAATTATTAAAAATATTAAACATGGATTATAAATTCCTATATTTTCACTGGACATTCTAGAAACATGTATTAAGATTATATTAAAATATCAAGCCTTAATATGACCCCTTAAACACAGTTTTTAATTTTTAAAGTTCAACTTAAAGAACTGAAAAATTCGAGTGAACACTTATGATTTATAGAAAAATAAAGACAACCTTTAACTATTTAATAAATAAGTTAACAACAAATAAATAATACAAAATAATAAATAAAATAAGTCTAATAGAGCTACATACCTCTTATATTAGGAAAGGAGCTTCGGTAGGAACAAGAAATCCTTACGAGTGAACACCTTTGCATACCGAGTAAGTATCATAGCCCCCTTTTTACCATATTTCATATTATTTTGGGGTGAAAGCATGTGTATATATTTCATGAAAAGTTTATTGCCTATCTTCTTATTTATTTCAAATATTATTTTGAGCACTTATGGTATTATTCTTTGATGTGCTTGGCTGATCGTTGTAAGGCCCTTTCGTTGGACTTGACTGTTTTATTACTGGTTGAGACAACCTGTTGCTATATACAATTGATTCTGTTTTTTTTAATTTGTTAGCCGATTGCGGCATGGGCTTGTAACCTTGTCATGCGTTGTCGACTATTCTAATATATTAGTTTGCTAGTGTCATAGGCCTGTAATGGGTCAGTTATTAGCCTGTTAACGGGTTGAGTTCCTATTGATACAAACCTGTTTTTTTATTTTTTTAACTGATTTTTTAAAATAATTGCTTGTGGGTTGGGTCTATGGTAAAAGCAAGTAATCATATTTTCCTTCTCGTAGTAAGGTGCACCTAAAACTTTAATATCATTAATCTCCGCTCCAGTCATGAACAAAATTACAACAGTAATTTAGTCGATCAGAATATGGACTAGTTTATGTTGATATGTTGCGTGTAATTCAAACAAACACATGTTGTTATTCACTCTTGACCTCCCGATGTATCTTATTATTTTACTATACATAAGTTTTAACATAGCTATAAGTTTATATAAATGATACCAAATACTCTTAAATAGTTTATTATTCTTAAAAGACCTAATAAACTTATTATACCATGGGATTTTAATTTGATTTTAATCTGGTGTAATCTCCCTTCTATTAGAGGAGGTTATTTTCATGGATTAGAGTTGATTTAGAAGATGATCAAGTTTAGACGGATGATATATGAACCAACAGATATATGAATGGGCTGAATCTTTACAACCTATACAGATAAACAAAAGTCAACATTCATGGAAAGACATCTATGCTCCGCCATTGTTATAACTAATATCAGTCCTTTGATCTAAACTACAACAACAATAAACTAAGAAATGTATACGGATGGAAACCCGCAGAAAAACGACTGTATTAAAACAAACTCATCACAACAACAGGTAAAAACACAAAGATATAGTCATAAATATTAAATTCAAGTCATGATTACATCCAAAAAGATTAATCACCATTTTCAATATTAATGGTGTTATGGTTACATCCAAATTTGTATGGATTCAATAAATTACAAGCTAAATACCACTCAGAGATCTTTTTATATATTTATGATTTGGGGCGGGGAGATAAAGTCAAACTCTTTTCATGCTGTAATTAGATTATGAATAATAATATATTTTTAAGGTTATCTTGTCTTTTTTATATTTTGACCTTCAAATGTTTTGTTTTTTGTTTGATTAGTCATGGATAGATCTTGGATGTATGTTGCCCCAAGATCTAGTCAAACTTTTGTTAATGGGGTGCGAATGTTCTTGAATTTTGCTTTTGAGAGATCTTGTGTCATTGGAGGGAGGATAAAGTGCCTATGTATAAATTGTCTAAACATGAAATATCAAACTAGAAAAGTTGTTGTAGATCACCTCATATGTTCGGGTTTTCAACCAGACTACTTGAATTGGGTTTATCATGGGGAAAGCGTAACGGCTACATCGACAAGCGCAACACGTAATGAGGAAGAAGAGATCTTTAACCATGATATGAATGAAATGGTGAAGGATATGTTTCAAACGGAAATTGATGGAAATGGAGTTGATATACACGAGAATAATCTAACCAATAGTCAAGATCCAGCTAATGGAAGAAGCAATTTTGAAGATCTCATTAAGGAAGTTGAAGAAAAGGTGTATCCAAACTGCAAATGCAACAAATTGTCATGTGTGGTGCATTTGTACCATTTAAAATGTCTTAATGGGTGGAGTAACAAATCTTTCTCCATGCTATTGGAGTTTTTAAAGGATTTGTTGCCCGAAGGAAATTTGTTACCTAAAACAACGCAACAAGTGAAAAAAATCATGGCCAACTTAGGATTAGGATATGAAAAAATCCATTCATGTCCTAACGGTTGCATGTTGTTTTGGGAAGACAAGGAGAAAGATGAAATTTGTTCCTTTTGTGGATCTTCTAGATGGAAACTTCATCAAGGTAATTTAGAAGAAGAAGTGATTCCTCCTAAGAAGAAGGCTTCAAAAATATTGCGATGGTTCCCTTTAAAGCCTAGACTTCAAAGATTGTTTATGTCATCAAAGACTCTAACCTTATGAAGTGGCATCATATGGAGCGTGTGAAAGATGGAAAGTTGCGACATCCGGCTGATGCACTAGTTTGGAAAGTTTTCGATGAAAAGTTTCCGGAATTTGCTAGTGATCCTCGTAATGTTCGTCTAGCTCTGGCAAGTGACGGCTTTAACCCATTTAAGACGATGAATATGGCGCATAGTATTTGGCCAGTTTTTCTTATTCCATACAACTTTCCGCCATGGTTGGTTATGAAACAACCAAATTTCATCCTTTCTTTAATTATCCCTGGATCCAAAAGTCTTGGAAACAAGATAGATGTGTATATGCAACCTCTGATAAAAGAATTGAATGAGTTATGGGAGGCTGGAGTTAATACATTTGACGCCTCAACAAAAGAATACTTCCAAATGAAGGCAGCAATTATTACTACCATATCAGACTTTCCAAATTATGCCAATTTGTCTGGATGGAGTACCAAAGGCGAACTTGTGTGTCCTATATGTGGTTTTAGTACTAATTCCAAGTGGCTAAGTCATGGAAGAAAGTTCTTCTATATGTGTCATAGGAGATGGCTTCCACTTAACCATCATTGGCGTACAGATGTTAGGTCATTTATTGGACGTCAGGAATTAAGAGTCACTCCTACACCTCTTTCTGGAGAGGAGGTTCTACAACAACTAGGCGGCACAGGATTTCTTGTCGAAAATGTTGACGGTGGTCCATGGAAAAAGAAAAGCATTTTTTTATGTTACCATATTGGAAGCATTTGTTGTTGCACCACAATCTTGATGTGATGCACATAGAAAAGAATGTTTGTGACAACATAGTGGGCACTTTATTAGGACAAGAAGGTAAGTCGAAAGATAACTACAAAACTAGACTTGACTTACAACAGATGGGTATAAGAAAGGAGTTGCATCCAAAGAAGCGGCCAAGAAGCAATATTTCTTTCTTGCCAAAAGCATGTTATCAAATGACTCGAGCTGAAAAGACTGAATTCTTAAAAACCCTGAAGTTAATGAAGCCCCCCCGATGAATTTCATCCAATATCTCTCGATGTGTGCAAGTAAGTGAGCGCAAATTAATTGGGATGAACATTTATGATTGTCACATGTTGATGCAAGAGTATATGCCGATTGCATTACGTGGAACTTTGCCGGATCATGTAAGCTAGGTTATTGTTGAGTTGTGTGATTTTTTTAGGATAATTTGTTACAAGGATTTATCTGAAGTTGATCTAAGTTTTCTCGAGTCTAAACTTGCTCTCACTTTATGCAAACTAGAGAAGATATTTCCTCCTTCATTCTTTACTATAATGGTTCATTTGGTGATCCACTTAACGGAGAGGTTAAACTTGGAGGCCCTGTTGCTTTTCGTTAGATGTATCCTATTGAGAGGTAAAGAACATTTCTCTAAATTATATCCAATTGTTTACTATTTTCTTAAATTTTCTAAATGGTCATTAAGTTGTAATGTTGCAGGGACCTTTTAAAACTTAAGTCATATGTTCATAATAGAGCTTATCCCGAAGGATCAATTGCAGAAGGTTATTTAGCCGAAGAAAGTATAACCTTTTGCTCTAGATATCTCTCAAACGTAGAAACCGTCTTCACTAGAGAAATTAGGAATAATGATGAGAGTCACCAAAATGATATTGAAGAATCAAACAATCTTTGCCCTGGTCGCCCTTTAGGACATAAATTGCATTCGGGGGTATCATTTCGAAAAAGAAAAAGATCTTCAAATATAAACATTGATGAGAAGTCTCTTAGTCAAGCACATTGTTATGTCTTATTCAATGTTGAGTCAGTTACAAGTTTTCGAGAGTAAGATTGTCTCTATTTCTTATATTATTATATAATATTTTTATTTACTTGGCTATTAAATAACTAGTAATATGAATTTTTTAAGGGAACACAAACGGCTTGTGAAGGGGCAATACCATGCTCGTCGGATGCCGGAATATGATATCGACAAGATTCATTGCCAACAATTTAGTGACTGGTTTAAGAGAAGGGTAATTTAGAATAAAGATTGAATTAGCTCTAGTTTTCATTTGGATCTTAGTGAAATTACCATTAACAACTATGTAGCAGGTTGCATGAATGGAAGATGAAGGTGTTGAAGTAACTGAAGATATAAAATGGCTTGCTCGTGGGGCACTTAGAAGCGTGCAACAATACTCTGGCTACCTTGTTAAGGGGTATCGGTTTCACACACTAAAACAAGAGGAAACACTAAAAACACAAAATAGTGGTTTGGTTGTTACCGTAGAAGGTGCAAATCATGCCAGCAATCGAGATAGAAGGCCTATTGATGGTGTACTCAATTATTATGGTAAATTAAATGACATTATTGAGTTAAACTACTCGGGTCAAATACGAGTAGTTTTATTCAAATGTGATTGGGTTGACATCAATAGGGGCTGCAAGAAAGACAATGGTGTAACATTGGTGAATTTCACATACAAGGTACATACATGTGCTAATTTAACCGATGATCCCTTTGTATTGGCATCACAAGTTGACAAGGTGTTCTACGTGAGAGATCCCAAGCACAAAGATTGGGAGGTCGTGAGACATGTAAAACTAAGAGATGATTTTGATATGGGGACCGCTGATCAGGTTGCTTGTTCTTTAAATGATAGCACATTTGATGTGCCTAACCCGGATAGGATTGCACATGATGGTGATGATGGCATAGACATTACACCTGACATGGAACATGAAGTTCATGTTGAAGAAGATGATGCTGACTCAATTCTTGTTTGATAGCACTTCAATTTTATGTAGTAAACTTTGATGTACTTACGTTTGGATAATTTTACTATAACATCATATGAGTTAATGTTTTTATCTACTTTTTATGTGTAGGTGTAGGTGTAATATTTATAATACCTAAACATTGTTGGTTTGTATTTGCATATTATTTTTGAATGAGTAAACTAGTTTGTATTAAATGTTTTTTTTCGAAATATCAGTATTGGTAGGCGCAAGAGACTGTATCACTTCTATAGAGATCCCTCAGCCTCAACCTCTTGAACCCCATGAAACTTCTCAATGTGACCAATCAAAATCTCATGGTCATCATGCTATTGCAACTCAACGTGATGAATTAAGCTCTCAAGTTCATCAGGCCATTGAAACTCAAAATGACCAATCTTCCAGCATGAGATATCTACAAATGAACAAGGTATGTTAATTTGATTTTGTTGCAACCTAACGGGTCATGCGTTTATGTATTTATAGGATATAGTGTAGATCCACACACTAACACAATCTACAATGGGTTCTGTTTATTTTATTAACTGTTTGCTGCTATCATGGGCTTGTAATGGGTCATGCATAACCGACTCTTCTAGTACTAGTTTGCTACTATCCTGTTGCTACAATGGGTCATGCACAGCCGACTCTTCAATAATATTTTAATCAATTGTTGTTGTCCACTATTCTGGTGCTAGTTTGCCGGTAGAGTATAATGGTATAGAAGATACGAGAAGAAGAAAATGAATTATTTTATTATAGAACAATGATCGAGATTATATACTGAGATACAACAATAGGAAAGAAACAAAGATAGACTAAATGTATGCACAATCACAACAATCTACTAAATATAAAAAATACATATTAAATGTGATTGGAATGTATATACGACTTTCTATTTTCTTGGAGATATGGATTGATTCGTAATACGCCCCCGCAAGATGGAGGATCTGTTGGAGACTCCAGTCTTGGAGCGTAGATGAAGGAATGGTCCTTGACTGAGTGCTTTTGTGAGGACATCGGCAAGCTGGTCCGCTGAATGTACATGCTGCACACAAAGAGAGCCATCAGCTACCTTCTCACGCACGAAGTGATAGTCCAAGGCAACGTGTTTCATGCGTGAGTGATATATCGGGTTTGCACAAAGGTAGGTGGCACCTGCATTGTCGCAAAACAAAGTGGGAGGACCCGAAATAGATATGCCAAGTTCAAGAAGAAGGTTCCGTACCCAAGCTAATTCAGCTGCTGCATTTGCCAAGGCTTTATACTCAGCCTCAGTTGAAGAGTGGGACACCGATTTTTGGCGCGCGGATCGCCAAGAGATAATGTTAGACCCGAGGTATAGTATGTAAGCGGTAGTAGACCGGCCACCATTGGACACACCGCCCCAATCAGAGTCGGAGAAGGCGTGTAGATGAAGTGGGGAACCACGTTTGAGGTGCAAGCCATGATGGATGGTTCCTTTTAAGTAACGTAGTACTCTTTTCAATGCTTGCCAATGGAGTTGACTTGGTGAGTGCATGAACTGGGATAACTTATTGACAGCGAAGGATACATCTGGGCGGGTGAATGCAAGGTATTGGAGAGAGCCAACTAGTTGGCGGTAGGGTGTGGGATCAACACTAGGTGAACCGTCTTTGGGAGATAGATGGTCGGAAGAGTTTAGAGGGGTGGCAACCGGTTTTGCACCATCCATTTTGAACTTGGTCAGAAGGTTTTGGATGTGTTGGTGTTGAGATAGGAACAAACCATTGGAAGTAGGAATAACTTCTATACCAAGGAAGTGATGTAACATGCCAAGATCTTTAATAGAAAATTTTTGTCCTAAGGCATCAATGATATTTTGAAGAAATTGGTTGTTATTTCCTGTCAATACAATGTCATCAACGTAGACTAGGAAATAGCAAGTTAAGTTTTCATGGTTATAAATGAACAATGAGGGGTCTGCTCTTGACTTTTGAAAACCAAGGCGAAGAAGAAATGTAGTAAGTTCGAGATACTGAGTACAGGATGCTTGTTTTAATCCGTAAAGAGATTTGTGAAGCTTGCAAACGTGGTTTGGTAAATCTGGATTGACATAGCCCGGGGGTTGGGTCATGTAAACTTCTTCTTGTAAGTGGCCATGCAAGAATGCGTTGTTGATGTCAAGTTGTCTTAATTGCCAATGTTTTGACAACACAATGGACAATACGGTGCGAATAGTTACCGGTTTTGTGACGGGACTGAATGTGTCAAAGTAGTCTTTACCGTATTGCTGGTGAAACCTTTGGCGACGAGTCGAGCTTTATATTTGTCAATTGAGCCATCTGGTTTGCGTTTGACTCGAAATACCCATTTGCAACCAATCGGTTTGTGGGAAGGAGGAGGTACGAGATCCCACGTGGCATTTTTGAGTAGGGCATTGAATTCTAGGTCCATTGCACTACGCCATTGAGGATCTTTTAAGGCTTGGGTGTGGGTAGTGGGTTCAACGGTTGGGGGAATAGGATGGAGAGTGGAAGTGTTAACAAACTATGGGTTGAAGTATTTGGGGTTGGGTTTGCGAGTTCGATGTAAAGGTGTACGAGAAGCATTAGTTGGATTAGGAGTGGGTGGTGTGGGTGTAGCTGAGGGTGGTGTGGGTGTTACGAGGTTATCAAGTGGGTTCGGTTGAGAGGGAGGTGAGGTAGGAGAAGGGGGAGGTGGTTCTTGTATGGGAGATGTAGTAGGTGTATTGGGTAGGTTCGGAATATTGATTGGCGTATGGTAGGAGGTGTGATGAGTTAGGTTTGCGGGGGTGGTTAATGTACTTGGGTTGTGATGGAGGAATGTCTCAACAGTGGGTAAAGATGATTTTGTGGCCTCTTTAGACATGTATGGATATATATATGTTCAATGAATTCAACATGTCTCGAGTGGAATAGGCGACGGGATGATGGGTCATAGCACTTGTATGCGGATTTTGAAGAGGAATAGCCTAAAAAAATGCATGCCACAGATTTTGGGTGGAGTTTGGAATTGGCATACGGTTTGAGCCATGGGTAGCAAAGGCATCCAAAAGACTTGAGTTTGTTATATGATGGTGATTTTCCATAGAGAATATCATATGGGCTTTTGGAATTGAGAATTGGCGTCGGGAGTCTATTAATGAGATAGACGGCGGTTTGGAAAGCATGATACCAAAACGAGAATGGAAGGTGAGCATAATGGAGTAGCGCTAAACCCGTGTTAACGATATGACGGTGGCGTCGTTCGGCGATACCGTTTTGTTCCGGTGTATGCGGGGGGGTGGTGAAGTGAGATATGCCTTGAGCTTGTAGATAAGGAATGAGACCTGTATATTCACCACCATTGTTGGTGAAAATAGAGATCAAAGGGGTTTGAAAATACCTTTCAACCAACTTTTTAAACTGTGGGAAAAGTTCTTTGATATCAGACTTGTGTTTCATATAAAATAACCAAACATATTTGGTGTAGAAGTCCACAAAAATTACATAGTAATTGAAACCATCAATAGATTTTTCAATTGGTCCCCACACATCAGAGTACAAAAGTTCTAATGGTTTTGAAGCAGTGAATGAATTTGGACCAAAGGGCCTTTTATGACTTTTATTAATTGAACAAGAATGACAATGAAATTCTTGAAGCTTTGTCTTAAAGCCTATAGCTTGTGCAAGGAATTTAAAAATTCTAATTGATGGATGACCAAGTTTGTGGTACCAGACAAGGAGCGAGCTGGTTGTTGTGGAGTTAAGTTGTGGTGTTGAGGGAAGATTAGCATAGTAGATATCAAGATGATTCTCCCCCCGCATTAGACGCGCCCCCGTGTGGAGATCCTTCACAAAGAAATGATACGGAAAGAATTCCACAGAAACGTGGTTAGTTTGACATAGTTTGGCAACTGAAATAAGGTTATTGCGTAGTTTTGGAACATATAAGACATCGGGTAAAGAGAGTGGACGTGAGGGAGTGTACAGGTGTGCGTTACCCGTGTGGGATATTGAAAGAGGCTTACCATCACCAAGGATAACTTCATCCGGTCCCCCGTACTCAGAGAGTGTGTGAAGAGAGGATTTGTCAGAAGCAATATGGTGTGAGGCGCCGGTATCGAACATCCACGTTGGTGATGAAGAAGCAGGCCGGGAGGTGGTGGCGTTGGCAACTGGTGTGGTGATAATGTTGTTGACACGTAAGAATCGAGCAAGTTTGCGACAATCTTTGGTTTCATGGCCCGGGATATTACAGAATTGGCAATAAGCTCATCTACGGTTTGGGCGATTTCCACCGGAATTATTGGTGGAGTTCAACCACTGTTGGCGTCCAGAAGAGTTGGATCTGGATCGCTGGTTCTGCGTGTCTTGCAGGTTTCTAGGATTGCTTCTACCATTGCTTCGTTGGGTGTAGTTGACAGTGCTTATGATTGGAGAGGAAGAAAGAGCAGTATCACCTAGTTGTCTTTCAAACTCAACTAGTTTATCAAACAATTCAGGGTACGAGATAGGTGTGTCACGAGCCTTTAGAGCAGCAGTAATATTGTTGTATTCATCACCTAGTTGGCCAAGAATATGGATCAGCACGTCTTCCTCGTTGACAGGACTTTGGACGAGGGCAAGTTCATCGGCAATTGACTTCATATCGTGGAGGAATTCAGCAACAAATCGGTGTCCTTTGGGGTTCTTGCCGAGTTTGGATTTTAGAGAAATAATTCTGGAACGAGAAGCACTCGCATAACTGGTGGTTAGTCGTTTCCATGCTTCGCGAGAGGTTTCTGCAGAAGACAAGATGGGTTGGATTGATTCGATGCAACTGCCAAGAATAGCGCTTAGGATGATTTGGTCTTGCCGGAACCACTATGTATATTCCGGGTTTGGTTTCGTAGAATCTTTGTCGATGATCAGTTTTGATGGAGGCTCATGTTCTCCGTTGATAAAACTGTCGAGATCCAAACCGTTAAGTGTCGATTGGATCTGTTTCCTCCATACGGAAAAATTGTTTCCATTGAGTTTGATGGGAAAGTGAGAGATGGAGGTGATTTGGATGATAGTGTTAGACATTTCTTGAGATAAAGGAATGGAAATTATTGGAAGAAGCTAGGATCGGTTTCTCGTTAGAGCAAAATGGGTGCTCTGATACCATATAATGGTATAGAAGATATGAGAAGAAGAAAATGAATTATTTTATTATAGAACAATGATCGAGATTATATACTGAGATACAACAATAGGAAAGAAACAAAGATAGCCTAAATGTATGCACAATCACAACAATTTACTAAATATAAAAAATACATATTAAATGTGATTGGAATGTATATATGACTTTCTATTTTCTTGGAGATATGGATTGATTCGTAATATAGAGTTGCTGTTGCTACAGCCTTCTTTGTTTAATTTTGTCAAATGATTACTGTAGCTGTTTTTTTAACTAATTCTACAGCCATTTTCCTGTTTTTTAACTATTTTTATTGCTGTAGCTGTTTAATATTCTAACATGGGTCTGTTATTAACCAGTTAAAAGTTGAGTTATTCGTTGCTATAGCCCTGTTTGTTTAATTTTTTCAACTGATTACGTTAGCTGTTTTTTAACTAATTCTACAGCCCGTGGTGTCATGGGTTTGTAATGGGTCACGGGCTGTCGACTATGCTACTACTAGTTTGTCATTGTTATAAGCTTGTAATAAGTCGGTTATTAGTGTGTTAACCGGTTGAGTTCCTGTTGCTACAGCCTTTTTTGTTTAATTTTGTCAACTGATTACTGTAGCTGTTTTTAAACTAATTCTACAGCCATGTTCCTGTTTTTTTTAACTAATTCTACTGTTGTAGCTGTTTAATATTTTTAACATGGGCCTTGTATTAAGCGGTTAAAAGTTGAGTTATTCATTGCTATAGCCCTGTTTCTTTAATTTTGTCAACTGATTACGTTAGCTGTTTTTATAAACAATTCTACAGCCAATGTTCCTGTTTTTTAACTAATTCTATTGTTGTAGCTGTTTAACTAATTCTAGTAATAGTTTGCCATTGTTATAGGCTTGTAATGAGACGGTTATTAGTGTGTTAACTGGTTGAGAACGTGTTGCTATAACCCTGTTTTTTTTTTAATTTTTTGACTGTTTTTTGACTGGTTGACCTGTTGCTATATACAATTGGTCCTGTTTTTTTTATTTCTTAACCGATTGCTGTTGTAATGGGATTGTAACCCTGTCATGTGATGTCGACTATTCTAGTATTAGTTTGCTAGTGGGTTGGGTCTATGGTTAAAGGTTGAGTTATTTGTTGCAATAGTCTTTTTTTTATTCACTGATTTTCAAAATTTTTTTTTAGCATTTGCTGATGGGTTGGGTCTGTTTTGATGTGTTTATACATGACAAGTAGTCCAAATGTTCTATATGAGATATCTACAAATGAACAAGGTATGTTAATTTGATTTGCTGCTGCCTAACGGGTCATGGGTTATTAGTGTTAAATGGTTGAGTTCCTCTTGCCTAATAGGATATGGTACACATACACACACTAACATACGGTCACGGGTCAACTTATGTATGACAAAAAGTCTGATTTTCCTTCATGGTTCCTGTTGTGTAGACTTGTTTGATTTTCCTCCATGCGTTACTTTGCTCTTGGGTTAACATACGGGTCATGGTCAGTTATACTTGTTTTTTAGTAGATCTAGAAGTAGCATAAACTTTTAGGTTGGATTTGATACATGTTTGGGTCATATTTTTTAAAATTTATATATTTTAGATGCTCGCAAGAAGGTTAGGGGTTATACCCAAAAGGTTGAAACATGGAAAATGAATAGTAACCAAAAAATAGTTGTCACATTTAATAAGTTTGGAAAGTTGGTGGAGGATGAAGGTAATGAACTTGTTCAATACCTTGGGACGCTTGTGAGGATGGCTGATCATGTATCAATAGAATACACAGACTAGAGAAAGGTTCCTATTGAAAGGAAAGAGGATATGTATTCACTCGTTAAGGTATATGTTTATTATCAAGAATTTAAGATTTGATATGGTCTATGTGTATTCGTATATGCTAACATATAAATTTTTTTATTTGTAGTCCAAATTTATTATTCATCTAAGTGAAACGGTTGAGATTAAGAAATGGATGGGAAAAAAATGGAGAACGTGGAAAGGTTCACTTAAGGCACGTGCATATGATCCAAGCCTTACTATTGATGAAATCGTGACACAACAAACTACAATTGACAATAGAGTCAATGCAGTTCAATTTAAAGAACTTGTTTCTCGATGGTTCACTCCAGAATTTCAGGTAACAATGACATGTAACTCTAATTTCATGTACAATATATATAGTGATGGAACTAAACCAAAACAAGTCATATTTTGTATTAATTTACCATTTACCATAGAGTACATGTGAAGTAAGAAGATCGAACCACTCAAAGATGAACGAGCCTCATGTAACCGGGACAAAATTATTTGCTAGACTTGCTCATGAAGTGGTATTGTTCTAGCCATTATGAAATACATTATTGTCCTTTTTTTATTTTTTTCTCTCACCACTAAACACAATTGATTGTTATTGTAGGCGATGAATAATAATGGTGTATATCTAACACGTGGAGAAATGTATGTAACAACTCGCACTCGTAAAGATGGAAGTATTGTTGATGACAAAGATGCTGAAGTTGTGGTAATGAATTTTTATCGAATTTAAATATTCTTATCACTTATATATGCTTACTTTTAAAGATATTTTTATTATTATATATGTAGGCTTCATTGAAAGCTATTGCAAGTGACTCCACAAGCGCACCCAGAGATGACAATGATTTTACAAATGATGACTACTCAAGAGTTAAAGGACCGGAGAAAAGGGGGTATGTACAACTAGTTGGAAGGATGCCGACCGCTAGAAAAAATGATAATTCTTTAACG
This sequence comes from Dittrichia graveolens, assembly GCA_038502395.1. Taxonomy (NCBI): domain Eukaryota; kingdom Viridiplantae; phylum Streptophyta; class Magnoliopsida; order Asterales; family Asteraceae; genus Dittrichia; species Dittrichia graveolens. The sequence continues at coordinate 31,580,184 of JARJIL010000003.1, read as the reverse complement.
GATTCACAAACTATTCATGAACTAAAAAGTGTTGTCAATGTGATGTTGAACATCATCCAAGAACATATCCCCAATGCAAACTTATCAACTGTTCTTGGAAATATGAACATAGAGGTACTTATATGAACTATTGCTTACTTCTATTACGTATTTATGTATTAATAACATTTGTTTCGTTAAATTGTTTAGGTCCCTTGAGTTACTTTGGTCGCTAACAACTCTCAATCAGATAATCAAAGATCACCTTGGGGAAGTGGTACTAATAATGGTAATTGCTTTTATGTTTTCTAATTTCACATATGTAGTTACCTGGAAAATTGATTAGTAGTTTGTATTTTATCATTTGCATCTTGAATACCTAAATAATATTCTCATTGTAAGGTTTTTATTTTCTAAACAGGTAACTAATACCATTGTTGCTAAGAAAGAGTTAACAAGAGGATTATTTAGCTTCCATGAAGATTACGGATAAGTCATGAGTGTATTAATGTTTTGAATTTTTATTTAAACGCTTGTTAGATTCAAGTTTGATATTTGGACTTCGACACTTATTAGACATTTGTTTGTAGATGTTTTTGATTGAACATTAAATTGAAGTGATATTATTATGATTTTGATATAGTGATGCTATTATGATTATGATATGATAAACGTGTGTAGCGGTATTTAATTTGTAATTCATTTTTTGTAGCAAAATTATGTGCCACTAAAAGTAGTATAATTTTTTAAATTTACAATAGTTTTTACCGGCATACAATTTGTGCCACAAATGTCTTTTTGTTTATTGTGGCAATAAAAATGTGCCATTAAAGACCTTTTGTGAATCTTTGGCACACAAAAAAAGTGCCACTAAAAGGCTTTAGTGGTACTGTTTTTGTGTGTTAGAGATTCCCAAAGGGGTCTTTAGTGGCACTTTTTTGAACTTTTATAGCACATTTTGTATGCCGTTAAATGTCACTTTTTTGTAGTGGGTGCATTAGTTAACTAAGAATTTATAGTGACCATAACGCGTGCGAAAAGCTGTCTTTGACACATCCTCCTCACATACACGTACTTGATGATAACCCGATCTCAAATCAATCTTCGAGAAAAATGACGCTCCGAATAAGTCATCAATTCTGGGCAACGGATACTTAGTATTTATCCTTCTCTAGTTCAATTCTCGGTAATCAATACACATGCGCAACGTACCGTCCTTCTTTTTCACAAACAATACCGGTGCACCCCACGGCGACGAACTCGGACAAATGAAGCCTTTATCTAGCAGAACCTAAATCTGCGTCATCATCTCTCGAATCTCTGAAGGTGCCAATCTGTATAAAGCTTTTGCCACTAGTCAGGGATCAAATCAATCTTGAACTCTACCTCGCGAACTGGAGGCAACCCTGGCAACTCCACAGGAAATACATACGGGTATTCCATAACCACCCGAACATCTTTCATCGCTTGCTTTTCTTTCTTCCCATTGATAATATACGCCATGTAAGATTCACATCCTCTATCTAACGCCTTCTTAGTTTTTAAACAAGAAATTATTGGAATCACAGATCCAGCCTTCTCACCCCTTGCTACCACTCGTGTGCCATCCGCCAACGAAAAAGAAATCAATTTCTTGTGGCATTTAATACTCGCTTGATTCAAACTCAGCCAATCCATCCCGAGCACCACATCAAAACCAGATAATGGCATAACAAGAAAATAAACAGGAAAGCACACTATATATATATATATATATCAATTCTAGCTCCAGCAACTGCAGTCGTGACTGGAACCATCATGCCATCAGCTACTTCTATTTCTAAAGCATTAGCAAGCTCAATAACAGGCACATTTAATTTACCACAGAACTCCACAGAAAGAAAGGAGCGGTTAGCTCCAGAATCAAACAATATTCTAGCAAGAATAGAGTTTATGAGAAACATACCCGTTATGACATCGTCTGTGGTGGTGGCATCATCCACTGTCATTTTAAACGCCCGACCCTCAGTAGTGGGTGGGTTCTTTCTTTTCTGACCAGCTAAACCCAGTCGTTCCTGCTTCTGACCCAGATCCTGACCTCTTATTCAATGGGCACTCACCAACTCTGAGCCCCTCTTTCTGACAATTCCAGCAAACGCTCTTCTGGAATCTGCAACTTTTAAAATCATGGCCAAACTGACCACATTTCACACATCTCAGCATTTGTGGCGTACACTGACCAAGGTGAAAAGATTTGCACCTGCCACACCAAGGTGCCCGTTGATTAGACCCACCCGAAGTAGGCCTCTTATTCTGGTCTCCTTGTATTGTAGCACTGCCCTGCCCTCCCTATCTCTGTTGGGTGTTATAATGTTCAAACTTAGATTTTTGTTAGGAAATCCTCTCCCTGCTCAAACTCTCTTTCGCAAGTTTATCCCCTTCAGCCGATTTGGCCAAAGTGAAAGCCTGGGATAATGTGGTAGCCCACCTAGTGGCGCTGCAGTAATCCGGGTGCAAAGTTCCTACAAAATGAGCAATCTTTGATTCTTCATCCGGCACCCAGTGTTTCACAAATCTCATTTTCTCATTAAACTGTCTGATCAGGTCATCCACTGACATATTCCCAGTCGTTCGTAAATCCATGAATTCCTTCTTCATCTTAGAAATCTCAAAGGAACTACAGTATTGCTCGCATAACTTTTCCTGGAATTGACTCCAGCTGATACTCTCCTGTTGCTGCTCAGTGAAATGACCGATTATCGAATCCCACCACACCATCACATCTCCCTTCAGCATCCTCGTTGCGTATTTTACCTTTAATTCATTCTCGCAGTTACAGGCATCTAATGCCTTAATCATTTCTCTTAGCCAGTTCAAGGTAACATTAGGATCAGAACTCCCTCGATACTCAGAAGGCTTACAATCCAGGAATTGTTTATACGTGCATGGTTGTTTGTATCCAGGAAACGCAAAAGGATATGCTCCCTGGGGTGCAAACGGATAATAAAAGGGTTGTTGCATCATCTGGGTTACTGTGGTAGAGGTGTTGTTACTGGCGCTGTAGTTGCTTGAGTAGGAATCGCAGTTGGTACCTGGGTTGGTTTAGGTTGGGTGTGCCTTTGCTGCTCCATGCTGTGTACCAGATTCCTCAAATCCAACAATTCGTTTTCAAGTTTAAAGATATATTCACTTTGATCTTCCACGTGAACCTGACCTGACGTTCCTTCAACATTTGTATTATCCAAATTGTCAATCACTGGTGCTTCAGTCGTAGCTTGGGTCACTGGAGAAAGGATGGGGGTTTCTCTGTCAGCCATATCTGTTACAATCACATCACCTCACAGCTCATTAGCATAAACCGTTAGTACACAAAATACTAACTGCTACAAACATCTCTAACTCACCCTAATTCCCCCGAAGGAAAGCTTGACCCGTCACGAGCCAAGATTTGGGAATGAAACACTCTAGCCGTGCATACATTGCCAAACCAAGGCTCTGATACCAAACTGTAACACCGGAAAACCCAAGCCATTTTTGTAAAAAAAAATACGCTGCGGAAGCTTAATTAAATAAACCACTTTACATACAATTCAAATATTTACAAAGTTACAAAAGATCTATTCACAATAACAACAACGATTGTCTTGGTGTTACTAAAACAAACGGGCTCGTTTCTTTTTAAACAAAATATCAAAGCAGGGTCAACTTCTCCCTCTACAAAAGCCTAGCAAACACAAACCTGCAAAAACAACTACTGAGGGGAATTAGCACAAAGCTAAGTGAGTAGAGGCTAAGCACAAACGCAAACATCATCAGTCAATATCAAAGCATGTAATCACATATCCAAGAAGAACGGCGGTTCGGCGCAGAACCTACAACCAATGCCGGCCAAAGCAAAGGTTTACCGATAGCCCTCTACCGAGTTGGCACAGTGAAAATTCCCCTCTGACGTAACGCATGCACCAGTAAGACTATCACTGTACAACCAACCAGTAAACGAGCCCAGCCCAATTCTACGTGTAGCTGACTTCTCAAACGCAACTCAATATCATCCAAAGAGCGCGTATCGGCCAAATAGTCATGCAACAGATATATAATTCAACAATCATAATCGACAATCAACAGCCTATCAATCACATACGCATGCATCACATCAATAACATTAACCATAATCTTTACCATCCACGATTAACGTCCACTCACCTCGTTTTCAACATGAACATAGATATCTAATATCACTAAGTCTTTGGATTGCCTGAAAACACAGTAACAACCAAATTAGTCTCTAATTCATAAATATATCTTTCCACATATATTTATATCTCAATCATTCATGAACACCAGATAAATCTCATAAGATAGAATAAACAATAAATAATTACAAATCCAATCCCAAATGTCGGATTTGGGGACTATCGGATTTAGGCTGTCGGATTCTCCACATTCGAATTTTAGAGAATCCGCCGGATTTCAAGTCTGTCGGATTCTGAGTTTATCTCGGATTTCAAGTATAGGATTTTAGAGAATCAGATTTCATGTTCCCGGATTTACACATGTTGGAATCTAAGTTAGCGGATTGGGTCATCAGATTTCTGGGTTCTCGGATTACAAATCCCGGATTTATGGTTATCGGATTTAAAAAGCACCGGGTTTCAAGGTAAACGGATTTCAAAGAATCGGAATTCATACAAGGTCAGATTTAGGTTCCGGATTTCAGAGTCTCGGTTTTCATAACATACGGTTTCTTGAATACTCAGATTTTACTATCATCTTCTCCATTTCCAATTCTGCCAACTTCATACCTTCATGGTATGATTTCCAGAACTTACAAATCTTAACAATATTTTCCAAAAAAAAAAACACATACAAACATCTAATAACATGTTTTCATCCACCATACACATTTCATACCCATATAGATCACAAGAACAAGCAAAGCCCATTTATCATACTTTGAGCTTTAAGCTCTATTAATGGAGATTCTACATATATCCATGAATTTCAACAGATTAACACATCAAAACAAATAAAAATCACGATATAAGCATATACCAACCTTTAATTCAGATTTAAGAAACACAACCTCCAAATCCGATTTCTTCTTTTCATGTTCTTTACGGCAGAAAGTTTTTCTCTCAAAACACACACTTCACTTTTCTAAATTTTGCTAATATGTGCAGGTGTCTTTCATGCTATACACGTATATATATTTCATTACAACCCATGCAGGAGGTGTACCCTCACTACATGCATACGTATACACATTTATATACATACATACTTATATACATACTAACACATGCATGCATACAATAATTCCTTTTTCTAATTAATTTAATTAACCATATAATCACATTAAAACAGTAAACACATACCGCTAAGTCGCTAATCTAATAGCCCAGGTTTGCGGGTGTTACACGTGATCATCGAATCGCCGCACATCATAGATGGCGGCACAAGGCCCCAACTAGACCGCGACAAGCTGGCCCCAAACATCCCACAAAGTACCAGTACAACATACATTGGCCTACAAAATTCCACAGCATAAACACAATTGGCCTACAAAAGCCATAGCATCATAATTGGCATACAAAAGCCATAGCATAAGAAATTGGCCTACAAAAGCCACAACATATCAACTTAGGCCTACAAGCCTTTAACATGCGTACATAACTATTTAAGAACTCAGTTGGCTTATGAAAGCCTTTAAAGATGCATAGTTATCAAATCTTCAGGTTGTAACATACAGACATCCATATAACACCATCGATATCATACTTAGGTGTGGAGTTATAATAGGTAAGTATTAAAGCACAAATGTTTCTGGATCAACTGGTTCACCTAAATAAGATTTACAGGTGTCAATACACACGAATAAGAAACTGCCAAAAGGCAGGGTACCGCCGTGCCTGGTCAAGACACGCCCCTGTCTGGCTAAGGCATGGCCGGACCTGAGTAAGACTTGCCCGTGCCCTACTATCAGGTACCCCCAGTGACTGAAGGCATTCCCCCAGACCTTCTAGGGTTAGGCACACCCGTACCTTTTGGAGATACGGCCGTGCCTCCTAGGATACGCCCTAGGGTACGGCCTGTTCTTGAGAGGCATGCCCGTGCCTTTCCATTTGCAGCAGCAGGTTTGACTAGAACCTGCTATTTTCCAACCAAAGTTATTCCAAAACATTATCAATTCATTTCTAGATGATTCCTTTCATTCATATGTGAACTAACACATCATAACTAAGCTAAAAACACAGTCTTTACACACTTAAATAACCAATTCAAGCTTTGGAACCAAAATCACACTTTTGACCCATTTAGACTTTAATATCAAAAATCAACCTAAATCATGTCTTTAATTCACAAATATGATTGCTATGATCTTAGAAACATAGTAGAAACTAATTAGAAACATCTAATTCCATCTTTGGCTTCAATTGGCAATCTTGACTCATAACACCCAACTTGAAAACTTAAAGAACATGAAGAACTTACAAGAACTAGATGGAGAAGATGATTAGAGGTAGATTAAAATCAGATTAAGCACTTGTATTTGCAGTAGAGATTGAACTTGAAAGACTTATTCTTGAATTCTTATTAAATAGCTAAGTACACAAGAACACACACATAAGGGAATGAGTTGTCTGTGTTTGAGCAAACGTGGGTATACAAGCCTCAACCTACTTGTGGGTTATTATTATTCAAAAGTGTGTATCTTGTTCCCCTTTTCAACGTACAACTTAACGCACGAGTACCCGTTTTAACTAACGGGGATATTTTTGAAATCCTTATCTTAAACCATTTAATATTCTATTATTTTTATCTATCTTTATTAATATTTTTATCAACTCATTTAATAACTATTTTAGTCACTTTTACCAATAACTAACAAATATATATTTAATTCAATTTATTTAAATTATTTAACATACCATGTACGCGTGCGTCTAGGCCCTTTCTGAGGATGTTACAGTTTACTTCGGTAACGGGTATGACCAGACCGTTTACTTTGGTAACGGGTATTACTAGACCGTTCACTTTGGTGACGGGTATGTACAGACCGTACACTTCGGTGTCAGGTATGAGACCAACACTTCGGTTTCAGGTATGTTAGACAGTTGTGATAACAACGGGTGAGATGAGACCATCCTAGCTGACGGGTATAATGAGACCACTTACTACGGTAGTGGGTATGAGTTGAGTAGTTATATGAACTATTTGGTTGTAAGTAGTATACTCGCTAAGCCTTGGTCTTACCGTTGTTGTTTTAACTCTTTTCAGGTGACGACCATGGCGGGGCTCTAGCTCAACAGTGATAGCTCACTACCCAAGCTTTCGCAATTTATTAATTTAGTTTTAACAACTGATGGTTTCAATGAAAGACAATGTTGACAGTTGTAACTCGAGGAAATTTTGTACTTATTTGATTAATGATTGTCATGCAACTACGTTATTGTTGTTTACAGACATCCATTATGAATGAATTGTTTCAAAAAAATTTGGGACGTTACAACTTGATATTAGAGCCTAGGTTTAAGGGATCTAGATGCGCTTTGGCATGTTTAGACTTAAACCTTGGATCTTAAAGAATTTCCGAACAAAGTTTTAGTGAGCTATCAGCTGGAGCTAGTCCGAGTGGTCACACGTGAGGTACAAGGTACTTACAGTATTATATTATATGCTAGTTTATGTAACTACTGATAGTAAGCTACTTTAGAAGCGTAGCGAGGAGGTAGTACAACCTTTGTATGATTGCTATATGTGAGAACCAGATACTACAGAAAGTGATGATACATGGCCCAAGCCAGTGAATCGGGATTTTCAAGGGTAATGCTAGGATCCAGTACGTTTAGTGTGTTGGTAATAATACGGCCCATATTTTTATTTGCACACAATACTTATCGGAACCTATCGGCATCCAAGCGAATCTTGTGAATCCAGTGAGGGGTATTTGTAGAGGTAAGATGCTTGTAGCTAAGGTGCCTTAGAATGTCTAGGGTTACCTGCTAGCTAGGTTTTGACATGCGATACGTGATCTATGCTTTAGTATATTAGTGAGGACTGTATGGCAATGCCGCCTATTAATTAGTGCACTATCTATACATCCAGTATGGTGAACACACGAAACAGAAGAGTAATACCGGCAGATAGAGTTTTTAGAAACCCACTCGACAGGGGAAATGCCAGTGTGACCAGGGAAAGTGACCCCCATATGCAACCAGTTGTTAACCAGCCACTTCCTGAAAATGTGGCTCCTGAGAACATGGTACCGGAGAATGTAGCGAGTGAGGAGTTTGGGGAGACGAACATGACAGAGCTGGTAACCGTAGCAGTAATGAATGCATTGAAAGAACTTCTGCCTAAGGTGGTGGAAGACCTGAAACAGGATATGAGCACCATGATAGACCGGAAGTTGGGTGCTCTGTGGGCTGCAAAGGAAGCAACTGCAACAGCGGAAAACACCTAACTAGTAACACCCGCTGCTAACCAGGTAACTCCAGGAGATACCTTTCGAGACTTTTCGGCATGCCAGCAGCCAACTTTTGAGGGTCTGCCAGACCCCGTGCTAAGTACTATATGGATCACAGCAGTGGAGAGAGCGTTTTTCACCTGCAAATGTGCCGATGATGCAAAAGTTTGGTACGCATCTAACTTCTTGAGGGGAAGAGCTAAGGATTGGTGGAACTTGCTGCAAAAGATGAAAGGCGAGGCATTCACTAGGATGAAATGGGAAGAGTTTACAGAATTGATCTATGCTGAGTATGCACCCAAAGTGGAGGTAGAGAGGGTTATGGATGAGTTTGTGAAACTAGAGCACACCACAGAGACTGTCAACCAAATTACCACGGTGTTCAAAGAGAAACTGCTTTACTGCCCGGCTTACGCCAGCGATGAGGGGTTACAAATGCACAGGTACACCCAAATGTTGAGAGAGGATATCCATGAGTATGTAGTGAATGGTCAGTATTCCACCCTAGACTAGCTGATTGAAAGGACCCGGAAGAGAGAGTTGTACCTGACAGAGAGGAACACGAAACATACTGCAGAACGGGCCGCCCTCGGCAGCAGCCAAGGGAAGCATCTTGACAAGAAACCGAATACAGGGTCGAGATGTGTACGATGCGGGAGGACGCATACTAGGGATTGTAGACACGGTCTAGACAGGTGCTATAGATGCGGAAGAGGTTGCACCATGGGAAGGATTGCAAGGCCCACCTAAACGTGTGTTTTAAATGCAACAAGCCAGGGCATCGGATGGCAAAATGCCCTGAAGCAACTGGGGCAGTGGGAAGGCAAACTGGCAGCCACTACTCAGAATCACCGACGGAGAGAAAGGGAAGAGGCCCGAAGCACCAAAACCAAGGGGTCGCGCCTTCCAAATGACAGTGGAAGAGGCTAAGAAAGAACCGGACGTGATCGCATGTATTTTTATCATTAACTCCATACCTGCAATTGTACTTTTTGATTCCGGGGCTAGTAAGTCCTTTGTATCGTTGTCGTTTTGTAAAAGTTTTGTTGTAGAACCGGTGAAACTAGAAACGCCTCTAGAAGTAGAAATAGTCGATGATAAGGCTTTGAGTGTATTTACCATTTATAGGAATAATGTAATAGTGATAGACAATGTAAAGTTTTCTATAGACTTGCTGCCAACTTCGATGAGGGAATTTCAAGTGATTGTGGGCATGGACTGGCTGGGGCGTCACCAGGCCAGTATTCTGTGCAAGCAAGGCATTATACCTATCTAGAATCCTAGTAGGGGAGAAATTGCCATTGATGGCCAGAAACAGAAGGGAACGACAGCGTGCTGCACCGTAACCAAAGCCGCAAAGTATTTACGCAAAGGGTGCGCTACCTTTATCGCACATGTTATTGACTCGAGGAAAGAAAAGAGATGGTTGGAGGTGTCCGAAGTACCAGTAGTATGCAAATATCCCGAGGTATTCCCAGAGGATCTGCCGGGAATACCACCGGATCGACAAGTGGAGTTCCGTATAGATTTGATACTAGGAGCAGCACCTATCGCGAAAGCGCCATACCGTTTAGCACCGGCGGAAATGCAGGAGTTAATGATGCAGCTGCAAGAATTACTTGACAAGGGTTTCACCGACCTAGTAACTCACCTTGGAGAGCCCCGATTTTGTTTGTGAAGAAAAAGGATGGAACGTTCAGAATGCGCATCGACTACCGAGATCTTAACAAGGTAACAATGAAGAACATATACCCATTACCTAGAATCGACGACCTGTTTGACCAGTTGCAAGGTGCGTCTTGTTTTTCTAAGATAGACTTATGGTTGGGTTATCATCAGCTCAAGGTCCGAGAGGAAGATGTAGCAAAGACGGCTTTTCGAGCAAGATACGGGCACTTCGAGTTCGTGGTGATGCAGTTCAGTCTCACAAACGCGCCAGCAGCTTTCATAGACCTAATGAATCGGGTTTGCAGACCAATGCTTGATAAGTCAGTGATTGTGTTCATCGATGACATCCTAGTCTATTCCAAGACCGAGACGGAGCATGAGAAACACCTACAGGAGGTACTGTAAACATTAAAAAGGGAGAAATCGTACGCGAAATTTTCAAAATGCGAATTTTGGCTAAAGGAGGTGCAATTTCTTGGGCACTTGGTAAAATACAAGGGAATCAAAGTGGACCCGCCAAAGATAGAGGCCGTGATGAGATGGGAAACGCCAAAGAGTCCAACGGAAATCCGGAGTTTCTTGGGGTTAGACGGTTACTACAGACGGTTTATCAAGGATTTCTCTAAGTTAGCAGTACCACTAACCAAGCTGACAAAGAAGAATGTTCGTTTTTATTGGACAACCGACCAACAGAAAGCATTTGAAACTCTTCGGGACAAACTATGCGAAGCGCCGATACTAACCTTACCCGAGGGAATGGAGGACTTAGTGGTTTATTATGACACCTCCCAAGTGGGGCTTAGGTGTGTAGTTATGCAGAGGGGGAAAGTTATAGCTTACGCTTCGAGACAGCTAAAACCCCATGAGTGTAATTATCCGACTCACGATCTGGAATTTGCAGCCATTGTGTTGGCGCTCAAGATTTGGAGACATTAGTTATACGGAGTTAAGTGCACCATCTACACAGATCACAAAAGCTTGAAGTACTTCGCCGACCAGAAGAATTTAAACATGCGCCAGCGGAGATGGCTAGTCTTAGTCAAGGATTATGAGTGTGAAATCTTGTATCACTCAGGAAAGGCCAACGTGGTGGCGGATGTGTTGAGTCGTAAGACGAGCCACTTGCAGTTTAATGTAAAATGCCTAAGAATGACGGTTACAACTTCACTTTTCGAGATGATTTTGACGGCCCAAGCTGAGGCAACCAAGAAAGAAAACTAGAAAGCAGAACGAATTAAGGGTCAACTGGCATTCATGGCCAAGGACAGTCGTGGATTATGGACCCGTTACGGACGGATTTGGGTACCAAAAGCTACAGATGTCCGAAGTCTCATTCTAGATGAAGCTCACAAGTCAAAATTTACTATACACCCGGGGGCCACTAAGATGTACAGGGACTTAAAAATGGATTACTGGTGGCCAGGAATGAAGAGCGATGTAGCTATATGTAGAAAAGTGATTAACGTGTCTATGGGTAAAAGCCGAGCACAAGAGAGCAAATGGTAAGTTGCAACCTTTAGAGATACCGGTGTGGAAATGGGAACACGTAACCATGGATTTGATAACGAAGTCTCCAAAGACTCCAAGGAATTTTCATGCCATTTGGGTTGTGGTGGATAGATTGACCAAAAGCGCGCATTTCATACCCATACGAGAAGCTAGTTCGGCAGATATTTATGTGAAGGAGATAATCTCGAGGCACGAAGTGCCGGTTACTATCATATCAGACCGGGATGTGCGGTTCACGTCCAGATTCTAGAACAAATTCCACGAGGATTTGGACACGAGGATAAATCTCAGCACGGCATATCCCCCGCAAACTGAAGGGCGGAGCAAAATAACAATACAGACCCTTGAGGATATGCTAAGAGCTTGCGTGATCGACTTTGGGGGAAGTTGGGACTTGTACCTACCCCTCGTTGAGTTCTCATACAACAGTTACCACGCCATCATCGGGATGCCACCTTATGAGATGTTGTATGGAAGGAAGTGTAGAACCCCGATCTGTTGGGGGGAACTGAGTCGGAAAGAGCTTGGTAACACCGAGATAGTCTAGAAAACTTCGGAGTACGTGCAACAAGTTCGCGAACGATTGAAAGCTGCTTAGAGCCGACAGAAAAGCTATGTAGACAAAAGAAGATCATTGCTAGAGTTTCAAGTGGGTGACTACGTGTTGCTTAAGGTATCTCCATGGAAGGGAGTGATCCGATTCAAAAAACGTGGGAAGTTGAACCCTAGGTTCATTGGACCATTTAAGGTCATTGCAAGAGTCGGCAAGGTGGCCTATCGTTTAGAGCTACCATAAGAGTTATCCGGAATACACAATACCTTCCATGTATCACACCCGAGGAAATGCTTGGCCGATGAGTCGGCATTTGTGCCATTGGAGGACATTACCGTGGATGAAAGATTGAATTATATTGAGAAGCTAGTTGCGATCATCGAAAAAAGAATCAAACAGTTACGCAACAAACAAGTAGGGATGGTTAAGGTACCGTGGGAGCTCCGCAAGGGATCGGAATGGACATGGGAATCCGAAGACGAGATGAAGAAAAACTACCCAGTGTTGTTCGAATAAAGATTTCGAGAACGAAGTCGTGTTTAAGTGGGGGAGAGTTGTAATACCCGAAATTTCAAAATGTATGAAAGTATTTTATTGGAATATTATAGTAACTTGTAGCCTTATATTGTGAATGAGAAATTTATTATATATATATATATATATAATAATCCAATGAGGAGTTTTAGTGGGAGTTGGACTTGAGGTTTTGAGATGGGCTTAGGCCCACAAAAGGTATGACATGAGAGTATAAATAGGAGTTTAGGGCACAACCTCCAACATTCTCTATCAAATCACTTTTCCATTGAAGAGAGAAAGTGTGTGTGGGTTCTGGTGCCACTCTCGTAAATACAAGAGAAGAAGGAAGCTAAGTACATATTGTAACTTAAGGATTTGTCAAGAAAATCATGAGGTAACACTTCTCAATTCTTTAGAATCATGTAGACACTAAATCTTACTCTGTTAAGATGATGAATAAATGCTTGAAATCTGGGTTTTTGGGTTTTTGAATGCTTGAGAAAAACCCACAAGAAATAGTTAACCAAGAACACTTTATAAGTTGATAAAATATAGATTTGTGATAGAAGGAAAGTTTTAAATAAGTGGAGAAATTTTTTGCAACAAGAATGAGTTGAATTGGTTGAGTTTTGAGAAAGCTTGATCTTGACTATGGAGTCTGGGTTTTTCAGAAATATGAACTGGGAAGGGAGATACACCATGCGACAGTTACATGGACACTCTTGTAGGTCCATGCGACTTTCAATTAAGATATGTATACATTCATGCGACTTTCAGCCCATGTAATTGTGCCATGTAACTTTCCGTTAAGATATTTATACATTCATGCGACTTTCAGCCAATGTAATTGTGCCATGAGACTTTCAGTAAATCTATATATATAGACTCATGCGACTTTCAGTATATATATAGACTCATGCGACTTTCAGTATATATATGGACTCATGCGACTTTCAGCATGTATATATCTAGACTCATGCGACTTTCAGCAACTGTCCATGTGACCCTTAGTAGGTCCATGCGACTTTTAGTATGTCTATACGACTTGCAATAGTGTGTACCCATCCAATATATAGGGAGTTGTGTAAGTAAGTAAAGGTTAGTACCCGGTATTAACCATATTTAAACTTGGATCAGGTAACATTCAATAAAAGAGCAAACAGGCAGAGTCTTACAGTAAGAACTGAGTAACAAGAATAGCTGACAGGTGAGTATTCTCACTTATAATCTAGGTAGACTGCAAATGTGAATGCATGCATATGAATATGCGAATAGCTATGAGTTATGACAGAAACGTGATCACAAAGCTTACTTCGGTAGCAGGTACGAGTAGACCGCTTACTTCGGTAACAGGTATGACCAGACCGTTTACTTCGGTAACGGGTATGACTAGACCGTTCACTTCGATCACGGGTATGTGCAGACCGTACACTTCGGTGTCGGGTATGTTAGAACGTTGTGACGACAACGGGTGAGATGAGACCGTCCTAGCTGATGGGTATGACGAGACCAAATACTACGATAGTAGGTATATGAACTATTTGGTTGTAAGTAGTATACTCGCTAAGCCTTGGGCTTACAGTTGTTGTTTTAACTCTTTTCAGGTGACGACCATGGCGGGGCTCCAGCTCAACAGTGATAGCTCAATGACAGATAATGTTGACAATTGTAACTCGAGGAATATTTTGTACTTATTTGATTAATGATTGTCATGCAACTACGTTATTGTTGTTTACAGACATCCATTATGAATGAATTGTTTTTAAAAAAAAATTGGGACGTTACATGTGATTTGAGTAAATTTAGGGCTATAAATCTGTTCATCTTCTTCATCTAGGTTTTTGTAAACTTACACTATATGTGAGTAAGTTTATATGTAAGTTTGTGACATGCATATCGTTTTAGGTTTTTGCAAATCTAAGTCAACGTGAGTATGTTTGTGACTTGATATACTTTCTAGATTTGGTTTTAATTTCATATGAGATCTTCACTTTTATTGTTTTTTTGTATGCGCCAGATCTTCATATTGCAAAATTTTGGTTTCATTAAAGATGATTAAGAACATATGAATGTTTTGAAGAACATAAGAATTTAAAATTAAAAAATACTTTAAAAAATAAAAATGACCGGTTACTTCCACTTAAGTTACCAATTGCATAGAATGGTAAGGTTATAAAAGTTTGTTGTATTAATTAAAAAAAGTTCATCGTATACAATGACAAATTAGTCAAAGTTGGTTGTATTTTGAAAAGTTTATCCTTCTTTCTATTGAAAGTTCTCATTATATTAGTCTTGTATCCCCATATTTAGCTTAACTATTGGATTAGAGGAACATTATAATTAAAAATAATTTAGATCAATATTGGGTTTAATTTATAAATTAGTAAACAAGTTTTAATTGAGCAAATTGCATGAAAATAAAATAAACTATATCAATATTGTCATTGTATGCAATCAACTTTATTTTGTACCTAAAAATAAATGCAACTTACAAATTTGGTATTGTATGCAAGTTACTTATGACAATAGGTAACTTATCACGCCAAAAATAAAAGAATTTTGGTACCTAAAAATACAAACAACTTTTAAATTTGGTTCAATGTATACAACCGGTAACCGGTAACCTGGTATTCAGGATACCAATTGTATACAATGAACCAAATTTGTAAGTTTTATGTATTTTTACGTACAAAATAAAGTTAATTGCATACAATGGTAATATTGGCAAAATATTTTGTATTTTTACGTATTTTGCCCGTTTTAATTTTATTCTAGTTAGATCACTTATATCTTCAAGTTACTTGAAAATAGCAACTAAGGTTTAAAAGTGTTATGTTCATAGAAATAAACCTTATTTTGTTTAATTGAGACTACTTTACACACGTTGGCAAAAGCTTCTTGTTCATTTTCAACGGACGAGTATTAATAGTTATTATCAAAATTTTATGATAGATTTGAAGGTATGAAGTTGTTGTATTGTGTGATTAGCAACAAAAATAACTTTTAAATAGCCACAGAGGAAGCGAAAATAAATCATACAAACATCCAATGGATCTAGGTTTCAAAATACATGTAACAAAAACAACCAAAAAGGAGAAAGAGTCAGATCTTAAGCAGTGTAAAAAAAACAATAGTAGGATTCTCTCTACCAGAGGCATGCCCCAATGATCCAGTTATAAACCTTAACAATCACCATCTTAATACTAGCTCTCAAAACAACCAACAAAACTCTTTTACGCTGTTGTAACACCATGGTCAAAACGAAAATAAATACCCTTTTTATTGTTTGAAGTCACAACCCTAAAACTAGGGCTGGCAATCCTTGACATGACCCGAAACCCGACACAGACCTAACCCGACATGGGTCAACACGAACCTGACACGAAAACAAGGTAGGACAATAATGGATCGAAACGAAAATGACACGAAATTTTATGGGTCAGGTTTAGGTCAACCCGATAAACCCGAAATAGACATGTTTACTTATATAATTATTATTACATCCGTCGCAAAATTACTATGAGGTAAAAAACACCATTTAAGAAAATATAATTAATATTATTTTTATTTTGTAAAATGACACTTTTATCTCTTTTAAAACATTGTCTTTATTTAAACTCATGGAATTTAACAAGTACACATATATTCCGTACCCTCAATAAAAGTTTGCCACAAAATTTTTACCGTTATTTTGGAGATTATATTTTCATTTTTACCGAGAACATGGAGTCAAAATTTGTAACACCGCCTTTGCTATTAGGAATTTTAGTAAAAATCTGAGTTTTTAAACTGCATGGGTCCGTTTGTAAATCAAGTGTTTGCCTGTTTTGTTATTTAACTACTGATTCAAAACAATGAAGGGGAATTAAAACAAACCCTATTAAACTATTACAGTTTTCAAAACCTTTGTTTGGCATATATACACATATACAATACAAAGTTTGCCAAACATAAAACCCCAGGTGTTACTCTATCCATAACCGACCATTATATCAAAATACCACAAGCCGTGTTCCTTTCCAAAAGGTATGTAGAATATCTACAAGTGATTCCTTCTCTATATCTTAAAAAGGGAAACATCAACAATATTAGCTATATAAAATAGCCAGTGAATACAGAAAGGCATGAATATCAATAAAGAAAGTCATATATCAGGAATAAGAAAATAATGCTATCCTATCATATAGCGGAGTGCTAACATGTCCGGCAGATGTTATATCTTGCAGGATAGCTAATCCAGCTCAACAACTTTCCACCGGGGACCAGACACTGCCATCCGTGCTGGTTAGAACACATAAAGTGATTGACCGTGCACATTCCGGAGCCAAAGGCTCAATTGGGCTTAGCGAATAGCCTATAAACCCCGGATAATCTAAGGAACGGTACTCGAGTAACCGTTGATCCAAACTTTTGCCCGAAGGCCTTTAGGATCCAGCCACAAGCTGACCTTAATCAATAATTTGTCTGGACAATCAAATACCTCATCAATAACCCTTTTCAGGGATAATAGCATACATGCATTTACCAATAACTCGTATTCATCAATATAAATCACAATTCATGTACATGTACTTAAAAACATGTCTAGCATATCAATAATCATGGCAACATTCGTTTTCTGATCTTAACTGCATATATGTTTATTTCTATTGCATAATATATAGCATACAATAACCAATTAAACCAATTTGCACTCAAACCTCCCTTTCTTGAACTCATGGATGCTGGTACTCACATGACGAGTTAATACAAGTTGAACTATAGTACTGACTCTTCTTGCTCAGTTGAATTACCTAATTAAGGTTTCCACATATCAGCACTTGAATTAGATAGAACTGTCAAAGGGAAGGGCACGCCCGTACCTGGCTAGGGCACACCCGTACCCTACTCTCAGGTACCCTCGTGACCTCAAGGCACTCCCCTGGACCTTCTAGGGTTAGGCACGCCCGAACCTTTTTGAGGTACGCCCGTGCCTCCCTGGGTACGCCCAAAGGCACGGCTGGTTATTGAGAGGCATGCTCGTGCCTTTCGACTTACATCAACAGGTTTGACCAGAACCTGCTGTTTTCCAATTCAAACTTACACCAAGTCAATTCCAGTCAATTCCTTTCATTCACATATTAAATTACACTATCTAACTAAGCTAGAAACATCACTTTTATGCATTTTAACTATCAATTCCATATTTAGGACCAATTTCACCATTTTGACCCTTTTACACTTTTTTTTCCAAATTCAATTACAAACATCATTTTAATTCAATAAACTGACTTCTATACATCTGGGATTGGACTAGGAACTTATTGAAACAATTAGCTTCAATCATAGAAGTCAATTTGGGTTTGACCCATTTGAACCTAAACTTGAAAATTAAGAACAAGGAGAAGGAGGCTTACAAGCTATCAGGAAAATGATGATGATGACTACAAGAACATATTTGAACTTAATTACTTGCTTGAATCCAGCCTTGATATTGATCCTTGCTTGAGCTCTCATCAAGAAAAAAATAGAGAAGTGAGGTGAGTGTGTGTGGTGAGTTTGTGTGTGTGTTGACAGAGATGATAATATGAGGACCGACTTTGGTTCTCTATTATCCACAAGGGTATTTTGTTCCCCTTTTCAACATACAATACAAAACACAAGTACTCTTTTTAACTAAGGGGGATATTTTCGGAATCCTCGTTTGAAACCATTTAATATTTTATCACTTTTATCTATTATTATTATTATTATTATTATTATTATTATTATTATTATTATTAGAAACCCATTTATTAGCCAATACAAAACTTTATATCAATACTTAATTATATATTTTCATTTAATTCATTTAAATTAACTCTCGTACCTATGGCGCGCACAAATAGGCTCGTTTGAGGATGTTACAACTCTACCCCCTTAATAAGATTCCGTCCTCGGAATCTGCTCAGCTGGGAATAAGTGAGGGTATCGTGTCTTCATATCATCCTCGGTTTCTATGCAGGATGGGACCTAAGTTGTGCTTCCACTTGACAAGAACCAATCTGATTATCTTTTTACGTTGCTTCTTTGTCTTGGAACTCATAATTTCAACAGACTCCTCTACAAGGCACTTAGCTGAATCAACCTTCAACTCTTGCAGAGGTAGAACTTGATCTTCATCAACTTTACACTTTCTAAGATAGCACACATTGAAAGTGTTGTGGATACCAGATAGCTCACGAGGTAATTCAAGAGACACAGTCTCATTATTGACTTTTCGGATAATCCTGAATGAACCAATATAATGTGGGCTTAACTTGCCTTTTCGTCCAAACTGGATTACACCTTTCCAAGGAGATACCTTCAACAAAACTCGATCTCCCACACTAAACATAACAGGTTGGCGCTTTGGGTCTGCATATATTCTTTGACGATTACGAGCTGCTTTTAGCTTCTCGAGAGCCACTTTGACTTTATCAGATATAATATGCGCAATTTCAGGTCCGGCAAACTGTTTCTCACCCGGTTCAAGCCAACAAATGGGAGTGCGACAACATCTCCCATAAAGCATTTCATATGGTGACATTCCAATGCTGGAATGATAGGAATTATTATAAGCAAATATTATCAATGGGAGATGAGAATCCCAAGAACCATCATACTTAAGTACAAATGCTCTCAGCATATCTTCCAAAGTCTGAATTGTTCTTTCTGAGTGACCATCCGTTTGTGGATGATAAACAGTACTCAGATGAACCCGTGTGCCAAGCTCACATTGAAAGCTTTGCCAGAAATTAGATACAAAATGAGAGTCGCGATCAGAAATAGTAGAACAAGGCGACGTGACACAATCTCGTTGATATAGAGTTGAGTTAGTCGAGTTAATGATGCAGATTCATTCGTGGCAAGAAAATGAGCACTCTTGGTCAATCGGTCTACAATGACCCAAATCATGTTATGTCCTCTGAGTGTTTTAGGTAGCTTTGTCACAAAATTCATTGTAATATGATCCCACTTCCATTCAGGAATGTCAAGTTGTTGCAAATTGCCATAAGGCCTTTGATGCTCTGTTTTGACTTGTGCACATATTTGACACCTTTCCACATAAGAAGCAATGTCTCTTTTAAAAGTAGGCCACCAATACAACTTTTTGAGATCAAAGTACATCTTTGTAATTCCCGAGTGAAAAGACAACCTGGAATTGTGAGCTTCTTGTAGTATCAACTCACGATTGCCTCCAATAAATGGTACCTAGATTTGGTATTGAAAAGTCTTCAAACCCTGACTGTCTTCGTTAAGCTGATCTTTCAACTTTCTCATAGTTTCAGCTTTTAGATTATCTTCTTGAAGTGCCAATTGTTGTGCTTCTTTCAGCTTTGAAATGATATTAGGAATCACTATAAGCTTCATGAATTTGGCTTCTGTTGAAACCCCTTTTCGGCTTAAGGCATCAACTACTACATTAGCGTTGCCTGGGTAGCGGATTTCACAAATTATCCGATAGAAATCTTTTTGAGTACCAATGTTGATAGAAAAGTATCAGAGCCAAAGGAGTGATTTGATTGAATATTGGATCAAGAATTGCAAGAAATTTGAAGAAATTTTGAAGATTTTTTTGCAATTTTCGGATTATTTTTGGGCTGAAATTTTGAAAAATTCTAGAAAATTCACACGATCTCCATTTGATCTAATTTTTGGATATGTTGTTGTGTATGATTGCAGGAACCTACAATAAAACTTTCAAGTGCAAAATCCAAGCCATTTGAGAGAAATCGAAAAATCAATTTCTGGGTTTTTTTAAGGATGTTCTTGAGGATGGAATTTAGAATTTCGAGTTCTAGTTGGAATTGATTGCTGTTTTTTTGAAAGAAGTTTAGCAATAGAATCATGATTGTATCTGCAAAATCTCAAAGCTTAAATCAAAACACACAAGGAGAAATTATGAAATCTTTTTCTTAATGTGTTCTTGAAGATTTTGATTAATTTTGGATCAATTCGTGTTGTTTGATCGAGATTCGTGATAAAGGAGTGTTAGAAAAGTGTTAAGGAAGGTGGAGAAACATAAATTTGATTATAAAAATCATTTTTGAGGAGTTTTTGAAAATTCAAGATTGATTGTGTTCTTGATGTTCTTGAGTAGAAGATGAAGAAATGAGGAGTTTGATCCAAAAATTTTAAGTCAAAAAGTGTTTTTTGTGTTTGTGTGTGAGAATATCGGAATTAAAAAAAAGTATCAGATTTAAAAAAAAGTATCGGATTTGGTTTAGAAGTGGAAATTATCGGATTTGAAATTTGGCGGATTTGAGTATCGGATTTATACAATCGGATTTCCAAAGAATCGGATTTGGTTGGAAATTCTCGGATTACACTTCAGAATTCCAAATTATCGGATTTTGGAATTTCTCAGATTTTCAATCGGATTTCAAGTGTCGGATTTGAAAGTACCAGATTTGGACATTTTTTAAAGTGTCGGATTTTTGAAAGTGTCGGATTTTTGAATTCTCCATAGCAAATTTAAATGGCTCAAAATTTGGTTGAAAATACAAAATTTGAATTTTCTTGCATTTTAAATGGCTCTGCCCATTGGACCCCGCCAGGGGTTGCCACCTCTTGGACCCCGCTATCCGGGGCGCTGCCCCCGAACCCCCGTCGTCGTTGTGACTGAATTAGAATCGGATTTTCTCAATTCATAGTCATTTTAATTGATTCTCTTAGTACACTTTTAATCATTGTTGATCATTACTAACCCATTGTTAATTGATCAAATCATTATTATTGATCAAATCAAATCATTCCTAAACGATCGTATATTTTTCAGGTATCAAGATAAATAACAAGATGTCAACGAAGATTCCATAAGTTGAAGTAAATTTTGAGAAAAAGAAGGCAGAAGGATTGGTTAATGAGAATATCCATCTCAAAGAGAAGATTTCTTTAATGAACAAAGAGATTCACGCATTGACACGAAGAAATACAATTTATGATGTAAGGATTGAACGTATATCAGATGATATAATCAAAAAGTAGAAACAGATGCAAATTCTGAGTGGAGAAAGTTCATTACCAAAAGAACAAGTTCAATTTGAAAAGAAAAGAGCAAGTGAGTTACAAGTTGAAAAAGCTGAATTGCATGATAAGTTGAAACAACTTGAGAAACAGCTACTTGTTGAAAAAGTTGAGTTGCAGAAAGAAACAAAGGTATTAGACCTAGAAAAGAGTTTGGAAAGTGAAAAGAAAATGTTTGAAGAAGAAAGAAGCAAGTTTGTGGAGAAAATCTCACAACTTGAAGTACATTCTGAAGTGGAGAAAAAGAAAGCAAAGATTTTGTCAGAAGAGAATGACAAGTTCAAGGAGCAAATGTCTAGAGTGTCTGAGGAACTTCAACTTTTGGAAAAGAAATGTCAAGAGTATAAAGTTGAAGTTGAGAAGAAGAAGAAAGCATATACAGAACAGGTAAAGAAGAGAGCAAATGATCTGAAAGAAGAGAATGTCAAGTTTAAAGACCTCATATCTGAATTTTCTGTTGAACGTCGAGATTTTCAAAGGATGTTGTAGAATGATGATAAGTTGATAGCGAGTTTAGGTATTGAAAAGGCTGAATTGCAAAGAAAAGTCACAGGACTTGAGCAACAGCTTCTTGCTTCTTCTAAACTATATATTCCCAGCTCAGTTCTGAAAAACAAAATATCTGAGCTTCAGAAGACTCTAGACACAGAGAAGAAAAACATTAGAGAAAGAGAGACTATAGTTTTTGGCTAAACTCAAGTTTGCAATGCTTCTTGCTGAAAAAGCTTCTGAATCTACCAAGACTTCCGCTAACAATATTAATTTTGATTCAGAAACACATTGTGGTAGCGATACTGACTCTTATTTTTCTGTTGCAGATGCTGAAAGTAGAAAATCAGATGATGATGTCATTGATGCTTCTACTCCCAAAGCAACTACTTCTTCTCAAAAGCCAAAAGAAACTAAATTCAGAAGTCAATAGAATGCATATTATTCAACTTATACTGATTCTGAATTTTTAGTATGCTCAAATGATTCTTTACCAAAGACTAAACAAGCCTAGATTCCAAAGAAGAATCTAGGTGACATGTTTGTAAAGATATCATCATACTGGACTGAAAAGAAGAGAACCACAGAAACCTCAATCTTTAATTCACCATGTGGTTCAATCAATCATGTGCATTCAAATGCATGTTTTTCATCATCAGAATTCCGTATCAAAAATGTCATAACTGATGAATTCTTATCCAACGAAATACCTACCAGGACATCTTCAGAAACTAAACCTAGAGCATGAGTTTCGAATGAAGAATGTCATCAATGATGGTTTTAAGTCCAATGCTGTACCACAAAGAAAAATGCATAGACAACATCATTCTAGTAAGGACAATCATGCTGATATGCAATATCATTCGTTTAAACCACTAAATACAAAATTCTTTTCTAAAGCAAAAGCATAATGGAAATTTTATGCTCCAAACTGATGTCAAATATCCTTTTGTGGTATACTCAGTCAAGCACTTAATCAGACTTTCAAAAGAGAAGATTTGTAAAACTACAAAAACAAATCATAAATTTGTTGTTCAAAATGGTATACCACAATGGCACTCAGGCCCAATGCATAGAAAGGTTCATAAACCTAACATAGCTGGACCCAACTTCAAGTGGGTACCAAAATGTGCTTAATCTGTTTTGTAGATTAGTCTGAGACATTATTAGAACACAATGAAGATCATTCAGAATGCGTTGAAAAGCACATTGTGTTCAGTATGCTAACAATTTCAATCTCCTGACTTGAAGAAAGAAGACTGTTCCCTGCAGTCCATTTCACATGTCATTGTGTTCAGCATTAGCTCGAGTCTAATGATCTGAGAAACTTAATGTTTGTAGTTTTTCTTTCCTTGATATAACTTGTGTGATAGTGGTTCATTATTTGCAGGGGGAGCAAGAACGACATCGATTCTTTGACAGTCAAATCATTTTCGTTGAGAACCTACAAGATTGAAATTTTGTTTTAAAAAGAAAACTATCTTGTAGGGGGAGCAATTCTTTTTCCTAACCTAGTTGATGAAAAATCATTTTCGAATTCAGATGTGTCTACTTAGGAAGATTTTAAGTTAAAAATGAAAATTTCAAAAATAATACAAAATTTTAAAATTCAAAAAGATTTTCAATTTTCAAATTTTATCGTTTTCCCATCGAAAAGGCATTCATTCGTCGATTCAATCTGATGTCTTTCTTGATTCATTTCATTGTTGATCTTCCGAATGATCATCTTTCATTTTCTGAATTCAATCTCAATATCTTTCTGATATCCTTCCTTCACTGATGCAAATTCGATTCTTTATGGAAAACCGTTCATTCTTATCTACATCATTTTTATGTGACACATAATTTTCAAGTGATCAATAAGGCACCAAAGAGTGAGGGAGTGTATGATAATTCTACTCTTATGGTCAATCCAGAACCGGAAGGACCTGTTCCAGGAGTTCATCTTATGCTTAAAAAAACAAAGTAAGGGTTTATTAGGTCAAATAGGTGAGCAGAATCAGTTATCACGTGATACTGATTGGTGGGCAAAGATAAAATGAAAATGAGAGGGGTGGAATAGGAGATGGGGGTGCATATGATCATCAAATCACTTTGAGCATACATGTCAAATTATTTTGTCATTTCCTGCTTCAAAATTCTTTGATTGTTCATATTCTTTGATTGCTCAAATCATTCTTGACAATCTTTCTCAACTGAATATTTCGTGAAAATCATTCTTGTTGACATCAATATGATTGCTCCTAATCATTTGAACAGATAACCAGTGTCCATTTGTATCCAACGGAGATATAAACATTCATTTTGGAAAGAGAATTTGAGGGAGAAGTTGAAAACATTTAGAGAGCTGAGGGTGAAAAATAGGATCAAAAGAAAAGAAAGATCCTCTTCAAACAGCGTCAATCTAGGTAACCACATATACTACTAGATTTCATGTGTTGAAATTTGGTATTGAAGAAGAAATCATGAACCCAGTGATGCAATGCACTAACCCCACCCAGCTACTCAATTATCTCTTAAAAGATGATTGTTTCAATTTCACTGGGAGAATTAGCGCATTTCTATTGACATCTCACTCGGAGATTGTTAATATTAAGCAAAGAGGACAGCTACTCCGGTCCCCGACTTCTTTCATGCACATATTGAGTCTAGAACTAATTGCAATATTAAATTCAATTCTTAGGACACATGTTGGAATTATCACAAGTATCTAGTTTTCGTAACCGATACCGGAACATCTTGAGTGTTATCTTTGTGATATTCACGATGATAGATGGAAATCCTACCAGTGGTATCATTATTCCAACACTGAACGTAGGTCACACAGTTTAAAAACTGTTGTGTCAACGAGCAATCTATGTGATCTCGGTGTTAACATTTCCCAATGGGAACTTTGAGATGGTGCCCTAAAGACTGTCTCGAATACTTTCATTGTAATATCATTATGGTCACAATATCAAAGAGATACATATTTGATAAATTCAACTGAATGTCATGAGGAGGATTCTAAGCTATAAATGTTGAAGTATTCATGCACAAATCAAGCTGAATGTCAATTACAATTGCATGATGTTCATGAAGAATCCAGATCATCATGAGGGGGAGAAAGTTTAAAGAAATTGAAATTCAGTTGATCTTGACAGAAGGAAACAAAAATATTAAATGGTTCTTACTGAGTTGAAGATGATGATGAGTTCTTATTCTCAATGCTATTCTTAAAGCTCATCAAAATTGTGCAGCTAAAGAAGATCAGTTTCATGTGTTGAGAGGGAGACAAAGAAAAGTTTAATTTTGAAAAATCAATATATGTCAAGTCAAGGGGGTACAAAGAAAAGAGATATCTATCAAATTTGAAAAAGGATCAAGAGATTCAAAAGAAAAGATAATTGTGTGATCAAGACATTATGATCAGGATAAACAAGATCAAGAGCTACATTCAAGGGGAAGAGAACAAAATATTTCTCATGCAAAAGCAAAGCTTATTTGAAGACAAGAGAGCTAGAGATCAGAAAGAATAGGTTGAAGATAGGAAAAAGCTAAAAATCACTACATGTTAAATTGATAATACAACTGTAACACCCTGAATTTTGGTACAAAATTAAACTTTTTAAATTTCAACAAAACATCATCATAAGTGTGTTTGATTACATCATAATGCGGAAGCTTGTCAGATTTACAAAAGATGTTGTTACTTGTTGACCCGAATACACGACCATTAACTACAGATAAACAAAATAAGAATAATCATGTATTCCAAACATATCCAAAGGCAACAAGCTTCTCCCAAAAGTGTCTACCCGCCTCACCGGCATCATACTATAGCTTATCTGCGGATATAAAACATAAACACAAATTTTGTTAGCCGAAGCTAGTGAGTGTGCCAAAACCAGTTAAACAAGTAAACAAGTCATCATGGATCATAAAACATTTATGGCTTCAGAAAATAGTTCACACAAGATGTGGGGGACAAGTCCACTTATACTTGTATATTCCATAGGGCCAACCATGGTCAACAACTCCTCGTGGGGTGTGTCCACATCTCCCGTCAAGGTGGGGGAAGCACAAAGCAGTCCACCATACAACGGTTCCCTGGAGTGTAAGCCCTGTTCACCAAATCTACTCGTGTTACCCGGGTTCGGTGGCTCGTCAGCCCAGTGAACCCACACGGTCATGATGGCTACTAACATACCACTCCACGCTCTACACCGATCCCTCAGCCACCCGTAGCTCGCTGTTCCCAAATCGCCGAAGCCAAAGGAACCTCTGTGTACGTCTCAATGACTAGGAACCCTATGGTACAGAGTTCATATCACAACAGCGGTCTGGACCAAAGCACATATACCCCGAAGGGTCACATAAGCACATACCTCAAAGGGTCACATAATCACTTACCCCGAAGGGTCATATAATCACATGCAAGTTATACACACAAGGTCACAACTTGCCATAATCAATACATAGCATAACATGCTTCAAAACAGATGATTCATATGTTCAATTGCATAAATCATTATCATAAACATGATAATATAAAGTACATATCACATTGATGCCATACATATACATAAACATGGTTCATACGAAAACAGTTGATGACTTGCACATTAAAAACATTTTGGGTATCCGCAGGGCACAACTCACCTGATTGAAGTGATGAGGATCACTTTCACTTCAAAACAAGGCCACAAATCACTTGCACAATGCTCCTATGATCATAACACAATGTTAACTTAGTTAAGTTAACCATACAATGAAGTAATACACAGCATGGACTCAAAACACAACTTAAACGCTAATTTTGGGTCTTTCGGACTCCCTAAAACCATTAGAAACCAACCCCAAACAATTACAAGGTCAAATGGGGTCAAAAACAAGTTTTTGGACATTTTAGGGGGTCTTGCGCCGCGAGACATGGTGCCTCGCGCCGGGAGAAATTCTCTGGAAAAATGACCATTGCCAAAAACACCCGTCGCGCCGCGACGCGCCTGTGAACAGTGACTCTGGGCTTTCTTTGTTTGCTGTACCCCCGATTTTTCCAACTTTACACACCCAAAATTCTTATCTTTCAATACATCTCATATGCAGCAACAAAAACACATAAGGAACACTTCAATATACAATTTTAACAACATCTAACATAATTTTGGTCATTAAAACTCTATACTCAACAATTTTCCCATTTTGACCCATTTTACAAATTCCTCAACATATTCAACCAATACTCACTACCATCAACCTTATTTTAGCATCAATCACCAATACCACATGTAAAATCACCATTAAACTCAATTTCCCAACACTTTAGACACATTGGATCATCTAAAACCCTAACTTTGGCAATAACCCAATTTTGACCCATTTAACAACACTTCCACCAATTTCAACCATAATCTACCATAAATAACTATCAAGACTTAAAATCAAAAATCATTTAAGAGTGAAACTTACTTGATCTACAAACTCTAACTTGTGTTGAGGCTTCCTTACCAAATCCCAAGCTCAAAGGACCACAAAATGCAATCCAACTCCCTATTTTGAACCAAAGTCACCCCGAAGCACCAAAATCCCCTTTGATCCTTCCTTCTTCTTGAAACTTCCAAGTCTAGAGCCCTCTTTCTCCTCTCTTCGATGGCTTCTCTAGATTTTTGGGTTTTTGTTTGACCAAAATGACTTCAATAATTGAAGTCATACACTATATATACATATATTACACATCTAGTCCCCCATCTTTCATTCTCTTGACATTTTGTTACCATTTTAAGTTTATAACACACATACACTACTAATAACACATAAATTCTAACAAAACACATAACTTTATAAATTTCACATTAAATATTGCACACACACACACACACACATATATATATATATATATATATATATATATTTTAATAATTTTACAAAATCGCGGTTTTACAACAAAGGTTGAAAAGCCTAAGGTTACCAATGCAAAAAAAGGAGATTGAAGAGAAAAGATGTCATTGTATGCTATCAAGTTTCAAGTTCTCATCAAGATGTTGAAGTGAATAATATTCTCGAAGTGAAGAGTCTCTATGTGAAGATGAGAAGTCATTTTGAAGACATAAGGTAAAGGTTTGAAGATTCCCCACAGCTTCAAAAGAATATTAACCAAAAAAGAATATCTGCATGATTGAAAAGGGGAGATTGTTAAAGTTTGCGTGAGAAGCCAAAAAGACATAACATCTTCTATTTCTATACAAAGGGGGAGATTGTTAGGTTTATTAATTGTATAGAATAGAAGATTACATTTTGAGTGAAGTTTGTATTAATTATAAACTAGATGGTCTTAATTGTAAACTCATGGAGTATATAAGCCTATGATTAAGGCTAATCATGTATCAATTGCCATAATCAATTATATGAACTATGTGTTAATCAAGGTGTAATTAGTATTCTCTCATAGTTCTACACATGCAATTGAAGATTAGCTTGATACTTGAAGAATTAAGGGACTAACAAAGACATATTGTAAGCTTTTGTGATCCGTGCACACTATACATCTTGTGCCATAGAGGTAATGCCTCCATAGCTTCAATGCAAATACAACTGTTGCGAGTTCTAGATCATGTGTTGGGTAGTTCTTTTCATGCTGCTTTAATTGCCGAGAAGCATTAATTGCCGAGAAGCATAGGCAATTACTTTGTCTCGTTGTATTAGAACACAACCCAATCCAGAATAAGAGGCATCACAATAGACCATAAAATCTTCTGACCAATTTAGCAACGTAAGAATCAGAGCCTCACATAATAGCCGCTTCAAATATTGAAAGGATTGCTCCTGTGCTTCAGACCACACATAAGTGACATCCTTTCGTGTCAATTTAGTTAGAGGATTTGCAAGTTTAGAAAAATCGTGAATAAATCGCCGATAATAGCCAGCTAGACCAAGAAAACTCTTGATCTCTGTAGGAGTTCGGGAAACTCCCCAATTCATCACAGCTTCAACTTTAGCAGGGTCTACTTTAACACCTTCCCTGCAAATTAGATGGCCAAGAAAATGCACCTCCTGAAGCCAAAACTCACATTTAGAAAGTTTGGCATAGAGTTGTTCTCGCTTACGAGTCTTGAGACCTTGACGAAGATGTAATTCATGCTCAGCTTCGGTTTTTGAATAAACCAGAATGTCATCAATAAATACTATCACAAACCTGTCCAAAAATGGATGACAAATACGGTTCATGAGATCCATAAAGATAGCTGGTGCATTGGTGGAGCTGAACGACATCACCAAGAATTCATAATGGCCATAACGGGTTCGAAAGGTAGTCTTTGGAATATCTTCAGCATGAACCCATACCTGATGATACCCCGATCGGAGATCTACTTTGGAGAAACAGGTTGCTCCCTGCAATTGATCAAATAAATCATCTATGCGTGGGAGAGGATATTTGTTCTTCACAGTTCGCTTATTAAGCTCTCTGTTATCTGTGCACATTCACATAGTTCCATCTTTCTTCTTGATAAATAGAACTGGAGCTCCTCTAGGAGAAGAGCCCGGGCGAATGAAGCCCTTGTCAAGCAATTCCTGGATTTGATTCATCATCTCGTGAACTTCAGAAGGAGCGAGACGATATGGAGCTTTAGCCACTGGGTAGCTTCGGGAACAAGATGAATCCTATATTCAACATCCCTGACTGGAGGTAGTCCGGGTAATTCATCTAGGAACACTTTAGGATAATCTGACACTACTCTGATATCTTCAACGAGTTGATTCTGCATCTTAGCATCAATGACATATGCTAAGTAGGATGCACAACCTTTTGCCGCCAGTTTCTGAGCTTTAATAATAGAGATGATAGGAATGTCAGACTCCCGTTTCTCTCCTCGAGCTATTGCATAAGACCCATCAGATAGAGGAATCTTAATCATCTTTTTGGAACATAGAATCTCAGCATCTCGACTGCTGAGCCAATCCATCCCAATTACAGCATCAAAGCCCGCGATAGGCATAGTAAGGAATGAAATAGGAAAACTACTCCCATCAATATAAACAACAGCTATCAGAACTTTCTCTGTAACGGAGACTACCTTACCATTAGAAACCTCTACTTCAATTGGATTGGTTAATGGGGAAACAGGCAATTGCAGCTTTTTATGATAAGACACGGAGACAAAAGAGTAAGTAGTTCCTGAGTCAAATAATATACATGTTGGGGTATAATTAATAAGGAATGTACTAGTAATCACATCCCCAGCTGCTTTGGCTTCCTCAACCATCATCTGAAATGCCCGCCCTTTGCACGAGGGGCATTGTCTTTCTTCGGCTCTGTAGATGACCCAGCTGCTCGGGCACTAGGACTTTGAGGACATTTGGCTATCCTATGCCCCGGCTGATGACATTTGTAACACACATCCTCCTTGTACCTGCAATCCTCCACAGGGTGTCCTTTATTCCCACACCTGACACACCTTTTGGTTGCTTTGGTACAACCACCAGAATGATAGGTACGACATTGATAGCACCATTGACTATCAGATTTAAGCTTTTTGGTATCGCCTGATTTACCACCTGCAGAAGATTGTCCTTTAAAAAGACTCGGATTAGAAGACGATTGAAATTTCCTCTTAATGCTTCCCCCTACAGCTTCACCCCTGCATTTGATGCGATCACCCTCCATTTTTCGAGCTACCTCGAAAGCTCGATCCAGATCAGCAGCTGCTCGGACATTAGCCAGAAATTCCAAAGCTAGAGTGCTAACAAACCTCCAAATCTTCGAGCTCTCATCAGTTAACAAATGAGGAAAAAACCTCATTTTATCGGTGAATGCACTGATGTGAACCTCCATGGATTTATCTCCTTTTCGGAGATTATTGAACTCTCGTTCCAGCCGCTCCATGTCATATTAAGTGCATTACTTTCGTTGCAACTTCTTAGAAAATTGCTCCCTAGATAAAGCATTAAGTACCTCCTTATTAACAGAGGCCTTACCCGTGTCCCACTAGAAGATGGTACGGCTCTTCAGCATTCTTATTGCGTATTTGACGTAGTATTCGGGCTCACATTCGCAGGATTCAAATGCCTGCTCCGTCTCCCCGAGCCATCTCATGGTAACTGAGGGGTCATCACTCCCCTCGTATGTTGGTGGTTTGCAAGATAGAAACTTTTTGAATGAACAAGGCCGGTGGGGTGTTCTACCCAAGGCAGACAGAAGTAGTAGCTCCTTAGCAATGCGGAGTTCTTCCTCAAGGTGTTTTATGTACGCCTGCTGAACCTGCTCAGGTGCAGCACCCTCAGAATGATGTTGAGATCGTTCATCCTCAGCTTAATGAGGTATATGTGAAGCTTCGTCTTCCATTTCCTTTAGAGCCTGCTCGGTATTACCGTGCTGACCTGACATCTTATTCAATTTTCTATAAGAAAGAAAGATCATTTAATATACCACTTATGCTTGATTATAACATATAATTTAGCTAATAACAAGCATTAATCATATAACTCTCATACTCAACCCAATTACCCCGTAAGGAACACTTTATAATGGCCGGGCCCGAGTTTGAGACTAAATACTCTTTCAAGTATCCAATTCCCTCAAACTTAGGCTCTAATACCTAACTTGTAACACCACCTTTTCGGATATTAAATTCAGTGAAAATTTGAGTTTTTAAACTGCATAGGTCAGTTTATAAATCAAGTGTTTACCTTTTTTGTTACTTAACTACTGATTCAAAAAAATGCAGCGGAATTAAAACAAACCGTATAAAACTATTACAGTTTTCAAAACCTTTGTTTGGCATATATACACATATACAATACAAAGTTTGCCAAACATAAAACCCCCGGTGTTACTCTATCCATAAACGACCATTATATCAAAATACCACAAGTCATGTTCCTTCCCAAAAGGTATGTACAATATCTACAAGTGATCCCTTCTTATCAAGCCTGCCTACTCTGTATCTGAAAAGGGGAAACATCAACAATATTAGATATATAAAATAGCTAGTGAATATAGACAGGCATGAATATCAATAAAGAAAGTCATATATCAGGAATAAGCAAATAATGCTATCTTATCACATAGTGGAGTGCTGACATGTCCGGCAGATGTTATATCTTGCAGGATAGCTAATCCAGCTCAACAACTTTCCACCCGGGGGACCAAACACTGCCATCTGTGCTAGTTAGAGCACATAAAGTGATTCACCGTGCACGTTTCGGAGCCAAAGGCTCAATTGGGCTCAGCGAATAGCCAATAACCCCCAGATAATCTAAGGAAAGGTACTCGAGTAACCGTTGATCCAAACTTTAGCCCGAAGGCCTTTAGGATCCAGCCACAGGCTGACCTTAATCAATAATTTGTCCGGACAATCCATTTACGAGTAACTCGTATTATAAATCACAATTCATGCACATGTACTTAAATACATGTTTAGCATATCAATAGTCATGGCAATATTCGTTTTCTGATCTTAACTGCATATATGTATATTTCTATTGCACAATATATAACATACAATACCCATTTAAACCAATTTGCACTCAAACCTCCCTTTATTGAACTGATGGAAGCCGGTACTCACCTGGCGAGTTAATACAAGTTGAACTATAGTACTGACTCTTCTTGATCAATTGGATTACCTAATTAAGGTTTCCATATATCAGCACTTGAATTAGACAGAACTATCAAAGGGAAGGGCACGCCCGCGCTTAGCTAGGGCACGCCCGTACCCTACTCTCAGGTACCCCCCGTGACCTCAGGGCACTCCCTCGGACCTTCTAGGGTTAGGCACTCCCGTAACTTTTTGAGGTACGCCCAAAGGCACGGTTGGTTATTAAGAGGCATGCCTGTGCCTTTCGACTTACTGCAACAGGTTCGACCAAACCCTACTGTTTTCCAATTCAAACTTGCACCAAGTCAATTCCAGTCAATTCCTTTCATTCACATATGAAATTACACTATATAACTAAGCTAGAAACATCACTTTTATGCATTTTAACTATCAATTCCAGATTTAGGACCAATTTCACCATTTTGACCCGTTTACATAATTTTTCCAAATTCAATTACAAACATCATTTTAATTCAATAAACTGACTTCTATACATCTGGGATTGGACTTGGAACTGATTGGAACAATTAACTTCAATCATAGAAGTCAATTTGGGTTTTGACCTATTTGAACCTAAACTTGAAAATTAAGAACAAGGAGAAGGAGGCTTACTAGCTATGTGGAAGTTGATGATGATGACTACAAGAACAAATTTGAACTTAATTACTTGCTTAAATCCATCCTTGATATTGATCCTTGCTTCAGTTCTCTTCAAGAATAAAAGAGAGAAGTGAGGTGTGTGTGTGTCGTGAGTTTGTGTGTGTGTTGATAGAGATGATAATATGAGGACCGACTTTGGTTCTCTATTATCCACAAGGGTATTTTGTTCCCATTTTCAACATACAACACAACATACGTGTACCCGTTTTAACTAACGGAGATATTTTCGGAATCCTTGTTTGAAACCATTTAATATTTATCACTTTTATCTGTTTTTATTATTATTTTTAGAAACCCGTTTATTAGTCAATATAATACTTTATATTAATACTTAATTATATATTTTCATTTAATTCATTTAAATTAACTCTCGTAACTATGACGCGCACGAATATGCCCGTTTGAGGATGTTACAAAGTTACTATCATAAGGCTTTTTTTTGCCGTCATAAATGAAAAGCATGATTACAGATATTAATGATAATAGGTCATTTTTATGTTTAATATTAAAAATAACTGTGGTTAAAGTAGAATTGCAGTTACAAAGTATAATGGTGTCATGATTTTTACTTTTACCTATTTATGTGATTTTAGATTACTTTAAGCAAAATAAATGTTGAATTTTTATTGGAATCTAAGTCACGAATCACGATAATTGACTGAAATATTTTCTTAATTTACATGATTTAGTATAAAAAATTTAAAATCATGACTTTGGTCAAGTTAAAATTATGAAGACTTTATTTAAGAAACTTGTACCTCTAAAGAAACTCTAGCAGAAAAAAATCTTTTGTAACAAACTAACAACAATAATACAACTAATGAATATGTTTTGTTTCCTAGATCCATTAGATTGGGTCATATGTCTAAAAATGTTATTTTCCTTGTTAAAATAATGAAACTAATTTTTGCTGCATTTTTTATATACTTGTGAAATTTCACTTACCATATAAGCACTAATTACATATTCAAATTCATTTATTTCCTTCAACTAAATTTTTTAAAAAAATTATCCTTCTATTCCACCAAATTTGTCTCAAATAATACTCGCCACCACTGCCAACAGTACTAATATTCATATGAAGTGTGTCATAAATTTAGTCATTAAAAAGAAAAATATTTGTTAGTCCTTTTATTTGTATATATTCTATTCCTGAAGAAGTTTTCAAAGAAAGCGACTGAAGGTGTAATATATCATTCTTTTGTAAACTCTGAAGAAAGAAGCCCGTAGTTCATCTGAAGATTAGTTCTGAAGAGAACGTCAGCTGAAGTTTGTATTCAGTCATCAAGGGTCTTCTGAACTGAAGATACATCTGAAGGAGCTTGAAACGACAATCTTGTTTTCTGTTCCTAATTAAGTGTAGAACAGTACACGTGTAAATAAATTAGATGGTCAGGATTAGTTTATTTAGTCTATAAATACCTGCTCGATTAACGAGTAAAGGTAAAGCGTTTGTTCGCTAATTTGTATTCAAGTTTGTTCTTGTTTAGTTTGTACTCGGTGCTCAAGTTTGTTCTTGTGCACTCTTTGAAGTTTGGTTATTAATATAATCTTACTTTGAAAACTTTCTTGTGTTCGTTGCTTTAAAACTATTTCCGCACTTTGATTTTATTCATAGTTAGTTTTATTCATTTTCGGGAAAAACAATTGGTATCAGAGCAGGTTCTAGTTTTATCTATAAATTAGTGATCTGTTCAACATGTCGAAGTTTGATTACATCGATAATGGCTCCTCTGCCAAACCACCAAAGTTTTCAATCGAACATTTTTCCAGTTGGAAAAATAGAATGCTTTTGTATTTATAAAACCTTGACTACAATTCACTTGTTGTTTTGGAGGAAGGTCCTCATGTTCCTCAAACCATCTCCATGGAGACTGGTTCTGCTGAAACCTCCATTCCCTCTCGTCCTAAACCAAGATCTCAATGGACAGAGGAGGAGAAGAAAATTGTGGGTTTGGATGCTAAAATACGAAACAGTATTGTTATTGCATTACCTAACGAAATATTTCATATTGTTTGTAATCTGAAAACAGCAAAAGATATGTGGGAGAGCATCTGCATATCGTTCGAAGGAACTGTTGAAGTTTGTGAGAACAAGAAGACAAACATCATACGCAAGTATGAAAGTTTCTATGCTAAAGACTCAGAGTCTCTCACTGAGGTCTACACAAGGTTCACATGTTTATTGAACGACATGACTGAAGTTGGAGTTATCAGATGAGAACCAATAATATGCTCAGGGACATGAACATGCGTAAGTTATATGGAATCTTGCTGAATGATGAACAGACTCGCATTCAGAAAACTGATCTGAAGAAGGCCTTCAAGAAAACTCTGGCTCTTGTTGATGAAAATCCTCAAAGAGCTAAGTACAAGCAAACTGAGGACTCAGATTCTGATGATGAGTCTCAAGTTAATGAAGCTGAGGAGGAGCAAAGGTCTGATGATGAAGGTACTGAAAAAGCCTTCATTATGAAAAATTACAAAAAGTTTCAGAAGTTCAAATCTAAAGGGAAGGGAAGATTTGATAAGAAGTTCTCTTCAGAGAAAAAGGGCTCATCTGAAGGGTCCAAGAATGAGTGTTTCAAGTGTGGGAAGCCTGGTCATTATGCAGCTGAGTGCTATGTAAAGGAGACTTCCTCAAATCCTAAGAAAGGGTTTCCTTCTAAGGCTGATAAGTATAAAGCCAAATATAAAGCCCTCAAAGCCTCAAATGAAAGGAAGAAGGAAAAGGCCGTGATAGCTGATGACCTGGGTTGGACTGATTCTGAATCTTCATCAGATGAAGAAGAAGAAAATGAATTCAGGGGCAAATGTCTGGTGGCTGAAGAAATCTGTGGAACTGCACATCTTGAAATGTGTTTAATGGCCACTGAAAGCAAATTCAGCAAAGATCTGGCTGAAGCTGAAAAACTCAGCTCAGCTGAAGGATGGAACCCCACGATGATGTATAAGGTATCAAATTTCAAAAATTATTCAATGAATGAGAAGGATGATATGTTTGCTTATTTGTGTTCTGATCTGACAATTGCACATAACAATCAAAACAAATCTAAACAAACTATCACCAAGCTTACCTCTGATATAAATATCATCGAAAAAGAAAATGAGAAATTTCTTCAAGAGTCTTATGCATTAAAGAATCATCTCGAATTTTTAACAAATGAACTCAAAAATGTAAAAATAGATTTGCAAGACTCTAACGAAAAAGTGAAAGATCGTCAGTCGATTATTGATCTTTGGTTGACTCCAAATAAACTAGCATTTGAGAGTATCAATCATCAGATGGTTATTCAAAGAGAAAGAGTGGGTATAGGACACATCAAACAAGCTGCTGATTTCAGCAAAAAGTGTAAAAATGTTGATGAAATGATTTTTAATGACATAAGTATTAATGACATTGGAAATCAAAATCTGCTCAAAAAGAGATTTACCAAATCTGGAGTTATTAATCCAAGCTTTTCTGAACGAACAAATTCTGAAATTAGAAATATTCAACTTCCTACTGAGTATGATACTCCTTCCAATGAAACTACTGAACCAATCACTGAAATACCCATTACATCAAGTCCTACCAAAACCCATCCTGAAGTTATACCTGTAACCCCAACTGAAGCCCAACATATAATCATGACTGAAACCTGTACTGATTCGGTTGATGAAATATCTTCAGAAATCAAAATAGCTGAGTCATCCTACTCAAGCTTTCTTCCTGAAGCCAGTGTCTTCTATGACATTATTATTCCCATGGTTTCATCAACTGAAAGATCATCAGTTGAAATCTTACCATCCAAAGTTGAAATGTCAAAATCTTTCAAAATCAAAAATGATGATGAAACCTTTGCTTTGCCCGTATCCAAACTCAAAGAAGTTAAGGATTCTCTTTTCAGAGTTTTAAAATTAATCGGTGAAAAAGAGAAGAAAAATAAAAAGATTAAGGCAAAGAACTCAAAATCCACTCGTAAATGTTACAAATGTGGAGTAAGAGGTCATGAAGCTACTTCGTGTTCTAATGAAAACAAGACCTCGAGTTGCTCTTCTAAGAAGTGTGTCTTGGATCCTAGTAAAGTTTGGGCTCTTCAAATGAACTAATCTCTTTGACTGTCTGTGTAGGGCGGTCAGCATGATAACACTTGGTACCTTGACAGTGGATGCTCAAGGCACATGACCGGATGTAAGTCCCTACTGAATGGGGTTCAAGAAGCTAATGATCTATCTTCGCAACTACCCATTGAACTTTGCTCTTTCTGCAAAGGTTCCAATGTTTGAAGAACATCTCTGTGAGTTCTAGATGACCGCTGAAGTCATCAATCCTAAAACCTCCGACCAAAGTATTCACTTCAGTATGCTCTCTTGTAGCAAGTTTACTGAACTTACCACGAAGTATCTTGCATCTGTTCTTCATCTTCCTTGCCGGGAACTCACCTCATTCACTGCTAATGCTAAGGAGCTGCTCTTCTCCTTCTTTCAATATGCTGATGAGCACAAGGTCAAAGGAAACTCTATGGTTCGCACTCGTCTCCCAAAGGAGTGGAACTGTCTGATTGCTCATCTGAATTTCTGTATGACGAGCAAAACTGGTGGTCTTGACCAAGTCAATGAAGCTGTTCTGAAAATGGCATATGCCTTAATCCATGGTCATAACATTGACTTCGCTGAACTTATCATGGAAAGTCTCGTGGTCTCACTGACATCGAAAGTTAGGTCTCAACACATTCCTTTTCCAAGGTTTGTTTCATTGATTATCTACTCGCTGTTAACACCTGAAGCATACAACTCTGCTTTGGTCCTACTTCCATCTCCTTCCCTACCGGGTTCAGTATGGACCGGCTCCTCATCTGCCTTCAACCCAGCGCTGACTGCTCCGATGCTTGCAATCGTCTCGCTGAAGCCTTCTCCTGCTATTCCACCACCATATTCAGGTCTATCTTCTGAAGCTGCCCCTTCCAAACCTCAACCTCAAATCCCTCAGTCTTCTCCATCAAAGACAAAGAAAAGGAAGTTACTATCCACCACATCTAAGTCATCCACCAACCCTTTAGCAATACCCAAATCCACCTCTAAACAACCTACTACCACTCACCCGCTAAGATCACTCTCTAAACGCCACAAACCCACCATGCCCTCTAGTCCCATCATATCTCACTATGCCTCCGGTAAGGATTCGCCTGACGACACCCCGCTGATTCTTCGCAAGACTCAACTTCACTCCTCTACATCAACAGCCGATGTTCAGGTAAGCTCTCCTTTACTCAAAGTCTCTAAACCTAGTCTGACTGATGAAGAGACAGTTCAAAACGAGGCTATCCCTGAAGTCCCTCCTCTACATTCACAAGTTCAGGACAGTGACAAACACCAGTCCGCCGAGACTTCTTCTTTACCCACCATTGAGTCTGCCAGCAAACCCACTGCAACTCAGGTACCACCAGAATAGGGAACACCCATTCCTATCTCTGTTGATCTTCCCCCTCTATCCCTTAATGTATCAGTAAGCCCAACTGACACTATGGATATTGACCAAGCACATGATGAGTCAGCACCCAAACCGGCTGACACTGATGCTCAGCCAATCACCACTGATGAAACTACAATACCCCGAGTTTCGGAGGTCCAACAAGTTGATGACTCTTCAGCACACTCTGAAGATGAAACTGCACTCAAATCCCTTGATGTGCCACCAATCCCCATTGACACTATGGATTCTACCAGGGCAAATGATTTATCATTTTCAAACCAAACTAAGAGTGATGCCCCACTTTCCCTCATCAATGAAACTGAAGTTCAACCTCCTTCAGTAGAGATTCCTAATGCTAATGAACACACAGTCTTAAACCCGACTGTAACTGAAGCAAATGAGCCTCAAGCCCCCGATGCATCAGTCACTCCTCCTGATGCTATGGCCTCCCCATCTCTCCTAAACACCTTGTTTGATATTCCTTCTCCTGATACACCTGTCAATCCTTTTGATGACAATGATGCTTTTGATTTTCTCCAATCTCCTAAGTTTGTACATTCTCAATCCTCTGAGCCTTCAATAGACATTGCTTCATCTTTGGAAAGTCTATCTGAACTTGTTCTTTTTGTTTCTAATTCTATTAAGTCCAATACCTTTCAGGGTCAGTGTGTAGCCAATAATCAAGCAAGGCTTGAATCTGACCTCCAGTCTCTTGTTGAATCTATCAACACTCAGTTCACCACCCTCACCAAAACCATTGATCGTAAAAATCTGATCCTTCATGAGATGTACAAAACCCTTCACCATCTTATCAAAACAATAGCTGATTCCGCCACTCTTGAGTTTTCCAAGCTAAAAACTCAACTCTCTTCTCTCTCCACCACTATAAATTCCCTTTCCTCCAAGGTTGACAACATCCATGCTGTCAATCTTTCTGAGAATGCAACTCGTCAGTTACAAGATTTGTTTGCTCCCTCCTTCTCTGGACTTTCGAGGGAGATTTCGGCCTTGTCTCGCTCGGTAGAAGCTTCAGGAATCTCTGCAGCTTCTAAGGGGGAGAAAATAAGAAGACAGTCCAAAATCTGTCAGATCATAAGAAGAAAGGCCACCACTGATCGGGAAATAATCAAATGGGATAAAAAGTATTCACGTGTTGAATACCTACAAATATTGGAAGAAGAAGTGGCACACCTCAAAGCCACCGAAGAAGACAAGAATAAGGCTTTGATCGATTTCGAGGCCAAATTAGCCAAAGCTGAGGAAGCTAAGGCGTTTGCTGAGGGGGAGCTCAAAAGTCTCCTTGATCAAAGAAAAGCTGAAGCTGATATGTTCAGATCAGAACTTGATGGAGCTGAATGTCAGCAAATAATTACTGAAGCCAAAGCCTCCCAGATTCCCAGTCAATCAGCTGCTCCTTCATCCAGTGGTCAGCCAAGCCAAGATGACAAAGGTAAAGGAAAAACGGTGATAGTCTCTTCGGATGATCAGATGAGTAAGGGTATATATGATCTAAGTGACTAAGATGACGAGAATCCAAGAATAAAAGACTTGAAAGTGGCTGATGAACTTGGCAGAATAGCAGCAGAGAAATTTGCACTTGAAGAGCTTGCTGCTAACAAAATTGACTTAGATCCTCTCGATCTTTAAAAACAGATTCATGCAAATATTGAATTCGAAAAATCCTTAGTTGAGGAGAAGAAAAGGATAATCGAACAAAAGGCTGAAAAGTGGTTAAGCTCTCGACATCAAAGAAGGTATCCTGATAAAATCATTGCAATCAAGCTGAAGAAGGTAAACAATGAAACCTGTCTGACGGTTCAGCGCAAAAATCTTCCTATCTTCAGCATACTATCTATCAAGGATGTTCAGCTAAACTATGCGGTGTCTGAATGAAATGAAATACTTGATTGTTTATTGTAACATCCTCAAAACGGGCCTAAACGTGTGCGATCGTGATACGTCGAGTATTTAATTGAATTAAATAAAATATATATTTTAGAAAATGATATAAAATATGAAAATAATAGATAAATGGGTTATTAATAATGTTAATAAAAATAGATAAAGGTTATAAAATATCGAACGGTTTCAAACGAGGATTCCAAAAATATCTTCGTTAGTTGAAACGGTTAAACGGGATATGAGTTGTAAGTTGAAAAGGGGAACAAAATACCCACTTGTGGATAATAATACCCACAAGTCGGTCCAGCCCTTTTTGAATACACAAACACATACATTCTCACGTACATACACACACACCTCAAACAAACTCTCTGTTCTTGCAAGAAATTGAAGAAGAAGACTTAAGTGAATCATTCAAGCTTTGATTTCTACTACAAATTGAGGATTGATTCTGCCCTAGATCATCACTTTCTTCCTTGTAAGCTTCATCTTCCATGTCTCCATCTCATGTTCTTCATATTCTTGAAATTGGGTTTTTGAAAGAAAACTTATAAAGCTTTGTTCCAGCAGCTAAATAAGGATCAAAATAGTTCTACAAGTTGTTTCTAATCATCCTTTAGTCATTGTAAGTTCCAATTCATCCTTGTTCTTGGTTTTGATCTTTCAAGACTTGAAATTTTAGGTTTCAAGTGGGTTCTTTGATTTAGCAATCAAGAACTAAAATTTATGATTGAAATAGGTTCTAATATCATTTATAAGTGTATAGGAATCAATTCCATGAATTAAAGTAATGTTCTTGATGAGTTTTGAATTTTGTCTCAAATGGGTCAAAATTGGTCAAATACGGGTCAAACTGATTTTGACCTTCAAGAATTGAAATTTAGTGTTCTAAATGATCCTATAAGTTGTTAGGATTGATTAGAACTCAATTGGTGCATTAGAAGTGGTGTTTTTGCACAAATCCAATATTTAGCTTAAATGGGTCAAAATGGCCAAAATGGCCTAAATCTGTTTTTACACATCAAGAATTGATTTTTAAGGTTCTAATAGGTTCATATGACTTGTATGAATTTATTAGAACATTGGTTTTGAATTGGAATGGTTGTTTTGCTTGAATTGGCTAAAATAGTGAAAAATAGGCCTTAAATAGGCAAGAAATTGGAAAATGATACCAAACAATGAGTTTAAAGGTTTTGGTCAGTTGCAACACCTTCAATACATCATATTAGGTGTATATGGTGTGTTGCAAGTGTTGGAATTGGTCTACACCAAGTTTTGGCCATTATGCGCACGTCTTTGTCCATTTAAATGGGATTTTTGTATGAATTAATTGGATAGGAGTTTTTGATGTTAGAAAGCTTTCACAAGTGTCAAATGGTCCTATGAAACACTAGATTTTTACCAAAATTGATTTGGAATTGAAATGAGCCAAAATGGGCTTGCTGTGCACAAAATAGACACAGCTGCAGCATCTGCACACTGGTCGCGGCGCGACAAGCATGTGTCGCGGCGCGACACCCCTGCACACAGCTTTTTTTGCTGTTTTGTGCTACGTGTTCGCGTGTTGTTGCTTGGTCTGCTATAGTTAGTTAATAAATGGTTTAAAAACACCATTAGGGTATTGTTTCAAGTATCTTAGACGTTCCTCGCGTATTCAAATGATTGATGCGTAGGTCTTGATAATATAGGTTGAATTGTCAATCCGTGAGCGCCAAAGCAAGGTCTTTGCTTATTCTAGCCTAACAGGTGAGTGCCTGATAACATAACGATTAATATATCTATAACATATATTAACAATGAATTGAATTAAATACCCGGACTTGTAAGCAAT
This sequence comes from Dittrichia graveolens, assembly GCA_038502395.1. Taxonomy (NCBI): domain Eukaryota; kingdom Viridiplantae; phylum Streptophyta; class Magnoliopsida; order Asterales; family Asteraceae; genus Dittrichia; species Dittrichia graveolens. Next base: position 31,537,575 of record JARJIL010000003.1, on the reverse strand, counting down.
TGATTAAGTGTAGTTTGTAAAGCATGACGATGCTAGACTTAACATGTTGACACGGTATGATACGCACTTGTTTAAGTGTAGATTGTATAGCATGATGATGCTAGGCTTAACTTATTGATATACATAATAGTATGCACTTGATTAGGTGTATATTATGATGATGGATATATATACATTATTGCGTGCGCGCAATGAGGTAAAGAATGAATGGCATGATGATGCTAGATATTTGATTGGTATAAATAATATGCATCTGTTTAGGTGTATGTTATGTGGACATGATTATGGATTGATTGATGATTCGGTTGAATCAGATTATGTGTTTGTGATTGGGCAAGGTTTGCCCGGACAAAGCTGTCCTACCTGTTAGGCAAGGTTTGCCCGGACAAAGCTGTCCTACCTGTTGGGCAAGGTTTGCCCGGACAAATCTGTCCTACCTCTTGGGCAAGGTTTGCCCCGGACAAAGCTGTCCTTTTCGGGTATAGCTGTGGCTGTACAACAGAGGAATCGGTTGATTCCAAAACTCAACGGTGGACGCTTAACAGCTCCCCCACCGGAGCGGTTGACATGTCTGGTACCCCAGTTTGGTGCATTGAGCCGGGTTCGCTACCCTGCGAGATATGCTACCTCCTGACTACGCCAGCTCATCGCGAGATGCTAGGATAGAACTATTTGAGCATGATTGATGATATGTGATATGTTTATATTGATTGCATGCTATCATGTACTTACTAGCTATTATAGCTAACAGATACTACTCTCCACATGTGCAGGTGTTCCTTAGGCTGTGAGCTCGGGTGCCTGCGGGTAGTTGCATGTTTTTAGGAGGAACACTGGATTTTGTTTCACTCTGTTATAATATGTTTAAGTTTGTTTAAAGATAATGGTCGGCCGGTTATGTGTCCGTAACACCAAATGTCGTATGTGGCAACGTTTTGACTATTTATACAGTTTGCCACGTGTTTTTAATTCCGCTGCATTTTTAAATTATAAGACAGGTTTAAATATTCTATTTACAGTCAAACCCACGCGGTTTGAAAACTTAAATAGTATTTTAAAAAGAAAATTTTGGTTCTCAAAAGCACGGTGTTACAAGCTGGTATCAGAGCCTAAGTTTGAGTGAATTGGGTATTTGAAAGAGTACTCAGTCTCAAATTCAGGCTCGACCATTATTTAAAGTGTTTCTTGGGAGGTATTGGGGTGTGAGAGAGATTAATATGACTGACATGATTGTTGCTTAATTCCTTATTTGCTTAACATGACTGATTAAGTATAATAAGTATACTAAGTATATTAAGACTTTAATGGTCTAATAGAATCAAGAGATGTTTAGATCAATCTGATGTAATCAGATTGATAATGTTAGATAAGAATTGATGCCAAAAGAATAGCTGAAGTAATAGTAGTCTTGTGGACTACTAGTATTAAGATAAACAAGGGAACTGTCCTCAGTTCCTATGAAAGTAGCATATAGTAAATGATGGAATCTAAAACGATTAATGACAATTGAAGTTGTTCCTATTCCATAGCACCGAATGACCACATGTCTTAAGGATTTTTCAGTCATGTGAATCATATATACCTTTGAGGGCACAACGAATCCGGCGGTGATCGAGAGATGGATACTGGATATAGAGTTAGTATTCGAAACCGGTGAAAGCAAGGAGTTACGTATTCTTTTGTCTCTGCGTCTTTTCATGCTTAATAGCAATCACCTGTTCTCGCGTTGATTGATCCACTGAATGTGGAAGTTGTTAGCGGTAAAGTAGTTTCTGTCACGAATAGAGTTCCCATGGCTGTAATTGGTATTGACGGGAATAGTTTTTCCCATTTCGTTTCTTGTTATGCCCAGTGCGGGATTTGATGTTGTAATTTGAAGGGATTGACTCAGAAACTGAAATGCTGAGATTCTTTGTTCAAAAAGATGGTTAAAATTCCTCTGTCCGACGGGTCATATGCTATGGCTCGTGGTGAGGGAAGAATTTCTTGATAGAGGTTTCATTCGTCCCAGCTCTTCACCTTTGGGAGCTCCAGTCTTGCTTGTCGAAAAGAAAGACGGGACGATGCGGATGTGCATTGATTACAGGGAGCTGAATAAGCGAACTGTAAAGAACAAGTACCCTCTCCCATGTATTGATGATCTGTTTGATCAACTTTAGGGTGCTACTTGCTTTTCAAAGATAGATATTTGTACTAGTTATCATCAAGTCCATGTACGCGATGAAGATATTCCAAAGACGGCTTTTAGAACGAGATATGGGGATTATGAGTTTCTTGTGATGCCTTTTGGATTGATGAATGCTCCAGCTATATTCATGGATCTTATGAACCATGTCTGTCGTGCGTTTCTTGACGAATTTGTCATTGTATTCATTGATGACATTCTGATTTATTCTAGATTTGAAGTAGAACACAAGAATGCTTATATGCAAAATTCTCCAAATACGAGTCTGACTTGAAGAAATACACTTCCTTGGTCATGTAATATGCAAGGATAGTGTTATGGTTTATCTAGTAAAGGTCGAGGCGTTAATGAATTGGGAAATTCCCAAAACTCCATCAGAGATTCGTAGTTTTCTAGGACTTGCCGGTTGCTATCGGCGGTTCATTTTGAATTTTTTCTAAAAATAGTAGGTTTTATGACGAAGCTTACACGAAAGGATGTTTCCTATTCGTGGTTTGATGAACAAGATAATGTCTTTCAGAAATTGAAGCAATTACTATGTCAAGCTCAAACTCTGACTCTGCCAAATGGGTCAAGAGATTCTATCGTTTATTGTGATGCTTCTTATGCAGGTTTGGGAAGTGTCCTTATGCACAAGGACAAGGTGATAGCTTATGCTTCCCGCCAACTGAAGCCACATGAGAAGAGCTATCCGACTCATGATCTGGAGTTGGCAGCTGTTGTCTTTGCTCTGAAACTATGGCGCCACTACTTGTATGGCACCAAATGTGTGGTATTCACTGATCATAAGAGCCTCCAGTATGTTTATACACAGAAGGAGCTCAATATGAGGTGACGCAGGTGGATCGAGTCGATTAATGATTATAATTGTGAAATCAAATACCACCCGGGCAAGGCTAATGTGGTGGCTGATGCATTAAGCCGGAATGGCTCCACAGGATTATTGTTTCTGATCTTATTACTCGATTGAAGGAGGCTCAGCATGAAGCCTTATTAGAAGCTAATCTAAAGGCAGAAATTATGGCTAAATTGAAGGAGCAGCATCAATATGACAGCAGGGGATTGAAGACATACAGGTCCCAAATCTGGGTACCTAGCATCGGAGGGAACCGGGAGTCAATCTTGAAGGAGGTGCACAGTTTTCGTTTATCTACTCAACCTTAGTGCACTAAAGTGTACCATGGTCTTAAGGAACAATACCGGTGGCCTATATTGAAATGTGACATTGCCTCCTATGTGGAGAAATGTCAGATATGTGCACTGGTGAAGACCGAGCACCAAAGACCCTATGGTAATTTGCAACAATTACCAATTCCTGAATGGAAATGGGAAAACATCACTATGGATTTTGTTACTAAATTGCCCATGACCTCAAAAGGGCATGACATGATCTGGGTGATTGTTGATAGACTCACCAAGAGTGTACACTTCCTAGCTGTGAATGAATCATTTTCTATGCCTCGTCTTGCTCAGTTGTATATCAATGAAATTGTCGCTCGACATGGTGTTCCTCTATCTATTGTCTCTGATAGGGATACACGGTTTGTTTCACACTTTTGGAGCAGTCTTCAAAGGGAGCTTGGTACTCGTGTTCATTTTAGTACCGCATATCATCCACAGACAGATGGACAGTCCGAAAGGACTATCCAAACTCTTGAAGACATGTTACGCGCATATGTACTTCAATACGGTGGCTCGTGGGATTCTCATTTACCTTTGATTGAGTTTGCTTATAACAACTCATATCATTCTAGTATTGGTATGCGACAGTATGAGATGCTTTATGGTAGGCGATGTCGCACACCTACCTGTTGGCTTGAACCAGGGGAGAAACAGTATGCTGGACTTGATCTGGTCCAGATTACTGCTGATAAAGTCAAGTTTGCACGGGAGAAGCTTAAAGCAGCCAGAGACAGGCAAAAGATGTATGCAGATCCGAAACGTAGGCCGGTTACCTTTGAATTAGGTGATCGGGTATTCTTGAAGGTTTCTCCATGGAAGGGTGTTATCACGTTCGGTAAGAAGGGCAAGTTGAGCCCACGATACATTGGTCCTTTCAGAATCATTCAGAAAGTCAACGAGCAGACAGTATCTTTGGAGTTACCTCCAGAGTTATCAGGTATTCATAATACCTTTAATGTTTGCTATCTTCGTAAGTGCAAGGTAGATGAAGATCAGATTCTACCTCTGCAAGACTTGAAAGTGGATTCTTCTACACGGCTCGTGGAAGAACCAATTGAAATTTTGAACACAAAGACCAAGCGGCTGAGGAAGAAGACAATTCAGCTTGTATTGGTCAAATGGAAGCACAATCTCGGATCAAACCTTACATGGGAGACCGAGGAGGATATGAAGGCACGCTATCCCCACTTATTTTCTGAAAAGCAGATTCCGAGGACGGAATCTTCTTAAGGGGGTAGATTTGTAACATCCTCAAAACGGGCCTAAACGTGTGCGATCGTGATACGTCGAGTATTTAATTGAATTAAATAAAATATATATTTTAGAAAATGATATAAAATATGAAAATAATAGATAAATGGGTTATTAATAATGTTAATAAAAATAGATAAAGGTTATAAAATATCGAACGGTTTCAAACGAGGATTCCAAAAATATCCTCGTTAGTTGAAACGGTTAAACGGGAGATGAGTTGTAAGTTGAAAAGGGGAACAAAATACCCACTTGTGGATAATAATACCCACAAGTCGGTCCAGCCCTTTTTAAATACACAAACACATACATTCTCACGTACATACACACACACCTCAAACAAACTCTCTGTTCTTGCAAGAAATTGAAGAAGAAGACTTAAGTGAAACATTCAAGCTTTGATTTATACTACAAATTGAGGATTGATTCTGCCCTAGATCATCACTTTCTTCCTTGTAAGCTTCATCTTCCATGTCTCCATCTCATGTTCTTCATATTCTTGAAATTGGGTTTTTGAAAGAAAACTTATAAAGCTTTGTTCCAGCAGCTAAATAAGGATCAAAAGAGTTCTACAAGTTGTTTCTAATCATCCTTTGGTCATTGTAAGTTCCAATTCATCCTTGTTCTTGGTTTTGATCTTTCAAGACTTGAAATTTTAGGTTTCAAGTGGGTTCTTTGATTTAGCAATCAAGAACTGAAATTTAAGATTGAAATAGGTTCTAATATCATTTATAAGTGTATAGGAATCAATTCCATGAATTAAAGTAATGTTCTTGATGAGCTTTGAATTTTGGCTCAAATGGGTCAAAATTGGTCAAATACGGGTCAAACTGATTTTGACCTTCAAGAACTGAAATTTAGTGTTCTAAATGATCCTATAAGTTGTTAGGATTGATTAGAACTCAATTGGTGCATTAGAAGTGGTGTTTTTGCACAAATCCAATATTTAGCCTAAATGGGTCAAAATGGCCTAAATCTGTTTTTACACATCAAGAATTGATTTTTAAGGTTCTAATAGGTTCATATGACTTGTATGAGTTTATTAGAACATTGGTTTTGAATTGGAATGGTTGTTTTGCTTGAATTTGCTAAAATAGTGAAAAATAGGCCTTAAATAGGCAAGAAATTGGAAAATGATACCAAACCATGAGTTTAAAGGTTTTGGTCTGTTGCAACACCTTCAATACATCATATTACGTGTATATGGTGTGCTGCAAGTGTTGGAATTGGTCTACACCAAGTTTTGGCCATTATGCGCACGTCTTTGTCCATTTAAATGGGATTTTTGTATGAATTAATTGGATAGGAGTTTTTGATGTTAGAAAGCTTTCACAAGTGTCAAATGGTCCTATGAAACACTAGATTTTTACCAAAATTGATTTGGAATTGAAATGAGCCAAAATGGGCTTGCTGTGCACAAAATAGACACAGCTGCAGCATCTGCACACTGGTCGCGGCGCGACACCCCTGCACACAGCTTTCTTTGCTGTTTTGTGCTACGTGTTCGCGTGTTGTTGCTTGGTCTGCTATAGTTATTTAATAAATGGTTTAAAAACACCATTAGGGTATTGTTTCAAGTATCTTAGACGTTCCTCGCGTATTCAAATGATTGATGCGTAGGTCTTGATATTATAGGTTGAATTGTCAATCCGTGAGCGCCAAAGCAAGGTCTTTGCTTATTCTAGCCTAACAGGTGAGTGCCTGATAACATAACGATTAATATATCTATAACATATATTAACAATGAATTGAATTGAATACCCGGACTTGTAAGCAATTGATTAAGTGTAGTTTGTAAAGCATGACGATGCTAGACTTAACATGTTGACACGGTATGATACGCACTTGTTTAAGTGTAGATTGTATAGCATGATGATGCTAGGCTTAACTTATTGATATACATAATAGTATGCACTTGATTAGGTGTATATTATGATGATGGATATATATACATTATTGCGTGCGCGCAATGAGGTAAAGAATGAATGGCATGATGATGCTAGATATTTGATTGGTATAAATAATATGCATCTGTTTAGGTGTATGTTATGTGGACATGATTATGGATTGATTGATGATTCGGTTGAATCAGATTATGTGTTTGTGATTGGGCAAGGTTTGCCCGGACAAAGCTGTCCTACCTGTTAGGCAAGGTTTGCCCGGACAAAGCTGTCCTACCTGTTGGGCAAGGTTTGCCCGGACAAATCTGTCCTACCTCTTGGGCAAGGTTTGCCCCGGACAAAGCTGTCCTTTTCGGGTATAGCTGCGGCTGTACAACAGAGGAATCGGTTGATTCCAAAACGCAACGGTGGACGCTTAACAGCTCCCCCACCGGAGCGGTTGATGTGTCTGGTACCCCAGTTTGGTGCATTGAGCCGGGTTCGCTACCCTGCGAGATATGCTACCTCCTGACTACGCCAGCTCATCGCGAGATGCTAGGATAGAACTATTTGAGCATGATTGATGATATGTGATATGTTTATATTGATTGCATGCTATCATGTACTCACTAGCTATTATAGCTAACAGATACTACTCTCCACATGTGCAGGTGTTCCTTAGGCTGTGAGCTCGGGTGCCTGCGGGTAGTTGCATGTTTTTAGGAGGAACACTGGATTTTGTTTCACTCTGTTATAATATGTTTAAGTTTGTTTAAAGATAATGGTCGGCTGGTTATGTGTCCGTAACACCAAATGTCGTATGTGGCAACGTTTTGGCTGTTTATACAGTTTGCCATGTGTTTTTAATTCCGCTGCATTTTTAAATTATAAGACAGGTTTAAATATTCTATTTACAGTCAAACCCACGCGGTTTGAAAACTTAAATAGTATTTTAAAAAGAAAATTTTGGTTCTCAAAAGCACGGTGTTACATTTATCAAAACGTAAGCAAACTGAAGAGGTCAAGTTCATTCAGAGAGAAATCACCAAAGTTATTGAATATTATGAGGAGGAAGTAAAGAAGAGATGATTTGATGCAACTGTCATGCCTCAAAAGGAGAAACCTACTCGAGCAGAAAAGTTAAAATTTCAAAGAATGAGGCTTACTCTCAAGAAATCTCAGAAACAAATTTTGGAGCTGATATCTCTTGGAGAGCTTTCAAATTGCAAAGGCTTCGATACCTCGTTGCCTCCTGGTCTCATTCCTGAAGTGGGTAAAGTTCTCTCAAACCCTAGGGGATTTTATTTTCTCAATGCTTATGACAAGATTCGCTTTCAGAGAGTTTCAGATTAAGCCAAGGCTGACTGGCTTCATCTGAGATCTCTTCGATTTTTCATAGACAATAAAGATCCGAATGTCAAAGACATTTTGGTGGAATACTTAAAGCAGTTGAAGCTTAAAACACCAAAGGAATCCTCTCCTAAAGAATTCAAACCTGATTTGTAGAATAGTAATTCTTTATTCTTTATACTTTCTATTCTTTATTCAAGTTTTACATAGTCATGGATTATAAACAAATAGGGGGAGATTGTTAGTCCTTTTATTTGTATATATTCCATTCCTGAAGAAGCTTTCAAAGAAAGCGACTGAAGGTGTAATGTATCATTCTTTTGTAAACTGTTATGACGACATCTGAAGAAAGAAGCCCGTAGTTCATCTGAAGATTAGTTCTGAAGAGAACGTCAGCTAAAGTTTGTCTTCAGTCATCAAGGGTCTTCTGAACTGAAGATACATCTGATAACCATGATCTTCCTGTTATGTAAAGTGCACGATCTGCACATTCTGAAGGAGCTCGAAACGGCAATCTTGTTTTCTGTTCCTAATTAAGTGTAGAACAGTACACGTGTAAATAAATTAGATGGTCGGGATTAGTTTATTTAGTCTATAAATACCTGCTCGATTAACGAGTAAAGGTAAAGCGTTTGTTCGCTAATTTGTATTCAAGTTTGTTCTTGTTTAGTTTGTACTCGGTGCTCAAGTTTGTTCTTGTGCACTCTTTGAAGTTTGGTTATTAATATAATCTTACTTTGAAAACTTTCATGTGTTCGTTGCTTTAAACTTATTTCCGCACTTTGATTTTATTCATAGTTAGTTTTATTCGCTTTCGGGAAAAACAATATTATTACACAACGTCAAGCTATATATCAATCGTTATTGTAAGAAAATTCAGTGGACAATTAAAAAGGGGGTTCCATAAGTTATTTTGCTTTCCTATTCTCGGTTTCTAAGCGCACTATTAGTCGCGTTTGGCATGAAGCTAAATTTTTATATTGTTAATCGCATTTGGTTTTAAAAAGAAATTCCATAAGTTATTTAGGTTCTTTGTTCTCCAGAACTAAATACGAAAGTTTAAAGCCGAAAACACGAATAGATCAAATTTTGGGTTATCCTATTAAAACCAAATTAATAACCGAAAATGGAATACCGATTGATCACAACCCGATCGGATTATTCGGATACAAATATTCTTTAACGAGTTTAACAAAAGTTGTTGATGCGTTAAATTTACGAAAAAGTGGGCCAACCCGAAACATGACCCGAACCTAACATGAAATATAGTGACACAAACAGAACCCGACACGAAATTAAATTAGATAAAAATGAATCAACACAAAAATACGTCGACACGAAAATAACACAACCTGTTAACTCGAACCCAACTTAAATTGACACCCAAAACCACAAATCAATTGTTGTTAATTATATTTGCCACCAGCCACACTAACACAAAATTATCCGTACGTGTGTATATATATATATATATATATATCCGGTCAACAAAAGTGTACCCAATGTCCATGCATCTTCTTCGATATATATATATATATATATAGTTGTGCTCAATATAGTTCATATAAAAAACATAGTCCTAAAGTTCAATATACAATTACATGTGATTTAGTATACTTACATGTGATTTAGTATACAATCACATGTGATTTGTAAAAGTATCACATGTGAATTACAAAAAAATTACGAAAATGTCTCTCCGCCCAAAATTTTAAAATGCAATCTGGACCATTGATGCTGTTGATCCATGGGCTAAAATTAGTCCCTCAAGACTACAAATTAAATAATCGATTGTATTGAATATTTCACTATATATATATATAGAGAGAGAGAGGATGATTCAAACGAGAATTATTTTTCGTACGATAACTGCGAGAACAAATCTTGGCTGTTCATTTTGGATAATGGAATTCATGGATAAAGAGCGTGAAGGTATTGGGTGTGTGAGGATGCATGTAAGAAATTCATAACTGAACAATTTAATTAAAGAAGAGAAAATTAAACGACTAAAATTAATCCAAAAACCGGAAACATTCATCTCCTCCTCTCTTTATCTCTCTTTTCTTTTTTTCATTCTTCTCTCTCTTTTATATATATTTATTAATAAAATAAAATAAAAAGGAATATCATACTAACTTATATGTTGAAAATGTTGAAAATAGAACATTCGCACACACTGACATAACACTTACAGGTTTTTTTCTTTTTTTTTACTTTTTGATTTCTTTTAAATAGCAAAACATTGGCACACACTGACAAAACACTTTAAAAAACAATCATAACAATCGCACACACTGACATAACACTTTGATATCGTTAGCACTCTGAGATTTTTTTTAAATGTTATCTAACAACAGAAGCAACGGAATGAGCCCAGAATCTGAGTTGATGTTTAATCTCTGTTTCATCTCCAAGTGCTGGAATCTTTATCGTTCTTATTGCTGCTTCTTCACTTTTGTTCTTCAAATCACTCCATGCCTCAGATAGATAAGGCCTCGAAGCTTTTACCTTCTCTTCTTCAATTTCCTCTACATCTTTCCCTAATCTTTGCAGACCAGGAATTATCGAAACCAAACTTGAATCTTTATCCTTTTCAGAAAACATAAAACCCAAATCCATAAACCCTTTAAGCTCCTCAAATTCAAGCTCAGACAAGCTCTTGCTTTTGCTGTTATTCCTCCTACTTCTTCCTCTTTCAGGCGGTACTATACTTTTCTCTTTCAATTTCACTGGTAATTTGATTTGTTTCGATTCCTTGCCGGAGAAGATGGTTTCTAGCTTTGGGGTTTGGTAATTAAGAACAGATTCAGAGATGAAACTTTGCTGCTTAGGGTTTATGAACAACTGGTCGCTATAGGATCTGATGTTAATTGTTGGAATAGCTGAGAAATCAAGATTTTCACTTGTTTCAGCTGTTGACTCTTCGGTTTTTTGGGTTTTGAGAGGTGGGTTTTGGGGTTTCTTGAAAATTCTGTGACCAAACCAGTAAGAATCGATTAGATCGAACAAGTTTTGAGCTTCAGCTGCCATTGATGATAATTTTAAAGAGGAGATGATATAGGATTGTTAGGTAAGGACGGCGAGAGCTGACAGCAAGACTTTGGTATATGAAGCGCTATATTTACATAATTACATTATCGCCCTTTATTCATACTAAAACATAGAAGGCGAAAATCCACATAGTATTGTAAGATTGCTCAATATAGTCTATTCTATACTTAATTCAAGATTTTAATGGATTAATTTTAGCATTTAGATAATTGATATCAATAGTCTAGATTGTATTTTAAAAATTTGGGTGAAGTAACATTTTCGTAATTCACATATGATTGTATACTGAATCACCTATGATTGAATATTAAAATTTTAGGACTGTTTTTTTACATTGAATTTATTGAACACAACTCCATAATAGTAACCTGATAACTGTTCCATTAAAATTACTTCCTAATTTATTTTATATTGTGAAATTTTTAATGGTTGACCGAGGTAAAATAGTTTTCAAACTTGTTTACTATTCTATAAAATAAACCCATTAATGCTCTTACTTTGTAATACTACTCATTATTTAACTTATAAGGTCAGATGTCAAATCAAGAGATAAGATGAGCAAAAAAAAATTAGTCTATACACATGTTAATCATTAAGTAGGTAAAAGGATAAAAAAGAAAATTTTTTAAACAACTAAACACACATCATCTAACCTAATCCTAAATCTATACTATTTTATTCTCGACCATACTTGAATCTGTAATCATATCTAAATACCAGATATAGCTAAGATGTAAAGTATTTAATAAAGTAAGAAGTTTAATAAGATTTAAGTAGATTTAATAAACTTCATGAGTATATTATATGCTTTTGTATGATTCCCCTCACATTAGTCCTATTCCTTTGCGTGATTAAAAACACGTGAACATCACTTGTCTATTTAAACACGTAATATTTTCTCTTCGTGACTTTATAAAGGCGGTCAAGGTTATTGGAGGTCTAGAGGGAAACTAAAAAATAAAGTATTTTAATTAATAAATATGTGTATTTGTAATTCGTTTGTAAATGAAATTTACTTTTCTAACTTTTTATGTAAAATCTTAATTTTAGTAAATTGTTTCAATCGATAAAATAACTAAGACATTTACTTTGTGACATTAATGATCACAAATATTTCTTTTTATTAAATTCAACTTTAAAAAGCTTCGTTATATGCGAGCAAACGGTTGTGACTGTAACGTCATAATATTTTTTATCAGAGTATAAATAAATCTTTGTATACATCCATCGTCACTACTCTCTTTCCCTAATCTATGTTATTTGATTATATTATCTTGTGTTTATTACAACAATATTTTAAAATTATGGTTCGAAACATATTAACCGTCTCTAGTTTCTACAAGTGGTATAAGAGCAATATGCTCAAATTTGTTTGAGTTCTAAACCAAAACTTAATTTTTAAACTTTTAACTTGATGGGTCAACAATGGTTTAATCATTAAAGTTTTCATTTAATTTTGTTCTAACCATCAAAGTTTTTTTCTAAACGATATTACCATAAAGTTTGAATTTGTTATAATTTAAACCTCAAAACTTTTTTTCAAATGATTTAAACCTTGAAGTTTTATTAAAAAAACTGAGTAATCACTTAAGTTTTGTATGGTTTTTAATTTTACCCTCTCTACTTATTATGCATTTTACTTTTTATTAAAAAGTTAACAAAACTTAGAGGATTAAACCATTTTTAATAAAAAGTTAAGGGTTAAATTTTTTGGGAAAAAACTTTAATGTTTAAACCAAAAAAGGTGTAACTTTGAGGATTAAATAATAATAAATTCAAACTTTATGTTAAACTGTTTGAAAAAAAACTTTAATATTTAAACCGAAACTGAAGTAAAACTTTAATAGTTAAACAATTATTGACCTTAACTTGATTGATGGCTAAGTGAACTATGTTGAGGGGTGTTGTATAGTTAGACCACTATTGCTTGAAACCCAAGGTCTTGTAACTTAAAACAAATATTTGAAGCTTATGGTAAAGCTAAAAATGTAAGTTTGTGGACTTTTATTGAATTAGGTAATTATGTTGCTATGAGATATGATGAAGATTTAAAGAAACAAGTCCATATTGATTATAGAAATATGAGTTCCAATGAGAAAAAAATGATTTCTAAATTTTTATGACTAAACTAATTTTATATAATACTTTAGAAAAAAAGGTATTTAACCGAGTTTTTATATGTTAAACCACAAATGATATTTGAAAAACTCTAATAACTACTCATCAAAGGATTCTTTAAGTAATGGATAATGAGATTATATTACTTGTATGTCAATATGTATAATTTAATATTCTTGAGAATGAAAAGAGTCATGAAGGACGTGCTAGTTTTAAAAATATGTTAAAGCAATTGATAACTAATATACCAATAAACATTGTGTTAGTGCAATCAAGGAATAAATATTTATTTAAATGTTTTGATGATGTAATTTTAATAATCGGATTTAATATTAAATGTCTTATAAAAATCCAAGTTAATATATAAGTAAAAGGTTTGGCAAAATAAATCATTAAATATAAATTTGCATCGATCACATAATAAAATATTACGAGATGATTAAAAAAGAATCAAGTATGTAAATTTTACAAACGTCAAATATATACAATACCTAATAGTTAAAACGATTTTTGAACGAACATGATCATATATATAGAAATCGATTTTTAACAAAAGAATTTTCATATTTTATAAAACATTTCCACATGCTCAAAAGATATAACTATGTTGGAAATGAGTTTTTATAAAATAAATTGTCATGAAAAAAATGAAATATATTTTAGGTGGCAAATTTTATACAGAGGAAAATACAGATAAAGTGTACCGATTAAACAACCTACTTTTTCAAGTTGTATGTGATATATCTTGAATTCAAGTTTTAGGTGGTATTATTATCTTTGGTATTATGATTACGTGGAAGAGATAAAGAGTACAAAATATACAACTTTCTTTAACATTGTCCCGAAAAGGTACAACCTACTTTTATGGTGACACATTCTCATCCACTCACTTTGGTATTCCTTGATATTTGTGTCAAAGTGTTAAAATAATTCATCTCACACCTACCAACACATAATACACTATGAAATATCATTTTAATGGATATTATACGGTTTTATAACAAAAATGTGTATATTTGTCAGCTTCCAATGGAAACATTAAATAAAGCTGTGAACGTCCGGTCTGCTGACAACTTTTGAGATTTTCTCTCTCATGCCTATATTATGCACAGTCTCATTTTACTCATACTCGTGCACAGAAAATTCTCTATAATATTTAATCGCACACTTGTGATCTTTCATCTTTATATTTTATATGTGTGATTTTTAAGTTGTTTAATCTTCAAAGATCAAAAGCATCTACATTCAACAACTCAAAGAGAGCAAGAGATATCAAGGGAGAGAACTAAAGAGCTTCAAATATATACATTCATTTACCTCTTGATTTGTAAGAGTGAAATTATTTGTACACACCTTTGTAGGTGTTGGTGAGATTTTATTTCTTGAGTGATAGTAAAAGTCCTTGGTGAATAACACATTGTAAAAGTCCTTGGTGAAGGCATTTGTTTGAAGATCTCAGTAGAGGCAAGGAAGTCCTACGGTGTAGACAAGAAAGTCTTCATTGGAGGCATTTCAAGGTCTTGGTGAAGACTCATTTTTGGTATTCTTGGATTAGAATATCGTGAGGTGATCACATTCTCGTTTCAAAGGTGATTGTAACCGTTGATCTCTTCCATTTTAAGAAGACTTTTGCACATTGTGCTAGTGAAACTCTTGATGGAAGTCAAGGAGTGGATGTAGATTGGAGTGCAACCAAACCACTATAAATCTTGGTGTTATCTTTCTAAATTCTTAAACTGTTTACATACTCGCATTTAATATTTTTGCCATTTAATATTGATTATTGTTTCTGTTGTGTGCTAAAATATATAAAAGAGTTTATTTTATAGAAAGGAAAATATAATTCTTAGAAAATGGTAAAATTATTAAAAGATTTTAAAAGGTAGACATAGAAACTATTCAACCCCTATGTAGTTTTTACACATTGTGTAAGAAAGTTTCTTAAGAAACTTTATCTAAAGTGAAAAGCCAAAGTGACGGTTATTGATGAATATAAGGACTTAAACAAATTGCAATTGATAAGATCCCAATTCAAAATGTGTGAAGTAATTATGGAGAAAGACGAGGAGATTGCAAAGCTCAAGAAGTGAAAGTTTTCAACTGCTATCAAAGTTAAGCACTTGAAAAAATATGTAATTTGTACACAATACTATTTTGTTATGCATAGTAATTATGGCTTTTATGTCCCTAGTAACTCACTATCCATATTTCCTATCCATATGTTTTTGAGTATTATGATCAAAGCACATACTTTTTATTGCATATGACAAAAATGTCGAGCACAAATCATCTCCCCTAAAAAAGCTAAGTGCGAATGATGATGGCAATGACTTCAAAAGTAATGTTGATGAGGAGTATTCATTACTATGCAATGACAAATAATAAGAGCTCAAAAGGTTCTTCAAAAGATAAAGAAGAGGAAAGTATTCAAATATAAGTGTGTATTGTTGTAAGATTTAAATTTGACATAATAAAAGGGGTTTACTTTTTGAAAATGTGTAAAAGTTATCATCTTTTGTTATAGTGTGTATCCAACTTTGAAAACTACATTTAATGTAGTAATGTACTGAAGTTTAGTTTTAAGATGTACCATTTAGAGAAATAATATTTTGAAAGAAAATAAGAGAATAAAGAGTATTGTTTTTATTTTTTTTCTAATACTCTTAATTTCTAAAATTATTGTCATTAAGGGTAATTTAGTAACTAATGAAAAATTATAAAACTTTTACTTTCCTTTTGTAACACTCCAAACTTATATTAACGTCATTAAATTGAGGTGTTGTGTAAAAGTAGAGGAAAATGAGTAAACGTTATGAATTATTAAATGGTTTAAAATAATGATTCCAAATACATCCTCATTGACATTTTTAATAGCGATGGATAAGTTGTAAGTCGGATAAGGGAACAAGATACCCGCTAAAGAGGCAACCAACATTTAAGTCGGCTGCCACATCTCCCTAACTTATCATTCTTGTTTCTATTCTTTCTAGTTTCTTCTTTATCTTTTCTTTAAGCATACAAACACATACACATATATCTTTGATTCTCCAAGAAGTAAACTTGGGATTTAGTAGGAGACTAGAGAAGGAAGATTACACTTATCATTTGGGAATCAAGTTGAAGTACAGATTAAACGCATTGTTGGGAGATAGTCACTTATCTTTGACTACAGGTGAGTACCTCAACCTGGTACTTAGAGATATTAATTATATGTAATTGTGTGTATTTGATTATAGTATGAGATTTATTACATGATTGTTATTATCTCTTGATATCTATATAGAGAGATCTGCTATTAACTAAATTACTAAAGAGTATAGAAATGATCACATAATTTAAAGTGAATGTGTTTCTACACAGATATGTATTACAAATATATATTTGTATACATTTAGAGTACTCGTGTGTACTAAGAGAAATGGTATAATTGTGAGATATATATCAGAGAATTAAATATAAGAGTAACTGTACGTATGTGTATACAAATATGAGAAAGTGAGCTGGACTGTGTCTATGTGTATAAGATATATATATATATGT
The DNA here is from genome assembly GCA_038502395.1 of Dittrichia graveolens. Taxonomy (NCBI): domain Eukaryota; kingdom Viridiplantae; phylum Streptophyta; class Magnoliopsida; order Asterales; family Asteraceae; genus Dittrichia; species Dittrichia graveolens. The sequence continues at coordinate 31,521,018 of JARJIL010000003.1, read as the reverse complement.
ATATGAGTTGTGTTCAATAAAGTCCATGTAAAAAACATAGTCCTAAAATGTTAATATTCAATCACAGGTGATTCGGTATACAATCACATGTGATTTATAAAAGCATCACATGTGAATTACGAAAATGTCACTCCGCCTAAATTTGTAAAATGCAATCTGGACCATTTATGTCATTGATTCAATGGTTAAAATTAGTCCCTTATGACTATATAAAACATTCTTCATATATATATATATATATATATATATATAGGGAAGGGATATAGTAAGAGTTAATTATATGTAAGATTGATAAGAGTGGTTTTCATCCAATCAATTAGCTGATGTGGCAAGGCGAGATGACTGGGAGCTTTGACTGCCACGTATACGACCTGGGGTAGAAATGGCAAAGCATGTGTTCATCAATTTAATTCGGAGAAGGTACGACAGCCGAGAATCAAGGAATATTTATTTTAATGAATTAAATAATTTTAAAAAAATAAAATATTCATCCTTATTTTCCTCTTATTCTGTTGATGCACCATTAAAACAACTTTGCATCTCTAGTAGAATATTCATCTGTCGAAGAGAAAAAGAGGATTTCTGGAAAAATGAAACCAGAGAAAAATTATCCTTCATCATCAAGTAAGAGTATCTGCATTTTTTTTGCATACCAATTGTGTATGCGTAATATGGTTTATAATAATTTGATAAAAAAATCTGCAACACAATGACAGGGACTCGCAAGAGTTCAAGGCTAATGGATAAATTGAGATCATCGCGGAAACTGGAAGACACATACATCTTCACCTGGATCATGAATTTATGTAGAAAATTGAAGCAAACCAATAAACTATTCATATATATATATGTCATTATCGATGCACATGGATTCTTACATCATTAAAACCCTAAAAAGAGTTTCATCAAAAACCCAAAATAAAATCACAAAACGGACCCCCCAAAAAGAAACTATACTTGGTTGAATAATAGGTTATCTGATTATGATTACTATCATAATGATTCTAAGAAGGACTTGTTATTCGTCTTCAAACGATGAAACTCACAGTTCACATCCTTCAACGCACAAAGTATCTTATCTTGCCGCTTCTTTTGGGAGTTGGTATAGATGGTTGCCCAAACTTTGGTCGATGATGCAGGGGCAATAGTTGATTCATTCATCATCTTGATGATTACATCCCTTTCTTCAACAATTTGGTCCTTCATCATCTCCAAACTCATAATCCTGTCGTCGAGGCTTTCGATTTGTTTGGAAGTGTGCGCCAGAAGGACATGAGTGATTCTGCCAGGGTCGATATGTGGAGTGTTGAAAGGTATAAAGGGTTTGGATGATCCTGTGGATGTGTACAAATCCGCCATTGATGAACTTTAGATGATCCTATGGAGGTGTTTGATGAAAGATATTTTAGATTATGTTCATAAAAAATTGACCGGTTTAACTTAAAAGAAGGTGGAAATAGGGAGGGTTTATTGAGATATGGCAAAAGGCACAATATCCGATGGGCGGCGTAATAAATAGAATGGAGACCTTTTGGTGGTAGGACCTAAAGGGGCATTTAAACAAATAAATAAATCCATAAATGTTTAATTAAAAAACAGAAAAAAACACATACACACTTGTTGACTGGCCTTCGGATTTCCCTTGGGAAGGGAAATAGGTAATAATTATTCATGATGGACCTATTAAATTTAATGAAGATATGGTTAACAATGAAGATATCAAAAATTATTCTGTCTCTTCAAAAATGCATTACACTATATATTGGACAAACCTTTCAAAACAAAACACACCAGAATCTACCTTCTTGATCTGCCTAATCCTATTCTTTCTACTAAAAACCATTTTCGCAAAGAGATAATGTCATCTTCATCAACCAACTTGGCAGAAGGGAGGAATAAGCCTACACATCCAATGGAGGTTACAGATCGTGTTGCTTTGCATAAGAAGGTGCGTGAAGACCTCTTTTCAGATTTAGAAAAGGAAAGGGTTATTACGAAAATGTGGTGAGAAATGGAGTCTGCATACACGGGGAAAACAGACATGGTGGCCACGATGTGTGGGTTCCCTTCAAGCAGTAAACGTAACAGTGCTATTGTCTTCATGAAGGAGGACAGCGAAAATGATTTTGAGCAACTAAAAAACCTTAAGAAACTTCTTGATGTGATACACGAACGGGTGCATGAAAAGGAAAGAATCCTAATGGCGTTAGATTCACTTGGCAATTAAACAAAACATGTCATTTTGGGACAAAGGAGATTAGCAACTTTCATGTTTGGTAGTAATTACTAGGAAAGTAGTTTTTGTTTCTGTTTGCATTTCAACTTTGTTGTTATCTTGATGTTGATGAAATATGATGAATGAAAAAATGCAATGGTTTGTTTATGTTTGCATGTCAACTTTGTTGTTATCTTGATGTTGATGAAATATGGTGAATGAAAAAATGCAATGGTTTGTTTTAAAGAGTGTTGTAATATAGTTGATTTATATAGTTAGTATAAACCATGATGAAGATAAACGGGATTATTTATTTTCAAATATCCAACACTACATTATAAAAAACCAACCCCCAAAGTTAGTAACATGTTTGACGATCATCATACACCTCATAAAAAAATGGAAAACATTGTGAGTACGTAATCATTTTTGTATTCATCACAAAAAAAATTATAGATTTTTGAATTGTTGTCTGTTTTTTGTATGACGACGGTCAGATGATCAAATGCTGTTAAATACTCACGGCTTAATAAAAAACATTTAAATAATGATCATCATACATTTAAATGTGTCTAAAAAAAGAAATAATTCAAACCATGCAGATTCGTCGAAGATTGTTGATAAAGCTCCAAAGGGGGAAAAGGGAATACCCAGAAAGAGGGTTGGGAATGCTGAAAAGGACCCTGCATATGACAGTGCTGATGAGTTCCAAACACCAGCTAAGCAAAGAAAGAAATATGAAGATGTGAGGGTTCATAAAAAGGTGAAAGTGGCATGCAATGATAAAATAGCAGGGAAGAACGTGAAAAAGGAAGACGTGCAAAAGGATTGTATATCTGATTGCAATAGAATAAAGACTAGAACACCACCGGTGTCGTTGTACCTAATAATCCACATGCTAACAGATGCACAAAAAAGAGATGTTGAAAAGATTAGTTTTGGAAGCATGCTAAAATTTGAGATCAGTGAAATACCCACTCTGATGGCGCACTGGGTATTAACTAATTTTGATGAAAAAAACGTGCATGTTGAACGTATGCGGTACAAGACTGTATATAACAAAACAGACGGTAAAAGATGTGCTTGGCATACCAATGGGAAAAGAACCCATAAGAACACTGAAGTGTACGTCAAAGTGTGACAAGGTTACTTCCAAGTGGCGTAGCCAGTTCAACAGCTCGGTTAAATGAATATACATGAGCAAAGTGGTTGACTTGAATACACAGCTGAAAGATGGTGGGGAGATGTTCATTCTAAATTTCTTGGTAGTATTCGTTACCACCATGATTGAGGGTGTGAGATGTGGAATAGTAAATCAGAAATTTTTGCCTGCAATAGATGATATAAACGCTGTTTCTGGTCTAGATTGGCGTTCCTACTTGATTGACAGCCTAGTGAAGACAAGAACTGAATGGAAGGAAGATGAACAGTACAATGGGTCAATTATTTTCCTTGTGGTACGTAATAAAATTGATTTTTAACATACATAAAACGAATACGTAGGTTATTATATATATTCACGCTTAATTATCAAGTTATGATGAAAGTTATGGTGATCATAGTAAGGATGTTGTTTTCTTAATCGTCTTATAATGAAAATAAAAAAATGTTTTGCCAGGTTTTCTATGCAAGCTCATTCAGATCGTTGCGAATGGAAATAGAAAACAGTGTACCTCGAATACTGGTTTGGAATTCAGACAAGTTGAATGACAGGGAGAAGGAAGAAACCTTTATGGGTAGGTTTGGGAAGCTCAAACTAACAGAAGATATAAATGATGAAATTCCGTTGCAAATACTGCTGACAGAGAAAACAAAAAAAAGAGGTATGAAAAATAAGAATTATTCGTATTTCCAATTTGATGAATTGTAATGATAATTTACAATGATCATAGGGGGACCTGATGATATAGATTCAATGACACTAAAAGAAAGGTTGAGGCGAATGGATAGTAATAAAGAAGATCGTGGGAATAAAACAACAAACGTGAGAGGTAAGTAATTTTACATACGTAATAAACAAAACAGAAATATACACTCATAACACCCATTTGTTAAGTAGGTATTTGTATGGAGTCAGAAAATGAAAGCAGTGAAGATGATGACAAAGATAGTGGTAGTGATACTGATGAACAAGATTCTTCCGGGGATGATGATACTGCTGACGTGGATGGGTCCAGGAATGATGGAAACCATGAAAGGGAGTCGATGAACACAATGGAAATGATTGAAGCTTTCGCGACACCGGAAATTTTACAAGTTGAGGAAGCTGCACGTTGGGGATTTAACCTATTGAGATATAATCTAGTTAAGAAGAGAGTAGCTGTAACACCGTGATTTTGAGAACCAAATTTTTCTTTTTAAAATACAATTTGAGATTTCAAACTACGTGGGTTTGACTGTAAATAGAGCAATCAAACATGTCTTATAATTTAAAAATGCAGCGGAAGTAAAAACACGTGGCAAACTATATAAACATTCAAAAATGATGCCACAAACGACAGTTGGTGTTACGGAATACATAACCGGCTGACCATTATCCTAAACATACATAAACATAGTTTAAACATAGTTTTGGAATCCGCAGATTCCTCTGTTGTACAGCCGCAGCTATACCCGAAGAGGACAAACCTTGTCCGGGGCAAACCTTGCCCAATAAGTAGGACAACTTGGTCCGGGGCAAACCTTGCCCAATAGATCCGTACCGATCACAAACAGATAGTATGATTCAACCGAATCATCAATCAATCAATCATCAATGCGCGCATATATTCATTTATCATCATAGCATACACCTAAACAAGTGCATACTACATTGTGTCAACATGGTAAGTTCTAGCATTATCATGCAATCCTACACTTAAACAAGTGCGTGTACAAATCATGGTTTACAATTCTGTAATCATTGTTAATATGTATTATAGGTATATTAATTGTTATGTCATTCGACACTCACCCGATAGGCTAGAATAAGCAAAGACCTTGCTTTGGCACACACGGATTGGCAATTCAACCTATAATACCAAGACTTACGCATCAATCATTTGAACACGCGAGGAACGTCTAGGATACTTAAAACAATACCCTAATGGTGTTTTTAAACCATTTATTAACTAACTATAGCAGACCAAGCAACAACACGCGAATACATAGCACAAAACAGCAAAGAAAGCTGTGTGCAGGGGTGTCGCGCCGCGACACATGCTTGTCGCGCCGCGACCAGTGTGCAGATGCTGCAGCTGTGTCTATTTTGTGCACAGCAAGCCCATTTTGGCTCATTTCAATTCCAAATCAATTTTGGTAAAAATCTAGTGTTTCATAGGACCATTTGACACTTGTGGAAGCTTTCTAACATCAAAAACTCCTATCCAATTAATTCATACGAAAATCACAATTAAATAGACAAAGACGTGCGCATAATGGCCAAAACTTGGTGTAGACCAAATCCAACACTTGCAACACACCATATACACCTAATATGATGTATTGAAGGTGTTGCAACTGAGCAAAACCTTTAAACTCTTGGTTTGGTATCATTTTCCAATTTCTTGCCTATATATGGCCTATTTTTCACTATTTTAGCCAATTCAAGCAAAACAACCATTCCAATTCAAAACCAATGTTCTAATAAATTCATAAAAGTTATATGAACCTATTAGAACCTTAAAAATCAGTTCTTGATGTGTAAAAACAGATTTAGGCCATTTTGACCCATTTAGGCTAAATATTGGATTTGTGCATAAACACCACTTCTAATGCACCAATTGAGTTCTAATCAATCCTAACAAGTTATAAGATCAATTAGAACACTAAATTTCAGTTCTTGAAGGTCAAAATCAGTTTGACCCGTATTTGACCAATTTTGACCCATTTGAGCCAAAATTCAAAACTCATCAAGAACACTAATTTAATTCATGGAATTGGTTTCTATACACTTATAAATGATATTAGAACCTATTTCAATCATAAATTTCAGTTCTTGATTGCTAAATCAAATAACCCACTTGAAACCTAGAATTTCAAGTCTTGAAAGGCATAATCAAGAACAAGGATGAATTGGAACTTACAATGATCAAAGGATGTTTAGGAACTGATCTTGGAGTGATTCTAAGCCTTAATTCACTGCTGGAACAAAGCTTAGTGAGTTTTCTTTCAAAAACCCAAAATCAAGAACATGAAGAACAAGCATGGAGGTGAAGCTTACAATGGTAGAGATGATGAAGATGAAGTGTTACAGTAGATTACAACTCTAATTTGCAGCAAAGATGTAAGCTTGAGTGATCTTCTTGGTGAATTCTTCTTCAATCTTGCAAGAACAGGAAGAGAGCTTGAGTGTGTGTGTGTGTAGAGAAGTTTGTGTTTGTGAAGGGTTGGACCGACTTGTGGGTAGTTATTATCCACAAGTGGGTATTTTGTTCCCCTTTTCAACTTACAACTCATCTCTCGTTTAACCGTTTCAACTAACGAGGATATTTTTGGAATCCTCGTTTGAAACCGTTCAATATTTTACAATCTTTATCTATATTTATTAATATTTTTAATAACCCTTTTATTTATTATTTTCCATTTTTTTATATCATTTCCTAGAATATATATATTTTATCTAATTAAATTAAATAATTGACGTACCATAATCGGACACGTCTAGGCCCGTTTTGAGGATGTTACAAATCTACCCCCCTTAAGAAGATTCCGTCCTCGGAATCTGCTTTTCAGAAAATAAGTGGGGATAGCGTGCCTTCATATCCTCCTCGGTCTCCCATGTAAGGTTTGATCCGAGATTATACTTCCATTTGACCAATACAAGCTGAATTGTCTTTTTCCTCAGCCGCTTGGTCTTTGTGTTCAAAATTTCAATTGGTTCTTCCACGAGCCGTGTAGAAGAATCCACTTTCAGGTCTTGCAGAGGTAGAATCTGATCTTCATCTACCTTGCACTTGCGAAGATAGCAAACATTAAAGATATTATGAATACCTGATAACTCTGGAGGTAACTCCAAAGATACCGTCTGCTCGTTGACTTTCTGAATGATTCTGAAAGGACCAATGTATCGTGGGCTCAACTTGCCCTTCTTACCGAACCTGATAACACCCTTCCATGGAGAAACCTTCAAGAATACCCGATCACCTATTTCAAAGGTAACCGGCCTGCGTTTCGGATCTGCATACATCTTTTGCCTGTCTCTGGCTGCTTTAAGTTTCTCCCGTGCAAACTTGACTTTATCGGTAGTAATCTGGACCAGATCAGGTCCAGCATACTGTTTCTCCCGTGGTTCAAGCCAACAAGTAGGTGTGCGACAACGCCTACCATAAAGCATCTCATACGGTGGCATACCAATACTAGAATGATATGAGTTGTTATAAGCAAACTCAATCAAAGGTAAATGAGAATCCCACGAGCCACCGTATTCAAGTACACATGCGCATAACATGTCTTCAAGAGTTTGGATAGTCCTTTCGGACTGTCCATCTGTCTGTGGATGATATGCGGTACTCAAATGAATACGAGTACCGAGCTCCCTTTGAAGACTGCTCCAAAAGTGTGAAACAAACCGTGTATCCCTATCAGAGACAATAGATAGAGGAACACCATGTCGAGCGACAATTTCATTGATATACAACTGAGCAAGACGAGACATAGAAGAAGATTCATTAACTGCTAGGAAATGTGCACTCTTGGTGGGTCTATCAACAATCACCCAGATCATGTCATGCCCTTTTGAAGTCCTGGGAAATTTAGTAACAAAATCCATGGTAATGTTGTCCCATTTCCATTCTGGAATTGGTAATTGTTGCAAATTACCATAGGGTCTTTGGTGCTCGGTCTTCACCTGTGCACAGATCTGACATTTCTCCACATAGGAGGCAATGTCACGTTTCAGTGTAGGCCACCAGTAAAGTGCCTTTAGATCATGGTACATTTTAGTGCACCCAGGATGAACAGATAAACGAGAACTGTGCGCCTCCTTCAAGATTAGATCCCGGTTCCCTCCGATGCTAGGTACCCAGATTCGGGACCTGTAGGTCTTCAATCCCCTGCTGTCATCTTGTAGCTGCTCCTTCAATTTAGCCATAACTTCGGCCTTTAGATTAGCTTCTAATAAGGCTTCTTGCTGAGCCCTTTCGGCTTAATGCATCAGCCACCACATTAGCCTTGCCCGGGTGGTATTTGATCTCACAATCATAGTCCTTAATCAATTCCATCCACCTGCGTTGCCTCATATTGAGCTCCTTCTATGTAGAAACATACTGGAGGCTCTTATGATCAGTGAATACTACACATTTGGTGCCATACAAGTAGTGGCGCCATAGTTTCAGAGCAAAGACAACAGTTGCCAACTCCAGATCATGAGTCGGATAGCTTTTCTCATGTGGCTTCTGTTGGCGGGAAGCATAATATATAACCTTGTCCTTCTACATAAGGACACTTCCCAAACCTGCGTAAGAAGCATCACAGTAAACAATAAAATCTTCTGACCCATCTGGCAGAGTCAGAATAGGAGCTTGACATAATAGTTGTTTCAATGTTTGGAATGCTTTATCTTGTTCATCAGACCACGAATAGGGAACATCCTTTCGTGTAAGCTTCGTCAAAGGACATGCAATCTTAGAGAAATTCTAGATGATCCGTCGATAGTAACCGGCAAGTCCTAAGAAGCTACGAATCTCAGATGGGGTTTTGGGAATTCCCCAATTTATCACCGCCTCAACTTTGGCTGGATCAACCATTACACCATCCTTGCTTATCACATGCCCAAGGAAGTGTATCTTTTCGAGCCAGAACTCGCATTTAGAGAATTTAGCATATAATTGTTCTCGCATCAGAGTGTCAAGAACTATGCGAAGATGTGTCTCGTGTTCTGCTTCAGATCTGGAATAAATAAGAATGTCATCGATGAATACAATGACAAATTTGTCAAGAAAGGCACGACAGACACGGTTCATAAGATCCATAAATATTGCTGGAGCATTCGTCAATCCGAAAGGCATCACAAGAAACTCATAATGCCCATATCTCGTCCTGAAAGCCGTCTTTGGAATATCTTCATCGCGTACACGGGCTTAATGATAACCAGAACGAAGATCTATCTTTGAAAAGCAAGTAACACCCTGAAGTTGATCAAACAGATCATCAATACGAGGAAGAGGGTACTTGTTCTTTACAGTTCGCTTATTCAGCTCCCTGTAGTCAATGCACATCCGCATCGTCCCGTCTTTCTTTTTAACAAACAAGACTGGAGCTCCCCAAGGCGAAGAGCTGGGACGAATGAAACCTCTATCAAGAAGTTCCTGTATCTGAATCATCATCTCGCGGACCTCAGATGGTGCAAGACGATAAGGAGATCTTGCTACAGGCGTAGCACCTGGTACAGGATCTATCTGATATTCTACATCTCTTACCGGTGGCAAACCCGGTAATTCATCAGGGAAAACACCCGGGTATTCAGAAACTACCCGAATGTCATTTACAGCTTTCTTCTCCATGTGTGTATCAATAACATAAGCCAAATAGGACTCACATCCCTTGGCTACAAACTTGCGAGATTTCATCAGAGAAATCAATGGAGTTTCAGAAGTTCTTCCTTCACCTCGAGCCACAGCATATGACCCGTCAGAGAAAGGAATTTTAATAATCTTTTTAGAGCAAATAATCTCAGCATTTTGCTTGCTGAGCCAATCCATCCCGATTACTACATCAAACCCAGCAATCGGCATAACCAGAAAAGAAACAGGGAAACTAGTCCCGTCAATATCAATCAGTGCAATAGGAACTCTATGAAGAACATAGACTATCCTACCACTAGCAACTTCAACGCTTAACGGATCAGTCAGTGTGCATATAGGCAATTGCAGTTTAGCACATAAGAATGCAGAGATGAAAGAATATGTTGCTCCTGAATCAAATAAAACACAGGCAGGAAAATTATTAATAAGAAAGGTGCCAGTGATAACATCACCTGCAGCCTTAGCCTCATCGGCTGTCATTTGAAAAGCCATGCCTGGTGCACGAGATGTAACATTCTTCCCCCGACCCGAGGAAGATCCACCAGCTCCTCCTGATCCGGTGTTGGAACCTGACCTACAGTCAACCGATCGGTGTCCCGGCTTGAGACATTTGTAGCACACATTATCTTTATATTTACAGCTTTTAGCTGTATGCCCCTTTTGCCCACATTTAGGACACCTTAAAGTATCCTTGGTGCAATGCCCAGTATGCCTAGATCGACACGAAGCACACCATAGATCATCTGAAGGACTATACCTAGAACCCCCTTGTTGCTGCTGGTGTTGCTGAGGCTGTCTCTGCCATGATCCTCCACCTGTAGCCTTCGACCCTGAAGACTGTTCAAACTTCCTTTTGGAAGTTCCTCCAGCTTGTGTATCATGATCGGTCTCATACCGGCGTGCAATATCAAATGCCCTATCCAGAGTAGTGGCAAATCGGACAGATGATCGATACTCCGGTGGCAGAGCAAGTGCAAAGCGGTTAATCTTTGCTTCTTCGTCCGGTAAGGAACGCTGCACGAAACGAACCAATTCGGTATACCTGGTGATGAGTTCCTCAACTGATCGATTGCCTTTAGACAAGGCTCGGAACTCATTATCCACAGCTTCTACTGCCTGGGCTGAACATTATTTAGCCCTCAAAATCCTCAGAAAATCAGACCACGTCATAGAGTTGAGGACAGCAGCCGGTGTAGAAGCTATCACCGTATCATACCAAGACACCGCTCTACCTCGTAGCATCTTTCGTGCATATGCCACCTTCTTGGATTCATCAGCCTCACATGTCTCAAAGGCCAATTCAGTATCGCGGATCCACCGCTCTGTGATCACCATATCCATATTACCTTTAAAGGTCGGTGGTGAACACATCATGAAGGCCTTTAATCCCATGGCCATCTTCTTCTCGGGAACACGCTCCTCAGAGGCTTTAAGACAAGCCTCCAAGTCACGAATATACGCCTCCCGATCATCACTTCCAGACATAGTCAATCTCTAAGTTCTGTTAGATCATTAAAGTCAAACATACTTAGTATACTTATCCATACTTGATTAATCATGTTAATCAAATAAACAAATAATCAACAACTGTGTTAGTCATGTGAATCATATCAATCTCTCTCACACCCCAATACCTCCCGAGGAACACTTTAAATAATGGTCGAGCCCGAATTTGAGACTGAATACTCTTCCAAGTATCCAATTCACTCAAACTTAGGCTCTGATACCAGCTTGTAACATCGTGATTTTGAGAACCAAAATTTTCTTTTTAAAATACAATTTGAGATTTCAAACTGCATGGGTTTGACTGTAAATAGAGTAATCAAACCTGTCTTATAATTTAAAAATGCAGCGGAAGTAAAAACACGTGGCAAACTATATAAACATTCAAAAATGATGCCACAAACGACAGTTGGTGTTACGGAATACATAACCGGCTGACCATTATCCTAAACATACATAAACATAGTTTAAACATAAAAACAGCGTTCCTCCCAAAGTAATAACTACCCGCAGGCTCCCGAGCTCACTGAGGATTACCTGCACATGCGGAGTGTAGCAACTGTTAGCTATAATAGCTAGTGAGTACCAAATAGCATGCAATCAATATAAGTACATCACATATCATCAATCATGCTCAGATAGTTCTATCCTAGCATCTCGCGATGAGATGGCGTAGTCAGGAGGTAACATATCTTGCAGGGGAGCTAACCCGGCTCAATGCACCAAACTGGGGTACCAAACACATCAACCGCCCCGGTGGGGGAGCTATACAGCGTCCACCGTTGCGTTTTGGAATCCGCAGATTCCTCTGTTGTACAGCCGCAGCTATACCCGAAGAGGACAAACCTTGTCCGGGGCAAACCTTGCCCAATAAGTAGGACAACTTGGTCCGGGGCAAACCTTGCCCAATAGATCCGTACCGATCACAAACAGATAGTATGATTCAACCGAATCATCAATCAATCAATCATCAATGCGCGCATATATTCATTTATCATCATAGCATACACCTAAACAAGTGCATACTACATTGTGTCAACATGGTAAGTTCTAGCATTATCATGCAATCCTACACTTAAACAAGTGCGTGTACAAATCATGGTTTACAATTCTGTAATCATTGTTAATATGTATTATAGGTATATTAATTGTTATGTCATTCGACACTCACCCGATAGGCTAGAATAAGCAAAGACCTTGCTTTGGCACACACGGATTGGCAATTCAACCTATAATACCAAGACTTACGCATCAATCATTTGAACACGCGAGGAACGTCTAGGATACTTAAAACAATACCCTAATGGTGTTTTTAAACCATTTATTAACTAACTATAGCAGACCAAGCAACAACACGCGAATACATAGCACAAAACAGCAAAGAAAGCTGTGTGCAGGGGTGTCGCGCCGCGACACATGCTTGTCGCGCCGCGACCAGTGTGCAGATGCTGCAGCTGTGTCTATTTTGTGCACAGCAAGCCCATTTTGGCTCATTTCAATTCCAAATCAATTTTGGTAAAAATCTAGTGTTTCATAGGACCATTTGACACTTGTGGAAGCTTTCTAACATCAAAAACTCCTATCCAATTAATTCATACGAAAATCACAATTAAATAGACAAAGACGTGCGCATAATGGCCAAAACTTGGTGTAGACCAAATCCAACACTTGCAACACACCATATACACCTAATATGATGTATTGAAGGTGTTGCAACTGAGCAAAACCTTTAAACTCTTGGTTTGGTATCATTTTCCAATTTCTTGCCTATATATGGCCTATTTTTCACTATTTTAGCCAATTCAAGCAAAACAACCATTCCAATTCAAAACCAATGTTCTAATAAATTCATAAAAGCCATATGAACCTATTAGAACCTTAAAAATCAGTTCTTGATGTGTAAAAACAGATTTAGGCCATTTTGACCCATTTAGGCTAAATATTGGATTTGTGCATAAACACCACTTCTAATGCACCAATTGAGTTCTAATCAATCCTAACAAGTTATAAGATCAATTAGAACACTAAATTTCAGTTCTTGAAGGTCAAAATCAGTTTGACCCGTATTTGACCAATTTTGACCCATTTGAGCCAAAATTCAAAACTCATCAAGAACACTAATTTAATTCATGGAATTGGTTTCTATACACTTATAAATGATATTAGAACCTATTTCAATCATAAATTTCAGTTCTTGATTGCTAAATCAAATAACCCACTTGAAACCTAGAATTTCAAGTCTTGAAAGGCATAATCAAGAACAAGGATGAATTGGAACTTACAATGATCAAAGGATGTTTAGGAACTGATCTTGGAGTGATTCTAAGCCTTAATTCACTGCTGGAACAAAGCTTAGTGAGTTTTCTTTCAAAAACCCAAAATCAAGAACATGAAGAACAAGCATGGAGGTGAAGCTTACAATGGTAGAGATGATGAAGATGAAGTGTTACAACAGATTACAACTCTAATTTGCAGCAAAGATGCAAGCTTGAGTGATCTTCTTGGTGAATTCTTCTTCAATCTTGCAAGAACAGGAAGAGAGCTTGAGTGTGTGTGTGTTACGTGTGTGTGTGTAGAGAAGTTTGTGTTTGTGAAGGGTTGGACCGACTTGTGGGTAGTTATTATCCACAAGTGGGTATTTTGTTCCCCCTTTCAACTTACAACTCATCTCTCGTTTAACCGTTTCAACTAACGAGGATATTTTTGGAATCCTCGTTTGAAACCGTTCAATATTTTACAATCTTTATCTATATTTATTAATATTTTTAATAACCCTTTTATTTATTATTTTCCATTTTTTATATCATTTCCTAGAATATATATATTTTATCTAATTAAATTAAATTATTGACGTACCATAATCGGACACGTCTAGGCACGTTAGTTGAAACGGTTAAACGAGGATTCCCAACGAGGATTCCAAAAATAGACCGGAGACTGTACAACCAAGACAGGATATAGTTGTTTTTGATGAAGCAGTTGCTGCTGAGCGTATGGGAGCAATTAAAAGGCCAAAAAGAACAGTGGTTGCTTCGGACATACTACTATCACTGTATGTTTCTATAGCCGTTTGTATAACATCACCTCTAACCAATTCAGAAAAACGGATGTGTGAAAGTATTTTCTCAGCACTCCTTCCAACCGGGTAATTAAAACACAAAATGATGGCAACTTAAACTTTATTTTTCCATTACATACATACATTATGTTGTTCAAGTAAGTAACACATATATATGCAGGGATACATTATACGCAAGTAAAAAGCTTGTTGGTAGTAGAGTGGGAATGGAAAGCCTGTACCAGGGAGAACATGTGTTGCCGGAGGTGATCGACATTTGGTCGAGTATCTTAAACGATGATGAACACCGCAGAGACAGAAACAAATGCGGGAGGGTGTTCTGCAACAGTACAGATATGGTAAAAAACATGATGAAATTATCATGTGAAGTATGATTTGATGATACAAATGATGTAAAAATATGATTTATAAAATGATGAACAAAAAGATCACACAATAATATGAGTTACAACACGCTGACATTACTGCTACCTTGCAGATTGAAGAATTGCTAGATGCAAAAATGGATGTGAACAACAGTTGGGCAAAAGATATACAAAAGATTGATCTGGTAAGGTGTACTAGTATTTCTTTAGATAAAAAAATGAATTATTCTTAAGAAACGTATTTTTATATAGTGTATTCAGTCTGAATTTTTTTTAAAAAATTTGTGGTTTATAAAAAAGTGATGAATACAATGCAGGTTATTTTCCCATTTAGAAAGGGGATGCATTACTATGTGCTTTGTTATAACCTGAGAACAGCATAGGTCCACATCTTGGACAACATGCAAAATGATGAAGACACCAAGAAAAATATGGGAATAAGCTTGTACTGCTGGTAAGAGGATAAATAATTTTATTTACATGATGTTATAAATAATGAAACGAAGAAACACTACATCTAATGCTGAAAAATATATTTGAACAAACAAGCCTATTTGGTCATTACTTGGTGAACGAAGGACATAGTAATGGGCTGAGATTGGGAGTGGCCATACCTTCAATAATTAAATTCCCGTGGAGGACAAAACAAAATCTAACAGATGGGTGGGATTTTTGCGATGAGGCATATGGAGACCTATAAGGGGACCGGTCTACATGACTTTGTTACCGGATTTCACAAAGAGGGGGCGGAACAGACGAAAGATTTGTCTGAGTTGAGAGTTAAATATTTAACAAAAATACTGCTTTCAAATAGTAATGAAAAAAGGCTGGATGTCATCAAGGAGACCTTCGAGTATGACAAGATCCCTGGGTTCGAAAAGCAAAAAAAGAAACAACATTTAGGTCAAAGAATAAGTGAAAGGGTCAGCGCTACATGGGGTGGAAAAAAGACACAATCCTAGAAATTGAGAACATATATATTGGCATGTGTTATAAACACTTTTACATGCATCATAACGTCGTACCGGTGGATATATGATGAAGAGGTCACTTTTGGGACTTTGGAGGAATCACGCACCCAACATTTAATAATACCATCATTTTCTTGAACATTCATGGAATAGCATGACAAAAGTGATGAATTTATCTCCTCCTGCACATCCAAAAATATGGTCCTAGTAAACAAATTGGATGCTTCGACCATAATATGGAGGTTGGTCTTCATATCAGGTACAGTATAGCGCGTGTCATGATCATTCTTTTTCATATTATACCTCTGATCATCCATTGCAGTGTCAAAGTGACTTAAAAACTCAACCAAAGTCAGGTTTCATGATGTCAAAGATCCAAAAAAATGATTTTCACTCTCGTACCGAGAAGTAGTATGCATTAATCCAGACAATGGTTCATCCACATAAAAGGCGGGTATCCAATCAAACCGAATAGCAAACATGTCAGACAACCACCTATTATCATGAAGATTAAAGTCTTCAATGATCCCAGCCCATTTGGATTCAAAAGACTCAATTGAAATGTGATCATTCCACACAATTTTGCACAAACGTTTCTTGAAATTTTCATTAGATGATAGCACAGGAGCCACCTAAAAAAACAAAAAAGATGTTTACAAGAAAAGGAACATACAAAAATAATACATTAAAAAAATAAAAATGAAAACAATACCTTAGATGTCAACTTTTGCATGATGTGCCACATGCACAAACGATGCCTGGATGTAGGGAAAACTTCTGCAACAGCTTGCTTCATGGCGGGATCTTGGTCGATAACAACAATAGATGGGCCCCTACCAAAAGCCTTCTTAAATGACTCGAGAAGCCATTTATATGAAGATATGTTTTCTTTTGCAAGCAATCCAGCACCAAAAGTAATGCATCTATTATGGTTATCAATCCCGGTGAAAGGGACAAAAACCATTTTATATCTGACAAAATAAAGTAACCTTATAAAATTGATGAATTGATGAAAATAAAATATGATGAAAGAAAAATCAAAAAAAACTCACTTGTTTGATCTAAACGTAACATCAAACGATACAACATCCCCGAATACATTGTAGTTCTGTATAGCAAACTCATCTGCCCAAAAAAGACCAGCCAACGCATCATCACCATCCGTAAAATAATCAACAAAAAAAACCAGGATTAAAATCTTTCTTGCTAAGCAACTTTTGAATAGCCATCTGAGCATCGCGATCACCGATGAACATGTTCAAATCCCTCCGAAAGTTCTTAAAATCAACAGAAGTTTCCCCAACATCTTCAAAACCCCCAAAAATTTGTTTCATCAACTTGAAACTCCTAATTGGCCCAAGATTAGCATAGGAAGCTTGATGAATAAATTGCTTCTTGGTATATGAAAGTTGACGATAAGCACGAAGAAACTGAACATCCGTCTTATTAACAAGACTGTGATTATGTTTCTCAACAAAACCAACCACCTCAAACAACTCTGGGGATAAACATACAAATCTTAGCATAGCAGGACAACCAATTCTGCATGAAGCACGACTCCTCTTTTCAGAAACATTTTCATCAGTTTTCTTCTTGGATTTAAAACCTTCTCTGGTACAATAAAGATACTTTACAATGTTCTTATTCGCAAGTTGATAATACCCACCAATCTTAGCCTCAAACCCGCCTCTTTTAGCATATGATTTATATTCATCCCATAAGGTGTGAAATGGGTGAATACCGTTTACCAATGAACGGTTTGCAATCAACATTGGGAATCCAATACTTAGTACCACCAGGAGTAGATTCGACTATCTCACCAGGCACTTCATCGTTCTCGGACAGATCTTACACACAAAAAATAGACAAAATAAAAAAACATAAAAAACCAGAATATGTAAAACAAAAAAATGAAAACCTGAACGTAAATCTTGTTGGACATCCAACGGCGATGAAACAGACACTACATTGGCGTCGAACAAATTCTTTTCATGGACGTCTGCAACAACCAAATGAAAATATTCATAAGACAAAATAAAAAAATTATTATTAAGAATAATTAAAAACATGCAAACCACAACAAAAAACCCAACCATAGTCATTATGTGATGAAAAATGCATCTCCATTGTCAACTAAACAACTCGAAAACTAGTCAAGAAGAACCGAGGAAGACAACACAACTCGTAAAAACACAAACCAGGAAACCATATCATAATTAAAACTGAAAATCAAAAAAAAGGAAACAAAAAAATCCATAAATAACGCACAATTGGTTTAGAAACAGCCTGAATTGATTACGTGCTTAATTACACTAATAAGACAAAATGACACAATTACCCCAAATATGAAATCGTAAAACATGTCCACATGTCAACACCATATCACCTCTTACAACTCTTAAAACCCACTCTTATATGATCCCATACCTATACACACACACACACACACACATATATATATATATATATATGGAGGTTCATGCGAAAAGTACGAGAAGCATTTATGACCATTAGATGAGTTGATCAATGGTTGTAAACATTTATGACAATATTGTTATTTAAAGAAAATTAAATGGTAGTTAGTTAAAATAATAAAGGGTATTATAGACAATTTAAATGTCCTCTCTCTTTCCTCCCCTTTCTCTTCCGCCTAAATCTTTTTGCCTCCCATCTTTTATACTCTGTCTCATCCGGTGCCACCACCGCCCCCTCAAAGAACAACATCACAACCAGCCTCCTTCGCCTCTGTTTTTGCTGCCTTTGCCGCCACTCCCAACACAGTCTCCGGTGACAGGGAGAGACAAATTGCTGCAACTTAGTAGCAACACAATCCCAACATCTGGGGTTTCTTTGGAAATTAGTGTGGCGGCTAGGGTTTAGTTAGTGCCTCCCACTAATCTTCAACCTCCACAGTCGCCGCCGCCGCCACCACCTAACGAAGATTAATGGATTTTCGTGTGAATGTTCACCGTGGTTGGCCAACATGAGTTACCTAAGAATGGGTTTCACCTAAAACCTTCATCTCAATTTCCTTTCTTTTTTCTGGATTTTTTCTTTGTATTCAATGATGAATAATTCTTTTTGAATGAACACTATTAGTTTCGACTAGGTTTGTGATACTTTGGTTTTCAGGAATGAATATATTATTTTCATTTTAGTCTTGTTCAATAATATGTAGTCTTTAAATAGTCTTGTTCGGGAATGAATACTCTGATTATTCTTTGATTTATTTAAATGTTTGTGTAGTTTTATGTTTTTTATTAGTGAATGTTTCGGGCAAAAAAGATGTGTAGTCTTTTTCACGGCTGTGTAGATTTATTTGAAAATTTGTGAACATAACATTTTAGTTAACCGAATAGATGTTAAAAGATATGTAGTTAACTGAAAATTCAATTGTAATTCTGAGATTTTGATATAATGTAATGATATGTAGTCTTGTTCAATTGTTCATATATGTTAAAAGATTTGTGTTTTAGGCATAAAAAAGTCCGTTCTATATTCCTATTCATCAATGAATTGTAACACCATAAAATCTAAGCCATTTTTTTAATTGCGTTGCGGAAGCTTTAATTAATTAAACATACATTTCATTCACAAACATTTACATAACAAAATATCTGTTCTTTAAATCCAATAAACATAATCTCTGTGTTACAAAATAGACTGGCTTGTTTCGTTTATAAATTTAGACATCAGAGTTAGGTCAACTTCTCCTTCAATGAACACTCACAAGCACAAACCTGCAAAAAGCAACAACCGAGGGGAATTAGCACAAAGCTAAGTGAGTAGAGACTAAACCCAAAAGCAAACATCAAGCCAATACTAATCATGTAATCACAAATCCAAGAAGACTGGCGGTTCGGCGCAGAACCTACAACCAATGCCGGCTAAAGCAAAGGTTTACCGATAGCCCTTTACTGAATTGGCACACTGAAATCCCACTCTGATGCAACATTTGCATCAGTAAGGCTACCACTGTTCAACCAACTAGTAAACGAGCCCAGCCCAATTCCACGTGTAGCTGACTTCCCAAACGCAACTCAAAATCATACTAAGAGTGCGTATCGATCAAATAGTCATGCAGCAGTCATCAATAAATATAATACAAAATCAACAGTTCTAAAACAATCCATCAATCACAATCGTGCATCACATCAGTAACATTAACCATAATCTTTACCATTCATGTTTAACATCCACTCACCTTTCAATCTCAGAGGAAGTACTCAGAATTCTAATGTTACTGAGCCTTTGGATTGCCTGAAAACACAATAACAACCAATCAGTCCGAATCCCATAAATATATTTGATCATATATTTATAATTCATTAATGACATCAAACAATCAATAAACAAATATAAATCAAAACTCAAAAGTGTCGGATTTGCACTCGGATTCTTGAAAATCCGCAACTCAAATGTCGGATTTCACAACTGTCGGATTTAGGAATCCGATGGATTCCAACTGTTGGATTTGCCTTTATCGGATTTCAAGCACTTTGATTTAAAGTCCCGGATTTAGGAGTGTCGGATTTCATTATTTCCGGATTCCAATTCCGGATTTGGGTATCGGATTCTAACATCACTTTCTAAGTATAGGATTTCATTTTATATATAATTATAATCGGATTTGGTGTTTGTCATATTCCAAGTATCGGATTTAGTCATACGGATTTCAATGTCTCGGTTGTCCATGTGTCGGTTTTATACTCTACTTCCGGTTTTAAGCAAGAATCGGATTTCTATTACCTTCTTCCTAACAATCCGATAACATCATAATAACATCAAAAACTCATAAAACCCAGATTTCATAACAATCATTAAATCATACCAGAAACATAATTTTAACATATTAAACACATTTTCATGCATTAAAACATCATCTACACATATAAATCATATGAACACACAAAATCATCAAAATCATATTCTATCAAAACCGATTATGGTGTTCTTCATACTAACATGCAAATCTTCAAACCAAACCAAAATCACGAGTTTAATTCAGATAAAACATCTAAGAAGAATAATAACATGTTTAAATTAAACACCAACCTTTAATCTTGATTTATATAAACAGAAATTGAAATCCCGATTCTTTTCTCCTATTTCTTCTTTCTCGGTTTTTCTTGGCAGATAGAGATAGCAAAAACACACATACACACTTGAATAATGAGCAGACAATGGTACACCACACACACATATGTTTACATGCAAATAGGTGTCACAATTATTCTTGACATACCCCACGTGTACAACCCACTCACAAAATACACACATACATACGGACATACATTCATACATACATATTATTTTGAAATTCTAAATTAATTAAATAACTAAAATCACTTAATTAGTCACATAATGAAATTAAAGCAATTAAAACACAAATAAACACATACCGAAAACCCGCTAATCTACTAGCCCAGGTTTGCGGGTGTTACAAATCTCCCCTCCTTAAGAGGATTCCGTCCTCGGAATACTTTCCTGCTCAAATAATCGGGGATATCTTTCTTTCATTTCTGCCTCCGTCTCCCATGTTAAATCAGAACCTAGACTGTGTTTCCATCTGACCAATACCATTGGTATCTGCTTCTTTCGAAGTTTGGTCACCTTTCGATCTAACAGTTCAATCGGTTCTTCTATCAGTCTTTTCTTTGCATCAACTTTCAATTCATGCACTGGGAGAATCTGACTTTCATCATCAATCTTACATTTTTTCAGATAACAGACATTAAATGTATCGTGAATTCCTGCAAGTTATGCTGGAAGATCCAGTATAACTGTCTGATCATTCACTATTTGACGAATACGGAAAGGACCAATGTAACGGGGAGCCAACTTCCCGCGTTTGCCAAAACGAATTACCCTTTTCCATAGAGAAACTTTCAGATACACTAACTCCCCCACATCAAACTTTACTGGACGTCGTTTCGGATCAGCATACATTCTTTGTCTATCTCTGGCTGCTTTTAACTTATCTCTGGCTATAGCAACCTTGTCAGCAGTCAACTGTACTATCTCGGGACCTGCAAACTGTTTCTCACCCGCCTCTAACCAACAAGTTGGAGTATGGCAGCGACGACTGTACAACATTTCATACGGAGGCATTCCAATACTGGAGTGATGAGAGTTGTTGTATGCAAATTCTATCAAAGGCAGGTGTGAATCCAAAGATCCACCATACTCTAATACACAAGCCCGCAACATATCCTCGAGTGATTGTATGGTTCGTTCAGTCTGACCGTCTGTCTGAGGATGATAGGCTATACTCAAATTAACTCTTGTTCCCAATTCTCTTTGCAAACTCCTCTTAGAAATTAGATACAAACCTTGAATCTCTGTCAGACACAATTGACAACGGTATACCATGCCTCGCAACAATCTCGTCGATGTATAGTTGTGCCAATTTACCCAAAGAAGCCGTCTCACATGTAGCTAAAAAGTGAGCACTCTTTGTCAGTCAGTCCACTATCACCTATATCATACCATGATTCCTCTGAGTTCGCGGTAGTTTTCTTACAATTTCACAATCATCACTATCAAAGCTTCCTTCTTTCTTCGCTTTAGTTTATGCATACCAAAGCTTCGTTCTTTCTTCACTTTAGTTTACGCATATTGTAGTGTTAACACATTTGGTAATTTGTTCAAAGATAGTGATGACATTAGTGAGGTAGTTTGTTTAGTTGGAATGAAGTTCACTATTTGTGCTGAATCTTTTATTCTTTATCTATGAAAATAGACCTTTATGCTTTCGAGGTGAAGAAAGTTATCATTGTTGTTTTCAGCGTTGGTAATGTAAGCTTCCTACTTTCTTCGCTTTAGTTTACGCATATTGTAGTGTTAACATATTTGGTAATTTGATCAAAGATAATGGCAACATTAGTGAGGTAGTTTGTTTGGGTGGAATGAAGTTCACTATTTGTGCTAAATCTTTTATTCTTTACCTATGAAAATTTGCTTTCCTGAAGAAAGTTATCATTGTTGTTTTTAGCATTGGTAATGTAAGTTTTTTTCTTTCTTCGCTTTAGTTTACGCATATTGTAGTTTTAACACATTTGGTAATTTGTTCAAAGATAATTGCGACATTAGTGAGGTAGTTTGTTTAGTTGGAATGAAGTTCACTATTTGTGCTAAATCTTTTATTGTAGGATGACGATACAGTCAACAAAGTTGTGATTGATAGTAGCTTAATTATTATTTTTATTAACACCTTTTTTTAGGATGACGATACAGTCAACAAAAAGTTATTTGTGCTAAATCTTTTATTGTAGGATGACGATACAGTCAACAAAAAGTTATATTAACACCTTTTTTTTTACTTTTATCAAATAAGTAGCTTAATTATTTTTGTTTGGTAGTATTTCCCAACCACTAATCCATTTCACCATATGGTAATTAGGTCATTTGGAAATAATATACTTTGGTTTGATTTTTAAATATAAGTTTTCATATTTGGTATTATTAAACTCTTTGTGTTGTGTGTTAGTATATATGTGTATATTGTTCAATTAATCTCTACACATAATATGTTTTTGTTTTTGACTTTTATCAAATAAGTAGCTTAATTATTTATACTTGATAGTATTTTCCAAACACTAATCCATTTCACTATATGGTATTACGTCATTTGGAAATAATATACTTTGGTTTGATTTTTAAAATATAAGTTTTCATGTGTCGAATTATTAAACTCTTTGTGTTGTGTGTTAGTATATATGTGTATATTGTTCAATTAATCTCTACACATAATACGTTTGTATTTCGACTTTGTTATACAATGATTTCCTAATTTTAATGTTAGATGACGATACAAACAACAGAGTTGTGATTGATAGATATGATTTTGAAATTGTGACTCCTAAAGTTGGGTCAAAAAACAAATATCACGGGTTTATCCGGGAAACGTCGCAACATTGATGACAAAGATGGGGATGTAGAAGTATCTATTCTTGTGAATAAGAAGTCTAAATTCAATTTATATTATTTACCTATGTCCATGTTTGTTATATATTTTTGATAAATTACTTGTAACTTATATTTTACTAGAATAATCTAAGACTATATTAAACTACACAAATTTATTATATATCAATGATAGTTATTACTATTAAATAGCAATTACTATTTACCATTAGTATATACTCTCTTACGATTTCTCCAACCTTATAAATTATTAATATGCCAAATATATTTACAGCTTAGCAAAACCAAATGAATGACTCTCTAGTTAACAATTATTGTAGGTTAACAATACTTATATAAGAAATGCAACAATAACATAATGCGATGAGTGAGAATTTGTGACTCCTAAAGTTGGGTCCAAAACAAATACCACAGGTTTATCCGAAACCGTCGTAATATTGATAACAAAGATGGGATGTAGAAGGATCAACTCTTGTAAATAAGAAGCTTAAATTCAATTTATATTATTTACCCATGTCCATGAATGTTATATATTTTTGATAAATTATTTGTAACTTATATGTTACTAAAATTACTTAAGACCATATATTAAGCTATAAAAATTTATTAGACATCAATGATAATTATTACTATTAAATAGCAATTATTATTTACCATTAGTATATACTCTCTTAAGATTTTTGCAACCTTATAAATTATTAATATGCTAAATATATTTACAACCTTGCAAAACCAAAAAAATGATTATCTAAATATCAATTATTTTAAGTTAACAATACTTATGTAAGAAATGCAACAATACCATAATCCAATGAGTGAGAATCAAATATTTCTCATTTACAACAATGTAAGTCTTTATCATAAAATGCAGTCTTTATTATTTTATCAACTTCAACATTGTTGTACGCTTATTTATTTTTCTAATTATTAAAATTATTAATGTTAAATATATTCACAACCTAGCAAAAACAAAAGAATGATTATTAAAATATCAATTATTGTAGGTTAACAATTCTTATGTAACTATCAAAATTTATTACTTATTAATATTAATTATTACTCTTAAATTGCAATTAGGATTTATCATTATTTTATACTTTATTACAATTTCACTAACCTTGTAAGTTTTTAACATCCCAAATCTATTTACAACTTCATATTCATAAGATTGTATGATAATATTTTTTAGAAATCCAACAATACCGTAATGTAATAAGTATTGTTTTACCTACTTCGATATTGTTGTATGTTTATTTATTATTCTAATTATTAAAATTGTTAATGCTAAATATATTTACAACCTAGCAAAAACAAAAGAATGATTCTCAAATTATCAATTATTGTACGTTAACAATACTTATTTAACTATCAAAATTTATTAGTAAATAGTTTTACTATTATAATATAAGATTTAAATATAAGTCCGCATTTATGCGGCCCTAAAACCTTTTGTGTGTGTGTGTGTATATATATAAGAAATAAAGAGTGTGATAAAGAAATTAAAGAAGAGACGAATGGTATTTTGCTTTTCATTTTGACCATATATGAGCTGTTTATTTCAGTAAGATGAATCAGAACACAGAGGATAGAGCCGTAAATGATAGAGAAGCACAAGAGAACCCTGAGATAGTTGTTATAGGAGAAGTTGAGGACCGTATTTCCTTTTATGAGAAAAGGCGTGGAGCAATACTTATGACACATCTTAGGAGTGTTGTATCAGACACGTTTGGCAGATCCTTTAGGGCTTATGTGCCACCGGTAGTGGCAGTTATAAAAAATGAAATAGGAAGCGTGGTCGGAGAAGAATTTCATACACTAAGGGTATGTTTGGTAGAAAGAAAAGAAATAGAGAGAAATAGAAATGGAAATGGGGAGAAATGGAAATATGTGGAGATTTGGAATTGATTTCTTTGTTTGCTATCATTGAAGAAATAAAATAGAGAAATGGTGGCTCAGGTCGCCGGACGGCGGCTGCAGCGGCAACACCACCTCGCTGATGCCGGAATATTCATCATCGCCGGAAAACACATCGCAACCACAAATGAAACAGAGAAATGGTGGTTCAGGTCACAACCACAAATCACATCGGACAAATCGCAACCATAAATACATCACACCCGCAAATCGCAACAGACGACCACATCACATCAGACAACCACGAATTACGGCTCAATCGCACGACAACGACGACGGTTGCAGCGTTGGCCGCCTATGTGTAAACCCATTGCATCAGACGACCACAAATTAAGGTTCAATCACACGACGATGATGACGACGGTGGTGGCATTGGCCCCCTCGCCGTAAACCTATCGCATCAGATGACGACGATGACGTGTTCAATCGCACGACGACGACGGTTCCGCCTCTTAAGAGATGCCATTTCTCTCCATTTCTTCACATTTTGCAGAGAATTAAAGATATGAAGGAAACCAAGAAAGAGAAATGGCTAGAGAAACGAATTTTCCGCCCATTTTGAAAGATTTTTCTCCCAAACAAGAGAATCTCCTCATTTCCATTTCTCCCATTTCCAAATCTCTCTACCAAACACAGCCTAAAGGGTGATCTAGTAAATGAGATGAAAAAGGAGAAATAGAAGTTGAAGCTTAAGGATGCCGGGGAAGGGTAGGATGTGACACTTATGGTAAAAACCATACCGAGCAGTGTAAGTATAAAACCGAGGGGTGTTATACGTGTGGAGTCCTAGGAGACAACTACAAGGATTGTTAACCTTTGGGAGAATTTTGTTATGACTGTGTCCGGCATGGGCATCAATCTTCTGAGTGTCTTAACCGATCAGAGTGGCTTTTGGTTTTGGGGTTAAATAACCTATGTAATACAAACAGTAAGGCTTACCTTCTCTTATGTATTATACATCTTGTTATGAGTTGGGATAAAAGAGAAATTTTGTGTCAATTGTTGAGTTATCTGTGATTGGTACATTTCAAATTATACCCTGAGTTAAACCCAAGTGAGGGAGTTCTGTGTAAGAATTGAAATAATTAATAGTTTTAAGACAGTTTGTATAAACTACCGTGATAGTGGTATTAGTAAGTGATGATAAGAAATTGATTATTAAATGGACGAGTTATATTAACTAGAGTCAGGATGAATAATAAAGTGTATTAAGTAACACTAAGATGATAAGTGGAATGAATATAGAGTAAGTAAGAGAATATCCGGAGTAAATCTATATAATATCATATCATTTAATGTTGAAATGTGAAGTTTAATAAAACAAGTGAGGTTATTTTATACAAAGCTTAATGCCTATAAGAGTAATTAGGCCTATTTCAGAGACTGTTATATTCCTGATTAGATAAAATTCTTGTGAAAATTATAATATAGCAATGAAAACTAGAGTGGTTAATGGATGAAGTGATGTTGAAATTTGAAATGTCGATATAATAGATTTAATTGTCTAATTAACTATGTTAGCTGAGTTAGTGCTTAATTGTTAAACCACATGCTTATTGGTAACGAGAGAATAAGGTAGTATTAATCCAGAGACACAAGATGAAATAGGTTTTAAAATTGTAATTTTGTAGACCAGGACCCATGTATGTTGCGAAGTAGAGTAGTCGGATAGAAGGCCATGTGGTTAATCCAGCAGGTAGTTGGGTATGATTAGGGTTCTTAACGATTCTTAGTATACAGATGAGTATATTGTTCTATATAAAGAGTGAGAATAATCAAAAAGTTGATCCCTTTCATAGTACGAGTACAGAATGTTATTTGAATCATATAAACACATATTCATACAACATGATTTAATTGAAAGAGTTGTAGTTGTAGTAACTAGAAGTAAATCGAATGAGTGATATCGATTGACCCGAGGGTATGGGAGTTATTATCCCCCGGTGATTGATATTTTGAGACAACCTAGCGTTAGAGCAATTTCAAGGACGAATTTGAATCCAGTGGGAGAGTTGTAACCCCCCAAACTTATATTAACGTTATTAAATTGAGGTGTTGCGTAAAAGTAGAGGAAAATGAGTAAAGGTTATGAATTATTAAATGGTTTAAAATAATGACTCCAAATACATGCTCGTTGAGATTTTTGAATAACGTATGAATGAGTTGTAGGTCGGATAGGAGAACGGGATACCCGCTAAAGAGGCAACCAACATTTAAGTTAGCTGCCCCATCTTCTTAACTTATCATTTTTTTTCTTTTTGTTCTAGTTTCTTCTTTATATTTTCTTCAAGCATACAAACACATACACATATATCTTTGATTCTCCAATAAGTAAACTTAGGATTTAGTGGGAGATTAGAGTTGGAAGATTACACCTATTATTTGGGAATCAAGTTGAAGTACGAATTAAAGGCATCGTTGGGAGATAGTCACTTATCTTGGACTATAGGTGAGTACCTTAACCATACTTAAAGACATTAATTACCTGTAATTATGCATATTTGATTCTAGCATGAGATTTATTGCACGATTGTTATTATCTCTTGATATAGAGAAATCTGCTATTAACTAAATTGCTAAAGAGTATAGAGATGATCACATAATTTAAAGAGAATGCGTTCTACAGAGATATGCATTTCAAATACATATTAGTATACATTTAGAGTACTCATGTGTACTAAGAGAAGTGGTATAATTGTGAGATACATATTAGAGAATCAAATATAAGAGTAACCGTATGTGTATACAAATATGAGAAAGTAAGCTCGACTGTGTCTATGTGTATACTATATATATTTATATATTCATTAAAAGAGAGAAGTAGAGTGAAATTAATGAAATATGAATGAATAATGTAGAGAAGGTGTAAATATGTAATACTATATATGTATGGTTACACCTTGATACATGAATCCGGAGTAAGACGATAGCTAGAGTTATAAACTTTACATGTGTGGCTATAATTGGGTTATTTATAGCGTCTCAATGTGATTATGTGTGTGATATACGTGTGATTGTTGCTTATGGAGATATAACTTGGTACCAAGTATATTATGGAGGGAGGTGCAAAATGTGTTATTGGGTCTCCGGTTTATATTTGCACTGCACTTCAGTGGTACAATTATTACAACACAGCGTGGTAGTGGTATAGTTATATTACACCGCACGACAGTTGTATAGTTATTATGGCACCATGTGGTAGTGTTACAGTTTATATTGCATTTCACGGCAGTACAGTTATTACAACATTGCATGGCAGTGGTATAGTTATTACAGCACTGCGTGACAGTGGTATAGCTATTACAGCACTGCGTGGCAGTGGTGCAGTTTATATTGCACCGCACAGCAGTGATACAGTTATTACAGCACTGCGTGGCAGTGGTACAATTTATATTGTACTGCACAACAGTGGTAAAGTTTATAATACACCGCGCTGGAGAGTTACAATTTATATTGCACTGCGTTGCAGTGGTACAACTTACAACTTTTAATTAGTGTTATATATGATACATGAATTCCTGACCAATATTGTACATACCGTCTACCTTGGTAACAGATATAAGTGTAAAGGTTAGACTACCGCCAGTGCGATACGGTAGGATTCAATGTGAAATATTTGAGATGGAAATTACATGTTACATTACTATCATTTGAGTACCTTGTGGAGTTACTCGTTGGGCTTTTTAGCTCATTCTTATTGTTATTCTTTTCAGATTTTGTGGCGGACAATGTTTCCACGTGTATATATGAAATTCACTAATTCTTTTTCTTTATATCTCTTGATTTAACACTTGTTTTGATCTTGTAAATAAAAAGATACAAAGTAGAAGTATACACAACCTCTCTTAATAAAGTTAAGCCAATATCTTTTTTGATTTTACATTCATCTATACAGCTAAATCCACATCATATTATGCATATGTAACTTACACCTTGTTTAATAACTTTTTACAATATATTATATACTCATGTTTGTTCCTTTTGTTTTAAAATATACAGTTGATGTCGAAAATGTTATTTCTCAGTAGTGTCGGGAAGCTTATAGCTGGCAGGTTTATCTACACCTCTTCTCGAGTACTCCCTCCATCTTCGTGCCGCAGCGGCTGCTCTGTTTGCTCTCTCTTTCACTTCCTCTTCGGTACCTAAGTTGAAAGAAAACAAAAAATGGGAAGACTGGTTCATCTATGGAGTACCATTTTGTGCCATTTTGAGTACATTTTGGATGACTTTCGACACATCTAAGCCGTTTCTTTATAAGTTAGTATTTTGATATTGACCCAGTTGAATCATCAGCCACAAAGTCCCGAAACCAACGTGCTTATCAATAAAAGGGCCGAACTTTGCCAAAGGTTATACGTACCTGTATTTGGTTGCTTTTTACCATTGCCCCACAGGTTGCTCCAGTAAGTTTCAGATTTGTCATTTGAGTCTTTAGCTTTCATCATTCTTATCCTAGCTTGTTCCTGCAATTAATAAACTTAATTTATTAATATATGAGTGATTATGTGCATTGTAACCAAAACTTGGTTTTTACTTTCCTAATGCATGGGAGAATGATTACGCTTTATACACTATTATTTTTTGACCAAATCTACTGCAGACTAAGCAACTTGCTAAACCTTGTATGTTTGGCAGCATTCAACGGCATTTGAAATCAAACGTAGTACTTATCAAGTGCATGTAATATTCTTGCAACATGGTATAGATTTTAAGTTCAATTTTTTTTTCTTTTCACATATTTTTCTACGGTATGGTGGAGGTAAGACAAAGACGGTCATACTGTTATAAAGAAAAGACTGGTTCTCAAAGATCTCCGGCTTATATGTGGTATCATTTGAATTGTGCTTTTTGATAATGAGTTATGTAAAGTTTTGTTATGTCTTTTTCATTTTAACTTCAAGAAATGGACTAACAACTGATCAGACAAAAGAAACTTAAATTCGAAGATAAAAAGGACAATAAAATGTTAAGAAGAATGTTCAATATAGTCCATAATTAAGTCATAGTCCTAAGGGACTAATTTTAGACTTTGGATCAATGGCATCAATGGTCCAGATTAAATTTTAAAAATTTGGGCGGGGCATTTTCATAATTTTTCGTAATTCACATGTGATGCTTACATGTAATTGTATACTGAATCACCTGTGATTGAATATTAAAATTTTAGGACTATGTTTTTTAAATGGACTTTATTGAACACAACTCAAAATGATAATACAGGCATAATAAGTTTTGAACTTTGAACAATATATATTTCTTACCAGAACTTTATTTTGTCTCTTTTCCCATCTTGTGCTTGCCTGCCATAACAAGAAGCATAATGAGAAACATGAAAGCAATGATGATTCCCCGTCAAAACATGCACTTAGTACTCTTTAAAATTATAACATTCGACTCCATAGATGACAACAAGACTCCAATTTACACAAGATGTAACGTTCTATGGATTATTTTAAACATCTGAGAATTAATTGAAACGTTTCTTTTCTATATTGCTAGCTAGCATCACTGTTTTTTAAGAAAATTGAGGCTTTACCATTCTAAAAACATCTGCCGACGAGCCCATTCCTGCTAGCATCAGGGCAACCTAGTAAGGATAAACAAAGAGAGATTTAGGCTTAGCAATATTACTTCTCATATTACTTAGAGATAGAAATTTGGAATAATCTATCCACAAGCAATTTATAATTAATGTGGTTCTTAAAATCACATTCAATCGTTTACTTCTCGAAAGAATTAAGATATACTGAATCCAGCAAAGAGAAGGAATGATAACTTTATATAAATCAACCAATTAAAAATTTTATTTTTTATAGGACTGGAAATCTTCTTTCACCATGATTAAAAATATTCTTTTCAAAACCTGTTATTAAGAAAATATTAGGTTGTTCTATCAAGTCTATCCGACCATGAATTCTTCAGAGGGGGCCGGCAGGCCGGGCGTACGGGAACCGTCAAAGATGTGGCTCAACGCACTGCAGCCACTACTTTACTTTGAATCCTTTTATGCAATTATGAACTCCACGTAACGTTCTCGATTCCAAGGCAATCTCTAGTGTATTTTTATGGTCTTAAATGCAACATAATACACAAACAGGTGTGTTGATATGGTCTCCAGTAGAATAATAATAGAGGGACTTTTTTATCTTTCCATTGTTTTGTCTTAAATATTAAAACCACTAATATCACTTTGAACTAGGATGATGAAGATTAATTAAAAGAATGAGGATGTAAGATAATGTCTTCTACAATGTTACTTACGTTCACTCTTTCTACCCTCCGCATTTCATCCTCAAGCAAAGATAGTTGTGCAGCAGAAGTCCAGTGTATGCAATCAACAGGGCTGAAAAGTGAGAATTTTCTCATTTAGCTGTCAAAGATTCAATCAGGAGTAAAATAACATCTAAACCGTGGAGATAAAATGAAAAAGTACGCTATTATATGTCACGTTTGTTGCTCATATTATGTTTGCATGTTGAAATAATAATCATAAAGCAGAATATTACCAACTATCAATGGCTTGTTGAACCAAGTCAGAGGTTCCTTGTTGGTTTCGTGCTCTGGCTCTACCAAAGTCCTCTTCTATCATAAATACTTCTGAGCAAACATTGGCACAATTTTTGCAGCCTATGGTAAACAATAAAAACCATATCACAATTATTCATTTAGATATAGCTAAGAAATAATATATATACATACTAAATAAAAATAAATTATTAAATACTAAATATTAAAATATTAATTTAACATAGATATTAAATCATAAATATTAATTTGATTATCAAGTAAATAAGTATATATAGTATATTAAATAATATTTAGTAAGAATTAAATAACATCTATTAAATATTAAGTTGAAATATTATAAATTAAATATATCAAACAGAAAATAAAAAAAATATTAAATTGAAAATCTTATAAAAAGATGAGAAATTTGAAATTGGCTTTAAATTGACATCCCAATTGCTACATGTCCTCTTATTAGGTGTTCAATTGATTTTCCATTTCAGATTAGATTCATAGAGTTCATTCAATGGAGAGGTAATAAAACGGTATCTTTATGCTGATGGGTTAAATATGAATTTATTACTTGAACTATATACAGAGTTAACTCTTAAAGTTGAATGAAGTCATGGAACTACGGCTGTCATAGTGACACGCCAACACCAGACTCTTGGTTTTAGTTCATTTGAAGGTAATTGGTAGAGATCTAGAGTTCTACCTATACATAGGAGTTGTAAGAAGATCATGATATTGAAATCAGCATAATTTTGAAGAGTTTTTCCTTTCGCTTTTTAGTTCTTATCCAGGTCATGCTAACTAGCAATGGTGTATGCATCTCTCAAACAATTGAAGGGAAATTTGATCAATAGTCTATTCAATATGTATGTTTTGTCAGAAAACTGTATCCCCCTTCATTTGTTGTTTTAGTATTTGAATTTATCTATCATACTTTGTAAATCGTGATGTCGTATGATTTAACAAGAAACAGAAATACCATGATGGAATCATACAATTGCTTCAAAATAAACACTTGAAAAGTAGCATAAGAGATTGAGAAACAAGTTAATGATTGTTTTCATGGTTGTTCTTTAGTATTGCTGTATTTCAATAGAGAATGGAGATAAAGAATTGATGTGGGAGATTCAATCAATAATGAGACAAATTGCATCCAACATTACATATTTATCATGCCTTGATCAACCCCCTAAGTATATATGTGATGTAAAAATTAAATAAAGAATGGGGTATGTTTCATTTAAGTTGAGGGTGATCCCAAATTGAGTGGGTTTAATTGCATTCTTTTTATAGTAAGGTAAGTTTGATAATACCATAAATAACATAAAGTTTATCCCAGCGTGCGTGGATTTGGGTTATGTTCCTGTCTAATAGGTCAAAAAAGAGAAGCTAAAAATTTCACTAAAAAGAAAATTGTTCGAAAGCCATCTGATGTATATATGTATGCATAAATGGTTAAACCTCCAAATCACTTAATTGAAAGGATTAGATTGTTACATCTATGTATCAAAAAAAGTAGCCCATGTTTAACATGGTCCTATTAATCGGCTTTGAATAAGTAAGGATTTCAAAATCCGTCACTCAAAAACTTTCATGCAGACTAGTATGCATCTATCATGTAAAGCAAACGAAATACATGCAGACTAGCATGCATCGTCTATGATCAGTGGTTTGGCATCATAATCAGTCACAAATAACGAAAATTTAATCAAGAATTTGAAAACATACCAATACAGCTAAACTCGTCAACAAATACATGATCCTTGGGACATGTATCGTCAAGAAAAGGATTTATTGCAGTCAAAGCATATCCATGAATTTCATCGTATACCATTCGCTGAGCTGGATCACTGAGAACCTACGTTACAATATTTTAATTTATATAGTAAGAAACACAAGGCATGAAAATAAAATAAGGAAAAGTAAAAAAAAAAGTAAATTCTACCTCATAAATCTCGTTAATAAACATGCAGAAGTTTGTAGTCTCTGGATCATTGCCACTCAAGTCAGGATGACATGATTTCATGCAATTATAATAAGCTTTTTTTATTTGCTCTGGAGTTGCATCCGGAAGCTGATTAGAAAGGGATGTGTTAAGTATAAACCAATAATGCTGAAATAAATTATCTTGAATGAACTAATAAGTAATAAGGTACAATTTGACATTTTGACCAATAGAAACTTGAGTTGGTGAAAAGGGTTGTCAAAAACAAAAAAGTAATAATAATAGTTTTGTTGATACATTGTCACGTTGATAAAATTTGATATCGGAGTCCATTGTTGTTGGTGTGCATTATTGTTATTAATTAATTTTTAGGAGGGACATAATGTATTAAATGCCTGTTTGCAGAGGCGGAGACACAGGGGGGTTGAATGGTGCTAGCCCCCCCCCCCCCCCCCTAATTAGCCCAAAATTCTTTTATTTTATAAGCTCAAGTCCAATCACTTTCTATTAAGCCTCTCCCCAATTGAAATTAGAAGGTCAATATAAGACTAGAAAAACGATGAAAGTTAGAAGGCTGAAGAGACATTCTGTGTTTGAGGGTTTCATTATTTTATTTTTTCTTTTCGAGACGTCTTTCATGATATTTGAATGTAAATGTTGTTTTTGAGTTTATCAACACCAAAAGAGGCGGCATCAAACCATCAAAGAATTTAGAAAACTAAACAAAGTTGTTCATGCGGGTTTGCAATTTACATAGGAGTAATCTATTTCACTATTTGAGTTTATAAATAGGAATTATAAAATTTATTATAATTAAGAATTCTATCTTGTTGAACAGTGAGTCATGTTCATTGAGTTTGTAATGAACATTTTTTTGTTACTGAATTACCAATCATGAGTCATCATCATTGAATTAAATTGTTATTATTTTATCTTTAAGATCCGAAATATGGTTTAATTAGTTAATATTTTGTTACTAACATGTTAGTTAATGAAAAAACAAACCGGTGATGGCGACAAAAATTTGAAGATTGATTTTGTTAGAGATTAAGCAATTTTTTCAACACGTAATTTCTTCTCTTTAATTGAACTCTCACTATTTATTTATCTTACACATAATGAATTTTTACAGCATTCGTATATTATATGTATTATTAGTGTTATGATAAAGGAAGCCCACCTTATGTTAAAATCCTAGCTTCATCCCTGCCTGTTTGGTAGATCGTTTCTCATTGCTAGTACTCATACGTGGGAAAAAATATATATTGTCCTTCCATTACGTTACGTATCTATTATTTCTCTAACTTTGAACAGTATGATTATCTTTTAGATCTAGGAATGCATACCCCCAATTCCCATAATACGATTTCTTTGACTACAACCAAATACAGAAAAGTACCATAAAACCATTACTGATATATAGTCATTTAGACCGTAATTGTACGTTTATAACAATCATTAATAAAAAAAATTCAACCTTTTCAACCTTTTCAATCTTATAAATTGTTTTTCAGGTGCAAATTAACATATGAACTCTACACTAAACAGTTAGATAATGAAAATGAAAACAACACTGCATATCTAACTAAAAGCGAAAAGCATTGCTTTTAATGAAAATGTTTAGCCACTAACTGAACAACTAGCATCCTTCCAAAAACGATCAAGGGAACACGCGGGCTAAGTTTAAAAACTCCAATGGTTGGCTCACAGTGATTGCTATTACTATCTTTAGTCTTTACTTGCTTTCAATAAGGTGATCACTTTGCACATGCATGAAATGTTTGTGATTTTTAATTTTTTATTAATCTATTGTGAACTATTTTGGCATGGGAATGAAGCCATATGCTAAAATCCAGCCAAAGAAGTCACAGGTAAGTCTTCCATGAAGCTAAACATTCTATCTAACACTTGATTTCACATCAAATATCTCCAAAACCAAAGGGAATACTTACCCTATGATGAATCTATAATCACCCACACAAACACTCAAACTCTACACATCATAGTCACACTCCTACTCCTAACAATAAAACATGTAACAAAATTCATACCCATAGGAAAAGGAAAACCGAGGATGAATTAGGGTTTAATGGTTTTTCATGCGGGTCTAAAAACGAGTCATCAAATGTGAATTCTCTGTATAAATAAAGAATAAACAGAAGTTGAAAACTAAGTATAAATTAGGCATACCAGTCCTAGAACAGCATAATAATCATCAGCAACAGCATCTTGTGACGATAACGGCGACGGATCAGTGGCGACTTTAACTCTGCTAAATTTTCTTCTTATCCTCCCACCATTCCACCTTATATTATTGTTCGTCTCCAACATCCGCCATCTTGATGACAAATTGCTCGAACCCTTTTGGAATTTAATCGGATCTGTGCAAACTGGAGACAACAATTGAGCCATTAAGATTGAATTTGGGAGAGGAGGAAGAAAACGTAGTGAAAAATGGGGGGAATTGTGTGTGGAAATGCTTATCCGACAAAATATATTTATATTTATAAAAAAATATAAAATAAATATTTAAATGGAAAATTAGGAGCCATGAGTTTATGTTTTAGTAATAGCCTCGTACAAGCTAAGATCTTTTATTGGTGATTCACGTGTCATCACGTGGGTATAACAATCTTCCACGCTCCATCCACTTGGATAATTTGTTGGTCATGGACTCATGGTTATGTTATTACACCCAAACCAATCATAGTACTATTGTTTTTCGGTTATTTTTTCAGGTTTCGAGTAGTTTAGGTCGGATAGTTCAAGTATTTTATTGCTAAACTTTTAACTGTTAACTTATTTGAATTGCAACTCATTTAATCGGGTATTAGTTAGTTTGGGTTTCGACTCGGGTAAAATCATATATACATGGAAATTTTTTTTATTTTAAGCCTTTTAAAATTGGTTATATTAGATTTAAAATTGGATCCGTATAAAAAGGTAGTTAAGTTGTATATTCCTCTGTGAAAAAAGCCAAAACAAGGGGTGTAAGTTGTGAATGTAATGTTGGATTGAAAGAAATAATACGTTATCAATTCAAAAAAACATAAAAGGAAATAGAATTGTAAATCAAGTTATTTAAATAAAATGATTCCTCATATACGAATTATGTTATATTTATTAAGACATCATTTTGGCCATCTTAATTCAAAACTTATACATCTCAAAGAAAAAACCTAATTGGGTATACAGAATTTTAAATAAGCAAACCGCTACCCAAACCGATATTATAGCGGGTAAACCGAATACCTGAATTTAACTACCCGAAACCGGAAATAACCGAAACCCGATTAAGCGGGACGGTTTATTCGATTTATGGTTATTTTTGACACCCCTAAATCAAAGTAGTGTTATACATGATGTTGGGGTACGTAAATAAAAATTTTATATTAATATTTTTTATATATATTTCTTTTTTAAATATAATATTATATATCATGTTTAAAAGTTTTTAGTGTAAATATGTAATTTTAATGTATTTTTTGTTTTCACGTCTAAAAGTTTTTATTGTAATATCAAATGCTTAATTTGAGTAAATATATTTTTATTAGGCAATTATATATTTGTATCTTTAAAATTTCAAACTTAATTAATTAAAAGTTAAATAATAATGATATCAATCTTATTATACTCAAATTAAATCACATAAAATTAAGATCCTAATATAGAATACATTCTATTTATACATACGTAAATTGTTTGAATATAGTTTTTTTTATCATTTAACTAAATATAATTGAAAACATAAGATAACATTGAATTCAAATATCTACGTAATAATAACCATAATTTTATATGCAAATTTATTAGTTAAAAATTAGAAAGCTTAAAAAATAAAATATTCTTATAAATTTAAAGCTCTAAAGGTAGTTACAAAAGTTATTAACAAGACTGTTGTTTCAATACACGGTAATTATGTTGAGTGATAGTTTTTGTATCGTTATTCACTCACTAACTATCAATTTTAAAGAGCCTCAAAGTGATAGTGGTAATTTTGTAAATAACTATATGCTACTAATCAACGGTTTTAATAGACCTACTGAGTGGTAATCAAATATAATATAAACAACTTAATACCAAGTGGTTTGCAAATGACTACAAATTTTCCTTGTCATCATTGAAATTATTATTTTTGTGCGACTAAAGTAAATTTTCTTTCTATTATGTCAAAATACACACATATGACAAATATTGTTAATAAGTATATGAAAATATTCATTATCATAACAGGAAAAAGAAATGACAAATCATAATTCAGACGCAAAAAACGATCGGTATAACTAATAAATAAATACAACTTAGCCAGCAACAATAATTCACAATGATTGTTAAAATTTTAAGTTTTCTCATGGATTTCTATATTGATTGATGTTTAATTATTTGAATTGAGTTGTATTATGATAAGTGTTTTTATTTATTTGAATTGAGTTTTTATATTTCACATTATCAAGTTACTAAACTTTGACGGATCAATATAATATATTCTTATTATATTCAACTATTTAATTTAATATACACCTTAGTTCATTAGAAACCTTATCTACGTTTTAATATAAATGTTATCATAATATGACAACTGTTAATTCCAGATTGAGTACACAACAACAAATGTTTGTAGAAGAGGGGTTTAATACAAACTTTAGCTTTTAAAAATTTAAAGACACACTGATATACTTTTATATAATTCTTATTGATTTTGAATCAAGAATTACATGTACTAGAAGCAGAAATTCTAAGTACAATAAAAGGTGGCAATCTATTTGTCTAACACATAGACAAGCTAACTCTAAAACGATTAATGTATATAGAGTGTTCAACACATGAACAAGTTTGATTCTACACAATGCTTAAACTCTACGAATTTCTCAATTGATGAGATTTTCTTTCTGTGGAGTAGAGACTTCACTGTGTCGTATTTTGCATGTCCACCATGCATGAATATATATAGAAATATTGGTGAATCCGGTTGCATGAAGGAAGGAGACAAAGAGGATGTGGAGATATAATATTTTAATTGTAAAGGTAGTGGGTGAAAAGTAAAGTTACTTTAATCAACTGTTTGATAAAAGTAATTGTACTTTTCTGCAAAAGTGCAACTCACTCACAATATAAAATATTAAAACCCACATATACTGTCGTGTAGAAGTTTCTTTCCCTTTCCATGCTTGTACTTTAAACAATACCATGCTTCTGTTTGATTTGACTACCAAGTATGTGATTGCCAGCCATACTTAGTTGTTGAACAAATCTTCAAGATCTTCGTCTGTTTGAGGTATCTTTCTCCTTTTCCAGAGGATAAGATCAATCCTTTTTGTATCATACTTGATCCAAAAAGTGCATTTTACTTTTACAAACAAAGATCTAAGACATAATAGAACAACACATGTTCTGGCTTTTACATATGACTCACAATCTGAAAAGATATTGCAAATATGACATTTTGCACGACTCAGCTTACAGATTGTACTAGGAACTCTGAATTTCACTACTCAGTTGACAAAGCATATCAGTTGATCAATTTTTGCTAGGACTCAGTTGATACATATTGCTCAGCTGATCATATAGATGCTCAGTTGATCAATAGTAAACTTAGGAGGACATAAGCTCATGTATTTGTATGATCAGTTGATCAAGAATGCTCAGCTGATCATTTAAATACATCAGTTTATGTGGGGAGATGAATTGTGTAAGAGAAGACTTACTTAGCTGATGCTCTGGGCCTCAGCTGATGCTCCGGGCCTCAGCTGATCCATTTGTTCACTCGGCTGATGGAGTAGCTGAGCAAAGTCCTTGCTCAGCTGATGGTGTAGGCACTCAGCTGATCAACTTTCTTCACTCAGCTGGTGGTTTATTTTCCTCAGCTGATGGTCTTCTTTACTTGTTTTCTTCATCTGATGCTCCTTGGCTGATATCCCTTGGCTGATACTTTGAGTAGGATCTGATGCTCAGCTGACAGTCAGCTGATGGTTCCATACTTAGCATATTTTTACAGAATTTGATTCAAACAACACATGTTTGAATTCTTTCTAAGTCATACTGAATGTAGGGTTTGGTTATCATCAAATTCTATGTTTTAGGATAGGCAGAGTTAATTATTAGGGTGAAGTGATTATCTCCCCAACAACAACATTTTAAAAATTAGTATATTTTTAATTCTTTTATCAAAAGACCAAAAAATCAGTGATTATATCGATGATTATACGTAGAGAATAAATATAAAAACCAAATAAAACGACATGCCAATTGCTCTAAAGAAACATTTAAAAATAGGCTAATTTGAAAAAAATGTCATATTAGATAATATTCATACTCTGAACGTAGATAAAAATAAGACAATCACAAATATATAATTATTTTTTCTCTAAATAAAATAAATCACAAGTTATTAAACATAATTTACAAACAACCTATAATTAATTATATTAATAAAACCTCTCGCATGTTTCATACAACCCCTCACATTTACTTCTAACCCACTCCTAATTAGTTTGATTTTGAATTTGATGTTACGGGTTTTCCACTCTCTACGAATCACATGTTAGAATTTGTCTATGTCATATTTACATGTCATCAATGATATTATCAAGTAAGGTCGGTAATTCGGCATGGGTTATTGGATTTATATTCGTGATATTTCCGTGTCGATCAGTTTTCCTTTTATTTACTATCATGTTGATTCGGAGTGTGTTACATATTTTCGTGTCATGTTCGGGTTGTGTTTCGTGTCGATCAATTTCGACCAAATCTATTCGAATAATATTTTTTTTATTTTGAAATGTGGTTTTCATTTTCAAAATTTTAATTCCTTGTTTGGTTTGATTTGAATTTCGAATATGATTTTTGCTTAGATTCTTACTTCAATATTCGGTGTTTGTTGCGATTGAATTCTTTGTTTTTTATTGTTTTATTTTAAGTTTTTAACTTTTGAAGATTTTTCACTTTTCTTTACCGGATTTTATTGCTCTAAGTTTCATTACTTCATTTAAATTCATAATCAACTTTTAAGTATTAAAGAATTTTTTTAATTTTACGGCTTTACCCTTAAACGGATCACACTGTCAATTTTGGGTTGTTGAGTTGAGCTAACCTAACCCGCTTTCTAGGGACAATTTTGTGTCAATCTGATTTTGATCATTTCAACTCGGTTTCGTGTCAACCTATTTATTGCCAAACTTAAACAAAATATAAAGAAAAAGTATAACAAATTCACCACTTTAGAATTTTTGTGTAGTAATCTTCATAACAAGCCACCATCATGTCATTGTGATGTGGTTGTCCGTCTTGACAACAACGTGGTCTATGCCAACCACGGCCATGTACCCTCCCACTCACCACACTTTAACAATCTTCCATGCTCGATTTGTACATTGCATTCATGTTTGATGTTTGATCGGTCATGTTAATATTCTTAACTTCTTAGC
This sequence comes from Dittrichia graveolens, assembly GCA_038502395.1. Lineage (NCBI taxonomy): Eukaryota > Viridiplantae > Streptophyta > Magnoliopsida > Asterales > Asteraceae > Dittrichia > Dittrichia graveolens. The sequence continues at coordinate 31,479,655 of JARJIL010000003.1, read as the reverse complement.
TCTTCTCTTTTGTATTTGTGTGTTATTGTATCCATAGTAAATGAATGTCACGTCACGTTAGAATAACTAACTTGTTAGGTTGAAAATGTTGTTTGATATTTGTTAATGCTGCCCGAATAACTTAATACTACTTGTTTGAAGTTAGTATTGTCAGAGAAAGAGTTAGTGCCGGTGAATAAAGTTAGTACTAGTAGTGTTGAAGTTAATATAGTTAGATCAAAGTTAGTACTGCAACAACAAACTTAATACCGTTTGAAGGAAGTTGATGTTGTTCTTGAAGAAAACATAATTAGTGTTGTTATTCGTAATAAGGATGAATTCCTTCATTTTAGGGATGATAATTATGGATAAGATGTATTGTAATCTATCTGTAATTAAATGATTCTGTTACCGTAAATAGTTGATTATGTTTTGTAATCATTTTCACTATAAATATGTGTGTGTACATAGATATCTTATGCGTAAGAGTGTGATTATAATTTTTGCCTAAAGATTATTCTTGATCCTTACACTAGAAAAGTATTGTACATCTGTTGAATCACTCATAATCAACAGGTTTGGGCTTTGATGGTTATTTCTTTGTAATCATTTTAATCAAGTGTTCAATATAATTTTTATTGTTACTCAAAGTGTTATTCCGCAAACATCTTTATTTATTCTTGGATTGTTCATGTGTGTTTGTTTGTTTACCAATCCTAACAAGTGGTATTGAAGTGAATAATAGGCTCTTGATCCAAAAATCAACAAGGATTTCAATATTTCTTGTTCAAAACACTATTTTTCATAAGTCATGGGTGATATGAACGAGGGAGTTATGGTATCTAAAGTTCCAATGTTAAAAACAAATGATTTTGACATGTGAAAACTTCAGATTAAGCAACACATCCTACTCACTGATTATACTATGTAGGATGTTATTGAAAATGGTCAAAAGGGAGCAATTGAGTTTGATGAAGATGGAAATATAAAGAAAAAGCCTCCTCCAACCAACGATTGAGAAATAAAAGAAAGACAAATTGAGATGAAAGCCCTGAGTACCCTTCTCTTGGGTATTCCAAATGGGTATCAACATCAGTTTAGCAGGTGAAATGATGCAAAGGAACTATGGGAAGCATTGAGAAAAGATTTGCAGGAACCAAAAGCACCAAAAGAAATCAAAGATCTTACTTGAAGAAGCAATATGAAAACTTGAAGGCTAGAAAAGAAGAATCAATGACACAAACCTTTGATAGGTTTAACAAGCTTATTGGAGAATTAGCAACTTCAAGTGTCAAAATTAATCAAGATGATGTGAACAATAAGTTTCTCAGATCTTTAGGAGAAGAATGGACTATGTACACAATGTCTTTCAGACAAAGTGATGAGTTGGAAAACAAGGAGCTTGATGATCTGTACAATGATCTAAGAGTTTTTGAGGGTGAAGTTGAAGCAAAGAAAAAGACTTCAGGTTCTTCTCAAAATGCTGCCTTTTTGTATGTTGGAAGTGGATTTGAGGGATCAAACAATTCAAAGGATGCTGGAGTGTCAAATTAACAAATCAAGGCTGAAAACAGAAGTGATACTGCCTTAGAAGTTTTTTTGGCTAGTCATGTGCACTCTGCACACACTAATGATGATCTGGGTCAAAATTAACCAGATGATTTGGAAGAAATGGATATCAAGTGGCAAATGGCCATGCTCACCATGAGGGCTAAAAGGTTCATTCAAAAGACTAGTAGAAGGAACTTTGCTTTTAAAAGGGAGGATAATGCTAGATTCAATAACAGCAAGGTTGAATGTTAAAGATGTCACAAGATGGGACACTTTGCAAGGGATTGCAGAAGTGATAGAAGGCAAGAGAGCTCTAGAGAAACAACATTGGTGTCTCAATATGACCTTGGACTTGATTGGAGTGATCATGCAACATATAGCACACATAATCAAGCACTGATGGCAGATATCACACCAAACACGTTTGACATCCCAAAAGAGGTAAAATCTAAACTTTGTTTAAAAGAATGCATTCATATTGTTAAGAAGTATAGATATCATAATAAAGTCACGTGTGACACTTTAACCAAATGGAAAGAAAGAAGGAGAGAGACTAGCTTGATCATAGGAAGTTTTGAGGAGCAAGTAAAAGTATATATTAAAAATGAAAAACAATACCAGGATGATCTTGCTTATGTAAAATGGGATAAAGAAAAGTTAACCTTAAAGTTAGAAAGGATTTTGAAACAACTTGAGGAAGCTAAGAAAGAAACTAATACAATTAAGCTTGATGTAGAAAAATTAAAATATGCTTCCACAACAGTTAAGAATTTGATTAAGCCTCAAATTCATGATAAAATCAAATTAGGAATAAGTTGCAAGAGTGTTGCACCACCTTACAATCAAAACTACGTTCCACCCACAAAGGATGTAGTGACTAAGTACACATATGAGAAAATTTCCTTAGAATCTACTAAGATTGACCCTAGTTCATCCACTTGTAGGAAAGGTGAAGAAGATGAAATAAAGTTATGTGAAGTGGATAAGTCTGAAAAGGATATGGGAAATGTAGTTAAGCATGAAAATTTTCCTCAAGAAAATCATATAATTACTAATGAAAAGGGGAAGGTAGTTGAGTCAACTGTTAAAAATACTCATTGTTCTTGCTGTAATAATCACAACTCAACTGTCAGAGGAAATAAGAGGAATTGGACTCAACAAATGACACAAAACTATGGTATCAATTTCAAAACTCTTAAATCAAAACCATGTTTTATATGTGGAAAAACAAATCACCTTGCAAAAAAATGTTTATTTAATCCAATCAACAAAAGAAATCAGTTCAGATATGAAAGATTAAAGGTATTTCCAAGAAATGTGCAAAACATTTAGTATAATAAACCAGCAGCACCAAGGTTTGTTAATACTGTCAGAGCTAAGCAACTAGTGTTCAAAACAAAATCAAAAGTTTTTCAAAAACCAATCAATCTTAGTTCAAAATCTCAAACTAGTTCTTCTACAAGCACCTATAAAGAACCAAAACTGAAAACATCAATTAGTACCGATTGCATTGTTAATTGTAACAGCCGTGGTTTTCAAAAATTGAGATTTACAAAAACTTTTTCCACTCAATCAGATTCATCGCAACGGAAGAATTTTAAACATCATATTTATTAAAACAGATAAACCGTTTTAAACATTCATTAAGCAGAAACTACCGTTACGTCACAAAACACATCATCGTTTAAACTTTATTCGTTACATAAACACAAGTTGATAATATATAACATCATAACAAAAGTAAACTACCCATTAGCCCCCATCTCACAAGGCCACACACCTAAGCAACCTGCACAGGCACAAGACACATTTCAAAGAAACAAGTGTCAGCTTTCGTCTCGTGAGTCAGCTAAGTTAACATCACAAAATCATCATTTAAAAACATTCACAAACATACTTAGGTTAAGTTATTAAATCCCAAACCGTAACTTAACCCACCCGCATAGCATCGTAAATCCCCGCATGGTCAAGTATCATCATAAACATCATATAATATCTTTTAACTTCATTTACTTCATATACATCATAAATCATCTCATTCATCTTTTAACTTCTTTAACATCATATATCATCTTATTGGGGTTTATTAAAACTATCATTAGCATCACTACCCCAAATATCACATGCGTGCCCGACAACCGCTAAGGTTCCAAGGTCTGTACGCAAAGATACCATATGCGTGCCTGGAAACTACTAAGTCTAAGGTCCGTCCGCATTGGCACAAGTTTACTAAGCGTGTCCAGCAAGTATGGTACAACGCGGGTGCGACTCCCACTTGTACACACACTCCTGTGATCCGTCCACTATAGTTACTCCGAAATAAGTCGTTCAGGTAAAAGTACAAACGGTGCCCCCAACCACTAGGCCCTCCTTTTACCCACGTGATGTTTTGCACATGACCCTATCTCTGTGGTCAATACATCACTCCAGTGCATGAATACACCATGTGTTGCCAAGTGTAATACCCGAATTTCCGAAATTTAATAAAAAGTATTTTACCGGAATATTGATGGTGACTTTAGCTATAGTATGTTGTGTGGGAAATTTATTAAAGATATTTGGGCTTATATGTTTAAACTAATAAGAGTTTTAGTTGTGAATTGAGCTTGAGAATGTGACTTGGGCTTAGGCTCACAAGAGTTATGGAATGTGTGTACAAATATGGAATTAGGGTGTAGCCCCTAAGGGTTACTACTACTGTTCCATTACTTTCAAAATCAATGTGTTTTTGTGTGTGGAAGCTTCTCTCGAAGAACAGAGAAACTAAGGGTCAAGAATCATCTTGGAACATAAGAAATTTGTCAAGGAAATCAGCAGGTAATGTTTCTCACTTCATTATGGTTATGTAGACACCAAATCTTACTCTGTTAAGACGATGAATGGATGTTTGAAATCTGGGTTTATGGGTTTTAGAATGTATGAGAAAAACCAGGAAAAGATTTAAGCAAGAACACTTAATAGTGGACGAAATACAGATTTGTGTTAAAAGGAAAGATTTATATAAGTGGAGAGATGTTTTGCAACAAGAATAAGTTAATTTGATTGAGTTTTGAGAAAGCTTGATCTTGGCTATGGAGTCTGTGTTCTTTCACAGCGATAAACTGACAGGGAAGGCTTGTAGTCCATGCGACAGTCACATGGAAATATTTAGTCCATGTGATAGTCACATAGGCAAATATATTTGGTTTATGCGACAGTCACCTAGAAGTGTACTGATGTTCATACGACTTTCACCTGGAAATATATGTATAACTATCACAGTTGCATGGATATGTATATATTCCATGCGACACTCCCATGGATATATATATATATATATATATATATATATATCCCATGCAACAGTCACATGGATATATATAAATACCATGCAACAGTCACATGAATATATATATATATATATATATATATATATATCCATGTGACAGTCACCTAGTATATGTATATATATGTATACACACCCATCCGACTTATGGGAGTTGTGTAAGTGAGTAAGAGACTAGTACCCGATTTTGATCTTTTGGACTTGGATCAGGTGACGGTCAATTGAAGGATAACCACAAGTAAAGTTGTAAAGTAAGAACAGTGTGACGAGAACTGCTGATAGATGAGTATTCTTACTTACATTTTTAAATAGACATCAACTACGTTTGATAGTGCCCAAGAAAGTGATTAATAATTGTGGGTTACGTGAATGCTATGTGTAGACCAACACTCCGGTGTTGGATATGTTTTAAATAGAATTTGCACACGGCTGACAATGTGTAAGTAGATGATAAGTTATGAGACATGTGAATACACTGACTTGTACATGATAGTAGTACGTGTAACGTGTTATGTATGTGGTATGTGATAATTATATCATCAGTATGTTAGAGACCGTTTACTTTGGTAACGGGTACGAGACCAACACTTCGGTGTCGGGAATGAGACCAACACTTCGGTGTTGGGTATGTTAGACCGTTGTGACGACAACGGGTTCAAAGAGACCGTCTAACAAACGGGTATGTTGAGACCACTTACTACGGTAGTGGGTATGAGTTATGTGTTATTTGATGAGACCGTCTAATAGGCGGGTATGTTGAGACCACTTACTACGGTGCTGGGTATGAGTTATGTGTTAATTGATGAGACCGTCTAACAGGCGGGTATGTCGAGACCACTTACTACGGTAGTGGGTATGAAGAATGTGTTTGATGAACTGTTTGGATTGTAAGTAAAGTAATCACTGAGCTTTGTGCTTACGGTTGTTGTTTAACCATGTTTTCAGGTGATCGCCACGGCGGGGCTCCAGCTCGTGTTTGATAGCTCATCCCTAGCAAGCTTCCACAATGTCTCCACTCTCATGAATTTTCTAATGTAATCCAAAATGATTGTACTTGAACGTAAGATTTTTATGGGTTTTCACCCGGGATGTAATTGATATTATAGAGTGTTTCAATTATCGTAGACTTTTAATCATATGATTTGATATTGGCAAAACTTTTTTTTGGGACATTACAACTTGGTATCAGAGGCTTGGTTTAAGAGATTCAAATACGTTTCCGCGTGTTTGAACTTAAACCTTGGTTCATGAAGGATTTTAAACAACGCTTTTGAAACCTTTTCAAGTGTTAAATATTACAATGAGCTATCTGCTGGAGCTAGTCCAAGTGGTCACGCGCGAGTACAAGGTATGAAATTATGATATGATGACTATGTTAACTGAGATTTGAAATTGAACTGCTTTAGTAGAGTCAGAATAGAATGACACGACAATGCTTACCTGATAATTGACTATATGCTTGATGAGATGATTGATACATGGCCCAAGCCAGTGAATCGGGATTCCTAGTGGTAATAACCAGATCCAATACGTGTAGCGTGTTTGTAATAATAGGGCCCATATTATTATCTGCACACAAAACTTGTTGAAACTTGTCAAAATCCGGGGAATCTTGTGAATCCGGTGAGGGGTACTTGTAGAGATAGGATCCTTGTAGCTAGGGTGCCTTAGAAAGTCTAGGGCTACCTCATAGCTAAGTTTATGACATGCGATACATGATGTATGGACTAGTATAGTAGTGAGGACTATATGGCAATGTCGCCTATTGATTAATGCATTGTCTATACATCCAGTATGATGAATACAAGAAACAGATCCATGATCCTAACTGAAACGGGTTTTGGAAATCCACCTATTGGAGTAGACACTAGCATGACAGTAGTATGTCTGTAGAGTAGAAATGTCCTATGACCAGGGTTGTTCCAGATTATGAGATAAGTCCACACATGATGTGGATACGAACTACGTTATGATTAAGATAGGAGGATAAAGCCACCAATTGAGGGGTGCGTTATCTATACTTTCATTTGGCAGTAGAGCGGGCAAGGGTGGAACATGGTATTATGTAGTAAAAGTTTTAATGTATCGGTAAAACCAGAAACACCTCAGGTGGAGTTAGCAGATGAAAAATCCGTAAATATATTTGATATATTTAGAATCAATGTAATAGAGGAAGGTGATGTCAAACTTCCTATAGACTTTATTCCGATTCATACGGGAGTTCAATTAATAGTGGGAATGGACTGGCTCTGTCGTTACTAAGCCAGTATATTATGCAAACGAGGAACCGTACAGGTTCAAACCCCAAGTGGGGGAAAAATTATAATTGGCGGTGGACACAAGGCGAAACCGCAAATTGATTTCTGCTAGAAGTTGTTATAGCTGCTAAAGTAACAGCCAACGGGATGAAGGAGCTGAGGGAGATGCTACCTCCGATAGTGACTGGGATAAAGGAGGGTATATGAAAGATGATTATCATAAGTTGAGTACGTTATGGTCCGTACGAGAGACTGCAGCTACTACTTCAATTGTTACTCCAGTAGCAAATCAGATACAGAGGGGTTGCACCAACAAAGATTTTCTGCACGTCAACCAACGGCCTTCGAAGGGATTCTAGATCCCATTAAGAGCGAAAAGTAGACATATGAGGTGGAAGAATACACGTATCACTGTGTAGAAGAAAGCAAAGGATGGGTCGTATCGAGCTTGTTAAGTGGAGCACTGATATTGCCGTATTTAGATATATCTTTTATGCGATATCGTATTTATTTTTAACCAAATATTGTTCGTAAATGAGTCAAAAGATACTTAATATCTTAAATTTTTGATTTTTAGGTTAAAAAGGCGGATGATGAAATGTTTTGAGCAAAAACCAAAGAAAGTGAAGAAAATAAGAAAGCTGTCAACTTCGACACACCTCCACTATTTTGATCATATCTCACTCATACGAGCTCGGATTGAGGTGATTCAAAAGGACACGGAAACTAGACTCAGAGGGCTACAATCATGCTTAGGAGAATATTGCATTAGTGGAGAACGCAACGCGTTATAAGGTCCAACGCGACGCGCAAAAGTTCGAAAATGTTGCGAATTGATTGTCCGACGCGACGCGTCTTAAAGGGGAACGCGACACGTCCGCGCCGAAACGTTAAATCTATAAATAGAACCCTATTTTCGACCCAAGGAACATACATTCAATTCTAGGGTTCCAATATGATGGCTGAGGACGTCCAAAAGTGATTTCAAGGCCTGAGAGAAGGTTTGGAGCTCAATAACGAAGAGGAAGACCACGAATTTGACGGGATTGACTCGGGTTTGCCACCATCGGTCTATAATGGTTTGAAAGTTCTGTTCTTTTTTGTTTTTGATGTGTTCTAATGTGTCTATGGTCTAGGTTTTCTGTTTTTCACCTTGATTAGATGAACCCTTGTTTATTGGTTTGATTTCTATGGACCCGGATGTTTAGTAATTGTGTAATTTATCATGTTTAGATTTTTCAAAGATCCATTCGTGTTAAAGTTTTGATCTTTATGCCTATTGCTAAGTATTTCATAGTTGAGATGACCATTCTATCTATGTTTGCTTTAATCATGAGTTTCTATGACCATTAGGATTCATGACTAGTGATGGACCAAATCCTAGGGTTAGGTTATAAAGTAATTAACTTTAATGTGTTTGACAATTGCATGCGATGACCATTAGGTGTTAATTGATTGATTTTGTGACCAATACAAATCAATAGATTAAGTCTAGGTTGATACAAATTTATTGACTAATTATAGGGACACTTAATGCCATGACCATTGGGTTAATATTTCTATAATTATAGGGCTAGTGAGTCTGGCCAAGAGGTCTAGCTAATTTAGAAATCGGTATATAATGAATAATGTTCATTGCACTTCCATGAGATTGACCGTAGACGAGGGGGTAATCGAGTCTAGGTGAGAATACTTCGTATTGATTGTTTCCATTCCAAGCTCTCAGCTTTATCTTACTTTTGGATTGTTTTCACTTTTGTCGTACCGTCTATTGAATTCTTTGATTTATTCCCATATTCCCCTGTTTACTCGCTTTCTTTAGACTAACTAATATTTAAATCTTTTAAATCTGAAATCATACTCGTTCCCTAAGTGTTCGACACTCGGTCTTACAAGAACTATACTGCGATACGATTAGGTACACTTGCCTATTTGTGTTGTAGTCAGAATTTTGGTGATTCCAATTTATAAATATAAAACCTGATCTGATTCACGCACATCAAGCACCAATGTGATTCATTAAGAAAAAAAAGGGATGACATGTTCCGTATGTGCTAGTGATAGATGATATAGACCTCCTACCAACCCCCATGAGAGAGTTTCAAGTGATTGTGGGCATGGGTTGGCTGGGCCGTCATCAGGCTAACATATTGTGTAAGCAAGGGTTCATACGGATACATAATCTAAGTGGGGGAGAAATCTCTATCTATGGCAAGCGGCAAAGGGGATGGCGGCATGTTGCACTGTAACCAAAGCTGCAAAGTATCTTTGCTAGGGTTGCACAACCTTCATAGCTCACGTGGTTGACTTGAGAATGGAAATGAAGAAACTGAAAGTTTTAGACGTACCCGTGGTATGCGATTATCCGGAGGATTTATCGGGGGTTCCGCCAGATAGTAGAGTTTCGTATAGACTTGGCACCGGGGGTTGCACCCACCGCCAAGGCACCTTATCGACTAGCACCGCCGGAGATGCAGGATCTAATGTCACATCTCTAGGAACTACTCGACAAGGGTTCTATTCTCCCAAGTAGCTCGCCGTGGGGAGCACCGATCCTATTTGTGAAGTAGATACACGGAGCTTTCAGAATGTGCATTAACAACCGCGAACTCAACAAGGTGACAGTTTGATCAACTACAAGGAGTGGCATGCTTCTCAAAGATAGACTTGCAGTCAGGTTATCATCAACTCAAGGTCCGGGAGGAGAATATATCCAAGACAACTTTTTGCACACGCTATGGGCACTTCGAGTTTGTCATTGTGCCTTCCGGTCTCACTAACGCGCCAACAGCTTTCATGGATCTAATGAATTGGGTTTGCAGACCAAGACCGAGCATGAGAAATACCTACGGGAGGTACTGGAAACGTTGAAAAAGGATAGACTGCAGGCGGAATTTTCAAAATGCGAATTTTGGCTAGAGGAGGTGCAATTCCTTGGGCACCTGGTAAACCGAGAGGGAATCAAAGTAGACCCGGCTAATATAGAGGCCGTTATGAGATGGGAAACGCCAAAGAGTCCGACGGAAATCCGAAGCTTCTTGGGGTTAGCCGGTTATTACAGACGGTTTATGAGGGATTTCTCTAAGTTAGAGGTGTTACTAACCAACCTGACAAAAAAGAGCATTTGTTTTGATTGGGGGACAGACTAGTAGAAAGCATTTGAAACCCTCTATAGCAAATTATGCAAAGCACCAATATTAACATTACCTGAGTGGATGGAGGACTTGGTGGTTTATTGCGATGCCTCCCATGTGGGGCTCGGTTGCGTACTTATGCAGGGGGAAAGTTACTTCCTACGCTTCGAGATAACTGAAACCTCACGAGTGTAATTATCCGACTCATGATCTAGAATTGGTAGCCGTGGTGTTCGCACTCAAGATTTGGAGACACTACTTATACGGAGTTAAGTGCACCATATACACGGATCACAAGAGTTTGAAGTACTTCGCCGATCAGAAGAATTTGAACATGCGCCAGCGGAGATGGCTAGACTTAGTCTAAGATTATGACGGTAAAATCTTGTATCATCCGGGAAAGACCAACGTAGTGGCGGACGCGCTAAGTCGCAAGACGAGCCAGTTGCAATTTCACGTGAGATGCCTAAGAATAACGGTCACGACTTCACTTTTCGAGATGATTTTGATGGTTTAAGTTGAGGCAACCAAGGAAGGAGACTAGAAAGCAGAGCGAATTAAGGGACAATTGGCCAATATTTATGTGAAAGAGATAGTTTCAAGAAACGGAGTGCTGGTGTCTATTAGTTCTGACCGGATGTGCGGTTCACACCTAGGTTTTGGAACAAATTTTAGGAGGATTGGGAACAAGGGTTAGCCTCAGTACAACATATCTCCCCCAAACTGACGGGCAAAGTGAACGAACGATCCAAACCCTAGAGGATATGCTGAGAGCTTGTGTGATCAATTTCGGGAGAAGCTAGGATTTGTATTTACCCTTAGTAGAATTTTCGTACAACAACGGCTACCACGCGAGTATTGGTATGCCACCTAACGAGATGATGTACGGGAGAAAGTGTAGGACCCCGATCTGCTAGGGTGAGGTTGGACAGAAAGAATTTGGCAACACAGAGATAGTCCAGAAGACCTCGGAATATGTCCAACAGGTTCGTGAATGACTCAAAGTGGCTCAGAGCCGACAGGAAAGCTATGCTGATAAACGAAGATCGTTGCTAGAATTTCAAGTGGGTCATGTGTTGCTCAAGGTATCTCCATGGAAATGGGTGATTCGATACAGAAAATGTGGAAAGTTGAACCCTAGATTCATTGGGCCGTTCAAGGTCATTGCTAGGGTCGGCAAGGTGGCCTATCATTTAGAGCTACCAGAAGAGGTATCAAAGATACACAACACCTACCATGTATCCCACTTGAGTAAATTCTTAGCCGATGAGTCAAAGTTTGTGCCATTGGAAGACATCATCGTGGATGAGAAACAGAATTATGTCGAGAAGCCGGTTGCGATCATTGAAAGGAAAATCATACAGCTACGCAACAAACAGATAGGACTGGTAAAAGTACAGTGGGAGCACCATAGGGGCTCGGAGTGGACTGGGGAAGCAAAGGAGGAGATGAGAAGAAACTACCCCACATTATTCGAGTAAAGATTTCGAGGAGGAAATCGTGTTTAAGTGGGGGGGAGTTGTAATACCCGACTTTTCGAAATTTAATAAAAAGTATTTTACCGGAATTTTTATGGTGACTTTAGCTATAGTATGTCGTGTGGGAAATTTATTAAAGATATTTGGGCTTATGCCCACAAGAGTTATGGCATGTGAGTATAAATATGGAATTAGGGTGTAGCCCCCAAGGGTTAGTACTACTGTTCCATTACTTTCAAAATCAGCGTGTGTTTGTGTGTGGAAGCTTCTCTTGAAGAACAGAGAAAGTAAGGGTCATGAATCATCTTGGAACATAAGAAATTTGTCAAGGAAATCAATAGGTAATGTTTCTCACTTCATTATGGTTATGTAGACACCAAATCTTACTCTATTAAGATGATGAATGGATGTTTGAAATCTGGGTTTTTGGTGTAACACCGGAAAACTCAAGCCATTTTTTTTGAATATGCTACGGAAGCTTTTAAATAAACAAACTCATTTACATACAAACCAATATTAACAAATGTACAGACATTGTTCACAAACAAAAGTATCATTGTGTGTTACAAAATCTACAGGCTCGTTTCATTTCAAAAACTAATTTCAGAGTCGGGTCAACTTCTCCTTCAGCCAACCTCACAAACACGAACCTGCAAAAGCAATAACTGAGGGGAATTAGCACAAAGCTAAGTGAGTAGAGGCTAAACACCAAAAGCAAACATCCACAGCCAATATCAAAGCATGTAATCACATATCCCGAGAAGACCGGCGGTTCGGCGCAGAATCTACAACCAATGCCGGCCAAAGCAAAGGTTTACCGATAGCCCTCCACTGAATTGGCACAGGAAAATCCCCCTCTGATGCAACATATGCACCAATAAGGCTAACACTGTTCAACCAATTAGTGAACGAGCCCAGCCCAATTCTACGTATAGCTGACTTCCCAACGCAACTTAAATTCATACTAAGAGTGCGTATCGATCAAATAATCATGCAGCAGGTATCAATCATCAATAATCACATTCAACAGTTCAATCAATCCAATCTCAATCACAATCATGCATCACATCAATAACATTAACCGAAATCTTTACCATCCGCGATTAACGTCCACTCACTTCAAAACCAGCACGGGCTCAGAAATCTAATTTTACTGAGGCTTTTGATTGCCTGAAAACACAGCAACAATCAAATCAGTCTCGAAATATACAAATATATTTCCCACATATTTGTATACTTCAATTCATATAACAAGTTCATAAAACATATACACATAAAACACAATCAAAATATATAGCAAACAAAGTTCAAAATCCTGAAATTGGCCGGACGCGTCGCGTCCAAGGCTCCGACGCGTCGCGTCGCTACAAGGTGTCGGATTCTCAATCGGATTTCACATACTATCGGATTTCCAGGTCGGATTTCAACTCTCGGATTTAGTCTCGGATTTCAGTTTGTCAGATTCTTAAGAATCGGATTTTGGACCTCGGATTTGAACTATCGGATTTGGCTTCGGATTTTCAAAGAATCCGATAAAAACAAGAACGCGTCACGTCTAGGGTTATGACGCGTCGCGTCGCGACGAACCCTGCATCATCTTCTTCATTTTTCCAGCCGACTCAAACCTTCAAACTCCATTTTAACCTCTGATTTTCGATCCAAAACACTTCCAAACATGTATAAACATAATATAACATGTATACAACTATCATAAACATCCTAGAACTCATTAAATCATCATTTTATGCAAAACCCATTTACTAGTTTGAGCTTGAAGCTCCAACAATGGTGTAACATCACATATTCATGTTTTTCAATAGATTCAAGCATCAAGATGACATATAACATGTTACAAACATATGCTTACCTTCGTTTTGAATTAAAGATCACAAGATCTTGACTTTAGGATTTCAAGTTTGTAACTTTTGAAGGTTTCTTCACTTACGGTTTTCTCTCAAAAACACATACTACACCTTTTACGCTTTGCAAATGTGAGCAGATTATTAACTATACATGTACACATATACTTTAATTCAATCAAGCAGGAGGTGGAATTTTATGGATATCCTACTCTTTTACACATGCATGCATACACACATAATAACATACCATACATACACATAATCTAACATACATGCAATAAGACTTGTACTTTCTTTTCTTTTAATTCACAAGTAACATATATATATATATATATATATATATATATATTTTAATTTTCACATTAAGCAATTAACTTAACAAAACACATAAGTAATTAAAACAATCAATCACATACCGCTAACCCGCTAATCTCCTAGCCCAGGGTTGCGGGTGTTACAAATCTCCCCTCCTTAAGAGGATTCCGTCCTCGGAATCCTTTCTGGTTCAAACAATTGAGGGTATCTATCTTTCATTTCCGCCTCAGTCTCCCACGTCAAATCAGAACCTAAACTGTGTTTCCACTTAACCAACACCATCGGTATCTGCTTCTTTCGGAGCTTGGTCGCTTTACGATCCAACAGTTCAACAGGTTCCTCTATCAGTCTTTTCTTTGAATCCACTTTTAATTCATGTACTGGGAGAATCTGACTCTCATCTTCAACATTGCATTTTCTCAAATAACAGACATTGAACGTATCATGAATACCTGCAAGCTCTGCTGGGAGATCCAATGTAACTGTCTGGTCATTTACAATCTGACGAATCCTGAAAGGACCAATATAACGGGGTGCTAACTTCCCGCGTTTGCCAAATCGAATCACGCCCTTCCACGGAGAGACATTCAAATACACTAACTCCCACACATCAAATGATATTGGACGACGTCGTGGATCCGCATACATTTTCTGTCTATCTCTGGCTGCTTTCAACTTCTCCCTGGCTATAGCAACTTTGTCAGCAGTTATCTGAACAATCTCAGGCCCTACAAATTGTTTCTCACCAGCCTCTAACCAACACGTTGGAGTACGGCAGCGACGCTTGTACAACATCTCATACGGAAGCATTCCAATACTGGAGTGGTAAGAATTATTATACGCAAACTCTATCAATGGCAGGTGTGAATCCCAAGATCCACCATACTCAATTACAGAGGCACGTAACATATCTTCGAGTGTCTGTATGGTTCGTTCAGTTTGACCGTCAGTCTGGGGATGATAAGCAGTACTCAAATTAATTCTTGTCCCTAACTCTCTCTCTAGACTCCTCCAGAAGTAAGAAACAAACCTGGAGTCTCTGTCAGATACTATTGACAATGGTATACCATGCCTCGCAATGATCTCATCAATGTACACTTGTGCCAACTTGCTAAGAGAAGCCGTCTCACAAGTAGCCAGAAAATGGGCACTCTTTGTCAGTCGATCCATGATCACCCAAATCATATCGTGATTCCTCTGGGTTCACGGAAGTTTAGTCACAAAATCCATCGTTTTATGTTCCCACTTCCACTCAGGAATTTCCAACTGTTTTAAGGATCCGTAGGGCTTCTGATGCTCTGCTTTCACTTGCGCACAGATATGGCATGACTCCACAAAATGAGCCACATCTGCCTTCATAGTAGGCCACCAGCAAAGCACTTTCAAATCGTGGTAAATTTTAGTGCTTCCTGGGTGAACAGACAGTCTCGACTTGTGTGCTTCAGTTAGATTCAACTTTCTGAATTCTCCAAGCATAGGCACCCACACACGAGTCTTATACATTTTCAATCCGCGAGAATCATCAGTAAGTTCATCTTTTCGTTTCCTCATCAGTTCATTCTTCAAGTTTTCTTCCTTCAGAGTTTCTAATTGAGCAGACTTCAATCTATCCACTAAATCAGACACAATCTCTATACGCATGAATTGAATAGAACTTCTTGCTCCCTTGCGGCTCAGGGCGTCTGCTACCACATTCGCTTTCCCAGGGTGGTATCTAATCTCGCATCATAGTCTTTTATCAACTCCACCCATCGTCTCTATCTCATGTTCAATTCTTTATGTGTAAACACATACTGAAGACTCTTATGATCAGTACAAATCACGCACTTGGTGCCATACAAATAGTGTCTCCACAGTTTTAGGGCAAATACGACAGCTGCCAGTTCTAGATCATGAGTCGGGTAATTCTTTTCATGTGGTTTCAACTGTCTTGAAGCATACGCAATTACCCGATCCCTCTGCATAAGCACACATCCCAATCCAGCAAACGACGCATCACAATAAACTGTAAAATCATCCGTTCCACTTGGCAATGCAAGAATGGGAGCCTGACACAACAACTGCTTCGAAGTCTGGAAAGCCTTGCCTTGTTCACTACCCCAAACAAATTTCACGTCTTTCCGAGTTAACTTAGTTAACGGATCCGCAATATTTGAGAAATCTTTAATAAACCTGCGGTAGTATCCAGCCAAATCTAGAAAACTCTTTATCTCAGACGGTGTCTTTGGAGCATTCCAGTTCATCACAGCTTCCACTTTAGAAGGATCCACTTTCACTCCTTCATTACAGATAACATGCCCCAAGAACTGAACCTCTCTCAACCAGAACTCGCACTTTGAGAACTTAGCAAACAGATGTTCTTTCTTCAAAGTTTCCAAAACCTGTCTCAAATGCTGTTCGTGCTCCTGTTCAGTCTTTGAATAAATCAAGATATCATCGATGAAAACTATCACAAAATCATCCAAGAATGGTCGACAGACCCTGTTCATCAAATCCATAAAAATCGCAGGTGCATTGGTTAAGCCGAACGGCATAACCAAGAACTCGTAGTGCCCGTAGCGCGTACGAAAGGCCGTTTTCGATACATCCTCCTCAGATACTCGTACCTGATGATATCACGATCTCAAATCAATCTTAGAAAAGAACGAAGCTCCTTGCAGTTGATCGAACAAATCATCGATTCTCGGCAACGGATACTTGTTCTTTATCGTTCTCTTATTCAGTTCACGGTAGTCGATACACATACGCAACGTACCGTATTTCTTCTTTACAAACAATACCGGTGCTCCCCATGAGGATGAACTCGGACGAATAACCCCCTTATCAAGCAGATCCTGAATCTGCGTCATCATCTCTCGGATCTCTGAAGGTGCCAACCTGTACGGAGCCTTCGCTACTAGTCTAGAACTAGGTATTAAGTCTATTTTAAATTCCACTTCACGAACCGGAGGCAATCCTGGCAACTCTTCTGGAAACACTTCCGTGTATTCCGTTACCACTCGGATATCAGTCATTGCTTGTTTTTCTTTCTTTCAATCAATAACGTATGCTAAGTAAGATTCACAACCCTTGCCCAACGCTTTCTTAGCTTTTAAACACGAAATTATAGGAATCACAGATCCATCCTTCTCTCCTCTTGCTATTACCCGTGAACCATCAGCTAGCGGAAAAGAAATCAACTTCTTGTGACACTTGATACTGGCTTGATTCAAACTTAGCCAATCCATCTCAAGCACCACATCAAACCCAGACAATGGCATAACAAGAAAATAAACAGGAAAACACACGCCATCTATATCAATTTTAGCCCTAGCCACAGCAGTCGTGACCGGAACCATCATACCATCGGCTACTTCTATCTCTAAAGCAGTAGCAAGTTCAATCACAGGTACATTTAATTTATCACAGAATTCCACAAAAACAAAGGAGCGATTTGCTCTTGAATCAAACAATACTCTAGCAGGAGTAGAGTTTATTAGAAACATACCCGTGATCACATCGTCAGTGGTGGTGGCATCATCCACCGTCATTTTGAACGCCCGAACCTCAGTAGTGGGTGGGTTCTTTCGTTTCTGGCCAGCCAAAGACGATCCTCCAGCTCCTCCTCCTCCTGACCCCGACCCTATCTTTTTGCCCACCGGGCAATCACCAACTCGGTGCCCCTCCCTCTGACAATTCCAACAAACGCTCCTCGGGAACCTGCAGTTCTTCAAATCATGGCCAAACTGGCCATAGTTCACACATCTCCTCGTCTGGGGCGTACACTGCCCGTGGTGATAAGATTTGCACCTACTACACCAAGGTGCCCGTTGAGTAGACCCACCCGAAGTAGGTCTTCTATTCTGCTCCCCCGGCCTGCCCCCGCTACTCTGCCCTCCCTGTCTCTGTTGAGCGTTATAATGTTCATATCTCAATTTCTCTTGGGAAAGTTTCTCCCCGCTCAACTTATTTCTCGCAACAATGTCCCCTTCAGCCAATTTGGCCAAAGTGAAAGCCTGGGACAGTGTGGTAGTGTTAGTCCCATGTTTAGAATAGTTAGATTTGATGAGACAAACTATCGATATGTATAGATGATAAGTTAAGAGTTAGGAATTATGTAAGTCTGTTATAGACTGACTAGTTAGCTTCAGCTGAGTAGTCAGCGTATAAACAGATATAGAGTTTTCTATGTAAGTACTAGATAACTCAGTGACTTCTAAGCTGAGATAGGTCTTAAGAATGAAGACTTGAAGATTCAATAATCCAAGATTCAAGAAGTCAGCTTGACAAGGTCAAGATTGAGTATGTCAGCTCAGCGTCAGAAGTCAGTTTAGAATTTAAGTAAGTTCTAAATTTCGTTATAAACTCTCTATATCTACGACCTTTAAATTAGGATATCTAAACCTAATTTAAACTATCTATTAGGTGGATAGAAATCTCATACGGAATTAATTAGATATGTTCTAATTAAGGAGTTTGTTACGGTTTTTAAAGAAAAGATAATTTCTATCTTTAAACTGCGATTTACTCGTAGATATATCAAGTATAAGTATAAACCTTCTCATGGGTTTTACATAGATGTTCTTACGTGTGTACGAGAACAGATACGCGATACACAACGACGACTGCATAAGTTGCAAGACTGCATAAGTTGCAAAACGTACGTGTGATCGTGATACTTGATACGCGTGTGTTGCTATAACTTTGTAAGTTCAAAGTTCGAGAGAGTTTTCAAGAGTTCTTGTTAATTAGTGTTAACAAGAAATTCGATCATCAATTAGTTTGTGATTCAAGAGTGTTTAGAGAGATGAGGTTATAATCATTGTAATATCAAATCATCCCGTTGATTTGATTAGAGAGTGATAATAGTTATTGTATGGGTTGATAATTGAATATATATTTGATTAATTTGGTTGATTGTTTAAAGTGTATTCAACCCCCCCTTCTACACTGTATCGGTTGCTTGTTCACCCTCTTTGGGACCAACAACTGGTATCAGAGCAAGTTTCTTCATAAGTTGAAGATCAAGATCCGCTGTCAAGAGGTTAAGATGTATACTAGCAAGCAATCAAGTCACATACCAACAATGGCGGCAAAAGGTTGTCCTATCTTTGATGGCACTGACTATCCTATGTGGAAGTTTAGAGCCATGCTATATCTGAAGTCTGTGGATCACAGGATGAGTATCGTGATTCAAGATGGCCCAATCATACCAATGATCCATATTACTGCCACTGACAAAACTGTTCCCTCTGGGGAAACTCCCAAGCCTGAAGCATCCTCGACTGAGGAAGATTGTAAACTGTTCAATCGTGATGACAAGGCACAAAGCATTATAGCAAATGCTTTAACAAATCCTCTTCTGCATACTGTGGCTGGGTGCCAAACTGCAAAAGAGATGTGGGATACTCTCAGTGTCACGTATGAAGGCACTGACCTGGTCAAGCAACATAAGAAGACAAATTTAAGTCGTTCTTATGAAACTTTCTTTGCTAAAAAGAATGAAACTCTGGCAGATTTGTTTACCAGATTTCAATGCTTGATAAATGATCTGATCTTGGTAGGTGTCAAGAAAGATGAGAATGAGTTGGTACTCAAGTTCTTGGATGTGTTACCAGAACAATTCAATGAGATCACCATTGCACTTCATGTTGGAGGAACCTTAGGAAAATATGATCTTAGATCTATTTATGGTTTCCTTCTAAATCATCAACAGATCATGGAATAGAAGAAAGTGGCCCAACAACAACTAAAAGAATCTATAAACGATGTTGGATCTGCATTAATAGCAGAAAAGAAAAAGAAGGGATCTAAAAAGTCTCAAGCTGAGATTGACTCTGAATCTGAATCTGAATCTGAGGAAGTAAGTCTTAACTCTGATTCAGATAATGAAGAGATGGATGCTCTTTCTGAACAAATGGCAATGTTAGCAAGAAATTTTAGAAAGTTCAGAAGAGGAAGGGGTCAATCAGATAGAAGCAAAAGTGGTAAGTCTACTTTTGATCCTAAGAAAACTAAGTGCTATAACTGTCAGAGGATAGGACACTTAGCTGCTGAGTGGAGAGTAAAGAAGGGAGAATCAACTTTAGTAGCTGACAAAAATGCCTACAGAGCTGATAAATATAAAAAGAAATATCAAAGACTCAAAGGCAAGCGAGATGAAAACACCAAAGGCCTTCTTGCTGAAACTTGGGATACTGAATCATCTACTTTAGATGATGATGAGCCAGATAGGTGTTTGATGGCCATTGAGGATGAAGAGGAACAAGTTGACTATGAGTTAGAAGACAGTTCCTTTGATGAGGATCTAGAAGAAGCGGCTGAGCTGAGTAAGCAAACCAGTAACTGGGATCCTGCCTGAATGTATAAGGTAAATAACTTCAGCTCTTACACTGATGAACAAAAATGTCTAATGTTCAACTATTTGTTGAATGACTTCAAAACCTCTCTCACAGTTCAATCTAGTTTGAAAACTGAAATTTCAAAACTAAAAGATGAACTTAAACACTTTGAAACTCTCTTAAATGCTGGTAAAAAGGTCCAAAGTGATTATGAATGTCAGCTTCATATAAACAAACTTCTAAGTGAAGAACTACAAGAATCAAAAGAACAAGCTGACAATCTAAGAAAAATCTGTGAATCTTGGTGTAAGTCATCAAGAGAAGCAGAGAAGTGTATTAACCAGCAGATACCAAAACAAGCAAAAGCAGTACTAGGGGGAGATTATAGTACTGCAGCTGATGAAATCATCGAAGATCAAGTCAGTCTTGAAGACAAAACGATGAAATCAGATGACATACTCCCAAGAACATTCTTAAGGAACAAGGAAGGGAAACAGGTCAAAACCAATAAGTTTGTGAGACTAACCCAAAGTCCTCAGGTTATTCACTCAAACCATCAAGCTGAATGTTCAAGATCAAACAGAAACTGTAAGTCAATTTTCAAAAGATTGGATTACAATCCGGTGAGAACAACTGTTTTTGATAGAATATCTCATGTTAACTCAAAAAGACATAATTCTCAAGTCATACATGAAAGAATGTCTAAAAACCGGAAGTTGTCTATAAGTCAGACCTCACCAAATAGAGGTAACCATAAAGCTGACAAAGGTAAGTCCAAAGTCAGTGAAAATCAAGTAGACAAACTGTCGAAGAGGATTGAAAGGTTATCCACATCATATGACCCTAAATCTAAATCCAAATTTAATGTTGGAAAACTGAAAGAAATCACCCAAACACCTATCTTTAGAAGAAAAGGTTATAAGTGTGGTGATAGAGGTCATGAGGCCAAAGATTGTGTAAGTACCAATCTTAGACCTGAGAACGAAAAGGATGATCAGTCCAAAACAGAATCAAAATCTGTTCGAGCTGATCAATCGAAGTCCAAAGGATCAGCTAAGTGCTCATCCTCAGGACCCACCAAACAGTGGGTTCCAAAAAGAAACTTATATGTTTAGTTAATCATGTGTAGGGCTCCTACAAGTGGTAACTTGATAGTGGATGCTCAAGGCACATGATAGGAAGCAAGGGGATTCTAAGTGAATTCCAAAACAATGAAGGACCCAAGGTGACATTTGGGGATAATTCTCAGGGAAGGACTAAAGGTTATGGAAAGATAACTGCTGGAAAAGTCACTTTCAAAAAGGTAGCATATGTTGAAGGCCTTTAGACCGCATCACTTTCAATTGTGTGATGCGGATTATGAAGTCACCTTTAGAAAGCATGCAGGAACAATTTATGATAAGAAGGAAAAACCAATATTAATGGCAAAAAGAGAGAGAGATATCTATTTGTTAGATCTCAGCTCCGCATATCCTTCAACTGAAACCTGCTTGTACTCTGACTTAACTACCAAGCTGTGCTGGTTATGGCACAAAAGACTGTCTCACTTAAACTTCAAATATATTAACAAGTTGTCTAGCAAAGAGTTAGTCTCTGGTCTGCCTAAGCTCACGTTTGCTAAAGACAAACTTTGCTCAGCCTGTGAAATGGGAAAACATCATAAGGGATCCTTCAAGTCCAAACAGAATTTCTCAATCACAGAACCATTGCATATGTTGCATTTGGACCTATTTGGACCTATCAGCACCCCAAGCCTAAGTGGCAAAAAGTATACTCTAGTGATTGTTGATGAGTTCACAAGATTCACTTGGGTAATCTTCTTAAAATCCAAAAGTGAAGCTGCATATGAGTTAATCAGCTTCATAAGACAAGAAGAGTTGTAAAAGGGTAAGTCTCTTAAACAACTCATAAGTGATCATGGGACTGAGTTCAGAAACTCAACCCTTGAAGGCTTTTGTGAAGAGAAAGGAATTATCCAGAATTTCTCATCTGTAAGAACTCCGCAACAAAATGGAGTTGTTGAAAGGAGAAACAGAACCTTAATTGAAGCTGCTAGAACCATGCCATGTGAGGCAAAGCTCAAGCTGAGCTTCTGGGCAGAAGTTGTGAGTACAGCCTGCTATACTCAGAATAGATCAATCATAGTGAAAAGACATGGTAAAACATCTTACAAGATGTATCATGGAAGAAAACCCAACATTGGATATTTCCATATTTTTGGTTCAACATGCTATGTGCTAAACCAAAGAGATCAGCTCCATAAGTTGGAACCCAAAGCTGATCCAGGGTTATTTGTTGGATATTCTTCAATCTCCAAAGCCTACAGAGTCTTTAATCTTAAAAGAAAGGTAATTGAAGAGTCAGTACATGTTACGTTTGATGCGACAAGTATTGATGAATCCAATAGAGCTCAAGCTGTCTCGGTTAGTCTGAGTGAGCTTGAAAGGAGTAAAGAAGATCTCACATCAAATCCCATGTATGTTATGGATGATTCTGATGATGATGATAATAGTAAATCTGACAAACATGCATCACTGAAAGAAATAATCAATATTGAAGATAATCAGCCTGAGAATCTCGGTGAACCATCAGGTACATGTCAGATTGAGAATCTAAGTGATCATCAAACTCCTACTCAGACTGAAGAAGTAAGTCCTATTCAGCCTGAGAGACACTGCTCTGAATCAGACCCAAAACCTCAGTCTCCCACAACAAACTTCAAAGTATTAAAAGATCATCCTCTTGATGATGTCATTGGGAACGTTGAAGATGGTGTGTTAACTAGATCTAAGGCAAATGCAAACTATGTTGCCTACTCTAGTTTTCTTTCTCAAATGGAACCAAAGAAGACTGAAGAGGCTCTAAAAGATGTAGATTGGATTGAAGCTATGCAAGAGGAGCTGACAGAATTTCAAAGAAATAAGGTCTGGACCCTTGTTCCTGCTCCCAAAGGAAAAACAATTATAGGCACTAAGTGGGTCTATAGAAATAAAATGGACAAGGATGGAGTAGTGATCAGAAACAAGGCAAGGCTAGTAGCTCAGGGGTATCGACAAGAAGAAGGTATTGATTATGATGAAACCTTTGCCCCTGTTGCGAGGATTGAAGCTATAAGGTTGTTTCTAGCCTATGCTACCTTCAAAAACTTTAAAGTGTATCAAATGGATGTAAAGTGCATTTTTAAATGGAGCACTGCAGGAGGAGGTCTATGTGAAACAACCCCCTGGTTTTATTGATGCTAAACAACCAGATTATGTCTATAAGTTGGACGAGGCTTTGTATGGACTCAAGCAAGCTCCAAGAGCCTGGTATGATACACTATCCACCTATTTGCTCTCAAATGATTTTGTCAGAGGAAGTATTGACAAAACTCTTTTTATAAGAAAGAGCAGAGGACATGTCATTTTGGTTCAAATTTATGTGGATGACATTATCTTTGGATCAACAAACCAAGATCTGTGTGATTGGTTCTCCAAGATAATGTCTAATCAATACAGAATGTGCATGATGGGTGAGATGACATACTTTTTGGGACTTCAAATCTATCATAAAGAAGATGGTATATTCATTAATCAGAGCAAGTATGTCTTTGATCTGATTAAGAAATATGGATTAGACTCAAGCCATCCCGCAAAGTCTCCTATGTTACACAATGTCAAGCTACACAAGGACATTGATGGAAAGTCTGTATGTCAGACTACATACAGAGGAATGATAGGTTCATTACTCTATTTAACAGCAAGCAGACCTGATATAATGTTTGCTACATGTGTTTGTGCACGATATCAGGCTGATCCAAAGGAATCACACTTGCTAGCTGTAAAAAGAATACTCAAATATCTGAAGGGAACACCAAACTTAGGTTTGTGGTATCCCTTAGGATCAGGATTTGAGCTGATAGGGTACTCTGATTCAGACTTCGCAGGATGTGGTCTTGATAGAAAGAGTACTACTGGAGGATGTCAACTTTTGGGTGGAAAATTAGTCAGCTGGACGAGCAAGAAACAAAACTCAGTGGCAATTTCAACAGCTGAATCTGAATATGTAGCTGCAGGGAGCTGTTGTGCTCAAATAATGTGGATGCAACATCAGCTGAAGGACTTTGATCTGCATTATTCAAAGACTCCCATATTCTGTGACAATCAAAGTGCTATTGCCATTACATACAACCCAGTGTTTCACTTAAGAACCAAGCACATTGAGATAAGACATCACTTCATCAGAGATATTGTAGAAAATGGAAAGATAGAGTTAGTCTTCATTGAGACTGAAGATCAGCTTGCGGATATCTTCACGAAACCAATAGAAGGTACAAGATACACAACTCTACTTAGCAAGCTTGGAATGCTCAACCCTTAATTGGTATGTTCCATTCTTTATCTCTGTTTAATATTTTCTAAGTGCTGTAGTTGACTAAGTGTCAAAATTTGAGCTAAGTGCTCAAGCTGAAGCTGAGTGCTTCACATAAGCTGAACGTTCAGGATCAGCTGAGTGCTTCATAAGCTGAACATTCAGGATGAGCTGAATACTCTATATAAGTTGACCATTCAGGATCAGCTGGGTAATCAGTTCCAAAGTGTGGATAGTTCCACTAGTCTAGGTTAGTCCTAACAATAAATTTTGCCGTTATAACAAACTGCGTAGACATTTTTACGGTATCGGTCATATTAATTACCCTCAGATAACAGTAATTTTCTCTCACATTGAAAAGGTATAAATAAGAGAGATTGTTCGTCGTATTTCGTTTAAACTTCCAAAATATTCTTCTCTCTTAAACCCTAACGTTGCTGTGTGCAGAGTTCATTGCTAAGTGCTTATTACTGCTAAGTGCAAGCCAATACGATAAGTTCGATTTCAATGGAGGGGTATAGTCTAAATCTAACTAAACAAATGATTCATGGTGGAAATTTCAAGAGTAATGCACTCCCCACCTATAAACAAAACAACGTATCGCCTGTACCGACATTCCAAAGTCCAAAATTGGCAGGGGATATGAGGAGTGGGTCTCCTACATTCGCAAGGGTCCCATGGCACATGCATTTCTTCGTGGACCTGCTGTGCTCATCCCTCAACTTCTCACGAAATTTTGGTACACGTGTAAACTCGATGTAACCCAACTGGTTATACGGGGCACAGTCCTAAGTGGACAAGTGGCGATAGAAGTCGATGCAAATTGTCTCCGCCGAATTCTTCATCTTCCAATTCACAATCAATATGAAGAGACGGTTTCTCGGGAAACATCTAGAAGTGTTTTACCCTTAATGGGTCATCCTTAAGTTATTGGCGTCATACGGAAATCTGTTTTCCAGACGGCATGGGGATTTATGGTATCTACTGTGGTTCGTTCTCTTGGATACAAGGTGGGAGGCCTGGATAATGTAAATGACTTTGAAATGCAACTATTATACAACTTATTTTATGATCGACGAGTGGATTATGCTGAGTTGATCTTTGAGGCATTCAAGTCATTGGTGACCAAGAACATCAGGGACACTATTGTACCCTTTGCAAGATTCATATCCATGGTCATCGA
This sequence comes from Dittrichia graveolens, assembly GCA_038502395.1. Taxonomy (NCBI): domain Eukaryota; kingdom Viridiplantae; phylum Streptophyta; class Magnoliopsida; order Asterales; family Asteraceae; genus Dittrichia; species Dittrichia graveolens. Next base: position 31,453,900 of record JARJIL010000003.1, on the reverse strand, counting down.
GGATAGGTTGGGTAGAAGATATAATGCTCAATATGAGTCAATCCCTATTCCTGTTCTCAGCTACAGGATGTTCGCCCACGATATTTTCCTTGGGCACCCTACATTGAGTGCTAAGATGAGGGCGTATGTACAGCTTCAGACTCCCGAGTCTAGTGAAGCTGAGAAAGAGGAGGAAGCTGCGGCAGAAGTGGGTGATGATGTTAGTTCTGAGGCCGAGTCTCCTCAAGCTAATCAAACTAGGACTCAGTTTAGACCTCGTCATCAAATAATTCCATCCACCACTTCGAGTTCTGAGCAAAGGAGTTTGTTTCCTAACTCTGAGTCTCCACTGCTAGGTGCAGCAGGTATGATTTCTCAACCCTTATCTCCTTCTCTCTCTTTTACTTCTCCATCTCCAAATTTAGGAGATAGGACTGAGTCAAGCCCAACCCAGTCTAACCCCTCTCCTCTACCTCAAACATTTCCATCTATTTTACAATCTATAGCTAACCTTGGTCAGCCCACTGCTACCAATGATATTTCCTACACCTATACAAGGAAAACTGCCAAAGGTGGTCCTCCACCTCCAAAGGACACTGGAGTTGATATCACATTGATACCTCCACCGACAGGAGCTGAGGGGGAGACACCTTCTCTTAAGGTGCCAACCTCTAGGCTCAGTTCAACCCTTAAGCCTATACCGGGTATGGTGTCTACTCAGCCCATACTTACTAGTGCCATGGGAGAGCCTACTTCTGTGCCTTCACAACCCCATGAAGGTAACATTGAAATACTGACCAATCCCCAGGGTCAATTACCCCCCTCCTCACTAATAAGCCTAGCTCACCCCAATATCATACCTCACGAACTTGGTCATTCTTCTCTTCTATTCTCACACACTCTCGCACGACCTGTCAATGAAGCTTTCATACACCAGGAAGGTTTACTAGGTCTCCATTCTGGCCCCTTAATTCCATAGGTCTTCACCAACCTTTGGATATGGGACCTACATCCTTCCCGATTGAGGAACACTCAACAGCCACTCCTACGGTGGACATACACTCTTCCACTGGACAGGAGGACGTTGTAGTAAGAAGAAGAACTGCGGAGCCCACACTAATGACTACCGATGCTAAAGTCATTATGGACTATCTACAATCCCAGTTTGAGCTCCTGCATAAAAAGAGGAAAGCTGACAAAGCCAAGTTGATGCGTAAACTTAATGATTTGTCAACTTCATTTGCCAACTTGGAAAGCTTCATGTTCAAACTCAGACCCTCCCCTATTGATGATGACAAAAAGGGGGAGGAAGAATCAAAGAAGCATGATGATAAGGTTGACGGGGAGCATACAGAGGAAGTACACTTTGAACAAGCTCATGATCAGTTCATGAGTACTGTAGATCAGCCTTCTCAACAACAACAGGCTTCAACAGTCCAAATAACCACAACTTCACAAGCTCAACCAGAAACTCCACTTGAAGAAACATCTTAAGCTATTCACACCAACCTTCCTCAAGCTAATTTGCCAAAAATTGTTGAAGCTGAGTCCGTTCCAGCCTCACAAATGGATAAAGGGAAGAGTAAGGTGTTTGAGATGGTAAAAAGAAAGAAAAGAAGTGTTATGCCTCTAGCGAAGAAAAGAAAGGTCATCATTGCTGAGCCTGAGCCAGAGCAACAGGGTAAGTCTCAATTAGTTGCACATGAATCTGACTCAAGTGATGAAGCTGATGCAGCACATAAATCCAGTGACATACTTGCTGAGCAAATGTTACAAGAGATGGCTAAAGAACTAGGCGTAATAGCGGAGGAAATAAAAGAGCAGCGACGACAAGCTGAAGTTCAACGAGAAAATGCTAAAGCTAAGGCTGCCAGAGTTGAAGCTGAAGCTGATTATTCTGGTCCAAGAGCTGTCCCAATTCCCTACTCAGATGTGGATCTAAGGCATTGTTATAAAAGAAAACATTTCAATAACAAGATTGAATCAATTACACTGAGTAGAAAAGGAGAATTGGTAATCATCAACTTTGTACTAGACAACAAACAAGAAATTGGTCTAGATATGAGATGTCTATACAAGTTGGGATTCTTAGAGTTGAAGACAGTAGCCACAACTATCAAGCAGATGAAAAAGAGTCAAATCAGACAAGAGATAGTTGATGTGCTTAAGACAATCTTCATAAGAATCGATCAGCTAGGTGAGATTCCTGCTGATGAAATTGATACCTTTCTTAATCGAGGCAAAGCTGCAAGAGTTAAAGCAGCAAGCCAGCGAGATAAAAGAGACATCATTTTACAAGTTCCAGAGGAAGTTGAATTCAGAGAGAACACTTATATCACTCAACCTTTGGAAGGATTCTTGTATCTTGATGTGGAAGGTAATCAATGTTTCTTGAAAGTAAAAGATCTTCATTTGGCAAATCTGGAATTAATTATGTACTTGAGATTTCTATGTGATGACTCAATTCAGAACTCGGTATTCAGATATCATCTCAACAAAGAAATCAGATCAAGAAAAGCTGAGATGAAAGAGATGCCAGAAGGTGAAGAAATTATGGTTGATGCTATCAAGAAAGCTGCAATTTGGGAACTTAAATGTTCTGATATGTGGTTAGAAGTTGAAGATTACGTTGAGTAAATAGATTAGTTCTATGTTTTTGTTAGCACTAAGTGTGCAAAAGCTAATCATAAAGATTAAGCTAAAATGTAAATGATATGTTCATAAATACAAAATCATGTTTGATATGTTCAACTGTTTGATTATTTGATATGTTCAAAAATTATGTTTGATATGTTCAAACAGACAGCTTTGTAAGTTTAAGCTGATGATTGATATTTTCAATTGTAAACTAATAAGTTTAGTAATATAAGTTTTGTAAGTTCAGAACTTAAATTAACTCTGATAAGTTCAACATCTAAGTAGTTATAAATTCAAGTACTTAGAATACAAGTCTTAAAATAGATTTGTAACATAAACATCTTGTAAGTTCAAGATACGAAAATAAGTATAGACCAGTTCAATACTTATTTCAAGAACTAACTTTGGTCAGTTCCAGAGTGGTTCAACATAATTCTATTAACCTATAACTTATTTGATTCAATGTTTTGTCATCATCAAATAGGGGGAGATTGTTAGTCCCATGTTTAGAATAGTTAGATTTGATGAGACAAACTATCGATATGTATAGATGATAAGTTAAGAGTTAGGAATTATGTAAGTCTGTTATAGATTGACTAGTCAGCTTCAGCTGAATAGTCAGCGTATAAACAAATATAGAGTTTTCTGTGTAAGTACTAGATAACTTAGTGACTTCTAAGCTGAGATAGGTCTTAAGAATGAAGACTTGAAGACTTGAAGATTTGAAGACTTGAAGATTCAATAATCCAAGATTCAAGAAGTCAGCTTGACAAGGTCAAGACTGAGTATGTCAGCTTAGCGTCAGAAGTCAGTTCAGAATTTAAGTAAGTTCTAAATTCTATTATAAACTCTCTATATCTACGACATTTAAATTAGGATATCTAAACCTAATTTAAACTATCTGTTAGTTGGATAGAAATCTCAAACGGAATTAATTAGATATGTTCTAATTAAGTAGTTTGTTACGGTTTTAAAGAAAAGATAAGTTCTATCTTTAAACTGCGATTTACTCGTAGATATATCAAGTAAAAGTATAAAACTTCTCATGGGTTTTACATAGATGTTCTTATGTGTGTACGAGAACAGATACGCGATACACAACGACGACTGCATAAGTTGCAAGACTGCATAAGTTGCAAGACGTAGGTGTGATCGTGATACTTGATACGCGTGTGTTGCGATAACTTTGTAAGTTCAAAGTTCGAGAGAGTTTTCAAGAGTTCTTGTTAATTAGTTTTAACAAGAAATTCGATCATCAATTAGTTTGTGATTCAAGAGTGTTTAGAGAGAGTTGAGGTTATAATCATTGTAATATCAAATCATCCTGTTGATTTGATTAGAGAGTGATAATAGTTATTGTACTAGTTGATAATTGAATATACATTTGATTAATTTGTTTGATTGTTTAAAGTGTATTCAACCCCCCCTTCTACACTGTATCGGTTGCTTGTTCACCCTCTTTGGGACCAACAGGTAGCCCACCTGGTGGCGCCTCGGTAATCTGGGTGTAGTGCCCCTACAAAATGGGCAATCTTCGATTCTTCGTCAAGTACCCAGTGCTTGGCAAATCTCATTTTCTCGTTAAATTGTTTAATCAATTGATCTACAGTCATGTTCCCGGTCATCTGCAGATCCATGAATTCCTATTTGATTTTGGCCATCTCAAAGGTTCCACAGTATTGTTCACAAAACTTCTCCTGGAATTGACTCCAGGTGATGCTCTCCTGTTGCTATTCAGTAAAGTGGCCGGTAATGGAAACCCACCAGACCAATGCATCTCCTCTCAGCATTCGTGACGCATACTTGACTTTCAATTCATTTTCGCAATTACAGGCATCAAGTGCCTTTGACATCTCCCTCAACCAGTTCAATGTAGCATTGGGATCAGAACTCCCATGATACTCAGAGGGTTTACAATCAAGAAATTGTTTGTAAGTGCACGGTTGTTTATATCCAGGGAACGCAAACGGATACGCTCCTGGTTATGGATATGGATAGTAGAATGGTGGTTGCATCATTTGTGTCATAGGTGGCAGCGGTGCTGTCACTGGTGCGGTTGTCGCCTGTGTAGAAATCGCAGTTGGTACTGGGATTGGTTCAGGCTGCTGTTGTTGTTGCTGCTCCATTCTCTGAACTTTGTCTCTGAGTTCAACCAACTCGTTTTCTAACTGGTACACATAATCACTATGCTCTTCTTCACGGGCTTGACCCGGTGTTCCTACAGTAGCTGGGTTTCCCAAGTATTCAGTCGCTGGTGCTTCAGTTGTAGCTTGGGTCGTAGGAGGAAGGATAGGAGTATCTCTGTCAGCCATTATCTATTACAATCACATCACCTCATAACTCATTAGCATAAACCGTTAGTACCCAAAATACTAACTGCTACAAACAACTCTAACTCACTCTAATTCCCCCGAAGGAAAGCTTGACCCGTCACGAGCCAAGATTTAGGAATGCAACACTCTAGCCGTGCATGCATCGCCAAACCTAGGCTCTGATACAAAACTGTAACACCGGAAAGCTCAAGCCATTTTTTTAAATACGTTGCGGAAGCTTTTAAATAAACAAACTCATTTACATACAAACCAATATTAACAAATGTACAAACATTGTTCACAAACAAAAGTATCATTGTGTGTTACAAAAGCTACAGGCTCGTTTCATTTCAAAAACTAATATCAGAGTCGGGTTAACTTCTCCTTCAGCCAACCTCACAAACACGAACCTACAAAAGCAACAACTGAGGGGAATTAGCACAAAGCTAAGTGAGTAGAGGCTAAACACCAAAAGAAAACATCCACAGCCAATATCAAAGCATGTAATCACATATCTCGAGAAGACCGGCGGTTCGACGCAGAACCTACCACCAATGCTGGCCAAAGCAAAGGTTTACCGATAGCCCTCCACTGAATTGGCACAGGAAAATCCCCCTCTGATGCAACATATGCACCGGTAAGGCTAACACTGTTCAACCAATTAGTGAACGAGCCCAGCCCAATTCTACGTATAGCTGACTTCCCAACGCAACTCAAATTCATACTAAGAGTGTGTATCAACCAAATAATCATGCAGCAGATATCAATCATCAATAATCATATTCAACACTCTCAATCACAATCATGCATCACATCAATAACATTAACCGAAATCTTTACCATCCGCGATTAACGTCCACTCACCTCAAAACCAGCACGGGCTCAGAAATCTAATTTTACTGAGTCTTTTGATTGCCTGAAAACACAGCAACAATCAAATCAGTCTCGAAATATACAAATATATTTCCCACATATTTTTATACTTCAATTCATATAACAAGTCCATAAAACATATATGCATAAAACACAATCAAAATATATAGCAAACAAAGTTCAAAATCCTGAAACTGGCCGGAAGCGTCGTGTCCAAGGCTCCGACGCGTCGCGTCGCTAGAAGGTGTCGGATTCCAATTGGATTTCACATACTATCGGATTTCCGGGTCGGATTTCAAATCTCGGATTTCAACTCTTGGATTTAGTCTCGGATTTCAGTTTGTCGGATTCTTAAGAATCGGATTTTGGACCTCGGATTTGAACTATCGGATTTGGCTTCGGATTTTCAAAGAATCCGATAAAAACAAGAACGCGTCGCGTCGCGACGAACCCTGCATCATCTTCTTCATTTTTCCAGCCGACTCAAACCTTGAAACTCCATTTTAACCTCTGATTTTCGATCCAAAACACTTCCAAACATGTATAAACATAATATAACATGTGTACAACTATCATAAACATCCTAGAACTCATTAAATCATCATTTTATGCAAAACCCATTTACTAGTTTGAGCTTGAAGCTTCAACAATGGTGTAACACCAAATATTCATGTTTTTCAACATATTCAAGCATCAAGATGACATCTAACATGTTACAAACATATGCTTACCTTCTTTTTGAATTAAAGATCACAAGATCTTGACTTTAGGATTTCAAGTTTGTAACTTTTGAAGGTTTCTTCACTTACGGTTTTCTCTCAAAAACACATACTACACCTTTTACACTTTGCAAATGTGAGCAGATTATTAACTATACACGTACACATATACTTTAATTCAATCAAGCAGGAGGTGGCATTTCATGGAAATCCTACTCTTTTACACATGCATGCATACACACATAATAACATACCATACATACACATAATCTAACATACATGCAATAAGACTTGTACTTTCTTTTCTTTTAATTCACAAGTAACATATATATATTTTAATTTTCACATTAAGCAATTAACTTCACAAAACACATAAGTAATTAAAACAATCAATCACATACCGCTAACCCGCTAATCTCCTAGCCCATGGTTGCGGGTGTTACATTTGGGTTTTAGAATGTATGAGAAAAACCAGGAAAAGATTTAAGCAAGTATACTTAATAGTGGATGAAATACAAATTTGTGTTAAAATGACAGATTTAAATAACTGGAGAAATGTTCTGCAACAAGAATGAGTTTATTTGATTGAGTTTTGAGAAAGCTTGATCTTAGCTATGGAGTCTGTGTTCTTTCACATCGATTAAATGACAGGGAAGGCTTGTAGTCCATGCGGCAGTCACACGAAAATATTTAGTCCATGTGACAGTCACATAGGCAAATATATTTGGTCTATGTGAGAGTCACCTAGAAGTGTACTGATGTTCATGCGACTTTCACGTGGAAATATATGTATAACTATGCGATAGTCGCATGGATATGTATATATTCCATGCGACAGTCCCATGGATATATCTTACTCCTTTATAATACATTTACAACCTTAAAAACTCATAATTTTAAGTAACTTAAATGTACTAAAATACCCCTTCTTAACCATTTCATTCTCTATCCTAATTAACTCTTAACTTTTAAAAACCTCTTTTTAACCATTTCATCCTCTCTCCTAATTTACTTTAACTTTTTATCTATTTATAATATCTCTTTAACACTAAAACACCCTCTCACACAAACATAATTATCCACCCACATCAACATAATTTTCAAAATCTTATTAACTTCTCTCTTCTTATTTCATAAATATAATTTTTTCTTATTTTAATGTCTTTTAGAATTTATTTTTAAAATTAATAAAATAGTTGATGCAAATAAAAAAAATAAAAAACTGACATTGTACGATATTTTTTCGTGACATTGAATTGCGTGAATAACATATTATTACATTTTTAAAAGCAACATGATGTAAAATAGAAATTATTTGTCGTCGTAGCATTGCGCGGGTACCTTGCTAGTATATATATATATTCCATGCGACAGTCACATGGATATATATATTCCATGTGATAGTCACCTGGGCATATATGCTTAGTCTATGTGACAGTCACCTAGTATATGTATATATATGTATACACACCCATCCGACTTATGGGAGTTGTGTAAGTGAGTAAGAGACTAGTACCCGGATTTGACCTTTTGGACTTGGATCAGGTGACGGTCAATTGAAGGATAACCACAAGTAAAGTTGTAAAGTAAGAACAGTGTGACGAGAACCGCTGATAGGTGAGTATTCTTATTTACATTTTTAAATAGACATCAAATACGTTTGAAAAGTGCCCAAGAAAGTGATTAATAATTGTGGGCTATGTTAATGCTATGTGTAGACCAACACTCCAGTGTCAGGTATGTTTTAAATAGAATTTGCACACGGTTGACGATGTGTAAGTAGGTGATAAGTTATGAGACATGTGAATACACGGACTTGTACATGATAGTAGTACATGTGACGTGTTACGTATGTGGTATGTGATAATTATATCATCAGTATGTTAGAGACCGTTTACTTCGGTAACGGGTATGAGACCAACACTTCAGTGTCGGGTATGAGACCAACACTTCGGTGTCGGGTATGAGACCAACACTTCGGTGTCGGGAATGAGACCAACACTTCGGTGTTAGGTATGTTAGACCGTTGTGAAGACAACGGGTTCAAAAAGACCGTCTAACAGACGGGTATGTTGAGACCACTTACTACGGTAGTGGGTATGAGTTATGTGTTATTTGATGAGACCGTCTAACAGGCGGGTATGTAGAGACCACTTACTATGGTGGTGGGTATGAGTTATGTGTTAATTGATGAGACCATCTAACAGGCGGGTATGTCGAGATCACTCACTATGGTAGTGGGTGTGAAGAATGTGTTCGATGAACTGTTTGGATTATAAATAAAGTACTCGCTAAGCTTTGTGCTTACGGTTGTTGTTTAACCATCTTTTCAGGTGATGGCCATGGCGGGGCTCCAGCTCGTGTTTGATAGCTCATCCCCAGCAAGCTTCCGCAATGTACTCCAAAATGATTGTACTTGAACGTAAGATTTCTATGGGTTTCCACCCGGGATGTAATTGATATTATACGGTGTTTCAATTATCATAGACTTTTAATCATATGATTTGATATTGGCAAATATTTTTTGGGACGTTACACCAAGGTTATCTAGAAACCGGTCTACTAAACATTTCATTGCTAGCATATCCTAGAAGGCACATTTCTCCTACTAGGCATCATAATTTCATCTCCGAGTATATCTACCCCTTGCTAAATCATCATGTCAATCATAATCATGAGATCATATATCTATAAGTATATATGCATGCGTCATATGCATCGTATAAATCAATCGTATTTCATCTTTAATAAAGGAGCATGCATCGCAACAAATCGTTAAGCTATCATAAACATTTATATATAGATATATCATCTTAAAACCGTTAAAAATATCAAAATAGATTTTGTCTACGTGCTCGGTTTTGTAAAACAATTGAACTCACCTTAGTGAGGATAACGAAACACACGATCTCAAAACGATGAACAACGCTCACGAATCAACAAGAACGCGGACTCAAACACCGCACATAACTTATAAGGGTCACTATATCAGAAACACGAACCAAAGGTCTTAAACAAGTCTAAACTTGCTCAATAAACTAAAACATGCCAAGGTATAACTCCCGACTAAAGATTTACGCGTCACGAGCTTAGAAACTTCATAAAAACGCACGTACACAACTTTCATGCAGTCCAAAATGCTGTATAACCAAAATAGAAATGTAAGATTAGTAAAATATACCTCTCGAGTTCACCCACACGAAACCACGGTCGAAACTACGCCCGTAGTCGAAACTCCGACCTTCCCGAACCTTATATATGAGCTCCAATGAAACCCAGCACTCCTACACAATCACAACACTCGGGTTCTCTCAAAAAATCGACAGATTAACGGCTTAGAAGAGAGGTTTGTGTGAAAAATGGCTGAGCTCAACTCATATTTATAGAACTTTCGAGACGCGTCGCATCGCGACCGACTCTGTTCTGGCGAATCCTGAAGCATGCAACCCTGACACACGCAATCTCGCTGACACACACAACTGACCACGCATCGCGTCGCGATGCTTAAAATCCGAATTTTCATAAAATCATATATATATATACATACATAAAATCATATGTTTGTATTTATGTATTTGATATACATTATCTTATATCAATATATAAGAGTAATATTATTATTTCACATAAATAATAATATACAACAATGCATATAAACTTATATATATATAATGAGTTGGAAACATATTTAAATCATATTCAAAAATGTAATTGGTGTCCTTTGATTGTAAATGTGTGACCCTATGGGTTTATTTATTATCAATAATATCGTATTAATTTGTGTCATGTGCACATAGAACCAACAATCTCCCGTTTACACAAGTCACAACTTAAGCCGATATAGACAATGGTAAGAAATCTGTATCTTTACTACTCTATAAAACATTTAGCTCTTTTTTAAGACAGATTTTTAAGTTAAGTAGTACAAATAATATAACATGCTTTACAATAACTTCCGGCAACAATCTTAACACTTTTAAAATAGTACAACTCAAATAGCATTATTTACAATATGTTCCAGCAATGATCTTGAACACTTTAAAATTGTCAAAAAATTTAATTACATAAAACTGTTAGAATTTAAATACATAGCGAATACTTTAAAACTGTCAAAAAATTAATTACAAAAAACTATCCTGAATTTAATGACAGAAAACAAACCAAAATACTTTGCCTATATATACCTTATAACTGTCTACAAAAAAGTGTTGTGTGATGAGTGAAGTACATATGTACTTAGCATGGTCTAGATAATTGTCATATTTACTTACTGTTTTCAAAAAGTTTTATATTCTACCATATAATATGATCGTAAAAGATGGTATGAATTTGTTCATATAAGAGTAGAATGTTGTCATTTAAACGTTAGTGTTGCGTTAACTTGTTATTTGTACGAAGATCACAACCACCATATTCTTCGGCAACATCACAAATAACATGTTGAATTGACATGTCGACAAATGAAACTATTTTACCCCACCACATCGCACAGGTAAAATACTATAATAAATAAAGTGTGTTGATCAACACTTTATCAACGAAATTAACTTACTAGCTACAAATCGTTGTTATAAGTAAGTCATCAATTATCCCTTTGTTTTAACATCTTATAGAACATGAGACATGGATTGTCATAAATTCTCATATGGTGTTCAACTTGTTTTAGGACCCAGAGATATTATACTCCCAATTAAATGAGAGAAACAAATCCCATCTTGACTACATACGTCTCTATAAGATTCATATCATACCTAATAATGGCCTTTATAGCTACCCGGTTAAAGATAGCATTTAACCACATTAAAGCATGAAACTCCTCATACTAGAGTCCCAATATGTGTCTCAGGTCTAAGGATACAAAGATACCACCTTTTTCTCAAGATTCACTTATGACACTGATCCATGAAGTGATCTTAAGAGCGGGTCATGTCCAATGTTTGTTCCCTAACAAACATTAGTGTATTTTACTGCAAACCCTTTTGCCTACTTTCATCACGAATGAAAGTCAACCAACTGATTCATATTAGTCTTAATTCATAACTATTCCCAAAGCTATAATTGACTATGGACATTTTAGAATAAAGAATTATTCATGGGTTTAAACATGCTAATAAAAAACACAATAAATATTAATAAAGTGATCATATCCAATATATCATTCAGATAATATAAGTATTGTCATAATGTTCGAAAATATCCAAATACTAAAATTATAATTCAAATCCAATCCCTTACAAAGCGAAGACCTATTGCCCTATTATGAGACTCATGCTTAGTCAAGGCAAGAGGTTTCGTAAAAGGATTTGCAAGATTCTGATCTGTATGAACTTTGCGAATACACACATCTTCTTTATCTACTATATCCAATATGTAGTGGAAACGACTGAGGATGTGTTTGGTGTTGTGATGTGATCTTGGTTCTTTTGCTTGGGCAATAGCACTTTCATTATCACAAAATATCTCTATGAGGTCTTGAATGCTTGTTACTACCCCAAGGTCAGCAATGAACTTCTTCATCCAAGCAGCTTCTTGTCTAGCCTCAGAAGCAGCAATGTATTCAAATTCTCTAGTGGATTGTGCAACTACACTTTGCTTAGAACTTCTCCAAACAACCACGCCTCCATTCATAACAAAGACACAGCCCGATTGTGATTGAGAATCATCTCAATCTGTTTGGAATCTAGCATCCGTGTAACACTTTACACAAAGATCTTCTTCCAAACCCCATATATCAAGAACATGTCTTTGGTTCTTCTCAAGTATTTTAAAATGTTATTGACTGCCATCTAATGGCTATCTCCTGGGTTTTTCTGGTACTGCTTGTCATGCTCAAGGCATACGAGACATCTGGCCTAGTGCATAGCATGACATACATGATGGATCCAATTGCAGAAGCATATAGGTTCTCACTCATTCTATCTAGCTCTTCCTTTGTGCTAGGGCTTTGAGCTTTACTCAAAACCGTGCCTTGTGCCATTGGCAAGTATCCTCTCCTAGAATTATCCATCTTGAACTGTTTCAAGATCTTGTCAATATATGCACTTTGACTTAGGCTAATAAGACGCCTAGATCTATCCATATAGATCTTTATTCCAAGAATATAAGCGGCTTCTCCTAAGTCTTTCATTGAGAAACACTTCCCAAGCCAAGATTTAATGTCTTGCATGGTCGGGATGTCGTTTCCATGGAGTAGTATGTCATCAACATACAAGACAAGGAATGCTACTACGCTCCCACTAGCTTTCTTGTAAACACATGGTTCATCTTCTAATTTGATAAAACCAAACTCTTTGAATTTCTCATCAAATCAAAGATTCCAACTTCGAGATGCTTGCTTTAGTCCATAAATGGACTTTTTTAGCTTGCACACCTTGTTAGGATACTTAGGATCTACAAAACCTTCGGGCTGAACCATATAGACATCTTCTCTTAAGTGTCCACTTAGAAAAGCCGTTTTGACATCCATTTGCCATATCTCATAGTCATAATATGCAGCTATGGCAATAAGTATTCTAATAGATTTAATCATGGCCACTAGAGAGACGGTCTCATCATAGTCAATACCATGAGTTTGAGTGAAACCTTTCGCCACTAGCCTTGCCTTAAATGTGTGTACATTTCCATCCATGTCGTCTTCTTCTTGAAGACCCACTTACTCCCTACAGTCTTACTATTGGGAAGAAGATCAACCAAAGTCCCATACTTGATTTTCATACATGGACTGCATCTTAGTGTTCGTGGCATCAAGCCATTTATCGAATTCCGGATCCGATATAGCATCTTGGTAGTTAGTAGGCTCCGGAGATTCTACCAAGAAAATCTCATCATTGGACACGAGGAATCCGTATCTCTCGGGTTCTTGACGAGGTCTACCAAATCTACGAACACCTTCTATACTTGAACAACCAATTGTTCAGGTTCAACATCCTTTTGTTAAGTGCTAGTGCCAACCTAACTTGTATTTTGTGGTTCTTGAACTTCTTCAAAGTCTACATTTCTCCAACTTGCCTCTTTCAAAAGAAACTCTTTTTCTAAGAAAGTGGCATGCCTAGAAACAAACACTTTGTTCTCATCTGGGTTGTAGATATATTATCCTAATGAATCTTTAGGATATCCCACAAAATTACAGTTGATAGATCTAGGATCGAGTTTGCTTGAAGCCTCTTGTCGTACATGAACTTCACAACCCCAAGCTTTCAAGTAAGATAAGTTCGGAACCTTTCCATACCACATCTCATATGGTGTCTTATCTACCTTCTTGGTTGGAACCATATTCAATATGCATGCAATAGTTAATAAAGCATAACTCCAAAAGGATGAGGGTAGAGTACTTCGGCTCATCATAGACCGAACCATATCTAGTAAGGTTCAGTTCCTCCTTTCAGACACACCATTATGTTGTGGTGATCTAGGATGAGTAAGTTGTGAGATAATCCCACAATTACTAAGATGATCCATAAATTTTTGGCTTAAGTACTCGCCACATCGATCGGAACGAAGGACCTTGATTGTTTTGTTAATTTGATTTTATACTTCATTTTGAAACAACTTGAACATTTCAAATGTTTCATGTTTATGTTTCATTAAATAAACATAACCAAATCTACTATAATCATCGGTGAATGTAATGAAGTATCTATCACCATCCCTAGACATTGATCTAAAAGGACCGCATACATCCGTATGTATGATTCCTAATAGATCTTTGGCTCTTTCACTTGAACCGTAGAAAGGAGCCTTAGTCATCTTCCCATATAAACATGATTCACAAACTTTAAATGATCTAGAATCATTTGATTTTAAAATTCCATCCTTTTGAAGTTTTGCAAAGCGTTTCTTGTTTATATGACGAAGTCGACAATGCCATAGGTATGTTTGACTTAAGTCATGCTTAGGTCATTTGGTGCTAGTGGTATATATAGAATTATCATCAAGAGATATTTTAATAATTTCATATATTCCATTATGAGGACAAGCCTCAAAATACAAAATGTCATTTTTGAAAGAACGAATGCCATCATCAACGAAACCAAAAGTGAATCCCGATTCTCTTAACCGAGCTACTGAAATAATATTCCTAGTTAAACTAGGTACATAACAACAATTGTTTAATATTAAGTACATGCCATTTGGTAATAGTAATTCAAAAGTTCCAAGGGCTTCAACAACAACATTTGCTCCATTGCCCACATGAAGATCCAAATCGCCTGACTTCGGCAACTTACTTTTTCTCAACCCCTGCACATTATTACAAATGTGAGTTCTATAACTGGTATCAAATACCTAGGAATTAATGGAAAAAGTATACATTTCAATCATATGTATACCTGAAGTGCTGGTCTCGCCAACCTGTTTGCCTTTATCCTTTCCCTTTGCCCTTCCCCTTTGAGTTGTTCCTTTTCTTTTTCTTGATTTTCCCTTCTTGAATCATCAAGACCTGAGGTGTCTTGCTTGGAATCTTACTCTCAGCAGTTTTAAGCATCCCATGCAACTCTAAGACAGATTTCTCTCAATTGTTCATGTTGTAATTCATGAAGAATTGATCATAAGCTTTGGTCAACGAGTTAAGGATCATATCTTGTGCAAACTCGTTGGTTATGGGAAATCCAAGCCTAGCAAGTTGGTCAATGTAACCTTTCATCTTTAGCACATAGTTGCTAACGGATTGACCTTTCTCCATTTTGCATGCATGGAAGGCTCGAGTGACCTCGAAGCGTTCTTGCTTTACTTGCTTTTGGAACATTTTCTTAAGCAGGAGAAGCATCTCATATGCTCCATGCTCCTCAAGGTTCTTTTGAAGATCCGGAGACATGATAGCAAGCATGAGACATGCAACTTTGACTGAGTCATTGGAATGCTTCACCCAAGCATCCCTAACGGCTTTGGCCGTAGTCAATGGAGGTTCCTCAGGGACGGGATCCTCAAGTATGTACAATTTATTTTTGTGCTTAAGAATGATCTCAAGTTACGATACTAGTCTAAGAAATTTGTACCATTGAGTTTTTCTTTCTCTAAGATGGAACGAAGAGATAAGTTGTTAATGGGCGTAGTTGAGTTTGGGGCCATCTACAAAATTAACAAAGTTCAATTTAGTATTTTTGATATTTAATCCTTTAATAATTAATACCCTTTAGAATTATATAAAATTCTTTAATTGTTAAAGGCTAGGATCCAAGTTGAACTTAACCTTGAATGTTCGGCTAATGCTCTCTCCATCAAATTAAAACAACAAGGTAGGTAACGTTTACCAATTATATCTCGTATGTAATTCCTAGATCTTTATGGGATCCTAGACAACAATTGTCAATTTTAGCATGTTTGATCCCATCTATGCCTCGGGCTTCCTTACGCTTGGCTAGTGCTCTCTCCGTAATAAGATTCCGATTAAGTCGTTCTATTTTAAGACGGTGAATTTACGGACCAAGACGCTCATGGTTCGCGGAAAAACACCTCGGTTGTTACAAAAACAATCCACGCGTTTGGTTAGTGCTCTTTTCATGTGAGTGTCATTGCAACAAGCGAGTGTCTTAAAATGGGATGGCATAGACTTACGTTTTTTAAACAAAAGGGCTTTAACCGTTTTGTGTGTGTATATATATATATATATATATCGAATAAAACAAAACAAATCATGTGACAAATGTTGCATGCATACAATCATAAGTCCACGTTTTTGATAAAATCATATTTTATATATATTGGTCTTGAGTATTCTTAAAATCCATATTTTACGAACTCTCGACGCGATCAATTTTAAACTAGTATTAATATCCTATATTAACGTGTGTAGTTTCGAGTGCGTGAATACGACCAATTTTAGCTTGTAATAAAACTATTTTATTATTAAGCTTGAATGGAGTTTGGTTGAGTTTTTAAAATCTCTATTTTATAAAACTCATATATATATATATATAGATGTACATATATATATATATGTATATATATATATATGACATAATGAATTTTAATCTTTAAAAGAAAACCCTTTTATATAAAATTCATTTTACATCTTATGTTATGTCAACTTTAAAATACCAAACTCCCATTTGTGTGTTTTATTTTATGTCAAAAATATTATCTATCATGCAAAAATCCTATTTTCAATCATGCATAATAATATAAACATAAAACCACACACAAAACATGTATAAGTGCATAACCAAGCAATTTATCCTAAGTGGCATTTTTGCGAGCCATTCAAAAATACCAAGTCATAACTAAGGACCATAAATATCCTCTTGTGATGAACTTGAGGCTCCTACTTGCCAAAACAACTCCTAGTAGTGAAAATGACTTCAAGTCTTCATGGTTGACTCCACCACACTTGAAAACTCCAACTTGGTCATAACTCCATCTTGTTACATTTTTATAAAAGTAAACCAGTCTAAACTATTCTACTACTTACAAAATACAACAAGATGAAACAAAAACTAAATATTATTACATGTCAAATGAAAGAATAATTTTACAACCAAATCGAATTTCCAACACATCACAAAAGGTCTATGGCTTGTTATGCACAACATACACTCAAACAAACATATATATCAACACTTTGATATTTAGGCAACTTTTACAACCAACATGTGGTTTGGTTGTATCTAAAAAATACATATATAAACATATACAGTTGCCAGTAAAAAAAATCCACAACTTTTCTAACAAAAGAAAAATTATCCATTTTTTTAAACAATACATACTCAAAATTAAAGTTTCTTAAAACTATGCATAAGTGGCTCTGATACCACTATTGGGGTTTGTTCGGTTTTTCAAAATATATTTTAGCAACAGAAGCATGAACAACAATTTTAAACCTTTTAAAACTCCCCACCAATGATTCATATGCAAGCCTTAAGAAACAGAACAACTATAAGGTGTTTAGAACTACAACCTTTGTAACGTGAGTAAACCATTGGTGAACTGGTTGATCAATGAGAAGCCAAGAGAAGACTTCCTTCAAGGTATCCACTAGCCAATGAATCCAACACCTTGAAATGCTAGTTTCTCCAACCCTTGATATCAAGAATGCAAGCAACAACCTTTGTTCTTCTTCTTGAATTAGATGTATGTATTTTGAGTATGTATGTATTACCACACTTAGACAGCTTGATAAACCAATACAAGAATGTAAAGATGCATGCAAGACTTGCAACAATACTTGAAAGACAACAAGTAAATGTGGTGGTATATACTACAAGCAAATAAACCATGCATGAGTACTTAAAACATCAAGTAACAAGGCATAAGAGGGAGGCCCCTCCCAAGGCCTAATTTTTGGCCAAAAATTGGAGGGATGGGGAGGCCCACTTCTTGCTTCTCTTCTTCACTTGATCATCAAGTCTATGCTTTGGTTAGTAGCTTCATGCAAGAAAGTCAACATGGTCCCTTTATGATTATTGTGAGCATTTCTAGTTTTATATTTTAAGTGTATAAAATATAATACTAGACTTTCAATACATCTTACTCCTATATAATGCATTTAGCATCTAAAAAACTCTTAATTTTAAGAAGAGTAAATTTACTAAAATACCCCACCTTTATACCTCTCGTTTACCCCTCCTTTAAGTCTACAATTAATGAATTTAAACAAATAAATATTGAAAACATAACTGACAATTAATGAATTTAAACCAATACTTATAACTGAATTATTTCTAACCATATATTTTTAATATTAACTTTTGATTCATGAGATCACCATACTTATAACTGAATTAAGTTTAATCATATATTTTTAATATTAACTTTTGATTCATTAGATCACCTAAATTCCCGTTTTCAATAAATCAAGTTCAAGAGATTTCACAAACACCAAACAAATGAAAGAGTCAAAGAGTTAAAATTTATAAACATTGCATTCTAACTCAATTACATAATAATTGGAACTCTGAAACATTACACACACATATACATACATATATATAATCAGCAACTTCATGATTCAGCCATGCGACAAAATTCTTCCAACAAACTGAAAGACAAATAACTTAGAGTTAGCAATTTAATTCTTAATTTCAAAGTGGCTCTCACAAATAATCTTCACAAACTCATATTATCTTCATCTTGCAAGGAATCTTCACAAACTCATATTAGCTCTTTGTGATTATTCTGCACCAAACTCATCACAACCTCCTCTTTATTCGCCGCCGTCGCATTGCGCGGGTACCCCACTAGTTGTATAAAATACATCTACATGAATTTTATATATATACTTGATTGTTACTAGTAACTCTTTACTTGTAACAAAGATATACATACTTATATAAATGTTACTAGTAACAATTTACTTGTAACAAATATATATATATATATACATATATACATATATATACATGCATACATAAAATCATATGTTTATATTATGTATTTGATATGCATTATCTTATATCAATATATAAGAGTAATATTATTATTTCACATAAATAATATTATACAACAATGCATATAAACTTATATATATATATATATGATGAGTTGGAAACATATTTAAATCATATTCAAATATGTAATTAGTGTCCATTGACTGTAAATGTGTGACCCTATGGGTTTATTTATTATCAATATTATCGTATCAATTTGTGTCTTGTTCACATATAACCAACAAAGATAATATTACAACATTTCTTAAAATTCCAGTCGTTACATTAATACTAATGGATCTATTGGTCTAAAAGAAATGTTAATACTGATTGACCTGTTAGTATTGTCAATACTATTAGTACTAAAATTATTTCAAAATAATCAATGTAATAAAATATATATATATATATATATGCAATATTAAAGGAGAAATTGGTAAATTGGGTGTATGTTGTGTTATATGTTATGTATTTATGTAATATTGGAGTATAGGTGTTTTATAAACTTAAAATGGTAACAGAAATGTCAAGGGGATGAAAGATGGAGGACCAAGATTGTAAATATGTATATATATCATTTGACTTCAATAATTGAAGTCAATAGAAAGAAAGAAAGAAAGAAGAATCTAGAGAAAAGGAGAGAGAGACGTGAGCAAAAGTGGGGAGAGAGTTCTAGAGGAAAATCAAAAGAAGAAATCAAGGAGAAAATGGGTGTTTGGTGTGTTTTGACTCAAGATTGTGATTCTTGAACACCATATTCTTCATCCTTGAGCTTGGATTGAAGCAAGAAGATGGAACTCATATTATATAAACTTATATATATATATGATAAGTTGGAAACATATTTAAATCATATTCAAATATATAATTGGTGTCCATTGACTGTAAATGTGTGACCCTATGGGTTTATTTATTATCAGTATTATCGTATCAATTTGTGTCTTGTTCACATATAACCAACAAAGATAATATTACAACATTTCTTAAAATTCCAGTCGTTACATTAATACTAATGGATCTATTGGTATAAAACAAATGTTAGTACCGATTGACCTGTTAGTATTGTCAATACTATTAGTACTAAAATTATTTCAAAAGAATCAATGTAAAACCCATAATTTTGTAAAATTATTAAAAAATATATATATGCAATATTAAAGGAGAACTTGGTAAATTGGGTGTATGTTGTGTTATATGTTATGTATTTATGTGATATTGGAGTATAGGTGTTTTATAAACTTAAAATGGTAACAGAAATGTCAAGGGGATGAAAGATGGAGGACCAAGATTGTAAATATGCATATATATATATATATATATCATTTGACTTCAATAATTGAAGTCAATAGAAAGAAAGAAAGAAGAATCTAGAGAAAAGGAGAGAAAGACGTGAGCAAGAGTGGGGAGAGAGTTCTAGAGGAAAATCAAGAGAAGAAGAAGAAATCAAGGAGAAAATGGGTGTTTGGTGTGTTTTGACTCAAGATTGTGATGCTTGAACACCATATTCTTCATCCTTGAACTTGGATTGAAGCAAGAAGATGGAAATCAAGTTGGGGTTACAAGACAAGTAAGTTACAAGCTTGATTTGTGTTTGATTTTAAGTTTGGGATGTGGGTTGTTATGTTCTTTGACTTCTTGTGTTGAAAAATTATGTCAAATGGGTCAATGTTGGGGTAATTGTTGAAGTTATGGTTTTGAGTGATCAAATGTGTTTAAAATGTTGATAATTGAGTTTGATAATGGTTTTATGTGTTATGATGGTGAATTGATAGTTGAAATTGTGTTGATTTGGTGAAATAAGTCAAGAACTTGAAAATGGAAGAAGTGAGGGTAATTGATGAATTAATTGTGGTTAAAAATGGTTATGTTATGGTTATGAAGTAGTTTAGTTGTAGTTTTGAAGTTTATATTTGAAGCTAAGGGTTTTGGTTTTGAAAAATATAAGAAAATCGGAGCCTAGAGCAAAGTTTATAGCCCAGAATCACTGTTCACAAGGGTGTCGCGGCGCGACGTGAATCTTTGGCAAAGGTCCATTTTCCAGAGAATTTCTCCCGGCGCGAGGCCCCTTGTCTCGCTGCGCGAGGACCCCTGAAATGTCCAAAAACTTGTTTTTGACCCCCATTTGACCTTGTAATTGATTGGGGATTGTTTCTAATGGTTTTAGGGAGTTCGTAGGGAGTCCAAAAGACCCGAAATGAGCTATTGAGTTGTGTTTTGAGTCCACACTTGTGTGTAACTTCCATGTATGGTTAACTTAACTAAGTTAACCTTGTGTTTTGGTGATCATAGGTTTATGATCAATTGTTAATCTTTGGTTTGGATGGGGTTGTGATCCTCAACACACCCTCAGGTGGGTACACCCTGCGGATACCCAAAATTGTTAAAGTTTTTCAAGTCATCACTTATGTGTTTTGATTGTTTGGCAATTGTTTGATGAAGCTTTGAACTTCTGAATGTGGAAATTATGCATTTGTTTTATAAATGCGGGTTATATGATTAGCAAATGTTTATGAGGCTTTTGGAACTTAAAGAATATGGAAATCATGCATTGTTTTATAATATGGTTATATGAATTACAAATGCTTTATGAAACTCTTGGGTTTCAAAGAATGTGGAAATTATGAATTCAATTTAAGATGTGTTTTAAAAGGTGGTTTTCAAAACAAGACCATTGCTCCATGCTGGAAATGGTCTATGTTTGAATTGTGATTTAACCAAGGGTTTTGAAAAATGATACTCCATGATGGAGTGGACTTTGGTTTTGAAATAACCAACATGGTTTTGAGAAATAAAAGATATGTTTCCACAAATGATGTTTTGGGCATTGAGATGCCAATTATGGTTTTAATGGTTGAGCATTTATGCTCAAATGATATGAACTGTGACACGTATGTGTTTTGTGATAAGCTGTATGCTTGAATTAATGGGCCTTTATGGCATGAGATATTTGGCCTTGTTGGCATGTGATTTTATGACCCTTCGGGGTAAGTGATTTTATGACCCTTCGGGGTAAGTGATTACGTGACCCTTCGGGGTATGTGCCTATGTGACCCTTCGGGGTATGTGCTTATGTGACCCTTCGGGGTATGTGCCTATGGGTTCACTAAGCTGACAAGCCACTGAACCCATGACAACACGAGTGGATTTGGTGAACAGAGCATGCACTCTAGATAACCGTTGTATGGTGGACTACTTCGTGCATCCCCCACCTTGATGGGGTGATGTGGTTATCCCCCATGTGGGCACGTGTTGACCGTGGCTAGCTACCACGTGGATACATTGTGGCCCAATCGACGGTTATTGATTGCATCCTTATGTGCTACTATGTGGGATTTTAAAAGGATATTGATTGCCAAACTTATGTTTTCAAAAATGAAAAAGGATGACTTGGTTTTGATAAAACAAATGTTTTTGGTTGTACTCACTAGCTATGTTTATAGCTAACAGCGTGTGTAAAAATTGTTTTGTATCCGCAGATTGTATAGAGGCCTTGGAGAGGCGGGTAGATGCCTTGGGGCGTAGTATTGGATTGACTGCATTTCCGGTAAACTTGGATTTCCTACCCTTTCTAATTATCGTCGTGAGATTGACTGTAGTAACACCAAAAGGTTTTGGGATTCATGTATTGAAAGGTTTATTGATAAAATGTACTGTATTTCGTTGAAATACTTCAAGAATGTTATAATGTTTCCGCGATAAATTTTATGGGTTTTGTATAAATATGGTTTCAAATTGATTTTTGAAAAATTTAAATTTGGACTGAAAATCAGGGTGTTACAATCAAGTCATGATGATCTTAGAAAATATCAAGTGTTAAAAGAAATAAGTTATTTTGATGTTCAATGACAACCCATGACCACTTTGGCTTAGGTTCCCAAAAGAGATTGATCATTTGGTTTCATGTGTAGAGCAGGTTAGGTCAGGGACTGCTCTAGGCACATCACATGAGACATTTCATGTCTTCAAAAGTCCATAAGTGGTAAGGTTGTTAGTATTTTTGTTGTGAAAAGAGAAAGAATCACAGGTAAGAGTATGATTGGTTCTGGCACACCATCAATTTTCAAGATGTTTTCCATGTTGAATGTCTCAAAATCATCTTAATGCTGATGTTTTATTGGAGTTTCAGGTTAATACGGTTGATTATGCTACTCATATACCTTATAATGCTAGTAGAACTATCTTAATTAACATTATTAATAGTGGTAGCTTTGTTAATACTATCTTACATCTTAATGCTGCTAGACTTGTTAATACTGCTAGTTTTATTAATACTACTCAACTTTGTTAGTACTACTTTAAACATTTAGTACTACTGCCAAACTTAATGTTGCTTCTTTCTGTTAGTACAACAAAATGTTTGGAGCCGTTAGAATTGTAGTTAATGTAGGTGTCGTTGAAAGAAATTTCAGAGTATAAGCCAAATTAAGAAGTGATTTCAGAGTTACACAAACATATCTTACACCAAAATTCTTGATTTCTTTTGGATTATACCCATCTTCTTGAGTTCTTCAAAACCCTAACATCCAAGATTTCATTCCATCTCTCTCTCAAAACACCAAATTGGTTAGAATGGCTTCAAGTTCTTCATCCTCCTCTCAATCTAATGTTGGTCTAGCGTATTGTGATCAGCATAATATGCTAGCTATGCTTCAAAAAGTCAAGGAATCAACTAGATTCCATTAAATCATAGATTTCTTATGCGAGTCGCACATCTTTCATGCACTTAAGGTGAATCCAACATTCTACACTGATCATATGGTTGATTTTTGGGTCACTGCATCATCTAAGGAATTCAAAGGTCCTAAATGTATTAAAGCAACAGTCAATGGTAAGCCTGTGATAATAACTGAAAATTCAATTTGCATGCATCTGGGATTGGATGATGCCTCAGGCATTGAAACTCTTTCCAAGGACTTTACTCTTGAACAATTTAGACTTATAGGATATGAGGGCACACTCACTACAATGACTTTTTAAAAATCCTTCTTATCACCACAATGGAAGTTTCTTGCACATACTCTACAATAATGTATTTCAAAGAAAAGAAATGCCTGGAGTGAATTTGGCACAACATTGGCCACCGCATATGTGTGTTTAGAAACAAATCAAAGATTTAATTTTCTCAAATAATTTTAAATGACTTGGTGTGGAATATCACCAATCCATCCAAATTTTTGATGTATCCTCGTTTTCTTCAAACAGTTTTCAATGCTGAAATCCAAGGCTTGTCACAGCCTATTCAATAATATGTGACACCCTCTCATACCAAGAAAGGCTTTGCAAATACGAGAAGGGTTGGAAAAGGTTTTTCTAGCACTATCACTCCTCTGTTCTTTACAATGGTCGGAGTGACCATAAAAACAGGTGAGGGACCAAGCCAGCAACCCACTTCATTTGGCACACTCCTTGAGTCCCTACCTACACCAGTATCATTAAAACAACCACCTCAATCACCTGTTGTTCAATCACAAACACAAGCCCCATCTTTGAGAACATCAAAAATAAAAAGGACTGTGAGAGTTACTTCATCTCCCATGTCTTTTACTCTCAAACTGAATGCCCTCAAGTGGAGAATTCTCTACTTGAGAATATCAAAAGAGATCCCCAAGAGCTGTCTCTTAAGATCAAGAAGGTGATCACCAAGGAGATAAGTGATCATTTGGTGAGGGCTCGCACTACTAAGAAAGTACAAGGTACTCCTCAGGCTAGTATGAACACAATTAAGACTTGATCCAAGACAACCACCGGCAACGGTGTTTCTTCATAAACTAACTTGCAAGAGGGACCGCTAAGAGGCCACAGGGAAAGTAAATGTTCAAGCTAGGCTTGAGATTGCTTTTACTTTTGTTCAAAAAGATTCCACAAAGATAGTAAACACATCTGATAGGGATGAGGGTAGGGTTGACTATACTGAATTGACAGCTATGATAAAAAACCTCTTTTGGAAGAACTTTTGTCCCAAATTGCTATCGTTACTCGTCAATAGGAAAAGATTGTTATGTTAAAAGCTCAGGTGTCCAAGTTGATGAAGGACAGAAAGAAGAAGAAAGACTCCTCCTCTAGCTCTCCTTAGGATGCTACTAAAAAGGGGGAGAAATCAAGACAAGAAGATGATGAATCTGTAAAGTTAACTGAGAAACCAACTGAAGGTGATAAGATTGGTGATAAAGGTAAAGAGGTTCAAGCTGAGAAAGGAGTAGCTGAGAAAGGACTAAAAGGGTGTTTGGTAGAGAAAAAAGAAATTGAGAGAAATGGAAATGGAAACATGGGAGAAATGGAAATGGGGAGAAATAGAAATGTGTGGAGAATTGGAATTGATTTCCTTGTTTGGTATCAGGAAATGGTGGCTCAAGTCGCCGGACGGCGGTTGCGGCGTTGGCCGCCTTGCGGAACGTCGACGATGATGATTAGAATGCCGGAAACACATCGCAATTAGACATCAACAATGATGAGTAGACATTGGCTACCATTTCTCCACAATTTGAAGAGAAATGAAAATACAAAGGAAGGGGAGAAATGGAAATGGGTGGAGAAACCATTTCTCCTCCCAAAACTATAATCATTTCTCCCAAACAAGAGAAATCAATTCTCCCCATTTCTTTTCTCTCTACCAAACACCCCCTAACTGTTTTTAGGCCAAGGTTCTTAAGGCCAAGATGGAAGGGAGTGGTAATTGGTGGAAGGAAAGAAACATCAAGTGTAGAACCAGAAGTTATTGAACTTGATTCAAGGGATAAGGGAAAAGGTAAAGTTGCAGCTAAGCCTATAAAGCAAAGAAAGAGACAAAAAAATTTGACATGGATGAGGAATTTGCAAAGAGATTGCAAGAAGAAGAGATAATTTGTTTCAGAAAGCATTGGAAGAAGAAACTGTAATGGCAAAAGGAGAGAAGGATGAGTATGTTGAGAACGTTGAGGGGGAGATAGAAAAAGAGGAAAAAGAAAGTAGATCATAATCAGAAGAGGTCAGGCCTACGAGTCCAACTACTGTAAATGTTGTTATCTATAAAGAAGTAATGGATGTAGAGCCATTGAGTATCAAACCTCTTGTGCTGGTTGATTGGGATGTGATAGGACAGGATGATAATGAAATGCTTAAACTGATCAAAGCTGACAAAAGTGAAGTGTGTTATTCAAATTTTTTAAAGCTGCCGAAGGAGATTGACAAAGAGGATCTTGAAAAAATGTACAAAATTGAATTGAGAAAATATGGAGAAGTGGATGAGGATGATGATGATGCTTACCCATTGATACAATAAAAAATGGAGTATTTGCATATGATGTTTGATCCAGTGAAAGTGCAGAACTTCTTCAATCAGAGTGGTATTTCATTGATTGTATGGATGTTATATGAAAATTGTGGAGTTCAATATGTGTTGACTTCAAATGGAAGATATAAGTTCTTTCTGGTGGATAGAGAATACAATCACAGTTTGGGGAAATTGAAATCAATGATTAATGTAAAGTTGAGTGCTTTCAAGAATTCTCGTATGGCTATGAGTCTGCTATCGAGGGTGAGATTTTTGATAGATGAGATGGAGAAAAGAAAGTCAGAAAGAGGTTTTGGTAGCATCTAGCATAAGTTTATGGGGAGATTGCTGGGTTGAAGATGTTTGATATTTTTTAATGCTGTCTGAATAAATTAATACTACTTCTTTGAAGTTAGTACCGACAGAGAAACAGTTAGTGCTGGTGAATAAAGTTAGTACTGATAGTGTTGAAGTTAATATTGCTAGATCAATGTTAGTGCTACTATAACAAACTTAATACTATTTGAAGGAAGTTGATGTTGTTCTTAAAGAAAACAGAATTAATGTTGCTATTCATGATAAGGATGAATTCCTTCATTTTAGGGAAGATAATTATGGATAAGATGTGTTGTTATGTATCCGTAATTAAATGATTCTGTTAGCGTAAATAGTTGATTGTGTGTACATAGATATCTTAAGCGTAAGAGTGTGATTAGAATTTTAACCTCAAGATTGTTCTTGATTCTTACAATAGAGAAATATTGTACGTCTGTTGAATCATTCATAATCAGCATATTAGGGTTTTGATGGTTATTTCTTTATAATCATTTGAGTGAAGTGTTCAATATAATTTTCCTTGTTACTCAAAGTGTTATTCTGCAAACTTCTTTGTTTATTATTGGATTGTTCATGTGTGTTTGTTTGTTTAAATCCGATCCTAACATAACTCATGCGTAAATGTCCATAAAATCTATGAAATAAAGTTTACATTAAATTTTAAAAAAATAAAAACTTAAAGCAATACATTACAAATAAAACATTACCCTAATTTTTCTTAAAAACACATACCATAAAAATGCTACATCTAGTGATTTTATATTGTACTGTATTTCAATAAGTAGATGCTATTCCACTGACTCCTGATTCGTTGGAGTTGGTAACACATTTAAAATCCTTTAGCATTATTTGAGTTTTTTTCTTGTTCATGTATGGTGTTGAGTAATGTTGTCTTTGTCTCAATCAGTTCTTTGTTGTACAAACATATTTTCTTAAGTCGGTTTAAATATCAATAGTGGACGAGCAAATCCACGAGGAGGTGTCCGAATTTGGCAAACTATGTTGCATTTAATCATTTTTATATCGTCCGAGTGAACACGGAATTGAAATGTCACCAAATAACTCATTCTCAAAACCATTGTCAAGATCAATACAGGTGTTAAAGGAGTCTCTTACTATGGCTTATTTTTCAAATTATTTTCTTAGTCCTAGATTATGTACTACACAATAATATGGTTATAGAATGGGGGGATTGAATACAAACATAAACATTTTAAATTTTAGTTGACACGCAAATACTTTTAATTTAATTATTATTTTTATGAATCAAGAGTTAGTGTTAGTCTTAGATTTGTTATAGTCCATCACATCATATTTGCTTCAAAGAAGACATTTGAAATGTTCTTTATTTAGTAATAAGCTGCTGAACAATGTCATATAAAGTAGTAGTCTGAAGAGGACCCATCTGAGGATTTGAAGGTACTTCACTAAACCTGAAGATCAAGCACTACCTAAGTATGTCTTCAGTAAACACCCTCTCTACTTTAATGATGTCACTGCTGTCACTTTCATTGTTAGATCGTGTATTCGTGTGGAGCTAGAAGTTCGTGATCCAACCTTCTAATTGGTTGATCCAGTTAGTGTATTCGTGGTTCCTTCAACCAGATGCTTACACGTGGCATTAGATAGATGGTTAGAACATAAGTTTGTGTATGCCGTCACATGTATAATTTTGATTTTATCAACTATCAAAATATTTTTCATAACAAATTTCAAGTATAAATTCATCGTCATCAAATGTATAATAATGCACCAAGAAGGACAAAATAAAACATAAGCTATGACATGAATTAATTTCGAAATTAAATAGATAATGTGAAAAAACTTTTACAACAAATCCCAATAATTTTAATTACATCCATCGTCTTCATGAGCATACAAGTAAACACAATTTGCCATGCAGGGCAACAAAACATAGTAATAAATAAACCGGTGACAATAAACGAAATCAAAATCTCAATTCTCTTGTAGAGGACAATCATCTTAGTTTCCTCTTTTGAGATATGGATTTTCATGTTCTTCCTTCTTCTTAGTACCTACACTTTGTAACAAAATAAATTTGTGACAAACGTGAGTCATTTAGCTCGGGTCAACAACCCAGCTTCGAGAAGAATAACAATGAATCATGAATATACCTTAAGAGGGGAAAGAAACTCTCTCTTTCCTTAGAAGTTTAATATCCTCTCGGCACGTAGGGCAGGCGTGACAGACCCAATCTCCAAATCTTCCGCAGAAGTAGCAAACCACCCTTTCTTAAATCATTTCTTGAGGCACACAATCTATATCCTCAGACTCAATGTTAACGAAAGGCTTGGTAACTCCAACCTTTCCTTTTGAGGTCGGTTTCTACTTCCTTTTCTCTCGCCCTTGAACCTATGACGGGAATGGAAGAGGTGGAGTTATGCTTGGCCATGTCAGACTCCACGGTCTTCAACATGCCATGCAATTCACCTAAGGATTTCTTCATGTTATGCATGTGTTAGTTCATAACAAACTGATCATATGATTTGGGCAGGGACTGGAGCACTATATCCACAAAAAGCTTCCTCCCAGTAGGAAATCTTAATCTCTCCATTTGGTCCATGTAGGCCTTCATCTTAAGGACGTAGGCACTTACACTCCCGACTTCCTTCATTTTACAACCGACTAGGTTTCTAACACACTCGTAGTGTTACTCCCTAACTTGTTGTTGGAACATGTCCTTCAACTTGTTTATCATGTCGTAAACACTCATGTGCTCAAAGTGCTTTTGCAACTCCGAGCTCATAGTTGACAATATGAGGCAGGCAACATCGTGTTTGTCCTCAACACGTTTTTCATATGCGTATCGGACGGCCCAAGTCGCGTCGGTAGCAGGTGGCTCAAGAAGGGGTTCCTCAAGGATTTGTAATTTTGACTCATGACGAAGGACAATTCTCAATTGCCTAAGCCAGTCAACGAAGTTCACTCCCATGAGTTTCTCCCTTTCGAGGAACATACGAAGTGAATAGTTTGATGCGGTGTTATGGTTTGACATCTACAAATAACAAGAGTACACATTTTAGTTAGCTTGATATAATCCTCGTTAAAATAAATACACATAAAGATTTAGAAAAATAAATATCTTAACAAGGGATAAGAACCATATTTACATAATGTGTTTGCCGCTGATCACTTTATGAAGCTTATTTAGGTCAGTAACCATCTTACCGATTGCAATCTCTATTGCAACTCTTAGACACTTCCAACGACATCCATCGGTCGGTTGGCATGTTTGACCCCTACTTACACCAATTCCAAATTTAAATTCTTGGTTGACTCGTGCTAAGCTCGACAATCACACAAGGATCTTAGTTTGTAATTGTAAATCGTTCAACAAGATACACAATGACACCCTCGACAACCATTGGCTCGTGCTAAGATCGACAACCAATAATTCCAAGTCGCCACACTCACCTTCCACATACATTTACATGGAACAACTCTTGCTAAGCTCGATAATCATCCCATGCTTCACTAGAATCGGGTGGTGTCATCTTATGGATGGTGCGTGATTTACATTTTAGAAAAGGGGCTTTTGTTTCTTGATTAAAACCATATTTTAATTTTGATTAACAAAGTAAGTGACAAAACCAATTTTCACTCTCAAATATAATACCAAGTTTATATTATCTTGTTAATCATGTAAGCATGAGAGTTGTTAACCAAATTAAAAATCTTGTGATTTTATTAACTTTAAAAAGTTATCAAGCATGTGAAGAAACATAAACAATCATGCAAGAAAGCAAATCACATCACACACATATAAGATGTTGGTAACCAAGCCTAAAACCTATGCGTCCTACGCACAAGCCAAGCCGGGAGGACAAGGTCTACTAGGGATATAGACCTAGACTATGGAGTGCTCCCACTAAATCCGCTACCTCCATCGGGACTATCCGGATCCAAAGTCTCCAAGACGTCATCTCTTAACTCTTGATTGTGGTATTCAAAATACAAGTATATAAAAGAGATTAAATGGTATGCAAACCACACGCTTCCTATCAATCTAGTACAAATATATATGGATAAATGAAACGGCATGCAAGCCACGATAACAAATTACATATCATAAGAATAAATAATTAATTACATCCCATGTGACACTAACGCCACCAAATAAATCCAAACAACAACCACAAAGCACAACCACAAAGTCTAGGGCAATGACTACCAACCAAAAGGCAACAAACAACAACAAGAGCATGGTGTGTCAAAACCGTGAGAAACGAATATTTTAATAAGAATTTCCAAAACAAACACCGAAGGCACATCTAGCAAATTCTTGTACATGTGCATTAGGGCACAAAACCATTTTTTACACCCATATTTATATATATACAACATATGTGTATGCATGTATGCATCTCATGCCAAGACCATACCTTACATACCCATATTTGTACCAAAATATTACAAGGGGATTTCAAAACAAAGCAAACGGAATCTGCCAGAAAAGCAGCAACTCCTCCATGACCTGAAAAACTATAAAATTTGCAATGAAGGACAAAAACTACCCAGGAGCTCCTTCAAGGCCCTTACGGCTCGTGATGCCCAAGGGCCTCAGACTGGTCACGGGTCAAAAGGGCTCGTGAGCATAAAAACCAAGTTTCACGACTAACCTGCTCACGAGAAACTACCCGACCCTTCACGGCTCGTGAAGCCCGAGAGCTCCACGACCTGTCACGGGCCAGAAGCAGTTGTAAAGTATGAAAAACACATATCACGACCAAACCCCTCACAAACACTGGTCGTGTAGCCTTCATGACTTGTGAATACATCTTCACGGCGCGTGAAGGCCCACCGGACAGAAACAAATCTTCCAAAATCGGTTTTTCGAGCCATTTTCGTGCTATATCTTGTAACCTAGGCTCTGACACCACTATAGGAAATCCATGCACATCAACACCCGTACGCAACGGAAGCAACGAGATAAAAAACGGGGTTTTCAGGTATCAAAACCGACATGCATGTACATCCCTTGGGGATCGTGACTACAAACAAATATAGCAACTAAAAAAACTAAAGAGAAGGAGGAGAAATGTACCATCACGTTTTCTGGAATGAGGAAATAAGAAGGATGAACTAGAGAACCAAAAACCGAACTCCTCTACTTGTAGTCCACACCAAGTTACTGAGATTCCACCTTGCTGAAAGCCCTTGAACTCGAACTTCACACTTGATCTCGAGTCCTTGGAACAGCAGCAACACAAGTATCTTTCCCTCACTCTCACACACTAAATTAACTCTACCATAAGAGGTTCAAGTATCACTAAAGTGTGTATAATGTGCAAACTAGAAAGAAGAGGTAACAAGTGAGAATATGTTGCCTTATAAAGGTTGGGAGGAAGCGTAAAGGACACCTAGGTCGGCTTAATAGCCACTATCCCATTGGACCAAACAAAGGGTCCAATAAAAAGAAAGTGTCACTTTGACTTCTACCTTCACGGGCTCTCATGGGCCGTGAATCCCTCGTGAAGGTCTCAAAGGCTGGGTACCACTGAACGCTCTCATTGGGCCAACAAGGTGGTCTAATAAGATCAAGGTGTCTACCTTCATGTGCTCTCACGGGCCATGAAGCCCTCGTAAAGGGAGTGCCCCCACGACTACCTCTCCAGGTTGTGAAGCCTCGTGGAGGGTTCCTCTTAATGACCTCTTCATGGCCCATGAAGGCCCGTAAAGCTCACGAGAAACCCTAATATCATATTCTCTCATGTTTAGGTTGTGCTGTCGGAATGTACCCTTAGTGTGTGACCCAATAGACTCGTACCACATCAGCAGTGATGCTATTGCACGTGTATCAGTGGGCATAAACCAACAATATACACATACTAGCACACTTTAAACTAACTTACTTGTGAAGAGGGGCTTTCTCGGTGCTAAGGCAAGGGTGACAAGAGGTTGTTCTAGTAGTGCTACTTCAAGCACAAGAGTAGTCTTGGACCACTAGCACGGTGGGATCGATCACAATTACTTGGTGTGGACTACCTAATAGAGGAGGACATTTGTGCTCTTGGTCATCCACCATACTCCATCATATCTAGTGGCATCTAGGGTATAATTTCCATCTCCATTTGTCTTTGTTTTTTTGTTGATAATATCATTTGTAGTTGAGATCCACTTATGGACTCATTGGCTCTTTGTTTGAAAAACACGTAAATTATCATTTTGTATATCTGACATTCTAGGTCACTTTCGGCCTTTTTACTAGCATTGATAAGAGTTAAATTTTCCTTACGTTCATCGTTTAATTTAGCTATTTCAGCTTTAAGGTCGGTTTGAAGTTTAAGGCTTGTCTTAAAATTACTTAGCAAGTAATTGAATGTAAGAAATTTTTCTTCATTAGTGTAAGAGTTGAAGTTATCTACCTTATACATAGAAGAAGGATCATAGCTGCTAGATTTGCTATTCTTCTTGGCTTCTTCCATGTCTTTTTCAAAAGTGCTTTTAGACAGACCAAAATACACTTGTTCTTTTTCAAAATTTTCATCATGAGCCATCAAACACTTATCTTGGACCTTATCATCATCTGAAGTAGATAACTCAGTGTACCATGTTTCAACATATAGAACTTTACTCTTAAGCTTGTCTTTAGGCTTCTCTTTCTTCAGCTGGATATATATTATTTTATACTTGTCAACTATGTGAGAATTCTTATATACTATTGAAGCTAATTCACCCTTATTCATTATTCATAGTAGCTATAGTCCCTCCTTCAAACAATTTAAAGCACATAACTTTCTCGGGGATCAAAGAAACTCTTTCCTTTGCCTCGGTCAAATATTCCTCTTCCCATTCTTGCTCTTTCAATTTTTTGCCCAATATTGCAATTTATTCAGTGATGGATTGAACATCGTCAATATCATCACTTGAGTCTAAGTAATCATCTTTAGAATCTGACTCAGACTCATATTCAGATTCAACCACTAAGGCTTTAGACCTTTTCTTCTTCTTCTCTACAACTTAATGTAGATCTATTTTCTTTCAAAGAGTCCTTGAACTATTGCTGAAACTTTTTCTTCTGATCCATGATCTATTAATTATTTAGTAGAAATCTATAGATAGACGGAAGGTTATACAAATTTAATGTTCCTCCAGCCTGAAGTGTGGTAGTCACTTCATTAAATTGTTCAGGTAACACATCCACAAACTTTAACACCACTTTTGCATCATCCCTATAAATGCTTACACTTAGCAGGTCATTAATCAATCAATGAAACCTTGTAAATATTTTAGACAAGTTTTCATCTTTATTTGATAGGAGGTTCTCATAAGATCTATTGAGATGATTTTTCTTCTGTTGTTTGACCAAATCAGTGCCCTTACAGGCGATACTCAATGTATCCCACATCTCCTTAGTAGTTTGATACCTAGTCACGGTATGCAGGAGAGGGTCTGTCAAAGAATACTTTGAACCTCCTTATCTTCTTTATTCCAGGTTTCCAATGGCTTCTTCACTTTTTTTCCCAACACCACTAAGAGACTTTTCACCGTAGTAGCATGAATCATAGGAATAATAAGTCCATCATTAATCACTTAATGAACGTGTCAATGGACTTGAGGAAAAGCATGGATCTAGACATCCACATAGGATAGTCAGATCCATAAGAAATGAGACAACCTTTTATAGCCATACGAGGAAAGTTGTTTGTAGACATGATTACATTCTTTTCTTAGGATCTTGATCTTTAACAAATGAAAGATTCTTCGGCTTAGATACCAATTGTTGGTCCCTAAGGTGATCAACAAACTGATAAAGAAGTGTAGAAGGGTTAAATATACAACCTTGTTTATTAATTAGGAGCATCAAAATAATGTTGAATGCTCTATTAATCAATTAAGCTTTCAACACAAAACAATATGAAAACTCAATTTAACTCACTGATTACAATTTAACTTTCTCTCTCTCAATCAATCTCACAAACTAATGGCTAGATCTTGTTTTGCTGATTCAACTTATGAACTCAGGAAATAATTGACTCTCTAAACAAGAATACTGAACTTATCCATTTGCTCATGAACCAAATGTGTATGTTTGACTAACAACGCGGGTGACCTCTAAACATATTCAAGATTAGATTATATACCTGTTCTACGAATAAACATTTAAACTATCAAACTAAGACTTATCCTAATCTGCTAATTCAAACTAAACTTATCTGTATATTTAAATAGATAAATTGGATAAACTTCTTCTTCCATCTTGAATCTTCTTATCCAATCATAGATAGAGAGTTGTAAATTTAAAACAAATTCAAACTCTTTCTATGCTGACTTCTCTATTGGGCTGAGTTACTCGGATTGAAACTCATCAAGCTAAATTCTTGAACTAATCTTCGATCTTCTATGTGTACATACATACATGTAGAAACTCATACTCAACTTAAGAACTCATTCGGTTATCTAAAACATACTTAGAAACTACTTAGACTGACATATTTTACATAACACTATCTTCGAAGCATTATTTTATCTCATCAAATTCAAACTAATAAGGTCATTTGACTAAATGCAATCATAAAGTTTAGTGAGCTCCCACAAAACTTATACCTTATACCAGATGGCACAAGATCAAGTAATAGGTATACATCACATCACATAACACCACATACGTGGATATTAAGTGCCTAGCTGTACAAGATTGCCAAAGCTGCAATTATAAGCGCGAACGTTGCACATGGTTATCCCATCGACATTTAACACTACATATACAAGCATGATTATGACGATATGACGCTGGTAAAGTTCTGTGTGAAATGTATTGTCGTCTATAAAATGGTACTTCAGTTTCAAAGACCTAACCTCAGCCACTCTTCGGGTTTTCATTTCTTGTTGTTTTTTTTAGAATTAGTTTTGAACTTTCTGTTCAGGAATTAGTTTATTGAACATTTCAGATATTAGTTTTCTGAACTGTTTTAGGAGTTAGTTTTCTGAACTCTTTTCAGGTTTAGTCGTTCAGAAATCAGTTTTTTGTAACCGGACCATGTAGAAATTTGTGTCCTAAACTTTTTCAGAACTTGTTTTGAAGAACTCGTTTTTCAGAACTTGATTTTCGAAACTCGTTTTTCAGGAACTTTTTGCTGAAACAATTTTACTAACATAGGCAAACACAAGTGTACAAAAGACAATAAAAAGATATTTCAGTCCGATGTTTCATATTGCTGAGAAAAAAAAGGCGAATTTGCTTATATGTTGCAGCTTTCCGCAGACTCACGTATTCATATTGTTTTTCATGTTATGCTGCTAAATTCATACGTGGGTAGCGCAGAATCATCACGTTTATGATAACAACACAAAGGAAATGGAGCCTGAAACAGTACTTGATCTCAAAGGCAGCCGGTTTCTAAGAAAATGGCAAGGCAAACACATTACGAAATAAACCATGAAAGACATTGAGGACTTTCAAAAGATTTCCGTACTTCCATTCGTTAGAGACACTACAAGTTTGAAATGAACAGAGAGGATATTAATTAATACGTAATTTACCAACACCAATCGAGTCACACAACCACTTCGAGGCCCACTAGGGACAGGAAATGGCCAGCCTACTTAGAAAATTTTGTAGTCGGCCCATGCAAACAACGAAGAGGAATGATAGCTCAGAGGGAGAGGAGTTTGTAGGAGGAGACCCGCTCATCTTTGAAATGGGTGACAAACATTGCTTCTGAGTTTCAAAGTTAGATTTTACCTTTCATGTCAACACGTTCCTATAACAATTACATACTTCTGACTTTCGTATCGAATATTGAAGACATTATAAAGCCATATATATATATATGACATATTTGACCTAGTAAAAAGGCATCCCTACGCTCTATATATATATATATATATAGGGTAGAGATCAAGTAAAAAGAAAATTAAAGTAAAAAGGGTAAAAGGGATGATTATTTGATCATTTTTAGGTATATATATCAACTGATAATCATTAGTTCATCATCTTTAATGATTAAAACTAGTTCTTCATCAATTTCTTTTTGATGAATCTCAAATATTCATCACTTTTTAGATGAAAGCATTTTTTGTTCATCAACAAATTATTCCAAAATTTTGTTTTCAAAATCTGTATTTGAAATCAAAAAGAAATTGATGAAGAACTAGTTTTAATCAATAAATATGATGAACTAACGATTATCAGTTGATATATATACCGAAAAATGATCAAATAATCATCCATTTTACACTTTTTACTTTAATTTTCTTTTTATTTGATCTCATCCCTTTATAGGGCCAAAATTTTGTTTTCAAAATTTGTATTTGAAATCAAAAAGAGATTGATGAAGAACTAGTTTTAATACAATAAAGATGATGAACTAACGATTATCAGTTGATATATATACCGAAAAATGATCAAATAATCATCCCTTTTACACTTTTTACTTTAATTTTCTTTTTATTTGATCTCATCCTTATATATATATATATTATATATATATATATATTATATATATGTAGGTAAAAGTTCATTTGAGAACCGTTTTTATTGCGATAACCAATCTTAGCCATTCAATTTGGATAATGGAATTGATGGATGAAGAACGTGGAGGGATTGAGTGTGGCAGGGTGCATGTAAGGAATTCATGGGTGGGCAATCCAATTGAAGGAGGGGGAATTTGACGGCTAGGATTGGTTCTCGCGG
This sequence comes from Dittrichia graveolens, assembly GCA_038502395.1. Lineage (NCBI taxonomy): Eukaryota > Viridiplantae > Streptophyta > Magnoliopsida > Asterales > Asteraceae > Dittrichia > Dittrichia graveolens. Next base: position 31,416,779 of record JARJIL010000003.1, on the reverse strand, counting down.
TTCTCGCAATAAAAACATTTCTCAAATGAACTTTTACCTATATATATAATGAAATATTCAATATAGTCCATATGTTATTCATAGTCTTGAGGGACTAATTTTAGCGCTTGGATCAACGGCAACAATGGTCCAGATTGCATTTTGAAATTTTGGGCGGAGTGGCATTTTCGTAATTTTCCGTAATTCACATATGATGCTTTTACAAATCACATATGATTGTATAGTGAATTTTAGGACTATGTTTTTTTATATGGACTGTATTAAACACAACTCTCTCTCTCTCTCTCTATATATATATATATATATATATATATATATTCGTGTTGTAAGTTTGTACGAGGCTTCAAGCTCATCCCAATTAGTTATAAGTGAAGTCATCACTCTTATTAAAAAACATTACAAAGTTACTTTGTGTCTCATATGAGACATGAGTTAACATGCCATCTCACGTATGTCGTTTTTATATTTTTCGCACGTAACACGTGGATAATTGTGGGTTAGGTGGAGTTCATGTGGATTTTGACCAAGCACAAGTGAACCTAATTTTGATACTATATAAATTTGTGAGGTTCCAACTCAAAACCAATTAACTATAAGTAGAATAGTCAGAATTCTTATTAAACACTTTACAAATTCACTATTTATCTAATATAAAACATTACTGAATATGTATACACCAGTAGTAACACGTACAATTACATCACTCATAGGGTTATATTTTTAGCATCACTCAAACAACTAATGATCCATTATTTCATGGATATGATATTTGTACTTATGTGGAATGTACAAAAAAAAACAAAAAATACGTTTGTTAATTCGAAATATTGAAGACAAGGAAGCACGTGAAAAGGAATAATCTGTAACCATCAAATACTTTTCTCTCAAATTGTTTTATTAAACTCTCAATAAGAAAAATACTTTTGTCTCAAATTATTTTATAAAAGTATCAGATGCTTGGAGAAAATATGATAATCATTGAAAGAAAAAGAATCAAATTTTCAAAAAAGAAGATTAAAAGTAGATGAGATAAGACAACAACTATTTAATTGATAAAGACGTTTTTTATATGCATAATTTTTGAAGATTTATGAAACACATACAATAAATATATATATATATATATATATATATATATATATATATATATGAAAAAGTTCATTTTAGAACTAATCTTAATGTAAATATCGCGAATATAATTTGTAATCACCATTAATACTCATTAATATGAGTATTTTGTTATTTGATATAAATTTTCAACCGTGAATTGCTTCCGGGTAGATTGTCATTAATTAGTGAGACTTAATTTTCTAAAATACCCCTCGCTAATGTGTCATTAATGAGCAATTAATTAGTCATTAACGAACAGCCAGTTTTATTGGCTATTGATTTATTTTAATGGTGGTTTTTTTTGGTTCTCGGATTAAAAAGAGTTCTCAATCAAACTTCTCCCATCCATGAATTATGTTCGGGAACCATTTGTGGTTCTTTTGCGGTTCTTTTGCCGGGTGGTTTTTGCGGTTTTTTTTAGAACCCTTCCTAATCCGAGAAGTATTTGTACACTATTAATGGTTATTAATGACTTGTTAACATAGTTATCTAGATATTTTATATATTTACTCATCCATAAATTACGTCCGGGTGAATGTGTTATTACTTAATAAGGCTTGATTTTCTCAAATTACTCATATTAATGAGGGCTCATTAATGGGCCATTAAAATTTTAGCCATCGACTTAATTAACCAGGGTCAAGATAAATGATTATCAAATGAATTTTCCCAGAGAAATAATTTGAGAATGTTTATAATACCAGAACCATATATAACCACTATTAATGGTCAATAATAGTGGTATTTAATCATTAATATATTTATTTAATTGTGAATTGCATCATAGATGAGTCATTATTTAATGAGACTTGATATTCTCATAATACTCCTAAATAATGAGTCATGCGTTAATGCTCATTAATGAGCCATAACTGAACTATCTTCATTTTTGGGCATTGATTTATGTTAGTCCCAGGTTAGGTACTCAAACAACAAAATATTTGTAGTAAATGGGTTGAATACAAACTTTAGATTTTTAAAGTTATTGAACAAACAGATACTTTTAATATAATTCTTATTGATTATTAATCAAGAATTACATGTGTTAGGATGTGAAATTCTTCACACTATAAAAGATTATAATAAGTTTAGCCTAACACATAGATTAGCTAATGTCTAAAGGTGTTTAACACATGAACAAGTTTGAAGACTTCTAAAATATGCTAACTCTAAATCGCTTATGTGAAGTTAGTCTAAGTCGTACTCCAACCTATGGAGTTGGCTTGCATATAAAAAAGAAACACTACTGTAAAACATGGATAATAAATTATTTAAATAATAAAGTTAGTGGTAGACATGATATATAATAATTTAATAAACTTTTCATTAAGTAATATTATTTTATAGAAAGTACTCTCCACTAGCATAATTTAAATAACTTTTCTCATACCATTTTACCTAAGTAACACAATATTCCTTTTAAATAATAGAAACTTTTGTATCTAAAATATCTTCGGTATCTTGACTTTTTCAAGCATGTTGTTGTCGGCCATACTCAAGATTTGTTTAAGATCTTTGAGATCTTCTTTTCTTTTTTCATCATATACAAGTTATATTTTTTAGTCTTACATTGCAAGACTAAAAGTGATGGTACATTATAAATAGAAGATCTAATGTTATAATGAACAACACATGTTGACTTAAATAATTAAAACATAGAAACATAGATATCAACACAACACTTAACTAATAAGATAAGGTTGTATAGCCAAGCAAAGAATTTCTTAAATATGCTTGCTCAGCTTAAGCAAAGGATTGATCACCTAAGGAGTAGCATTGCTTAGCTAATCAAAATTTGATCTCGCGTACTAGGTTAGCTATGCATATAGAATGATAAGCAGGGGTTTAGGTGAGTCATTAAGTATGATTAGTTGACTACTAATCTACAAGACTTAATAAAAATTATAAGTATTATCTTAACAACACGCGTTAAAATAATTTCTAGTATATTAAAAATAATAGTTTTGTTATTATCAAATCTTATATTTTCAATAAGATTGTTTGATTATTGGGTTGAAATGGATATCTCCTCAACAATCTTCTTATATTTGATGATGACAAAACTTTACAACGTATTATAAATAGACATGGAAAAACTAGCATATAAGATAAACTACAAAATTTAATTTTGTCACCTATTTTTCTGTTTTTTTATTGCTCTTTTGTTTGATTTTTCTATTCTAGTTTTGGAATTGTTTCTATGTTTCCTTTACTTCTGATTTTGGAAAATTTTTTTGTGTTGTACTATTTTGTTCTATTTTTGTTGTATCTTTTATACTTTTTTAGTATTTTTCATATTTTTACTATACATACTTGAATTAATTAGATATTCTAACTTATAAATTACAAGTGTCAAATGATTTGAGGAGGATTGATTTATATAACAATGAACAGAAATGTTCGTATAGGTATCAAAGCTATCAAAACTATACAAGAATAAAACTTTACATAATTGTTTGGGAGATAATCATTTCAACTCAATAATCAAATCCGTTTATTGAAATACATAGGATTTAATGATAACAAAACTAGACTTTGAGTAAGACTTAGAATTAATCTTAAATATGTGTTGTTAAGATTATGACATGAAGATTTACTAAGTACTAAGTATCAGCTAGAGCCAACATTTGAGATCTGCTAAGAAAAAGACAAGTGTAGAATATCATCGGCTAATGAAAGTTTGCTTATTAACTTAATGAACCCAAGTATCATCTTAGTGACCAAGACTATCAGCTGAGCATATATCAATTTGATCAGTTGAGCATCTTAAAGTCATAGGCTAAGTATATCCTTTCAATACTAAGTTTATTTTGACAAACTCATGATCAACCGAGCACCCTGTTATCAGCTAATCACTTAGTGATATACTGAGCAATCAACACTTTGGCTGAGTATCTTTCTTTTGTTAGTTTAGTACATTTTGATTAGCCGTGAATTTTTCCCTTACTATTTATAAGTATACTCAATTTCCAGATGTAATTGTTTTAAAATAAAGGTAGAACATGTGTTATTTTATTATGCGTTGAATATTTTTATTGCAAATGTATTTTGCGCTTTTTGTACCATCAAGTGGGACAAAAGGATAGAACTTCGTCATTTGGAAAAGGATAAAGTTATCTTCGAACAAGATCTTCAAGATATGTTAAACTACTGAAGTATGGCCGGCAACTCCATATTTGGTAAAGTCAAATCTGAAGAAGTTTGGTTGTTGATTAAAGTGTAATCACGAAAAGAGATGCTGATATTTACAAGACAAAAATGTATGGTAAATAATATTATTATATAGTTAGTGGCTGCACTTTTCAGAAAAGTATTATTATTTATTGGGAACCCAATAAAAATAACATTGTTTTTCCAGAAGATACGGTTTTACTTACAAAGATGATTAAGTATCTAAGCGCGTAATGAATAAATTGAAAACGAACACACAAAATTATCAAAGTTTGTTTATATTAATAGCTAGACTTACAAAATTACTCAAGAACGGACTTGAGAAATATGAACACGCAATCACTACTTAGCATAAAGAGTCGATACTATTCTCAAACACACGAGAAGAGTATTTACACATATGGGTAAATTGATCCTAGCTTTCTATAACAATGACACATGTAATCATCTAATTGAAAGTAAGAAAGCTATACTAAGTTGTCTAACTAACTTTGCAACCAATAGAGTGGATGGATCTTGAACTACTAGCTTCACACGATCTATCATTAATAGTGATAGCAGTGACGTCAATAACCGTTGAGGGGACCATTTGTTCACTGAAGACTAACTTTAGCAAAGCTCAATCTTCAGGTTCAGCAAGGTTCCTTTAGATTGTTAGTTAGGGTTCTCTTCAGTTGACAGTTTTCAGCGGCTTATTTTAATGATAAGGTTCTTCATATGACTTCTTCGTAATACTTTTTCGCTGATGGAATGTAAACAAACGTCAGATTAACAATCTACCCCTATTTGTTTATAGTCCATCACTATTATTACAAAGAATAAACAAATAGAGTCTCAACTATTTACAAAGAATAAAGAATATGAACTGAAGTGTGTACATGATCCATAACAATCTTTTTGGATTATTTTTCAATTTTTTATTTTTCTGAATTTTTCATATCTGAATAGAAATACGAAGAGATAGACGATAGATAGATGGTAGAATCAGAGTTGTTGATTTTGTTTCGGCACAAGGAGACTTGGGTCAGGCTTGAACTCGGAATGACATCTTTTGGAGCTTTTAGTGACAACTACTTCATATACTTCTTAAGAATATTAGTTGTCGACGGATAAGAAGGATTGAGAAATATTTTCAAGGAAAGAAGGTGCTCATAATTCACTAGTGATAATTCAGACATTCTTTGGAATCTGAAAGTATCATATGCGTCTAGAAAGAAGAGACCTTTAGGATTATTGATAGTCTTTCATGACCAAGGTATATGACCTTGAGGGAGAGTTGTATTAATTTCCCTGTAGTTATGAAGGACACCTTTATCTATCAACTTGAGGATCTCTTCCTTTGATTTTCTATACGTAACCTTCCTTTTTAGATTTCCTGATGTGGAAAGTTTGGAAGAGCCTTCAATTACTTGGGAAGAACCAGCCTTAGACGAATCCCTTTTACACATTCTCTTGTTGAATTCGAAGAATTCTGAGATACGTGTTTGGACATACTCAACATTGTTAGTTAGCTTGTGCTTTGTAAGATAGCTCTGATCTCTTCCTATATAGCGTTACTGAAGAATTTGATCCGATCAAGAATGTGTTTATAAAACATAGTTTCTCCTCTTCTATTAGCATTCAAAACTATTTTTCCCTTTTCTTTCTTCAATCTGACAGACTTTATTTTGTGCGGTTTGTATCTCCTATTCTTGGTGGCCATCCACTTATCTAGCCTTTCTTTTCTCATATGTTCAACCATGATTTCTTCTTCTCTCTGTTTTTCTTTATTTCCACTTGGAGGGAAGCTGGAGATCTTGAGGTAACATACCCTAGCATGCAAGAGTGTTTGCATCTTTAGCAGCTAGTCTTTCAGCTTCTCATTTGCCTAGATATTCCTGAATTCTCTTTCCTTCCTCTCTCTTCATCTTCCTTTCATCCTCATTACCATCATTACTATCAGACCAGTCCACCATCTCGGCTCCTGAAGTGCCTATTGTTATTAGTCAACCAGGAGAGTGAAAGCCAGAGGAGAAAGGTTTCTCTCCTTTATTAGAAGCTTGAGCAACTTCACCTTTAGTAGTTTTAGTAGAACTAGAAGCCATTATTTAAAAGTCTATTGAGCTGTTTCTCCTACGCTAACTTTAGTGTGGCTCAGATTTTCTTTATTTTCAGTTGATGGTTTAGCAAGAACAATCTGATTATTAGATGTTCCAATGTCATTACCAACATTTTGTTTATGAAGGTTTTCAGCTTCCAGATCATTTATCTCTTTCTGAAACACCTCTCTTTCAGCCAATATGGTCTTTCTCTCCCTCTCAGCTCGTACTCTTTCAGTCAATCTTTTTCTATCTCACTCTGCTCAAGCATTTTGTTTAACCTCATAATTTCAGTATTCTAAGTGTACTTTTTATCCAAATCAATAACTTTTTCTGTTGAGTGTACATGTTTCCTGAAGGCCTTACATAATCGGGATGTCCTTTTGAACTTCTCCCCATTAGAAGCTAAAGTAGAGAGGGAGGTGCAAGCACAGATCCCCACTAGCTACAGTTGTCTCTCAACAGACGGTTGTTTCATTGAACAGAGATTTAACACATACTCTACCGGCTGCTCATTCGGAGTTTGCTGGTATTGAAATCAGTAGATCATCTCTCCCATCTACGTCCATCTTTCCTGCACAATCGAGTTTAGTACAACTTTGCGAAAGGTTATCGCATTTTACTAGGACACAATTTGGAACATCTGTACATCTTTGTGATGTTGCCAGAACTTCTGTAGTGGAACCTGATATAGGTCAACCACGAGGATCAAAAGGAAGTCCTACCATTGCCTCAACATGCCAACACTGAATGTAGGCCACATTGTTGCTTCAACAAGTGTGAAAACGGGTAATCTAAGGGATCCTAGTGTTACAACTGAGCTAAAACGATATATTGACTTGAAACTTTCCAACCTTCAAAGCAACCTCACACAAGATTTAGCCGCAAAATCCCTATCCTTTGAAGCCAAACTTAATGAAATAGCCACTACTCTTCAAACCTTAAAAGATAAACCCGTTGCTAAAAAGGACTACAATATTGATGAACTCCAATCTCTCTTGCATGCCAAACTCAATAGCCTTACAAAACCAAACCAAGAGCGAAGAGATCTGATTTCCGCCCTTAATACTCGATAAGCCCAAACATCTAGCCTTAATACTTTTAAAGATGACATTCTTTCGGCTGTTTCCAAGATGACAAAATCAGTTACCCAAACCCTAACTCAATTTGGGAAGAGAATAGATGTTTTGGAGACCACTTGTTAAGCCCAGGCTGAAACCCTTAAACAAAAACATGACGATAGGGATGACCAGGATCGTCCTGAGGGAGAGAAAAGGAGAACGTTCTATATACAGAGGGCAAGTGGGTCTAGTACTACACAGCTAATCGAGTTTCTGACTTAGGGTAGTCAACTAGAGGAAGGGGAAATTAGTAAGAATGTTGATGTTCATGGATCGGGGATGAAAAGCCTTAGATGCTATTGATGGAGGAGGGGGAAAGGTTTACAAAGGAAAATCTCAACAACGTTATACTTCAAATTAACCGAGAGCTTCTAGGTATATTCCCTCCTAAGCAAGGTTAGTTCAAAATTGGACCCAAGGATGAGGGTGCTGAGTGGCCAATACCAAATTCTTACCATGGTGGCCTAAAGCTCCTCTAGGCCTTCCAGCCCGTCTAGTCAGAGTGTGAAAACAAGGGAAGCCATGAACAAACCTCAAATTACATCGGAGAAAATAGCGGGATCAATGTTGCGTTTCTCGAGGATAGAGTACAAGATATTTACATGGATCAGCTTAAAGAGATGGCAACTATTGAGTTCATTGGTCTAAAAGATGCAGAGGAAGTTAAATTCAAGTTCACAATGGCGCATCATGCTTCAAAAAAGGAAGATGTAGAGTCAAATCATCACATTATGAGGGTAAATCATGTGACCATGTCAGCAATCGTACACTACAAGATGGTGCACTTCCACGTTACTAGAGAGGATAGAAATGTTTATGAATTCAATGAATATGATCTAAGATATGTCAGTCAAGAGGATATCAGTTTCATGTATGACTTCCCAGCCTCAAAATTAGAAAAGAATCATAAAGAAAAAGTCGGGCATGTTATGCTAAGGGACTTTATGAAAAAGAGAATCATGGTAGCATAGTTTACGGATCTACAGATTAGGATGGAAAGTGATTTAAGAAAGATTAATGTGTTAACACCTAATCAGACACACTCAAAGTTAGATCAGTTAAAAGAATTGCAGATCATGAAAGAGCGGATGAGGATTTTGAAGGGGACGAAGGGTTAGTATGCTACAACAAGAAAAGAGAGAAGATCTTATTGAGATTCTCATAATTGAATGCATACTCGGATGCAACCCTAAACTACTAGCACCTGATACTTGATAAAAAGATTCTAGAAAAATCATGATAGTATATCTCTGTAAGAACGGGTAAGGATTGGAAGGATCAAACAACTGTTCGAAGTGAAACGGGCTAAATGTAAAATGATCAGATCCTAGAAGAAAATTTTGGACAACAAAATAAATAAACAATCTCAAAGCCACAAAAGAGGGATATTGTTAAATATTAATTTATAGCTTTGATATTGTAATAGTTTTGTGTAATTTAGTTGATAGTATAACTGAACTTGGGTAAGCATTCTTGGTCCTTAGAGGACTTTAAACTTGTAAAAGGCTCAACCTATAAATATGTAAGCCCGCCGACTAGTGCGGGTGTCTCTCATATAGTTCTTATTAAATACAAGTGCAATTACACCTTTGTGTGTGTGTTGAGGGCTTCTACACCGTGTTCTACATCTTATTCATGTGGATTCATCTAACTTCTAATACATTGGGACATTCACTTAGGCCATGTATCACATAAGACTTTATGTAGTAGCATCACATAATGTCCATCCTATGCTAAAGTACCATAGCTAAAGTAATACACAAGGTCATCACACATGTCTAATGCATTACACATACAAGTCCAGACATAACATTAAGGCATATAGATAGTCGAATATTTGATTTTATCCTACCACAACAATCAACCAAGAACATGCAATAAGGCCCAAATCAAGGATTCTAAACCTATACAGTTAATATTATGCATGGCATAAAGCATCCATTAGTAGCATAAGACACAATCATTAATTACACAGTATATTTCACATAAATACCATATATATACTATGCTTCATCTTTGTGCTCACCAGGACCAGCTCTAGTTGACAGCTCATCGAATATCATTTAGAAAACTCAAGTCAGGTCTGGGAACCATATTTTAAACTGCGAAGTAATAACTGAAGAAGAACATGCAACATAATTCGGCTCATAGTACCCAACTCAACTAGGTTGAAAACTTGTTTTAAACAAAGGTTTAAGTCCAAACGCACCACTTACATGTTTGAAGCCTTTAAACTAAGGCTCTGATACCAAATTGTAATGCCCCAGATTTTTTGTAAAACACACATTAAAGAGCAAACAAATCATTTGAACAAAATTTAAGACAAGGCCTGCATCCAGACTACACGTCATAATGTACAATATTAGAAATATATTAATGTGGATGTAGCTTTAACATATAAACTATATAAACAACAAAATTGTTTAAAGACATCAATGTGGAAAAACATCTTTGATAATGAGCTACATTGGCTGTGCTAGAGCTTTTCCACAGTCATGCACTAAAAAGATTAAATAAACAACAATAAGTATAAACCTTAGTGAGCATATATACTTGCACACCACACTACGCATGTACAAGTTATTCACACAATACATCATGATCACCATTTCAAACACATAATACCGAAGTAGTGCACTCACAACATGATAATCCCTTGATTATTCAAGTATCAAGCTAATCTTCAATTGCATGTGTAGAACTATGAGAGAATACTAATTACACCTTGATTAACACATAGTTCATATAATTGATTATGGAAATTGATACATGATTAGCTTTAATCATAGGCTTATATACTCCATGAGTATATTTACAATTAAGACCATCTAGTTTGTAATTAATACAAACTTCACTCAAAATATAATCTTTTATTCTATACAATTAATAAACCTAACAATCTCCCCCTTTGTATAGAACTAGAAGATGTTATGTCTTTTTGGCATCTCACGCAAACTTTAACAATCTCCCCTTTTGAATCATGCAAATATTCTTTTTCGGTTAATATTCTTTTGAAGTTTTGGAGAATATTCAAACCTTTACTTGATGTCTTAAAAAATGACTTCTCATCTTTAAATAGAGACTCTTCACTTCGAGAATATTATTCACTTCAACATCTTGATGAGAACTTGAAACTTGATAGCATACAATGACATCTTTTCTCTTCAAACTCCTCTTTTGCATTGGTAACCTTAGGCTTTTCAACCTTCGGTTGTATTATCGAATTAACATGTAGTGATTTTCAGCCTTTCCCAATCTTCAACCTATTCTTTCTTATCTTGAGCTCTCTTGTCTTAAAATAAGCTTTGCTTTTGCATGAAGAATATTTTGTTCTCTCCCCCTTGGATGTAGCTCTTGATCTTGTTTATCCTGATCATAATGTCTTGATCACACAATTATCTTTTCTTTTGAATCTCTTGATTTTTTTTAAAATTGGATAGATATCTCTTTTCCTTGGTCCCCTTGACTTGACATATATTGATTTTTCAGAACTAAACTTTTCTTTGTCTCCCTCTCAACACATGAATCTGGTCTTCTTTAGCTGCACGATTTTAATGAGCTTTAAGAAGTAAGAATCATCTAATATTTTTGTTTCCTTCTTTCAAAAATCAACTGAATTTCAATTTCTTTAAACTTTCTCCCCCTCATGGTGATCAGGATTCTTCATGAACATCATGTAATTGTAATTGACATTTAGCTTGATTTGTGCATGAATACTTCAACATTCATAGCTTAGAATCCTCCTCATGACATTCAGTTGAATTTATCAAATATATATTTCCTTGACATTGTGACCACAATGATATTACAATGAAGGTATCAGAGACAGTCTTTAGGGCACCATCTCAAAGTTTCCGTTGGGAAATGTTAACACCGAGATCACATAGATTGCTCGTTAACACAACAGTTTGAATAAACAGTGTGACCCACGTTCAGAACTGGCATAGCGTTGATTCTGGTAGGATTTCCATCTAATCATCGTGTATATCACAAAGATATCACTTCAAGATGTTCCGGTATCAGTTACGAAAACTTGATACTTATGATAATTCCAACACGTGTCCTAAGAATTGAATTTAATATTGCAATTAGCTTTAGACTCAATATGTGCATGAAAGAAGTCGGGGACCGGAGTAGTTGTCCTCTTTTCTTCAATATTAACAATCTCTGAGTGAGATGTCAATAGAAATGTGCTAATTCTCCGTGTGAAGTTGAAACAATCATCTTTTAATAGATAATTGAGTAGCTGGGTGGGGTTAGTGCATTGCATCACTGGGTTCATGATGTCTTCTTCAATACCAAATTTCAACACATGAAATCTAGTAGTATATGTGGTTACCCAGATTGACACTGTTTGGAGAGGATCTTTCTTTTCTTTTGATACTATCTCTCACCCTCAGCTCTCTAAATATTTTTCAACTTCTCCCTCAAACTCTCATTCCAAAATGAATGTTTGTATCTTCATTGGAAACAAATGGACATTGGTTATATGTTCAAAAGATTAAGAGCAATCATATTGATGTCAACAAGAATGATTTTCACGAAATATTCAGTTGAGAAAGATTGTCAAGAATGATTTGAGCAATCAAAGAATATGAACAATCAAAGAATTTTGAAGCAAGAAATGACAAAATGATTTGACATGTATGCTCAAAGTGATTTGTTGATCATATGCACCCCTATCTCCTGTTCCACCTCTTTTATTTTCATTTTATCTCTGCCCACCAATCAGTATCACGTGATAACTGATTCTGCTCACCTATTTGACCTATTAAACCCTTACTTTGTTTTTTTTAAAGCATAAGGTGAACTCCTGAGGCAGGTCCTTCCGGTTCTGGATTGACCATAGGAGTAAAATTATCCTACACTCCCTCACTCTTTGGTGCCTTATTGATCACTTGAAAAGTATGTGCCACATAAAAAATGATTGACACAAGAATGAATGGTTTCCATAATGAATGGAATATTCGACAATAAAGAAAGGATTTCCAGAATTATTATCGGGATAGAATTCAAGAAATGAAAGATAAGCGTTTAGAAGATCAACAATCAAATGAATCAAGAAAGACATCAGAATGAATCGACAAATGAATGCCTTCTCGATGAGAAAAACGATAAAATTTGAAAATTGAAAATCTTTTTGAATTTTAAATTTTTTATTATTTTTGAAATTTTCATTTTTAAAATGATTTGAAAGCAAAAAAATAAACTCTTCCTAAGTTGATGCATTGAAATTCAAAAATTATTTTACATCTACTAGGTTAGAGAAAAAAAATTGCTCCCCCTGCAAGAATGCACAAAAATAGTTTCCATTTTAAAACAAAATTGCAATCTTGTAGGTTCTTGACAAAAATAATTTGTTTGTCAAATAATCTATGCCGTTCTTGCTCCCCCTGCAAATAATGAATCAAGAAATGATAAACTACAAACATTAAGTTTCTCAGATCATTAGACTCGGGCTAATACTGAACACAATGACATGTGAAATGGACTGCAGGGAACACTCTTCTTTCTTCAAGTCAAGATGTTGAACTTGTTAGAATACTGAACACAATGTGCTTTTCAACGCATTCTGAATGATCTTCATTGTGTTCCAACAAAGTCTCTAACTTGATCTGTAAAACAAATTAAACACACTTTGGTACCCATTTGAGATTGGGTCAAGCTATGTTAGGTTTATGAACCTTTCTATGCATTGGGCATGTTTGCCATTGGGGAATACCAATTTGAACAACAAATTCATGATTTGTTCATGAAGTTTTACAAATCTTCTCTTTTGAAAGTCTGATTAAGTGCTTGACTGAGTATACCACAAAAGGATATTTGACATAAGTTTTTAGCATAAAATTTCCATTATGCTTTGCTTTAGAAAAGAATTTGGTATTTAGATGTTTAAACGAATGATATTGCATAGCAGCATGATTGTCCTTACCAGAATGATGTTGTCTATGCATTCTTCTTTGTGGTACAACATTGGACTTAAAACCATCATTGATGACATTCTTCATTCGAAACTCAGATGCTCTAGGTTTAGTTTCTAAGGATGTCCTGGTAGGTATTGTGTTGGATGAGAATTCATCAGTTATGATATTTTTGATACAGAATTTTGATGATGAAAAACATGCATTTGAATGCACATGATTGATTGAACCACATGGTGAATTAAATATTGAGGTTTCTGTGATTGTCTTCTTTTCAGTCCAGAATGATGATATCTTTACAAACATGTCACCTAGATTCTTCTTTGGAATCCAAGTTTGTTTAGTCTTTGGTAAAGAATCATTTGAGTTTACTGAAAATTCAGAATCAATATAACTTGAATAAGATGCATTCTGTTGACATCTGAATTCAGTTTCTTTCGGCTTTTGAGAAGAAGTAGTTGCTTTGGGAGTAGAAGCATCAATGAAATCGTCATTTGATTTTCTACTTTCAGCATCTACAACAGAGAAATAAGAGTCAGTATCGCTACCACAATGTGTTTCTGAATCAAAATTGATATAGTCAGCGGAAGTTCTGGTAGATTCAGAAGCTTTTTTAGTAAGAAGCATTGCGAACTTGAGTTTAGCCAAAAACTGTAGTCTCTCTTTCTCCAATGTTTTCTTCTCTGTGTCCAGAGTTTTCTAAAGCTCAGATATTTTGTTTTTCAGAACTGAGCTGGGAATATATAGTTTAGAAGAAGCAAGAAGCTGTTGCTCAAGTCCGGTGACTTTTCTTTGCAATTCAGCCTTTTCAATACCTAAACTCGCTATCAACTTATCATCATTCTGCAACATCCTTTGAAAATCTTGACGTTCTACAGAAAATTCAGATATGAGGTCTTTAAACTTGACATTCTCTTCTTTCAGATCATTTGCTCTCTTCTTTACCTGTTCTGTATTTGCTTCCTTCTTCTCAATTTCAACTTTATACTCTTGTCATTTCTTTTCCAAATGTTGAAGTTCCTCAGACACTCTAGACATTTGCTCTTTGAACTTTTCATTCTCTTTTGACAAAATCTCTGCTTTCTTTTTCTCTACTTCAGAATGTACTCCAAGTTGTGAGATTTTCTCCACAAACTTGCTTCTTTCTTCTTCAAACATTTTCTTTTCACTTTCCAAACTCTTTTCTAGGTCTAATACCTTTGTTTCCTTCTACAACTCAACTTTTTCAACAAGTAGCTGTTGCTCAAGTTGTTTCAACTTATCATGCAATTCAGCTTTTTCAACTTGTAATTCACTTGCTCTTTTCTTTTCAAATTCAACTTGTTCTTTTAGTAATGTTCAATCCTTACATCATAAATTGTATTTCTCCGTGTCAATGTGTGAATCTCTTTGTTCAGTGAAGAAATCTTCTCTTTGAGCTGGATATTCTCATTAATCAATCATTTTGTCTTCTTTTTCTCAAAATTTACTTCAACTTGTGGAATCTTCGTTAAAATCTTGATATTTATCTTTATACCTTGAAAAATATATGATTGTTTAGGAATGATTTGATTTGATCAAAAATTTAATCAATAATAATGATTTGATCAATTAAGAATGAATTGGTAATGATCAACAATGATTAAAAGTGTACTTGGATAATCAATTAAAGTGACTATGAGTTGAGAAAATCCAATTCTAATTCAGTCACAATGACGATGGGGGTTCGGGGGCAGAGCCCCTGGTTGGGGTCGAGCCATATCAGAAAATGCAAGAAAATTCAAATTTTGTATTTTCAACCAAATTTTGAGCCATTTAAAATTGCTATGGAGAATTCAAAAATCCAACACTTTCAAAAATCCGACATTTTAAAAAATCTGACACTTTCAAAAAATCCGACACTTTAAAAAATCCGAGAATTTAAAAAATCCAACACTTTTCAAACATCCGATAGTCTTGGAAATCCGATGTGTAAATCCGATAACACTAAAATCCGATATTTACCAAATCCGTAAATCCGATACTTTTTGACACACAAACACCAAAAACACTTTATGACTTAAAATTTTTGGATCAAACTCATCCTTTCTTCATCTTCTACTCAATAACATCAAGTACACCATCAATCTTGAATTTTCAAAACTCACCAAAATCAGATTTTCTTTTCAAATTTATCAATCTCCACCTTCACAAACACTTTTAAAACACTCCTTTTGTACCATTTTGAATCAATAATCACAAATTTAACCAAAATTAACCAAGAACACAACAAACTTAATTTTCAAATTACTCCATGTGTGATTGATGAATTGATATGAAACTTTGTAGATTGATTCATGATATGATTACTAACACTCGTTCAAAAAATGAGCAATTAATTCCAACTAAATCATGAATTTCAAAATTTAAGTCTCAAGAACATCCTCCAAAAACCCAGATTCGTAATTCTTAGATTTCTCTCACATGGAGTGGAATTAAAGTATGAAAATTTGACAGTACATATATATCATCATCACGAACAACATATCCAGAATTCAGATCAAACGGAGTTCGTATGAATTTTCTAGAATTTTTTTAAAGTTTCTGCCAAAAAATAATCCGAAAATTTTAAAAAATCTTCAAAATTTCTTCAAATTTCTTGCGATTCTTGATCCAATCTTCAATCAAATCACTCCTTAGGCTCTGATACCAATTGATAATCCCTTGATTATTCAAGTATCAAGCTAATCTTCCATTGCATGTGTAGAACTATGAGAAAATACTAATTACACCTTGATTAACACATAGTTCATATAATTGATTATGGCAATTGATACATGATTAGCCTTAATCATAGAATTATATACTCCATGAGTATATTTACAATTAAGACCATCTAGTTTGTAATTAATACAAACTTCACTCAAAATGTAATCTTCTATTCTATACAATTAATAAACCTAACACAACAATTTCACTCTTTCGGATCACACTTGACTACCCAAGGCTCCCCAAAGGGTTTTACGTCTTTTGTGTGCGAGAGTTATGTTTTCACTCCATTTACATAACCCTTCACTTCACATCAACATATCACATTTAGTTACACATTCACATAATAATAACAAGCACACATTTCACACTAGAATAATGAGCAAGTTAATGTAACTCACCTAACACAGTAGGATAATCAACCAACATAGTATGTATCTTGAAGATAAAGTCTACCGGCAGTCACCTACAATTGAAGTTTCCATCACATTAGTTATCTTCTAGGGATATATGTTGGTTCTATGTGCACAAGACACAAATTAATACGATATTACTCATAATAAATAAACCCATAGGGTCACACATTTACAATCAATGGACACCAATTACATATTTAAATATGTTTCCAACTCATTATATATATACACAAGTATATATATGCATTGTTGTATATTATTATTTATGTGAAATAATAATATCACTCTTATATATTGATATAAGATAACGCATATCAAATACATAAATATAAACATATGATTATATATATATAAATATATATTTGTTACATGTAAATTGTTACTAGTAACAAATTATATAAATGTATGTATATCCTTGTTACAAGTAAATAGTTACTAGTAACAATCAAGTACGTATATAAAATACATGTAGATGTATTTTATACATAGTATACATATCTAGTATATCTTTTATATATTTAAAAGATTAATAGCTAGAAATTCTCACAATGAGCAAGAAAGGGGCCATGTTGACTCTTTCCTTGAAACACCTTACCAAGCATGGTACCAAGTAATGAAGAAGAAAGAACAAGCAAGAGGGGCCCTCCCTCCCTCCTATTTTCGGCCAAAAATAGGGCCAAGAGGGGTCTCCCTCTTGTGTTTTTACTTCTTGGCCTTTTAAGTCTTCATGCATGGCCTTTTGTGAGATACTACATGCTACCACCTTTGCTTGTGTTCTTAAGAAAAGTTCTAAGTGTTTTAAACTTGAAAAAAATATCCTTCCTCCCTAGTATTTGTGTTCTTCAAGTTAGCAAAGGTGATACATAAACACATACTCAAAATACATACATCTAATTCAAGAAGAAGAACAGAGGTTGATTGCTTGCATTCTTAATAATGAAGGGTTGGAGAAACTAGCATTTCAAGTGTTAGATTCATTGGATAGTGGATACCTTGGAGGAGGTCTTCTCTTGACTTCTCATTGATCAACAACTACACCAACGGTTTTCTCATGCTACAAAGGTTGTAGTTCTAAACACCCTATGGTTGTTTTGTCTCTTAAGGCTTGCATATGGATCATTGGTGAAGAGTTTTAAAATAGTTTAAAATTGTTGTTCATGCTTCCGTTGCTAAAATGTATTTTGAAAAACCGAACAAACCCCAACAGTGGTATCAGAACAACTTATGCATAGTTTTAAGAAACTTTAATTTTGAGTATGTATAGTTAAGAAAATGGACAAGTTTTCTTTTGTTAGAAAAGGTATAGATTTTCTTATTGGTAACTTGCATATGTTTATATATTTATTTTTGGATACAACCAAACCACATGCATGTTTGGTTGTAAAATTTTCCTAAATATCAAAGTGTTGATATATATGTTTATTTGAGTGTATATTGTGCATAACAAGCCATAGACCTTTTGTGATGTGTTAAAAATTCGATTTGGTTGTAAAATTATTCTTTCATTAGGTATGTAATAGTATTTTTAGTTTTGTTTCATCTTGTTGTATTTTGTAAGTAGTAGAATAGTTTAGACTAGTTTACTTTTATAAAAATGTAACAAGATGGAGAAATGACCAAGTTGGAGTTTTCAAGTGTGGTGGAGTCAACCATGAAGGCTTGGAGTCATTTGCACTACAAGGAGTTGTTTTGGCAAGTGGGAGCTTCAAGTTTATCACAAGAGGAATATTTATGGTCCTTAGTTATGACTTGGTATTTTTGTATGACTCACAAAAATACCACTTAAGATAAATGGCTTGGTTATGCACTTATACATGTTATGTGTGTGTGTGTTTATGTTTATATTATTATGCATGGTTGAAAATAGGATTTTTGCATGCTAGATAATCATTTTTGACATAATATAAATCACACATATGGGAGTTTGGTATTTTAAAGTTGACATAACATAAGATGTAAAATAAATTTTATATAAAAAAAGGGTTTTATAAAGATTAAAATTCATTATGTCAAAAAATATATATGTACATATATATATATATATATATATGAGTTTTATAAAATAGAGATTTTAAAAACTCAAACAAACTTCATTTAAGCTTAAAAATAATTTTTTTATTACAAGTTAAAATTGGTCATATTCGCGCGCTCGAAACTACGCACGTTAATATAGGATATTAATACTAGTTTAAAATTGAACGTGTTGAGAGTTCGTAAAATATGGATTTTAAGAATACTCAAGACCAATATATATATATATAATATGATTTTATCAAAACGTGGACATATCAATGTATGCATGCAATATTTGTCACACGATTCGTTTTGTTTTATTTAATAAATATACAAGACGGTTAAAGCCCTTTTCCAAAATGTAAGTCTATGCCATCCATTTTAAGACACTCGCTTGTTGCAACGACACTCACATGGAGAGAGCACTAGCCAAACGCATGGATTGTTTTTGTAACAACCGAGGTGTTTTTCCACGAATTCCATGAACGTCTTGGGCCGGAAATTCACCGTCTTGAAATACGACGACTTAATCAGAATCTTATTACGGAGAGAGCATTAGCCAAACGTTAGGAAGCCCGAGGCATAGATGGGATCAAACATGCCAAAATTGACAATCGTTGTCTAGGATCCCATAAAGATCTAGGAATTACATACGAGATGTAATTGGTAAACGTTACCTACCTTGTTGTTTTAACTTGATGGAGAGAGGATTAGCCAAACATTCAAGGTTAAGTTCAACTTTGATCCTAGCCTTTAAAAATTAAAGAATTTTATAATTCTAAAGGGTATTAATTATTAAAGGATTAAATATCGAAAATACTAAATTGAACTTTGTTAATTTTGTAGATGACCCCAAACTCAACTACGCCCGTTAACAACTTATCTCTTCGTTCCATCTTAGAGAAAGAAAAAATCAATCGTACAAATTTCTTAGACTGATATCATAACTTGAGAATCGCTCTTAAGCAAGAAAAGAAATTGTACGTACTTGAAGATCCCGTCCCTGAGGAACCTCCATTGACTGCGGCCAAAGCCGTTAGGAATGCTTGGGTGAAGCATACCGACGACTCAGTCGAAGTTGCATGCCTCATGCTTGCTACCATGTCTCCAGATCTTCAAAAGAACCTTGAGGAGCATGAATCATATGAGATGTTTCGTCAGCTTAAGGAAATGTTCCAAAAGCAAGCAAAGCAAGAACGCTTCAATGTCACTCGAGCCTTCCTTGCATGCAAGATGGAGGAAGGTCAATCCGTTAGCGACTATGTGCTAAAGATGAAAGGATACATTGACCAGCTTGCTAGGCTTGGATCTCCCATAACCAACGAGTTTGCATAGGATATGATCCTTAACACGTTGACGAAAGCTTATGATCAATTTGTCATGAATTACAACATGAACAATTGGGAGAAATCTGTCTAAGAGTTGCATGGGATGCTTAAAACCTCTGAGTGCAAGATTCTAAGCAAAACACCTCACGTCTTGATGATTCAAGAAGGGAAAATCAAGAAGAAAAAGGAAAACAACTCGAAAGAAAAAGGCAAAGGGAAAGGAAAAAGGCAAGCAAGTTGCCAAAGCTCCTACACCCAAGACGGCGGGAAAGGTTCCCAAAAGTGACCCTTGCTTTGAATGTGGGGTGGTAGGACATTAGAGGCGCAATTGTCCAACCTACCTCGCGGAGTTGAAGAAAAAGAAGGCTAGCGAGGCCAACACTTCAGGTATATATATGATTGAAATGTATACTTTTTCCATTAATTCTTGTGTATTTGATACCGGTTGTGAAACTCACATTTGTAACAATGTGTAGGGGTTGAGAAAAAGTAAGCTGTTGAAGCCAGGTGACCTCCACGTGGGTAATGGAGCAAATGTTACTTTTGAAACCCTTGGAACTTTTGAATTATTATTACCAAATGACCTGTACTTAATATTAAACAATTGTTGTTATGTACCTAGTTTAACTAGGAATAATATACCAGTAGCCCGGTTGAGAGAATCGGGATTCACTTTTGGGTTCGTTGATGATGGCATTCGTGTCTTCAAAAATGACATTATGTATTTTGAGGCTCGCCCTCTTAATGGAATATATGAAGTTAATCTTAAAATATCTCTTGATGATAATTCTATATATACCAGTAGCACCAAACGACCTAAGCATGACTTAAGTCAAACATACCTATGGCATTGTCGACTTGGTCATATAAACAAGAAGCGCATTGCAAAACTTCAAAAGGATGTAATTTTAAAATCAAACAATTCTAGCTCATTTGAAGTTTGTGAATCATGTTTATATGGAAAGATGACTAAGGCTCCTTTCTCCGGTTCAAGTGAAAGAGCCAAAGATCTATTAGGAATCATACATACGGATGTATGCAGACCTTTTAGATCAATGTCTAGGGATGGTGATAGATACTTCGTTACATTCACCGATGATTATAGTAGATTTGGTTATGTTTATTTAATGAAACATAAACATGAAACATTTTAAATGTTCAAGTTGTTTCAAAACGAAGCACAAAATCAACTCAACAAAACAATCAAGGCCCTTCGTTCCGATCGAGGTGGCGAGTACTTAAGCCATGAATTTATGGATCATCTTAGTAATTGTAGGATTATCTCACAACTTACTCCTCCTAGAACACCACAACATAATGGTGTGTCTGAAAGGAGGAACCGAACTCTACTAGATATGGTTCGGTCTACGATGAGCCGAAGTACTCTACCCTCGTCCTTTTGGAGTTATGATTTATTAACTGCTACGCGCATATTGAATATGGTTCCAACTAAGAAGTTAGATAAGACACCATATGAGATGTGGTATGGAAAGGTTCTAAACTTATCTGACTTGAAAGTCTGTGGTTGTGAAGCTCATGTACGACAAGAAGCTTCAAGCAAACTCGATCCTAGATCTATCAAATGTAATTTTGTGGGATATCCTAAAGATCCATTAGAATATTATTTCTACAACCCAGCTGAGAACAAAGTGTTTGTTTCTAGGCATGCCACTTTCTTAGAAAAGGAGTTTCTTTTGAAAGAGGCAAGTGGGAGCAATGTAGACTTTGAAGAAATTCAAGAACCACAAAATACAAGTCAGGTTGACACTAGCACTCAATAAACGGATGTTGAACCTGAACAATTGGTTGTTCAAGAATCTACTGAAACATAAAGTGTTCGTAGATCTGATAGACCTCGTCAAGAACCCGAGAGATACGAATTTCTCGTGTCCAATGATGAGATTTTCTTGGCAGACTCTTCTGAGCCTACTAATGATCAAGATGCTATATCGGATCCGGAATCTGATAAATGGCTTGATGCCATGGACACTGAGATGCAGTCTATGTATGAAAATCAAGTATGGGACTTGGTTGATCTTCCTCCCAATAGTAAGACTGTAGGGAGTAAGTGGGTTTTCAAGAAGAAGACCGACATGGATGGAAATGTACACACATTTAAGGCAAGGCTAGTGGCGAAAGGTTTCACTCAAACTCATGGTATTGACTATGATGAAACTTTCTCTCCGGTAGCCATGATTAAATCTATTAGAATACTTATTGCCATAGCCGCATATTATGACTATGAGATATGGCAAATGGATATCAAAACGGCTTTTCTAAATTGACACTTAAGTGAAGATGTCTATATGATTCAACCCGAAGGTTTTATAGATCCTAAGTATCCTAACAAGGTGTGCAAGCTTAAAAGATCCATTTATGGACTAAAGCAAGCATCTCGAAGTTGGAATCTTCGATTTGATGAGAAAATCAAAGAGTTTTCTTTTATCAAATCAGAAGATGAACCGTGTGTTTACAAGAAAACTAGTGGCAGCGCAGTAGTATTCCTTGTCTTGTACGTTGATGACATACTACTAATTGGTAGTGACATCCCGACCTTGCAAGGCATTAAGTCTTGGTTTGGGAAGTGTTTCTCAATGAAAGACTTGGGAGAATCCGCCTATATTCTAGGAATAAAGATCTATAGGGATAGATCTAGTCGTCTTATAGCCCTAAGTTAAAGTGCATATATTAACAAGATCTTGAAACGGTTTATGATGGAGAATTCTAAGAGAGGATTCTAGCCAATGACACAAGGCACGGTTTTGAGTAAAGCTCAAAGCCCTAGCACAAAAGTTGAGCTAGATAGAATGAGTGAGATCCCATATGCTTCTGCAATTGGATCCATCATGTATGACATGCTATGCACTAGGCCAGATGTCTCGTATGCTTTCAGCATGACGAGCAGATACTAGCAAAACCTAGGAGATATCCATTGGATGGCAGTCAAGAACATTTTAAAATACTTGAGAAGAACCAAAGACATGTTCTTGATATATGGGGGTTTAGAAGAAATTTTTTGTGTAAAGTGTTACACAGATGCTAGTTTCCAAACCGATCGAGATGATTCTCGATCAATCGGGCTATTTCTTCGTTATGAATGGAGGCGTGGTTGCTTGGAAAAGTTCTAAGAAAAATGTAGTTGCACAATCCACTACAGAATCTGAATACATTGCTGCTTTTGAGGCTAGACAAGAAGCTGCATGGATGAAGAAGTTCATTGCTGACCTTGGGGTAGTAACAAGTATTCAAGACCCCATAGAGATATTTTGTGATAATGAAGGTGCTATTGCCCAGGGAAAAGAACCTAGATCACATCAGAGCACCAAACACATCCTCAGGCGTTTCCACTACATACGGGATATAGTGGATAAAGGAGATGTGTGTATTCGCAAAGTTCACACAAATCAGAATCTCGCAGATCCTTTTATGAAACCTCTTGCCTCGACTAAGCATGAGTCTCATACTAGGGCAATAGGTCTTCGCTTTGCAAGGGATTGGATTTTAATTGTAATTTAGTATTTGGATATTTTGAAACATTATGACAATATCTATTTTATCTGAATGATATATTGGATATGATCACTTCATTAATATTTATTGTGTTCTTTATTAGCATGTTTAAATCCATGAATAATTCTTTATTCTAAAACGTCCATATTCGATTATAACTATGGGAATAGTTATGAATTAAGACTAATGTGAATAGGTTGGTTGACTTTCATTTGTGATGAAAGTAGGCAAAAGGGTTTGCAGCCAAATTCACTAATGTTTGTTAGGAAATGAACATTGGACATGTGCCGCTCTTAAGATCACTTCATGGATCTGTGTCATAAGCGAATCTTGAGAAAAAGGTGGTATCTTTGTATCCTTAAACCTGATACACATATTGGGACTCGAGTATGAGGAGTATCATGGTTTAATGTGGTTAAACGCTATCTTTAACCGGGTAGTTATAAAGGTCATTTTTAGGTATGATATGAGTCTTATAATAGACGTATGTGGTCAAGATGGAATTTTTTTCTTTCATTTAATTGGGAGTATAATATCTCTGGGCCTAAAACAAGTTGAACACCATATGAGAATTGATGACGATCCATGTCTCATGTTCAACGAGATGTTAAAACAAAGGGATAATTGACGGCTAACCTATAACAACGATTTGTAGCTAATGAGTTAATTTCGTTGGTGAAAGTGTTGATCAAGACACTTTATTTATTATTAGGGGCAATGGGATGTTGTTAGACGTACTTACCATTGTCTATATCGGCTTAAGTTGTAACTTGTGCAAGTGGGAGATTGTTAGTTCTATGTGCACAAGACACAAATTGAAATAATATTACTTTTAATAAATAAACCCATAGGGTCACACATATACAATCAATGGAAACCAATTACATATTTGAATATGTTTTAAATATGTTTCCAACTTATTATATATATATATAAGTATATATATGCATTATTGTATATTATTATTTATGTGAAATAATAATATCACTCTTATATATTGATATAAGATAATGAATATCAAATACATAAA
The DNA here is from genome assembly GCA_038502395.1 of Dittrichia graveolens. Classification (NCBI taxonomy): domain Eukaryota; kingdom Viridiplantae; phylum Streptophyta; class Magnoliopsida; order Asterales; family Asteraceae; genus Dittrichia; species Dittrichia graveolens. The sequence goes on along the minus strand of JARJIL010000003.1, from coordinate 31,392,354 downwards.
TACAAACATATGATTTTATATATATGTATGTATATATATATATGTATAAATATATATTTGTTACATGTAAATTGTTACTAGTAACAAATTATATAAATGTATGTATATCCTTGTTACAAGTAAAGAGTTACTAGTAACAATCAAGTATATATATAAAATACATGTAGATGTATTTTATACATAGTATAACATATCTAGTATATCTTTGATATATTTAAAAGATTAATAGCTATAAATTCTCACAATAAGCAAGAAAGGGGCCATGTTGACTATTTTCTTGAAACACCTTACCAAGTAATCAAGAAGCAAAAACAAGCAAGAGAGGGCCTTCCTCCCTCCTATTTTCAGCCAAAAGTAGGGCCAAGAGGGGCCTCCCTCTTGTGTTTTTACTTCTTGGCCTTTTAAGTCTTCATGCATGGCCTTTTGTGAGATACTACATGCTACCACTTTTGCTTGTGTTCTTAAGAAAAGTTCCAAGTGTATTAAACTTGAAAAAACATCCTTACTTCCTAGTATTGGTGTTCTTCAAGTTAGGAAAGGCGATACATAAACAAATACTCAAAATACATAGATCTAATTCCAGAAGAAGAACAAAGGTTGTTGCTTGCATTCTTGATAATCAAGGGTTGGAGAAACTAGCATTTAAAGGTGTTAGATTCATTGGCTTTGGAGGAAATCTTCTCTTGGATTCTTATTGATCGACCACTACACCAACGGTTTTCTCACGCTACAAAGGTTGTAGTTCTAAACGCCCTATGTAGGGTTTACGATTTGAAAAACTAAATATATTTTGAAAATAGTTCTCTTGCATATGGATCATTGGTGGGTAGTTTTAAAATAGTTTAAAACTGTTGTTCATGCTTCCGTTGCTAAAATATATTTTGAAAAACTAAATTTCAATTTACCCTATGCAATCTTAATTTTCGATCGATATAACCCATGTAGGGTTTACGATTCAACTTCCACCTAGATTGATTTACGATTAAAGGATTAGGATCCATGATCTACATCAGTTTTCGATTCTACACAATGACTCAATTTGTGATCCACTATATAATTTGTTTCACGATTCACCAACCAAATTCAAGGTTTTCAATTACAGACTCCAATTTACGATTGATTCCTCAACTTATGAGATTTGTAATCCATTTGATTATTTATGGTTTTCGATTCCTAGTACGTACATTGTTTACGATTGATATGTAAGAAAATCACTTTTCGATTCCCATTTTCGATTGACACTAAAGTCTATTTTTGGTTTTCGATTCAACATGACACTTACTAGGTTTTCGATTCAATATATGTCACACCCCGCCTTGGAGGAAACACGAGGTGCGACGGAAATGATCGTCATAACACATTGATATATGAATAGAGAAATTTACTAAATGAGTTCACACCAACGTGTCACGACGTTCCCGACACACACAATAGGGGACTTGTGTCGTGGTAAGTCACTCCACGACCATCATAGTAAAAAAATAAAGACAAGAAAATTCGAAAAAATTGTTCCCACAACCCGGGACAAGTGTACGGGGCTACAAGCCATAGATTTATAAATCCAAGTTCATAATAGCATAGTTAAATAAAAGACTCTGTAGTCAACTGCTCGTGTCAAGCTAAGGCTATCTAGGGTCACCTAGGTTCCATAGGCATTGTTATTAGCATTACCTGAAAATGAACACTCGAAAATGTCAACATAAAGTTGGTGAGCTCGCAGGTTTAAAGTAAAAGTATGTTTGCCATGTATAGTAAATTTGTATGACAATTCAACACGTCAGGCATGGTACGCAAATAGGAATATAGCGATACCCGGAACACAAGTTCACCCGGCACGAGTCATTAGTCATTAGTTTTCCAACGACCGCCTACCAGCTGGAGCTGCTATTTGGCTATAAATAGTAATGAGGTGATCAGTAGTCTTAACCCGAACACGGGTTAAATAGGCATAATTCCGAACACGGGCTCAATAGACATAACCCCAAACACGGGCTCAATAGGCATAATCCTGAACACGGGCTCTATAGACATAATCCCGAACACGGGCTCAATAGACATAATCCCGAGCACGGGCTCAATAGGTGCACACAAATGCCACGTAATTGTCATACAAAAAAAATATAGTAAAGTAATATTGACATGGCATAAAGAAATTTTGAAACATGTTCTGAGTGTTATTTTTCCCCAATAAAACATATAAAAGGGGCCACGAGTAAGTTATATTCTATTCACGCGTAAAAGTCCTCTTTTGTACTAACCTTGAATCATTAAATTTAATTAGGTTTCGCGATTAAGTTTTACAGTAGGTTATATAAGTGCATCCATTCCTTGGGCCTAACCCCAATATATATATTTAAGATTTCAAACCTTGTTTATTTTCCTTTTTAAATGTGTGGGTTAAATTCTGAAATTTTGGGTACGCTTCGTGTATTTTTAAAATAATTTAAACGTCCTAAATAATTTCCTAAATTTTTAGAGCAGAGAACTTAATGTCTGTATTATTTTATATAAACTTTTTAAGAGTTTAATAACATGTTTATTATTTTCAAGAAATACTTTAATTGGTGTTGGTCAGAAAATGCCTTCAGCTTGCGTGACACAAAGTTTTTATTTATTTAAAATACTAAAAAACTTTAATAAAATCTAAAATTTTTACAGTAACTTTAAAACACTTAGGAATTCATTCATACAAATTTTTGTTCACTAATTTGGATCTTTGAATGTTTTACAATATTCTAAACTCTAATTAGTGAAATTCCCTAAATTTCCAGATTTGACAATCAACAGCTTTTTACCCAATTAAAATAGGAAATAAATCCAATAAATTCTAAAACTTTTACAGGACGTTGAAAACACATGGAATATGCTCCAGATTTATTTTGAAGATTTTTCGTGATGTTTAGAGTAAGTGTTTGAAATATCGAAGTTAGTAGATTAAAACGATCAGAAATCACGGATTTGCGCACCTAAACGATTTTGATTATTTGGACGACTAAGTCAACTTAGTTTTGTATGAAACCTGTTGGAGATGAAAGGAGACTCCAAGAAATTATTTTTAGTGTCAAGAATCGATTTTTTTCATTCTTTTTTTGGCCGAGATATGGCATCTTAAAGTTAGTGCATATTCTGTCCAGATTATAGGTTCTTGTTCTTTAAGTTTTAAATCAAATAGACCAATCCTTTGGGTTTGACATTCAACCAAACACATCAAAATCATAACTTTATGTGTGATTAGGATGTGTTTAATCCATCAACCATGTTTTACATGCAAAGAAACAAGAAAAAAAATTTAAAGATTATGGAGGAACATGTACGTACCTAAACTCCTCAAATGAAGATTAAATGACTTGCTTCCTTGAAGATTTGAAAAACAATGGTGAAGAAAGTATAGGGGCTGGAGAACGTGGAACAAGAGGAAGAAAAGGCTGGCCAAAATTTGATGGAATTAGTTTGTGTATTAGGGAAGTTTGTTTAAGAGGCTTTCGATGAGATTTAGATATTTTGATTTGAATTCAAATTCAAATTCAAGTTTTTTTGGGTGTTATTATTTTTGTTTTTATTTTTAAAACAGACCCCTTGGCCGTAGATATACATACATATATATTCAATTGTATTGTTTTCATTATTATTATATAAATTGTATTAGTATTATTACTTATTATAAGTTCCTAGTGTTGTATATATTTATTTCTTGTAGGTGTGTTTAACCATTTATGTGTTATATTGACTTATTAAAGTTACCACTTTGAATGATATTTAAACTTGCCATCTAGTATCATGTAATATCCATATATTATTAGTATTAGTGTTATTTATTTAGTTGAGGGCTTTATTCACCCATACTCGATCTAGAGACATTTGCTCGATAACATTGTATCCTAGAAATCGGTTAAATGTTTTACCACCTTATTTGAAGAATGTAGTCTTATATAACACCTAATTCTAGCATCTACTAGACTTTAGGTAACACACTAGCACATAGATTTAGGTTGCATAGCTGGCAACGTTGTACAAGTTAAACTCAACTAACCTGTTTTAGGTGACGAATGTCACAGTATTCCCCGGTTAGAAAAATTTCGTCCCGAAATTCAGCTCGTACTACCGTTAGAGTGTTTCTTGTCAAATAGATGTGGGTATTTGGTCTTAATATGGTCTTCCCGCTCCCAGGTAAATTCCGGTCCTCGCTTTGAGTCCCAACGAACCTTGACAATCGGGATCTTGCTACGTTTCAATTTCTTTACTTCGCGGTCCATAATCTCCACGGGTTCCTCCACGAAACGTAAAGTGTTGTCTATCTTGATTTCGTCCAAGGGCACATGCAGGTTTGCATCCGCCAGACATTTCTTTAGATGTGATACGTGAAACGTATCATGTATGCCACTTAATTCTTGCGGTAGTCTTAATTAGTAGGCCACAGGCCCGATTCGTTTGATGATCTCAAATGGTCCCACATGCCGTGGTGCTAACTTTCCTTTCTTGCCGAACTGTACTACGCCCTTCCAAGGTGATATTTTGAGTAACACTACATTACCAATGCTGAATTCTAGGGGCTTTCGCCGATTATCGGCATAACTCTTTTGATGGTCTCTAGCTGCTTTTAGCCTTTCCTTGACTGAAAGATCTTATCGGTGGTCTCTTGTACAATCTCCGGACCAATCAATTGACCTTTCCCAACTTCCGCCCAAACGATGGGTGATCGACATTTTCTCCCGTACAGTGCCTCAAATGGCGCACACTTAATGCTTGAATGATAGCTGTTGTTATAGGAAAACTCGAAAAAAGGAATATGAGTATCCCAACTCCCTCCGAAATCGATAACACATGCCCTAAGCATGTCCTCCAGTGTCTGGATAGCACGCTCACTCTGACCATCGGTTTGAGGATGGTAAGCTGTACTCATGTCCAACCTTGTCCCCAAAGCCTTCTGCAACGTTTGCCAAAATCGCGATGTAAATCGACTATCACGATCGGATATAATAGACACAGGCACCGTATGTCTTGCTACCACCTCACTGATGTAAATTCTCGCTAACTTGTCCATTTTGTAGCCTTCACGAATTGCTAGAAGATAGGCCGACTTAGTCATCCTATCCACAATAACCAAAATCGAATCATGCCCACCACTAGTCCTGGGCAATTTTGTAATAAAGTCTATAGTTATATTATCCCATTTCCACTCGGGGATCTTGGGTTGTTGTAACAGTCCTGAGGGTTTTTGATGTTCGGCCTTTACCTTTGAGCATGCACTTGCTAACATAACTAGCTATGTCTTTTTTCATTCCACGCCCCCAATACATATCTCTCAGGTCATGATACATCTTATCCACTCCTGGATGGACATAGTATCTTGTTGTGTGTGCTTCATCCATGATTAGGGTCCTCACATCTCCCGTTTATGGCACCCAAATTCGTTTCATAAGGTACAATCCACCGTCTTCTTTTCTCTCCAATTGCTTGTCTAGCCCTCGCAACATTTCCTTTGAAGCATTCAGGTCTTTGGTCGCTTCTTTCTGCACTTCAATGTAACTCCCCAAATTCAAAAAGTAACATAAAAGTAAATAAAGATTCATTTATAAAATACACATTTAGTTTAAAATGTACGCGGAAGCATTTTACTATAAAACCAAGTTACTGCCAAAAGATATATACAAGAGTACATACTTAGTGTACTTTAAAAGTCAATATTTACAGAATTGGGCGTTAAAATTGTTTCAAAGGAGTAACCCAAAAAGTAGTCAAACAGGAGCCTTGCCTTTATCCTTGCCGCGTCCTGCAAAAGATTAAAAAGCAGTATCTGATAAGCTACGAGAGCTTAGTGAGTATTCCAAACTAATAACATATAAACACATGTATAGAATCATATAAAGATAATACACGTATGTCAGATAATCATTGCTAACCACTGGTTCTAGACCCAGGGCAACCACCTTTGTAACAGTACTGTATCACCTTTGAACCTTACTGCACATAGCAGTTCGGTATATATTCACATATGAATAACATTACATGTTATAATCTGTTATGATAGCATACATGTTGCAGATATGATTAATAGTCTAGAAGACTCACCTTATGATATTTATGATATGTAATGATCCACACGTAACGATAACTTAGATAAGTAATTCAATCACCGTCCTATACGAATAATATAATAAAGTGTCACAACACTTGAATACTGATCTGAAATAGGGCCTACACGGGCCGTGTATCTCTACACGGGCTGTGTCCCTCATAATACATGATCTATGTTGGCTACATGGCCAGTGTTATCTAGTCATACTACACGGGCCGTGTTCTATACACGGGTCGTGTACCTTATGTTCTACACGACCATGTAACCCTACATGGCCTTGTGACCGCCTTTGACAATCCGACAGTTTCACAATCCGCAAGTTCATACTACACTGGCCGTGTACCTCTACACGGGCCGTGTATCTAACAAACATTCCGACAGTTCATCCAAAAAGTGTCGGATTTTCGCTATAAACTCGTAAAAACTCAAGAAAACCATGCTAGGAGTGTTTTCCTACACCCCTTATGATAAAGGAACATAATCCAATCATTTATATACACTTCTAACATGATTCACCATAGAATCATGTATTTAAACTCATAAACTTCATGAAAACCATAAAATCTCTTACCTTTAGTGTGCTAAAGTGCTAGGATCTTGTAGTGGATGCTTGTTCTACTAATTGCTAGTAAAAATGAAGTTGTTATGGGAGCAAAAGCTGAACTCGTGAGTTGCAAGATGAAGTGAATGAAAACTTTGATTTGTCAAAGTTGGTAACTTATATATGTAAGTTTGGTGTAATATCAAACTTGGTCCCTACACTATTCTAATTTATAAATTGACCATTTAAGCCCCTATAGATTTATAAACACATCTAATCTCATAAAGGCTACTAGTATAAACTTATAACACTTGCTATTAAATTATTAATTTAGGAATTTCGAACCTTGGGTGTTACAACTCGTCCCCACTTGAAATGATTTCGTTCTCGAAATCAACTATTGAAGAGTTCCGGAAAATTATGTATCATCTCCTGTTCAGGCTCCCATGTAAAGTCTGAGCCCTTTCTGTGTTTCCATTGAACTTTAAGCAGTCCAATCTGTTTATTTCATAGGGTCTTGACCTTTCTCTCCAATATAGCTATAGGTTTCTCCACATACTTCAGTTTATCATCAATAGTAACATCTTCCAACGGTACAATTGTAGACTCGTCTACTAAACATTTTCTGAGGTGTGAAACATGGAAGGTGTTATGAATCTGAGACAATTCATCTGACAATTCCAATCTGTATGCAACCTTTCCCACACATGCAATAATTTTGAATGGTCCAATAAACCTTGGACCGAGTTTCCCTCTCTTTCTAAATCTGATCACGCCTTTCCACGGCAACACTTTTAACAACACATAATCTCCCACCTGAAACTCAAGTGGTAATCTACTTTTATCCGCATCACTCTTTTGTCTACTTTGGGCAGTAAGCAATCTATCTCTGATGAGCTGTATTTGTTCATAGGTTCGCTATACCACTTCTGTGCTACCCAATTCTTCCTGACCCACTTCACCCCAGCATACCGGAGTTCTGCACTTCCTACCATATAGCATTTCATACGGTGGCATCCCAATACTAGAATGATAACTGTTGTTGTATGAAAACTCTGCTAAAGGTAAATAAGAATCCCAACTCCCTCCAAAATTTATAACACATGCCCACAACATGTCCTCCAGGGTTTGAATAATTCTTTCACTCTGACCATCAGTCCGAGGATGATATGCTGTGCTGAGATGTAGTTTAGTTCCGAGATCTTCGTGAAACTTGCTCCAGAACCTAGAAGTAAATCTTGTGTCTCTGTCTGATACAATAGAAATTGGCACGCCATGATGAGTCACAATCTCTTTCACATATATATCTGCCAATCTTTCTAAAGGATAGGTCTCCTTGATGGGAATAAAATGAGCACTTTTAGTTAACCTGTCTACAATTACCCATATTGCATCATAACCACGTGGGGTTTTGGGTAATTTGGTAATCAGGTCCATTGTAATGTTTTCCCATTTCCAAACTGGAATTTCTAAGGGTTGTAACTTCCCGTGAGGTTTCTGGTGTTCAACTTTCACTTGTAAGCACGTAAGGCACTTTTCCACATAGTTTGCTACATCATGTTTCATGCCTGACCACCAATAATCAACTTTTAAATTCTTATACATTTTAGTAGCTCCTGGATGAATAGAACATCTGGATTTATGAGCTTCACTAAGAAGTATCTGACGTGTGTCACCATAAACCGGTACCCAAATACGACCATAACGGGTCCAAATATCACGTCTGTCTTTAGTAAAATAGGCCACCTGCCCTTTTATTTGCTCAGAGTTATGATTCTTACCTTTGATTGCTTCAAGCTGAGCCGTTCGTATCACATCAATAATAGGTGTAGTAACAGTCATTTTTAAAGTTTGATTCTTTACTAGAACTATTCTTGACTTTCTGCTTAAAGCGTCAGCTACCACATTTGCTTTTCCTGGATGATAAAGAATATCACAATCATAATCTTCTAACAATTCCAACCAACGCCTTTGCCTCATGTTGAAACTCTTCTGATCCTTGAAATATTTCAAACTTTCATGATCAGTGTAAATAGTGATCCTTGAAATATTTCAAACTTTCATGATTAGTGTAAATAGTGATCCTTGAAATATTTCAAACTTTCATGATCAGTGTAAATAGCGAATCTCACACCATATAGATAGTGTCTCCAAATCTTAAGTGCAAACACCACTGCTGCCAACTCCAAGCCATGTGTTGGGTAGTTACTTTCATGTGGCTTCAACTGCCTACACGGGCCGTGTCCCTCATAATACCCGACCTATGCTGGCTACATGGCCAATGTTATCTAGTCATACTACACGGGCCGTGTTCTGTACACGGGCCGTGTACCTCATGTTCTACACGACCATGTAACCCTACATGGCCTTGTGACCGCCTTTGACAATCCGACAGTTTCACAATCCACAAGTTCATACTACATGGGCCGTGTACCTCTACACGGGCCGTGTATCTAACAAACATTCCGACAGTTCATCCAAAAAGTGTCGGATTTTCGCTATAAACTTGTAAAAACTCAAGAAAACCATGCTTCACCATATAATCATGTATTTAAACTCATAAACTTCATGAAAACCATAAAAGATCTTACCTTTAGTGTGCTAAAGTGCTAGGATCTTACCTTTAGTGTGCTAAAGTGCTAGGATCTAGTAAAAATGAAGTTGTTATGGGAGCAAAAGCTGAACTTGTGAGTTGCAAGATGAAGTGAATGAAAACTTTGACTAATATTTGTCAAAGTTGGTAACTTATATATGTAAGTTTGGTGTAATAGCAAACTTGGTCCCTACACTATTCTAATTTATAAATTGACCATTTAATCACCTATAGATTTATAAACACATCTAATCTCATAAAGGCTACTAGTATAAACTTATAACACTTGCTATTAAATTATTAATTTAGGAATTTCGAACCTTGGGTGTTACGTTCAAGTATCTTATCCTTGATACCCGAATGAATTGTCATGCTCATTGCCCGTACTCTCGTTGGCTTGACCCTCTCTTTCCTACTTAAGGCGTCAGCTACCACGTTAGCCTTACCCGGGTGGTAGTAGATCTCACAATCGTAATCGCTAAAAAGTTCAATCCAACGCCTCTGTCGCATATTCAATTCCTTTTGGTCAAAGATATGTTATAAGCTTTTGTGATCAGTGTAAATAACACTTTTCGTCCCATACAAGTAGTGCCTCCAAGTTTTGAGTGCAAAAACCACAGCACCCAGCTCTAAATCATGAGTGGTATAATTCTTCTCATGAACCTTTAGTTGTCGGGACGCGTATGCAATTACCTTGCCCCTCTACTCAACACACATCCAAGACCCTGGTTCGACGCATCGCAGTACATTACAAAGTCATCCGGCCCATCGGGAAGACTCAATATTGGAGTGTTACACAACCTATCCTTCAGTGTCTGAAAGGCTTCCTCTTGGTCTTCATTCCAATCAAACTTCTTGTCTTTTTGTGTTAAAAGAGTGAGAGGCTTGGAAATCTTTGAGAAATTCTCAATGAATCGTCTATAGTAACCCGCTAGTCCTAAGAACGAACGAATCTCTGAGGGTGTCTTAGGGGTGCTCCACTTCTCTATTGCCTCAACCTTACCGGGGTCTACATGTATGCCATTGCTGTTAATCGCGTACCCTCAACTGATGATAGCCAGAATGAAGGTTTATCTTGGAGAAATAACACGAGCCTTGCAATTGGTCAAACAAGTCATCAATCCTAGGAAGAGGATACCGGTTCTTGAAAGTCAGTTTGTTTAGCTCACGGTAGTCGATGCACATTCGAAATGAGCCGTCTTTCTTTTTGACGAATAGGACAGGTGCTCCCAACGGTGAATGGCTAGGTCGAATGAATCCTTTGTCTTGAAGTTCCTGGTTAGACAACTCCTGCATTTCTAATGGTGATAATCAGTATGGTGACCTTGCGGCAGGAGTTGCTACCGGGATTAAGTCGATTCCAAATTCCACAACTATCGAGAAGGGGGTAATTTTGATAGATCCTCCGGAAATACCTCAGGGAAGTTCCGTACAGTCGAGATATCTTCTAGTTTCCTCTGTCCGCAGCTCATTCATAAGGTGCTTCAAGTTTTCTTCGGACCGTTCACCACGGACCTCAAGTACTTCTCCATTCGGCAAGGGTATACGCACTATTTTCTCATGGCAAACTATTTCAGCCTTAAGACGTGATAACCAATCCATCCCCACAATCACATCAAAACTTCCATGCCCAAAAGGTATTAAATCTATTGGAAAAGTGAAATCTTCTAACCTTAAGTTGCACCCATGAATGATTTTATTGATTTCTATCCTTTTTCCCATTGGCTATCTCAATCTTATAACTAGTTTTCAATCTACTAGGCTTCACATTTAATAAAGGTACGAATTCAGTGGAAATAAAGCTGTAATCAGCTCCATAATCAAATAGTACAGTACCATAGAGATCGTTTAAAGAAAAAGTACCCTTCACAATGTTGGGGTCTTGGAGGGCTTCGTTGGCACCCATGACAAATGCTCTTCCACGAGCTTGATTTCCGTTATTGTCTTCATTACGATTTCCTTCCATGGCCAATGTTTGGTTTGGTCGGTTTCCTCCCTGACCAGGAGCTCTGTTTAGTCTTCGGCACACGTTTCTGTAGTGATCAGTACTTCCACACTCATAACATGCCCCAAGATTGCCGGCTGGGTTCACTACATTAACTGGTGGTACGATCCTTGTCCCATTCCTACAATCCTTAGCATCGTGACCCAATCGGTTGCAGGTAGTGAAGGAACGACAAGGCACATTCTGAAAATGGTGGAAGTTGCAGTTGGTGCACTTTGGCGCAAAACCCGCATACTTCTTCCTAGCAGGATTAGTTTTCATGAATCCGGTTGCTACTCTAGCCCTCTTGTTGTTATTCCGGGCATTTCCAGTCTTGCTTGCTTCATCGACATCTTTTCTTTTCTCATTAACCTTGTTCAACTTCCCAGTTCTGATTGCGTCATCAGTCAATGTCTCGGCCTTCAGTACAGCGCTCTGGATTGTGGTCGGTTCTATCGCTGCAACCATCGATCAGATTTCAGGGGCTAATCCATGTATGTATCTCCCAATTTGTTTGGATTCAGGGGTAACCAAGTGTGGGACTAGTCTGGCTAGATCATGGAAACGGTCTATATATACACAGAATGGTTAGCACCCACCATGGTTTGGTTCCAAAATTCTGACTCCAATTTTTTCATTTCATTACTCGGACATAACTCCTCTACCAATAACGCTTTAAATTCTTCCCATGACATTCCCATTGCTGAAAGCCTTCCTCTGGTCTGGATTTGTGTGTTCCACCGTGTTAGGGCCTTATTGATCAGAGAACTTGATGCGTATTGATATGGATAATGGTTTTCGCGTTTGTTCTACTTACTGGTCTCTCTCGCCTCTATTCTTGCTCAAAACCCTAGTTTGTTTCGCAGGATTCTTCATGATACTTCAAGTGTCCTCATGCTAGGTATGTGTGCATGGCGGTGATCAGGCGCAATGCATCCATACTTATCACAACTCTCCTTAACGCACCAATAATCATCCCGATCCACTAACATAGGTCGATACTCTACTTACTATATGTCTAGGCAATTATGAACACTCGGCCATGTATGACACTTGATCACATAGTCATTCGAATTGTTGGCCCTACTCTAAAGCAACATCATACGAGAACATGTAGTAAAGCTAGGTCAAGAATTCTAAGTCTATATGATTTGGATCATACATTATTAGAAGTGCTCACACACCCTTCCTTTTATCTACTAACAACATATAAGAACGAGAAAATAAGTGTGCACATAGTCATTCAAGAGGCTTACATGGATGTATGGTATTGTATGGAAAGGTTTAGTCAAGTGGTGCATAATGCATAGTACTAGTTATAAATTAACAAGACATTAAGTAATAAAAGAGCCTGTCTTTTGTTCATAATAGACTCAAAACTTCAACACGAACAAAATTCACTAATAGCTTCTAGAATATAGAATAACTAAAGTAGACCTCTCGTAATCATCAATAGATTCCTATTCGGGGTCCTCCTTAGTGTGGTCGTCTTCGATTCCCATAGTTGGGCTCTAAGGCCAAGCCTTCTCGGCTTTTCCCAAGGTTTCGAGGTGTTTTCCTTGCGTCTTTAGCATCTTCTCTAGCTCCAGGATCCTACGGCTTTGCTGCATCTGCTCCCTTTCTTGACGGTTCCACCTTTCTTGCAACATGCCGATCTGGTTCTAAAGCTCATAAATCGCACGGTTCTCTCTATAGCCCGCCCTTCTCAGTCATTCAAATGATTCTTCATAACTCATAAGAATAGGCTCTGGACGGCCTTGAGGGGATGGGAACTACTCGTCACTATTTTCTCGGGCACATAGGGTTGACCTTCCACTGCCTGGAGCATGCCAACGGAGTGCACCGCCATCCTGAGATGGCGGATCTCTTCCTTTATCTAATGAAGTAGGTGGTCTCTCTCGGTTAGTGCCCTCCTAAGTGTTGTGATCTCAACCACCTCAGGCTTGGTACGAGTCCTGATAGTGTGTACCCTCGTCTCTTGAAGAAGATATATAACCAATGTTAGAATTGGGAATTGTCATCCAGAGTCTGTAGCTACTAGCTAGACCGAGGGTATGAACCTATGAAGTAACTCGTGTAAAATAAAGTGCACACATAGTTCCTATAATACAACTAGATGTGGGTACTTAGGTTATAGTCTAGGTCAATCCCCCTAATTCTCTATAACCAATGGCTTTGATACCAATCTGTCACACCCCGCCTTGGCGGAAACACGAGGTGCGACGGAGGGGATCGTCATAACATATTGATATATGAATAGAGAAATTTAGTAAATGAGTTCACACCAACGTGTCACGACGTTCCCCAACACAATAGGGGACTTGTGCCGTGGTAAGTCACTCCACGACCATCATAGTCAAAAAAAAAATAAAGACAAGAAAATTCGAAAAAATTGTTCCCATAACCCGGGACAAGTATACGGGGCTACAAGCCCTAGATTTATAAATCCAAGTTCATAATAGCATAGTTATATAAAAGACTCCGTAGTCAACTGCTCATGTCACACTAAGGCTATCTAAGGTCACCTAGGCTCCTTAGGCATTGTTATTAGCATTACCTGAAAATGAACACTCGAAAATGTCAACATAAAGTTGGTGAGCTCGCAAGTTTAAAGTAAAAATACGTTTGCCATGTATAGTAAATTTGTATGACAATTTAACATGTCAGGCATGGCACGCAAATAGGAATATAGCAATACCCGGAACACAAGTTCACCAGGCACGAGTCATTACTCATTAGTTTTCCAACGATCGCCTACCAGCTAGAGCTACTATTTGGCTATAAATAGTCATGAGGTGATCAATAGTCTTAACCTGAACACGGGTTCAATAGGCATAATCCCGAACACGGGCTCAATAGGCATAATCCCGAACAGGGGCTCAATAGGCATAATCCCGAACACGGGCTCAATAGACATAATCCCGAACACGGGCTCAATAGGCATAATCCCGAACACGGGCTCAATAGACATAATCCCGAACATGGGCTCAATAGACATAATCCTAAACACGGGTTCAATAGGTGTACACAAATGCCACATAATTGTCATATAAAAAAATATAGTGAAGTAATATTGACATGGCATAAAGAAATTTTGAAACATGTTTTGAGTGTCATTTTTCCCCAATAAAACATATAAAAAGGGGCCACGAGTACTCACCTTAGTTGGTTGTCACTTGAATCTTAACGTGCTCGCAAATCTACAAACAATTGTATAATCTAAGTGATATTCTATTCACGCGTAAAAGTCCTCTTTTGTACTAACCTAAGTTATATTAGGTTTTGCGATTAAGTTTTACCATAGGTTACATAAGTGCATCAATTCCTTGGGCCTAACCACAATATATATATATATATATACATATATAAGATTTCAAACCTTGTTTATTTTCCTTTTTAAATGTGTGGGTTAAATTCTGAAATTTTGGGTACGCTTCGTGTATTTTTAAAATAATTTAACGTCCTAATTATTTTCCTAAATTTTTAGAGCAGAGAATTTAGTGTCTCTATTATTTTATATAAATTTTTCTACAGTTGAATAACATGTTTATTATTTTTAAGAAATACTTTAATTGGTGTTGGTCAGAATAAGCCTTTAGCTTGCGCGACACAAAGTTTTTATTTTTTTAAAATACTAAACAACTTTAATAAAATCTAAATTTTTTACAGTAACTTAAAAACACTTAGGAATTCATTCATACAATTTTTGCCCACTAATTCGGATATTTGAATGTTTTACAATATTCTAAACTCTAATTTTAGAAATTCCCTAAATTTTCAGATTTGACAATCAAAAAGTTTTTACCCAATTAAAATAGGAAATAAATCCAATAAATTCTACAAACTTTTACCGGAGTACTTTGAAAACACATGCACATGGAATATGCTCCAGATTTATTTTGAAGATTTTTCGTGATGTTTAGAAAAATCCTAAACGATTTTGATTATTTGGACGACCAAATCAACTTAGTTTTGTATGAAACCAGTTGGAGATGAAAAGAGACTCAAAGAACTTATTTTTAGTGTCAAGGATCAATTTTTTTCATTCTTTTTTTGGCCGAGATATGGTATCTTAAACTTTGTGCATATTCTGTCCAGATTATAGGTTCTTGTTCTTTAAGTTTTAAATCAAATAGACCAATCCTTTGGGTTTGATATTTAACCAAACACATCAAAATCATAACTTTATGTGTGATTAGGATGTGTTTAATCCATCAACCATGTTTTACATGCAAAGAAACAAGAAGAAGAAATTTAAAGATTATGGAGGAACATGTACATACTAAACTCCTCAAATGAAGATTAAATGACTTGCTTCCTTGAAGATTTGAAAAACAATGGTGAAGAAAGTATAGGGGCTCGAGAACGTGGAACAAGAGGATGAAAAGGCTGGCCAAAATTTGATGGAATTAGTTTGGGTATTAGAGAAGTTTGTTTAAGAGGTTTTAGATGAGATTTAGATATTTTGATTTGAATTCAAATTCAAATTCAATTGTTTTTTGGGTGTTATTATTTTTTTATTTTTAAAACAGACCCCTTGGCCGTATATATATATATATATATATATATATATATATAGGGGAGGGTTCTTACGAGAACTGTTTTTCGTACGAGAACTGTGAGAACCAATCTTGACCATTCATTTTGGATAATGGAATTCATGGATGAAGAACGTGGCGGGATTGAGTGTGACAGGGTGCATGTAAGGAATTCATGGGTAGACAATCCAACTGAAGGAGGGGGAATTAGACGGCTAAGATTGGTTCTCGTACGAAAAACAGTTCTCGTCTGAACTTTTGTGTGTATATGTATATATTCAATTGTATTGTTTTCATTATTATTATTATTATTATTATTATTATTATTATTATTATTATTATTCTCTTGTAAATTTTATCTTTTTTTTAATTAAGCCTTAATCGACTTTATATATATATACATATATAAATTGTATTAGTATTATTACTTATTATAAGTTCATAGTGTTGTATATATTTATTTCTTGTAGGTGTGTTTAACCATTTATGTGTTATATTGACTTATTAAAGTTACCACTTTGAATGATATTTAACTTGCCATCTAGTATCAACTATTATCCATATATTATTGGTATTAGTGTTATTTATTTAGTGGAGGGGCTTTATTCACACATACTCGCTCTAAAGACATTTGCTCGATAACATTGTATCCTCGAAATCGGTTAAATGTTCTACCACCTTATTTGAAGAATTTAGACATATATCACACCTAATTCTAGCATCTACTAGACTTTAGGTATCACCCTAGGACATAGATTTAGGTTGTATAGCTCGCAACGGTGTACAAGTTAAACTCAACTAACCTGTTTTAGGTGACGAATGTCACAATATACATGCTATTTTCAATTCGTTAATAACCTAGTTTTCAATCGAGCTAAGACTGTCATTAACGATTTACGATTGTCTACACTTTTCAATTCATGGCTCAAGAACTTCCACGATTCTTTCAAACATAGTAGATTCTAATAAGATCCAATCTCACTCAAAGTTAACCAAACTACATTATTCTTGTTGCTATAGCTTCCTAGTATCAAACGGGCAAACCCTATAAGTTTAATCTCATTTTCATTAAGTTTATATAGTCATATCCTCGTATATGTTCTCGGTTTTAATCACATCTTCGAACATCCAAAAAACCAATTCAAACTCCCAAAATCCCAACCAAAAATCATAAAATCGGTATCTAATTGGTCACAAAATTGAAGGGGATTATTACGTGATCGATTCGCAACGATTTGGTGCAAAAATGATAACGATCCAATCCTTGTTCCTCTCCGTTCTTTGAAAATCACACACAAACACCCAAACACACACTGAGGTACGGCTACAGTATCAAGTGTTGGGCCTTATGCCCTGACTTTGGGTTTATATACTTTCCTTATCTTCCTTAGTTGACACTATTAGTCCCTTGAATTATAAATAGCAAACATACATGTCACTTTATATAATTAATACTCTACTTTAATTAATATCATTTCATTTACTTTTACATTTTTAAAACCGGATATTACAACTCTTCCCACTTAAACACAATTTCGTCCTCGAAATATTCCCTTTAATTTTTCATCATTTCCTCCTACGGTTCCTAAGTCAACTCCGACCTCATTTGGTGTTCCCATTGTACCTATACAACCCCAACCTACTTATTTTGTAGTTGCTGGACTTTCCTTTCTAGTATCGCAACTGGTATCTCAATATAATTCAACTTCTCATCCAATATAGTGTCTTCCATAGGTTCAAACGTTGACTCATTGATCAAACACTTACGTAGGTATGATACATGAAAAATTTTGTGTATCTTATCTAGCTCTTCCAGTAGATTCAGCTGATAAGCTACTTTTCCAACTCTAGGAATTACTTTAAAAGGTAGAATATACCTTAGGTTCAGTTTTTCTCATTTTCTAAATAGAATCACACCCTTCTACGTAGATACCTTCAGTAGTACGGAGTCCCCGACTTGAAACTCCAGTGGTGATCTTCGTTTATCTGTGAAACTATTATGTCGGCTGTGACATCCGTCACCAAACAGGTTGGTTGACTCGACCTATAACAGTCGTTAGTCATTTAAACTTTTCTGAGTGCTCGAGTGAACTCTTCAAAGCTAGTAAGTTCTAAGTACTAAGGGTTAGTCATTTCTAATGCCTCAAATATCATAGTTATTCTAACAATAGAAGAAACATGGTCTCTAAAGTTTGATCGATTTCCTAATGCACGATTTAAGTCATACACGTACCTTCGGTGCAACAAAATTATGAATAGAACAATAAAATAAAAACACTAAATTAAATTATGTGTAATAATTGAAGCAAAACAACAATTAGTACTATAAATAATTTCTAGACAACAAACCCATCAAGAAAGCATAATAACACCTAATCAACACGTAAAACATTTAACGCAATTACATAAAACGTAATTTTAGGATAAAGAAATAATACCAACATTAAATAAAAACAACAATAATATATATATATATATATATATATATATATATTTCTTTTTTTTCTTTTTATATGTTGGCCGAATTATATATATATATAAACAAATCTCCTAAAACAAATGTAACTTTGGTAAAAAGTTGCATATATGCAACTTTAGTTAAAAGTTTTTTGGTTAAAGTGTTGTTTTTTTCCTAATTGATATGATATACATTCATAGTCATTAAACAATAAACAAAAAACACTAAACATATGCATATTTTAATTCGGGGATCATACCGCCAGGACTGCAATTGGACCAATGAAGAAACCTTTCGGGTCCTCCCTCTTCCAGTTGTTTTTGCATTTGATCAGGCAAAAGATGACAAATTTACACCAGTCTATTGTATCAATCTTAATACTAGGACGAAGGCACCATATCAAGGATGTCTTACACCTCCCGGTCTTGTTGCACTCTCCCATTGTGTATGCAAACAACATCAAGAAATCAAGAATGAAGTTCCAACCGATTTCACCGCTCAATATGTTGTTCACTAACTCACCCGGCGTTACAAAAAGTCCATACCTTTTCCTCCATTCCGTCGTGCTTTCATCCTCACCGTTATTGTTATTCAAATCTTCTAATAAAACACCACCCATTGAAACACCCAACATCTCATGCACTAGCCGGACACTTACTTGTATCGCCTCTTTCACCAACTTGATCACCCCACACTCTGAATCAAAATTATCAACCACATAATACCCAAGTTTTGCAGTAACACCATCAAGTTGCATCCCTAACATTCGCCCAAAACAAAATCCTGTTACAATTTTTTTCTGCTCTTTCGAAAGCCCTTGAATCGCCGTAAATAATGATTTTGGTGAGCTTCTAGTGCGTAGAGAATTGTTGATTTTATGGACGGGTTCACCTTTTTTGCTCCCTGTTTTATGGTCTTTCCCACCCTTGTCATTTCTTTTCAACTTTTGTTTTTTCGTTGACGTCAAAGGTTCATCTTCATACCTTCCTTCGTCTGGCAAACCTTTCCTCTTTCTTCTTTTCACACAACCAACACCTACTTTGCAGCTTTCACCTAAGGATTGCGCCCTCTTCGTTGACCTTTCACTCACCCGAATGGCACTTACATGATATCTTAAACTATTAAAAAATACGATATTTTGTACTATAAACCATAACAAAATACAACATGTTGTTCCGGTACAACTCCAACACTATTGATTTACCACACTAAACACATATGCAACATTGATTCGCACGCCAATAAACAAAGCATATATGCCACTTTAAAACACATCAACACTTCAACATTTCAAACTTTAAAACTACATTGCATAAAAGATATAACTAACCAAACATTGAAATCAAACACTTCAAACTTCCAAACATTTCTAACCATTTTTATATGCTTTTTTTATCCCCAATCCTGCAACTACACACGAGATTTACTCTCCAAGCTTCTAACTTTTGTTCACATTATGGCATATATGCAATCCAGAAATCATTGTGGCATATATGCAACAAATAACCACAATTCTAAAACAAACACTTGAAACTTCAAACATTTAACCATTTTTATAGGGTTTTTTTCCCCAAATACTGCAAATACACTCAAAATTTACACTATCTAACCTTTTCTAACTATTTTTCAAATACATGAATATATGCAATATACAGAAACATACTCAGAACTCTTCAAACTTTCAAACAATTCAAATCCAGAAAATCATTTTGTGGCATATATGTAATATACAGGGACATGCTTAGAACACTTCAAACTTTAAAAACAATTCAAATCTAGAAATCATTTGTGGCATATATGCAACAAATAACCACAAATCCATCATAAACATTTCAAACTTCAAACATCTATACATTTTTAAATGTTTTTTTAATCCCCAATTCTTGAATTTATGCAACAACTAACCAAAAAATCATTGTGGCATACTTGCAACAACTACCAAAAAATCAACACTCGAATGATGATACAGAATGGTATCTCAAAGTTTATAAAAATCATATATAAAAGACATTTATTTCATACCTTGTTTCGACACCTGTTTAATATACTTTTTGATCATCCTTTTGAGTGGTGTGTGCAATGGCGTAATTTCCCTCGTTTTCCTTCTCCTATCAGCCTCCATAGATTCATTCTTGGTAACTGTTTTTCAAATAAGATTTTACACACATGTATTAAACACTATTCTATCCGTACGTTTTTTTCTTCTCTCTTTTTGTAAATAAAGCATACCCAATTGTTGTCTGATCGCCCGTTTTGTCAGCCTTACACCAGGGGCTCAACACATTTTGCATTCAAACATCAATATACATTTTTCCTTTTTGAGATAATCGTTTATTGAAAAGATTAGTTTTTTTTATACCAGTTGGTGACTCGCTGTTTACTTTATGCATATCTTCATCACTATTAGTGGCTTCGTCCGAATCTTCAAAATCAATACATACTTTTCAAATGTTTTTTAAGTATATATTAAATTTTCCTAATTATATAATACTTTCTAAGTACTAACCATCATGCAGATTCCTGTCGTCTGCATCAAACTGTTCGTGACTCTCAAAATCATCATCTTCTTCTGATTCAACATCTTTCCCTACAACTACACATAACCATATCATCACACGGATCTTTGATGAACACAAGTGGTTTCATAAAAATGTTATGTCAGAAGTTCTTACAAGTTGCACTACCGTCGCTGTCATCTAACGATTGATTGTTAGAACTACTATCAAAATCAACCCCTTTACTCAATTCATCATCGTCACGATCCAACTCAACTGGATCATTCTTTGTGTTTTTAAATTTTGAAAAGTTATATTTTTTAGCAATTCAGCCACTTTTACGTACACCTGCACATGTTAAACCCAAAAAATTTCAAACCTTCTTAAATCCCAAAAAAATTACTCATAACTTACATATATGCTTGTACCATTAGAGTTGATCCATCCCAAGTAAAAATGTTTATAACATATACATTTTCCATAAATGTTGCACATATGCAACATTTTGATTTTAGCACAATAAACACATATGCAATATTGATTAGCACACTAACAAACAAGCATATGCCACTTTGCCCAGAACACATCAACACTTCAACATTTCAAACTTTAAATCTATGTTGCATATAAGCTACAACTAACCACACATTCAAAGCTAACACTTCAAACTTCAAACATTTCTAACCATTTTAACATGTTTTTTTTTATCCCCAATCCTGCAACTACACACAAGTTTTACAACTCTCTAAGCTTTCTAACTGTTTTTTCATAAATGTTGCATATATGCAACTTTTTGATTTTAGTACAATAAACACATATGAAACATTGATTAGCACACTAACAAACAAGCATATGCCACTTTGCCCAGAACACATCAACACTTCAACATTTCAAACTTTAAATCTACGTTGCATATAAGCTACAACTAACCACACATTCATAACAAACACTTCAAACTTCAAACATTTTCTAACCATTTTAACATGCTTTTTTTATCCCCAATCCTGCAACTACACACAAGTTTTACAACTCTCTAAGCTTTCTAACTATTTTTGACATTGTGTCATATATGCAACAAATATCCACAAATCCAAAACAAACACTTCAAACTTCATATATGCAATATAAAACTCTCCAAGCTTCTAACTATGTTCGACATACATGCATATATGCAATATATAGAAACATACTTACAACACTTCAAACTTTAAAACACTTCAATTCTAGAAAATCATTTGAAGCATATATGCAATATACAGGATTGTGCTTAGAACACTTATAACTTTAAAAACATTTCAATTCCAGAAATCATTTGTGGCATATATGCAACAAATAACCACAAATACATCAGAAACATTTCAAACTTCAAACATCTATACATTTTTAAATGCTTTTTAATCCCCAATTCTGCATTTATGCAACAAACTAACCAAAAAATCATTGTGACATATATGCAACAACTAATCAAGAACTCAAAACAAACATTTCAATCTTCAAACATGTAACCATTTTTACATGTTTTTTTATCCCCAATTCTGCAAAAATACTATCACGAACTTCAAAACGACTTGTTTGAAGGGTGCAAACCACAAAAATCAAACTAAAGAATGAATGCTAGTGGCGCTTTTACCTTGTATTTAAAGTGATATAGCAAGATTTATCATACCTTTAGTCATTTTTTGCCCCAACGATGGATGAAAATCACGAACTTTTCAGCCTTGCATCCAACATTTGCAAACTACCATTTTCAAAAACCATGATTTTTATTTCACAAATGCAACTTCTATTTCAACATTTTACATCTTGTACATATCAATTTCGCAAAAAAAATCTCACCGTATGCTTGGGAGTTTCCTTGCGCCGCCGCTACAGACGAAGTTCTTCACGAATCGCCCTTTCCGTTCTAGGGTTTTGATCGCCTCTGTTTCTAAGATATCAATACTGCGAAAATGTGATGAAAACGGCAACGAAATACTTTCCTCTTTCTTCTTCGCGTGGAAACCGCCTGTCAGTTATGGAGAGTATAGGAAAATGGCGTTTTCTTCGGAGTTGTGGGTTTGAGGTCGCCGGTTCACCGCTCCTCTTTTTTTTCCTTTTTTTTGTTTTTTGAGTATGCAAATTTACCCTTTTATCCCTCCGGACATTAATTTACATCTCATATTTTTACAAGTATTTACAATTATGCCATGACCCTTTTTAGCCTTTGATCAGTCATTTGAATGGTTCAGATTGGTTCTCGCAGTTCTCGCATTTTTTTTTGGTTCTCGATGGAACCGCCCCCTATATATATATATATATATATATATATATATATATGGGGATTCAAACAAGAATTGTTTTTCGTACGAAAACTGCGAGAACCAGTCATTTTGGATACTGGAATTTATGGATGAAGAGAGTGGTGGGATTGAGTGTGGCAGGTTGCATGTAAGGAATTCATGGGTGGGCAGTCCAGTTGAAGGAGAGGGAATTGGATGGGTAAGATTGGTTCTCGCTGTTCTCGTTTGAACTTTTGCCTAAATATATATAGCATGTAAGGAATTTATGGGTGGGCAATTCAATTGAAGGAGGGGGGATTGGATGGCCAAGATTGGTTCTCGCAGTTTTCGTACGAAAAACAGTTCTCGTTTGAACTCTACCCTATATATATACACACACACACACTATATTTACATATTTAAAAAACTCAAAGTCAATACAATTTTTTTGAAAGTCAAAGCCAATACAAATTAACTTAATTATTAAAAAAATATTTTCATAACATTTTTTTTAAACTATGGAGAATAGAAAAGTAAAAGAAATGAAAAAAAGATAAAGAAAATAGACATGTCACCAAACAAAAATTATTCGCCGTATCTCATACTCCCTACGTCTTGAAAATGATCATATTAAGGAGTAGAAATTATTATTTGCCGTTGCATTGTGTGGGTATCATGCGTGTGTGTGTGTGTGTGTGTATATATATATATATATATATATATATATATATGAGTGGGATCAAGTAAAAGGTGTTCTTGTGTAAGAGGTGTAAAAGGTAAGGATATGTGGACACGTGTCAAGTTAACATAAAGGGTAATTTAGTGTTAGTCCTATATTTGTATATATTCCATCCCTGAAGAGGGTTTCAAAGAAAGCATCAGAAGGATTATTCTTTATTATTTGTAAATTGTTCTAACGCACCTCATCTAAAGAAAGAAGCGTTAAAGATTAGTTCTGAAGTGAACGTCAACTAAAGTAAGTCTTTAGTCGTCAAAAGCTCTTCTTTACTGAAAGCACGTTTTAGTACTAGCATCTCCCAGTTTAGTAAAGTGCGCAATTAGCGATTTTGAAAAAACATAAATGGAATGTTAGATTTCAGTTCCTAACCTTATGTAGAGCAGTATACGTGTAAATTGTTTAGATGGTCAGGATTAATTTACTTAGCATATAAATACCTTCTCACTGTTTGAGAAAAGGTCAAACGTTTGTTTGCTAATTTGTATTCAAGTTAGTTCTTGTTTAGTTTGTACTCGGTGCTTAAGTTTGTTCTTGTGCACTCTTTGAAGTCTAGTTATTAATATAATCTTACTTTGAAAACTTTCGTGTGTTCGTAATTTTAAATTATTTCCACACTATGATTATTTATCATTGTTAGTTTTTTACTTCGTCGGGAAAAACAATTGGTATCAGAGCAGGTTCTAATTTCATCTATAAATTAGCGATTTGTTCAAATGTCAAAGTTCGAATACATTGAAAATGACTCCTCAGTCAAACCTCCAAAGTTTTCAATCGAACATTTTTCAAGCTGGAAAAATCGTATGCTACTATATTTGGAAAACATTGATTGAAATTCTCTTTCCATTTTAAAGGAAGGTCCGTTTGTTGCTCAGACCATCTCTATGGAGATTGGTTCTTCTGAAACCTCTATTCCCTCCCGTCCAAAACCAAGATCTCAATGGACTAGGAGGAGAAGAAGCTTGTCGGCCTTGATGCAAAGATAAGAAACAGTATAGTGATCGCTTTACCAAATGAGATCTTCCATACTGTTTGTAATCTAAAAACTGCCAACGATATGTGGGAGAGTATATGCATATCTTTTGAAGGAACTATCGAGGTTTGCGAAAATAAGAAGACTAATATCTACGCAAGTATGAAAGTTTTTGTCCTAAAGACTCAGAGTCTCTCACTGAAGTCTACACCAGGTTTACATGTCTTCTTAATGACATGCTTGAAGTCGGGGTTGTTAGAGAACAATTCCAGATTCTAAATCGATTTCTTGACTCCCTTCCATCTGAATGGGACACCATGTGCATGATCTTGAGAACAAACAATATGCTCAAGGACATGAACACGTGTAAACTCTACGGGATTCTGCTGAATGATGAACAAACCCGTATTCTGAAAAATGACTTGAAGAAAGCTTTCAAGAAGTCCTTGGCTCTCGTGGCTGAAAACCCCCTAAGGCCAAATACAGGTTGACTGAAGATTCTGAATCTGAAGAATCTCTAAAGAATGATGCTGAAGAGGAAGAAGGGTCTGATGATGAATGCTCGAAGTTCAAATCTGATGGAAAGAGAAGATTTGAAAAGAAATTCTCCTATGAGAAAAATGGCTCGTCTGAAAGCTCCAAGAATGAATGCTTCAAATGTGGGAAGCCAGGTCACTTTGCAGCAGATTGCTTTGTTAGGGAAACTCCATCAAATTTGAAGAGGATGTATCCCTCTAAAGCCGATAAATACAAGGCTAAATACAAGGCTCTAAAAGCGTCTAGCGAGAAAAGAAAGATGGAAAAAGCCATGATTGCCGATGATCTAAATTGGACGGACTCTGAAACTTCATCGGACGAGGATGATAGGAGTGAAGTGAAAGGAAAGTGATTGGTGGCTGAAGAGACATTTGGCTGAAGAGACATTTGGATCAGCACATCATGAGATGGGCTTAATGTAACACTCGCAAATCTGGGCTAGGAGATTAGCGGGTTTGTGGTATGTGCTTATCTGATTTAATGTGATTAAGTGGTTAAATTAATTAATTAAAAGTATGTGTTAATGTATATATGCATGTATTTTATTGTATGTGTGTATGTTAGTTGCCGTATTGTAACGCCAGTCTTCAATATCAGAGTATATTTTTTTTATTAAAAACACGTGCGGAAGCTAAATATTTAATTCACATTTTACAACTTATATAAATATAAGTTGTAACAAAAGAGTATTGTTTAACAAACATTCCAAACGTTACCAACTTGTTCGACCATTACCCTAATTATTACATAACATTGTCTTTACATAGTGTTCCCCAAAACCTATCATGACATCCCTGCAGGTACCCGTACTCACCTTCAATCTATTTACCTGCATATGGAATGTACATGAGAGGGTTAGCTATAAATAGCAAGTGAATAATAATTAAAGCAGAAGCAATATATTAACAGTATCAAAACACATTTCATGCATCATATAATCTCATTCAAGTCTATCCTAACACATGTTGAAGCACCGGTTAGTTAGTAGGCATCACGTCTTGCAGGGTTATAAGCCCGGCTCAATGATCCTCACTGGGAAACCGATACTTCCTCCGCGCCGGTGGAGAAGCGGGTAGCGGTCCACCATTGCGTTATCGGAAACATATCCCATTTGGGATCAGTGGGAACTGAGAGCCCCGAGTTAGTATCAAGGGGCGGCGGTTTAGCAAGAACCAAGATTCGTGATCATCGAATCTCCGCACATCCTAGCTGGCGACACAAGGCCCCAACTCAAGACCCAGATAATCTGGCCCCAATCTCTACAAAGTAGTACCGGCACTCAAACAATGGCCTTGTCCGGCCTTATCACAAACACAAATGGCCTACTCCACCCCTTACATATCAATAATGACCTACTCTGGTCTTTAAACTTGCATACATATCATTTGAATTACACAAATGGTTTATTAAACCTCTAAACATGCATTTCTACAATTTCATGGTTCATAACATACAAAACAACTTTGTAATACTATTAATATCATGCTTGAGTTAACTGTTACTCACCTGTTGAGCTATAACAGGTAAGCACTAAGTTACAAGTGATTCTTGATCCACTGGTACACCTAAACAAACATCCCGAATGTCAAAACAACGCGACACAGCAAACTGTTTGCTGAAACAGAGTTCCTTGCGGCCACAAGCAGAATTGCTTGCGCCCACAAAGACTGACAGGTCCCTTACGCCCGCAAGGTAGGCCTTACGGCCGTAAGCAAGGTACCCTTGTGGCCGCAAGGGGTATTCCTTGCGCCCGCAAGGACTGCTGTGCAAACCTGCGATTTCCAGCCTCTGTTCTTGCTGTTTTATACCCCAAAACTCAACCAAACGATTCCAAATCAAATTCCAGTATTCACATATGAAATGGTCAATACAACTAAGCTAGAAACAACACTAATTTCACACTTTAACATACAATTCAATGATATAGACCAAAATCACCATTTTTGACCCATTTGAGCTTTCTAACCAAAATCAATCAAAAACACTTCTTTAATTCTATATTCAAATTGCTAAACACTTAGAATTGATCTAGAAACATGTAGGAATCATTAATTTCAGTTGAGGATATCAATTTGGGTTTTTGACCTATTTGACCTAAATCGTCAAAAAGGAAGAACATGAAGAACATGGTGAACTACTTACAAGAACAAGATGAAGAAGTGATTAGAATCAGATTGAGGCTTGAATCAAACTAGAATTACAGCAGCTCTTTGAGTCTTGAATGATCTTCTTCTTACTTTCTCCTTCAAGCTTTGAACAAGAACACACACACACATATGAGTTTGGAGGTGGATGTGTTATTCACGTGAGTAAGAGTAGTCTGCCTACTTGTAGATTAATATTATCAAGAAGTGAGTATTTTGTTCCCCTTTTCAACTTACAACTTATCGCACGAATACCCGTTTTAACTAACGGGGATATTTTTGGAAACCTCGTTATAAATCATTTAATATTCAACTATTCTTTTATATTTTTATCAATATTTTATTTACTCATTTAAATAACTATTTTAGATATTTTTCTTTAATATGTACAAATATATATTTTATTCAATTTATTAATTTAATACACGTACCACGTAAGCGTGTGTCTAGGCCCTTTGTGAGGATGTTACAAATCTACCCCCCTTAAGAAGATTCCGTCCTCGGAATCTGCTCAGCAGTGAACAAGTGTGGGTAGCATGGTTTCATCTCATCCTCGGCCTCCCATGTCAAGTTAGGACCCAGATTGTGCTTCCATTTGACGAGCACTAACTTGATCATCTTTTTACGCAGCTTCTTGATTTTGGATTCCAAAATCTCAACAGGTTCATCCACAAGGCGTTTAGCTAAATCAACTTCCAACTCTTGCAGAGGTAGAATCTGATCTTCATCAACCTTGCACTTCCTCAAATAGCACACATTGAATGTGTTATCAATACCCGATCACTCTGGAGGAAGTTCAAGTGATACTGTCTGTTCATTGACCCGTTGTAGAATTTTAAACAGACCAATATATCTCGGGCTTAACTTACCCTTACGACCAAATCGAATCACCGCTTTCCAAGGTGAAACCTTCAAGAAAACCCGGTCACCCACTTCAAAAGCAATGGGCCTCCATTTTGGATCCGCGTATATCTTTTGTCTATCTCGTGCTACTTTCAGCTTTTCACGTGCCATCTTGACTTTATCAGCTGTCATCTGCACAATGTTAGGACCTACGTATTGCTTTTCGCCAGGTTCTAACCAACACGTAGGTGTACGGCATCGCCTACCGTATAGCATCTCATATGGTGGCATGCCTATACTCGAATGATAGGAGTTGTTATAGGCAAATTCAATCAAGGGAAGATGTGAATCCCAAGAACCACCAAATTCCAAAACACAAGCTCTCGGCATATCTTCAAGAGTTTGAATATTCCTTTCGGACTGTCCGTCTGTTTGGGGATGGTATGCTGTGCTAAGATTCACCCGCATACCAAGTTCACGTTGAAGACTATGACAAAAGTTTGATGTGAATCGTGAATCTTGATCATAAACAATAGATAGAGGTATGCCATGTCGTGACACCAGCTCATTGATATAAAATTGTGCCAAACGATTCATAGGTGCAGATTCATTAGTCGCGAGAAAATGTGCACTCTTCGTAAGACGATCAACCACAACCCAAATCATATCATGCCTCTTTGCAGTTTGGGGTAGCTTAGTAACAAAGTCCATGGTAATGTGATCCCATTTCCACTCCGGGATGTCTAGTTGTTGTAGACTACCATAGGGCTTTTCGTGTTCAGTTTTGACTTGCGCGCAGACTTGGCATTTTTCTACAAATGAAGCTATATCACACTTCAATATAGGCCACCAATACAAAGATTTCAAGTCTTGATACATTTTCGTGCTTCCGGGATGAATAGAAAATCTACATTTGTGTGCCTCGTGTAAGATTGTCTCCCGATTGCCACCAAGACTCGGTACCCAGATTCGGGATTGAAATGTATTTAGACCCCGACTGTCTTCTCCCAATTGCTTTGATATTTTAGTCATTGTCTCAGCTTTCAAGTTGTTTTCTTGCAATGCCTCTTGTTGTGCTACTTTCAACTAAGCAATGATATCAGATTCAACAGTGATCTTCATGAATCTAGCCATTGCATGAGAGTTCTTTCGACTCCGTGCATCAGCTACCACATTCGCCTTGCCCGGATGATACTTGATCTCACAATCATAATCCTTGATTAGTTCCAACCAACGTCTTTGTCTCATATTTAGCTCGTTCTGCGTGAACACATATTGCAGACTCTTATGGTTTGTGCATACAATACATTTGGTGCCATATAGGTAATGACACCATATCTTCAATGCAAATACCACAGCTGCAAGATCCATATCATGTGTAGGATAATTCTTCTCATGTGTCTTCAATTGCCGAGAAGCATATGCAATCACCTTGTCTCGTTGCTTCAAAACACAACCTAGACCTGCATATGAAGCATCACAATAGACAATAAAGTCTTCAGACCCATTAGGTAATGTTAAAATTGGTGCTTGGCATAAGAATTGCTTCAGAGTCTGGAATGCTTTCTCCTGATCTTCACTCCTTACATAAACAACATCTTTGCGGGTGAACTTGGTCAATGGACCAGCAAGTTTAGAAAAATTCTGGATAAAACGTCTGTATTATCCAGCAAGACCTAAGAAACTCTTTACCTCAGAAGGATTCTGAGGAGTCTCCCAGTTCATCACAGCTTCAATCTTCACAGGATCAACTTTGACACCTTCTTTGCATATAACATGGCCCAAGAAATGGACCTCCTTAAGCCATAACTCACATTTAGATAGCTTCGCGTAGAGTTGTTCTTGCTTAAGTGTCTCCAAAACAAGACGAAGGTGTTGCTCGTGTTCTGCCTCGGATTTAGAATAGATGAGAATATCATCGATGAACACGATCACAAATTTATCAAGAAAAGGGTGACATACGTGATTCATCATATCCATAAAGATAGCAGGAGCATTGGTTAAGCCGAATGGCATAACAAAGAATTTGTAGTGCCCATATCATGTTCTGAATGCAGTCTTTGTGATATCATCTTCCCGAACTCGGACTTGATGATAGCCAGAACCTAAATCAATCTTTGAAAAGCACGTGGCACCTTGCAATTGATCAAACAGATCATCTATGCGAGGTAACGGATATTTGTTCTTTACAGTTCGCTTGTTAAGCTCTCTGTAATCAATGCACATTCGGAGAGTCACATCCTTCTTCTTAACAAACTGAACAGGAGCTCCCCATAGTGAAGAACTTGGGTGAATAAAGCCCTTATCAAGTAGTTCCTGGATTTGGGACATCATCTCCCGAATTTCAGATGGAGCGAGACGATAGGGAGATTTTGCTACAGGTGTAGCTCCACGAACAAGATCAATCCGGTATTCTACATCCCTGACAGGAGGCAAACCCGGTAAGTCTTCAGGAAAAACATCAGGGTATTAAGAGACAACCCTGATATCAATAGTCTTTGCTCCTATCATAGCATTAATCACATAAGCAAAGTAGGAGATACAATCTTTTGAAATTAGATTTTGAGCTTTTATCACATAAATCACAGGAATGGCAGACTCCCTCTTCTCCCCTCGAGCTATAGCAAATGAACCGTCAGATAAAGGGAATCTGATCAACTTCTTGGAACACAAAATCTCAGCATCTCTACTATTGAGCCAATCCATACCAATAACAGCATCAAAACCCACTATTGGCATGACAAGAAAGGAAATAGTGAAACTATTCCCATCAATATACAGAATAGTTGTTGGAACTTTTTCAGTAACATGTACTACCTTACCATCAGCTACTTCAAATTTAATAGGATCAGATAACAGAGAAACAGGTAGTTGTAGCTTTTCACGATAAGACATAAAGACAAAGGAGTATGTAGCTCCCGAATCAAACAAAATGCATGCAGGAATATTATTAATGAGATAAGTGCATGTAATCACATCACCTGCATCCTTGGCTTCCTCAGCTGTCATTTCGAAAGCTCTCCCTGGTGCATGAGGAGCGCCTCCCAGTTTCGGAGCCGTAGCTGCCGATGAACCCCCAGCACCCGTGGCTGGCCACGTTGGGCATACTGCAATTCGGTGCCCAGGTTTATAACACGTGTAACACACGTTTTCCTTGTACCTGCATTCACTAAATTGGTGCCCTTTCTTCCCACACTTTGCACACCTCGAATCCTAGTCTTCAGACTTCTGGGATGTATTACCACGCGATTTACCACCAGATCCAATCTCACCTCCTTTCTGACTAGACTGCTGATCAAATTTCCTCTTATCTCCCCCAAATTGTTGTTCTTGTTGTTGTTGTTGAGATCTAGCCCTCTGCTTATAATCGTCATCAGTAGTTCTAGCATTGTTAAATGCTTCTTCTAGAGTTGCTGCAGATCTCACAGCTGATCGATATTCCAAAGGCAAAGTATTGGCAAAGTGTGTGATCTTTGCCTTTTCATTGGGCAACAGATGAGTAACAAACCTCATTTTGTCGGTGAATTTGGATATTAGATCCTCCAAAGGCTTGTCACCCTTTTGAAGTGCCCTGAATTCATTATCAATCCTCATCATATCGTAGTCAGAGCAATACTTTCCCCGAACCTTATCCTTGAACCCTTCCCAGGTCATAGCCAGTGTGGCTGGTGGTGTGATAGCAACCACAGTGTCCCACCATGCCAATGCACGACCTCTAAACATACGTTTTGCAAAATTTACCTTCTTGTCCTCATCACATTCGCTAGACTCAAAGGTATTTTGCATCTCCTTGATCAAAGTCTCAACAGCTGATGGATAATTGGTTGGGCCAGCGAAAGTAGGAGGCTGACAGTTCAGGAAATTCTTAAATTTCGTAGGCTTGTGAGTTTCTTTGCCCGATCTGGTAGACTCGCGCTCATTAGCTTGCTTGAGCTGAGCCTCTAATTAAAGGATATAAGCATCCTTATCTCCAGAAGATCCTTCCATATTGAGTTAGACTTCTATAGATATTCAAAATAAAAATCTTTAGTATACTTCATATATATAACTCTTATCTTATCTTAACTTACACTTTCTTAACATTTAGCATGAAACATACAAATCACTCTTCACACCCCAATATCACCCTGGGAACACATAATAATGGTCGAGTTTGAACCCGAGTTTGAACACATACAAAACATCTTTGTAATACTATTAATATCATGCTTGAGTTAACTGTTACTCACCTGTTGAGCTATAACAGGGAAGCACTAAGTCACAAATGATTCTTGATCAACTGGTACACCTAAACAAACATCCAGAATGTCAAAACAACGCGACACTACAAACTGTTTGCTGAAACAGAGTTCCTTGCGGCCACAAGCAGAATTGCTTGCGCCCACAAAGACTGACAGGTCCCTTGCGCCCGCAAGGCAGGCCTTACGGCCGTAATCAAGGTACCCTTGCGGCCGCAAGGGGTATTCCTTCTGCCCGCAAGGATTGCTGTGTAGACCTGCGATTTCCAGCCTCTGTTCTTGCTGTTTTATACCCCAAAACTCAACCAAACGATTCCAAATCAAATTCCAGTGTTCACATATGAAATGGTCAATACAACTAAGCTAGAAACAACACTAATTTCACACTTTAACATACAATTCAATGATTTGGACCAAAATCACCATTTTTGACCCATTTGAGCTTTCTAATCAAAATCAATCAAAAACACTTCTTTAATTCTATATTCAGATTACTAAACACTTAGAATTGATCTAGAAACATGTAGGAATCATTGATTTCAGTTGAGGATATCAATTTTGGTTTTTGACCCATTTGACCTAAATGGTTAAAAAGGAAGAACATGAAGAAGTGGTGAAATACTTACAAGAACAAGATGAAGAAATGATTAGAATCAGATTGAGGCTTGAATCAAACTAGAATTACAGCAACTCTTTGAGTCTTGAATGATTTTCTTTTTACTTTCTCCTTCAAGCTTTGAACAAGAACACACACACACACACATATGAGTTTGGAGGTGGATGTGTTATTCACGTGACTAAGAGAAGTCTGCCTACTTGTGGATTAATATTATCCACAAGTGAGTATTTTGTTCCCCTTTTCAACTTACAACTTATCGCACGAATACCCGTTTTAACTAACGGGGATATTTTTGAAAACTTCGTTCTAAAACATTTAATATTCAACTATTCTTTTATATTTTTATCAATATTTTATTTACTCATTTAAATAACTATTTTTGTTATTTTTCTTTAATATCTACAAATATATATATTTTATTCAATTTATTAATTTAATACACGTACCACGTAAGCGTGCGTCTAGACCCTTTGTGAGGATGTTACACGTATGCATGTATGTATATTAATTATATACGTGGAAATGTGTATGTACAAGAGGTGGATTTCCACCTCCTGCTACTTGCATGTATACGTGTAGGTTAGTATAGATAATTGCCATTTACCCAAAATTAAGAAAGTGTTGTGTGTGTTTTTGTGAAATTCTCTGCCGAAGAACAAAAGAAGAAAAGATAATCGGATTTCAAGTTGGTGTGTACAAATTCAAGTAAAAAGGTTAGATTTATACTTTGATATGTTTACATGATAGTTTGCGTAGGATTGATGGTGAATAAACATGAAATTTATGAAGAACACTAGAATCGGTTTTAAAGAAACTTGATTTCGTGGGTTTTATGTGTTCTTATGATTTATATGTTATTTGGATTGATATGATGCATGAATACATGTTTATATATGTTTAAACGTGATTCTGGTATGTTGTGATGAATGTTATAATTTATGGAAATCAATTCTTGATGATGATGAAGTTATTGGTTTTGAGTGAAGAAGATGATAGAAATCCGATTGTTTGTAAAACCGGAAGTTTTGAAATCCGAATACCCAAATCCGCTAAACCCAAAATCCGAGACCAAAACAGATGATAATCCTAAATCCGATTGTTATAAATCCGGTACCTTGAAAACCGACCCAATATGAATTCCGAGTCTTTGAGAAACTATTACTTAATTTGAAATCCGATACACAAAACCGAGACTCAAATCCGATACACTTGAAATCCGGGAATGAAGAATCCAACACTATTGAATCCGAGAGCCAAAATCCGGAACTCCTAAATCCGGGAGTTTGAAATCTGATACCTATGAGAATCCGATCCATGTGAAATCCGACATTTTATGTTTGGACTTGTAAATTGTTTGTTGTTTACTTGATGAATGATTAACTTATAAATATATGTGGGTAAATATATTTATATATTCGAGATTAATTTGATTGTTGCCGTGTTTTCAGATAATCAAAAGACTCAGTAATATTAGACCTCTAAGCTCGTGCTTATTTAGAGGTGAGCGGACGTTAATCGCGGATGGTAAAGATTTCGGTTAATGTTAATTATGTGATTGAGATTGGAACGATTGATTGAACTGTTGATTGTGACTATTGATTGTTGATATCTGCTGCATGACTATTTGGTCTATACATGCTCTTAGGATGATTTTGAGTTGCGTTTGAGAAGTCAGCTATACGTGGAATTGGGCTGGGCTCGTTCACTGGTTGGTTGAACAGTGTTAGCCTTACTGGTGCATTTGTTGCATCAGAAGGGATTTTCACTGTGCCAATTTAGTAGAGAGCTATCGGTAAACCTTTGCTTTGGCCGGCATTGGTTGTAGGTTCTGCGCTGAACCGCCGGTCTTCTTGGATATGTGATTACATGCTTTGATATTGACTGTGAATGTTTGCTTTTGGTGTTTAGCCTCTACTCACTTAGGTTTTTGCTAATGCCCCTCAGGTGATGTTTTGCAGGTTTGTGTTGTTGAGATTGAAGAAGGAAGAGTTGACCCCACTCTGATATTCTGTTTAAATGAAACGAGCCAGTTATTTTTGTAACACCAAAACAGTTGTAGTTGTTGTTGGTTTTTGAACAAGTATTGTACATTTGTTAATATTGGTTTGTATGTTAATGAGTTTGTTTA
This sequence comes from Dittrichia graveolens, assembly GCA_038502395.1. Taxonomy (NCBI): domain Eukaryota; kingdom Viridiplantae; phylum Streptophyta; class Magnoliopsida; order Asterales; family Asteraceae; genus Dittrichia; species Dittrichia graveolens. The sequence goes on along the minus strand of JARJIL010000003.1, from coordinate 31,357,193 downwards.
ATTAAAGCTTCACCAGTGCAATTTAAAAAAAATGGCTTGAGTTTTCCGGTGTTACAGTTTGGTAGAGCCTAGGTTTGGCGATGCATGCACGGCTTGAGTGTTGCATTCCCAAATCTTGGCTCATGATGGGTCAAGCTTTCCTTTGGGGGAATTATGGCTGATAAAGAGACTCCCATCCTTCCTCCTGTGACCCAATCTGCAGTAGAGGCACCGGTAATTGAGGACTTGAGTAATGTGAATCAAGCCGGGACGTCTGGCCAAGAACAAGAGGAAGATCAAAGTGAATATATCTTCAAACTGGAAAATGAACTGTCGGATCTTAGAAATAAGGTTCATAACATGGAACAAAGATTAAACCAACCTGAACCAACCCCGGTACCAACTGCGATTTCCACACAGGCAACCATACTACCATTGACAACACCTCTTCCACCCATGACACAGATGATGCAACAACCCTTTTACTGTCCGTATCCACAACCAGGAGCTTATCCCTTTGCATTTCCTGGATACAAACAACCATGCACGTACAAACAATTTCTTGACTGCAAGCCTTCTGAGTAAAGGGGAAGTTCTGATCCCAACATCACCTTGAACTGGCTGAGAGAAATGGTGAAGGCACTTGATGCCTGTAATTGCGAGAACGAGTTGAAAGTAAAATATGCATCGAGGATGCTAAAGGGAGACGCTATGGTCCGGTGGGACTCTATTACCGGCCATTTCACTGAACAACAACAGGAAAGCATCACCTGGAGTCAATTCCAGGAGAAACTGTGCGAACAATATTGCAGTACCTTTGAGATTGCTAAAATCAAAAAGGAGTTCATGGATCTGCAAATGACTGGGAATATGACTGTTGATGATTTGATCAAGCAGTTCAATGAGAAGATGAGATTTGTGAAGCATTGGGTACCTGGTGAAGAATCAAAGATTGCCCATTTTGTTGGGTCTCTGCATCCCAATCTTCGTAGTGACACTAGGTGGGCGACCACCCTATCCCAAGACTTCACTTTAGCCAAATCGGCTGAAGGGGATATTATTGCGAGGAATAAACTGAGCGGGGAGAGAATTTCCCAACAAAAGTCGAGGTTTGAACATTACAACACGCAGTAGAGATAGGGAGGGCAGAGTGGTGGTAGTAGGCAGGGGGAGCAGAATAGGAGGCCTACTCCAGGTGGGTCTACTCAGCGGGCACCTTGGTGTAGCAGGTGCAAATCTTATCACCACGGGCAGTGTACGCCCCAAATAATGAGAAGTGTAAAGTGTGGCCAGTTTCGCCATGATCTAAAGAATTACAGATTACCGAGGAGTGTTTGCTGGAACTGCCAGAAAGAGGGGCACATAGTTGGGGATTGTCCGTTGAGTAAAAAGACGGGGTCAGGATCCGGAAGAGGAGCGGCTGGAGGATCGTCTTCAGCGGGTTAGAAAAGAAAGAACCCACCCACTGCTGAGGGTCGTGCATTCAAAATGACAGTGGATGATGCCACTACCACAGATGATGTCATAACGGGTATGTTTCTCATAAACTCTACTCCTGCTAGAGTGTTATTTGACTCAGGGCCAAATCGCTCCTCTGTTTCTGTGGTAGATTAAATATGCTTGTAATTAGACTTGCTACTGCTTTAGAGATAGAGGTAGCTGATGGTATGATGGTTCCGGTCACGACTACTGTGGCTGGAGCTAAGATTGATATAGATGGTATATGTTTTCCTGTATATTTCCTTGTAATGCCTCTATCTGGGTTCGATGTGGTGCTTGGGATAGATTGGCTGAGTCTGAATCAAGCCAGTATCAAGTGCCACAAGAAGTTGATCTCTTTCCAGTTGGCGGATGGTACATGGGTAGTATCAAGAGGTGAGAAGGTTGGGTTAGTGATCCCAATTATCTCCTATTTGAAAGCAAAGAAAGCATTGGATAAAGGATGTGAATCATATATGGCATACGTTGTTGATGGAAAGAAAGAGAAGCAGGAGATGACAGATATTCGGGTGGTAACAAAATACCCAGATGTGTTTCAGAAGGAATTGCTAGGGCTACCTCGAGTTCGTGAGGTAGAATTCAAGATTGATCTGATCCCTGGTTCTCGACCAGTAGCGAAGGCTCCATACAGGTTGGCACCTTCAGAGATTCGGGAGATGATGACGTAGATTCAAGATTTGTTGGATAAGGGGTTTATTCGTCCAAGCTCATCTCCGTGGGGTGCACCGGTTTTGTTTGTAAAGAAGAAAGACGGTACATTGCGTATGTGTATCAACTACCGGGAACTAAATAAGAGAACGATAAAGAACAAGTATCCGTTACCAAGAATCGATGGTTTGTTTGATCAGCTACAGGGAGCTTCGTTCTTTTCTAAAATTGACTTGAGATTGGGTTATCATCAAGTGCGTGTTTCAGAGGAAGATGTGTCGAATACAGCTTTTCGTACGCGCTACGGACACTACGAGTTCTTGGTTATGCCGTTTGGCTTAACCAATGCACCTGCGATATTTATGGATTTAATGAACAGAGTCTGTCGACCATTCCTTGATGAGTTTGTGATAGTCTTTATAGATGATATCCTGATTTATTCGAAAACTGAGATGGAACATGAACAACATTTGAGACAGGTTCTGGAGACTCTGAAGAAAGAACATTTGTTTGCTAAGTTCTCAAAGTGCGAATTTTGGTTGAGAGAGGTTCAGTTCTTGGGGCATGTTATCTGTAACGTGGGAGTAAAAGTGGATCCTTCGAAAGTGTAAGCGGTGATGAACTGGAATGCTCCGAAGACACCGTCTGAGATAAAGAGTTTTCTTGGTTTGGCCGGGTACTACCGCAGGTTTATTAAAGATTTCTCCAAGATTGCGGGTCCGTTGACTAAGTTAACTCGGAAAGACGTGAAATTTTTATGGAGTAATGAGCAAGACAAAGCCTTCTAGATGTTAAAGCAGTTGTTGTGTCAGGCTCCTATCCTTGCATTGCCAAGTGGATCAGATGACTTTATTGTCTATTGCGATGTGTCGTTTGCTAGATTGGGATGTGTGCTTATGCAGAGGGATCGGGTGATTGCGTATGCTTCAAGACTGTTGAAACCTCATGAAAAGAATTACCCGACTCACGATTTGGAGCTCCCAGCAGTTGTATTTGCCCTTAAGCTGTGGAGACACTACCTGTATGGCACCAAGTGTGTAATTTATACTGATCATAAGAGTCTTCAGTATGTGTTTACACAGAAAGAGTTGAACATGAGACAAAGACGATGGGTGGAGTTAATAAAGGATTATGATTGCGAAATCAGATACCACCCTGGAAAAGCGAATGTGGTAGCAGATGCCTTAAGCCGCAAGGGAACGGGAAGTTCTATCCAGTTTATGCGCATGGAGATTGTATCTGACTTAGTGGATAGACTGAAGTCTGCTAAGTTGAATGCTCTTAAGGAAGAAAACTTGAAGAATGAATTAATGAAGAAACATAAGAACGAACTTACTGATGATACACGTGGATTGAAAGTATATAAGACTCGTGTGTGGGTGCCTATGCTTGGAGAATTGAGGAAGTTGATTTTAAAAGAAGCACACAAGTCAAGACTGTCTGTACACCAAGGGAGCACTAAAATGTATAACGACTTGAAAGTGCTATACTGGTGGCCTACGATGAAGGCAGATGCGGCACATTTTGTGGAGTCATGTCATATCTATTCACAAGTGAAGGCAGAACATCAGAAACCATATGGGTCTTTGAAGCAGTTAGAGATTCCTGAGTGGAAATGGGAACATATAACGATGGATTCTGTGACAAAACTTCCACGAACTAAGAAGAATCACGATATGATTTGGGTGATCGTGGATCGATTGATAAAGAATGCTCATTTTCTGGCTACATGTGAGACGGCTTCTCTGAGTAAGTTGGCTCAACTATACATAGATGAGATTGTTGCGAGGCATGGTATACCATTGTCGATTGTGTCTGAGAGAGACTCCAGGTCTGTTTTTAACTTCTGGAGGAGTTTATAGAGAGAGTTGGGGACACGAATCAATTTGAGTACTGCTTATCATCCCTAGACTGATGGTCAGACTGAACGAACCATACAGACACTCGAAGATATGCTACGTGCCTATGTAATTGAGTATGGTGGGTCTTGGGATTCACACCTGCCATTGATAGAGTTTGCGTATAATAATTCTTACCACTCTAGTATTGGGATGCTTCCGTATGAAATGTTCTACGGCCGTCGCTGCCGTACTCCGACGTGTTGGTTAGAGGTTGGTGAGAAACAGTTTGCAGGGCCCGAGATTGTTCAGTTAACGGCTGACAAGGTTACTATTGCCAGAGAAAAGTTGAAGGCAGCCAGAGATAGACAGAAAATGCATGTGGATCCACGACGTCGTCCAGTAAAGTTTGATGTGGGGGGGTTAGTGTATTTGAAGGTCTCTTCGTGGAGGGGTGTGATTTGTTTTGGTAAACGCGATAAATTGGCTCCCTGTTACATTGGTCCTTTCCGTATTCGTCAGATAATGAATGACCAGACAGTTACACTCGATCCTCCAACAGAGCTTGCAGGTATTCATGATACATTCAACGTTTGTTATCTAAGGAAATGTAAGATTGATGATGAAAGTTAGATTCTCCTAGTGCACGAATTAAAAGTTGATTCAAAGAAGAGACTGGTAGAGGAACCTGTTGAACTGTTGGGTCGTAAAGTGACCAAGCTCCGTAAGAAGCAGATTCCGATGGTGTTGGTCAAGTGGAAGCATAGTCTAGGTTCTAATTTGACATGGGAGACTGAAGCTGAGATAAGAGACAGATATCCTTAGTTTTTTGGGCAAGAAGGGATTCCGAGGACGGAATCCTCGTAAGGAGGGGAGATTTGTAACACCCACTAACCTGGGCTAGGAGATTAGGGGGTTTGTGGTATGTGCTTATCTGATTTAATGTGATTAAGTGGTTAAATTAATTAATTAAAAGTATGTGTTAAAGTAGATATGCATGTATTTTATTGTATGTGTGTATGTTAGTTTCCGTATGCATGTATGTATATTAATTATATACGTGGAAGTGTGTATGTACAAGAGGTGGATTGCCACCTCCTGCTAATTGCATGTATACGTGTAGGTTAGTATAGGTAATTTCCATTTACCCAAAATTAAGAAAGTGTTGTGTGTGTTTTTGTGAAATTCTCTACCGAAGAACAAAAGAAGAAAAGATAATCGGATTTCAAGTTGGTGTGTACAAATTCTAGTAAAAAGGTTAGATTTATACTTTGATATATTTACATGATAGTTTGCGTAGGATTGATGGTGAATAAACATGAAATTTATGAAGAACACTACAATCGGTTTTAAAGAAACTTGATTTTGTGGGTTTTATGTGTTCTTATGATTTATATGTTATTTGGATTGATATGATGCATGAATACATGTTTATATATATTTAAACGATTCTGGTATGTTGTGATGAATGTTATAATTTCTGGAAATCAATTCTTGATGATGATGAAGTTATCGGTTTTGAGTGAAGAAGATGATAGAAATCCGATTGTTCGTAAAACCGGAAGTTTTGAAATCCGAATACCCAAATCCGCTAAACCCAAAATCCGAGACCAAAACCGTTGATAAGCCTAAATCCGATTGTTATAAATCTGGTACCTTGAAAACCGACCCAATATGAATTCCAAGTCTTTGAGAAACTGTTACTTAATTTGAAAAGTGATACCCAAAACCGAGACTCAAATCCGATACACTTGAATCCGGGAATGAAGAATCCGACACTATTGAATCCGAGAGCCAAAATCCGGAACTCCAAAATCCGGGAGTTTGAAATCCGATACTTATGAGAATCTGATCCATGTGAAATCCGACACTGGTAGTTGCGGATTCTTAGAAAATCCGATAGTTAGAGAATCCGACATTTTATGTTTGGACTTGTAAATTGTTTGTTGTTTACTTGATGAATGATTAACTTATAAATATATGTGGGTAAATATATTTATATATTCGAGACTGATTTGATTGTTGTGTTTTCCACATGTTTATGTGCAAGATTTCAGGCAAATCCAAAGGAGTCACACTTAATAGTTGTCACAAGGATCTTCAGATATTTGAAGAGGACGCCTGAACTTAGGCTATGGTACTCACGTGACTCCGGCTTCGATCTTATCAGTTTCTCAGATTCAGACTATGCCGGGTGTCAGATAGACAGAAAGAGTATCACTGGTGGATGTCAGTTGCTAGGCGGAAAATTGGTCAGTTGGCAAAGCAAAAAGAAAAATTCCATTTCCTTGTCTACTACTGAAGCTGAATACATTTTAGCTGGAAGTTGCTGTGCGCAGATTCTATGGATGCAGCATGAGCTTTCTGATTATGGCATTTCCTTTCAGAAGACTCCAATATATTGTGACAACACCAGTGCGATTGCGATATCAAATAATCCGGTTCTTCATTCTCGCACGAAGCACATCGATGTTCGTCATCACTTCATACGAGATCATATCGTGAATAATGAAATAGAGCTTCGATTTATTTCCACTGAACATCAGCTCGCTAACATTTTCACTAAAGCCCTAGATGAACATCGGTTCAATTTATTGGTTGCAGAAATTGGGATGCTCAATCCGTCAGAAGTGTGACTATTTCAGGTAAATTTGATTGTTACTATTCATTCTTTCTTGTCACATTTAATGCCAGCCACCCTAACAGCTAAGCTTGAATAATTACTTTTACCCTGGCTATCTCTGACTGTCAAATAATTTCTGAAGAGTAATCGTGGTATTTTCTTTTATAAGAGACTAGAGAATTTCTTTCCTTTTTCATCTTTTTCCCAAATCAAAGAAAATCTCCCATTTTTTTCTACTCTAAGTCCTCATGGAGTTCAGCATTACCTTCGTTTTCTTCCCAGTATGCTATGTGATCACGGTTCGCATTCCGGATGAAGGAATAGGGATTGACGTCTCATCACAAATATATATTATATCTTAAGCAATGTATTGTATCTCTTTTGGGCACCCTACGTAGCTTGTGATGATAATCCTTGTAAACATCTTTTGTAGAAATGGTTTAAGTAATATCCAAGCTTAGCTCTTATTCTTGTTCGCATTGTGTTCATTATTATTGTGTTTATATTTGCTTTTTGTGTTTCCATTATTTTATTCTTCGGTGCTAGATTACGAATTCCAAAGAAAAAATGTGAATATTATTTTCGGATTTTCCGGTGATAAATATCATCTTATTTCTTTGTGAAATTCTATCTCTTTACTAATGGTTTGCTGTTAAGTATGGTTGCTTCTAAAGTTACTCCGGTAAAAATGGTCTTCACCTATAACTGCTTGACACACCAAAAAGTAATAATTGTGCGTTTTCCGCATCCACGCGCCCATTTTCAACCATGATTTAATCAACAGTTTAGACCATTTGGTTTTAAGCCCCTTTAAAACCCCAAAACCGCATCTTCAAGTTACCCACCTTCACTTCATCTTCTTCGGCGCTATTACCTTTGAAATTTGTGCATTCCTTCTGTCCGTGCAAAAATGGCTCTCAAAGTTGCTACTACAAAGGTTACTCCCAAGATTTCCCTCTCTTCCATCTGTGTCAAAGATAACAACTACCCGGCTGACCTTACTGTTCTTCTTTCATCCTCCCCACTTCACCAAATCATGTCCTATTTCCACAATTGCCCGGTGAACTTTGCCCTCTTTGCAAAAGTTCCAATGTTTAAGGAACATCTATGTGAATTTTGGATGACCGCTCAAGTCATCAACCCTAAAACCCCTGGCCAGAGCATCCACTTCAACATGCTTTCCAGCACTAAACCTACTGAAATCTCCAAAAAATTCCTCGCCACTATTCTGCATCTTCCTCGCCGGGATCTTTCTCCGGCCACTGCCAATGCGAAGGATCTTCTATTCACTTTCTTTCAGTACGTTGATGAGCAAAAAGTGAAAGGATATTCAATGGTTCGCACTCGCCTCTTAAAGAAGTGGAACTACCTCTTATCTCATCTGAACTTCTGTATGACTAGCAAAATTGGTGGACTGGATCAAGTCAATGGAGTTGTACTAAAGATGGTTTATGCCATAATTCATGGTCACAACATTGACTATGCTGAACTTATCATGGACAGTCTTGTGGTCTCTCTGACTGCCCGCTCTAGGTCTCAACACATCCCTTTCCCAAGGTTTGTGTCACTGATCATCTACTCTCTACTGACAACTGAAGAATACAACTCAGATTTAGTTCTGATTCCCTCTCCTACTTTGCCGGGATCGGTATGGTCAAGCTCAACATCGGCCTTCAATCCAGCACTCACTTCACTAATGATCGGGTATGTATCCTTGAATCCTTCTCCTGCTGAATACCATTCTCAGCCCTGTCATCTGAAACTGAACTCTGTCGGCCTCACAAAACTGTGCTCCCCTCTTCCATTCCCAAAACCAAGAAACAAAAAGTGATTTCCAGTTCCACAAAACTTGTAGTTAAACCATCAATAGCTCCCCTTGCACCAGCTAAACCAACCACCACAGCCAATCGAACTAAACTTTCTACTCCCATCCTCTCTTACTTTGCGTCTGGTGAGGAATCTGCCAATGAAACCCCTCTTGTCATAAGGAAAGTTCAGATACTGAAATCGAAGCCCTCTGCTGCTAAACAGGTAAACTCTCCTTTAATTTCACAAGGCACGTCACAACTGATGAAGAGATAGCTAAAACCACAGCTGTCTCTGAAGTCCCTATTGAACAAGTTCAGGAACCTGACAAAAACTAGTCAGGTGAGACTTTGACAACCCCTACCAATGTGTTTGCTAGCTCACCCACTAAAACTTAGGTACTGCTGCTATTCCCCCAATATCCCTTGATGGATCAGTAGGCCCAACTGATACTATGGATATAGACAATGCACATGATGTGTCAGACAAGCAACCAACTGACCCTGATGCAAATCTCTTTACCAATGAAGAAACTACACTTCCCTAGTTTCTGAGGCTCAATTAGTCCATGAATCTTTAGTCCACCTTGAAGATGAGATTGCACCAAAATCCCTCAATGTGTCACAAAACCCCGCTAACACTATTGATTCTCCAAGGGCAGATGATTTATCAGTTCCACACCAAACTGAGAGTGATGCACAATCTCTCAAAATCGATGATACTGAAGTTCCACACTCTTTAGTTGAGATTACCCATGCTAATGAAGACACAGTCATAGAACAGACTGTAACTGAAGCACCATCACCTAAAGCCCTTGATGCATCAATCACACCTACTGATGCTATAGCTTCACAATCTCTACTTGACAAATTATTTGATCTCACCTCTTCTCCCCAAACAAATGTCAATCCTTTCGATGACATTGATGCCTTTTATTTTCTTAAATCCCCTAAATCTGTACAGTCTCAACACTCTGAGCCTTCAGTAGACATCGTATCTTCTCTGCAAAGTCTATCTGAAATTCTTCTTTCTGTCTCTCAGTTAGTTAAAAATAATTCTTTTAATGTTTCTTGCACGGTAAATAATCAAACCAAGTTTGAAAGCGAGTTTAATTCTCTTGCTGACTCTCTTACCCACCAAATCATATCTCTGTCCACTACCCTTGGTAGTAGCAATCAGATACGTCTATGGATGTTCAAACAGTTTTCATAGTCTCGTAACATCCATGGCTGAGTCTGCCACAATCGAATTCTCTAAACTAAATTCACAACTTTCACACCTCTCCTCTTTTGTACATTCCCTCTCTTCTAAAGTGGATAGATTCCATGTTGTAAATCTCTCTGAAGCAGCCATAAATCGTGTACAGGAATTATTTGCACCATCTTTTACAGGGCTCTCGAATCATATTATGGACTTGTCTAGATCGATAGAAGCTTCAGGTACCCTGCTGCTTCTAAGGGGAAGAAATTCAGACGAAAGTCCAAAATCTGTCAAATAATGAGGAAGAAAGTTATTGATGATCGCAAATTTCTTAAATGGCAAAGGAAATTCTCTAGAGCTGATGCAATGCAAAGTCTAGAAAGCGAAGTCGTTCACCTTAGAGACATTAAGGAAAACAAAAATAAACCTCTGGAAGATATTAAGGCTAAACTCGTGCTATCTGAACAAGAGAAAGCCAAAGCTGAAGAAGCTAAGGCAAGTGCTGAGGGGGAGCTCAAAGTTCTCCTGAATCAAAGAAAAACTGAAGTAGAACTCTTCAGATCTGAGCTAGATGGAGCTAAATGTCATGAAATAATAGGGGATGTTGAAACAAGAGTATCAACTGAACGACAAGATGCATAGATTCCTGAACAACTAGCTGCTCCATCCACTAGTGGTCAACCCAGTCAAGTTGAAAAATGTAAAAGAATTGTGGTAACAAGTTCTACAGATTATCTAATGAGGGTAGGTAAATATGCTGAAGATGACTCAGATGATGAAAATTCGTTTGCTAAAGAGAAGAAAATTGCTGACGAACTTGGAAGACAAGCAGTAGAGAAATTGGCTCTTGAAGAAGCTATTGCTAATAAAATAAACTTATCTCCTCTGGCATACCAACAAAAGCTTCAAGAAGAAATTGAAGACTAAAAAGAAAAACAGGAAAGAAAGAAACAGATGACAACTGCAAGACAGGAGGCATGGCTGTTATCTAGAAATCAAAGATTGTATCTTGAGAAGATTACTTCAGTAGGACTGAAGAAAGAGAAAATGAAATTTTTCTGAATCTTCAATGCAAAGATCTTCCAATATTTGTAACATACTCAATTACTCAAGTCAAGCTTAAGTGTGCCTATTCTGAATGGGCTGAAATCATGGCATGCCTTTCAAAACACAAGCTGACGGAAAATGTTGAGATTGTTCAATGAGAAATCACCAAGGTGATCCAGTATTATGAAGAGGAAATGAAGAAGAAAGGATCTGAGTCTGAAATCGTCTCTCAAAAAGACAGACTTTCGAGGGCTGAAAGATTAACACTTTAGAGGAGGAAGCTCACACATAAAAAGTCTTAGCAACAAATTCTTGAGATAATCTCTATTGGGGAGCTTCCTAACTGCAAAGGCATTGATACATCATTACCTCCCGGATTTGTTCCTGAAATCGAAAAAGTTCTTTCAAATCCAAGAGGTTTCTACATTCTTGATGCTCATGACAAAGTTCAATTTCAGAGAGTGTCAGAATTTTCCAAAGCTGGCGTTCTTCATCTGAAGTCACTCAGATACTTTATTGAGTATAAAGACCCAGCCGTCAAAGACATTCTGTAAATCTTGCTCAAAACACCAAGTGAACCCATCCCCGATGAGTTCAAACCCAAAATTTCTTAGAGTACATTCTTTTATTCCTTATTTTTGCTATTTATTATTCTTTTGTAAATAGTCATGGAGTACATGTGTAAATTGTTTAGATGGTCAGGATTAATTTACTTAGCGTATAAATACCTTCTCACTGTTTGAGAAAAGGTTAAGCGTTTGTTCGCTAATTTGTATTCAAGTTAGTTCTTGTTTAGTTTGTACTCGGTGCTTAAGTTTGTTCTTGTGCACTCTTTGAAGTCTGGTTATTAATATAATCTTACTTTGAAAACTTTCGTGTGTTCGTAATTTTAAACTATTTCTGTACTTTGATTATTTATCATTGTTAGTTTTTTACTTCGTCGGGAAAAACATTTAGGAACTTCTAAAATCAACCCAGGAATTTCTCTCTTCCCATAATTAAGAGAACGATACATTCTCTTTCTCGATTGTTACTTCATTTTTGAAATCAATTCTTAGACCTAAACCCACCGTCGACAAACTCATTCTCACTTTCGGCGTTCTACCCTCGCCTCCCCGTCACTTCGAGCATCACAATCACCGTCCTTGACGCATCTAACTCGGCGTCCCATTGAATTCACTATCGCACCCTACTGTGTAGTCACTACTCTACCCTTCTGTGACCTCCGTCAGTCTATCTACAACTATCGACCAACAGTAGACACAACATGCTTCAGATCCACGCCGATTTGTTCATCATTTTCGAGATTGGCTGTATCAGGTTTTTATGGAACTACCTCTCCCTTACAGTCCCTAATTTGTTCCTCTTTTTTCGACTTTGGCTAAATCTGATATGCGATTCTAGCACATGTTTTCATATTGGCCGTCAAAAGGTACCAATGGTGGCTATTTTCAGACTGCATCAATTTAAGATTTCTGTATATTTTGATTCTGAAAACATAGTTTTGGTTTTGAATTCTCGAATGTACAAAGACCAGCTTGATTAGTTAATGTTTTAGTTTGCTTTTTAATTTATGGATTCAAAGAATACTAGATTTGTTGTTTTTAAGCTTATTGATCATCAATTTCATTGTGCATAAATTCTGTAGTATCATTTTTTCTTCATTATCAATTTCATTTTATGAAGTTTGATTTAGGTTCTTAGAATTTAGTTACCCAATAGTTAAAAGATTATTTATATATATGTTATCATCTTTTTTTATCCATGATTTAAACCATGACCGACGGTTGAGTCAAAGGTGGGTTTTAATTTCCGTCTACAAATTTTACTTCTATAGAAATTTTGCATATCTCGAGGGTTGTAACAATGTTAATAAAGTCAGGGCTTTTTTGTGATTTGTGAACATGTTCATCAGATTTATATAATATTGGGTTTTCATCAATTTCATTAATTTCATCATTTCTTCTTACAAATAGATTGATAAATTGCTTTCTTTTTTAGAATGGTGACTCAAAAGTGATGAATATTTGTCAAAAGTGATGAATTGCTTCTTTCTTTAGAATGGTGACTGAAAAGCAATTGGTTCTATGTATTGAAGGTATTTGTTTGCTATATTCAAGAGATAGCGGAAGCATAATATAGATCAAAAATTAAAGCAATCCAAACAAATACTTCTATGGACCAAAATCTAGACATGGTTATGCAACTAAAACAAATAAACAAAGTAGAAGGAAAGGTTATACCACAATGCAAGATCACAAAACTTTCCTCCTTGTCAAGATGTTAGAATTCAAACAATAACTCCTCTAGTGTTGTCCACCCCAATCACACTTGATTCCCGAATTCTAGTAAGTTGGCGTTTTCAGCCAAAACAACAAATCAAGTGCAAAATGTATACTCTAGTTGCTTCAAGAACTTGAACACCAAAGTATGTATCAAATTTTGAGAGAACTTTTCACGAACTAACTCAAAGTGTATGTCACATGGTCTCTCCTAGAGAGCCAAAAACCGTAGCTCAATTAACAGCCATTAACCACACTTTTAATCCCATCAAAATGCGTGTTTAAAACTGTTGATTCTGCTGTTACAATGTACAGGCACGCCCGTGCCGGCCTAACAGACCACGGTCCAGCCTAAGGCCGGTATCCCCGTGCCTGCTGGATCAGGCACGCCCGTGCCTCACAAGGTACGGCCGTGCCTCACCCTGCCAAAACCTATTTTGGCCTCTTTCTCTCTTTTGCTTGATCGTGTTGCCAGAATCAATAATTGGTGTGTGACCCAATAGGCCTATACCTCATCAGCAGTGCTATTAACTCGTATGTGTCAGCGGGCATACACCAACAGACTCCCACTTGCACGTGACACTAGTATGAAAAATATAACACAAACATAGAGCGGTCTCTAGCAAGACATCTATATTCCCAAGTCAGTATAGGGTATGCCACTCTTGACAAGATCCCAATCATAAAATTATTGTCCTAAAGATAAATGATCAAGTACATCCTTTTGTTTGCGATATCCTATGTGAACACAAGGCATGGAATAAAGTCAACCTTCATATCGTTCATGATTATGTTTCTCGATTCTAGATTAGTGGTGACCAACAAACCAAGTAACATTGATCCATCATCAATATAACTTGAGCATGGCCATACATATGAATGTCAACACTCAATCATCGAGGGGCCCACAAATATCTTCTCTATACATAGAGGAACAAATTCCTATTGACTACATATTCCTGCCACATAGATAATACTCTACCAAATCATCTCCCTTATTACGACCAGTGACGGACCGCGTTAGAAAACAATCAAAGCAGAGCAAACCTATGCTTTGGAATTACATGTATCTCTAGTTTAAGGACGAAACGACATTATCATCCCAACTTACTTATGACTAAAACCATGAAGTGAACTCGGGTGCAGGTCCTTCAATCACTTGAAACCCCTTTCAAGTATAGGCAAGAATCACATTTATCAAAACTAATTCTTTACCTCAATTTTAATTCATACTTCCTTCCCACAAAGTATGACCGACTGTGGAGATTTAAAAATTGTAAAACAACCTTGGGAAGAGGTTAAACATGCAAAGATAGAACACAATAAAGACTAAGTGTAAGTAACCGCAACATGCGTATATATAGATCTCTACTATATAAATCGAAACAAACATTAGTAACATTACTGCTCAATGTTCCCAAATACAAAATGATCCAAATATAAACTAAAACTCAATCTAAACCAAGTCATGAGCAAATCTAACACCTATAGCCATAGTGTGAGAATCATGAGAAGCTTGTGACAACGGTTTAGTAAACAGATCGGCCAAATTTCCTTCCAAGGTTACCCTACTAATAGAGCCTTCACCACTTTCAACCATCTCTCTGATTAAGTGGTACTTACAAGGTATATTCCTCCTTCTCTTGTGAGCTCTAGGTTCCTTTGCTAAGGCTACCGCACCCTCATTGTCACAGAAGATCTCACTAGGGTCCGAGATGCTTGGAACCACTCCAAGGTCTCGGATGAACTTCCTTACCTACACAGCTTCTTTAGCAGCTTCACTTGCCACAATGTATTCTGACTCTGTAGTAGAATCAGCTACTGTGTCTTGCTTTGAACTTCTCCAAGTAATAGCTCCACCGTTTAATAGGAACACAAACCCCGATTGTGATCGGCAATCATCCCTATCAGTTTGGAAGCTAGCATCAGAGTAACCCTTTACTTTGAGCACTTCCTCACCACCAAAGATCAAGAACATTTCTTTAGTTCTCCTAAGATACTTAAGAATGTTCTTTACCTCAACCCAATAGGCTTGCCCTGGATTACCTTACTAGTCATGCTCAAAGCATATGGTACTCGCTTCATTACTTCTAGTTCCTCTTGAGAACTAGGACATTGAGTCTTACTTAATATCACTCCATGTGACATAGGAAGATTTCCTTTCTTGGAATCCTCCATCTTGAATCGCTTCAAGACTTTATCAATGTATGTACTTTGGCTCAACCCAAGAAGTTTTCTAGATCTATCTCTATACATCTTGATACCCAGAAAATATGCCGCTACTCCTAAGTCTTTCGTTGAGAAACATTTTCCAAGCCATGTTTTAACACTTTGCAAGGTTGGAATATCTTTTCCAATGAGTAGGATATCATCCACATATAAGACTAAGAAAACAACGGCACTCCCACTAGCCCTAACGTATACACATGGCTCATCTACGCTCTTCAAAAAACCAAACTCTTTGGTTTTCTCGTCAAAACATAGATTCCAGCTACGAGATGCTTGTTTAAGTCTATAAATGGACTTCTTTAGGCTACACACTCTATTAGGATGCTTTGGATGTACAAAACCCTCAGGTTGTGTCATATACACCTCTTCAGAAAGCTTCCCATTAAGGAAGGCGGTTTTGACATCCATTTGCCATATTTCATAGTCATGAAATGCGGCGATTGCCAAAAGTATCCTAATAGATTTCAACATGGCCATTGGGGAGAAAGTTTCAACCTAATCGACACCGTGTGTCTAAGTGAAACCTTTAGCCACCAGTCGTGCTTTGAACGTGTTAACTTTTCCATCCATGTCGGTCTTCTTCTTGAAGACCCATTTACACCCTATTGGTTTACAACCAGGTGTAAGATCAACCAGTTCCCAAACCTGGTTATCCGTCATGGATTGCATCTCGTTATCTATTGCCTCTTTCCATTTAGTAGACTCGTGGCCCGCTACCGCTTCCCGATAGTTGGTGGGCTCACTATGATCCACCAATAGCTCGTCGCCCTCAGATATGAGAAACCCATATCTATCTGGCTCATGGCGAGCTCTACCGGATCTATGGGGAGGTTACATTAGTCTATGCATTTTCATGCTCAGACTCAACCTAACTAGGATGTTGGCTAGTTCCAACGTCAGGCCTTTCATCCGTTGACCCTTGAACTTCTTCAAGGTCAATCTTGTTTCCGCCTTGCTGATTGGATACTAATTCTCTTTCTAAAAAGACAGCTCTCCGAGCAACAAATACTTTGTTCTCGGAAGATTTATAGAATATGTATCCAATACCCGCAGCTGCATATCCGATGAAATAACACTTTTCGGATCGGGGTTCTAACTTGTCATCTACCTCACGCCGTATGTAGGCTTGACAACCCCAAACTTTTAGATAGGCAAGAAAGGGAGGTTTCCCATGCCACATCTCGAAAGGTGTTTTCTCGACCTTCTTCGTTCGAACGAGATTAAGGATTCTTGTTGCCGTTTCAAGAGCATAACCCCAAAGGCTTATAGGCACTTGGGTGTGACTCATCATAGACTGAACTATATCTAAAAATGTTCAGTTCTTCCTCTCGGCGACACCATTTAATTACGGCGTCCTAGGAGGTGTAAGTTGTGAAATAATCCCGCAACTCTTAAGACGATCACGAAGCTCTTGACTAAGATACTCACCACCCCTATCGGATCTAAGTATCTTAATCTTTTTGCCCAATTGATTCTCTACTTCGTTTTGGAAAGTCTTAAAGACCTCAAAGGTCTCGGACTTTCGTCTAACCAAGTAGACATATCCATACCTACTATAATCATCTATAAAGGTAACGAAGTATCTAGAATTGTCTCTAGTGATGTGCTTAAACAGACCACACACAACGGAATGTATGACGTCCAATAAGTCTTTACCCCTCTCATTCACGCCGGTAGAGGGTGCTTTAGTCATCTTCCCTAATAAACAAGATTCGCATACTTCATTCGACTCATGGTCGAATGATTCCAAGATCCCAACCACTTGAAGCTTGGCGATACGAGTCTTGTTTATATGGCCAAGTCGACCATGCCACAAAGACAATTTTTCTAAACCATTTTTAGATGTTGAATCAATATTCATGATTGATTGATTATTACTAATGTATGCATCTACTTCATAAATACCACGACAAGGATAAGCTTTAAAATAACAAATATAATTTTTAAAACAAGTAATGACTCCATTGTCAAAGGAAAAACCAAATCCATCGTCATGTAGTGCATGAAAAGAAATAATATTCCTCGCCACAAGCGGCGAGTAGCATACCTTCAATAATAATATAGAAAAACCAGAATTAAAAGACAATTCAACTTTTCCTCGAGCCTAGACCAGGACAATCTCCTTGTTTCCCATTATCAAGTCAAGCTCTCCATTCTCCATCCTCATACTTGCCTTTAGCACCTGCACAATGTTTCAAACGTGAGTGCCATAGCCGGTATCTAATACCCAACTTCCAGATGTAGAAGTGTGATGGAGTTCAATCATGTACGTACCTGAATCGGAAGTTCCTCCGATGCTCAACCCTTTGAGCTTCTTGAGACCTTCTAGGTACCCCGGGCAGTTACGGTGCCAATGGCCCTTCTTCCCCACACAAGAAGCATTCTGCTTCATTCGGATTTTTGGCCTGGTGACATTCCCCTTGCCCTTACCCTCCGAAGCGGGGCTAGACTTGGCAGTGCCAACCTTCCCCTTCCCCTTCCCCTTACCCTTAAGGGTATAAGCGGACTTCTTCTTCTTCTGGATTCGCCCTTCCCTTATAGAAAGAATGGGATTTGGAACGGCGGGCTTGTGTTTGGTCATGCTAGACTCCATTGTCTTAAGCATACCATGTAGCTCCATGATGGATTTATCCATACTATGCATATGATAACTCATGACGAATTGATCATATGCGGTGGGCAGGGACCATAGGATTGAATCCACGGCTAGCTCCCTCCCTATGGTAAATCCAAGCCGTTCAATACGCTCCACATTTGCTTTCATACGTAACATGTGAGCACTCACATTCCCGCCATCGGACATCTTGCTACCAAGAACCGTCTTAAGACACTCAAACCTCTCTTGTCTCTCTTGCTGCTGGAACATTTTCTTAAGCTAAGCGATCAAGTCAAAAGCACTCAAATGAACCATTTGCTTTTGGAGCTCAAGAATCATAGTACTTAAGATGAGGCAAGTAATGTCCTCGGTATCCTTGACACGCTTCTCATAAGCATCTCGGATAGCCTGAGTAGAATTGGCAGCAGGAGCCTAGGGTAGGGCCTCTTCTATGGTAACTAACTTTCCTTCTTAGCGTAAGACAAGTTTGAGTTGCCTAAACCAATCCAAAAAGTTGTTACTATTGAGTTTCTCTTTCTCAAGGAAAACTCTTAGCGAAAAGTGGTTGGTGGTGTTGGTGTTGCTTGAAGACGCCATCTAAAATAGCAAAGTAGTTTTAGTTAGCTGGGAAATCTTTGTTAAAATAAGTACCCATAGTTTTAAACAAAAACGGCTATTTATAACAAGGGCTAGGAACCTTATTTCACCTCACACCGTGACAGGTTTACCGTGGATCACGTGGCGAAGCTATTTAGGCTGGTTACCATTTTACCGATTGTAATCTCTATTACAACTCTTAGACACTTGCGGGATCCATTGACATCCATTATGTCGGTTGGTATGTTTGATCCCTTCCTTACACCAATCTCAATATATAATTTTTGTTTAGCTCGTGCTTAGCTTGACAACTAACCAAGAATTATATACTAAAATTGTAAATCGTCCTTCAAGACACACGGGTGGCACTCTAGACCATTAATTGGCTCGTGCTTAGCTCGAAAACCAGTCATGCGAGTTATCCCACTCACCTTCCACACAACTACACAAGAATGACTCGTGCTTAGCTCAACAATCATCCTTGTTTCCTTACATTCGAGTGGTGTCGTCTTACGGATGGTGCGTGATTTACGTTTTGAAAACGGGATTTTGTTTCCGGTTTATAAAAACCTTTTGTGAATTAACAAAGTGAGTGTCAAAACGATTTTAAGCAATTTATCGTTATATTTTCTTTGTCAATTCTATTCGCGCGCGATTGTTAACCATTTTAACAAGCGTTGTATTTTATTTAACTTTAAAGAAAATTGTCTAGCATGCGATTCCTAAACCATGCATAGAAAATAAAATACAACCACGCAAATAAATATAATTCGGTAACATGCCCAAAATCCTATTTGTTTTCCGTGTGAGCCACAACGGGGAAAACAAAGCCAAAACCTAAGGACAAGGTAATGTCTCGTTGGGTGAGCTCCCACTGAATCCGACACCTCCAATAGCGTGTGGACTCAGCTTCGCCAAGACATCATCATCATGACTCCCGTTGATATCTCCGGTTCAAATTCTATACTATTTACAAATACATAGAATATACAAATGAAACGCAGGTCGCATTCCTACACTATTTATACAAATACACGGAATAAAAGAAACGGCCTGCAAGCCGCACAAAAAATAAATAAATAAATATTACATCAATACGGCACGTAGGCCCCCCAAAACCCAAAATAGACCACCACCACACCACATAGGTCTAAGGGCATATCATGTTACCGAATTAACCAAACGCAAACAAAATGAAACATGATGTGCCACACAAAGCCATGATACATATACATACATACATATATATATATATATTAGTTAAGATTGACTAAAACATCAAAGGCACAAAAAGACAATTCTTGTACATATGCATTAGTGAACCAAACCAATTTTGAAACACATATTCATATATACATTTATAAGTATATATTTGTGTACACTTCATGCCAAGTTACAACAAATATATAAATATAAAAACAAAAATAATATCAGGCAACAAATATATCAAGACCAGTCCACCCCAAGCACACTTGATTCCCAAATGCTAGTAAGTTAGTGCTTTCAGCCAAAACAACAAATCAAGTGCAAAATGTATACTCTAGTTGCTTCAAGAAATTGAACACCAAAGTATGTATCAAATTTTGAGAGAACTTTTCTTGAACTAACTCAAAGTGTATGTCACTTGGTCTCTCCTAGAGAGCCAAAAACCGTAGCTCAACTAACAACCATTAACCACACTTTTAATCCCATTAAAATGAGTGTTTAAGGCTGTTGATTCTGTTGTTACAATGTACAGGCACGCCCGTGCCTCATATGACACGGCCGTACTGGCCCAACAGACCACGCTCCAGCCCAAGGCCGGTACCCCCGTGCCTGTTGGATCAGGCACGCCAGTGCCTCACAAGGTACGGCCATGCCTTACCCTGCCAAAACCCACTTTGGCCTTTTTCTCTCTTTTGCTTGATCGTGTTACCGGAATCAATACTTAGTGTGTGACCCAATAGGCCTATACCTCATCAGCAATGCTATTAACTCGTACGTGTCAGCGGGCATACACCAACATGTATGTGTATCAAAATTTGTCACTGATATATTTTGAATCACAATGCATCAATAACTAGTATTTTTTTTATCTTGGTTCAGGTTTTTTGTATTTGTTTAACTCAAAAAAGAAGTGTGCACCCATTAAAAATTGATGAATATGTGTTGTAATGTTATGCATCAAATTTTGGATTTCTCACTGTGTTTTGCATTCATTGAAAATGGGTGTTTTCATTAAAAAAATTGCCATTCATCAATTCTTTTTTGGGGTTGCTTATCAAACGGGAATGTTATTTTTGGGAGGTAATATGTTGTGGATGTGGTTACTTATTTTTTATTGTCTAATTTGCCCTTAAACTCCCTTTTAATTAGTAGTTACATTTAATTAATATTGACAAATTTTCGTTGACTTTTGATGAAATCTTGTGGCTAAGAACCACTCTAACACCTCTTACCATTTATCCCCTCTTACAATATCCATACAATATATATATAGGGGAGGGTCAAACGAGAGTTGTTTTTCGTACGAGAACCAATCTTGGCCATGTTGGTATATGCCCGCTGACACGCACGAGTTAATAGCATTGCTAATGAAGTATAGGCCTATTGGGTCACACACCAAGTATTGATTCCGGCAACATGATCAAGCAAAAGAGAGAAAAGGCCAAAATGGGGTTTTGGTAGGATAAGATACGGGCCGTGTTCTTGAACACGGGCCCTGTCCAACCCAACAAGCACGGGGCGTTTTGGCCCAAGTCGAGGCCGTGTGCTTTGGGCCGACACGACCGTGTAATCGAACATGGGCCGTGTTGAGCCTATTAGACACAGTCCGTCTTAGCCCGTTTGAGGCAGTGGACTTTGGGCCGACACGGCCGTGTTGATGAACACGGGCCGTGTACATGCTCTATAACAGCAGAATTAACAACTTTAAACATTCATTTTAATGGGACTAAAATGAGGTTAATGCTTTGCTACGTTTTTCATAGCTCTAGAACAAAGCTTGGAGAAGTTAAAGTGTTATTTCATGCATACATTCTCTCTAATTTGGTATTCTCTTTGGTGATCAAGTTGGATGCACAAGAGAGTGAGATATAAACACTTTGATCTTGTTGTTTTGGTGGCTACACCAACCTACTAGCATTGGGGAATCAAGTGTGCTTGGGGTGGACTTCACTTGAGGAATTCTTGTTGAATTCTACATACTTGACAAGAATAAATTGACATATTGATCTTGCTTAAAGGTATAACTATTTCATATTTCTTGTTTCTTTATTTTAGTTGCAAAACCATGTCTAGATTTTGGTCCATGGGAAGTATTTGTTTTGCTAGCTTTGAATATTTTGAATTATATCATGCTTCCGCTTCTTCTTGTAATGCTAAACAAAGACCTTCAGTGGTATCAGAGCCATATCTAACATGGCTTTACACTAACGAGTCTAGAAAAACCGTATAAATATTTTTATAAGGAAATTGTTTTCTTAAAATGGTTTTTCGTGAAGTCTTTTGTTGGGCTAATATTGATATATTTGTAGTACTCATAATATTTTAGTTTTTATATTTATATATTTATTGTAACTTGGCATGAAGTGTACACAAATATATACTTATAAATGTATATATGAATATGTGTTTCAAAATTGGTTTGGTACACTAATGCATATGTACAAGGATTGCCATTTTGTGCCTTTCATGTTTTAGACAATCTTAACTAATATATATATATATATATATATATATATATTTGTATCATGGTTTTGTGTGGTACACCATGTTTCATTTTGTTGCGTTTGGTTT
Source organism: Dittrichia graveolens (assembly GCA_038502395.1). NCBI lineage: Eukaryota > Viridiplantae > Streptophyta > Magnoliopsida > Asterales > Asteraceae > Dittrichia > Dittrichia graveolens. The sequence continues at coordinate 31,335,071 of JARJIL010000003.1, read as the reverse complement.
GATTCAATAACATGATATGCCCTTAGACCTATGTGTTGTGGTGGTTGACTAATTTTGTTTTTAGTGGCCTGCGTGCTGTATTGATGTAATTTTATTTATTAGTGCGGCTTGCACGCCGTTTCTTTTATTCCATGTATTTGTATCAATAGTGTAGGAATGCGACCTGCGTGTCGTTTATATATTCTATGTATTTGTAAATAGTATAGAATTAGAATCGGAGATGTCAACGGGAGTCATGATGATGACGTCTTGACAAGAAGGAGTCAACACGCTATTGGAGGTGTTGGATTCAGTGGGAGCTCACCCAACAAGACATTACCTTGTCCTTAAGTTTTGGCCTTGTTTTTCCCGTTGTGGCTCACGGGGAAAACGCATAGGATTTTGGACATGTTACCGAATTGTATTTATTTGCGTGGTTGTGTTTTATTTTCTATGCATGGTTTAGGAATCGCATTCTAGACAATTTTTCTTTAAAATTTAAATAAAATACAACATTTGTTAAAATGGTTAACAATCTCGCGCGAATAGAATTGACAAAGAAAATATAGACATGGAATTATATTTAAAAGTGCTTAAAATCGTTTTGACACTTACTTTGTTAATTCACAAAAGGTTTTTATAAACCGGAAACAAAATTCCGTTTTCAAAACGTAAATCATGCACCATCCGTAAAACGACACCACCCGAATCTAACGAAACAAGGATTATTGTCGAGCTAAGAACGAGTCATTCCTTGCGTAGTTGTGTGGAAGGTGAGTGAGGTAACTCGCATTATTAGTTGTCGAGCTAAGCACGAGCCAATTGATGGTCTAGAGTGCCACCCATGTGTCTTGTTGGACGATTTACAATTTTAGTATATAATTCTTGGATAGTTGTCGAGCTAAGCACGAGCTAAACAAAATTATATATTGAGATTGGTGCGAGGAAGGGATCAAACGTGCCAACCGACATAGTGGATGTCAATGGATCCCGCAAGTGTCTAAGAGTTGTAATAGAGATTACAATTGGTAAAATGGTTACCGGCCTAAATAGCTTCGCCACGTGACCGTGGTAAACCCGTCACGGTGCGAGGTGAAATAAGGTTCTTAGCCCTTGTTAAAATAATTGTTTTTCTTAAACATATGGGGTAATTATCTTTAACAAGGTTTATCTAACTAACCAAAACTCGTATTTTTGTTATTTATAGATGTCAAACCATAATAACACCACATCAAACATCTCACTTCGTATGTTCCTAGAAAGGGAGAAACTCACGAGAGTGAACTTTATTCACTGGCTTAGGCAATTGAGGATTGTCCTTCGCCATGAGTCAAAGTTACACATCCTTGAGGAACCCCTTCCAGAGCCACCTGCTACCAACACGACTTGGGCCGTCCGATACGAATATGAAAAACGTGTTCCGGACATGCACGATGTTGCCTACCTCATGTTGTCCACTATGAGCTCAGAGTTGCGAAAATAGTTCGAGCATATGAGTGTGTACAATATGGTAAACAAGCTCAAGGACATGTTCCAACAGAAAGTTCGGCAGGAACACTATGAGTGTGTTAAAAGCCTAGTCGGTTGTAGAATGCAGGAAGGCGGGAATGTAAGTCTCCACGTCCTCAAGATGAAGGCGAACGTGGACCAAATGGAGAGGTTAGGATTTTCTATTGGGAGGGAGCTTGTTGTGGATATTGTGCTCCAGTCCCTGCCCGCATCATATGATCGTTTTGTCATAAACTATCACATGCAAGGAATAGAGAAATCCTTAAGTGAGTTGCATGGCATGTTGAAGTCTGCGGAGTCTGACATGGCCAAGCATAATTCCACCTCAACCATTCCCGTCTTGGGTTTGAAGAAACAAAAGAAAAGGAAGAAGAAACCGACCCTAAAAGGAAAGGTTGGAGTTTCCAAGCCTATCCTTGAAATTGAGTCGAAGGACATAGAAAATATGTCTCAAGAAGAGACTCAAGAAAAGGTGGTTTGCTACTTCTGTGGAAGATTTGGGAATTGGGGCCGTCACGCCTGCCCTACGTGCCGAGAGGATATAAAACTTCTAAGGAAAGAGAGAGTTAAATTTCCCTCTTAAGGTATGTTCATGATTAATTGCTATTCTTCTATAAGTTGGGTTGTTGACCCGAGCTGATTGACTCACGTTTGTCCCAAATTTATTTAGTTAAAAAGTGTCGGTCCTTGGTGGAAGAAAGAAAAGCATGAAGAACCGGATCTTGGACGAGGAAACAAGGATGATTGTCCTATAAGAGAAAATAAGGAGACTTGATCTCGGTTTTGTCACCGGATTATTTATTACTTTATTTTTGCTGCCCTGCGTGGCAAGTAACATTTCTTTGTATGCATATTTTGAAGACGATAGATACAATTTTGAAATTTTTAGACTTGATGTAAAACCTTTTTAGCATCATTTGTTCAAAGCATATTCATGGCATAGCCTATGTGTTGCTTTGCCCTTCGTGGCACACAACGGTACATTTGATGACGATGAATTTATCCTTAAACATGAAATTTGTTATGAAAATTTGTTGTGAGATACTTGTTATATTCAGAAATTATCCATGTCACGGCATACACAAGGTTCTGTTACAAGTAATAGATTATTCATGAATAATTGATTCTGAATCCAAAATAGTTTGGATAAGTTATCTTTGTGAGATAATCGACTTTGCCATATAAAACTATCCCGAGATCCCAACCACATGGATCTAGGTGATATATTTCTTGTTTATATTAGGCTAAGATGATTATGATATCCTTCACCAGGGTTAGTGAAAGGATTGAAGACTTGTTGGATATAGATCACACTTTTGTGGATGATCCGTTCAAGCACACCACAAAGAATAACGAAAGAGAAACTTCTTCGTCACTACCTTGATGGTAGTAGTTGCGGAATGTTTACTAGTTTAGGTACATGTCTGAAACCTTGTTGGTGTTCAGATTTAGCCAAAACGACTTTCAGAATCAATAGGGCATATAGATCAAAATACTTAGATCTAGTTAAGATGCTAAGATACCTTCTATCTATATATTGGATGACCATATGGTGAATTGTGGAATTGTCTCACAATTCATATCCTACTAAGACACATTGATACATGGTGTCATGGTGTAGGGAACCGGATATTATTGATAATGATCCGGTTTATGACGGGTCAAGAATGTATGTTCGATTTGTTGGAACATTCATTCACCATGTTGACAAGGTCCTCAAATCTAAATTCTATTGATGGTCTATTTAGCACTTATTAAGATATGACTAGAAAGTTTCTTTGCTTGTCTATCTTATAGTTCGAAGTTATCCAATCTACATTCGTGGGAGATGGATGAGCTTGAAATCAAGAAGTGCTAATACATTTGATGAATTCTTCTAAGTTTTAGTTATTTAACCTTTCGAGAACAATGTTTTGTTGCTTAAAAGGGGAACAATGGCTAAGGCATTCCAGTAGAAGAACGTGGAACTTAAGTAAAATGCCTGATTTTGACACTAGCATATAATCAAATATCATTGATTGATAATCGGCATTGATATGCTGGTATACCTGGCTAAGATTCCTTACTTCTTTTAATTCTGATAATATAGAGCCAAAGAGATATGGGTTTCTCATATCTAAGTGGCAATGACCTGATGGTGACTCATGTTGAGTTCACCACCTATCGAAAGACGTAGTGGATCCGGAATTCACTAAAATAAAAGAAGTAAATGATAAAGAGATGCAATCCATTTGTAATGTCCAATTACTTGACTTGGCTTAATCCCATACGTAGGTGAGGTGGTAGTAATGGGATTAACAAGGATGGTATTGTAGACAACTTCAAATGCCGACTAGTTGTAAAGTTTTCATGATGCTTATGGAGAAACTTTTCCTAGTGGCTATGTTGAAGAATGTTTGATACTCGTGGATATTAATGACCGCGTTCCATCATGGAACATTATGATGAGGAAGTGCTTATAACACTCTCCGAGGCTTAATATGCATCCGTAGTATCCGAATTATGTCTACAAAAGTGAATAAGTCCACTTCGGACTTATGCTAGCATCTTAAAAGAAAGATCTTTGCTTACTATTAGAAAATCAAGGTGATGAGTTTTCTAGAAGCATAGATAAAGTCTTTTATATATGTCAGGGCTAGTGGGAGCTTTGTTGTATTCCTAATGTTATATGTGTTTTGAAAATAATGTCCTAATATTAGGTTATCTGCTAACCTAATTCAGGAATTACTGCTTCATAAGGGCACTTAGGAGATACAAAATTGGATAATATTTAGTGTTGGAATATGCCCACTGATACACGTGTACTAGCATCACTGCTGATGAGGTACGGGCCTATTGGGTCACACGCCAAGGGTAGATTCCGGCAGCACAATGCAAACAAGAGAGAATATAAGACTAGGGTTTCTGGCGACCTTCACGGGACCTCACGGGCCGTGAAGAGGTCATGAAGAGAAACCCTCCACGAGCCTTCACCACCCGGACAAAGTAGTCGTGGGAGCAGTGCCTTCACGAGTGCTTCACGGGCTCTCACCGTGAGAGCCCGTGAAGGCAGGCACCATTCTTTTAATTGGACCACTCGTTGGCCCAATGAGAGTGTGCGGTGGAACCCGGCCTATGAGGCCTTCACGAGTGCTTCACGGCCCGTGAGAGCCCGTGAAGACAGAAGTCAAAGTGAAACTTTATTTCTATTGGACCTTTGTGATGGTCCAATGAATGAGTGACAATTTGGCCGACTCTGGTTGCCTTGATATGAATTCTAGAGTTTATAAAAGGCTTGGCACTCTCTCTTGGCACATCTCTTGCTTCTACACACACATAACACATATACATGGTTCTTTAGCATCTAGTGGGTTGGTGGTGTGTGTAATCTCGTGAAGGCAAGTAGTTCTAGTGATAGTGGCTGCTCCAGATTCACGAAGACAACGTGTGGTTCATGTCTCGGGTCGTTAGCAAGACGGAATCTTGGCTACTTGGTGTGGACTATCAATAGAGGAGCTCGGTTTCGGGTTCTCGAAGATCTTTCTAACTCGGTGGATAGCTCCAGCCCCGTGATGGTATATTTCTCCTCCCTCTCTTTTGTCTTAGTTGCTATACTCGTTTGTAGTCACGATCCCCACTTGGGGAATACATGAATGTCGGTTTAAATACCCGAAAACCCCGGTTTTTTTGATGTCGTTGCTTCCACTGCGTACGGGTGTTGGCGTGGCATGGATTTCCTACATTTAGTTCAAGAAATATAGAGATATGTTCTTGATGTTTGACGACTAGAATAGGCTTGGAGTAAGTATTTACTCTAATGCGTATTTCTACTAGGGTAACTGTTGATCTTGATCAAAGTTTATGATCCTAACTTGTGGTGTTGATTGTTGGTTCTTAAGTATCACTAACCCTATTGTTGGCTTTTGGAACAATGAGGGTGTGATTACTTTAACCCTTTTGGAAAATAGGATCTCTTTGACGCATACTTTTAAAGTAGTCTTGTCAAAAGAGATACAAGTAAATAACAAAAGTACATGTGGATGTTGTAGTACAAATCCACTAGTTAAGTCGTTGTTATGGACTAGTGATGTTTATCATACTAGGCCAATTAGCATTTCTAATGCATGACCTGGCTTGAATATTGTATTGGTTTATGCTTGATTTGTACTTACACTTTGGGGACGTTAAGCGGTATTGTAATTCATACTATTTCGATTATTAAATGGAGATTTAATAGTACGCTAAGGGCGGATATTTTATGAATCTTTATTGTGTTCCATCTTAGCATGTTTAAACAATTCCGAGAATGTTTTTCATTCTAAATCTTCATAATCGGTCATACTTTATGGGAAGGAAGTATGAATTAAGATTTAGGTAAAAAATTGGTTTTGATAAACGTGATTCTTGCCTATACTTGAAAGGGGTTTCAAGTAATTGGAGGACCCGCACCATAGTTTACTTCATGGTTCTGATCATAAGTAACTCGGGATGATGATGGAGATTCATCCTTGAACTAGAGATACATGTGATTCCAAAGCATAGGTCTGCTTTGCTTTGATCATCTTCTAACGCGGTCCGTAACTGGTCGTTATAAGGGAGATGATTGAGTAGAGTGTTATCTATGTGGCGGGACTATGTAGTCAAAAGGAATTTGTTCCTCTATGTATAGAGAAGATATCCATGGGCCCCTTGATAATTGAGTGTTGACGTTCATATGCATGGCCGTGCTCAAGTTATATTGATGATGGATCAATGTTAACTTGGGTTGTTGGTCACCACTAATCTAAAATCGAGAAACATAATCGTGAACGATCTAAAGGTTGACTATATTCCATGCCTTGTGTTCACATAGGATATCGCGAACAAAGGGATGTACATGATCATTTATCTTTAGGACAATCATTTTATGATTGGGATCTTGTCAAGAGTGGCATACCCTATACTGACTTGGGAGCATAGATGTCTTGCTAGAGGCCGCTCCATGTTTGTGTTATTTTTCGTAGTCGTGTCACGTGCAAGTGGGAGTCTGTTGGTATATGTCCGCTGACACGCACGAGTTAATAGCATTGCCAATGAAGTATAGGCCTATTGGTGAAGGTATTCGTTTGGCAAAATCAAGTAGCAACGGAAGCAAAATATATAACAAAATCGATGCCAAACAACGAATACTTCCCATTGACCAACATCTAACAATGAAATTACAACTAAAAGATAAACAAGATGGGAAGAAAGATTTATACCTCAATGCAAGTCACAAAGAAAACCTTTCTTGTCAAGAAGTTAAGAATCCAAATAGAATCCCTCTAGTGTTGTCCACCCCAAGCTTCCTTGATTCCCAAATGCTAGTTTGTTGATGCACAATCACCAAAACAACAACCAAGTGTATGTATTTCTTGCTTCTTGTGCTCAAGAACACCAAGAACAAGATGAACAACTGAGAGAGAGTTCTAGTATCAACCAAGAGACAAAGTGTATGCAAAAAGCCTCACTTAGAGCAGATAACTCGTACCCTATTTGTCTCCCACAATTATTAGAAGTTAACAACATTAAACTAAGTGTTTAAGGCTGTTAATTCTACTGTTAAAGGAGACGTACACGGCCCGTGTTGGTCAACACGGCCGTGTAGACCCAAAGTCCACGGCTCCAATTGGGCTAAGACAGCCGATGTCTAACAGGCACAACACGGCCCGTGTTCATCTGCACGGCCCGTGTAGGCCCAAACTACATGACCTTGAACTGGGCTAATACGCCTCATGTATGTTGGACTGGACATGGCCCGTGTTTAGGAACACGGCCCGTGTACCATCCTTCCAAAACCCATTTTGGCCTTTTCCTCTCTTTTGCTTGATCGTGTTGCCGGAATCAATACCTAGTGTGTGACCCAATAGACCTATACCTCATCGGTAGTGCCATTAACTTGTTCGTGTCATCGGGCATATTCCAACAGACTCCCACTTGCACGTGACACGACTACGAAAAATAACACAAACATAGAGCGGCCTCTAGCAAGACATCTATGCTCCCAAGTTAGTATAGGGTATGCCACTCTTGACAAGATCCCCAATCATTGAAATGATTGTCCTAAAGATAAATGAACATGTACATCCCTTTGTTCGCGATAACCAATGTGAACACAAGGCATGGAATATAGTCAACCTTCAGATCGTTCACGATTATGTTTCTCGATTCTAGATTAGTGGTGACCAACAAATCATGTTAGCATTGATCCATCATCAATATAACTTGAGCACGTCCATGCATATAAACGTCAGCACTCAATCATCGAGGGGCCCATGGATATTCTCTCTATACATAGAGGAACAAATACCTTTCGACTACTGATGTGTGATTTACGTACCAGTTTTAAATTTGTAAAAACCGTATATGTTTTAAATACGACACAATAGGCAAGTGTACCTAATCGTGTAGCAGTATAGAAAATAAGTACGGGTGTCAAACTCTCGGGAACGAGTATGATTTTAGTATAACTAGACTAATTAATTATTAAACTAATAAAGATAACTGAAAGGCAGAATATGCAATAAATGGGGGATCAGCACTAAAGCGAGCTAATTCCAAACATTAATCCCAAGACCCGCCAACAGGAATTAAAGAGCTAGAATCGAGAAATCAAATAACTATAAGATTCAAACAATCAAGAAGTAAAGCATCTCTGCTCGGACAATAGACTCCCCTATCAAATCAGCAGATCTCAACGAAGTGCAATGGACAACACATAACAATATACCGATTCCTAAATTGGCTAGATCTCATGGTCAGACTCACTAGCCCTATAGTTTCAAAGCAATCAACCCAATGGTCATGGAATTAATTAACTCAGCAACTAGATAATAGATTCGAATTATGCTAGACAAAATCAATCAACTACCCAAGAATGGTCATCAAAGGCAATTGCAAGCACATTAAAGTTCCAATCTTTAAACCTAACCCTAGGATATGGTCAATCACTAGTTACGAATCCTAATGGTCATAGAAATTCATAATTCAAGCAATCAAAGGAAGAATGGTCTTACAACCTATGAAAACTCAGCAACAGGAATCAAGATCAAAACTTTAACACACCTGGATCTTTGAAATATCTAGAGCATAACAATTATATCATTACATGTCATCCAAACATTGAAATCTAACTAATTATCAAGGGTTATCATGTCTAAGCAGAGATAACAGAGTTTTTAACCCATAATCGAAGGAATACAGCAAAAGAAACACAGATACAGTGTACTAGTCATGATGAAAAGCAAACTAATGTGTGAATCTATGATGAAAACCTCAAATCTTCACTCCCAAAAGGCTAAATCCTCAAGCTTCTTCAAGATATATGCTTTAAAGCTCCAAAATCTCCAATGGGGAACGTCTAGGGCCGGCTGGAGGGGTTAGCATCCCTTTTTTCGAATGAAAGTTGTCTATTTATAGAGTTGGATTCTAGCCGGGAACGCGTCGCGTTAGTGCCTTGGACGCGTCGCGTCTTAATAGCCTTGCCCGACAAGTTCGCTTGAATTCAACAGAACGCGTCGCGTCTGTCCCTCCGACACGTCGCGTTCTCGTATTTTCAGACTTTATGATTTTTCCTTGTTTCTCGAGTCTTATTCTGCCTTTTCCGCTTAAACTCTCGCCATTGAGTATTTTATGACATGTGAATGATAATTACACACTTTAAGTACCATTAGCCATCATTTAAAGAGATATTTAACATCTAAGTTCCATTTATCGCAACGAATATATATTTAAATAACGCGACATCAACTACATAGTCCCGCCACATAGATAATACTCTACCCAATCATCTCCCTTATAACGACCAGTTATGGATCGCGTTAGAAAACGATCAAAGCAAAGCAAACCTATGCTTTGAGATCACATGTATCTCTAGTTGAAGGATGAAATGTCATTACCATCCCGAGTTACTTGTGACTAAAACCATGAAGTAAACTCGGGTGCGGGTCCTCCAATCACTTGAAACCCCTTTCAAGTATAGGCAAGAATCACGTTTTATCAAAACTACTTCCTTACCTCAATCTTAATTCATACTTCCTTCCCACAAAGTATGACCGATTGTGGAGATTTAAAGATTGTAAAACAATCTAGGGAAGAAATTAAACATGCAAAGATAGAACACAATAAAGACTAAATGTAAGTAACCGCAACACGTGTATATATAGATCTCTACTATATAAATCGAAACAAACATTAGTAACATTATTGCTTAATGTTTCCAAATACATAATGGTCCAAACATGAATTAAACTAAATCTAAACAAAGTCATGAGCAAATTTAACACCTATCACCGAAGTGTGAGAATCATGAGAAGCTTGTGACAATGGTTTAGTAAACAGATCGGCCAAATTGCCTTCTGAGGTTACTCTACTAATAGCGACTTCACCACTTTCAACCATCTCTCTAATCAAGTGGTACTTACGAGGTATATGCCTCGTTCTCTAGTGAGCTCTCGGTTCCTTGGCTAAGGCTACCGCACCCTCATTGTCACAAAAGATCTCAATAGGGTCGGATATGCTAGGAACCACTCCAAGGTCTCGGATGAACTTCCTTATCCACACAGCTTCTTTAGCAGCTTCACTTGCCGCAATGTATTCTGACTCTATAGTAGAATCAGCTACTGTGTCTTGCTTTGAACTTCTCCAAGTAATAGCACCACCATTCAATAGGAACACAAACCCCGATTGTGATCGGCAGTCATCCCTATCAGTTTGGAAGCTAGCATCAGAGTAACCCTTTACTTTGAGCTCTTCCTCACCACCAAAGATCAAGAACATTTCTTTAGTCCTCCTGAGATACTTAAGAATGTTCTTTACCGCAACCCAATGGGCTTGCCCTGGGTTTCCTTCATATCTACTAGTCAAGCTTAAAGCGCATGACGCATCAGGACGAGTACATAACATGGTGTACATGATCGAGCCCACGGCCGAAGCATATGGTACTCGCTTCATTACTTTTAGTCCCTCTTGAGAACTAGGACATTGAGTCTTACTCAATATCACTCCATGCGACATGGAAAGATTTCCTTTCTTGGAGTCCTCCATCTTGAACCGCTTCAAGACTTTGTCAATGTATGTACTTTGACTCAACCCGATATGTTTTTTAGATCTATCTCTATAGATCTTGATACCCAGAACGTATGCCGCTTCTCCTAAGTCTTTCATTGAAAAGCATTTTCCAAGCCAAGTTTTGACACTTTGCAATGTTGGAATATCTTTACCAATGAGTAGGATATCATCCACATATAAGACTAAGAAAACAATGGCGCTCCCACTAGCCCTAACGTATACACATGGCTCGTATACACTCTTCGAAAAACCAAACTCTTTGATTTCTCATCAAAGCATAGATTCAAACTACGAGATGCTTGTTTAAGTCCAAAAATGGACTTCTTTAGTCTACACACCCTATTAGGATGCTTCGGATGTACAAAACCCTCAAGCTGCGTCATATACACCTCTTCAGAGAGCTTCCCATTAAGGAAGGTGGTTTTGACATCCATTTGCCATATTTCGCAATCATGAAATGCAGCGATTGCCAAAAGTATCCTAATAGATTTCAACATGGCCACTGGAGAGAAAGTTTCGTCATAATCGACACCATATGTCTGGGTGAAACCTTTAGCTACCACTCGGGCTTTGAAAGTGTTGACTTTTCCATCCATGTCGGTCTTCTTCTTGAAGACCCACTTACACCCTATCGGTTTACAACCGGGTGTAGGATCAACCAGTTCCCCAAACCTAGTTATCCTCCATGGATGCATCTCGTTATCCATTGCCTCCTTCCATTCAGCAAACTCGTGGCCCGCTGCCGATTCCCGAGAGTTGGTGGGCTCATTAAGATCCACCAATAACTCGTCGCCCTCAGATATGAGAAACCCATATCTCTCTGGCTCATGGCGAGTTCTACCAGATCTACGGGGGGTAACGGATGTACGTTAGTCTCCGCATTGTCATGCTCAGACTCAACCTCACTAGGTTGTTGGCTAGTGCCAACGTCAGGCCTTTCATCCATTGACTCTTGAACTTCTTCAAGATCAATCTTGGTCCCACCTTGCTGATTGGATATTAACTCTCTTTCTAAAAAACCGCCCTCCGAGCCACAAATACGTTGTTCTCGGAAGGTTTATAGAATACAGATCCAATACCCGCAGCTGGATATCCGATGAAATAACACTTTTCGGATCGGGGTTCTAACTTGTCATCTACCTCACGACGTACGTAGGCTTGACAACCCCAAACCTTTAGATAGGCAAGAAAGGGAGATTTCCCATGCCACATCTCGAAAGGTGTTTTCTCTACCTTCTTCGTTGGAACGAGATTAAGGATTCTTGTTGCCGTTTCAAGAGCATAACCCCAAAGGCTTATAGGCACTTGGGTGTGACTCATCATAGACCGAACTATATCTAACAATGTTCGGTTCTTCCTCTCGGCGACACCATTTAGTTGTGGCGTCCTAGGAGGTGTAAGTTGTGAGATAATTCCACAACCCTTAATATGATCACGAAACTCTTGACTAAGATACTCACCACCCCTATCGGATCTAAGTATCTTAATCTTTTTGCCCAATTGATTCTCTACTTCGTTTTGGAAAGTCTTAAAGACCTCAAAGGTCTCAGACTTTTGTCTAACCAAGTAGACATACCTATACCTACTATAATCTTCTATAAAGGTAACGAAGTATCTAGAATTGTCTCTTGTGATATGCTTAAACGGACCACACACATCGGAATGTATAATGTCCAATAAGTCTTTACCCCTCTCATTCACGCCGGAAAAGGGTGCTTTAGTCATCTTGCCTAATAAACAAGATTCGCATACTTCATTTGACTCGTGTTCAAATGATTCCAAGATCCCATCTACTTGGAGCTTGGCGATATGATTCTTGTTTATATGGCCAAGTCGACCATGCCACAAAGACAATTTGTCTAAACCATTTTTAGACGTTGAATCAATGTTCATGATTGAACGATTATCACTAACGTACGTATCTACTTCATAAATACCATGACAAGGATAAGTTTTAAATAACAAATATTATTTTTAAAACAAACAATAACTCCATTGTCAAAAGAAAAACCAAAACCATTGTCGTGTAATGCATGAAAAGAGATAATGTTTCGCGCCACAAGCGGCGAATAGCATACGTTCTATAATAATATGGAATAACCTGAATTAAAAGATAATTCAACTTATACTAGAGCCTTGAACGGGACAATCTCCTTGTTTCCCATTATCAAGTCAAGCTCGCCACTCTCCATCCTTCTACTTGTCCTTAGCACCTGCACAATATTACAAACGTGAGTGCCACAGCCGGTATGTAATACCCAACTACCAGATGTAGAAGTATGATGGAGTTCAATCATGTACGTACCTGAATTGGAAGTTCCTCCGATGCTCAACCCCTTGAGCTTCTTAAGACCTTCTAGGTACCCCGGGCAGTTACGGCGCTAATGGCCCTTCTTCCCGCAGAAGAAGCATTCCGCATCATTCGGAGTTTTGGCTTGGGAAACCATCTTCCCCTTGCCTTTGCCCTCCGAAGCTGGGCTAGACTTGGCAGCGCCAATCTTCCCTTTCCCCTTACCCTTAGGGGTATAAGCGGATCTCTTCTTCTTCTGGATTCGCCCCTCCCTTATAGCAAGAACGGGATTTGGAACGGCGGGCTTATTTTTGGTCATGCTAAACTCCGTTGTCTTAAGCATACCATGAAGCTCCATAATGGACTTATCCATACTATGCATATGATAACTCATAACGAAAAATCATCCACGGCTAACTCCCTCCCTATGGTAAATCTGAGCCTTTCCATGCGCTCCACGTTTGCTTTCATGCGCAACACGTGAGCACTCACATTCCCGCCATCGGCCATCTTACTACCAAGTACCGTCTTAAGACACTCAAACCTCTCTTGTCTCGCTTGCTGCTGGAACATTTCCTTAAGCTGAGCGATCAAGTCAAAAGCACTCAAATGATCCATTTGCTTTTGGAGCTCGGGGATCATAGTACTTAGGATGAGGCAAGTAATGTCCTCGTTATCCTTGACACGCTTCTCATAAGCGTCTCGGATAGCCCGAGTGGCATTGGCAGCAGGAGCCTCGGGTAGGGCCTCCTCTATGGTAACCATCTTCCCTTCTTGGCGTAGGACAAGTTTAAGTTGCCTAAACCATTCCAAGAAGTTGTTACCATTAAGTTTGTCCTTTTCAAGGAAAACTCTAAGCGAAAAATGGTTGGTGGTGTTGGTGTTGCTTGAAGACGCCATCTAAAATAGCAAAGTAGTTTTAGTTAGTTTGGAAATCCTTGTTAAAATAAGTACCCATAGCTTTAAACAAAACAATTTATTTGTAACAAGGGCTAAGAACCTTATTTCACCTCGCACCGTGATGGGTTTACCGCGGATCACGTGGCGAAGCTATTTAGGCCGGCAACCATTTTACCAATTGTAATCTCTATTAAAACTCTTAGACACTTGCGGGATCCGTCGACATCCATTATGTCGGTTGGCATGTTTAATCCCTATCTTACACCAATCTTAATATATGATTTTTGTTTAGCTCGACAACTAACCAAGAATTATATGCTAAAATTGTAAATCGTCCGACAAGACACACGGGTGGCACTTCTCGACCATTAATTGGCTCATGCTTAGCTCGACAACCAATCATGCGAGTTACCCCACTCACCTTCCACACAACTACACAAGGAATGACTCGTGCTTAGCTCGACAATCATCCTTGCTTCGTTAGATTCGGGTGGTGTCATCTTACGGATGGTGCGTGATTTACATTTTGAAAAACGGGATTTTGTTTCCGGTTTATAAAAACCCTTTTGTGAATTAACAAAGTAAGTAACAAAACAATTTTAAGCTCTTTTAATATAATACCATTTTTATATTTTCTTTGTCAATTCTATTCGCGCGCAATTGTTAACCATTTTAACAAACATTGTATTTTATTTAATTTAATAGAAAAATTGTCTAGCATGCGAATCCTAATCCATGCATAGAAAAATAAAATACAAGTACGCAAATATATATATATATATATATAATTAGGTAACATGCCCAAAATTCCTATGCGTTTTCCCCGTGAGCCACAACCGGGAAAACGAGGCCAAAAATCTAAGGTTAAGATATGGTCTCGTTGGGTGAGCTCCCTCTGAATCCAACACCTCCAATAGCATGTTGATTCCTCCTCGCCAAGATGTCATCACCATGACTCCCGTTGACTATTCCGGTTTTAATTCTATATTATATACAAATACATAGAATATAGATAAACGACACGCAAGTCGCAATACTATGCTATTTATACAAATACATAGAATAAAAGAAACGGCGTGCAAGCCGCACCAATAAGTAAATAAACAAATATTGTTACAACAATACAGCACGCAGGCCGCCAAAAACTCAAAAATAATCAATCAACACAACATATAGGTCTAAGGGCATATTTTGTTACCGAATCAACCCAAACATATCAAATAGAAACATGGTGTGCCACACATAACCATGATATATAAATATATATCTATATTTTAGTTAAGATTGTCAAAACATCGAAGGCACCAAAAAGACAATCCTTGTACATATGCATTAGTGTACCAAACCATTTTTGAGACACATATTCATATATACATTTATAAGTATATATTTGTGTACACTTCATGCCATGTTACAACAAATATATAAATATAAAAACTAAAATATATTACCTAGACTACGAATAAATCTATTCTAGCACAACAAGAGTCTGAATGAAAAACCAATTTTAAGAAAACACTTTTCTTATCCAAAAACACTGTTATGGTTTTTCTAGACTCAATAGTGCAAAGCCATGTTAGATATGGCTCTGATACCACTGAAGGTATTCGTTTGGAAAAATCAAGTAGCAACGGAAGCAAAGTATATAACAAAATCGATGCCAAACAACGAATACTTCCCATGGACCAACATCTAACAATGAAATTGCAACTAAAAGATAAACAAGATGGGAAGAAAGATTTATACCTCAATGCAAGTCACAAAGAAAACCTTTCTTGTCAAGAAGCTAAGAATCAAAATAGAATCCCTCTAGTGTTGTCCACCCCAAGCTTCCTTGATTCCTAAATGCTAGTTTGTTGATGCACAATCACAAAAACAACAACCAAGTGTATGTATTTCTTGCTTCTTGTGCTCAAGAACACCAAGAACAAGATGAACAAGTGAGAGAGAGTTCTAGTATCAACCAAGAGACAAAGTGTATGCAAAAAGCCTCACTTAGAGCAGATAACTCGTAGCCTATTTGTCTCCCACAATTATTAGAAGTTAACAACATTAAACTAAGTGCTTAAGGCTATTAATTCTGATGTTACAGGAGACATACACAGCCCGTGTTGGTCAACACGGCCGTGTAGGCCCAAAGTCCGGACCCAATTGGGCTAAGACGGCCTGTGTCTAACAGGCACAACACGGCCCGTGTTCATCTGCACGGCCCGTGTAGGCCCAAACTACACGACCTTGAACTGGGCTAATATGCCTCGTGTATGTTGGACTGGACACGGCCCGTGTTCAGGAACACGGCCCGTGTACCATCCTGCCAAAACCCATTTTGGCCTTTTCCTCTCCTTTGCTTGATCGTGTTGCCGGAATCAATACTTGGTGTGTGACCCAATAGGCCTATACATCATCGGTAGTGCCATTAACTCGTTCGTGTCATCGGGCATATTCCAACAATTGGGTCACACACCAAGTATTGATTCCGGAAACATGATCAAGCAAATGAGAGAAAAGGCCAAAATGGGGTTTTGGCAGGATAAGACACGGGCCGTGTTCTTGAACACGGACCGTGTCCAGCCCAACAAGCACGGGGCGCTTTGGCCCAAGTCGAGGTCGTGTGCTTTGGGCCGACATGGCCGTGTAGTCGAACATGGGCCGTCTTGAGCCTATTAGACACGGGCCGTCTTGGCCCGTTTAAGGCCGTGGACTTTGGGCCGACACGGCCGTGTTGATGAACACGGGCCGTGTACATGCTCTGTAACAGCAGAATTAACAGCTTTAAACACTCATTTTAATGGGGTTAATGCTTTGCTACATTTTTCATAGCTCTGAAACAGAGCTTGGAGAAGTTCAAGTGTCATTTCATGCATACATTCTCTCTAAGTTGGTATTCTCTTTGGTGATCAAGTTGGATGCACAAGAGAATGATATATACACACTTTGATCATGTTGTTTTGGTGGCTACACCAACCTACTATCATTGGGGAATCAAGTGTGTTTGGGGTGGACTTCACCGGAGGAATTCTTGTTGAATTCTACATACTTTACAAGATGAAATTGACATATTGATCTTGCTTAAAGGTATAACTATTTCATACTTCTTGTTTCTTTATTTTAGTTGTAATACCATGTCTAGATTTTGGTCCATGGGAAGTATTTGTTTGGCTAGCTTTGAATATTTTGAATTATATCATCCTTCCGCTTCTTCTTTTAATGCTAAACAAAGACCTTCAGGCCATTCAAGTGGTAAGTGGAATTCATGGATGAAAAGCGTGGCGGGATTGAGTTTGACAAGGTGCATGTAAGAAATTCATTGGTGGGGCAGTCCAATTGAACGAGGGAGAATTAGATGGCTAAGATTGGTTCTCGCAGTTCTCGTACGAAAAACAGTTCTCGCTTGAACTTTTCCATATATATATATATAGGTAGGATCAAATGAGAACACCTCATAATGTGAGAACTTAGAGAACAGTTTATAGCCCTTGGATGATCTTTATTTAATGGCTAATAATAATTTTGGTTAATTAAGGTATGTTGATTTTTAATGATTTGATTTAATTAAGGTAGGTTGATTTTAGATCTCTTATTTATTTAATTATACGATTGGCTTACAAGTGTTCTCACCGTTCATCATTTAACATGTGTTCTCACCTGGTCCCTCCTCTCTCTCTCTCTCTCTCTCTCTATATATATATATATATATATATATATATATATATACTTTGTTCCTTTTTATTTCTCGCATGCAGGCACAAATATTTTTTGCAGCTCCGGCCTATTAAATTTTTTGACCTCCGGTCCACGTAGTCTCAGATGCAGCCTACAAGATTAATTATAGAGCCCAAACTTCTTCTTCTCAAATAATCGCTTTTGTAACTTTTATTTCACTTTTGAGCATTCTCAACCTGAAATAGTCAAACTCTGATTACGTAAACATTTGAACACAATTTAGACTACAATTTGCTTTGAAAAACATAGATATTTTCGTGAAATAAATATATATTATATGATAAAATACGACAATATCGGTCCCTCTTCATATCAGGCCACCACTAATCCATTTTCAGGTCTTTATAGATCATCATGCTCAAATGTATTGAAAACTTGGATTTATGTGCTTCATCGAGTATTGTATCACAAACACCTAACACTTTTGCTACTCCATCCTTGTTCCTCTCGGTTCTTCGAAAATCCCACACAAACACCCAAACACACACTAAGGTACGGCTACAATATCAAATGTTGGGCCTTATGCCCTAATCGTGGGTTTATATACCTTCATCATCATTCTTAGTTTACACTATTTGTCCCTTGAATTATAATTAGCAAACATACATGCCACTTTATTGAAATAATACTCTACTTTAATTAATATCATTTAATTTACTTTTACATTTTTAAAACTAGATATTACATTTTCAAGCTGAGTAACTCAGCTCTAGAGAATAAGTCGGTCCGAAGAATAAAAACATTTTTAAAGGATTAAAACCTAAGGTTAGATAAGAAAATTTGAAGTTTTAAAGTTGAAGATTCGGGTTTTAGTTTAAAATTTGAATATTTAAGTTTTTCAAGTTATATGTTTGGTCTAAAAGAATAGATCACTTAGTTTTGAGTTATTAAAATAGGATAAGCTTTTACTTTAATAGTTATAATCAAATATCAAGAGCATTTTCTAAATTAGTCATCTAAAGGATTAATTTAATAAATATATACAATAACTCAATATACAAACGATTCGCATGCTTGAGTTATTTTGCTTGTGAAAAGGAAAAAAAAAGATGACCTATGTAACATCCTCGATAGTGGCCTAGTAGTTAGCGTGTTGGTGGTAAGTTTAATTATTTATTGCAGTGTTAAATGATCATTGAAATAATAATTGACCCACGAGGTTAAAATGTGAAAATATATAGTTTTATATATTTATGTGTTAATTAAACAAATAGATTCATTTTTGTGTGAGGGTCGTAAAAAATACCGTATTGATTGATAATTAATTGAGTATGACTGCTTAAGTAACCAACTGTGAGTCTGTTAACAGATAAGTGTATTGTGTGTGGGTGTATTAAAACAAAGGAACTGGCTTTGTTTCCTCCTCTTTTTGGTGTTTATCTCTTGTGTGTGTGTGTGTGTTCTTCTCACTTCTTTGAAAAAAACTCTAGAGGCAGTCTAGATTTCTTGATTTTGTATTGATAATACGACTAAATTGAAGGTTAGTATTTAATTCTTGATGTGTTCTTGTCATAGCTTATGTATTTCTTATTCTAGGGTTCATGAGAAAATTGTATGATATGATGAATTGGATAATATGATAAATAGAAGATGGTTTTGTGTTTAGTTGGAAGATTTATATGAATTGGTATTAGTTTGATGTTCAATTGCTGTGTTTTTGTTTATTCAAGCTTAAGAATCCATTAATGGAGGAAGAGGATGAAATTGGGTTTGAGTTTGAAAAGGGATTGATGCTATGGTTTTAGTTGATGTTTTCATGTATTTGAGGCTTTTGTTGCTATGCAATTGCTAGTAGTAGTTTTCTAGATTTTGTTGTTGAATTGGGTTGTAGTTTGAACAAGGCAGAAGCAAATTGGTAGTCTGCTGGCAGGATCTTTGTATTGTTTTCTTGTTTGATTCATGATGTATTATGTTTTTATCCTCCATATTTGTAACACTGTATTTTCACCCATAAAAAAATTTTACTTTAAATACATTGCGGAAGAGATTAAATACTAAAAGTATTTACAACTAATCACAAACCACTGTTTACAAAAACAACTTGTTCAAAATATCAGTATTACAAAAACTACGGCTCGTCACAAATAACATATCAGAGGGCTAGGTGATTGCTCCCCAAGCTAACCACTTTCAGCCGAGCCGCTGACTTACCAAAACCTGTAAAAAGAGTGAGAGGTGGGGGATTAGCACAAAGCTAAGTTAATGGAGTACAACCACAACAGATATATCAGCCAGAACCGCATGATATCAACAACCACAAATAAACACCCCGGGAAGACCGCCAGTTTTGCAGGAACCTACAACCAATACCGGTCAAAGCAAAGGTTTATATATACTTCATTTCTATTCTCACACAGTATTACCTTAAGTTGCAACAAATCCATCAAAAGATCCCAATACTGATTAGCCGATAGCAAACAAACCCAGCCCATAAGCCCAGTCGAAAACTGACTTCCCAACCATCATGTATACATATCACTGACGCAACAATTAATTAACAATCAACCAGTTAATCAATTATCAGATAAACAATCTATCCATGCGTCAAACCAATAACAGTTGCAACCAAACCAGCTACAACTAATATCACCCGTGAGTAAACATCCACTCACCTCAAGTTCTCAGCTTCTCCACTCAGTGATCTAATTTTACTGAGCCTTGTCTGTTCCTGAGAACACAACAACCAAACATCAGTATCTGATTCATAAATATATATCAAACATATATTTATATCATTTTTAAATCAAACATATTATGTTAGATTCACATATGCATGAACACTTAGCATATAGCATCAAATAATCAACAAACAACCAAAACCATCAGATTTCAAGGAAATCCGATACAACCATCGGATTTAAGCCAAAATCCGCTAAAACCATCGGATTCTAGGAAATCCGATAACCCTGTGTCGGATTTGAAGACAATCCGCAACAACTATCGGATTCCTTCACCTTCGGATTCAACTTGTCGGAATCCACCACAGAACTCATCCATCGGATTTAATGATAACCGGATTTCATACACTCGGATTTTAACACTGTCGGATTTCACCATTAGTTCCGGATTCTTGAATACCTGATTTCCATATCTTCGGATTTCATCATCATTATCATCTCAACAATCCGCCAACTTCAACCATGGAAGAACTTCAAATATCCAGTAATGTAAACTTACCAGAAACATAACCACACATGAATAAAGATGCTCACATGCATCATAAACACCATAATACCTAAGAACAACACCAAATCCATCAAACCCATAAAACAAGCTTGCATCATGTTCATACACGGTGTTCATATACAAAATCCAGCATATTGATAATCAAAACCGTAGCATGTTAACAAGAATCATGTTTCAAGAATCACACAGACCTTTTTACTTGAATCTACAATTCAAAATACCAAATCCGCCGCTTTGTTCTTCTTTTGCTTCTCTCTCGGTTTTCACACAATACACACACACAAGAAATTTTTGATAATAATACATGTACTCTGATGTTAATCCTTATAACCCACGTATGCAATTATCACAAGAAAAGAAGCAGGAGGTGGCATGTTAAAGCAATCTTAATCACATGCACACACACCAATCCATACATATATATATATATATATACTAACATATACATATAACACTTAATTTAAAGATTAATAATTAATAATTAATCAAACATATCAATTAATAATTCTCGTATTAACTTACCGAAGCCTACACAAATACTAGGCCCAAAATACAAGATGTTACAATATATGGTTCTATCATGGTTTATTTAAGATAAATGAATTAGCATTGATGATGGATGCTATATATGAAGATATATGTGTTATTTGTACACTTTTATTTAAGAAGTTGAGTTTGATGGACCTTGTACATGTGTAGTTGGATTCTAAATGTTATAAATCATGTAAATAGGTTACATGCTAGTTGTACATGTGTTTTATGATGGTTTATATGGGTTGGTTGAGTTTTGATCCGTTTGTGAAATACTTGGTTTTGGAGTTATTTGGGACTTGATTTCTAATTTTTGTTGTGGTTTGTTCTCACGAGAAGACACATTGACATTAGACTACTAAACTTGGAGTATATAGAACACAAGTGAGTGGACTTTTAACTCATGAGTGGTTATTGGTTGTAACGGTTATGGTTGGAACTGTTTGTTGTTTGTTGATTGATGCATTGATAGACTGTTTAGTATGGTAACTAATTGACTGATTATGTGTTAATTAATCGTGAAGTCTTTGATATGTGCACATGGCTGAGGGAGGTCAGCTTGGCTGGGCTATTATTGTGTGAGAATAACAAATGTGTTATCGGTAAACCTTTACTCGGCCGACACGAGTTGCAGGTTCTGCAAAACTGCCGGTCCTCTATGTTGCTTGTTTACTTCTTGTTGTTGTATCCTTATTGTTGTGACTGGTGCTATTTGTTGGTTAAGCTTTCATTCACTTAGCTTTGAGCTAATTCCCCACATTTAACACCATTTTACAAGTTTTGGTAAGTGAAGTTGTTGAGCTAGGAGTTGGTGTTTGTTTTGGGGTGTTTGACCGCTACTGTGATATTTTTTTGAGTTTTGACAATGATCGAGTTTGTAATTATAAGTAACCCAGGGTTTTGATATACTGACTTTTGAAAACTGTGTGTATCTTTTTTACTAAAATTCTTTTGTAGATAGGTTTGTAATTATATATTCGCTTCCCTAGTTATTTAAAAAAAATAGTAGTGTTACAACTGATAATATATTTAAGTGTGAATAATGGTTTAATCATCAACATCTTCAATCTATTTTGGTTTAATCATCAAACTGTTTTGCTAAACGATTTTATCATAAAGTTTTATATTTGTTATGATTTATACCTCAAAGTTTTTTTCAAATGGTTTAAACCTTGAAATTTTGTTAAAAAATTGTTTAACCACTTAGGTGATATATGGTTTTTGATTTTACCCTATACATTTTAGTTTTATTAAAAATTTAACAAAACCTTAAGAGTTAAACCAGATTTTAACAAAAATTCAACCGTTAAATCTTTTGAGAAAAAAAACTTTAAGGTTTAATCAAAAAAGAATGTATAACTTTTAAGATTAAGTCATAACAAATTCAAAATTTATAATAAACCATTTAAAAAAACTTTAATAATTAACTACAACTGAACTAAAACTCATATTTTTAATCATTGACCATATATTTAAATCTATTTTAATAATTAATATTTTGCCAACAATAACGATGGCTTTGTGTTCAAACATGTATATGAAAAGACAGTGTTGCCCTAATTCATTGCTTTTCAGTAAAAAAAATGTAATCAAACAATTTGGTCAAGGCCCCATCATCATGGTTTTTGCAACATTTGCTTCACCAAATGGGAAAAGGACAAAGACTCTTTTCACTGCTGTGTAAATTGATAGGAACACTTTGGCTTATTAGTCGGTAGACCTGACCACACTTTGCTTTCTACCTCTAATGTTGTTGAAGTTATAATTTAATAATAAAAGCACATTTAACTGTAGTAGCATTATACCCATGTAATTCGGTAATAACAGATAAAATCTGTTTGAAAACATATCCGATTTCAATAATGTAAGGATCATGAAAACATGTTTGCGTAATACTGTTTTTAACGAATAGATTCTACTCAGCAACATCTCCGTTTTCTTTTCTTCATTTTTCGATCATAACAAATAAGGATCGTGATAGATATGTATTGTAGTTTCCATTTTGATATTAAAATTATAGAGTTGTATTCAATAGATTCTATTTAAAAAAAATAGTTCTAAAATTTTAACATTTAATCACAGATAATTGAGTATACAATCACATATTTTGTAAAATCATTACATGTGAATTACGAAAATGCCACTCCGTCCAAAATTCTAAAATACAATCTGAAGTATTGATATCATTGATCTAAAAACTAAAATTAGTCTCTTAAAACTATGAATTAAATATGGACTATATCAAACATTGCTCTAAAATTATAACTCAAAGGTAGAAATCCATGTGCATATTGTACGTGCAAGTAATTCGTATTTTGACTTTCCATTTTACAATACTCATTTGATTGCTTGTGTTTGTTTCACTTCATTGTGCTAAAGATGTATTACAGAAATATTAAGAGATAAACATCATTCCCTTTGGCTCAAATTGTTTGTATTGTTCGCATAGAATTATTTACTACTTAAATTTAAGGAGTTAAGACATTGTAAGAGAGAGAATGTCGTATATATTAAATACATACAGTAAGATACTATAAGTTAAAGTATAAAGATTTTTGGGCCTCCTACTAGATATGGGTCGCGTGCGATCTTTAACCCTGCACACCTGAAGGGCCCCATGTATACATATAAATCAATTGATTTAGAAGTTGGATTATGGTGTGTGTTACTTCTTTGTACCAAAAAAATAATATATATCTAAAAATTATGAGATAGAGAATACATAAGGTATTGATATATGGAAAGAAAAATTATACAAAATCTTTTTGTTTCATCTTTTTATCCGTTAAATTATCATATGTGAAATTTAATAATTCTCCTTCCCCATTGTTGCTCTTAATTTTCAATTTGTTTTAATCTAGTGAGTAGAAAGATAAGTGTGAAAATTTAGTAAAATAATATAAAATTCTCGTATGAAAATAAGCAACACACACACACACACATATATATATATATATATATGTAGGAGGGATCCGGTGAGAACACATTTTAAATAGAGAACAATGAGAACATTTGTAAGCCGATCATTTATTTACATAAATAAGGCTATAAACTCAATATACTTTAATTAAACAAAATAATTAAAAATTCAGCATACCTTAATTAAACCAAGTTTAATATCAACCATTAAATAAAGATAATTTAAGTGCTATAAATTGTTATGCAAGTTTTCACCTTAAAATATATTCTTATTTGATCATGTCTCTCTCTATATTCAATACATATATATATATATATATTTGACATATATATAGGGGGTGGTTTAAACGAGAACTGTTTTTCGTATGAGAACTGCGATAACCAATTTTGAGCATTCATTTTGGATAATGGAATTCATGGATGAAGAGCGTGAGGGAATTGAGTGTGGCAGGGTGTATGTAAGGAATTCATGGGTAGGCAATCCAATTGAAGGAGGGGAATTGGACGGCTAAGATTGGTTCTCGCGGTTTTCGTATAAAAAACAGTTCTCGTTTGAACTTTTCCCTATATATATATATATATATATATATATATATATATATATATATATATATATGTATATATACACACACAAGGTGAAAGACTGGATTACATGGGCGTTGTTTGAACTTTTTTCTGAACCCTAAAAAATAACTCAAACATCCTAAATGACGGTTGGAAAACTATATCAATATTAAAAAAAAAAATTACTTTTCTAGTATCGGAGATAATGTTATCAATAAGTTATGGGAACTACTTTTTACAATTATTGTGTCTAAAGTGAGACATAACACAATGGTGGGGGTTGTAATAGAAAGTTTGATGATCTACAAAACTAACTATATTAGTCACATATAATAAAAATATTTATTTTGAATTTATATTTTTAATTATAATAACTAAGTGAGAGTATAAAGGTCGAATTTGTTATGCACTATCAAAAGTTGTTGTGTTGATATCACCTTCTCAATATAAAGTTATATCAAAGTATATAGTATTAATGTTTAATTTCTACTCAATGATCATAAATTTAATTATCTAGAAAGGTCATGTACATTCTAATTAAAGAAATTGGAAAATATAATTTCTGCTTGTTAGTAATGTATGTTAATAATGTCATAGTTTTTTTTTGGAACGGCAGAACACACACTCTAATCTACTTCTAATTCTACACCTTTTTCTAAATTGCACATTTTTGTCCAAGACGAGTCTCGAATCCTTGACCTTAGGTCACACCAAAGTGCCAAAGCACTTACCACTGGGCTACAACCCAAGTGGCATGAAGACTATAGTAATGGCCCTCTCGGTGCGTTCACGCCAACAGGTTGTGAAAATAATTGGTGTTACAAATTCTAAAATATATGGAAGTTGTCATATTTTGTTATTTTATGTATCTAACTTTAAAAATAATTATTTAAGGCACTGTAGTTTCTAACTCTACAATTTAATGTATTGAAAAACTTGTTTGCCGGGTTACACGTAATTTTTTTAAATTTGGTTTAATTTTTAATACTAAATTATTATTAATGAAAGTTGACATTTAATGTACAGAATTTTTAAAATCTACCATTTAGTGTATTGGTAAACATAGTGACGTGCTAATAACTTACTATCAAATCTCATGATATATACACTAAATAGTAGTTTTGAAACTTCAGTATATTAAATCATAGTTTTCAAAAATTAAATATATACGATAGTAAAATATGTCAATTTCAATATATATTTAAAAACTAAACTATTACTAAAATAGTTCAAATCTCCTGTGACAACATTGATGGTGATTTTCTTATTTTGTTTGGTAGTGAATTATGGTATTTCCTAAATATAGTTGTAAATGGTAGTATTTTTTTGTTTCATCTGCACAAGTTTGTGGATGTGGTTTGATGGCTATTCTGAATTCTTATATGTTGGATTTCAAAGAGTAATTATTTTCCTTCCACCTTTACATAACATGTTACGTCGTGGTGTTATTTTTGTTTAATAGTGATGAAGTAAATTATTATTATTATTTAATTAGAAAATTAGCATTTACCATGCATGTAAATTAGGGATGAGCTCGATTTTATAACT
The DNA here is from genome assembly GCA_038502395.1 of Dittrichia graveolens. Taxonomy (NCBI): domain Eukaryota; kingdom Viridiplantae; phylum Streptophyta; class Magnoliopsida; order Asterales; family Asteraceae; genus Dittrichia; species Dittrichia graveolens. The sequence continues at coordinate 31,308,856 of JARJIL010000003.1, read as the reverse complement.
GGACCGAACCTAAAAAGAATCAAAACCGAAAATGGTCAAAATCTATCACGGAGAGCCGTCTCGTATAGGTGTAATTGGTTTTGGTTCTTCGGTACAAAACCCGAAATATGTGAAACCTCTATTAAATTTTTCTCTACCTAAGCTTTGCATGCTATAATTATATACCAAAAATTATAAACCAGGTTTAATCAAATTATAATGATTGTTGGGAGATTATTTTCTAGTTGTATACATTAAAAAATATCATATGTAAATAAAAAAGGAAAAAGAATTTATCACTATTATCAAAAAGTTATTTTCTATTCCTTAAGAAAAACATTGAAAGAGATGAGTGCAATTTTGTTATATATTAATTTAGGATAAGATAATTTTACATTTTATTTTAAAAAGTGTTATAGTGATTGTCCTTTGATATTCCGTACCGGTTCCGGGTAAAAACCTAACCTGTTGGAACCGGAACCAAAATAACCTAAACAGAAAAAAGATAAAAACAAGAACAAAAAACCGCCCCGCTTATGCGTAATTTAGTTCGGTCCGCTACCGGTTTCGGTTCAGTCTATAACGTTATTATGCTCATCCCATGTAAATCATAAGTAATATGTCCAGTGTGTTTTACAGAATTTGATGGGATGAAATAGAATTTAAATCAAATTTCATGTTGTATTGCGTTTGGTAAACTTGTTTTTTAATGAAATCTTATTTGTTGAATGTTTACATTCCATCAAGTAATGAAAAATCCATTTAATAGGTGGGTTGAATGGAATTAAAACCAATTTAATTTCTTCAAATTCTATGTAACAAAATGAACATAAGTGTCTTGTCTTTTCTTTGTAGCTTGTTCAACTTCTTTTATTCTTAGTATAATCTCCCATCGAACATGTTGAAGATGTTTAGGTGTTCTAAAATTCCTAAGTATCACATTGATGTGTTAACATCAATCAAATAATTAACAATGAATGAAAAACATAAACAAACACTACAAGAAAAGAGGGGTTTAGTGGCCAAGGTGTCGCCGCTAATACATCTAAATGTTGCCACTAATGCTTTTTCCGTAGCAAGTCGTTGATAAAGAGTCACTGCAATTACTTTGAAACTATTGTCCAAATGTTGACGCTAAAACATGTCGCTGCAATTACGTGTCGCAGAACTATGGTATGTCGCCGTAAAAATATTGTCGCTATTGATTTTTTAACAGTTTTTTATTTCTTTTACATGTCGTTGCTAATGAGACCGTCGCTGCTATTAATGTCGCCGCTATTGTTAATTATTTTTTAATTTTTATTGACAGATAACCTGTTTATAATAATAGTAACATAATGGTACAATGCGGCCCAATAAACAGAAAAGCCGCATATCATATAAATCTGCAAACTACTACAAATTATATCTGAATACAAGCAATTTAATTAAGTTGTTTGTTGATATGTACAATTAACACAACTAATAAAAGATGAACTGCTCGTCATCCTCATTTTTATTGTCGTCTTCATCATTCTCTTAGCTATCATTTTGGGTCGATATCGATCGAACCATCTTAGAATTTTGTCTCTAAATGCCGGGTTACTAAAAATTGCTTTAATGAGATCCACCTACAAAATAAATATATACATTAGTTACTAAGCTTATAATGTAAAACATCAAACTAAAATAATTCAAAATACCAAATTTGTATAGATCTTTTATGATCTATTACAATTAAACATAACAAATGCCGACCCGTTATGACTCATTACATATCATATGCACTTATATACCTATTTACAAGTAAAGATGACCTATACCTACCTATTAGAATCCATCACAACTAAATATGATCATACCGACCCGTTATGACTCATTTCAAAAAGAGTGACCAATATAAACTCGTTATGATTCATTAGAAGTAAAACACCTTTTTAGATGTTAAATTAGGGCCCAAATGTTCATGGGTAGGTCCTTAATGACAGTCTTGCAGAATTAGTTTGGCTTTGAATCAGAATTTAGTTTTGTTTTTTTTTTAGTGTGTTAATCCTTTGAGAATAGTTACCGTAGCTAAATAATTAGCAATAGCAAAAAACCAAGGATCATTCAAATTATCACTTACATTGATTAAATGAAAGAATTCATCACGAAAGTATCCTGAATCTCCCCTTCATCGAACTTTTTTAAGTTTCGGTTCGCCAATCTTGATAAGTGATCCGTTGGCGGGTTCTCAACACCTTTCTTATCTCGGATTCTTGTAAAAGAAAGACCCATCAAATAAGTCTTTGTTTAGCATCATGTTTATTAAACCATCACTTAAGTGCCGAATAATCCGCATATACTATGTTTTTTGACTTAATTAAAAATGAATGGAATTTATCAAATGCAAATACAAAAAGTAAATGTTCTATTTTAAATGGTTATGTAATTTTTGTGTGCATCCATTAGTGTTCTACTAGGATAATATATAGGTAAGAACCGCTTATCCTTTCTTTGACCTAAAACAACTCCTAGTGCATAATCACTTACATTACATATTAATTCAAATGTTATATTCCAAACAGGTGATATCATAATTGGTGCATTAGTGAGCTTTTATTTTAAGAGATTAACGGCTTCTAGACATTTGGGTATAAACACGAATGTTGCATCCTCTTCCAAAAGATAGGTCAGAGGTTTAGCTATTTTTGAAAAAATCTTTAATAAACCTTCGGCAAAATCAAACATGACCTAGAAAACATCTTATTCCTTTAATATTGGAAGGAGGTTGTAATTTATTTATTGCATCTATTTTTACTGTATCCACCTCTAATCCCATTTTTAAAATTTTATGTCCTAAAACAATGCCTTCTTTAAACATAAAGTGGCATTTTTCCTAATTTAAAACATTAGTTTTCTTACATCATTTTAGATTTAGACTCTCACTCTGAAGATCATCTAACTCTCCAAGATAAAGCTACAAAATTAGTCATTTAGAGGTTAGAAAAGCAAGAGGTTGCACAACTCAAGATGTTAAAGAATTGAGAAGAAGAAAAGAGTCTACCCAAGCCGTATTTGAAAAAGAATTAAAAGAGAAAGAACAAAGAGAGAAAGCTTGGAGAGAACAAATACAAAAGAAAGAGCATGAGTTATCAAACATACTATAAAAATACATTAAACCTATAAAGAGATTGAAGTGCCAAAAGTACAAGTGGAGGATATAAGTAAGTGCAATCCAAAACTACTTCTCATGAAGAACTAAACACACTCAAGTTGAGCATTGTTTAAGAAATTGTAATTTAGAAATTTACATTAAGGAATGGTGCTACAGCTTCACTTGATTCGATACATAAGTTGGGTATCATGAGTGGAAGTCTATGTTGGGAAATTTGCTAATTGATTGAAACTGTTGAACATGCAAAGGTAAAACTGTTAGAGTGATTTTGAAGAAACAGTTGAAAACTGTTATATTGGTTTGTGAAAACAGTTGTAACTAACCGTTGCAGTGAGTGTTGCAACTGTTAGTACAGAGAGCTCAGAACCGTTAGTATGATTATAACAACTGTTAGAAGACATGGAAGAGAAGACTGTTAGAAGAATCTCACAACTATTTATTCAACAAACAGTTTTTGTTGAGCTATTCATGGAAACCTCTATCTTTATGGATTGAAGGATATCTTATCAACTTAGAAGATTATCAAGATTATCTCGCAAGATAGAAGATTACCTAACTGTCAAATATTCAAGGAGGATCAAGAGTCTATAAATACTTCTTTAGAATATTATGTTAGTACCGATAGTTTTTGTAATTCAACTCTATTAGTTTTCGCACTCATTCGTATTGTTGATTGTTTTCAGAAAGTGTGTTAGCCTCCAAGTTTCTTTGAAACCTAAGAACAAAGTGTGTTCTTCGTCTAACAAAAGAGTTAGATTGGAGGTGTAGGTGAATATTGTAATCATCATTGGTTATTAATAAACATCTTATGATTTGAAGTATTTCCTTGTGTTGATTAAATTGTTCTTGTGTTAAAACCTTTATAAATCAATTAAGTGTGATTCCGCAACTTCTTAGTTGATTGTGATCAAACTAAAAGATTGTCTTTTAAATAACTCTGATTTAAATTCAAAAGATAATTCTTGTTATTGATATTGGTAATATTCGTTCCTGACAAGTGGTATCAGAGCCTTAACATTAAGGTTCCTTTGATCACTAGTTGAAGGTTTTTCACAGATCTGTTGTGTTTGAGTTTTTATAGTCTTTCTAAATTTTATTTTGAGTTTGTAAATCACTTTATTGCAATGGAGTCTGTTGGATCTTCTGATAACACTGGATCTGGGTCAAACATTCGTGTTCCCATGCTCAAACCAACTGATTTTGAGATGTGGAAACTGAGAATCAAGCAGCATGTTCAATTAATGGACTATGCTGTTTGGGAAATCATTGAGAATGAACCCACAACTCCTATTGATTTAGATGAAACTAGAAAACCAAGGAAGAAACCACCACCAAAAATAGATGCTTGAGATGAAAGCTCTCAGCATTCTTCAGATTGCTATTCCCAATGAGTATCAACATCAGTTTAAGAAATTTGATGGTGCTCATGAATTGTTGAATGCTTTGGAGAAAAGGTTTGCAGGGAATGCAAGTTCAAAAAGGAATCAAAGGGATCTTCTGAAACAGGCTTATGAGAACTTTTCTAGTGGAAAGAATGAGAGTATCATTCAGATTTTTGATAGGTTCTATAAGCTGGTGAGTCAACTTGAGAGTGCAAAAGTTAGAATAGAGCAAGATGAGATTAATAGAAAGTTTCTTAGGTCCTTAGGTGATGAATGGACAGTTTATGCTGCACAATGGAGAACTAAGGATTCTCTGAAAGATATAGAATTAGATGATCTATACAACAGTTTGATTGTGTTTGAAGGAGAAATTGAGGGAAAAAGGAAGTCTGTGACACCTAGCCACAATGCTGCTCTTATTTCTTCCTCAGGTATGGACTCAAACCATTCTTTAACTAATTTTGTTGATGGTTGTGCAGGTACCACTAATGAGGATCTTGAACAAGTGCATCCAGATGATCTTGAGGAAATGGATCTCAAGTGGCAGATGGCCATGTTAATTGTGAGAGCAAAGAGATTCATCAAAAGAACTGGAAGGAAAAACATGAACTTCAGGGCTGATGGTCAAGCTGGATTTGACAAATCCAAAGTAAGATGTTTCAAATGTCAACAGGTCACTTTGCCAGGAAATGCAGATCTGGTGGACAAGGCCAGCATCAAGGACAAAGATCAAATCCCACCTCATCAGCATTGGTGTCACAAGAAGGTCATGGGTTTGATTGGAGTGATCAAGCAGAGGAAGCCACACACAACAAAGCATTGATGGCATTAACTGATTCCTCCATCAAAATGGATTCACCAGAAACAGAAGACATTCAGGTATCTTCTAAACTATGTCCTGGTGAATGTAGAGCTATAGTTAAAAGGTTTAGGGAGCACAACAAAAAGGTATGTGCTGCTCTGAGCAAAATGGAAGAGGGAAGGTATGAAACCAGTGCTGTCATTGAAAGCTTTGAAAAAAAATCAAAGATTATCAGGCTAATGAACTGCAAATGGACTATGATAGAAAGTATCATAAGTGGGAGAAGGAGCAGCTTCAGGAAGAGATTGATAGTCTTAAGGAAAAGTTGAGTGAGAAAGAAAGTAAGATAGATGAGTTAATCAAGAAGTTAGATGGTGTGGACATGGATTTAAGCATGTTCAAAGCATCAAATCTTAAGCTTGAAACCTTGTTAAAATCACAAATCACAAACAAGGTAAAAATAGGCATAGGGTACAAACAGACTCCACCTCCATACAATCACAACTATATAACTCCCATGTCTGATGTAGCTGATAGGTATGTTAATGAACCATTAAAAGAAGAATTGAAGTCAAATGATCCACAGTTTGAAAGTGAAGAGGAGGGAGTTGTGTATGAGGTAATTGATGATAAGAAGGAGGGAGTTGTGAAGAAAGAAGAAGATAATTCAATTAAAAATCACATCTGTTGTGAACCTACAACACCTAAATCTTCTTCACAACATGTGATGTTTGTAAAAGCATCCTCTGAACACTTCACCAGTGAACCAAAACCTTTCAAATCTGTTAATTCTATAAACAGTTCCACTACTGTTGAAAACAGTCCCCACCTTTACACTAACAGTCCCAAACAGAACCCAAACAGTTTTAACCCAAAAACCTCAACTGTTAGTGTTAAGACCAAAGAAAAAGAGAAGGTTGGTGAAGTTGCATTTGTGAAGCAAAAGAAGGAAGTTTCAAATGCACAATCTCAATACAAGCATGTGAAAAGGCATACTGAAGAGCCTGTTTGCACATGCAAACAACATGGTGTGCAAAAATTTCCTCCTTTAGCACCAGTGAGAGGAAATCAAAGAAATAGAAACCAGCTTTGGGCACAAAGAACTGGTTTGCCTATAGTCAAAACCAAAAGGTGTTATATATGTGGGAGAGCAAATCACTTGGCTCACAACTGTTATCATAACCCACAGTTCTATAGAACCCAGAGACTAAGTACCAGAAAACAGGCTAACAGTTATGCAACTGTTAGGCCAAAATAGGCTAACAGTTTTGCAACTGTTAGGCCAAAACAGGCCAACAGTTCTACAACTGTTAAGCCAAATCCAAAAGATGTTGGTCTGGCTTGGGTAAAATTGCAGAAACAAATAGTTTTTGAAGAGGCTAAAACTGTTAATCCACCTGAAAATCAAATTGAGCCACAAACTGGTTCAACTGTTTTATTAGATTCAAAAACTGATTGTTCCAAAGTCTCAAATGTTAATCACAACAGTTGGAAACCACATGTTCTCACTAAATACTATTCACACAAAATAGAGAAATATAAGTATATAACTGGGATGAAATTAAGAAAACTCAATCTGTAGTTAAGTATTATAACTTGAATGGTGTACCCAAGACCTGCATGGCCTGGGTACTTCCTGCTACTAACTGATTTTATTTTATGCAGAGCATTCATAGGGCCAATCAAGGATCAATCTGGCATGTGGATAGTGGATGCTCAAGGCACATGACTGGAAATCCACACTGCTTGAAGGATTTCAAAAGAATCAATGGAGGATATGTAGCATTTGGAGGAAATCAAAAGAGAGAAGAATCACAGGTAAAGGAGCTGTAGAGGCAGGTACACTTACTTTTAATGATGTTTTCTTTGTTGAGCAACTCAAGTACAATCTGCTGAGTGTGTCTCAAATCTGTGACATTGGAAACAAAGTCTTGTTTACAGATACTGAATGCATTATCCTTTCAAAAGATTTTAAACTAGCTGAAAATGATATTCTTTTAAGAACACCAAGAAAGGATAATGTATACTGTTTGGATACATAAAAAGTTGCTAAGAAGAATGTATTAAGTTGTTTACTCTCAAAGGCATCTCATGATGAGTCTGCCATTTGGCATAGAAGGATGTGTCATATGAATTTTAAAACCATGAATTTGTTAGCTAAAAACAGTCTGGTTAGAGGTTTGCCCTAAAAGGAATTCTCATCTGATGATCATTGTATTACGTGCCTCAAAGTTAAGCAACACAAAACTCCTTATAAGCCCAAAGAAGTTTCTTCCATCTTTGAACCTTTACAATTATTGTATATGGATCTTTTTGGTCCTACATCCGTGGTCAGTATAGGGAAGAAAGCTTATTGTTTAGTCATAGTTGATGACTTCATCAGATTCACTTAGGTTCAATTTCTTAGAACTAAGGATGAAGCTGCTGAGTTAGTTAAGTCTCTTATTCTTAGAATATAAAACAGAAGAGAAAGGGATTGAAAGACAGTTTAGTGCTCCTAGGACTCCACAACAAAATGGAGTGGCTGAGAGAAGGAATAGAACTTTGATAGAGGCTGCTAGATCAATGTTAGCTGACTCTAGGCTTCCAATGACATTCTGGGTAGAGACAGTGAACACTACCTACTATGTTCAGAATAGAGTACAAGTAGTCAAGTCCAAAGGAAAAACTCCTTATGAGTTGTTTCTTTAAAGAAAACCTTTGATCAACTTCTTCAAACCATTTGGATGTCCCTGCACTATCCTTAATACCAAGTCACAATTAGGCAAGTTTGAGAGTAAAGCAGAAGAAGGATTCTTTGTAGGATACTCCACTAAAAGCAAAGCATACAGAGTGTTTAACAATGTTACTAGGATCATAGAAGAGAGTATGAATGTGTCTTTCAATGAGAATAGGATCAATGTTGTAGGTAATGGTCCTGAGTGGTTATTTGATATTGATGCATTGGCTAAATCTCTTTCTTTTGAGTTTTCTACAGAAACAGTTGCAGGTGACCCACAACTGTTAGTGCAAACCAACAAACTGTCTCCAACAGTTCAAACAGTTTTGAAACTGTTAGCTCAAGCCCAACAACAGTTGGTGAAAACAAGGTTACTGAAGACTTTGTAGTAATTCCCTTGACTCATAGTAATACTTCCAATGCTGTTAGTCAAATGAATGATGATGCTGATCCTTCAAAGGACATGGAATCTCATGTTCCTCAACAACACAGTGCAACTGAACATCAAATAGTTACAGATCAGGTATGTAACTCATCTGGGAATGAAAGTGAATCTGAGATTGACATGTCAAATTTAGGGAATGTACTGCCTGAAGAAAACATCCCTGCATCAAGAATTCACAAGAATCATCCCATAGGGCAGATTATAGGTGATCCTACCACTCCTATTAGAACAAGAGCTATGCTGCAAAGTGAAAATAGTGGTGTGAATCTTAAACAATTTGATGTGAATTCCTGCTTTCTATCTCAAATAGAACCAAAGAAAGCAATAGAGGCATTGAAAGAAACTTCATGGGTAGAAGCAATGCAAGAGGAACTGCTACAGTTCCAAATTCAGCAAGTTTGGAAGTTAGTTGAACTTCCAAGAGGCAAAAGAGCAATTGGCACCAAGTGGGTGTTCAGAAATAAAAAGGATGAAAGAGGCATAGTCATCAAGAATAAGGCTAGACTTGTTGCACAGGGTTATACACAAGAAGAAGGCATAGATTATGATGATGTTTTTGCACCAGTTGCAAGAATAGAAGCAATTAGATTGTTTCTTGCCTTTGCAAGCTTTAAAGGGTTCAAGGTGTATCAAATGGATGTCAAATCCGCCTTTCTCTATGGAACCATTGATGAGGAGGTATATGTGTGTCAACCACCTAGTTTTGAAGACTCAAAGTATCCTGATAGGGTATATAGGTTAGACAAAGCTTTGTATGGATTACATCAGGCTCCTAGAGCCTGGTATGAGACATTATCATCTCATTTGATTGAGAATGGTTTTAAAAGAGGCACTATTGATAAGACATTGTTTACAAAGATTGTTAAAACAGAGATTCCTCTTGTTCAAATCTATTTTTATGATATAATCATTGGATCCACTTATGACAATCTGTGCGAGGAGTTTGAGGTCATCATTCATAAAAGATTTCAGATGAGTTCCATGGGAGAACTTACATTTTTCTTGGGATTACAGGTGAAGCAGAAGCCATCTGGTATTTTTCTCAGTCAGTCAAAGTATGTCGAGGACATTTTAGACAAGTTTGGTTATCAAGATGTGAAGCTGGCAAGTACTACAATGGAAACACACAAACAGTTGGGAGCAGATCCTAAGGGGGAGGATGTAGACATACACTTGTATAGGTCTATGATAGGTTCATTAATGTACTTAACTGCTTCTAGACCAGACATAATGTTTGCTGTGTGTGTTTGTGCCATGTTTCAATGCAATCCTAAGATGTCACATCTATTTGCTGTAAAGAGGATCTTTAGGTACCTCGAAGGCCAACAAAAACTGGGTCTTTGGTATCCTAAGGATTCACCTTTTGAATTAGTGGCATATTCTGATAGTGATTATGGTGAGCTAATGTGGATAGGAAATCAACTTCTGGAGGATGTCAATTCTTTGGCTCAAGGTTGGTATCTTGGCAGTGCAAGAAACAAACAACAGTTTCAACTTGAACAGCTGAGGCTAAATATAATGCTGCATCAAGCTGCCGTTCTCAGGTATTGTGGATCCAAAATCAGCTTCTGGATTATGGTATGACTTTCTTGAATACACCCATCTATGTTGATAATTGCTATTAGCATTGTTAACAATCCTGTGAAGCATTCTAAAACAAAACACATAGAGATCAGGTTTCACTTCATCAAAGATTACAATGAGAAATAGTTAATCCAAGTTATGAAAGTCCATACTGATGATCAGTTAGCTGATCTGTTCACTAAAGCATTTGATGTGAGTATATTTAACTTTCTGATCTCCAATAATGGAATTATTAACTTAAAATAAGAGTTTGTTAGCTTATTTATCTGTGTTTTTGTGTTTTCACACTAACAGTTTGAAACTGTTAGTATTAAGTCTAACAACTATTTATGTAAGTGTTCAGGGAACTGCTGTGCAAAATACAACTAACAGTTCTCAACTGTTAGTACATGGTGTTCACAACTGTTAGGCAAACTGCCTGTTCATTTAAGCGGGAGTGTTACGGTTCAATAACAGTTGAAGTTCATTAAGATAACAGTTCTCAACTGTTAATTCTGTGTTTCCTTCAACTGTTAGTCAAGGGTATTTCAGTGTTTGCAGAAACTCTGAGGAATTTTGAATTGCATTTAATATGCATCACATATATAAGCCATTCCCTCCTCGCAGTTTTCATTACGCTTACTAAACTTCTATCGAACGCTAAACCCTATAATTCCACTTCAAAATCGCCTTGGCTCCCCTTCCGTTCATCAAGGAACAAAACATGCTAGTATTTCTCTCAAAACCTGCTGAGTTGCATGTCTTTCATGACATGATCGACTACCTTGTGCTGTCAAACCTCAACACAGCTCTTACCATCAATCCAACAATATACACTTCTCATATCGATCAATTCTAGAAAAAATGCTTCTATCACAGAAGTAGATGGAGTGCAATGGATCGCTTCAAATGTTGATAATCATGTTGTTTCTCTCTCTGAGAATATCATTCAAGAACATCTTCACCTTGATGATCTTGAGGGTGAGTATTCTGATTCTGTTTCATTGGAATTCTTGCATGCTGAGTTGGTTAAACTGTGGTATGATGGCCCTAGGGGAAAGGGTACCTTCTACAAAGGGCAATTTTGTGCACACTAAAAGTTTTTGATTCACACTCTACAGCAGTGTATCAGCCCCAAAAGAACTGGTTGGAATGAGTTTGGAAGTAACATTGCTTTGGCCTTAATCTGTTTGGCCAACAATCGTTGCTTCAATTTTTCTAAATTAATTTTTAATGGAATGGTAAAACATCTCGGGACCAAATATGGTCTCTTTTTGATGTACCCCCGATTTGCGCAAGTTTGTCTAAACTCTTTATTGTCAAATTTTCAAACTCACAAGAGGGTCTTGATTCCCTCTGCTCATGTGGCCTCCACATTGAGCAAACTATTGATAAATGGCAAGAATTTTTATGGTGCCATCACTCCACCACTCTCTGCAATGGTGGAGTTTCTTTCAAGAAACAGAGCTGCTAGAGTTGAGCATGAAGCCCAAATTATTGCTACACCACCAACTCTAGAACCCACAGCTCATGATACTTAAATATCTCACTCTGCTACTTTTTCTCAAGCTACAAGACCAGCCCCCACTCTCATAACATTTAAAAAGAGGAAGAGAACTGTTGGTGCTCCTTCCACCACAGTCCCAATCACCCAAGCTGTAAGCCCTGCACAGGTGCATTCACCTGTGCAGAATATCCAAAGGGAACCCACTGTGCTATCTCCCAGGCACATTGAGGAGGTGATCACTCCAAGGGAGAGTGATCATGTGGTTCTTGAGACTGACACTACAGTTTCATCCGCAAGGGGTGAGCAGGGCAGTGTCAACATAGGTAAGACCTCAACTGCGGCAACAGAGGCTGGTCAAACAGCTTTTGGAAATCCCCAGTACCAAGAACAAAGGGGTACATGGTGAGGGAACTTATAGGAGTAACCCACCAGTTCTATCTGCCGATGATATGTTTGAGGTGGCAACACTGGCTGACATTGAGGCAAGTATGAAACAAAAGGCATTGACGAATCCAGACCTTGTACCATTCCTTGCTGCATTTCTCTATCTCAAAAAGAGGAACTCTTTACAAGACAAGCTTCTGGCAAAGCACAATGAGCTCATTATAAAGCAAGACAAACAGGTCAAAGTTTTGTCAATTGCTTTGAAGAAGGCTATAGATGTACTTCAAGCTCATGATCAAATGCTTAAACAGTTCCATGCTAAACCTCCTCAAACAGTTCCAATCAAAAACAGGGAGAAGCCAATTTTTGAAGAAGCAAGTGCAAAGTGCGAAAAGTAAACATACAGTTTTGCATTCAAAACAAACAGCTGCACCTGATACTCAAATAGTTGAAACTTCAGAAAGAACAGTTGCAACTCCAGAAACAACAGTAGCTCAAGATCAACAACAAACAGCTGCAAGTGCTCAAATAGAAGAAGAAAAGTTGTATGCAGTTGATAGAGTTTTGATCAACAGGATGTTCATGTCTGGGGATTATCCAACAACAGCTATATTCAAATCATGGTCCAAAGTAAAGCAAGATCATTTAATTGTAGTGGGTGCTCAAACCCTTAACATCAACACATTCAAAATGGCTCAAAAGATTGATGATGGATGGGTAGATGGTAAAGTTTCAAAGCTAGAGCCAATTGCACCTAAGCTAGGGTACAAAGGCATTGCAATTTCAGAATCTAAGAAGGATGAGAAGATGTCTCCTGTGCTAGGTATGGGAAAGGAAATTGTGGTTAATAATCCCAAGCTAAAACTGTCAAAAGAACAACAAGAAGAACATGATCATGAGTTAGCACAAAGATTGAATGCTGAGATTGAGCAACAAGAAAAGAGAGATCTTGAATTAGCTCAAAAGCTGGCAGTTGATTTTACAAAGGAGATTGATGAAGAAGAAAGAGGAAAGAAGGTTGATAGGAGAGTTAAGAGAAAAAGAGTTGAAAGGAAAAAGCCAACAGCTCAGCCTCAACATTCTCAAACAATTAAGAAATCTCCAGAAAAGGCTAAAGTTGGTATTGTTCAAACCATTCTACAAGACAGACTCAGAGTGGAAGTTGAAGAGAAATTGGATAAACTTGTGGAAGAGCAACTAGGTCAAAAATCCCATATCACTGAGTGGAGATTTGAAATGCCGAGGATTGAAACAGGAAAGCAAGGGGTAACAATCATGAGAGAACTAGAACCAATTGAAAGCTATGCAAGCTTCTTACATCTGATGGAAAGTGTGACAAGAAGGGATGTACAATAAATGTATGAATATGGCACAAGTCATTATGGAGAAGCTGCTGAGATTGAAATCAGAGTATTGATGAGGCATTTAACAAGCATATGTGATCCTCTGAAAGTTATGCCCATGTTGATAGCCGAAGAAGCCTTTCCTATCAGTTCTGTAAAAGTATATGCTAAGTCAAGGACTTATCACATGGTGATGGGAAATGCAATAACTCAATGGTTTGATATTGAATTCATAGAGCACAACAAAACAAAGCTCTTATATTTGATGAAAGCAAAGTTCCTTGGCCCTGCTAAAGTCAAGGAAGATCTTATTAAGATGTTGAAAGAAAAGTTGGAGTCTTTACAGTCGAAGAAAGTGTAATTTTTTTTTCTTTATATTTTGATTGTAACAGTTTGACTTTGCATACTTAATATTTTCTTTGCTTATGTTAATTTTTTTGTGGTTGAACCATATAAAACAACTTAAGTGTATTGTTCAATACTTTAAGTTAGGGGGAGATTGTTGGGAAAGTTGCTAAGTGATTGAAACTGTTGGACATGCAAAGGTAAAACTGTTAGAGTGATTTTGAAGAAACAGTTGAAAACTGTTATATTGGTTTGTGAAAACAGTTCTAACTAACAGTTGCGTTGAGTGTTGCAACTGTTAGTACAAAGAGCTCAGAACTGTTAGTATGATTATAACAACTGTTAGAAGACATGGAAGAGAAGACTGTTAGAAGAATCTCAGAACTATTTATTCAACAAGCAGTTTCTGTTGAGCTATTCATGGAAACCTCTATCCTTATGGATTTGAAGGATATCTTATCAACTTGGAAGATTATCAAGATTATCTCGCAAGATAGAAGATTACCTAACTGTCAAATATTCAAGGAGGATCAAGAGTCTATAAATACTTCTTTAGAATATTATGTTAGTACCGATAGTTTTTGTAATTCAACTCTGTTAGTTTTCGCACTCATTCGTATTGTTGATTGTTTTCAGAAAGTGTGTTAGCCTCCAAGTTTCTTTGAAACCTAAGAACAAAGTGTGTTCTTCGTCTAACAAAAGAGTTAGATTGGAGGTGTAGGTGAATATTGTAATCATCATTGGTTATTAATAAACATCTTATGATTTGAAGTATTTCCTTGTGTTGATTAAATTGTTCTTGTGTTAAAACCTTTATAAATCAATTAAGTGTGATTCAGCAACTTCTTAGTTGATTGTGATCAAACTAAAAGATTGTCTTTTAAATAACTCTGATTTAAATTCAAAAGATAATTCTTGTTATTGATATTGGTAATATTCGTTCCTGACAGTCTATAGCCATACAAATTAAACACATGGAAATGTTAAGAGCAATAAGTCAAATTAAAGATGAGTTGTTAAGATTATTTGCCAAAGCTGAGAAGCCGATTGATCAATCTGAAGCAATTCCTAGAGATGAAATCAGGACACTACTCACTTACTTTCATAAGTATTGAAAGAAAGGAATAGCCTTCGAGACTAGGAGATTCCAGATGAATCTAAGATTCTACAAGGGTAGAGTTAAAAGAATACACCTACATTGATAAACCCATTCAAGGATTCATGTATTTAGATAAGCAAGGAAACCAATGCTTCCATGTGGTTTCATGAATGTATATTATTGAAACATTAGAAGTATTAGCTCTAAGAATGATGTGTGATAGATCTAAGTAGAATAGTCTATTTTGATATAAAGCCAAGAGAGCGATCAGATCAAGGAAGGATTAATTGAAACACCTACCCAACTATGATAAGTTGATTGAAGAAATGAACTAGTAAATAGTAGAATAGAAGGCAAATCATCGTGAATATTTTAAGAAGAAATAGATTAGTGCTAAATTTTTGAAAACGCTAAGTTTGCATATTGATATAAATGATCATAACTTTTGTATTATCTTTGATAAGTTCATATACTAACGAATAAAATATTTTGATTAGTTAAAATTATTTAGATATTTTCAAACTAATTGTTGATATGTTCAACTAAACAGTGATAAATTCAATTAATTTGATGTGTTCAAATAAAATTTGATAAGTTCAAATAAATCTTAGCCAGTTCAAGATTTGAGAGCATAATTTGTATAAATATGTTCAATCAAATGTTTTGTCATCATTAAATAGGGGAGTTTGTTAGTCAAATGACATTATTAGTTTGGATTTGATGAGACAAAATAATGCTTGAAAGATAGTGTTTAATATATAGAAAATGAATTATGTAAAGTGTCTCACATTGACTAGTCAGCTCTAAAACAGAAATAGAGTTTCTAAGTATGTTATAAATAATTCAAATGATGTCTTAAGTTGAGTATGAGTTTCTATGTGTATGTATATGTGGAATTAGTTCAAGAACTCAGCTTGATGAGTTTCAAGTTGAGTAACTCAGCCCGAGAGAGAAGTCAGTCCGAAAAGAGTTTGCATTTGTGTATGGTTGGATAATAAGATTCAAGATTGATGAATTAACATTGAAGATTAAGTTTATCCAAGTTATAAATTTTAAAGTATAAATAAGATTAGTTTGAATTAACAAATTTAGATAAGTCTCAGTTTGTTAGTTTAATAATTATCAATATAACTAGTATATAATCTAATTTCCTAATATGTTTAGAAGTTACCTGGCTAGTTCAGTATTCCTCTTTAGAGATATAGTCTGTCAAAGAATTTGCTTTGTTAGTCAAGCATACATGTTTGTTCATGATTAACTAATTAGTTTTGTATTCCTCTTTAGAGATTAAATTGTTTTCTATGTTCATAAGTTGAATTAGCAAAACAAGATCTAGCAATTAGTTTAGGAGATTGATTCAGAGAGAGTTAAATTGTAACATGTGAGTTGAATTAAGATTTGTTGGTCCCAAAGAGGGTAAACAAGCAACCGATATAGTGTAGAAGGGGGGGGGGGTTGAATACACTTAAAACAATTAACCAAACTAATCAAATGTATATTCAATGATCAAACAGAATGATTACAATTATTACTTTCTAATCAAATCAACAGGATGATTTGATGTTACACTGATTATAAACTCAACTCTCTCTAAACACTCTTGTATCACAAACTAACTGATGATTGAACTTCTTGTTAAAACTGATTAACAAGAACTCTAGAAAACTCTCTTGAACTTTGAACTCACAAAGTTATCGCAACACACGCGTATCAAGTATGACGAACACATGTACGTTTTTCAACTTATGCAGAATTCTCTATTCGGTATTTTTAAAACCCATAAGAAGGTTTTTACTTATACTTAATATATCTACGAACAAATCGCAGTTTAAAGATAGAACTTATCTTTTCTTTAAAACCGTAACAAACTCCTTAATTAGAACATATCTAATTAATTTCGTTTGAGATCTATGTCCAACTATTAGATAGTTTAAATTAGGTTTAGATATTGTAATTTAAAAGTCGTAGATATTGAGAGTTTATAACAGCATTTAGAACTTACTTAAATTCTTGAACTGACTTCAGGCGCTAAGTTGACTCACTCAATCTTGATGTTATCAAGCTGAGTTCTTGAGTTCTTGGAGCTCCAAATCTTCAAGTCTTCACTCTTGAAACCTATCTCACCTTAGAAGTCACTGAGCTATCTAGTACTTACATAGAAAACTCTATATCTGTTTATACGCTGACTACTCAGCTTAAGCTGACTAGTCAGTCTACAACAGACTTACATAATTCCTAACTTTTAACCTATCCCCTATACATAGCTATGGTTTGTCTCATCAAATCTAACTATTCTAAACATGGACTAACAATCTCCCCTATTTGATGATGACAAAATATTGAATCAAAATACGTATAGGTTAACAGAATTATGTTGAACAACTCTGGAACTGACCAAAGTTAATTCTTAAAATAAGTATTGAACTGATCTATACCTATTCATCATTTCTTGAACTTACAAGAATTTAGGTTACAAATCTATTCTAAGACTTGTATTCTAAGTATTTGAACATACAATTACTCAGATACTGAACTTATCAGAGTTAATTTGAGTTTTGGACTTACAAAACTTATTTTACTGAACTTATCAGTTATATACTTGAACATATCAATAGTTAGCTTAAACTTGCAAAGTTGTTTATTTGAACACATAAAATAGTTGAACATATCGAACTTAACTTTTCATTTATGAACATTTACATTTAGCTTGATCATCTTGATCAGCTTATGCACACTTAGTGCTTAAAAATTATAGAACTAATCTATTTCATCAATAGGATCTCCAGCTTCTAACCACATATCAGAACACTTAAGCTCCCAGATGGCTGCTTCCTTGATAGCACTGATTAAAGTTTCATCACCATCTTGATATTCCTTTATTTTATCTCTTCTTGATCTGATTGCTCTGTTTATTTGATATCTAAATGGTGAATTCTGACTAGAGTTGGAATCTGCCCACCGACACACGTAGGCCGGCATCACTGCCAATGAAGCGCGCGCCTATTGGGTCACACGCCAAGTTTCAATCTCGACAGCCAACTATAAGAGGAAAGAGTCAAAATGGTCAAATTCCAGTTGACCAAGGCTTCACAACCGTGAAGGATGCTCCACGGGTCGTGAAGCAGCTCGTGTCCACGAGTCCTGTCGTGGGCCGCATGGTTCGTGAAACCCTAGGGCTTCATGACCCTACACGGCCCGTGAAGGAGGTCGTGAAGGCACAACCCTCACAATTCTTGCACTGTGCGGCACGGCTCGTAGAGGATTAATGGTCGGTCGTGGCGCATTTATCCTTCACAGCCCGTGAAGAAATTGTGAAGGCAGAATTCTAAGTGACACTTGTATTTGGTTGGACCATTTTGTTGGTCCAATGATGGAGTGCCACTTAGCTTTGACTCTGGGCTCTTTGAACAGATAGAATGCTTATATTAGAGGTGTTCTTTGTTCATTCTACACTCTTGGTCATTTTTGTGCATTGCACACATATTGTAAGTTCTTCCATAGAGAGAGAGCAAGAACAAGTGAAGGTGGTAAGTGCACAAGTGGTTACAAGGCTGTTCCAGAATCAAACCCTCAAGTGTTGGTGGTTTGGTGGCTTGCTAGTACAAGGAGATAGAAGGTTAGCTTGGTGTGGACTTCTTTGGTGCTTGAGGCCTTTTGTTTCAAGAGCTCATCCCAAATCTCCAAGTTGTTCCAGAATTATCAAAGTCTTCAAGGGTATGGCTTGCTTACCTTCTTCTCTTTGTGTTTGTATTTGGTTACATGTATGTTCTTGCAAGTTTTCACCACCATTGGGAATTCATGGGATCGTTTTGTATGTTTTTGTTGCTTCTGTTGCGTGCTATGATCCCCATGGAATCCCAAGACTGGTATCAGAGCCATACTTGTAAGATGCATGCACCTTTGTGGCTTGAAAATCCATATTTTCGATTTTGGACATTCTGTCCATAAGGTCTTCACGGGCCGTGGAGCTTGCTTCACGGGTCGTGAAGGCCACACGACCGGTCTCGTGGGGTGGTGGTCATGAAAGGTTTTTTAATCTATTTCACAAGTCGTGAAGCGTACTACCTTCATGGCCCGTGAGGGCCCGTGAAGAGCAGTAGCTCGTGAAGGCGTCGTGAACAGGCTGTTTTTGGCCTTTTTTAAAAAGAAAACTTAATATGGATTTTAGCACATGATTTTGGTGTTTCCAGAATCATTTTAGGCTGTTTAGCCTTGTAGATTAAGCCCCATGATATCCTAATTCTTATATATGTATGTATTGGGTGGTTTTGGCATAAAATGCACACATGCATACATGTATATTGTGTATATATGAATATGGATTTCAAAGTGTTCGGAATCCTAATGCATATGTACAAGGTTTAATCTTGTGCCTTTAGTTTTTGAATAAACTTAATTGGGATATTGTTTTGTGCATGGTTTGGTGTGGCACACCATGCTTTGTGGTTGTTTCGTTTTGTGAGCACCGGTTTGAGCCTAGACCTTTGTGTGGTTGTATGGTTGCTTTATTTGTTGTTCATTCATTTGGTGGTTTGTACCACATTTGGTTTGTAATAATTTATTTAATCCGGTTTGTAATAATTTATTTATTTGTGGCTTGCACGCCAAAGTATTTATTCTTTATAATTGTATATTAGCTTAGAATTATTTGTGGCTTGCATGCTATTTCTCTTTAAATTATGTATGTAATGAGAAGAGAAGACCGGAGGCACCAACGGGAGTCTTGGGAGACGTCTTGGCTACCTCGGATCCAGAGGCGCGAGATCGAGTGGGAGCACGCCACCAAGTCTTGGATTGTTTGTCCTTAGTAGACTTAGTTCCTCGGTTGGCTCACCGGGGAACACTTAGGTTGGATCAAATCGGTTTTGTATGCGTGGTTGTGTAGTTTTATTTATTTATTTTCTTGCTTGGTTGTAGGATCTTCGCATGCTAGAAAATCTTTGAAAATAATAAAACTATATAGTTTTCCTTAATTGGTTAACAAACCCCGCTCGCTCACATGATTAACAAACGAATATAAAGTGTTTATGTTCAATTGGTGAAAAATGCGTTTTGTCACTTACTTGTTAATCAAAATGAAAAGAGGTTTTTAACCGGAAAAAAAATTCCCGTTTTTCTTAAAAACGTAAATCACACGCCATCCAAAAGATGACACCACCTGAATCTAATGAAGCATGGGACAATTGTCGAACTTAGCACGAGTTGTTCCATGTGGACTTGTGTGGAAGGTGCGTGTGGCGTCTTGAAATTTTTGGTTGTCGAGCTTAGCACGAGCCAATTATTGTCAAGGGCGTCATGGTGTATCTTGTTGGACGATTTGCAATTCCAATTTAATACGCCTTGATAATTATCGTGCCTATACCGAGTTATCAAAGCGGCTTATTGAGGAATCGGTGTGGGAAGGGATCAAACATGCCGAACCGGTGCTATGAGTACCGAAGGATCGCGCAAGTGCCTAAGAGTTGTAATCACGGATTACAATTGGTAAAGCGTTTACCGGCCTAAATACCGTCACGAAGTGATCCGCGGTAAACCCGTCATGTAGTGAAGTTATGTTGGGTTCTTAGCCCTTGTTAAATTTAAGTGTTAAACTATTGGGTAATTATTTAACAAGGATTAAAATATGTCAAACTAACCTTTTTGTGTGCTTTGCCTTCTTTTAGATGGCATCTACAAGCAACACCGTGACACACATGTCACTCTGTCCATTTTTGGAGAAAGAGAAACTCAAATGCGTAAACTTTACGGGTTGGCATAGGTAATTGAGAATTGTCTTGCGCCATGAAAGCAAGTTGTACGTCCTAGAGGAACCTCTTCCGGAGGCTCCTGCTACCACCGCTACGCGGGCCATTAAGGATGCTTATGAAAAGCGCCTTAAAGACACTAATGAGGTGACTTGCCTCATGTTGACGACCATGAGTTCCGAGTTGCAAAGGCAATTCGAGGACATTGGTGTGTTTGACATGATCTCGCAGCTAAAGGAAATGTTCCAGCAGCAAGCGAGGCAAGAACTCTACGAGTGTGTCAAGGCCTTTATAGGGTGCCGGATGCAGGAAGGCGGGAACGTGAGCTCCCACGTGCTTCGTATGAAGCAATACGTGGACCAGCTCGAGAGGTTAGGCTTTCCAATACGGAAAGAGTTGGCTACGGATATTATCCTCCAATCTTTGCCTCAAGCATATGGTCCGTTCATTGTGAACTACCATATGCATAACATGGACAAGTCCTTGATGGAGTTGCATGGCATGTTGAAGACCGCCAAGTCTAACATGGCCAAGGCAAAGCCATCGACCTCCGCACCCGTCCTAGCCATCCATGAGGGTGGTGCTAAGAGGAAGCGGACCGCTTCAAGATCCAAGGGCAAGGGAAAGGGGAAGGCAAAGGTGGCAACACCCAAGCCCAAACCACTCCCGGCGCCGGAGCCAAAGGGGAAGGAACCCGCACCTATAGAACCCTCACCGGAAGAGACCACCTGCTTCTTCTGCGGGGAGAAGGGACACTACTGGCGTAGTTGCCCCAAGTACACGGAGGAGCTCAAGAGGCTTCGCGCCAAGGGACAAGGCGCCTCTGGTATGTATATGATTGAACTCCATAACACTTCTACTTCTAACGCTTGGGTCTTGGACATCGGGTGTGGTACTCACATAGTTAATAATGTGCAGGTACTAAGAAGAAGTAGGGACTTGGTTGATGGGGAGCTGGATCTCATCATGGGAAACAAGGCGGTTGTCCCGGTTGAGAAGATAGGGAGTGTGGATCTCGCCTTTCCATCCGGCTTATTTATTACTTTATTAAATGTATCTTATTCGCTTTGCGTGGCAAGAAACATTGTATCCTTTTATGCACTCATTGACGATGGATTTAATTTTAATATCTCTAATGGAATTATTTCATGCTTTAAGAATGATTTATTTTATTTTAAAGCACATCCATGTCGTGGCATATATGAGACAAGCATATGCTTGCAAAGTAATAGATCAATCATGAATGTTGGTTCTAAATCCAAATGTGATTTGGATAAGTTATCTTTATGGCATGGTCGTTTGGGCAACATAAACAAGAAACGCATCGCCAAGCTCCAAGCGGATGGGATCTTGGAATCATTTGACCATGGGTCGGATGATGTATGCGAATCTTGCTTATTGGGCAAAATGACCAAAGCACCCTTCACCGGCGTTTGTGAGAGGGGCAAAGACTTGTTGGATATCGTTCACAGGGATGTGTGTGGTCCGTTCAAGCATGTCACTAGGGATAACTCAAGGTACTTCGTAACCTTTACCGATGACTTTAGTAGGTATGGATATGTCTACTTGGTGAGACAAAAGTCGGAAACCTTTGAGGTTTTCAAGACTTTCAAGAACGAAGTTGAGAACCAATTGCAAAAATGAATTAAGATGCTCAGATCAGATCGTGGTGGTGAGTATCTAAGTTCGGAATTCCGAGACTATCTAAAAGATTGTGGAATTGTTTCGCAATTGACACCTCGTAGGACACCACAATTAAATGGTGTCGCCGAGAGGAGGAACCGGACATTGTTGGATATGGTCCGGTGTATGATGAGTCGTACGGATGCACCCATTAGCTTTTGGGGCTATGCATTGGAAACTGCCATTAGAATCCTTAACCTCGTACCAACTAAGAAGGTCAAGAAGACACCTTTTGAGATGTGGAATGGAAAGGTTCCATCGCTTTCATATCTAAAGGTTTGGGGTTGTCCTGCCTACGTGAGACGTGAGGTGGAGGACAAATTGGAACCACGAGCCGAGAGGTGTTTGTTCATTGGATATCCTGCCGGGTCTATGGGATATTTGTTTTACAAACCGTCCGAGAACAAGGTATTTGTTGCTCGGAGGGCCGTCTTCCTTGAAAGGGAGATGCTATCCAAAGACGCTAGTGGGAGAAAGGTTGATCTTGTAGAGATTCAAGAACCTTCCAATGACCAACCTGAAGTTGGCACTAGTTCACAAGATGATTCTCAGCACGGCGCTGCTGGAGAACCTGACACGGATCCTTTACCTCTTAGGAGATCCGGTAGGAGTCGCAATGAGCCAGAGAGATATGGGTTTCTCATATCTGAGGGCTGCGACCTAGTGGTGGATCATGATGAACCATCATCTTATCAGAACGCCGTAGTGGGCCCTGAGTCCGCTAGGTGGAAAGAGGCTATGGAGTCCAAGATGCAATCTATGTCGGATAACCAAGTCTGGGATTTTGTACATCCGGTACCCGGGTGTAGACCCGTAGGGTGCAAATGGGTCTTTAAGAAAAAGACCGGCATAGATGGAGATGTTGACACCTTCAAAGCCCGACTGGTGGCTAAGGGTTTCACGCAAACTCATGGTGTAGACTATGATGAAACCTTTTCCCCGGTGCCTATGTTGAAGTCTATCCGCATACTTATGGCAATTTCCGCATTTCATGATTATGAGATTTGGCAAATGGATGTAAAAACCGCGTTTCTCAATGGGGCACTTAGCGAGGAAGTCTATATGACTCAACCCGAGGGTTTTGTACATGCCAAGCATCCGGATAAGGTCAGCAAGCTTAAGAAGTCCATTTATGGACTTAAGCAAGCATCACGCAACTGGAACATGTGCTTTGATGAGAAAGTCAAAGAGTTTGGCTTTTTGAAAAGCAAGGATGAGCCATGCGTATATGTCAGGGCTAGTGGGAGCATAGTTGTGTTCCTAGTCTTGTATGTCGATGACATACTCCTCACTGGGAACGATGTCCCGACCCTTTAAGGTGTAAAAACTTGGTTAGGGAATTGTATTTCAATGTAGGATCTAGGACATGCGACTTATATTCTTGGGATCAAAATCTATAGAGATAGATCCAAGAGGCTTATTGGGCTTAGCCAAAGTACATATGTTGACAAAGTCCTAAAGCGGCTTAGGATGGAAGAATCTAAGAAGGAGTTCATTCCAATGTCACATGGTTTGGTATTGAGTAAGACTCAATCCCCTAGTTCCCTAGAGGAACGGGAAGTAATGAAGCGAGTGCCATATGCTTCGGCTGTGGGCTCGATCATGTACGCCATGCTATGTACGAGGCCTGATGTATTGTGTGCCTTGAGCATGACGAGTAGATATCAAACCAACCCTGGCGAAGCTCATTGGATGGCAGTGGAGAGCATTCTCAAGTATCTTCGGAGGACTAAGGAGATGTTCTTGGTGTACGGAGGTGAGAAAGAGCTTAGAGTAAAGGGTTACTCTGATGCAAGCTTCCAAACCGATAGGGATGACTGCCGATCACAATCGGGGTTCGTGTTCCTATTAAACGGCGGTGCTATATCCTGGAGGAGCTCCAAGCAAGACACCGTGGCCGATTCCACTACCGAGTCGGAATACATTGCGGCCAGTGAAGCTGCTAAGGAGGCTGTATGGATGAGGAAATTTATGCTTGATCTGGGAGTGGTTCCAAGCATCAGCGACCCTGTTGAGATCTTCTGTGACAACGAGGGTGCCGTTGCTTTAACAAAGGAATCGAGGTCTCATCGACGCACGAGGCATATTCCGTGGAAATATCATTTTATCCGGGACGTGGTCGAAAATGGAGACATTGTCATCAGCAAAGTACACACGGATAGCAATTTGGCGAATCCGTTCACTAAACCGTTGTCGCAAGCTAAGCACGATGCCCACACACGTGCTATTGGGATTAGATTTGCTAGTGACTTGGTTTGAGTTGTATATTGGTTATTGTATTCGATGTATTTACTATGTTATTGGGAACATTAAGCAATATTGTATTTTTGAATGTATTGATTATTAAATGGAGATTTAATGATACGCGTGTAGCGAATACTTTCTTTAAATCATTGTTGTGTTCCAACTTTGCATGTTTTATCACTTCCTTGAATGTTTTACATTCTAAATAGTCCATGGTCGGTCATTCTTCATGGAAGGAAGTATGAATGAAGATAGAGGGAAATGATTGGTCATAGTGTTCAATGGGATTGAATACAAGGGACGCAATATTTCGCCTATACTTGAAAAGAGTTTTAAGTGATTGGACGACCCACACCTGATATTACTTCATGGTACATGTCAAGAGTAAATCAAGATGATAATATCTTTTATTCTTAGACCGGAGATGCATGTGTTTCACTATTTTGGTTTGCATTATTCTAACTGCTTTCAAACGTAGTCCGTAAGTGGCTATTATAAAGGAGGTATTTGGGTAAAGTATTGCCATTGTATTGGAGGCAATGTAGTCGAAGGGATTTGTTCCTCTGTTTAGGGAGATATCCCTGGGCCCCTCGATGATTGGGCGCTGACACCAAAAATGCATGGCCATGCTCGAGCTTGCAATGATTGTTGATCAGTTGCAACTCACCTTTTTGGTCACCACCAATCTTAATCGAGAAACATAATCGTGAACGATCGGAGAATGACTTTGTACCATGTCTCGTGTTCACTTGGATATCACGAACAATAAGATAATTGCTCACTTATGTACAGGACCATGTCAAACTCTTTTAGTTTAACTTGGTACTTGTCAGGGATGACATACCCCGTGTTTAGTTGGAAGCAAGGATGCCTTGCTAGAGGCCGCTCGCTGTCTGTGGTGCCCATAGGTACGGTGTGTCATGTGCAAGTGGGAGTTTGTTGGAATCTGCCCACCGACACACGTTGGCCGGCATCACTACCAATGAAGCACGGGCCTATTGGGTCACATGCCAAGTTTCAATCTCGACAGCCTACTATAAGAGGAAAGAGTGAAAATGGTCAAATTTCAATTGACCAAGGCTTCACGACCGTGAAGGATGCTCCACGGGTCGTGAAGCAGCTCGTGTCCACGAGTCCTGTCGTGGGCCGCATGGTTCGTGAAACCCTAGGGCTTCACGACCCTACACGGCCCGTGAAGGAGGTCGTGAAGGCACAACCCTCACAATTCTTGCACTGCGCGGCACGGCTCGTAGAGGATTAATGGTCGGTCGTGGCGCATTTATCCTTCACAGCCCGTGAAGAAATCGTGAAGGCAGAATTCTAAGTGACACTTGTATTTGGTTGGACCATTTTGTTGGTCCAATGATGGAGTGCCACTTAGCTCTAACTCTGGGCTCTTTGAACAGATAGAATGCTTATATTAGAGGTGTTCTTTGTTCATTCTACACTCTTGGTCATTTTTGTGCATTACACACATATTGTGAGTTCTTCCATAGAGAGAAGAGAGAGAGAGGGAGAGAGCAAGAACAAGTGAAGGTGGTAAGTGCACAATTGGTTACAAGGCTGTTCCATAATCAAACCCTCAAGTGTTGGTGGTTTGGTGGCTTGCTAGTACAAGGAGAAAGAATGTTAGCTTGGTGTGGACTTCTTTGGTGCTTGAGGCCTTTTGATTCAAGAGCTCATCCCAAATCTCCAAGTTGTTCCAGAATTATCAAAGTCTTCAAGGGTATGGCTTGCTTACCTTCTTCTCTTTGTGTTTTTTTTGGTTGCATGTATGTTCTTGCATGTTTTCACCACCATTGGGAATTCATGGGATCGTTTTGTGTGTTTTTGTTGCTTGCGTTGCATGCTATGATCCCCATGGAATCCCAACACTTGAGTCATCACATAGAAATCTCAAAAACAGAATTTGCTCTAACCTAGCCAAGTGCATACTAGCTTCCTCCAAGAAACACTGATTTCCTTCAATGTCTATGTACAAGAAGCCTGCTAGGGGTTGATCAATGTAACATCCTCACAAAGGGCCTAGACGCATGCTGACGTGGTACGTGTAATAAATTAATAAATTGAAATATATTTGTAGATATCAAAGAAAAATAACTAAAGTAGTTATTTAAATGAGTAAATAAATATTGATAAAAATATAAAAGAATAAAAGATTATTAAATGATTTAGAACGAGGTTTCCAAAAATATCTCCGTTAGTTAAAACGGGTACTCGTGCGTTAAGTTGTAAGTTGAAAATGGGAACAAAATACCCACTTGTGTATAAATATTAACCACAAGTCAGTTTCCCTTTGTTACCCACGTATACACACATCAGAGAACTCATTTGTTTGCTTGTTCTTTGTGTGTTCTTATCTTCAAGCCTTCAAGAAGAATTCAAGAAAGGATCTTTCAAGCAAGAAATCTACTGCAATTCGAGATTTAAATCAAGCTACAATCTGCCATAATCATCTTCTTCTCCATATTGTTCTTGTAAGTCCCTAATTCTCCATGTTCTTCAAGTTCTTAGGTTTTGATGGGTTTTTAGGTCAAACCCGAATTTGACCATTGTGATCTAATTTTGATGCTTCTAATGCTTCCTACAAGTCATATAGATGCTTAAGAACACATAATATGGATTAGAATTGGTTGATTTGATTAAAACCAAGATTTGACCAAAATGGTCAAAATAGCCAAAAAATGGGTCAAACTGAAATTGACCTTCAAGGACTGAAATTTAGTGTTCTAATTGTTCTTATAACTTGTTAGGATTGATTAGAACTTATATGTTGGATTAGAGGTAGTGTTTATGCACATGTTCAAAATTGCCCTAAAAGGGTCAAAATGGCTAAATTGGGTTGAATCTGTTTTACACATCAAGGACTAACTTTTAAGGTTCTAATAAGTTCATATGACTTGTATGAATTGATTAGAACAATGGTTTTGAATTAAATTGGTGGTTTTGCTTGAATTGGTAAAAATTGCGCTAAAATAGGCTTTAAATAGCCAAAAATTGGAAAATGCTACCAAACAGAGGTTTTAAAGGAAATGGTCAGTTCCAATAGCTTCAATAAGCCATTTGGAGTGTGAATGATGCATTGGAAGTGTTGGAATTGATGTATTTCAAGTTTTGGCTATATTGAACACATTCTTGCTAATTAAAGCTTGAATTTTGTATGGATTGATTGGGTAAGTGTTAGGAATGTTAGAAAGCACCTACAAGTGCCAAATGATGTTATGGAACACTGAAAATTGATTAGAGTTGAATTGGTATTGATTTGGACCAAAAAGGCACTGTTGTGCAGAAACTGCAAGTAGTGCCCTACTGCACGCGACGCGACGCGTCGGGGGCTTGGACGCGACGTGTCCAAGCAGTTTCTGCACACATTGTTGTTTTGTGTTGTTCTTTCGCGTAGAAGTGTTTTGGTCATGGATATAAGTTAGTAAACAAATTAGGAACATTGTTAGGACATTATTCTAGATGTCTTGATGATTTCCTTGCATGTTTAAATGTCTAAATGTAAATGATTTTACATAGGTGCTAACGACAACTAAAGCAAGCCAGAGTTGTGTAGTTACATGTTATAAGCTCAACAGGTGAGTAAGTTAACTCAAACATGACATTGATAGTATTATAAGATGTTTTGTATGTTGCAAACCAAGGAATTGTAGTTATGCATGTTTAGAGGTTTTATAAACAATTGTGTTAACTAAATGATATGTATGCATGCTTAAAGGCCGTGTAGGTCGATCTTGATATGTAAGAGCCGGAGTAGGCCATTTGTGTTTGTGCTAAGGCCGGATTAGGCCATTGTTTGAGTGCCGGTACTACTTTGTAGAGATTGGGGCCAGTTTATCTGGGTCTTGAGTTGGGGCCTTGTGTCACCAGCTAGGATGTGCAGAGATTCGATGATCACGAATCTTGGTTCTTGCTAAACCGCCGCCCCTCGATACTAACTTGGGGCTCTCAGTTCCCACTGATCCCAAATGGGATATGTTCCCGATAACGCAATGGTGGACCGCTCCCTGCTTCTCCACTGGCGCGAAGAAAGTATCAGTTTCCCCAGTGAGGATCATTGAGCCGGGCTTATAACCCTGCAAGACGTGATGCCTACTGACTAACCGGTGCTTCAACATGTGTTAGGATAGACTTGAATGAAGTTATGTGATTCATGAAATGTGTTTATGATACTCTTGATATACTGTTTTTGCTTTAATTGTTATTCACTAGCTATTTATAGCTAACCCTCTCATGTACATTCCATATGCAGGTAAATAGATTGAAGGTGAGTACGGGTACTTGCAAGGATGTCATGATAGGTTTTTGGGAACATTATGTAAAGACAATGTTATCTAATAATTAGAGTAATGGTCGAACAAGTTGGTAACGTGTGGAATGTTTGTTAAACAATACTCTTTTGTTACAACTTATATTTATATAAGTAGTAAAATGTGAATTAAATATTATAGCTTCCGAACGTGTTTTTAAAAAAAAATTATACTCTGAAATTTAAGGACCGGCGTTACAATCAATATATGTATTCTCGTTGAACTCAACAACCTTGGGAACTTGTAGGCTGAGAACTCTGTTCTTCCTTTGCCTAGCTGTTCTTTCTCTTGCAACTTTATTACGATTTAGGAAGACATCAAATTCAGCTGTTGGAATTTCTCCAAGCTGATCAATTCTAAGAAAAATTCTTTTAAGCTCTTGAATGACCTCTTGTTTGATCTGACTTTGTTTCATTCTTTTAACATTCAAGGCCACTGTCTTCATTCAAAGAATCCCAACTTATATAATCTTCTCATATTTAGCCCCATTTCAGCTTTGTTTTTCAACACAAAGTTGATTATAACTAGCTCCCCTTTTCTGCTTAACGTTAAACTTTCAATTGCATGACCAAAATATTTTCTTTTGTAGCAGTATCTTAGATCATCATTAGTGTATGGAATTGGATCAGCTCTTGGTCCAGAATAATCAGCTTCAGCTTCAGCTTTAGCCTTTTCTCTTTGCAGTTCAGCTTGTCTTTGCTGCTCTTTCATTTCCTCCACTGTCATGCCCAGTTCTTTGGCCATTTCTTGTAACATTTGCTCAGCAAGCATGTCACTGGCTTTCTGTGCTGCATCAGCTTCATCACTTGAGTCAGGTTCATATGCAACTAGTTGAGACTTACCTTGATGCTCTGGCTCAGGTTCAGCAATGATTACTTTTCGCCTCTTGGCTAGAGACACAGTAGTTGAACTTCTTTTTCTTTTTACTGTCTCTATAGTCTTCCCTTTTCCTTTATCCATTTGTGAAGCTGGAACAGACTCAGCTTCAACAATCTTTAACAATTTAGCTTGAGGGAAATTTGTAGGCACAATCTGAAGTGTTTCTTTATGTGGAGTTTCTGGTTGACCTGATTGATGTTGAGAGGGTTGATCTACAATGCTCATGAACTGGTCATGAGCTTCTTCTTCGATTTGCACTTCCTCTGTATGCTCCCCCTTAACTATATCCTCAGTTTTCTTTGATTCTTCCTCCCCCTTTTTGTCATCATCAATAGGGGAGGGTCTGAGTTGAAGTATAATGCCCTGTAAATCTTCCACGGATTTGGATAGAGCCTCCAGTTTAGCCATCAGCTTAGCTTTGTCCTTCTTCCCTTTCTTATGAAGGAGCTCAAACTGAGTTTGTAGAAACTACATCATGATCTGAACATCAGTTGTTGCAGGGACAATTGGCTCCTCTGTCCTCTTTTTAAATTGAAAACCTTCCTGACCAGTGGAAGAATGGATTTCCACTGTAGGAGAGGCTCTTGAATGTGCCTCATGAGGTGAGAGTGTGGGCCCCATATCCAAAGGTTGGCGCTAACGAATGGAATCAAGGGGGGCAAATTGGGGACCCTGTAAACCTTCATGGTGTATAGAAGGTTCATTGATAGGTCGTGCTAGAATGTGTAAGAATGGAAGAGAAGAAGAATGACCAATGTCGTGAACTTTGGTGGTAGGGTAGGCTGGGCTGAGTGGTGAGGAGAGGGGTAGTTGACCCTTGGGAGTGGTCATATGCTCAATGTTACCTTTATGTGTCTGTGAAGGCATAGAAATAGGTTCTCCCGTGGCTAGAATAGGTATGGGCTGAGTAGACACCATACCCGGCTTAGGCTGACTAGGTGAAGTAAGCCTTGAGGTTGGCACCTTAAGAGAAGGTGTCTCCCCCTCAGCTCCAGCCGGTGGAGGTGTCAGTGTGACATCAGCTCCATGGTCCTTTTTAGGTGAAGGACCACCTTTGGCAATTTTGCGAGTGTAGGTTTGGGATATATCCTTTGTAGCAGTGGGCTGACCAAGGTTGGTTGTAGAGTGGATAGTATATGGAGATGTTTGTGGTGGGGGAGGGGTTAGATTAAGATGGGCTTGACTCAGTCTTATCTCCCTGTATATGAGATGGAGAAATACGAGAGAAAGAAGGAGATGAAGGAAGAGAGGGTATACCTGCGCCTATTAGATGTGACTCTGAGCTAGGGAACATACTCTTTTGCTCAGAGCTGGAGGTGGAAGAGATTCGTTGAATGCGTGATCTAAGCTGAGTCCTTTGAGGCTTAGCTTTGGAGGACTCAGCCTCAGAATCATTGATGCCTTCTGTTTCCTCCTCATCATTTGCACTCTCCTCAGCTTCATTTGACTCTGAAGTCAGAAGCTGTGCGTACACCCTCATCTGAGCACTTATTGTGGGGTGCTTAGGGAAAATATCATGGGCGAACATTCTTGAGCTAAGAACAGGAGTAGGGATTTGACTCATATTGGGCAGTGTATCCTCTACCCAACCTGTCCTCGATCACCATTGATAAGAATCTTACAAAGGGCACGATGGTATCCCTCAGATTCTTGGTCACCAAAGACTTGAGTGCCTCAAAGATCAACTCAGCATAGTCCAATTGTCGTTGTATCCAAGTGATCAACTCAGCACAGGCCACCCACCTTGTATCTAAGTGAGCGGACCACCGTGGACACCATAAATCCCCATGCTGTCTGGAAAACGGATTTCCTTATCACCCCAATGACTTGAGGATGACCCATTAAGGGTAATACGCTCCTTGAAGTTTCCCTAGAAACCGTGGCTTCGTATTGATTGTAAACAGGGAGATGAAGGATTCGTCTGAGACAGTTTGCATCTATGTCGATTGCCACTTGTCCACTTAGGACTGTACCTCTTATTACATGTTGATTTGCATCCAGTCTGCACGTATACCAAAATTCCGTAAGAAGTTGTGGAATTAGCATAGCAAGACCGCTAAGGAAAGCGCGTGCCAGGAGTCCTTTGCGAATGTAGGAGACCCACTCCTCATATCCCCTGCCAATCTTCGACTTTGGAATGTCGATACATGCCACGACATTATTTTGCTTGTAAATGGAGAGCGCATTATTCTTGAAATTAACACCACGGATCATTTGATCAGTCAGATTTAGAGTGTAACCCTCCATTGAATTCGAACTTATCGTATTAGTTTGCACTTAGTAGTAGTAGGGTTTAGCACTGAGCGATTGATTCTGCACAAAGCAAGGTTAGGGTTTTAGAGAATAGAGAAGGAGGTATAGGATTTTGAAGAGTAAACGAAATACGGTAAAGAGTCACTCTTATTTATAGCTTTTCAATATGAGAGAAAAGTTACCGTTATCTGGTGGTAATAAATATGACCGTTACAGTAACAACCGATTACATAGTTTGTTATAACGGTTATATTTAATGTAACTTACCTAGACTCACACTATTACATTGATCCGAATTCACGAATATCTTTTAAATAATTTATTTTATAAATGACTTATGTTTATTTTTAAAGGACACACCTTACATAGTTTATACTTACTATAGGTTTGGACTGACCATTTGTTAGGACTAACCTAGACATGTGGAACTGACCACACCTTAGAACTGATCACTCAGCTCAGATTGAGCACTCAGCTCAGATTAACACTTAGTCAAGGTTAGCACTTAGCATATTAAACAGAGATAGAGAAATAATTAAACATACCAAGTGAAGGGTTGAGCATGCCAAGCTTGCCAAGTAGAGTTGTGAATCTTGTGCCTTCAAGTAGTTTTGTGAAGATATTTGCAAGTTGATCTTCATTCTCAATTAAGACTAACTCTATCTTTCCTTTTCTACTATGTCTCTGATGAAGTGATGTCTTATCTCAATGTGCTTGGTTCTTGAGTGAAACACTGGGTTATGTGTGATGGCAATAGCACTTTGATTCTCACATAATATGGGAATCTTTGAATAATGTAAATCAATGTTTTTAAGCTGATGTTGCATCCACAATATTTGAGCACAACAGCTTCCTGATGCAACATACTCAGCTTCAGTTGTGGAAATTGCCATTGAGTTTTGTTTCTTGCTTGTCCAACTAACTAACTTTCCACCCAATAGTTGACATCCTCCCGTAGTACTCTTTCTACCTAGGCCACAACTTGCGAAGTCTGAATCTGAGTACCCTATCAGCTCAAATCCTTCCCTTCGGATATTTGAGAATTCTTTTAACAGCTTGCAAGTGTGATTCCTTTGGACCAGCCTGATATCATGCACAAACACATGTAGCATACATTATATCAGGTCTGCTAGCTGTCAAGTAAATTAATGAACCTATCATTCCTCTATATGTAGTCTGACATACAGACTTCCCATCAATGTCCTTGTGCAACTTGACGTTGTGTAACATTGGAGACTTTGCAGGATGGCTTGAGTCTAATCCATATTTCTTAATCAGATCAAAAACATACTTGCTCTAATTAATGAATTTACCATCTTCTTTCTGGTTGATTTGAAGTCCCAAAAAGTAAGTCATCTCACCCATCATGCTCATTCTGTATTGATTAGACATTATCTTAGAGAACCAATCACATAGACCTTGGTTTGTTGAACCAAAGATAATGTCATCCACATAGATTTGGACCAGAATAACATGTCCTCTACTCTTTCTTAAAAATAGAGTTTTGTCAATACTCCTCTAATAAAGTCATTTGAAAGTAGATAGGTGGACAATGTATCATACCATGCTCTTGGAGCTTGTTTGAGTCCATACAGAGCCTTGTCTAACTTATAGACATAATCTGGATGTTTAGAATCAACAAAACCAGGTGGTTGTTTCACATAGACTTCCTCCTGTAGTGATCCATTTAGAAAAGCACTCTTAACATCCATTTGATACACTTTAAAGTTTTTGAAGGCTGCATAGGCTAGAAACAATCTTATAGATTCAATCCTTGCAACAGGGGCAAATGTCTCATGATAGTCAATACCTTCTTCTTATGGATACCACTGAGCTACTAGCCTTGCCTTATTTCTGATCACTACTCCATCCTTGTCCATTTTGTTTCTATAGACCCACTTAGTGCCTATAATTGTTTTTCCTTTGGGAGCAGGGACAAGGTTCCAGACCTTATTTCTTTGAAATTTTGTCAGCTCCTCTTGCATAGCTTCAATCCAATCTTCATCCTTTATAGCCTCTTCAGTCTTCTTTGGTTCCATTTGAGATAGAAAACTAGAGTAGGCAACATAGTTTGCATTTGACTTTGATCTAGTTAACACACCATCTTCAATGTTACCAATAATATCATCAAGAGGATGATCTTTTAATACTTTGAAGATTGTAGTAGGAGACTGTGGTTCTGAGTCTGAATCTGAGCAGTGTCTCTCAGGCTGAATAGGACTTACTTCTTCAGTCTGGGTGGGAATTGAGAAATCACTTAGATTTTCAATCTGTCTTGTACCTGATGATTCACCTAGATTCTCAGGCTGAGTATCTTCAATATTGATAGTTTCTTTCGATAATGCAAGTTTGTCAGATTTACCACCATCCTCATCATCAGAATCATCCATAACATACATGGGATTTGATGTGAGATCTTCTTTGCTCCTTTCAAGCTCATTCAGACTAACCGGGTCAGCTTGAGCTTTGTTAGATTTGTCAATACTTGTCTCATCAAACGTAACACGTACTGACTCTTCAATTACCTTTCTTTTACGATTATAGGCTCTGTAAGCTTTGGAGATTGAAGAATATCCAACAAATAGACCTTGATCAGCTTGAGGTTCCAACTTATGGAGCTGATCTCTTTGGTTTAGCACATAGCATGTTGAACCAAAGATATGGAAGTATCCAATATTAGGTTTTCTGCCATGATACATCTCATAAGGTGTTTTACCATGTCTTTTAACTATCATAGATCCGTTCTGTGTGTAGCAAGCTGTACTTACAGCTTCTGCCCAAAAGTTCAGCTTCAGCTTTGCTTCACATAACATGGTTCTGGCAGCTTCAATTAAGGTTCTATTTCTCCTTTCAGCAACTCCATTTTGTTGTGGAGTTCTTACAGATGAGAAGTTCTGGATAATTCCCTTCTTTTCACAAAAGCCTTCAAGGGTTGAGTTCCTAAACTCAGTCCCATGATCACTCCTGAGCTGCTTAACAGATTTACCCTTTTGCAACTCTTCTTGTCTTATGAAGCTGATTAACTCATGTGCAGCTTCACTTTTGGCTTTTAAGAAGACCACCCAAGTGAATCTTGTGAACTCATCAACAATCACTAGAGTGTACTTTTTACCACTTAGGCTTGGGGGTTTCTACAGAGGGAACATATTTGTCAGTGGCAGTAATATGGATCATGGGTATGAATGGGCCATCTTAAATCAAGGTACTCATCTTGCGATCCACTGACTTCAGATACAACATGGCTCTGAACTTCCATATAGGATAGTCATTGCCATAAAAAATAGGACACCCTTTCGCCGCCATTGTTGGAATATGATTTGATTGCTTGTTGGTAGACATCTTGACCTCTTGACAGCGGATCTTGATCTTCAGTTAATGAAGAAACATGCTCTGATACCAGTTGTTGGTCCCAAAGAGGGTAAACAAGCAACCGATATAGTGTAAAGGGGGGGGGTTGAATATACTTAAAACGATTAACCAAACTAATCAAATGTATATTCAATGATCAAACAG
This sequence comes from Dittrichia graveolens, assembly GCA_038502395.1. Classification (NCBI taxonomy): domain Eukaryota; kingdom Viridiplantae; phylum Streptophyta; class Magnoliopsida; order Asterales; family Asteraceae; genus Dittrichia; species Dittrichia graveolens. Next base: position 31,273,523 of record JARJIL010000003.1, on the reverse strand, counting down.
AATGATTACAATTATTACTTTCTAATCACATCAAAAGGATGATTTGATGTTACACTGATTATAAACTTAACTCTCTCTAAGCACTCTTGTATCACAAAGTAATTGATGATCGAATTCTTGTTAAAACTGATTAACAAGAACTCTAGAAAACTCTTTTGAACTTTGAACTCACAAAGTTATCGCAACACACGCGTATCAAGTATGACGAACACACGTACGTTTTGCAACTTATGAAAAACTCTCTATTCGGTATTTTTAAAACCCATAAGAAGGTTTTTACTTATACTTGATATATCTACGAACAAATCGCAGTTTAAATATAGAACTTATCTTTTCTTTAAAACCGTAACAAGCTCCTTAATTAGAACATATCTAATTAAATTCTTGAACTGACTTCTAGCGCTGAGTTGACTCACTCTGTCTTGATGTTATCCAGCTGAGTTCTTAAGTTGTTGGATCTCCAAATCTTCAAGTCTTCATTCTTGAAACCTATCTCAGCTTAGAAGTCACTGAGCTATCTATTACTTACATAGAAAACTCTATATCTGTTTATACGCTAACTACTTAGCCTAAGCTGACTAGTCAGTGTACAACAGAATTACATAATTCCTAACTTTTAACCTATCCTCTATACATAGCTATGGTTGTCTCATCAAATCTAACTATTCTAAACATGGGACTAACAAGATTTCATACTATTTTGTATTGAAATCTTGATTGATTAATAAAAGCATTCGACTTTGCTTTGATTTGTTCTAAATATTCCGAATTATGTATTCAACCCCTCCTTTACATGTATTTATCAGTGTATGTCCCAAGTGATTCTAGCCTTCAATCAATCACACGGTTGAGATGTAGATCTAGATAGAATTATAGAAAACACACACAAACGCCTAGATCTTATTACTTGAATAAAGCACCGGTACATAACACATAGTGTCAAATTCCAATTTATACTTCTAAGAGTATTTACATGATGAGCCCCTCATGTTTTCTTTTAATGCAAACTTCACCAATAATGTAAACTTATACTTATATCCAATATTTAAACCTAACAATCTCCCCCCTTTGTATAGAAATAAAAGTTGTTACATCTTTTTAACTTTTTATGAATCTCTAACAATCTTCCCTTTTGAACTATGCATATATTCTTTTTTGTCTACATTCTTTTGAAGCTTCATGGGAATAATAATTAAACAAATTCTTTTTGAATCTTCGGTCGTTGTCTTGATATCTTTAGAATGTCTTCTCATCTTGAAACATAAAGGATTTTCTACTCCTTCTGAAATTGATCTTGAAATTGAAGAGTCTATAGTTCAAAGTGTTGATGAGAACTTGATCTTGAAAGCACACACTAACATCCATTTTCTTTGGATTTGAAAAGTTTGCCGTTGCCAAGTGATTCATAGTACCTCCATTGATCAAATTTAGATCAATCATGTTCCATTGAGAAATTGAGGGATTAACCTTTGAAGAACCACCATCAAATGTAGTGAGTTGCTCCCTCACTCTCATCCCAAAGTCTCTATTCACAAGTCATCCTCATTGTACTTGTTGCTCCTCATAGTATTCATAATACTTTCCGCCCTGTCCTTTGGGCGTTGACATATGCCTTTAACATGTAGTGGTCTTCAGACGTTTGAGCTTTTTGAATTCATAGAAGCTTTGATTTTAGGAACAAAAGATTCTTCCTCTAGAATGTAGCTCTTGATCTTTCATGTGAAATTCTTTTCTTTACTCCCCCTTGACTTGATATACATTTGACTTTAAAAATCAGCTTTTCTTTAACTCCCCCTCAATACATGAATCTTATTTTCTTGATCAACATAAAATCAACTGAATGGATATTTTCTTTCCCTTGCTCTATATTCATGGATCTTTTGATTTTATCTCCCCTTTATGTGAAATTATCTCCCCTTCATGATTTGTCATGAACATCATGCATTATGAATTTCTCTTTTCTTTAAAAATTTAAGTCACATCATTTAGGTCAGTTGAACAATATTTAGTATTGATGTCACTACAATGATATAACAGTGAAAAGTAACTCTAATATCACATAGATTGCTCGCTAACACAATAGTAAAAACTGTGTGACCTACTATCAGAACTGGCATAACGTTAATTCTGGTAGGATTTCCATCTAATCATTGTGAATATTACTCCAAGATGTTCCGGTATCAGTCCTAAAGTCTTGCTACTTGTGATATTTCCACAAATGTGTCCTATGAAATAAAATTATATTCAAATAAGTTCTAGACTCTATAAGTGCATGAAAGAAGTCGGGGACCGGAGCAGCTTGTCCTACTTGTTTCAATATCAACAATCTCCAAATGAGATGTCAATAGGAATGTGCTAATTCTTCGTGTGAAGTTGAAACAATCATCTTTTAAGAGATAATTGTGTAGCTGGGTAGGGTTAGTGCATTACATCATTGGGTTGATGATGTCTTCTTCAATATCGAATTCGAACAAATGAAAATCGAAAGCATACATGGCTACTCTGATTGATCTTGTTTAGTAAGGATCTTTCTTTTCTTTCGATCCTGACTCACCCACAGCTCTCTGAATTTTTCTCAACTTTTTCCTTAAACTCTCTTTCCAAATTGATGTAAGTATGGACACTTGTTATTGATGTTAAAAGCTATGAGCAATCATAGTGATCATCAAAATCAATGATTTTCAAGAAAGATTTTTTTGAAAAACGTCTGTCAAGAAAGATTTGATCAATCAAAGAATATGAAAAATAAAAAATTTATAACGAATGATTTTGTCAAGAAAACTCAAAGAAATTTGTTGATCATATGCACCCCCATCTCGTGTTACATCCCTCTCTATTTCATTTTACCTCTACACACCAATCAGTATCCCAATATAACTGATTCTACTCGCTTATTTGACCTATAAACCCTTATGTTGTCTGTTAATATAAGGTGAACTCTTGGGGCATATCCTTCCGGTTCTTGATTAACCATAGGAGTAGAAAATAACTATGCTCCCTCACTCATGGTGTAATTCAATCGTCAAAATATAATGAATCAATTAAAGATGTAAGATTGATTACCAAAGATAAGCACATGATGAATACTTTCCCGAACGAATCAAATGAAATGTATCAAGGAAGGATTTTAGAATGATATTAGATGGAATTTAGGAAATGAAAGATGATCATTCGAAAGATCAATAAAGAAACAAGTATGGTATTCAAATAAATCAAAGAATGATACCTACTTGAACAAGTATGGTATCAATAAAATCTTTTGTACTTATACAATTTTTCTATTGTTTTTGCGTTTATGATTTTCAATGATTTTGGGTTTTCTAAAATTTTTAGTGTATAAACATAAAAACTCCTCCTAAATTGATGCATAAAAACTTTGTTTTTCATCAATTAGGATAAAGAAAAAATGTTGCTCCCCTTGCAAAATTACAAACCATTAGAACACAAGTAATATCAAGCAATGATAAAGTGTAAAAAATTAGCATCTCAGATCATTAGACTCGGGCTAATGCTGATTAAAATGAATGAATTTTTTGTATACCAAGGTGCTTCTTCTTTATGAGAATCTTTAGTTATAATCCTTTAGCATATTGAGCACAATGATCTTCATTATAGTCTAGATGATCTTCAGTGTGCTCCAACAATGTCTCCGTTTCATCCAACTACAAAATGGATTGAAAAACTTTGGTACCCAATCAGTTTTGGGTCTAGAATTGTTAGCACTTGTAGTTGTAGGCATCCATATTTTTGTATGTTCAACAATTGGTTTATGGACCTTTTTATTTAATGGTCCTAAATTTCATTGAGGAATTACTTTTTTCACAACAAACTCATGTTTTATTTTTGATGTCTTGCAAATATTCTCGTTTGATAATATGGTTAGGTGCTTGATTGAATACCACAAACGGATATTTCACGTCTGTTTTTAGCACAAAATTACAAAATAGTTTTTGGTTTGGAGAAAGATTTGTGTTTGTTGTGTTGAGTGAAAGTGTTTGGCTTTTTAGGTTGACTCTTTTGTTTTGGAATTCCATGCTTAGGAACATATTTAAATGAGAAATCATCGTTAATAACATTCTTTACTCTGAACTCTGATGTTCTTGTAACTGGTGAACTTTTCTTCTTTTGAATCAAGTATTCATCTGTGGTTTTGATTAATCACATGATGATTTGATATTGGCAGATTTCTAAGATAAATTTTTCTTAGAAATCTATGTCTATTTCTACTTTAGCTTTGAATCATCTATGAAAACAAAGAAATAGGAATTAGAACACTTTGAATAATAATGATTCTGTTTAGATCTGAATTCATGTTTCTTCTGTCTGTGAGAGAATTTTGTTCCGTTGTTGGAAGGTTTCGCTGATTGAGAAGAGCTATCAAATACAACGGTATATGTAGTACTCCTCTTATATGTTTCTGTAAAGGCAAAACCTCCATCTGGTAGTTCATAATCTGCAACAGAAAGATAAGAATAAGACTGGCTACTACAATATGAAACTGAATCAAAAGGTTTTGATTTATTAGCAGAAGTCTTTTCAGATTTAACAACTTTTTCTTTAATAAGCTTAGAATTAATGACCTTAGCCATTAACTCTATCTTTTCTTTCTCAAAGTTCTATCTTTCATTGTGTAATGTCTTCTGAAGCTCATTTATTTTCTTTTCTAAAACTGAGCCAGGAACTGATTATTGAGAAGCAGAAATAAGCTGTTGCTCGACTTTTTCTTGCAACTCAGCTCTTGCACCGGAGATTATTTTCATAATCTTCATGTCATTGTCAAAAGTCTTTTGTGCACTTTGAAGTTTCACAGAAATTATACAAAGCACTGCTTTCAGATTAGCATTTTTTGTGTTCAGATCGCCTACTTTCTTCTTTTCTTTGTCAAAACCAACTTTAATCTTTCCAATTTCAGCTTCATACTTGTGACATTTTTTCTTTAGAAGTTGAGATTCTATACACACTTTGGACATTTCAATTCCAATCCGAACACCTTAAACATCACCTCCAATACTCTATGATGTTTTTGTATCAAATCTTCACTCCATTTCGCTCTGATACCACTTGTATGTCCCAAGTGATTCAAGCCTTCAATCAATCACACGGTTGACATCTAGATTTAGATAGAAATATATAAAACACACACAAATATCTAGATCTTATTACTTGAATAAAGGAACCGGTACATAACACATAGTGTCATATTCCTATTTATACTCCTAAGAGTATTTACATGATGAGCCCCTCATGTTAGCTTTTAATGCAAACTTCACCCACAATGTAAACGTATATTTAAACCTAACAATCAGTTTGTTGATTACCTTATGGACGAACTTCTATGAGTGGTCACAATCTCTCAGTCTGCTCAAGTGTACATCTCCTCTTATAGTTTAAGTCCAAGCAACACCTCTGTGTTCCCGAATATCTTAAACCTAGGGTCTGATACCAAGTTGTTGTCGATGTCTACCCACTGACACATATAGGCTAGTATTACTACCGATGAAGCGCATGTATTTTAGGTCAGACACCTAGGATTGATCCTATAGCTCATTAAAGGAGGAAAAGGTGAATAGAATAAAAAATGGTTTGGTTCAGGCTTCATGACCACGAAGGATGCTCCACGAGTCATGAATATAGTTTCCCACATGATAGCTTACCGGCCTTCCACAAGTCATGATACCCTAGGGCTTCACGGCTTGTGAGAAGGTCATGAAAGGTTGTGAAGAGGGAAACTGAAATACCAATTTAATTTTATTGGACCATTTGATGGTCCAATCAAAAGACACCCTTGTAGCCGACATTGGGAGCCCAAGTGACAGTTTGTGTCTATAAAATAGCTCCCTATTCCTTCTTCTAACACTCCTAGCCAATTTGCACATTACTTACGCACTTGAGCTTATACTAAGACAATGGTGAGGTTTAGTGGGCTGTGTACAAGGCAAGAAGGAGGCTAGATCATAACCAAGTGTTCGTGAATCACAAGAGGTGCTAGTATACCGTGATCAAGCATACTTGGTGTGGACTTCAAGTAGGAGTGGATGGCCTTTTGTTCACCACCTTCAGTGTCGTGTTCAACTTTCTATAACCGAGATTCTGAGGGTATATCTCTATCCCTCTATTCTTTTTTTTGTACATATCTTGTAGTTGAGATAACTCTATTTGACATGGTTTCATGTGTGTTTTTCTTGTTATGATTGTGTGTATGTGTGATTAATCACTTGCTTCCACTGCGTGTTTGTGTATCCTATGTTCCAATAGTAGAATAAGAGCAAACTCTACAAGATTTGTGCACAAACTGGGCTTTAAAACCGAAAAATGGCATTTCTCACATTCTATCCAGAATGCTTTCACGGGTCATAAAGGCTACACGACCAGTCTTGTGGGGTGAGGGTCGTGGAGGTTTTTAACTATTTCACAAGTCGTGACTAGTGGTTTTTTGTTCGTTTTGCAAAGAAAAGTGTTTTTCGGTTTTAGCACCTTGTATTCTGTTTTCTAGAATCTGTCTAAAGTTGTTTGGATATTTAGAAAGCCCTACATGTGTCTTAATTTGTGTATTTATATGTATTAGGTGGTTTTGGAAAAAAATACACACATGCATATACATACATTATGGTAACCGATTATAGTAGCGACGGTGAGTGTGAAGCGTCGGTTGATATGGTGAAGGCAAACCATGAGTTTTTGATTAGATAAGTCCGGATTTTGAAATCCCATATATGAAGGGATTTAGAAATACCATCCCTTCCCTAAGGATTGTGAAATCCCATACCTATAGGATTTGAAATCTCAATCCCTTCCTTCTTTTTTTTTCAACCAAACATGAGATTTGAAAGGGTTTGAAATGCAGATCCTACCAATATGCCTTGAAATATCATGAACCAAACAGACCTAAAGGGTTTGAGGTACTAATGCATACGCACAAGGATTTCCCCATTTTTGCCTCGAGTGTTTAGCTATGATTGGAAAAATCTTTATTAGGACGCATTCGCATGGTTTGCTGTGGCACACCATGCTTTATTTGTGGTTGTTTTGTGTCTGGTAACATCTTACCCACTAGACCCATGTGATTGGTTGTTTGGTTGTATATTTATTCATTCCTTTGGTGGCTTGAAGCCACAATCATTTGTAATATTTATTCGGTTGATAAATTCATATATTATTGTAGTCCTTTCTACTTATAAGTAGCTTAGAATAGCATTCCCAGCTTGCATGCTGTTTCATTACAAATTTGGATGTAATTGTGACAAGAATACTAAAGGCAACCATCAAGAGTATTGGAGGTGACGTCTCGGCGATCACGGATCCAGATGGCCAAGTGGAGGCAATGGATTTAGTGGGAGCACATCGGCAAAGTCAAAAGGAAGTTGTCCTTAGTTTGACTTTGTTCTCCTTATTAGGCTAACGGGGAGGTAACATAGGATTTAGGGGCATGTTACTAGATTTGCGATTGCGTGGTTGTTTATGATTTTATATTTTCTTGCGTGGTTGTTTATGATTTTATATTTTCTTGCGTGGTTGTTAGGATCAAGAGTTCTGTTAGATCATTTAACAACTACAGTGCGCTCACGACTAACTAATGAAAATAAAAGTTGTTTATGTTCAAAGTGAAAAATATGTTTTGTCAATTATTTGTTAATAAACTTGAAAAGAGGTGTTTTAAACCGGAAAAATAAAACTCTCGTATTTCTAAAATTAAACCACATGTCGTCCGTAAGATGACGGCACCCAAATCTAGTGAAACAATGTTGATTGCCGATTCTTGCGTAACTATGTGAAAGGTGAGTGTGACAACTCGCAAGATTGGTTGTCGAGTGATGTGCGTGTAGCGTACCAGTTTTAAATTTATAAATCTGAGTTATTTAGCACAACTACAACACAAATAGGCAAGATAACCTAATCGTATCGTAGTATAGTAAATAAGTACGGGTGTCGAACACAAGGGGAATGAGTATGATTTTGAATATAATTCTACTAATTAAATATTAAACTAAATAAAACAACTAAAAAGGGAATTTAGAATCTTATCAATAAAGATTCAAACTTTATGATCCAACTCACTAAATAATAATAACAAGAACCAAGAACAAACCAAAGGATGTGAAAAGTAACAAACTTTATTGGACTAAGCTTATAAAATAATGATTCCCTCCTTAGATTTGATAAACTCTCTTCAAGTCAATCTAATAAGTGCAACAGACAACTAAATAACATATACCGATTCCTATATCAGTTAGACTCTTGGTCAGATTATCTAACTCTCTAATCATGCAATTAACTAATTAATCCTATGGTCAACGAGTCAATTAAAAGCAAGATTAATCTTTTTAGTTCGTATCAATCAAGACTTTATCTTTAATGATTGTCTAAATTAACAAACTATTCAATTAACATATAAAGGTCATCATATACAATTGCACATACATTAAAGTTCCTATGTTTTCATGTTTAAGCCCAGGATTTGGTCAATCACTAGTCAAAACTACTTATTGGTCCTAAATAATCATGATAAAAGCCACACAAGCGGATTGGTCCTCCTACTCATGCAAACTCAGAATATAAACATGTCAAAAACAAGATCTAAAACACATGTGGATCTTTGGTAGAACTTAAATTGATAAATATATGAAATCTAGCATCTTTAACACAAAAAACGATTAACTTTCAAAGAACTCATCTCCTCTAGGGAGGAATATATAAAATATCAACCAAGAAACATCATAAAGTGCTTCTGGAAATTAATAAACATATGAATTACAGAAGATAAATAAATAAGAATAATAGAACCAGGATGAATCTAAAGCCGAAATCTTCAAAGTATAAGCTCCAATCCTCCAAGTTTGAACTCCACAATCCTTGGAATGTTTTTGGACGAGTTTTGGCAGTATTTGGGTAGTATAAGTTGGGTTGTTCACCCCAAAACCAATCTTGACATTCGTTTATATAGAAAATTGAAAACTGGGGCGTCGTGTCGCAACGGGTGAGTTTGACGCGATCCAAAACACTTTTGAAATTTGAAATTCTGATTTGATCGCATCGTTGCGTCGTGATCTCCTTCCCGGTCCCGCCGCGACATTTCTTTTTTAGAGTTTTGTAACACCGCTTCCGAAAACACCACCTTAATGACAAATCACGTTTAGCAGCAGAAAATTTTCTTTTAATAATAACACACTGTTTATTTACATTGTCACTTTGCAAAACATTAACCGGTGTTACCTAAAGTATTTCATTACAACATATAATTATAAAGTGTTCAAACCCACAAGGGGCATTTATATCAAAAGCCACCCGCCTCACCTACCTGAAAAGGGAAATCATAGCACCAATAGCTAACACTTAGCTAGTGAGTACATACTTAGCATAAGCATCAATACAGTAAGTCATGCATCATACACATCGTACATAAGCAATCATTGCTAGTTTAACACATAGCGGTATGTTGACAAGATCAGTAAGAGTCATCTCTTGAAGGGGAGTCTGTCTTGCTCAATAACTCAGACCAGGGGATCAGACACAACCATCTGCGCTGGTGAGGGAGCATAAAGCAGTCCACTAAGCATCGTTTACGGAACCAAAGGTTCCCTAGTAATCCCGGCCAGATTCTGGCTGATTACAATCTCACGTTAAGGCACGGCGGTTCTGCAGAACCTCGACCCGGGATGCACCCCGAATCACCGTTAAATCCCTAATTATGACTGAAGTCCCCTTGGGATCCAACTATAGAGTTGACCTTAACCATGGGTCAGATAGTCTGCAGACAGTGCACATACACATTTACGTACATTTGATCTCATAGGGATCCATCATCATATCTTGTACATATGATCCCATAGGGATCCATCATTTAGTCATTCATTCGTACATCACATCATTAACAACTAAGCAGTTCCAATCTTGACCTGCTAGCATGCACCTATTATATATCTTACAGACAATCATAACATCATTCACAACTTACACTCGTCTTCTTGAGCATACCTGCAAAAACTGGTTAGACATACACAACTGAGTATGAAAGCAGGTACTCACCTAGGTAGCTTACTACGTACTGGTATTTGGTTTTGACTCCACAAATAGAACAAGTTCACATAGAATGTCATACTTACATTAATCATTCATGCATGCATAACAAGACTATAAAATAATCATAGAACTTAACTATGGACTTAGCACAAATCCGCCAAAACTGTCGGATTTGGGGAAATCCGATGGTTCTTGCAGATTTTGGAAAAATCCGACACTTACATTCGGAATCTGACACTTACATGCGGAATCCGACACTTAGGAAATCTGACAATCATGCGGATTTCGACACTTAGGCATCTTTGTCTTAATTCAATAGAATCCGACACTATCGGAATCCAACAAATACAAGGAAATCCGATTGTTTATCTATCGGATTTTAGGAATCCGATAACTTGCGGATTTTACTTGGGAATCCAACATGCATCTTGAATCCGACACTCGCGGATTCCCACACATAGAAGGAAATCCGGGACATGGAAATCCGACACTTAAAATCAGGGACATCCAAAATCCGAGACATGTTGAAATCCGACACTTCTATCGGATTCCGACACTCTGCAGATTTCATCAAACTTTGCGGATTTCTTCACAATAGCGGATTCCGACACCTTCAAGGTCTCGGAATCTGACAACTTCATCATCTGAAATTCCGAGACCTTCATTCATCATTTTAACAACATCAAATTTGTTGATTTTATGCCAAGAACATCTTAGAACCTTATATTCTACTTGTATAAACATCTTAAATACCCTAAATCCAAACAAGAACACCAAACATGCAAAACCCATTTAGAAAGGGAGTTTTCATGTTCATCAAAGTGTTCTTGCATGGATTTTGTGCTTTCAGCCATATCAAGGTATGAATCTAATCTTCTAAACATACTTAAAACATAGTACCAACCTTTGGAAATTCAACAGCCGTGAGTCTTCTTCCTTCTTTTGAAATCCGAGAGAGCAGAGAGAAAAGAGTGTGTGTTTACTTTTGCCAACTTTGACTTTGGAGTCAAACATGGCACACACAAATATATATACTCACACACATTCCAGAGGCGGTTTGCCTCCGGATTTCTTATTTCTTTTCATCTTTTCTTTAATCAATCTAATTTACACACACATACATATATTAATATGCACATACACACACATACACTTACAAACACACATAAACATATATATATATATATACTTCAACTTAACAAATACATATGACTAAAACACTCTCCTATTACACTAATTATGTACACGTACATGGTATTTACAACTAGGCCCAAGTTGAGGATGTTACAAATCTACCCCCTTAAGAGGATTCCGTCCAGTGATAAACAGGTGAGGGTATCTTGCCTTTGATCACGTCCTCAACTTCCCAAGTCAGGTTTGGACCTAAGTTGTACTTCCACTTTACAAGAACTAGCTTGATCATCTTTTTGTGCAGCTTCTTGACCTTCGTGTCAAGAATCTCCACAAATTCTTCGACTAGTCGCTTAGACGAATTAACCTTCAATTCCTATAACGGAACAATCTGCTCCACTTCAACGTGGCACTTGCGTAAGTAGCACACGTTAAAGGTGACATGTACACAGACTAGTTCAGGCAAAGAAGTATACTCTGGTGGTAGTTCTCGAGCTCATCCCTGACTTACTCAGCTTGACATTGTCAAGCTGAGTTCTTGAATCCTTGGTTCTTGAATCTTCAAGTCTTCAATTCTTCAAGTCTTCAATTCTTCAAGTCTTCACTCTTGAAACATATCTCAGCTTAGAAGTCACTGAGTTATCTAGTACTTACATAGAAATCTCTATATCTGTTTGTACGCTGACTACTCAGCCTAAGCTGACTAGTCAGTCTACAACAGACTTACATAATTCCTAATATTTAACCTATCATCTATACATATCTATGGTTTGTCTCATCAAATCTAACTTTTCTGAACATAGGACTAATAGCTTCTCACATGCCTCATCAAGCTGAAGATGAACGCTCTCAGCATTATGCTGGTGGCAAAAGACCTGACCCATACCAAATGGCATATATAAAGCGTCTGGAAGAATAGCTACGCATTGCTAAAGAGCTCTTGCTGCAGACTACTCTAGGAAAACCACGCAAGACTTGCTCATACAAAAAGTTCTTGTCGTGTAAGCCTCCAACATTCGAGGGAAGTGATAACCCCACAGTGACGATATAGTGGCTCCGTGAAATGGAGCAAACGTTCGAGTCTTGTGAGTGTGAACCGGAGTATTGCGTGAAATACTCAGTACGCATGTTAAAAGGTCACGCCATTTTCTGGTGGGACACGGTGAAGGCCTCTATTAGTAAAGAGGTGTTAAGTGCTCTTTCTTGGGAGCAGTTTTCCAGGAAGCTGTTGAAGAAGTATTGTACATAATATGACATGGAGAGGATGGAGAGAGAGAGTTCAATAATGTCTTGAAAGGAGATAAATCGTTGGAGGATCTTATCACGGCTTTCACTGATAAGATGAGATTTGTTCCGCACCTAATACCGGACGAGACCACCAAGATAAGACGGTTTGTGGCAATCTTGCCACTAGAATTTCGCGCCCATGTGTGGGCAGCTCCAACTCTGGATCGGGCATTCGAACTATCCCGACAAATGGAAGGTGATCGGATACAGTGTAGGGGCGAGTTTTCCAGTGGGGGTATAATAGCAAGTTTTAGCCATCTCTCAAATCGGGTCCTTTAAAAGGGAAAACCTCAAGAGGTGGAAAAACTGATACTTCTAAGAAACCAAGATTTGACAATCCTTGGTGTTCTTCATGCCGAACTTAATATTCTAGGGAATGCTCTGCAGCAACCAGAAGATGTAGCAGGTGTGGGCAAAAGGGGCACTCAGTGAGCGAGTGGAGATATAAAGAGGATGTTTGTTACTGGTGTCGCAAGCCCGGTCACAAGATGGTGGAGTGCCATGATAGACAAAGCTCAGGAGCAGGTGGGTCTTCTGGAGGGCAGAAGAGAGACAGTGCGTCTCGCGCGAAAGGAAGGGTTTTTCAAATGACGGAAGAGGAGGCGAAGGCAGCACGGGATGTCATCACTGGTACATTCCTTGTCAATTATATCCCTACATGCGTGTTATTTGATTTAGGAGCAACTTATTCCTTTGTCTCTGTCGCTTGTCGTAAAAGACTTCAATTGCCTGTTGTTCTGTTAGATGAGCCACTTACTGTAGAGGTCGCTGATGGTAAAGTAGTCTCGGTTACTGAGAAAGTTCCTATCGCCGTTAACTATATGATGGGAGTAGCATCCCTATCTCGTTTTTCATAATGCCTATTGCGGGCTTCGATGTAGTAATTGGAATGGATTGGCTCAACAAGCGTGATGCTGAGATTCTCTGTTCCAAAAAGATGATTAAGATTCCTCTTGCTGACGGATCTTATGCAGTAGCTCGCGGAGAGCGACGGGAGTCTGATATTCATGTTATCTCCGTTATTAAAGCTCAAAAATCTATCTCCAAAGGTTGTGACTCTTACTTAGCATATGTTATTGATGCTACGATGGAGAAACGACCTATTCGAAACATCAGGGTAGTATCCGATTATCCTGAAGTATTTCCTGAAGAACTATCGGGTTTACCTCCGGTCAGAGATGTCGAATATAAAATCGAGCTTATTCCTGGAGCTACACCTGTAGCTAGATCTCCGTATTGTCTTGCTCCTTCTGAAATCCGTGAGATGATGACTCAAATTCAGGATTTGCTAGAGAAAGGTTTCATACTTCTGAGTTCCTCGCCTTGGGGAGCTCCTGTGTTATTCGTCAAGAAGAAGGATGGAAGGATGCGTATGTGTATAGATTACAAGGAGCTTAACAAGCGAACTGTAAAGAATAAGTATCCCTTTCCGCGAATAGATGATCTTTTCGATCAACTGCAGGGAGCTACGTATTTCTCTAAAATTGATCTCCGTTCGGGGTATTATCAAGTGCGAGTTCACGAAGAAGATATTCCGAAAATTGCTTTTCGAACTCGATACGGTCGTTACGAATTCTTGGTTATGCCATTCGGCTTAACCAATGATCCTACTATATTCATGGATCTAATGAATCGTGTTTTTCATCCATTTCCTGATAGATCCGTGATCATTTTTATCGATGATATCCTTGTCTACTCGAAGATTGAAGCTGATCATGAGCTCCATCTTCATCAGGTTCTCGAAACTCTCTAACGAGAACAATTATACGCCAAGTTTTCTAAGTGTGAATTCTGGCTTAGGGAAGTGCATTTCCTTGGCCATGTCATTTGTCAAGATGGTGTCAAAGTAGATCCAGCTAAGGTGGAGGCTATGATGAATTAGGGGGTTCCTTGAACTCCTTCCAAAATTAAAAGTTTCCTTGGCTTGGCTGGCTACTATCGGCGATTTATTCGCAATTTCTCTAAACTTGCGGGTCCGTTGACTAAGCTGACTCGTAAGGATGTAGCGTTGGTCTGGTCGGAAGCTCAAGAGGAAGCTTTTAAGACCTTGAAGCGGTTATTGTGTGAAGCTCCGATTCTCACCTTGCCTGATGGTTCGGAGGACTTCACCGTCTATTGTGATGCCTCATACGCGGGTTTGGGTTGTATCCTTATGCAGTTAAACAAAGTGATTGCTTATGCCTCTCGGAAACTGAAATCTCACGAAAGGAACTAACCAACCCATGATCTTGAACTTGCTGCTGTGGTGTTCGCACTGAAGTTATGGACACATTACCTTTATGGCACAAAGTGTGTGATATGCACTGATCACAAAAGTTTACAGTATGTCTTTTCCCAAAAAGAACTCAACATGCGGCAGCACAGTTGGTTGGAGTTAATTAAAGACTACGATTGTGAAATCCGTTACCACCCGGGTAAAGCCAACGTTGTAGCGGATGCTTTGAGCCGAAAAGGACCGGCAGCAGAGGCAAAGTTCATGAAGCTCATAGTGATATCAGATTTGATTGCAAAGTTAAAAGAAGCCCAAAAATTAGCTTAGCAAGAAGATAATCTAAAAGCTGAAACGATGAAGAAGTTGAAGGATCAGTTGGGTGAAAATAATCGTGAGATGAAGACTTTTCAATCCAGGATTTGGGTACCTCTTGTTGGGAGTACTCGTGAGCTGATTTTGCAAGAAGCTCACAAGTCTAAGTTATCTATCCATCCGGGAATCACCAAAATGTATTACGACCTGAAAAGGTTGTATTGGTGGCCAACTCTTAAGAAGGACATTGCTTCATTTGTGCAGAAATGTCAAATTTGCGCGCAAGTCAAGACGGAACACCAAAGGCCTTACGGCAATCTTCAACAACTAGATATTCCGGAATGGAAATGGGATCATATCACGATGGATTTTGTGACAGAGCTGCCTAAAACGTTTAGAGGGCATGATATGATTTGGGTCATTGTTGACCGATTAACTAAAAGTGCTCATTTCTTGGCAACCAATGAGTCTACTTCGTTGACTCGTTTGGCTCAGCGTTACATCGATGATATTGTATCACGTCACGGTCTTGCTTGTTCAATTGTTTCTGATCGTGACCCCCGATTTGTATCTAACTTCTGGAAAAGTTTGCAACATGAGTCAGGCACTCGTGTGCATCAAAGCACTGCCTATCACCCGCAGACCGATGGTCAATCTGAGCGAATGATCAAGACACTGGAAGATATGCTTCGTGTGTGTGTACTCGAATTTGATGGTTCATGGGATTCTCATCTCCAATTGATTAAATTTTCTTATAACAATTCATATCATTCCAGTATTGGAATGCCACCATACGAGATGCTATATGGGCGTACTCCGACTTGTTGGTTGGAGCCTGGAGAAAAGCAGTTTGCTAGACCTGAAATTGTCCAGATCACATCAGATAAAGTGAATGTGGCTCTAGAGAAGCTGAAAGCAGCCCGAGACCGACAAAAGATGTATGCGGATCCTAAACATCGTCCCGCTACATTTGATGTTGGTGATCGTGTATTCTTGAAGGCTTCTCCTTGGAAAGGCGTCATTCGTTTTGGGCACAAGGGGAAGCTAAGTCCACGTTTCATAGGCCCATTCAAAGTCGTGCGTAAAGTCAATGATCAGACGGTAACCCTTGAGCTGCCACCTGAACTAACGGGTATTCATGATACCTTTAACGTATGCTACTTACGTAAGTGCAACGATGAAGATGAGCAAATTCTCCCATTGCAAGAACTGAAGGTTGACTCTTCTAAGCGACTCGTAGAAGAACCTGTTGAAATTCTTGACATAAAGGTCAAGAAGCTACCAAAGAAGATGATCAAGCTGGTTCTTGTTAAGTGGAAACATAGCTTAGGTCCAAACCTGATGTGGGAAGTCGAGCACGAGATGAAAACAAGATACCCTCACCTGTTTATCACTGAGTAGATTCCGAGGACGGAATCTTCTTAAGGGAGGTAGATTTGTAACATCTTCGATTTGGGCCTAGTTGTTAGTCATATGTAAATATACGTAAGATAGTGAATTATGTAAATAGTCTAAGTTGTATAATTGTGTGTAAGTTAATTATATTAATGAAAGTATAATTTTGTTATTTTGTTAAGTGAAAAAATATATATGTAATTGTGTAATAATAATATATATGTCTATATATAAATAAAAGAAAAAAATGAGAGGAAAAGATCAAGAGGTGGTTGCCTCTAGATGTAGGTAACATATATATATATATATATATATATATATATCTAGAAGTGTATACTTTGACTAGATATAGTCTGTTAGAACCTAGAGGGGGTGAATAGGTTATATGCCCACTTTTTGAAGTGTTTAACAATATTTGCAAGTAATTAAAGAGTTTAAGGAAGAAATATATCACCAATGAAGTAGTTAGGACACAATGATTTATAGTGGTTCAAGCAAGGGTTAACAACCTTGCTCTACATCCACTCCTTGGCCTCACCCACCAAGAGTTGCTCCTCTAACTTCTCTCTTTAAAGGTAGAGATAAACCTTTTACAGCTTCTCTCTTTAGCTTACAAGAATTACACTTCACTCTTGCAAACAAGGTTAAGATAAACCTCACTTCACTCTAATTGGAAAGGCTAGAGTTGATCCTCACATCTCTCTAATTCTAAGGCTAGAGATGATCCTCACTTCTCCCTAATTCTAAGGCTAGAGATGATCCTCACACTATTACAAATATACAAGAAGGTAATGTAGTGTTTGAACTTTGAAGGCTTTCACTCTTGCTTCATTCTTGATCTTGAAAGATTGAATATTTATCAAAGAATATGAGCTCACAAGATTTTGTATGTATTATGTCTTTTTCAGATTGCAAGAGCTTCGTAAAAAACAAGACTTGAGTTGCCTTAAATAAGGAAAAAGGTGCAAGCTCAAAAGGTGTCCACACTGTCAACGGTCGATCCACAGTCGACCGTGGCATCGACCGTCGGCCTGCTGGAACTTTTTGAGACTTGTGAATATAGACGTTGGCCTTTTACCAAAATCACACACAACCCATTTTTACCATAAAAATGCATTGAAAAGAAGCTTAAGAAAAGTTGGGTTAGTGTCATACTTCTTAAGTTTGAATTTAGTCATAAAAATGGTAGTTTAGAAACCAAATGCACAAACCATGTTGGAAGTTTACCTCTTTGAGAGATTTTTTTTGCTAAATATGGTTTGGCTTATTTCAATAAAAGATTATGTTTAGTATTTGCCAAAATAGGAATCCATTTGCTTTGACTACCAAGCTTGTGATTTTATAAAAAATTTCTCAATTTTAATAAGAGTTTTTAACAAAATTATTTTATAAAAACTTAAACTCATTTGATAATTTATTTTGTGACCTCATAAACTTCGAACGTTTGTTTGTAGGAATATTCGACATCGGCTTCTACTTGAACTCGGATCTTGACGATTGGAGTTTGGCCATTTGATGAAGCTTGTTTTGTAGATTATAGATGAGAATATATATTTGATTGAATATATATATGTATATGTGCACATATGTTAATGTTAATACATACAATTATATAAACAAGTTGTATATTTTTGTGTCAACAAAAGAGGATTTATTTGTAAGCATATTTTTCCCAACAATCTCCCCGTTTTTGTTGAAGAGAAAAATTTATAACTTGTATAAGAATTGTATATATAACTTTAACACGTTAACATGTGCATATATACACATATATGTATATATTCTCCTATCTTCTATATATTCTTTTATCTTCTCCCCCTTTTTTGTCTTTAACAAAAAGGAGACTCCCCCTTGACATAAGCTCCCCCTTGATGTGAGAACTCCACTTCTTGAGTTAAATGGAAATACTACCAAAAACTTGCCAAGGAGATGTGAGTATGAACAATATTCTAATCATGCAATTATCCCAACCCAAATAGCAAATAGCATAATGTAAGATGTCCATAGCAAGATGTAGTAAAGAGATAGCAATCTAGTAGATTAAGTCAATAAGCAATCACAAAATATAGAAAATACCGATTGTTGCAATAGTTAATGTCTAGTTAAGCAAATAAAAATAATTGTTTTTACAATCCATTCAACCATAGAGAATCAAGATGGTTCACCCCCGTCTGTCCCGGCATTGCACCTAAGTGCATTCATGATTGACCGCAGCATCCCTTTTACCCCCTTTGACTTCCTTCTGTAGAGATCGGGTTTCATTCCGCAACTCGTTGATGTTGTGATTGAGGGCAGCAATTCGTTCATCAATAGAGCCTTCAACCATGCCGTGATCCGAAGGAATTGAACCCTCCTCTTCACCAAAGTTGAATGCGTCAATCTCGGCTTCTGTATCTCCGGAGGATGATGAATGAGCTCGCTTCTTCCCTTTATGGGAAGGCATCTTGTGAAGTGTCGCGAGGTCTATGGGAGCCGAGGAAGCGGGAGTAGAAGCTATGTGGGGAATAGTGGGTAGGTTGGTGAAGAGAATGGAGAGGAGACGGCCGTATGGAAGGTCCCGACGGCTAGTGACAAGGCCACTCATGCGTTTAGCAAGTATGTGCATGATGTTGACCTCAGATCGCGTTTTGAGAGCATGAAGGAGGACGGCTTGAATGGCGCTAATTTCCGAATGATTCCAGGATTTTGGAAAGATGTTGGAATCAATGATCTTATTCCACACAGCGCATTCGGGAAGAAGATCCCTCCCAAATAGATTGGTCATTATGTGTGGAATATTTGGCTTGCAAATCGAGCCAAGGATCTCCGGGATGGAGAAAGCGGCAGGGAGATTTGTGAGGCTGTGAGATGTGGTGTAGAACTTTAAACCGGATGAGGGGATATGAAGGATCATGCCTAGTTGGACAAGAGTAAATGTGAAGTCGGTTCCTTCAATTGCAAAAATTGAGAACTTCATCATCTTCACTGTAGTTAAACGATGCATAAAATTCAAATATGCGAGACTTATATAAGACATTTGACAATGTAAGAAACGTGGACCACCCAATTGCGTCAAAGGTCGCTTGAGTGTGGAATTGGTCTAGTTGGTTGACAACAACCAACCGACCTTCATTTATCCCTCATTTTTTTGAGGGCATTGGCTGATTGGCGCGGAGTTGGGTTGTCAGGTTTTCTTGAAGCTGATGTACGTACACGTGGCATGATTATCTATAGAGACAATGATGATATGATTAAGTACAAATATATAGCATTAGGACTAGTGTGTGCCTAATGTGTAAACCATGCTTATTTTCATCTTGTCATGACACTAGATTTGTAAAAGTGTAGGTTTTGTAAAATTATGGCAAGATACATGATACTTCAACATATTTGAAAGTGTGCTTAAGAGATGTAACAAACTCTTTGGTAACATGTTCACAATATGTGTGTGTGTGTGTGTCCTAAATTTGAGAAGATTTTGAAAATTTTATGAATCATATGGTTACTAAGGTTAGTTGATGTAGATTAAGCAAAACTACATTGAGTTTGGACATTAAAACTCAAAACATAAAAATTTAAAAGTTCAAAAAATTTCCAGTGGGCTTACGGTCGATGCACGGTATCGACCGTGGATCGACCGTCGTTGGTCTGGATTTTTGGTGATAAGCTGCGGTCGAAGTACGGTCGACCGTGGTTCGACCGGCAGTGGACTGTTTTCAAGTTTTCATTTTTGTTCCTTTTTGACATGATATGCATACACTAATTGAATCTTATAATAATAACTTAGACATCATCTATATTTAAAACTGAACCCATCATTTTCATATACCATTTACTACTCAACAAACCTAACATATTTTCTTTTCCAAAAATCAACCTAATCATAAGATCCACATGATTCTTTGGTGCAAAAAGAGAGCCCTAAGAAAAGGAAGAAGAGATAAACATATACCTTGAACAAGAAATTTGTGAAGAAGAGAAAAGGCAAGAGAGGATGAGTCTTCAACCGTGGATCAACCATGAATCCAACCGTGCCTTCGATCACGGCTTCAACCGTAGTAAAAACCTTGATTCTTGAGGTAATTTTTAAGCTCTTAGGTGTTAATGGTGGCTAGGGTTTGTGTGGGGAAGAGAAAGTGTAAGAGATAGAGAGTGAAATAGGGTTAAAAATTGTCAGGTACCCTACGGTCTAAACACGGTCGACCGTGATATCGACCGCACCCTTTTTTAATTCTGTTTTGGTATTTTGCAGTACCCCGACGGTCGATCCACGGTATCGACTGTGAGTCGACCGTGGTGCATCTGGAATGTATATTTTTGACTATTTTAGGTGTTGTTTTTAGGGTACATGTTCCATCATTCCTAAACCAAGTCGTAATGTATTAAACACTTCAATTTTTAGCGGTTTAGAGAATATGTCAGCAATATTTTCACATGAGGCAACCTTTTCTAAATTTATATTTCCTTTTTGCATATTGTCACATAGGAAATGATGCCTAATTTGAATGTACCATTTTCATATTGTTTTATTTGAAGTCCAAGAAAGTAATTCAACTCATCCATCATACTCATTTCAATTTCATTATGCATAAGATTTGAAAACTTATCACACAGATATGATTATCAAATTTTACATTTGGGAAGTCTTTAACAAGCTCATTACTAGTCATTTTTGTAACAATCTCATGTTAGCATGTCCTAGTCTTTTATGCCACAATGTTGAATTATCAATTATAGATGCAAGACATACTTGTGTTAGAATTATCACCAAGTCTACATGTATCATGTCCATTTCTCCTAACATCCTTTGCATATCAAACTTTCATGTTTAGAGAATCTAACATTCAAATCTTATAAGCTACTATCATGCTCAAAATTTGAGAATTTGATATGAAGAATGATACCTTTACCAACTACCTTTCTTCTTAGGTTGTTTCCAAGAACCACATATCCTCCATCATACTCCTTGTATTAAGTGAAGAGTTCTCTATTACTGGTCATGTGTTTTGAGCAACCACTATCAAGAATCCAATGCACGAGACATAATCTTGTTGCACCCCTACACTTATGTAATTTTTATTCAAGATTTTGGTACCCAATGTTTCATGGATCCAGGATGGTTAGCATCAAAAACTCCTACTCTAATCCACCTTTGTGTAATCTTGAACCCTTTATGATACCATGTGTTCATAGAGTAAATAGGTTTATGAGAGTGTCTTGATTTTTTAATTGTATTTGAGTTAGGTCTCTTGAATCCAAGTCCATGCCTTATAGTTGGAGTATAAAACTTTCTTATTAATTCATTACTTGCAACATTTGGCATACAAGTAGAAGAACTAGAAACAATGTTGCAATTTTGAACTTTTGGAAAATTCTAGTGAGCCTACGGTCGATGCACGGTCGATATCGTGGGTCGACCGTGAGGCTCCTGGATTTTTTCTTCCCCTTTTTCTTTCACAAATTTGATAGGTGTTAAGTGACTAGTTGGCATGTTGTTTGTGTAACTTGAGAACCCAAGACCACCCTTATCTTTTGATGATTTTTTAATCTTTAACATCTCATCTAACTTGGTTGAACTATCTTCAAATTTTGACAAGGTGGTTGTGTCAAAATTTGTCTTTAGCTTAGTTTCCAAATCTTGCAAACTTGGAGATATATGAGAAGCAATTTTACTTTCTAGATCTCTTATTTTCAAGTTCAAGTCATCATTTTCATTTCTTAATTTGACATTTTCCTTTTTCAAGCTCTTGTTCTCATTTTTTAATTCCTCATTTTTAGCAAGTATTTTTGAGCTAAAATCACATAATTGATCATATTGATTGTCATCATTGTCACTATAGTAGCCAGAATCAGAATGTACCTCACTTGTCTCAAAAACCATGAGACATTTTTCTTCTTTTCTTTCCTCTTCTTCGTCACTTGAGGATTCTTTGACATGTTTAACTTTAAGTGCAATGCATTTGCTCTTTTCTTTCTTTGGCTTGGCACTTTCATCATCTTTTTGTATGATTACTTCATACACCTTGAGATTTCCTATTAGCTCATCCATTTGTAGTATGTTCAAGTCCTTTGACTCCTTAATAGCCGTCACCTTTGCTCTCCATTTAAGTGAAAGAGCCCTAAGAAACTTTCTTACTATTTTCTTGTTAGTGTAAGTAGTCCCAAGTGCCTTGAGACTAGTAACAATAGTATTAAACCTTGTAAAAGCATCATCAATTTTCATATCATCTTGTATTTGAAATTGTTCATATTGTTGCACAAGTAATTCAATTTTTTTATCTAGAACTTGGGCATTTCCTTGATGTGTGATGACAACAGATTTCCAAATAGTATTTGCACTTTCACACATGAAAACTCTTTCAAACTCTTTTCTAGGTAAAGCATTGTATAGAAAAAGTTTTGCTTTAAAATTTTTTGAAATCATTTTCTATCCTCTTGATTCTATTTTTCTTTAGGAGTTGGAACATAAGCATTTTGCTTAGAGTCAAAGGTTTTTGGAACATGATCTCCTTCTTCAATAATCTCCCAAAGGTCAATATCTTTGGCTTTTACATAAGTCATTAATCTATCCTCTATATAATTTGGTCCCATTTTATCAACTCAAAAATTATTGAAAAATATTTTTAGAAGATTTAAACTACTTTTCAAAAATTATCTAGAGCAACTTGCTCTGATACCAATTGTTAGAACCTAGAGGGGGGTGAATAGGTTATATGCCCACTTTTTGAAATGTTTAACAATATTTGCAAGTAATTAAAGAGTTTAAGGAAGAAAGATATCACCAATGAAGTAGTTAGGACACAATGATTTATAGTGGTTCAAGCAAGGGTTAACAACCTTGCTCTACATCCACTCCTTGGACTCACCCACCAAGAGTTGCTCCTCTAACTTCTCTCTTTAAAGGTAGAGATAAACCTTTTACAACATCTCTCTTTAGCTTACAAGAATTACACTTCACTCTTGCAAACAAGGTTAAGATAAACCTCACTTCACTCTAATTGGAAAGGCTAGAGTTGATCCTCACTTCTCTCTAATTCTAAGGCTAGAGATGATCCTCACTTCTCCCTAATTCTAAGGCTAGAGATGATCCTCACACTATTACAAATATACAAGAAGGTAATGTAGTGTTTGAACTTTGAAGGCTTTCACTCTTGTTTCATTCTTGATCTTGAAAGATTGAATATTTATCAAAGAATATGAGCTCACAAGATTTTGTATGTATTATGTCTTTTTCAGATTGCAAGAGCTTCGTAAAAAACAAGACTTGAGTTGCCTTAAATAAGGAAAAATGTGCAAGCTCAAAAAGTGTCCACACTGTCAACGGTCGATCCACGGTCGACCGTGGCATCGACCGTCGGCCTGCTGGAACTTTTTGAGACTTGTGAATATAGACATTGGCCTTTTACCAAAATCACACACAGCCCATTTTTACCATAAAAATGCACTAAAAAGAAGCTTAAGAAAAGTTGGGTTATTGTCATACTTCTTAAGTTTGAATTTAATCATAAAAATGGTAGTTTAGAAACCAAATGCACAAAGCATGTTGGAAGTTTACCTCTTTGAGAGATTCCTTTTGCTAAATATGGTTTTGGCTTATTTCAATAAAAGATTATGTTTAGTATTTGCCAAAATAGGAATTCATTTGCTTTGACTACCAACCTTGTGAGTTTATAAAAAATTTCTCAATTTTTATAAGAGTTTTTATAAAAACTTAAACTCATTTGATAATTTATGTTGTAATCTCATAAACTTCGAACGTTTGTTTGTAGGAATCTTCGACATCGGCTTCTACTTGAACTCGGATCTTGACGATTGGAGCTTGGCCATTTGATGAAGCTTGTTTTGTAGATTATAGATGAGAATATATATTTGATTGAATATATATATGTATATGTGCACATATGTTAATGTTAATACATACAATTATATAAACAAGTTGTATATTTTTGTGTCAACAAAAGAGGATATATTTGTAAGCATATTTTTCCCAACCTAGTCAAAGTTGGTAGAACATACAAACACACACATACATCTCTTTCTCTCTCGGAATTCTTGAGGATTGGAGGTTTGGGATTTTGTTGATTCAAACAAAGGCAAGCTAATGTTTCTCATGAAATTTAAACATGTCTGAAATTGGTTTTGTTTTAAATCATACTTAAAATTCGAGTTCTTGCAAAACTCCATTGATGAACATACCAAGCTTACTTGAAAGTGGGTTTTGGTATGTTTGATGTTTAAAAGGTGTTGTTGTGTTTTTAAGGTTCATACAGATGAAATATGATGTATCAAAATGCTTTAAATGCAAAAAACTAACGAGAATGAAATCCTGGGAATGAATTGAGAAGATGACGGGATTCCTGCCGATGAATGTATCGGATTCCGCAATATATGTCGAAATCCGCAGGTTTATCAAATCCGCTAGTCGGAATCCACTGGTGTGTCGGATTCTCCTAGAATGTCGAAATCCGCATGTATATCGGATTCCGATAGTATATCGGATTTCCATATATGCCGGATTTCGATAGTATGTCGGATTTCCTTGTGTACCGGATTCCCAAATGTGTCGAATTCCGCCAATAGGTCGGATTTCCGTTAGCTTGTTAGATTCCGGTAGTATCTGTTGGAATTCTGTAATCCGCAAGGAGAGTGTCGGATTTCCCAAAATCCGACAGTCTTGGCGGATTTATGTGAAGTCCGGATATAGAATCCCTAAGTTTGTTTAGTGGTCATAATTTGTATATATAGATGATTGATGTAAGTAATGGTTCTAGGTAAACTTATCGAGTTAGCTGAACCGGAGTTAAAGTAATCTGATTAATTAAGCTACTCAGGTGAGTACCGACTTCCGTATGCCTCAGTACAGGAAGACTTACTTGCTAAATGTATTAAGTGTAATGCAAAGATGTTTTAAGTTGTATGTATGCTTAAAGTAAATATGTAAGCATTGTCATGCTACTTTAATGCACTTTGCCATGTTAAATACTTGTTGATTATAAGTTAAGTGCATGCCAACAGAGTCTAGAATTGGAGCCGCCTAGTTTAAATGAATGATATGTATGATACTGATCCTGAACGAATCAATTATGTGAAAGCTTTATGATATGTATGCTAAGGATCTAGAATAGATCCGTAATGCTGAAATGAATGACTATTCTTGCTCAACGAATTAAATGATTATGCGTGCTAAGTGAATGATCCAGATTGGATCAGTTATGTGTATGTGAAAAGTTCGCGGACATCTTCAAGCATGGTTAAGGTCAGCTGGTTAGCTGGATCCCAGGGACCCTTGATCAGGAGATTCAGGATTTAATGGTGATTGGAGTTAACTTTCCGGATCGTAGGTTCTGCAGAACCGCCGTGCCTTATATCATGAGGGGTAATAAGCCGGTTGTAGCTGAGTTGCCTAAGGAGCCTCTGGTTCCATAAACGATGCTTGGTGGACTGCTTTATGCTCCCCCACCAGCGCGGATGGTCGTGTTTGATCCCCCGGTTTATTGTTGTTGAGCGGAATTAGCTATCCTACAAGAAATGACTTATACCGATTTTATCAGCACACCGCCATGTGGTAGGATAGAATTGTATGCTTTTTCCTGTGATGCATGACTTGCTTTATTGATGCTCATGTTAAGTTTGTACTCACTAGCTATGTGTATAGCTAATGGTGCCACATTGACCCTTTTTGCAGATAAAGAATAGGTTGCCTGGTGAGCGGGGTTGCCTTCTGCTAGATATATTTGGATGGAACACTTTATGTTGTAATGTGATATTATGGTCGGTTGTTATGTTAGAGTAATACCAAATACTTGGTGAAAAGTTTTGATTGTAAATAACTGATGAAAACCTTTTTGGTTTAACTTTCGCTGCTTAACCTAATGTTATTTAATCGTTATTAAGTTCACGTTTATGAAAAACACAAATTTTTGCTAATTTTGGGATTTACAGAGCCGGTGTTACAAGTATAATGAGGTGGTTTCCATATGCTTCGGCAGTGTGGTCAATCATGCTCGGCATGTTGTGTACTAGGCATAATGTATTGTGTGCTTTAAGTATTATGAGTAGATATCAACCCAATCCTGGCGAGCCACATTAGACGATGGTGAGGAGCATTCAGACGTGGATGACTGTAGATCACAATTAGGGTTTGTGTTCTATTAAATGGTGGTGTTATATCCTCGAGAAGCTCCAAGGAAGACACCATAGCCGATTTTACTATTGAATGGGAGTATATTGTAGCTAATGAAGCTTCTAAGGAAGCTATCTGGATAAGGAAGTTCCTTTAGGACTTGGGAGTTGTTCCAAGCATCGAAGATCCTATTCAAATCTTTTGTGATAATGAGGGTACAGTGGCTTTGGCAAACGGACCATGATCTCACCGACACATGAGACATATGCATTGGAAGAATCACTTCATCCTAGACATGGTCGAAAGTGGAGAGATTGTCATGAGTAGAGTACATATGGATAGCGATCTGGCAGATCCTTTTAATAAACGGTTGTCGCATGCTAATCACGATGCCCACACACGTGTGATTGGGATTAGATTTGCTAGGGACTTGGTTTGAGTATTGTTTTGGGTATGTATTTGATAAATTTTTATTTGTACCGGGAACATTGAGCAATATTGTATTTCTTGTTGTATCGATTATTGAATGGTGATTTAATAATATGCGTGTAGCGGTTACTTTCATTAAATCTTTACTGTGTTCCAACTTTGCATGTTTTTATCACTTCCTTAAATATGTATACATTCTAAATGTCCACAGTCAGTTACTATTCATGGAAAGGAAGTTTGAACTAAGATTAAGGGAAATGGTTGGTCATACATTCAATAGTGAATGGATATGAGAGACGCAACACTTCGCCTGTACCTAAAAAGAGTTTCAAGTGACTAGACAATCCACACCTGAGTATCTTCATGGTACTTGTGAATGGTAACTTAGGATGATAATATCATTTCGTCCATTGACCGGAGATACATGAGTTTCCATGATATTGGTCTATCTTGTTCTACTTGGTTTCAAACATAGACCATAATTGACTGTTATAAAGGAAGTCGTTGGGAAAAGTATTGTTAATGTAATGGGGCAATGATGTCAAAGGATTTTGTTCCTCTATTTAGGAAGATATTCATGAGCTCTTCGATGATTGGGTGCTGATATCGCATTAAATATATATAAATATTATGCGATATCGGGTTGGTTTTAGCCGGAAATCATGTATTTAATTGTAAAAATATGCGTTTATCGTTTCTTTTATGTTTTGCAGGCTAAAATGGCGAAAAGATAAATTTATCTAACAACCGATTCAAGGAAACCGAGAAAATCAATGGAAGCCCAATAAAATAAAAGAGGGCAAAGAAAAGAAGCCCAAGAAAATAAAAAGGAAGAAAAAGAAATAAAAGTAACTAAGCCCAAAAGAAAGCCCAAAAGAGAGAAAAAAGAATCAACCGGGCGCCAAAAGAGGCATCGCGGCGCGACAGACTTGCACGTAGCGGCGCGACAAAGCGAAATGGATAATGCCTATCCGGGTGCCAAGTGTCGTCGCGGCGCGACCAAGCAACCTGTCGCGGCGCGACGTAATAGGATAACGAAAAAGATTCAATTTCAAATAAGAAGGATCGGGGTAAAATTGCTCGTCGCTGCGTGACATTTCTGTTTTCAGAAAGTATTTAAACGAACTTCCAGATCTGATTTGGGGTTAACCATTCGATCTCTTCCACCATTACTCTGCCAAATACGTCCATTAACACATCCTAGAAGGCTTGAGCTCGGATTTGAAGGATTGGAGCATAATTTGGAAGATTAAAGGCTTTGGATCTTTCTTTGCTTTAGGTTTTATCATTCTTTCATGTTATTTATGTTTATTCATGAATTCCAGAAGTTTGATATAATCTATCTAGGCTAGGTTTTTCTGTTTTCCTCCCTAGAGGAGATGAAACTCTCTCAAGTTGGTTAATTTTACATATTTATGACTTTAATTACATTATATTCATCTTTCAAGTCTAATCAAAGATCCTTGCATGTTTTAATTCTGTTTTTGAGATGTTTAGAATCTGAGTTAATGTAAATTGGAGGACCAATCCATTTATTTAACTTTAATCAATGCTAATTAGGACCAATAATTAGGGTTGACTAGTGATTGATCAAATCCTAAGGTTAAACAATCAAGATAGGAGCTTTAATGTGTTAGAATTGATATATGATGACTTTCATGTGTTAATTGAATGATTTGGTAACTTAATCAATCATTAAAGATTAGATCTTGATAGATACGAACTTAAATATGCTTAATTGTGTAGTTAATTGATTTCATGACCAATTAATTAGTTAATTGCATGATTAGAAAAGTTGGATACTCGGATCAAGAGTCTAACAATATAAGAATTGGTATAGTGTTAATTAATTGTCCAATGCATCAATTTTGATTAATAAAACCAACTTGAAAAAGGGGGAATCGAATCTAGGGAGGGAAAGCCTTTTAATTGATATTTAATCCATAAAGTTCATTGCTTTTTGCTCTCTTGGATTGTTTTTGGGTATTTAGTAGTATTAGTGATCATTTAGAATCATAAAGTTTGAATCTTGATACCAAATTCCCTTTTAATTAGTTTAATTGCTTTAGTTTAGTATTTATTTGCTTTTATTTAGTTTAATTATCTTTAATTAGTTTATTTTAGTTATTTCTTTAGTAATTTGATAAATTCAGTATTAGCTCCCGTTCCCCAAGAGTTCGACACCCGACTTATTAACTATATTACGAAACGATTAGGTACACTTGCCTATTCGTGCAGTTTTTGGTAATTAATTCGGTAAAATATAAATTTAAAACTAGTATGTAAAATGCACATCAAGTTTTTGGCGTCGTTGCTGGGGAACGGTCTTAATCGGTTTTTATTGAGTTAATTTAGTGTTAACCGTTGTTTCCCGCGAGTTTCGGCTCAAAAGGAGCAAGTTTTTGTTTTCTGTCTACTGATCGCGCCGCGACGCGTCGCGACCAGAACAGAAACCTTTGTTTTTATTTGCTGTTTTAGTAATTAATTAATTCCGGGCCTGTTTAGGATTAGTACTTTAATTAGTAGCCTCTACTAGGGTTTTTAGGGTAGTGTATGTCCTTAGACTCCACTCCTGATTTCGTTCAGCCTTTTGACGAACCAGAACGCGAATTTCATCGACGCCTACGAGTTAAACGTGAGAGAGAGCGAGCATGCATAATGGCAGAGAACATCGACGCATGTCACTCGAGGAGTACGCGAGCCGACCTGAAATACCCAAGGAGAGAACCTTCGAAATCAAAGGCCAGTTCCTTCACCTTCTGCGCGAGACTCATTTCACCGCAAAGGATAACGAGGATGCCAACCAGCATGTCGAGGCCGTTCTCGAGATTGCTGACTACTTCCGCATGCCGGGAGTTAGTTGTGACGTTGTTATGCTGCGAGTATTTCCGATAACACTCCAGGGTGCAGCCAAGCGTTGGTTACGATCCGAGCCAACCATCCGTACATGGGAGGCACTCAAAACTCGCTTCATCAGACAGTTCAGTCCTCCATCAAAGATTGCCAAAATGAAAATGCAGATCCAAAACTTCATGCAATCTGAGGACGAAACCCTCTATGACGCCTGGGACAGATATACGGAGATGCTCCAAAATTGTCCACAGCATGATCTCAATGCTCACCAGGTTGTCCAAACATTCTGTAATGGTATTAATGTCTACACTAGACAAATGGTTGATTCTCAGGGACCGATACCAAAGAAAACGCCCGCCGCACGGTACGCCCTGATCGAGGATATGGCCTAGCACTCCCATCAGTGGCATTCATCTAGAGATTCTTCCTACCAGAGGAAGACTACAATTACAGCCGACTCATCTGATAGCATAGAGGCCCTTAGTGCCAAGCTTGATGCACTAGGGCGTGGCATGAAAAAGGTGAATCAAAACATTCACGCTATGCAGGTCGGTTGTGACAACTGAAGTGGATCTCATCTTGCGAGAGATTGCCCATATGACGAGAATGGGGATCTCAAAGAATCTGCGTGTTATTCAGCTGGAGATAAATATGATTATCTAGAGGATGAGGCTTTCTTCAGCAATAGGAAGCCAAACTGGAAACCATATCCTGAATACTGCAAAGAGATGGAGGGGCGATTCAGGCAGTCTGGCCCAGGATTCTATCAGAGAGACCAGCCAAAGGGACCACTGCCAAAGAAGAAGCCTAATTTCGAGGATATGCTCACGCACTTCGCAACAGCATCTGATCAAAGGCATAAGGAAACTGAGGAGTTAGTGAAGAAGATAGGCGTTTCTACTGAGGCCGCACTGAGGAATCAGTAGGCGTCTATCCACAACATAGAGACCCAGATTGGCAGATCTCTAGGGTTCTCGAGGACCGTTTTCCTGGCACACTTCCTAGTAACACTGAACCGAACCCAAAGGCCGAAATTAAAGCTGTGACCACCAGGAGTGGAAAAGAAGCTGCAGGCCCACCACCTTCCAGCTCTCATCCTGATCCAATCGAGCCACTATCCAATCAGCCAGATAAAGGGAAGGGGAAGGAGAAGGAGGTCACTCCTGATCCAGAACCTATTCCACCTACTCCATTTGTTCCATCTGTTCCACCTCCAGTTAAACCTTACCGTCCTCCGATACCTTATCTGCAGCGTCTTCGGCAAGACAAACAGGATGAGCAGTACCGGAAATTTTTGGAGCACCTGAAATCCCTCCACATCAACATCCCGTTTGTTGAGGCTATGGCTCAAATTCCCAAAATACTCTAAATTCATGAAAGACCTTCTTACCAACCGCAAGAAAATGGAAGAAGTGTCGAGTGTCACTCTGAACGATCAATGTTCAGCAACCATGCTCAATAAGATCCCAAAGAAGATGACTGATCCTGGGAGTCTTACTTTGCCATGCCAGTTTGGCAATCTACCCGTGAGTCATGCGCTTGCTTACTCGGGAGCGAGCGTGAACCTGATGCCATATTCTTTCTTCGCCAAACTAGATTTGCCCGAGCCTAAACCCGTTCGCATGGCTATACATCTGGCAAACAAGTCCGTCACCTATCCACGCGGGATAGTTGAGGACTTGCTAGTTAAAGTAGACAAATTCATCTTTCCTGCGGACTTTATCGTTATAGATATGGAGGAGGATGATACAGTTCCCAACATCTTGGGCAGACCCTTCCTGACTACAGCTCGTGCATTATTCGATATTCATGAGTCACAGCTGACACTCAGGGTAGGCACAGATGCAATCACCTTTGGGATTGATAAATCCATGAAACATTCCACAATCTGTGATGACTCTGCCTTCTTTGTGGACATAGTTGATATTCTTCTAGAGAGCGAGCTACAGAAGTTCGACACACATGGAGATGAAGGGCAGATGCCACTAGGGGAAGGTCTCTTGGATGCTGAGAGAGACCTGGAGGAGTTGGAGAGGCTGCTGGCAGAAAGGCCAGAGCCAAGTTCTGATGTGTAGGATTTTCAGCCATCGCGGCGCACGGCGCGATGAATGTGTTGCGACAGGTTGCATCATCGCACATAGATTCTGTAGAAGTAAAGGAGGATCCAGAACCTCCAGACATAGTCAAGGAGGCACCTCCACTCTCTGGTCCTACTCCTGAGCTCAAGGTATTACCTCCACACTTGGAGTATGCCTATCTAGGGGAGAAATCTACATTCCCCGTTATCATATCATCGGCACTATCCGAGGCTGAGAAAATCAAACTTGTCGATGTCTTGAAACAACAGAAAAATGCGATCGCCTGGTCCATTTCCGACATCAAAGGAATCAATCCATCATACTGTTCACATAAGATCCTCATGGAAGATAATTCCAAACCGGTTGTCCCACCTCAGCGCCGTTTAAATCCTAAAATACAAGAGGTTGTGAAGAAAGAAATCGTCAAACTCTTAGACGCCGGTATGATTTATCCAATTTTAGATGGCCCGTGGGTTAGCCCAATCCACGTGGTTCCTAAAAAGGGAGGGATGACAGTGGTAACTAACGAAAAGAATGAACTCATTCCTGCCAGAACTGTCATTGGTTGGCAGGTGTGCATTGATTACCGAATATTAACTGATGCCACTCGTAAAGACCACTTTCCTCTTCCATTCATATATCAAATGCTTAAACGTCTTTCTGGTAATGCGTTTTACTGCTTCCTAGATGGTTTCTCTGGTTACTTCCAGATTTCCATCACACCTAAGGACCAGGAAAAGACGACCTTCACATGTCCATACGGGACGTTTGCTTACCGGAGGATGCCGTTTGGTCTGTGTAATGCTCCGGCAACCTTCCAAAGATGCATGACCGCCATATTCCACGATATGGTGGAAGATTTCATGTAAATATTCATGGACGACTTCTCGGTATTTGGAAATTCCTTCGACTCGCGCTTGTCTAATCTGGACAAAATGCTCGCCCGTTGTGAAGAAACCAACCTTGTGCATAACTGGGAAAAGTGCCATTTCATGGTGCGTGAAGGCATAGTGTTGGGACACAAAGTTTCACAAGCAGGCATAAAGGTGGATAGAGCTAAGATAGACACTATCTCTAAATTACCACCGCCTACTAATGTGAAAGGGGTGAGGAGTTTCCTAGGCCATGCGTTATTCTATCGCCGCTTCATAAGGATTTTTCAAAAATCACAAGGCCTCTGACGCAAGTCTTATTAAAAGACGTTAAATTCGAGTTATCCGACGAGTGTTTAACGGCTTTTAATACATTAAAGGAGAAACTCACTACTGCCCCGATCATGATTGCTCCAGACTGGACCCTGTCGTTTGAGCTTATGTGCGATGCCAGCGATTACGCGGTAGGGGCAGTCCTAGGCCAAAGGGTTAATAATCGTTTCTAACCGATTCATTACGCGAGTACACTACTACTAAAAAAGAGCTCCTAGCTGTGGTTTATGCCTTTGATAAATTCCGATCTTATCTGATTCTATCCAAAACTATCGTCTTCACTGATCATTCTACTTTGAAGTACTTGTTTGACAAACAAGACTCCAAGCCTA
The DNA here is from genome assembly GCA_038502395.1 of Dittrichia graveolens. Taxonomy (NCBI): domain Eukaryota; kingdom Viridiplantae; phylum Streptophyta; class Magnoliopsida; order Asterales; family Asteraceae; genus Dittrichia; species Dittrichia graveolens. Next base: position 31,240,170 of record JARJIL010000003.1, on the reverse strand, counting down.
GGCTTATCCGATGGGTCTTGCTTCTACAAGAATTTAACATCGAAATCAGGGACAAGAAAGGAGCAGAAAACGTGGCAGCCGACCATCTGTCTAGATTAGAAAATCCACATCTAGACGAATTAACAGAGTCGGACATCGTTGACAACTTCACAGACGAACATTTAATGAAGGTCAGCGATGAGCCTCCCAGGTTTGCAGACTTCGTGAACTATCTTGCTGCAGGGGTTCTCCTGAAAGGTATGACACATCATCAAAAGAAGAAATTTCTGGCAGATATGAAGTACTATTTATGGGATGAAACCTATCTATTTTGACATTGCGCAGATAACATTATCCGGAGGTGCGTTTCAGGAGATGAGGCAAGGGAAATACTGAGGGATTGCCATAGTGGGCCCACCAGGGGACACCACGGTGCGGTCTACACCACAAAGAAGGTATTTGAAGCCGGATTTTATTGGCCTACCATCTTTAAAGACGCATACACCCTCGTAAAGGAGTGTGATGCCTGTCAGAGGGCCGGTAATATATCTTCCCGAAACAAGATGCCCTAACTCAACATCCAAGTATACGAAATCTTCGATGTATGGGGTATAGACTTTATGGGTCCGTTTCCTTCATCCCGCGGAAATAAATATATCTTAGTAGCTGTCGACTATGTGTCGAAGTGGGCCGAGGCACAAGCCTTACCCACTAACGATGCCCTAGTCATGGTGAAATTATTAAAGAAATTATTCTCTCGGTTTGGTATCCCTAAAGCCTTGATCAGTGATAGGGGTACACACTTCGCTAACAGCCTAATGGAGAAGGCGCTGCAGAGATATGGTGTGAACCATAGATTTGCAACGCCATATCATCCACAAACAAGCGGGCAAACCGAGGTTACCAATCGCGCGTTGAAACGAATTTTAGAACAATCGGTGAACGGGAACCGTAAGGAATGGGCAGATAAATTCGATGACGCACTCTGGGCATTTAGGACTGCCTATAAAACTCCTTTAGGTACCACACCCTTTAGGTTAGTCTTCGGAAAGGCATGTCACCTGCCAGTCGAGGTAGAGCACAAGGCATACTGGGCATTGAAGGCATGAGATCCCGATCTAGATAAAGCACGTGCCAACCGTTTCTTACAGCTAAACGAATTAGATGAATTACGAAACGAAGCGTATGAGAATTCCTTGATCTATAGCACGATGCACGTCTGAAGGAAATCAAACACTTCGAACCTGGCGATAAAGTTCTTCTATTCAATTCTAGGTTGAAGTTGTTTCGTGGAAAACTCAAAACCCGATGGTCCGGCCCATACGTGGTTAGTAAGGTATTTCCATACGGCACAATCGAACTACTTGATTCCAAGGGAATTACCTTCAAAGTCAACGGGCACCAAGTAAAGCATTACATGGAAGCAATGCTCGAGGAAAGGGAAGGTGAGGATATCAACCTCGCCGTACTAAAACCCTAAGTATGGGGTGGAGTCCAGCTAAAGACTCGTTTAAAGAAGCGCTTTCGGGAGGCACCCCGTATTCCAACTTTGTGGGTATGTTTCCTAGAAACCCTCATGAGACTATAACTCGTCCACTCGGGCTACCGAGGGGTTTAAAGGCTTGTTGCATACGCTAAATGCAACCGTGATTCTTACGAAAGTGAGCTAGGATTTCCTTTGTTTTCGTTTTTCAAGATTCCTAGCCTCCGCCAATCTTCATACACACTCATATCTGATATTTCGAGCCTAGGAACTATCCGTTGTCCAAACCTGCGCGCGAGATCTCTAAACGAGTGAATGTGGAAAAGAGACATATTGCGGCGCGACAGCCAAATGTCACGGCGCGACAATGCATTTGGCCCGTCACTCCATTAGTCGCCACGTGTCGTCGTGGAGCTACGAAAAATCCTGTCGCGGCGCGACGCGCCTTTTCCAGGCTCTATCCAAAGCGTGCCACGTGTCGTAGTGGCGTGACACATGCCCCTGTAGCGGTGCGAGACGACTTTTTCCAGATCCACCACTTTTGCGCCACGCGTCGTAGCGGCGCGACGTGTGAGTGTCGGTCCAGCCTGATTCCTACACGTGTCATCGCGGCTCTATGCTTTAATTTTTCACGGTGGGATGAGTTTCCAGACCATTTTAAAAGAACTCTTTCTTCTAGTCGTCTTCTCCATACAAAATTTTCACTTTCGCCGCGTTACACTCATATTTCCTCCGACTTCAAGCTTCCAACGTCGGATCTACTCGTTTTTCGTGCGTGATCTTCATCATCCAACACTAGAGTAAGATCTTTTCTTCCTACATTGTGTTATTTCTCGCGTTCTTGTAATTCCAAGTAACATTTTACGAGAATTTTCTTGGGTTTCTCGACTTCTGGGTTTAATCTACCGATAGTCATGCTAAACTCTGTTAAGATTCATATCTAAATGATTATTTCAGCCATGCATGCGTAATTTCAAGATTTTGCTTCAAGAAGTTAAGGGTTTTTCAACAAACCCAAAATAAAATCTGATTTTTTCCAACTTCTTGTTATTTAAATCCGTTCATTTTCGTTAACATGTCATTCTAAACACTCATGCATCGTACATGTGCGTTACATTCAGTTATTATCATCTCTCTTTCTGAAAATTATCTTCCGAGTATGGGTTTTTGCCAAAACCGGGGTTTCTGCCCTTGTAATGATTTTTGGTGACAATATGTGGTAATTCTATGTGTTTTCTGATAATTTGGGCCAGATCTGTTAATACTCTTAGCTTACCCATTGATTTTTGCCCTTGTACACAGCAATGGCTGCCCGTGGACGTGGACGTAGGGGTCGACAAGAAGAGGAGATTGCTATTCCAGAAGGCCCTGCGGTATACCACCCGTGGTTGGTCTTGGCGCCGACTCTGCCTGCCCGACTACGAGCAAATTATATCTTTCGGCTGCAACAACATCTTCACAGAGAGGTTGACATCCCTCATTCTCTCCATTGGGAGAATATTGATGGAGTTGGGCTTTTAAACCAGCTCCTTGGATTTTTGCCACAACAGTTCCGTGCTGCAGACGGGACTATAGTGTTTACTTGCAACACATGGGAGCGGTTATTCCGCTTGCGCGAGCCGGTATTCCGAGAGTTGTGTTTGGAGTTCTTCTCTACTGTCCAGCTCAACTCCGTCACCGCCGACGTTACTAATCATCAGTTTCTGTCTTTCCATCTTGGAGGAGTTAGCCGTTAGTGTAGTCTCGCGGAGTTCAGTTGCCGCATGGGGCTATACACGCCCGTGGAGGCCACCAGCTCCTTCTTTGAGCAATTCCTCTCAAGTTGCAAGCGGGATGAGCCCGAGGGTTTCTCCCCTACGGAGATGCGGGCGATGATCGCCAACGGGGGTACGAGCCCCGTAGAGCCATCGAGAGCAGCATCTGCCTCCCTATCCACCATCTGCTCCACTGTCTTATCTCCACCTCCATTTCTCATCGTCGAGGTGGTGAGAAGGTCACGACAGTTGACCTGATGTTTCTGTATAGTATTCTGACTCCTGGCGTGTTGTTCAACGTACTGTTTCACCTAGCCTTCTATCTTGCTCGCCGGGCCACTAGTTTCAAACCGGCAAGTCCTATCTGTGATGGCCAGTTTGTCACCAAGTTGGCCCGTTCATACGGGATCTGTCACTTCAGGAGGAGGCAAGGCAGGTGTAGTACGAGTCGCGCCTGATGAGTATCGGGTACATAGAAATGATGTGGGTCCTGGAGAGGACCTATGATGGGGGATACCGAGTTGTACCCGTGGAAGGTCATGGGCCTGAGCCACTGGTTGAGCAGGGGCCTGAGCAGAAGCAGCAGCCGCGTCAGCGCCGTAGGAGATAGGCGCCGGAGCCCACAGATGAGGGCCCGCAACCTTACTCGCTGCAGCAGATATCCGGGTCAATTGACCGCTTGTCCGACCAAACGGGGAACACGTCTATGAGAATAGATAGACTAGGGTACTATCATGATCACTTGCACTCGCGCCTGTCGGTGCATGAGCAAAATCAGCAGTATATGCACTCCAGTATGTCTAACATGTTCAACCATTATGGATATCCGCTGCCGCCGTTCATGCCATACCCTTCCCCGTATCCAGACTGGCGTTCGCACTTTCCCCCATCGGATACTCACATGCTGGGGCCGTCTGGACATGCGGGTGATGACTCGGAGGATGAGGATTGAGAGATGATGATTATTTTTATCTTATGATGTACATGTAACGAATTTTAATATATTTTAATTTTAATATTTGTCTAATATTTGGTGCATGAGTTTTTTATTTTTTTCAGCATGATTGGTTGTTATATGGAGTGTGCGTATATGCTGGTAGTCAGTTCAGCGATTGCTAATCTTTATTGCTCCATTCGCCTTGATAATATCTAGGAAGCTATTTCTAATCTTTTTCTACCTTGTTATATTTTATTGTGTACAATGGGGACATTGTACAATTTAAGTGTGGGGTAGGGGGTTAGAAAAAGATTTCTCGCTTGAATTTAATTTGTTCTTCTAATAAATTATTGATTGTATTTGGGCGTTAAATTTTAAATTTTTAGTATCATTCGAGTTAAAAGTTAGATATTATTTAAGATTGTCAAGATTGTTGATTTATAAACATTTCATAGTTATATTTAGCTTTTTTGTATAGTGCTTGTGGCTTTTCGCCAATTCTTTAGAAATTTGAGTCTATAGTATCCAATCTTTAATTTTTGAATTGCTACAATAAAATATAAGGTTAAGCCCTTTTTGAGCCTAAGCTTGACAAAAATAGACTAAGTTGAATTTTCTATTTTTATAAACATATGTTAAAAAAAGAGAAGTGAAAAAAGCTAATGTGCAAAAAAATGAAAAAATATGCAAAAGAGCTAGAAAAAATATATAAGTCAAATACATGGCCTTTGGAACTCGAATTAGTAAACTCTGAGGGGTGTTCTACACCTAATCACCTAAAGCCAATTGGTTTGGGATCGGTTAAGTTGAGGATTCGCTACATGGGTTCAATAGAAAGTCATAGGCTTATATAAAAAAGAGTTGGAAAGAGAAAAACGTATGTGAAAATAAAGTTGGAGATCTGCAATAAGTCTTGAGGTCAGGGGATTTTCAAAGGGTAAATTAACCAAATTAAATATAAATGCAATTTTTATATTAAGGATTGGATGTATATAGATAGGAGTATTCTTTAGGAATGGTGGAAAGTAAATGAGGATCTAATCGTAGGTATATGCATAATTCTAAGTATAGTTTATGTTTTGTTTTGAATCAACCTTTTTGACATTCGTAATTTATCTTTAATTTTTCGAGAATGGTGTTAGTTATTTAAAATTTTAAGCCTACATAGAGTTGAGATTTGCTTGAGGACAAGCAAAGTTCAAGTGTGGGGTATTTTGATATCGCATTAAATATATATAAATATTATGCGATATCGGGTTGGTTTTAGCCGAAAATCGTGTATTTAATTGTAAAAAGATGCGTTTATCGTTTCTTTTATGATTTGCAGGCTAAAATGGCGAAAAGATAAATTTATCTAACAACCGATTCAAGGAAATCGAGAAAATCAATGGAAGCCCAATAAAATAAAAGAAGCCAAAGAAAAGAAGCCCAAGAAAATAAAAAGGAAGAAAAAGAAATAAAAGTAACTAAGCCCAAAAGAAAGCCCAAAAGAGAGAAAAAAAATCAACAAGGCGCCAAAAGCGAATTGGATAATGCCTATCCGGGTGCAAAGTGTCGTCGCGGCACGACCAAGCAACCTGTCGCTGCGCGACGCGATAGGATAACGACAAAGATTCAATTTCAAAGAAGAAGGATCCGGGTAAAATTGCTCGTCGCGGCGCGACACTTGCTTGTCGTGGCGCGAAACCTCTGTTTTCAGAAAAGTATTTAAACGAACTTCTAGATATTATTTGGGGTTAACCATTCGATTTCTTCCACCATTACTCTGCCAAATACGTCCATTCACACATCCCAGAAGGCTTGAGCTCGGATTTGAAGGATTGGAGCATTATTTGGAAGATTAAAGGCTTTGGATCTTGCTTTGCTTTAGGTTTTATCATTCTTTCCTGTTATTTATGTTTATTCTTGAATTCCAAAAGTTTGATATGATCTATCTAGGCTACGTTTTTCTGTTTTCCTCCCTAGAGGAGATGAAACTCTCTCAAGTTGGTTAATTTTACATATTTATGACTGTAATTACATTATATTCATCTTTCAAGTCTAATCAAAGATCCTTGCATGTTTTAATTTTGTTTTTGAGATTTTTAGAATCTGAGTTAATGTAAATTGGAGGACCAATCCGTTTATTTAACTTTAATCAATGCTAATTAGGACCAATAATTAGGGTTAACTAGTGATTGATCAAATCCTAGGGTTAAACAATCAAGATAGGAGCTTTAATGTGTTAGAATTGATATATGATGACTTTCATGTGTTAATTGAATGATTTGGTAACTTAATCAATCATTAAAGATTAGATCTTGATAGATATGAACTTAAATATGCTTAATTGTGTAGTTAATTTATTTCATGACCAATTAATTAGTTAATTGCATGATTAGAAAAGTTGGATACTCGGATCAAGAGTCTAACAATATAAGAATCGGTATAGTGTTAATTAATTGTCCAATGTATCAATTTTGATTAATAAAACCAACTTGAAAAGGGTGGAATCGAATCTAGGGAGGGAAAGCCTTTTAATTGATATTTAATCCATAAAGTTCATTGCTTTTTGCTCTCTTTGATTGTTTTTGGATATTTAGTAGTGTTAGTGATCATTTAGATTCATAAAGTTTGAATCTTGATACCAAATTCCTTTTTAATTAGTCTAATTGCTTTAGTTTAGTATTTATTTGCTTTTATTTAGTTTAATTGTCTTTAATTAGTTTATTTTAGTTCATTCTTTATTAATTTGATAAATTCAGTATTAGTTCCCGTTCCCCAAGAGTTCGACACCCGACTTATTAACTATATTACGAAACGATTAGGTACACTTGCCTATTCGTGCAGTTTTTGGTAATTAATTCGGTAAAATATAAATTAAAAACTAGTACGTAAAACGCACATCAGGCGCTGACACCAAAATGTGTGGTCGTGCTCAAGTTTGCAATGATAATAGACCAATTGCAACCTATATCTTTTGGTCACCACCAATATAGATCAAGATACATAATCATAGATGATTGGAGAATGACTTTGTACCATGTCTCATGCACCTGAAATAGTGATCAAAGGGTTGATTGATCACTTATTTGTAGGGCCACTTCAAACCTATTGGGTTGTGATTTAGCATTTCTCATGGATGACATATCTTGTGTCATAGTATACACAAACACATAATGGGAGCAAGTAAATAATCACACACGCGTGCAATCAAAACAAGAAAAACACACATGCGACCATGTTCCAATAGTTGTAACACCAAGAATTTTTTTTAAGAAAAATGTGCAACATAATGTTCCAAAAGAATATAAAACGTCATTCAAATATTATTTCTTACAAAATTGGGCTACAACATGTATAGTCATTTTATAAAATACTTTATACTTGTTGCAAAAAAAAAAAAAAAAACTTTCAATCATGTCCCTCGGAAGCTTTTTCTTCTACAACACCTTCAAAGTCAATAATTAACATGAAGGCGATAAAAAGCTTAGTGAGCAACTCAATAAACTTCTTAATAGATATAATCGACAAGCAATTACCATTGCATAAGTGATATGTCATTAAGACCATTGTCATATTAACAAGTCATCCGTATCGTAGCTATGCCACTCAGCGTATTATATTACCCTTCAAGCTAGTAAATTACCACTCAAGCTAGTAAATTTCCACTCATACTATTAAATTGCCACTCGGCTTATTAGGTTACGAGTCAGGCCATTATATTGTCACTTAACCATCATCACTACGTATAATGCACCTCACAACTTCACATCATTCTCAATATGCACATATATGTCATACATATAACCACGTTGGTTCACACAAATATTTCACGTTTTTCTATATGGTTTATACAGAAGTCACATATATGACCTCATCAATTCACATAATGAATTTCACATATAGCCTTATTGGCTTATTGCATCATATCTAAGACCACATTTGCCTATATTGACATCTCTAATGCCACCTTAGAAATATCACAATATATTATTGTGTAAGTACATTTATATATACCTACTTTCAACATTTGTGTTTATTTTATCATATTTGTCACTTTTATCTCAAGTTATTACTTTGTTACCCATTATTGGGTAAGTATGATTAAACATACATATTTTATCTTCTCTAGTTAGTTCATCACGTTTTGTTTCTTTCATCTCATCGTCTACTTTTTGTTAATAAACAACGTTACTTGAACAAATATATGAGTATATATATATTTTTATCAGTTGTCTCTTTATCTTGTCTCTTTATCTTGTACTACTTTTTCAATATATACCTCTTCAATTATATACAAGTATACATAATTTAGAAAATATATAAATGAATACTTTCACTCAATTACTTCTTTTCTTATCATCATACATCAACACTTGAAAGTAATATGTGTGTATGTATGTATTTATATATATGTCTCATCATTATTTATTTATATTCTCACTTTCCCAGTAGTTTTGTTAACAATATCAAGAATACATATATTCATTTATTTGTTTCACCCATAAGGTTTTTTGTTTTTTCAATGTTCACTCTCTGGTAATCAAACAAAATTTACTTATCTAGTCATCAAGTGACCATCCAATCTATCTCTATATAATTATTGGCAAGTATAAATAATCATTCTAACATGACATTATATCATCCAATAACTTAAAGACAAAGTATAGAATTACTAGCAAATAATAATTCTTAAGTACCAAATTGAGGTACTCACTTACGGTCCAAATCTTCTCAATGTCCTCTTTAATCATCCCTTAGTTTTCTTTAATCCTTAAACGTCCTAAATATTCTTACAATCATACATATGAATTAAATTAACAATGATAAACTGCAAATATGATAAGGCCTAACATGGCCTCTAACATGACCTATGTCAACCCAGACGACCTGACCTACACAACCTGTGTTAGCCTACAAGGCCCATTTTCATCCCTACATTTCTTGTGCTACATGGACTACCTACATGTCCTACCTTAGAAACATAGTCCGTGTCGAGACACAAACAACAAAAACAATCCTTGCTCAACTCCAAGATCACTATGAAGTTGATTTTAACAACATAGAAGTGTTTCCCAACACTTAATACAGTCTTTAGGACATATATAACTCCCAAATAACTAGATTAAACTTACATGCAACATTAAATTATCATCAAATTAACTATTCATCACTTTCTCTCTCTAGAAAGATCAAGAACATAAGAGATTAAAAGTTCTAACCTTGATTTTTTTGAAGAATTGCTACTAGCACTTTGTTAATCTTCTATCTTGATCTTGATACCCCCTTAGTCTTTCTTAATTCACCTTTAATCTTTCTTAATCATCACTAATCTTCATTCTTTCTCTACTCTCTCTAAAACAAGACATATATCTTTCGCTGGTCACACACACACACACACACACTAAAAGTGTGTATTTCTTTCTTTTATATTCTAATTTAAGTTAGGTATAATATTTCCCTTACATGCTTACAACTTACTATTAATATTACTTTATCACTTGTCTTCTATTATTCTAAATTTCATACATAGTTTTATCCAAAGGTTCAACGTGTGATACTATATCATACAAAATAATCATTTCTCGATTTACATAATAACTTTCTAACTTTTGGTGTTCCACGTAAAGGGAGAAAATGTTATAAATGTGGTGGTAAAGATCATGAGATCAAAGATTGTGATAGTGAAATCCAAAGGCCTGATGTAACAACCATGGTTCTCAAAAATTGAGATTTACAAAAAAAAATTCTACTCAATCATATTCATTGCAACAAAAGACTTTAAGGCATCATATGTATTCAAAACAGATAAACCGTTTTAAACATACGTCTAAATAAAATCACCGTTACGTCAAAATACATCATTATTTAAAACCTGTTCATTACATAACTACAAGTCGGTTTCATAAAACATCATAAAAAAAAGTAATCTACCCATGGCACTCATCTCACAAGGCCACACACCTAAGCAAACTAGACGAGCACAAGTCACATTTCAAAGAAGCAAGTGTCAGCTCACGCTTTGTGAGTCAGCTTAGTTATCACCACAAAACTATCATATTAGAAACATTTGTAAAACATGTTTAGGTTTCGGTCATAAATCCCAACCCGTAACTTGACCCACCTACTTAGCATTGTAAATCCACGCATGGTCAAGTATCATTGTAAATATCATAAAAACATCATATTCATCTTTTGCTTCATTATAATATGAATCATCTATTCATCACTAAACATCCTTCTTATTGGGTTCTATCATTATACATTACTATCATCGCCACCCCGAATAGCGCATGCGTGCTCGGCAATCACTAGGGTCCCGAAGTCCGCCAGCGCCGGCACCATGTGCATCCTTGGCAACTGCTAAGTCCCAAGGTCCACCCTCAATATCATAAGTCCAAGTCCCCCCAAATATCGAGTAAGGAATGACTCTTACCCGTATCATAAGTCCAAGTCCTCCCGCGTTTGCTACTCTGACTAAATGTCGTTTAGGTGAAAATACAAACGATGCCCCCATATGTAGGCCCTCCTTTCACCTACGTGACGTTTTGCACATAACCCTATCTCTTTGTTCAATACATCACTCTAGTGTACAAGTACACCATGTGTTGTCAACGTTATCTAGAAACCCGACAACTAACCATCTCTTTGCTAGCATATCCTAGAAGGCATAATTTTCCTACCGGGCATCATCTTTCATCTAGGAGTATATCTACCCCCTCCCAAATCATCACATCAATCTATCATGATCATCGTTTTATATATCTATATATATATATATATATGCATGTATCACAATATTGCGTAAATCAACCACATGTCATCAATAAGTAAGTAGCATGCATTACAAACAATTGTTAATCTACCATAAACATTCACTGCGAAACTAGATCCGACAAGCTTCACATAGGGATTGTTCAATGTTGGTCTCACAAGCTCCAAAACACTCATCGAGATCTCCAAAAATGAAATTGGAGTCAAAACGTAGCTTGAAATGGTAACACCGTAACACCCGACACTCATAAACACTCGATAACGAAGCTCCAACACTAGCAAAAGTTTTCTAGGCTTAAGATCTCTCAAAACTCAGGTAGAGTAACAACATAGATGAGACGAAAATGTGAGAAAAGGCTAAAAGGCAACTCATTTATAGAGCCCAGCCAGACGTGTGGCATCGTGACCGCCCAAAACGCATGACTATGCCATGCAACTTCCTGACACACGCAACGGTCTGACCCACGCGACCAGAACGCGCTGCATCACGACCGCCTGACATGTCGCATCGCGACCCTTGAATTTCTAGATTTTCCATTTCTTCTTTTATTTTCCTTTCTTTAATATACACTTCCATAAATATATATACTTCTATATAAATGAACTTCATAAATATTGTTTATTTCTCGTTAGATAATATTACAATAATTTCATAAAATTCCGGTCGTTAGAATTCTTCCCTCCTTAAAAATATTCCGTCCTCGGAATCTGCTATGTAAAAAACTAGGGATATCTAGCCTTCATCTCTTCTTCGGTTTCCCATGTCATATCCCCTCCTTGTTCTTCCTTTGAACTGTCACTAGCTTGACCCGCTTCTTTCTCAATTGTTTAACCTTACGGTCAAAGATTGCCACCGGTTCTTCAATTAACCGCTTACTGTCATCAACTCGTAATTCCTCTAGCGGCAAGATGCTCGGTTCCTCACCGAAACACTTTAACAGGAAACACACCTAAACGCATTATGAATTCCTTCCAGCTCTAGCGGTAATTCCAATTTGTAGGCTTGATCCCTAACTCCTTCCAATATCGTCAACGAACCAATAAATCGTGGACCCAACTAGCCCCGTTTACCAAAACGTATGATCCCTTTCTATGGCGAGACCTTCAGCATCACTTTTTCACCAACATCAAACGCCTTCGGTCGGTGCTTGTAATCCAAATACTTCTTTTGTCTTGCTCTCGCTACTCGGAGTCGGTCCCGTGCCACCACTACTTTCTCTGCTCTTATCTCCAAAATTTTTGACCCCGCAACTTGTTTCTTCTCCACCTCCAACCAACATGTAAGCGTACGAAACTTGCTTTCATACAACATCTCATAAGGTGTCATGTCGCTACTTGAATGATACGTATTGTTATACGTAAACTCCACTAATGGAAGGCGAGTATCCCAACTCCCACCATATTCAATCACACAGGCTCTCAACATATCTTCGAGCGTCTGAATAGTCCTTTTGCTTTGCCCATCCGTCAAAATAGTGCTCAAAGGTACCTTTGTTCCCAATTCCTCTTGCAACTTCCTTCATAACCTTCATACAAATCGACTATCACGGTCTGAAACAATGGACAATGGGACTCTATGTCTCGTAACTACTTCACACACATACAACTTTGCCAAGTTCTCAAGCTTCTCCGTCTCTTTGGTTGCAAGGAAATGTGCCCTCTTAGTCAAACGATCTACAATAACAAAAATCATATCATTACCCTTTGTTGTCTTCGGGAATTTCGTAACAAAATCCATCGTTCCAATTGTTACAATTCTCCATAGGGATTTTGGTGTTCCACCTTAACTTGCGAGCAAGTAACACACTTTGATACATAGGTAGCCACATCCTTCTTCATACCTGGCCACCAATAACTCGGTTTTTGGTCCATGTACATCTTAGTACTCCGAGGGTGTATCGAATACTTAAATTTCTGCGCCTCTCTTCGAAACACCTCGCGGACTCCCCCAACCTTAGGAACCCAAATACGTCCCTAAGAAGTCTTGAGACCATGACTATTCTCACCAATACTCTCTTGTTGTTTCATCATCACTTCAGCCTTCAAATTTTCCTCTTTCAAACATTCAAATTGAGTTGATCGAATTTTATCAGCCAAATCCGGCACAACCACCATGCTCATTGAGTTCAACTGATAAGCAGATCTTGGTTCTTTCTGACTTAAGGCATTGGCCATCACATTGGCCTTTCCCGGATGATAGCTAAATTAACCGTCATAATCGGTCAACAAATCCATCCATCGTAGCTGCCTCATATTTAATTCATTCTGATTTTGAATATGCTGCAAGATTTTATGATTGGTAAAGAGGGTACAGTTAGTACCATACAAATAATGTCACCACAACTTAAGAGCAAAGACAACCGCTACTAGTTCCAAATCGTGTATGGGATAATTCTTTTCTGCATCCTTTACCTGTCTAGAAGCATACGCGATAACCTTTCCACGCTGCATGAGAACACATCCGAAACCCGAGTAAGACACATCTTTATACACTACAAAATCCTCGTTGCGCTCTAGTAAGGAGAGTATCGACGCTTCACATAGGCACTTCTTCAAAGTGTGGAAAGCACTCTCTTTCTTTACCATCAACACAAATGGTTCCATCCTACAAGTTAATGTTGTTCCATTTAATGTACATTCCTAAGGTAACTATCATCGGAGAACAAGCCTTCACTCACAGATAGATCAATCTAGACTTGAAGCTTCTAAATGTAATCACCTTTTAGTTTCTTGTTGCTTGATTTGTTGGTAAAGGATCTCAATCATCTGTGTGAATCCATATAGGTAGCATCTTTCATAGTTTATTATTTCTATGCTTGAAGAGTTACCCACTTTTTTGGTTAGCTTCATGTACGCTTTACCTTCTCTCTTGTAGAGGTTTAGCTTGGAGATGGTATTGGGGTCCTACCTTAATATGATTCTTCTTCATATACACACTCTTCTTTAATGGATTTCTAGAGAAAGGGTCTAAAAGATATGCACTGTTGAGCTCTTCGATGGCTTCTTCTACTGATCTAGCTCTAGTTAGCTCTACCTCCTTTCCTTTTCTTGCTTTCTTGGTTTGTTGAAGATTTTGACCTTTTTCTTTGAAGATAGCTAACTCTCTGCCTTGAAGAATGTCATCAAGTGTCATGTTGAGTGCAACAACCATTTGGATCATTTCTTGCTCTACTACAACTTTCCTTTGAAGCTCTTCCTTTATTCTTTCTTCCTTTTCTATTTGCTTAGGATTAATAATTTTCTTCCATTTTTCTTTTGGAGTATAGGTAGAGGGAGGTTGTTGTTGGATTGATGGAGCTTTGACTTTATAAGTGGTGAAAATTTTAAAATTACGATGTTACAAGTAGGTATCAGAGCCATGCTATGAGTGAACCAAGTGTTGAGACCGGCACTTAGACTCATCGCTAGATTGTCTCGTATAAGAATGAATATGACTTTAAGTGGGAGGGGGTGTGTAACTGAGTGCTCTTAGGGTTACTTGACTGATACCTATAGGACTCTTCTCTCCTCTACTTGATTTAGGATCTTTTGATTTTCGCTCGTACTAACTTTTTGAATTTAAATTCGTGATCGTGTTTTCTTGTAGAAGAAAATGGTGGGTACTCGGAGGAACAACAACAATAACAACAAGACTATGCTCAAAGCTGGACATGGAAGTGGTGGAGCGGTCGATGGCGCCCCAATTCTTGAGAGTATCCCCCATGAGGAGGTAGCTATTCAATCTATCGCTCTAACCACGACCTGGTGGATAATGAAGGTCGTCATGACAAGCTAGAGAGGACTCACCAAGGAGTCATGGTAGCATTGCGTGCCATGAACATTTGGAAGAACAACTACGAGCAAGGGATGCCGAGATCGCTTCTTTACAATGAGAAGCACGTGGTGGAAGAAAGGAAGAGAACGAGGAGCGGTCCGTTCATAGTGAGGCGGATAGCGTCTCATGCCCCCAAATGGAGGGAGGCATGCGGGGAAGAGAAATAGGCAGAGGAAATTCGTTTGAAAGCTTTATGAAATGCAAACCGCCAACATTAAAGGGAGGTGACGACCCACTGGGATGCCTACGCTGGATTATGAAACTAGAGTAGGTGTTTTATGTCGGGAGTTACACCGATTACCAGCAAGTGAACTATGCGGCCATGCGATTTGAGGGAGAGGCTTTAGAATGGTGGCGAACAGTTAAACAGACTCTTACTAAGGCCGTTGTCGTATGACCTAGGAGGTATTTACTGATAAAATCAAAATGAGGTTCTACAACTTGGGGGCAAGTGAAAAAGCTAAGAGGGACTTCTTGGAACTAAAGAAGGACAGTACATATTGTGTTACCTAAGAAGAACAAATCGGAAAGTATGCCGAGGGTTACCTTTTGATTACCAAGTGGCTTTGAGGATGAGAAGGACTTTGGGAGAAGCCATGGCCGAGGTGAGTCGGGTTGAGCATGACCTATCCAAGCAGGAGAAGGTTGTTTTTAATGGGGGGAGTAAAGAAAATGGGATGGACTATGTGGGTCCTCAAACAAGAATTATTTCCCTTCGAAGAAGAATTATCAAGGGGACAAAACTCGTTACTGTCGGACTTGTCACTCCTCTCATAAGGGACAGTGTAACAACCATACCTTAAGTTGCATGTGCTGGGGAAAAACGAGTTGTCAGAGTACATAACCGATATGCTATAACTGTAGGGAGATGGGGCATATCAGCTCCAAGTGCCCTAAACCAAAGACCCGTGGTGGAGATCGAGAGAAAAAGCAAGAGGCACCTAAATCAAATGGGCATGACTTCAATATGATGGCGGATGTGGCCAAGCACGACAATGAGGTTATTTTTGGAACCTTTCTAATTAATTCTATGCCTGCTAGAGTATTATTTGCTTCGGCTGCTAGTAGGTCTATAGTGTCTACTTCTTTTTGCTCTCGTTTTGTTTTACCATGGAGTCCGTTAGAGTCGGTGTTGGAAAACCCGTCACTGTTAGGGAAGAATACGAAAATTGCATGGTCGAAATGAACAAAAATACCTTCCCTCTGACATTGATTCCGATGGATCTCGAATGGTTTGATGTGGTTACCGTTATGGACGGGTTATCATCTAATCGTGCGGAAATCCTTTGTGCCAAAAAAATCATGTGTGTACCTCTTCTAGTGGGTGGTTATGCCATTGCCTAAGCGGAAAAATCTCTGGAGACTCTATCCCTAATCTCGGTTCTTAAGGCACGAAAGTGTCTAGCGAAAGGTTGTGCGGCATTCTTGGATCACGTAGTCGAGACTTCCAAAAAGAAAGAGGTTTTGTCCGAAGTGGAGGTGATCCGGGACTATACGGATGTCTTTCCAGATGAATTACCCGGTTTACCACCACCACGACAGATATAGTTTCAAATCGATTTTGTTCTTGGTGTGGCACCCATTGCCAAAGCACCGTATAGTTTAGCTCCATCATAAATGAAAGTGATTATGACTCAGCTTCAGGAGCTTCTCGAGAAAGGTTTCATAAGACCGAGCTCTTCTCCTTGGGGGATCCCCGGTCTTGTTCTTTAAGAATTAAGACGATACTACGTAGATGTGCATCCACTACCGAGAGTTGAATAAGGATGCGGTCAAGAATAAGTATCCGCTTCCGAGGATTGACGAACTCTTTGATCAATTCCAAGGGGCAAGTTACTTCTCTAAAATTTACTTACGGTCTGGTTATCATTAAGTGAGAGTCAGAGATCAGGATATTCCTTAGATGGCATTCAGGACTCGCTATGGTCACTATGAGTTCCTTGTCATGCCATTCGATCTTACTAATGCTCCAACAATCTTCATGGACTTGATGAATCGAGTATTTCGTTCTTTCTTAGACAAATTGGTTATTGTGTTCATTGGTTATATTCTCGTATATCGCGCATTGCTGAAGTTAACCAGTGGCATTCGAGGGAAGTTCTCGATACTCTTCGGAAGTAGAAGCTTTATGCTAAATTCTCCAGGTGTGAGTTTTAGTTACGGGATGTTCAGTTTCTCGGTCATTTAGTTAGAATGGATGGGATTAAGGTAGACCTTGCGAAAATTGAAGTAGTTAAAAAGTGGGAGACCCAAAAAACCACTAGCGAAATTCAGAGTTTCTTAGGCTTGGCGGGTTACTATTGGAGGTTCATTCAAGACTTCTCAAGAATAGCGACACCTTTGACAAAGTTGACAAGGAAGGCGAAGCCGTTTGTATGATAGGGTAAGCAAGAGGAAGCATTTCTAACACTCAAGAAGCATTTGTGTGAAGCCCCTATTCTTTCCTTACCCGATGGTAATGAATAATTAACTGTGTATAGCGATGCATCCTATTCTGGCTTGGGGTGTGTCCTTATGAAGCGAGGAAAGGTTATCACATATGATTCAGGACAGTAAAAGGATGCAGAAAAGAACTACCCTGTTCATAATCTAGAACTGGTAGAGGTGCTTTTCGCATTGAAACTTTGGTGGCATTATCTATATGGTTCGAGATGTAGGATCTAAACGGATCATAAGACTTTACAACACATCGAGAATCAAAAGGAGTTAAACATGAGGCAACAACGATGGATGGAACTGTTGATTGACTTAGACTGCGAAATTATCTGCCATCCAGAAAAGCTAATGTAGTAGCTGATGCTTTAAGCCTTAAGGAGCCTAAAGTGACTTATCGGCTAAAGTCATAGGTATTGGTGGTTATACCTCATATTATTGAGTTGATTCGGGTAGCTTAGAGTGAACGTTTAAAGAATGAGAACATGAAGGATGAAGTTATGGTTAAGTAGAAATTGCTATTTGAAGAATGCAATCGCGGGTTATAGACTTTCAAGGGACAGGTTTGGATCCCTAATATTGGAGGAGTTCGTGACAAACTTTTAACACACTGGGATGCCCATCAGTCTATGAAAGTCCTTTGTAGTGAAGAAGATGAGTAAACAATGAATACTTGAAGTAAAGATGATGAAGTTTAGTATGAACAAGTATGAACACTTTGCATGAACTTGAAGATTCTCTCTTTGTATTAGCTTGAAAGTGAGATTACAGAGAACACTATGGCAACGGTTGCCTTGCAAACCTAGTTTGCAAGGTTATAAATACACAAGCCACATGGGCCCAATTCTAAACACTTAAACTAGACTAGGAAATACATAAAGAAAGTGGGCCAAGCCCATAACATAAACTAGTCTAAAAATATATAAATTACATACAAAAGAACACAAGGCAAAGAAACTAATTAATATCTAACAATCTCCCCCTTTTGTTGCCTTGTGCCGAAACAGGTATTTTTCATCTGCTTCTCTGACCTAGGAGTCTTTCCCAGCTCCGGATGGCCTTTCTATCTTGAATCTTATCCTCCAACTGATTTGCAATTCTAGTCATTTTCACCAATTCTGATTGATCAGGCAAGTGTCAGTTTCTGAAGCATGTTCTGTGGAATTCAGATATGCATCTTTGAAGCGTCCCGTCAGAATATGCTCTGAGCTCTAAGAGTCGAAGGAATGCTTTGTCGCCGTTGAGATTTGACATGACGAATACATCGGCTCCTTCATAATATTCATCAAATTTCTCTATGATAGTGTATTTTCTGTGTCTGTCTAGCTTGGAATGTTGTTGGTTGGGCCTTTGAAGATTTATCTTTGCAAGATTAGCCTCAGCCCGAAGCTGTAGATCATGGGTTCTGCACAGGATGATCTTCTTTCGCATGAAGTCTCTAAGGACTTGGAGAGCTCTTTGTTCCTCTCGATTCTTTTCAAGCTTACAGGCCAACTCATCTTCCATATGTGTTATATCCCCCAAATTCAGAAATCTAAGCTCGACCTCGTGAAATTAATACCTTTTCCCTTCGGCTCTGGTTACGTGAAAGTGAACCATTTGGTAGTTGAGGAAGTTACACAAGTACACTAACTCGATCTTGACAATTGGATATTTGGAGGCCACTTCTTGTCTTTTGCTTGTATGGAAGGTGGCGGCGAATGGAACGGACTTTTCATGCTCTTCTGAGTTCAGTACATACAGATCATCAACCTCTTTGACCACCTCTGAGAAGATACCCGGAATTCTTTCTTCAAGATAAGGAGTATTTAGCCATTGAGTAGGCCAGCAAGGTTGGTCTTTTGCTAGAGCTTCCCTAGGCCTGATGTTTTTGATATTTGGCCTTTCTGCTATTACTCTTTCGTGAGTGGCCAAGGGCATAGGTCCACCATGATAAGTTGTAGGTACCGGCCACTCACCCTCTTTCTGCTCAGATCCTTAAGGTTGCTCCTGACTTATAAGATCGATGGGCGCGATGTTGAATAGCCCCTGTTTAGGTGGAAAAATGTCAAGTAGCTCCCTGTTTACAGATGTAAAGACCTTGTGTATGTTGATCAGTGGAGTCTCTTCTACTTCCTCAGTAATCGGCCTTTTGCCTTTGGATTTTACAGTTGAAGATTCAGGAAGGGAGGACTCTGGTTCTTTTGGATGTGTTTGGATTTGCTGCATTTGGATTGATGGAGTTTGGATTGTTGGGAGGATTGTTGGGGTCTCTTGTCTTTCCGTCTCTCTCTCTGCCTCCTGACCCGCTTCAAACTCAAAATCTGTCATTGCAGGCTCAGCTAGTTGTTGTTTACTCCCACTACCACTGCCGCTTTGACCCTCTGACGGCCTTGACACTGGGTCGGCTTCAATTCTAAGTACGGTGCTTTGAGCCCCAAAGTATCGCCGCTACCGCTTCTCCCCCCTCATGATGTCCTGGATCCTTAGGATCACCATTCCTACGCTTGCAAGATTCTGATTGAGCTTTGTAGGACTCCTCCACTACTTCCAGCCTTTCGCTTATTCTTGATACGGTGCAGGTTAAGGCGAGATTCAAGGCTTGTAGGACTGTATCTTGGAAGGTAGTGGAGCTGGCGGAGGAGGGCTGGGGTTGTTGTTGCAGTGCTGCAAGTATGGTGGATTGTTCGGTTGTAGGATTGGCAACACTTTTTAGTTTGGCATGTAAGAGGTCGTTGAGTTCATCGATTGAATAATCTCGCTCAATGACCGTGGGTGGCCGGTTTTCCAGGGCTCGTATTTGGGCTCTGAGGGAATTGATTTCAGAATGGAGTTGTGTGTTTACATGAAGGATCTTAGCTCTGGTGTAACCCCGGCCTCACCAAGAGGCTCGGTTGGCACGGGTCTTTCAGACCCGTGGCCCTCATGCAGTGTTGGCAGAATGGTAGCACTGGGGGGGACTTCCGCTCAATCCTCGCATTACCTCTACAGTAGAGGCCGGTACGGGCGTTCCGGCAGCATCACGAAGACGTGCTAGAGGGGATTGTGTCCTAGCAAAAGATTGGAAACCTATCAAGATTGGCGCTAGACTCGATTGTGCATGGAAAGAAGATGTGGACGGGGGAGGCTGTCCACTGATTTCAAAGCCAGCAAACTCTGAATGAGTTGCCGACTGCGTATGTGATAAATCCCCGTGCAATGAAACTACTTCCAGTTGAGTGGAAGCAGAGTGGCTGGTGGGGTGAGGTGCATGCACTGGTGGGATGCCAGTGTCTGTTTCAATACCAGCCGGAACAATGTCCCGACCGGTAGTAGATGAGGCTTCCTGGCTTTCTTGGTCTGGGGTACTCTCACCCTCATTCTTTTCTTTCTTACTTTCACTATCGCTCACCAAAACATCTAATTCTACATCTTCTCTTTTCATAGACGGTACATCACCAAAAGTAGCAGATATGTCAGATAGGTCGTGATGGATGTCCTCTGGATGATCAGATACTTGCCGCGTGCCAGTGGATTCAACACGGACTAGAGAAGGTCGCGGGCCAAATGATATTGATTTCCCGAAGGAGGACGATTCTGTTTGAGTCCTTTCTCTTGAGGACTTGTTCTCTAATTCGGCATGGGTGGAGGCCTCTGAGTCACTTATCACAACACCCTCGCTCTCGTGTATCTCTGCTCCCTCACCACTTCCACCACCCCTCTCTACTGATTCTTCCCTCTCAACCACAACCTTGCTCGGGGCACCCCTGCACACTCGAGCCCTAATACCGCTAGGACCTTCACCAAGTGCTACTGCTCCCGGTGCAGGCACAACCGGCTCTGGTTGCACCATTGGAGCAATCCTATTGACTCTCATGTACTCACGCACTACCTCACTTTCTTGATTCAGGATTCGAAGAAGGGCAACAGGCACGGTCATGGCTACGATGTTGGGGAGGTCTCTGATTCAAAGGAATCTGATGATGCGTTGTACTTAGATGTGCGGGTTGTTGAGTCGTCAAGGAATGGTGTGGTAGGTTTCTAGATCGGTGGCGATAAATATGGTCAGGAATCGTTGAAAGGATATGAAGGTTTTCTGGCGAGTGGTTTCCTTTTCCTTGACCATGCGAACGATCTCCTCAAAAATGATTGTGGCGTAGTCTAGGTGGCGGTGGTAAGCAACACCAGCTAACAGCAGTAGGGAGTAGTAGGATCCGCCATCTGTACCTCAATGAATACCAGTAAGCGTATGGGAGATTATAGTGGCAAGCGTCTGCCAGAGAGGCGCAAGGTTTGTTCATCTGAATTGGTTAATCTAGTTCAGCTCCCCTTGATATCCAAGACCTCAGATTAGGTCTAGTACTGCATCAACTCCAGGATTTTCATCAAAGTCAGCTTTGTCCGGATAGTGATTAGCAACAGGTAGGTCTAGTAGATTTCTCAGCCTGACAGCGGAATGAGTTGTGCGGAGATTCTCAATTCTGTCACGGAGGCACTTGTGTCCCAAGCGAGTGACACCCTCTGTAAAGGTATACCACAGTTGTTGCAGGTAGATTTCTGGTACCTGGGTGGGTGATGTGTTTGGGTTTTTCAGTGATGGCCTATTGGAGAGGATGGGCACGGATAATTTCAGAGATGATAAGGATTTTCGTATCTGTGGCCAAGTCAAAGTACACGTTGTTACTCAGCGTTTCAAGCTTGTCAGCAGCAGGGACTAGGCTTTCCTCGGGAAGGGGTTGGTTAGCAGCCATCTGTCACAGATAAGATAGATCAGATTAGTACAGGGGACACAGATGGTGTCGAATGCACATGTTAATATATGAATGAAAATGTGTTTTGGAGTTCAATGCACATGTGAATGTTTGGTTTTGACTTTGACCTGGGTTTTGTGAATTATGAATTTTTGACCCTTATTTCAAAAAATTTCTAAGTGTTGAAAGTCGGATGGACATAAGTCATGCGAAAGTCGCATGAGGTGAAGGTCGCATGAGGTCTAAGTCGCATGAGGTGAAGTCTTTGAACTTGTAAGTCACATGAAATATTTTAACATGGAAGTCGCATGAAATTTTTTGAACTTGAAAGTTGCATGAGCTTAACAGTCATGTGAAAGTCGGATGGACTTAATTCATGTGAAATTCGGATTGTTTGAAAGAAGTGAAAGTAGGATTACACAAGTTACACTCGAAAGTCGGATGAACACAGTCCATGCGAAAGTCGGATGAACACATTCCATGCGAAAGTCGGATGAAAGAAATTCATCCTAAAGTCGGATGAACAAATGAGTCATGCGAAAGTCGGATGGAATTGTTTCATGCGAAAGTCGGATGACTTAATGTAACAGCGGTCTTGCAATTACCGGATTTTACCAAAAATTTGCGTTTTTAAACAAACGTGAACTTAATCACGAACAATTATCATTAAGCAGCGGAAATATTTACAACAAGCTTTGTTTCAGTATCAGGTGTTACTCTACAAAATAACCGACCATAATGTATTTATTACAATATAAGTGTTCCATCAAAATATCCAGAGGCAGAGGACCAGACTCACCAGGCAATCAAACTTTGATCTGCAAAAGCAGTTAACATGGCACCATTAGCTACACTTAGCTAGTGAGCACAAACTTAGCATAAGCATTATTAGAGTAAGTCATACATGTCAGGAATAAGCATACAATGATATCCTATCACATTGTGGTGTGCTTACACGATCGGTATAAGTTGTTTCTTGCAGGATAGCTAGTCCCGCTATCATCGTATCTTTACTTAACTAATTCATTCAGAATTAGTATCATGCATAACATTTACTAAAGTAAGCAGTTCCAGTTCTGGATCCCGATGGCATGCACTTGACTTTATATACAACAAGTATTTAGCATGCCATTGTACTTTAGGTAACATGGCAATTCTTATTTATTCACTTAAGAGCACAAGTGCACTCAAATCACTTAGCACATAATTCTTTTTCTACTGAGACTTATGGAAGTCGGTACTCACCTGAGTAGCTTAAACAGATAGTTATTTAATTTCCTTCCTTGTCTAGGGTGTCAAGTTCACCTAGTACATTAGGTTTTACATTAAGTATCTTAACATACTTAGAATAGCTACAAAGCCAACAAAGGAAATCCCAAAATCCGGATTCCACATAAATCCGACAGACTGTCGGATTACATGAAATCCCATACTCAACGGAAATCCGATATACTACGAAATCCGACACTCATCGGATTTCAACACTTATGAACTTGGAAACCTTGACATGCAATTGGAAATCCGACCTTCAATCGGAATCCAATACTTTTATCGGAATCCGACACTTTCAACAGAATCCGATACTTACGGAGTTGACTTGCAATTATACATGTGAACTCAAGGAAATCCGATACTTATCGGATTTAGAACAATAACTCGGATTTAGACATGACACGGATTCCGACACCACTAAGTCCCGAAATCCGACACTTATCGGATTTGGCAACATGCGAATTTGGGCAACTAGTGGATTCCGACACCTTCATGTCTCGGAATCCGACAGTTTCAACCCAGAAACCGTCATCTTCATTTGTGGCTTATTTTCCAGAATTCCATTCTTAGTTTATACATTTTTACATTCTAAAAACATCCATTTTTCGTTGGTATGACTTTGAAAACACATGAAACCCACACAATAACACCAAACAACCAAAACCCACTTGCAAAGTAAGCCTTGAATGTTCTAAGTGGTGTTTTGCAAGGATTTGAGTATTTTATCATGTTTTAATCATAAAAACCGTTTCACATGTGTTAAATCTTAACAACAAACCAATGTTTACCTTTGCTTGAACTTACAATACCAAATCCTTTGACTTCAAGAGAATCCAAAAACAAGAGTGTAGAGAGAATCTGAGAATCCGATAGTTAGAGAGAAAACCGAGAGTTTTGCTTGCTTGTGTGTTTACTTTTGACACGTTGACCATAGTCAACATTTCACATACATATACATCTTCATATCCGGTGCCTCTAGATAATTCTTTTCTTTATTATTTTCTAATTCATATATATATGTATATATATATATAACTTACATACTCACATAACACATAACATAAATACACACAATTAACTCTTCATTAACATAATTAGTATAAACTTCTTTTTACATAATCTTCTTAACTTAATTACACATGGTTCACAGCTAGGCCCAAATCGAGGATGGTACAAATCTACCCCCCTTAAGAAGATTTCGTCCTTGGAATCTACTCAGTGATAAACAAGCGAGGGTATCTTGTTTTCATCTCGTCCTCAACTTCCCACGTCAGGTTCGGACCTAAACTGTGTTTCCACTTGACAAGAACTAGCTTGATCATCTTCTTTCGTAGCTTCTTGACTTTCGTGTCAAGAATTTCAACAGGTTCTTCTACGAGTCTTTTAGAAGAGTCAACTTTCAGTTCTTGTAACGGAACGATCTGTTCCTCTTCAACGTTGCACTTACGCAAGTAACATACGTTGAAGGTATCATGGATTCCAGATAGCTTAGGCGGAAGCTCAAGAGTTACCGTCTGATCATTGACTTTATGCACGATCTTGAATGGGCCTATGAAACGTGGACTTACTTTCCCTTTGCGCCCAAAGCGAATAACGCCCTTGTAAGGGGAAACCTTCAAGAATACACGATCACCGACATCGAATGTAGCGGGACGACGCTTAGGATCCGCATACATATTCTGTCGATATCGGGCTGCTTTAAAACTTTCTGAAGCCACATTTACTTTCTCTCAAGTTATTTGGACAATCTCAGGTCTAGCAAACTGTTTCTCTCCGGGTTCCAACCAGTAGGTCGGAGTACGACATCGTCTCCCATAGAGCATTTCGTACGGTGGCATTCCAATACTAGAATGATACGAATTATTATAGGAAAATTCAATCAATGGGAGATGAGAATCCCATGATCCACCGTATTCAAGTACACAAGCTCGAAGCATGTCTTCAAGAGTCTGAATCGTTCTTTCTGATTGGCCATCGGTCTGCGGGTGATAGGCAGTGCTTAAGTGCACACGAGTGCCTAACTTACGTTGCAAACTATGCCAGAAATTAGATACAAATCTAGAGTCACGATCAGAAACAATTGAACAAGGAAGACCATGACGTATTACTATCTCATCAATATAAAGCTGTGCCAAACGAGTCAACGAAGCCGACTCGTTGGTTGCCAAGAAATGAGCAATTTTAGTCAGTCGGTCAACGATGACACAAATCATATCATGCCCTTTGAACGTCTTTGGCCACTTTGTCACGAAATCCATCGTGATGTGATCCCATTTTCATTCCGGAATGTCAAGCTGTTGCAAATTGCCATAAGGCCTTTGATGCTCTATCTTGACTTGGGCACATATCTGACACTTCTCCACGAATGAAGAAATGTCTTTCTTCAGAGTGGGCCACCAATACAACCTTTCCAGGTCATAGTACATCTTGGTGATACCCGGATGGATAGAAAACTTAGACTTGTGAGCTTCTTGCAGAATCAGCTCACGATTACCTCCCAGAAGAGGCACTCAAATCCTGGATTGAAAAGTCTTCAATCCACGATTATCTTCACCCAACTGGTCTTTTAACTTTTTCATCGTTTCAGATTTCAGATTGTCATCCTGCAAAGCTAACTGCTGGGCGTCTTTTAAGTTTGCAATCAAATCTGATACAACTGTAAGCTTCATGAACTTTGCCTCAGCTGCTGGCCCCTTACAGCTCAAAGCATCCACTACAATATTGGCTTTACTAGGATGGTAGCGAATCTCACAGTCATAGTCTTTGATAACTCCAACCAACGGCGCTGCCGCATGTTGAGTTCTTTCTGTGTAAAGACATACTGCAAGCTTTTGTGATCAGTGCATATCACACACTTAGTGCCATAAAGGTAGTGCCTCCACAATTTCAGTGTGAAGACAACAACAGCAAGTTCAAGATCATGAGTTGGGTAGTTCCTTTCGTGAGATTCAGTTGCTGAGAGGCATAAGCAATTACTTTATCTCTTTGCATAAGAACACAACCCAACCCCGCATAAGAGGCATCACAATAAACAACGAAGTCCTCCGAACCCTCCGGCAAGGTAAGAATCGGAGCTTCGCATAACAATCGCTTTAAGGTCTAGAACGCTTCTTCTTGAGCCTCCGACCAGACAAATGTAACATCCTTACGGGTCAGCTTGGTCAATGGACCCGTAAGTTTAGAAAAGCTGCGAATGAATCACCGATAATAGCTGGCCAAGCCAAGGAAACTATTTATTTTAGAGGGAGTTCGAGGAACCTCCTAATTCATTACCGCTCCCACCTTAGCCAGATCTACTTTAACGCCTTCTTGACAGATAACATGGCCGAGGAAATGTACTTCCCTAAGCCAGAATTCACACTTAGAAAACTTGGCGTATAAGTGTTCTCGTTTAAGAGTCTCGAGAACCTGACGAAGATGAAGCTCGTGATCAGCCTAAGTCTTCGAGTAGACAAGGATGTCGTCAATAAAAACAATCACGGACTTATCAAGAGAGGGACGACAGACACAATTCATCAAATCCATGAATATGGCAGGAGCATTGGTTAAGCCGAATGGCATAACCAAGAATTCATAATGACCGTAACGTGTCCGGAAAAACGTCTTCGGAATGTCTTCTTCGTGGACTCGTACTTGATGATACCCCGAACGGAGATCAATTTTCGAGAAATACGTAGCTCCCTACAATTGATCGAAGAGATCATCGTTACGCGGAAGATGATACTTATTCTTTACAGTTTGCTTATTCAACTCCCTGTAATCAATACACATCCTCATGGTTCCATCCTTCTTTTTAACAAATAAGACAAGGTGAGGAACTAGGACGAATGAAACATTTTTCAAGTAACTCCTGGATTTGTGTCATCATCTCGCGAATTTCAGAAGGAGCGAGACAATATGGAGATCTAGCTACAGGTGTAGCTCCAGAAATCAGTTCTATCTTATACTCAACATCTCTTACCGGAGGTAAACCCGGTAATTCATCAAGAAAGACCTCAGGGAATTTAGAAACTACCCTGATATCTCGAACTGGTCACTTTTCCATCGTAGCATCAATAACATATGCCAGGAAGGAATTACAACCTTTAGGAATAGACTTCTGAGCTTTAATAACGGAGATAACAGGAATATCTGAATCCAGTCGTTCTCCCCGAGCAACTGCATAAGATCCATCAGTAAGAGGGATTTTAATCATCTTCTTGGAACAGAGAATCTCAGCATCACACTTGCTAAGCCAATCCATTCCAATCACGACGTCAAAGCAAACAATAGGCATAACAAAGAATGAAATAGGGATACTACTCCCATCAATATAAATAACGGCAATAGGGACTTTCTCGGTAACCGAGACTACTTTGCCGTCAGCAACTTCTACATTAAGAGGCTCGTCTAAAGGCGTAACAGGTAACTGGAGTCTTTTACGGCAAGCAACAGAAATAAAAGAATATGTTGCTCCTGAATCAAATAGTACACTGGTAGGAAAATAATTGATAAGAAATGTACCAGTAACGACATCACCTGCAGCCTTTGCCTCCTCTAAAGTCATCTGCAATGCCCGCCCTTTTTCAGAAAACTGCTCCAAAAAGAGAGCACTTAACACCTCTTTGCTAACCGAGGCCTTCACAGTATCCCACCAGAATATAGCACGACCCTTTAACATGCGTATCGCGTAATTCACATGATACTCGGGCTCGCACTCGCAAGATTCAAAAGCTTGCTCCATTTCATGGAGCCATTGAATAGTAATAGTGGGGTTATCACTGCCCTCATACGTTGGCGGGTGACACGTCAAGAATTTCTTATACGAACAGGGCTTGCGTGCTCTGGTAAGAGTGGAATTTAACAAGAGCTCTTTAGCTAAACATAGCTCTTCCTCCAGACGCTTTATATATGCAAGCTGATCTGGATCAGGTACTGCGCCACCAGCATTATGCCGAGGGAGTTGGTCTTCGACTTGGTGAGGCATGTGAGAAGCCTCATCTTCTAACTCTTTGAGCGCTTGCTTAGTATTTGCTTTGTCATCAGACATTTTCTTATCTCTTCTATATACCACAGAAGAGTAATCAGTACTTAGTCATCCTTACTCGTCATATCTGATAAGCTATACTATAGTAAGTAATAATCATGTAACTCTCATACTCAATCCCCCCCCAAAGAACACTTATTATGGTCGGGCCCTTGTTTGAGATTGAATACTCTTGCAAGTACCCAATTCTCTCAAACTTAGGCTCTTATACCTACTTGTAACACCGGTCTTGCAATTACCGGATTTTACCAAAAATTTGCGTTTTTAAACAAACGTGAACTTAATCACAAACAATTATCATTAAGCAGCGGAAATATTTAGAACAAGCTTTTTTTCAGTATCAGGTGTTACTCTACAAAATAACCGACCATAATGTATTTATTACAATATAAGTGTTCCATCAAAATATCCAGAGGCAGGTGACCCGGCTCACCAGGCAATCTAACTTTGATCTACAAAAGCAGTTAACATGGCACCGTTAGCTACACTTAGCTAGTGAGCACAAAATTAGCATAAACATCATTAGAGTAAGTCATACATATGAGAAATAAGCATACAATTCTATCCTATCACATTGTGGTGTGCTGACACGATCGGTATAAGTTGTTTCTTGTAGGATAGCTAGTCCCGCTCAACACTAATACACCGGGGATCAGACACAACCCTCCGTGCTGGTGGGGGAGCATAAATCTGTCCACCAAGCATCGTTAACGGAACCAGAGGCTCCTTAGGTAACTCAACCATTTCTGACTGATTAACCCTCATGATATAAGGAACGGCAGTTCTGCAGAACCTACTATCCGGAATGTTACATCGAATCACCGTTAAATCCCGAATCTCCTAATCAAGGGTCCCTAGGATCTAGCTAACCGGCTGATCGTAACCATGCTTGCAGATGTTCGCGAACACATACACATATCTTGATCATTTACTTCTTTTTGCATGCATTTACATTTAGTTACTTCTTTATGGATCCAATCTGGATCCCTAGCATATATATCATCATATCTTTACTTAACTGATTCATTCAGAATCAGTATCAAGCATAGCATTTACTAAACTAAGCGGTTCCAGTTCTGTATCCCGCTAGCATGCACTTGACTTTATATACAACAAGTATTTAGCATGGCATTGTACCTTAAGTAACATGGCAATTCTTATGTATTCACATAACAGCACAAGTGCACTCAAATCACTTAGCACATAATTCTTCCTCTACTGAGGCTTATGGAAGTCGGTACTCAACTGAGTATCTTAAACAGATAGTTATTTAATTTCCTTCCTTGTATAGGGTGTCACGTTCACCTAGAAAGGAAATCCCAAAATCCGGATTCCACATAAATCCGACAGACTGTCGGATTACATGAAATCCAATACTCAAGGGAAATCTAATACACTATGAAATCCGACACTCACCAGATTTCAACACTTATGAACATGGAAACCTTGACATGCAATTGGAAATCTGACCTTCAATTGGAATCCGATACTTTTATCGCAATCCGACACTTTTGTCGGAATCTGACACTTTCAACAGAATCTGATACTTTTGGATTTGACTTGCAATTATACATGTGAACTCAAGGAAATCCGATACTTATCGGATTTAGAACAATAACTCGGATTTAGACATGATACGGATTCCGACACCCTAAGTCCCGGAATCCGACACTTATCAGATTTGGCAACATGCGAATTTGGGCAACTTCATGTCTCGGAATCCGACAGTTTCAACCTAGAAACCGCCATCTTCATTTGTGGCTTATTTTCCAGAATTCCATTCTTATTTTATACATTTTTACATTCTAAAAACATCCATTTTTCGTTGGTATGACTTTGAAAACACATCAAACCTACACAATAACACCAAACAACCAAAACCAAGTTGCAAAGTAAACCTTGAATGTTCTAAGTGGTGTTTTGCAAGGATTTGCGTATTTTATCATGTTTTAATCATAAAAACCATTCCACATGTGTTAAATCTTAACAACAAACCAGTGTTTACCTTTGCTTGAAATTACAATACCAAATCCTTTGACTTCAAAAGAATCCGAAAACAAGTGAGTGGAGAGAATTCGAGAATCCGATAGTTAGAAAGAAAACCGAGAGTTTGTGTGCTTGTGTGTTTACTTTTGACACGTTGACCATAGTCAACATTTCACATACATATACATCTTCATATCTAGAGGCACCGCCTCTGGATAATTCTTTTCTTTATTTTTTTCTAATTCATATATTTAACTTACATACTCACATAACACATAACATAAATACACACAATTAACTCTTCATTAACATAACTAGTATAAACTTCTTTTTACATAATCTTCTTAACTTAATTACACATGGTTAACAGCTAGGCCCAAATCGAGGATGTTACACTTAACATTTAGTCTTTTCAGAGTTATTTTTTCATGGTTTAAATTTCTTTATACGAAAGTCGCATAGAACAAAGTTCATCCGAAAGTCGGATAGACCAAAGTCATCCGACTGTCGGATGAATCAAACTTCCCTTCATCCGACTGTTATGAACACTCAGTTTGTTCATATTAAGTCCAAACATGATATTTGACAAAATGTAAACTTATGGACTCAAGTTTAGTATGAATCGACTCGGATTTTGACCTCAAACAATTTTGTACACTTAATCAAACCTAAACAGCTCTAACTTTTGCACATTTTGACTTGAAAAACTCTGGTCTTCATAGCGAAGAACAGTACCAAAAAATCAAACAAGAGACTTCCAAATGACTCGATTGTGTGTGATCTTTAACGCGATATTAGTGCCATTGTGTTCGCATACATTCAAGAATTACTCTATACCATTCAAACACCACAAACAACACCATTAATTGTGTGTTTTATTCAAAAAAAAAACCAGAAAACCCAACTATTGGATAAACAGGGGTTAAATAACCCAAAAAATTCGATTTTGATGTGTAAATGTGGAAATGATTCGTCATTTCTTGTTCAACCCTTCTTATCTTGCAGTTTGATGTTTAAAAAACACAAGGATTTCACTAGAACCAGATTTTGACCGAGAGCAGTTAGGAAGGCAAGAAGATGAACAACTTTTTGAAAATTTGAAAGTTTTGGAAGCGTGAAAGGAAAGAAAGTCGAATAGTCCCCTTTTATAGACTATCCGACAGTCGAGTAGGTCGGGCTTTGATCCGACTGTCGAATCGACCCGGTTTGTCACAAACATTATGGTTGGCCCAATCTATTCTATTTAAGCCCAAGGCTTAAACTTTAGCATTATTTAAGCCCGAAAATTGATTATTATTTCTTTTTGTTGTTTTCTACTTAATTTAAAGCACATAAAATGAACAACTGACAATAAATCATCTAAGAAGAGGAATTCTGAACATTTCTCCCCCTACACGAATGCACGGAAAACATTCGTGTTAACCAGTGAACCGCATCGCTCCCCGTAGACAATAGCATCTGTATAGCTACACAGAGAATAAAAACAACTTGTAAATCTGATAAAGACATGAAAACAGTAATGAGTTACAGTTTGAGATTCAGCATTCCAATTTTGGATACCAGAAATGAGAATCGGGCTTCGTCCAGTGGTTTAGTGAACAGATCAGGCAGTTGATGATCAGTAGGAACGTACTGTAGTTCAATCAGACCCTTTTCGACGTTGTCTTTCAAGAAGTGATACCTGATATCAATATGTTTGGTTTTAGAGTGATGGACATGATTGCAAGAAATCACAATTGCACTATGAGAATAACACAATAGTGGTATCTTAGATTAGGTAAGACCAAAGTCCCGTAGCTGAGTTCGCATCCACAGACTTTGAGAGCAGAAACTGGCAGCAGCCATAAATTCAGCTTCAACAGTTGATTACACACAGTTCTGTTTCTTTGAACTCCAACAGACCAAGCGATCGCCCAAGAAGTGTGCATTCCCGGACGTGCTTTTCCTATCCAACATACACCCGGCATAATCCGAGTCGGAATACGCAAGCAGTTCAAATGATGAGTCGCGGGGATACCACAGACCAAGGTCAGGGGTCCCTCTCAGGTATTTGAGGATACGTTTCACAGAAAGTAAATGTGATTCTTTTGGATTTGCCTGGAAACAAGCACAGAGACAGGTAGAAAACATTATGTCTGGTCTACTAGCCGTGAGGTACAGTAAAGAGCTGATCATTCCCCGATAGGTTTTCAAGTCGACTGCCATTCCGTCAGGATCAGTAGACAACTTGGTTTTGGAAGACATGGGGGTTGATTTGGACGAGCAGTCCGACATTTCATATTTTCTTAATAAATTGTTAATATATTTAGACTGATTAATGAAAATGCCATTGGAAAGCTGTTTAACTTGTAAGCCGAGGAAGAAATTTATTTCTCCCATCATGCTCATTTCAAAGTTGCTCGTCATTAGTTTTGAAAACTCTAGACTATGCTGTGGGTTCGTGGAGCCAAAGATAATATCGTCCACATATATCTGGACTAAGATGTAGTCATCCCCAATTTTCTTGGTGAAGAGAGTGGTGCGAAGTCGTCCCTTTGAATAGCCTTCACAAACCAGATAGGCCGAGAGAACATCATACCAAGCCTGTTGAGCCTGTTTGAGTCCGTAGAGGGTCTTATCAAGTATGCATACGTCATTTGGGCATTGGGATCAACAAATCCTTCTGGTTGAGATACATAGACTTCCTCCTTAAGGATGCCATTTAGAAATGCCGTTTTGACATACATCTGGTATACCTTGAAGTCCCTGTAAGCAGCATACGCGAGAAAAACTCAGATGGCTTCAATACGTGCAACATGAGCGAAGGTTTCATCGTAGTCAATAACCTCCTGCTGGTTGTATCCTTTAGCCACGAGTGTGGCTTTGTTCCGAATCACCACACCATCGGAATCTTTCTTGTTCTTGAAGACCCACTTGGTGCCAACGATGGTTTTGTCATTGGATTGGGGCACCAGTCTCCAAACCTTTAAATGGGTGAACTGATCTAACTCTTCTTGCATAGCAAGAATCCAGTCTGGGTCCTGCAGGGCATCACCAGTTCGTGTTGGTTCTATTAAACTAAGAAAGCTAGAGAACTGACACTCATTTGCTGTGGCAGATCTGGTCTGAACGCCGGCGTCTTTGTCTCCAATGATTTGCGTTTTAGGGTGTGCAGCCGTCCATTTGGTGATATGGGGAAGGGAGTTATCAGCTATTTCATCAGTAGCATCCTGAGGGAAGAATTCATCCAGGTGTTGTAGAATAGATGTTTCACCCTCAGAAGTAATTGACTCTGGGAGGGACTGAGGTGTACTATTTTTGTGATCCTCAGTGGCAGCATCATCGACAGTGTTCACAAAACGAGGGATGGGTCAGCAGATGAATTAGCAGGCCCTGAATTAGTAGGCCCTGCTATAGATGGGGTGGCTGTTTGCTGCGTGAGTTCAAGGGATTCCTGGTCAGCATCTGTAGGCCTGCCAAGAGGTACACTATTAGTTTCAGAGTCATCAGCATCTAAGAAACCAAATATATACTTTAAATCTGAAGATTCATTTTCATGTGTTATATTTGTTTCTTGTCGATTAAGTCCCGGTCCTGAACTGATGTGTTCAGAAACGATTGCAGGTGACTCGGGTGAAAAAGATGTAGTGGTTAAGGTATCATCAAAAGTCACATTAATACTTTCAATCACAGCATTTGTTCGTTTATTCAACACACGAAACGCTTTAGACTCCAAAGAATAACCAAGGAAAATTCCCTCATCAGCTTTGGGGTCAAATTTTCCTAGGCTAGCCTTTTCATTAAGAACAAAGCACCGATTACCAAACACGTGAAAGTGTTTAATATTGGGCACTCTGCCATTTGCAAGTTCATAGGGAGTTTAGTTAAAGCGACAGGGCAAAATTGTGCGGTTTTGTGTGTTGCATGTGGTGTTGACAGCTTCTGCCCAATAGGAAGGTGGCAAATCAGCATAGGACGACATGGTTCGAGCTGCTTCTACAAGCGTTTGATTTCGTCATTCGACAACCCTATTTTGTTCTGGAGTATATGCTGCGGAGAATTGATGCATGATTCCCACTTAATCAAGAAAAGAATCCAAGACTTTGTTCTTGAATTCGGTGCCATTGTCAGTTCGAATGGTACCGACCTTTCCTTGTGATTGATTCTGCACCTGTTTGAGGAACGAGATAATTGAAGATGGAGCTTCATCCTTCGCCCTCAAAAACTTGACCCATGTGTATCTCGAATAGTCATCAACTATCACGAGAATGTACTTCTTCCCATTTCGAGATTGAACCCTCATCGGCCCGCACAAGTCCATGTGCAACAGTTGGAGAAGTGCTTTTGTGCTAGACACCTGTTTGATTTTGTGAGATGCCCGTTTCATTTTGCCCCTCTCACAGTGCTCACAAAGGTGCTCTTTTTCAAACTTCAGTTTGGGCAATCCGCGAACTAAATCACCGTTGACCAGTTTGTTGATATTCTTGAAGTTTAGGTGAGATAATTTTCGATGCAACATCCATGTCAGTTCCGATGAGGCCTTGGACAGAAGACTAACCGACTGTTTTCCTTCCAGATCTGCGAGATGAATGGTGTATAGATTTGACGTTCTGGACCCAGTCAGTACCACATCACCGTTTTCAGTCTTAACTGAGAAAGTTTTAGCCTTGAAGTTAACTTCTAACCCCTTGTCACAAAATTGCCCAATACTGAACAGATTGTGTCCCAATCCCTCTACATACGATACTTGGCTTATTTTTATATTTTCTTTAATAACATCTCTTGTTCCCATTATTGGTGCTACGTGGTCGTTTCCAAAACGAACATTTCCCGAGTATTTTGGGACATAGTTCGTAAGGAGACTCTTTTCACCCGTCATATGCTTCGAGCAGCCGGAGTCCAGGTACCACCAGCTAGATATCTGCACATTGAAGACAAAATTTGTTGAGGTACCCATTGTGAAGTGGGTCCTTGGCTGTTAGCAAAAGCAACAGTATCACATGTATCATCAGTTAATGAATTCGTTGCTAGTGTGTTGGGAGTACAATCTTGTGAGACTGTTTGTGGTTGAGACGGTGATGGTGTTATGCTTTCTTTGGATATGGCGGGGGTATTAGTTACGTTGGATGTGATGATAGATTGTTCAATTACCACGTGACTACAACCTTTTGGTAGTGACACATCATCGTCGATGTATTCACTTTGTTTCTTTGGAATGCTTGTCTTGGTTGTTGCCGTTATCACTTTGGTGGGTTTATATTGAACTGTAGGTTGATTATGTTGTGTGACTTGGGTGACTTGATTTTTCTTACTCAATTTATTTGTGACAGTCGGTTTGACATCATTTTGATTGGCGTGATTCCAATTGTTGTGGTATCTGCGATTTGGAGTCCATGAAGTGTGTCGATTGGTGGAATTTGATACAAAATTATGTTTAAAGTGTACACATTCATTGCTCATTTGGAATTTTGCTCTTGTGGAGCGTTTCTTATGCCAATAGGTAATTTTGTTACCTCTTCTGTTTATGAAGGAAGCTTGTTCATGGGTGGATTCAAAAGATTTATAGTTCGGATTCGGTTTAATGCCTCGGTTCTTTCAATCATCATCATACACACATTTGAAAGTACAATGACCATCCATACAACCATCACTCATGCAAAATATTTCAGCTTGAACGGAATTAATTGGATTTCGAACAGGTTTAATATTCAAAATTGATGAATAATTACAAAGTAATAGAGTTGTTTGTTTATTGAAAGTAGCAGGGTAAATCAAACACTCTTCGTCTTGTCTTCCTCCATCATTCTCTTCCGGCTTCTTCCTCCATCCAAAAGTCTGTTTTCTCTCGCTCTTCACATTTCCACCTAGAAGGACATTTGGGTTAGAAGCAGGCATTGCTAAACGATCATTCTTGGAATGAGAGCGAGTTGTTGGTTTCTTGATTAGCTTTGTTTTGGAATTGGATGGTTTTGAGGTACTTTTATTACTTGATAACCATGTATCAATTACCTTGGCTTTTCCCTTAAAGTTGATGGATTCAATTGTTTTCATTCTTAAAAAATCATTCTCAAGTGAATTAAGTTTCTCATGAAGAGTGAACAATGACTTTTTTGATTCTCTGTATTTTTCACAGTTTTTACCTAGATTTATTAAGGACACATCACTTGTATGTATGTCGGATCTTGAATTTGCAGATGTAGAACATTTACCTTCTTGCACGTGTGGAATTGGGATTTCGGACGTGCTTAGAGCAGCGGAATTTTGTGGTTTGGCATTTTTAGTTGCAAGGTGATCGATCAGGTTGTGAAGAATTGCCTTTTCAAAGTCAAAGTTAACGGATCTATGGACAAGCTCAAGTTCGACTAACTCAAGGTGTCGCTATAGATCCATATGAGGAATATAGACATGAGGCTCGGGTGGAGAATCTGAGATTGATGGTAACGACTCCATTTCTGTTTGGGAGTAGCTTCGGAAGTAGTCATCAGAGATTGTGGGTTTGAAAACTTCGGTTATGTATGATTGATTTAGACTTTCGTAGTCGCATGAGGTTGAAGCTCTGTTCGTGATGCGTCTCTTGTATTCCTCCACAGCGAGTTCGTCGACTTGTCCAACGAACACCATTTTCTTGGTTAAGCCCAGATTTATGCTTTCAAAGTCATATAGCTGTTTAGCACTTATCTTGTCACTTATGTGAGGATTAACGTAACCTAAACCTTTAACATCCTTAGGTTTGTTTAGAAAAATGGTTTGTGCTGTTTGATCTCTTTTAATTAACAAGTCTTCGAGATGTTTTATTTTTTTAGTATAGTTGACATCGTTCCTTTTGCAAAAACTTGAAATCTTCTTCAACTGAGATTTTGGCCGCTTTTAAGTTATGAATGATTACCTCATTTTCACTTCTTAAGGTGGTCAGTTCATTTTCTTTTGCGGTTAATTCTGTTTGAAGATTGTCTAAGTTAGATGTTGATTGATTCTTGATTCTGTGTTCCAACTTAGAGATTTTACGGTTTTGTCTTTCGATGTGTTCAACTAATGTTTGTGCATACTAGATGTTTACCTTCCCAGAAACACCTGCATCATCCTTGTGAGCTTCTTCGAACTCATCAGCACCATCAGCTTCAGTCTCATCCTCATCATCTGTGGAGCCCCCATCTTGAGCCATCAAACTAAAGTGAGCTTGATCAGTTCCATCTTCATCTGAATCATCAGTGTCAGTCAGAAATTGGTCTTCTTCTACAAGCATTGCTCTCCCACTCTCCTTTTTCTTTGTCAACCGTAGTTTGTTACGGTAGTATTCGGCATCTTTGGTCTTCGGTTTTCTGCAGTCATTGATAAAATGCCCCGTTCTACCACAATTATAACAGTTCTTTTCCTCCTCCTGAGGTTCTGCGGGTTTGTCAGTCTTCCTCTTCTCATCAACTACCATCCCTTCACCTTTTCTTGGTCCGGATGTGTACTGCTGTCGGTTGTTGGTCTTTCCATACTTGTTCTGGAAAGCTCTCATAATTAGTGACATGGCCTTCAGCACTGCATCCTTTTCTGACATCTCCATCTCTCCTTCCGAGGAGTCGGAGTCAACCACAATCTGCTTTCCCTTGCTTCCTCTTGATGATTCCCGCGGTCCTTTCAGCCACTAGTGCAACCGGGTCAAATGGTTACTTCATTGAGAGTTTGGTGAGGACCTCATCTTGAAATTGTTTCAAATCCTCATAAATCGAGTGGTGAGATACTGCCTTGAGATTCCGAATAACATGTTTATACAGGCGAACATGTTCACTCCATTCTGGACCAAGTGCATTGATCCAGTTGACATTTATATCCAGATCGGATCTCGTTACGCCATGATTCTTCATTTCATTCAACAGTCTGCAGAAACGACTATAAGTATCCTGTAACAGCTCTCCCTCCCTGGCCTTGAATTGCCTGAAGGTGCTAACAAGTTGTGTTTCCCTGATGAATGACCCCTGTTCGGCCTGCATTTGTTGTTTTTCTTCATCCCAAATCTCTTTGGCAGAAGTCAAACTGTCTATTTTTTAGTAGATTTCCGCGCATAACCCTTGTTTTAAGTAATATTTTGCGTCTTTGTCGGCGCGTGCACGGTCTTTTTCTTCCGAAGTCAGTTCTCATGGAAGCCTCTGTCTTCTTTCAGCAACAATTAGTGGGTTGTTATCCGGAACAGCCTCGATAATCTTCTCAAAAATGGCATCACCGTTTAAGATGTTGTCTTTCATCATCTCACCATACTTCTCATTGTGTTCTATGAAGTCCATAAACCTTCCTTTCCATACGTTGTACTCATTTCTGAAAAGTACTGGAGGTTTAGTGTCTGTTCCAATGGCATGAATTTCGTTGCTTGAACTCATCTTTTCTTTGGATGTTTCTTCCTGAAGTAGAATGGTTAGTATGTGTGTGAGAAAACCTGTGAACGTCAGATGAAGTATTTGAAGGTTGAGTGAGGTTATCCGACTGTCGGATTTTTTGCTTATGCGACTGTCGGATTTGATGCGACTGTCGGATGATCCGAAGGTCGGATGAACTAAAGGGTATCGAATGTGTGTTTCTATGACTGTCGGATTGTGACTACGGATTTTTGTGTGGTTTGACTATCGGATTTTATTGACTTATCGGATTTTGGTGACTATCGGATTTTGGATACAAAAGTCGGATGAACTTTAGTGATCCGAATGTCGGATGAGACTAGTGATCTGAAAGTCGGAGGAGTTTTTCAATCCGAAGGTCGGATGAGACTAATGATCCGAAAGTCGGATGATTTTTTCAACCCGAAGGTCGGAAGAGACTAGTGGTCCGAAAGTCGGATGAAACTTTTAGAATTGAAAGTCGGATGAGTTTTACAATCCGAAGGTTTGATGTGGCAAAAGTCGTATGCTTTTTAAAACAAAGATCGGATGAACCTAGAACAAGAGTCACATGACCTTTGGGAAAGTCGCACGACAGTTGGATGAGCCAAAGTCGGATGAGCTAAGAGTCGCACGACTGTCGGATGGGTAATAATCCAAAACTTGCAGGTCTGTACTCTGTTATCGAACAGACTGCTAATTTTGCCCAAAACACACTAAAAACTTGCTAAGCTTTTGTTTTGACCTTCCTTTTTACTAGAAACACTTCCCTTTACTAATTTCAACCCAAAAAATCAACAAACTCTTCGAAAATTTGATGAAACAGTAGAAAACTCTAAGAACTTGAAGAACACTAAATTTTCAAGAACACTACCTAGATGTTGTTTGTTTGTCCTAAAAAGCACTAAACAGGTTTTATCCTTCTTAAATACTTCTTAGACACAACAAATAACTTGAAAAACAAGAGGTTTTGACCAAATGGGTTTTTTTGTCTTTCAAAGCATTACGTAAACAAGAACAGAAGCAGCTTGTGGGTTTTGTTTCTCACACAAAGATGTTTCTTTCAGGTAATGTTAAACCAATCCAGTAGGGGGTTGGCTCTGATACCAATTGAAAGTCCTTTGTAGTGAAGAATATGAGTAAACAATGAATACTTGAAGTAAAGATGATGAAGTTTAGTATGAACTAGTATGAACACTTTGCATGAACTTGAAGATTCTCTCTTTGTATTAGCTTGAACATGAGATTACAGAGAATACTATGAAGGTTACCTTGCAAACCTAGTTTGCAAGGTTATAAATACAAAAGCCACATGGGCCCAAGCCTAAACACTTAAACTAGACTGGGAAATACATAAAGAAAGTGGGCCAAGCCCATAACATAAACTTGTCTAGAAATATATAAATTATATACAAAAGAACACGAGGCAAACAAACTAATTAATATCTAACAGTGTAAGTATTTAACACACCGGGGCAATAAAAAGATGTTTCGTGACCTGCAACCGAGTTATGGGTGGCCGGGAATGAAAACCGATGTATCAGATTATGTGGAAAAATGTGTTACTTGTTCGCTAGTGAAAGCGGAGCATCCGAAACCATACGGGAAGCTGCAACAACTTGAGATTCCCGAGTGGAAGTGGGACAAAACTGCGATGGATTTTTTGACAAAACTACCGAAGACCCAGCACGGTAATGATATGTTTCTTGGATTATGCCCACTGACACACACACGATTTGGTATCATGGCAGAAGAAGCAAGGGCCTATTGGGTCACACGCCAAGTATCGATTCCAGAATCACGGATGGTCTAATGAGAGAGAAAACCAGAAACTGGTTCTGGTGGGCCAAGGCACGCCCGTGCCTCTATGAGGTACGGCCGTGCCCCACGGGCAGGCACGAGCCCAAGTCGGGTGTGACTTAGGCGTGGCCTGTGGCTAGGGACGCCCGTGCCTCTAGGAGACACGCCCGTGCCCTGTGCTCAATGGACAGGCACGAGCCCAAGTCGGGCATGACTTGGGCGTGGCCTCTTGGGCTAGCACGCCCGTGCCTTGTGAGGGCAGTAACAGCCATTTAACCAGGCTTTCAAAGCTAGTTAAATGTGGTGTTTTTTGTCATTATTCTAGTAACTGAAAATGACATTAGTATGCAAGAATTTGAACTGAATTTTGAGCTCTATATAAGTGCTATGATGCTAATGTGGTCATGTTCCAAGAATTGTTTTTACTAGAATATATATTTGCATATACACAACTCTCTCAAGCACAAGAGGTACTAAGGCTTTGGTTCATGTGGTGGGTCTATTTCTTTGTATGTTTATTTTGTTGCTTAGCCATCTCTAGAGTTTTGGTCCATGTGGTGGGTATATTCGTGGTTGTTTTTTGAAAACATTTTTCTACTCGTTTTGCTTCCGCTGCGATTTTAGACCACGAAAACCCAACAGTGGTATGAGAGCCATCTCTAACATGGCTTTGAACTTTTGGAGTTAAACCGGATTTTCTGAGTTTTATGTCAAAAATGGTTTTCCGGTGACCGGGCACGGTTGTACCTCTAGGGGTACGGGCCGTGCCGGCGACCGGGGCACGGGCGTACCAGTAGGGGTACGGGCCGTGCCGGCAGAATTCGTAAACTATTTAAAATTGTTTAAACTGTACACTGACAAAATTGGCAGGCACGCCCGTACTCTCCGGAGTACGCCCGTGCCTTATGGTTTTTTTGGTCAGAATTGGTTATTTGAAACAATGTGTTTAAATATATTAAAATCCGGGTTGTAGACTAGTCTTGATTCTATTGATCCCCACTATATTTTGATTCCTAATTTTATATGTTTTGTGTGACTTGGCATGAAGTTCACAAAAACATAAATTTTTAGGTGTATATATGAATATGCAATTTTAAAGGTGTATTAAAATTGTTAATGCATATGTACAAGGATTGCTTGTTGTGCCTTAAGTGTTATTTTGCAATCTTGATCAAAATATATATATATTTGTTGGACATGGTTTTGTGGCACACCATTGTTTTCATTTGGTTGTGTTTATTGTGATAGCCCGGTAACTTGATATGCCCATAGACTTTGTGATGTTTGTGGTTGGTTTTGGTTTTGGCCTGCGTGCCATAATGTTGTAATATTTATATTTGGTGCGACTTGCATGTCGTTTATTTAAATCTTTGTACTCGTAATAGATTATTAGGATCGCGACTTGCATGTCGTTTTCTTATTATTATGTGCTCATACTTAGATTATTTCAAATATGTAATATTGCATCAAACCGACCCGGAGACACGGTGTTGGCGTCTTGACGAACCAAGTCGGGGAGATTCGCCAGAGTGGAGATCATGACGGAGCATCCCTTGGTGTTGTCCCTAGATTGACTATGTTTTCCCCGTTTTGGCTCACGGGGAAAACATTTACGATTTTGGCATGTTATAGGGTCTTTATTTATATTTATGTGTGGTTGTTTTATATTTGAATTCTTTAGGATGCATGCTAGAGAATTTTTGAAAATATATAAAACAAAAGATTTATAAATGAGTTTATATTTCTACGCGCATAAGAATTGGCAAACATTAATATAAAAGGTGTTTATATTAAACGGTGATTAAAAAGGAGTTTTTGTCACTTAAATTGCTAATTCATCAAAGTTGTTAAAATAATATTTTAACCGGAAAAACAAAAACCCATTTTTCGAAAAGTAAGTCACGTGTCACCCGTAAGACGACACCACCCAAATCTAACGAAACTTGGATGATTGTCGAGCATTAGCACGACTCATGCCTTGTGGAGTTGTGTGGACGGTGAGTGTGGCAACCCGCAATATTGACTGTCGAGCTTAAGCACGAACCAATGATTGGGCTAGGGTACCAACGTGTGTCTTGACGGGCGACTTACAAATTCTTTTATGTTACTTAAATGATGTCGATCTCTAGCCGAGTCATTTAAGAAATAATAAAAGGATTGGTGTATGAAGGGATCAAACATGCCTTAGACATTTGATGTCGGAAGGATCCCGCAAGGATCTAAGAGTTGCAATGGTTGCAATCGGTAATTTGTCTACCGGCCTAAATAACTTATTTCATGATCTGCGGTAAACCCGTCATGAGATAAAGTGAAATATGGTTCTTAGCCTTGTTCAAATAATTAAGTTTTAAAAACTATTGGGTAATTATTTCTACAAGGATTTGACAACTAAATTTGGTACTCTAATTTTGTAGATGGCATCCAACAACGCTTCTACATCTTCATCGAACTTTATTTCCCTAAAATTGTTCCTCAAAAAGGCCAAACTCGATGGACAAAACTTCATGGATTGGTTTATGCAACTTAGGATAGCCCTTAGGTATGAACAAAAGATGTGGGCCATCAAGGAGCCTTTGCCAGAGGCACCTGCGGCTAATGCGACTAGGGCGGCCCGAGACGCGTATGACAAGCGTGTTAAGGAAACGAACGAAGTGGCTTGCGTTATGCTCTCGTCAATGATTCCTGAGGTTCAAAAGCAAATGGAACATTTAGGAGCATATGACATGCTTAACCAGCTGAAGGAAATGTTCCAACAACAGGCTAAGCTAGAGCGCTTCGAGTGGCTAAAGTCCCTTTTCGATTGCTATATGCAGGAGGGCGGAAATGTGAGCCTTCACGTGCTTAAGATGAAAGCATTGGTTGATCGCTTGGAGAGGTTGCGATTCCCGTTGGGGAGGGAGTTGGCGGTGTATGTGATCCTCCATTCTCTTCCTAGTTCCTTTTCACAATTTGTGTGGAACTATCATGTCCATGGCATGGACAAGTCCCTAATAGAATTTCACGGAATGTTAAAGAACGTCGAGTCTGCCATGTCTAAGAAGCCCTCCTCGTCCAAACCCGTCCTAGCTATCCAGGGAGGCGGAAACAAAAGAAAAGGCGCTCCCCCCTCTAAGGGAAAGGGTAAGGGGAAGGTTGCAAGACATAACCCGAGTCCGACCCCGAAGGGCAAGGGGAAAGCCGTGATGGTTCCAACAGCCGAGGACCCTGCGGAAGCCGAGTGCTTCCACTGCAAGGAAAAGGGGCATTGGCGGTGTTCTTGCCCAAACTACCTTGAGGAGCTCAAGCGAGTAAAACCAAAGGGAGCAGGTAACTCAGGTACGTTTATGATTGAACTCCACAATACCGCTACTTCTAACGGCTGGGTACTTGATACCGGTTGTGGCACTCATATTAGTAATAATGTGCAGGTGCTAAAAAGAAGTAGGGCGCTGGGTGCTGGAGTGCTTGACCTGATCATGGGAAACAAGGATGTGGTTCCCGTGGAGCGGATAGGGAGTGTTGATCTTGCCTTTCATTCAAGACTTGCTATTACCTTATTAAATGTTTGTTTTTTGCCCTGCGTGGCACGAAACATTGTTTCCTTTCACGCTTTGTTTGACGATGGTTATGAGTTTAATTTTAATAATGGAATTATTTCTTGTTTAAGAAATGATGTTCATTACTTTAAAGCATATCCATGTCGTGGGATTTATGAAACAAGTGTGTGTTTGGATGGTAATAAATCAATCATGAACATTGATTCTAAGTCCAAAGGTGTATTGGAAAAGTTGTCTTTGTGGCATAGTCGTCTTGGCCATATAAGCAAGAAACGTATCACCAAACTCCAAGTGGATGGGATTTTGGAATCGTTTGATCACGGGTCAAACGTAGTATGTGATTCTTGT
Organism: Dittrichia graveolens; assembly: GCA_038502395.1. Taxonomy (NCBI): domain Eukaryota; kingdom Viridiplantae; phylum Streptophyta; class Magnoliopsida; order Asterales; family Asteraceae; genus Dittrichia; species Dittrichia graveolens. The sequence continues at coordinate 31,196,001 of JARJIL010000003.1, read as the reverse complement.
TTGTTAGGCAAAATGACTAAAGCGCCCTTCACCGGCGTTACTGAGAGGGGCATAGACTTGTTGGACATTGTTCACACGGATGTGTGTGGTCCGTTCAGGTCTTCTACAAGAAACAACTATAGGTACTTCGTTACTTTTACTCATGATTTCAGTAGGTATGGTTATGTTTATTTGATTAAGCATAAATCTGGAACCTTTGAGGTGTTTAAGACATACCAAAGTGAAGTACATAATCAATTGGGCAAGCGGATTAAGATTCTCAAATCCGATAGGGGTGGTGAGTATCTTAGTACCGAGTTTCTTGATCATCTTAGGGGTTGTGGAATTATTTCACAACTTACTCCACGCAGGACACCATAGTTAAATGGGATCGCCGAGAGGAGGAACCGAACTTTATTGGATATGGTTCGGCCCATGATGAGTCGTACAAAGCTGCCCGCAAGTTTTTGGGGTTGTGCTTTGGAAACTGCTGCTAGGACCTTAAACCTTGTACCAACAAAGAAGGTTGCAAGTACACTGTTCGAGATGTGGCATGGAAGGGTTCCTTCGCTAGGCTATCTCAAGGTCTGGGGTTGTGAGGCTTACGTGAGACATGAAGCTCAACACAAACTTGAACCCAGAGCCGAGAAGTGTATTTTCATTGGCTACCCAACTGGTTCTATGGGATATTTGTTTTACAAACCTTCGGAGAACAAGGTGTTTGTTGCTCGAAGGGCGGTCTTCCTTGAAAGGGAGCTGATATCTGCAGAAGCCAGTGGGAGGCAAGTCGATCTAGAAGAAATTCTAGATGACACCAATGATCAACCTGATGTTGGCACTAGTACCGCTTCTGAGGTCGGCGCACCGGAAGAAGTGGAACCTCAACCAATGGTGGATGAGTTGCCTAATACACAACCATTAGAACTCCGTAGATCTGGTAGAGTTCGTAATGAGCCGGAAAGATATGGGTTTCTCATATCCGAGGGCGACGAACTATTGGTGGATCATAGTGAACCGACCAACTACCGGGAAGCTGTAGCGGGCCCTGAGTCTGCTAGGTGGAAGGAGGCGATGGACAGTGAGATGCAATCCATGGCAGATAATCAAGTCTGGGGCTTGGTTGATCCGGTACCTGGCCACAATCCAGTAGGGTGCAAATGGGTCTTTAGTAAGAAGACTAACATGGATGGAAAAGTAGACACCTTCAAAGCCCGACTGGTAGCAAAGGGTTTCACTCAAACTGATGGTGTAGACTATGATGAAACTTTTTCTCCAGTGGCTATGTTGAAGTCTATTAGGATATTAATGGCTATCACTGCATATTACGATTACGAAATATGGCAGATGGATGTCAAGACTGCCTTCCTTAACGGGAAGTTGGCAGAGGAGGTTTACATGGCACAACCTGATGGTTACGTAAACCCCCAAACATCCTAATAAAGTCTGCAAGCTTAAGAGGTCTATCTATGGACTTAAGCAAGCATCTCAGAGTTGGAAGATTTGCTTTGATGAAAAGGTCAAAGAGTTTGGCTTTTCCAAAAGCAAGGATGAGCCTTGTGTATAAGTCAGGGCTAGTGGGAGTGTTGTAGTTTTCCTAGTCTTGTATGTAGATGACATACTACTCATAGGAAGTGACGACACTACCTTGCAGGAAGTAAGAACCTGGCTTGGGAGTTGATTCTCTATGAAAGACATGGGAGAAGCAACATATATTTTGGGGATAAAGATATATAGAGATAGATCTAAGAGACTCATTGGTTTGAGATAGAGTACGTACATAGATAAAGTCTTGAAGAGGTTCAAGATGCAAGATTCCAAGAAAGGGAATTTGCCTATGTTGCATGGTATGATGTTGAGCAAGTCTCAATGTCCTAGTTCTCAAAAGGAACTAGAGGAAATGAGTCGAGTCCCGTATGCTTCGGCAGTGGGATCAATCATGTATGTTATGCTATGTACTCGTCCTGATGTGTCGTATGGTTTGAGCATGACGAGCCGATATCAGGCTAACCCTGGTCAAAGTCATAGGGTTTCTATTAAAAACATCCTTAAATATCTTCGGAGAACTAAGGAAATGTTTTTAGTGTTCGGTGGATCGGAGGAGCTCAGAGTTACTCGATATTCTGATGCTAGCTTCCAAACGGACAAGGATGATTGCAGGTCTCAATCGGGATTTGTATTCTTGTTAAATGGTGGAGCAATAAGTTGTAGAAGTTCCAAGCAAGATACCGTGGCCGATTCAACCACGGAGTCAGAGTATATTGCTGCAAGTGAGGCTGCTAAGGAAGCCGTCTGGATAAAGAAATTCATTCAAGACCTTGGAGTTGTTCCTAGCGTCGCTAACCCTATTGAAATCTTCTGTGACAATGAGGGTGCAGTAGCTCTAGCTAATGAACCAAGAGCGCATCGACGTACGAGACACATTGCTCGGAAATATCATTTTATTCGTGATATCATCGAGAATGGTGACATTGTGGTTAGTAGAGTACCGACTGAGGGGAACTTCGCAAGTCCACTCACCAAACCTTTGTCACAAGTTAAGCATGATTCTCATGCTAAGTCTATTGGTATTAGATTTTCTAGTGACTTGGTTTAATTGTTTTAGTTGTATTTGTTATTGAGAACATTAAAGCAATAATGTATTTCTTATTGTAATGACTATTAAATGGGGATTTAATATACGCATGGTGCGATTACTTTATGAAACATTATTGTGTTATGTTTTTGCATGTTTAATGCTTCCATGAATAAACTTGTTTATTCTAAATACTCCACGATCGGTCGTTCTTTATTGGAAGGAAGAAGTGAATTAAGATCGAGGCGAGTGGTTGGTAAAGTTTTCATCTTTGATTGAATACCTGTTTACGCAACACTGGCCTATGCTTAATGGTGATTAAGTAATTGGAGGACCCGTACCTGATTTTACTTCATGGATACTATCACGAGTAAATCAGGATGATAATATTATTTATCCTTCTCCTGGAGATGCACGCGTTGCTTGATTATTAACTTGGACTTGTTTAGATTGCTTTCTAACGTTGTTCGTAACTGGCTGTTATAAGGGAAGTTTTCAGGCAAGAACTTGTTAATATGATAGAGCGGTGTAGTCAAAAGTATTCGTTCCTCTTTTGAGAGATATCCTTGGACCCCTCGTTGACTAAGCTGATGTCAAATCAAAATGCATGGCCGTGCTAAAGTTGAATTGATAGTGGATCAATTGTGCAACTTGTTTTGTTAGTCATACTTAGTCTATATCGAGAGACATAATCGTGAATGACTTGGGGTTGATCATGTTCCATGACCTGCATTCATAACGGATATCGTGAACGAAGGGGTATATAATCACTTATCTATAGGACCTTTCCTTTTGGTTAGGTATTTGTTTTGGGAAGACAAACCATGTGATGACTTGGGGGCATAGATGCCTTGCTAGAGGCCCCTCTATGTCGGTGACGCCTTTCGTGAGTTTGTCATATGCAAGTGGGAGTCTGTTGGATTATGCCCACTGACACACACATGAGTTGGTATCATGGCTGATGAAGCAAGGGCCTATTGGGTCACACGCCAAGTATCGATTCCGGCATCACGGATGGTCTAATGAGAGAGAAAACCAGAAACTGGTTCTGGTGGGCCATGGCACGCCCGTGCCTCTATGACATACGGCCGTGCCCCACGGCCAGGCACGAGCCCAAGTCGGGCGTGACTTAGGCGTGGCCTGTGGCTAGGTACGCCCGTGCCTCTGGGAGGCACGCCCATGCCCTGTGCCCAATAGACAGGCACGAGCCCAAGTCGGGCGTGACTTGGGCGTGCCTTCTTGGGCTTGCACGCCTGTGCCTTTTGAGGCACTGCCGTGCCTTATGCAGTAAAAACCATTTAACTAGGCTTTCAAAGCTAGTTAAATGTGGTGTTTATTGTCATTATTCTAGTAACTGAAAATGACATTAGTATGCACGAATTTGAACTAAATTTTGAGCTCTATATAAGTGCTATGATGCTAATGTGGTCATGTTCCAAGAATTGTTTTACTAGAATATATATTTGCATATACACAACTCTCTCAAGCACAAGAGGTACTAAGGCTTTGGTTCTCTTGTGATAGACATCTTGGTGGTGTTTAGATAGGCATATCTAACACTGTAGCAAGTGGGACGTGATAGTAGCTTGGTGTGGACTTCGATAGATGTGTACACGTTAGTGCACGAGACTTCCAAACTCCAAACCCGCGCGTACAAAGAAGATAGCATCGAGGGTATAATTCTGTTTCTTTGTATGTTTATTTTGTTGCTTAGCCATCTCTAGAGTTTTGGTCCATGTGGTGGGCACATTCGTGGTCGATTTTTGAAAACATTTTTCTACTCGTTTTGCTTCCGCTGCGATTTTAGACCATGAAAACCAAACAATGTTTTAGGTCACCGTAGACCGGTTGACTACCCTTCTTAGCAACAAAGGAAAATGAGAAGCTGGAAAACCTAGCTAAACTTTACGCACGGGAAGTGGTCACGATGCATGGTGTCCCTTTATCCATTGTCTCCGACCATGACAGTCAATTTGCTTCACGGTTTTGGCAAAGTTATAGGAAGAGTTAGACACAGCGAAAGAATGATTCAAACACTTGAAGACATGTGGAAGGCCTGCTTGATTGAGTATGGTGGCAGTCACCTTCCACTAGTGGACTTTGCTTATAATAACACCTACCATGCGAGTATCAGTATGGCACCATACAAAATGCTCTACAGGAGAAAGTGTTGTACCCTTACTTGTTGGCTGGAGCCAAGAAAAAAGACATTTGTCAGGTCTAATATAGTTCACATGACAGCGGATGAAGTTGTGGTTGCTCGCGAATGGTTACGGGTAGCTTGAGAACGAAAAGTATTCTGGTAAGAAGCATAGACCTAAGACGATAGAAGTAGGTGAGAAAGTGATGCTCAAAGTGTCGCCATCGAAAGGCATCATACGGTTCGGGAAGCGCAGTAAACATGGACCTTGTTTTATTGGTCCGTTCAGGTACTTGAAAGAATTGGAGAATAGGCATACAAGTTAGAATTGCCAGCAGAGGTAGAAGGTACTCACTACGTGTTCCACATCTTCTATCTGTGAAAGTGTCTAGCAGAGGATCCTAGCCTACTACCTCTAGATGAACTTCGGGTGGACGAGCATAAATGGTTGATAGAGGAACCAGTGGCAATCTTAGATAGTAAGACTAGGCAATTGAGGAAGAAATGGGTCAAGTTGGTGAAGGTTCAATGGATGAACAAGCATGGAGGGGATATGAATTGGGAAACTAAAGAAGACATTAAAGCTAGATATCCCCAACTTTTTGTTTAGTAGATTCCGAGGACGGAATCCTTTTAAGGGTAGGAGAATTGTAACTACCTGAAAATATTGTAATATTATTATTTGAGAAATAAATATTATTATTGGAGTTTGATTTGTTAATAATAATAATAATAATAATAATAATAATAATAATGGAATATTATTATTTAAAGAAAACAAAAGAAAATGAAAAAGAAATTAAAAAGTCGGGAAAAGCGATATCGTGACGCGATGCATTGTGCGTCGCGACGCGACATGTTGGGCACAACATCCCGGCTAGAAACCATGTGCTTTTGACGGTCGCGACTCACACGTCCCGGCTAGATCTATATAGACAAGTTCATTTTTAGCCGTTTTGCACAACATCCTGCACACTTGCACCATTACTCTGCCCAACTTTAGAACGATTCTAAGGCTCTAGAGCGTAATTTGGTGTTGGGGCTTTGTTTGTGATCTTTTGCAAGGTTCGGGTGTTACGGTGAAGCCATTTCGGGCCAAGTTTCGACATTGGTTTCGTTCGTGGTGTTCTCGAGGAGTGTTTAGAAGCGTGTGAGACCAGCATTCGATGGTCTTGTTGGAATATGCCAACTGATACATGTGTACTAGCATCACTGCTGATGAGGTACGAGCCTATTGGGTCATACGCCAAGGGTAGATTCCGGCAGCACAACACAAACATGAGAGAATATGAAATTAGGGTTTCTGGCGACCTTCACGGGCCGTGAAGAGGTCGTGAAGAGAAACCCTCCACGAGCCTTCACCACCCGGACAAGTAGTCGTAGGAGCAGGGCCTTCACGAGTGCTTCACGGCCCGTGAGAGCCCGTGAAGGTAGGCACCATGCTTTTATTGGACCACTCGTTGGCCCAATTAGAGTGTGCGGTGGAACCCGGCCTATGAGGCCTTCACGGGTGCTTCACGGCCCGTGAAGGTAGAAGTCAAAGTGTCACCTTTGTTTTATTGGACCTTTGTGATGGTCCAATGAGGGTGTGCCTAGTTGGCCGACCCTGGTGACTCCATGACCATTTCCAGACTTTATAAAAGGGTTAGAACTCTCTCATTTGCCAGTCTTGCTTCATGCTCATTATATACATACATACATAGATGATTATTGGTTCTAAGTGAGCAAGGTAGTGTATCAAGTGAAGGCAAGTTGTTCAAGTGTTGTGGCTGCTCCAGATTCATGAAGACGACGTGTGGTTCGTGTCTCGGGTCGTTAGCAAGACGGAATCTCGGTTACTTGGTGTGGACTATCAATAGATGAGCTCGGTTTCGAGTTCTCGAATATCTTCCTAGCTCGGTGGATAGCTCCAGCCTCGTGATGGTTTAATATCTCCTCCCTCTCGTTTCTTTTAGTTGCTATATTCGTTTGTAGTCACGATCCCCACTTGCGGAATACATGCATGTCGGTTTTGATACCCGAAAACCCCGGTTTTTTGATGTCGTTGCTTCCGCTGCGTACGGGTGTTGGCGTACATGGATTTCCTACAGTGGTATCAGAGCCTAGGCTACAAAGATATAGCACGAAAATGGCTCGAAAAACCGTTTCTGGAAGATTCGTTTTTCTGTCCAGTAGGTCTTCATGGGCCGTGAAGTGTTCTTCACGAATTGTGAAGGCCACACGACCAGTGTTCGTGACGGGTCTGGTCGTGGGAAGTGTTTTCAGGCTTCACGAGTCCTCATGGCCTGTGACCAATCGTGAAGCTCTTGGGCTTCACGAGCTGTGAGAGGTCGTGAAGGCACTCGTGAACAGTTTAGTCATGAAACTTGGTTTTTAGGCTCACGAGCCCTTCTGACTCGTGGTCGGTCGTGAGGCCCTTGGACTTCACGAGCCGTGAGGGGCCGTGAAGGAGCTTCTGGGCAGTTTTTGTCCTTAAAGAAAATTTTTCGTGGTTTTTCGGGTCATGGAGGAGTTTATGTTTTTTGGCAGATTCCGTTTGTATCACCCCTCATAATATTTTGGTACAAATATGGGTATGTAAGGTATGGTCTTGGCATGAGATGCATACATGCATACACATATGTTGTGTATATATGAATATGGGTATAAAAGAAGGTTTTGTGCCCTAATGCATATGTACAAGAATTTCCTTGTTGTGCCTTGAGTGTTTGTGTTGGAAATTCTTACCGAAATATTCCTTTGGTCACGGTTTTGGCACACCATGCTTTGTTGTTGTTGTTTGTTGCTTTTAGTTGGTAACCATCGCCCTAGACCTTGTGGTTGTGCCTTGTGGTTTGTTTGGTTGTTTGGATTTATTTGGTGACCTTGGTGTCACGTGTGATGTAATTAATTATTTATTCGTTCGGTTTGTAATTAATTATCGCGGCTTGCATGCCGTTTCATTTATTCATATGTACTTGTACTAGATTGATAGGAAGCGCGTGGATTGCATGCCATTTCCTTTCTTTTGTGTACTTGTGTTTTGAAGACCACAATCAAGAGTCAAGAGGAGACGTCTTGAAGACCTTGGATCCGGTTAGTCCCGATGGAGGTAGCGGATTCAGTGGGAGCACTCCATGGTCTAGGTTTGTATCCTTAGTAGACCTAGTCCTCCCGGCTTGGCTCGCGGGTAGGACGCATAGGTTTTTGGCATGGTTACCAACCTCTTTGTATGCGTGTGATGTGATTTATATTTCTTGCATGGTTGTTTATGTTTCCTCGCATGCTTGATAACTTTTCAAAGTTAATAAAATCACAAGAGTTTTTAAATTGGTTAACAAACTCTCGCGCGTACACGATTAACAAGAAAATATAAACTTGGTATTTATATTTAAAGTGAAAATCGTTTTTGTCACTTACTTTGTTAATCAAATATTAAAACTTGGTTTTAATCAAGAAACAAAAGCCTGTTTCCTAAAACGTAAATCACGCACCATCCATAAGATGACGCACCCGATTCTAGTGAAGCATGGGATAATTGTCGAGCTAAGCACGAGTTATTCCATGTGGATCTGTGTGGAAGATGAGATTGGTGACTTGGAGTTATTGGTTGTCGAGCTTAGCACGAGCCAATGATTGTCGAGTGTTCTACTATGTATCTTGTTGGACGATTTACAATTGCAAACTAAAATCCTTGTGTGATTGTCGAGCTAGGCACGAGTCAACAAAGAATTTTAATTTGGGATTGGTGTAAGTAGGGATCAAACATGCCAACCGATCGTTTTACGTCGTTGGATCCCACAGTGTCTAAGAGTTGCAATGGAGATTGCAATCGGTAAATTGGTTACCAGCATAAATAGCTTCATGAAGTGATCCGCGGTAAACCCGTCATGTAGTGGAGTAAAATATGGTTCTTAGCTCTTGTTAAGATAAATTGTTTTTCTAAAAACTTTATGGGTAATTATTTTAACGAGGATTATATCAAACTAACTAAAACGTGTATTCTTGTTATTTATAGATGTCAAACGATAATAACACCACGTCAAACAATTCGCTTCGTATGTTCCTACATAGGGAGAAACTCATGGGAGTGAACTTCGTTGACTGGCTTAGGCAATTGAGAATTGTCCTTCGCTATGAGTCAAAGTTGCACATCCTTGAGGAACCTCTTCCGGAACCACCTGCTAGCGACGCGACTTGGTCCATCCGATACACGTATGAAAAGCGTGTTGAGGACACACACGATGTTGCATGCCTCATGATTGTCAACTTTGAGCTCGGAGTTGCAAAAACACTTTGAGCACATGAGTGTGTACGATATGATGGACAAGATGAAGGACATGTTCCAACAACAAGTAATGGAGGAACACTGTGAGTGTGTTAAAAACCAGTCGGTTGTAGAATGCAGGAAGGTAGGAGTGTGAGTGCCCACGTCCTTAAGATGAAGGCGTACGTGGACCAAATGGAGAGACTAGGATTTCCCATGGGGAGGGAGCTTGTTGTGGATATAGTACTCCAGTCCCAGCCCGCATCATATGATCAGTTTGTCATGAACTATCACATGTATGACATGGAGAAAACCTTAGGTGAATTGCATGGTATGTTGAAGACTGCGGAGTCTGACATGGCCAAACATGAATCCACCTCTTCCATTCCTACCACGAGTTCTAGGGAACAAAAGAAAAAGAAGAAGAAACCGACACGAAGGGAAAAGGTTGGAGTGTCCAAGCCTATTCCCCACATTGAATCTGATGACCATGATTGTGTGCCTCAAGAAGAGATTCAAGAAAAAGTGGTTTGCTACTTCTGTGGAAGATTTGGAGATTGGGGCCGTCACGCATGCCCATCGTGCCGAGAGGATATTAAACTTCTAAGGAAAGAGAGAGTTAATTTCCCCTCTCAAGGTACATTCATGATTCATTGCTAATTCTTCTATTGCGCTGGGTTGTTTACCCGAGCTAATTAACTCACGTTTGTCACAAATTAATTTTTGTTACAAAGTGTAGGTACCATTTAAAAGAAGAACCAAGAGCATGAAGAACCGGGTCTCTAAAAGAGGTAACTCGGAAGATTGACCTCTACAAGAGAATTGGGAGTTTTGATCTCGCCTATTCTGACCGGTTTCATTATTACTTCGTTTTTAATGCCCTGTGAGGCAAGTTTAGTTTTTGTTGTATGTTCATGAAGACGATGGGTGAGATTTTGAATTTTTTGGGTTGTAAAAGATTTTTTCGCATTACTTATTCGATTTCGAAGTTTGTTCATGTCATAGCTTATGTTTTATTTTGGCCTTCATGGCGCATCATTCTAAATTTGATGACGATGAATTCATACTTGAAATTTGAATCTTGTTTTAGAAAAATATTTGTTGATTGATAGAAATTAAAATTATCCATGTCAAGAAATACATGTTATAAGTAATAATTAATCATGAATGATTGATTCTAAGTCCAAAATAGTTTGGATTAGTCGGCTCTTTGTCATAATATACTTAACCATGTAAATAAGATAAGTATCACCTAGATCCATGTGGTTAGGATCTTGGACTAGTTTAACCTCGGGTTAAACATTTGATGCTAATCGTATCTATAAGGGTAAGATGATTATGAATCCGTTCACGGTATATGTGAGAGGGATGCTAGCTTGTAAGATATTGATCACTTTTGGTGGATAATCCGTACAAGCACATAACAAAGAGAAACTAATTAAAAGAATCAATTGGGACATATAGATATGATGCTTAGATCTAGTTAAGATGCTAAGATACCTTAAATCTATATAAATGACTACATCATGAATTGCGGGATTATCTCACAATTCGTTCCTGAACATAGACACACTTGTACATGGTGTCACGTTGAAGGAAACCGGATATTGTTGAAAATGATCTGGTAAATAATGGGTCAAATATGTGTATTCGACTTGTTAGTATACACATCGAAAGTGACGAGCCAAGTCCTTAATCTTAATCCAACTTGAAAGTCTATTTAGCACCTTATGAGATATATCTTGAAAGAGTTCTTTGCTTATATATTTCAAAGTTTGCAGATTTTCAATCTACATCTAGTGGGAGATTGAAGAACTTAAATGGTGCTAATACATTTAAAAGGTTCTTATAGGTTTTGGATATTTGACCTTACGAGAACAATGTTTTGTTGCTCGAAAGGAAGATAATAACTAAAGCATTACAGTGGAAGAACGTGCAACTTAAATGAAAGACTTGATGTTGGCACTAGCATATGATCAAATATCGGCATGAGAATGCCGGTTATCCTGACCATGAGTAATTACTTTCAAGGCTGATAGAAGTCATGTAGCCAAAGAGATAAGGGTTCCTCACATCTAAGTGGCAATGACTTGATGTTGAGTTTTGTTCAAATCACCATCTATCGGAAAGCATAGTGGGCCCTCAGTTCAGTGAGGTTATAAGAAGTAATTAATCATAAGATGAAATCCATTTCAAGTATGCAAATACTTTACTTAATTCCATACCAAGGTGCAAACCTAGATGGTGTAAATGGAATTAACATGGATTGTATTGTAGACTACTTCAAATACCGACTAGGAGTAAAGGTTTTGTGATGGTTTTTGTGGAAGCTTTTCCTAGGGGCTATGTTGAAGATCATTTGATACTTGTTGCTATTGTTGCCTTCTTACGGCAATAAAGGATAGTACACGGATATACAAGACCGCGTTCCTTTATGGAACTTCGTATTGAGGAAGTGCTTACCACACTCTCCGAGGGTCTTAGATATCCGTAGTATCCAAATTAAGTCTACAAGTGTGAATAAGTCCTTTGGACTTATACTAACATCGTAAAAGTAAGATCTTTGCTTTCATGAGAAAATCAAAGTCATGAGTTTTCTAGGAGCATAGATAAGACTTTTACATATGTCAGGGCTAGTGGGAGCTTTTATTGTATACCTAGAAGTATGTATCGATTGAAGATAATGTCCCATTGTTAAGTGTTCTATGAACCTAAGATAGGGAATTATTGTATCATGATAATACTTAGGAGATACAAGATTTTGAATCACAAGAAATACTTGTGTATTTTCTTAATGTTTGACGACAAGAAATAAGCCTTGGAGTAAGTTTTTTACTCTAATACTAATTTCTAATAGGATAACTGTCGATCTTGATCGAAGTCTTTGATCCTACTATATGGTGTTAATAATTGATTAGAGAAGTTCTTAAGTATCACTGATCCTATTGTGAACTTTTGTAACAATGAGGATATGAGTACCTTAGTGCTTCGTTATATGATCTCTTTGACGAAAACTTTGAATAAAGTAGTTTGGTCAAAAGATAATTGAGAGGATAACAAGAATACAAATGGATGTTGCATGGCAAATCCATTGAATAAGCCTTTATCATAATGACTAGTGATGTTTGACATACTAGGTCATGTAGCATTTCTTATGCATATGATTTGGCTTTAAATATTGTTTTAGTTGGTGATTGTTGTATATTTGCTTTGGGAACTGCAAGAAGTATCGTTACTTTTGATTGCTTTCGATATGTAGTGGGGACTATATATACGCAGATGCGGTTACTTTCATTAGTCTTTACTGTGTTCCATCTTAGCATGTTTAATCACTTCCCATAGTGCTTATGCATTCTAGATTTCCACAGTCAGTCATTCTTCAAGGGAAGGAAGTTTGAGTTAAGACTGAGGTTAGGGTTTGGTCATGCATTAATCAAGGATTGAATGCAAGTGATGCAAAACTAACGTGTACTTGAAATGAATTTCAAGTGATTGGAAGACCCACACCTGAGTTCACTTCATGGATTATGGCCACAAGTGACTCGGGATGATAATATCATTTCATCCTTAGACCGGAGATACATGTGTATCCAAAGCATGAGTCTGCTTTATTTTGATTACTTTCAAACGTGGTTCGTTACTGGCCACTATAAAGGGAGTTATCAAATAAAGTAAGAAGCATGTGGCGGGGCTTTGTAGTCAAAAGGATTTGTTCCTCTGGTTAGAGAGATATCCCTAGGCCCCTCGATGATTGGGCGCTGACACCAAAAATGCATGGCCGTGCTCAAGTTACAATGATTTTAGATCAGTTGCAAACTTGTTATTTTGGTCACCACCAATCTAGAATCGAGAAACAAAATCGTGAACGATCTGGAGATCGACATTTTTCATTGTCTCGTGTTCACACGGATATCGCGAACAAAGGGTTGTTTATGATCAATTATCTATAGGACCTTTTAGCCTTACAAGGCTACCAGGATTTGTCGAGGATGACGTAACTTGTACCGACTTGCAGACAAGTATGCTTTGCTAGAGCCGCTGCTTGTCTGTGGTGTTGGTAACACTGTATCATGTGCAAGTGGGAGTCTGTTGGAATATGCCCACTAATACACGTGTACTAGCATCACTGCTGATGAGGTACGAGCCTATTGGGTCACACGCCAAGGGTAGATTCCGGCAGCACAACACAAACATGAGAGAATACGAAATTAGGGTTTCTGGCGACCTTCACGGGTCTTCACGGGCCGTGAAGAGGTCGTAAAGAGAAACCCTCCACGAGCCTTCACCACCCGGACAAGTAGTCGTGGGAGCAGAGCCTTCACGAGTGCTTCACGGCCCGTGAGAGCCCGTGAAGGCAGGCGCCATGCTTTTATTGGACCACTCGTTGGCCCAATTAGAGTGTGTGGTGGAACCCGGGCTATGAGGCCTTCACGGTTGCTTCACGGCCCGTGAGAGCCCGTGAAGGCGGAAGTCAAAGTGTCACCTTTGTTTTATTAGACCTTTGTGATTGTCCAATTAGGGTGTGCCTAGTTGGCCGACCCTGGTGACTCCATGACCATTTCCAGACTTTATAAAAGGGTTGGAACTCTTTCATTTGCCACTCTTGCTTCATGCTCATTATATACACACATACATAGATGATTCTTGGTTCTAAGAGAGGAAGGTAGTGTATCAAGTGAAGGCAAGTTGTTCAAGTGTTGTGGCTGCTCCAGATTCACGAAGACGACGTGTGGTTCGTGTATCGGGTCGTTAGCAAGACGGAATCTCGGCTACTTGGTGTGGACTATAAATAGAGGAGCTCGGTTTCGAGTTATCGAAGATCTTCCTAGCTCGATGGATAGCTCCAGCCTCGTGATGGTATAATTTCTCCTCCCTCTCGTTTCTTTTAGTTGCTATATTCGTTTGTAGTCACAATCCCCACTTGGGGAATACATGCATGTCGGTTTTGATACCCGAAAACCACGTTTTTTTGATGTCGTTGCTTCCGCTGCGTACGGTTGTTGGCGTGCATGGATTTCCTACAGGAATGTGCGCTAAGCTCGTCAATCTAGGTTCGAGGTGATCATTTCATGCTGTTTCAAGTAAGTTGAGTAGATTTTTAAAAAACTGTGTACAAAGACAACACCTAACTTTGGAAATGTGAACGTTTATACATATATATATATATTTATAGATTGATTGATGATACGTGTTATGTGTTCAAAGTTAAATACTTGTTGCATGTATGTTCAAATACGTGATACGTATGCTATCATTATTTGTGGTTTACTGCGATTTATGTTTAATTGATTTTGATTACTTGCATTCATGAACTTAAACGGGCAGGGGTAGTATAATGTATTACTCATTTATGGATTACGGGCCTAGTAGGTATGATTGACCTTCTAGGATTAAGGTGGTAGCCAATGCCAGTCGCTTGGTCTTTCTAGATGACTATAGTGACACATGGTATGCGTACACTTTGTTGTCCGAGTACTGGAGTGGTTTAGGCCAGAGGGGCTTGATCATACATTATGAGGGTGTGAGGAGAAGCCGAAAATTATGGTTGGCTTCATTTGTACTTGCACTAGAACGACAACGCAATACTTGTACTTGCACTGTCAGCATAGGGAAAGCGGAGATACGCTCACGATCTATGTTCTCGGGTGGAAGTCGTGCCGCACTTGGAGTATAGGTTGGCCAGGCACGCAAGTTTATATGCTATTATGATGTGGTATGATTCATGATTATGATGTTGTATGATTTATGCGGTATACTATGATTATCCACGGATGTTTATATGAAATGATTTATGGATATTTGACCCATTCGGTGCTATGTGGTTTGCGGGTTATGGGATACGATTCAAATACACGAAAGGTGAAGGTGTTTGTTTGGCATAATCTAGTAGCAACGGAAGCAAGATATAGAACAAAAATCTAAGTTAACCAAACAAACACTCCCATGGACCAACATCTAGACATGGAATTGCAACTAATCAAAAGAACAAGATGGATAGAAATGTACCACTATGCAAGTACTACTATCTTCCTCTTGTCAAGCTTCAGGAATCCAAACTAGGATTCCTCTAGTGAAGTCCACCCCAAGTTGTGTTGATTCCCACATGCTAGTAGGTTGGTGTGTAATCACCTAGACAATAATCAAGTATATCTTTCTCTCTTATGCATCAAAAGAACACCAAGAAGAAGATCAAGTTCTAGAGAACATTCTTGTGCATGGACTAACTAAAAGAACACACAAAAGTTTGTTCTTGAGCAGAGAAAAACGTAGCCTCTTAGTCTACCCAAGTTAATGACATAAAGACCATTAAATCAAGTGTTTAAGGCTGTTAATTCTGCTGTTACAGGGATCATACACGGCCCGTGTTGGCCAACACGGCCGTGTAGGCCCAAAGCCCACGGCCTCAATTGGGCCAAGATAACCTGTGTCTAGTAGGCCCAACACGGCCCGTGTTCACCTACACGGCCGTGTAGGCCCAAAGCACACGGCCTCAACTTGGGCCAATACGCCTCGTGTATGTTGGACTGAACACGACCCGTGTTTAGGAACACGGCCCGTGTACCATCCTGCCAAACCCCATTTTGGCCTTTCTCTCTCTTTTGCTTGATCGTGTTGTCAGAATCAATACTTGGTGTGTGACCCAATAGGCCCATACTTCATCAGCAGTGCTATTAACTCGTTCGTGTCAGCGGGCATATTCCAATAGACTCCCACTTGCACGTGACACGACTACAAAAAATAACACAAACATAGAGCGACCTCTAGCAAGACATCTATGCTCCCAAGTTAGTATAGGGTATGCCACTCTTTACAAGATCCCAATCATGAAATGATTGTCATAAAGACAAATTAACATGTACATCCCTTTGTTCGCGATATCCTATGTAAACACAAGGCATGGAATAAAGTCAACCTTCAGATCATTCACGATTATGTTTCTCGATTCTAGATTAGTGCTGACCAACAAACCATGTTAACATTGATCCATCATCAATATAACTTGAGCACGGCCATGCATATGAACTTCAGCGCTCAATCATCGAGGGGCCCATGGATATCTTCTCTATACATAGAGGAACAAATTCCTTTCGACTACATAGTCCTGCCACATAGATAATACTCTACCCAATCATCTCCCTTATAACGACCAGTTACGGACCGCGTTAGAAAACGATCAAAGCAAAGCAGACCTATGCTTTGGAATCACATGTATCTCTAGTTTAAGGATAAAACGCCATCATCATCCCGAGTTACTTATGACCAGAACCATGAAGCGAACTCGGGTGCGGGTCCTCCAATCACTTGAAACCCCTTTGAAGTACAGGCAACAACCACGTTTAACAAAACCAATTCTTTACCTCAATCTTAATTTATACATCCTTCACATAAAGTATAACCGATTGTGGAGAGTTTAGAATGGAAAACATTCTCAGAAGTGTTTAAACATGCTAAGATGGGACACAATAAGGATTCATAAAATACCCGCCCTCGACGTATTATTAAATCTCCATTTAATAATCGATATAGTATGAATTGCAATACTGCTTAACGTCCGCAAAATATAAGTACGAATCAAACATAAACCAAAGCATATTCAAGCCAAGTTATATGCATTAGAAATGCTAATGGACCTAGTATGACAAACATCACTAGTCCATAACAACGGCTTAACAAGTGGATTTGTACCACAACATTCACAAGTACTTTTGTTATTCAATTATATCTCTTTTGACAAGACTACTTCAAAAGTATGCATCAAAATGGTCTTACTTTTCAAATGGTTAAAGTAATCACACCCTCATTGTCTCAAAATCCCACAATAGGGTTATTGACATTTTAAGGATCAACAAACAACACCACAAGTTAGGATCATCAACTTTGATCAAAGATCAACGGTTATCCTAACAGAAACACGCATTAGAGTAACTACTTACTCCAAGCCTATTCTAGTCATCAAACATGAAGAACATATCTCTATATTTCTTGAACTAAATACTATCCAATCTTGTATCTCCTAAATGCCCATATGAAGCAGTAATTCCTGATTTAGGTTTGCAGATAACCTAATATCGGGACATTATCTTCCATAGACACTTAACACTAGGAATACAACAAAGCTCCCACTAGCCTTGACACTACAAGAAAAAGGGGTATTTGGGAGGGGAGAAAAATGTGCCAAATACTCAAAAAACCGTGCCAAATACTATTTGGCATGGCTTTGGCACGGTTTTTGCTCCGTCCTAAATAGAAGGGTGACAAATACATTTGGGTCGGGTGAAAACCGTGCCAAAGTGTATTAGAGACCGTTTTGGCACGGTATTTAGATTCCGTGCCACTTTGAAAGTATTTAGCACGGTTTGCAACAAATGATGTCAAATACCCATTTGGCAATGTTTTGCACTCCGTGCCAAATGAGCATTTAACATTGTTTTGCAATTCATGCCAAATGCTCATTTAGCACAGTGAGAAACAGTGCCAAACATGCATTAGGCACAGGCTGCGAAACTATGCCAAATGTGAATTTCCAACATGGTTCTATCAAATTTGCCACAAGTTTTTGACGGATTTTTGACGACTTTGCTAATCAATCTTATGTGAAAAATGAAAATTAATAAATTGTATATTCACTAAAGCCTAGTTTTATATAAACTATGTCTTCAAATAATTACAATAAAAGGTATCAATAAATTGAATGAATAAAAGGTAATCTACATCGTGGCCGTAAGCATAAATGGAACTCTATATGTACATGTGAAATGATCCATACACGTGAAATGATCCATACACAACTATAAATTGAAAGACTGAATGTTGTTTCAAGTATCTCTACTCTTGATCATCCAAAGATAACTCACTTACACGTACTCAACATGTCTGACCCATCGATCTTACCTCATGTGTCAATATAATAGAACATATTATTGATTGTAATTCTTTAGAGTAAAATTGAAAGAATATATCATATGTACTTTATTTATTTTAACAATCCATCATGACATCTTATTCTTGAACTTGATGGTGTATTTTGTATTTTGAAATTCAAACAAGAAATGGCTACACGCATAAAAAAATATTGCATTTTTCTTTGAAGACTTAAGTTCCACGAGATAATAAATCTTGCTAATATATAAGACACAAAAGTAATTTCTATATGATATAAATTATGGTAGTTTCATGGATATTTTAGGACTGTAATGAAGAAACTTTATTTGAACAAAGGATGACAAAGGAGTGAATGACATATCTAACTTCATTTTGCTAACATGGCTTATGCATTTCTATACCAAGCACTAAAACTTAACCACATCATGTACTTCATAATACAAAATACGAACATAAATTTACAATGATGAAGTTGGGTAGTAAACTTTTATTTATTTGACCATTTGTAATCACTAAATAAATATTAGTAGCATTGATTTTAGTCCATAAGATCCCTCCTTTTTACATTATTGAATAAAGCTTAGGTATTAACTAAAATATTACAATTTTACTAACCTGGTAAGTCCTCTAATATTTTTCATTCACCCTGAATTTTCTTTGTCTAGGCCTTGGAGGCTGCCACGAGAAACATTTAAAAACCAAAATGTAATAAACATAAGAAACATGAACGGAAGACATCAAATGTGAAATGTAATGGGAAAGAATGTAAGATCGTAATCACTGTTTAATGAAGTACAAAAAAATCCTACAACTAGGCTTAAAAAAGTAATTCTAACTTCAAAGCATCAAGGAGATAAAAAAATCCAAAGCGATACATGGAGCACTAACAATTCAATAAGGAAGATCGGAAGAATAGAAACACTAAACCCAAGTATTAACATACATTGCTTCAACGAAGATGAATAAAAATCTAATCTCAATAAGAATTTAAATCCCAAGCTTACATCAAAATCGCTAATTAACTTTATTCCCAAATCTCAAAATCTAAGTCTTATGAATCACAATCTATACCTCAATTGCAAAACAATGTCTCACGTGTAAAAATAAGTTGTACATGCTAATTCAATTCATGGTTGGTCACCAAACACCTCTAATATACTAAAACCATGAAATTGCAAATTGATCCTAGCTTCACCCTTTGACTTTTTCAAACAAAACAGAGAGTTGTAAACCTCAATTAACAATCTAAGAATGCATCTATCAATTAAAAAAAATAAGGATTTACATATTTAACATACTCCATGGATTCACCACCTCTAGTGGCTGTCGAAACCAAAACAGTAACAATTCAAACACCAATGTTTTCAGAAATCAAGCCCGTCGAACCCCAAACCCTCACTGTTCTAACCTATTAAGCCCCCTTCATACATCAAGAAGCTAGCGAGTACACATCATTGTGAACATACTCAACTTACTTGGGTGATTTCCAGTCGAAAATGAGACCGAACCGTAGCTTTCTTCTTCCCTGCCCTGCCCCTGCTGCTGTCGTGAACCTCATGAGCGCCAAGACTGCCGCTTTTCTTTTCCTTTTTTTATTGTGATAAAAATTAACCCTAACTCACCCCTTATTAATCCTATTAGCTTTAATCTTTACACTTAATCCTTAAGCCCAATAAGCTTTATTTAAAGCCCGCTTAGTTCTATTAAATCAAAGATGTATCATAGCCCCCTAACAGAAACAACAAACTTCATTAATATCGTAATCTATTCGAGAAACGGTTACAACGGAAACAAAACAATATTAGTAATATTAATAATCGAAAATTCTGGTCGTTACAACCAACCTCACTAGGGTTTCGGTTTGTGAAAGTGTTGGTTTTTACCTTTTTCATCAAACTTTGAAATGGTATTTGACATTAACATATTTTTAAGCTATATTTGACATTAATTTTTTCATAAGTATGTTAATTTTATTACTTTATATACATTAGTTTTAATTGTTTATATATATATTAAATTATTTTTAAAATATTTAAATGGTAATCCAAGTAAAATATATATTCTTGTTTAAAATTTGAACATGATTGACTCGTCATGAAATCCATTGACCGGATTTTTAATATTGATCAAAATTCAATTGATTAATGAGTTTTCACCATAATTGATTTATCTGAACAATGGTGACTTTGATTGTTAAATATTTATTATGATTGACTTAAATTTGATTGATCTATATTTAGGCTAAAGGCTTGATTTGCTAAATTTGAGGGCCTATTGTATTTTAACTTCCTTGAAATCTCATATTTGGTAGGAAATAAGAATGAAATGATATGGATTTAAATCTTATATATGTAGGATTTCAAAATCCTTGAGGGTAGGGTGGTATTTCAAAATCCCTCGTATGTGGGATTCCAAAATTAGAACATATTCGACCAACAATCCATTATCGCCTTCACCACATACACTTCACTATCGCCAACGATTAAAAATAAAAACCATTATCATATCATGAAACAATCCTATAATTAGTTTTATAATAAATAACAAAAGTTAAATATACAGTTATTTGGAACGGTTTTTAAAACCGTTCCAAATACATAGTTATTTGACACCGTTCTACAAAACCATTCCGAATGCACGCTTATTTTGCACGCTTTTACATAATCGTTTCAAATACACAGTTATTTGGCACGCTTTTACATAACCTTTCCAAAAACATGGTTATTTGGCACATTTTTTTATGGTGGTTCCAAAAACATGGTTATTTGGCAAGGTTGTAAAAAATGTGCCAAATACACGTCTTTGGCACTGTTTTTCAGCTGTTCCAAAAAAGTTTGTCCCAAAAAGCCCTTTTTCTTGTAGTGTGACACATATAAATGGTTTTATCTACGCTTCTAGAAAACTCATCACCTTGATTTTCTAATAGTAAGCAAAGATATTTCCTTTTAACTGTTAGCCTAAGTCCGAATTGGACTTATCCATTTTTGTAGACATAATTCGGATACTACGGATGTATATTAAGACCCTCAGAGAGTGTTATAAGCACTTCCTCATCATATTGTTCCATGACGGAACGTGGTCATTAATATCCACGAGTATCAAACATTCTTCAACATAGCCACTAGGACAAGTTTCTCCATAACCATCATGAAAACTTTACCACTAGTCGGTATTTGAAGTTGTTTACAACTCCATCCATATTAATCCCATTACTACCACCTTGGTACACACCTAGGTATGGGATCAAGTCAAGTCGAGTACTTGGACATTTCAAATGGATTGCATCTCTTTATCATTTACTACGTTTGTTCTAGTGAATTCCGGATCCACTATGTGTTCCGATAGGTGGTGAACTCAACATGACTTACCATCAAGTCAATGCAATTTAGATATGAGAAACCCATATCTCTTTGGCTCAGTATGACTCTTATCAGAATTAAAAGAAGTAATGACTCTTAGTCAGGCATACCAGCACATCCATGTTGATCATCTACCAAAGATATCAGATTATATGCTAGTATCACCATCAAGTCTTTCATTTAAGTTCCACGTTCTTCCACTGGAATGCCTTAGTTTTAGTTTCTCTCTTCTTCCCCTTTTAAGCAACAAACATTGTTCTCAAAAGGTTATATAACTAAAACTTAGAAGAACTCCTCAAATGTATTAGCACTTATTGATTTCAAGTTTATCCATCTCCTATTGAAAGTAGAATGGATAACTTCGAACTATAAGATAGACAAGCAAAGAACCTTTCTAGTCGTATCTTAATAAATGCTAAATAGACTATCAATTGAATTTGGATTTGAGGACTTAGTCACAATGGTGAATGAATGTCCTAATAAATCGGACACACACTCTTGACCCGTCATAAACCGAATCATTATCAATAACACCCGGTTCCCTACTCCATGACACCATGTACCAAGGTGTCTTAGTAGGATATGAATTGTGAAACAATTCCACAATTCACTATATGGTCATCCAATATATAGATAATAGATACCTTAGCATCTTAACTAGATCTAAGTACCTTGATCTATATGCCCTATTGATTCTTAAAGTTGTTTTGGCTAATTCTGAACACCAACAAGGTTTCAGACATATGCCTAAACTAGTAAACGTCTCGCAATTACTACCATCAAGGTAGTGATGAAGAGGTTTCTCTTTCGTTATTCTTTGTGATGTGCTTGAACGGATTATCCACAAAATGTGATCAATATCCAACAAGCCTATAATCCTCTCACAAACTCCGGTGAAGGATCCCATAATCATCTTAGCCTAATAATCAAGATCAACATCAAAGCGTTTAGCCCGAGGCTAAACTATTCCGACACCCTAACCACATGGATCTAGGTGATATATTTTTCTTGTTTATGTGGTAAAGTTGATTATCACACAAAGATCGGTTATCCAAACTACTTTGGATTAAGAATCAATTATTCATGAATATTTTATTACTTGTAACAAAAACCTCGTGTATGCCATGACATGGAAAATTTTGAACAAAATATCTCACAACAAATTTCTATAATAAATTTCGTATTTTAAGAATAAACTCATCGTTACCACATGTAAAGTTGTGTGCCACGCATGGCAAAACAACACATGAGCTATGACATAAAAACCTTGAATAAATAACGCTTAAAAAGGTTTTACATCAATTCTTAAAACTTCAAAATTATGTCCACCGTAATTGAAAACGAGCATACAAAGAGATGTTACTTGCCACGCAGGGCAACAAAATAAAGTAATAAATTAACCGGCGACAAAAGCGAGATCAAGTCTCCTTATCTTCTCTTAGAGGACAATCTTCATGGTTTCCTCGCCCGAGATCCGGTTCTTCATGTTCTTCTTCCACCAAAGGACCTACACTTTGTAACAAACAAATTTGTGACAAACGTGAGTCAATCAGCTCGGGTCAACTACCTAGCTTATATAAGAATAGCAATGAATCATGAACGCACCTGAAGATGGAAAGTTAACTCTCTCTTTCCTGAGAAGTTTTATATCCTCTCGGCACGTAGGTCAGGCGTGACGGCCCCAATTTCCAAATCTTCCACAGAAGTAGCAAACCACCTTTTCTTGACTCTCTTCTTGTGGCACATTCTCTATGTCCTTCGACTCAATATCAAGGATAGGCTTGGAAACTCCAACCTTTCCTTTTAGGGTCGGTTTCTTCTTCTTTTTCTTTTCTTTCTTTAGACCCATGACGGGAGTGGTTGAGGTGGAACTATGCTTGGCCTTGTCAGACTCCGTAGACTTCAACATGCCATGCAATTCGCTTAAGGATTTCTCCATTCCTTGCATATGATAGTTTGTGACAAACTGATCATATGATGCGGGCAGAGACTGGAGTACAATATCCACAGCGAGCTCTCTCCCAATAGGCTTTTAACACATTCGCCTTCATCTTAAGGACGTGAAGACCAACATTCCCGCCTTCTTGCAGCTTACAACCGACTAGGCTTTTAACACACTCATAGTGTTCGTGCCTAACTTGCTGTTGGAACATGTCCTTGAGCTTGTTTAACATATTGTACACACTCATGTGCTCGAGCTTCTTTCGCAATTCCGAGCTCATAGTTGACAACATAAGGCATGCAACATCATGCGTGTCCTCAACGCGTTTTTCATACCCGTATCGGACCGCCCAAGTCGCGTTGGTAGCAGGTGGCTCCGGAAGGGGTTCCTCAAGGATGTGTAACTCTGACTCATGGCGAAGGACAATCCTCAACTGCCTAAGCGATGCAATAAAGTTCACCCCCGTGAGTTTCTCCTTTTCTAGGAACACACGAAGTGAGATGTTTGACGTGGTGTTGTTATGATTTGACATCTATAAATAACAATAATACGAGTTTTGGTTAGTTTAGATAAACCTTGTTAAAAAATAGTTACCCATAGTTTTAGATAAAAACAATTATTTATAACAAGGGCTAAGAACCTTATTTCACCTCGCAACATGACGGGTTTACCGCGGATCACGTGGCGAAGCTATTTAGGCCGGTAACCATTTTACCAATTGTAATCTCTATTACAACTCTTAGACACTTGCGGGATCCGTTAACATCCATTATGTCGGTTGGCATGTTTGATCCCTTCCTTACACCAATCTTAATATATAATTTTTGTTTAGAACGTGCTTAGCTCGACAACTAATCAACAATTATATACTAAAATTGTAAACCGTCCGACAAGACACACGGGTGGCACTCTCGACCATCAATTGGCTCGTGCTTAGCTCGACAACCAACCATGCGAGTTACCCCACTCACCTTCCACACAACTACGCAAGGAATGACTCTTGCTTAGCTTGACAATCATCCTTGTTTTGTTAGATTCGGGTGGTGTCGTCTTACGGATGGTGCGTGATTTACATTTTAAAACGGGATTTTGTTTCCTGTTTATAAAAACGCTTTTGTGAATTAACAAAGTAAGTGTCAAAACGATTTTAAGCACTTTTTAAATATAATACCAAGTTTATATTTTCTTTGTCAATTCTATTCGCGTGAGATTGTTAACCATTTTAACAAATGTTGTGTTTTATTTAATTTTATAGAAAAATTGTCTAGCATGCGAATCCTAATCCATGCATAGAAAATAAAACACAACCACGCAAATATATATATATATAATTCGGTAACATGCCCAAAAATCCTATGCGTATTCCCCGTGAACCATAATAGGGAAAACGAGGCCAAAACCTAAGGACAACGTAAAGTCTCGTTGGGTGAGCTCCCACCGAATCCAACACCTCCAATAGCGTGTTGATTCCTTCTCGCCAAGACGTCATCAACATGACTCCCGCTGATTTCTCGGGTTCTAATTCTATACTACATACAAATACATAGAATATATATAAACGACACGCAGGTCGCATTCCTACACTATTTATACAAATACACGGAATGAAAGAAACTACGTGCAAGCCACACCAACAAATAAATAAACAAATAATTACATCAATACAGCACGCAGGCCACCAAAAAACCAAATCAATCAACCACCACAACACATAGGTCTAAGGGCATATCGTGTTACCGAATTAACCAAACGCAACATAAATAAAACATGGTGTGCCACACAAAACCATGATACAAATATATATATCTATATTTTAGTTAGGATTGTCAACAACATAAAAGGCACCATAATGACAATCCTTGTACATATGCATTAGTGTACCAAACCATTTTTGTGATACATATTCATATATACATTTATAAGTATATATTCGTGTACACTTCATGCCAAGTTACAACAAATATATAAATATAAAAACTAAAATATTAACAAGGGTATAAATATAAGAATTCTAGCATAACAAGAGTACAACAAGAGTCTCAGTGAAAAACCAATTTTAAGAAAACAATTTTCTTATATAAAAGTATTTATATTGCTTTTCTAGACTCGATGTAAAACTAACATATTAGGTAGGCTAAAAATATACCAATTTTAGCCTAACAAGAATCTACATGAAAAACCATTTCTAGAAAATAATTTTCTAATATAAAAATATTTATATCAATATTATGTAGGCTACAAATATATCAATTTTATCCTAGCAACCATCCATACGAAAAATCATTTCAAGAAAACAATTTTCTTATACAAAATATTTATATGGTTTTTCTGGACCCGTTAGTGAAAAGCCATGTTAGATATGGCTCTGATACCACTGAAGGTGTTTGTTTGGCATAATCGAGTAGCAACGGAAGCAAGATATAGAACAAAAATCTAAGTTAACCAAACAAACACTCCCATGGACCAACATCTAGACATGGAATTGCAATTAATCAAAAGAACAAGATGGATAGAAATGTACCACTATGCAAGTACTACAAACTTCCTCTTGTCAAGCTTCAAGAATCCAAACTAGGATTCCTCTAGTGAAGTCCACCCCAAGTTGTGTTGATTCCCAAATGCTAGTAGGTTGGTGTGTATTCACCAAGACAACAATCAAGTATATCTTTCACTCTTGTGCACCAAAAGAACACCAAGAAGAAGATCAAGTTCTAGAGAACATTCTTGTGCATAGAGTGTACACAAAGAACACCCATGTCTAGTAGGCCCAACACGGCCCGTGTTCACCTACACGGCCGTGTAGGCCCAAAGCACACGACCTCAACTTGGGCCAATACACCTCGTGTATGTTGGACTGAACACGGCCCATGTTTAGGAACACGGCCCGTGTACCATCCTGCCAAAACCCATTTTGGCCTTTCTCTCTCTTTTGCTTGATCGTGTTGTCGGAATCAATACTTGGTGTGTGACCCAATAGGCCCATACTTCATCAGCAGTGCTATTAACTCGTTTGTGTCAGCAGGCATATTCCAACAGAAGGTTGGGTATGCTATTTAATAATATGACATATTTCTACTTACGATTATATTTTATGGTTTTTGGGATATAACTCCTATTGACTTACGAGGCCTAAGCTGACACTAGTTTCTTTGAAATGTGTCTTATACTTGCACAGGTAGCTTAGGGACAGTGTTTCTACAAAGAGGGTAGTCTTAGTCATAGCACTGTGGTTTGATTGCAAATGATTTCGAATCATCTATACGGCGAAAACAATTAATTCCGTTAATGATTTAAGACTTCCGCTACATGTTTTTTCTATTATTTAAAAGTTTTTATAAGTAGCGAGATTTTGAAAATCATGGTGTTACATGTATGATCTCCTTAGTTGCAAGCTTGAAAAGACGTTAGAAGAACAGTTAGGGTATGTTGTGCTAATGAATTTCATGAGGAAAGAATTAAGGTAGCATAGTATACAGATCTGCAAATTGGGGCTGAAAGTGACTTAAGAAATATTAGTGTACTAACTCCGAACTAGACACACTCAAAGCTTCATCAACTGGAAGAGTTGCATATCATTGAAAGGTTCAATGATGACTATGAAGGAGATGAAGGATTGGTATGCCACAATTAAAGAGGACAGAGGATCTTCCTAAGATTCTTTGAACTTAATGCATACTCAGCTCCAACCCTTTATTTCTGTTGTGTGAATCTCGATGAAAAGTTTAAAAGAAACCTACATAGCATGCCACTAGAGGAGCAAGTCAGAATATGAATGATAAAGGACTTGTTGGAAGGAAAAATGGCTGAACACATATGATCAGAACATGGCAAACAATGTTTGCCCAAAGAAACATGTGAACAATCTCAAGTCTATAAAAGGGGGAGATTTTTAGATCATTATTTGTATAATTGAGATAGTATTTTATTTAGATTGCTTTATGTAATTTAGTTCGAAGTTAACGAAAATAGGTGAGTAAACTTAGTTAGAATATGGTTTCATGTGCTTACCTATATATAGTTAGCTAGCCGACTTTTGGCTAGTAACTCTCACAATTGTGCTTCAATAGAAAAGTGATTTTATACCTTTATGTGCGTGTGGTGAAAGAGCCAGCTATTGTTCTTCATTGATCCATCTCATTTCATCTTACTTCTTGTAAATTGGGACATTCATGATGAAGATGGAAATGTAAAGAAAAGGCCTCCTCCAACCAACGATAGGGAAAGAAAAGAAAGACAAGTGAGATGAAAGCCTTGAGTAGCTTTCTCTTGGGTATTCTAAATGTGTATCAACATCAGTTTAATAGGTGCAATGATGCTAATGAATTATGGGAAGCATTGGAGAAAAGATTTGTAAGAACCAAAAGCTCCAAAAGAAATCAAAGGCCTTACTTGAAGCAACAATATGAGAACTTTAAGGCTAAAAAGGAAGAATCAATGACACAAACCTTTGATAGGTTTAACAAGCTTATTGGAGAATTAGCAACTACAGGTGTCAAAATTGATCAGGATGATGTGAACAGGAAGTTTCTCACATCTTTAGGAGAAGAATGGACTATTGTACATTGTGTCATTCAGGCAAAGTGATGAGTTGGAAGACAAAGATCTTGATGATCTGTACAATGATCTATGAATTTTTTAGGGTGAAGTTGAGGTAAAGATAAAAACTTCACGTTCTTCTCAAATGCTACCTTTCTGTCTTCTGCAGGAAATGGATATGAGGGTTCAAACAATTCAAAGGATACTGGAATATCAAATCAACAAATCAAAGCTGAAAACACAGGTGAGACTATCTTGGAATCCTTTCTAGCTAGTCATGTGCATTCTACACTGACTAATAATGTTCTAGACCAAATTTAAACCAGATGATTTGGAAGAAATGGACATCAAGTGGCAAATGACCATGCTCACCATGAGAGCTAAAAGGTTCATTTAAAAGACTGGTAGAAGGAACTTTTGTTTACAAAGGGAGGATAATGTTGAATTTGATAAGAGTAAGGTTGATAGTTACAAATGCCACAACATGGGACACTTTGCAAGGGAGTGAAAGAGTGAAAGAAGGAAAGAAAGCTCTAGAGAAACAACATTGGTATGTCAAGAGAACTAGGATTTTATTGGAGTGATCTTGCAGAATATGGCACACATAATCAAGCACTCATGGCATACATCACATGAATGCCCACTAACAATCCAAAAAAGGTAAAAGGTAAACTTTGTTCAAAAGAGTGCATTCATAATGTTAAGAAATATAGAGATAATAAAAAAGTCATGTGTAACACTTTAACCAAATGGGAAGAAATAAGGAGAGAGACTAGCTTGATCATAGGAAGTTTTGAGGATCAACTAAAAGCATATATTAAGAATGAAAAACAATACCAATATAATCTTACTTATGCAAAATGGGAGAAAGAATAGTTAACTTTAAAGTTAGAAAAGGCTTTGAAGCAACTTGAGGTAGCTAAAAAAATCTTGATAGAGTTAAGCTTGATGTAGAAAAATTAAAATATGCTTCCACAACAGTTGAGAACTTGATTAAGACTCAAATTCATGATAAATTCAAATAAAGAATACGTTACAAGAGTGTTGCACTACCTTACAATCAAAACTACATTCGTCCAACAAAGGATGTAGTTGCTGAATATACAAATGAGGAGATTCCCATAGAAGCTACTAAGATTGATCCTAGTACATCCACTTGTAGGAAGGTTGAAGAAGATGAAATAGAGGTATGTGAAGTGGATAAGTCTGAAAAAGAGATGGGAAATGTAGTTAAGCATGAAAATATTCCTCAAGAAAATCCTATAATCAATAATGAATTTGGAGTATGCTAAATCTGAGAGAGTCAAAGAAAAGGGGAAGGTAGTTGAGTCAAGTTTTAAAAATACTCATTGTTCTTGCTGCTATACTCACAAATGAACTGTCAGAGGAAATCAGAGGAATTGGACTCAACAAATGAGACAAAGCTATGGTATAGATTTTAAAGATCTTAAACGAAAACCATGCTTTATCTATGGAAAAAAATCACCTTGCAAAAAGATGTTTCTTTAATCCAGTTAAAAAAAGAAATCAGTTCCGATATAAAAGATGAAAGGTGTTTTCAAGAAAAGTGCAAAATATTCAGTATAACAGACCAGTGGTACCAAGGTTTGTTAATATTGCCAGGGCTAAGCAACCTGTGTTCAAAGCGAAATCAAAAGTTCTTCAAAAACCAATCAAGTCTAAAAAGAAAGTAGTTCAAAATAGTAGTAACTGAAACTAGTTCAAAATCTCAAGCTAGTTCATCTACTAGTACTCTTAAGGAACCAAAGATGAAAGCATTTGTTAGTACTGATTGCATTGTTAATACTAATGAGTCCATTGGTACTGTAACAAATGTTAGTACGGATTGATTGCCCTGTTAGCACCGCCAATTATATTAGTACTAAAAGAATTTCAAAATACTCAAATCATGATGTTATAAATTGTGATGAGCTCAAAAAATCTCAAGTGTTAAAGAAAATAAGCTAGATTGATGCTCAAGGACAACCCAATACCACTTTGGCTTGGGTTTCCAAAAGAGATTGAGCATTTAATTGCATGTGCAAAGTAGGTCAGGTTAGAGATTGCTCCAAGCACATAACATGAGACATTCCATGTCTTCAAAAGCTTCGGAAGTGGAATGATAGTAAGGTTGTTTTGTTATTTGTGGTTGTAATTTTTTAAAGAGGAAGAATCACATGTAAGAGTATAATTGGTTCTAGCACAACGGATTTTCAAGATGATTTCCAAGTTAAATGTCTCAAAATCTTCTTAATGATGCTTAGTACATTTGTTACTAATATTTTGTTTGTGTTTCAGGTAATACTTTTGCTTATGCTACTCATATACCTTATACAGCTAGTAGAACTATCTTAGTTAACATTAATAATACTGGTAGATTTGTTAATATTGTCTTGCATCTTAATGCTGCTAGACTTGTTAATAATGCAGGTGCCATTGGAAGAAATTTCAAAGTATAAAAGCCAAATTGGGAAGTGATTACAAAGTTACGCAAACACATCTTACACCAAAATTCTTGATATATTTATAATCATACCCATCTTTTAGAGTCCTTCAAAACCCTAACGTCCATGATTTCATTCCCCGTCTCTCTCGAAATATCAAATTGGTTAGAATGGCTTCAAGTTCCTCATCCTCCTCTCAATCTAATGTTGGTCTAGCGTATTGTGACCTAGCTATTTTTCAAAAGGTCAAGGAATGAATTGGATTCTATGAAATCATATATTTCTTAAGCATGTCACACATCTTTCTTGCACTTACGGTGAACACAACCATATGCACCAATCATATGACTGATTTCTGGTCACTGCATCATCTTAGGAATTTGAAGGTTCTAAATGTATTAAAGCAACAGTGAAAATTCAATTTGCATGCATCGAAGATTGGATAATGCCTAAGGTATTGAAACTCTATCCAAGGATTTTATTCATGATCAATTCAAACTTATGGGATATGAGGGCACTCTTACTACGATGACTTTTCAAAAAGCCCTCTTATTACCTCAGTGGAAGTTTCTTGTGCACACTCTACAACAATGCATTTCCAAGAAACGAAATGCATGGAGTGAATTTGGCACAACTGTGTCCACGACGTTTGTATGTCTAGCTACGAATCAACGTTTTAATTTCTCTCCAATGATTTTTAATGATTTGGTGTGAAATATAATCAATCCTTCAAAGTTTTTAATGTACCCTCGTTTTCTTCAAATGGCTTTTGATGCTAAATTCCACGGCTTTTTACAGCCCATTCAAAAATATGCGACACCCTCTCTACCAAGAAAGTGTTTGCAAATATGAGAAGGGCTGGAAAAGGTTTTTCTGGCACTATCACTCCTCTGTTCTCTACAATGGTAGGAGTGACCACATCAACTAGTGAGGGACCAAGCCAATAGCCCACATTATCTAGCACAAACCTTGAGTCTCTCTACACTAGCATCACCACGAAAACCACCTCAATCACCAATTGCTCAACCACAAAAACAAACCCCATTTCTAAGAATATCCAAAAGAAAAAGGACTAGCAAGAGTTCCTTCCTCTCCCAAGGCCTCTTCCCCTCAAATTAAATGCCCTCAAATGAAAAATCTCCAACTGAGAATATCAAAAGGGAAGCCAAAAAGCTATCTCTGAAGCTCAAGAAGGTGATCACCAAAGAGATAGATCATTTGGTGAGGGCTCACACTAATGAAAAAGTACAAGTTACTCCTCAGGTTAGTGTGGACACTATTAAGACCCTATCCAAAGCAACTAGATGGTAAACACGTCTAATAGGGATGAGGGTAGTGTTGATTATATGGAATTGACGGCTATGATAAAAAAATTGAAAGAGCTTTTGTCCCATAATGCTATCATTACTCATAAAAAAAGTGATTTTCATGTTGAAATCCCAAATGTCCAAGTTAATGAAGGACAAGTGATAGTGCAAAATGAGTACAATAAAAGATTCAAGTAGAGAGCAATACACCTTTAAGTGTGTGTTTCTTATATTGAATATATGAAAAGGTTACATGAAAATAAGCCTAAGTCACTTTATATACAAACTACTAAAGTGACATTCTAATTACAAAAGCAAACTAGATAACAAACACAAAGTTCATTTCTAACATTCTCCCCCTTGTTTGTATCTAGTTTGTATTTCTCTGTCCGATTTTTCTTTGCCAGTGTCTTATCATTTTTCTTTCGGCTCGCTTGGCATAGAACAATTTGATAACTTCCGTCAGTCTCACTCTAGGTACTTGATCGATATTTTCTTTTATGCTCATGATGTACTCTTTTATTTTGATAGACCAAATCTTCAAGGAACCATCTTAGTACGCATTCACCTCATCAAATCTCATAAAGAACTTCTCATTTTTACTGTTGAAAAAAACAATCCTTTCATCTCCCTCAAATTCATCATCACAACTCCATATCACCTGATACATCTCCAATTAGTCGAGCTTTGAATGATTTGCTTTCGGTTTCAGTACATTGATTTTATCCTTATCATCTTCTGCTCCCAATTGAAGATCAGTCTCCTCAACCCTTTGACTTCTGTGTCTCATAAACTCCCATAGCTTTTGATATCCTGTAGACTCATCCACATTCTTTTCTATTTTTTATTTGAGCTGCTCCACTAGGAAGTTTACATCACCAAGGCTTAGGAATTTCAGATCTACATGTCTGATAGAATAGCTTTTCAGATCAAACCTTGTGACTTGATAGCAGATCATATCAATGAACATCACTTTCTGAATAGCAACATAGTTAAGTTTGATGATCGGATACGTAGGCTCGACATCTTCCTTCTTTGCGGTGTGCACATTTAGAAATAGTCTCGCCCGAGCTTCATTCACATTCTTGGAACCCATCAGATTAATATCGAGCATTTCTTTGATCTGTTTTGAGTAGATGTTTATAAATTTTTCTTCCAGAAAAGTGACAGGTATATCTTGACACCTCCAATTTCTAACTTCCTTTTTCAAAGCTTCCATTGTGAGCACATAATTCTTTCTAACATTACGTAAAGACCCAGTGTGAACCGGATCTATTTGAACTTTGAAAGGAATTTCCCATTCAACATCTTTGGATATTTCCTGGATTTGTATTACTTTTTGCTGTTGTCTGATGATATCAGCCGGAGTTGTTCTGAACTTGCTAGGAGATGGTGGAAACTGTTATGTTACTTCTCTGTTTACTTTCACTAGACTTTCCAAATTCAACTTTTGAAATTCAGGCTTTTCAACCTTTTGTATAATCAACAACTCAATCCGCAACTCACAATCCGCAACTCAAATCCAAAATCCAAGTATAATTAAATCCGTAACTCAGAATCCCAAATCCGATGTAAAATCCGCTACTCAAATCCGCAACTCAATCAGCAACTAAGAATCCGATAACAAAATCCGGTGATTTCTAATACTTTCAAGTCCAACAATTTAAAGCTTCAAATCCGACACTTTTAATATTGTTGGAATCCGATAACTTCTTTCGGATTTGGAGAAATGTGATAGTTCTTGAGCTCAAATCCGACTGTTCTTATGCACAATAATCCGCCAACTCCAAAAAATTCAAAAATCTTTAAATCTTGTTCAAATTCAAAATTTTCTTCTTCCTTTGGCTTCGTGTATGTGCGAATTACACTCAGAATGCAAATTTACACCAAAATTTAATCAAATGAATACATTTTTTATTATCAAAACATTCAAGAACTCGAAAAATATGAAATCACAATTCGATACAATCTGATGAAATTCACGATCGCGGACTATTATAGATTGAAACTATTGTTGAATGCGAATCTAATGAACTACAAACCTTCCATTTTAACAATCGATTTGATCAAAATCAGAATTCTTCAAAAGAGTCGACGCTAGGCTTTGAAATCCGATTAATTAGCTTCAAATGTTGTCGTTTTTCATCAGATTGTATCGAATTGAAACTCAGAATGCAAATTTACACCAAAATTTAATCAAATGAATACATTTTTTATTATCAAAACATTTAAGAACTCGAAAAATATGAAATCACAATTCGATACAATCTGAGGAAATTCACGATCGCGGACTATTACAGATTGAAACTATTGTTGAATGCGAATCTAATGAACTACAAACCTTCCATTTTAACAATCGATTTGATCAAAATCAGAATTCTTCAAAAGAGTCGACGCTAGGCTTTGAAATCCGATTAATTAGCTTCAAATGTTGTCGTTTTCTTGCTAATCCTTCAATCAAGAGCCATCTTTTATCAAAGATTAGTCTCTGATAACAAATGATAGTGCAAAATGAGTACAATAGAAGATTCAAGTAGAGAAAAATACACCTTTAAGTGTGTGTTTCTTATATTGAATAAATGAAAAGGTTACATGAAAATAAGCCTAAGTCACTTTATATATAAACTACTATAGTGACATTCTAATTACAAAAGCAAACTAGACAACAAACACAAAGTTCATATCTAACAACAACAAGAAGAAGAAAGACTCCTCTTCTGGCTCCTCTAGCTCTTCTAAGGATGCTACCAAGAAGGGGGAAAAGTCAATTAAAAAAGATGATGAATTTGAAAATCATGTTAGTTCTATGTGCACAAGACATAAATTAATACAATATTACTCATAATAAATAAACCTATAGGGTCACACATTTACAGTCAATGGACACCAATTACATATTTGAATATGATTTAAATATGTTTCCAACTCATTGTGTATATATATATATATATGTATATATATTAGTTTATAGGACGAAATGCGCGAAAATACAATAAACTAAGTCAATATTGTGATTGTATGCAATCAACTTTATTTTGTACCTAAAAATACGAATAACTTGTAATTTTGATTCATTTTATGCAATCGGTGATCTAATTACCAGGGTGCCGGTTGCCGATTGTATACAATGAACAAAATTTGAAAGTTGTTTGTATTTTTAGGTACCAAAGTTCTTTTCTTTTTGCTAGGTTACCATTAAGTTACGTATTGTCATAGGTAACTTGCATACAATGAACCAAATTTTTAAGTTGTGTGTAATTTTAGGTAAAAAATAAAGTTGGTTGCATACAATGGCAATATTGGCATGGTTTGTTGTATTTTCGTGCAATTTGCCCTAGTTTATATGCATTGTTGTATATTATTATTTATGTGAAATAATAATATTACTCTTATATAATGATATAAGATAATTCATATCAAATACATAAATATAATCACCTGATTATACATATATATATGTATGTATGTATATATATATATATATGTTTAAATATATATTTGTTACAAGTAAGTTGTTACTAGTAATAATTATATATATGTATGTATATCCTTGTTACAAGTAAAGAGTTACTGGTAACAATCAAGTATGTATATTAAATACATGTAGATATATTTTATACATGGTATGACATATCTATTATTATCTTTTCTTTATTTAAAAGAAAATCTAGAAATTACCACATTTATCATAAAGAGGTACATATAGTGTATTCTTGAATAAGATTTATCCAAGACATGCATATATGGAACAAGTGAGGAAGCAAGAGGCAAGAGGGGACCCTCCCCCCTCTCATTTTCGGCCAAAAGATGCAAGAGAGGGGCCTCCCTCTCTTGCTTTGCTTCTTGGCTTTTAATACTCCTCGCATGGCCCCTTTGGTGACTTACTTGCATGCTACCACCTTTGCCTTACTAGTTTAAGTGTTCTTGAACTTTTGAAAGCATCTTTACTCCCTAGTATTGGTGTTCTTCAAGTTAGCGAAGGTGATACATAAACACATACTCAAAATACATACATCTAATTCAAGAAGAAGAACAAAGGTTGTTGCTTGCATATTTGATATTCAAGGGTTGGAGAAACTAGCATTTTAAGGTGTTCGATTCATTGTCTAGTGGATACCTTGGAGGAAGTCTTCTCTTGGCTTCTTATTGATTAACCACTACATCAATGGTTTTCTCACGCTACAAAGGTTGTAGTTCTAAACACCCTATGGTTGTTTTGTTTCTTAAGGCTTGCATATGCATAATTGGTGGGGAGTTTTAAATAGTTTAAAATTGTTGTTCATGCTTCCGTTGCTAAAATATATTTTCAAAAACCGAACAAACCCCAACGGTGGTATTAGAGCCACTTATGCATAGTTTTAAGAAACTTTAATTGTGAGTATGTATTGTTTAAAAAATGGACTATTTTTCTTTTGTTAGAAAAGTTGTGGATTTTCTTGTTGGAAACTTGTATATGTTTATATATTTATTTTTGGATATAACCAAACGACATGCATGTTTGGTTGTAAAAGTTGCCTAAATATAAAGTGTTGATATATATGTTTGTTTGTGTGTATGTTGTGCATAACAAGCCATAGACCTGTTATGATGTATTGGAAATTCGATTTGGTTGTAAAATTATTCTTTTATTTGGCATGTAATAATATTTAGTTTTGTTTCATCTTGTTATATTTTGTAAGTAGTAGAATAGTTTAGACTAGTTTACTTTTATAAAAATGCAATAAGATGGAGACATGACCAAGTTGGAGTTTTCAAGTGTGGTGGAGTCAACCATGAAGACTTGGAGTCATTTGCACTACAAGGAGTTGTTTTGGCAAGTGGGAGCTTCAAGTTCATCACAAGAGGATATTTATGGTCCTTAGTTACGACTTGGTATTTTTGTAGGGCTCACAAAAATACCACTTAGGATAAATGGATTGATTATGCACTTATACATGTTTTGTGAGTTTGTTTATGTTTATATTATTATGCATGGTTGAAAATAACATTTTTGCATGCTAGATAATATTTTTGACATAATATAAATCACACATATGGGAGTTTGGTATTTTAAGTTGACATAACATAAGATGTAAAATGAATTTTATATAAAAGGTTTTTATAAAGATCAAAATTCATTATGTCAATATATATATACATACATATATATATGAGTTTTATAAAATATAGATTTTAAAAACTCAACCAAACTCCGTTCAAGCTTAATAATAAAATGGTTTTATTATAAGCCAAAATTAGTCGTATTCGCACGCTCGAAACTACACACGTTAATATAGGATATTAATACTAGTGTAAAATTGAACGCGTCGAGAATTCGTAAAATATGGATTTTAAGAATAATCAAGACCAATATATATATATATAATATGATTTTATCAAAACTTGGACTGTCACATGATTCGTTTTGTTTTGTTTTAATAAAATACAAAATGGTTAATGCCCTTTTTCAAAACGTAAGTCTATGCCATCCCATTTTGAGACACTCGCTTGTTGCAAGGACATTCACGTGGAGAGAGCACTAGCCAAACGCGTGGATTGTTTTTCTAACAACCGAGGTGTTTTTCCGCGAATTCCATGAACGTCCTGGGCCAGAAATTCACGGTCTTAAAATAGGACGACTTAATCGGAATTTTATTACGGAGAGAGCATTAGCCAAACGTAAGGAAACCTGAGGCATAGATGGGATCAAACATACCAAAATTGACAATCGTTGTCTAGGATCCCATAAAGATCTAGGAATTACATACGAGATGTAATTGGTAAACGTTACCTACCTTGTTGTTTTACCTTGACGGAGAGAGCATTAGCCAAACATTCAAGGTTAAGTTCAACTTGGATCCTAGCCTTTAAAAATTACAGAATTTTATATAATTTTAAAGGGTATTAATTATTAAAGTACTAACTATCGAAAATACTAATTTGAACTTTGTTAATTTTGTAGATGGCTACTAACTCAACAACGCCCGTTAACAACTTATATCTTCGTTCCATCTGTACAAATTTCTTAGACTGGTATCATAACTTGAGAATCGTTCTTAAGCACGAAAAGAAATTGTACATACTTGAGGATTCCATCCCTGAGGAACCTCCATTGACCGCGGCCAAAGCCGTTAGGGATTCTTGGGTGAAGCATTCCGACGACTCGGTCGAAATTGCATGCCTTATGCTTGCTACCATATCTTCGGATCTTCAAAAAAACCTTGAGGAGCTTGGAGCATATCAGATACTTCACCAGCTTAAGGAGATGTTCCAAAAGCAAGCAAAGCAAGAACACTTCTAGGTCACTCGAGCCTTCCATGCATGCAAAATGGAGGAAGTCTAGCAAATATGTTCTAAAGATGAAAGGCTACATTGACCAGCTTGCTAGGCTTGGATCTCCCATGACCAACGAGTTTGCACAAGATATGATCCTTAACTCGTTGACCAAAGCTTATGATCAATTTGTCATGAACTATAACATGAATAATTTGGAGAAATCTATCTTAGAGTTGCATGGGATGCTTAAGACTGCTGAGAGCAAGATTCCAAGCAAGACACTTCAGGTCTTGATGATCCAGGAAGGGAAAATCAAGAAGAAAAAGAAAAACAACTCAAAAGGGAAAGGCAAAGGGAAAGAAAAGGGAAAGGTCAAAGGCAAGCAGGTTGCCAAAGCTCCTACACCCAGGACGGCAGGAAAGGTTCCCAAGAATGACATGTGCTTTGAATGCAGGGTGGTAGGACATTGGAGGCGCAATTGTCCAACCTACCTCGCAGAGTTGAAAAAGAAGAAGGTTGGCGAGGCCAGCACTTCAGGTATATATATGACTGAAATGTATACTTTTTCCATTAATTCCTAGGTATTTGATACCGGTTATGGAACTCACATTTGTAATAATGTGTAGGGGTTGAGAAGAAATAAGCTGCTGAAACCAGGCGATTTGGACCTCCACGTGGGCAATGGAGCAAATGTTGTTGAAGCCCTTGGAACTTTTGAATTATTATTACCAAATGGCCTGTACTTAATATTAAGCAATTGTTGTAATGTACCTAGTTTAACTAGGAATATTTTTTCAGTAGCTTGGTTAAGAGAATCGGGATTCACTTTTGGTTTCGTTGATGATGACATTCGTGCTTTCTAAAACGAAATTTTGTATTTTGAGGCTTGTCCTCATAATGGAATATATGAAGTTAATCTTAAAAGATCTCTTGATGATAATTCTATATATACCACTAGCACCAAACGACCTAAGCATGATTTAAGTCAAACATACCTATGGCATTGTCGACTTGGTCATATAAACAAGAAACGCATTGCAAAACTTTAAAAGGATGGAATTTTAAAATCAAACGATTCTAGCTCATTTGATGTTTGCGAATCATGTTTATATGGGAAGAGGACTAAGGCTCCTTTCTCTGGTTCAAGTGAAAGAGCCAAAGATCTACTAGCAATCATACATACGGATGTATGCGGTCCTTTTAGATCAATGTCTAGGGATGGTGATAGATATTTCGTTACATTCACCGATGATTATAGTAGATTTGGTTATGTTTATTTAATGAAATATAAACATGAAACATTTGAAATGTTCAAGTTGTTTCAAAACGAAGTACAAAATCAACTCAACAAAACAATCAAGGCCCTTCATTCCGATCGAGGTGGCGAGTACTTAAGCCAAAAGTTTATGGATCATCTTAGTAATTGTAGGATTATCTCATAACTTAATCTTCCTACAACACCACAACATAATGGTGTGTCAGAAAGGAGGAACCGAACCTTACTAGATATGGTTCGATCTATGATGAGTTGAAGTACTTACCCTCGTCCTTTTGGAGTTATGCTTTACTAACTGCTGCTTTCATATTGAATATGGTTCCAACCAAGAATGTAGATAAGACACCATATAAGATATGGAATGGAAAAGTTCCGAACTTATCTTACTTGAAAGTCTGGGGTTGTGAAGCTCATGTACGACAAGAACAAAGTGTTTGTGGGATATCCTAAAGATTTGTGGGATATCCTTGATCTATCAAATGTAAAATTATGGGATATCCTAAAGATTCGTTAGGATATTATTTCTACAACCCAGCTGAGAACAAAGTGTTTGTTTGTAGGAATGCCACTTTCTTATAAAAGGAGTTTCATTCAAAAGAGGCAAGTAGGAGAAATGTAGACTTTGAGGAGGTTCAAGAACCACAAAATACAAGTCATGTTCGCACTAGCACTCAACGAGTGGATGTTGAACCTGAAAAACTGGTTGTTGAAGAACGTACTGAAACACAAAGTGTTGGTAGATGTGGTAGACCTCGTAAAGAACCTGAGAGATAAGGATTTCTCGTGTCCAATGATGAGATTTTCTTGGTAGACTCTTCTGAGCCTACCAACTACTAAGGTGCTATATCGGATCCGGAATCCGATAAATGGCTTGATGCCATGAACACTGAGATGCAGTCCATGTATGAAAATCAAGTATGGGACTTGGTTGATCTTCCTCCCAATAGTATGACTGTAGGGAGCAAATGGGTCTTCAAGAAGAAGACCGACATGGATGGAAATGTACACACATTTAAGGCAAGGCTAGTGGCGAAAGGTTTCACTCAAACTCATGGTATTGACTATGATGAGACCATCTCTCTAGTGGCCATGATTAAATCTATTAGAATACTTATTACCATAGCCGCATATTATGACTATGAGATATGGCAAATGGATGTCAAAACGGCTTTTCTAAATGGACACTTAAGTGAAAATGTCTATATGGTTCAGCCCGAAGGTTTTGTAGATCCTAAGTATCCTAACAAGGTGTGCAAGCTTAAAAGATCCATTTATGGACTAAAGCAAGCATCTCGAAGTTGGAATCTTCAATTTGACAAGAAAATCAAAGAGTTTGGTTTTATCAAATCAGAAGATGAACCGTGTGTTTACAAGAAAACTAGTGGGAGCGCAGTAGCATTTCTTGTCTTGTATGTTGATGACATAGTACTCATTGGAAACGACATCCCGACCTTGCAAGACATTAAGTCTTGGATTGGGAAGTGTTTCTCAATGAAAGACTTGGGAGAAGCCGCCAATATTCTTGGAATTAAGATCTATAGGGATAGATCTAGGCGTCTTATTGGCCTAAGTCAAAGTGCATATATTGACAAGATCTTGAAACGGTTCAAGATGGAGAATTCTAAGAGAGGATTCTTGCCAATGGCACAAGGCACGGTTTTGAGTAAAGCTCAAAGCCCTAGAACAAAAGAAGAGCTAGATAGAATGAGTGAGATCCCATATGCTTTTGCAATTGGATCCATCATGTATTCCATGCTATGCACTAGGCCATATGTCTCGTATGCCGTGAGCATGACGAGCAGATACCAGCAAATCCCAGGAGATATCCATTGGATGGCAGTTAAGAACATTTTAAAATACCTGAGAAGAACCAAAGACATGTTCTTGATATATGGGGGTTTGGAAGAAGATCTTTGTGTAAAGTGTTACATAGATGCTAGTTTCCAAACAAATCGAGATGATTCTCGATCACAATCGGGCTATGTCTTCGTTATGAATGGAGGCACAGTTGCTTAAAAAAGTTATAAGCAAAGTGTAGTTGCACAATCTACTACAAAATATGAATACATTTCCTCTTCTGAGGCTGGACAAGAAGCTGCTTGGATGAAGAAGTTCATTGCTGACCTTGGTGTAGTAACAAGCATTCAAGACCCGATAGAGATATTTTGTGATAATGAAGGTGCTATTGCCCAGGCAAAAGAACCTAGATCACATCACACCACCAAACACATCCTCAAGCGTTTCCACTACATACTGGATATAGTGGATACAGGAGATGTGTGTATTTACAAAGTTCATACAAATCAGAATCTCGTAAATCCTTTTACGAAACCTCTTGCCTTGACTAAGCATGAGTCTCATACTAGGGCAATAGGTCTTCGCTTTGCAAGGGATTGGATTTGAATTGTAGTTTTAGTATTTGGATATTTTAGAAGATTATGACAATATTTTTTTTATCTGAGTGATATATTGGATATGATCACTTCATTAATATTTATTGTGTCCTTTATTAACATTTTTAAATCCTTGAATAATTCTTTATTCTAAAATATTCATAGTCGATTATAACTATGAAAGATATAAATAGTGATTGTATAACCTTCAACTAATCAATGGCAAGATGAATATCGAGAGAGAGAGAGAGAGAGAGCTACACACTTTCACATTCAAAGGATATTGCATATATTTCAGGAAACGTTAAAGCTCTACCAACCCATGGAACAAATGCCCTATATATAGTCTACGCCTACTACTTGGAAGTCATGGGCTTTCCTACATTTTATCTAATATTAACAATCTCCCCCTAAATGGAGAGAAAGCGAATTACATTGAAATTTAAATGCAGAAAGTAACTAATTACAAAATAGATCGATTTCTTATGCCAAATATCATCTGCCACCTTCTAATAATCTGCCGTCTGTCCAATGTCCTTTTGACCTGTTCAATAGTACGTATCAGCCCAGACAATTCAGTTCAATTAAGTCAGAATGATTCTTTTCGACCTTTTCTTGGAGACTGTGAAATAGAAGTTTAAGAGTCCCATCTGAGTATGCCATTAAGTCTATCATCCGAATCATGATCTTTAAGCGGCGTTGATTGACAAAGATGACACCTCTTTGACCCGCGAAGCTAGGATGATTTTCAACAATGATTGTGAGCTCCTCAAGGGTTTGTAAATCTGTATGATGTTGTAGTGGTCTGAGCAGATTCACCTCGAGTTGATTACTCTCGGCGCCTAATTGTAGATCATGCTCCTGTATAAATTCAATAAATCTCCTCATATATTTCATTAGAGCTGATCGTCCTTGGTGTTCTTCATAGGACTTGTTGATCTTTGTGGAGAGCTCCTCGTATATGAACTCAATGTCATGCAGCTTTACATGTCTGAAGTCTGCTTCATTGAGGGAGATTTTCTGACCATCTACTCTTTGTACATCATACACATCAAATCTGTACCTTAATGATTTTTGCGTGCTAACACGAAGTACTTTGCTGATTGGGTACTCTGACACTATTTGCTCCCTTGGGGTTTTGTATTCATTGAGGATGTGAGTGTATCGTTTCCTTTGCGCATCATCAAGTCCTCTCATTTCTGGGGGAATCTTGTCTCTGATTTGAGAAGCATAGATGGTAAGGATCTGATCCTCAAGGTAAGCAGCATTTACACCATATTTTCCCCAAATAGGGTCTTTCATAGCTTCCCTGGTGTACATGTTGTGCCTATCAAGGCCTGGGTCTGAAGTAGTTGGAATTGGACATGCTGGTTGGACATTAGGAGGTATAAGCCAATCTAATGATGTTTGTTGTTGTAATAGTGCCTGCTCAGTTTCTTGATTTATCATTAGAATGTCGGCAGCAGACACCTGGAATTTTTTAGCTTCAAGAGGAAACAGTTGATGAACCTCCTCCGATATGCCCCAGAGAACCCTGGTAAGATCTAGCCTTTTAATGGTCTCCTCCATTTGCTTTTTAGTGACCAACTCCCTCCCAGGCTTTGCAACCCTTGAAGAAGCTGGCTTTTAAACGGTTTGCACGGGCATATCCTCAAATCTATCCAATATCTGAACCTCCTCGGTTCTTTCTAGCAGCTTTTCAAACGAGAACCCTTCTATCTGTTTCAATAATTCATCTGAGTCATCCCTTTCATGAGTATCGGTGGATTCCATTTCAAATTCAAAATCTTGGATGGTAGGCTTAGGCTCAGACATATGTTGTTGCTGTTGTTGTTGTGGTCCTGGTTATGATTGTAGCTATTGTTGCTATTGTTGTTGTGGTTCTGGTTCTGCCCCAATCCCTATAGCAGCTGCAAGTCATTCGGTCAGAGGGGTAAAGGTCAAAACGCGGGGTGTTAAAGCTTTGAACTTGAAGTAAGTTGGGTTTGATCATTGTTCATGTCCGCTCGAAGTGCATTGAATTGGCACTATTTAGAATGCAGAGTCTACTAGTTTCGAATTGAAGCTAGTAAACGCGGTCGAAGTGCACTAAGGATTAGTGACTTCGTATTCGAAGTCAACTGAGTTCGAATTGGCTCCCATAGAACACGCTCGAAGTGGCCTTGGAATTAAAACCTTCGTATGCGAAGTCCATTGACTTTGAATTGTCCAAAGGGTGCTTGAAGTGAACTCGAAATTGAGGATTTCGAGTTCGAAGTGCTCTGACTTCAAATTTGAATTAAAGTGCTCGAAGTCCACTATTGATTGCATGCTTCGTGATCTTGCCTCCATAGACTTCGAAGTATTTGTGTACTTCGAGTTTGAAGTCCATTGACTTCGAATAAGACTTGTGAATGTTTTTGGTATTTTCTTTGATTTTCTAAATGTTTTTGTCTTTACTTTGATTTTCTAAATGGTTTTGATATTTTCTTTGATTTTCTCCCCCTACAAGCAGGCGTATCATGTACGAATGATTGACACTCCCCCTCAAATAGTGCTTGGATTATCTACAACATGAACAAACAAAGTCAACTACCCACTCCATAATAGACTGGTGGTTAGACTTTATAATTCAACATACATAATTTGGATACTAAATCGTTAAAACGAGATTTTTCTAATGGTTTAGTAGATAGATCAGCTAGTTGAGCATCAGTCTTGACATATTGAAGTTCTATTAGACCTTTCTCCACATAATCTTTAATAAAATAATACCATATGTCAATGTGTTTGGTCTTTGAGTGGTGGACTGGATTGAATGAGATGGCAATGGTAGATTGTGAATCACACAGTAATGGTATCTTGTCATAGTGTAGGCCAAAGTCAGAGAGCTGAGTCCTAATCCCCAAACATTGAGAGCAGCACATTATAGCAGCAACATATTCAGCCTCATCAGTTGAAGTAGAGACACAATTATGTTTCTTAGAAGCCCAACACACTAACGATCTCCCAAAAAGTGTGCACTGCCGGATGTACTCTTGCTGTCAAGCATACAACCAGCATAGTCAGCATCTGAAT
Source organism: Dittrichia graveolens (assembly GCA_038502395.1). NCBI lineage: Eukaryota > Viridiplantae > Streptophyta > Magnoliopsida > Asterales > Asteraceae > Dittrichia > Dittrichia graveolens. The sequence goes on along the minus strand of JARJIL010000003.1, from coordinate 31,151,612 downwards.
AGGCATATAATTGAAGACTAGAATCCCTTGGATACCATAGACCTAGATCAGGGATGCCCTTGAGATACTTGAATATTCTTTTGACTGCCAGCAGATGTGATTCCTTTCGATTAGCCTGGAATCTAGCACATAAGCATGTAGAAAACATTATATCTAGTCGACTAGCCGTTAGATACAGTAATGAGCCAAACATACCCCTATATGTTTTTAAATCAGCTGCTTTTCCGTTAAGATCAACAGATAGTTTTGCTTTGGAAGACATGGGGGTAGATAGTGAAGAACAACTAAGCATGTCATACTTCTTCAATAAGTCTTTAATGTACTTGGATCGAGTAATGAAGATGCCATGACTCAGCTGTTTCACTTGTAATCCAAGAAAGAAGTTCATCTCTCCCATCATACTCATTTGAAAGCGATTTTGCATGGTATATGCAAACTCATCACTGTACTTTGGGTTTGTGGAACCAAAACTAATGTCATCCACATAAATTTGTACTAAGATTAAATCCTTTCCTTTAGCTTTGGTGAATAGCGTGGTGTCGGTTTTTCCTTTTATGTATCCCTCACTCAACAAGTATTCTGACAGGACATCATACCATGCTCTCGGGGCTTGTTTTAGTCCATATAGGGCTTTGTCAAGAATATACACATGTTGAGGTAATTTGGAATTGACAAAACCTTCTGGCTGAGACACATAGACCTCCTCCTTGAGGATACCATTTAAAAAGGTTGTCTTAACGTCCATTTGAAAAACCTTGAAGATTTTATAGGCAGCATAGGCTAAGAAGAGTCGAATGGCTTCTATCCTAGCTACAGGAGCAAATGTTTCATCGTAGTCTATACCCTCCTGTTGATTGTAACCCTTAGCAACCAGCCTAGCTTTGTTCCTAACCACTGTTCCATCGGAATCCCGTTTATTCCTAAAAATCCACTTGGTACCAACCACTGATTTTCCCTCTGGAAGTGATACCAGTCTCCAAACTTTGAGTCTTTCAAACTGGTTAAGTTCTTCTTGCATTGCAATGACCCAATCGGCATCGTTTAAAGCATCGGAAACTTTGGTGGGTTCTATCATGGATAGTAAACTGGAATAGAGACACTCATTTTCTGTTGCAGAACGAGTTCTTACTCCATCTTGAACATTGCCTATTATTTGAGATTCAGGGTGGGATTGAGTCCATCGTATTCCTCGGGGGTTTTGGATCGGAGGAAAGAACTCGTTTAAGCGATTAGAGAGTTCAATGTCTTCCTCTGTTGAAATAGGGTCTGAATCATAAATTGGAGTTCCCTCATAAACCGGCTCATGAGGAACTAAAACTGGATTAACATTTGATGTATACCGAGAATCCACGGTTGGATACTGTCACACCCCGCTAAAGCGGAAACACGAGGTGTCACAGCACAAGATATCATCGCACAAGGTAAATAGATAATAACCATTAGATTAAATTAACAAAATAAGTAGTTCGGATGAAACATAAATAAAAGTTACACAACCGAATAATATTTAAAGGAAATTGTCTTGTACGATGCGTAAATAAAATAAATATGGTTTTTATAAAATGTGACGATGAAGATGAAGATGCCACACATCATGTTTGTAAGCATAAGGTACCTAACGGCGGTCACCTGAAAGCACGGGTAAAAGAAAAGTGTCAACTACTAGAGTTGGTGAGTTCATAGGTTTTTAATGTATGCACAAAATATCTTTTAAATGAGAAAAGTTTAAATACTTGATGGAAGTTTTTGGATAAAAATCCAAGTATGAAATAATGATAGAAGATGTATTATATTGCCCAAAACGTTGCACATGGTAGTAATAGACTATGATGATTATTGCTTGAGCCATTATCCAACCTAGCCGACAACCAATTGCCCATGATAAACCTAACGCCTATATTAAATGACGTTAGTAGTGGTAAAGTACATCTATAGTTCGTCAACCATAAATGGGAGACGTCGGAATCTCCAAATAGTGCTACTTACAAATACCATCGGCTCACTAGCGGAGTTAAGGAATAATGTCCAACGAAAGGGCCTTACAACGATCACCCGAGCACATCAAAGAATAATACCATAAGTGCTCAAAATAATATTTGAAATAAATAAGAAGATAGGGAATAAACTTTTCATGAAATATATACACATGCTTTCACCCCAAAAATAATATGAAATACGGTAAAAAGGGGCTATGATACTCACTCGGTATGCAAAGGTGTTTTCTTGTAAGGATTTCTTGTTCCTACCGAAGCTCCTTTCCTAATATAAAAAGGTATGTAGCTCTATTAGACTTATTTTATTTATTATTTTGTATTATTTATTTGTTGTTAACTTATTTATTTAAATAGTTAAAGGTTGTCTCTATTTTTCCATTATTCATAAATGTTCACTGAAATTTTCAGTTCTTTGAATTGAACTTTAAAAATTATAAACTGTAATTTAGGAGTCATATTAAGGCTTGATATTTTAATATAATCTTGCTATATGTTTCTAGAATGTCCAGTAAAAATATAGGAATTTATAATCCATGTTTGGTATTTTTAATAATTAAAAGTGTATAGGATGTCCACTGATCAGTGTCTGGATGACATGTTGTTACTAAAACGTCTGTTTAGGGCTCATACGACCTCCTTTTTACATGATTCAAACTGGGAAATAACCACGAATCAAAGATTAAACTTTTAAAAAAAACTAGACGTATTTTGACCCAAGAATGAGTAAGTTACACGCGTTTAAAGTGTACCCTTCTAAATCTGCCAGATTTCCAGATTCAACATATGGGTCTTTTTAAATATGTTTGAAGGATCAAACGTTCATGAAAATTAGTGAATCCAGGTTTAAATGAAAGGTAACACATTAAACTAAGATTAGCAAAAAGAATCAACTGATTTTGATACCTAGAACTCCAGATATAACAAAAACAAGTGAGGAGTTCTAACATCAGATTCTGCCAGATTTGTGATTCTTTTTGCTTATGGGTCATAACTTTAATATAACATGTTTATATTCATGAATAATCATATTGTATGAGTATAAGCTTTGATAATCCATGTGTTCTTACAACAATGGTAGGATGATACACATTTTATGTGTTCCTTACAACATTTGTTGAGATGAAACACATGCATGATCAAAGTCTTATTTTCTTGATTTTTAGTTGATTAAGTTCCATACAACAACGGTAGGATGATGCACATTTCATGTGCTCCTTACAACATTGGTAGGATGTTTATATTTACATGATTATATATATATATAAAGGAAATAAGATGAACAACAAAGAAAATAAATAAAAGAAAGAAGAAAGAAGAAGAGAAGAAAGGTAGAAGAGTAGAGATGAGTGTTTTATGATCATCTTACCAACTCTTTTCTTTGATTTAGTGTTGGATCTTCAAAAGATGATCAACACTTGGATGTTCTTGGGAGATTTTTGTTGGTGAAAGAAGAAGAGAGAAAATAGAAGAGATGGAGTGTGGTGGTAAAGGAAATGATAAGGAGTAGTAGGAGGCTTATATAGAGCATGGGGGAGATCAAGTGGTGGTTCTTGGGAAGAGAAGGAGGCAAGAGAAAAGAGATGGGGGGTTTCTTTTATTTTTTATTTTTTTATAAATTATGTGTAATTATTTTAAATAAATTTGTATAAATGGTGATTTTGTTTAAATCTTTTAATTAACAAAGTTTTAATTATTTTGATGAGTTTATATATATGTTTTATATTTTAACTTATTTATATTTATTATGATGTATTTAATTATTTTTATTGTTATTATTATTATTATTGTATATGATTTGTAATTCTTGACTTTTAATAATTCGATTTTTCGAGCTCCGGAAGGTTCTAACCATATAGGCGGGATTTCTACGAAATCTAATATTATTATGGATGTATTTAAGTCATAAATACTATTTTTAGTCATACTAGGCTTAAAATTAGGATTTCTAATGGCTAACCTGGGAAATTTGTTGCCGAATGTCACAGTCTCCCCTGATTAAAAGAATTTCGTCCCGAAATTAATCGTTGACGTCTTGGACTTGCTTTTTGGCGAAGAGGTGTGGATATTTGAGTTTCATATAATCCTCTCGCTCCCAAGTGTATTCAGGCCCGTGCCTTGAGTTCCAACGAACTTTTAAGATGGGGATCCTGCTTCTCCTTAGTCTTTTGACCTCCCGGTCAAGGATTTCTATTGGTTCTTCTACAAAGTGCAACCGGTCATCAACTTGCACATCTTTTAAGGGTAAGATTAAGGTTTCCTCCGTTTGGCATTTCTTTAAATTCGACACATGGAACGTGTCATGGATGGCGCTCAGTTCTTGTGGCAGTTTTAGCTTGTAGGCTACCGGTCCGATCCTTTCGATTATCTCGAACGGCCCAACATACCTGGGACTTAACTTGTTCTTTTTACCAAAACGCACTATCCCTTTCCAAGGTGATATCTTTAGTAGAACTTTATCGCCAACTTGAAACTCTAGGGGTTTCCTGCGATTGTCGGCGTAGCTCTTTTGTCGGTCCCTAGCGGTTTTGAGTCTTTCCCTGATAATCTTTATCTTATCAGTGGTTTCCTGTACGACGTCTGGTCTGGACAATTGTCGGTCTCCGATTTCCAACCAGCTGAGCGGGGATCTACATTTGCGTCCGTACAATGCTTCATAAGGTGCACACTGGATACTGGTGTGATAACTATTATTGTATGAAAATTCAACCAGTGGCAAATGCGAGTCCCAGCTCCCACCAAAATCTAACACACAAGCACGTAACATATCTTCCAGCGTTTGAATGGTCCTTTCCGATTGTCCGTCTGTTTGGGGGTGGTAAGAGGTGCTTAAATTGACTCGCGTTCCCAATGCTTTCTGAAGTGATTGCCAAAATCGGGAAGTGAAGCGACTATCCCTATCCGAGATGATAGAGATGGGCACTCCATGACGCATGATGATCTCATTGACGTAGATTCGTGCCAGCTTTTCCATGTTGTAATCTTCACGAATGGGTAGGAAATGTGCTGACTTTGTAAGCCGGTCTACTACTACCCAGATGGAATCGTACCCTTTTGCGGATCGGGGTAACTTAGTCACAAAATCCATAGTTATCTGTTCCCATTTCCATTCCGGGATTTCGGGTTGCTGCAGTAATCCAGAGGGTTTCTGGTGTTCTGCCTTAATCCTTGCACAAGTCAAACATTTCCCCACGTATAGGGCGACATCCTTCTTCATTCCGGGCCACCAATAGTATTCCTTCAAATCCTTGTACATTTTATCGGCTCCGGGATGAATAGAATACTTAGACTTATGTGCCTCATCCAATATCGTTAACCTTATGTTATCTACCTTGGGTATCCAAACCTTCTTTTCGAAGTAACGTACTCCGTCAGTTCCAATCTCAAACCTGTGCTCCAAATGACGAAGGGTTTCCTCTTTTAGATTTTCTTCTTTTAATGCTTGCTCCTGAGCTTCAAGAATCCTTCCTTTCAGACTTGTTTGCACTACAGCTCCTAATGCTCGTACTCTCATTGGTTTTACTCTTTCCTTCCTACTCAACGCGTCGGCTACCACATTGGCCTTGCCTGGGTGATATTTGATTTCGCAATCATAATCATTGAGTAGTTCTACCCATCGCCTTTGTCTCATATTGAGCATCTTTTGATCAAAAATATGCTGGAGACTCTTATGGTCAGTGTAGACGGTACACTTGGTGCCATATAAGTAGTGTCTCCATATTTTGAGTGCAAACACTACCGCTCCTAGCTCCAAATCATGAGTAGTGTAGTTTTTCTCATGAACCTTCAATTGTCTCGAAGCGTAGGCGATAACTTTGTCTTTTTGCATTAAAACACATCCCAACCCTTGGTGTGATGCGTCGCAATAGACCACAAAGTTTTCTGATCCAGTTGGCAATGCCAAGATAGGTGCGTTGCATAGCTTCTGCTTTAAGGTTTGAAAGGCTTCTTCTTGCTTATCTCCCCAAATGAATTTCTTATCCTTCTGAGTCAGAGTCGTTAATGGTTAAGCCACGCGTGAAAAGTTTTCGATGAATCGCCTATAATATCCTGCCAAACCCAGAAATTGTCGAATCTCGGTTGGCGTCTTTGGTGCTTCCCACATTTTGATTGCTTCGATCTTTGCTGGATCGACATGAATTCCGTTTGAATTAACTATGTGACCAAGGAAGTGTACTTCTCGGATCCAAAATTCACACTTGGAGAATTTGGCATACAACTTCTGGTCCTTGAGTAGTGTTAAGATTAATTTCAAATGTTGCTCATGATCTTCCTTGCTTCGCGAATAGATGAGAATGTCGTCTATGAACACTATTGCAAACTTATCTAAATATGGTATACATACCCTATTCATTAAGTCCATAAAAACTACTGGAGCATTAGTCAACCCAAAAGGCATAACTAAGAACTAAGAACTCGTAATGTCCATAGCGGGTTATAAAGGCGGTCTTAGGGACGTGTTCTTCGCGAACTCTCAACTGGTGATATCCCGAGCGATGATCGATTGTTAAAAAATAGTTGGCGCCTTCAAGTTGGTCGAACAGGTCATCGATTCGAGGGAGAGGGTATCGGTTCTTGATAGTTAACTTGTTGAGTTCCCGATAGTCGATACACATTCGTAGAGATCCATCTTTCTTTTTTGACGAATAGGACTAGGGCTCCCTATGGTGAGGTACTTGGTCAAATAATTCCTTTGTCGAGTAGCTCTTGAAGATGTGCAGACAATTCCTACATTTCCAACGGGGCTAACCGATATGGAGCCTTTGCTACGGGCGTGGCTACAGGGATTAAATCAATCCAAATTTGTCTTGTCTAACTAAGGGTAATCCAGGTAATTCATCCGGAAACACCTTGGGAGAATCTCGAACGATTGGAAAATCGTGAATGTGCTTTTCCTAAACCTCCGTTTCTACAACGTGCACGAAGAATGTGATATAGTCCTTTCCTAAATATTTTTGCATTTTCATGCATGATACCACCTTGACGTTCTTCCTGGTCTTTTCTCCTTATACGACAAGCGTTTCATCTTGTGATAGTGGAATCTGAATGATCTTTGCAGAACAAAGTATTTCAGCTTGATTTTTGGATAGCCAATACATACCAACAACTACATCAAAGCTCCCTAATTTGATTGGTATGGTCTACATTGAAGTTTTTGCTGGCTAAGTTCAAGGTACACTTAGTGATTATATCTCTAGTCTTGACTTCTTGTCCATTAGCAAATTCCATGATATAGGCCTCTTTCAATATTTGAAATTTTAGATTGAGCTTTGGCCTAAAAACTAGTGGTACGAAGCTTCTATATATTCTAGAGTCAGATAGCATTGATGCATTATAATTGTTCAGAAGAAACATACTAGTAATCACATTCGGGTCTCTCTTTTGTACAAATTCTACTTAGCTAGGTTATGGTGATCCTAAGATATAAGGTCTAACAACTAACACTCCCGTTCAATCATATAGCAATGCATGTAAAATTTTAAAATCATACATTTCATAACGTGATTTAAGCAAAACATGTTCAATCATATAGTTCCCATTACTACTCAGGGTGCCTCTATGTGCTCCCTAAATCAGCAGTTCTCTCCCTCCTAATGAAAAGGTCACGATGTTACTCTCGTTGGTAAGGGGACTCTTTTCCTAGCCGTGAGCCTAACACATGCTTCACAGGAAGTTGGTGTTGATAATACACTAGGTCGTGAAACTCGGGGACTCTCCTACTAAGTTTCTATTCTAACCTTCATGGATAAAGAATATGTAATCTTAGTGCGTCAACCTAATGATGACATTACAGACTTCGATGTATATAAAATTGGTTACTAAGTGTGCTAATATATGAAAGTACTTATGATATGCCATGCTTATGCACACACACAATAATCGTGATCTAGAAAGAAAGTAAATAAAATTTTGTTTCTAAGTATATTTTTATTATAACTAACCTAAGTGCCATATCGTACATAGCTAAATTAGACATAGGTGATCAAGCTTTGTCTAATTGAGGTATAACAATGTGGTACTCAGCTTAATTATATTATCAATACACTTGATGCATTTTAAACAAAATTATTTGGAAAATTATTTTTATAAACCTTTGGTCATAGTTGTTGTTTTCCCCCCATAAGAAAAACAACATTCCCTATAACCTTAGGCTCTGATACCAAATCTGTCACACCCCGCTAAAGCGGAAACACGAGGTGTCACAGCACAAGATATCATCGCACAAGGTAAATAGATAATAACCATTAGATTAAATTAACAAAATAAGTAGTTCGGATGAAACATAAATAAAAGTTACACAACCGAATAATATTTAAAGGAAATTGTCTTGTACGATGCGTAAATAAAATAAATATGGTTTTTATAAAATGTGACGATGAAGATGAAGATGCCACACATCATGTTTGTAAGCATAAGGTACCTAACGGCGGTCACCTGAAAGCACGGGTAAAAGAAAAGTGTCAACTACTAGAGTTGGTGAGTTCATAGGTTTTTAATGTATGCACAAAATATCTTTTAAATGAGAAAAGTTTAAATACTTGATGGAAGTTTTTGGATAAAAATCCAAGTATGAAATAATGATAGAAGATGTATTATATTGCCCAAAACGTTGCACATGGTAGTAATAGACTATGATGATTATTGCTTGAGCCATTATCCAACCTAGCCGACAACCAATTGCCCATGATAAACCTAACGCCTATATTAAATGACGTTAGTAGTGGTAAAGTACATCTATAGTTCGTCAACCATAAATGGGAGACGTCGGAATCTCCAAATAGTGCTACTTACAAATACCATCGGCTCACTAGCGGAGTTAAGGAATAATGTCCAACGAAAGGGCCTTACAACGATCACCCGAGCACATCAAAGAATAATACCATAAGTGCTCAAAATAATATTTGAAATAAATAAGAAGATAGGGAATAAACTTTTCATGAAATATATACACATGCTTTCACCCCAAAAATAATATGAAATACGGTAAAAAGGGGCTATGATACTCACTCGGTATGCAAAGGTGTTTTCTTGTAAGGATTTCTTGTTCCTACCGAAGCTCCTTTCCTAATATAAAAAGGTATGTAGCTCTATTAGACTTATTTTATTTATTATTTTGTATTATTTATTTGTTGTTAACTTATTTATTTAAATAGTTAAAGGTTGTCTCTATTTTTCCATTATTCATAAATGTTCACTGAAATTTTCAGTTCTTTGAATTGAACTTTAAAAATTATAAACTGTAATTTAGGAGTCATATTAAGGCTTGATATTTTAATATAATCTTGCTATATGTTTCTAGAATGTCCAGTAAAAATATAGGAATTTATAATCCATGTTTGGTATTTTTAATAATTAAAAGTGTATAGGATGTCCACTGATCAGTGTCTGGATGACATGTTGTTACTAAAACGTCTGTTTAGGGCTCATACGACCTCCTTTTTACATGATTCAAACTGGGAAATAACCACGAATCAAAGATTAAACTTTTAAAAAAAACTAGACGTATTTTGACCCAAGAATGAGTAAGTTACACGCGTTTAAAGTGTACCCTTCTAAATCTGCCAGATTTCCAGATTCAACATATGGGTCTTTTTAAATATGTTTGAAGGATCAAACGTTCATGAAAATTAGTGAATCCAGGTTTAAATGAAAGGTAACACATTAAACTAAGATTAGCAAAAAGAATCAACTGATTTTGATACCTAGAACTCCAGATATAACAAAAACAAGTGAGGAGTTCTAACATCAGATTCTGCCAGATTTGTGATTCTTTTTGCTTATGGGTCATAACTTTAATATAACATGTTTATATTCATGAATAATCATATTGTATGAGTATAAGCTTTGATAATCCATGTGTTCTTACAACAATGGTAGGATGATACACATTTTATGTGTTCCTTACAACATTTGTTGAGATGAAACACATGCATGATCAAAGTCTTATTTTCTTGATTTTTAGTTGATTAAGTTCCATACAACAACGGTAGGATGATGCACATTTCATGTGCTCCTTACAACATTGGTAGGATGTTTATATTTACATGATTATATATATATATAAAGGAAATAAGATGAACAACAAAGAAAATAAATAAAAGAAAGAAGAAAGAAGAAGAGAAGAAAGGTAGAAGAGTAGAGATGAGTGTTTTATGATCATCTTACCAACTCTTTTCTTTGATTTAGTGTTGGATCTTCAAAAGATGATCAACACTTGGATGTTCTTGGGAGATTTTTGTTGGTGAAAGAAGAAGAGAGAAAATAGAAGAGATGGAGTGTGGTGGTAAAGGAAATGATAAGGAGTAGTAGGAGGCTTATATAGAGCATGGGGGAGATCAAGTGGTGGTTCTTGGGAAGAGAAGGAGGCAAGAGAAAAGAGATGGGGGGTTTCTTTTATTTTTTATTTTTTTATAAATTATGTGTAATTATTTTAAATAAATTTGTATAAATGGTGATTTTGTTTAAATCTTTTAATTAACAAAGTTTTAATTATTTTGATGAGTTTATATATATGTTTTATATTTTAACTTATTTATATTTATTATGATGTATTTAATTATTTTTATTGTTATTATTATTATTATTGTATATGATTTGTAATTCTTGACTTTTAATAATTCGATTTTTCGAGCTCCGGAAGGTTCTAACCATATAGGCGGGATTTCTACGAAATCTAATATTATTATGGATGTATTTAAGTCATAAATACTATTTTTAGTCATACTAGGCTTAAAATTAGGATTTCTAATGGCTAACCTGGGAAATTTGTTGCCGAATGTCACAGATACGAAGGCGAGTTGTCAACCTCCGTTGCAGTTGTAGCAGGTGACACTGCATCATTCATGTTACCAGCATTTTGATCATTAGATTCAGACGGTAAGAAATCAAATAAGAAATCTAAATTATTTTCTGATGATGATGGATTTGTATTTATTTCTTTTCTTTGAAGTACTGGTCCTGAACGGACTTGTCCAGAAGCACCTTCATTTCCCTTTTTAAAAGTGTTAACATCCAACATGTCGTCAAATGTAACATTTATACTTTCCATAACACAGTTAGTTCTTTTATTTAACACTCTGTAGGCTTTTGACTCATGTGAATAACCTAGGAAAATTGCTTCATCAGCCTTGGCTTCGAATTTCCCTAGATTATCCGTTCCATTATGTACAAAGCACCTATTACCAAATATATGAAGATATTTGATATTAGGTACAATGCCATTTGCTAATTCATATGGTGTTTTATTGGAACGCTTGTGTATCAAAGAACGATTTTGTGTGTAACACGCAGTGCTGACGGCTTCAGCCCAATAGGAAGGCGGGAGACCAGAATAAGCAAGCATGGTGCGAGTAGCCTCAACCAGAGTTCGGTTGCGTCATTCCACGACTGCATTCTGTTGTGGAGTGTATGCTGCAGAAAATTGATGAGTAATCCCCACGATGTCAAGGTAGTCTGACAAGCATTTGTTCTTGAACTTAGTTCCATTATCCGTGCGAATGGAGGCCACACCGTGTTCATATTTGTTCTGCTGTTGTTTGATGAAGCTGATGATAGTAGGAGTTACTTCATCTTTCGACCTTAAAAACTTAACCCAAGTATACCTAGAGTAATCATCAACAATTACTAAGATATACTTCTTCCCATTGCGTGTTTGTACTCTTATCGGACCGCATAGATCCATGTGCAGAAGCTCCATTATTTTCTTTGTACTGGAGATTTGCTTTATTTTGTGTGATGTGCGTTTCATCTTCCCTTTTTCACAGTTTGCACACAGATGATCTTTGAAGAACTTCAACTTAGGCAGGCCTCTCACTAGATCTCCAGTAACTAGTTTGTTGATGTTGTGGAAGTTGAGATGGGAGAGTTTCCTGTGCCACTGCCAAGTGAGGTCTGATAAGGCCTTGCTGAGTAGACAAATGGAAGTCTTCGTGTTGTAGTTGTTCAGATCTATTGAATACAGGTTAGACTTTCGTTTTCCCACGAGAAGTACATCACCCGTGTCTGTTGTCACTGAACATGAATTCTTTTTTAATGTAACTTCCAAATCTTTGTCACAGAACTGGCCAATGCTGAACAAATTATGGCCTAGTCCTTCCACATAAGAGAACTTCTTTATTTTTATATTTTTATTTTCTATATCTCCGTACCCCGGTATTGGTGCAACATTGTCATTCCCAAAAGGAACTTTCCCGGAGTACTTAGGAACGAAGTTGATGAGAAGACGTTTATCACCGGTCAATTGCTTTGTGCATCCTGAGTCCAGGTACCAGAGATTCGGTTCCTGCATACAGAGAAGAAAGAAGGTTTAGGTACCCATTTTGAGATGGGTCCTTGCGTGTTAGATGAAACACTGGTGTTAGCTATGTCTTGAAAAATGCAGTGTATTCTTTTTGGTGTCTTCCATTGAATCATTTGTTGTTCTTTGTTAAACCTTGAAGTTTTCATCCAGAAAGGATCAGGAACAATTTTTGATTCAATGGTTAGAGAAATTTCTTCTCTTTCAAGAGTTGGGGAGCTTTCTGTGTTTTGGATGTCCATAACTTCAACCACATCTTTTCATTGCCAAATTTGAATCATTTTTGGTTTTGCAACTGTTTGAGATATTGGTTTCATTTTGGTTAGATTTTATGGTGAATTGTTTTGTTTCTTGCTATTTGATCGATTTTGCTCTTGAACTTGAGGTTTTTGATTTTCTCTTTGATGAATGAGACTTGTTACATTGTGATTGAGATTTTTTTGTTTTAGATTCTGTTTTATTCCAAGCCTTTAAAAACTGTTTGTAGCCCCCTTTTCTGTATGCTTCTAGCTCTTGAATCGTGATGAGTCTATTTGCATAGTTCCAATTATTCATGAGTTTTAGAGCGTGTTTAGTCACCCACTGATGAATGACTATACCATATGAGGAAATAAAGGGGGCATTTATTTGATTTGACCTTTGTGGTCTCCACCTCTCACACGCACTAATTCCCATTTGTTTACGAAGCCTGCATATTCACACTTGTATTCACAATGTCCATGCAAGCATCCATGACTAGTGCAAAAATGTGTGCTTGCTTTCATTTCTTTTGAGGAAAGTGAATTACAATTACTAAAGAAATTTGTAATGTGATGACAGTTTTTGGAAAAATCAAAACAAGGCTTAGTAACTCTAGGTTTAAACTTTCTTGTGAATCCAGTGGTGCAAACACCCTTCATCTTGTTGTCTGTTCTGCTTACATGTGAAACATTCAAAACGTGGTTAGGTGTGAATGGTTTTATGTTCTTGTGGACAACATTTGATGGTGACTTTGATTTGTTTTTGGAAGAGTGTGTGAGATGGGCTTTAGGAATGGCATTGGGTTGCCTTTTGGTGGGTTCAGTTAATTTATGTTGAGACTTTGAAGACCATGATTTTCCTTTTTCTTCTCAGGTATATTTGCGTGTTGGTTGAGAAGTAGATGGAGTGGAAGTGCATGTCAAGATTTTCCTTTGACAGTGACATGAAAGACTCTTTTCTGATTTATTTATTTCTCTTTCCAAATCATCAGTGATAATGGTTTGATAATAATAAGCGACAAGCTGTTCAAGTTGCCTTTGTAACGCCATATGTGGTATATATATTCGGGCTTCTAGAACTATTTGTGGCTTTTTAAGATCATCAAGATACGTGAAACCATTAGACTCATCTATCATACTGAGCTTATGAGGCTTAGATGAGATAGAATCATTTAATTTCTGATAATTAAAATAAATTTCAGATTTTAGTGGATTATTTCATTTAAAATCTTCTTCCATAACCTCTTCTTCTCGTCTAACAAATAACATTTTGTTTGTGATGCCTGCATTCATTAAGTTAAAGTCATATAATTGCTTGGCTATCACTTTCTCACTGATTCGTGGGTTTTCAAATCCAAGATCATCATAGGTCCATTTGGAGTATTTTCTTTCTTTGGATTTGTTTAGAAAAATTGTTTGTTCTGTTTGACCCCGTTTGATCAGTGTATCTTCAAGCTCTTTTATTTTTTAGCACAGTTAACCCTTTTCCTTAAGAATAAATTTGGCATCATTTTCGGCACTGATCTTCTTTGCTTTTAGGTCATGCAGTTGAGTGCTCATGTTTGCAGTTAGCTCAATGAGTTCGTTTTCTTTTTCAATGATTTTCATTTTAAGCTGTTCAATTTCTTTATCAACATGTATGGATTCCATTTGTTGATTTCTGATTACTTTATTTAGTTTTTCTTTGTTTAGTTTTGATTTTAGTACCTTTTTTCTCTAACTTGTTCATTCATGATATGATGATTTGAACATGTTCCACGCTCAGACCACAACCTGCAATTTAGTTAGAGTGTACCTCATCATCAGCATTGACAGCATCGAGTCCTTCATCATCAGAATTGTCATATTGTGCCTCTGGCTCGGCTTCATCATCACTAAACTCTTCTTCAACATCTGCCATTAAGCACAATTGAGCTTGTGCCTCTTCCTCAAGATCACTGTCATCGGTATCAGTGAGGAATTGGTCTTCTTCCACCAACATGGCCCTTCTTGCACTCTTCTTTTTGGCCGGTCTAAGCTTTTGCTTGTAGTACTCGGCATCTTTCTTCTTTTTCAGTGTGCAGTCTTTTTTGAAGTGGCCGTTTCCCCCACAATTGTATCATTTGTGATCTTCTTTCCTCTCGTCCTTGGCAATTCTTGGTTTCTCAGCCACCTTATAATTTTCTGGTCTTCGGACCCAGAAGTGTACCTTTGGCGATTGTTGGTTTTAGAGTACCTATTCTTAAAAGCCTTGGTGATGAATGACATGGCTTTGATGACTTGTTCCATTTATGTATCATCTGACTCATCAGATTCTGAGTTAGATAAAGCCACTTGTTTGAATTTCTGAGTTCTGGAGGACTCGCGGGGGGTTGGTTCTGAAGCAATTAAGGCCAATGGATCAGCTATGAGTCTGGGAGAAGTTTTTGAGACCTCATCTTGATATTGCTTAAGGTCCTAAAAAATGTTGTGATATGTGACAATTGTAAGGTTTCGGTTGATGTGTTTGTATAGCTTGACATGCTCTTTCCATTCTGGCCCCAGAGCACGAAGAAATACGCAATTGATATCCAAGTCTATCCTTTCAACCTTGTTTGTCCTGAGTTCGTTCTGGAGTTTGCCGAAACGACTGTAAGTGTCAATTAATAGTTCATTCTCCCTAGCAGAAAATTCGTGAAACATGTTCACCAATTGGGTTCTCTTTATGTGCTCTGCTTGCTCAGTCCCTTGAAATTGTCGTTTGATCTCATCCCGTATCTCTTTGGTGGTAGCTAAGCTGTCAACCTTCATGTACATTTCAGAAGATAGACCTTGCTTGAGATAATACTTAGCCAACCTATCAGCCTTCTTTCTTTCTTCCTCAGCAGCTGTTAACTCATCATGAGTTTTCTCTCTCACTGTTCCAAGAATTTGAGGACTGTTGTCTGGTTGTGCATCCATGATTCGATAGAATTTCTTTTCTCCGTTGAGAATAGAATCGATTATCATTTCACCATAAACTTCATTATGTTCAAGAAAATCCATGAACCTCCCTTTCCATACAAGGTAGTCATTTCGAAAGAGAATAGGGGGTTTGGAATCTGTGCCAATGGCCAATATCTCATTGGAACTTGACATTTTTTATTGAATTACTTGAAAGTTTTAAAGTGATCGTTAAATTGAAAAAGTTGGGTGATTGGGTTCGAAGAAGGTTTCTTCGAATTTGAATAGTTCGAATTGGTGAATTCGTATTGAGCTATGAGTTCGAATTGGAATTGTTCGAAGATTATTAACTTGGAAGTATTTGGAGGTTAATCTTGGAATTTGAAGTCAATTTTGAAATGAACTTTGAGTGGAACAGTTCTTTTGATCTTTGAGTAGAAGTGAGTTATCTTTGAATGTTTTGTTTTCGGAGTCAACTTCGAATGAAATAGTGACTTCGAATACAGAATGTGATCAAGGCAAGTTGGTTTCGAATTGTATTCTGAATAGACACCCTCGAAGTCTGTGGTAATGCGCTCGAAGTCCAAGGGTTGTAATGGACTTTGAATTCGAAGTGTTGTTTGGAATAAAATTCGCTCGAAGTCAAGGAGTTTGAATGGGCTTTGAATTCGAAGTGTTCTTGGGATTTAAATCAGCTCGAAGTCGCCTATAACTTGTTTCGAACTTGTAACTTGTGTTGATTTCGAATTCGAAGTGTATAGTCTTCGAACTCGAAATATATTTCCATCGAATTGAAAGATTTGATACGCTCGAAGCCTTCTATAGGCAACAAATTCCGGATTTTACGGGATTTGTTTTCAACAACCTTGCTCGAAGTCTTCTTTGATGTATTAGGCGCGCTCGAACTCTACAATAAACACCAAAAACCTTCAAAAAATTGATTTCACTCGATCAAACACTCAGATCTCGACTGTTCTTCATCATCTTCAAACGTTCTTGACAAAAATCACAATCCTTATCAAACACAATAAAAATCAATTGATTTTTATACCCTCTTGGTCGTAATCCTTTGTAGATCCAGAGTATACCAATTAATTCATCCTTCCAATTAAATCAGATGAACTAATGAAGCAACACCGTAGAAGTATTCCACTAAAAACTTCACGAATTCTTTCGATTTTGATCCAACTCAAATCATAATTGATTGTTTAGAATATTGAGTCGATTTCGAGATGAATAGAACCAATTTTAACAGGATAAACACTCAAACCTTCATAGCTTCGATTTCAAAACAGTCGCCTTCTTCGATGATGCTTGTTAGTCGATGTTTTCCCAATCAAGAGCAAACTTAGATCAAGTTAGGCTCTGATACCAATGGAAAGATATAAACAGTGATTGTATAACCTTCAAGCAATGAATTGCAAGATGAATATCTAGAGAGAGAGAGAGCTACACACACTTTCACGTTCAAAGGATATTGCATATATTTCAGGAAACGTTACAGCTCTACCAGCCCATGGAACAAATGCCCTATATATAGTCTACGCCAACTAATGTGAATCGGTTGGTTGCCTTTCATTTGCGATGAAAGTAGGCAAAAGGGTTTGCAGCTAAATTGACTAATGTTTGTTAGGGAACAAACATTGGATATGATCCGCTCTCAAGATCACTTCATGGAATAGTGTCATAAGCGAACCTTGAGAAAAAGGTGGTATCTTTGTATCATTGTGACTCGAGTATGAGGAGTATCATGCTTTAATGTGGTTAAACTCTATCATTAACCAGATAGTTATAAAGGCCATTATTAGGTATGATATGAGTCTTATAAGAGACGTATGTGGTCAAAATGTAATTTGTTTCTCTCATTTAATTGGGAGTATAATATCTCTGGGCCCTAAAACAAGTTGAACACCATATGAGAATTGATGACGATCCATATTTCATGTTCAATGAGATGTTAAAACAAAGGGATAATTCATGACAAACCTATAATAACGATTTGTAGCTAGTGAGTAAATAAACCCATAGAGTCACACATTCACAGTCAATGGACACCAATTATATATTTGAATATGCTTTAAATATGTTTCCAACTCATTATATATATATATTAGTTTATATGCATTGTTGTATATTATTATTTTATGTGAAATAATAATATTACGCTTATATATTGATATAAGATAATGCATATCAAATACATAAATATAAACACATGATTATATATATATATATGTATGTGTGTGTATATATATATATATATATATGTTTAAATATATATTTGTTACAAGTAAATTCTTACTAGTAACAATTCTTTTGTATGTATATCATTGTTATAAGTAAAGAGTTACTAGTAACAATCAAGTATATATATAAAATACAAGTTTATGTATATTATACATGGTATGACATATCGAGTATTATCTTTTATTTATTTAAAAGAAAATCTAGAAATTACCACATTAATCATAAAGGGGGCCATATAGTGTATTCTTGCATAAGACTTAACCAGGACATGCATGTATCAAACAAGTGAGGAAGCAAGTGGCAAGAGGGGACCCTCCCCCCTCTCATTTTCGGCCAAAAGATGCAAGGGAGGGGCCTCCCTCTCTTGCTTTGCTTCATGACTTTTAATACTTGATGCATGGCCCCTTTGGTGACTTACTTGCACGCTACCACCTTTGCCTTACTAGTTTAAGTGTTCTTGAACTTTTGAAAGCATCTTTACTCCCTAGTATTGGTGTTCTTCAAGTTAGCAAACGTGATACATAAACACATACTCAAAATACATACATCTAATTCAAGAAGAAGAACAAAGGTTGTTGCTTACATTCTTGATATTCAAGGGTTGGAGAAACTAGCATTTTAAGGTGTTGGATTCATTGGCTAGTGGATACCTTGGAGGAAGTATTCTCTTGGCTTCTCATTGATCAACCACTACACCAACAGTTTTCTCACGCTACAAAAGTTGTAGTTCAAAACACCCTATGGTTGTTTTTTTCTTAAGTCTTGCATATGGATCATTGGTGGGGAGTTTTAAATACTTTAAAATTGTTGTTCATGCTTCCGTTGCTAAAATATATTTTAAAAAACCGGACAAACCTTAACAAATCCAACTGATAAACCAACTGAAGGAGAGAAGTCTGATGTTAAATGTGGGAAAGGAATAGCAGAAAGGTAAAACTGTTTTCAGGCCAAGGTTCTTAAGGCCAAGATGGAAGGGAGTGGTAATTGGTGGAAGAAAAGAAACAGCAAGTGCTGCAGAACTAGAGGTTGTTGAACTTGTTTGTGTGGATGTTGTTGTGGAGTTCATTATGTGTTAACTTCAAATGGATGGTATGAGTTGTTTCTAGTAGAAAGGGAATACAATCACAACTTGGAGAAATTGAAATCAATTATTAGTGAGAAGCTGAGTTCTTTCAGAAATTCTCCTATGGCTATATATCTTGTTTCAAGGGTGATGTATTTGATAAAAGAGATGGAGAGAATAAAATGAGAATAAAGTTTTGGTAGCATTCCCAACAAAAAGTCTGAATGAATAATAAACTTTTTGCTTGTCAGCATAAGTTTATTGGAAGATTTTTGGATTGAAGATGCTATTTGATGATTGTTTGGAAGTTAATGCTTGCAATGTTGAAGATGACTATTGGTGAATCGTGTTAATACTACTTGAATAATTTAATATTGTTTGTGTAGTTAGTACGGATAGAAGAAGAGTTAGTATTGGTGATCAAAGTTAATTCTGGTAGTGTTAAAGTTAATACTGCTAGATCAAAGTTATTGTTGCTACAACAAAATTAGTACTGTTTGAAGAAAGTTGATGTTGTTCTTGAAGAAAGTTGATGTTGTTCTTGAAGAAAACAGAGTTAATGCTAGTACTCGTGATAAGGATAAATTACTTCATTTTATGGATGATAATTATGGATAAGATGTGTTGTTATATATCCGTAATTAAATGGTTCTCTTAGCATAAATGGTTGATTATATTTTGTAATCATTTTTACTATAAATATTCATATGTACGTAGGTATAGTGGTGTGTGTGCATACGTATGGGTGATTAGAATTATATCCTCATGATTATTCTTGCTCCTTATAATAGAGAAGTATTGTAGTTAGTCTAGTTTAAAATTTAGAAAAAGCCGTGTGTGGCTTTGCCTATAAATAGGCATATGGCCAAGGGCCATTGTCCGCTTGACCACGCTTTGTATGCATTTCAATATATTCAAGCATTAGCTCAAAAGGTGTAGTGTGTGTTTCTCTCTACTCATCTTCTCTCTACAACTTACTTGATGTATAATCGGACCACCTTTCAATTGGTATCAGAGCCATACTTGATCTAAGTTGGCTTGTGATTGGGTTTTGATCGAAGAAGAACCAGAATCATCGAAGAAAATGTGCTATGTTCATAGTTTTACTGTTCAGAATCGAATAATGAAGGTTTGAGTAAGTTTAATTGGTGTATTTGGTTCTACTCTTCTCGAAAACAACTCTAGAATCAATTACAATCCGATATGGATTGGTTTGGATCAAATTTGATTGAAGTTTGAACATTTTCATGGATATACTCTACGGTTTTTGCCTTAAAGTTTCATCATAAATCATTTGGATGATGGAATTGGTGGGATATTAGTGATCTACTATTAATCGCGAGTTCAAGGATATTAAATTCTAGTGTTTATTCATTGGTTTTCGTAAGAATTCAAATTTTCAGTCAAGAACACATGAAGATTATGAAGAACTGTTTAGATCGGAAGTTGTGATTGAATTGGGTGAAAAATTCAAACATTTTCGTGTTTGCATTTGGATTTTGAGCTTGTCAGTTACACTACTGCACACTTCGAGCTTGGCAGTTACAAGCACATCCCTGAAAATCCGGAAATTGTTACAAGTAGAAGACTTCGAGCAGATCTATGTCCTTCGAGTTCGAAATCAATACACTTCGAATTCAAAATCGATATACTTCGAGTTCGAAATCAATACACTACGAATTGAAACTTTTAGCTACGAAAAGCATCCTTCAGGCTTCGAGCGTGTTTCTAATATCTAAAGCACGCTTCGAAAACTAAGCCATACACTTCGCATTCGAACTCACCAATTTTAAGACAATTTCGAAAAATCAAACTCACCAAGTTTCATTTCGAAGTAAACAATTGTAGTTCACTTCGAATTCCTTGTTCACTTCGAATTTTCCATTTGAGTTCACCAATACTTGATTTCACTCATTTCAAATTTACGCACACTTCGAATTCACTTTCAAACTTTGAACCAACTTCGAATTCCAAATACTCACATTTTGAATTATTCAAATTCGAACCCAATCCAAAATTCAAGTCAACGGTCAATACCAAAATTCAAGTAAGGAAAATTTTCAAGTTCCAATGAGATCCTTGCTATCGGAATAGACTCAAAACCCCTGTCCTGTTCCGCAATGATTATATCATTTGGAAAGGGAGGTTCATGGACTTTATGGAACACAATGAGACATACGGAGAAATGATGATAGATTCTATACTTAAAGGTGACAAGAAATTCTACAAAATCTTCAATGCCCAACCAGATAACAATCCTCCAGGGTATAGCTATAGAGAAAACACCAGACGAACTTGCAGCAGTTGATGTAACACCGTATTTTCAACCCAAAAATTTTCACTTTAAATTACACTACGGAAGCGATTAAAATACTAAAAGTATTTACAACTGTACACAAACAAAAGTTTCCAAAACCAACCAGTTTAAATTATCAGTATTAAAAAACTACGGCTCGTCACAAATATAAACATCACAGGCCTAGATAATTACTCCCCAAGCAAACCACTCGTAGCCGAGCCGCTGACTTACCCAAAACCTGTAAAAAGAGTGAGAAGTGGTGGATTAGCACAAAGGTAAATGAATGGAGTAAAATCACAACAGATATATCAGCCACAACCACATGATATCAACAACAACAAATTACAAATAATCGTGTCCCGGGAAGACTGGTGGTTCTGCACGAACCTGCAACCAATGCCGGCTAAAGCAAAGGCTTACCGATAGTCCATTTTCTATTCTCACACATTATTATCCTTAAGTTTTAATAAATGCATCTAAAGGTCCTAATACTGATTAGCCGATAGCAAACGAACCCAGCCCATGTGGCAATCTGTAACTGACATCCCAAAATCATGCAACAATCAATTACCAAACAAGAAGTTAATCAATTATCAGCCAATAAGTCTATCCATGCGCCAATCCATAAACAGTTGCAACCAAACCAGTTACAACTAATATCATCCGTGAGTAAACATCCACTCACCTCGAGTTCTCAGTTCTCCACTCAGTGGTCTAATGTTACTGAGCCTTGTCTGTTTCTGAGAGCACAATAAACTATATCCAATTCATAAATATATATATGAATCATATATTTATATCATCTTTAAATCAAACACAACATGTTAGATTCATATATGCTTGAACACTTAGCATATAACATCAAATAATCAACAAATGTTCAATAATAATCAAAACTATCGGATTTCAACGAAATCCGCTGCAAGGTATCGGATTCAAGGAAATCCGATACAATGTGTCGGATTTCAACAAATCCCGGATTCAACATCGGAATTCAACTATCGGATTTCACTATTGGATTTCACTATTGGCGGATTTACAATCGAAAATCCATCGATCAGATCCCAAGTACCGGATTTTAATAGTTTCGGATTTCAACATATTGGAATCCACCATCGGATTCCTCCCTGTCGGATTCATGGTAACCGGATTTAGTTATTGTCGGATTCCTCTACCTTCGGATTTTATATCATCTTCTTCATTTCACAAACCGACAACTTTAAGCATTCATAGATCAATTTCACAGCTTTACAAAAATTTAATAAAGATTACCAAAAACATAACCAAACATTTAAAAGCATGCTATCATGCATCTTAAACACCTTTTATCCATATAAACACTTGAATAATGCAAAACCCATCCAAGAAGGTTTCTTCTTAATTCATCCATGGTGATTTTTATAAAACCCAGCAGTTGTTAAACAGTAGCTATAACATGTTAACAAAAATCATGATTCATTTAACTAAACAAGAATCATACAAACCTTAGCTTTGAATATAAGACCTTCAAAAACCAACTTCAAATTTTACGATAGCTTTCTCTTGCTTTCTTTCAAAACACGCACATACACACTTAGCATATTACTAAATGAGAATGTTCTGATGATAATCCTATGTAATCCCATGTATGCACATCATCAAAATGCCAAGCAGGAGGTGGCAACCTCACAATTCTAGATACATGCATACGTATACACATTTAATAATAATAAACTTAATTAAAAGTTAATTACTAAGGATTAAAAATTAATTAAACATTTAATCATCTAACAATCACGAGTAAACGTACCAAAGTCTAAGCCACTACAAGGTCCAAACTCAGGATGTTACAAATCCTCCCTCCTTAAAATGATTCCATCCTCGGAATCTATTCACTTTCAAACAATCGAGCGTAACGAGCCTTCATATCCGCTTCAGTTTCCCACGTCAAATCTGAACCCAAAGTGTGTCTCCATTTAACCAGCACCATTGGAATCTGTTTCTTACGCAATTTAGTAACTTTCCGATCTAGTAGTTTAATGGGTTCTTCCACTAGTTTCTTACTTGAATCAACTTTAAGATCATGTAAAGGAGGAATTTGACTCTCATCCTTCACTTTACATTTTCGCAAGTAACAGACATTGAGTGTGTTATGAATACCTGATAATTCCGCAGGAAGATCAAGTGTAACCGTCTGATCAATAACCACCCGTTGGACACAAAACGGCCCAATATAATGAGGAGCTAGCTTTCCCCGCTTTGCAAAACGGATAACCCCCTTCCAAGGCGAAACCTTCAGATAAACCAATTCACCTTCAACAAAAGCAACAGATCTACGACGTGGATCAGCATACATCTTTGTCGATCTCTCACAGCTTTCAACGTTTCTCATGCAATAACCACTTTATCTGCGGTAATCTATACAATATCACGCCCCGCATACTATTTCTCACCCGCCTCTAACTAACATGTAGGAGTACGACAGCGACGCCCATATAACATCTTATAAGGTGGCATACCAGTACTCGAATGATAAGAATTATTATAAGCAAATTCAATCAAAGGCAAGTGGGAATCCCAAGAACCCCCATGCTCCAACACACATGCACGCAACATATCCTCAAGTGTCTGAATTGTTCGTTCAGTTTGCCCATCTGTCTAAGCATGATAAGCTTTACTCAGATTAACACGCGTACCCAACTCCCGCTGTATACTGTTCCCGAAATTAGACACAAACCTGGAATCTCTATCCGATACAATCGAAAGCAGTATACCATGTCGGGACACAACTTCATCAATATATAACTGAGCCAACTTGCTGAGTGATGTTGTTTCACTGGTAGCCAAGAAGTGAGCACTCTTGGACAATCTATCAATGATCACCCAAATCATATCATGATTCCTTTGTGTACGTGGAAGTTTGGTTACGAAATCCATCGTTATGTGCTCCCATTTCCATTCTGGAATTTGCAACTGTTTCAATGATCCATAGGGTTTCTAGTGCTCTGCCTTAACGTGTTCACAAATATGGCAAGACTCCACAAACTGTACGACATCTGTCTTCATTGTAGGCCACCAATATAGAACCTTTAGATCGTTATACATTTTCGTACTACCTGGATCAACAGATAATCTTGATTTGTGTGCCTCAGTTAAAATCAAACTTTGGAGATCTCCCAGCAAAGGCACCCACACACGAGATCGATACATTTTCAAAACCCGAGAATCATCATTCAAATCATTCTTTCTCTTTATCATAATCTCCGACTTCAGATTTTCATCCTTCAAGGCTTCCAAATGAGCTGCCTTCAAACTATTAATTAAGTCAGAACCTATTCCGATTCGCATAAAATAATTACTATTCCCAGTTTCTTTGCGACTCAAAGCATCGTCTACCACGTTGGCTTTTCCCGGATGATAACGAATTTCGCAATCATAATCTTTAACAAGTTCAAGCCATCGTCTCTGTCGCATGTTAAGTTCTTTTTGTGAAAACATATACTGTAGGTTTTTGTGATCGGTACATACAACGCATTTAGTACCGTAAAGATAGTGTCTCCATAATTTCAATGCAAAAACCACAACTGCAAGCTCTAAGTCATGGGTGGGATAGTTCTTCTCGTGAGGTTTCAACTGACGAGAAGCATAAGCAATAACTCTATCCCGCTGCATTAACACACAACTCAATCCTACAAATGACGCATCACAATAAACTATGAAGTCATCTGAGCCATCCAGTAGAGAAAGAACAGGAGCATGACATAAAAGTCAGTTCAACATCTAAAAAGCCGCTTCCTGTTCATCATTCCACTCAAATGGAATCTCCTTGCGGGTTAATTTAGTCATGGGATTCGCAATTTTAGAGAAGTCTTTAATAAACCGTTGGTAATAAGCTGCCAATCCCAAGAAACTTTTAATCTCAGAAGGCGACTTCGGAGCATCCCAATTCATTATAGCTACTACTTTCGCCGGATCAACTTTAACCCCATCCTTACAAATGACATGCCCCGGAAAATGTACTTCTCACATCCATAATTCACATTTCGAATACTTGGCATACAATTGCTCCCGTTTCAAAATTTCAAGCACTTGTCTCAAATGTATCTCATGATCAGCTTCAGATTTAGAATAAACCAGCATGTCGTCAATAAATACAATCACAGATTTATCCAAAAACGGTCGATAAACCCGATTCATCAAATTCATAAAAACAGCACGTGCATTAGTCAAACCGAACGGCATGTGTAACACCCCGGTCGGCGCCGACCACCCTCTTCGTGGCGCTACCCATTCCGGAATGTTAGGTCCGCAGCCCAATACACCCCAACCCCTCTGGTAGCCAATATAATTAATTTGGACCTCACCTGGGTTGTTGCCAAGGTTTGAACCCTTGACCTTTAATAGCCAGCATAGTACTCAGGAAAGTTGGCTATTAGAGGTCAAGGGTTCAAACCTTGGCAACAACCCACGTGAGGTCTAAATTAATTATATTGGCTACCAGAGGGGTTGGGGTGTATTAGGTTGCAGACCTAACATTCCGGAATGGGTAGCGCCACAAAGAGGGTGGTCGGCGCCGACCGGGGTGTTACAGCATGACTAAGAATTCATAATGGCCATACCGGGTACGGAAAGCAGTTTTGGCAACATCTTCATTAGAAGCTCCTACCTAGTAATAACCCGATTGCAGATCAATCTTTGAAAAATAAGAAGCACCCTACAACTAATCAAACAAATCATCAATCCTGGGCAGAGGGTATTTATTCTTGACCGTCCTCTTGTTCAAATCTCTATAATCAACACACATTTGCAGAGTATCATCCTTCTTTTTCACAAATAGGACTCGTGCACCTCACGCCGAAGAACTCGGACGAATAAAACCCTGATCTTGAAGATCCTGAATCTGCCTCATCATCTCCCTAATCTCAGAAGGAGCCAATATCTAAGGAGATTTCGCCACTAGATTAGAACCTGGTATTAAATCAATCTTGTACTCCACCTCTCATCTGGAAATACTTCAGGATAATCAGATACTATTCGCAAGTTAGTAGATGCCCGCTTTTCCTTTCTAGCATCAATAGCATATGCTAGAAAACATTCACAACCCTTACTCAAGGATTTTCTAGCCTTTAACAAAGAAATAATAGGAAATGCGCACTTGTTCCTTTCCCCTCGAGCCACCACGTGCGACCCATCAGACAACAAAAAAGAAATCAGCTTTCTATGGCATTTAATCCTTGCTTTATGCTTACTCAACCAGTCCATCCCCAAAACCACATCAAAACCCGATAAAGGCATTAACAGGAATGACACTGGGAAGCATCTACTATCAATATCAATTTCAGCCCCCGTCACATAAGTCGTAACAGGAACTATCTTACCATGTGCTACTTCTATCTCAAGTGGTACAGAAATAACAGTAGTAGGCAATTTTAATTTATCACAAAATGCCACATAAATAAAAGAGCGATTCGCTCCTGAATCCAACAACACCCAAGTAGGTAGAGAGTTTATAAGAAACATACCGGTGAAAACCTCATCGGTGGCAGTAGCATCATCTACTGTCATTCAAAACGCTCTACCCTCAGGTGTCGGAGGGTTCTTTCTCTTTTGCTCTACTGAGGATGATCCCTAACTTCTCCTGCCCCTGTCCCCGTCCCGGCTTTCCTCCCTAAAGGACAATCACCAGCTCGGTGCCCTTCCTTCTAACAGTTCCAACAAACGTTACGAGGGAACCTACAATCTTTCGCCTCATGCCCATGAGTTCCACAATGTACACATCGCATAGTTTGAGTAGTACACTGCCTAGTGTGGGTAGATCTACAATGCGTACACCACTGTGATTTTCCAGTCGAACCCCCTGTTGTCGTCTTCTGGTTCTGGCTTCCTTGAGACTGATTACCTTGCCATTTCTTCTTCTGTTGGTTACTAGGATCATACTTTGGCTTCTACAAAGCCGCTTCATCTCGGTTATGTTTATCTCTTTCCTGGATGTCCCCCTCAGCTAAGGTGAAGGCCTGGGACCACGATCCAGCTAACCGAGCTGTGCTCCTATACTCGGGAAGTAACGCCCCAATGAAATGTTGAACCTGGGAAGGTTCATCAGGCACCCACTAAGTCACAAACCTCAGCTACACATTAAACTGTTCTATCAATTCATCAACAGACATTCTCTTCGGCATATGTAATTCCATGAACTCCTTCTTTATCTTGTTCAATTTGAACGCATTACAATACTGCTCACACAATTTGTTTCGAAATTGATCCCATGTAATCGCATCCATCTGGGTTCTAGAAAGATGTGTAGTGATAGAATCCCACCAAACCATAGATTTTCCCTTCAAAATCCTTGTTGCAAAACAAACTCTCATCTCTTTTTCACAATTACAAGCATCCAAGATTCTGGCTCTATCTCGCAACCAATTCAAGGTAACATTAGGATCAGTGCTACCATGGTATTCTGCCGGCTTGCAATCCAGAAATTGTTTGTAAGTACATGGTTGCCTGTATCCCATGTTCGGAGGAAATCCCATATAAGGATAAGAGTAAGATCTCTGAGGAAATAAAGGATAGAAAAACGGTTGAGACGTTGGTTGAGATACTTGTGGTAGCGGTATTGACACTTGGGGAATCTAAGCTAGAGTAGTAATTGCTGGAAAGATCGGTGGTGTCTCAGGTGTAGTTGAAGTCACGGTGATAACCGGTGGTTGTGTTGCAGGAACTTGTGTTTGTTGTTCTACTTCCTTACTCAAATCTTGTAGCTGGCCCTCTAACTGAAAAGTGTACTCATCCCTTTCATCTTCAACCATACCAGAAGTACCAGCCTCTTGCAAAGTCTCTACAATTGTAGTAGGAATTTCTGCTGTGGACGGGACAGTGGGGGCCTCAGTTGAGTTATCATGGTTAGCCATTGTTTTCTGTAACAATCACATCATCTCACGATTTATTAGATAAATCCGTTAGTACACAACATACTAAACTCCACAATACTCCCATTCACCCAATCCCACACCAAAGGAGTAATTGACCTAACACAGGCGAAGATTTGGGAATGTAACACTTTCAACTGTGCTCACATCGCCAAACCAAGGTTCTCATACCACACTTGTAACACCGTATTTTCAACCCAAAAATTTTCATTTTAAATTACATTGTGGAAGCGATTAAATCACTAAAAGTATTCACAACTGTACACAAACAACAGTTTCCAAAACCAACCAGTTTAAATTATCTGTATTACAAAACTACGCCTCGTCACAAATATAAACATCAGAGGCCTAGACAATTACTCCCCAAGCAAACCACTCTTAGCCGAGCCGCTGACTTACCCAAAACTTGTAAAAAAGAGTGAGAGGTGGGGGATTAGCACAAAGCTAAGTGAATGAAGTAAAATCACAACAGATAATCGTTTCTCGGGAAGACCGGCGGTTCTGCAGGAACCAACAACCAATGCCGGCTAAGCCAAAGGTTTACCGATAGTCCATTTGCTATTCTCACACAGTATTATCCTTAAGTTGTAATAAATGCATCTAAAGGTCCTAATACTGATAAGCCGATAGCAAACGAACCCAGCCCATATGCCAAGCCATAACTGACTTCCTAAAATCATGTATACATATCACTGACACAACAATCAATTAACAAACAAGTAGTTAATCAATTATCAGACAATAAGTCTATCCATGCGCCAATCCATAAATAGTTGAAACCAAACCAGTTACAACTAATATCATCCACGAGTAAACATCCACTCACCTCGAGTTCTTAGTTCTCCACTTAGTGGTCTAATGTTACTGAGCCTTATCTGTTCCTGAGAGCACAATAAAATGTATCCAATTCATAAATATATATGAAACATATATTTATATCATCTTTAAATCAAACACACCATGTTAGATTCACATATGCTTGAACACTTAGCATATAGGATCAAATAATCAACAAATTATCAATAATAATCAAAACTATCGGATTTCAATGTAATTCGCTGCAAGGTATTGGATTCAAGGAAATCCGATACATTCTGTCGGATTTCAACAAATCCGCGATTCAACATCGGAATTCAACTGTCGGATTTCATTGTTGGCGGATTTACCATCGGATTCTTATTATCGTAAATCCATCATTCAGATCACAAGTACCAGATTTCAATAGTTTCGGATTTCAACATATCGGAATCCACCATCAGATTCCTCCCTGTCGAATTCATGGTAACCGGATTTAATTATTGTCGGATTCCTCTACCTTCGGATTTTAAATCATCTTCTTCATTTCACAAACCGACAACTTTAAGCATTCATAGATCAATTTCACAACATTACAAAACTTTAATAAAGCTTACCAAAAACATAACCAAACATTTAAAAGCATGCTATCATGCATCATAAACACCTTTTATCCATATAGATAATTGAATCATGCAAAACCCATCAAAGAAGGTTTCCTTCTTAATTCATCCATGGTGATTCATATAAATCCCAACAGTTGTTAAACAATAGCTATAACATGTTAACAAGAATCATGATTCATTTAACTAAACAAGAATCATACAAACCTTAGCTTTGAATCTAACACCTTCAAAAACGAACTTCAAATTTTACGATAGCTTTCTTTCAAAACACGCACATACACACTTTGCAGATTACTAAATGAGAATCTTTTGATGATAATCCTATGTAATACCACGTATGCACATCATCAAAATGCCAAGCAGGAGGTGGAAACCTCACAATTCTAGATACATGCATACGTGTACATATTTAATACTAATAAACTTAATTAAAAGTTAATTACTAAGGGTTAAAAATTAATTAAACATTTAATCAATTAACAATCACGAGTAAACGTACCAAAGCCTAAGCTACTACTAGTCCCAAACTCAGGATGTTACAGTTGAAAAAGAACGAAAAAAGACAGATAGACTTGCCAAGTACTACCTAAAAACAAGGGCTATCCTGTGAGATGTATATGAAGGTAGACAATCTAGTAATTGCAAAAGAGATTTGGGATGAGACAAAGAGACAATTGCAAGGAACAGAGCAAGGGGAGCACATCAAGAGAACTCAACTGGTGAATATGTTTCATGAGTTCAGTGCTAAGGACAATGAGCTTTTGATTGATACTTACCGTCGTTTTTGCAAATTGCAAAAAAAAAAAACTAAGAACCAACAAGGTTGAAAGAACCGACTTGGACATCAAATGTGTCTTCTTATGAGCTCTGGGTCTAGAGTGGAATGAACATGTGAAGCTTTGCAAGCATATCAAGCGAAACCTCACAATTGTCACTTATCATAACATCTTTGAGGACCTCGACCAATACCAAGACGAGGTCTCAAAATTATCTCCTAGAGTATCTACTGATCCATTGGCTCTAGTTGCTATTGAACCATCTCCCCGTGAATCTTCAAGAACTGAGAAATACAAATAGGTGGCCTTATCTGACTCGGGTACTGATGACTCAGATGGTACAGGAATGGAACAAGTTATCAAGGCCATGTCATTTATCACTATAGCTTTCAAGAATAGGTATTCTAAAACCAACAATCGCCAACGATATACATCTGGGTCACGTAGACAAGATAATTTCAAGGTAGCTGAAAAACCAAGGTTCGTGAAAGATGAGAAAAAAGGAAGATCGTAAGTGCTACAACTGTGGGGAAAAAGGCCATTACATAAAAGATTGCACTCAGAAGAAATAGAAGGATGCTGAGTACTACAAGTAGAAATTCAGGCTATTTAAAAGGAAGAGTGCTGGTTTGGCCATGATGGTTGAAGAAGATCAATTCCTGTCTGACACTGATGATAGTGATCTTGATGAGGAAGCACAAGTTTAGTTTTGTCTGATGGACAATGTGGATGATGAATTCACCGATGATGATCAAGAGCGAGAGGCACATTCTGACAACACTGATGATGAAGAGCTTGATGCTGATGATGTTGATAAAGAGGTACATTCTAACTCCCTTACAGGTTGTGGTGTGAGCATGGAACATGTTCAGATCATGAGGAAAAGAATGAAAAAATTAGAATAAAAAACACAAAAGTCAAAAATAAAGAAGGAAAAACGAAAAGAAATAATAAGAAATCAAGAGATGGAATCATATCAGGTTGATAAGGAAATTGCTGAACTCAAAACCAAAATAATTGAAAAAGAGAATGAGTTAATTGAGTTGACAACTTCCATGAGCACAAAAATACACGATCTTAAAGTTGAGAAGATCAGTGCAGAGAAGGATACATAATATATTATCAAAGAGAAAGGTCAATTATGCTTTAAAATCAAAGAACTTGAAGACACACTGATTAAAAGAGGTCAAACTGAACAAACCATTTTTCTTAACAAATCCAAGGAACGGAAATTCTCAAAATGAACCTACGATGGTCTCGGATTTGAAAATCCAAGAAGCAGTGAGAAAGTGACAGCCAAACAATTATACGATTTCAACTGAATGAATGATGGCATCACTAAAAATATGGTATTTGTTGGCCAAGAAGAAGAAGTTGTTGAAGAAGATTTCAAAAGAAATTCTAAACTTAAATCAGAAATTCCTTTTGATTATCATGAACTGAATGATTCTATCTCATCTGGGCCTCAAAAGCCAAATGAGATAGATGATTCTGCACTCACATATCCAGATGATCTTAAAAAGCCACAAGTAGTTCTAGAAGTCAGAGTATATATACCTCATATGGTTTTACAAAGGCAACATGAAACACTTGTAGCCTTTTACTTTCAAACAATCATTATAAGTTATTTAGAAAAGAAAATTAATGAATCAAAGAAAGTCTTTTCATGTCATTGTCAGAAGGAAACCTTGACACACACTTCAACAATAACTTCAACTCCACAAATTATTGTGAAGGCTACCAGCAGTGAAAAAGGAAAATGAAAGTGGCACATGTAACTCCACAACAGTTGACTTCAAAACCAGAAAGTCAAAATCAAGCCTCCACAAGTAGGCAACCAAAACGCCATTGCAAAATCAAATCTCAAACCATCTCACATGCATAAACCACAATCTCAGGTTAAATATGTCACAAAGAGTTCAAAACCAATCACAACTAATCATGATTCAAATGCTTCAGATGTGAGGAAAGCTGACAAAACCATGAGAGGGTTTTACAAGAAAGAAACCGGAAGAAAGAATACACCTGGAGTGGCTAGGTCTTGTTTTGATTTTTCCAAGAAGTGTCAACACATTTCATATTTTGCAAAACAATTTACTTCTTTTACTAATCATGAAATGAAAGCGATTTCGTGTTTCTATGCGAGTAATGGTTGTCTTCATGGTCATTGCGAATTTCACTGTGAATATGATAGACTTCGAAAAAGTTTTGGAATTCATCAATGTGAAAACTGGAAACCACAAAGTTCAAATCAATGCAATGCACCATTCATTACTTCCAAAGGGATAGTCATTCACCAATGGGTATCCAAACATGCTTTACACCTCATGAATTATTGGATTTACGCAAACTGATTAATAACAACTCATGAATTGGAAGCGTACAGAGGAGGAGGTTACAAAGAATTTCTAACAGCATGGAACATCACTGAAGCACGATCAAGGAAAAATAATTCATCTCATTCACAAAGAATCAATGAAATCCAACGATCTATAAAGTCAAATCCAAGACAAAAGTGGAAAAGCTCAACACAAAGTGCACAAACCTGTAACCACCAAACAACCATCAACACTGAAGTCCAAAGAAAGTTCTCAACCAAAAATGGTTCATGTTTGGAAACAAAAGGAAATGGTTCAACCTCACAACTCAACACAATCTCCAATTTATTTTGAATCTCAAATGATCTTGAAAATGGAGAAATTCCACTTCACATTGAATCTAAAATTGTTCGTGATCCATTGTGGATTAAAACTTCAAAGTTTACACCAGAAGAACAAAAGAATCAATGGCAAACAAAAAAACCATTAATTGCATATTCAAAGAAGTTGCAAATTCCAGAGAAACTAAAACATAAGGACCCATTTCTACATGGGGACCTAAAACTTCTCTCTTTTTTGTGTGCAGGAACCTAATCTCTCGTACCTGGATTAAGGGTGCACCAAGCATATAACCGGCAACAAGAGTCTTATGCAAAACTTCGTTCCTAAGTACTCCGGGAATGTTCGCTTTGGGAATGATAATGTAGCACCAATTCTGGGGTATGGAGATAAAATAAGAAAAAACATAAAAATTAAAAAGGTTTCATTTGTGGAAGGTCTGGGCCACAATTTGTCTAGTATAGGCTAGTTATCTGATAAAGACTTCGAGGTCACATTCAAGAAAAACTCATGTTCAGTCAAAACAAAAACTGGTGACATACTTCTAACTGAAACAAGGAAGTCCAATTTGTATTCAATTTACTTGAACAATTACAACGCCAAGACCTCAATCTGTCTCTTAAGCAAGGCCTCATCGGACTTAACTTGGCAATGACACATAAAACTCTCTCACATCAATTTTCACAGCATTAACAAGTTAGTTACTAGGGATCTGGTGAGAGGCCTACCAAAGTTGAAGTTCAAAAAAGATCACTTGTGTGCAGACTGTGAGAAAGGAAAGATGAAAAGATCATCTCACAAAACCAAGCAAGCTTCAAGCACCAAGAAGACAATGGAACTTTTGCACATGGACTTATGTGGTCCGATGAGAGTCCAAACACGCAACGGGAAGAGGTATATCCTTGTGATTGTCGATGACTATTCAAGGTATACTTGGGTCAAGTTTCTACTATCAAAAGATGAAGCTACTCCTGTAATCATCAGCTTCATCAAACAACAAAAAAACAAGTTTGAACACAATGTCGGTGCCATTCGAACTGACAATGGAACTGAGTTCAAGAACAAAACCTTGTCTGCTTATCTTGACTTGGTGGGGATCACACATCAATTCTATGCGGCATACACTCCACAAGAAAATAGAGTGGTAGAACGACATAACCGAACTCTGGTTGAGGCTGCTTGTACGATGTTGTCATATTCTGGTCTCCCGCCCTCCTATTAGGCTGAAGCTGTCAGCACGGCGTATTACACACAGACTCATTCCTTTATTCATAAAAGCTTTAATATAACTCCATACGAATTGGCAAATGGCATTGTGCCTAATATCAAATAACTTCATATATTTGGTAATAGGTGCTTTGTACTCAATGAAAAAGATAACCTAGGAAAATTTGAGGCCAAGGCTAATGAAGCAATTTTTCTTGGTTATTCACATGAGTCTAAAGCCTACAGAGTTTTAAATAAAAGGACTCACTGTGTTTTGGAAAGCATAAATGTTACATTCAAAGAAATGTCGGATGTTAAACATTTTGAAAATCAAGACGAAACAGTTGCTTTGGGACAAGTCAGTTCAAGACCTGTTCTTCAAAGTCAAGAAACAAATACAAATCCAAATTCTACAGAATATAATTTAGATTTCTTATTGGATTTCTTTAAATCTGAATCTAATGTGTCTAATGCTGGTGATAGAAATGATGCAGTGTCTCTTACAACAACTGCAACGAAGGCTGATAATTCGTCCTGATAACCAACCGTGGATTTTCCGTCTACATCAGCTGTCAGTCCAGCCATAGTACCTCATGAGCCGGTTTATGAGAGTACTCTAATCTATGATTCAGAACCCGTAGTCAATGAGGAAGATAATGAACTTTCAAGACGCTTAGATGACTTCTTTCCTCCTATTCAAAACCCCCAAGGAATAAGATGGAGCTTTTCCCATCCAGAATCTCAAATTATAGGAAACATTCATCATGGGGTAAGGACTCGTTCTGCAACGGCAAATGAGTGCCTTCACTCTAGTTTCCTAAGTATGAAAGAACCCACCAAAGTCTCTGATGCATTACAGGATGCTGATTGGGTCATTGATATGCAAGAAAAACTCAATCAATTTGAAAGAATTAAGGTGTGGAGACTGGTACAACTTCCAGAAGCCAAATCAGTTGTGGGTACCAAAAGGATTTTTAAAAACAAACGGGATTCCGATGGAATAGTGGTAAGAAATAAAGCTAGGCTGGTTACTAAAGGATACAACCAACAGGAGGGGATAGACTACGATAAAACATTCTCTCCTGTAGCAAGGATAGAATCAATTCGACTATTCTTAGCCTATGCTGCTTATAGAGGCTTTAAGGTGTTCTAGATGGACGTTAAGATAGCCTTCCTTAATGGTATACTCATAGAGGAAGTGTATGTATCTCAACCTGAAGGATTTGTCAATCCCAAACTTCCGCATTATGTGTATATTCTAGACAAAGCCCTATATGGACTAAAACAAGCCACGAGAGCTTGGTATGATGTCCGGTCTGAGTATCTACTGAGTGAGGGATACAGTAAAGGAAAAACCCACACCACTCTGTTCACAAAAGCCAAAGGAAAAGATCTTATCCTAGTACAGATTTATGTGGATGACATCATCTTTGGTTCTACAAACCCTAAGTACAGTGATGAGTTTGCAAAAACAATGGAAAACCGTTTTCAAATGAGTATGATGGGAGAGATGAATTTCTTTCTCGGATTACAAGTGAAACAGTTGAGCAATGGCATTTTTCTAAATCAATCTAAGTACATTAAAGACTTATTGAAAAAATATGACATACTCAATTGTTCTTCACTGTCAACTCCTATGTCTTGAAAAACTAAACTAACTACTGATCTTGACGAAAAAGTAGTTGATTTAATAACATACCGGGGTATGATAGGCTCATTACTATATCTGACGGCTAGTAGGCAAGATATCATGTTCTCTACATGTTTATGTGCTAGATTTCAGGCTAATCCAAAGGAATCATATCTGTTGGCAGTGAAACTAATTTTCAAATATCTTAAGGGTACTCCTGATCTAGGTCTATGGTATCCAAGAGATTCAAGTTTACAACTCTATGGCTATTGAGATGAAGAGTATGCTGGTTGCATGTTAGACAGAAAAAGCACCTCTGGTAGTGCACACTTTTTAGGAGATAGGTTAGTATATTGGGCTTCTAAGAAACAAAATCGTGTATCCACTTCTACTACCGAGGCTAAATATATTGCGGCTGCAATGTGCTGCTCTTAGAGTTTGTGGGTAAGGAGTCTGACTTTGGTCTACAGTATGAGAAGATCCCTTTATTGTGTGATTCACAGTCTGCCATAACCATCTCATGCAATCCAGTCCACCACTCAAAGACCAAACACATTGATATACGGTATCATTTTAATAAAGATAATGTGGAAAAAGGTCTCATAGAGCTACAATATGTTAAGACCGAAGCTGATTTGTTTACTAAACCATTAGACGATACTCGTTTTAATGAGCTAGTATCCAAACTAGGCATGTTGAATTATAAGGTCTAACAACTTGTCACTTCTGTTGAGTGGATATTTCACTATGTTTGTTCATCTTGCGGAAATATAGAGCATAATCTAAGGGGGAGTGTCAATCATACGTACAAGCTACGCATGCTTGTAGGGGGAGAAAATTAGAAAAATATTCACAAAATAGAGAAAACTACAAAATGGAGAAAATTCCAAAAACATTCACAAAATGATGAAAAGACCAAAAATATGTGTTTTTATATGTTCAAAATTTAAAAATCCAAAAATATTTGACTCTATATTGATAAAAGAAAAGCACAAAAAGATTTTCAAGTTGAATAATTGTTGCAATACACTTCGAATTCGAACCATGCCTTTCGAAATCGAAATGACTAAATGGATAGTCTTGGAAGATAAATCAAAGAAATTCCCCAAATTTGTAGGGAACTTCGAATTCAAGACTTTGAATTCACCACTTTGCATTCGAAATCTTTTTGATTTGGAAGACTTCGAACAATTATTTAAAGGTGAATTTGATCTTCGCATTCGACACATACAAACACAAGAAGGCTTTGAGCGCCTTTCTTGCTTTCGCATTTGAAGTCAATTGACTTCGAACACGGAATTCTCAATTTCCTTTACACTTCGAGCGCGTTTCCAATTTCGTATTCGAAGTCAATGCACTTCGAACACGAAACAGTTTTTTCTCAATACACTTCAAGCGCGCCCAAATAGTAAAATCTTTCAAACTTGAAACAATCATAATTCAAATTCAAAGCCTTTACACATCGAATTCTAAGCCTTCAGACTTGGAAGTCTGAACAGTGCTCACAAGAGCACTTCGAGCGTGTTTTTACCTTCAAATCTATGTACACTTCGAGCGCTGTCATTCATTTTCGATCCGTTACACCATTTTACCTATAAATAGGGGTTCGTAGTCATTTGTTCTTCACGCTTTTCACTGAAATTTGAATTTCGAATACACCGGTTACATATTTTTCGAACTTTCGATCCAACTTGCTACCAAAATTTTCTTGGTTTGTGTTCAAGTTGCTTGTTAACTCAAGGTATACATCAAATAAGTAACAAATCATGTTTAAATCAATTTATATGCTAAAAAATGCTTTTGATATTGTGCAACTCGTAAGACTCTTCCGAGCACTTCACTCATTTTGTTCGACAATCAAATATTGTTGTTAATGTTCAAATGGTTTGCGATGGGCCTTAGGGACACTTAGATCATGTTTTCATTGAATAAAATCTTGAAAAATTTAAAAAGTGTTTTTTGTGTTTTTCGAGTGGATAAAGATTGGGGTTTGATTCCAATTTTGACACAAATCTTCATGTTATGGAATGAATGAGAAAAAAATTAGTGTTACAAAGTTGTTAAGATACATGAATTCATCGTAAAATATGTGTCAAAACACATTTTTGTTAACAAAAAATACCACTTTGTCACGGGTGGTTTTTGAAGTTACAAAATTTTTCAAGTAGCGTTTGACCTTTTCCCAAGTTTGACTTATTGTCAACATTTTATAGGTCAAAATAAGTCAAAATTTTTCATACTTGGATGATTGACTTTGAAAGTCAAAACATCACATCTCACAAAGGCTTATCTTGCTACAGAACACTTTTCTAAGCTTATTGTTGTTCTTACATGATAAATGGCTATGGAAGGTAACTCAGTCTCATTCCGTTCTTCGACTGCTAGCCAAAGCCACAATCCAGATGACCAACTCCTTACCTCTGCTCAATTCCTTTCTGGTGTCACTCATGACAACAATCACTTTGTTGATCTTGATAACTTTCAAAACCCTAACTTCCCTATCATTACTAAAATTCTTCGTATTCACCCACTTAACTATGCCCTCACCTTTGATCCATCTACTTCTGGGACTCATGTCCCTGAACTCTATGTCTAGCAGTTCTGGCATACAGCCCATACCCATACAAACCCTGACACTTGCCGTGTGTTGATCCGTGGTGATGTTGATCACTTCACCTTAAATATTACTACTAGCCGTTTGAAGGAAATCCTTAGACTTCCAACTGCTAGAAGCAGGCCACCATTCACAGACTTCCAAGAAATGCCTGATGAATCCACTACTTTACAAGGGATACGAGCCATGGGCTATGCTGGGGATTTACAAATGAGATCCGACTTTATAAGGGCCAATCTGAACCAATTGTACTATA
This sequence comes from Dittrichia graveolens, assembly GCA_038502395.1. Classification (NCBI taxonomy): domain Eukaryota; kingdom Viridiplantae; phylum Streptophyta; class Magnoliopsida; order Asterales; family Asteraceae; genus Dittrichia; species Dittrichia graveolens. The sequence continues at coordinate 31,113,110 of JARJIL010000003.1, read as the reverse complement.
CATTTGTAACCATCCTTCAACGGTGTCTTACACCAAAACACACATGCTATGAGTTTCCTAACTCTAACCAGATCAAACTGCTATATGCTACTGCAAATCATATGCACATTGATTATGCCACTCTATTATTTCCTGATCTTATGCAGTCGGTGGAGGGCAAGTTTTCAGATCTTAAATGCACCAAAGGCAGATTTCTGCTGTATCAAATATTCTTACCAATGATGGTCCAATTTGCAATGGACCGGAACGATGAGATTCCAAGGAGGCCAAATCGTACAGCAATCAGGCCTAAACAGTTCCTTTATGTGAAAGCCCTAACTGCAGAACATCCAGTGCACCCACAACCGTTTCCCATATCCCTGCTTGATTTATGTGAGCAGAATGAAGTAGTGAGAATGTTTTTCCCGAAAGTGAATAAAACTAACTATGAATAAAATCAAAGTGCAGAAATAGTTTTAAAGCAACGAACACACGAAAGTTTTCAAAGTAAGATTATATTAATAACCAAACTTCAAAGAGTGCACAAGAGCAAACTTGAGCACCGAGTACAAACTAAACAAGAACAAACTTGATTTCAAATTAGCGAACAAACGCTTAACCTTTACTCGTTAATCGAGCAGGTATTTATAGACTAAGTAACTAATAATGACCATCTAATTTATTTACACGTGTACCGTTCTACACTTAATTAGGAACAGAAAATAAGATTGCCGTTTCAAGCTCCTTCAGAATGCGCAGATCGTGCACTTTACATAACAGGAAGATTCTGGTTATCAGATGTATCTTCAGTTCAGAAGACCCTTTGATGACTGCAGACAAACTTCACTTGACGTTCACTTCAGAACTAATCTTCAGATGAACTACGGGTTTCTTTCTTTAGATGTCGTTAGAATTGTTTACAAAAGAATGATGTATTACACCTTCAGTCGCTTTCTTCGAAAGCTTCTTCAAGAATGGAATATATATACAAATAAAAGGACTAACAATCTCCCCCTATATGTTTATAATCCATGACTATGTACAAATGAATAAAGAATAGAAAGAATAAAGAATAGAGAATTACTATTCTACATGTCAGGTTTGAATTCTTCAGGAGAGGATTCCTTTGGAGTTTTAAGCCCCAACTGCTTTAAGTATTCCACCAAAATTTCTTTGACATTCGGATCTTTATTGTCTATTATGTATCGAAGAGATCTCAGATGAAGCTGCAAAATCTGAAACTCTCTGAAAGCGAATCTTGTCATAAGCATCAAGAAAATAGAATCCCCTCGGATTTGAGTGAACTTTACCCACTTCAGGAATGAGACCAGGGGGCAACATGGAAGCTCTCCAATAGATATCAGCTCCAAAATTTTAACCTTTCAGCTTGAGTGGGTTTCTCCTTCTGTGGCATGATAGTTGCATCAGATCCTCTCTTCTTTACTTACTCCTCATAATATTCAATAACTTTGGTGATTTCTCTCCAAATGAACTTGACCTCATCAGTTTGCTTGCGTTTTAATAAACAAGAAAAGATTTCATTCCATTCAGACACCGCATAGTTTAGCTGAACATCCTTGATAGATTGTATGCTGAAGATAGGAAGATTTTTGCGCTGAACCGTGAGACAGGTTTCTTTGTTTACCTTCTTCAGCTTGATTGTAGTGATTTTATCACGATGCCTTCTTTGATGTTGAGAGCTTAGCCAATTTTCTGCCTTTTGTTCCATGATTCTTTTCTTCTCCTCAACTGAAGCTTTTTCGGCTTCAATGTTTGCATGAATCTGTTTTTGAAGATCGAACGGATCTAGATCAATTTTGTTAGCAGCACGCTCTTCGAGTGCAACTCTTTCTGCTTCTATTTTGCCAAGTTCATCGGCCACTTTCAAGTCTTTTATTCTTGGATTCTCGTCATCTGATTCATTAAGATCATATATACCCTTACTCATCTGATCATCCGAAGAGACTATCACCATTTTTCCTTTACCTTAGTCATCTTGGCTTGGCTGACCACTAGATGAAGGAGCAGCTGATTGAATGGGAATCTGAGAGGCTTTGGCTTTAGTAGTTATTTGCTGACATTCAACTTCATCAAGTTCTGATCTGAACATATCAGCTCCAGCTTTTCTTTGATCAAGGAGACTTTTGAGCTCCCCCTCAGCAAGTGCCTTAGCTTCCTTAGCTTTCGCTAATTTGGCCTCGAAGTTGATCAAGGCCTTATTCTTATCTTCTTCAGTGGCTTTGAGGTGTGCCACTTCTTCTTCCAATCTTTGTAGGTATTTAACACGTGAATACTTTTTATCCCATTTGATTATTTTCCTCTCAGCGGTGGCCTTCCTTTTAATGATCTGACAGATTTTGGACTGTCGTCTTATTTTCTCCCACTTAGAAGCTGTAGAGAGACCTGAAGCTTCTACCAAGTGAGACAAGGCCGAAATCTCCCTCGAAAGTCCAGAGAAGGAGGGAGCAAATAAATCTTGCAACTTACGAGTTGCATTCTCAGACAGATTGACAGCATGGATGTTGTCAACCTTGGAGGAAAGGGAATTTACAGTGGAGGAGAGAGAAGAGAGTTGAGTGTTCAGCTTGGAAAACTCAAGAGTGGCAGAGTCAGCTATAGTTTTGATAAGATGGTGAAAAGTTTTATACATCTCATGAAAAATCAGATTTTTACGATCAATGGTTTTGGTAAGGGTGGTGAACTGAGTGTTGATAGATTTAACAAGATACTTTAGCTCAGATTCAAGCTTTGCTTGATTATTAGCTACACACTAACCTTGAAAGGTATTGAACTTAACAGAAGTTGAAACAGAAATAACAATTTCAGATACACTTTCCAAAGAGGAAGCAATGTCTATTAAAGGCTCAGAGGTTTGAGAATGTACAGACTTGGGGGATTGAAGAAAATCAAAAGCATCACTATTATCAAAAGGATTGACAGTTGTATCAAGAGAAGGAATATCAAACATGGTGTTTAGGAGAGATGGGGAGGCCATAGCATCAAGAGGAGTGACTGATGCATGAGGTACCTGAGGCTCATTTGCTTCAGTTACAGTCTGGTTTAAGACTGTGTCTTCATTAGCATTAGGAATCTCGACTGAAGGAGGTTGAACTTCAGTTTCATTGATGAGGGAAAGCTGGGCATCACTTTCAGTTTAGTTTGAAACTGATAAATCATTTGCCTTGGTAGAATCCATAGTGTCAATGGGGATTGGTGACACATCAAGGTATTTAGGTGTAGTCTCATCTTCAGAGTGAGCTGAAGAGTCATCAACTTGTTGGACCTTCGAAACTAGGGGTATGGTAGTTTCATAATTGGTGATAGGCTGAGCATCAGTGTCAGCAAGTTTGGGTGCTGACTCATCATGTGCTTGGTCAATATATATAGTGTCAGTTGGGTTTATTGATACATTAAGGGATAGAGGGGGAAGATCAGTAGAGACAAGAATGGGTGTTCCCTGTTCTGGTGGTACCTGAGTTGTAGTGGGTTTGATGGCAAACTCAATGGTTGGTAAAGAAGAAGTCTCGGCTGACTGGTGTTTGTCAGTGTCCTGAACTTGTGAATGTAGAGGAGGGACTTCAGGGACAGCTTGGTATTAAGCTGTCTCTTCATCAGTCAGACTAGGTTTAGAGACTTTGAGTAAAGGAGAGCTTACCTGAACAGCGGCTGTTGATGTGGATGAGTGAAGCTGACTCTTGCGAAGAATCAGCGGGGTGTCGTCAGGCGAATCCTCACTGGAAGCATAGTGAGATATGATGGGACTAGAGGGCATGGCGGGTTTGTGGCGTTTAGAGAGTAATCTTAGCGGGTGAGTGGTAGTAGGTTGCTTAGAGGTGGATTTGGGTATTGCTGAAGGGTTGGTGGATGACTTAGATGTGGTGGATAGTAACTTTCTTTTCTTTGTCTTTGATGGAGAAGACTGAGGGATTTGAGGTTGAGATTTGGAAGGGGCAGCTTCAAAAGATAGACCTGAATATGGTGGTGGAATAGCAGGAGAAGGCTTCAGCGAGACGATTGCAAGCATCGGAGCAGTCAGCGTTGGGTTGAAGGCAGATGAGGAGCCGGTCCATACTGAACCCGGTAGGGAAGGAGATGGAAGTAGGACCGAAGCAGAGTTGTATGCTTCAGGTGTTAACAACGAGTAGATAACCAAGGAAACAAACCTTGGAAAAGGGATGTGTTGAGACCTAGTTCTTGATGTCAGTGAGACCACAAGACTCTCCATGATAAGTTCAGCGAAGTCAATGTTCTGACCATGGATTATGGCATAGGCCATTTTCAGAACAACTTCAATGACTTGGTCAAGACCACCAGTTTTGTTCGTCATACAGAAATTCAGATGAGCAATCAGACAGTACCACTCCTTTGGGAGACGAGTGCGAGCCATAGAGTTCCCTTTGACCTTGTGCTCATCAGCATATTGAAAGAAGGAGAAGAGAAGCTCCTTAGCATTAGCAGTGAATGAGGTGAGTTCCCGGCGAGGAAGATGAAGAACAGATGCAAGATACTTCGTGGTAAGTTCAGTAAACTTGCTACCAGAGAGCATACTCAAGTGAATACTTTGGCCAGAGGTTTTGGGCTTGATGACTTAAGCGGTCATCTAGAACTCACAGAGATGTTCTTCAAATAGTGGAACCTTTGCAGAGAGAGCAAAGTTCAATGGGCAGTTGCGAAGATAGGTCATTATTTGGTGAAGAGGTGAGGAAGATGAAGGGATGGCTAGGTCAGCGGCGAAGTTGTTGTCTTTGAAACAGATGGATTCTAGTGGGATTTTGGGGACAACATCAGAAGGAAGGGTTACCTTTGCAGAAGCAATTTTGGGAGCCATTGATTCAAGCACAAGAGGTGATTTTTCTTTTGAACAAAAGAGATCGCTGGAGAATATAAGTTGCAGGTAAAGAACTTGAAGAGGCGATATTGGGTTTTAAAGGGGTTTAAACTGAATCAATCTTGGTGGTTGAGTAAATCTAGGGTGAACATAAGTGCGTGAAGCCGGAAATTACGCAAGGCTCTGATACCAATTGTTTTACCCGAAAGTGAATAAAACTAACTATGAATAAAATCATAGTGCGGAAATAGTTTTAAAGCAACGAACACGCGAAAGTTTTCAAAGTAAGATTATATTAATAACCAAACTTCAAAGAGTGCACAAGAACAAACTTGAGCACCGAGTACAAACTAAACAAGAACAAACTTGAATTCAAATTAGCGAACAAACGCTTAACCTTTACTGGTTAATCGAGCAGGTATTTATAGACTAAGTAAACTAATCCTAACCATCTAATTTATTTACACGTGTACCATTCTACACTTAATTAGGAACATAAAACAAGATTACCATTTCGAGCTCCTTCAAAATGCGCAGATCGTGCACTTTACATAACAGGAAGATTCTGGTTATCAGATGTATCTTCAGTTCAGAAGACCCTTTGATGACTGAAGACAAACTTCAGCTGACGTTCACTTCAGAACTAATCTTCAGATGAACTACGGGCTTCTTTCTTCAGATGTTGTCGAAACAGTTTACAAAAGAATGATATATTACACCTTTAGTCGCTTTCTTCGAAAGCTTCTTCAAGAATGGAATATATATACAAATAAAAGGACTAACAGAGAATATATAGGGAAAGTGTAGGATTAGGTCCAATGGTTCAACGAGAGCCGGTTTTACCTACGCCAGGGCCAGTATAACCCAATGAGAAAATAGCTGATAGGCCTCAGCCTTTTGTGGGAGAAGCTGAGAGGGCAGAGCAGAGAGACAAAAGGAAAGAGAGGGGTGGTAAAGGGGATGATGAGGGAGATACACATAGTAAGGGTGGGGTGGAGTATGACCCAACACAAATCCAAGCTATGATTTATAAATTATCAACTGTTCTCCCAGTACGAGAACAACAACCTGAATCTCCACCACTTGATATTCATTCTGGTTCAGTGGCGCCTGACTTTGATACTGATATAATTTCCCTGACCACTTACACCCTTAGAGCAGCACCACAGATCTCTAACAACACTGAACAACAAAAGGCAAAAATACTAGTGGTTGTTGCAGAAGAGGATTTGAGCTTTTTTGAACTATTTCTTGATTTACCCGAGGCATTCAATGATGAAACATAATTTATATATGGCTATCAACCGGGTCCTCTAAATACTTCTACTCAAAGCCTAGACTTTGATGCCAATCTTGATATGTATGATGAATATGAAAGTGAGTTAGAAGAGGAAGAGGAGAGGGAAAGTGAATTGAGAAAAGAACAATAGAGTGCTAAGGGAACCCTAAGCCCAAAAAGCCGGGAAGCCACATATTCTACTGGAGCTGACACTGTTAGCTCTAGTATTGAAACAGTCACTGTGACCCAACAATGCACATCACCCCACCAACCATTTAGGCATCTCTCAACATATGCTTGTTTCATCTCACGGAGACTATACACATACAATATCAGCCTCTTATTCGGAGATGACCGGTATTGAAACAAGAGGTTTGCCTCTCCCGACCTCGACCATCGTTTCAGAGCACATCGATATCCAGTAGAGTTCTGCTTTTCTTTCCAAACATAAAGAAACACTTTCACACATCACGATGCTATTTACTAGACAGCTATCTAGAACACCTGTAGGTGGCACCATTGAAGGTGTCATTCGAGGATCAGGTGGAAATCTCACTGGAGTGTACACCACAGCAGCTCCGATGGTGAGTAGTTCTACCTCCGTGGCAGAATCTACAACGGGTACTCTATGTGAGTCCCGGTTTGTTACCAACGAACAACTGCAGGAGGCCCTCAACACTATCAATGAAAATTTGAATGACATCAAGAAAACCCTTGCTTCACTAAAACCAAAGGTAGATTATGGCTCAGGCTTAACCGTTGACACTCTGAAATCCCTGTTATATGTAAAATTGTTGGAGAAAGCACTATATAGTGAACATAACCTTGATCTTCTTCAAACCCTTCAACGTGAACAGACTTATAAGGGAAGTAACTTGGAGGAGTTCAAAGAACACATTCAAAACTCCATGGAGGATCTTGGAAATGGCGTATTTAAGAAATTGGATTACGTGGACAACAGACTTACTATTCTTGAATCAACATGTAAATCCCAGGCCGCATGGTCAAAGCGCAGGTGTGACGACGATCATCCCGATCATGATCGTCAAGAGGGGGAAAAGAGAGCGCTTGTTTTAACCTTTACTCCACTAACTGAAAGATTAGCAGCGGCATTGGGTATTAGGGCAAAACCAGCTGACACTTCAAAGCAATCATCTCAACAACAACAACAACAATCACAACAAAAACAACAATCACAAACAAAACAACTACAACAACCAAAACCTATATCTGAAGCTGAACCCGACATTCCAGAGTTTGAGTTTGAAACAGAAACTGCAGACAAGGAGAAACGGATGGGTCGGATGAATTATTAAAGCAAATTGATGAATTCACGTTTGAAAAGCTTCCGGAAAGAATAGAAGAAGTTAGAATTGTGGATAGATTTGAGGATATGCCTCTGCCAGAACCTAAAAAGTCTACTTCTTCAAGGGTTGCAAAGCCTGCGAAAGAGCATGTTACCAAAAAGCAAATGGAGGATGCCATAAGGAAATTGAATATTACAAGGGTCCTTCAAGGTGTATCTAAGGAAGTTCATCAGTTGTTTCCTCCTAAGCCAAAACAATTCCAGGTGTCAGCTACCGACATCGTGAAGAAAAATATTCAAGGAGAGCAGGCTTAACAAATCCAATCAATGTCAGAATGGCCAGTCCCTCCGCATGTCCAACCAACTCCTCCTGTCCTAACTTCAAACCCGTGACACTATGAAAAAACCACTATGGGGTAAATATGGGGTAAATACTGCATATCTTGAAGATCGTATTCCTAAAATATTTGCAACTCAAATCAGAGACAAGATTCCTCCTAAACATAGGGGTCTTTATGAAGTACAAAGGAGACGATACGAGCACATCTTTAACAAGTACAAAACACCAAGAGAGCAGATAGTTTCTAAATATTTGATAAGCAAAATACTTAGAGTTGTCATGCAGAAATCATTAAGGTACAAATTTGCAGTTTATGATGTTCAGAGAGCTGATGGGCAAAAGATCTCATTGAATGAAGTAGACTTCCGCCATGTCAAGCTTCATGATATTGAGTTTATTTATGAAGAGCTTTCTACCAAATTGAACAAGTCCTATGAGTTGCAGCAAGGATGAACAACATTGATGAAGTACATGAGGAAATTCATTCAGTTTATTCTAGAGCATGACCTTCAACTTGGAGCTAAGAGTAATCAACTCGAGGTTAATCTGCTCAAGCCAGTGCAAATCCATCCCAATCTTTAATCCCTGGAAGAATTGACCATAATAGATGAAAATCATCCTAATTTCTCAGATCAAAGAGGCGTCATCTTCACCAACCAACGTAGACGAAAGATCTTTGTTAGAATGGTGGATATGATGGCATATTCGGATGGTACCCTCAAAATATTGTTTCATAGACTCCAAGAGAAGACTGATCAAGAACAAACCTCATTGAGTGAATCGGAGAAGGTTGGACTGATAAGGACTATGGAGGCTATCAAAAGGACATTGGATAGCAGCCGGATAATACGGAGGTGGCAAGTCATGTTCGGCATACGTAATAGATCTTTAATGTAATAAATTTCTTTATTTCTTTCTGTTTTTCATGTAATAGGCTTTCTCTCCATTTAGGGGGAGACTGTTAGTCTAGTTTAAAATGTAGAAAAAGCCGTGTGTGGTATTGCCTATAAATAGGCATATGGCCAAGGGCCATTGTACGCTTGACCATGCTTTGTGTGCATTTCAATATATTCAAGCATTATCTCAAAACTTGTAGTGTGTGTTTCTCTCTACTCATCTTCTCTCTACAACTTACTTGAGGTATAATTGGACCACCTTTCAATTGTACGTCAATTGAATCATTCATAATCAACAGATTGGGGCTTTGATGATTATTTCTCTATAACGATTTGAATCAAGTGATCAATACTATTTTCCTTGTTACTCAAAGTGTTATTCCACAAACTACTTTGTTTATTCTTCAATTGTTCCTGTGTGTTTGTTTATAAATCCGGTCCTAACAAACCAAGTATAGGAGAAAGGATTTCTTTAAAATGTTTCGTTATAAGAATTAAACTCATAATTCTTTACATCATTACTTAATAGTTCATAATTTATTTACAATTAATATTGTACGATACTCATACTACATGGATAAACACGCATCTTCTAATTATATTAGGCACGGTATAATACTTTATCACTTCTTGATGTATTTATGACTTGACATTCTTCATTTTAATCATATCCATTATCTAATATTGTAATTCATGATATATATATATATATACACACACACACACAATACCCACATCACTTGCATCCATAATATTACTCCTTCATTAAACTTCTAACTTATACCATAATTTAAGTCTTGCTTATATAACCTACTTTCACCTTTTGATTATAAACACATATATTTTACATCTAAACCTTACTATATCATTCAATTAGTTTATTTGATCTATTATACAATAGTAATTTCATGACTATATATATATATATATGTAGGGGAGGGTTCATGCGAAAAGTGTTTTATTTACGAAAAGTGCGAGAATCAATCTCAACCACTCATTTTGTATTTGATCTAAAAGGGCATAATGGTAAACAAAAACTTTTCTCTCTCCAATATATTTCTCTTTCCTAAATTTTTAATAAAAAACAAAATAAATTAAATTGAACTTACTAGTAAATAATTAATTCTACGAATTTCACCGATGAACAAACATTTTCTCTCTATATATTTACCGGTCAACAAATCCAAAATATCTACGAGTTTTTCATCTTTATTTGTGTTCGATAATGAACACACCCAAGATAATACTAGTTTTAAGATTTTTTTGAATATTCAATACTGTACACAACCAATTATATACGAGCTTTATGATAGATTTTACAATATTCAATAATGAATGTAACCAACTTTCTCTACTTATTCATCCATTTACTAATTAACAACATATTAAAAACCATACAATTAAAAACCCAAAAATAAAAAAATTAAATACTTTATAATAAAATCAAAACAGAGGATAATAAATCAAATTTGATCGACAAACAAAATATTAAAAACCCATTTGGAAGGCACACTAATGGCGGCGGTTGGGTTTAGAGTCGGCCACCGTCTCCATATGATGTTGTCCGCCAGATCTTCATTCCTAGGTATGTCTCTTGCTACAAAATTGATTTAGGGTTCTTCCATGTTTAAGGGTGAAGTAGGAGTCTTAGAATGGCGGCGGTTAGGGTTCCACCATGATAGATCTGAGAATGGGAACAACTCCAGCAAACTGTTCAACGGTTTAGACCTTGTTTTTGTGCACGACAAAAGACGGTGAGATGGCTTGTAGACGACGACGGTGGTTGGGAGTGGCGGTTGACGGCGGTGGAGTTAACTTTGTTTTGGATGCAAGTGGAGCAACATGAGGTTGGGACATATTGTCGACGACAGTGGAGGATTGACAGTTGATGTTAACAGTGCGAGCAAGTCGAACAGGCAGTCGACAACGGTGGAGAGGTGAGGTTAGAACAGGCAATCGACAACGGCGACGGCTCAGCAAGACAAGTCGGCGGTGGACCAACGGTGGGGGAAACTGCTGGTCATCTTACAAAGAGAAAGTGGGTATGAGATGTAGGTATTTTGAAATGGAGGGGAGGTTACATCTTATAATAATAAACGGTAGAGAGAGAGAGAGAGATTTTAGGGGAGAGTGGATATTATTGTCTATTTTGCCCTCCAATTAATTAAATAATATCTTTAAATTTTGATTTATTTACCAAATTACCATGATCAATCTTAACCATTAATTGATTAATCATATGGTCCAAATAGCATCTCGCACTTTTTGCAAATAAGACCCTTTTCGTATGAACCTACCTCTATATATGTATATATATATATATATATATATATTTCCCAAGGTATACATCAATCCTTATGACCAAATACTTAAATAGATTTACGCAAATAACATCACTTAATACTTAATCAATTCACTGTATTTTGATACGTAAACCAACTAACTTATACCAACAAGTACGAGTTTCGAGGTACTCACCTGAGGTCTAGCAATTCGGTAAGTTAATATCTCTGAATCCTTCATGACACCCGTAGTATCCTTTAATAATTTAATTTCCATTTGTTAGGATTTTATATTATAAAAATAATATGTATGCATGTACTCTAAACCTTACTATATCACTCAATTACTTTATTTGATCTATTATACAATAGTAGTTTCTTGACTATATATATATATATATGTATATATATATATCCATCCCAAGGTATACATCAATCCTTATGACCAAAATCACTTAGGGGGTGTTTGGTAGAGAGAAAAGAAATTGGGAGAATTGATTTCTCTTGTTTGGGATAAATGGTTATGGTTTTGGGAGGAGAAATGGTTTCTCCACCCATTTCCATTTCTCTACTTCTTTTGTCTTTTTATTTCTCTTCAAATTCTAGAGAAATGGAGAGAAATGACAACCAGTGTCTACTCTTCATTGTCGATATCCGGTTGCGATGTGTTTCCGGCATTCTAATCATCATCGTCGACGTCCGGCAAGGCAGCCAACGCCGCAACTGCCGTCCGGCGACTTGAGCCACTATTTCTCTGTTTCATTTCTTTCTTGATACCAAACAAGGAAATCAATTCCAATTCTCCACATATTTCTATTTCTCCCCGTTTCCATTTCTCCCCTATTTCCATTTCCATTTCTCGTAATTTCTTTTCTCTCTACCAAACACACCCTTAATACTTAATGAATTCATAATATTTTGAAATGGAAACCAACTAACTTATGCCTACAAGTACTAGTTTCGAGGTACTCACATGTGGTCCAACAATTCGGTATTTTAATATCTCTAAATCCTTCATGACACCTGTAGTATCCTTTAATAATTTATTTTCCATTTGTTAGGATTTCGTATTATAAAAACAATATGTATGCATGTACTCTAACAGACCCAAACTAGTAATTCTTACCAAACATCATTAAACAACCGTAATTACAATTACATACTAAAACTAAGCTCCAAAACCAACACAGAAGGCTATACGGCTGTATGATCCCATTCCATACACAGAAGGCCATGAACAGTGAAGCTAACAAACACAATAATGAGAGCAGTTTGAATCTTAAATTTTGCTTAAAATACTAACATGCAACTACAGATTCATCTATTATATGGTGTTTAAACACCAAATAACAATAAAACAACACATGCAACACTAATCTATGCCTTAAATAAATTATTCATAATTTTCTCCAACTAAAACCTGAACATAAGAATATAAAATGAAGATCTAACCTTGAATCCAGATGTTTGAAGGTTGAAATGTTGATAATTAGCACTGGAAACTTGTTAGTGATGCTTAATTATTCACATGCGACCTCTAATTCTTCACAATCTTTTGAATATTAGATTTGATTTTTCTCTCTCTAGAATCTTCTCTCTCACAATCTTCTTTGTTAGCTTCAAAATATTGTATAGAAATATAAGTTTATATTATGGGTGCGCTTTGCATAAAATGCAAACTTATGTGCGTAAAATGTAAATACTCAAAGGAGTGTGTGTGTGTGTGTGTATATATATATATATGGATATCACTAAGGATAATGTAACTTTGATATCTCGGTTTAAAAAAAGTGTGTGTGTTTTTCAAGGTGTAATCTCAGCTCTCTCTCTCTCTCTCTACTCTACATAGTCACACGAGCACTTTACTGAGATCTTGAGGTTCCATCTTCATCTTTGTATCAGTCGTAGGATCACTACCGCTGAACAAGTGGTATGAGAGCCATATAGAGTGAAGATCTGTCTTAGAAACATCATTTTTGTTAAAGTTATAAAGTTTTTTTTTGATGTGGAAAAACCACTCTTGGGTTTTTTAGATATGTGGAGAAAAATGTTTGTTTTGCTTGTTATTTTGCTATATTTGTAGTCACAAAGTGCTTTAGAACCATTACGAAGTGATTTGAATCCATTTGGAAAACATTTCGTTGGTCAATATTTAGATCTGTGTTTTTGAGTGTTCTTGGTGTTCTTGAGAAAAATCGGTCGATTAGAGCAAATGTATTGTTGTTTTGGTTAGAAATCTAGCGTAGAAGTGTTTAGGCACACAGGCGAGCCTATTGTGACAAGAAATTTTGTATTCCAAACACTTTTGTTGAAAAACAGATCTGGGTATTCATATGATATGAACAACCGACATCTTTCTTGAATATGCAAAGAAAAAGAAAATCATACACTTAAAAAATCTTTGTGATAAGTCACCCAATATCTGCCAATAACCTATATCGGTCACTTATGATTTTCAACTCTTTCCAATTTCTAAAAACTTAACCAAAAACACACTTTAACCGACACACAAGAACACTTCGGTCAACAAAGTCCTTGACTTCAACCGAATCACGCCAAGATCCAATATCTATTATCAATTTTTTGCACATCTTCTTGGAACAACCGACATCCATTTTTATTTTTCAATCAAGTTCCAAGAATTTGTGTTTGATATCGGTCAACAATAAGCTCTTGACTTATCATAACACGATATCGGTTAGAAAAATTTGTAGAATATTACTCTTTTGAACCTGATATCTGTCAAGAACTTGTACAAGCTTAACTCATTTTTTTCGATATCGGCTAATCAATTTCACTATTTCTCATGACCCAATATTCGGTTATATCTTAAAACAAATTCACAATTTTTACTTCTTTGTGTTGCTTATCTGCCCACTGATACACGTATACTAGTAACATTACTAATGAGGCACGGGCCTATTGGGTCACACGCCAAGTGTAGAATCCGACTGCACAAGTCAAGAGAAGCAAATTGTTCAATTAGGGTTTCTGTCAAGCTTCACCAGCCCTCACGGGTCGTGAGGAGGTCGTGATGTGAAGCCCTTCACGAGGCTTCATGATCCGCGTAAGGAATCGTGGGGGCGACGCCGTCACGACTGCCTCACGGCTTGTGAGAGCCCGTGAAGGTAGAACTCAAAGTAACACTTTTATTTTATTGAACCTTTTGGTTTGTCCAGTGAGGGCTAGCCATTTTGGCCGACCCTTGTGCCATTTGAGCTCCCCTCCAGCCTATATAAACTCCACTTGTTTCTCTTGTATGAACCTTTTGCCAAAGTACTAACACATATATAGTAAGCATACTTAGAACTTCTTGAGCAAGTTTAAGTGAGTGCTATCAAAGGCAAGGGTTATTGTTGTTGTTTTGGCGACATCATTCTGGTAAGGAAATCGATATTCCAAGCTTTAGCAAAGGAGATTCTCGTGTGCTTGGTGTGGATACTATTAGAGGGACTCAAGCTCGAGTTCAAGTATCACATCCTCAAGACCACAACCATCAGAGACATCAAGGGTATAAATTACTCTTATGTGTTTCTTCTCTTGTTCTTGTTGCTATATTTGGTTGTAGTATGATCTTACTAAAAGAATCCCATGCATGTGGTTTGTAAACCCGAATACTCTTTTGAAAAACCTTTCCTTCCGTTGCTTGTGGTTTTTGTAGCATGCATGAGAATCCTTCAGTGGTATTAGATCAATTGCTACATGATTATAGCATAAAATGACTCGAAAAATTTCTTTTTGGATGTTTTGAAAAATTGTCCAGTAAGGCGTCACGGGTCATGGAGGTTCTCTTCACGGGTCATGAAGGCTACACGACTAGTATGGTTTGGGGTCTAGTCCTGAAATGTTTTTTGGTCCTTCACAAGTTCATGAGGCTCTTAGGCTTCACGAGCCGTGAGGGGTTGTGAAGGAGCTCATGAACAGTGTTTTTGGCCTTATAGAATTTTTTTGATTTTTCGAGTCATTGTAAGCATTCTGCTTTGCTTGTGTAGTTTTTTGGAAATCCCCAAATAGTATTTTGGTACAACTATGGGTATGCATGGTACGGTCATGGCATTAGATCCATACATGAATACACATATGTGTGTGTATATATGAATATGGGTGTGAAAATTGGTTTTATAACCTAATGGATATGTACAAGAATTTCCTTTATGCCTTGAGTGTTTGTTTAGGAAATTCTTATTGAAATACTTGTTATATACGGTTTTGGCACACCGTTGTGTTTGTGGTTCTTTGTCTTGTTAGGTTGATAACCTTGGCCTTAGACCTTGTGGTTATGTTTATGGTCTTTGTCATTCATTTGGTGACCTAGTGTCACATGGTATATAATAATTGTAGTTATTCATTTATTTGATTACTTGTAATAATTATTATGGCTTGCATGCCGTTTCATTCATCTATGTAGTTGTATTATTTGATAGGATTTTCGTGGCTTGCATGCAATGTATTTCTATTTTGATGTACTTGTATTTTGGAGCTTGAAGACAACAACAATCAAGAATCAAGGTGATGTCTTGAAAAGGTGAATCCGGAGAAACCTGATAGAGGTGGCGGATTTATTGGGAGCAATTGCATTATTTTGTGTTGTGACCCTAGTAGACCATGTTCTTCCCATTGGCTCACGGGAAGAACACATAGGTTTTGGCATGCTTACCAACCCCTTTGCTATGCATGTGATTTGGTTTTATTTCTTGCATGGTTGTTTAGGATATCGCATGTTAGAAAAATTTCTACAAAATTAAATCATAAGAGTTTTATAAAATTGGTTTATATTTCTATATCGCACGCATATGATTAACAAACTATTAATAGTGAAAAATCGGTTTTTGTCCCTAAATATGTTAATCTAATTTATTCGGAAACAAAAGCCCGTTTTTTCCAAGAAATATAAATCGCGTACCATCCGTGAGATATCACGATGCCACCCAAATCTAACATCACAAAGATTGCTTGTCGAGCTTATCACGAGTCAATATTTGTGAAGTTGTGTGGAGGTGAGAGTAGTAACTCACAAAGTTGGTTGTCGAGCTTAACACGAGCCAATTCTTGTTTAGTGTACATACCGCATGTCTTGGCGGATGATTTATGATTTCAAATTAGAATTCTTGAAAGATTGTTGACCTTAGCACGAGTCTATCAACAATTCTAACTTGGGATTGGTGTAAGAAGGAATCAAACATGCCAAACGACCTATGGTAGTCATAGGATTCCGCAAGGAGCTAATAGTTGCAATAATGGATTGCAATTGGCAATATAGTTGCCAACCCAAAATAATTTCATCATGTGATCCACAGTAAACCCATCATATGAGTGGTTGAAATAGGGTTCTTGGCTTTGTTAAAATAATTAAATATGTTTTTGGGTAAATTGTTTTAACAAAAAATAAATATCAAATGAACAAAATCTACTTTGCTATTATAGATGGCATTTTCAAGTACCACGACCACGAGCAACATTTCTCTACGAATTTTCCTTAAGAAGGAGAAACTCATTGGTAGCAATTTCATGGATTGGCATAGGCAACTTCGGACTGTCTTACGCCATGAGGGAAAGTTGTAGACCATAGAGGAAGCCTTGCCCGAGCCTCCTGCGAGTTCCGCAACTACGGCTATCCGAGAGTCGTATGAAAAGAACCTCAAGGACACGAAGTGGATTATGTGCCTCGTGCTAAGCACCATGAGCTCCGATTTGCAAAAGAAAATGGAGCACTTGAGTGCTTACAACTTGATCACGCAGCTACAACACATGTTCTAGCAGCAAGCAAGGCAAGAGTGGTATGAATGCCTCAAGGCTGTCCTAGGTTGCAAACTATAGGAAAGAGGGAACAGGAGCACTCATGTGTTGCGGATGAAAGCAAACGTGGAGTGCATAGAGAGGTTGGGATTCTCCATAGGGAGGGAGTTGGTGGTTGATTTAATCCTCCAATCCCAGCCCAATGCATATGATCAAATTATAGTGAGTTATCATATGCATAGTACGGATAAATTCCTTATAGAGCTACATGGGATGCTCAAGACTTCCGAGTCTAGCATCTCAAAACCTAAGCCCACCTCTTCAAATCCCGTCTTGGCTATCCGGGATTGCCGCATCCAAAAGAAAAATCCGACTCCTTCCCAAAAGGGAAAGGGTAAGGTTGGTGTAAACAAGCCTACCTCAACCACGGAGGCAAAAGGCAAGGGGAAAGCTCCCCAAGCCAAGGCCCCAGAGGAGGCGGATTGCTTCCTTTGCGAGGAGAAGCGGCATTATCGCCGAAGCTGCCCTAAGTGCCTAGAGGGGCTCAAGAAGCTCAAGGCATTGAGCATCTTGGGCACTTCAAACCAATGTACATTCATGATTGAGCTCCATCAAACTTCTATTTCTAAGGTATGGGTTTTGGATACCGGCTGTGGCACTCAGATTTGTAATATGGTGCATGTGCTAAGGGAAAGTAGAGACTTGGAGTGTGGAGAACTGGTTCTAATTATGGGGAACTGCGAGATTGTGCCCATAGAAGGAAAAGGGAGTGTAAAGCATTCTTTTAGAAGCGGTATTTCCCTTGTTCTAGTTAATGTATGTTATTCGCCATGTGTAGCAAGAAACATTATTTCCTTACATGCTTTGTATGATGATGGTTTTTCCTCTAAATGTGTAAATGAGTCTATTTTATGTTACAAAGATGATATTTGTTATTTTAAAGCTTTATGTAACACCCGCAAACCTGAACTAGTAGATTAGTGGGTTGGCGGTACGTGATTACTTGTGTTTTAAATTTTTTATGTGTTATATTAAAGTTAATTAGTTAATTAATGTAATTAGTTTGACCTAATATATATATATATATATATATATATATATGTGTGTGTGTGTGTGTGTATGTCTGTGTGTGTGTTTGAAACTGGAAAGTAAAAGAAAAGAATTATGTATGGATGTATGTATGGAGGTATGTATGCATGTATGGGATTTCTTTCCACCTCCTACTATTGTTAAATGAAACCTTATGTATATGTGGTCTTGAGCTATCATCTGCTAATTTTTCTATCAAAAGTGAAAAGTGTAGTGTGTGTTTTATAGAGCAAAACCTTGGGTGAAGAAACCTCTCCAAATTGGAAACTTGAAATTTCTAAGTGAAAGATTTACGTTTGTTAATTCAAACCAAAGGTTAGTATGTGTTTATATCATGTTATACTTCGTTTTGATGCATGAATTTGTTGAAAATGACTATGTGATGTTTCACCATTAATGGAGCTTGGAGCTCAAACTTGATAAGTGGGTTTTGCATGATATGGTGTTTTAATGAGTTCTAAGATGTTCATGATAGTTATATGCATGATATATAAGGTTTATACGTGTTTAGAAGTGTTTTGGTTTGAAAAACAGAAGTTAAAATGGAAATTTGAAAGTTTGAGTTGGTTGGAAATTTGAAGAAGATGATGCAGAGTACGACGCGACGCGTCCCCGCATTTTAACGGATTCTTTGAATCCAAGTGATGAAATCTGATGGGTTGAAATCCGTAGCCCAAAATCCGATGGTTTGAATCCGACAAGTGAAATCCGCATGCTTGAATCCGGGATTTGAAATCCGCCGGGTTCTCGAAATCTGATACTTTGGCCGACGCGACGCGTCGGATTCTTGGACGCAACGCGTCCGACGATTTTTAGAAATTTGAACTTTGTTTGATTGACCTTTTGATTGTGTTTCATGTGTTTATGATATATGGACTTATTATATATATTGAGATATAAATATATGTGGGTAGATATATTTTATGTTCGAGACTGATTTCGTTGTTATCGTGTTTTCAGGCAATCTAAAAACTCAGTGATATTAGGTATCTGAATTCATGTTGAAAACGAGATGTGTGGACGTTAATCGCGGATGGTAAAGATTATGGTTAATGTTATTGATGTGATGCATGCGTATGTGATTGGTTAATTGATTGGATTTTTGATTGTGATTGTGATTGTTGATTGATGATATCTGTTGCATGACTATTTGGTCGATATGCGCTCTTTGGATGATATTGAGTTGCGTTTGAGAAGTCAGCTATACGTAGAATTGGGCTGGGCTCGTTTACTGTTGGTTGTACAGTTATAGTCTTACTGGTGCATACGTTGCATCAGAGTGGAATTTTCACTGTGCCAACTCAGTAGAGGGCTATCGGTAAAGCTTTGCGTTGGCCGGCATTGGTTGTAGGTTATGCGCCGAACTGCCGGTCTTCTTGGATATGTGATTACATGCTTTGATATTGACTGATGATGTTTGCGTTTGTGCTTAGCCTCTACTCACTTAGCTTTGTGCTAATTCCCCTCATTTGTTGTTTTAGCAGGTTTATGAGTGTTGGTGTTTGTAGGAGGAAAGACTGACCCCGCTTTGATAAGATTTTGATTAATGGAAACAAGCTGTTGTTTTTGTAACACCAAAACAGTGTGATGTAGTTTGGGAACAAATGTTTTATTTTGTAAATATTTGTATTATATGTTAAGTGGTTTGTTTAATTAAGCTTCCTCAATGTGTTTTTTTTTAAATGGCTTGAGTGTTCCGGTGTTACAGGTTGGTATCAAAGACTTGGTTTGGAAATGTATGCACGGCTAGAGTGTTGTATTCCCAAATCTTGGCCCATGACGGGTCAAGCTTTCCTTTGGGAGTTAGGTTTTGGTCGCATCAGAAGAACGCTGCGGAAAGAAACGAGTGTAAAATAATTTTAATTTTATGTCACCAACACACCACCCAATGGAACACACTCTAGACAATAGCAATGGAACAAAATAAGGAGAACAAGTAAAAAATTAATAATACCATACAAAAAGAATTTCTCCTTGCCTTGGAAGGTTTGTACACAAAATAGTGTACCACTATTGGTATCCACACCAAGTGTTGATGATCCCCACGTGCTAGCTATTTTTGGACGCTGCCAAAAGCTTCACCAATGGTCTAACACCATCTTGAAGATTGATATGCTAATCTATCTTCTAAGCATGTGTTACTTGAGAGGGTATGTGAACTAACTTGGAGTTACAAGTTCATATACCAAGAATTCAACCAACCATGTTCCATAAGCATATTTGGACTTATATAAACTCCAAAATGAAGACAAAAACGTCCATAATTGACTTAGGAATAATGGCCATCAATATCCATGAATACCCCATTAAACTAGTCATGAAAGGCTAGTTAATTAGGCTGTTACAGTATGAGGAACGGTTGTGCCTCTCAACGCACGCCCGTGCCAGCCTACAGGCAAACCCAAGTCATGCCCGACTTGGGCTCGTGCTTTTGCACTAGGCACGGCCGTACCTTTATGAGGTACGCCCGTGAAGGCCTCAACGGGTACGCCCTTGGAACACCGCCCTTGGGCCCGTACCCAGCATAGGGCACGCCCGTGCCCGGCCCAACCAAAACCCATTTTGGTATTTTCTCTCTCTCTTGTTCAAAGGTGTTGCCGGAATCAATACTTGGCGTGTGACCCAATAGGACTATGCTTCATCGGCAGTGATACCAACTCGTATGTGTCAGTAGGCATATTCCAACAAATTCCCACTTGAACATGACACACCCACGAAACGTAACACCGACATAGAGCGGCCTCTAGCAAGGCTACTACACCCCCAAGTCAGCATAGGGTATGTCTCCCATGACAAGTACCAACCTGTAAAGAATGGTCTTACAAATACGTGATTATTCATCCCTTCGTTCACAATATCCATTGTGAATGCAGGTCATGAAACACCGTCAACCCCAAATCATTCACGATTATGTTTCTCGATCTAGACTAACTATGATGAACAACACAAGTTGCAAAATTTATCCACTATCAATTCAACTTGAGCACGGCCATACATTTTGATGTCATCAGTTCAGTCAACGAGGGGCCCAGGGATATCTCTCTAAAGAGGAACGAATACCTTTGACTACATTGTTCCATCATAATAACAAGTTCTTGCCTGAAAACATCCCTTATAACAGCCGGCTACGAACTCCGTTAGAAAGCAATCTAAACAAGACCATCTTATTAATCAAGAAGTGCATGTATCTCCAGTAGAAGGACAAACAATTTTATCATCCTGATTTACTCGTGATCATGTCCATGAAGTAAACTCAGGTGCAGGTCCTCCAATTACTTGATCACTATCAAGTGCAGGCTAGTGTTGCGAAAACATGTATTCAATCCACTATGAATACTTTACCAACCACTTGCCTCGATCTTAATTAACTTCTTCCTTCCAATGAAGAACGACCGATCGTGGAGCATTTAGAATAAATAAATTTATTCAAGGAAGTAGTTAAACATGCTAAGATGGAACACAATAAAGGCCAACAAAAGTACCCGCTTCGTGCGCATTATAAAATCTCCATTTGATAATCGATACAATCAAAGCACATTATTGCTTTAATGTTCCCAATTCAAGATATATCAAATTCAACTAAAACAAACTCAAGCCAAAGCCACTTGTAAACCAAGTGTATGCAAGCCTAGTATGAAAACTCATCACTAGCTCATGACTAAAGCTTAGTAAGCGGATTCAAAAAGTGACATCCATGCGTCCTCTAACAATCACCATATCTTCTCTCGACCAAACACTTATAAAGTGTGCGCCGGAAATATCATGGTCCTCTGTCCAAGCCTTCGTGCTCATCATTGTTCCAAAGAACCCAATAGAGTCACAATGCACAAGACTATGGTTCACTTATATAAGCCATCATACTCTTATTTTCTCAAGAGAACCCAATTAGAGTCAATGATGCTTAAATAAACCATTGTAGTCGATAACGTTGCACTTGACAACACAACAATATCAATTCACCAAGAGTAATATATTACTCAAATTTCCTTGTTACCGCCGAACATCAACTTGAAGAACAATGTACCAAGAGCTCTTCCAAGTATGTCAAAATTGAGAAAAAAGAAACCATGTGATAAACCAAGTTGCTAATTAATTTAACACACTAGTTCATCATGTTTCAATATCATTCTCTTAGTTTCGTCACTCCAAAAGTTCAGGTTCGTATCTTCCAATTCTTCTTATGAAGCAATAATTCCTTAACCCCGGTTTTATGAATCGCCAAGTTAGGATATTATCGTCAATAAGAAGTATATCATGGATACAAAACATTTGGAAAATAAACGCTCCCACTAGCTCTAACATACATCGAAGTCCAATCTTCCCTTTTTGAAAACTCAAATCTATGATTTTCTCATTAAAGTGAAGATTACAACCTTGCGATGTTTATTCAAGTCTACGAGGATACTTTCAACGTACAAGACCTTCGGAAAGTGTTAAAACACTCTTCCTCAACATTCCCATGAAGGAATACGATCTTTACATTGTAGTGATAAAAACATGTATCCGAGTAACCTTCAACATAACCACTAGGAAAATTTCCTTATGATACCATGCTCATGGTCAATCATAACGGAACATTTATCATTAGTTGGTATTTGAAGTTCAAGTCCATGAATAGACTTCTTGGGCTTTTAGACCATACGAGGATACTAATAATGTACAAGACTCTCGAAAAGTATTAAATCTCTTCCTCAAATTTCCTATAAAGGAATAGAGTCTTTTCATTTCACTATCATACCTTCATAATCAAGAAAAAGGCAGTGATACACCATAAGTCATCCAAGTAGACTTCAACATTACCACTAGGAAAAATTTCTTTCATGATACCTTCCTCACGGTCAATCATATCAGAACTTTTACCACTAGTCGGTATTTGAAGTTGTCTACATCTCAATTCATGTATAGACCTTACACCAAGGCATCGGATCAACCAAGTTCAATACTTGGACATCCTACATGAATTGCATCCCATTCTCATTACCTCTCTCCTTCTAGTAGACACTAGGCCTACCATGACCTCCGATAGTTGATGAATTCAACTAATCCATCATCGAGTTATCTTCCTATAGATATAAAACATATATCTATCCGGCCTTACGACAACTCCTATCAGAAATAGGAAGAGTAACGAATTATGCCATGTACTCCAACATCGCCATGTTGGGTTGCAATCATTATAGATTGTATGCTAATGCAAACATCAAGTTTTACTCCAACTGGATCCCATAGATATTAGACTTCCACTTGCTATTGAGCGACAAAACTTGTCCTCAAAAGTTCGTGGAACAAAATAGCTCATGCCTAATGGAGTAGCATCTTTTGTCCCCGTATTCTACCACCGCACATCTACACGTAGGCAGGATAATCTAGGCTTTTGAGATAGACCAGCAAAGACACTCTTTCTAGTCTTTTCTCCTAAGATGCGTACTAAACCATCTTTGTTGATTTTATACATAGAACATTGCCCGCCATACTTAAGCATCCCAACACATTGGGTATGAATTTGCGATCCATCAAGACCCGAACATATCCAAGAATATTCGGTTTCTCCTCTATGCGACCCATATGCCAATGTGTCCTAGGAGAAATAATTTAGGAGACAAATCCCACAATTCTTATGATGATCACAAAATACATATATTAAGATACTCAACATCTTTACAAGATTTAAGTAACTTAACCTTTCGTCTACAAACCTCGTTAAGGTAATCAATGAACACCTCAAAGGTTTCAAATATACCTATCCCTACTACCACCACGGGTAAAGGTAACGAAGTGCAAGTAGTTATCCCCATGGATTTGCATTAACGAATTAAACACACAAGTGTGAACTAATTACAACAAGCTCTCAATCCTCTTACATACGCCGATGAAAGATGTAAAAGTCATTTAGCCTAATAAATAATTCTCCCACTCAATATTTGATCAATTATCAAATGCATCCAAGATTCCAAACCACACGGAACTTGGTGACGTAAGTCTTGTTTACATAGCTAAATAATCTTGTCACTTGGATAACAAATCCAAACCATTTTTGGATTTAAACAAATTATTCATGATTACTTTATTACTTTTAAGCAAAAGCTTATAAATGTCATGACATGGATAAACTTTGAAATAAACCACTAATATATAAATATATCTAATACAAAGTAATATCTATCGTCAACCAATGCATAATAGACTTAATATTTCTCTCGCCACGTAGGGCAGATAATATATTAATCTAGTAAAGTAATAAAATAGCTAGATAGAATGGCGAGATCAAAACTCCCAATCCTCTCAATCGAGACAACGTCCAAGTTTCCCAATCTTGAGCTCTAGCCTTCCATGCCCTATCATCTACTTCTTCCGTTTAACACGTACACTTTGTTACAAAACAATTTTGCAACAAACGTGAGTGTTATATCCAGCATTTCAATAAATCTAGCTAAGAAGTAGAAAAGTAATGGAGCTAATCATGAATGTACCTGATGTCGAGGAGCTATTTCCTTGCCTCATAGGAAGCTTTAACCCCTCCGAACACTCAGGACAAGCGTGGCGGTGCCAATCTCCATACTTACCGTAGAAATAGCAAACTTCTCCCATAGGAGTCACATTCTCTTTCTCGGTCTTACGTTCTTTCAATAACCGGGTGGGAAAGAACTTGCGTTTAGCCATGTTAGACTCGAATGTCTTAAGCATGCCTTGCAACTCATTTAAGGATTATACCATTTTGTCCTTTTGATAGTTTTTGATAAACTCATCATAAGACGTAGGCAGGGACTAGAGAATCATATTCACCGCAAGCTCCCTCCCAATGGGAAATCCTAGTATTTCCATTTGGTCAATGTATGCCTTCATACAAAGCACATGAACACTAACCTTCCCACCTTCCTGCATCCGGCAACTAACAAGAGCCTTGACACACATAAAGTGTTCCTCTCTAATCTGATGTTGGAACATGTCCTTCAAACCGATTAATCATGTCATACGCACTCATATGCCCGAGTTGCTTTCCTAGCTCGCAGCTTATAGTTGATAACATGAAAGAAGAAACATCTTTTGCGTCCTCCATACGATTTTCGAAGGCGTATCTAGTGGCCCACTTGTGTTGGTAGCAGGTGGGTTCGGAAGAGGTTCCTCGAGGATGTGCAACTTAGATTCATGGCGAAGGACAATTCGCAATTTCCTATTCCAATCCATAAAGTTCACACCTACGAGTTTCTCCTTTTCTAGGAACGAACGAAGAGATAAATTCGGAGTTGCGTTGTTAACGTTTGTCATCTACAATTTTAGAGTACACGTTTTAGTGAATTTAGATATAATCCTTGTATAAATAATTACCCAATAGTTTTCAAAACCAATTATTTAAACAAGGCTAGAAACCATATTTCACTTTACCTTATGACGGGTGTTTTCGCGGATCACAAAGCAAAGCTATTTAGGCCGGTAACCATTTTACCGATTGCAAACACTTTGCAATTTCTAGATCCTTGCGGGATCCATTGACAATCAAAATGTCTTTTGGCATGTTTGATCCCTTCTCGCACCAATTCTAACTTGATCCCCTTAAATGACTCGGCTCGTGCTAAGCTCGACAATCAATATTGCGAGTTACCACCCTCACCTTCCACACAATTCCACTCGGCATGACTCGTGCTAAAGCTCGACAATCATCCAAGTTTTACTAGATTCGGGTGGTGTCGTCTTACGAATGGCGCATGATTTACATTTTAAAGACAGGATTTCGTTTTCCGGTTAAAATAGTTTTAACCCATTTTGCGAATTAACAAATCAAGTGATAAATACAAACCAATTTTATCTACCATGCGATATCCTACACATCCATTCAAAATAGTAAATATATAAAACAACCACACATACACAATAGTTCGGTAACATGCCCAAATCCTATGCGTTTTCCCGGTGAGCCATACGAGGAAAACAACGTCAACTAAGGAATCCAAGATCCAAAGCACCCAGCCCGGTGTGCTCCCACCGAAGCCGACATCTCCAAAAGGCAATCCGGACTCCACTTTTCCGAGACATCAACGTCGTGATTCCTGTTGGTGTATTACATACAACATCAACTTCTATACTATTTTACAAATACATAGAAGGAGAAATGACATGCAAGCCACAATCCTATGCTACTAATACAAGTACAAAGGAATAAATAAATAGCATGCAAGCCGCACCAAATAATAATTATAAAAATTACAACAATATGGCACGCAGTCCACCAAAACCAAATAAACCAAACACCACAACACATAGGTCTAAAGGGCATCCAATTACCGAACCACAACCAAACACAAGCAAAGCAAAACCATGGTGTGGCACAAAACCATGTCAAACATATTTTGATTAAGATTGCCAACAAAACACCCAAGGCACAAAAGGCAATCCTTGTACATATGTATTAGTAATTTTAATACACCTTTAAAATTACATATTCATATATACACCTTTAAATATATATATATTTTTATGTACTTCATGCCAAGCCATACAAAATATATAAATTCAAGGAATCAAAATATAGTGGGGAAAAGTAGACTAAAGACTAGTCCAACCAAAAAATCTGGAATTTAAATATAATTTTAAAACACCGTTTCAAGAACAGAATTCTGACAAAAAACCACAAGGCACGGGCGTACCCCAAAGGGTACGGGCGTGCCTGACCTTTTGTCAGTGTACAGTTTAAACAGTTTACGCATATGAAAATTCTGCCGGCACGGCCCGTACCCCCACTGGTACAGCCGTGCCCCGGCCGCCGGCACGCCCCGTACCCCAAGAGGTACGGCCGTGACCGGTCACCCGAAAATCATATTTTGATAGAAAACTCAAAATTTCGGTTTCAGTGCAAAGCCATGTTAAAGATGGCTCTGATACCACTGTTGGGTTTTGGTGGCATCAGAAGAATGCTGCGGAAAAAAACGAGTGTAAAATAATTTTAATTTTATGCCACCAACACACCACCCAATGGACCACACTCTAGACAATAGCAATGCAACAAAAGAAGGAGAACAAGGACAAGAAATAATACCATACAAAAGGAAATTCTCCTTGTTTCCTTGGAAGGTTGGTACACTGTGTACCACTATTGGATCCACACCAAGTGATGATGATCCCCACGTGCTAGCTATGTTTGGACGCCGCCAAAAGAATCACCAATGGTCTAACACCATCTTGAAGATTTATATGCTAATCTATCTTCTAAGCATGTGTTACTTGAGAGAGTATGTGAACTAACTTGGAGGTACAAGTTCATATACAGAGAATTCAACCAACCATGTTCCATAAGCATATTTGGACTTATATAGACTCCAAAATGAAGACAAAAACGTCCATAACCTACTTAGGAATAATGGCCATCAATATCTATGAATACCCCATTAAACTAGTCTTGAAAGGCTAGTTAATTAGGCTGTTACAACATGAGGCATGGCCGTGCCAGCCCATGGGCAAACCCAAGTCACGCCCGACTTGGGCTCATGCTTTTGCACTACGCACGGCCGTACCTCTATGAGGAACGTCCATGCCAGCCCCATTGGGTACGCCCTAGGCACGCCGGCCTTGGGCCTGTACCCAGCATAGGGCACGCCCGTACCTTCTCAAGGCACGGCCGTGCCCGGTCCAACCAAAACCCATTTTGTATTTTCTCTCTCTTGTTCAAAGGTGTTGCCAGAATCAATACTTGGCGTGTGACCCAATAGGCCTATGCTTCATCGGCAGTGATACCAACTCGTGTGTGTCAGTGGGCATATTCCAACACGGGGGAATTAGGGTGAGTTGGAGATGTTTGTAGTAGTTAGTATTTTGTAAAGTAACGGTTTATGCTAATGAGCTGTGAGGTGATGTGATTGTAACAGATATGGCTGACAGAGAAACCCCCATCCTTCCTCCTGTGACCCAAGCTACATCGGAAGTACCTGTGATTGAAAACTTGGGGAATACAGAGATTGCCAGAACATCAGGTCAGGCTCGTGAAGAAGACCAAAGTGAGTATGTTTATCAGTTGGAAAACGAACTACTGGAACTCCGAAATAAAGTTCATAGTATGGAGCAGCAGAGACAGACCCAACCTGAATCAACCCCTGTACCGACTGCGATTCCTACTTAAGCAACTACAACACCAGTAACAACACCCGTACCACCAGTGACCCAGATAATGCAACAACCCTTTTATTATCCGTTTGCACCTCAGGGAGCATATCCTTTTGCGTTTCCTGGATACAAACAACCATGCACATATAAACAATTCTTGGATTGCAAGCCTTCTGAATATCGAGGGAGTTTTGATCCCAATGTTACCTTGAACTGGCTGAGAGAAATGGTTAAGGCATTAGATTCCTGTAGCCGCGAGAATGAATTGAAGGTAAAATACGCAATGAGGATGTTGAAGGGAGATGTCATGGTATGGTGGGATTCGATTACCGGACATTTCACCGAGCAACAGGAGGAGAGCATCACCTGGAGTCAATTCCAAGAAAAGTTATGCGAGCAATACTGCAGTTCCTTTGAGATTGTTAAGATCAAAAAGGAAGTTATGGATTTAAAAATGACGGGGAATATGATTGTGGATGATTTAATCAAGCAGTTTAATGAGGGGATGAGGTTTGTTAAGCAATGGGTGCCAGATGAGGATTGAAAGATCGCTCACTTTGCATCCCGATTACCGTAGCGCCACTAGGTGGGCTACCACTCTATCCCATGCTTTCACTTTAGCCAAATCGGCTGAAGGGGATATACTTTCGAGAAATAGGTTGAGTAGGGACAGGATTTCCCAACAAAAATCAAAATTTGAATATTACAGCACACAACATAAGCAGAGAGGGCAGAGCTGTGGTACAAGGCAAGGAGATCAAAGTAGGAGGCCTGCTTCAGGTAGGTCTAATCAACGGGCTGAAGGTATTTGTTTGGCATAAACAAGAAGAAACGGAAGCAATATATAGTACAAAATTCTAAGCTAGCCAAACAAACATTGCCATGGACCAACATCTAAACATGAAGTTGTAACTAAAATATAAAGAACAAGATAGAAAAAAAGATTATACCATAATACAAGATCACAAAAGCTTTGTGTGTAGTCCACCCAGAGCACACTTGATTCCCCAATGCTAGTAGGTTGGTGTAGCCACCAAAACAACAAGATTAAAGTATGTCTAACACCTTTGTGCATCAAAACTTGACCACCAAGTGTATGATTACTAGAGAGAAAATGTATATGTTCTTGATATGTTCTTCATAGTCATCTGTTTCAAAGAACATAGAGAATTTCGTAGCAATGTAACTCCCAAAATCAATTGTACTTAATCCCATTAAAATAAGCATTAAAATAAATCAATTTTGCTGTTACAGTGCATGTACACGGCCCGTGTTCATCAACATGGCCGTGTAGGCCCAAAGTCCACGGCCTCAATTGGGCAGAGACAGCCCGTGTCTAATAGGCTCAACACGGCCCGTGTTCAACTACACGGCCGTGTTGGCCCAAAGTACACGGCCTTGACTTCGGCCAAAACGCCTCGTGCTTGTTGTGCTACACACGGCCCGTGTTCAGCCACACGGCCCGTGTACCATCCTGCCAAAACCCATTTTGGCCTATTTCTCTCTTTTGCTTGATCCTGTTGCTGGAATCAATACTTGGTGTGTGATCCAATACAATAGGCCTATACTTCATCAGCAGTGCTATTAACTCGTTCGTGTCAGCGGGCATATACCAACAGACTCCCACTTGCATGTGACACCACTACAAAAATTGACACACACATAGAGCAGCCTCTAGCAAGACATCTATGCTCCCAACTTAATATAGGGTATGCCACTCTTGACAAGATCCCAATCACAAAATTATTGTCCTAAAGATAAATGAACATATACATCCCTTTGTTCGCGATATCCTATGTGAACATAAGGCATGGAATAAAGTCAACCTTCAGATCGTTCACGATTATGTTTCTCGATTCTAGATTAGTGGTGACCAACGAACAAAGTTAACATTGATCCATCATCAATATAACTTGAGCACGACCATGCATATGAACGTCAGCACTCAATCATCGAGTGGCCCATGGACATCTTCTCTATGCATAAAGGAACAAATTCCTTTTGACTACATAGTCCCGCCACATAGGTAATACTCAACTCAATCATCTCCCTTATAACGACTAGTTACGGACCGCGTTAGAAGATGAACAAAGCAAAGCAGACCTATGCTTTGAGATCACATGTATCTCTAGTTTAGGGATGAAATGTCATTATCATCCCGAGTTACTTATGACTAAAACCATGAAGTGAACTCAAGTGCGGGTCCTCCAATCACTTGAAACCCCTTTCAAGTATAGGCAAGAATCACGCTTATCAAAACCAATTCTTTACCTCAATCTTGATTCATACTTCCTTCCCATAAAGCATGACCGATTGTGGAGATTTAGAATGAAAAACATTCTTGGAAGTGTTTAAACATGCTAAGATGGAACACAATAAGAATTCATAAAATACCCGCCCTCGGCGTATTATCAAATCTCCATTTAACAATCGATATAGTATGAATTACAATACTGCTTAACGTCCCCAAAACATAAGTACCAATCAAACACAAACCAAAACATATTCAAGCCAAGTTATATGCATTAGAAATGGTAATTGACCTAGTATGATAAACATCACTAGTCCATAACAACGGCTTAACTAGTGGATTTGTCCCACAACATCCACATGTACTTTTTATATTCACTTATATCCCTTTTGACAAGACTACTATAAAAGTACGCATCAAAGAGATCTTACTTTTCAAAATGTTAAAGTAATCACACCCTCATTGTCTCAAAAACCCACAATAGGGTTGGTGATACTTTAAGAATCAACAAACAACACCACAAGTTAGGATCATAAAATTTAATCAAAGATCAACAGTTATCCTAGCAGAAATACGCATTAGAGTAACTACTTACTCCAAGCCTATTCTAATCGTCAAACACCAAGAACATATATCTATATTTCTTGTACTCAATATTATCCAATTTTGTATCTCATAAGTGTCCTTATGAAGCAATAGTTCATGAAATTGGGTCGCAGATAACCTAATATCGGGACATTATCTTCAAAAGACATAGAAAATTAGGAATACAACAAAGCTCCCACTAGCCCTTACATATATAAAAAGGTTTTATCTATGCTTCAAGAAAACTCATCCCTTTGATTTTCTAATAGTAAGCAAAGATCTTTCCTTTAAGATTCTAGCATAAGTCCGAATTGGAATTATTCACTTTTGTAGACATAATTCGGATACTACGGATGCATATTAAGACCCTTGGAGAGTGTTATAAGCACTTACTCATCATATCGTTCCACGACGGAACGCGATCGTTAATATCCACGAGTATCAAACATTCTTCAACATAGCCACTAGAAAAAGTTTCTCCATGACCATCATGAAAACTTTACAACTAGTCGGCATCTGAAGTTGTCTACAATTCCATCCATGTTAATCCCATTACTACCGCCTTGGTATACACCTAGGTATGGGAATAAGTCAAGTCAAGTACTTGGACATTTCAAATGGATTGCATCTCTTTATCATTTACTTCTTTTATTTTAGTGAATTCCGGACCCTCTACATCTTCCGATAGGAGGTGAACTCAACATGACTCACCATCAATCATTGCCACTTAGATATGAGAAACCAATATCTCTTTGGCTCTTATATAAATATCAGATTTTATGCTACCATCAACATCAAGTCTTTCATTTAAGTTCCACGTTCTTCCACTGGAATTCCTTAGCTTTTGTCCCCTTTTAAGCAACAAAACATTGTTCTCAAAAGGTTAAATAGCTAAAACTTAGAAGAATTCCTCAAATGTATTAGCACTTCTTGATTTCAAGTTTATCCATCTCCCACTGAATGTAGATTGGATAACTTCGAACTATAAGATAGACAAGCAAAGAACCTTTCTAACATATCTTAATAAGTTCTAAATAGACCATCAATTGAATTTAGATTTGAGGACTTATTCACAATGGTAAATGAATGTCCCAAGAAATCGGACATACATTCTTGACCCATCATAAACCAGTTCATTATCAATAACACCCGGTTCCCTACACCATGACACCATGTACCAATGTGTCTACGTATGATATGAATTTGTGAGACAATACCACAATTCACTATATGGTCATTCAATATAGATAGTAAGTATCTTAGCCTCTTAACTAGATTTAAGTATCTTGATCTATATGCCCTATTGATTCTGAAAGTTGTTTTGGCTAATTCTGAACACCAACAAGGTTTCAGACATATACCTAAACTAGTAAACGTCTCGCCCTTACTACCATCAAGATAGTGACGAAGAAGTTTCTCCTTCGTTATTCTTTGTGGTGTGCTTGAACGGATTATCCACAAAAAGTGATCAATATCCAACAAGCCATCATTCTCTCACTAACTCCGGTGAAGAATCTCATAATCATCTTAGCCCAATAAACAAGATCAATATCAAACGTTTAGCCCAAGGCTAAACTATCTCGGGATCCCAACCATACGGATCTAGATGATATATTTCTTGTTTTATGTGGTAAAGTTGATTATCACACAAGGATAACTTATCCAAACTATTTTGGATTCAGAATCAATTATTCATGAATATTCTATTACTTGTAACAAACCTTATGTATGCCATGACATGAAAAATTTTGAATCTAATAAAATATCTCACAATAAAGTTTTCATAAAAATTTCATATTTTAAGAATAAACTCATCGTGACCACATGTAAAGTTGTGTGTCACGCACGACAAAACAACACATGAGCTATGATATAAATAAACCTTGAATAAACAATGCTTAAAAAAGGTTTTACACCAATTCTTAAAATTTCAAAATTATGTCCATCGTAATTAAAAGCGAGCATACAAAGAGATGTTACTTTCCACGCAGGGCGATAAATAAAGTAATAAATAAACCGACGACAAAAGCGAGATCAAGTCTCCTTATCTTCTCTTAGAGGACAATCATCCTGGTTTCCTCATTCGAGATCCGGTTCTTCATGCTTTTCTTTCCACCAAGGGCCTACACTTTGTAACAAAATAAATTTGTGACAAACATGAGTCAATCAGCTCGGGTCAACAACCCGGCTTATAGAAGAATAGCACTGAATCATAAACGTACCTGAAGAGGTAAAGTTAACTCTCTCTTTCTTGGGAAGTTTTATATCCACTCGGCACGTAGGGCAGGCGTGATGGCCCCAATTTCCAAATCTTCCACATAAGTAGCAAACCACCTTTTCTTGAGTCTCTTCTTGAGGCACATTCTCTATGTCCTTCGACTCAATATCAAGGATAGGATTGGAAACTCCAACCTTTCCTTTTTGGGTTGGTTTCTTCTTCCTTTTCTTTTGTTTCTTTAAACCCAATACAGGAGTGGTTTAGGTGGAATTTTTATGCTTGGCCATGTCAAACTCCACAGACTTCAACATGCCATGCAATTTGCTTAAGGATTTCTCCATTCCTTGCATGTGATAGTTTATGACAAACAAATCATATGATTCGGGCAGAGACTGGAGTACAATATCCATAGCAGGCTCTCTCCCAATAGGACATCCTAACCTTTCCATTTGGTCCACGTTCGCCTTCATCTTAAGGACGTGAAGACCAACATTCCCGCCTTCCTGCATCCTACAACCGACTAGGCTTTTAACATACTCATAGTGTTCCTGCCTCACTTGCTGTTGTAACATGTCCTCGAGCTTTTTTAACATATTGTACACACTCATGTGCTCGAACTGCTTTCGCAACTCTGTGCTCATAGTTGACAACATGAGGCAGGCAACATCGTGCGTGTCCTTAACACGTTTCTCATATCCGTATCGGACGGCCCAATTCGCGTCGGTAGCAGGTGGCTCCGGAAGGGGTTCCTCAAGGATGTGCAACTTTGACTCATGGAGAAGGACGATCCTCAATTTCCTAAGCCATGCAATAAAGTTCACCCCCGTGAGTTTCTCCCTTTCTAGGAACACACGAAGTGAGATGTTTGACGTGGTGTTGTTATGGTTTAACATCTATAAATAAGAAGGATGCAAGTTTTGGTTAGTTAGATAAACCTTGTTAAAGATAATTACCCCATATGTTTAAGAAAAAGAATTATTTTAACAAGGGCTAAGAACCTTATTTCACCTCGCACCGTGACGGGTTTACCGCGGATCACGTGGCGAAGCTATTTAGGCCGATAACCATTTTACCAATTGTAATCTCTATTACAACTCTTAGACACTTGCGGGATCCGTTGACATCCACTATGTCGATTGGCATGTTTGATCCCTACCTTACACCAATCTCAATATATAATTTTTGTTTAGGTCGTGCTTAGCTCGACAACTAACCAAGAATTATATATCAAAATTGTAAATCGTCCGACAAAACACATGGGTGGTACTCTTGACCATTAATAGGCTCGTGCTTAGCTCGACAACCAATCATGTGAGTAACCCCACTCACCTTCCACACAACTATGCAAGGAATGACTTGTGCTTAGCTCGACAATCATCATTGTTTCGTTAGATTCGGGTGGTGTCGTCTTACGGATGGTGCGTGATTTACATTTTTAAAAAAATGGGATTTTGTTTCCGGTTTATAAAAACCTTTTGTGATTTACCATTTTACCAATTGTAATCTCTATTACAACTCTTAGACACTTGCGGGATCCATTGACATCCACCATGTCGATTGGCATGTTTGATCCCTACCTAACACCAATCTCAATATTTTATTTTTGTTTAGCTCGTGCTTAGCT
The DNA here is from genome assembly GCA_038502395.1 of Dittrichia graveolens. Classification (NCBI taxonomy): domain Eukaryota; kingdom Viridiplantae; phylum Streptophyta; class Magnoliopsida; order Asterales; family Asteraceae; genus Dittrichia; species Dittrichia graveolens. The sequence goes on along the minus strand of JARJIL010000003.1, from coordinate 31,078,605 downwards.
CGACAACTAACCAAGAATAATATATCAAAATTGAAAATCGTCCGACAAAACACATGGGTAGTACTCTCGACCATTAATAGGCTCGTGCTTAGCTCGACAACCAATTATGCGAGTAACCCCACTCACCTTCCACACAACTACGCAAGGAATGACTCGTGCTTAGCTCGACAATCATCATTGTTTCGTTAGATTCGGGTGGTGTCGTCTTACGGATGGTGCGTGATTTACGTTTTAAAAAAAATGGGATTTTGTTTCCGGTTTATAAAAACCTTTTGTGAATTAACAAAGAAAGTGTCAAAGCAATTTTAAGCACTTTTAAATATAATACCAAATTTATATTTTCTTTGTCAATTCTATTCGCGTGAGATTGTTAACCATTTTAACAAACATTCTATTTAATTTTTAAAGAAAAATTGTGTAGCATGCAAATCCTAATCCATGCATAGAAAATAAAATACAACCACGCAAATATATATAATTCGGTAACATTCCCAAATCGGCTGAAGGGGATATACTTGCGAGAAAAAGGTTGAGTGGGGAGAGGATTTCCCAACAAAAATCAAGATTTGAACATTACAGCACACGACATAAGCAGAGAGGGCAGAGCAGTGGTACAAGGCAAGGAGATCAGAGTAGGAGGCCTGCTTCGGGTAGGTCTAATCAACGGGCTGAAGGTATTTGTTTGGCATAAACAAGAAGAAACGGAAGCAATATATAGTACAAATTTCTAAGCTAGCCAAACAAACACTCCCATGGACCAACATCAAAACATGAAGTTGCAACTAAAATATAAAGAACAAGATAGAAGAAAGATTATACCTAATACAAGATCACATAAGCTTTCTTCTTTGTGAAAGTGTGTAGAATTCAACAAGAACTCCTCTAGTGTAGTCCACCCCAAGCACACTTGATTCCCCAATGCTAGTAGGTTGGTGTAGCCACCAAAACAACAAGATTAAAGTATGTCTAACACCTTTGTGCATCAAAACTTGACCACCAAGTGTATGAACACTAGAGAGAAAATGTATATGTTCTTGATATGTTCTTCATAGCCCTCTTTTTCAAAGAACATAGAGAATTTTGTAGCAATGTAACTCCCAAAATCAATAGTACTTAATCCCATTAAAATAAGCATTAAAACAAATCAATTATGTTGTTACAGTGAATGTACACAACTCGTGTTCATCAACAGGGCGTGTAGGCCTAAAGTCCAGGGCCTCAATTGGGCCAAAATAGCCCGTGTCTGATAGGCTCAACATGGCCCGTGTTCAACTACACGGCCGTGTTGGCCCAAAGTACACGGCCTTGACTTCGGCCAAAATGCCTCGTGCTTGTTGGGCTGCACACGGCCCGTGTACCATCCTGCCAAAACCCATTTTGGCCTCTTTCTCTCTTTTGCTTGATCGTGTTGCTGGAATCAATACTTGGTGTGTGACCCAATAGACCTATACTTCATCAAGAGTGCTATTAACTCGTTCGTGTCAGCAGGCATATACCAATACGGGCACCTTGGTGTTGTAGGTGCAAATCGTTCCATAATTGTCAGTGTACGCCACAGAGACTGAGATGGGTAAAGTGTGGTCAGTTAGGCCCTGATTTTAAAAGTTGCAGATTCGAGAAGAGTGTTTGCTAGAATTGTCAGAAAGAGGGGCACATAGTAGGCGATTGCCCATTGAATAAGAGGTTAGGATCTGGGTCAAGAGCGAGTACAGCTGGGGGATTGTCTTCAGCTGGTCAGAAAAGAAAAAACCCACCCACTGCTGAGGGTCGGGCATTTAAGATGACGGTGGATGATGCCACCACCACAGACGATGTCATTACGGGTATGTTTCTGATAAAATCTACTTCTTCTAGAGTATTATTTGACTATGGGGAAAATCGCTCCTTTGTTTCTGTGGAATTTTGTGATAAATTGAACGTACCTGTTATTAAGCTTGCAATGCTTTAAAAATAGAAGTAGCTAATAGCATGATGGTTCCGGTCACGACTGTTGTGGCTGGAGCTAAAATTGATATAGATGGTGTGTGTTTTCCTGTTTATTTTCATGTTATGCCATTATCTGGTTTTGATGTGGTGCTCGGGATGGATTGGCTGAGTTTGAATCAATCGAGTATTAAGTGTCATAAGAAGTTGATTTCGTGTGCATTGGCTGATGGCACGCAAGTGGTAGCAAGGGGTGAGAAGGTTGGATGTGTAATTCCAATCATTTCTTGTTTGAAAGCTAAGAAGGCGTTGTATAGAGGATGTGAATCTTACATGGCGTATGTTATTGATGGGAAGAAAGAAAAGCAAACGATGAATGAGATTCGGGTGGTAACGGAATACCCGGATGTGTTTCCAGAGGAATTGCAAGGGTTGCCTCCAGTTCGCGAGGTAGAATTCAAGATTGATCTTATCCCTGGTTCTCGACCAGTGGCAAAAGCTCTGTACAGATTGGCACCTTTAGAGATTCGAGAGATGATGACACAGATTCAGGATTTATTATACAAGGGTTTCATTCGTCTGAGTTCGTCCCCGTGGGGTGCACCAGTATTATTTGTGGAGAACAAAGACGGTACGTTGCGTATGTGTATCGACTATCGTGAATTGAACAAAAAGACAATCAAGAATAAGTACCCGTTGCCAAGAATTGATGACTTATTCGATAACTATAAGGAGCTTCATTCTTCTCGAAGATTGATTTGAGATTGGGTTATCATCAAGTACATGTATGTGAGGAGGATGTGTAAAGACAGCTTTCCGTACGCGCAATGGTCATTATGAGTTCTTGGTTATGCCGTTCGGCTTAACTAATGCACCTGCGATATTCATGGATCTTATGAACAGAGTTTGCCGAACCTTTGATAATTTCGTAATTGTTTTTATCGATAATATCGTGATTTATTCAAAGACTGAGATGGAACATGAACAACATTTGAGACAAGTTTTAGAGACTCTGAAGAGAGAACGTTTGTATGGAAAGTTCTGAAAGTTCGAATTCTGGTTGACAGAGGTTTGGGGCATGTTATGCGTAACGAGTGAGTAAAAGTGGATCCTTCAAAAGTGGAAGTAGCGATGAATTGGAATTCTCCAAAGACACCGTCAGAGATAAAGAGTTTTCTTAGATAGGCCGGATACTACCGCAGATTTATCAAGGATTTCTCCAAGATTGCGGGTCCGTTGACTAAGTTGACTCGAAAGACGTGAACTTTGTATGGGGTAATGATCAAGATAAAGCTTTCCAGATGTTGAAGCAATTGTTATGTCAGGCTCCTATCCTTGCTTTACCAAGTGGATCACATGATTTTATCGTGTATTGTGATGTGTCATTCGTTGGATTAGGATGTATGCTAATGAAGAGGGATCGGGTGATTGTGTATGTTTCAAGACAATTGAAACCTCATGAAAAGAATTACTCAACTCACGACTTGGAGTTAGCAGCTGTGGTATTTGCGCTTAAACTATGGAGGCACTACTTGTATGGTAACAAATGCGTAATTTGTACCGATCATAAGAGCCTACACTATGTATTTACCCATAAAGAATTAAACATGAGACAGAGACGATGGGTTGGGCTGATAAAGGATTATAATTGCGAGATAAGATATCACCCTGGAAAAGCGAATGTAGTGGCAGATGCCCTGAGTGGAAGTGGGAACAAATAACGATGGATTTTGTAATGAAACTTCCGCATACTCAGAAAAATCATGATATGATATTCGTGATTGTGGATCGACTACGAAAAGTGCTCACTTTCTCGCTACTTGTGAGACGGCTTCTTTGAGTAAGTTGGCTCAACTATACATCGATAAGATTGTTGCGAGGCATGGTATACCGTTGTCCATGTATCTAACAGACACTCCAGATTTGTTTCTAACTTGTAGAGGAGTTTACGGAGATAGTTGGGGATGAGAAGTAACTTGAGTACTGCTTATCATCCCCAAATATATGGTCAGACTGAACGAACCATACAGACACTCGAAGATATGTTACGTGCCTGTGTGATTGAGTATGGTTGATCTTGGGATTTACACCTGCCATTGATAGAGTTTGCGTATAACAATTCTTACCACTCAAGTATTGGAATGCCTCCGTATGAAATGTTGTACGGTCGTCGCTACCGTACTCCGACTTGTTGGTTAGAGGCTGGTGAGAAACAGTTTGTAGGGCTAGAGATTGTTTAGTTGACTGCTGACAAGGTTGCTATTGCCCGAGAGAAATTGAAAGCTGCCAGGGATAGACAGAAAATGAATGCAAATCCACGACATCATCGGGTATCTTTTGATGTGGGTGAGCTAATTTATTTGAAAGTCTCTCCATGGAAAGGCGTGATCCATTTTTGCAAACGCGGGAAGTTGGCTCTCCGTTTTATAGGTCCTTTCTGCATTTGTCAGATAGTGAACGATCTGACAGTTACACTAGATCTTCCAGCAGAGCTTGCAGGTATTCATGATACATTCAACGTCTGTTATGTGAGGAAATGTAAGGTTGAAGATGAAAGTCAGATTCTCCCAGTACATGATTTGAAAGTTGATTCGAAGAATAGATTAGTAGAGGAACCTGTTGAACTGTTGGATCGTAAAGTGACCAAACTCCGCAAGAAGCAGATTCCGATGGTGTTGGTCAAATGGAAGCACAGTTTAGGTTCTAATTTGACATGGGAGACTGAGGCAGATATGAGGGACAGATACCCTCACTTTTTTGAACGAGAAGAGATTCCGAGGACGGAATCCTCTTAAGGAGGGGAGATTTGTAACACCCACAAACTTGGGCTAGTAGATTAGCGGGTTGGCGTTACGTGATTAATTGTGTTTTAAATTATTTATGTGTCATGTTAAAGTTAATTAGTTAAATAAAGTAATTAAGTTAACCTAATATATATATATATATGTGTGTGTGTGTGTTTGTTACTAGAAAGTAAAAGAAAAGAATTACGTATGGTTAATTCAAACCAAAGGTTAGTATGTGTTTATATCATGTTATACTTCGTTTTGATGCATGAATCTGTTGAAATACATGACTATGTGATGTTTCACCATTAATGGAGCTTGGAGCTCAAACTTGATAAGTGGGTTTTGCATGATATGGTGTTTTAATGAGTTCTAAGATGTTCATGATAGTTATATGCATGATATATAAGATTTATACATGTTTAGAAGTGTTCCGGATTGAAAAACATAAGTTAAAATGGAAATTTGAATGTTTGAGTCGGCTGGAAATTTGAAGAAGATGATACAGAGTATGACGCGACGCGTCATTTCCTTGGACGCGACGCGTCCCCTCATTTTAACGGATTCTTTGAACCCGAGTGATGAAATCCGTAGCCCAAAATCCGATGGTTTGAATCCAACAAGTGAAATCCGCAAGCTATAATCCGACAACTTGAATCCGGGATTTGAAATACGCCGGGTTCTTGAAATCTGATACTTTGGCTGACGCGACGCGCCGGATTCTTAGACGCGACACGTCCGGGGATTTTTAGAAATGTGAACTTTGTTTGATTGATCTTTTGATTGTGTTTCATGTGTTTATGTTATATGGTATTATTATATCTATTGAGACATAAATATATGTGGGTAGATATATTATATGTTCGAGACTGATTTCGTTGTTATTGTGTTTTAAGGCAATGCAAAGACTCAGTGATATTAGATATCTGAGTTCGAGTTGAAAATGAGGTGAGTGGACGTTAATCGCAGATGGTAAAGATTATGGTTAATGTTATTGATGTGATGCATGTGTATGTGATTGGTTAATTGATTGGATTGTTGATTGATGATATATGTTGCATGACTATTTGACCGATGCGCGCTCTTTGGATGATATTGAGTTGCGTTTGAGAAGTCAACTACACGTAGAATTGGGTTGGGCTTGTTTACTGGTTGGTTGTACAGTGATAGTCTTACTCGTGCATATGTTGCATCAGAGGGGAAATTTCACTGTGCCAACTCAGTAGAGGGCTATCGGTAAACCTTTGCTTTGGCCGGCATTGGTTGTAGGTTCTGCGCCGAACCGCCGGTCTTCTTGGATATGTGATTACATGCTTTGATATTGACTGGTGATGTTTGCATTTGTGCTTAGCCTCTACTCACATAGCTTTGTGCTAATTCCCCTCAGTTGTTGTTTTTGCAGGTTTGTGTGTGTTGGTGTTTGTAGGAGGAAAGACTGACCCCGCTCTGATAAGATTTTGATTAATTGAAACAAGCTTTTGTTTTTATAACACCAAAACAGTGTGATGTAGTTTGGGAACAAATGTTTTATGTTGTAAATATTTGTATTATATGTTAAGTGGTTTGTTTAATTAAGCTTCCGTAATGTGTTTTTTAAAAAAAATGGCTTGAGTTTTCCGGTGTTACACTTTACCATGTCATGGCATATATGAAGTTGAAGCATACATTGAAACTAAGAAACCTATCATGAACATTGATTCTCAATCCAAAATTTGTTTGGATAAGTATTCCTTATGGCATGGTCGTCTTGCACATGTAAACAAAGCTCGCATCACCAAGCTCCAAGTGGATAGGATCTTGGAATCATTTGATCTCGGGTCAAATGAAGTATATGAATCTTGTTTACTAGGCAAAATAACCAAAGAACCCTTCAGCAGTTCAAGTGAGAGGGGAAAGGATCTCTTGGAAATTATTCACATGGATTTGTGTGGACCTTTCAAACATATCACAAGGAATTGCACTAGATACTTCATTACTTTTACGGATGATTGTAGTAGGTATGATATGTCTATTTGACTAGACAAAAGTCTGAAACCTTTGTGGTATTCAAAACATTCCAAAATGAAGTACATAATCAATTGGGTAAAAGGATTAAGATACTGCGATCGAATAGAGGCGGTAAATATCTTAGTTCCGAGTTTCTTAACCATCTTAGAGGTTGTGGGATTATCTCACAATTGACACCTCCTAGGACTTCTCAAATAAATGGAGTTGCCGAGAGGAGGAATCAGACATTGTTAGATACGGTCCGCTCTATGATGAGTCGCACGGAGGTACCCATTAGTTTTTGGGGTCACGCTCTAGAAACGGCGGTAAGAGTTCTTAACCTCGTACTAACAAAGAAGTTTAAAACAACACCATATAAGTTGTGGCACAAGAGAAAGCTCACTCTCTCATATCTTCAAGTATGGGGATGTCAAGCATACGTAAGACCTGAGGCGGATGACAAACTTGAACCCCGTTCCGAAAGGTGTCACTTTATTGGATATCGACCTACCGCTATTGGATATATTTTCTACAAACCTTCTGAGAACAAAGTCTTTGTTGCTCAGAGGGCGGTTTTTCCTTGAAAGGGAAATTATATCTAATGTAACGAGGCAAAAGAAAATAGATCTTGAAGAAGTTCATGGATCAACCGATAAGGAACTTGATGTTGGAACTAGCACTCAACCATGATCGGTTGAAACGGAGCAAGAAAATGTTGTGGTACCTGACACACTTCCATTATCTTCTCCACGTAGATCAGGTAGAGCTCACCAAGAGCTAGAGAGATACGGATTTGTCATATTTGAGGGCAATGAGCTATTGGAGGATCAAGATGATCCCACCAACTACCAAGAAGCAATAGCGCGCCCTGAGTCTGCCAAGTGGAGAGAGGCAATGGAAAGCGAGATAGATTCCGTGTCGAATAACTAGCTTTGGGAACTGGTTGATCCAACACCCAGGTTTTGACCCGTAGGGTGTATATGAGTTTTCAAGAAGAAAACCAACATGGACAAGACCTTGGATACCTTCAAAGCCTGACTGGTGGCTAAAGGTTTCACGTAGACTCCAGGTGTTGACTACGATGAAACCTTTTCACTAGTGGCCATGATAAAGTCCATTAGGATCCTCCTTGCCATAACTACTTTTCATGATTATGAAATATGACAAATGGATGTAAAATCCGCCTTCCTTAACAGGAAGCTTTCCAAAGAGGTGTATATGACGCAACCTGAAGGTTTTGTACATCCGGAGTATCCTAACAAGGTATCTTAAGAAGTCCATTTATGGACTTAAGCAAGCCTCTTGTAGTTGGAATCTTTGTTTTGATGAAAAGATCAAAGAATTTGGATTTTTGAAAAACAAAGATGAACCATGTGTATATATTAGGGCTAGTGAGAGCTCAATCATTTTCCTAGTTCTATATGTATATGACATTCTACTCATTAGGAATCACATCCCAACCTTGCGTAGTCTAAAAGATTGGCTTAGGAGTTGTTTTTCCATGGACTTGGGAAATGCGGGATGCATTCTCGGAATCAAGATCTATAGAGATAGATCTAAAAGGCTGATAGGTTTGAGCCAAAATGCATATGTGGTTAAAGTCATTAGACGATTTAAGATGAAGGATTCCAAAGACAGAGAATCTCCCCATGATGCATGGATAGCTCCGAAAAGGAGTTAGACATTATGAAGCGAGTCTCATACGCCTCGGCCGTTTGATCGATCATGTATGACATGCCATGTACTCGCCCTTATGTCTCATGCGCTTTAAGAATGACTAGTAGATATTAGGCAAATCCGGGAGAAGCTTACTGGAGGGCAGCAAAGAACATTCTCAAGTACCTTAGGCGTAGTATAGAGATGTTCTTAGTATTCAGAGGTGAGGAAGAGCTTAGAGTAAAGGGTTACTCTGATGTAAGCTTCTAAACCGATAGGGACGACTGTCGATCTCAATCGGGGTTCGTGTTCCTATTGAATACTAGTGCTATAAGCTAGAGGAGCTCAAAACAAGTCACAATTGCTGATTCATCAACCGAACCAAAGTACATTGCAACAAGTGAAGTTGCTAAAGAAGCTGTGTGGATGAAGAAGTTCATCCAAGATCTAGGAGTGGTTCTAAGCATCGCAGGCCCTATTGAGATATTTTGGGACAATGAGGGTGCAGTGGCTTTAGCGAAGGAACCAAGAGCTCACAAGAGAACAAGACACATTCTTCGAAAGTATCATTTCATTAGAGAAGTATTCGAGAATGGTGACATTAACATTAGCAGAGTGCCGACGGATGGGAACCTAGAGGACCCGTTCACAAAGACATTATCACAAGTTGCTCATGATTCTCACACTAGAGCAATATGTGTTAGATTCGCTAGTGATTTGGCTTGACATTTGTATTTGGTTTGTTTTGTATGTATTTGTATTTTGGGAACATTAAAGCGGTATTGTAACTAATGTTTTTTTCGATATATGAATGGAGATTTATATATACGCATGTTGCGGTTACACTCATATTGTCTATACTGCGTTCCATCTTAACATGTTTAAACACTTCCTTTAATGTTTATCATTCTAAAATTTCTTCATTGGAAGGAAGAATGAAATAAGATTGAAGTAAGTGGTTGACCCGCTATTCAAATTTGTTGAATAAGGATGTAACACTTACTTGTACTTGAAAGGTGTTTCAAGTGACCAGAAGACCCGTACTTGAGATACATGAATAGCAAAAATTATGAATCTGCCTTACTCTATTTATTCTCAAATGCAGTTCGTAACTGGCTGTTATAAAGGGAATAGTTGGGTAAAGTATGAAACATACGATGGGACTATGTAGTCAAAAGGATTTATTCCTGTGTTTAGAGAGATATCCCTGGCCCCTCGATGATGGGGAGCTCAAACCAAATATGCATAGTCGTGCTGGAGTTACATTGATTTTAGATGAAATGCAACTCGTTTGTTTGGTCACCAATCAGTAATCGAGAAACATAATAGTGAACTATCTGGAGATTGACATCATCCATGTCTCGTGATCACATAGATATCACAAACAAAACGATGCACATGATCACTTATTTATAGAACCTCTTAAGCCTTATAAGGATATTAGGTTTTGTAGCGGATGACAACTCATGCCGAATTGGGGGCATTAATGCTTAACTAGAGCCGCTCTTTGTCTGTGATTAAGTATGACGTGGTATCATGTCAACTGGGAGTTTGTTGCTTATTTGCCTACTGATACACATATACTGGTATCAATACTAATGAGGAACGGGCCTATTGGGTCCCACACCAAGTGTAGAATCCGACAACACAAGTCAAGAGAAGAAACTTGTTCAATTAGGGTTTCTGTCGACCTTCACGGGCCCTCACGGGTCGTAAAGAGGTCGTGACATGAATCCCTTCATGAGTTTCATGAGCCAGGTGAGAATTCGTGAGGAGCACAGCCTCACGACTACCTCACGGCCCATGAGAGCCCGTGAAGGCAGAAGTCAAAGTGGAACTGTTGTTTTATTGGAGCTTTTGGTTAGTCCAATGAGATCTAGCTATTTTGGCAGACCCTGGTGCCATTTGAGCTCCCCTCCACCCTATATAAACTCCACTTGTTTTTCTTTTACAAACCTTTTGCCAAATTACTAACACATATACACTAAGCATACTTAGAACTTCTTGAGCATGTTAAATGAGTGTTATCAAAGGCAGGGGTTATTATTGCTATTCTTGGGACATCATTTTAGTAAGGAGATCGATATTCCAAGCTTTAGCAAAGGAGATTCTCGTGTGCTTGGTGTGGATACTAATAGACGGACTCGACCTTGGGGTTCAAGTATCACATCCACACGGCCACAACCACCAGAGACATAAAGGGTGTAACTTACTCTTCTATGTTTTTTTTGTCTTGTTCTTGTTGCTATATTTGGTTGTAGTATGATCTCACTAAAAGAATCCCGTGCATGTGGTTTGTAAACCCGAAAACTGTTTTGAATAACCTTTGCTTCCGTTGCTTGTGGGTTTTCTAGCATGCATGAGAATCCTTCACTTTGTTGTTTTTGATCATATCTATTACCACTCTAACGGTCCTTTGTGATCCTATGCCAACAAGATTAAGATGATATGTCGCTCCTTGCATTACACACTCTATCATTCTTTGATATTGCTTATGTGTTAATGCTTTAACTTGATAGGAGGAGCAATATTTTTTTCTCTCTTTCAATTGATGAAAAACAAGTTTTATGCATCATTTTAGAGGGAGTTTTTACTTTGCTTTCAGTAAAAAAATTTCAAGAAGGTATGTATTCTTTGATTCACTCTCATACATTTCTTGTTCGTCGTTGTTCTTTTGCAAGATCCTCCTTCATTTTCTTGTCTTCCACAACATAAATCATTCTTTTATCGTTCCAATAAACCATCCATTCACGTGTCACTGTTATATTTGTCAAAAACAAAATGATTAAAATGCACGATGAGCGACGGAGTGTAGGCATTTTATACTCCTATGATCAATACAAAACCGGAAGGACCTGCCCCAGGAGCTCAGCATGAACTAGAGAGAGATAGTAAGGGGTACTTACTAGGTCATCTAAGTGAGTAGAATCAATTATCATGGGATACTACCTGTAGTGCAAAGAGGTAAAAATGAAAAAAAGAGGTATGAAACAGGAAATGGGGTGAAAATGATCAACAAATGACATATACTTTAACGGTAACATCTTTTGTCATCAAAAAAAATTTGATTGTTCATGTTCTTTCATTGTTCAAATCTTTCTTGACAATAATTACCAACATATTCTTGTTGGATTATGCCCACTGGCACACATGAGTTGGGAACAATACTGATGAAGCAAGGGCCTATTGGGTCACATGCCAAGTATTTATTCAGGCATCACAACTAGTCAAAGGAGAGAGAAAACCAGAAAATGGTTCTAGTGGGCCAAGGCATGGCCGTGCCTCCTTAGGGTACGACCGTGTCCAAAGCACAGGCACGGGCCCAAGTCAGGCGCATATGGCCCCGTTAGAGGTACGCCCATGCCTTCACTACAACATCCTCTTTAACTAGCTTCTTAAGGCTAGTTAAAATGGTGTTTGTGGTGTAACTTATCTTGTTTATGGCACATGTTTTGAACAGTCTTTTTGGAGTAGTATAAGAGCCATATGAAGCTTATGAGTCATGGTTACATGCTTGTGACCTTGATTTCGACATATAGTGCTTAAACTATATAAAACACAGTAGAACACAAGGCTTTGTAGCTTCAAGTTTGCTAAGGCATTCGGTGGGGTTAGATAGGCTTACCAACACTCTAGCAAGTGGGGATCAAGGTTAGCTTGTTGTTGACTTCACTAGAGGTGCACTTCTTTTTGTATTCACCTTCCAAGGCTTAATCCGCAATCAAAAATGGTATCTTGGCGACCGGGCACAGGCCATACCTTAGAGGTACGGGGCGTGCGTCACGACCGTGGCTGTGGGTGTACAGGTCGTGCCGGTAGAAAACTTTTAAAAGTTAAAATGTTTGAAGCTGTAAACTGGCACACTGTAGGCATGGTCGTACCCTTCATAGGGCACGCCCGTGCCCATTCTGTTTTGGCCAGAATCTAGTTTTTTTTAAAACATTTACGAAAAACATTAAAAATCTAGTTTTGACCATTTTATGGACTAATCTTGGATCTGGTCTATCCCACTAGATTTTGATTTCGATATATATATGTTTTGTATGACTTGGCATGATGTGCATAAAAACATATATCTATAGGTGTATATATGAATATGTAATGGGTATAGTGCACCGAAATGTAATGAACTATACCTAATTTAATATTGTGTTTAACAAACTAAACTTTGTTCGCTAAAATGCATCAAACTACCCGAAATTTACGTTTAATTTAATATGACCTGCTATAGAAGGTTTCCCGGTCACTCTATTTTTTTTCTTATTTATTATTATTATTATTATTATTGTTATTATTATTATTATTATTATTATTATTATTATTATTATTATTTTGAGTAGTTTGACTTCTTCAATGTTTTTTTGAAGATGCAAATTTTCCAGCAACACCTTCTCATCACTGCCACCGCCACCACCTACTTTTTCATCCACTGACGCCACCGCCACCACCACACCGATGTTTCCGCCACATACTTCATCTATAACCACCATCATCACAATCGCCACCTTCTTCCTTAACTATCAAGTACCAATGCAGCTCAATATTCAACACCACAACCACCACCTCCCTCTTCTTTAACACCAGCGCTGCCTCCTTCCTTCAACCACTACAAAACTGATTTGAAACAAAAACAAAACCCTAAAACCAAATCTGAAATGAAAATCCTAAACACAGTTTGCTGAAAACCCTAAACCCTAAAACGAAATCCTTAAAATATGAGTGACCGATGATGAAAACCCTAATCGATTTTCACAATCGATGAAAAACCCTAATTTGTTCAATTGATTATGGAAGACGAAATATGAGTGACCGATTGTTAAAGACGAACCCAGATCTATGGTGGTGATGGCAGATGAAACCAAATCTGTGGTGGTGGTTGAAGACGAACCCAGATCTTTGATGGTGGTTGAAGCGGAGGAGGCTGATTCAAATCTTCAACCGTTGACCGATGAAGTTGAAACCCTCGATCAAGACAAATCACCTTATTCATATATAAAACTCTTGATGATTTTTGATTTATGAGTTCCTAATCGATCTTTTGTTCTTGAATGGGACAAACCTAATAGACTATGAACCCTAAGTTAATGAAGATGAAATGAGATGAACATGAACATGAATGGGTGGCGGTGGTTATGGTGGTAGCGCTGTAGTGGGTGGCAATGGTGATTCTTTGTAAGAGTGGTGGTGGTGGCGGTGGTGGTGGTTTTAGATAGAGACGGTGGTGGAAGTGTTTGAAGCGGTGGTGGTGATTGAAGGGGACGGAGAACGTGGTGGTGGTTATTTATATATTCTTTCAAATCTTCAATCATAATAATAATAATGATAATAATAATAATAATAATAATAATAATAATAATAATAATAATAATAATAATAATAATAATAATAATACTAATATGACAACAAAATAATAAAAATAGAAAAAAATAAGAAAAAAGGTAGGGTGACCTGGAAACCTTGTATATCAGGTCATATTGCATTAAACATAAATTTCGGGTCGTTTGATGCATTTTAGCGAAGAAAGTTTAGTTTGTTACACACAATATTAAATTGGGTATAGTTCATTACATTTTGGTGCACTATACCCATATGTAATTTTAAACTTGGTTTTAAAATTACTAATGCATATGTATGAGCATTGCCATGTGTGCCTTGAGTGTTTTGTTGGCAATCTTGATCAAATATATATATATATATATATGTTAGCATGGCTTTGTGTGGCACCCCATGGTTTCCTTTGGTTGTGTTGTTTATATTGATTCGGTAACATTAGATGCCCATTGCCCTATGTTTTGTTGTAGATGGTTGTTTGGTTTTGGCCTACGTGCCGTATTTGATGTAATTTTATATTGGGTGCGGGTTGCATGTTGTTTCTTTTATTCTTTGTACTTGTAATAGTTTATTAGGACGGTGACATACGCGTCGTTTCCTTATTACTATGTATTTGTATTTATAATATATTTATACTTTCCATCGGGAGTCACGGCGGTGATGTCTTGGCGAGACGGACCAGGAGTGCTAATGAAGATGCTGGATTCGTAGGAGCACACACGACGAGGCTCTTAGGTTTTGTCTTTAGATGATCTTGTTTTCCACGAATGGCTCACGGGGAAAACGCATAGGATTTTGGGCATGTTACCGGATTTGATATTTATTTGCGTGGTTGTGTTCTATATATTTTTTGATCTTCCATGGATATATAGGTTGCATGCTAGACAATTTTTCAAAATATATATAAACACAATGATTTATAAAAATGTTTATATTTCTACGCGCATAGAATTGACAAAGTTAATATAAAAATGGTATTATATTAAAAGTGGTCAAAATGGTTTTATCGCTTATTTGTTAATTCGTCAAACGAGTTAAAAATGGTTTAACCGGAAAAACTAAAACCCGTTTTTCAAAATAAGTCACGCGCCAGGAGTAAGACGATACCACCCAAATCTAACGAAACTTAGATGATTGTCAAGCTTTAGCACGAGTCATTCCCTGTGGAGTTGTGTGGAAGGTGAGTGTGGCAACTCACAATATTGGTTGTCGAGCTTTAGAAAGAGCCAATTATTGTTCTAGAGTACCAACGTGGGTCTTGATGGACGACTTACAAATTCTTTTGTGACACTTAAGTGCTCTCGAGCTCTAGTTGAGTCACTTGAGAATAACAAGAGAGTTGGTGTAAGAAAGGATCAAACATGCCTTAGACATAATGGATGTCGAAGGATCCCTCAAGGATCTAAGAGTTGCAAAATGGTTGCAATCGGTAAAATGGTTACCGGCCTAAACAACTCGCTTCATGATCCGCGGTAAACTCGTCACGAGGTAGAGTGAGATATGGCTCTTAGCCTTGTCGAAATAAATGATTTTATAAACTATATGGTTAATTGTTTTACAAAGATTTTACAACTAAAATTCGTACTCTATTTTTGTAGATGGCAACCAACAATAACACGGTTTCAACTTCATCGAACTCAATTTCCCTTAAGTTGTTCCTCGAAAAGGCTAAGCTTGATGGCCAAAACTTCATGGAATGGTTCATGCAACTAAGGATAGCCCTTAGGTATAACCAAAATATGTGGGCCATCGAGGAGCCTCTTCCGGAAGCCCCTGCGGCTAATGCGACTAGGGAAATCCGAGTCGCGCATGACAAACGTGTCAAGACACGAACGAAGTGGCTTGCATCACGCTCTCTTCGATGAATCCTGAGCTTCAAAAGCAAATGGAACATCTAGTAGTGCATGATATGATTTACCAGCTGAAGGAAATGTTTCAACAGCAGGCTAGGCAAGAGCGCTTCGAGTGCGTGAAGTCCTTGTTTGATTGCCGCATGCAGGAAGGTGGAAACGCTAGCATCCATGTGCTTAAGATGAAGGCATTTATGGATCGCTTAGAGAGGATGGGTTTTCCCCTTGGGAGGGAGTTAGCTACGGATATTATCCTCCAATCCCTACCCGTTTCATACTCGCAATTTGTAACACCCCACCTTACCACGACACAATATTGTCCGCATTGCCCCACTGGCTCATAGATTTTTTACTAGCAACCGGACGAGAACTTCCCAAGGGTCACCCATCCCTGGATTGCTCCCGCCCAAGCACGCTTAACTATAGAGTTCTCATGAGATCTGTCATGCTTGTGGCCCCAAAACGCGTTGTGTCATGTAAGGCCAAAGTTTATTTATAAGCCCAGCACCTCTCTTGTCCACGACTGATGTGGGATTCATGTAAGGTGTTACAAACACCCCCCTTGGTACTCATCGTCCTCGATGAGGTTTTCCCCACCATCCCGAACAAAACAGGAGTGGCTCTCATACCATATGTAACACCCCGCCTTACCACGACACAATTTTGTCCGCTTTGCCCCACTGGCTCACGGATTTGTTTCTAGCGACCAGACGACAACTTCCGAGGGGTTCACCCGTCCCTGGATTTCTCCCGCCCAAGCACGCTTAACTACAGAGTTCTCATGAGATTTTCCATGCTTATGGCGCCAACACACGTTGTGTCATGTAAGGCCAAAATTTACTTATAAGCCCAGCACCTCTCCTGTCCACGACCGATGTGGGATTCGCCTAAGGGGTTACACAATTCATATTGAATTACCATATGCATAGTACGGACAAAACCCTCATGGAGCTTCATGGCATGCTGAAGACCGTAGAGTCTAACATGGCCAAGAAGCCATCCACCACTTCCGCTTCCGTCCGAGCTATTCGGGAAGGCGGAACCAAGAAAAGGAAAGCCGCTCGCCCTGTGAAGGGAAATGGAAAGGGAAAATGAAAGGGAAAGGTTGGTCAACCCAAGCCTAACCCTATCCTAGCCCGAAGGGTAAGGGGAAGGGTATGGTTCCGCAAGTCGAGCACCCTGCGGAAGCCGAGTGCTTCTACTGCAAGGAGATGGAGCATTGGCGGCGTTCTTGCCCAAAATTCCTTGAGGAGCTCAACCGAGTCAAGTCGAAGGGATTTGGTACCTCATGTATGTTTATTATTGAACTACACAACACCGCTACTTCTAACGGCTGGGTTTTAGACACCGGTTATGGCACTCACATTTATAATATTGTGCATGTGCTAAAAAGAAGTAGGGTTCTAGGTGCTAGAGAGCTAGACTTGATCATGGGGAACAACGAGGTGGTCCATGTGGAATGGATTGGAAGTGTGGATTTTGCCTTTCCTTTAGGCCTTTCTATTACTCTTTTGAATTTTTGTTTTTCGCCCTGCGCGGCATGGAAAAATTTATCTTTTCATGTACTATTTGACGATGAGTTTGACTTTACTTTTAATGATGGTATTATTTCTTGAATTAGAAACGTTGTGCATTATTTTAGGGCATATTCATGTCATGATATTTATGAGACTAGTGTGTGCTTGAATAGTAATGGATCAATCATGAATATTGATTCTAAGTCCAAAAATGGTTTGGACAAGTTGTCATTGTGGCATCGTGTATCACCGAAAATCTCAAGCCAATTTTTTTTACATTCCTTGTTAAGCATTTTCTAATTTCATTTAAACAAACACCCACAAAGTACAAAGTACCATTTACAAAATTACTACATCAAGTTGTGTTACAAAATATTTATAAAACATGGCTCGTCTCTTCTCAAAACAAAATATCAGAGAGTAGGTCAAATTCCTCTTTCCTACAAGCATAGCTAAATAGCCAAACCTGCAAAAGCAATCAACTGAGGGGAATTAACACAAAGCTAAGTGAATGGAAGCTACAAAGAAACAATGATCAACATCAAACACAAGCAATCAACATCTGATCACACATACAGATCTCACAAACAGATCTTCACATAGATCTCCCAAGCCATACCAGTCTCACAACCTACAGGACCGGCGGTTCTACAGAACTTGCAACTGATGCGGGCCAAAGCAAAGGTTTACCGATGGCTATTTGCTGCATGGTACAGTGAAACCCCTTTTGTTGCAACAAATGCATTAGAAGATCAAGAACTATGTAACCATTAGCAGATAAGCCCAGCTCAATAACACACGTTATCTGACCTCCATAACCATGTACGCATACCATTAACCATACGTACAGGTCACACCGCGCGCACATATCATTAACCATGTACACGGGTTACACACACCATGTGCCCATACCATTAACCATGTACACAGGTCACACATCACACAAAGAGATCTCAAACAACAATCAACAGTCAACTATCAACAAGTATCAGACAAGGCAGTCTATCAAGGCATATCAGACTAAATAATCTATCATGCTATCAACAATGATTAGGTATCAGACTAATCAGTCTATCATGGCAAATCATACTAAAAAGTCTATCAAAGCATATCAATATCTCAAAATCATGTAACCCTTAACCGTTACCACCAACACCACTCGTGAGTAAACCTCCACTCACCTCGTGATTTCAAACGCGAAACTCAAATATCTTATATCACTGAGTCTTTGTGTTTCCTGAAAACACAGTAACAACAAAATTAGTTTCGGATTCATAAATATATATGCCCACATATATTTATTTCTCTATGGTTCATATACACTAAGCTTAATCCTCATATGATTAAATATATATATCATACAACATCAAGAAATCAACAAACATAAGCTTATCCTGAAAAACCGTGGACGCGTCGCGTCCAACAATCCGACGCGTCGCGTCACTTGAATATCGGATTTGGGACCATCAGATTTTAGGGTCTCAGATTTCATGCCTTAGATTCTTGGTCCCGGATTCTAGGTGTCGGATTTGGGGTATCCGGATTTAAAGTGTCGGATTTAAGGGTCGGAATTATCAGGATCGGATTCAATAATGTCAAATTTAGGGAACATCGGATTTGGGTTCCGGATTTCAAGTGTCGGATTTAAGGGTCAGAATTTATAGGATCGGATTCAATAATGTCGGATTTTGGGAATGTCGGATTTTGGGTTCCGGATTTAGGGTATCAGATTTCATGTTTTGGTTTTTAGGTTTGTCGCTTTCATGGTAACCGGATTTCATCATCTTCTTCTTCAACTCATATCCCGCCGACTTTAACTCACAAAATCCATTTCTAACATCTAAATCGTGAAACAAAACACTTCTAACACACAAATAACTTCATATATCATGCCATAAGTCATCATAAACACTTTTAAACATTTAAAAACAACACCAACAAAACCCATTTCATCAAATTCCTTCATAAACCCATTAATGGTATTCAAGATTGTATCATGCAAGCTCCACATAAAATTAAGATGAATCATGTTAAAAAAACCAACAAGAAACACATACCAAGTTTTATTGTGAATTATCAATCACCAATGTTCAATTTCTCAATTCACGTTTCTAGTTCTTCTTCTTCCTTTCAACGAAAACCCACACACACACGCACTCACTTTCACTCACTTTCACTAGCAATATTTGAGGAGGTGACTTTTAGTTTAAAATCATGCATATCCATACACAACACATGTGTACTTCTTAGACTCCATTTCAACAAGCATGCGGTGTCACCTTCCTTATCCAAATACACATTATTTACATGCATACATACATGATCTCTTACATACATACTTGCATATTAATTCTTATTTAATATAATCAAATAATATTGCACCATTTATCTTTTGTAAATACCTCCATACAATAATCTTTCTTACCCAATTAACTTAACACACAATTGAGGTATTTTCTACAACCCTCGTACTAGACCCAATCCCTGTCTAATCATAAATTCATATGATATTAAACATCCATTTAATCACATAATTAATCTTAAATATGCATAACCAAACACACTTCAATTTACCATTGACCCGCCTACAACTAGGCCGGGTTTTCGGATGTTACACATCGCCGTCTTGGCCATTTAAACAAGAGACGTATCGCCAAACTCCGAGCGGATGGGATTTTGAAATCGTTTGATCACGGGTCAAGCGACGTATGTGATTCTTATTTATCAGGAAAGATGACTAAGGCTACCTTCACTGGCATTAGTGAGAGAGGCAAAGACTTGTTGGATATCGTTCACACGGATGTGTGTGGTCCGTTCAGGTCTGCTACAAGAAACAACTGCAAGTACTTCGTTACGTTTATTGATGAATTCAATAGATATTGTTATGTTTACTTGATCAAACATAAGTCTGAAACCTTTGAGGTGTTCAAGACGTACAAAAATGAAGTACATAATCAATTGGGCAAACGGATTAAGATCCTCATATCTGATAGGGGTGGTGAATATCTTAGTTCCGAGTTTCGTGATCATCTTAGGGATTATGGGATTATCTCACAATTTACTCCACCCAGGACACCGCAATTAAATGGGGTCGTTGAACGGAGAAATAGAATATTATTGGATATGGTTCGGCCTATGATGAGTCGAACAAAGCTACCCATTAGTTATTTGGGTTACGCTTTGGAAACCGCTGCTAGGACCTTGAACCTTGTACCAACAAAGAAGGTTGCAAGTATACCGTTTGAGATGTGGCATGGAAGAGTTCCTTCGCTTTCTTATCTCAAAGTCTGGGTTTGCGAGGCCTACGTAAGACGTGAGGCTCAAGACAAACTTGAACCCAGAGCTGAGAGGTGTATTTTCATTGCTTATCCAGCTGACTTTATGGGTTATTTGTTTTACAAACCTTCCGATAACAAGGTATTTGTTGCTCGAAGAGCTATCTTCCTTGAGAGGGAGCTAATATCCGTAGAGGTCAGTGGGACACAAGTCGACCTTGAAGAAATTCAAGACGACACTCATGAAAGGCCTGATGTTGGCACTAGTACCACATCTGAGGTTAGCGAACCAGAGGAACTGGGCCCTCAACCGACGGAGGATGAGGTGCCTGATACATAATCATTGATGCTCCATAGATCTGGTAGAGCTCGTAGCGAGACTCAAAGATATGGGTTTCTCATATCCAAGGGCGACAACCTATTACTAGATCATAATGAACCAACCAACTACAGCGAAGCTGTAGTGGGCCTTGCGTCTGCTAGGTGGAAGGAGGCAATGGATAGAGAGATGCAATCCATGGCGGATAATCAAGTCTGGGACTTGGTTGATCCTATACCCGGCCATAGGCTAGTAGCGTGCAAATGGGTCTTCAAGAAGAAGATTGGCATGGATGGAAAAGTAGACACCTTCAAAGCCCGACTAGTAGTTAAGGGTTTCACTAAAAATCGTGGTGTAGACTATGATGAAAATTTTTCTCCGGTGGCTATGTTGAGGTCTATTAAGATACTTATGGCTATCGCTGATAAAATTTGCAACGTTAAGAGGTCTATTTATGGTCTTAAGCAAACATCTCGGAGTTGGAATCTTTGCTTTGATGAGAAAGTCAAAGAGTTTGGCTTTTCCAAGAGCAAAGATGAACCTTGCATGTATGTCAGGGCTAGTGGGAGCATTGTAGTATTTCTTGTCTTGTATGTTAATGACATACTACTTGTAGGGAACAACGTTACTACCTTGCAGGAGGTTAAAACCTGGCTTAGGAGTTATTTTCTTGTGAAAGACTTGGGAGAGGCAACATACATCTTGGGGATTAAGATCTATAGAGATAGATATAAGAGAATCATTGGTTTGGGTCAAAGTACGTATGTAGATAAAGTCATGGAGAGATTCAAGATGCAGGATTCCAAGAAAGGGAATTTGCCCATGGTGCACGGCATGGCAATGAGCAAGTCTCAATGTCCTAGTTATCAAAAGGAACTAGATGATATGAGTCGAATCTCGCATGCTTCGGCAGTGGGATCGATCATGTACAACATGCTATGTACTATGCCTGATGTCTCGCATGCTTTGAGCATGATGAGTAGATATCAGGCTAATCCTATTCAAAGTCATTGGGTTGCGGTTAAGAATATTCTCAAGTATCTTCGGAGAACTCGAGAAATGTTTTTAGTGTTCGGTGGACCGGAGGAGCTCAGGGTTTGTGTTCTTGTTGGGGTTTGTGTTCTTGTTAAATGGTGGGGCTATTAGTTGGAGAAGTTCCAAGCAAGATATCGTGGTTGATTCAACCACAGAGTCCGAGTATATTGCTGCAAGCGAGGTTGATAAGGAAGCTTTCTGGATGAAGAAATTTATTCATGATCTTGGAGTTATTCCTAGCATCACTGACCCTATTGAAATCTTTTGTGACAATGATGGTGCAATAGCTCTAACCAAGGAACCAAGGGCATATCGACGCACGAGGCACATTGCTCGGAAATACCACTTCATTTGTGATATTATCGAGGATGGGTAAATTGTGATTTGTAGAGTATCAACTTAGGGGAATTTGGCCGACCCACTCACCAAACTGTTGTCACAAGCTAAACATGATTCTCATGCTAGATCTATATGCATTAGATTTGCTAGTGACTAGGTTTGAATATTTTAGTTGTATTTGATATATTTAAGAACATTAAGCAATAATGTATTTCTGATTGTAATGACTATTAAATGGAGATTTTAATATAAGAATGGTGCGATTACTTTCATGAAATATTATTGTCTTCTTTTCTTGCATGTTTAATACTTCCTTGAATAAATTTTTTTATTCTAAATGCTTCACAGTAGGTCATTTTTCATTGGAAGGAAGATCGATGCAAGTGGTTAGTAGAGTATTCATAATCGACTGAATACAAAGTTACGCAACACTAGCATATACTTGATAATGGATCAAGTGATTCGAGGACCCGTACCTCAGTTTACTTAATGGACATGGTCACAAGTAAATCAGTATAATAATATTATTTATTCTCTTACCGGAGATACATGTGCTTCTTGAGTAATGGCTTGGTGTTGTTTAGATTGGTTTTTAACATAGTTCGTAACTGGTTGTTATAAGGAGTGCTTTCAAGCAAGGACTTCCTATTATGAAAGAACGATGTAGTCAAAGGTATTCGTTCCTCTTTTGAGAGATATATTTGGGCCCTCTCATTGACTAAGATGATGATACCAAAATGCATGGCCGTGCTCAAGTTGAATAGATAATGGATTAATTTTGCAACTTGTATTGTTTGTCATAGTTGGTCTAGATCGAGAAACATAATAGTGAATGTTTTGGGGTTGACGGTGTTCCATGAATCATATTCACACCGGATATTGTGAGCGAAGGAATGAATGATCACTTATCTATAGAACCATTCTTTCGGTTTGGTATTTGTCTTGGAGGACATATCCTATGCTGACTTGGGGGCATCGATGCCATGCTAGAGGCCGCTCTATGTCGGTTCCACCTTTCGTAGGTGTGTCAGGTGCAAGTGGGAGTCTGTTGGATTATGCCCACTAACACACACGAGTTAGGAACACTACCAATGAAACAAGGGCCTATTGGGTCACACACCAAGTATTAATTCGGACATCACAACTGGTCAAAGAAGAGAGAAAAGTAGAAAATGGTTCTGGTGGGCCAAGGCACGTCTGTGTCTCCTTGGGGTATGGCCGTGCCAAGATCCTAGACATGAGCCCAAGTCAAGTATGACTTGGGCGGGCCGAGTTGGGTAGGCACGCCTGTGCCTTCACTATAACAGCCTCTTAACTAGCTTTTTAAGGCTAGTTAAAATGGTGTTTATGGTGTAACTTATCTTGGCTGTATGGCACACATTTTGAACAGTCTTTTTGGAGTAGTATAAGAGCCATATGAAGCTTAAGAGTCATGGTTACATGCTTGTGACTTTGATTTTGACATATAGTGCTTAAACTCTCTCAAACACACTAGAACACAAGGCACTGTAGGTTCAAGTGTGCTAAGGCATTTGGTGGTGTTAGATAGGCTTATCTACACTCTAGCAAGTGGGGATCGAGGTGAGCTTGGTGTGGACTTCACTAGAGGTACACTTCTTTGTGTATTCACCTTCCAAGGCTTAATCCGCAATTAAGAAAGGGGACTAGCATCAAGGGTATACTTCTATCTCTTTCTTGTTATTTTGTTGCTTTGTCATTTCTAGAGTTTTGTTCCATTTGGTGAGTGTTGTGTGGTTTAAGAAAAAAAAATTGTACACCTTTTATGCTTTCATTGCGTTTTTGTCGAACCAGCAATACGCAACAATTCTTTCTTTAAAATCTATTATGTTGGTTAAAATAAAATAAAATAAATATGTGTCCTTTATTTTTGGAAAGAGAGATCAGGGGAGAAGTTGAAAAATAAATAGAGAGTTGGTGGTGAGATAGAATCAAAAGAAAAACAAGATCCTTACCAAACCATAAAAATCCGGGTAACCATATGTGAACTGTTTCTCATCCGTTTAGGTCTGGTAT
Organism: Dittrichia graveolens; assembly: GCA_038502395.1. Lineage (NCBI taxonomy): Eukaryota > Viridiplantae > Streptophyta > Magnoliopsida > Asterales > Asteraceae > Dittrichia > Dittrichia graveolens. The sequence goes on along the minus strand of JARJIL010000003.1, from coordinate 31,054,554 downwards.
TAAAGAAGACATCATTAACCCAATAGTGCAATACACTAACCCCACCCAGCTACTCAACTATCTCTTAAAAGATAATTGTTTCAACTTCGCACGGATAATAACACATCACTGTTGACATCTCATTTGTAGATTTTTGATATTGAACAAGGAAGACAAGCTGCCCCGGTCCCCAACTTCTTTCATTCACTTATAGAGTCTAGAGCTTATTTGAAAAATATTTCTTTTCATAGGACACTTAGTGAGAATATCACATGTATCAAGTCTGTAAGACTGATGCCACAACATCTTGGAGTGCTACCTTATGTGATATTCACAATGATTAGATAAAAATCCTACCAAAATGAACACTATTCCAGTTCTGAATGTAGGTCACACAGTTTTTAACTGTTTGTGTTAATGAGAGTTTACGCGATCTCGGATTTATCCTTTCACGCTCATATCCTTTGAAACGCACGCAATACCACTTTCATGCTAAGAAATTTCATGTGCATGATTTTATAATAAATATATGATCATCGTGTGGGGGAGATACATGAAAATAAAAATTACTCAACTATGTTCCTCTTTAATGGATGTATGCTGCCCAAGTTCTTCAAAGCAGTGGTAAAGCAGCAATCTTTGCGGACTCCTTGTCATCCTCTTCCAACAACACATATATCACCGGCATATAGTTGATGAAAACAATATTGGTACAAATACTGGATGCCTTAAGAAAGTGAAGAAGATGACAACAATAAAAAGTGATAGTGGATACACTTCGTCGTTATATATGAGGAAAAGAAAGTGTATTGAAGGGAAGTCTAAGAATTCTAGCTTTGATTTCATAAGATTTAAGATTACCAGACTTTGATTTCGAAAGATTTAAATCAATCAAGTGAAGGTTATTGTAACACCCAAGGTTCGAAATTTCCTGACATTCGTAACTTTATTAAGTAATGTATTTTAGCGGGTTGCCTAGTTAAGATTAGGAGGTGTTTAGAAACTTGAGGGGTTAAAGTTGTTAAAATAAAACAAGAAAGGTTGAGGGGCCATTATGTCACTAACTCAGAGATGTAAATATATATATATATATATATATATATATATATATATGTGTGTGTGTGTGTGTGTGTGTGTGTGTGCTTAGCTTTGACTTTAGCAAGTCAAAACCATACAAACTTCAAATTTGCAACATATGTATGCTTAGACCAGCTCCATTCCAACTCCATTTTTGATTAAGTGCAATAGATTCAAGTGCTTACATATCATAACATTCATACAAAGCTTGAGGTAAGATCTATAGCAATTTTCTTGAAGTTTTATGGGTTTATTAAGATTATTCAATGGTGAATCATGTTACAAGTGTTTCATATTGATTAGACTATGTTTCTTTACTATATGGGGTGTAGGAAAACACCCCTAGCATGTTTAAATCGACTTTGAGTCGAATTCGTAGTCAAAACATCATCTGTGAGGAAACATAGTTGGATGAGTCTGTAGCGTACACGGCCCGTGTAGATGTTAGGAGGGCGTGCAGCTAGCCCGTGTAGGGGCAACATGGCCCGTGTAAAGGTACACGGTCGTGTAGAGTCAAAGGCGGTCACAAAGCCATGTAGGGTTACATGGTTGTGTAGCATGAGAGGTACACGGACTGTGTATAGGTACACGGCCCATGTAGGGTTGTTGGTCAACACCAGCCATGTGGCGAGGTCAGGTCGTATAGTGTGTAAGGGACACGGCCTGTGTAGGCACTATTTTAGGTCAGTTTGCTGTTATGTGACACTTTGTTGTATTAATTGTATATGAGTGTGATTGACTGCTTATCTGAATTGTTTTCACCATTATTTGCGTACACTAAATTTAAGTGAGTTTCCTGAACTCTGATTCATATATGAAATATGTGTGATGCATTGCAATGTGTATTATCGATCTGCGGATCACTGTGAGGTTAGCTTGCTGCTTCATGCAGTACGGGCTACAAGCAGCATTTTAGCCTTCTTGGCGGACGCTAAGATGGTGCAGTACTGTATCCATATGAACTATTATGGCATTCGTATATGTGTGTGCATATGCTTATATGATTACATTTTAGCTTTCTCACTAAGTTCTCGTAGCTTATCTCATATTGCTTACTATTGTTTTTGCAGGGCGTGATGACTCCAAAGGCAAGGCCCCAGTTTGACAGTTGTTGGCTGACTGTTGGAAACAATCTTTCGTAACCAAAGCCTATGAGGGAGTTCCAAGTGGTTGTTGGAATGGATTGTCTTGCACGCTACCAAGCTACCATTTTGTGTGGCTAAAATTGATTCGAGTTCATGCTTCAAGTGGGGAAGAACTGTCTATTTATGGTGATGTGAAAAGTGGGAAATTGTGGATGTGTTCGGTAACCAAAGCTCGGAAATACCTCCGTCATGGGTGTACAACCTTCTTAGCTCATGTTATTGATACGAAATTAGAAAAGAGACAGGAAAGTGTAGAAGATGTGGCGATTGTTCGCGAGTATCCTAATGTTTTTCTGGAAGATTTGCTGATATACCGCCTGATAGCCAAGTGGAGTTCAGAATTGACTTGATACTAGGGGCTTCACCGATTGCGAGAGCTCCATATAGACTTGCACCGCCAGAAATGCAGGAATTCATGAAACAGTTGCAAGAGTTACTCGATAAAGGTTTCATTCAACCCAATAGCTCACCGTTGGCTCTTCCATTTTGTTTGTGAAAAAGAAAGATGGTATGTTTTGGATGTGTATAGACTATCATAAACTCAACAAAGTGATTATGAGGAATAAGTATCCTCTACCTAGAATAGACGATTTGTTTGATCAATTAAAAGGGGCATCGTGGTTCTCGAAAATCGATTTAAGGTCGAGTTACCATCAGTTAAAGATCCGGAAGGAAGATATCCCTAAGACTTCTTTTAGAACTCGGTAAGGTCATTTTGAATTTATTGTTATGCCCTTTGGCATTACAATTGCACGTGCAACATTTATCGATCTTATTAATCAAGTTTGTCGTCCAATGTTCGACAAGTCAGTGATTGTGTTTATTGATGATGTTCTCATTTACTCAAAGAACCCAGCAGAACACGAGAAACATTTAAGGGAAGTGTTAGAGACGTTGAGAAGAGAGAAGCTATATGCTAAATTCTCCATATGTGAATTCTGGATTTAGGAAGTACAGTTTTTGGGCCATTAAATTAACAAAAACGGAATTAGAGTACATCCTACGAAGGTGGATGCAGTAATGAAGTGGGAAACCCCAAAGAATCCTACTGACATTAGAAGCTTTTGGGGTTGGCGGGTTATTATAGACGATTCATTTATAACTTTTCAAAAACTTTTGTTCCATTAACCTAGCTGACCAAGAAGAATGTGGATTTTGTATGGGAAAATGAGCAAGAGATAGCATTTACAACTCTCAAGCAAAGGTTGTGTGAAGCACCATTTCTTGCTTTAATAGAAATGGTTGAGGATATGGTAGTGTTTTGTCATGCTTCTTATCTGAGTTTGGGATGTCTATTGACGCAAAAAGGTAGGGTTATTGCCTAAGCTTCTCGATAGCTTAGGCCAAATGAAAGTAATTACCCAACTCACGATCTAGAGTTAGCCGTTGTGGTCTTTGCACTTAAAATCTTGAGGCACTATTTGTATGGTGTACGATGTACTATTTATACCGACCACAAGAGTCTGAAGTATTTTGTGGATAAGAAGAACCTTAAAATGAGACAGAGATGATGGTTAGAACTCCTGAAGGACTATGATTGTGAGATTTTATATCATCCAGGGAAAGTCAATGTTGTCGCAGATGTTCTGAGCAAGAAGTTAGGGTCAGTACTTATAAAGAATGAGCTTTTACGAATGCCGGTGACTACGCCTCTTTTGGATGTTATAAAAAATGCTCAGTTGGAAGCAATTAAAGAGGAAAACCACAACAGAGAACGAATCAAGGGGCAAGTAATTAATTTCGTCAACAATAGTCGTGAATTATTCGTATGTTATGGACGAGTACGGGTACCTAATTATGGAGAGGTTAGACAAACTCTTTTGAATGAAGCTCACATATCTAAGTTCTCTATTCACCCGGGAGAAACTAAAATGAATAAAGACTTGATAGTGGATTATTAGTGGCTGGATATGAAGCGAGATGTAGCTAAACATGTGGAAAAGTGTATTACGTGTTTGCAAGTAAAAGCTGAGCATCAGAAGCCGCATGGGAAACTACAACCTTTTGAAATACCTGTTTGGAAATGAGAGAATATTACTATGGATTTAATTACCAAACTACCCAAAACTCTTAGAGGTTATGATGCTATTTGGGTGATTATGGATAGATTAACCAAAAGTGCACATTTTATTCCCATTAAGAAAACCTACTCTTCAGAGAAGCTGTCAGATGTGTATATGAAAGAAATAGTGTAACGCCCCAAATTTTATAAAACAGTATTTAAATAAAATACTTCCCGAAGGTCCACACTTAATTTGATAAAACATCAGCGGAAGCATATTTAAAAGAAAATCTGAGTTTGGTACAAAAAGATACACATGTCAGTATAGACTTAGTGCACTGCGTAAGTTTAATATTTACACAAAGAACGTTAGTTGTTTCAAAAGAGTTATTCAAAATATGGTGAAGCAGGAGCTTTGCTCTTGCCTTTGTTGCTACCTGCAAAACATTTGAAAATAGTATCTCATAAGCTACAAGAGCTTAGTGAGTATTCCGAACTAAACATCATATAAACACACGTATAAGATCATATAAAGATAATACACGTATGTCAGGTAATCAATGCTAGCCTCTGGTTCTAGACCTACGGCCGCAACATAGGTTACAGTACTGTACCACATCTGAGCTCTACTACACATAGCAGTATGCTAAACCACATCTGAGTTCTAGACTCTGCGCCCTATCCTGGTGTGCACAGTTCTGACCGACAGAATCTGTATTTCCGGTCAAAACTCCACTAAACTCATTTCTAAACAATCTAAAACATATAAGGGGTGTTTTCCTACACCCATAATAGCTAAATAACATATCTAACATCAAGCTAACATACTTTGATCCTTGGATTCGTATTGACCCATTAAAGTTGAAGAAATATATAACTAATCAATACAACTCATACCTTAATTGATCAAGGTGCTATGATGCTAATAAGATGATGATTTTGCTGTGTTTATAGTCCAAATCTTGAAGAAATCTTGTAGCTGCAGTTGTGTTTTGTGAATTATTTGTGTGTGTATGTGAAAGTCCATACTAGAACATGCTACATATATATATCTACAATTATTGATTAATTACACATTTGGTCCCTGCACTTAATTGACTTATTTTATGACGGTTTTAGCCCCTCTAGTTTTATAAACACATTTAATTCCACAAAGGCAATTCGTAATATACATATGACACTTCGTATTTAATTATTAATTAAAGAATTTTTGAACCTTGGGTGTTACAAATAGTATCTCATCATGGCGTACTAGTGTCTATTGTGTCGGATAGAGATACTCGATTCACTTCTAGGTTTTGGAATAAATTTCATGGGCAAATAGGGACTAAGCTTCATCTTAGTATAGCGTTTCACCCACAAACAAATGGCAAAACTGAAAGAACAATTCAAACGCGGGAGGATATGTTGTGCGCATGTATTATTGGTTTTGGAGGAAGTTGGGATTTGTATCTACCACTTGCAGAATTTTCCTACAATAATAATGATCATTCCAGTATAGGGATGCCGCCTTACAAGATGTTGTATAGTAGGAAAGGCCGGACTCCAGTTTGTTAGAGCGAAGTGGGTCAGAAAGAATTAGGTAGTACTGAGGTGGTGTAGTGCATGACAGAACAAATTTAACAAATAAGAGATAGATTGCTAGAAGCTTAGAGCAGACAAAAGATTTATGCAGATAAATGGAGATCACCGCTTGAGTGTAAGGTGGGTCACCATGTGTTACTGAAAGTGTTGCCATGGAAGGGGGTGATCAGATTTAGAAAAAGAGAAAAGCTGGGTTTGAGACTCATTGGGCCATTTAGAGTTATTGCTCGCATGAGGAAGGTCGCATACAGACTAGAACTACCAGAAGAGTTGTCCCACATACATAATACCTTTCACGTGTCTCATCTCAGGAAGTGCCTAGCAGACGAGCCTGCATTTGTACCAATGAAAGACGTGTGTGTTGATGATAAATTGAATTATGTTGAGCAGCCTGTTGCTATATTGGAAAGAAAAGTCAAAGGTCTACATAATAAATAGATTGGACTGGTTAAAGTCCAGTGGAAATACGAGAAAGGGTCAGATTATACTTGGGAACCAAAGGATGAAATGATGCGTAACTATCCGGAACTCTTAATAAGTTGATTTCGGGGACAAAATCCTTTTCAAGTGGCAAAGAATTGTAACACCCAAGGTTCGAAATTTCCCAAATTCGTAACTTTATTAAGTGATGTATTTTAGTGGATTACCTAATTAAGATTAGGATGTATTTAGAAACTTGAGGGGTTAAATTTGTTAAAATGAAACAAGAAAGTTTGAGGGACCATTGTGTCATTAACTCAAACATGTAAGTATATATATATATATATATATATGTGTGTGTGTGTGTGTGTGTTTGCCTAGCTTTGACTATAGCAAGTCAACACCACACGAACATCAAATTTACAACATACGTATGCTTAGACCAACTCCATTCCAACTCAATTTTTGATCAAGTTTAGTGGATTCAAGTGGTTATAACTAATCATAGCATTCATATAAAGCTTGAGGTAATATCTATAGCCATTTTCTAGAAGTTTTATGGGTTTATTTAGATGTTTCAAGGGTGAATCATGCTAGAAGTTTTTCATATTGATTAGACTATGTTTCTTTATTGTATCGAGTGTAGGAAAACACCCCTAGCATGTTTAAATCAACTTTGGGTCGAATTTGTAGTCAAAACAGTGTCTATGAGGAAACACAGTCGGCTAATTCTGTAGCGTACATGACCCATGTAGATTTTCGAAGGGCGTGTAGCTAGCTCGTGTAGGAACAACATGGCCTGTGTAAAGGTACACATCCATGTAGAGTCAAAAGCGGTCACAGGGTTACATGGTTTTGTAGCATGAGAGGTACACAACCCGTGTATAGGTACACGGCCCGTGTAGGGCTGTTGATCAACACCGGCCATGTCGCAAGGTCAGGTTATGTGATACTTTGCTATATTAATTGTATATGAGGGTGATTGACTGTTATCTGAACTGTTTTCTCTATTATTCGCATATTCTAACTTTAATTGAGTTTCCTAAACTCTGATAATATCTGAAATTTGTGTCATGCATTGCAATGTGAATTATCGATTTGTGGATCATTATGAGGGTACCATGCTACTTCGTGAAGTAAGGGCTACAAGTAGTATTTTAGCCTTCTTGGCGGATGCTAAGATGGTGCAATACTGTATCCATAGGAACTGTTGTGGCATTCGTATATGTGTATGCGTATGTTTATATGATTTACAGTTTAGCTTTCTAATTAAGCTTAACTAAGCTCTCGTAGCTTATCAGATACCGCTTACTGTTGTTTTTGCAGGGTGTGATGATTCCAAAGGAAAGGCCCTAGTTTGACTGTTGTTGGCTGACTGTTTGAAACAATATTTCGTAATCTTAATGCCCGTTTGTGTTTTGGGAAAATGTTTTCAGATGTAAATATGTTAATACTACTTTTTGTACGAACATGAGGGTTCAAAACTACTTTTGTTGCTTCCGCTGGTTTGTTAAATAACTATCTTAGTTCCAAAGTCCTTTATTTTAAATATTTACACGTATTTTGAAATTTGGGGCGTTACAGTTATGCCTCAAGGATAGGAAGGAAAGTACTATGAATACTATGAGAAGAAACATGCATAGTCGGAGTGTATCTACAAAAAGAGACTACTCTCCTACATACTATGCACATGCCTCTCACCTCCTATTTTCGCATCATGATTGCTCTCTCAACAAAAGTACCGGTAATTCTGGGGAAATTATCAACAAACAAGATGCAAATTAAATAGCCAACAAGCTTACTAGACACATGCTTATCCCTTACATAAATAATTAATTTTCTTGGCACGTTCAACAAGTCTACCAGGTGCTTCTTTCAAACAACAAAGCTTAACTTAATAATCAAAGGGGTTGATTGCTAATTCAGATTAACCAGCTTGGTCTCATTAGTCGATCAATTTCCATAAAGCTTCAACCTCATGTAGTTAGTTCAAAGAAGATTTGCACAACAAATCAAAAATGGGAAAATTGTTCAAAGTTGTCAATGTATACTTTCAAGATCAAGGTTCTCTACATTTCCCAGCTCAAGATGAGAAGATTTTCCGAAGACAACAGAGCAAAGATTGACCGAAGATCCACTCATGCTGAAAAGACAAAACAACTTTTATTTCTATACAAAGGGGGATATTGTTAGGATCAAAATATTTTATACAAATATAAGTTTATATAATGAGTGAGGTTTGTATAAAATGCAAGCTTAAGTGCGTAAAATGTAAATACTCCAAGGACTATATATATAGAGATATGAGTAAGGATAATGCAACTTTGATATCTCGGTTGAATAGAAGTGTGTGTGTTTTTCAAGGTGTAATCTCAGCTCTCTCTCTCTCTCTCTCTCTCTGTCTCTCTCTCTACTCTACACAGTCACACGAACAATTTACCGAGATCCTGAGGTTCCATCTTCAACTTTGTATCAGGCGTAGGATCACTACCGCTTAAAATTCTTGTTTATAGGCTTGAGATGAGCTTAAACATGCTTAATCACACCTTAAACTCCTTTAATCTTGTTTAATCTAATTTTATCTCTCTAAAACTCTCTCTTACACAAAGGGCACACAATAAGTGTATGTGTCCAAAACTTGAAGATGATGATAATAAGCTCTATAATATTTGATTGTTGGCTTGGAATGGCTTATTCTCATCTTAATCTTATGTAATTAGCTAGATAATTATTTCTCTCACTGCTTTCTCTCTCTAACACACACATCTAGTTTGGCTAGCACACACTAAGTGTGTGAAATTAGGTGAAAATAACTTTTTTAAGTAAATGTGTTTATGTGGGTACAAATACCTCTTATCTATTCACATATTGCTATTTTTAGTAACTTTTTGTTTGATGTACCGTTTTTTATCATTTATATAACTTGATCTATATGTTCAACCCCTATCACATTAATTTTGATAATTTTTTTTATTTTTATGACTAAAAAATTCTTTCTAGATTTTTGATTGTTACATCAATGAACTCAAGTATAAAGTAAAGAAGACGGTCGAGATAAACATGTTGTATTTATCTGATATATAGATTAATGGTCCTTAAAGCTGAACATGGTGTGATAGAGTATGAATCAATATTTGTTCTTGGATCCATTTTACCTAAACAAGAAGGGCTAGGTGAGCATATGCAAGAAATTGCAAATTCAACCTCTTCTAAAGGCACTAAAGATGAGTCTAGCTAAGCCCAAGCGGCATGAAGAACAGGTGGCAAAACCCATTATCATACAAATTGCATCATCTTGAGAAGGAGGTTCTTCTATGTACCTATCCTCTTAATCTCCAATCATTGGTGGTATTGTTTTAACACCCCGAAATAGGTCTAGTTGTACTTCATTTTTTTAAGCTAAATAAATGAAAATTTAGAAGTTCATAAGTATATTGTGTGTTATGGTTATTTAAAATTGATATGCCAAATAATAGTAAAAATAAATAAAAGTAATAAAGTATTATAAGGATTACAATAACTATTCAAAAAATATCCTCGTTAATTAATTCGGGTATTTTAGTAAGGTATTGTAAGTCAGATAGTGGAGCGGGATACCCACTTTTGAGTGAGATACCTACTTTTTAGATAAAATCACAACTAAGTAAGTATCCCCTTTTCTTTCTCCTCTCTTGAAACTCACACACTCATCTCTTGTTCTTTGGCTAGAATAAACACTCAAGAGAGAGCAATCCTATTTTATTTTCAAAAAGAACCAATTCAAGCTATATTCAACATCTAGCAATCTGTTCTTGCATCATCTCCTCAAATTGTAAGTGTTCTTTTCTTGTTCTTCATGTTCTTGTAATGGCGCCCATGAAATAGTTTTGATGTTATAAATTGGTTCGTGTAACCCTTAAGGATTGATATGAATTCAAATTAGTGATTAAAGTGATTAATTTAGTAAAGTTTGATGAAAGTGTTAAAATGGGTCAAATGGGTAAATCGAATTTAATTTTTAAATTGGTGGTTCAAATGAGTTAGTTATTTGTTAGTAGACTTGAATTGATGTTGTAAAGAATGTAGATGAAGCTGGGTTAAAGCAGCAGCAAGCTACAATGAAGCCACTATTTTGCACGCGTCGCATCACGACATGAGTAGGGAACGTGACACAATCTTAGGCTGTAAGCAAACAGAAATTAGTTTTCAATGTCTTAATGTTTGTTATATTATTATAGACTAACAAAAAGATAAGAGACATCGTTAAAGTATTGTAACAATTATTTTGGACTCAGGTGAGTACCAATTTTCATAAGACCTAATAAAGAATACACTAATACATAAAACCATGAATAACGTAGTACCATTGTAAGTCCCATTTGATGTGAATAATGACTATTCAGATTTTTGATTGAGACATAATTTTTGAATGATTTAGTGTTGATTTGACATGTTATCAAAGTATTCATATGTGTATATGCAAGATATGATATTGATTGGTTAATACCCAAGATATGATATGATATCAGCCAAGGAGCATCAGATGAAGAAAACATGTAAAGAAGACCATTAGGTGAGGAAAATATGAGTGAAGAAAGTTGATCAGCTGAGTGCCTACACCATCAGCCGAGCAAGGACTTTGCTCAACTACTCCATCAGCTGAGTGAACAAATGAGCATTAGCTAAGTAAGTCTTCTCTTACACAAGTCATCTCTCCACATAAACTGATGTATTTAAATGATCAACTGAGCATTCTTGATCAACTGATCATACAAATACATGAGCTTATGTCCTCTTAAGTTTACTATTGATCAACTGAGCATCTATATGATCAACTGAGCAATATGTATCAACTTAGTCCTAGCAAAAAGTGATCAACTGATATGTTTTTGTCAACTGAGTAGTAAAAATCAGAGTTCCTAGTACAGTCTGTTAGCTGAGTCGTGCAAAATGTCAAATCTACACTATCTTTTCAAATTGTAAGTCATATGTAAAACGCAGAACATGTGTTTTTCTATTATGCCTTAGATCTTTGTTTGTAAAAGTAAAATGCATTTTTTGGATCAAGTATGAGACAAAAAGGTTTGATCTTATCCTCTAGAAAAGGATAATGATACCTTAAACAGACGAAGATCTTGAAGATTTGTTCAACAACTAAGTAAGGCTGGCAATCCCATACTTGATAAAGTCAAATCAAACAGAAGCATGGTGTTGATTAAAGTACAAGCATGGAAAGGGAAAGAAACTTCTACACGAAAGTAGATGTGGGTTTTAATATTTTATATTGTGAGTGGGTTGCACTTTTGCAGAAAAGTACAATTACCTTTATCAAACAGTTGATTAAAGTAACTTTAATTTTCATCCACTACCTTTACAAGTAAAATATTATATTTGCACATCCTCTTTGTCTCCTACCTTCATGCAACCGGATTCACCAAGATCTCTATATAGTCATGCATGGTGGACATGCAAAAGACAACACCGTCAAGTCTCTACTCCACAGAAAGAAAATCTCATCAGTTGAGAAATTCGTAGAGTTTAAGCATTGTGTAGAATAAAACTTGTTCATGTGTTTAACATTCTATATACCTTACTTGTTTTAGAGTTAGTTTGTCTATGTGTTAGACGAATAGATTGCCACCTTTTATTGTACTTAGAATTTCCGCTTATAGTACATGTAATTCTTGATTCGATATCAATAAGAATTATATAAAAGTATATAGGCGTGTCTTTAAATTTTTAATAGCTATAGTTTGTATTCAACCCCCCCCCCCCTCCTACAAACATTTATTGTTGTGTACTCAATCTAGGACTAACAACTGGTATTGGAGTAGAATGGATAATCAATATCTAGATCTGTTTTGCCTACTCTACAACTGCTTCTACTCCTCTCAAAATGGCCTCATCAGCAAACAAAATCAATATCTCAAACACCGGGTCTTTAACAAGATATCCCATGTTTGATGCAGAAAATTTCTCCATGTGGAAAAGTAGAGCACATCTTTCTTATCCACCCTTGATATCCAAATGCTTGAAATAGACACTAATGGTCCTTATGTTCCAACATCAGTGTTATCCATTCCATCATAATCTGAAGGTCAAACCTCCACAACAGAAAAAATCATAACCAAACCCATGCATCTGTGGACAGATGAAGATAAGAGGTTGGTTAGCCTAGATGTTAAGGCTAGATCAGCTCTTGTCTGTGCACTACCTAATGAGATCTATCATCAAGTGCTTAACTGTACTTATGCTAAAGAGATGTTAGATACACTCACAGTTGCATATGAAGTGACTGAAGAGGTGAAGGAGAACAAGAAGCTCCTCCTCAACAGAGAGTATAAATTCTTCTTTTCTCATAAAGGTAAGAGTCTTACACAGACATACACCAGGTTCAACTGCCTAGTTAATGACTTGAAGAGGGTAGGCATAACCAAGAGCAACTTTGTTTTGGTGAACAAGTTTCTAGACTCCCTCCCTGAAATATGGGATCACTTTGTCACAATTCTAAGACATAGCGAGAAGATAAAGGGAATGTCTCTCGTGGCTCTCTATGGTAACTTACTAAACCATGAGCAATTAGTCAAGCAAAGGAATTTGTCATCCAAGGAGATGAAGGAGGTCGTGAAAGCTGCACCAACTGCCCTTGTATCAAGAGATACAAAGATTATAAGCTTTGCAGCTATTGGTTCTGGTTCTGATGATGAAGGAGATGAAGAGGAGAGTGCTGGAGAAAGTGATGAGGAGAATGGTTGTGAGGAGAGTAACTTGGAGGAGTTAGTTAAAGGTGTAGCAATGCTGGTTAAGAAGTTCAGACCTTTCAAGAAGGGAAAGGATGTCAAGAGGTTCAGCAAGAGGCCATCAAAGTTTGTCAAGCCCAAATCTACATTTGATGCCTCTACAGCAGAGTGTTATAAGTGTGGCAAGATTGGCCACATAGCCAGTGACTGTAAGTCCAAATATAACACTGGTTCTTCATCTATGCCAAAGCAGGAGGGTAAAATTTATTATGAAGCCAGGTATAAGAAACTCCTTGCTGCTGTCCTTGACAAGAAGAAGAAGAAGAAATCCCAGGGCCAAGTTTTTGTTGCTGAAGAAGAAGACTGGGTAGAAGAAGATCTTTCCTCACATGAAGATGAGGTGATCTCTGCTTAGTTCTGCATGATGGCCGACAACAATGATGGTAGTTCCTTTGATGAAGACATGAAAAAGGCTACAAAAGCTTGTTCAGCTACCAACTGGGATCCTTCTTCTATGTATCAGGTTGGAAAATTTATTAACTATGATGATAATGAGAAGAATGCTATGTTTGATTACTTGTGTATTGATTTCCAGTCTGCTATTCAAAGAGAGAAGAAGCTAAAACTAGAAGTAGAATCACTAAAAGAAAAATTAATTCTTAAGAATGAGGAACTTAAGCAGATAACAATCTTAAATGATGAACTAGCTAATCAAAAGATACTTAATGAGATCTTAGTAAAAGAAACTAGTGAAGCAACCAAAAAGTTCAATGACCTCCAAAAAGTAGTAAAGTCTTGGTGTGTATCTGCAGAAAAGACCACTCAGTGTGTCATGAGCAGATACCCAAACAAGTTCAAGCTATTATTGGTGGAAATTACTCTAAGGCTGCTAACTATGTTGATTCTAATAAGAACCTTAATATCTTAGACAAAGCTGACATTTTGCCACAGACTTTTCACAAGATTGTTAAAGGCAAAAGTGTGTTCACAAATAAGTTTGTTAGAAGCAAAATCTCCCACTCAAAAGAATCAATTATTCCTTCTGTTGAATCATCCTCTAGTAAGATTTCAGAATGTAAAAATACTATGAATACAAAGTTAAAGGATGGGAATCATTGGTTGAATCGATAACAGATGACTTAAATCTTAGTATTTCACAAACTGAAGAATCATAGTATTTCAGAATTATGTTATCAAACCTTGAATACACATGAGTTAAATCTTAGTATTTCAGAATTATGTTGTCAAACCTTGAAAACAGATGACTTAAATCTTAATATTTCACAAACTGAAGAATCATTAGATAATACTACTCCATCAACTGATAGGTTAGTAGATGATAAATGCTCAGCTGATAACCGATCATAGGTCATCTTCTAAACAATCAGTTGATCTAGAAGTAATCAACTCTCTTACAATAGAAGAAACTATGAGTAAAAAGAATGATGTTCACATTGTTCCCATTTCAGACACTCCAAAGATTGGTCAAAATTTTTCTAATAACAAAGATCAATCCAAGGTGCCTGTAAATAAAGACCTAAGAAATTTACAGGATAAGCTTCATAAGCTGAATGGTCAAGTTAGTCAAATGATGAATGATAATTGTCAAATGACTGATAAGAAAACTCACAGGCATTCAAACAATGTTGTTCAATGCTCCAAGGCCACAAAATCCCAAAAATGTTATAAATGTGGAAGCAAAGAGCGTAAGGAATTTGAATGCTATTTAGAAGAGAATTCAAGACAACAGACTTGTAATGATAACATAGTCATTCCTCTCATACATAAGAAACCTAAGATGAAGTGGAAAGCTAGGTGCATTCCACATGGATCCACTAAGTAGTGGATTCCTACTTGTGTCACTAACTCTTCTTTCATTCAATCTATGAAGGGTGTTGGTTCATGGTTTCTTCAGAGTGGATGTTCAAGAACAATGAAAGGTAACAAGACTTTGCTCAGTAACTACAAGAAGGAGAAAGGTCCAAGGGTGACTTTTGGTGACAACAATCATGGGCAAACAAAAGGCTATGGTGAACTTCATAATGGGAACCTCAAACTGTCCAAAGTTTCATATGTCAAAGGGTTGAAATACAATCTCATAAGCATAAGTCAATTGTGTGATGGAGATAATGAAGTCCACTTCACAAAGACAGGAGGTTCCATAATAAATAAAGAAGGTAATACAGTGTTTAGTGCTAAGAGAACCAAGGATGTGTATACACTTGACATGTCCTCTGGTGACCCTTCAAAGGAAACATGTTTGTACACCAAGAATAATGAGGATATAAATTGGCTGTGGCATAAGAGACTTTCCCACCTTAATTTCAAAAATATCAACAAGTTGAGCAAGGGTGAACTAGTGTCAAGACTACCTTCTCTGACTTATCTTAAGCCTAAACCTTGCACTGCTTGTGAGAAGGGAAAGCAGCATAAGACATCATTTCCATCCAAGCAGACCTTCTCAATTACAGAACCTTTCTATATGTTGCACATGGATCTCTTTGGTCCTGTTGCAACTGCTAGTATTGGTGGAAGTAAGTATGCTCTTGTATTGGTTGATGAATTCTCAAGATACACTTGGGTTTTCTTTCTTAAAGCAAAGAGTGAGGCTGCTAAAGAAATTATTTGTTTTATCAAGAAGATGGAAGTGTTGAATACCAATCTGGTGAGGAGTCTTAGAAGTGATCATGGAACTGAATTCAGAAATCAAACTCTGGAATCTTTCTGTGATGAGAAAGGGATATCTCAAAACTTCTCTGCTCCAAGAACCCCACAACAAAATGGTGTAGCTGGAAGAAGAAATAGAATATTGATTGAAGTTGCCAGAACCATGTTGTGTGAAAGTGGGTTTATCATTTAATTTCTAGGCTGAGGCTGTAAGTTGTGCATGTTTCACACAGAACATGTCCCTTATTATCAAGAGGCACAACAAAACTCCATATGAAGTGCTCAAGGGAAGGAAGCCAAGCATCAGCTTTCTACATATTTTTGGTTGTCAGTGTTTCATACTCAATCAAAAAGATCAATTGCAGAAGTTTGCTCCAAAAGCTGATGAAGGAGTGTTTGTAGGATACTCAGTGATTTCCAAAGCATACAGAGTATACAACCTCAAAACCAAAGTCATAGAAGAATCCATCAATGTATGTTTTAATAAAAATGACTTTGTTGTTTCCTGTTCTTCTAATCATGTTTCAGGTGAAGAATTTAATGATCTCATGCAAACTAGAGAAGACACTCCAGAGCTAGTTGATCCCTCTCCACCAGCTACTCATGATATAGATGAACCTGTTCCTATCCAAATCTTTAACCATGTACAACCATCCTCATCAAATCCTATACCTCTACTGAATAATGTGGAAAATGACTCAACATCATTAGATTCTAACTCCATATCACACATTCCCTCTTCAGTAGAGATACCCACAGATTGCAACAATGAAGTTATATCAGCCACTCAAAATGAACTCACTTCTACTGCTGATAGCCAACATATAACTTCTTCTCCCTAAATCCAAATGAATCCCAATTTCCAAGAAATCCAAAAGGCCTTCAAAGACCTCAAGCACCATCCTCATAATTTGGTGATAGGCAATATAGATGATCCATTTAGAACAAGATCAAAAGCTTGCAACATCTGTTTACATTCTGCATTTGTCTCAATTATTGAACTAAAGAAGGTTGATGAAGCTCTCAATGATCCCCACTGGGTGTCTGCCATGCAAGAGGAACTGGCATAATTCAAAAGAAATAATGTATGGACTTTGGTACCCAAACCAAAGGAAATCCATCATTGGAACAAAGTGGGTGTTCAGAAACAAGCTAGATGAAAATGGGCAAATCATCGGAAACAAAGTAAGGCTAGTGGCACAGGGGTATTGTCAAGAAGAAGGTATTGATTTTGTTGAATCCTTTGCCCCTGTTGCAAGATTGGAAGCTATTAGACTGTTCCTAGGCTATGCTGCCTTCAAAAACATCAAAGTGTTCCAAATGGATGTGAAGAGTGTATTTCTGAATGGAGATCTGAAAGAAGAGGTGTATGTGAAACAACCTCCTGGTTTTGAGGAATCAAGCTTACCTGATCATGTTTACTTACTAAACAAAGCTTTATATGGTCTTAAGCAAGCTCCAAGAGCCTGGTATGATACCCTCTCTTCTTTTCTCATTAACAAAGGTTTTCGAAGAGGATGCATTCGTAGCACTTTATTTATAAGGAAGTACAAAGGTGATGTGATACTTGTGCAGATATATGTAGATGATATAACATTTAGGTCTACTAATTTGGAACTATGCAAAAAGTTTTCTAAACTCATGTCCGATAACTATCAGATGAGCATGATGGGTGAGTTAAACTATTTTCTTGGTTTTCAAATTAAACAAGAGGTTGATGGTATTTTCATTCATAAAACTAAGTATGTCAAAGATTTACTCAAAAAGTTTGATTTTGAAAATTGTTCTTCAATGAAAACACCTATGTCTACTTCTATCAAGTTAGGAAAGGACATTGATGGCAAATCAGTGAACATTACTACTTATAGAGGAATGATTGGGTCACTTTTATACCTCACTGCAAGTAGACCAGATATAATGTTTTCAACATGTCTCTGTGCAAGATATCAAGCAGATCCTAAGGAAGCACATCTTGCTGCTGTTAAGAGAATATTCAGATATCTCAAAGGAACTCCTAATCTTGGTCTTTGGTACACCAAAGACTCAGATTTTTAGTTAGTTAGATATTCTGATTCTGATTTTGCATGGTGTACATTATACAGAAAAAGTACTTCAGGTGGTTGTCAACTTCTAAGAGGAAGATTGATCAGTTGGTCTAGTAAGAAACAGAATTCAGTGTCAACATCCACTGCAGAGGCAGGATACATTGCTGCAGGAAACTGTTGTGCTCAAATTTTGTGGTTACAAAATCAACTACTTGACTATGATGTGAAGTTTGAAGACACCCCAATTCTATGTGACAATACAAGTGCAATCTCCATCTCAAATAATCCAGTCATGCATTCAAAGACAAAGTATATTGAAATCGGACATCATTTTCTCAGAGATAATGTGCAGAAGAAGAAGGTAACTCTGCACTACATCAACACTGGTTTACAACTTCCAGATTTGTTCACAAAGCCATTAAATGAAGCATGGTTCAATTTCCTAATATCCAAACTAGGTATACTTAATTTTTAGATTAGAATAGTGCTAATTTAGTTTGTGATAATTTATAAGTGTTGAAAATCATGGGTTACTTATCTAAGCATCTCTAAGTCTTACTTACTCTATGTAAACTGAGTAACTGTGCTCAGCTGATACCTATCAGCTGATCAACCTTACTTAGCTGATCATTCTAAGATAAGAAGGAAATGCTCAGCTAAGTACTTCCCTCAACTGATACTTCAAATTTTCACTATCAGCTGCTAGTTATTCATCAACTGATGCCCCTCAGCTGATACATTTTAATGATCAGCTGATGGTTCAACACTTAGTAAATATTCATCTTTTACATTCATGTAATGCTTTTTAACCCTAGCTATTTACTCCATCTGTTAGATTTCATTTAATAAATAATTAATTTGTTTTCCGTTAGAACTTTTGTAAGTATCTAACGATCTCTGGTAACTAACCTTCATAAATATCCCACTTCCTCTCTGATTCACCTTTACCTGTTCAAACTTTCTAAATTCCCTCTCTCTCTCTCTTAAAAGAACTACCCTAAATTTTCTCTCTCAATACTCACTGTTCATCATCCCTACCAAATGGCCACCTATATTCCAGACCCTGCTGTCAATCCTGGAGAGAATGTTGCACCCAACCAACCAATGAATATAACTCGAAACAACATTCTGCTATGCACCACAATACTTACCTCGCGAGAAACCCAAGGTTATGAGCCAATGGTACAGTTTCTTCAGGCTCATCCTCTGTTCGATAGTCTTACTGCTGATCCACACTATATCTACCTCACAATTATTGGTGAGCTATGGTACTCCGCAACCTACAACCTAAACGATAATACCATCCATTGCACCCTAGCCCAAGGAAACTACCATCTCCAAATCACCACCTAAACTCTTCGCGAAGCCACTGGTATTTCTCATTTTCCACCTTACACCGCTTTTTCCTCCAGAGCTGAAGTTCAAACCATTCTGCAAACCATCGGCTACAATGAACCTGTAGTGCATGGTCAAGTAAAAGTCTCTGCTCTTTCTCATCCTTGGAAGTATTTGGCCAACGTGGTCATACGTTGTTTTGGTCCCAAATCTGGAAGCCACCACCTCATTAATCAAACGGAGCTTCTGGTGCTCTATGCCCTAGTCTTTGGGGTAAACATAGACTTTGCTCAAGTTATATTTTCTGATCTTATTGATAAGATCACCCAGAACACGAACAAGAAATCATCAAGGTCTCAGGTGCCCTACATTCGATTCTTAAGCCTGATAGCTATGCGGGAGATTGGCAAAATGATTATGTCCGTCTGATTGAACACCAAGAGCATATTCCTGTCCCTACCATGAGTGAAAAAGGTATTCCACTTTATTAAGGCAAACAGATGTCCTCCAATCAGTGCTCAAATGCAAGACCTGATAGATGCTGCAAATGATAATGCTAATGCTGGTGATAATGATGAAAGTGGAGATGATAATGATGGTGATGATGCTGAGGAAAGTCACACTTGCCATAAAAATGATGATGATAATCATGCTGGTGATGTTGATGTTGGTGAATTCACTCCCATAAGTCCAATGGTATTGAGTCCTCTTGCTGGTGATCGTGATGCCCAAGAACAAGAAATTTCTGAGCAACTCCTTGAGCTCATTGACAGGAGTAGGCACATCATGTCCCAAGGTAAGGACAGTTCTGATTCCACCTCGGAGGATATTCAAATGGTAGTCCCAACCTTTGATAGCCCATCCTCCTCACCAGTCCATACACCAATCCAACAGCCAAGCTCTAGTGAACCTCCGGTGGTCACTAGTTTTACTCCCATCCGTAGCCCTATATATACAAGATCAACAAAAGTGACTCATTATGAGCACTTTGAGGTAGTTCAAGCCACACCTCTAACCTTAACTCCAATTACCCTTCCTCATGTTGAGGGGGAGCAATTGGATGTTGCCACCTTTAAGCCAATGGATGTATCCTCACAACAAGATACATCTGTAAAAATGGGATCTAAACTGCAATCTGAGACAACCTCCCAAAAGGTTGATCTCATTGAAGACGAACCTCAACCCAAGGTCATACTGTGTCTATCCTATTATTGAGTCAGCCAATACCATTCACATTTTCCTAACAGAATGTGGATCCAATAAAGGATTCCCTACTATTGAGTGCATCCCACACTCACTCCACTTATCTTGCACCTCTTATCAATTCAATTCTTACACAAGCACAGCCTGCCAATGCTAGTGGTACAAACCAACCATTTGTACAGGGCTCAACAATCTTTCCCAATGAGTTTGAGCTTATACACCAAGGCTCAAATGAGGGAACACAAACCTTACCCAATTTCTTTGAACCTATCTCCACCCCTTACAATTCTCAACCATCTACCTCTACCCAAACCTTGATAACCTAACCCAAACCTTCCAAGCCTTCCAAACCCAAACCTCCACTCAACTGTCTAGACTTACCAAAGACATTGAGTCCCTCAAAACCCCAACCCAACCCTCCTCTGCACCTACTACCTCTACCATTGATCTCACCCCCATCTTAGCCAAAATAGACCATCTTTGTAACCTTCTTCCATCTCAACCACAAATTTACATCCTACCTTAATCCACCATCTCTTCCCTTAACCAAACCATCTCAAACCTTCTCTCCCAACACGAAACACTACGCCCAATCAATCCAAACATTTCTGTCCCTATCCCTGAACAACTCCTACCCATGCCTTCCTACCTTAAAGGCATCCTTGATGACATTGAAGCCCTAACTAAACAATCCAGAATGAGTCATCTCTCATTGTGGAAAGCCTTAAAAGATCTAAAGGATGACCTCTCCCTTCAACTCTCTAAACTTGCCTCTACTTCAACCTATACCCCTCCTCAACTCATACCCCTACCCTTGCCCCTACCCCCTCCCCAAAGCCAACCACAGGTGACTCCCCTCCTCCTTTTGATGATGCCAAAAAGGGGGAGAAATTCTCAAGTTCTTCCAGGGAGGATTATCCTGATTCTGAGGAGATTGATGCTGCCTACAATGAAACTGCCACCAAAATCTTGAAGCAAGAAGCACCCAAAGCAACAGCTCATCCTTCTCTCTAAAGAAAAGCACCTTCTGAGGGGGAGCAAAGGTTTCCAAAGAGACTGAAAAGAATGGCTAATAGGCCAAAGCCAAGAAGGAAAGTTGTTGAGGGTTGCTCTCCACCAATAGCCATTAAGTCTGATTCTGATGAAGAGGATGATACTCCACTATTAAACATCCTCAGATGAAGAAGACAGAGCCCAAAACCATCTGCTCCACCTGTCTAATCAACTTCAACAGTCCAAAAGGCTTCAACCTCTGCTCCTAAAGACAAAGGCAAAAAGAAAATGACATCTGAGCAAGTTGAAGCAGATGATCAAATGCAAAGGGAGCTTGCACTCAAAGAGCAAGAAGAAAGGGAGAATGCCCAAATGGCTCAAGCATTGGGTGTTCGAGTTGAAGAGATCTACCAAGCGTAGGAGCTAGCATATCAGCAAGAACAATAACAAGTTCAAAATCAAGCTGCTTCTCAACACAAACTGGCAAGGGAGAAATCTCATTCTGAACTTCTCAAAGCTAGATCTCATGTGGATGCCATCAAAACCCTCTTCAACCTTGATTTATCTACTCCTTACAACCTTAGTCAACAAAGGCTACAAAGCTTCAGAGAAAAGATCAACATTTTAAGAAATATAATAGAACCAACTCCAATCACAAGAGCCACTGTCCACAAAGGTGATGGTGAACCCTACCTCAAAGCATTAAGGCAAAACAACTTCAACAGCTGTGAAGTTGTATCATATGAGAGGTTACACATCTATGGGTTCACAGAGTTAGTTGAGATCCTGTACCTTCTCTTCAAATCCAAATCCAAGCTCAAAGTTCAATTCATACAAAAGATTCAAAATTGGATAGCTCTAGTTGTGTCACAAAGAGCCTTCACTCCAGATGACTATTATAGGCATGTGCACATAGTTGATAATCTTCACAAGAAAGGCTCCAAGCCATTTAAACCATTTGAGCAAAGAGAGGTACTGCCCCAGCATGAGTACTTATATGATTTTGAGGGTCTCAACACATCTCTACCCCTGAACATCACCCCTGAGCTTTACAAGTTCATAGTTATGCCTGTTGAAGGTATATTCTTTCTGGACAGAGTTGGCACTTGGAGGTTCTTTAGACTGTCTGAAATCCCTAAAGCTGGCAAGAGATTTCTCTTTGGGCTAAGAACATCTACAAGAGGCAGAACTGGAAATGAGCATTTTGAAGCCCTTGTACAAGCCCAATGAGAAGTCTTAGCTAAAGCAGATCCCCATGCCAAAGATTTTGAAGTTAAAGAAGAACAATGGTGGGATGATTGAAGACTGATCTAACTTTGAAGACTTGTTGATATTAGTTGTTTGTATATTATGATTAGACTAGCTTAGTTAGTAGTTAATCTTTGTAAACACTTTTGTACATTTCTTTATTTTGGTATTTCAAGTGATGTTTATGTATATCAGAAAATCAAAAATAAATAAAAATGGAAAAAAATGAAGAGATACCACAAAAACAGCACAAAATGTACAACAAAGAAAAAGATTCAACAAAAACAGAACAAAATGGAACACTAAAAAAACCAAAAATAGAACAAGGTTCAAAATAAAAAGAGCTACCAAAAATAGATAGCTAGGTAGCCAAATGTACTTAAAAGTTTAAATATTTTGTATTCGAGGTCAAACTGATTCTTCAAAAAGAAAAGGTTTTGTCATCATCAAATAGTGGGAGATTGTTGGGGAGATAATCACTTCACCCTAATAATCAACTCTTCCTATCCTAAAACATAGAATTTGATGGTAACCAAACCCTACATTCAGTATGACTTTGAAAGAATTCAAACATGTGTTGTTTGAATCAGATTCTGTAAAAATATGCTAAGTATGAAACCATCAGCTGAGCATCAGATCCTACTTAAAGTATCAGCCAAGGGATATCAGCCAAGGAGCATCAGATGAAGAAAACAAGTAAAGAAGACCATTAGCTGAGGAAAATATGAGTGAAGAAAGTTGATCAACTGAGTGCCTACACCATCAGCTGAGCAAGGACTTTGCTCAGCAACTCCATCAGCTGAGTGAACAAATGGATTAGCTAAGGCCCAGAGCATCAGCTAAGTAAGTCTTTTCTTACACAAGTCATCCCTCCACATAAACTGATGTATTTAAAAGATCAGCCGAGCATTCTTGATCAACTGATCATACAAATACATGAGCTTATGTCCTCCTAAGTTTACTATTGATCAACTGAGCATCTATATGATCAGCTGAGCAATATGTATCAACTGAGTCCTAGCAAAAAGTGAACAACTGATATGTTTTTGTCAACTGAGTGGTGAAAATCAGAGTTCCTAGTACAATATGTTAGCTGAGTCGTGTAAAATATCAAATCTGCACTATCTTTTCAGATTGTAAGTCATATGTAAAAGGCAGAACATGTGTTGTTCTATTATGCCTTAGATCTTTGTTTGTAAAAGTAAAATGAACTTTTTAGATCAAGTATGAGACAAAAAGGTTTGATCTTATCCTCTGGAAAAGGATAATGATACCTCAAACAGACGAAGATCTTGATGATTTGTTCAACAACTAAGTATGGCTGGCAATCCCATACTTGGTAAAGTCAAATCAAACAGAAGCATGGTGTTGATTCAAGTACAAGCATGGAAAGGGAAAGAAACTTCTACATGAAAGTAGATGTGGGTTTTAATATTTTATATTGTGAGTGGGTTGCACTTTTGCAGAAAAGTAAAATTACTTTTATCAAACAGTTGATTAAAGTAACTTTACTTTTCACCCACTACCTTTACGATTAAAATATTATATTTCCACATCCTCTTTGTCTCCTACCTTCATGCAACCAGATTCACCAAGATCACTATCTATGCTCATGCATGGTGGACATGCAAAAGACAACACAGTGAAGTCTTTACTCCACAGAAAGTAAATCGCACCAGTTGAGAAATTCGTAGAGTTTAAGCATTGTGTAGAATCAAACTTGTTCATGTGTTGTACACTCTATATACATTAGTGTTTTAGAGTTAGCTTGTCTATGTGTTAGACAAATAGATTGCCACCTTTTATTGTACTTAGAATTTCCGCTTCTAGTACATGTAATTCTTGATTCAATATCAATAAGAATTATATAAAAGTATATAGGTGTGTCTTTAAATTTTTAATAGCTAATGTTTGTATTCACCCCCCCCCCCTTTCTACAAACATTTGTTGTTGTGTACTCAATCAGGGACTAACATGATTGTTTGGACATTTAGGGATTCATTTATAGTCATTTGGTTGAGGTTAGTTAATATGGTTTGATCTCGGTAGATCATTCAGGTGGGAACAACAATGTAATTGGGTTTCGGCATATCCTATGGGTCGAGATCAAGGATCTCGGGGGATTTATGGGTAGGGATCAACAGGATTCTGCAGCACTATCATTCCTTAACGTATGGGGCACTCAACTACTCACTGAATCCAAGGAGTTGATGGCTCTATAACGATGCTTGGTGGACCGCTACTCGCTTATACACTGGCACGGTGGGTTGTGTTGATATCCTAGTTTGGGTCGTTGAGCTAGATTAACTATCTCACGAGATACGATGCTTATTGATCATGTAAACACGCCACTATGTGATAGGATAACACTATTTTTTTTATCAATATGCTATAATATGATTTCTTAATACTTGTGTTTAGTATCTGCTCACTAGCTATTTATAGTTAATCCCACATACTACCTCATCCAAAGGAATGAATTAGGTTACCTATTAAGGAACAGGAGAATATTATGTAGATTTTCGGAACACTTTTATTACTCATTTATTGTCTTGTATTTGGTCGATTGGTAAGACATAGTAACACCACTTAGTATTAGACTTGACAAGGAAATATCCGGACCGATATTGTGTGTTATGGTTATTTAAAATTGATATGCCAAATAATAGTAAAAATAAATAAAAGTAATCAAGTATTATAAGGATTAAAATAACTATTCCAAAATATCATCATTAATTAATCCTGGTATTTAAGTAAGGTATTGTAAGTCAGTTAGTGGAGCGGGATACCCACTTTTGAGTGAGATACCTACTTTTTAGATTAAATCACAACTATGTCAGTCTCTCCTTTTCTTTCTCCTCTCATGAAACTCACACACTCATCTCTTGTTCTTTGGCTAGAATAAACACTCAAGAGAGAGAGAGAGAGAGAGCAATCCTTTTTTATTACAACCAATTCAAGCTATATTCAACATCTAGCAATCCGTTCTTGCATCATCTCTTGAAATTTTAAGTGTTCTTTTCTTGTTATTCATGTTCTTGTAATGGAACCCATGAAATAGTTTTGTTGTTATAAATTGGTTTTTGTAACCCTTAAGGGTTGATATGAATTCAAATTAGTGATTAAAGTGATTAATTTAGTCAAATTTGATGAAAGTGTTCAAATGGGCCAAATGGGTAAATCCAATTTAATTCTTAAATTGGTATTTCAAATGAGTTGGTTATGTGTTAGTAGACTTGAATTGATGTTGTAAAGAATGTAGATGAAGTTGGGTTAAAGAGCCGTAAGCTACGATGAAGCTGCTGTTTTGCACTCGTCGCGTCGCGACATAAGTAGGGAACTTGACACAATTTTAGGCTGTAAGCAAACAGAAATTAGTTTTCAATGTCTTAATGTTTGTTATATTATTATAGACCTACAAAAAGATAAGAGACATCGTTAAAGTATTGTAACAATTATTTTGAAGTCGGGTGAGTACTAGTTTTCATAAGACCTAATAAAGAATATACTAATACATAATACTATGAATAACGTAGTACCATTGTAAGTCCTATTTGATGTGAACAATGAATATTCAGATTTGTGATCGAGACATAATTTTGAATGATTTAGTGTCGATTTGACATGTTATCAAAGTATTCATATGTGTATATGCAGGATATGATATTGATTGGTTAATACCCATGATTGGTGAAATGCATGCATGTGTTATTATAGACCTACAATGAATATTTAGACTTGGCAAGTTCTGATATGTAATTATTCGCCAAGTCCTTTTAAATTTACTTACTAATCTGTAATATAATATAAATTTATACTACTAGATTTTGATTTAGATGTTTTGAAACAAGTTTGGTAACATTCCATTTACAAAAGAACCCTTGTAGTTTAAAAACTAGAATAATAGTTACATTTCAAATTTTGAATTGATGGT
This sequence comes from Dittrichia graveolens, assembly GCA_038502395.1. NCBI lineage: Eukaryota > Viridiplantae > Streptophyta > Magnoliopsida > Asterales > Asteraceae > Dittrichia > Dittrichia graveolens. Next base: position 31,028,203 of record JARJIL010000003.1, on the reverse strand, counting down.
GTTACAATTGCACCTTGGGTATGATTTCTAATCCTTTATATCTTTATTTATATTATATTTTTGTTCCATTTTCTTTAGGAGACAAGACTTCGATAAGCCCAACATAGTATAACCCATCTCCCACACATACTCAAAATATTAAATCTGGAGCCAACCTTGGACTACCCACTGTACCTAAAGAAATATCTGAACCTAAATTGTGTGTTATGGTTATTTAAAATTGATATGCCAAATAATAGTAAAAATAAATAAAAGTAATCAAGTATTATAAGGATTAAAATAACTATTCCAAAAATATCCTCATTAATTAATCTGGGTATTTTAGTAAGGTATTGTAAGTCGGTTAGTGGAGCAGCATCAAGTTATTATTCCAAAAATATCCTCGTTAATTAATCTGGGTTAAAGTAGCATCAAGCTACCATTGTAAGTCCCATTTGATGTGAATAATGAATATTTAGAATTGTGATCGAGACATAATTTTTAATTGATTTAGTGTTGATTTGACATGTTATCAAAGTATTCATATGTGTATATGCAAGATATGATATTGATTGGTTAATACCCATGATTGGTGAAATGCATGCATGTTATTGGATCCTGAATGGATCATCAATGTAATATGTGTTCGTTTGGACATTTAGGGATTGATTTATATTCATTTGGTGAGGTTAGTTAATATGGTTTGATCTCGGTAGATCATTCAGGTGGGAACAACAATGTAATTGGGTGTCGGCATATCCTATGGGTCGAGATCAAGGATCCGGGGGGATTTATGGGTAGGGATCAACATGGCTCTGCAGCACTGTCATTCCTTAATGTATGGGGCACTCAGCTACTTACTGAATCCAAGGAGCCGATGGCTCTAAAATGATGCTTGGTGGACCGCTACTCGCTCATACACTGGCACTGTTGGTTGTGTTGATATCCTAGTTTGGGTAGTTGAGCTAGATTATCTATCTCACGAGATACGATGCTTATTGATCATGTCAACACGCCACTATGTGACACGATAACATTATTTTCTTATGAATGTGATATAATATGCTTTATTAATACTTGTGTTTAGTATGTGCTCACTAGCTATTTATAGTTAACCCCACATACTACCTCATTCATAGGAATGAATTAGGTTACCTATTAAGGACAGGTTACCTACCGGAGATATTATGTAGATTTTCGGAACACTTTTATTACTCCTTTATTGTCATGTATTTGGTCGGTTGGTAAGACATAGTAACACCACTTGGTATTAGACTTGGCAAGTTTTTATATGTAATTATTGGCCAAGTCTTTATAAATTTACTTACTAATTTATAATATCATATAAAATTATACTGCTAGCTTTTGATTTAGATGTTTTGAAACAGGTTTGGTAACATTTCATTTACAAACGAACCCTTGCAGTTTAAAAACTTGAATAATAGTTACATTTCAAATTTTGAATTGATGGTGTTACAATTGCACCTTGGGTATGATTTCTAATCCTTCATATCTTTCTTTCTATTATATTTTTGTTCCATCTTCTTTAGGAGACTAGACTGTGATAAGCCCAATATAGTCTAACCCATCTCCCACACATACTCAAAATATTAAATCTGGAGCCAACCTTGGACTACCCACTGCATTCAAGGAAATATCTGAACCTATATTGTGTGTTATGGTTAGTTAAAATTGATATGCCAAATAATAGTAAAAAGAAATAAAAGTAATCAAGTATTATAAGGATTAAAATAACTATTCCAAAAATATTCTCGTTAATTAATCTGGGTATTTTAGTAAGGTATTGTAAGTCGGTTAGTGGAGCGGGATACCCACTTTTGAGTGAGATACCTACTTTTTAGATAAAATCACAACTAAGTCAGTCTCCCCTTTTCTTTCTCCGCTCTTGAAACTCACACACTCATCTCTTTTTCTTTGTCTAGAATAAACACTCAAGAGAGAGAGCAATCCTATTTTATTTTTAAAAACAACCAATTCAAGCTATATTCAACGTCTATCAATCTGTTCTTGCATCATATCCTCAAATTGTAAGTGTTCTTTTCTTGTTCTTCATGTTCTTGTAATGGCACCCATGAAATAGTTTTGATGTTATAAATTGGTTCTTGTAACCCTTAAGGATTTACATGAATTCAAATTAGTGACTAAATTGATTAATTTAGTCAAGTTTGATGAAAGTATTCAAATGGGTCAAATGGGTAAATCCAATTTAATTCTTAAATTGGTGGTTCAAATGAGTTGGTTATGTGTTAGTAGACTTGAATTGATGCCGTAAAGAATGTAGATGAAACTGGGTTAAAGCAGCATCAAGCTACCATGAAGCTGTTGTTTTGCACTCGTCGCGTCGCGACATGAGTAGGGAACGTGACACAATCTTAGGCTGTAAGCAAACATAAATTAGTTTTCAATGTCTTAATGTTTGTTATATTATTATAGACCTACAAAAAGATAAAAGACATCATTAAAGTGTTGTAACAATCATTTTGGACTCAGGTGAGTACCAATTATTATAAGACATAATAAAGAATATACTAATACATACAACTATGAATAACGTAGTTCCATTGTAAGTCGCATTTAATGTGAATAATGAATATTCAGATTTGTGATCGAGACATAATTTTGAATGATTTAGTGTTGATTTGAGATGTTATAAGAGTATTCATATGTGTATATGCAAGATATGATATTGATTGGTTAATACCCATGATTGGTGAAGTGCATGCATGTTATTGGATCCTAAATGGATCACCAATGTAATATGTGTTTGTTTGGACATTTAGGGATTGATTTATAGTCATTTGGTTGAGGTTAGTTAATATGGTTTGATCTCGGTAGATCATTCAGGTGGGAACAACAATGTAATTGGGTTTCGGCATATCCTATGGGTCGAGATCAAGGATCCCGGGATATTTATGGGTAAGGATCAATAGAGTTCTACAGCACTGTCATTCCGTAACGTATGGGGCACTCAGCTACTCACTGAATCCAAGGAGCCAATGGCTCTATAACGATGCTTGGTGGACCGCTACTAGCTCATACACTAGCATGGTTGGTTGTGTTGGTATCCTAGTTTGGGTCGTTGAGCTAGATTAGCTATCTCATGAGATACGATGCTTATTGATCATGTCACCACGCCACTATGTGTTAGGATAACATTATTTTCTTATGAATATGCTATAATATGCTTTATTAATACTTGTGTTTAGTATGTGCTCACTAGCTAATTATAGTTAACCCCACATACTACCTCATCCATAGGAATGAATTTGGTTACCTAGTAAGGACAGGTTACCTACCGGAGATATTATGTAGATTTTCATAACACTTTTATTACACCTTTATTGTTATGTATTTGGTCGGTTGGTAAGACATAGTAACACCACTTGGTATTAGACTTGGCAAGTTTTTATATGTAATTATTGGCCAAGTCTTTATAAATTTACTTACTAATTTGTAATATCATATAAAATTATACTACTAGCTTTTGATTTAGATGTTTTGACACAGGTTTGGTAACATTCCATTTACAAACGAACCCTTGCAGTTTAAAAACTCGAAAAATAGTTACATTTCAAATTTTGAATTGATGGTGTTACAATTGCACCTTGGGTATGATTTCTAATCCTTTATATATTTCTTTCTATTATGTTTCTGTTCCATCTTCTTTAGGATACAAGACTGCCATAAGCCCAACATAGTCTAACCCATCACCCACACATACTCAAAATATTAAATCTGGAGCCAACCTTTGACTGCCCACTCCACCCAAGGAAATATCCGAACCTATACTCAAAAAACTTCCAAAAGTGGTTTTAAACCATATGATTCCATGAGAGTTGATGTCACTTGACACCTCAACAAGCTGGAGTTAAAGGGGAGACACCTACTCTAAAGGTGTCAACCTCAACATTCACAAGTTTAACCCCTCACCATAGGGCCACATCAACGGAGACTATATTTATGTCTTCACAGTCACAAGAAGGTAACATTGAAGATTTGAGCAATCGCCAGGGTCCATTACCCCCATCACCTACTAAAAAAATCCAATTCCCCATATCATTCCTAAACACAATCTTTTCATGATCATAGCCATATTCAATCCATTCCATTCTTACACTTTCTTGCGCAACGTGTAAATGAGTCTCTCAAAGACCAAGGAGACTTATAGGGTAAAAATTCTATCACCTTTGACTCCAGAGTTAGAAACCAACATTTTGATATGGTGCCCCATACCTCACTTATTACAGTTGATTCTAAGGTTACTCCAAAACAAATTGTTCCATCATGTTCTTTTGGTTGTGCGGCCTTTGAAGTTACAATTAGGAGTGTGTCTCCTACAAAGTTAGATCTATCAAAGGTTCACAAAAGACTAACTTCGACATTATGATTAAGTATATTAGTGCCTAATTCAAGTTACTCAGTCACAAGAGGATGAAGAATAAGAGAAAGATCATGAGCAAATTTGATTCATTAGAAATTGAGGTGAAAGAGCTCTAGCATGTAGTTCTCTTCCTACAACAACAAAAGACATTGACTCGAAACCCTATTGATGATGAAAAAACAGGGAAGAAGGTTTGTGAAACATTTCAAGATGAAGCTTGTCCATCAACAAAGAAAAAGGATCAAGACGAGGAGGAGAGAGGTCAAACTGGAGGGAGCAAGAAAAATAAATGCAAGTTGTAGAAACTGAGGTTGAGGTCAGTTTGACAAATAAAACAAGGCAAAATACAATTAGAGCCTAGTAAAAAGTCAAAGCCGGTAACAAAAAGAAGAAATTTAATCATTCTAAAAAGTGATGAGGATGTTGGTAAGTTTAACATGTCTAACTCTGAGCTGTTCAACCAAAATTTGATACGTTTAAAAAAAATCTTCGTAAGTGTAAGATTCAACTTCATAATTTCATAATTGTACTTAAATTGTTGTATGGTTTTGTCATCATCATATAGGAAGAGTTTGTTAGTGAAATTACCTTAATACTTTTATGAGACAAAATATAGCGTAAAAGATAGTATTTAAATTGTAGGTTAGGAATTATGTAAGTCTATTAAGACTAACTAATGAGCTCAATCTAAGTAAATCAACTCCAGAGCAGAAAGATAGTTGCTATGTTTGTATTACTTAACTCAATAGCTTCTTGAGTTAAGTTTAGGTTTGTACATGTATATACAAGTTAAAATTTGAAGATTAGTTCAAGAACTCAGCTTGATGAGTTTCAAGTTGAGTAACTCATAGAAGAAGTCAGCCCGAAAGAGTTTGAATATATTTCAAAATTTATAACTCTTAAACCTACAATTGGATAATAAGATTTTGAAGCGTCAAGATTTGATGATCAAGATATCCAAGTTATCTACAAATATAATAGATAATTTAGTTTTAAATATTAGATTAGGATAAATTTTATTATAATATTTATCTCCTAGGAACATGTATTTAAACTAATATCCCAATATGTTTAGGAGACATACATAATCTGGTTAGTTCATTCATAACTTAAGTGGTGCAATGTGTGTTCGTAATCCTGGAGAGTTTATCATTTTCTATTATCATTAGTTGAGAATTGTAAATGAGATCTAGTAATTAGTTTGTTAGATTTGAGAGAGAATCAAATTGTAATCAATGTTTTGAGTCAAGATTTGATCTTAATTTTACATATTTGTAATTTTGGTTCATTAATAAAAGTATTAAACTACTTTGGTTTGTTCATAATTGTTTGGATTATGTATTTAACACCCTTCTAGACATATATAAGCTTCTTGATTGTCTCTTTGGTACCAACAATAAGCTATTATAGTTATATATGTAGATGTTTTCTATAGATGCTTGTATGGTCATTAAATATTTATACATACTTGTATCGTGTTATCCTATTTCAGGTACAACAAATACTAATAGAAATTAGACTTTGTGTTTTATTTAAAACTGATGTGAACTTTTTTGTATGTGGTTTCAAATGTACTTATATCTAAACTTTTGAAAATATTTATACAAGATATCATATTGTTTTTAAAACAATTGGGTCTTTACACAAATAGCGTATTTCACTCACAAAATATGCATCTTCACTTTATGTGTGTGACCATGTAGATTTGTGTATAATACCTAGAATTACTAATACCATTTTATGTTATAGGTTACACTTCCAAAATAAATTATAATCTCTAACATTGAAATGCGAACTGAACCTTTAAGTGTTTGGTTAAAATAATAAACACATTACTAACTCTAGATAAAAGAGGTATGATAAATGAGAATTGAACCTTTTATATGTTATTATTATCTTTTGTTAAAAAAATACCCCTATACTATTTTATCTTTCTACTCACTATAAGATGACGTGTAAAATCCTTTAATTCTATTTTCCTTACCTACGATGTAAAACCCCAATTTATAAAACTATTCATTCTACTAAATCTCATAATATTTTACATACTGAAAAGTTTACATGAAAGCGGAAGCGTAATTGTTTCAAAACCATTTAAAAAACTACACACACAGGAAACTGCAAGTTTAACATCAAAAACTTGTTCTATACAACAAGGCGTTTGATTACTTTCCAAAGTTTAATAAATGAAGTCAAAACGGAGCTTTACACTTGCCTTTACTGTGCCCTGCAAAACATATAAATTAGTTTCTGATAATCTGCGAGAGCTTAGTGAGTAAACCAGATTGCAATTCATATCTCATGTATATAATTACATAATGAAAACCTGCTAGCCACTGGTCCGCAACACACTGAGCCACAGTACTATACTATTTCTGAGCCACTACTACACATAGTAGTATGCTGAATAACACATATAATGAATACATAATAGTATTCCATGTAATAACACACATGCTGCACATATGAAAATAGTCTAGAATGTTGGATTTCGGTGGTATCTAGAAAACGCAGCGGAAGTAAAGACGGATAAAACAATTTTCAATTTTATGTCACCAACGCACCACCCAATGGACCATACTCTAGACAATGACATTGCAACTAAAAGAAGTGAACAAGGTTAGAAATTATACCATTAAAAATTCTTCTCCTTGTTGTCTTGATTGAGATGAAATGGATTTGAGAATACAAGGTTGTATTCCTCTACCGGTATCCACACCAAGTGCCAATGACATTGCAACTAAAAGAAAGGAACAAGGATATAAATTATACCATTAAAAATTCTTCTCCCTATTGTGTTGATTGAGATGGAATGTATTTGAGAATAAAAGGTTGTATTCCTCTACCGGTATCCATACCAAGCGTCAATGATTCCCACATGCTAGCTATGTTTAGACGCCGCCAAAAACACCACCAAGGTCCAACACCAACTTGAAGATTTATGCACCAATCTATCTTCCAAGTGTGCATATTTAGAGAGATATGAACCAACTTAAAGTTACAAGTTCATAAGGCTTCTTAACGTGTTCATGTGATCATCATCATGTTCCACTATGTGTCTCTTTAATTTTGAGTAGTTCCCTTGCCACAAAAAGCCAGCATAAAACTATCCTCATAAAGTTAGAGTTAAGTGTGCTTAATATCACATTTAATCTATATTTAAAAGTCTAATTAAATTGGCTGTTACAGCATGAGGCACGCCCGTGCCACACCGGGCACACCCAAGTCACGCCCGACTTGAGCTCGTGCCTTAGCACTAGGCACAGCCGTACCTCTACGAGGCACGCCCGTGCCGGCCCCAAAAGGTAGGCCCTAGACACGCCAGTCTTGGGCCTGTACCCTGCCGATGGACACGCCCGTACCTTCGCAAGGCACGGTCGTGCCCGACCCACCAAAACCAACTTTTGGTGTTTTTCTCTCTCTCATTCAAAGGTGTTGCCGGAATCAATACTTAGTGTGTGACCCAATAGGCCCATGCCTTATCCGAAGTATGATCAACTCGTGCGTGTCATTTGGCATATTCCAACAAACTCTCACTTGCACATGACACGCCTACAAAAGGTAACACCGACATAGAGTGGCCTCTTGCAAGGCATATATGCCCCCAAGTTAGCATAGGGTATGTCATCCATGACATGTACCAACCTGTAAAGAATGGTCCTATAGATAAGTGATCAGTCGTCCCTTTGTTCATGATATCCATTGTGAATGCAGGTCGTGGAACACCGTCAACCCCAAAACATTCACGATTATGTTTCTCGATCAAGACTAACTATGAAGAACAATACAAGTTGCAAAGATGATCCATTATCAGTTCAACTTGAGCACGACAATGCATTTTGATGTCATCAACTTAGTCAACGAGGGGCCAGGGACATCTCTCTAAAGAGGAACAAATACCTTTTACTACATCGTTCCATTATAATAACAAGTTCCTGCTTGAAAACCTCCCTTATAACAGCCAGTTACGAATTACGTTTGAAAGCAATCTACACAAGACCATATCATTATTTAGGAAGCGCATGTATCTGCAGTAAAAGGACAAACAATATTATCATCTTGATTTACTCATGATCATGTCCATGAAGTAAACTCACGTGTGGGTCCTCCAATCACTTGATCCACTATCAAGTATAGGATAATTGTTGTGTAACCATGTATTCAATCAAAGATGAATACCTTTACCAACTACTTACCTTAGTCTTATTTCACTTCTTCCTTCCAATGAAGAACGACCTACTATGGAGCATTTAGAATAACTATGTTATCCAACGGAGTGATTAAACATGCTGAGATGGAACACAATAAAGGCTAACGAAAGTACCCTCTCCGCGCGCATTACCAAATCCCCATTTGATAATCAATACAATCAAAGCACATTATTTCTTAATATTCCAACTTAAACATTTCAAATTTAACTAAAACAAACTCAAGCCAAAACCACTTGTCAACCAAGTGCATGCAAGCCAAGTATGAAAAATCATCACTAGCTCGTGACTACAGCTTAGTAAATGGATCCACATAGTGACATCCGTGCATACGCTAACAATCACCATATCTCTTCTCTCGACTAATCACTTATAAAATGTGCGTCGGCGGGATCATGGTCCTTTGTTCAAGCCTTCGTACTCTCATTGTTTCAAAGAACCCAATATATTCAATGATGCTTCAAACAATAGTTCTCGTCTATAAGCCATTGTACTCTCATTGTTTCAAAGAACCTAGTAGAGTCACAATGAACAAGACTATGGTTCATATATATAAGCCATCATACTCTCATTATCTCAAAAGAACCTAATAGAGTCAATGATGATTAAAGAACCATTATAGGCAATAACATTCTACTTAACAACACAACAATTTCAATTTCACCAAGAGTAATATATTACCATCGAACATCAATTTGAAGAACAATGTACCAAGAGTTATTCCAAGTATGTCAAAATGAGAGAAAAGAAACCATGTGATAATCCAAGTTTCTAATCAAGTTAACACACTAGTCCATCATGTTTTAGTATCATTCTCTTACTTTTGTCATTTCGAAAATTCCATTTTGTATCTCCTAATTCTTGTTATGAAGCAATAATTCCTCAACCCCGGTTTTATGAACTGCCAAGGTAGGTTATTATCCTCAATAAGATGTATATCAAAGATACACAATATTAGGGATACAAGCGCTCCCACTAGCTCTGGCATACATTTAAGTTTAATCTTCCCTTTTCGAAAACTCAAATATATGATTTTCTTATTAAAGTGAAGATTACAACTTTGAGATGCTTATTTAAGTCCACAAATAGACTTCTTGGGCTTGTAGACTTTACAAGGATACTTTTAATGTATAAGACTCTTGGAGAATGTTACAATATTTCCTCAAAATTCCTATGAAGGAATAGGGTCCTTACATTTCACTACCATACCTTCATAGCCATGAGAAGGCAGTGATAAACCATAACTCATCCGAGTAGACTTTAACATAACCACCGGGAAAAATTTCTTTTATGATACCATCCTCATGGTCAATCATATCAGAACTCTTACCACCGGTCAGTATTTGAAGTTGACTACATCTCAATCCATGTACACCGTCGGATCAACCAAGTCCAATACTTGGATATCCAACATGGATTGCATCCTCTAGCAGACTCTAGGCCCACTAGGACTTCCGATAGTTGATGAATTCAACATCTATCATCGAGGTATCTTCCTCTAGATATAAAACATATATCTATCCGACCTTACGACAACTCCTATCAGATGTAGGAAGAGTAATGAATTATGCCAGGTACTCCAGCATTGCCATGCTGAGTTCCAATCATTACTGATTGTATGCTAGTGCCAACATCAGGTTTTACCATTCAAGGCTCCGTTTACTCCCACTGGCTCCAACATATATTAGGTTTCCACTTTCTATTAAGCAACAAAAACTTGTCCTCAAAAGTTTGTGAAACAAATATCTCATTGTCTCAGTAGAATGCCTAATGGAGTAGCATCTCTAGTCTCGGGATTCTTCCAACTCACGTTTACACATAGGCTGGACAATCTAGGCATTGAGATAGACAAGCAAATATACTCTTTCTAGTCTTATCTCCTAAGATGCATACTATACCATCTTTGTTGGTTTTATATATAGAACATTGCCTGCCACATTTGAGCATCCCAAAACTTTAGTGTGACATCCGTCCCCAGAGCAGGTTAGCCAGTTTAGACTCTCAACTTGTTATTATGTTTCATACGTTTGATTTCTCTCGAAACCCCTAAAATCCAAATGAGTGACAAGTATTAGAAGGTATATTCTCTTTACGCACTATTCAGACCATGACACTTAGATAATCCTATAGTTACATGCCTAAAGTGTGAAACAGATTCGTTACATGAACCTTGAATGCACATCAAGGGTGACACAAGTTCAAATATTAAATTGAGCTCAGGATAATAAAAGTGCAATTCTAGGAACATTTGTTATAAGTGCATAAACTCTATTAAGATTCGAGAAATTTTAAAGAAGTATAGGGCACTAACAAGCAACCGTATAACACCAAAACTAAAGTAGTAATAATAATAACACAACAAATAAGTTGACATTACAAACAAAAGTAATAAAACTCTAGAACAAACTCTTAAGACCTAATAACACTAACTAATAACATAAATTGTAACACATGGTAAGGTTAAGTGCACCACTTGCACTCCAACTCAAAGGAATAAAATAAATAATATATATATATATATATATATATATATATATATATATATATATATATATATATGCATATAGAAAAGTGAAAAATCGGCCAAAATGGGGCGGGGAATGGGAGGATTAAATTCAAAATTTAAAACACAACAAAAAATAACATGATTCTATTTTAAATGCCTAGAACTATTTCCTAATAACCTCACCTCCTTCCTCTCTTCAAAATCGGCCACCATACCCTCTCCTCTATTTGGTTGTTCTTCAAAACACAAGGAACAAGCAAGAAACCAAGAAGATAACACAAGGAACAAACAAGAAACCAAGAAGATAACATAAGGAATTCGGGTATTAAGGTAAGAACTACAAATCTCTAATCCTAAATCAAGTTTTCTTCACTCTTAGTCATAACAAAAATCTGACTTTTATGAATCCCTATGATCGATTCTTGAAGAACTCGGGGTCTTGAAGGTCCATACTCACAATCGGCGAACCGGTAATCAATCAAATCTTTCTTATCGTCTCTCTACACCTTCTTTCTCTTTATGTATCTATTTGAAAACCCTAAGTGATGGATATAAAAGAAAAATGTAACAAACAATACAAACATATATAGAGAAACTATTTTGATGAACAATAAGCAAAATACAATCAAAAGGCTAAAACTAGTTACTAAAAGATGAGGAACATAAAATCTAGAATCTTGGGCGTTTAAGAGGTCATAACTTGGGCAATTCGTGGACTTTTATTTCGTATTTTAAGTCTAAACAGAAGTACCTTGAGTGTTCTTTCTTCTCCAATTGGTCTCATCTCAAAATGATATCGTTTCATCATCCAAACAAATTAAAAAAATTTCGTGTGTAGATCTGGATTTTTGGTACAGAAGCATAGGTAATTTATCCGTACTATAAAGCACTTATTTTGATGAATAAAACCGTGGGATTCATATAAGACAAAGCTTTACGTGTCTACAAAGTTCTGTAAATATTTTAGAAATTAATTCATTCTTTTACTATTTTAAATAGTAATAAACTTTCTGTCGCGTAAAACAGTGGTATTCTCGATTTAGTCGATTATCACGAATTTATTTTAATATAAAAGTAAAAGAATAAATTCTGGAAAAATTAGTGTTTCATCTCCAGACAATGTAATACATCTCATAAAAATTTAGGAATTTAAATAGGTCATTTAGAAGGGTTTGAAAATACAAAATGTGACTACAAATTCTGCCAGAAAACCACTTGAATCCTAAAAAGAAATTTTAAAAGCATTAAAATAAAATAATAGAACTTACAAAAAATCTAAGTGACAATACAAATACACCTAACATAAGAAAGACATTATTCGAATTAATAGATACAATACAAGAGCAATCCATCAAACTTAGATTACTACCTAAGAGTTTCACACCATAAGAACTAATTTCATCAAACCTATTGTAGATTTTTGAGCGGGATACATCTCACTAGCTACTACCAACACTCAAGGTGAGTACTCGTGGTCCCTTTTTGCATATTTTCTTGGGGGAAAATGACACTCAATAAATTGCTTTATTTCTTATGCCGTGAATTGAAATTCTTTTGACAACTTGGATTATGTGCTACATGCTTGCGTGAACCCGATGATGGGTTAAGCCAATTGAATTCCAATATTCCTATTTAGCCAACTTAGTGCTCCAGCTGGTAGGCCTTGTTGGATGACAAATTCATCTTGGACAATGTGGTCCGGTTATCATTATTCCTATTGCGAGTATGTGTTACACTATATCCATTGTCATACTATTGTACACACGGCAAATCTATTATTTTATTTAAACCTGCGAGCTCACCAACCATTGTGTTGACATTTTTAGAGTGTTCATTTTCAGGTAATACTAACACTAACGCTTAAGGAGCCTAGAAGACTCTAGTCAGGCCTTAGCGTGACTTATAGCGAGAATCGAGCTCTTCTTATTATTTTGTGATATGGGTGTTTGTTAATACTTCAAATTATTATTTGGTTTTGGGCGTGTTGCTCGTATACCTGACCCGGGTTGTGGGGTTTATTTTCGCACGTTCATTTATTTTGTCGGATGTCTATGTTGCCGTGGAACTGACTTAACACGGCACAAGTCTCCTCTTGTGTCGGGAAAACGTCGTAACACGTTGGATTAATTGCGTTTAGTGATTTTCTCTATTTTATATCAATGTGTTATGACGATCCTCTCCGTCACACTTCACGTTTCCGCCTTGGCGGGGTGTGACAGATTGGTATGAGAGCCATTGGTTATAGAGAATTAGGTGGCTTGACCTAGACTATAACCTAAGTACCTCATGTAGTTGCATAATAGGAAAAATATGTGCATGGTATTTCATTTCGCGAATTCTCACGTTTCAACCAAATCGGCTAACGCAAACCGCGGACAACATTCTTCAAAATTTTAACCTCCGTTAATTATTATATCTAGGAAACGATGGTACGCACAATTCGAACCCCTACCCGCTCCGAGTTAACGATCGCTTCCTTAAAAAGGAAACTTGAGGAAAGAGATGAACAAATCAAGGAACAAGAGAATGAAATACGTCGACTCAAAATAGTAATGCAATCGGTCGGGATGATTCAAACAATGGACGGGCAACACCACGTGCCGGAACATGAGGCGACGAGTCATCCTAAAGGAGAGTTGTGATAAGAAGTAGAGTATCGATTCCAAATAGTGTCATACATGGCCGAGTGTTCATGACTACCTAGATCTATTGGAAGTAGAGTATCGACCTATGTTAGTGAATCGGGATGATTAGTAGTATCTTAAGGAGAGTTGTGATAAGTATGGATGCATTTCTCCTGATCACCGCCATGCACACATACATAACACGAGGAAACTTAAAGCATCGTGAAGCATCCTGTGAAACAGACTACGGTTTCGGGATAAGATAGTGCGCGAGAGACCGATATCTATAACTATATGGTTAAAAGTAGCCAAGTGCTATGACACGACATACAAAATACTAAGATTAACGATGCCCATGATCTTTCTTCCGTTTAAATTATGTACTTACCTTCGTATATAACATACCTCCAAGAAGATCTAACCGCGACATAGGTCGTGGTGCTGGTAGTGGTGGTGCTACAAATGATAACAACGATAAACATAACATTGTTGAACTTATAGCCTAGGAACTGCAAGCCCTAATTCCTAACCTCGTCACCCAGATCAACAACAACCTAGGTAATCAACATAAACGGTGGTAGTGATGATAACACGAACGTTAGTGGTGATGAAGTTAACAAAACGGGGAACGTTCGAAATGACAATAAGAAAGCTAGAGTAGCAACATGATTCGTGGCGGCTAACCCTGCGAAGGAGGAGTATGCGGGCCCGGCACCGAAGTGTGCAAAAAAATGCAATTATCACTATTTTCAGAGTGTGCCATGTTGTAACCGCTTAGGGCACTATGCTAAGGACTTTAGAATCGGGGCAAAATGATAGCGCCAGTGAATACGGTGAACCCAACAAGTATTCGAGGAGATTTTTTTGACTGTGGAAGTACCGATCATTACATAAACGCATACCCCAAGCTAAATAGAGCACCTGCTCAAGGAGGAAATCGTCCAAATCAACCGTTGGCCATAGTAGAAAATCGCAATCAAGATAACAATGGAAATCAAGCTCGTAGGAGAGAATTTGTGGAAGGTGTTTCATTTAGCATAGACTTGATACCTTTTGGACGTGGGAGTTTTAATGTGATTGTGGGGATGGAATGGTTGTCAAAATACAAGGCCGAAATCATTTGCCGTGAGAAGATAGTCTAAATTCCCCTACCTTATGGCAAAGTGCTTAAGATCGACCCAAAGGAGATTTGAAGCACTTTATGAGTACGAAAATGGAGGAGAAGAAACTCAAAGACATCCCAGTGGTGCGAGACTTTCCCGAAGTATTTCCTAAAGACCTATCTGGAATAACCCCTATCCGACAAATGGAATTTGGCATCGACTTAATACCAAGTACGATTCCTGTAGCAAGGTCCCCTTACCGGTTACCACCGTCAGAAAGGCAGGAGTTGAATCACCAACTCCAGGAACTTCAAGATAAGGGATTCATCCAATCCAGTCATTCGCCTTGGGGAGTACCTGTCTTAATCGTCAAAAAGAAGGATGGCTTCGTTTCCGCATGTGCATCGACTACCGAGAGCTAAACAACATAATCATCAAGAAACACTATCCTCTTCCAAGGATTGATGAACTATTCGATCAACTACAAGGGTCGCGATATTTCTCCAATATAGACCTTTATTTCGACTACCATCAATTGAGAGTACGTGAAGTTGACATTCCAAAGACCGCATTTAGGATTCGCTATGCACACTTTGAGTTCACTGTTATGCCTATCGGATTAACTAACACACCCGCGAGTTCATGGATTTGATGAACCGCATACGCAAACCATTTTTGGATAAGTTTGTCATTGTCTTTATCCATGACATTTTGATCTATTCCTAGTCTAAGGAAGAACACGAAGTGCATTTGAGATTAATTCTAGAGTTACTTGGGAAGGAGAAGCTATACGGCAATTTTTTGAAATGCTAATTTTGGTTGCAGGAAGTATATTTTATCGGTCACGTGGTTAAGGACAACGGAATTCATGTGGACCCCAGTAAGATTGAGGCCATAAAGAAATGGAGAAACCCTACGACACCCTTAGAGATCCGCTCATTCTTAGGATCGGCAGGCTATTGCCGATGATTCATCGATAATTTTTTTCAAAGACCGCCAAGCCTCTCACGTTACCCACCCAAAAGGATAAGAGATTTTATTGGGATAAAGAACAAGAATAAGATTTTCAGACGCTAAAGGACAAGTTGTGCAATGCTCCAATACTCACTCTGCCGGAAGGACCAGATGACTTCATAGTGTATTGTGACGCATCGAACCAGGGTTTAGGATGTGTATTGATGCAGCGGGGCAAAGTAGGTGCTTATGCCTCTAGACAGCTAAAGATTCATGAGAAAATTTATACCACGGATGACCTAGAGTTGGGTGTGGTGGTATTTGCGCTCAAAATTTGAAGACACTAGCTATATGGGATGAGATGCATCGTTTACACCGACTATAAAAGCTTACAGAATATCTTCGATCAGAAGGAGTTAAACATGATACAAAAACATTGGGTTGAACCCTTCAACGACTACCATTATGAGATTCATTATCACCCGAGTAAAGCTAATGTAGTCGCTGATACGCAAAGTAGAAAAGAAAGGGTCAAACGTAGACTTGTTCGAGCAATGGGCATGATAATACAATCAGGAATAAAGGACAAAATACTCGAGGCACAAATTGAAGCGTCTAAGGACCTAAGTGCTCCGGTAGAGCTACTTCGGGGTCTAGACAAACAATTGAGGAAAAGAGAAGACGATGAATTGTATTTCGTAGAACGAATTTGGGTTCAAACAATGGGAGGTGTGAGAACCTTGATTATGGAAGAAGCTCACAAGTCAAGATACTCAATCCACCCAGGAGCGGACAAGATGTATCGTGACCTAAGAGACATGTATTGGTGGCCTGGTATGAAGAAGGACATGCCTACTTATGTTAGCAAGTGACTTACCTGCTCAAAAGTAAAGGCTGAACATCCAAGACCCACAGGACTGTTGCAGTAGCCGGAGATCCCAGAGTGGATATGGGAAAAACATAACCGGGGACTTCGTTACTAAATTGCCCATAACTAGTAGTGGACATGATCCGATTTGAGTTATCGTGGATAGAATGACAAAGACAGCTCATTTTCTAGCGATCCATGAGGATTACAAGATGGATAAGCTAGCAAGGATTTACGACAACGAGATAGTGGCAAGGCCGTGGTGCTTGTATCTATTATATCTGACCGAGATAGCCGATTTACATTGCTATTTTGGCAAACACTGCAGAAAGCTTTGGGAACAAGACTAGACATGAGTACGGCTTACCATCCACAAACCGATGGTCAAAGCGAGCGTACAATCCAGACTTTAGAAGACATGCTTAGGGAGTGTGTGATCGATTTCTGAGGAAGTTGGGATACTCATCTACCTCTAATCGAGTTCTCCTATAACAACAGTTATCGCACGAGTATTGCGCCACGTTTGAGGCAAATCGCCGTTGTTTGGGCTGAAGTGGGGGAAAGTCAGTTTATAGGACCAGAAATTGTTCAAGAGACTACCGACAAAATCTTTCAAATCAAGGAAAGACTTAAATTAGCAAGGGATCGTCAAAAGAGTTACGCTGATAATCGGCAGAAACCCCTAGAATTTGGTATAGGCGATCGAGTACTACTGAAGGTGTCACCATGGAAGGGTGTAGTACGTTTTGGTGTTAAAGGAAATTTGCACCAAGGTACGTGGGACCTTTCGAGATTATTGAACGTATCGGTCCAGTGGCTTACAAGCTAAGACTACCACAAGAACTCAGTGGTATGCATGATACGTTTCATGTATCCAATCTGAAGAAATGCTTCGCAGATGTGGATCTGCATGTACCATGGGAGGAAATCAAGATAGACTCAACTTTGCGTTTTGTTGAGGAACCAGAAATCCTAGACCAGGAGGTCAAGCGTCTAAAAAGGAGTAAAATCCCGATAGTCAAGGTCCGATGGAACTCGAAACGAGGACCAAAGTTTACTTGGGACCGGGAGGACCACATGAAATCCAAATACCCATACCTATTCGATCCGATAAGCTCTTGTAGAAGTATGAACTGAAATTTCGGGACGAAATTCTTTCAACTGGGGGATGCTGTGACATCCGTCACCAGAGCAAGTTAGCCAGTTTAGACTCTCAACTTGTTATTACGTTTCATGCGTCTGATTTCTCTCGAAACCCTAAAAATCCAAATGAGTGATAAGTATTAGAAGGTATACTCTCTTTACGCATTATTCAGACCATGACACTTAGATAATCCTATAGTTACATGCCTAAAGTGTGAAACTGATTCGTTACATGCACCTTGAATTCACATCAAGGGTGACACAAGTTCAAATATTAAATTGAGCTCAGGAGAATAAAAGTGCAATTCTTGGAACATTTTTTATAAGTGCATAAACTCTATTAAGATTCGAGTAATTTTAAAAAAGTATATTGCACTAACAAGCAACCGTATAACACCAAAACTAAAGTAGTAATAATAATAACACAACAAATAAGTTGACATTACAAACCAAAGTAATAAAACTCTAGTACAAACTCTTAAGACCTAATAACACTAACTAATAACATAAATTGTAACACATGGTAAGGTTAAGTGCACCACTTGCACTCCAACTCAAAGGAATAAAATAAATAAATAAATAAATAATATATATATATACATATATATATATATGTATACATATACATATTCATTTAGAAAAGTGAAAAATCGGCCAAAATGGGGGGGGAGAAATGGGAGGATTAAATTCAAAATTTAAAACACAAAAAAAATAACATGATTCTATTTTAAATGCCTAGAACTATTTCCTAATCACCTCACCTCCTTCCACTCTCTCAAAATCATGGTCCAAAGTAAAACAAGATCATGTGATTGCAGTGGGTGCTCAAACTCTCAACATCAGCACATTTAAAATGGCTCAAAAGATAGATGATGGGTGGCTTGATGGTAAATTGTCAAAACTAGAGCCAATTGCACCTAAGCCAGGGTTCAAAGGTATTGCAATTGTAGAATCAAAGAAGGATGAGAAGATGCCTCCTGTGCTAGGTAAGGCAAAGGAGATTGTGGTTAATATTCCCAAGCTCAAACTGTCAAAAGAACAACAAGAAGAGCATGATCATGAGCTAGCACAAAGATTGAATGCTAAGATTGAACAACAAGAAAAAGAGAGATCTTGAATTAGCTCAAAAGATGGCAGCTGAATTCACAAGGGAAATTGATGAAGAAGAAAAAGGAAAGAAGGATGATAAGGGAGTAAAGAGAAAGAGAGTTGAAAAGAAAAAACCAACAACTCAGCCTCAACAGTCTCAAACTGTTAAGAAATCATCATAAAGGGCTAAAGCTGGCATGGTTCAAACCATTTTACAAGACAGACTCAGATTGGAAGTTGAAAAGACACTAGATAAACTTGTGGAAGAGTAGCCAGGTCAAAAATCCCACATCACTGAGTGGAGATTTGAAATGTTAAGGATTGAAACAGGATAGCAAGGGGTAACTATTATGAGAGAACTTGATCCAATTGAAAGCTATGCTAGCTTCTTACAGCTAATGGAAAGTGTGACAAGAAGGGATGTGCAAGAAATGTATGAATATGGCATAAGTCACTATGGAGAAGCTGCTGGGATTGAAATCAGAGTTCTAATGATGCATTTAACGAGCATATGTGATCCTCTGAAAGTTATGCCCATGTTAATAGCTAAGGAAGCATTCCCAATCAGTACTGTAAAGGTGTATGTTAAGTCAAGGACTCATCACATAGTTATGAGAAATGCGATTATTCAACGGTTTGATATTGAATTTATAGAGCACAACAAAACAAAGCTCTTATATTTGATGAAAGCAAAGTTCTTTGGCCCTGCTAAAGTTAAAGAAGATCTTATTCAGAGGTTAAAGGAAAAGTTGGAATTTTTACAGTCAAAGAAAGTGTAACTTTCTTTCTTATATTTTGATTGTAAGAGTTTGACTTTGCATACTTCATGTTTTCTTTGCTTATGTTAATCTCTCTGTGGTGAACCCTATAAAACAACTTAAGTGTATTGTTCAATACTTTAAGTTAGGGGGAGATGGTTGGGAAATTTTCTAAGTGATTGAAACTGTTGGACATGCACAGGTAAAACTGTTAGTGTGTTTTTGAAGAAACAATTGAAAACTGTTATTTTGATTTGTGAAAACAGTTGTGGTGAATGTTGCAACTGTTAGTACAGAGTGCTCAGAACTGTAAGTATGATTGCAACAACTGTTAAAAGGAATGGAAGAGAAGATTGTTAGAAGAATCTCATTCAACGAACTGTTTCTGTTGAGCTATTTTTGGAAACCTCTATCTTTAAGTATTTGAAGGATATCTTATCAAACTTGGAAGATTATCAAGATTATCTCGCAAGATAGAAGATTAACCAACTGTCAACTTGTCAAGGAAGATCAAGAGTTTATAAATACTTCTTTAGAATATTATGTTAGTATTGATAGTTTTGTAATTCAACTCGGTCAGAGTTTGCACTCATTCGTATTGTTTTATTATTTTTCAGAAAGTGTATTAGCCTCCAAGTGTCATTGAAACCTAAGAACAAAGTGTGTTCTTCGTCTAACAAAAGAGTTAGATTGGAGGTGTAGGTGAATATTGTAATCAACTTTGGTTATTAATAAACATCTTATGCTTTTGAAAGTATTTCATTGTGTTGATTAAATTATTCTTGTGATTAAAACCTTTATTAATCAATTAAGTGTGATTCCGCAAGTTCTTAGTTGATTGTGATCAAAATCAAAGATTGTCTTTTATATAACTCTAATTTAAATTCAAAAGATAACTCTTGTTATTGATTTTGGTATTATACGTTCTTGACAACAACTCGTGCCAACTTGGGGGCATTGATGCTTAGCTAGAGTCGCTCTTTGTATCTGATCGAGTATGATACTGTATCATGTGCAAGTGAGAGTCTGTTGGTAATATGCCCACTGATACATGTATACTAGAATCACCACCGATGAGGCACTAGCTTATTGGGTCACACGCCAAGCGTTGAATCCGACATCACAAGTCTAGAGTGTCAAATAGTTGAATTAGGGTTTATGTCGACCTTCACGGGCCCTCACAAGTCGTGAAGAGGTCGTGTCCAGAAACCCTTCACGATCCCTCATCAGTCTGGTAAAGAATCGTGGGAGCGCTGCCTTCACGGCCCGTGAGAGCCCGTGAAGGCAGAAGTCAAAGTGACACTTTAATCTTATTGGACCTTTTTGGTCGGTCCAATGAGGGCTAGCCATTTTGGTCGAGCCTGGTGCCATTTAAGCTTCCTAATGGCGTATTTAAACCCCACTCTCTTCTCTTGTTGGAACCTTTTTCCACTTGATCAAAAACACACATTGCAACAAACACTTGGTGCTTTTGGAGAGTTCAAGTGAGAGTTATCAATGGCAATAGTTCTAGTGCTGTTCTTGGAGCTTCATTCCAGCTGTGGATATCAAGTTTCAAGCTCTAGCAAAGGAGGTTCAAGGGTACTTGGTATGGATATTAATAGAATAGATCCATTTCGAGTTCAAGCATTGCATCTACAACGCCAACACTACCAGAGACATCAAGGGCATATCTCACTTCTGTGTTCTTTTCGTTGCTATATTTATTTGTAGCTAGATCTCACTAAAATAGTCCCGTGCATGTGTCTTGTAAACCCGAAAAACTCTTTTGATTTCCTTTTTGCTTCCGTTGCTCTTGGGTTTTGAACATGTATGAGATCCCTTCATTACCGAACCACAATCAAACACAATCAAAGCAAAACCATGGTGTGCCACAAAACCATGTCAATTATATTCAGATGAAGATTGCCAGTATAACACTCAAGGCACAAAAGACAATCCTTGTACATATGCATTAGTAATTTTAATACCATGTTTAAAATTACATATTCATATATACACCTATAAATATATATATTTTTTATGCAGTTTATGCCAAACCATACAAAATATATAAATTGTAGGAATCATAATATAGTGGGATTTGACCAGATCCAAGACTGGTCCAAAACAGTCAAAAACCGGATTTTTAGGATCACTAAGAACTCTATTTCAAAATTCCACATTCTAGCCAAAATCACAACGGGAAAGGGCATGCCCTATGAAGGGTACGGGCGTGCCCGCCCGTGTGCCAGTACATTGATTAAACAGTTTCAATCTAGTTAAAATTCTTCCGGCACGGCCTGTACCCCACAAGTACGGCCATGCCCCGGCCGCCGGCATGCCCCGTACCCCAAAACGTACAGCCGTGCCCGGTCACAAAAAAACCATTTTTGACAGAAAACTCAAGTTTTTCACACCAAAAGTGCAAAGCCATGTTAGAGATGGCTCCCATAACACTGTTGGGTTTGGGTGGCATCTAGAAAACGCATCGCAAGTAAAAACGGATAAAACAATATTCAATTTTATGCCACCAACACACCACCCAATGGACCATACTCTAGACAATGACAATGCAACTAAAAGAAAGGAACAAGGATATAAATTATACCATTAAAAATTCTTCTCCCTATTGTGTTGATTGAGATGGAATGTATTTGAGAATAAAAGGTTGTATTCCTTTACCGGTATCCATACCAAGCATCAATGATTCCCACGTGCTAGCTATGTTTGGACACCGCCAAAAACACCACCAAGGCCCAATACCAACTTGAAGATTGATTTACCAATATATCTTTCAAGTGTGTATATTGAGAGAGATATGAACCAACTTGAACTTACAAGTTCATATGGCTTCTTAACATGTTCCTGTGATCATCATCATGTTCCACTATGTGTCTCTTTAATTTTGAGTAGTTCTCTTGCCACAAAAATCCAGCAAAAAAACATCATCATAAAGTTAGAGTTAAGTGTGCTTAATACCACATTCAATCTAGACTTAAAACTCTAATTAAATTGGTTGTTACAATGTGAGGCACGGTCGTGCCTCACAGGGCACGCCCGTGCCAGCCTACAAGCATACCCAAGTCACGCCCGACTTTGGCTCGTGTCTTAGAACTAGGCACGATTGTACCTCTACGAGGCACACCCGTGCCAGCCCCAAAAGGTACGCCCCTAGACACGCCGGTCTTGGGCCCGTACCTTGCCGATGGGCACGCTCGTACCTTCACAAGGCATGGTCGTGCCCTGACCACCAAAACTAATTTTTAAAATCCTCGTTAAAATAATTACCCATAAAGTTTTATAAAAAACAATTTATCTTAACAAGGGCTAAGAACCATATTTTAGTCCACGACATGACGGGTTTACCGCGGATCACTTCATGAAGCTATTTAGGCCGGTAACCACTTTACCGATTGCAATCTCCATTGCAACTCTTAGACACTTGCGGGATTCAACGACGTAAAATGGTTGGTTGGCATGTTTGATCCCTACTTACACCAATCCCAAATTAAAATTCTTGGTTGACTCGTGCTTAGCTCGACAATCACTGAAGGATTTTATTTTGCAATTGTAAATCGTCCAACAAGATACATGGTAGCACACTCGACAATCATTGGCTCATGCTAAGCTCGACAACCAATAACTCCAAGTCACCACTCTCCCCTTCCACACAGATCCACATGGAATAACTCGTGCTTAGCTCGACAATTATCCAATGCTTCACTAGAATCGGGTGTGTCATCTTATGGATGGTGCGTGATTTACGTTTTAGGAAACGGGCTTTTGTTTCTAGATTAAAACCAAGTTTTAATATATGATTAACAAAGTAAGTGACAAAAACGATTTTCACTTTAAATATAAATACCAAGTTTATATTGTCTTGTTAATCGTTTACGCAGGAGAGTTTGTTAACCAATTTAAAAAAACTCTTGTGATTTTATTAACTTAGAAAAGTTATCAAGCATGCGAGGAAACATAAACAACCATGCAAGAAATATAAATCACATCACACGCATACAAAGAGGTTGGTAACCATGCCAAAAACCTATGCGTCCTACCCGCGAGCCAAGCCGGGAGGACTAGGTCTACTAAGGATACAAACCTAGACCATGGAGTACTCCCACTGAATCCGCTACCTCCATCGGGACTAACCGGATCCAAGGTCTTCAAGACGTCTCCTCTTGACTCTTGATTGTGGTCTTCAAAACAAAAGTACACAAAAGAAAGGAAATGGCATGCAAGCCACGTGCTTCCTATCAATCTAGTACAAGTACATATGAACAAATGAAACGGCATGCAAGCCGCGATAACTAATTACAAACTAAACGGATAATTAATTAATTACATGACACGTGACACCAAGGTCACCAAATAAATCCAAACAACCAAAAAAACCACAAGGCACAGCCACAAGGTCTAGGGCGATGGTTACCAACTAAAAGCAACAAACAACAACTACAAAGCACGGTGTGCCAAAACCGTGACCAAAGAATATTTCGGTAAGAATTTCCAACACAAACACTCAAGGCACAACAAGGAAATTCTTGTACATATGCATTAGGGCACAAAACCAACTTTTATACCCATATTCATATATACACAACATATGTGTATGCATGTATGCATCTCATGCCAAGACCATACCTTACATACCCATATTTGTACCAAAATATTACGAGGGGCTAAACAAACGGAATCTGCCAAAAAAACAAAAACTCCTCCATGACCCGAAAAACCACAAAAAATTTTCTTTTAAGGATAAAAACTGCCCAGAAGCTCCTTCACGGCCCCTCACGACCGATCACGGGCCTCACGACCGATCACGGGCCAGAAGGGCTTGTGAGCCTAAAAACCAAGTTTCACGACTAAACTGTTCACGAGTGCCTTCACGACCTCTCACGGCTCGTGAAGCCTAAGAGCTTCACGACCGGTCACGGGCCATGAGGACTCGTGAAGCCTAAAAACACTTCCCACGACCAGACCCCTCACGAACACTGGTCGTGTGGCTTTCACGACTCGTGAAGAACACTTCACGGCCCGTAAAGACCTACTGGACAGAAAAACGAATCTTCCAGAAACGGTTTTTCGAGCCATTATTGTGCTATATCTTTGTAGCCAAGGCTTTGATACCACTGTCGGAAATCCATGCACGCCAACACCCGTACGCAGCGGAAGCAACGACATCAAAAACCGGGGTTTTCGGGTATCAAAACCGACATGCATGTACTCCCCAAGGGGGGATCGTGACTACAAACGAATATAGCAACTAAAAGAAACGAGAAGGAGGAGAAATTATACCACCACGGGGCTGGAGCTATCCACCGAGCTAGAAAGAACTTCGAGAACCCGAAACCGAGCTCCTCTATTGATAGTCCACACCAAGTGAGCGAGATTCCGTCTTGCTAACGACCCGAGACACGAACCAAAAGTCGTCTTCGTGAATCTGGAGCAGCCACAACACTTGAACAACTTGCCTTCACTAGATTACACACACCACTAACCCACTAGATGCTAAAGAACCATGAATATGTGTTATGTGTGTGTAGAAGCAAGAGTTAATCAAGAGAGAGTGCCAAGCCTTTTATAAACTTTGATATTCATATCAAAGCAACCAGAGTTGGCCAAATTGTCACTCATTCATTGGACCATCACAAAGGTCCAATAGAAATAAAGTGTCACTTTGACTTCTGCCTTCACGGGCTCTCACGGGTCGTGAAACCCTCGTGAAGGCCTCATAGGCCGGGTTCCACCGCTCATTCTCATTAGGCCATCGAGTGGTCCAATTAAAAGAATGGCGCCTGCCTTCACGGGCTCTCACGGGCCGTGAAGCACTCGTGAAGGCCCTGTTCCCACAACTACTTGTCCGGGTGGTGAAGGCTCGTGGAGGGTTTCTCTTCACGAACTCTTCACGGCCCGTGAAGGCCCGTATAAGTCGCCAGAAACCCTAATTTCATATTCTCTCATCTTTGCGTTGTGCTACCGGAATCTACCCTTGGCGTGTGACCCAATAGGCTCGTACCTCATCATTAGTGATGCTAGTACACGTGTATTAGTGGGCATATTCCAACAAAAGCCACATACGGCTTTTTCTACATTTAAACTAGACTAACACTAATATCCCTGTCTGTTACAATAGAGACTGGTACACTATGATGAGACAATCTCTTTCACATACACATCTGTTAAACATTCTGAGGAATAAGTCTCTCTAATGGATACAAAATACACACTTATAATTAACCTGTCTACAATCACCCATATCACATTATAATCTCGTAAGGTTTTGGGTAATTAGGTATTCAGGTTCATAGTAATATTTTCTCATCTTTGGACTAGTATTTGCACTGATAATAACTTCTCATATGATTTATGACGCGCATTTCCATAACTTGGTACCCATATATGATCATATTAAATCTACACATCACAATTGTTTTTAACAAGATTAATTACTTGCTCTTTATACTTTTCACTTTTGATCACTTTTGACTGAATTGTTCTTATCACAATAGAATAAGGGCATTGTAATTATCATTTTAATGACTAATTCTTCATAAGTACTATTTCTGACTTTCTGCTCAAAACACCGACTATAACTTTATCCTTACCAGAATAACATAATATTCCAGTCATAATCTTTTAGTAGTTGTAATTAGCGTTTCTGTCAAATTTTAAGGTTTTCTGATCCACAAAATATTTTAAACTTTTACAATCTATGTGAACAATACACTTCCTAACTCACTATACAAAACATCACAAAATACTTTCATTCTTCAATCTCTGCTAGCAGCGCAAGAACTAGCGCTTCGCATATTTTCTGTTGTTAATCCGATAAAGATACTGATCACTGTCGGGTTCCTTTAGTGGCTCCCACTTCATCATTGCCTCTATTTCATCTTTGCTAACTAAATGACTTGAAAATTACACTTCTTGTATCTTGAAATTCACATTTGAAAAACTTATTATATAGCTATTCTCTACTCGGTATCTCTAAGATTGCTTAGAGATATTTCTCATGATCTGCTGGACTTTTGGAATAAGTATGAACATTGTTTATATAATTACTGACTTATTTAGCATTGGCTATAAAACTTATCCATTTAATACATAAACACTGCTGATGCATCAATAAGGCCAAAAGGCATCACAACAAATTTAAAATGCCCATAATCAGTTCTGAATACGGTTTAAGGAATGTCATCCATTATTATCTTTAGCTGATGATAATCCAACCTTGAGTCAATTCTAAAAACCACATAATCCCATTATAACTGATCAAGTAATTCAGATATTCTGAGCAACGAATATTTATCTTGATAATCACTTTATTAAGCTCATAGTAAATAAAAGGTATCATCCTTCTTTTTCACACATACAATAGGAGCACCCCACGGAGAACTACTGGGTCTAATAAACCCCTTGTCTGTCAGCTCTTGGAGTTGTTTCATTAATTCTTGCATCTCTGTAGGAGCAAGTTTGTACGAAGCTCTCATAATCGGTCAAGTTCCCATCACTAATTCGATTCTGAATTCAACCTGTCTGTCTGGCGATACCCCTAGTAAATCTTCGGGAAACACGTCAGGATAGTCACATACTACTTTTACATCTTTTAAACTCATCTGTTCTTCTTCAATTTAATATCTATAACATAAATTGAGAAAACAATGTATCCATGCTGAAGATACTTCCTAGCTTTTGAAACTAAAAACACACATAACTTCCCTGTTTTGACATGAGCACATATAATTTGTTCTTCCCCACTTGGGATATGAACTTGTATCACTCTCTGTTCAAATAATATCGTAGCCTAGTTACGGTTTAACCAATCCATTCCAACCACTACTAGAAATTCCCTCATATTCATATGTATAAATTCAATAAGGAATCTAATAATGTCCATTTCTATCACACTTTGCTTATACATATCTGATTGAGATTTCTATGACTATACTTAATTATGTTCTAGATTCCTCAGTTATAAAATGGAATGTTCTCACTTTTGATTATTGATATATTCTCTTCATTCATTTTCTTGAGTTCTCACAATTCTTACTCATGTGACCGAGTTTTCATATTTAAAACATGTCCAGGAACCAAGCCTGAATTCTCATATGATGTCTCTTGCTTGCTGAATAGGTAGGTTAGGTCTTTTGCATCACTTTCATTTCTCGAACGTTCATTCTTGTTTTCTTAAATACCGGTGAAACTTTCTCTATCGGTTTCCTCCTCCTTTCTGTTTCTCTAATTCCAACTTTCTAGTTCTTGCTGTATCCATCATAGACTTCACATTTTGGGTGTTTACGAGCATCTATAAATTCTCATATGCTAGGCTGAAACGTCATCATATACTTGTACACTTTCATCTTTTTATTAACATAATCTGTATAAAAACATGCTTTCTTCAGAAACTTCATATTGATTTCTGGAACTGTCTCTATTGTTTGTTCTACTTGTGGAATCCACTCATAATTCTGCATATCTCTGACTGTGACACAAACTGCGCATTTATAATGTCTTTAAACCCCTACCACATCATGCTCTTAATTCGTTTATAACTCTTATGTTTTTCTTCATATCCCACCAATCTTTTGTTATACTTATCATCTAATCTATCATGTATTTCACTTTATTCTCATATGAAATGCACTCTCAATCTCTAAAATCCACTTATGACTGACAGTCAATATGCTAACTTGTACTACACTAAGGGTTGACACGCGGAAAAGCCTTAAACGTGCAATCCTTCGATACTTCACGAATAATAACTTGGGGTTAAGGATTATTCCCTTTCATCTTTTATAGCTAATCTTGTTACTAACTCTTATCTAATCACTTCCTTGTTCTGTTATTTCATCTGTTCCACATCTTGTGCAATGTTATATGACATATACTCTGCTCCATCACTTTACTAAGTTCTCCTGCTCTGGATTCTCTAATTGCAGATTCTGATACTTAACAAATCAAAGCTGGGGCATTCATACCCCCGTTATGCTATATCTTTATAGGAATACATTCACTTGTGATACTTGTTTCTGTCAGGTCTATGAGTAGAACCACACTCAGGGTTGTTCACTGCTCTTGAACCTCTTGTACTATCCATTCTGAACTTTTAACATGAAACTAGTTCTGTATAAACAGACACATATATTCTCTGAGTTCTAACAAGTTTCACTCTTATGTTGTTGTAAACACTTTGTATATCATTCACATATATTGTTTACTGTTCATGGGAAATTTTAATGATCATTTATTAGCTTTTTATTCTAACACACCACCCTTGACCTGATCCATTGGTAACAACCATGATTCTATCAAGTTCTAGCATATACCGTGTAATTGTAGTAGTATGGGTCCCTTTACTACTTCAAATTCATTGTACATACCAAATCTCAACTTTCACCACTTGGCACCTTACTTCACAAGCTTGGGTCCAATTCACTGTATCATGTTCTCATTTGTTCATATACAATTCAATTCATAGGGAATACACATATAAAGAAAACTCTTAACAGTTGTTCACATATAACATATTTGTTCTAAACACATCATGTACTCACATATGATTATCACATAATACATAATCAATATAAATGCTAGTATACTCACTAAGCTGCAAGCTTCCAGTTTGACAATTTTCAAAACCATAGTTTAAGTCCAGATTGTGCATAGCACACATCTAGATTCCTCAAACCGTGGCTCTGATACCAAGTTTTAATGCCCCAATTTAATAAAACTGATATTTATAGTAAAAACACATATGAACATTCACCTCTGAAAGTTTTTCATAAAAGCGTAAACTATTCAAAAATCTGTTGTAAAAAGATACTCACATATGTACAATCACAAGTTTAAAACCAAAACTTGTCATTTACAAACCGGGCGTTTATTGTTTCTAAAACGTTTATCAAAATGTAGTCAAACCGGAGCTTTGCCCTTGTATTTGTTGTGCCCTAAAAAAGAAAATAATATCTCATAAGTTGTGAGAGCTTAGCGAGTAAACCAGACTGCAAATCATATAAACACATGTAGAAAATCACATAATGAAACCTGCCATCCACTTGTTCTAGACCCAGGGCAGCAAACTAAGCCACAATACTGTGCTAATTGTGAGCCCACTACTGCACATAACAGCACGCTGACTAACACATATGATGAATACATGCAAGTATTCATTGTAATAACACACATGATGCACATATGAAAGGTAGTCTAGAAGACTCACCTTGTAATTGTTTAATACGAAATTTAATGTATGATAATGCTTCAGCTATCCGAACACGATCCTACACATATAATACAACAAGATATAATTAAAAACATGAAATTCTGATCTGAACTGACTGCTACAAGGGCCATGTGCCCCTACACGGGTCGTGTACCTTATGCTCTACACGTGCGAGATTGAAACATCACAAAATTCGGATCAAACAAACCTACACGGGCCGTGTACCTCATATACTACACGACCATGTATGCTAACATGGCCCTATGACCGCCATTAAATCCACACGGGCCGTGTACCGCATATACTACACGACCATGTATGCTAACATGGTCCTATGACCGCCATTAACTCCACACGGGCTATGTAATCCTACACGGGCCGTGTCACCTCATGCGACTTATATACACGGGTCATGTAAGGCTACACGGGTCTTGTTCGTCCCATCCGACTTACAGTTCAGATGCTGTAAAGATGCTAAATTCCATCCAAACATCCCAAAACTCATTCTAATCAATTTTTAACATCTTGGCGGTGTTTTCCAATATCCCTAACAGACTAAACCACTTATAACACATAAATAACATGTTTTGATTCTTTAATTCATCACTTGACCCATTTGAAGCTTGAAAACCATAAACCAATCTTACCTCATTATTTCTTTGAAGAAGATGATGATGAGGACAACTTCACAATACTGATTTCTTGATCTGAAATCACAAGTTAAAGATGAATTTGGCCAGTACGCATGCATGTAGCTGAGAATATTTGCTAGTTTGACATGATGAAGTCAAACACACACACACAAATATACATATAAGTTTGATCTAATTACATAAATGGTCCCTTGACTATTTCAGTTCTATTCTGACGGTTTTAGCCCCTCTAGTTTATAACCACATTTACTCGCATAATCACTTATACGTATATAACACTTGTCTATTACTCGTATAAGATTATTAATAAATTCTGAATGTTACAGTACGGTTGACACGGACCATGCATTTCGGCCATGTTGGATCATGAGTTAGTTTTTGTGTTTTAATTAAGATGTATTTTAATATGCTATCCTTATTTAGGACGATTGAGGATTTGAAGAAGCCGAAGGAGCTTAATGGAAAGTTATGGCCTACGGGTGACTACTTCAACCTGGTATTTAGAGATATTAATTACAAGTAATTGTACATATAAAATACTAGAGTAAGATTTATTACATTATTGTTATTGTCTGTTAATATCAAGAGATTTGCAACTAAGTATTTGGTAGAGTATAGAGATAAACACGAAATTAACATAGAGAAATATAATTGTATATAAGAGACGCGAGATAGAGAGTCATGATTATGACTGAGATTTTAGTATTGTGCTATTATACTATATAACGAGAAATGTGTAACAGTGATTAAACAAGAAGTGAAAACCGGATGAATATAAGAGAGAAAAAGTTGGGGAATAACATTTAATAGTTAATCATACATATTCAAGTGCAACTATAATTAATGTTGTATGGTTTGTAAAAAACGTAAGTGGTATACGAAGGTTTAAACAAGTGATAATGATATGTATAATTACATAATTAAAGAGGATGAGTTCTTACACTAAGATATTTATAAATATATATTTACATACATTAAGAGAAAATATGGATCACTGAAAAGAGTAGTATCCTTGAGAGATACATAACATAGTGTTAATATAAAAGTAACATATATGTATATTTATATATTCAAATATGAGAGAGTATGATAGACTATGTCTATGTCTACATATATATATAAAGAGAAATATGAAATGTAAGAGTAAAAGATGAAGAATTGAGTAGAGGAGGTGTAAATATGTGGGAATATATATATCTACACAATGATAGAAAAATTAAGAATAAGAGGTTAATTAGAGTTATAAATATTGCAGGTGTGTCTATAATTGTTATAATTACACATCGCCAATGTGATTATATGCGTGATAACAGAGTAAGTGATATATATACATATATATAAGAGATCATGTGTTGGCCAATACGGCTACGTGTGATATGTGTATATGTGATGATGTGATTATTTTATAGCGCAGCCCACGAGATATTATAGTGAGCTGAGTGGCATATGGTGGCCTGAGTTGCATATAAAATAACCTAAGAGGCAAATTGTAAGTTACTCGACTAACCTGTTGTCGACGTGACTTCCATTTGTGGTGTTATATTAGTGATCATATATTTGCCTAGGCTATTGATACAACGTTGGCCTTTTTGGCTTGATTTGATGATATTACATTTACATGTTAATTATTATCATTTTAAGTTCTTTGTGGAGTTGCACACCCTGCGCTTTCTAGCGCATTCCTATTGTTATATATTTATTTTCAGGTGTTATAGCAAACGAGGCTTCCATGTGGACAACATAGAGAGTTTTTGTGTAACATCAAAGGACATTGTTTTTATTTAATACCAGAGCCAGTTGTTGCCCTTTTAATAGAATAATATTGGAAAATTATTTTATTAGAATTTCCATATTGTAGGTTTAAGAAAACAGCCATTACAACTTGGTATCAAAGCATAGGTTTAAGAGATTAAGGTACACAGAGGTGTTACCTAGACTTAAACCATAAGAAGAGATGTTCACTAGAGCCGAGCTAGAGAATGTAAGCACTCATAATAATTGAGATGGGTGTACTTTACTATATTTGAAGTGGAGCACAATATAAATAAAGACCTAAATGATGTTATGTATGTGTGACACTAGAGAAAAGAGATTGCTTTTGTGATAGTTTTGTGTGAAATTTCATGATCAGTGTGAAATTACCTAAACTTGTGAATCTGAATATTTCATGATTACACCAAGAACATCTGTGTATAGTATGTCCATTACAGTGTCTAGCCATTGTATGTAATAAACATATGGTATGCAAATAAGCTCGAGATTATCATGTTAGTGCCTCGTAGATCAAGTGATAGGTAAAATGTGTGAATGTTAGATAGATATATGAATAAGAGCTAATGTTGATGTTTATATAAATAAACAAGGTATGAGATAAATGATAGATATAATACTAGAAGTACTATACGTCTTACTAAGAGAAATTGGGAAGAAAGATGACATGGAACTTAACTAAGTGTAAAACTGAGAGAGAATAACATAGTATAAAAATATTATGAGTAACGTGTTGTGCTAAAATATATTGATAAAAGAGAAAGAGTGCACTGGAGCTCTATAAGGATTCTCTATCTTTAAGATCGTTTTGCTAGGATTGTGCTTAGTATGTGCATGAATCTTCTGAATGTCCCGACTGATGTGGAATGGATTTTGTTTGAAGTTTTAAATAAGTCCTGAGAATTCACTACCAAAGTCCCTTCTAGTGTTTTATGTTTTGTTGCACTACAGACTGCAGTGTTTACCTTTTTCCTATGTATTATGAACTTTGCAGTGAGCTGAAATAAGGACGACTTTTGTGAAATTTGTTTGATTTATATATGATTAGTATATTGTAATCGTAGGATGAGATAATTCCAAGTGGGGAAATACTATGTAAGAATGAAATAATTAAGGATGCTCTATCTTTAACATCGTTTTGCTATGATTGTGCTCCGTATGGGCATGAATCTTCTGAATGTCCCAACTAATGTGGAATGGCTTTTGTTTGATGTTTTAAATAAGTCCTGAGAATTCACTAGCAAAGTCCCTTCTAGTGTTTTATGTTTTGTTAGACTACAGACTGTAGTGTTTACCTTTTCTTATGTATTATGAACTTTACAGTGAGCTCAAATAAAGGAAGACTTTTGTGAAAAAAATTTGGTTTATATATGATTAGTATATTGTAATCGTACCCTGAGTTACTTCCAAGTGGGGAAATACTATGTAGGAATGAAATAATTAACAATGTTACGAGCTTGATAGTGGCAGTGATTAGTGATGATAAGAATCTTGATTATTAAGCAAATGAGTTACATAAACTCGAGTTGAGATGAATAATAAATCGCATTAAGTAACTTTGTGTTGATTAGTAAAACGAGCACAAAATAAATAAGAGATGAGATAGAGAATATTCAAAGTGAACTTAAACTATATACTATTATTTAGTGATGCTATTTTACACAAAGTAATAAGGGAGCTTAGTGTCTATAAGTATAAATACACATATTTCAGATATTGTTATCTCCCTAATTAAAAAAAATTGTGATGATTATAGTATATAGAGGAATCTAGAGTGCTTAATGGATGAAGTGTTGTTTGAATATAAGAGGTCGGTTTAAGAGACTTATTTGTCTATATTAACTATGATAGCCAAATTAGTTCCTAGTTGTAAAACTACATTCTTATTGATAACCAAAGTATGATCTAGTGATGCTACACAGAGAAGTGTGATGTTGGTTTCAAAATTATAAATTTGAAGACCATGACCCATGAATACTATGAAGTAGAAAAAAATCAGGCACAAGGACAAACATATAATTAAACAGATTGTTGGGCATGATTAGTGTAATTAACGGATGTTAGTATACGGATGAATGTATTGTTCTAGTATAAAGAGTGAGGATAATCAAATAAATGATCCTTTCATAGTAACAGTACATATATATATATATACATATATAAATATGTGTGTGTGTGTGTGAAAGTGAAGGATGCGATCCGGAATTGATACTAGGAATCCTTTATTCAAAATGTTAAGAATGTGAAGTAGATATTGATGTTGAAACAATAATTTGAGAATATATATATATATATATATATATATAAATGTACATACATACTTCAGAGTCTATTTAAAAGAGTGGTAGTTGTTGTAAGCATTAGAGAGTGGAATGTGTGTATCCATTAGCCCGAGGTTACGAGGAATTTATCTCCAAGTTATTAGTTATTTCGAGATAACCTAGATATAGAGTAATTTCGTGATGAAATCGTAATAAGTAGAGGGAGAGTTGTAACAACTCAAATTTATAAAATTGTTAATTAATTAAAAAGTTTTTTACTTTGAATAGTAGAGAATGGAGAGTTGACCCTTTAGGGCAAACCTTGAAATTGATAAGAGAATGAGTCGAAGAGTAAAGTTATTTTTAGTAATAAGTTGTATGTGGGTAAGGGGTATTTTATATCCAAAATTATATTTGAGTTATAAAAGGGGAAAACACACACACTTAGTGAAAGTTCTTTGAAATGTGATAACAGATGAGTAACTTAAGATACTTGTATAAAAGATGAAGAACTTAGTAAAGAACAAGTATGAACACTTTGCTTGAAAGCTTGGAGTCTCTAGTATTGCACCGCACATATTACAAACTTTGAATTTATAATATGGCAAAGGTTACCTTGCAAAACTAGTTTGCAAGGTATTTAAACACTTAGCCTCATGGGCCTAAAGCCACATGGGCCTAAACTAAACTAACTAGATTAAGCATTACAAAAGTGGGCCAAGCCCAATACTATGACTAGTCTAGTAAGATAATTTACATAATACAAAATAACACAAGGCATACAAACAAATATTGGTCTAACATTCTCCCCCTTTTGTTGCCTTGTGCTGAGCAGGCATGTTTCATCTGCTCCTTTGGCCAAGAAGTCTTTCCTAACTTCTAATGACCTTGCTCTCTTGAACCTTCTCCTCCAATTGATCAGGAATTCGAGCCATCTTTACCATTTGGTCCTGTTCTGTCAAGTGTCGGTTGTTAAAGCAAGTTCCGCGGTACTTTGAGATGCATCTTTGGAGAGTACCATTAAAATAGGCATTGAGCTCGGAGAGTCTGAGGAATGTTTTGCTGCCATTGAGATTAGACATTATAAATCCATCAACACCTTCATAATCCTCGTCGTATTCCTCTATGATCGTATATTTTCTGTACTTATCATGTTTGGAGTGCTGCTGGTTAGGCCTTAGGACATTTATCTTGGGAAGATCGGCCTCAACGCCCAATTGTAGATCATGAGTACGGCTCAAAAGGATTTTCTTTCTCATAAAGTCCCTGATTACTTTCAGACCTCTCTACTCTTCTCTGTTTTTACCGGTTTTGCATGCCCGCTCATCTTCCAGATGTGTGATGTCGCCCAAATTCAAATGCCTTAACTCAACCTCGTGAAATGTATACCTCTTCCCATCTGCTCTTGTAACATGCAAATGAACCATTGAGTAGTTAAGGAAGTTGTGCATGTACACTAAGTTAATCTTGGCAATAGGAAACCTGGAGGCCACCTGTTATTTAGGACTTGCGTGGAAGGTGGCAGTAAACCTTACTGCTTTTTCATGTTCCTGAGAATTTAGCACATAAAGATCATCAACCTCTCTAACCTCCTCTGAGTAGGCCAGCGGGGTTGAGATTTTCCCAGTGCTTCCCTAGGCCTGATGTTCTCTATTGTTGGCCTTTTTGCTATGATTCTTTCATGAGTGGCCAATGGTTTGTGTCCTCCATGATAAGTTTCTGGTATGGGCCACTCACCTTCCTGCTTCTCTGATTGTTACAGTTGCTGCTGGCTTACAAGATCGATAGGTGCAACATTTAATTTCCCTTGCTATGGAGGAAAAATGTCTAGTAGCTCCCGGTTTATTGTTGTAAATACTTTGCGAATGTTGATCAGCGGTTCTTCTTCCACTTCCTCAGTCATAGGTCTTTTGCCGTTGGCTTTTTCTGTTGAGGCTTCGGGAAGGGAAGGTTCAGGTTCAGGAGTTGTTGTTTGGACTTGTGGGATTTGGATTTTAGGGATTTATATTTTTGGGGTTTCGGGTCTCTCCACCTCCACCTCTGCCTATGCCCCTTGACTGATCTCAAAATCAAAACCAAACTCTTTTTCAAAGCCAACAAACTCCGAATGATGTCCTCGGCCTTTTCTCCCCCTCATGATGTCCTGGATCCTCAGGATCATTATGCCTCTTTTTTCTGGATTCTGCTTGGGCTTTACAGGAGGTCTCCACCACTTCCAGTCGCTTTCCCTATCCCGGATACAGCTTTGGTTAGGGAATTTAGGGTTTGAAGATTATCTCTTGGAAGTTGGTCGAGCTAGAGGGTGGTGTTTAGGGTTGAGATTGTAGTGCTGCTAGAAGATTTGTTTGTTCAGCTGTAGGAGTAGCAACACTATTTAGTTTGGCATGAAGCAGGTCCTTGAGTTCATCGATTGTGTAATCTCGCTCAACGACGGTAGGTGGTCTATTTTCAAGGTGTTAGATTTGAGCTTTGAGTGAGCTGATTTCAAATTGGAGACAGGTATTAACATATTCTTTGAGGTTGGATTCTAGGCGGAAGAACTTAGAATCCATGTAGATTCTTAGTTCAGTTGTAACCCCGAGCTCATGAAGAGTCCCGGTTCGCATAGGGGTTGTTTCAGCCCTGTGGCCCACACCCAGTGTTGGCATTGTTGTAGCACTGGTGGGACTTCCACTCGATCCTCGCGACACCTCCGTAGTAGAGGCCGCTACGAGTGTTCCGGCAACGTCACTCAGACGTGCAAATGGAGTTTGTGTCCTAGCGAAAGATTGAAAACCGGTTAAGATAGGCGCTAGACTTGATAGTGATTGATTTGAAGATGTGGACGGGGGTGACAGTCCACTGATTTCAAAGCCAGCAGACTCCGAATGAGTTGCCGATTGTGTATGTGTTAAATCCTTGTGAAATGAAACTGCTCTCATTTGAGTGAAAGCAGAGTGGCTGTTGGGGTGAGGTGCTTGCACTGGTGGAATGCCAGCGTCTATTTCAATACCAGCCGGAACAGTGTCCCGATCGGTAGTAGATGTGGTTGCCTGGCTTTCTTTCTGGTCCTAGGGAATCCTCACTCTCTTTCTTTTCTCTCTCACTCTCACTATCACTTACAACATCTTTAGTTTCAACATCTTCCTTGTCGATACTAGGTACATCCCCAAAAGTGCCAGATATTTCGGATAGATCATGGTGAATGTCCTCTTAAAGATCAGAAACCTGCCGAGTGCCAAAAGACTCAGCAGGAACTGGAGATAGTATTGGGCCAAAAGAAGCAGATTGCCAGAATGAAGACGATTCGGTTTCTGTCCTTTTTGTTGAGGTCTTACTCTCGGATTTGTCACTTGCAGAGGCCTCTGAATCTCTGAATCACTGAATACAACTCCTTCATGCTCGTGTATCTCTACACCCTCACCACTTCCTCCACCCCTCAAACTTGATTCTTCTCTCTCTTGCACAACCCTGCTCGAGGTACCCTTGTGCGCACGAGCTTCTCGACCACTAGGACCCTCACCTGGTGCTACGCCTCCCGAGGCAGGCACAACCGGCTCTGGTTGCGCCATAGGAGCTATCCTATTTACTCTCATATATTCCCTCACTGCCTCACTCTCCTAATTTTGCATATTAAGTATAGCAGTAGGCACAGTCATTGTCTGAACATTTGGCATGTCCTTTATGCGAATGAATCTAGTTATGCGTTGTACAAGGACTTGTGGGTTTTCCAGTCTGCGGGGGATTGTTCAGTAGCCATCCAGGTCATTGATTAAAAGTATAGTTAAAAACCACTGGAACGGTATGAATGTTTTCCTCCTTGTGGTGGTCTTTTCGTTGACCATCCTGACGATCTCCTCAAATATGATAATGGCATAGTCAAGGTGCATGTGGTATGCAACACCAACTAGCAGCAGTAACGAGTAGTAGGAGCCTCCGTCTATACCCCTGTGTATGTTGCTTAAGGTTCTAAAGATGATCGTGGAAGTGTCAAACCCTTTTAAACTGATGGGTTTGAGTAAGTTCACCATCATATCCTAGCCCATGTATGAGCTCCAGTATTTCGTCTATTCCCAGTACTTCGTTAAATTCGGTTCGGCCAGGATAGTGGTTGGTGTCGGGAAGGGAAAGGAGGTGCCGTAACCTCAAGGCTGGTAGAGTGATCCTGACATTTTTAATAACACCGCGGAAACATTGTTGGCCGAGGTAGGTGGTTCCCTCGCGAAAGGTGTTCCATAGTTGTTGGAGGTAGATTTTAGGTACATGTGTTTCGGAGGTGTTAGGGTTTATGGTTATGGCTCGGCGAAATGGGTGGGCTCAGATAATTTTAGTGAATATAGGTATTTTGGTGTCGGTTTTGAGGTCAAAGTGTAAGTTATTACTACTGGTTTCAAGGCGTGCATCAACTGGCACGAGGGTTTCCTCACGTAAAGGATGAGCAGGTTTTGCAGCCATTTGAAACAAGTAGAAAAAAATAGATCAGTAAAGTAGACAAGGTAGTTTATTGCATGAATGTTTTCATATGTGAATGATTTCAGTTAGGAGTTGACTTACATTCACATGTGAATGTTGATTTTGACTTTGACCTAAACTTGAACTTTGACTTTTGATTGGAATATTTTTGAAGAATGTCAAAAGTTTGTCTAAGTGTTGAAAGTCGGATAAAGTGTTCGATTGAAATTCGCATGAGTTTGATGATCTGAGAGTCACATGTGTTAAGTCATGTGAAAGTCGCATGAGTTAATTACAATTGAAAGTCGCATAGATTAAATTCATTTGAAAGTCGCCTAAGTTGGTTTCATTTGAAAGTCGCATGAGTGAATTTCACTTGAAATTCGCATGTGTTGATGTCATTAGAAAGTTTGATGGACTTAATTGTTGGTTCTATGTGCACAATACACAAATTAATACGATATTACTCATAATAAATAAACCCATAGGGTCACACATTTACAGTCAATGGACTCTAATTACATATTTGAATATGATTTAAATATGTTTCCAACATTATATATATAAGTCTATATGCATTATTGTATATTATTATTTATGTGAAATAATAATATTACTCTTATATATGGATATAGGATAATGCATATCAAATATATAAATATAAACATATGATTTTATATATATGTATGTATATATATAGGGAAGAGATCAAATAAAAAGAAAATTAAAGTAAAAAGTGTAAAAGGGATGATTATTTGATCATTTTTCGGTATATATATCAACTGATAATCGTTAGTTCATCATCTTTATTGATTAAAACTAGTTCTTCATCAATTTCTTTTTGATTTCAAATACAGATTTTGAAAACAAAATTTTGGAATAATTTGTTGATGAACAAAATGCTTTCATCTAAAAAGTGATTAATATGTTGGATTCATCAAAAAGAAATTGATGAAGAACTAGTTTTAATCAATAAAGATGATGAACTAACGATTATCAGTTTATATATATACCAAAAATGATCAAATAATCATCCCTTTTACCCTTTTTACTTTAATTTTCTTTTTACTTGATCTCTACCCTATATATATATATATATATATATGTATAAAAATATATTTGTTACTAGTAACAAATTACATAAATGTATGTATATCTTTGTTACAAGTAAAGAGTTACTAGTAACAATCAAGTATGTATATAAAATACATGTAGATGTATTTTGTACATGGTATGACATATCTAGTATTATCTTTTATTTATTTAAAAGAAAATCTAGAAATTGCCACATTAATCTTAAAGGGGGCCATATGGTGTATTCTTGCATAAGACTTAACCAAGACATGCATGTATGGGACAAGTAAGGAAGCAAGAGGCAAGAGGGGACCCTCCCCCTCTAATTTTCATCTAGAATGCAAGGGAGGGGGTCCTCCCTCTCTTGCTTTGCTTCTTGACTTTTATAATTACATGCATGGTCCCCTTTGTAACATACTTGCATGCTCCCAACTTTGACTTAATAGTTAAAGCATTCTTAAACTTTTGAAAGCATCTTTACTCTCTAGTATTAGTATTCTTCAAGTTAGCAAAGGTGATAAATAAACACATACTCAAAATACATACATCTAGTACAAGTAGAAGAACAGAGGTTTTTACTTGCATTCTTGAATTTCAAGGGTTGGAGAAACTAGCATTTCAAGGTGTTGGAATCATTGGCTTGTGGATACCTTGGAGGAAGTCTTCTCTTGGCTTCTCATAGATCAACCACTTCAACAACGGTTTACTCACGCTACAAAGGTTGTAGTTATAAACACCCTATGGTTGGTTTTGTTTCTCAAGGCTTGCATATGGATCATTGGTAGGGAGTTTTAAGAAGTTTAAAATTGCTGTTCTGCTTCCGTTGCTAAAATATATTTTGAAAAACCGAACAAACCCCAACAGTGGTATCAGAGCGACTTATGCATAGTTTTAAGAAACTTTATTTTTGAGTATGTATTGTTTAAGAAAATGGACAAATTTTCAAGGGTTAGAAAAGTTGTGGATTTTCTTGTTGGCAACTTGTATATGTTTATATATTTATTTTTGGATACAACCAAACCACATGCATGTTTGGTTGTAAAAGTTTCCTAAATATCAAGTGTTAATATATATGTTTGTTTGAGTGTATGTTGTGCATAACAAGCCTTAGACCTTTTGATGTGTGGGAAATTCGATTTGGTTGTAAAATTATTCTGTCATTTGGTATGTAATAATAATTTTAGTTTTGTTTCATCCTGTTGTATTTTGTAAGTAGTAGAATAGTTTAGACTAGTTTACTTTTATAAAAATGTAACAAGATGGAGAAATCACCAAGTTGGAGTTTTCAAGTGTGGTGGAGTCAACCATGAAGGCTTGGAGTAATTTGCACTACAAGGAGTTGTTTTGACAAGTGGGAGCTTCAAGTTCATCACAAGAGGAATTTTATAGTCCTTAGTTATGACTTGGTATTTTTGCATGGATCACAAAAATACCACTTAGGATAAATGGCTTGGTTATGCACTTATACATGTTATTTGTTTGTGTTTATGTTTATATAATTATGCATGGTTGAAAATAAGATTTTTGCATGCCACGTAATATTTTTGACATAATATAAATCACACAATAGGAGTTTGGTATTTTAAGTTGACATAACATAAGATGTAAAATGAAATTTATATAAAAAGGTTTTTATAAAGATTAAAATTCATTATGTCAATATATATATATATAAATATATATATGTACATATATATATATGTGAGTTTTATAAAATAGTTTTATAAAATAGAGCTTTTAAAAACTCAACCAAACTCCATTCAAGCTTAGTAATAAAATGGTTTTATTACAAGCTAAAATTGATCGTATTCGCACGCTCGAAACTATACACATTAATATAGGATATTAATACTAGTTTAAAATTAAACGCGTCGAGAGTTCGTAAAATATGGATTTTAAGAATACTCAAGACCAATATCTATATAAAATATGATTTTATCAAAACGTGGACTTATTATTGTATGCATGTAATATTTGTCACACGATTCGTTTTGTTTTATTTAATAAATATATAAAACGGTTAAAGCCCTTTTTCAAAACATAAATGTATGCCATCCCATTTTAAGACACTTGCTTGTTGCAACGACACTCACGTGGAGAGAGCACTAGCCAAACGCGTGGATTGTTTTTGTAACAACCGAGGTGTTTTTTCGCGAATTCCATGAACGTATTGGGCCGGAAATTCACCGTCTTAAAATAGGACGACTTAATCGGAATCTTATTACGGAGAGAGCATTAGCCAAACGTAAGGAAGCCCGAGGCATAGATGGGATCAAACATGCCAAAATTGACAATCGTTGTCTAGGATCCCATAAAGATCTAGGAATTACATACGAGATGTAATTGGTAGTTACCTACCTTGTTGTTTTAACTTGATGGAGAGAGCATTAGCCAAACATTCAAGGTTAAGTTCAACTTGGATCCTAGCCTTTAAAAATTAAAGAATTTTATATAATTCTAAAAAGGGTATTAATTATTAAAGGATGAAATTTCGAAAATACTAAATTGAACTTTGTTAATTTTATAGGTGGCCCCAAACTCAACTACGCCCGTCAACAACTTATCTCTTAGTTCAATCTTAGAGAAAGAAAAACTCAATGGTACAAATTTCTTAGACTGGTATCGTAACTTGAGAATCGTTCTTAAGCACGAAAAGAAATTGTACGTACTTGAGGATCCCGTCCATGAGGAACCTCTATTGACTGCGGCCAAAGTCATTAGGGATGCTTGGGTAAAGCATACCGACGACTCGGTCGAAGTTGCATGCCTCATGCTTGCTACCATGTCTCCGGATCTTCAAAAGAACCTTGAGGAGAATGGAGCATATGAGATGCTTCGTCAGCTTACCATGCATGCAAGATGGAGGAAGGTCAATCCGTTAGCGACTATGTGCTAAAGATGAAAGGATACATTGACCAGGTTGCTAGGCTTGGATCTCCCATAACCAACGAGTTTGCATAGGATATGATCCTTAACTCGTTGACCAAAGCTTATGATCAATTCGTCATGAATTACAACATGAACAATTGGGAGAAATCTATCTCAGAGTTGCATGGGATGCTTACAACTGCTAAGAGTAAGATTCCAAGCAAAACACCTCAGGTCTTGATGATTCAAGAAAGGAAAATCAAGAAAAGGAAAAAGAACAACTCGAAAGGGAAAGGCGAAGGGAAGGAAAACGGAAAGGACAAAGGAAAGGAAGTTGCCAAAGCTCCTACACCCAAGACAGCGGGAAAGCTTCCCAAGAATGACCCATGATTTGAATGCGTGGTGGTAGGACATTGGAGGCGCAATTGCCCAACGTACCTCGCAGAGTTGAAGAAAAAGAAGACTGGTGAGGCCAGCACTTTAGGTATATATATGATTGAAATGTATACTTTTTCTATTAATTTCTGGGTATTTGATACCGGTTGTGGAACTCACATTTGTAACAATGTGTAGAGGTTGAGAAAAAGTAAGCTGCTGAAGCCACGCAATTTGGACCTCCACGTGGGCAATGGAGCAAATGTTGCTGTTGAAGCCCTTGGAACTTTTGAATTATTATTACCAAATGGTCTGTACTTAATATTGAACAATTGTTGTTATGTACCTAGTTTAACTC
Source organism: Dittrichia graveolens (assembly GCA_038502395.1). Taxonomy (NCBI): domain Eukaryota; kingdom Viridiplantae; phylum Streptophyta; class Magnoliopsida; order Asterales; family Asteraceae; genus Dittrichia; species Dittrichia graveolens. The sequence continues at coordinate 30,984,572 of JARJIL010000003.1, read as the reverse complement.
GGAATATTATTTCAGTAGCCTGGTTGAGAGAATCGGGATTCACTTTTGGGTTCGTTCATGATGGCATTCATGCCTTCAAAAATGACATTATGTATTTTGAGGCTCGCCCTCTTAATGGAATATATGAAGTTAATCTTAAAATATCTCTTGATGATAATTCTATATATACCACTAGCACCAAACGACCTAAGCATGACTTAAGTCAAACATACCTATGGCATTGTCGAGTTGGTCATATAAACAAGAAACACATTGCAAAACTTCAAAAGGATGGAATTTTAAAATCAAATGATTCTAGCTCATTTGAAGTTTGCGAATCATGTTTATATGGGAAGATGACTAAGGCTCCTTTCTCCGGTTCAAGTGAAAGAGCTAAAGATCAATTAGGAATCATACATACGGATGTATGCGGTCCTTTTAGATCAATGTCCACGGATGGTGATAGATACTTCGTTACATTCACCGATGATTATAGTAGATTTGGTTATGTTTATTTAATCAAACATAAACATGAAACATTTGAAATGTTCAAGTTGTTTCAAAACGAAGTACAAAATCAACTCAATAAACCAATCAAGGCCCTTCGTTCCGATCGAGGTGGCGAGTACTTAAGCCAAGAGTTTATGGATCATCTTAGTAATTGTGGGATTATCTAACAACTTACTCCTCCTAGAACACCACAACATAATGGTGTATCTGAAAGGAGGAACCGAACTATAGTCGGTATGGTTCGGTCTATGATGAGCTGAAGTACTCTACCCTCATCCTTTTGGAGTTATGCTTTAATAACTGCTGCACGCATATTGAATATGGTTCCAACCAAGAAGGTAGATAAGACACCATATGAGATTTGGTATGGAAAGGTTCCAAACTTATCTTACTTGAAAGTCTGGGATTGTAAAGCTCATGTACGATAAGAGGCTTCAAGCAAAGTCGATCCTAGATCAATCAAATGTAATTTTGTGGGATATCCTAAAGATTCATTAGGATATTATTTCTACAACCCCGCTGAGAACAAAGTGTTTGTTTCTAGGCATGCCACTTTCTTAGAAAAGGAGTTTCTTTCAAAAGAGGCAAGTGGGAGCAATGTAGACTTTGAAGAAATTCAAGAACCACAAAATACAAGTCAGGTTGGCACTAGCACTCAACAAAAGGTTGTTGAACCTGAACAATGGTTGTTTAATAACCTACTGAAACACAAAGTGTTCATAGATCGTAGACCTCGTCAAGAACCCGATAGATACGGATTTCTCGTGTCCAATGATGAGATTTTCTTGGTAGACTCTTCAGAACCTACTAACTACCAAGATGCTATATCGGATCCGGAATCCGATAAATGACTTGATGCCATGAACACTGAGATGCAGTCCATGTATGAAAATCAAGTATGGGACTTGGTTGATTTTCCTCTCAATAGTAAGACTATAGGAAGCAAGTGGGTCTTCAAAAAGAAGACCGACATAGATGGAAATGTACACATATTTAAGGCAAGGCTAGTGGCGAAAGGTTTCACTCAAACTCATGGTATTAACTATGATGAAACTTTCTCTCCAGTAGCTATGATTAAATCTATTAGAATACTTATTGCCATATCTGTATATTATGACTATGAGATATGGCAAATGGATGTCAAAATGGCTTTTCTAAATGGACACTTAAGTGAAGATGTCTATATGGTTCAGCACGAAGGTTTTGTAGATCCTAAGTATCCTAACAAGGTGTGCAAGCTTAAAAGATCCATTTATGGACTAAAGAAGGCATCTCGAAGTTGGAATCTTCGATTTGATGAGAAAATCAAAGAGTTTAATTTTATCAAATCAAAAGATGAACCGTGTGTTTACAAGAAAACTACTGGGAGTGCAGTAGCATTCCTTCTCTTGTATGTTGATGACATACTACTCACTGGAAACGACATCCCGACCTTGCAAGACATCAAGTCTTGGCTTGGGAAGTATTTCTCAATGAAAGACTTAGGAGAAGCCGTCTATATTCCTGGAATAAAGATCTGTAGGGATAGATCTAGGCGTCTTATTGGCCTAAGTCAAAGTGCATATATTGACAAGATCTTGAAACGGTTCAATATGGAGAATTGTGAGAGAGGATTCTTGCCAATGGCACAAGGCAAGGTTTTGAGTAAAGCTCAAAGCACTAGCACAACGGAAGAGCTGCATAGAATGAGTGAAATCCCATATGCTTCTGCAATTGGATCCATCATGTATTCTATGCTATGCACTAGGCCAAATGTCTCGTATGCTTTGAGCATGACGGGCAGATACCAGCAAAACCCAGCAGATAGCCATTAGATGGCAGTCAAGAACATTTTAAAATACTTGAGAAGAACCAAAGACATGTTCTTGATATATGGGGATTTGGAAGAAGATCTTTGTGTAAAGTGTTACATAGATGCTAGTTTCCAAACAGATCGAGATGATTCTTGATCACAATCGGGCTATGTCTTCGTTATGAATGGAGGCGAGGTTGCTTGGAAAAGTTCTAAGCAAAGTGTAGTTGCATAATCCACTACAGGATCTGAATACATTGTTGCTTCTGAGGCTGGACAAGAAGTTGCATGCATGAAGAAGTTCATTGCTGACCTTGGGGTAGTAACAAGCATTCAAGACCCCATAGAGATATTTTGTGACAATGAAGGTGTTATTGCCGAGGCGAAAGAACCTAGATCACATCACAGCACCAAACACATCCTTAGGCGTTTCCACTACATACGGGATATAGTGGATAGAGGAGATGTGCGTATTCGCAAAGTTCATACAGATTAGAATCTCGCAGATCCTTTTACGAAACCTCTTGCCTTAACTAAGCATGAGTCACATACTAGGGCAATAGGTCTTCGCTTTGCAAGGGATTGGATTTGAATTTGAATTTTAGTTTGGATATTTTGGAACATTATAACAATATCTATTTTATTTGAATGATATATTGGATATGATCACTTCATTAATATTTATTGTGTTCTTTATTAGCATGTTTAAATGCATGAATAATTCTTTATTCTAAAACGTTCATAGTCGATTATAACTATGGGAATAGTTATAAATTAAGACTAATGTGAATTTGTTGGTTGACTTTCATTTGTGATGGAAGTAGGCAAAATGGTTTGTAGCCAAATTCACTAATGTTTGTTAAGGAACGAACATTAGACATGACCCGCTCTCAAGATCACTTCATGGATCTGTGTCATAAGCGAATCTTGAGAAAAAGCTGGTATCTTTGTATCCTTAGACCTGAGACACATATTGGGACTCGAGTATGAGGAGTATCATCTTTTAATGTGGTTAAACACTATCTTTAACCGGGTAGTTATAAAGGCCATTATTAGGTATGATAAGAGTCTTATAAGAGACGTATGTGGTCAAGACGAGATTTGTTTCTCTCATTTAATTGGGAGTACATTATCGGCCCTAACAAAAGTTGAACATTATATGAGAATTGATGACGATCCATGTCTCATGTTCAATGAGATGTTAAAACAAAGGGATAATTCATGACTTACCTATAACAACGATTTGTAGCTAGTGAGCTAACTTCATTGGGGAAAGTGTTGATCAACACACTTTATTTATTATTAGGGGCAATGGGATGTTGCTAGACGTTCTTAACATTGTCTATGTCGGCTTAAGATGTAACTTGTGCAAGTGGGAGATTATTGGTTCTATGTGCACAAGACACAAATTAATACGATATTACTGATAATAAATAAACCAATAGGGTCACACATTTACAGTCAATGGACACAAATTACATATTTGAATATGATTTAAATATGGTTCCAACTCATTATATATATATATAAGTCTATATGCATTATTGTATATTATTATTTATGTGAAATACTAATATTACTCGTATATATGGATATGAGATAATGCATATCAAATACATAAATATAAACATAAGATTTTATATATATGTATGTATATATATATATATATATGTATAAATATATATTTGTTACAAGTAAATTGTTACTAGTAACAAATTATATAAATGTATGTATATCTATGTTCCAAGTAAAGAGTTACTAGTAACAATCAAGTATGTATATAAAATACATGTAGATGTATTTTGTACATGGTATGACATATCTACTATTATCTTTTATTTATTTAAAAGAAAATCTAGAAATTGCTACATTAATCTTAAAGGGGTCATATGGTGTATTCTTGCATAAGACTTAACCAAGACGTGCATGTATGGGACAAGTAAGGAAGCAAGAGGCAAGAGGGGACCCTCCCCCCTCTAATTTTCATCCAGAATGCAAGGGAGGGGGTCCTCCCTCTCTTGCTTTGCTTCTTGACTTTTATAATTACATGCATGGTCCCCTTTGTAACATACTTGCATGCTCCCACCTTTGACTTAATAGTTTAGGCGTTCTTAAACTTTTGAAAGCATATTTACTCTCTAGTATTAGTGTTCTTCAAGTTAGCAAAGGTGATAAATAAACACATACTCAAAATACATACATCTAGTTCAAGTAGAAGAACAGAGGTTTTTAGTTGCATTCTTGAATTTCAAGGGTTGGATAAACTAGCATTTCAAGGTGTTAAAATCATTAGGTAATGCATACCTTGGAGGAAGTCTTCTCTTGGCTTCTCATAGATCAACCACTTCACCAACAATTTACTCACGCTACAAAGGTTGTAATTCAAAACACCCTATGGTTGGTTTTGTTTCTTAAGGCTTGCATATGGATCATTGGTGGGGAGTTTTAAAAGGTTTAAAATTGTTGTTCATACTTCCATTGCTAAAATATATTTTGAAAAACTGAACAAACCCCAACATTAATGTAATCCAAAAGTTGCATGGACTTAATGTCATATGAAAGTCGCATGGACTTGATGTCACTCGAAGGTTGCATGGATTGTTTGTTATGCGAAAGTCGCATGGATTGTTTTGTTATGCGAAAATCGCCAAGACTATTTGTTACGCGAAAGTCAGATAAATTCACACTTAGAAATATTTCAATTGAAAGTCGCATGGATTAAGGTCATTTGAAGATCGCATAGGCTTGTTTGAGCAAAAGTCGCATGGACAAGCTCATCTGAAAGTCGGATAGGCCAAGGTCATCCGAAAGTCAGATGGTTCAGGTTTCAATCATCCGACAGTCAAGAACACTTTGTGCAGTTCCAAACTAATATCGATTTTTGGTCAAAATGTGTGCTTTTCGACTCGAAGTTTGCACCATTAGACTCGGAATTCAACCACAAACACTGAAATGTTTCCAATTAAACCTAAACAATACAAAATTACACGAATTTGGTTTGAAGATGGTTGTGTTCAAACAAGAGCATGAATAGTGACTTAAACTCGAAAAACCCATTTCATTTCACTTTGATTCTGTGTGTTTTTGGATATCATTTTTGTGCCAAAGTGTTCGCAAACATCTAAAACATCATTTATACCACTAGAACTCTACAACCTACACCATTAATGGTGTTTTTGATTCAAAATAAAGAAACCCATAAAACTGTTCAGTAGTAGTTTTAGAAGATGAAGAAAACTTGAAATTTTCACCCAAATTCTTCGAAATTTCTCATCATTATGATTTGGGATTTTTTATAGTTGGGAGAAGTAGAAGAAGATGAACAGTTCTTTTTGTTTTGAATTTTTAGAGCGTGGGGATGACCAACAGTCGGATAGCCTTTATAAAGGGTTATCCGACTTTTGGATCAATCCGGATCAGCCGAAAAATGTTATGTTGGCCCGGTCCAGTCAATTTTAAGCCCAAAACTTTTTATATGTTTTGATTTTTCTGGATTTATAATTTTTGTTCTATATTTTATTTTTGATGAACTCTAAAGTGAACTCCCCTTAGATAATTTAAACAGACAAGAGTTTGAATAATCAGAAGCTGTGAGTGTTTGTCTGATTTCAGCTGAGTTTCTGTGAATTTCTCCCCCTACAAGAATGCATGGAAATGCATTCGTGTAGACCAGTGGACCACAATGCTCCCCCTAGACATGAGCGTCTGTATTGCTGCACAAATAATGAAACCACTTGTAATACCGCTCAAGAAAGATTAGAAAGCAATGAATTACATTTTCAGATTCAACATACTGATCTAAGATACCATAAAGGTAAACCGTGTTTCATCTAATTGTCTGGTGAATAGGTCAGCCAGTTGATTGTCGGTGGGAACGTACTATAACTCAATTAGACCTTTTTCGACATTATCCTTCAAGAAGTGATACATGATGTGGATGTGCTTGATTTTGGAGTGATGTACCTGTTAGTCCCATGTTTCGAATAGTTAGATTTGATGAGACAAACTATAGATATGTATAGATGATAGGTTAAGAGTTAGGAATTATGTAAGTCTGTTATAGACTGACTAGTCAGCTTAGGCTGAGTAGTTAACGTATAAACAGATATAGAGTTTTCTATGTAACTACTAGATAGCTAAGTGACTTCTAAGCTGAGATAGGTTTTAAGAGTGAAGACTTGAAGACTTGAAGATTCAAGAACCCAAGACTCAAGAACTCAGCTTGACGAGGTCAAGACTGAGTGAGTTAGCTCAGCGTCAGAAGTCAGTTCAAGAATTTAAGTAAGCTCTAAATTCTGTTATAAACTCTCCATATCTACGACATTTAAATTAGGATATCTGAACCTAATTTAAACTAACTATTAGTTGGATAGAAATCTCAAACGGAATTAGTTAGATATGTTCTAATTAAGGAGTTTGTTACGGTTTTAAAGAAAAGATAAGTTCTATCTTTAAACTGCGATTTATTCGTAGATAAATCAAGTATGAGTATAAACCTTCCTATGGGTTTTAATATAAAAAGAGAACACAATATACTGAAGAATATAGACGACGACTGCATAAGTTGCAAAACGTACGTGTGTTCATGATACTTGATACACGTGTGTTCCGATAACTTTGTGAGTTCAAAGTTCAAGAGAGTTTTCAAGAGTTCTTGTTAATTAGTTTTAACAAGACGTTCGATCATCAATTTGTTTGTGATACGAGAGTGTTAGAGAGAGTTGAGTTTATAAACAGTGTAATATCAAATCATCCTATTGATTTGATTAGAGAGTGATAATAGCTAATGTTCTATTTGATTATTGAATATACATTTGTTTAATTTGATTATTTGTTTGAAGTGTATTCAACCCCACCTTCTACACAGTCTCGGTTGCTTGTTTACCCTCTTTGGGACCAACAACTGGTATCAGAGCTTGTTTCTTCATAAGTTGAAGATCAAGATCCGCTGTCAAGAGGTTAAGATGTCAACTAGCAAGCAATCAAGTCATATCCTAACAATGGCGGCAAAAGGGTGTCCTATTTTTGATGGCACTGACTATCCTATGTGGAAGTTTAGAGCTATGCTATATCTGAAGTCCGTGGATCACTTGATGAGTACCGTGATTCAAGATGGCCCAATCATACCCATGATCCATATTACTGCCACTGACAAAACTTTTCCCTCCGGAGAAACTCCCAAGCCTGAAGAATCTTGGACTGAGGAAGATCGTAAACTGTTCAACCTTGATGACAAGGCACAGAGCATTACAGAAAATGCTTTGACAAATCCTCTTCTGTATACTGTGGGTGGGTGCCAAACTGCAAAAGAGATGTGGGATACTCTCAGTGTTACGTATGAAGGCACTGACTTGGTCAAGCAACATAAGAAGACAAATCTGAGTCGTTCTTATGAGACTTTCTTTGCTTAAAAAGAATAAAACTCTGGCAGATCTGTTTACCAGATTTCAATGCTTGATTAGTGATCTGCTCTTGGTAGGTGTGAAGAAAGATGAGAATGAATTGGTACTCAAGTTCTTGAATGTGTTACGAGAACAATTCAATGAGATCACCATTGCACTTCATGCTGGAAGAACCTTAGGAAAATATGATCTCAGATCTATCTATGGTTTCCTTCTAAATCATCAACAGATCATGGAACAGAAGAAAGTGGCCAACAACAACTAAAAGAATCTATAAATAATGCTGGATCTGCATTAATTGAAGAAAAGAAGAAGAAGGGATCTAAAAAGTCTCAAGCTGGGACTGACTCTGAATTTGAATCTGAGGAAGAAAGTCCTAACTCAGGTTCAGACGATGAAGAAATGGATGCTCTTACTGAACAAATGGCAATGTTAGCAAGAAACTTTAGAAAGTTCAGAATAGGAAGGGGACAACCTGACAGAAGCAAAAGTGGTAAGCCTACTTTTGATCCTAAGAAAGCTAAGTGCTATAACTGTCAAAGGATAGAACACATAGCTGCTGAGTGCAGAGTTAAGAAGAGAGAATCAGCTTCAGTGGCTGACAAGAATGCCTACAGAGCTGATAAATATAAAAAGAAATATCAAAGACTCAAAGCCAAGCCAAATGAAAACACCAAAGGTCTTCTTGCTGAGACCTGGGATACTGAATCATCTACCTCAGATGACGATGAGCCAAATTGGTGTTTGATGGCCATTGAGGATGAAGAGGAACAAGTTGACTATGAGTTAGAAGATAGTTTCTTTGATGAGGATCTAGCAGAAGCGGCTAAGCTGAGTAAGCAAACCAGCAACTAGGATCCTGCCTCAATGTATAAGGTAAATAACTTTAGCTCTTACACTGATGAACAAAAATGTTTAATGTTCAACTATTTGTTGAATGACTACAAACCTCTCTCACAGTTCAATCTAGTTTGAAAACTGAAATTTCAAAATTTAAATATGAACTCAAACACTCTGAAACTCTAATAAATGCTAGTAAAAAGACTCAAAGTGATTATGAATGTCAGCTTCACATAAACAAACTTCTTAGTGAAGAACTACAAGAATCAAGAGAACAAGCTGACAATCTAAGAAAGATCTGTGAATCTGGGTGTAAGTCATCAATGGAAGCAGAAAAATGTATCAACCAGCAGATACCAAATCAAGTAAAAGAACAAGTCAGTCTTGAAGACAAAACTATGAAATCAGATGATATACTCCCAAAAGCATTTTTAAGGAACAAGGATGGAAAACAGGTCAAAACCAATAAGTTTGTGAGACCAATCCAAAGTCCCCAGGTTATTCATACAAACCATCAAGATGAATGTTCCACATCCAACAAAAACTGTAAGTCAGTTTTCAAAAGATTGGATTACAATCCTGTGAGAACAACTGTCTTTGACAGAATAACTCACATCAACTCAAAAAGACACAACTCTCAATCTAAATATGAAAGGATGTCTAAGAACATGTAGTTGTCTGTAAGTCAGACTTCACCAAATAAGGGTAACCATAAAGCTGACAAAGGTAAGTCCAAAGTCAGAGAAAATCAAGTAGACAAACTGTCTAAAAGGATTGAAAGGTTATCCACATCTTATGACCCTAAAACTGAATCCAAATTTAATGTTGGAAAACTCAAAGAAATCCCTCAAACACCTATCTTTAGAAGAAAATGCTATAAGTGTGGTGATAGAGGTCATGAAGCCAAAGATTGTGTAAGTACCAATCTTAGGCCTGAAAAAGTAAAGGATAATCAGTCTAAAACAGACTTAGAATCTGTTCAAGCTGATCAGTCAGACTCTAAAGGATCAGCTAAGTGCTCATCCTCAGAACCCACCAAACAGTGGGTTCCAAAAAGAAACTAATGTGTTTAGTTGATCATGTGCAGGGCTCCTGCAAGTGGTACCTAGACTGTGGATGCTCAAGGCACATGACAGGAAGCAAAGGGATTCTAAGTGAATTCCAAAATAATGAAGGACCCAAGGTGACATTTGGGGATAATTCTCAAGGAAGGACTAAAGGTTATGGAAAGATAACTACTGGAATAGTCACTTTCAAGAAGGTAGCATATGTTGAAGGCCTCAAACACAATCTGATAAGTATCAGTCAATTGTGTGATGAGGATTATGAAGTCACCTTCAAAAAGCATTCAGGAACAATTTATGATAAAAAGGGAAAGCCAATACTAATGGCAAAAAGAGAGAGAGATATCTATTTGTTAGATCTCAGCTCCGCAGATCCTTCAACTGAAACCTGTTTGTATTCTGACTCAACTCCCAAGTTGAGTTGGTTATGGCACAAGAGACTATCACATCTAAATTTCAAATATATTAAAAAATTGTCTAGCAAAGAGTTAGTCTCTGGTCTGCCTAAGATCACATTTGTTAAAGACAAACTCTGCTCAGCTTGTGAAATGGGAAAACATCATAAGGGATCCTTCAAGTCCAAGCAGAAGTTTTCAATCACAGAACCATTGCATATGTTGCATTTGGACTTATTTGGACCTATAAGCACCCTAAGCCTAAGTGGTAAAAAGTATACTCTAGTGATTGTTGATGAGTTCACAAGATTCACTTGGGTTGTCTTCTTAAAAGCCAAAAGTGAAGCTGCATATGAGTTAATCAGCTTCATAAGACAAGAAGAGTTGCAAAAGGGTATGTCTCTTAAGCAGCTCAGAAGTGATCATGGGACTGAGTTTAGAAACTCAACCCTTGAAAGATTTTTTGAAGAGAAGGGAATTATCCAGAATTTCTCATCTGTAAGAACTCCACAATAAAATGGAGTTTCTGAAAAGAGAAATAGAACATTAATTGAAGCTGCTAGAACCATGCTATGTGAAGCAAAGCTCAACCTGAGCTTCTGGGTAGAAGATGTAAGTACAACCTGTTATACCCAGTATAGATCTATAATAGTTAAAAGACATGGTAAAACACCTTATGAGATGTATCATGGCAGAAAACCTAACACTGGATACTTCCATATTTTTGGTTCAACATGCTATGTGCTAAACCAAAGAGATCAGCTCCATAAGTTGGAACCCAAAGCTGATCAAGGTATATTTGTTGGATATTCTTCAATCTTCAAAGCTTAAAGAGTTTTTAATCTTAAAAGAAAGGTAATTGAAGAGTCAGTACATGTTACGTTTGATGAGACAAGTATTGACAACTCTGACAAAGCTCAAGCTGACCCAGTTAGTCTGAGTGAGCTTGAGAGGAGCAAAGAAGATCTCACATCAAATCCCATGTATGTTATGGATGATTCTGATGATGATGGTGGTGGTAAATCTGACAAATGTGCATCATCAAAAGAAACTATCCATATTGAAGATATTCAGCCTAAGAATCTCGGTGAATCATCAGGTATAAGTCAGCTTGAAGATCTAAGTGATCTTTCAATCCCTACTCAGACTGAAGAAGTAAGTCCTATTCATCCTGAGAGACACTGCTCAGACTCAGACCCAGAACCACAGTCTCCTACTACAACCTTCAAAGTATTAAAAGATCATCCTCTTGATGATGTCATTAGGAACATTGAAGATGGTATGTTAACTAGATCTAAGGAAAATGCAAACTGTGTTGCCTACTCTAGTATTCTATCTCAAATGGAACCTAAGAAGATGGAAGAGGCTCTAAAAGATGAAGATTGGATTGAGGCTATGCAAGAGGAGCTAACAGAATTTCAAAGAAATAAGGTCTGGACATTTGTCCCTGCCCCCAAAGGAAAAACAATTATAAGCACTAAGTGGGTCTATAAAAATAAAATGGACAAGGATGAAGTAGTGATTAGAAACAAGGCAAGGCTAGTAGCTCAGGGGTATCGACAAGAAGAAAGTATTGATTATGATGAGACCTTTTCCCCTGTTGCAAGGATTGAAGCTATAAGGTTGTTTCTAGCCTATGCAGCCTTAAAAACTTTGTTAGTCCCAGATTGAGTACGCAACAACAAATGTTTGTAGAAGGGGGGGTTGAATACAAACTTTAGCTTTTAAAAAATTTAAGACACACTTATATACTTTTATATAATTCTTATTGATATGAATCAAGAATTACATGTACTAGAAGCGGAAATTCTAAGTACAATAAAAGGTGGCAATCAATTTGTCTAACACATAGAAAAGCTAACTCTAAAACAACTAATGTATTTAGAGTGTTCAACACATGAACAAGTTTGATTCTACACAATGCTTATACTCTACGAAATTTCTCAAATGATGAGATTTACTTTTTGTGTAGTAGAGACTTCACTTTGTTGTGTTGTGTAGTATTCTCTATTTTTGCATGTCCACAATGCATGAGTATATATAGAAGTCTTGGTGGATCCGGTTGCATGAAGGTAAGAGACCAAGAGGATGTGGAAATATAATATTTTAATTGTAGAGGTAGTGGGTGAAAAGTAAAGTTACTTTAATCAAATGTATGATAAAAGTAATTGTACTTTTCTGCAAAAGTGCAACCCATTCACAATATAAAATATTAAAGTCCACATCTACTGTCATGTAGAAGTATATTTCCCTTTCCATGATTGTACTTTAATCAACACCATGCTTCTGATTGATTTGACTTTACCAAGTACGGGATTGCCAGCCATACTTAGTTGCTTGAACAAATCTTCAAGATCTTCGTTTGTTTGAGGTATCATTATCCTTTTCAAGAGGATAAGATCAAACCTTTTTGTCTCATACTTGATCCAAAAAGTGCATTTTTACTTTTACAAACAAAGATCTAAGGCATCATAGAACAACACATGTTCTGCCTTTTACATATGACTTACAATTTGGAAAGATAGAGTAGATTTGACATTTTTCACGACTCGGCTAACAGATTGTGCTAGGAACTCTGATATTCACTACTCATTTAACAAAATATATCAGTTGATCACTTTTTGCTAGGACTCAGTTGATACATATTGCTCAGTTGATCATATAGAAGCTCAACTGATCAATAGTAAACTTAGGAGAACATAAGCTCATGTATTTGTATGATCAGTTGATCAAGAATGCTCAGCTGATCAATCAAATACATCAGTTTATAAGGGGAGATGACTTGTGTAAAGATAGACTTACTTAGCTGATGCTCTGGGCCTCAGTTGATCCATTTGTTCACTCAGCTGATAGAGTAGGCACTCAGCTGATCAAATTATTCACTCAGCTGATCACTTTCTTCACTCAGCTGATCAATCTGTTTACTCTGCTAATGAAATATTTTCATTAGCTGATCAACAATTTTTCTCAGCTGATAGACTGTTTTCCTCAGCTGATGGTCTTCTTTACTTGTATTCTTCATCTGATGCTCCTTGGCTGATATCCTTTGGCTGATACTTTGAGTAGGATCTGATGCTCAGCTGATGGCTTATTTTCCTCAGCTGATGGTTCCATACTTAGCATATTTTAACATAAACTGATTCAAACAACACATGTTTGAATTCTTTCTAAGTCATACTGAATGTAGGGTTTGGTTATCATCAAATTCTATGTTTTAGGATAGGCAGAGTTCATTATTAGGGTGAAGTGATTATCTCCCCAACAATCTCCCCCTATTTGATGATGACAAAACCTTTTTCTTTTATAAGAATCAGTTTGACTTCGAATTACAAAAGATTTAAACTTTTAAGTTCATTTGGCTACCTAGCTATCTGTTTTTGGTAGCTCTTCTCTAATGTTCCATTTTGTTCTGTTTTTGTGGAATCTTTTTCTGTGTTGTACCATTTTGTTCTGTTTTTGTGGTATCTTTTCATTTTTCCATTTTTATATGTTTTTGATTTTCTGATATACATAAACATCACTTGAAATAACAGAATAAAGAAATGTACATAAGTGATTACATAGATTAACTACTAACTATTCTATAATGTACAATCAACTAAATAAAAAAAAATCTTCAGAGTTAGAATCAATCTTCAATCATCCCACCATGGATCTTCTTTAACTACAAAATCTTTGGCATGGGGATCAGCTTCAGCTAAGACTTCACATTGGGCTTGAACAAGGACTTCAAAGTTTTCATTTCCAGTTCTGCCTCTTGTAGATATCCTCAGCCCAAATAGAAACTTCTTGCTAGCTTTAAGGATTTTAGACTGTCTAAAGAACCTCCTTGTGCCAGCTCTGTCTAAAAAGAATATACCTTCAATAGGCATAATTATAAACTTGTACAGCTCAGGAGTGATGTTCAGTGGAAGACATGTGTTGAGACCCTCAAAATCTGATAGGAATTCATGCTGGGGTAGTACCTCTCTTAGCTCAAATGGTTTGAAGGGCTTGGAGCCTTTCTTATGAAGATTATCAACTGTGTGCACATGCATGTAATAGTCATCTGGAGTGAAGGCCCTTTGTGACACAGCTAGAGCTATCCAATTCTGAATTTTCTGAATGAATTGATCTTTGAGCTTTGATTTGGATTTGAAGAGAAGGTACAGGATCTCAACTAACTCTGTGAACCCATATATGTGACACCTCTCATAGGATACAACTTCATAGCTGTTGAAGTTGTTCTGTCTTATTGCTTTGAGGTAGGGTTCACCATCACCTTTATGGACAGTGGCTCTTGTTATTGGAGTTGGTTCTGTTCTGTTTCTTAGAATATTAATTCTTTCTCTGAAGCTATGAAGTCTTTGTTGACTTAGGTTGATGGGAGTAGATAAATCAAGGTTGAAGAGGGTTTTGATGGCATCAGCATGGGATCTAGCTTTGGTAATTCAGCCTGAGATGTTTCCTTTGCCGATTTGTGTTGAGCAGCAGCTTGATTTTGACTTTGTTCTTGCTCTTGCTGATATGCTAGCTCTTTGGCTTGGTAGATTTCCTTAACTGAAACACCCAATGCTTGAGCCATTTGAGCATTTTCCCTTTCTTCCTGTTCTTTAAGAGCAAGCTCCCTTTTCATTTGAGCATCTGCTTCAACTTGCTCATCTGTCATCTTTTGTTTGCCTTTATCCTTAGGAGCAGAGGTTGAAGCCTTTTGGACTAATGGGGTTGATTGACTGGTGGAGCAGATGGCTTAGGGCTCTGTCTTCTTCTTCTGAGGATGTCAGAAAGTGGAGTATCATCCTCATCATCAGAATCAGACTCTATATTGATTTGTGGAGAGCAACCCTCAGCAACTTTTCTTTTAGGCTTTGTCCTATTTGCCATCCTTTTCAGCCTTTTGGGAAACCTTTGCTCCCCCTCAGAAGGTGCTTTTCTTTTGAGAGAAGGAGGAGCTGTTGCTGTGGGTGCTTCCTACTGCAAGATTTTTGTGGCAGTTTCAGAATATGCAGCATCCATTTCCTCTGAGTCAGGATCATCCTCCCTTGAAGAACTTGAGAATTTCTCCCCCTTTTTGGCATCATCAAAATGAGGAGGGGAGTCACCTGCTGCAGGCTTAGGGGTTGGGGTAGGGGCAGGGGTATAGGTATGTGTTGAGGAAGGGGTAGAGGATATTTTAGAGAGCTGAAGGGAGAGGTCATCCTTGAGATCTTTGATAGCTTTCCATAATGAGAGATGACTCATTCTGGATTGTTCTGTTAATGTTTCTATGTCATCAAGGATGCCTTTGAGAAAAGAAGGCATATGGAGTAGTTGGTCAGGAATGGGTACAGAAATGTTAGGGTTTATGGGGCGTAGGGTTTGGAGTTGGGATAGGAGGTTGGATATGGTTTGGTTTAGGGTAGATATGGTAGATTGAGGTAGGCTGGGAATTTGTGGTTGAGAGGGAAGAAGGGTAGAAAGATGGTCTATTTTGTTTAGGAGGGGGGTAAGATCAATTGGTGCAGGGGAGGGTTGGGGTGGGGTCTTGAGGAGCTCAATGTCTTTCGCAAGTCCAGACAGTTGAGTAGAGGTTTGGGTTTGGAAGGCTTGGAAGGTTTGGTTTAGATGATCAATGTTCTGGTTTATGGTTTGGATAAGGGTAAGGTTTGTGATTTGGATAGATATGGATGGGGTAGAGGTGGAAGGAGTAGATAAAGGTTCAAAGAAGTTGGGTAAGGTTTGTGTTCCCTCATTTGAGCCTTGGTGTATAAGCTCAAATTCATTGGGAAAGAGAGTTGAGCCGTGTGCAAGTGGTTGGTTTGTACCTCTAGCATTGGCAGGTTGTGCTTGTGTAAGAATAGAATCAATGATGGGTGCAAGATAAGTAGACTGAGTATGGGATGCACTCAATAACAGGGAATCCCTTGTTGGAGCCACATTCTGTTGGGAGAATGTAGATGGTATGGGCTGACTCAATTGTGGGATAAACACAGTGTGTCCTTGGGTTGAGGTCTGTCTTTAATTGAGATCAACCTTTTGGGAGGTTGTCTCAGCTAACGGTTTAAGTCCCTTATTTACAGATGTATCATGTTGTGAGGATACATCCACTGGTTCAAAGGTTGCAACATCCAATTGCTCCCCCTCAACATGAGGAAGGGTAATTGGAGTTGAGGTCAGAGGTGTGGATTGCACTCCCTTAAAGCGCTCATAATGAGTCACTTCTGGTGACCTTGTATATATGGGGCTACGGATAGGAGTAGAACTAGTCACCACAGGAGGTTCACTAGAGCTTGGATGTTGGAGTGGTGTTTGGACTGGAGATGAGGATGGGCTATCAAAGGTTGGGACGACCATTTGAATATCCTCAGAGGTGGAATCAGTACTGTCCATACCTTGGGTCATGATGTGCCTACTTCTGTCAATGAGCTCCAGAAGTTGCTTAGAGATCTCTTGTTCTTGGGCATCACCATCATCACCAAGAGGACTTAACTCCATTGGACTAATAGGAGCAAAATCACCAGCATCACCGTCACCAGCATCATCATCATCATCCTTAGAGCCAGTGTGGCTTTCATCACCATCATCATTTTCATCACCATCATTATCATCTGCATTGCCGTTTGCAGCATCTATCAGCTCTTGCATTTGGGCAGTGATTGGAGGACCTCTGTCTGCCTTTAAGAAATGGAATATCTTTTCACCCATGGCAGGGACACGTATATGCTCAAGATGTTCTGTTAAGCCCACATAATCATCCTCACCAATCTCCCTCATAGCTATCAGACTCAATAGTCTAATGTAGGGCACCTGCGACCTCTATGATTTCTTGTTGGTGCTCTGGGTGATTTTATCAATAAGGTCCAAAAATATCACTTGAGCAAAGTTGATATTTACCCCGAAGACTAGGGCATAAAGCACAAGGAGCTCGGTTTGGTTGATGAGATGATGGCTTCCAGATTTAGGACCGAAGCAACGTATGACCACGTTGGCCAAATACTTCCATGGATGAGCGAGAGCAGAGACTTTGACGTGACCGTGCACTACAGGTTCATTGTAGCCGATGGTGTCTAAAACTGTTTGAACTTCTACTCTGGATGGAAAAGCTGTGTACGGTGGGAAGTTAGGAATAGCAGAGGCTTCACGAAGGGTTCCAGTGGTGATCTGGAGATGATAGTTTCCTTGGGCTAGGGTGTAGTGGATGGTGTTGGTGTTTAGGTTATAGGTTGCGGAGTACCATAGTTCACCGATAATGGTAGGATAAATGTAGTGTGGATCAGCGGTGAGACTTTCAAACAGGGGATGGGCTTGAAGGAACTGAACCATTGGTTCATAACCTTGGTTTTCTCGCGAGGCAGGGATGGTGGTGCAGAGTAGAATGTTGTTGGGAGTTATATTCATCGGTTGATTGGATGCAACATTCTCACCAGGGTTAACAGCCGGGTCTGGAATATAGGTGGCCATTTGGTAGGGATGATGAATAGTGAGTATCAAGAGAGAAGGTAGGGTAGTTCATTGTAGAGAGAGAGAGGGAATTTGGAAAGTTTGAACAGGTAAAGGTGAATGAGAGAGAAATTGGGATATTTATGAAGATTAGTTAACAGAGATCGTTAGATACTGCCAAAAGATCTAACGGAAAACAAATTAAATAGCTATTAAATGAAAACTGACAAACGGAGTAAATAACTAGGGTTAAAAAGCATTAAATGAGAGTAAAAAGTGAAAATTTACTAAGTGTAGAATCATCAGCTGATCAAGGAGAGTATCAGCTGATGAAAAACTATTAGTTGAAGGGTATCAGCTGATGGAAAACTATCAGCTAAGGGTTATCAGCTGATGGAAAACTATCATCTGATAGTGAGAGTTTGGGTATCAGTTGAGTAAAGTACTTAGCTGAGCATGTCTTCCTTATCTTAAAGTGATCAACTGAGTAAATTTGATCAGCCGATAGGTATCAGCTAAGCATAGTTTCTCATTTTACACAAATCAAGTAAGACTTAGATATGCTTAGATAAGTATCTTATAATTTTCAACACTTATAAATTTAAACACACTAAATTACCACTATTCTAAACTAAAAATTTAACATACCTAGTTTGGATATTAGGAAGTTGAACCTTGCTTCATCTAATGGCTTTGTGAATAAATCTGCAAGTTGTAAATCAGTGTTGATGTAGTGCAAAGTTACCTTCTTCTTTTGCACATTATCTTTGAGAAAATGATGTCTCATTTCAATATGCTTTGTTTTTGAATGCATGACTGGATTATTTGGGATGGATATTTCACTTGTATTGTCACAAAGAATTTGGGTGTCTTCAAACTTCATATCATAATCAAGTAGTTGATTTTGTAACCACAAAATTTGAGCACAACAGCTTACTACAGCAATGTATTCTGCTTCTGCAATAGATGTTGACACTGAATTATGTTTCTTACTAGACCAACTAAACAATCTTCCTCCTAGAAGTTGACAACCACCTGAAGTACTTTTTCTGTCTAATGTGCATCCTGCAAAATCAGAATCAGAATATCCAACTAACTCAAAATCTGAGTCTTTAGGGTACCAAAGACCAAGATTAGGAGTTCCTTTGAGATATCTGAATATTCTCTTAACAGTAGCAAGATGTGATTCTTTAGGATCTGCTTGATATCTTGCACAGAGACATGTTGAAAACATTATATCTGGTCTACTTGTAGTGAGGTATAAAAGTGACCCAATCATTCCTCTATAAGTAGTAATGTTCACTTATTTGCCATCAGTGTCCTTTCCTAACTTAATAGAAGTAGACATAGGTATTTTCATTGAAGAGCAGTTTTCAAAATCAAACTTCTTGAGTAAATCTTTGACATACTTTGTTTGATGAATGAAAATACTAGAAACCTCTTGTTTAATTTGCAAACCAAGAAAATAGTTTAACTCACCCATCATGCTCATTTGATAATTATCAGACATGAGTTTAGAAAACTTTTTGCATAGTTCCAAATTAGTAGACCCAAATATTATATCATCTACATATATCTGCACAAGTATCACATCACCTTTGTACTTCCTAATAAATAAAGTGCTATCAATGCATCCTCTTGTAAAACCTTTGTTAATGAGAAAAGAAGAGAGGGTATCATACCAGGCTCTTGGAGCTTGCTTAAGACCATATAATGCTTTGTTTAGGAAGTAAACATGATTAGGTAATCTTGAGTCCTCAAAACCAGGAGGTTTTTTAACATACACCTCTTCCTTCAAATCTCCATTCAGAAATGCACTCTTCACATCCATTTGGAATACTTTGAAGCTTTTGAAGGCAGCATAGGCTAGGAATAGTCTGATATCTTCCAATCTTGCAACAGGGGCAAAGGTTTCATCAAAATCAATACCTTCTTCTTGACAGTACCCCTGTGCCACTAGCCTTGCTTTGTTTCTGATGATTTGCCCATTTTCATCTAGCTTATTTCCGAACACCCACTTTGTTCCAATGATAGATTTATCCTTTGGTTTGGGTACCAAAGTCCATACATTATTTCTTTTGAATTCTGCCAGTTCCTCTTGCATGGCAGACACCTAGTGGGGATCATTGAGATCTTCATCAACCTTCTTTGGTTCAGTCATTGAGACAAATCTAGAATACAAACATATGTTGCAAGCTTTTGATCTTGTTCTAACTGGATCATCTATGTTGCCTATCACCAAATTATGAGGATGGTGCTTGAGGTCTTTGAAGACTTTTTGGATTTCTTGGGAATTGGGATTCATTTGGATTTGGGGAGAAGAAGTTGTATGTTGGCTATCAGCAGTAGAAATGAGTTCATTTTGAGTGGCTGATATAACTTCATTATTACAATCTGTGGGTATCTCTACTGAAGAGGGAATGAGTGATTTGGAATTGGAATCCAATGATGTTGAGTCATTTTCCACATGATTCAGTAGAGGTATAGGATTGGATGAGGATGGTTGTACATGGTTAAAAACTTGGATAGGAACAGGTTCATCTAAATCATGAGCAGCTGGTGGAGAGGGATCTACTTGCTCTGAAGGAACTTCTCCAGTTTGCATAAGATCATTAAATTCTTCACCTGAAACATGATTAGAACAACAGGAAGCAACAAAGTCATTTTCATTAAAAATTACATTGATAGATTCTTCTATGACTTTGTTTCTGAGGTTGTATACTCTGTCTGCTTTAGAAATCACAGAGTAACCTACAACCACTCCTTCATCAGCTTTTGGAACAATCTTCTGCAATTGATCTTTTTGATTAACTATGAAACATTGACAACCAAAGATATGCAGAAAGCTGATGCTTGGCTTCCTTCCCTTGAGCACTTCATATGGAGTTTTGTTGTGCCTCTGGATAATAAGGGACCTGTTCTGTGTGAAACATGCACAACTTATAGCCTCAGCCCAGAAATTAAATGTTAACTCAATTTCACACAACATGGTTCTGGCAGCTTCAATCAATGTTCTATTTCTTCTTTCAGCTACACCATTTTGTTATGGGGTTCTTGGAGAAGAAAAGTTTTGAGATATCCCTTTCTCATCACAGAAAGATTCCAGAGTTTGATTTTTGAATTCAGTTCCATGATCACTTCTAAGACTCCTCACCAGATTGCCATTCAACACTTCCATCTTCTTGATAAAACAGATAATTTCTTCAGCAGACTCACTCTTTGGTTTAAGAAAGAAAACCTAAGTATATCTTGAGAATTCATCAACCAATACAAGAGCATACTTACTTCCACCAATACTAGCAGTTGCAACAGGACCAAAGAGATCCATGTGCAACATATAGAGAGGTTCTGTAATTGAGAAGGCCTGCTTGGATGGAAATGATGTCTTATGCTACTTTCCCTTCTTACAAGCAGTGCAAGGTTTAGGCTTAAGATAAGTCAGTGAAGGTAGTCTTGACACTAGTTCACCCTTGCTCAACTTGTTGATGTTTTTGAAATTAAGGTGGGAAAGCCTCTTATGCCACAGCCAGTTTGTATCCTCATTATTCTTGAGAGTACAAACAAGTTTCCTTTGAAGGGTCACCAGAGGACATGTCAATTGTATACATATCCTTGGTTCTCTTGGCACTGAACACTGTATTACCTTCTTTATTTATGATAGAGCCTCCTGTCTTTGTGAAGTGGACTTCATTATCTCCATCACACAATTGACATATGCTTATGAGATTATATTTCAGCCCTTTGACATATGAAACTTTTGACAGCTTGAGGTTCCCATTATGAAGTTCACCATAGCCTTTAGTTTGCCCATGGTTGTTGTCACCAAAAGTCACCCTTGGACCTTTCTCTTTCTTGTAGTTGCTGAGCAAAGCCTTGTTACCTGTCATGGTTCTTGAACATCCACTGTCAAGAAACCAAGAACCAACACCCTGCACAGATTTGAATGAAAGAAGAGTTAGTGACACAAGTAGGAATCCACTACTTAGTGGATCCCTGTGGAATGCACCTAGCTTTCCACTTTATCCCAGGTTTCTTATTAATGGGAGGAGTGACTATGTTATCATCACAAGTCCGCTGTCTTGAATTCCCTTCTAAAGAACATTCAAATGTCTTATGCTCTTTGCTTCCACATTTATAACATTTTTGAGATTTAGTGGCCTTGGAGCATTGAACAACATGGTTTGAATGCCTATGAGATTTCTTATCAGTCATAATTTGACTAATTTGACCATTCAGCTTATGAAGCTTATCCTGTAAATTTCTTAGGTCTTTATTTACAGGAACCTTAGATTGATCTTTGTTTTTTGAAAGCTTTTGACCAATCTTTGCAGTGGCAGATATAGGAACAATGTGAACATCATTCTTTTTACTCATAGTTTCTTCTATCAAAAGAGAGTTGATTACTTCTAGATCAACTGATTGTTTAGAAGATGTGCTATGATCAGCTGACAGGTTATCAGCTGAGCATTTATCATCTACTAACCTATCAGCTGATGGAGTAGTATTAGCTAATGATTCTTCAGTTTGTGAAATGCTAAGAATTAAGTCATCTGTTTTCAAGGTTTGACAACATAATGTCTCTGAGGTCTCAACTAATGATTCCTTTCCTTTAATCACATCCTTTGACTTTGTGTTATTAGTATTTTTACATTCTGAAATCTTACTAGAGGATGATTCAATAGAAGGATTAATTGATTCTTTTAAGTGGGAACTTTTGCTTCTAACAAACTTATTTGTGAATACACTTTTGCCTTTAACAGTCTTGTGAAAGGTCTGTGGCAAAATGTCAGCTTTGTCTAAGATATTAAGGTTCTTACTAGAATCAACATAGTTAGCACCCTTAGAGTAATTTCCACCAATAATAGCTTGAACTTGTTTGGGTATCTGCTCCTTGACACACTGAGTGGTCTTTTCTACAGATACACACCAAGACTTTACTACTTTTTGGAGGTCATTAAACTTTTTGGTTGCTTCACTAGTTTATTTTACTAAGATCTCATTAAGTATCTTTCGATTAGCTAGTTCATCATTTAAGATTGTTATCTGCTTAAGTTCCTCATCCTTAAGAATTAACTTTTCCTTTAGTGATTCTACTTCTAGTTTTAGCTTCTTCTCTCTTTGAATAGCAGACTGGAAATCAATACACAAGTAATCAAACATAGCATTCTTCTCATTATCATCATAGTTAATAAATTTTCCAACCTGATACATAGAAGAAGGATCCCAGTTGGTAGTTGAACAAGCTTTAGCAGCCTTTTTCATAACTTCATCAAAGGAACTACCATCATTGTTGTTGGCCATCATACAGAACTGAGCAGAGATCACCTCATCTTCATCTGAGGAGAGATCTTCTTCTGCCTAATCTTCTTCTTCAACAACAAGAACTTGGCCCTGGGCTTTCTTCTTCTTCTTCTTCTTGTCAACGACATCAGCAAGGAGTTTCTTATACTTGGCTTCATAATCAATCTTGCCCTCCTGCTTTTGCACAGATGAAGAACCAGTGCTATATTTGGACTTACAATTACTGGCAATGTGGCCAATCTTGCCACACTTATAACACTCTGCTGTGGAGGCATCAAAAGTGGATTTGGGCTTGACAAACTTTGATGACCTCTTGTTGAACCTCTTCACACCCTTTCCCTTCTTGAAAGCTTTGAACTTCTTACCCAGCATAGCTACACCTTCAACCAACTCCTCCAGATTACTTTCCTCACAATCCTTCTCCTCATCACTTTCTCCAGCACTCTCCTCTCTATCTCCTTCTTCATCAGAACCAGAATCAGTAGCTGCAAAGCTTCTCATCTTTGTATCTCTTGATACAAGGGCAGTTGGTGCCGCTTTCACAACCTCCTTCATCTCCTTGGATGACAACTTCCTTTATTTGACTGATTGCTCATGGTTGAGTAAGTTACCATATAGAGCAACCAGAGACATTCCCTTAATCTTTTCACTATGTCTTAGAACAGTGCAAAGTGATCCCATGTTTCAGGAAGGGAGTCTAGAAACTTGTTTACCAAGACAAAGTTGCTCTTGGTTATGTCTGCCCTTTTCAAGTCATTAACAAGGCAGTTGAACCTGGTGTATGTCTGTGTAAGACTCTCACCTTTCTGAGCAAAGAAGAATTCATACTCTCTGTTGAGGAGGAGCTTCTTGTTCTCCTTCACCTCTCCAGTCCCTTCATATGCAACTGTAAGTGTATCTAACATCGTTTTTGCAGAAGAACAGTTAAGCACTTGATGATAGATTCATATACTTTTATATAATTCTTATTGATATGAATCAAGAATTACATGTACTAGAAGCGGAAATTCTAAGTACAATAAAAGGTGGCAATCAATTTGTCTAACACATAGAAAAGCTAACTCTAAAACAACTAATGTATTTAGAGTGTTCAACACATGAAAAAGTTTGATTCTACACAATGCTTATACTCTACGAAATTTCTCAAATGATGAGATATACTTTTTGTGTAGTAGAGACTTCACTTTGTTGTGTTGTGTAGTATTCTCTATTTTTGCATGTCCACAATGCATGAGTATATATAGAAGTCTTGGTGGATCCGGTTGCATGAAGGTAAGAGACCAAGAGGATGTGGAAATATAATATTTTAATTGTAAAGGTAGTGGGTGAAAAGTAAAGTTACTTTAATCAAATGTATGATAAAAGTAATTGTACTTTTCTGCAAAAGTGCAACCCATCCACAATATAAAATATTAAAGTCCACATCTACTGTCGTGTAGAAGTATCTTTCCCTTTCCATGATTGTACTTTAATCAACACCATGCTTCTGATTGATTTGACTTTACCAAGTACGGGATTGCCAGCCATACTTAGTTGCTTGAACAAATCTTCAAGATCTTCGTTTGTTTGAGGTATCATTATCCTTTTCCAGAGGATAAGATCAAACCTTTTTGTCTCATACTTGATCCAAAAAGTGCATTTTTACTTTTACAAACAAAGATCTAAGGCATCATAGAACAACACATGTTCTGCCTTTTACATATGACTTACAATTTGGAAAGATAGAGTAGATTTGATATTTTTCACGACTCAGCTAACAGATTGTGCTAGGAACTCTGATATTCACTACTCATTTGACAAAATATATCAGTTGATCACTTTTTGCTAGGACTCAGTTGATACATATTGCTCAGCTGATCATATAGAAGCTCAGCTGATCAATAGTAAACTTAGGAGAACATAAGCTCATGTATTTGTATGATCAGTTGATCAAGAATGCTCAGCTGATCAATCAAATACATCAGTTTATAAGGGGAGATGACTTGTGTAAAGATAGACTTACTTAGTTGATGCTCTGGGCCTCAGTTGATCCATTTGTTCACTCAGCTGATAGAGTAGGCACTCAGCTGATCAAATTATTCACTCAGCTGATCACTTTCTTCACTCAGCTGATCAATCTGTTTACTCTGCTGATGAAATATTTTCATCAGCTGATCAACAATTTTGCTCAGCTGATAGACTGTTTTCCGCAGCTGATGGTCTTCTTTACTTGTATTCTTCATCTGATGCTCCTTGGCTGATATCCTTTGGCTGATACTTTGAGTAGGATCTGATGCTCAGCTGATGGCTTATTTTCCTCAGCTGATGGTTCCATACTTAGCATATTTTTACATAAACTGATTCAAACAACACATGTTTGAATTCTTTCTAAGTCATACTGAATGTAGGGTTTGGTTATCATCAAATTCTATGTTTTAGGATAGGCAGAGTTGATTATTAGGGTGAAGTGATTATCTCCCCAACAAACTTTAAAGTTATAGGCAGAGTTGATTACTTGGGTGAAGTAATTATCTCCCCAACAAACTTTAAAGTGTATCAAATGGATGTTAAAAGTGCATTCCTGAATGAAGCACTACAGGAGGAGGTATATGTGAAACAACCACCTTGTTTTATTGATTCTAAACATCCAAATTATGTCTATAAGTTAGACAAGGCTCTGTATGGACTCAAGCAAGCTCCAAGAGCCTGGTATGATACGTTGTCCACCTATTTGCTCTCAAATGATTTTATCAGAGGAAGTATTGACAAAACTCTATTCATAAGAAAGAGCAGAAGACATGTCATTCTGGTTCAAATATATGTGGATGGCATTATTTTTGGTTCAACAAACTAAGGTCTGTGTGATTGGTTCTCTAAGATAATGTCCAATCAATACAGAATGAGCATGATGGGTGAGATGACTTACTTTTTGGGACTTCAAATCTATCAGAAAGAAGATGGTATATTTATTAATCAGAGCAAATATGTTTTTGATCTGATTAAGAAATATGTATTAGACTCAAGCCATCCCGCAAAGTCTCCAATGTTACACAATGTCAAGCTACACAAGGACATTGATGGAAATTTGTATGTCAGACTACATATAGAGGAATGATAGGTTCATTACTCTATTTGACAGCAAGCAGACCTGATATAATGTTTGCTGCATGTGTTTGTGCACGATATCAGGCTGATCCAAAGGAATCACACTTGCTAGCTGTTAAAAGAATACTCAAATATCTGAAGGCAACACCTAATTTAGGTTTGTGGTATCCCAAAGGATCAGGATTTGAGCAGATAGGGTACTCAGATTCAGACTTTGCAGTTTGTGGTCTAGATAGAAAGAGTACTACCGGAGGATGTCAACTTTTGGGTGGAAAATTAGTTAGCTGGACAAGCAAGAAACAAAACTCAGTGGCAATTCCCACAGCTGAAGTTGAGTATGTGGCTATAGGGAGCTGTTATGCTCAAATAATGTGGATGCAACATCAGCTTAAGGACTTTGACTTGTATTATTCAAAGACTCCCATATTTTGTGACAATCAAAGTGCTATTGCCATTACACACAATCCAGAGTTTCACTCAAGAACCAAGCACATTGAGATAAGACATCACTTCATCAGAGATATTGTAGAAAAGGGAAAGATAGAGTTAGTCTTCATTGAGACTGAAGATCAGCTTGTAGATATCTTCACCAAACCAATTCAAGGCACAAGATTTACAACTCTACTTGGCAAGATTGGCATGCTCAACCCTTAATTTGGTATATTCCATCATTTCTTTATCTCTGTTCAGGTTTTGCTAAGTGCTACATCTAACGATGTGTCAAAATCTGAGTTGAGTGCTCCATCTAAGCTGAGCTCTCAGGATAAGCTGAGTACTCCGTTCTAAAGTGTGGTCAGTTAAACATATCTAAGTTAGTCCTAACAAATGGCAAATCCAACAACTGGTACATATTTACGATGTGTTCTGTTTCAAATAAACGTAAGTCGTTTACAAATTAATTTTTTTAAAGAGAATCTTGATGATAATTTAGTTCCTCTTGAATGATTTAGGATCAATATAACAGTTTCAGTCAAATTAAGTTACATTAAATATAGCCGTTATAACAAACTGCCTAGCCGGTTGTTACTGTAACGGTCATATTTATTACCCTCCGATAACGGTAACTTTTCTCTTACATTGAAAAGGTATAAATAAGAGAGACTCTTCATCATATTTTGTTTACTCTTCCAAAATCTTATCTATTCTTCTCTACTTTCTTAAACCCTAACCTTGCTGTGTGCAGAGTTCATTGCTCAGTGCTAAACCCTACTACTGCTACATGCAATCCAATACAATAAGTTCGATTTCAATGGAGGGTTACACTCTTAATCTGACTGAATAGATGATCCGTGGTGGAAATTTCAAGAACAATGCAATCCCCATCTACAAACAAAATAATGTCATTGCCTGTATCGACATTCCAAAATCGAAAATTGGCAGGGGTTATGAGAACTGGGTCTCAAACATTCGAAAGGGACCCCTTGCACATGCATTTCTTCGTGGTCCTGCGGTGCTCAATCCTCAACTTCTCACGGAGTTCTGGTATACGTGCAAACTGGATGCGAATCAGCCGATCATACGAGGTACAGTCCTAAGTGGACAAGTGGCGATAGAAGTCGATGTAAATTGTCTCCGCCGAATTCTTCATCTTCCAGTTCATAATCAGTATGAGGCGACGGTTTCGAGAGAAACATCGAGGAGCGTTTTACCCTTAATGGGTCATCCTCATGTTATTGGAGTTATAAGGAAATCCGTTTTCCAGACTGCATGGGGATTCATGGTGTCCACAGTGGTCCGTTCACTTGGATACAAGATGGGTGGAATGGATAATGTTAACAATTTTGAAATGCAACTACTATATAATATATTCTATGATCGACAAATGGACTATGCTGAGTTGATCTTTGAAGCACTCAAGTCTCTGGTGACCAAAAGTGTGAGGGTCCCAATTGTGCCCTTTGTACGATTCTTATCTATGGTTGGGTAGAAAATACACTGCTCAATATGAGTTAATCCCTACTCCTGTTCTCAGCTCAAGAATGTTCGCCCATGATATCTTCCCTGAGCATCCTACAATGAGTGCTCAGATGAGGGTGTATACACAGCTTCCGACCTCAGAGTCAAGTGAAGCTGAAGAAAGTGCAAATGATGAGGAGGAGACAGATGGTGCAGATGATTCTAAGGCTGAGTCCTCCAAAGCTGAACCTCAAAGGACTTAGCTCCGATCGCACATCCAAAGGATATCTTCCACCTCAAGCTCTGAGCAAGAGAGTATGTTCCCTAGCTCAGAGTCACCACAGATTGACGCAGGTATAACTTCTCTTCCTTCATCTCCTTTTTTCTCTCGCATTTCTCCATCCCCTTTACAGGGAGATAAGACTGAGTCAAGCCCATCTCAGTCTAACCCCTCTCCCCCACCTCAAACATCTCCATATGTCTTACAATCTACAACCAACCTTTGTCGGCCCACTACTACCAACGATATATCCTACACCTATACAAGAAAAACTGCCAAAGGTGGCCCTTCACCTCAAAAGGACTCTAGAGCTGATATCACATTGATACCTCCACCGGCAGGAGCTGAGGGGGAGACACCTTCTCTTAAGGTGCCAACCTCTAGGCTTAGTTCAACCTTTAAGCCTATATCGGGTATGGTGTCTACTCAGCCCATACCTACTAGTGCCATGGGAGAGCCTACTTCTGTGCCTTCACAGACCCATCAAGTTAACATTGAAAATCTGACCACTCCCCAGGGTCAAATACCCCCTCTTCCCTACTCAGCCTAACTCACCCCACTACCATACCTCACGATATTGGTCATTTTTCTCTTCCATTCTTACACATTCTCGCACGACCTGTCAATGAACCTTTCATACACCAGGAAGGTTTACAGGGTCCCCAATCTGGCCACCTTGATTCCATAGGTCAGCACCAACCTTTGGATATGGGGCCTACATTCTCACCAATTGAGGAACACTTAACAGCTACTCCTACGGTGGAAATACACTCCTCCACTAGACAGGAGGACTTTGAGGTACGGAGAAGAACTGAGGAGCCCAAGCTGATGGCCACTGATACCCAAGCCATTATGGATTACTTACACACGCAGTTTGAGCTCCTGCACAAGAAAAGGAGAAATGATAAAGCCAAGTTGATGCGCAAACTTAATGATCTTTCAACTTCAATAGCCAACTTGGAAAGCTTCGTGCTCAAATTTAGACACTCCGCAATTGATGATGACAAAAAGGGGGAGGAAGAATCAAATAAAGATGATGATAAGGTTGAGGGGGAGCATACAGAGGAAGTATAAATTGAAGAAGAAGCTCATGGTCAGTTCATGAGTACTGTAGATCAGCCTTCCCAACAACAGCCACAGGCTCCAACAGTCCAAATTATCACAACTTCACAAGCTCAACCAGAAACTCCACATGAAGAAACATCTCAATCTGCTCACACCAACCTTCCTCAAGCTGAATTGTCAAAATTTGTTGAAGCTGAGTCTGTTCCAACTTCACAAATAGATAAAGGGAAGAGTAAGGTGTTTGAGAAGGTAAAAAGGAAGAAAAGAAGTGCTATGCCTCTAGCAAAGAGAAGAAAGGTCATCATTGCTGAGCCTGAGCCAGAACAACAAGGTCAACATCAACTAGTTGCATATGAATCTGACTCAAGTGAAGAAGCTGATGCAGCACAAAAAGCGAGTGACATGCTTGCTGAGCATATGTTACAAGAGATGGCTAAAGAACTAGGTATGACTGTGGAGGAGATGAAAGAGCAGCAAAAACAAGCTGAGCTTCAAAGAGAAAAGGCTAAAGCTGAGGCTGCCAGAGCTGAAGCTGACTATTCTAGACCCAGAGCTGCCCCAATTCCCTACTCAGATGTTGATTTAAGGCATTGCTATAAAAGAACACATTTTAATCACAACATTGAATCCATCACACTGAGTAGAAAAGGAGAATTGGTGATAATCAACTTTGTACTAGACAACAAACAAGAAATTGGTCTAGATATGAGATGTCTTTACAAGTTGGGGTTCTCAGAGTTGAAAATTGTAGCCACAACTATCAAACGGATGAAAAAGAGTCACATCAGACAAGAAATAGTTGATGTGCTCAAGACACTCTTCTTAAGAATTGATAAATTAGGAGAGATTCCAGCTGATGAGATTGATACCTTCCTCAACAGAAATAATGCTGCAAGAGTCAGAGCAGCAAGTCGGCGAGCCAAAAGAAAGATAAGTATACAAGTTCTAGAGGGAGTTGAGTTCAAAGAAAATACGTATATCACTTAGCCTTTGGAAGGATTTATGTACATGGATGTGGAAGGTAATCAGTGCTTCTTGAGAGTAGCAGATCTTCATTTGGCAAATCTGGAGTTGATTTTGTACTTGAGAATTCTATGTCATGACTCAACTCAGAACTCAGTATTCTGATATCATCTCAACAAAGAAGTAAGGTCAAGGAAAACTGAAATGAGAGAGCTACCAGAAGGTGAAGAGATTATGAATAATGCTATCAAGGAAGCTACCATCTAGGAACTAAAATGTTTAGATATGTGGTTGGAAGTTGAAGATCCTGTTGATTAAATAGATTAGTTCTATAATTTTGTAAGCATTAAGTGTGCCTAAGCTGATCATAATGATCAAGCTGCATTGTAAATGATTTGTTCATTAATACAAATTCAAGTTTGATATGTTCAACTGTTTATTATTTGATATGTGCAATATTATATTTGATATGTTCAAACAAACAGCTTTGTAAATTCAAGCTGAGGATTGATATGTTTAATTATAAACTGATAAGTTCAGTAGTATAAGTTTTGTAAGCTCAGAACTTAAACTAATTCTGATAAGTTCAGTATCTAAGTAGTTGTATATCCAAATACTTAGAATGCAAGTCTTAGAACAGATGTGTAACCTAAAATCTTGTAAGTTCAAGAAATGATGAATAGGTATAGATCAGTTTAACATCTATTTCAAGAACTAACTTTGGTAAGTTCCAGAGTGATTCAACATAATTCTATTAACCTATACGTACTTTGATTCAATATTTTGTCATTATCAAATAGGGGGAGATTGTTAGTCCCATGTTTAGAATAGTTAGATTTGATGAGACAGACTATAGATATGTATAGATGATAGGTTAAGAGTTAGGAATTATGTAAGTCTGTTATAGACTGACTAGTTAGCTTAGGCTGAGTAGTCCGCATATAAATAGATATAGAGTTTTCTATGTAACTACTAGATAGCTCAGTGACTTCTAAGCTGAGATATTTTTTAAGAGTGAAGACTTGAAGACTTGAAGATTCAAGAACCCAATATTCAAGAACTCAGCTTGACGAGGTCAAGACTACGTGAGTCATCTCAGCGTCAGAAGTCAGTTCAAGAATTTAAGTAAGCTCTAAATTCTGTTATAAACTATCCATATCTATGACATTTAAATTAGGATATCTGAACCTAATTTAAACTATTTATTAGTTGGATAGAGATCTCAAACGGAATTAGTTAGATATGTTCTAATTAAGGAGTTTGTTACGGTTTTAAAGAAAAGATAAGTTCTATCTTTAAACTGCGATTTATTCGTAGATATATCAAGTATGAGTATAAACCTTCCTATGGGTTTTAATATTAAAAGAGAACACAATATACTGAAGAATATAGACGACGACTGCATAAGTTGCAAAACGTACGTGTGTTCGTGATACTTGATACGCATGTGTTGTGATAACTTTGTGAGTTCAAAGTTCAAGAGAGTTTTCAAGAGTTCTTGTTAATTAGTTTTAACAAGAAGTTCAATCATCAATTAGTTTGTGATACAAGAGTGTTTAGAAAGAGTTGAGTTTATAAACAGTGTAATATCAAATCTTCTTGTTGATTTGATTAGAGAGTGATAATAGCTAATGTTCTATTTGATTATTGAATATACATTTGATTAATTTGATTATTTGTTTGAAGTGTATTCAACCCCCCCCCCCCTTCTACACTGTATCTGTTGCTTGTTTACCCTCTTTGGGACCAACAGTACCGGATTGCAAGAGATAGCAATGGCACTTTGAGAATCACACAATAGGGGAATCTTAGAGTAAGTGAGACCAAAATCCTGTAATTGAGTTCGCATCCACAAACTCTGTGAACAGCAACTGGCAGCAACCACAAATTCAACTTCCTCAGTTGAGGTGGACACACGGTTTTGTTTCTTTGAACTCCAGCAGACCAACCAATCTCCAAAGAAGTGTACACTCCCCGATGTGCTTTTCCTGTCTAACATGCATCCGGCATAATCCGAATCTGAGTACGCAAGCAATTCAAATGATGATTCACGGGGATACCATAGACCAAGGTCAGGAGTCCCTTTCAATTACTTAAGGATACGCTTGACAGCAAGAAGATGTGATTCTTTGGGATTTGCTTGAAAACAGGCACATAGATATGTAGAAAACATTATGTACGGTCTACTAGCCGTTAGGTACAGTAAAGAGCCAATCATACCCAGATAGGTTTTCCGTCAAGATCAGTAGACAACTTGGTTTTTGAAGACATGCGGCTTGATTTAGACGTGCAATTAGACATTTCACATTTTCTCAATAAGTCATTGATGTATTTAGACTGATTTATGAAAATCCCATTTGAAATTTGTTTAACTTGCAAACCATGAAAGAAGTTCATCTCACCCATCATGCTCATTTCAAAATTGTTTGCCATAAGTTTAGAAAACTCGGGACTATACTGTGGATTCGTAGAACCGAAGATAATATCATCTACATATATCTGGACTAGGATATAGTCATCCCCAATCTTCTTGGTAAACAGAGTGGTGTCGATCCGTTCTTTGGAGTATCCTTCATTTACTAGATAGGCGGAAAGACCATCATACCAAGCCCGTGGAGCTTGTTTGGGTCCGTATAAAGCCTTGTCAACTATATAGACGTCATGTTGTCTTTTAGGATCAACAAACCCTTCCGGTTGGAATACATAATCTTCCTCTTTTAGGATTCCATTTAAAAAGGCCGTCTTGACATCTATTTGATAAAACTTGAAATCCCTATACGCAGTATACGCTAGGAAGACCCGAATAGCTTATATACAGGCAACAGGAGCGAAGGTTTCATCATAATGAATGCCTTCCTTCTGATTGTATCCTTTGGCTACCAGTCGAGATTTGTTTCGGAGCACTACTCCGTCGGAATCTTTCTTGTTTTTGAAGGCCCACTTGTTACTGACAATAGTTTTGCCGTTGGGTCGAGGTACCAATCTCCAAACCTTTAGCAGTGTGAACTGAAAACTGACACTCATTGGCTGTGGCAGATCGAGTTTGAATGCCAGCATCTTTGATGCCAATTATTCGAGTCTCGGGGTGTGCCGCAGTCCATTTTGTCACATGTGGGTTGGGGCTATCATTTATTTCATCGTCTGCATCTTGAGGAAAGAATTCATCTAGTTGTTGTTGTGTAGATGTTTCAGCCACAGGTGTCGATAATTCAGGATTGTACTGAGGTGTAGTGTTTCCTTGGTTCTCAGCATCAGCATCTTCAGCAGTGTTTACAGTGGAGTTTGATGCAGTGTACCATTCACCCAAAACAAAGAACGGATCAACAGAAGAATCAACAGGTCTTGATGTAAAGGCAGTAGTCGTTTGCTGTGAAAGTTCAAGAGATTCCTGAACAACATCTACAGACCTGTCGACAGGTATACATATATTTGTTTCTTTTCGATTAAGTGCCGGTCCTGAACTGATGTGTTCGATTAAGTCGTACAATTGTTTAGCAGTAATCTTGTCACTGATGTGAGGATTAACAAAACCTAACCCTTCGTATGTCCATTTTGAAAATTTGGTGTCCTTAGGTTTGTTTAGAAAAATGGTTTATGCAGTTTGGTCTCGTTTTTATCAACAAGTCTTCGAGATCATTTATTTTTTAGTATAGTTGACATCGTTCCTTTTGTAAGAACTTAAAATCTTCTTCCACCGAAATAGCTGCTTTTAGATTATGAATGATTACCTCATTTTCATTTCTTAAGGTGTTTAGTTAATTTTCTTTGGCAGTTAGTTCAGATTGAAGATTGTCTAAATCAAAAGTTGATTGGTTTCTAATTTTAGATTCTAATTTAGTGATTTTTCGGTTCTGTTTTCGATATGTTCAACAAATGTTTGTGCATACTCAACACTTACCTTTCCATGAGCACCCACATCTTCGGTTTGAGTTTCCTCAAACTCTTCATCAACCTCTTCTGCTTCATCATTTCAGGAATCTGCATCTTTGGCCATCAAACAGAAGTGTGCTTGATCTGATTCATCATCATCTGAATCATCTATGTCGCTCAAGAATTGGTCTTCTTCCACCAACATAGCCCTACCACTTGTTTTCTTCTTTGTCAACCGCAACTTGTCCCTTTAGTATTCGGCATCTTTCGTTTTGGTTTCCTGTAGTTTTTAATAAAATGCCCTGTCATACCACAGTTGTAACACTTTTTCTCCTCTTCCTGAGGCCCAACAAGTTTTTCGAAGCGCTTTTCTCCTCTGGTTGACTTCCCTCACCTTTTCTTAGCCCGGAGGTGTACCGTTGCTTGTTGTTAGTCTTTCCATATTTGTTTTAGAAAGCCTTGGTAATGAGTGACATGGCCTTCAGCACAGCCTCCTTTTCTGAAAATCTCCAGTTCTCCTTCTGAGGATTCGGAATCAATTACAACCAGTTTTCCTTTACTTGATCTGGAGGATTCTCTCGGTCTTCTTTCAGCCACCGGTGCAACCGGGTCAGATGGTTGCTTCATAGAAAGTTTAGCAAGCACTTCGTCCTGAAATTGATTTAGGTCCTCGTAGATCGAATGATGAGATACTGCCTTAAGATTTCAGTTCACATGTTTGTATAATCTAACATGCTCCTGCCATTCTGGACCAAGAGCATTGATCCAATTAACATTGATATCCAGGTCAGATCTTGTGACCCCATGATTCCTCATTTCATTCAATAATCGGCAAAACGACTATATGTATCTTGCAGCAACTCTCCTTCCCTAGCTTTGAATTCCTGGAATGTGTTAACTAGCTAGGTTTCTCTGATAAAGGACCCTTGTTCAGTACCCTGCTTTTGTTGTTTCACTTCATACGAAATTTCTTTGGCAGAAGTCAAACTGTCTATCTTTGAGTAGATTTCCGCACACATCCCTTGTTTCAAGTAGTATTTTGCATCTTTGTCGGCTCGTGCTCGGTCTATCTCTTCTGCAGATAGTTCTTGACGGGAGTTTGTGTCTTCTTTCAGCGGCTATAGGTGGATTGTTATCAGGAACAGCCTTGATAACCTTCTCAAAAATGCCATCACCATTCAAAATGCTATCTTTCATCATCTCAGCATACTTCTCGTTATGTTCGATGACATCTATAAACCTTCCTTTCCATACAATGTATTCGTTTCTAAATAGTACAGGAGGTTTAGTGTCGGTACCAATGGCGAGAATTTCATTGCTTAAACTCTTTGTGTTAAATGTGGATCTTTCTCCCCGTAATGAATCAGTTAGTTACTGGAAGTTTGACTTTTGTGAGAAACTTTAACTTTTGTAAGTTAAAGGTCGGATGAAACTTAAGTTCAAAGATCGGATGAATAACTTAAAGTTCGAATGGAATGTGTTTAAGTGAATGTCGGATGGATGACTTAAAAGTCGGATGGACTTATAAGTTAGATAACTTTAACAAAAGTTGGATGGTTTAGTATTAGTCCGACTGTTGGATGAAAATTCTTTAAGTAAAATTCATATGGTTTTAGGTAATAGACTGATAGGTGGTGTGAAAGTCGGATGACTTTTGAAAATCGGATAACTCAAAAATCGGATGACTTGAACAAAAGTTGGATGACTTGGTTAATCTGAAAGTCGGATGACTTGGTTAATCCGAATGTCGATTAATGTTAAACTTGGATACACAACTAAAATCAGATGATAGAAAGGTCGGATGGCCTGAAAGTCG
Source organism: Dittrichia graveolens (assembly GCA_038502395.1). Lineage (NCBI taxonomy): Eukaryota > Viridiplantae > Streptophyta > Magnoliopsida > Asterales > Asteraceae > Dittrichia > Dittrichia graveolens. The sequence goes on along the minus strand of JARJIL010000003.1, from coordinate 30,948,917 downwards.
GATGACAATAAGCCAAAAACTTGCAGGTCTGGCCTCTGTTTTACGATCAGACTTCTGTAATTTCCTAAAACACGCTAAATAATTAACTGAGTTTTGTTTTAATCTTTCTTACCCCCAAAAACACTTTCCTAAATCAAGTTTAACCCAAAAAACAACAAATTTTTCAAATTTTAGATGAAATAGTGAAGAACACCAAGAACTTGAAGAACATGAAAAATTCAAAATAAGGACCCAGAGTTTGTTTGTTTGTGATAAAAACGCTACCAGAGGTTTTATCTTACCTAAATGCTTCTAAATGACCACAAAGAACTTGAAAAACAAGAAGATTTGAGAAAATGGGTTTTTACTTGAAAGTTATATCACGACCAAGAACAGAGTACTCTTCTGGATTTTGTTTCTCACACAAAGATATTACTCCCAGGTGGTGTTGAACCAATCCACCAAGTAGTTGGCTCTGATACCAATTAAGTCCTTTGAAATATGATAAAAAATGAGTAACTTAAGATACTTGTATAAAAGATGAAGAACTTAGTAAGGAACAAGTATGAACACTTTGCTTGAAAGCTTGAAGTCTCTAATATTGCACTGAATGTGTTACAAGTTGTGAGTTTACAATATGGCAAAGCTTACCTTCCAAACCTAGTTTGCAAGGTATTTAAACACTTAGCCTCATGGGCCTAAAGCCACATGGGCCTAAACTAAACTAAACTAGATTAAGCATTACAAAAGTGGGCCAAGCCCAATACTATAACTATTCTAGTAAGATAATTTACATAATACAAAATAACACAAGGCATACAAACAAATATTGGTCTAACACTTAGTGTTTGTTCAACCATGTTTGTGTATGTTTTAGAGGGAGAGAGTGGAGAGAGGATGAAGATTATTTAAGATATCGCCTAATCAAACATGAATTAAGAGGTTTTGAGTTAATATAAAGTGGTTGTTGAAGATCAAGACAAGATTCAGCTATAAATTTCATACAAACAAGTTAGAAAATCCTTGAATTCTTGTGTTATTCATTTTTCTATAGAGAAAGTGGTAATGGAGATTTTAGTGTTTATACACTTAGTATAACAAGAGATGATCATTGCATGTCCTTGATTCGAGTTAAAATTGAGTTTTCTTAAATTTCTAGGTTGTTCATGAAGAACCGTTATTTGTTCATAGGGCGACACAAACCGTGTTGGTATGGATGGGTCATGTGGGAGGCCATGTAGGCTTAACATAGGCCATGTAGGCTTGACACATGCCGTGTAGGCTTGACACAGTCTGTGTAGGGTTGACATAGGCCATGTTGGCCCTGTTGGATCACGAGTTAGTTTTTGTGTTTTAATTGAGATGTATTTTGATATTCTATCCTTATTTAGGATGATTGATGATTCGAAGAAGGCGAAAGAAATTATTAGAAAGCTCAGATGATACATATTGCTCAGTTGATCAATAGTAAGCTTAGGAAGGCATAAGCTCATGTATTTGTATGATCAGTTGATCAATAATGCTCAGGTGATCATTCAAATACATCAGTTTATGTGGAGAGATGAATTCTATAAAAGAGGACTTACTCAGCTGATGTTCTGGGACTCAGCTGATCCATTTGTTCACTTAGCTGATGGAGTAGCTGAGCAAAGTCCTTACTCAGATGATGGTGTAGGCACTCAGCTGATCAACTTTCTTCACTCAGATGATGGTTTATTTTTCTAAGTTGATGGTCTTCTTTACTTGTTTTCTTCATCTGATGCTCCTTGGTTGATATCCCTTGGCTGATACTTTGAGTAGGATCTGATGCTCAGCTGATAGTTAGCTGATGGTTCCATACTTAGCATATTTTTACATAATCTGATTCAAACAACACATGTTTGAATTCTTTCTAAGTCATACTGAATGTAGGGTTTGGTTATCATCAAATTCTATGTTTTAGGATAGGCAGAGTTGATTATTAGGGTGAAGTGATTATCTCCCCAACAATGTCCCCCTATTTGATGATGACAAAACCTTTTTCTTTTTGAATAATCAGTTTGACTTCGAATACATAAAATTTTAAACTTTTAAGTACATTTGGCTACCTAGCTATCTGCTTTTGGTAGCTCTTTTTATTTTGAACCTTGTTCTGTTTTTGGTTTCTTTTCTAGTGTTCCATTTTGTTCTGTTTTTGTGGAATCTTTTTCTTTGTTGTACCATTTTGTTCTGTTTTTGTGGTATCTTTTCATTTTTCCATTTTTATATGTTTTTTATTTTCTGATATACATAAACATCACTTGAAATAACAAAATAAAGAAATGTACAGAAGTATTTAGAAAGATTAACTACTAACTAACTAGTCTAAACATAATATACAATCAACTAGATATCAACAAATCTTCAAAGTTAGATCAGTCTTCAATCATTCCACCATGGTTCTTCTTTTACTTAAAAATCTTTGGCATGGGGATCTGCTTTAGCTAAGACTTCACATTGGCCTTGTACAAGGGCTTCAAAATGTTCATTTCCAGATCTGCCTCTTGTAGATATCTTTAGCCCAAAGAGAAATTTCTTGCTAGCTTTGTGGATTTCAGACTGTCTAAAGAACCTCAAAGTGCCAACTTTGTCCAGAAAGAATATACCTTCAACAGGCATAACTATAAATTTGTAAAGCTCAGGGGTGATGTTCAGTGGTAGAGTTGTGTTGAGACCCTCAAAATCATACAAGTACTCATGCTGGGGTAGTACCTCTCTTAGATCAAATGGTTTAAAGGGTTTGGAACCTTTCTTGTGAAGATTATCAACTGTGTGCACATGTCTGTAATAGTCATCTGGAGTGAAGGCTCTTTGTGACACAGCTAGAGCTATCCAATTTTGATTTTTCTGAATGAATTGAACTTTAAGCTTGGATTTGGATTTGAAGAGAAGGTACAGGATCTCAACAAACTCTGTGAACCCATAGATATGACACCTCTCATATGATACAACTTCATAGCTGTTGAAGTTGTTTTGGCTTATTACTTTGAGGTAGGGTTCACCATCACCTTTGTGGACAGTGGCTCTTGTGATTGGAGTTGGTTCTGTTCTGTTTCTTAAAATGTTGATCTTTTCTCTGAAGCTTTGAAGCCTTTGTTGACTTAGATTGTAGGGAGCAGATAGATCAAGGTTGAAGAGGGTTTTGATGGCATCCGCATGAGATCTAGCTTTGAGCAGTTCAGACTGAGATTTCTCCCTAGCCAATTTGTGTTGAGCAGTAACTAGATTTTGAACTTGTTCTTGCTGATATGCTAGCTCCTTGGCTTGGTAGATCTCTTCAACTGGAACACCCAATGCTTGAGCCATTTGGGCATTTTCCCTTTCTTCTTGCTCTTTAAGTGAAAGCTCCCTTTGCATTTGTTCACCTGCTTCAACTTGCTCGGATGTCATTTTTCTATTTGCCTTTGTCTTTAGGAGCAGAGGTTGAAGCCTTTTGGACTGATGGAGTTGATTGGACTGGTGGAGCAGATGCTTTTAGGCTCTGTCTTCTTCTTCTAAGGATGTCAGAGAGTGGAGTATCATCCTCATCATCAGAATCAGACTCAATAGCAATTGTTAGAGAGCAACCCTCAACAACTTTCCTTCTTGGCTTTGGCATGTTAGCCATTCTTTTCAGTCTCTTGGGAAACCTTTGCTCCCCCTCAGAAGGTGCTTTTCTTTTGAGAGAAGGAGGAGCTGTTTCTTTGGGTGCTTCCTGCTGCAGAATTTTGGTGGCAGTTTCATTGTATGCAGCATCAATCTCCTTAGAGTCAAGATCATCCTCCCTGGAAGAACTTGAGAATTTCTCCCCCTTTTTGGCATCATCAAAAGGAGGAGGGGAGTCACCTGTGGTTGGCTTTGGGGATGGGATAGGGGCAGGGGTAGGTATATGAGTTGAGGAAGGGGTATAGGTTGAGGTAGAGGTAAATTTAGAAACTTGGAGGGAGAGGTCATCCTTAAGATCCTTTAAGACTTTCCACAATGAGAGATGACTCATTCTGGATTGTTCAGTAAGGGCTTCAATGTCATCAAGGATGCCTTTAAGGTAGGAAGGCATGGGTAGGAGTTGTTCTGGGTTAGGACAGAAATGTTTGGGCTTATTGGGTGTAGGTTTGGAGTTGGGATAGTAGGTTTGAGATAGTTTGGTTTAGGGAAGAGATAGTGGATTGAGGAAGGATGGGAATGTGTGATTGAGATGGGATAAGGGTAGAGAGATGGTCTATTTTGGCTAGTAGGGGGTGAGATCAAGGGTAGAGGTAGTAGGTGCAGGGGAGGGTTGGGTAGGGGTTCTTAGGGACTCAATGTCTTTGGTGAGTCTAGACAGTTGAGTGGAGGTTTGGGTTTGGAAGGCTTGGAAGGTTTGGGTCAGGTTATCAAGGTTGTAGTTTATGGTTTGGATAAGGTTAAGGTTTGGTGTTTGGGTAGAGGTAGATGGTTGAGAATTTTAAGGGGTGGAGATAGGTTCAAAGAAATTGGGTAAGGTTTTTGTTCCCTCATTTGAGCCTTGGTGTATAAGCTCAAACTCATTGGGAAAGACTGTTGAGCCCTATACAAGTGGTTGGCTTGTACCACTAGCATTGGCAGTCAGTGCTTGTGTAAGAATTGAATTGATAAGAGGTGCAAGATAAGTGGATTGAGTGTGGGATGCACTCAATAATAGAGAGTCCCTTATTGGATCCACATTATGTTGTGAGAATGTGAATGATATAGCCTGACTCAATAATGGGGTAGACACAGTAGGACCTTGGGTTGAGGTCTGTCTTTCAATGAGATAAACCTTTTGGGAGGTTGTCTCAGATTGCAGTTTAGATCCCATTTTTACATATGTATCCTGTTGTGAGGATACATCCACTGGCTAAAGGTGGCAACATCCAATTGCTCCTCCTCAACATGAGGAAGGGTAATTGGAGTTGAGGTCAGAGGTGTGGATTGCACTCCCTCAAAGTACTCATAATGAGTCACTTCTGGTGATCTTGTATATATGGGGCTACGAATTGGAGTAGAACTAGTGACCACATGAGGTTCACTAGAGCTTGGCTATTGGATTGGTGTATGGACAGGAGAGGAGGATGGGCTATCAAAGGTTGGGACTACCATTTGAATATACTCCTGTCATTGAGCTCAAGAAGTTGCTCAGAAATTTCTTGTTCTTGGGCATCACCATCACCACCAAGAGGACTTAATACCTTTGGACTGATAAGAGTGAATTCACCAGCATCATCATCTTCATTATTATTGCCAGTGTGACTTTCCTCAGCATCATCATCATTATCATCATCATTCTCATCATCATCATCACCAGCATTGGCATTATCATTTGTAGCATCAATCATTTCTTGCATTTGGGCAGTGATTGGAGGACCTCTGTTTGCCTTAATAAAGCGGAATACCTTTTCACCCATGGAAGGGACAGGAATATGCTCTTGATGTTCAGTTAATCCCACATAATCAGTTTCTCCAATCTCCCTCATAGCTATCAGGCTTACGAATCGAATGTAGGGCACCTGAGACCTTGATGATTTCTTGTTTGTGCTCTGAGTGATCTTATCAAAAAGATCAGAAAATATAACTTGAGCAAAGTCTATGTTTACCCCAAAGACTAGGGCATAGAGCACCAGAAGCTCAGTTTGATTGATGAGATGGTGGCTTCCAGATTTTGGACCAAAACAACGTATGACCACGTTGGCCAAATACTTCCATGGATGAGAAAGAGCAGAGACCTTTACTTGACCATGCACTACAAGTTCATTGTAGCCTATGGTTTGGAGAATGGTTTGAACTTTTGCTCTGGAGGGAAAAGCTGTGTAAGGTGGGAAGTGAGGAATACCACTGGCTTCGCGAAGTGTTTCTGTGGTGATTTGGAGATGGTAGTTTCCTTGGCCTAGGGTGTAGTGGATGGTGTTGTCGTTTAGGTTGTAGGTTGCGGAGTACCATAGCTCACCAATAATTGTGGGGTATATGTAGTGTGGATCAGCAGTGAGACTATCGAACAAAGGATGAGCCTGAAGAAACTGAACCACTGGCTCTTAACCTTAGTTTTCTCGCGAGGCCGGGATGGTGGTATAGAGATCGTAAGATACTGACAAAAATTCTAACGGAAAACAAATTAATTAGCTATTAAATGATATCTGACAAACAGATTAAATAACTAGGGTTAAAAAGCATTAAATGAATGTAAGAAGTGAAAATTTACTAACTGTTGAACCATCAGCTGATCATAGAAATGTATCTGTTGAGGGGCATCAGCTGATAAGAAACTATCAGCTGATAGTGAAAATTTGGAGTATCAACCGAGGAAAGTACTTAGCTGAGCATTTCCTTCTTATCTTAGGGTGATCAGCTGATAGGTATTAGCTGAGCACAGTTACTCAGTTTACACAGATTAAGTAAGACTTAGAGATGCTTAAATAAGTAACTCATGATTTTCAACACTTATAAATTAACACAAACTAAATTAACACTATTCTAGACTAAAATTAAGCATACCTAGTTTAGATATTAGGAAATTGAACCTTGCTCCATCTAATGGCTTTGTGAATAAATCTGCAAGTTGCGAATCAGTGTTGATGTAGTGCAAAGTTACCTTCTTCTTTTGCACATTATCTCTAAGAAAATTATGTCTGATTTCAATATGCTTTGTCTTTGAATGCATGACTGGATTATTTGAGATGGACATTGCACTTGTATTGTCACACAGAATTGGGGTGTCTTCAAACTTCACATCATAGTCAAGTAGTTGATTTTGTAACCACAAAATTTGAGTACAATAGCTTCCTGCAGCAATGTATTCTGCCTCTACAGTGGATATTGACACTGAATTTTGTTTCTTACTAGACCAACTAATCAATCTTGCTCCTAGAAGTTGACAACCACCTGAAGTACTTTTTCTGTCTAATGTGCACCCTGCAAAATCAGAATCAGAATATCCAACTAACTCAAAATCTGAGTCTTTGGGGTACGAAAGACCAAGATTAGGAGTTCCTTTGAGATATTTGAATATTCACTTAACAGCAGCAAGATGTGATTCCTTAGGATCTGCTTGATATCTTGCACAGAGACATGTTGAAAACATTATATCCGGTCTACTTGCAGTGAGGTATAAAAGTGACCCAATCATTCCTCTATAAGTAGTAATGTTCACTGTTTTGCCATCAATGTCCTTTCCTAACTTGATAGAAGTAGACATAGGTGTTTTCATTTGGGAATTGGGATTCATTTGGATTTGGGGAGAAGAAGTTATATGTTGGCTATCAGTAGTAGAAATAAGTTCATTTTGAGTGGCTAATATAACTTCATTGTTGCAATCTGTGGGTATCTCTACTGAAGAGGGAATGTGTGATATGGAATTAGAGTCCAATGATGTTGAGTCAGTTTCCACATGATTCGGTAGAGGTATAGGATTTGATGAGGATGGTTGTACATGGTTAAAGATTTGGATAGGAACAGGTCATCTACATCATGAGCAGCTGGTGGAGAGGGATCCACTTGCTCTGGAGTGTCTTCTCCAGTTTGCATGAGATCATTAAATTCTTCACCTGAAACATGATTAGAAGAACATGAAGAAACAAAGTCATTTTCATTGAAACTTACATTGATGGATTCTTCTATGACTTTGGTTCTGAGGTTGTATACTCTGTATGCTTTAGAAATCACTGAGTAACCTACAAACACTCCTTCATCAGCTTTAAGAGCAAACTTTTGCAATTAATCCTTTTGATTGAGTATGAAACACTAACAACCAAAAATACGCAGAAAGCTGATGCTTGGCTTCCTTCCCTTGAGCACTTGATATGGAGTTTTGTTGTGCCTCTTGATAATAAGGGACCTGTTTTGTGTGAAACATGCACAACTTACAGCCTCAGCCCAGAAATTAAAGGATAACCCACTTTCACACAACATGGTTCTGGCAGCCTCAATCAATGTTCTATTTCTTCTTTCAGCTACACCATTTTTTTGTGTGGTTCTTGGAGCAAAGAAGTTTTGAGATATCCCTTTCTCATCACAGAAGGATTCCAGAGTTTTATTTCTGAATTCAGTTCCATGATCACTTCTAAGACTCCTCACCAGATTGCCATTTAACACTTCCATCTTTTGGATAAAGCAAATAATTTCTTCAGCAGCCTCACTCTTTGCTTTAAGAAAGAAAACCCAAGTGTATCTTGAGAATTCATCAACTAATACAACAGCATACTTACTTCCACCAATACTAGCAGTTGCAACAGGACCAAAGAGATCCATGTGCAGCATATAGAAAGGTTCTGTAAATGAGAAGGCCTGCTTGGATGGAAATGATGTCTTATGCTGCTTTCCCTTCTCACAAGCAGTGCAAGGTTTAGGCTTAAGATAAGTCAGAGAAGGTAGTCCTGACACTAGTTCACCCTTGCTCAACTTGTTGATATTTTTGAAATTAAGGTGGGAAAGCCTCTTGTGCCACAGCCAATTTGTATCCTCATTATTCTTGGAGTACAAACATGTTTATTTTGAAGGGTTTCCAGAGGACATGTCAAGTGTATATACATCCTTGGTTCTCTTGGCACTAAACACTGTATTACCTTCTTTATTTATTATGGAGCCTCCTATCTTTGTGAAGTGGAATTCATTATCTCCATCACACAATTGACTTATGCTTATGAGATTGTATTTCAGCCCTTTGACATATGAAACTTTGGACAGTTTGAGGTTCCCATTATGAAGTTCACCATAGCCTTTTGTTTTCCGATGGTTGTTGTCACCAAAGGTCACCCTTGGACCTTTCTCCTTCTTGTAGTTACTGAGCAAAGCCTTGTTACATGTCATGGTTCTTGAACATCCACTGTCAAGAAACCAAGAACCAACACCCTACACAGATTGAATGAAAGAAGAGTTAGTGACACAAGTAGGAATCCACTACTTGGTGGATCCCTGTGGAATGAACCTAGCTTTCCACTTCATCTCAGGTTTCTTATGTATGAGAGGAATGACTATGTTATCATTACAAGTCCGCTGTCTTGAATTCCCTTCTAAAGAACATTCAAATGCCTTATGCTCTTTGCTTCCACATTTATAACATTTTTGGGATTTTGTGGCCTTGGAGCATTGAACAACATTGTTTGAATGCCTATGAGTTGTCTTATCAGTCATCATTTGACTAACTTGACCATTCAGCTTATGAATCTTATCCTGTAAATTTCTTAGGTCTTAATTTACAGGCACCTTAGATTGATCTTTGTTTTTAGAAAGTTTTTGACCAATCTTTGGAGTGGCAGAAATGCGAACAATGTGAACATCATTCTTTTTACTCATAGTTTCTTCTATTGAAAGAGAGTTGATTATTCTAGATCAACTGATTGTTTAGAAGATGAGCTCTGATCAGGTGACAGGTTAGCAGCTGAGCATTTATCATCTACTAACCTATCAGTTAATGGAGTAGTATTAGCTAATGATTTTTCAGTTTGTGAAATACTAAGATTTAAGTCATCTGTTTTCAAGGTTTGACAACATAATGTCTCTGAGGTTTCAACCAATGATTCCTTTCCTTTACTCACATCCTTTGACTTTATATCATTATAATTTTTACATTCTGAAATCTTACTAGAGGATGATTCAACAGAAGGAATAATTGATTATTTTGAGTGGAAACTTTTGCTTCTAACAAACTTATTTGTGAACACATTTTTGCCTTTAACAATTTTGTGAAAAATCTGCGGCAAAATGTCAGCTTTGTCTAAGATATTAAGGTTCTTATTAGAATCAACATAGTTAGCAGCCTTAGAGTAATTTCCACCAACAATAGCTTGAACTTGTTTGGGTATCTGCTCCATGACACACTGAGTGGTCTTTCTGCAGATACACACTAAGACTTTACTACTTTTTGGAGGTCATTAAACTTTTTGGTTTCTTCACTAGTTTCTTTTACTAAGATCTCATTAAGTATCTTTTGATTAGCTAGTTCCTCATTTAAGACTGTTATTTTCTTAAGTTCCTCATCCTTAAGAATTAATTTTTCTTTTAGTGATTCTACTTCTAGTTTTAGCTTCTTCTCTCTTTGAATAGCAGACTGGAAATCAATACACAAGTAATCACACATAGCATTCTTCTCATTATCATCATAGTTAATAAATTTTCCAACCTGATACATAGAAGAAGGATCCCAGTTGGTAGTTGAACAAGCTTTTGCAACCTTTTTCATGTCTTCATCACATGAACTACCATCATTGTTGTTGGCCATCATGCAGAACTGAGCAGAGATCACGTCATCTTCATGTGAGGAGAGATCTTCTTCTGCCCAATCTTCTTCTTCAGGAACAAGAACTTGGCCCTGGGCTTTCTTCTTCTTCTTGTCAAAATAGTAGCAAGGAGTTTTTTATACTTCGCTTCATAATCAATTTTGCCCTCCTGCTTTTGCACATATGAAAAACTAGTGCTATATTTGGACTTACAGTCATTGGCTATGTGGCCAATCTTGCCACACTTATAACACTCTGCTGTGGATGCATCAAATGTAGATTTGGACTTGACAAACTTTGATGGCCTCTTGTTGAACTTCTTGACACCCTTTCCTTTCTTGAAAGGTCTGAACTTCTTAACCAGCATTGCTACACCTTCAACTAACTCCTCCAGGTTACTCTCCTCACAACCATTCTCCTCATCACTTTCTCCAGCACTCTCCACTTCATCTCCTTCTTCATCAAAACCCGAATCAATAGCTGCAAAGCTTCTCATCTTTGTATCTCTTGATACAAGGGCAGTTGGTGTAGCTTTCACGACCTCCTTCATCTCCATGGATGACAACTTCCTTTGTTTGAATGATTGCTCATGGGTTAGTAAGTTACCATAGAGAGCAACCAGAGACATTCCCTTTATCTTCTCACTATGTCTTAGAACAGTGACAAAATGATCCCATGTTTCAGGGAGGGAGTCTAGAAACTTGTTTACCAAAACAAATTTGCTCTTGGTTATGTCTACCCTCTTCAAGTCATTAACTAGGCAGTTGAACCTGGTGTATGTCTGTGTAAGACTCTCACCTTTCTGAGCAAAGAAGAAATCATACTCTCTGTTGAGGAGGAGTTTCTTGTTCTCCTTCACCTATTCAGTCCCTTCATATGCAACTGTGAGTGTATCTAACATCTCTTTAGCAGAAGTATAGTTAAGCACTTGATGATTGATCTCATTAGGTAGTGCATAGACAAGAGCTGATCTAGCCTTAACATCTAGGCTAACCAACCTCTTATCTTCATCTGTCCATAGATGCATGGGTTCGGTTATGATTCTTTCTGTTGTAGAGGTTTGACCTTCAAATTCTAAAGGAATGGATAACACTGATGTTGGAACATAAGGACCATCAGTGACTATTTCAAGCATTTAGATATCAAGGGTGGATAAGAAAAGATGTTCTCTAATTTTCCACATGGAGAAATTTTATGCATCAAACATGGGACATCTTGTTAAGGACCTAGTGTTTGAGATATTAATGTTGTTTGTTGATGAGGCCATTTTGAGAGGGGTAGAAGCAGTTGTAGAGTAAGCAAAACAGATCTAGATATTGATTATCTAACCTGCTCTGATACCAGTTGTTAGTCCCAGATTGAGTACACAACAACAAATGTTTGTATAAGGGGGGGTTGAATACAAACTTTAGCTTTAAAAATTAAAAGACACACCGATATAATATTTTATTTGTAAAGGTAGTGGGTGAAAAGTAAAGGTACTTTAATCAATATTTTGATAAATGTAATTGTACTTTTCTATAAAAGTGCAACCCACTCATAATATAAAATATTAAAACACACATCTACTGTCGTGTAGAAGTTTCTTTCCCTTTCCATGCTTGTACTTTAATCAACACCATGCTTCTGTTTGATTTGACTTTACCAAGTATGGGATTGCCATCCATACTTAGTTGTTTGAACAAATCTTCAAGATCTTCGTCTGTTTGAGGTATCATTATCCTTTTCCAGAGGATAAGATCAAACCTTTTTGTCTCATACTTGATCCAAAAAGTGCATTTTTACTTTTACAAACAAAGATCTAAGGCATAATAGAACAACACATGTTCTACTTTTTACATATGATTTACAATCTGAAAAGATAGTGCAGATTTGACATTTTGCACGACTCAGCTAACAGATTGTACTAGGAACTCTGATTTTCACTACTCAGTTGACAAAACATATCAGTTGATCACTTTTCGCTAGGACTCAGATGATACATATTTCTCAGCTGATCATATAGATGCTCAGTTGATCAATAGTAAGCTTATGAAGGCATAAGCTCATGTATTTGTATGATCAGTTGATCAATAATGCTCAGCTGATCATTCAAATACATCAGTTTATGTGGAGAGATAACTTGTGTAAAAGTGGACTTACTTAGCAGATGCTCTGGGACTTAGCTGATCCATTTGTTCACTCAGCTGATGGAGTAGGCACTCAGCTGATCGAATTTCTTCACTCAGCTGATAGTTCACTTTCCTCGGCTAATGGTCTTCTTCACTTTTTTTCTTCATCTGATGCTCCTTAGCTGATATCCCTTGGCTGGTACTTTGAGTAGGATCTGATACATAGCTGATGGTTCCATACTTAGCATATTTTCGAGAATCTGATCCAAAAAACACATGTTTGAATTCTTTCTAAGCCATACTGAAAATAGGGTTTGGTTATCATCAAATTCTATGTATTAGGATAGGCAGAGTTAATTATTAGGGTGAAGTGATTATCTCCCCAACAATCTCCCCCTATTTGATGATGACAAAACCTTTTTCTTTTTGAAGAATCAGTTTGACTTCGAATACAAAATATTTAAACTTTTAAGTGCATTTGGCTAACTAGCTAACTGTTTTTGGTAGCTCTTTTTATTTTGAACCTTGTTCTGTTTTTGGTTTCTTTTCTAGTGTTCCATTTTGTTCTGTTTTTGTGGAATTTTTTCTTTGTTGTACCATTTTGTTCTGTTTTTGTGGTATCTTTTCATTTTTCCATTTTTATATATTGTTGATTTTCTAATTTACTTAAACATCACTTGAATAACAGAATAAAGGAAAGTACAGAAGTCATTACAAAAGATCTAGTCTAAATAGTATATACAATGTATATGCAATCAACTAGAGTGATTAACAATTACTTAGAGATAGATCAGTCTTCAATCCCACCATTCTTCTTCTTTGACTTCAAAGGCTTTGGCATGAGGATCTGCTTCAGCTAAGACTTCACATTGGGCTTGTACAAGGGCTTCAAATTGATCATTTTCGGTTCTGCCTCTTGTAGATATCCTTAGTCCAAAGAGAAAATTTTTGCTAGCCTTGGGGATCTCAGACTGTCTAAAGAACCTCCAAGTGCCTCCTCTGTCCAGAAAGAATATGCCCTCAACAAGCATAGATATAAACTTGAAAAACTCAGGAATAATGTTGAGTGGCAAGGCTGTGTTGAGACCCTCAAAATCATACAAATATTCATGTTGGGGTAATACCTCTCTTAGCTCAAAAGGTTTAGAGGGCTTGGAGCATTTCTTGTGTAGATTATCAACTGTATGCACATGCCTATGGTAATCATCTGGAGTGAAGGCCTTTTGTGACACAGCAAGAGTTATCCAATTTTGAATCTTTTGAATAAACTGCACTTTGAGCTTGCTTTTAGATTTGTAGAGAAGGTACAGGATCTCAACCAATTCTGTGAACACGTAGATGTGACACCTCTCATATGTTACAACTTCACAGTTGTTGAAGTTTTTTTGCCTTATATCTTTGAGGTAGAGTTCACCATCACCTTTATGGACAGTGGCTCTTATGATAGGAGTTGGCTCGGTTCTGTTTCTCAAAATATTTATTCTTTCTCTGAAGCTTTGTATCCTCTATTGACTTAGATTGTAAGGAGCAGATAGGTCAAGACTAAACAGGGTTTTGATTGCATCTGCATGGGGTCTTGCTTTGAGCATCTCAGCTTGTGACTTCTCCCTTGCCATATTTGTTTGAGCAACAGCTTGAACTTGTTGTTTTTCTTGCTCTTGTGCATATGCTAGCTCCTTGGCTTGGTAGATTTCCTCCACTGGAACACCTAAGGCTTGAGTCATTTGGATGTTTTCCCTTTCCTCTTTCTCTTTGAGCTCAAGCTCCTTTTTCCTTTGATCTTCCTCTTCAACTTGCTCACTTGTCATTTTTCTTTTCCCTTTATCTTTGGGAGTAGAGGTTGAAGGCTTTTGGACAGATGGAGTTGATTGGACTGGTGGAGCAGTTGGTTTGGGGCTTTGTCTTCTTCTTCTGAGTATGTCAGACAGTGGAGTATCATCCTCATCAATAGAATCAGACTCTACATTTATTGGTGGAGAGCAACCCTCAGCAACTTTTCTTTTGGGATTTGGCCTGTTTGTCATTCTGTTCATTCTTTTAGGAAACCTTTGCTCCCCCTCAGAAGGTGCTTTTGTTTTGAGAGTAGGAGGAGCTGTTGCTTTGGGTGCTTCCTGCTGCAAGATTTGTGTTTCTGTTTCAGAATAGGCAACATCTATCTCCTCTGAATCAGGATCATGCTCCCTTGTTGAACTTGAAAATTTCTCCCCCTTTTGGGCATCATCAAAAGGAGGATGGGAGTCACCCGTGGTTGGTTTTGGGGAATGGGGTAAGTTTAGAGAGTTGGAGGGAGAGGTCATCCTTGAGATCCCTTAGAGCTTTCCAAAGAGAAAGATGGCTCATTCGGCTTTGTTTAGAAAGGGCTTCAATGTCATGAAGGATGCCTTTTAGGAAAGAAGGCATGGGAAGAAGTTGTTCAGGGATAGGGACAAAAATGTTAGGTTTGATTGGTCATAGGGTTTGAAGTTGGGTTAGAAGGTTTGAAATGGTTTGGTTAAGGGAAGAGATAGTGGATGGAGGTAGCATGGGAGTTTGTGTTTGAGAAGGAAGAAGGGTAGATAAAAGGTCTATTTTGGCTAGAATAGGAGAGAGGTCGGATGAAGTGAGGAAAGGGGCAGGGAAGGGTAAGGAATGGGTTTTAAGTGACTCTATGTCTTGAGCAAGTCTAGACAGTCGAGTATTAGTTTGGGTTTGGAATGTTTCGAAGGTTTGGGTAAGATTGTCAAGGTTTTTGTAACATCCTCAATTTGGGCCTAGTTTTAATTCGTGTGTGAATGTACGTTAGTAAATACTGTAAAGGGTTCAAGTTGTAAGTTAATAGTATTAATAAGAAGATTTAATTGTATATATGTGTTTAATGTGTTTTATGTGTATATATGTATATATATTAGAAAGTTAAAAAAAAGAAGAAAGAAGAAAAAAAGAAAACAAAACAAAACAATCCAGAGGCGGTGCCTCTGGATGTCAAATGTATATATATTGTGAAAGTTTCTTTGACTAAGTCAAAGTTGCCAAAAACACAAACTTTGCAAACTCTCAGATTCTCTCTATCTCTCTACTTTCTTGCTCTCGGTTTTCTTGAAGATGAAGGATTTGGTGATTTTGAATTCAAACAAAGGTAAACTTATGTTTGTTGTTAAGTTTTAACATGTATGAAACTGTTTTTGTGCTTGAAACATGATTAAAACTCAATATCATGCAAAACACCACACAATAATTCAAAGCTTACTTTGCAAGTGGGTTTTGATTGTTTTGTGTTATTGTTTGGGTTTGATGTGTTTTTGAAGTTATACTAATGAAAATAGGTGTTTTCAGAATGTAAAAATGTAAAACAAATGAATGGAACTCTGGAAGTAAGCCAAATTTGAAGTTGACGGATTTCCAACCTTGCATGTGTCGGATTCCGAGACTTGAATGTGTCGGAATCCGCATATTGCCCAAATCCGATAGTATCGGATTCCGAGACATAAATGTGTCGGAATCCGTCTGTGGTCTAAATCCGCATGTTTGTTCTAAATCCGATGGAGTATCGGATTTTCTATGTTTACATGTTCAAATCCGCAAGTCAAATCCGATAGAATATCGGATTCCTTTGTAATTGTCGGATTCCGACAAGAGTGTCAGATTCGGATAAACGTCTCGGATTTCTTCCAATGTGTCGGATTCTGATAGAATATCGGATTCCATTGTATTATCAAGTCCATAAGATGGCTAAGTGTTGAAATTCGATGATGTATCGGATTTCCTCAAAAGTAATGGATTTCCCAAGTTGGAGTTCATGTAATCCGCATGATTGTTGGATTTTCACAATCCGACAGTTTTGTCGGATTTTCACAATCCGACAGTTTTGTCGGATTTCTCTAAGTGTCGGATTTCCACAATCCGACAGTTTTGTCGGATTTGTGTGGAATCCGGATATAGGGTTTCTTATGATGATTTTAGTATCCATTCTTTATGTGTTAAGATAATTAATGTAAGTCATAATATTCTAGGTGAACTTGATATACTAGATAAATCAGAAGTGAAATAACTATCTGTTAAGCCACTCAGGTGAGTACCGACTTCCATAAGCCTCAGTAGAGGAAGATTTGTTTGCTAAGTGTTTTAACTACACACCTGCTTAAAAGTAGATGAATAAGTATTGCCATGCTACTTAATGCACAATGCCATGCTAGATACTTGTCATATGTAAATTAAGTGCATGCCAGCGGAATCCAGAATTGGAACCGCCTAGTTAAACAGATGCTATGTATGATATTGATTCTGAATGAATCAGTTATATGAAAGCTTAATGATATGTATGCTAGGGATCTAGATTGGGTCCGTAATGAAGTAAGTGAATGTAAATGCTTGCTAAAAGAAGTAAATGAATATGCATGCTAAATGAATGATCCAGATTGGATCAATATGTGTATGTGAAAGGTTCACGAACATCTTTAAGCATGAATAAGGTCAACTCTGTAGTTGGGTTCCAAGGATCCTTGATCAGGTAATTCGGAACTTAACGGTGATTCGAGGTAACATTCCGGTTCGTAGGTTCTGCAGAACCGCCGTGCCTTATATCATGAGGGGTAATCAACCGATTGTAGCTGAGTTACCTAAGGAGCCTCTGGTTCTGTAAACGATGCTTGGTGGACTGCTTTATGCTCCCCTACCAGCGCGGATGGTTGTGTCTGATTCCCGGGTGTATTGGTGTTGAGCGGGATTAGTTATCCTACAAGAAACAACTTATACCGATCTTGTCAGCACACCGCAATGTGATAGGATAACATTGTATGCTTATTCCTGTGATGCATGACTTACTCTAATGATGCTTATGTTAAGTTTGTGCTCACTGGCTAAGTGTAGCTAACGGTGCCATGTTAACTACTTTTGTAGATTGAGATTAGCTTGCCTGGTGAGCTAGGATACCTCTTGTTGGATATTTTTGGTGGAACACTTATGTTGTAATTATACATTGTGGTTGGTTGTTTGTAGAGTAACACCAACACTTGATACAAAGTTTGATTGTAAATAGTTTCCACTTCTTAAATTTAATGTTATCTAATCATGATTAAGTTCACGTTTGTTAAAAACGCAAATTTTTGCTAAAATCTGTTAAATGCAAAGCCGGTGTTACAAGTAGGTATCAGAGCCTAAGTTTGAGGGAATTGGGTACTTGCAAGAGTATTCGATCTTAAAGTCGGGCCCGACCATAATAAGTGTTCCCTATGGGGGGTTGAGTATGAGAGTTGTATGAATATTACCTGTTATGATATAGCTTGTCAGATATGACGAGCAAGTATTGAAAGGTATTATTTATTCTTATGTGCTATATAGCCAAGTTAAGTAAAGATGTCTGCCGATAGAGGAAATACTGAGCAAGCCTTGAAAGAAATGGAGGATGAGGCTTCTCACATGCCTCATCAAGCCGAAGATCAACGCTCTCAGCATAATGCTGGTGGCGAGAGACCTGACCTAGACCAACTCACCTATATAAAGCGTCTGGAAGAAGAACTCCGCCTTGCTAAGGAGCTCTTGTTACAGTCCACTCTTGGCAAACCACGCAAGACTTGTTCTTATAAAAAGTTCTTGTCGTGCAAGCCACCGACTTTCAAGGGGAGTGATAACCCCACTGTTACTATTCAATGGCACCACAAAATGGAGCAAACGTTCGAGTCCTGTGAATGCGAGCTAGAGTACTGTGTGAAATATGCATTACGGATGTTAAAGGGTCGCGCCATCTTTTGGTAGACACCGTAAAGGCCTCTGTCAGCAAAGAGGTATTGAGTGCTCTCTCTTGGGAGCAATTTTCTGAGAAGGTGCTATAGAAGTACTGCACCGTGTATGATATGGAAAGGATGGAAAGGGAGTTCACAAATCTCCAGAAAGGAGATAAACCGATTGAAGAACACATCACCTCATTCACTGATAAGATGAGGTTTGTTCCACACCTGATCCCAGATGAAGTCACTAAGATAAGAAGGTTTGTGGCAACCCTGCCCCTAGAATTTCATGCCCATGTGCGGGCAGCCCCAACCCTGGATCGGGAATTCCAAGTGGCCGACAAATCAAAGGTGATTGTATACAATGTCGGGTTGAATTTGCCAGTGGGAGTGGTAAAAGAAAGTTTCAGCCAGCTCTCAAATCGGGCTCTTCAAAAGGGCAATCCTCTGGAGGTGGAAAGACTGAATCTTCCAAGAAACCAAGATCTAACAATCCTTGGTGTTCTTCATGCCGTACCTACCATGCTGGGGAGTGTTCCGCAGCAACCAGAAGATGCAGTAGGTGTGGGCAGCAGGGGCATTCGGTGAATGAATGCCGATATAAAGAAGATGTGTGCTACTGGTGCTTCAAGCCCAGACACAGGATGGTGGAATGCCCTGACCGACAAAGCTCCGGAGCAGCTGGGTCTTCTGGAGGGCAAAAGAAAGATAATGCCCTTCGTGCCAAAGGGAGGGCATTTCAGATGCCAGCCGATGAGGCAAAGGCAGCAAGGGATGTCGTCACGGGTACATTTCTTATCAATTATATTTTTGCCAGAGTACTGTTTGATTCACGCGCAATATATTCTTTTGTTTCTGTTGCTTGCCATAAAAGACTTCAATTACCTGTTGTGCCATTAGACGAGCCTCTTAATGTAGAAGTT